>OW052029.1:17500-4817500 GCA_932526365.1 Lobophora halterata
CCCCCTCTCAAGGGCGAGCCTTAAGGCTCCCTGCCTCAGGAGATGACGTGTCGGAACACGGGACACGTCATCCATCCTCGGGACTTACTTCCTGTGTGGGCGGCGGACTACCCGTGTCTGCCGCCCGGAAGGCCCAGCTGAGCATAGGTGGCAACCTGCCCCTACGCCCGGCGACCTCAAACGCCCCAATCGGGCTTGAGGCCCATCCTAATGGAGGTCTCCCACTCAGACCTCCATTTGAGCCCCCGCAGCCCTTGGCTGGGGAGCTGGGTTCCGCTGGGCCCTGGCCACAGCGGCAAATGTTCGCCCTTTTCGCGGCGGTGGGGCGCACGCCCGACTTCCTATTTTGTGCCCCGCTGGCTTCTTCGCACTCGCACACAGTGTGCAGTGCGGCTCAGCGGAGCACTCTCCCGCCTTGTGGCCCGACTGACCACACCGGTAGCAATCATTGCTCCGGTCGGTCGTCGTGGCGGAGCACTGCTCACGCACATGGCCCACCTCGTGACAGCGGAAGCACTGCATGGCTCTCGGCTGGAGCAAACGCACCTGTGCCGAGACTCATCCAACCAGCAGGCGACCGCTGTCAGCCACCCTGTAAACCGCGGCCATTGGGCCGCGCACTAGCGCCGAGCCCAGGCCTGCAGTGTTCGCCTTGATGACGCCACAAGTGACGTCATCCGCCTTGCAGGCCCCCGCTTTCGAGACGGCCGCAACCACCTCTGCGGCCGTCACCGAGTCATCCAGGCCGGATACGCGCAACTCTGCGCACTTCACCGGCCTGGAGATGCGGACCTCCTCGGGTTTGAAGACCACCCGCAGCTTTTCAGCCAGCGAGTCTGCCTTCTCCCCACTGGTGGCGCCCGGCACCTCAAGGATGCGGGCACCTGTGGCCGCCACCCTGAACCTGAGGGTCTCAATCCCCAGGTCAGCCAGGTTCGTCTTGCCCTTGGCCTCCATTAGGGCATGAGCGTATGTCATGCCCTTCTCGACGGCGGCCGGCTGCAGGGCAATGACCACCGCAGATGAGCGCGGCGGTCTCTGCCGCCTTGGCCGCCTCGTCGCCCTCTTCTTCTTGCTCTGTGCAGGCTTAGCCTGGGGGCGCTGGCCCTGCCCCGTGGGAGCTCGCGCCTGCTGCGCTTGCTGCGCTGGAGCGGCCTTCGCAGCGCTCCTCTTCTTTTGATGGGTGACCTTCTGCCACCCATCTTCCCCGCCCACACCAGTTGGTGGGGCTATCACCTCCTGTGCCACCACAGGGCTCGTCTTTTTGCCCTTCCCTTTCCCCTTGGGATCGGGGGTGGGCAAAACACCACCTGGCGCTCTCGACGGCCCAGCGACGGGCTCGAGCGCGGGCGACGCGTCGGCGGCGGCACTTTTCCTCCTGTCCGCCGCCAGCGACGGCCTCAACCGCTCCTCAGGCAGAAGCCGCGGTTCCACGGCCTCCAACCTGGCATTGACCAGGCCACCCACCTGCATTAGGATGGACCTGGTCAGTTCCTCCTGCGAGAGGGCAGGCGGCCCTGCACCTTCGCCACTAGTTGAGGGTGCGGCCTGTGACCTCGTCACCTGGGCCCGCAGCTCCCCCAGCTCCTTGCGGAGCTCCGACACGTCCTTTTGGAGGCGCGAGTTGTTATCTTGCAGCCTCTTTGTCTCATCTGTGGAGGTTCTGTGTAACAGAGCCTCCGTTGCCACCTTGATTGAGGCGGCCGCCTCCTTGAGGGCACGAACGAAGGTGCCCTTTAAGTTGCCAGACTTTGTGGCGTCCCCACTCAACCTTTTTTTTTTTTTTTTTTTTTTTTTTTTTTTTTTTTTTTTTTTTTTTTTTTTGTACGAGGAGAATGCCCACGCATGTCCCCCACCCCACGGGAAGGGCGGGGGGGTCTGTCGGACTCGAACCGACTAAACTCCTCGGTGTTCCCACCTGCGCCTAAGTGCCGGGGCTACGGGAACGCTACCCGCACACAACCGCGGCCCCGACGGCGCTGGTCCGCTATGCGGGACCGGATCTCATCAGCACTTCCCAGAGAAGCGCTTAGAGTCCCGGCACCCAAGATGCGGACCCCCTCTCAAGGGCGAGCCTTAAGGCTCCCTGCCTCAGGAGATGACGTGTCGGAACACGGGACACGTCATCCATCCTCGGGACTTACTTCCTGTGTGGGCGGCGGACTACCCGTGTCTGCCGCCCGGAAGGCCCAGCTGAGCATAGGTGGCAACCTGCCCCTACGCCCGGCGACCTCAAACGCCCCAATCGGGCTTGAGGCCCATCCTAATGGAGGTCTCCCACTCAGACCTCCATTTGAGCCCCCGCAGCCCTTGGCTGGGGAGCTGGGTTCCGCTGGGCCCTGGCCACAGCGGCAAATGTTCGCCCTTTTCGCGGCGGTGGGGCGCACGCCCGACTTCCTATTTTGTGCCCCGCTGGCTTCTTCGCACTCGCACACAGTGTGCAGTGCGGCTCAGCGGAGCACTCTCCCGCCTTGTGGCCCGACTGACCACACCGGTAGCAGTCGTTGCTCCGGTCGGTCGTCGTGGCGGAGCACTGCTCCCGCACATGGCCCACCTCGTGACAGCGGAAGCACTGCATGGCTCTCGGCTGGAGCAAACGCACCTGTGCCGAGACCCATCCAACTAGCAGGCGACCGCTGTCAGCCACCCTGTACACCGCAGCCATCGGGCCGCGCACTAGCGCCGATCCCAGGCCCGCGACATTCGCCTTGATGACGCCACAAGTGACGTCATCCGCCTTGCAGGCCCCCGCCTTCGAGACGGCCGCAACCACCTCTGCGGCCGTCACCGAGTCATCCAGGCCAGAAACGCGCAACTCTGCGCACTTCACCGGCCTGGAGATGCGGACCTCCTCTGGCCTGAAAACTTCCTTGAGCTTTTCAGCCAGGGAGTCGGCCTTGTCACCACTAGTGGCACCTGGCACCTCGAGGATTCGGGCACCTGTGGCCGCCACCCTGAACCTGAGGGTCTCAATCCCCAGGTCCGCCAAGTTTGTTTTGCCCTTGGCCTCCATAAGGGCATGAGCGTACGTCATGCCCTTCTCGACGGCGGCCGGCTGCAGGGCAATGACCACCGCAGACGAGCGCGGCGGTCTCTGCCGCCTCGTCGCCCTCTTCTTTTTGCCCTGGGGCTTCGCGGGCTTCGCCTGAGGGCGCTGGCCCTGCCCCGCGGGAGCTCGCGCCTGCTGCGCTTGCTTCGCTGGGGCAGCCCTCCCAGTGCTCTTCTTCTTGTGGGTGACTTTTTGCCACCCATCATCCCCGCCCACAACAACTGTTGGGGCTGACACCACCTGTGCCACCGTGGGACCCGTCTTTTTGCCCTTTCCTTTCCCCTTGGGATCGGAGGTGGGCAAGACACTATCTGGCGCCTTCGAAGGCCCAGCGACGGGCTCGGGCGCGGGCGACGCAGTGGCAGCGGCACTTTTCCTCCTGTCCGCCGCCAGCGGAGGCCGCAGACGCTCCTCAGGTAGAAGCCGCGGTTCCACGGCCTCCAACCTGGCATTGACCAGGCCACCCACCTGCATTAGGATGGACCTGGTCAATTCCTCCTGCGAAAGGGCGGGCGGACCTGCCCCTTCGCCACTAGTTGAGGGTGCGGCGTGTGGCCTTGCCACCTGGGCCCGCAACTCCTCTAGCTCCTTACGGAGCTCCGCCACGTCCTTTTTAAGGCGGTTATTGCCCTCCTGCAACCGCCTTGTCTCGTCGGTGGAGCTCCTGTGCAAGAGAACCTCCGTAGCCTCCCTGATGCAGGTCGCGGCATCTTTAAGGGCACGCACAAAGGTGCCCTTTAAATTTCCTGATTTTATGGCCACCTTCTGAATGGTGGCCACACTCTCTAGAACCTTTTGGTTCAGTTCTACGGCCGAAGCTGACTCCAGGCCGTAGATCTCCTCGTTAGCCGACGTCGATGATTCAGTCGGGCAAGGAGATTTACCACTACGGAGGCTAAGGGCCATACGAGCTACCTCCTGCTCGGCCCCTAGCCTCATCTCTTCCCTTTGGGCGGCGGCAAGCTCACGCTTGGCTTGCGCCAGGCCGATGTACTGCCCTGTCGTGGGCGGCCGGCCTCTCCCCTTCGATGGGGGCTTGCGCTTTAGCGCAGCCGCGTCGGACTCTTCGTCCACGTCGGGACTCCGGCTTCCGCCTCCGCCCGACTTCTTCCTTAGTCGTTTCCGGGTCCGAGTCTCACCCGACTCCCCGAAAACGACACTGCCGTCACTACTGACAGTGATGTCATCGCTGTCCAGGACAGCCCTGCTATCATGGTGCGCTCGCACCTTCTTCGATCTTTCGATCTCCAACAAAGCCTTACGGCTAATTTCACCCTCCTTTTTATTCATGTTTGTTTTGTTTTCCATATTTGAACCCACGAGTATAGGCCGATCTAAACTCCCACCGCCGGGTGACGCCCATTCCGGGGTGGGGGGAGCAATACTGCGGAGGACCCCAGGTGTCCGCAGGATTTTTACGTCTTTTCTGACGGGCTTTGTTTCGAGGTTTCCTCACTCTGGGGCCGGCCAATTAAGGCAAGCCCCCTTCAGGCCACCGCGCGACAACATACCCCCTGCACCACAGAGGGGGTCGTTGAAGCCAACGCAGTGGACACTGGCTGGGAGGGCCGGTGTGAACCACTCCCGACGACCCTGGGCATAGGGTTAGTACGCCCAGTCCGCCCCATCATCGACTCCACCAAGTGGAGGATGTCCATCCTTGTATATATACAACTATATACACCGCCAGTCAAGTTCGCACCTTGTGCACCTGGCCACCAACTCCATAAAATATCTACACTATATACACAAACTAAAGCTAAAATTACAACCTATGTCTCCATCCACTGCGCCCTCTGCTCCTCAGAGGGACGCGCGGAGGAGAACGCCCTAATACTAACTATACACCTAACTAAACTTAACTAAGGGTAGGGGCTCCTGCACACGTTCCTCAATGCGAGGATCGTGTGCAGTAGCCCCTTCCCACTGCCTCTTAGCACCACCCGGGGAAAACACGTGTAGGGTCTCTCAGGGTACTCTCCTACGGACGTGGGCAGCCTTCGTCCCCGTCCCCACTCAACCTAACCTAACCTAACCTAACCAGTAACAGTCTGAATTCGACACATACAACATCGGCTCCGCGTAAATAAATATTTTAAAAATTATTTATTTGAGCCTCGCGTGAATAAACAGTGTCACAAGTGAAATAAGTGTCTGACTCACCAGGATTATCGTTGGCAACAACATCCATCGAGTGGTTTGGCTGCAGGAAGCCTTGGACTTTGGACCTTAATAACATCAAGGAGGTTAGTGTTTTCACTTCTACGGTTATATCATTCGTAAGGCGCTTTCAAGATCTATTCAAGAAAGTTTAAATCATTGAAATCGAGCCAAGAACAACGGAGATATAAGGTACTGAAAATAGTGAAATAACCTCTCACATCGCATGGTCGTTACACGTGTGACCCACATCACAACCAGCCGTGACGTCTGTGCACCGTCGCGAAGACTCCAAAGCCGGCTCCAAGACTTCGCACCAGCTAGAAGATCAGCTCACCAGGTAAACCTCGAGGTATCTCCCGAACCGCTGGTCCTAGAACAACCGCGTTTGGACTCCTCTGAACCGGGAAACCAGGACCAACTGCTCCCTCCTACCCCCTACCCCCAACCCCCTACCCCCAACCCCCAACCCCCTCTCCCAACTCCAACCTCCAACATCATTCCTTAACTCACAACCCCAACTCTCAACCCCTAACCCCCAACCCCTTCCATCAACCCCCAACCCCCAACCCTCATCCCCCAACCCCTTACCCAAACCCCCTTTTTCCCAACTAAAACTCCTAACCCGTTATCCCTAATCCCCAACCCCCAACCCCCAACCTCCAACCCCCAACCCCCAACCCCTAACCCCCAACCCCCAACCCCCAACCCCCAACCCCCAACACCAACCCTTAACCCCTTACCCCCTGTTCCCTTTTTCTTTTTCCCAACCCCTTATCCCCAACCCTCAACCCCAACACCCCCCCCCCCCCCCCCCTACATCCCTCCAACCCTCAACCCTCCAAAAATCTGATAGGGAGACGGAGTAGAACATTCTTGTTCCAAGTGCTCACATCTCTTCCTACCCTACCCCACACCCCCTCGAGGTTACCAACCCCCTCTCGTCATAACACAACAACCAGACGTGATAGACCCAGCAAGTTTGGTATTGTTGGAATCAGGAAAAGAAGCCCTACAATCTGGCTCCAACGAAATCCGGATATTCCAACATCTGACACAATCCACTGGAAACATCACACAGAGCTTCTACCATCCTGAGGCCCTGACGCGATCTAGAAGACTTTACTCAGTAAGGAACCGCAGAACATCAGCGAAAACTAGTATAAGTAGTTTTAAGTATATTATAAGAAAACTAACAATATAAACATAAGTTACTAACAATTAGTAATTAATTTAATAATAATTAATTATTAATTAATTAAATTAGCTTAAGGAAAAAAAAAAAAAAAAAAAAAAAAATAAACAAACCCCCAAAACCAAATCAAAATGTCAACAATAACCAGGAAGTCACCAACTCCCACTGGATCCGCTGTTAGGACAGAGGTGCCCCCCCCTATTCCCACCAAAAAGCGATCGCTGCGTGAAAAGGTGTTAACAAAAGAATCCGCGGCGGGCTCAATTAAGTCACTGGCGCTGTCATTAAAGCCAGTAAGGTTGCCCAAAGCTAACAAAGCATCGTCAGAGGGGGCAATAGCAGCTTCAAGCCCAATGGTGCCACCGAGGAGGAAACGCAAGACTGTGGAGGAAGCTCATCCTCCTCAAGAGTCAAGCGACCTGTCAGCAAGATCCTCCTCGGTGCCTCAACCTAACTCGGAGACGGATTCAGTCACCCAAAGAGTAATCAACTGGGAGCAATGTGGAATATCCCCGCCTAAACAAATGGCCTCGGATGACGAGTCGATATCATCCATCCTAGACTTGACCCTCCTCAACACGTCCAAAGTGCGCCGAAGTATGCTTGTTGAAGAGTCGAGCAAGCGTACGGGCGTTGAAATGGACAAGTGCACAAAGGTGGCCAATGAAACACTACAGAAAGGAAAAGACGCGCTGGAGGCTGCAGGAAACATGAAGAGGGAGTGCAAGATCATCGCACTGGACAGCCTGCAGACTCTTTACGAAATAGTCCTATCCCTCTCTGACTCGAGATCCAGACACATCAGCAGTCTGGAAAGAGAGCGCGCGAGACACGCGACAGAGCTCATCCGAGTGGAAAGAGCCCACACAAAACAAATCTCCGACACAATTAAAAAATTAACCACTGAAATGACGCTAACGAGAAAAGATATAGACACATCCCTTAAGGAAACGAAGGCGATCCGCGACTGGCAGGGATACGAGACCCAGGAGCCTCACAGGCTAATAAAAGAAACTTCCGAAGCCATCCAGGAAATCGAAAAGCGTCTCAAATCTCTCGCAGAAAGCTTGTCCACACAGGAAAAGGGTACCGACATGGAACCCTTGAGGCAGGACCACTCGAGCATCAAGAATGGAGTCGATATCCTCCAAAACCAGATGGACGAGCTCCGCAGAGAAATCCGCAGGGAACAGGATAAGACGCAAGAGATCCTGGAAACTAACATAAAAACACTGGCTCACCTGGAACCGGAAACTCCCCACCAGCCACAAGAGCTAGAGCTAGCAGGAGAAGTCAGGCAGGAGATCACAAAAATCCTAGATGTGGTTAAATCGTTGACCACAGAAAAAGCACCACAACCCATCCCGCAGCCCCTTCAAATAAACATCGAGGACCATCTCCTACCAATTACCGAAAGGCTAGAGGCCGTATCATCGGAGCTTCGAACCCTTCGGCAGGAAAAGATGAGTGCACTACCGCCTGCTCTCAGTCTCGATGCGGAGCTTGCAAGAGCGGGAGAAGGAATCAGTGCGAAGGGGAAAACCACCTACGCCAAAGTCGCCGCTAGACCACCACTACCACAAAGGCCAAATCACACCCTGATAGTCTCATCAGACAATCCCCTTAACACCGGGGACAACCTGATAGACCGGATCAGTCAAGTCCTGGACACAAAAACCACCGGGGCCAAGATCGACAGGGTGAGAAAGGCTAAGAACAGCAAGGTGATCCTCAGCTGCAGCTCCAAGGAGGATCTAAACCTGGTACAGAGCCGAGTCCGGCTCGACAAGGGTCTAAAAGCAGAAGTTGCAAAGGCGGGAAACCCACTACTAATCGTGCGAGACGTGATCTCCAAGCATACTGACGCAGAATTAGTCGAGACCCTCCTAACCCAAAACATAAGACACCTTAAGGATGTCGATCTAAAAGAGTGCACCATAAAAGTCAGATATAGGAAAAAAGCACGCAATCCTCTAGAATGCCACCCGGTTCTGGAAGTCTCCCCCGCCATCCACAAACGCTTCGTCGAAGCAGGCAAGGTCCATGTGGGCATCCAGTACAGACCTGTGCTGGATCACTCACCCCTGGTGCAGTGCACAAAATGCCTCGGCTTTGGCCACACAAAAGCGGTCTGCCGGGAGAGGGACGAACTCTGCAGCCACTGCGGTAGGTCCCACTCCTGGGAGAAATGCAAGGGAAGGCAAGATGGGAATCCCCCAAAGTGTAAGAATTGCTCGACCGCGCACGGACCAGGCTCCGACCTGGCACACAACGCCTTCAGCTTTGAGTGTCCAGAGAAACAAAAATGGGATGCCATAGCGCGGTCCCGCATTTCTTACTGCTAAGGGCTCCTCTCAAAACCAAAGCTCGGTCCCTCGAAAGGTGGGCGGAACAGGTTTGCGGTTCATCCAAGCAAACCTGCAACGCTCAAAGGTAGCCACAGCGGAATTACTCCAGGTCGCAACGGATAAAGGTATCACGATCGCCTTAGTACAGGAACCCTACGTGGGTAGAAACGGCATCCTGAAACAACACCCAGGAACACGAGTCATCCAATGCACCATAAACAGACAAACACCAGTAAAGGCAGCAATAATCGTTTTCGGTGACCAGCTTGAGGTGATTCATGACCCTCAACTGGTGACCGAAACCGAAGCGGCCGTTCTGGTAGTAGGTGGAGGTCTGAAACTAGGAGTAATTTCAGTCTACTTTGACGGGGACCAAGATATAGAACCTTATCTAGAGAGAACAAAGAACTGCTGTGAAAAATTAAAAACGCAAAACCTCGTAGTCGCTGGAGACGTCAATGCCTGGAGCCACTGGTGGGGCAGCATCTCGGAGGACGACAGGGGAACAATACAACGCATTCCTTAACGCAACCGGACTACAGATTCTCAACGTCGGGGACACGCCAACATTCGAAGTCTACAGAGGAGGCAGAGCCTGCACAAGCATAGTAGATGTTTCCACTTGCAGCACGCCTCTTCTTGGAAAGATCGAAGGCTGGCGAGTCTGCAGAAGTCTACTAACATCAGACCACAACGCCATCACCTTCACACTGCGCCTAGGAAAAGCCCTAGAGCCTATAAGGCCAATCACAACGCGCAGGTACAACACGAAGAAGGCGAAGTGGACAGACTTTGCAGCACTGCTCAAAACAACCTTAGCAGAAAGAGACGTCACTCAATCCTCCATCAATGAATGTGACACCCCGGAGAATCTCGAGAACAAAATAACAGCATACACAGAAGCCATCCACGAAGCCTGCAAACAAACCATCCCACTAGCAGGAACAAGAAAAGGGGACCCAAAACCCCCGTGGTGGTCTAATAAGCTAGAAATGCTAAAAAGAGATGTTCTCAGAAAAAAGAGAAGAATAAGGAACGCAGCTCCCTGTCGGAAAAACCTCGTCATAGACGACTACCAAAAAGCCAAACAGGAATATGCCGAAATAGCCGATAAAGCACAAACGGAAAGCTGGAAGGAGTTCTGTACGTCCCAGGAAAAAGAGAGTATGTGGGATAAAATCTACAGAGTTATCAGGAGCACTTCTGCAAGACAAGAAGACACACTCCTGAGAAGCTCTGAAGGTTTAACATTGTCCCCATATGAATCAGCAGAAACCCTGGCAAAAACATTCTATCCCGACGACTCTGAAAGCACCGATCAACAGTGCCACACGGAACTAAGAGGAAAAACAAGGGAAATCCCAACGAACGATCTATCGGAGGATGACCCTCCTTTCACGTCGGCGGAATTAGAACTAGTGCTACAAGCACTGAATCCCAAAAAGGCCCCCGGCCCCGACGGACTCACCGCCGACATCTGTGCTGCAGCTATCCGTTGCGAACGGGAACTTTTTATGACGATAGCAAACAAATGCCTGTCATTAAAATACTTCCCAACGCAATGGAAAACGGCACATGTGGTCATAATCCGAAAGCCTGGAAAGACGGACTACACCCATCCAAAGTCCTACCGACCGATAGGCCTCCTCTCAGTTCTTGGAAAAATCATCGAAAAGCTATTGATCGGCCGAATCCAATGGCACATCCTCCCAACCCTCAACAAAAAACAATACGGCTTCATGCCGCAAAGAGGAACCGAAGACGCCCTCTATGACCTGGTGGAGCACATTAAAAAAGGAGTCAACAGTAAAAACATAGTACTCTTAATCTCACTGGACATAGAGGGAGCCTTCGACAATGCATGGTGGCCCGCCCTAAAACACCAGCTAGCGAAAAAGAGATGCCCGAAAAATCTCTACGAGATGGTATCCTCATACCTCAAGGACCGGAAGATCAAGGTCAACTACGCCAGAGCAGCATACGAGAAGGAAACCACAAAGGGTTGCGTCCAAGGATCCATCGGAGGACCAACCTTTTGGAATATTATCCTAGACTCGTTGCTTCACACCCTGGAGGAAGAGGAGGTATACTGTCAAGCATTCGCAGACGATGTAGGTCTAGTATTTACAGGCCAATCAATCAACACCTTAGAGCAGTCAGTCAACAGTACGCTAAACACAGTAGCGGAATGGGGGAATCGCAACAAACTCAACTTTGCACCGCACAAAACCAACGCGATGCTACTAACAAAAAAGTTGAAGTACGACCCTCCCCAGCTTGTCATGGCTGGTACAAGACTGAACCTCGTAGAGGAGATAAAACTGCTAGGCCTCGTCATCGACCGTAACCTTACCTTTAAGCCACACGTTTCCGCCCAATGCAAAAAAGTAGCGGACATATACAAACAACTGGCGTGTGCAGCGAAGGTAACATGGGGTCTCAATGGCGAAATAACAAGAACTATATACATCGCAGTGGTGGAGCCCATCATGACATACGCCTCAAGCGCATGGTCACAGGCAGTAGAGTTGCAGATGAACATAAACCAACTCAACGCAATCCAGAGAGGTTTCGCGCAAAAAGTCTGCAAATCATACCGCACCGTCTCACTAACCTCAGCCCTAGCACTGTCTGGTCTGCTGCCACTGGACCTCAGGATTCAGGAAGCGGCAAACCTGTACAAGTCCAAAAAGAATCTCTCCAAAGACTACCTTCCACCAGAAATGGAACTCGAACACAGAGTGGACTATATGGACCAACCTCATCCGTCCAAAATGATATCCACTCCCTACGAGCTACTCGAAAATCTCACCCAACAAGTAGCAGGACCGCAAGTATATACAGATGGCAGCAAAATCAGCGGCCAAGTCGGTGCGGCCCTTACCTGGTGGGAGGAAGGAAGAGAGACACAAGCAGCAAAGTTCAAACTCCACCCCACGTGCACAGTCTTCCAGTCGGAACTTTATGCGCTCCTCAGAGCAACCCAAATGGCATGTTCGGTCAACGACCCTGTGGTCAGCATCCTGAGTGACTCGAGATCCTCACTCGACCTGCTCCGAAACCCAACATCAAGCCATCCTCTGGCAAGAAGCATAAAGGAAAACGTTCGGGAGATTATGGACGCGGGAAGGGAAATCCGATTGTTCTGGTTGAGGGCGCACGTAGGCACAGCTGGAAACGAAAGAGCCGACGAGCTCGCTAAAACAGCAGCACTCAGCGAGTCCGCCCAAGACTACGGAAAAGTCCCTCTGTCACACGTCAGGAGAAAAATCCGCGAGGAATCGATCCGCAAATGGCAGGACCGATACGACACCTCCAGCACAGGCGCAGTCACCAAAAAGTTTCTACCAAACGTAGAAAAGGCTTACAAGATCACACGAGCCACAAAACTGACGCCCGTACAAGTGCAAGCCCTGACCGGTCACGGAGGGATAGCCGAATACCTACACAGATTTAAGCTCAAAGACAGTGCAGGTTGCGAGTGCGACCCAGAGATCAGTGAGACTGTGTGGCACATAATTCTGGCATGCCCCCGCTTCTCAGCAGCAAGGCACGACTTGGAGAATCAAATCGACGTTAGTCTGGTAGAGTCTGAACTAAAAGACATACTGGCAGACCAGAAACGAAGACCATATTTCCTAGACTTTGTCGAGAGGATTTTCAAAGTTGCGGCCAAAAGAAACAGCAACCTTCCCCCCCTAGAGCAGTACCAAACAGCAGCGACCCCAGCCCCAAGCACCTCTCAGAACCTTATTCCCCCACAACAAACGACTCCAAAGAACCTCGCCATCCAACAACTTCTGGCGTTCGGAGAAAAAGGAGTGCCGGGAATAAGACTAAGAGGTGTAGCTCTCTTTATGGACACTGACAAAAATAACGAAAAACTCGGCATTAGTTTCTGCCGAGTTGGAGCAAGAAACCGCGTCTCAATATCACCCGGCCTAGCATCCCTGTTGAACGGAAGCACCTTCAAATCAACGATGAGGTATAAAACGTACAGTGCGCTGCCTACGATGGAGTTGGCTAACTACCAATGTCGATTAGTGCGATCAAAAAACAAAACGATCGTGCTTTTCCAATTAACCGGAAACACTCCATTCGCACAGGTGCGCTCTATCCTCACCATGCTAGGAAAAACGGAGATTGGCGCCGTCACCACCCCCCGCATCATAAGCGTGGACGCGTTTACGATCGAGCACGAGAAGGGAGAGGTCTCAGACCGGATGGGTTGCATCAAAGCCTCTGAACAACATGAGGTAGTCGTGTACGAAGATAGGGGTGAAAACCTAAACTTCCTGAAAGCACACGACCCAAAAATGGCAACCGATTTCTGTGGCCACCCTGTGCCAGATTCAATCTCGGGATCAGAACGCGTTCAGCAAAAGGCAGCAGCGGAAAGAGCTCTACAAAGCAACAGTCCTAAAGAGACAGCAGAAGCGGGAGGTCGAGTGGTGGGATTTCTAAATTCCTTCTTCTCGGCCACGCAGAACCTGTTTGGGAAAACGTCAAAAACAAAAACCGAACGCATTACAGCATATGCACCGGAAGTGGAACAGCCGAGAACTTCGCGAGCCCGAACTCGCCCACTCCATACAGTTCACAGGCATGCCAGCCCGCCCCGTTTGAGACCAGTAAAAGAACGACTGGACCATGTTGTAAACGCCTTCCTGGAATTCACCGCTCTCATCAAAGCCACCAGAGAAATCAACCTCAGGACTTGCAAACGTATCTTGCAGACCCTTGAGCAAGGTAACGAAAATCTCCTGAAGGTTAGACTCAATGAGGCAGATGCGGCGATTTACAACAACAACACCTCTCAAGTCATAAAAGGGAAAACCGCGGGTAGTTATATGGCAGCATATAACGCTACAAGCGGTTTCGTGTCCCTGGACGAGGAAGAAACGGAGCGGACTGGATCCCTGAAATTCAGGGCTCCAGAAGATGACCCTTTGGTGGTGCTTGCCCAGTGTACCAAGATAATGCTAGACGATAAGATTCTCAAAATGGCGGAATCCATTTCGGGAACTCAGGATATCGAAGCAAACTGGAACTGGGAGATACCGGAAATCAAATGGGTAAATGGAGTCCCTGGATGCGGCAAAACTACATGGGTGATTGGCAACTACAATGTGGAAAAGGACGTCATCATCACCGGCACAATCGAGGCAGCCAAAGACCTGAGAGAGAAGCTAGCTGCCAGGATAGGAGACTTAGTAAAGTACAAAGTACGAACTCTGGCTTCCGTCTTGGTTAACGGCTTTCGAGAGTCTGATAGGTGTACTCGCCTCATAGTCGACGAGGCCCTAATGAACCATTTCGGATCAATCATTATGGCTAGTCGGCTATCCGGAGCGAACGAAATTGTCCTCATTGGGGATGTCAACCAACTGCCCTATATAGACCGGGAAAATCTATTTGAATTGTACTACATTCGACCAACACCAGTCGTAAGCATCAGCCAAGAGCTCTTGTGCACACACCGGAGCCCAATGGACACTGCGTACGCGTTACGAGAAATATACTCGGGTATATACGCCTCGTCAACGCGCGTTCATTCCTTGAAGATAGAAAGGTTCACAGGCACCCAAATACCCAAATCCCTCCAAAACACCCTTTTCCTGGTTCATACCCAAGAAGAAAAGGAAACCCTTGCCAGCCAGGGTTACGGAGATGGAACCGGGTCGCGCCTACTTACCATCCACGAGTCTCAAGGATTGAAATACGAGCACGTAGTGATCATTAAAACAACCGGGAAGTTGAAGCTGCACGAAAGTGTCCCTCACGCAGTGGTAGCAATATCGCGGCACACCGACAGCTGCACCTATTGCGCCGATGACAGCGATGACGCAATAGGAAACCTAGTGAGGCAAGCGATGACAGCGCCAACTAAAACTATCACAGATTACAACCTCAAAATGGCGATAAGAAGCAGAAACGCAGCGGTTGCAGAAGCCCTGGCATCAAGGGTGGAAGCGGGTCCAGCTGCGGAATAACCAAATGTAGTATAATTTTAAGTTTGCTGTAATATGTTTACAAAGAAAAAAAAAAAAAAAAAAAAAAAAAAAAAAAAAAAAAAAAAACATTAAAAACAAAAATAATAAAAAATAACATGGGAAAAAAAAAAAAAATAAAAAAAAAAAAAAAAAAAAAAATATATATATATATATCTGTGTAAACATAATTATAATCTTTAACAAAGTAGTATAATTTAACGTAATATAATTTCTATATGTATGTAACTAGCTTAAGAACTTAACTTAGAACCTTACTGAGTAGTCTAAGTATAATAAATGTTAATAAAATAAAGAGTTAATAAATAAAATAAATGTTAAAAAAGGGCACGGACAGAAAGTCTGTGGAGTTAAAACTTAATTAAAAAAAAAACCTAACCTAACCTAACCTAACCTAACCTTTTTTTTTTTTTTTTTTTTTTTTTTTACGAGGAGAATGCCCACGCATGTCCCCCGCCCCACGGGAGATGGAGCGGAGGGGTCTGTCGGACTCGAACCGACTAAACTCCTCGGTGTTCCATCCTGCGCCTAAGTGTCGGGGCTACGGGAAGTCTTCCCGAATACAACCGCGGCCCCGACAGCGCCAGCCTACACAAAGGTAGACCCATCCTTGATGGGGAGCTTATTCAGCTCACTGCTGTAATGGTGATGACGTGTCGGAACACGTGACACGTCATCCAACCATGGGTCTTCTTTGAAATGGGCGACGGACTTCCCATATCCGCCGCCCAGAAGGCCCGGATGGGAGAACAGATGAAACTTACTGTTCCATCTGAGCTGCCGGCTGTGCCTTTGGTTTGGCAACAGCGGCAAACGTTCTTCCCATCCTCTTCGGCGGAGGGGCACATGCCTTACTACCCAATTTATGCCCCGCTGGCTTTTTCGCTGCTGCACAGAGTGTGCAGTGCGGCTCAGCGGAGCATTCTCTTGCTTTGTGCCCTGTCTGGCAACACCGGTAGCATTGGTCGCTACGGTCGGTGGTGGCTTCAGAGCACTGTTCCCGCACATGCCCCACCTGGTGGCAGCGGAAACATTGCATCGCCCTCGGTTCAATCAACCGTACCTGGGCTGAAACCCAGCCCACAAGGAGGCGACCACTGTCAGCCACCTTGTTGGCAGCTGCCACTGGGCAACGCACCACTGTCGTTCCCAGTCCAGACAGACTCCGCCGAATTTCGCCACACTTAATGGCGTCCTCCTTGCATCCCCCGACTCTGGAAACGGCCGAAACAATCTCATCGGTCGTCACAGAGTCGTCCAGGCCAGTGATGCGCATTTCTGCACACTTCTGTGGCCTGGAGATGCGTACGTCCTCAGGCTTAAGGAACTCGCGTAGCTTCTCAGCTAGCGAGTCCGCCTTGTCGCCACTTGTGGCGCCTGGCACCTCCAAAATGCGGGCCCCAGTGGCCGCAACCCTGAAGCGCAGGGCTTCGATGCCCAGACTCCTGAGGTCCGTCTTGGCTTTGGCCTCCTTGAGGGCGTCAAGGTAGGTCATGCCCCTCTCTTTGGCTGCCGGCTGCAGTGCTATGACTACAGCCGAGGAGCGCGGTGGCCGTTGCCTCTTAGGCTTCCTCGGCCCTCTCTTTTTCTGGCGTTGCGGCTGCACGTTCTGCCCTTTCGGCTGAGTTTGCCGTGGAACAGCCCGTGACTGTGGCACCTGCTGTGCCGGGGCCGCTTTCGCCTTCTTCTTTTTGTGGGAGACGGCCGTCCACGCCCCCTCCCTGACTTTGTCGGCCACCTGTAGCGATGGCACTACTTCTGGTGCCACCACACCGGCACTTTGCGACTTCTTGCCCTTTCCCTTTCCTTTCCCTTGCGGGTCGGGAATGGGGGGAAAGTCTTCATCCATCCGCCTCGATGGACCAGCAACGGGCGGAGGAGGCGCAGCAGATGCGGGAGCCTTCTTCCTTTGATCGGCCGCCAGTGGCGGCCGCAGGCTCTTTTCGGGCAAAAGCCGCTCACCTACGGACTCCAGCCGTGCGTTGACCATGCTGCCCACCTGCAGCATGATCGAACGCGTGAGCTCCTCCTGAGACTGTGCCGCTTCGGCCACCGTCGAGGGCGAGGCCTGGGACTTCGTGACCTGAGCCCGCAGAGCCTCCAGCTCCTTGCGGAGCTCAGCTACGTCCTTTTGCAGGCGGTTGTTGTTCTCTTGCAACCGCCTGGTCTCGTCCGTGGAGGTTCTTAGCAAAAGAGCCTCCGTCGCCGTGCTGATGCATCTGGCCGAATCTTTAAGGGCACGCACAAAGGTGCCCTTCAGGTTGCCCGACTTGGCGGCCACGTGTTGTATCGCGGCAACGCTCTCCAGCACCTTCTGGTTCAACTCCATGGCCGATGCTGACTCAATTCCGTATATTCCATCACCAGTGGACATGGAAGAGTCAGATCGGCACGGAGACTCGCCACTACGGAGGCTAAGGGTCATGCGAGCTACATCCTGCTCGGCCCTCAGCCTCATCTCCTCCCGCTGCGCGGCCATGAGCTCGCGCTTGGCCTGCGCCAGGCCGATGTACTGCCCAGTTGTAGGCGGACGACCCCTTCCTTTTGGCGGCGGCTTACGTTTCAGTAAGTCCGCGTCCGAGTCCGCGTCGACATCGGGGCTTCGACTTCCTCCCTCGTCCGACTTCTTTTTGAGTCGTTTTCGACCTCGGGACGACCCTTCCTCCCCGGAAACGATACTGGCCTCAGAACTGAAGCCAGTAAAGTCATCGCTGTCCAATTCAGCCCTGCCCTCGTGATGCGCTCGCACCAACTTCGCTCTTTCGAGCTCTACCACTGCCTTTCGGCCTTCCACACCTTTTTTATTCGTCATTTGTTTTTGATCCATTTTTGTACCCACGAGAATGGGACGAACTATACTCCCACCGCCGGGTGACGCCCTTTCCGGGGTGGGGGGAGCAATACTGCGGAGGACCCCAGGTATCCGCAGGATTTTTACGTCTTTTCTGACGGGCTTTATTTCGAGGTTTCCTCACTCTGGGGCCGGCCAATTAAGGCAAGCCCCCTTCAGGCCACCACGCGACAACATACCCCCTGCACCACAGAGGGGGTCGTTGAAGCCAACGCAGTGGACACTGGCTGGGAGGGCCGGTGTGAACCACTCCCGACGACCCTAGGCATAGGGTTAGTACGCCCAGTCCGCCCTATCATCAACTCCACAAGAGGAGGATGCCAACCATGTATATACATACTATATACACGCCAGTAGAGTTCGCCCCGGTCTCACCGAGGCACCTGGCCAACAATCCTATACACTATATACAAACTAAAGCTAAGCTAAAACTATGTCTCCATCCACTGCGCCCTCTGCTCCTCAGAGGGACGCGTGGAGGAGAACGCCCTATATACAACCTAAAGCTAAACTAAACCAAACTGTACACCTAACTAAACTTAACTAAGGGTAGGGGCTTCTGCACACGTTCCTCAATGCGAGGATCGTGTGCAGTAGCCCCTTCCCACTGCCTCTTAGCACCACCCGGGGAAAACACGTGTAGGGTCTCTCAGGGTACTCTCCTACGGACGTGGGCAGCCTTCGTCCCCAACCTAACCTAACCTTTTTTTTTTTTTTTTTTTTTTTTTTTTGTACGAGGAGAATGCCCACGCATGTCCCCCACCCCACGGGAAGGGCGGGGGGGTCTGTCGGACTCGAACCGACTAAACTCCTCGGTGTTCCCACCTGCGCCTAAGTGCCGGGGCTACGGGAACGCTACCCGCACACAACCGCGGCCCCGGCGGCGCTGGTCCGCTATGCGGGCACCGGATCTCATCAGCACTTCCCAGAGAAGCGCTTAGAGTCCCGGCACCCAAGATGCGGACCCCCTCTCAAGGGCGAGCCTTAAGGCTCCCTGCCTCAGGAGATGACGTGTCGGAACACGGGACACGTCATCCATCCTCGGGACTTACTTCCTGTGTGGGCGGCGGACTACCCGTGTCTGCCGCCCGGAAGGCCCAGCCTAGCAATAGGGTGCGGAAAACACGCCCCCTACGCCCGGCGACCTCAAACGCCCCAATCGGGCTTGAGGCCCATCCTAATGGAGGTCTCCCACTCAGACCTCCATTTGAGCCCCCGCAGCCCTTGGCTGGGGAGCTGGGTTCCGCTGGGCCCTGGCCACAGCGGCAAATGTTCGCCCTTTTCGCGGCGGTGGGGCGCACGCCCGACTCCCTATTTTGTGCCCCGCTGGCTTCTTTGCACTCGCACACAGTGTGCAGTGCGGCTCAGCGGAGCACTCTCCCGCCTTGTGGCCCGACTGACCACACCGGTAGCAGTCGTTGCTCCGGTCGGTCGTCGTGGCGGAGCACTGCTCACGCACATGGCCGACCTCGTGACAGCGGAAGCACTGCATGGCTCTCGGCTGGAGCAAACGCACCTGTGCCGAGACCCATCCAACTAGCAGGCGACCGCTGTCAGCCACCCTGTACACCGCAGCCATCGGGCCGCGCACTAGCGCCGATCCCAGGCCCGCGACATTCGCCTTGATGACGCCACAAGTGACGTCATCCGCCTTGCAGGCCCCCGCCTTCGAGACGGCCGCAACCACCTCTGCGGCCGTCACCGAGTCATCCAGGCCAGAAACACGCAACTCTGCGCACTTCACCGGCCTGGAGATGCGGACCTCCTCTGGCCTGAAAACTTCCTTGAGCTTTTCAGCCAGGGAGTCGGCCTTGTCACCACTAGTGGCACCTGGCACCTCGAGGATTCGGGCACCTGTGGCCGCCACCCTGAACCTGAGGGTCTCAATCCCCAGGTCAGCCAGGTTCGTCTTGCCCTTGGCTTCCATAAGGGCATGAACATGACATCCTACTAGTTCACTATATTCGGAAGTAAACCATTCCACAGTTAGGCAACTATTCATTATTGCAATAACTCAAAAATTTCACAAACTTGCACTGTCTCTATTACCTGAAAAAAAAAACAATAGAAGACTGGTATGGAAGACTCCAAAATTATCAACTAGATTCGGTAAAAGATCATTTACCTTTCTTGGTCCTTATATCTACACAAAAATAAACCAATTACTCTATAATGTGTGGGAACCGGGCCCACTAGTGGACTGTAGATTTTTGGGGGTTTAGATTGGTGCTTTGGGATTGGAAACGCGGTAAATGAAAACACCGGTTAGACAACAATTTGGGCAGAGATTCGGACCTCTAACGTTTTTGGCGGCTGGAGCAGAACTGGGGCCAAAGTCGGTTGGCAAATATTTATATTAGCGGCTATATACGTGAGAGGTCCGATGCTCTTTCCTTCTTTATTCCTTTGTTTGAAAAAATCTTACAATTCTTACATTTTAGCCTGATCCTATGTTTTAAGCTACTTTTAAACCATTTCTAAGTTTTTATGTGCATAATCTACCTTGCCTATGTATCCACATTCCCTATAAATAGCAAAAAACGGAGCGACCCTCCTACCTATTTTAAGTGGTCCCTGATTGGCTATCCTTATGTATGAGCTTTATATAATGAGAAATTGCAAACTTTTTGTCTATGCCTATTTTGGGGCGGTACAGTGCCATCTGTTTTTGAGTAGCGGTGTTAATTAGCTGAGTGAGTGAAATGCAAACACTACAGGCCTTCCGTTTCATTCTAATGAGATATCTTTTCAGTTTTGCGCGCTAGGTACCTCATAATTGTATGTTGCGAACTGTTTTTCATAAGAATACCTTTGGTCCTGGCGTCTTCGGACGCGGGACTGCCACTACCAGCAGCTCCTAAGCTGGTAGGGCTTATGAAAATTACCTACCTACCAGTTCCTTTGCAACATACCTAATTCTTCTAGTGGCACTTTACTGAAAAGTACCTATATCTCGTTACCTGTTACCTATTACCTTTTGCCTGTTTTTACCTAATTACTCAGACTCCTCAACTAAATAACACCGTACCTCTCGTCTGGGCTACCTACTAGATCGAGAGGGGAATTAAAACAACAAACCAATCAATGTTTATTTGCAAATACCTAGTTACATGTACTTTAAAACTCCTAATTATACTTAAAGTACCTACCTAATGCTTTGTTTTATTTACCTATTGAAACTGCCTAATTGTTGTCTACCTATTTAACTACCTAATTATGGCTTCGTTGATGCTGCCGCTGCTCCGTCGTCCACATTCTCCCGCCGGTGCGGCCTCGCCACTAATCGGTAGGACGACGATCTTCCTCGTAGGTCGCCGTAGGATGTGGCCGCTGCTCGTGCGGACGTCCACCACGCGGACCTCGTTGTCTTTCCCAGGAAAGATGTCGGTGATGACTCCCCGCGGCCAGGTGTTTCGCGGGGAGTGCTCGTCTGCTATCACGACGAGGTCGCCGGGCTGCGGTGGTCGGCCTCTCGTGGCCGGCTCCCGCCGGTGTTGAAGCAGGGGCAGGTACTCGCGCACCCAGCGACGCCAGAATACGTCGGCTAGGTACTGGGCGCGCCGCCAGTGCTGGCGCGCAGTCTCATCTTCTTCGGAGAACGCCCCGGGTGTCGGGACGTGATGGTTGACCCCCAACAGGATGTGATTGGGTGTCAACGCCTCGGGCTCGCTCGCGTCGACCGCTACGTGGGTGAGCGGTCGGGAGTTGACCGTGTTTTCCACCTCGGCCAGCAGCGTGGCCAGGGTCTCGTCGCTCGGTGATTTTTCATGGAGTGTGTGGCGCAACGCCTCCTTGACGGAGCGCACCATGCGCTCCCATGCGCCGCCCATGAAAGGCGCTGCGGGCGGGATGAACCGCCAGTGGATGAGGCGGTTGGTCGCCTCCAGCTGCAGGCCGTCCTGCATGGCCTGCCGTAGTTCTTTGTCGGCTCCTCGGAAGCAGGTGGCGTTGTCGCTCCAGATTTCAGTGGGGCAGCCGCGTCTTGCGCACAGTCGCCTCAGCGCGCCAATGGCCGAGTCGACGCTCAGCGAGTGCACCACTTCAAGATGAATTGCTCTGGAACTCAAACACGTGAAAAGTGCCACATACCTTTTCTCGTGCCGCCTTCCCACAGTCACCGTCATAGGACCGAGATAATCGAGTCCGGTGTAGGAAAACGGACGAGAATGGTGGGAAAGCCGGGCCGCCGGCAGGTCGCCAGTGGCCGGCATCCCCGCCTTAGCCTTATTCAAACGACATATTTGACATGACTTTATTACATCCTTCACTGCTGGGCGTATTTTGACAATCCATGCCCTTGTGCGAAGCTCATTGGTCACGGTTTCAACACCGCCGTGATGTAGCTTCTTGTGTACATGTAGTATATACAATTTTACATAGCTATGCTTACCATCCAGTACTACGGGACTGGCTGTCTCGGGGTCGACGTCTGGCGCGGCCGTAATGCGCCCCTTGAGCCGCAGGGCTCCGTCGTCGCCTAGCGCGATACTCAGCGCTGCCAGGCGGCCGCTACCACCAGATGGCACCTTTGTCTTCAGTCGCTCGATATCCGCTGCGAAGCTTTCTTGTTGGCTTGCCCTTATCCAAAGGGACTCCGCTCTCTGCAGATAGTGAGCCTCTAACCCGATGTAACGCCTGCTGGAATTACTAAGCAAAGTACCTTTTTCCTTCTTTGCAGTTTGTTTTTGTCGCGCCTTTGTCCAAGTCGGATCGCGCTCTGCGTTAGCTCGCGTGCGCTTCCTTAGCGCCGCGGCTCGCTCGATCCGCCTGTCAAGACACCTGTCGATGAACTGCAGTACGCGCGCTGTTGCGCGTATCAACCTCAGCCAGCTGGAAAATCTGTTTACATTCGGCAAATGATCATTATTGAAATTAAATGACATAGCGGCGCAGCATTTCGCTTCTCGCTCTTCCCCTGTCCTGCCTGTGGGGGTGCGCGTCTCTACCGGCCATGTCTCCTCGTTGTGGTAGAGAAACGCCGGGCCGACAAACCATCTGTGTTCAGCTGTGAAGTTTTCAGGAGTGGCGCGCGTCGCGTCGTCTGCGACGTTGTCCGCCGTCGGGACCCATCGCCACTCGTCCTTTTTCGTGCGATCTTCTATCTCGGCCAGCCGGTGAGCTACAAACGTTTTGAAGGTTCGCGGTTCTGCACGTATCCATGCCAGTGCAGTCCGCGAATCTGACCAATATACTCGCCTCGCTACATCCCAGTCGTGTTCTTCTAGGACCGTCGCCGCCAAACGCGCTCCTAGTAGCGCGGCCTGCAGTTCAAGTCGTGGGATCGAGGTCGGGCGTAGAGGTGCTACGCGGCTCTTGGCGGCGGCGAGTGCTACGCGTATCGTGCCATCCGCACGTACCTTACGCCAGTACACTGCCGTCGCGTAAGCTTCCTCACTCGCGTCTACGAATGTGTGCAGCTCGGTGACGACCGCCGGCTCCGCATCGTAGCATCGTGGTATCCTTACCTTTTCAACGTCGAGCAGCGACGCATACCACATGCTCCATTGATGACGTAGCTCTTCCGGAAGCGGTTCGTCCCATGCGGTGCCGTATCGCCATACCTCTTGCATCAGGCGCTTCGCTGGGGTGGTCAGTGGCGAGACTAATCCGAGCGGATCGAACAGCGCCATAATGACACTCAACGCCTCCCTCTTGGTTGGTGGTCGCGCGTTCGCCGCAACCTCTTTCGGAGTCCTGTGCGTACTGACCTTGTAAGTTATCCTGTCCTCTGTTACCACCCAGTGAAGGCCGAGTGCCTTCTCAGTTTCAGCGTCGCTCCCGCCGATAGCGACGGTGGCTTCCTCCGCTGACATGAAGTTGCGTAGGGCATCCTTGTGGGTCGCCGCCCACCCTCGCAACTCGAATCCCGCCCGCCTATGGACCGTATCTACCTCTGTACTTACCTTGCTCGCTTCCTCTACCGTTGGGAAGGATTGTAGATAGTCATCCATATAATGGTTACGGATGATGGCCGCTGCGGCTTCGGGATACTCCTTTTCATGCTCCTTAGCATTCCTGTTCTTAATGTAGAGTGCAGTGCACGGGGAAGAGGTGGCACCAAAAATCACCGATGTCATCCTGTACTCATCGGGTGGATTTTCATCTCTTCTGTCTCCCCGCCAAAGAAAACGCAGCGCATCCCGGTCCTCGGCTCTGACCTTGACCCTCATAAACATTTCCTGAATGTCAGCCGAGACCGCTACTGGATACTGCCGGAACCTCATGACGACGCCGGGCAGCGATTGAAGTAGGTCGGGTCCTGATAGAAGCTTATCGTTTAAACTCTTACCGGCATACTTCGCCGCCGCGTCATGTACGAGACGGATCTTGGGCTTCGCGGGATTCACCACCGCGAAGTGAGGCAGGTACCAAGTCCGTCCTTCACGAGGGGGCTCAGTGGCGCGCTCGGCATAGCCTGCCCTCGTGAGATTGTCTATACGTTCAAAGTATTTACCTTTTAAATCGGGATCTTTATCCAATTTTGATTCCAGATTCTTCAGACGTTTCAGCGCCACGCCGTAATTAAGCCGTCCGCAAGTTTTCCCGCGGATCCCGCCACAACAAACCAGTCTCAAAACGCCCGTCGGGTCCTCGGCGGCTAGTATTCTCGAGAATTTCCAAAGCCTTTTCCTCCGGGTCGCTACTGGGACGGCGTGCCTCAATACCTAGTGATTCTAACTGGAAATATTCCTTCATCATTTTTTCCAGTTGGTCTTCGCTCTCGCGTCTGCCCGAGAGGTGACCACAAAATTTACTCGCGCGTTGCGAGTCATCTCTTACCACGCTTCCGTGCAGGATCCACCCGAGATGCGTCAGAGAGGCGACCGGTTGACCGTCGCGCCCCTCTCTGATTTTTCGTGAAACTATGAGATGCCAGTTATCTTGGCCGATTATTACCTTTGGCTCGGCGTGGTCGTACGTTATCTCATCCAAAAGGTCGGCTAGGTGAATGCAGCCGGTCAAGTCGCGTCTTTGCACAGATTGACTCGTGAAGTCGAGACGGCGAACCGTCTGCGCGTCGTGCATGATGTACTCGCTATTACTATGACTACCTTTTACCTTGAGACTGATCCGCTGGCTTTTTTCATGTTTCACTTCTCCTCCGTTGGCATCTCGTATCCATAGTGTGTTGGTCGGCCCCTTAACGCCGAGCGCCTCCGCTATTGACTCCTCTATGAACGTGAAGGTGCTCCCTTCGTCCAATAATGCAAAGGTACTTACTTTATGGCTCGGCGTGCTCAACTCTATTTGAGCCATTTTCAGGTATGCGTGCCGATTCCTGCGCGTGGGCTCAGAGGAGAGGGATGCGGCGACTTCCGAGCGGGAAGTCGCGGGTTCGATACTGATAACACTATAATGCAGCATACTGTGATGCTTACGCCCGCAACTTTCCTTGTCGCACCCTGGTCCCTTGCACTCTAACCTTCTATGCCTTTCCTTTAGGCACCGAAAACAGATGGAATTTTTCCTCGCTAATTCCCATCTAGCATCGACATTCGCCCCAACAAAATTTGGACACTTTTCTAAACCGTGAGCTTTTTTACATAACGGGCACTCATTTACCTTTTTCTCCGTTTTTGCAGCGGCCGCGACGAACGCCTTCTGCGGGCGTTTGTTCCTCCCACGCCCGAGTTCTGGTTCGTCGAACTGCTCGGGCTCGGCGTAGGCCCCGCAGTCGAGCGCTTCCTCATCCAAGAACGCCGCGAGCTTCTTTAGCTCGGGCACGTTCTTTGTCTCGAGCCGTGCAAATCTGTAAAAGTTACGTCTCATGTTAGGGTTTAATTTATCCAATATTAATCGCACCATTTCGGGACTGTGTAGGTATTCCTGTTTACCCATTGCCTCTACTGTACCTACGATGTTGGCGATTTTGCTGGCGAAGATGCAAAGTTCGCGGTCTCCCCCTGCTAACTTTGGGAGCCGCTTTAATTTGTCGAACTCCGACAAAATGAGAGATTCGGGCCTCCCGAATCTTCTTTCGAGCGCCTCCATGATATCCTTTGGCCTCCCGTTATTGACAAGGAAGGAAACGGCTTCGGCTGCCCGCCCTCTTAGGCAGTCGCGGAGCCGGTTTCGGTTCGTGGCCTCATCATAGACACTTTCACTTTCCTGATATGACGCCCGAAAGGATAGCCAACCACTGTGGTGGCCATAATAAAGAGGTAAATCGTACCTGCACTTACCTCCCTTGAGATCTGACATTACCATCTTCAGTTCTCGGATGCGCACGGCCTGATCCGAGACGCCGACCTTCTCCTCTGGTCGCCGCTGCTCGTCTAACCAGTCCGTCGCCTTGACGGCGCACTCCTCCTCGAGGTCCTTCAGGCGCGCGTTGGGAGCACCAGTGACGCCCTGCGGCCGGTGTCGATCATCTTCCCCGCGCTTATGCCTGCCTAATGCTTCCTCCTCGGGTGGGGGGCCTTTACCGGTTTCCCGGGCCTTACCTTCTGCCCGGAGCCACCGGGTTATCCTTACCGAGGCGAGGTCATCCTGCGCCTCGCTCTCGTCTGATGAGTTCTCCTCTTGCTGTAAGCGCGCCAACCTCGTCTCCGCGAGCCCTCGCGCCGCCTTGGCCTCCTCGAGCTGTAGAAGCTTTACCTTTTCCTCCGCTTCTAATAGGGCCAGTCGTTGGCGGCGGGAGCCCTTGGACCGATCCGTCCGCGGTACCGTTGGCCTTTCCTGCGTGGCCTCCGCGGTGGTGTCGGTGCACGTCGTGGGGTCCGTGACGATGGTGGTGGCGGTCCTCGAATCACTGGTGACCGTCGTTGCCGCCGTGTCGGTGCGGGAGTCTCCACTGCTCTCCGTCACCTCTGCACGAGCGGCAGCCTCCTCTTTGCCAGACTGACTCCTGGTGACTGGCATTTTGTTTGTTGTTCCTGTGAATCAATCGTAATTACGCGGCACTTCCTATCCGGCACTCGAAGGACAATATAATGTGTGGGAACCGGGCCCACTAGTGGACTGTAGATTTTTGGGGGTTTAGATTGGTGCTTTGGGATTGGAAACGCGGTAAATGAAAACACCGGTTAGACAACAATTTGGGCAGAGATTCGGACCTCTAACGTTTTTGGCGGCTGGAGCAGAACTGGGGCCAAAGTCGGTTGGCAAATATTTATATTAGCGGCTATATACGTGAGAGGTCCGATGCTCTTTCCTTCTTTATTCCTTTGTTTGAAAAAATCTTACAATTCTTACATTTTAGCCTGATCCTATGTTTTAAGCTACTTTTAAACCATTTCTAAGTTTTTATGTGCATAATCTACCTTGCCTATGTATCCACATTCCCTATAAATAGCAAAAAACGGAGCGACCCTCCTACCTATTTTAAGTGGTCCCTGATTGGCTATCCTTATGTATGAGCTTTATATAATGAGAAATTGCAAACTTTTTGTCTATGCCTATTTTGGGGCGGTACAGTGCCATCTGTTTTTGAGTAGCGGTGTTAATTAGCTGAGTGAGTGAAATGCAAACACTACAGGCCTTCCGTTTCATTCTAATGAGATATCTTTTCAGTTTTGCGCGCTAGGTACCTCATAATTGTATGTTGCGAACTGTTTTTCATAAGAATACCTTTGGTCCTGGCGTCTTCGGACGCGGGACTGCCACTACCAGCAGCTCCTAAGCTGGTAGGGCTTATGAAAATTACCTACCTACCAGTTCCTTTGCAACATACCTAATTCTTCTAGTGGCACTTTACTGAAAAGTACCTATATCTCGTTACCTGTTACCTATTACCTTTTGCCTGTTTTTACCTAATTACTCAGACTCCTCAACTAAATAACACCGTACCTCTCGTCTGGGCTACCTACTAGATCGAGAGGGGAATTAAAACAACAAACCAATCAATGTTTATTTGCAAATACCTAGTTACATGTACTTTAAAACTCCTAATTATACTTAAAGTACCTACCTAATGCTTTGTTTTATTTACCTATTGAAACTGCCTAATTGTTGTCTACCTATTTAACTACCTAATTATGGCTTCGTTGATGCTGCCGCTGCTCCGTCGTCCACATACTCAATATATTATCGTTTACAAAAAACAAATTAAAAAAAACTATAAGTGACTGGGCTATGACCCTGTCTTACCTCGAAACTGAACAACTTTTAGCTATAATCACCTGATTGGATTGAAAAAATTAAAAAAAAAAAAAAAAAAAAAAAAAAAAAAAAAAAAAAACATTTTTTTTTTTTTAAATTAGGTACCCATATTATGTATATACTCGGCAATTTAATAATAATTACTTATACGTAAAAAAAATAAATATATATATAAAATATTTATATTAACACACCACACTCAATAAAAATAAAACAAAATATGTATATAACTAAAAATATATAGTTGTATCATATATATATAAGTACTCTCCCCTAATTTCCTAGCTTACCTGAGAATAATAAATAAGTTTTTCTTTTTCTTTGCTTGTTTCTACCTACAAATCTATCAATATGTGTTTTAAAATTCAAAATTATTATAATTTTCTATGTAACAAATTATTTTATATACCTACCTAAAAGGTTATTCTACTTAAAATTATACTTCATAATATTTTTCCCAAAAGTGCAACCAAATGTCGCACCCTTTCATAGCGTACGGCGTGCATTCCTCGCAATGCGCCTCGTAGCACGGCAATCATTCATTATCTTTAGTGACAAAAATGCTCGAACGAAAGAGTACTAGCTACCCACAACACAGGTTTTCCTAGGGTGGGAGTTAGTGCACTTTGCGAAGTCTAAATGTATGTACGACTTTGTTTTTTTCTTTATAATATTGTACTATTAAGTAGTTCGTATTTAGTAATAAATCTGTTCTTTTTTTGTGTACTACCTACATTAAGATTTTGTAAAAACTATTGTTACCAGCACCGTACTTGTAACTTTTTGAATAAACTATTTGTATTTGTATGTCATGCCCTTTTTGACGGCAGCCGGCTGAAGGGCAATGACCACCGCAGATGATCGCGGCGGTCTTTGCCTTCTCGGCCGTCTCGTCGCCCTCTTCTTTTTGCCCTGAGGCTGCCCAGGCTTAACCTGGGGGCGCTGGCCCTGCCCCATGGGAGCTCACGTCGGCTGCTCCCGTTGCGCTGGAGCAGCCTTCGCAGCAATCCTCTTCTTTTTATGGGTGACAGTTTGCCACCCATCATCCCTGCCCACACCAGTTGGTGGGGTCGACACCACCTGTGCCACAGAGGGACCCGACTCTTTGCCCTTCCCCTTTCCTTTCCCCTTGGGAACTGGGGTGGGCAGGACCACATCTGGCACCCTTGACGGCCCAGCAACAACGAACGATCTATCGGATGACGACCCACCTTTCACGTCGGCGGAATTAGAACTAGTGCTACAAGCACTGAATCCCAAAAAGGCCCCCGGCCCCGACGGACTGACATCTGTGCTGCAGCTATCCGTTGCGAACGGAAACTTTTTATGACGATAGCAAACAAATGCCTGTCATTAAAATACTTCCCAACGCAATGGAAAACGGCACATGTGGTCATAATCCGAAAGCCTGGAAAGACGGACTACACCCATCCAAAGTCCTACCGACCGATAGGCCTCCTCTCAGTTCTTGGAAAAATCATCGAAAAGCTATTGATCGGCCGAATCCAATGGCACATCCACCCAACCCTCAACAAAAAACAATACGGCTTCATGCCGCAAAGAGGAACCGAAGACGCCCTCTATGTCTATGACCTAGTGGAGCACATTAAAAAAGGAGTCAACAGTAAAAACATAGTACTTCTAATCTTACTGGACATAGAGGGAGCCTTCGACAATGCATGGTGGCCCGCCCTAAAACACCAGCTAGCGAAAAAGAGATGCCCGAAAAACCTCTACGAGATGGTATCCTCATACCTCAAGGACCGGAAGATCAAGGTCAACTACGCCAGAGCAGCATACGAGAAGGAAACCACAAAGGGTTGCGTCCAAGGATCCATCGGAGGACCAACCTTTTGGAATATCATCCTAGACTCGTTGCTTCACACCCTGGAGGAAGAGGAGGTATACTGTCAAGCATTCGCAGACGATGTAGTTCTAGTATTCACAGGCCAATCAATCAACACCTTAGAGCAGTCAGTCAACAGTACGCTAAACACAGTAGCGGAATGGGGGAATCGCAATTTGTTGCTGTTTATTAAAAATGAAGCTCCTCTGTTTTTGTTTATTGTTTCTTTATTTTTCCTGAAGAAACAATTTTCTTCCTTATGGTTTTTCTTCTTGCAAATTATACTACATTGTTTTTCCTTGTTTTTAGTGTGATTATACTTCTTGCATATACTGCACATCTTACATTCGGATTTTAAGTGTCCAACTTTTCCACATTTAATTTTTTTTTGTTTTTGTGTGTTGCTCTATAAGCCACTGGTTCCTCTTTTTTATCTTTGTGTCTGATTTCCTCGCTCAGTAAACGATTTGTTAAGTTTAATAATGTTCTGTCTTTTTCTTGGGTCGACTCCCATGCTGTAATGAAGAATTTGTATTTATCTGGCAAACACGTGAGTATTTTAGACATAACAAGATTATCATCAACTTTTTAACCCAACTTGTTCAGTATCATTGCTAAGTTTTCAATTCCAGTTATTAGCTGCGTTATAGTCTGATTTTTGTACTGAAAATGGAAAAACTCCAGAAGAATTCCCGATTTATTTCTTTCCTCATTTTCTTCAAATATGCTACACAGTTTTTGATACATTTCTGCCGCTGTTTTGCAGCCAAGTATGTGAGCTTTCAACTTTCTGTCTATTGAACTTAGAATCAATCTTTGGGCTATTGCATTCCTTAATTCGTCCGTTTTAATCGCTTTCGCATCGTCATCCTTCAATTTGAATGGTGATTTTATCACATCTTCTAATGCGTTTGCTTTCAAGTAAATCCCCAATTCGTATTTCCAGATATGAAAATTTTCCGACGAGGTTAGTTTCTCCAGTTCGGTTTCATCAATTTTAGACGCCATTTCGTACCACGCGCTTTTCTGGTTTTTATTTTACTTTTTACTTTTTCCTTTTTACCCGACTGTCAAGGAAGGGTTATGTTTTTCGCGCGTATCTTGTATGTATGTATGTATGTATGTATGTAAATTTCTTGGTTACCTCGTATCTCCCGAACGGCTGGATGGATATTGACAATTAACGTGTTGTTAGATTCGTCTCAGTAACCCGAGTGTTCTTAGATGGGTTTTTAATAAAAAAAAACAAAATGGCGGATTTTTGGCGCTAAATAGTAGGTCGTTGAAAAAAATTTGGTTACTTATCCTATCGAGTAGGGTATCAAAATGAAGGAAATTTAATGGAGATTACAAAAATATATATAAGTCATATGTTTGGGTATAATTAATGGGCATTTAAGGGATTCATTTCAATAAATTTTACGCTACCTAATCACGCGCAGGTTATGGCTCTTTTCAGCCAGAGATCGTCCTACACTGCGCTTGCGTAGATGAGACGTGATCTTCCCTCTAGAACACGTTGACCCCACGGCTGTCAGTTTTTTGGTAGATGTGGTCGGCCAACCGCTACTTTAGCTTCTTGATCGTCTCGTCTGTCTGAGCTATGTCGACCACTTTAGTTCTCCGTTCTGTTAGATGGGTTCATTCTGAATTTTGGAAACCTCGAGCATAGCCCCTTTCGTAGCCATAGCCTATTTCGCTGAGCTACCTTCACGTTACTTTGTGTTGTCACATAACAATGTTTTGAGTACCTACAACAATCATTCAATGTTTTTTAAATTTAATTTGGAATAATGAATTGGCAGTGAATGTATAAATATTTCGCAGTCGGGCTTTCAGTTTTTTAAAACTTTAAGCTTGTTAGTTCATTGCGCTGGGTCCATAACCTGTGCGGTTTTAATGGGTTTTACTTAATGAAAGCACTTGTTTTATTTACTTTTTATGATTTTATTTTTATTAGAGCGTCTTGCTCGTACACTGTTACATGGCAAAAGAGAGGGTTGCCAACTCTAAATTTTTAAACATGCGGAACATCTTAGGGATGCCGTCTTTTATTAATAATGTTTACAGACAGTAGGTCCCTTAAGTAGGGAATTAATAAAGTAACCGGCTTGGTGTTAAATGGATCTCAGAAATTTTACGGTAGAAAGCGGAATTGGTACAAAATTTTACAATTTTTACAAAATTGTTTTTGATGGCATCTTTTTTCAGAATTTATAACATAACACTATTTTCGATTTCTCAGATGGTTTTAAAAATTTCAAAAATATGGCCTAAGTGTGATTGCGCGGCCTTAAATGACTTAAACAATGGAATGCTGAAGTGACTCGAATATTAGAAAGATAAGTAATATTATGTAGGGCAATAAAAACACAGTTTTACATTTAATTATTTATTACAAAGTTTTCATAGGTAGGTACCTATTATAATATTATACTACCAAGGTTCTAAATACAATACATTAAAGATTTCGTTGGTAGGTTGAGGTTTATATAAAAAATATATTAATTTAAATAACGTGTTGCTTTGGATACAAAGGTAAGAAGGTATACCTAACCTAAGTACATTTGTAAGTATCCACTATATTATACATAGAGCTGATTGAAAGCCTACTTGAAATCTACTCAGTTGTAATAGCTCAATCAAAAACACATTTTTCTGGGAAAAAAAATCCCATCGAGTAACAGTCTCTGGGTGTAACTCGATGGGAACCCATCAATCATAAAATGAGACTAGCAAAACAAGATATTTAATGACAACCAAAGTTTGTAGAGTAGAGTTTTCAAATTCTGACCAGGATTCGCAGTTTCTGGCTTTCATTGTGTAATATTATACATGATTTGCTCGTAAGCAAGAAAAAGTACCTATTTTCAGTAAAATAACAATAATGTTGGTGTCAGTGTTTAAATGCAGAGGTCGTGGTGCGCGCGGAAAGACTGGCTATACTCTCATGCGGACGAGTCTGAAGATGAGGCTGTGGATGATTCTAAGGAGGTGGCTGTGGATGTGGATGACTTCTGGCCGGAGAGCCCGGAGTCCGCAAGTGCGGTAATTGATTCACCTGCAAACAACGATGTACTCAGTCACACACACAACCTTCACGGCCACAGTGAGACTGTACCTGTGCTGTGCGAGCCGGGATCTGGTCACATGTAGGCGCGGTTCCTGGCCAACAGGAATCGGCTTATGAGCTCGGCTCTACAACTAGTTTACTTAGGTGGTAAACATTTTTAGCATAAACAACGCCACAATACATATAACTCATAAGCAAAAATTAAGGTGGTTTACCAGGACTTGACATTGCAATTTGAAGGAGATTGCGGGGCTTGCATACAAAATGTGGTTGACACGTTCGTTGACAGAAACTAACGGGTTAGCATCTAAAAACATATTTATTGCCGGAATCTAACTCCTTGTTGTAGGTTTGCTTGTTCAGGCAGGATAGATATAACAACTTCTATTATAAATATCCTTCCGCCGTTATTCGAAGCCTTTTAAACATAATTTGAGAGTAGTCCTTCCGTTTTCGCCGTATATACTATATTTCACGTAGTAGTTCCGTTTGCGGACGTTTGGGGGCGCTGGGGGCACAACTTCCGTCCGCCATGTTCAACAGGTTTCGTGAGTCGGTATTCTTTTCATTGGCGTCTTGATTTTCGAGCCGTAAAGACGTAACGCAACTAAGCGTTCGTCGTTCGTTAAAAAAAAAAAAAAAATATAATTCGTTGCAATCTAGTGTGAATAACGCTGTTAGCTTATATATAATATTGATGTAATTGATCAACCAAAAAAATGTTACTCCTCGTCTGTAATTAAGTCAATGTGTAATAGCTACTTAGACATCAATTATTCTGGTTTTTATAAAATACATACAGATGGTTGTAAAACAAAGGATGAGTGCGGCCTGGCATTTTATGACCCTCAAGTGGAATGTTCCGCTCAACTAAAAGTAAACAAACATATGTCTATTATGTATATAGAGTTAATTGCAATCGCAGAAGCTATCTCTTACATCCAATCTTTAGTCCCTGGCAGGTATGTGATATTGACAGATTCAAAAAGTGCCCTTCAACATTTATTAAATAACAGTGGATTCCGTCCCATGTAGGTATTATAGGAAACGAGATAGTTGATAGTTTGGCTAGTGAAGCATCGACAGATGGCTTATATTTCGATAGTTTGCCCTATTTTTCTGATTTAGTTTATGAATGTAAGATAAAGTGTACGAATCTTTGGAAGGAACATTTCGATGAGAGGTCCTAACTAAAGGCATTTGGTATAAAACTATTCAGCCTAGCCTGTGCCGCTCTCCATGGTTTGCTGGAACAGCATTAAACCGATCGGATATTGTATTAGCTTTAAGACTTCGCTCCGGACACATCCCACTGAATAGTTTCGGTTATCTCATGGGAAAGACACGCTCCCCAAAGTGCACAGAGTGTGATATAATTGAAGATGTGTACCATAACATGGTGGAATGTGACCGGAATGAAGCACAGACAAATAAGTTCACAATGGAAAACAGTGTGTGTTTGTACGAAACAGGGAGCTGTAATGCTGTTTAAGCAAACCCTAACTCCAAGGTGGTGGCTAAGCTTATAAAACTTTTTAAAATAGGAATCAGCCGTAGATAGTTTAAGTTAAAACGACCGCTCGAGGGTGGCATGCTCAGTTATTGATCAAACCCTCTATAAAATAAATGATTGAAAAAAAAAAGAATTGTATCCGAGAAAAGTGGTAGAGTTCTTTTCGCGTAATATTCCTCGTCTTCGTCATCCGCGTGTGATTTCGTTTGGCGGTAATGGTGTCGCGAAACGTAATCGCGATTATCATTTTATAGCGAGTGATACCACGTAGACGCATACACAGGTAGAATTATACATATAGATATAACATAGCAACACCGGCCCGACCACTTTTGTGTAGTAACAAGCCTCGGCACCAATCTGTCGTGAGCGGCAAGCGCGGGTAGACTTGTGCCAGTCTAGTGGGTACGTTCGAATGGCGTGGTCAGTTCTCGGTGGGTTTGTTCGCAGGATTATCAGGTCAGTGTTCAGTGCTCAGTGTTTTCTGCTCAGGATATTTGGTGAGTGCTAGATATTAGTTCTTAACAGGTCCTATATGTATAATTTTCCCATAATCACGTTATTTACGTGTTCACCGGCATATTCTAGATATTAACGTGTAAAAAGGAAGTGTTATATCGTTTTGGGCTCAGGTATGTGGTTTAGAACAATAAGTACTCACGATACATTTAGGTACGATAAGTGCAAGCGTAGTAGGTACGCATCTGTATTTCACGGTATGTCGCGGTTTACTATAAGTACCTAATAACGTGTTCGGTAATGATGCCGTTCATAGGTATCACTGCTATAATAACTATTATGTGTTGTGTCTTACATTATAAGTTCGTATGTTCTGGTTGATGTCTAATAACGTGTTCGGTAGTGACACCGTCCACACATGTTGCTGTCTATAAGATTAATGTGTTTCTATTTGCGTTGTGTCTTAGAATGTAAGTACATACGTTTCCTCGGATGAATTACGTGGCATTATTAGTGGCGTTTTTGTATATCATACCCGCAGGTAAATTGCGTTCCACAGGTTTATCACTGCGTTACACAACTACGTTATACATATTTATCACTGTGTTAATCAACTTCGTTACACAGATCTATCAGGCAATACACCGTTGTGCTACACTCAGTTGCGTAACTGGTCTGTTGTGTGACCGGTCTCATGTGATACCTTAGGTTTAAGGTGCGTTGGTAAATAAGGATATTTACATTATGTTGTGAGGTCAGGGAATGACTATTTGGGGACGGAGGAGGTCATTCGTGGGGTTTTAACCCCAACCCAGATTACTACAACGCCCGACCAGTTCCGATGATACGCTCAGTGTGTTCTCACTTTTAAGTGCTCAGATAATTACGGAAGTTACATGGTATGACCGAGACCATGCTCAGACATATAATATCTAGATATAGGTACGTCGATCCAATCTACAAAGCATCACACCGGGTCTTCGTGTTCTCATATTCATAACCGTCACCACATCGCGATATGGTCGTCGTGTCGATGTCTTCATTCTCGCATCATGCTGGACGATGCTGATTCGTACGAGACGTCACGCACCGTGACTATGTGGTCATGCTCATCGGTCTACCCTCATCTGACACCAAGGTAACATAATTTTCTATTTATTTTACACTACCTACCATTCCACTGTTATGTTTATGCATTTACCTGAAAACTCATACATGCGTACATAGTATTGAATACCTATAGAGTAGATACTTTTAGCTTCGCGACCATTAGTAAGTAGGTGATTCGCGACAAATGGTGTGGATAGTGGTAATGGCGTGGACAACAAGCACAAGTGGAGTTGTGAAGCAGAAAAACTCCACCGACGCACGAAAGGCGAAAAGATCATGGGATGGTAAGGTTTTGGAACCCTTACCCAAACCCTTACCCGTAAGTGAAATTAAGTTTGATTTATCGTGAAATACGTACCCGTGCCCGCTTCATGGGTATTGGTAAATTAATAATAATATTGAGGTTCGAATGGAGCCCGCCGAGCCAGCCCGAAATGCAGAGCCCGCTTAGTCGGCTCTCTAAAAAAAATTACCTTGATCTGACCTGTAACCTCAAAGAACCAGCTAAGCCTCTTAATATCTGAAAGTTGACTGATACACTGAGGACCAAAAAACTACATAACCTGTTTCAAAGTTACTAATTCTGGTACTGTTTCACCTAAGAGTGGAAGTTCCCGCCTCTGAATTTGTTGCCGAGATTCCTCGTGCATTTCGTTCACTGACTGGAGATCGTTGGGATACACCTGTCAAGGAATCAGCTTCATTCATCTCAGGATGCAGGATTTAATCATAGAAAAATTGAAAAAGGTTATCTCGGGCTGTTTTCAAACTTTACAGACTCTGAATAGGTCTGAATATTTGGCGGACATCCATATTTTAGAGATGGCTGGCATGGCTGGCTGAAACATCTTGTGGTTCATGAATCTATTGTCTTAACATTATATGTATAGAGTAGCGGATAGTTCGTCTTACTTCAATGTGTAAGTAAATCAAATGATAAAAAATCGATTTTGACAAACTATTTTCAAAAGTGTCCAGGTTGGACCGTTTAAAAGTGTTTTGATTCATTGGTCATTGTATATGGTGTCTGAGTGTATTATTCAGTTTTGCGATGTTGCGCTAACTATTTAATTTTGTTACTGTGTTCAGAGCGTAGGCTGCATGACTTTACGCTTCTTAGTGCGTCTCAAGGTTTGTTTTTGAATAATCAAGATGGATCTGTGACGCTTTGGCTATTTTAATTATAAGCTTATTAATTATAAGTTATTTAAATAAGCGGAGGCAGTGTGTAAGAGTCGGAACACTAGTAAGCTCCCCACAAATCATACCTTTTGGTGTTCCCCAGGGAAGTATACTGGGCCCGACATTATTTATATTATACATTAATGATATTCACGAGCTTAAACTGAAAAATGCTGACATACTTTGCTACGCCGATGATACAGCAATCATATTTCATGGTCCAAATTGGAAAGAAACATATAAATCGGCTGAACTAGGTTTAACGCAGGTTAATAAATGGCTTCAGAGAAATTTACTGACTTTAAATACAAAAAAAACAATGATGACCTGTTTCCATAAAACTGCAGCCTCTGCACCTCCATCATCATTACCAGAACTAAAGGTGCATAGCTACAACTGTAATTGTGACGGTAAATAGGGATGTGACAGTCTGACTAGGGTGAGGTTTTTGAAATATCTAGGTGTAATAGTAGACGAAAATCTCTCTTTTAAAAATCATATTAATGCACTCTCAGGACGGGTACGTAAAATTATTAATGTTATGAAGCAACTACGGGACGTAGCGTCCATAGAAACAATTAAATCTGTATATCATGCATTATGTCAGTCCCTTCTCATGTACTGTATCTCTTGTTGGGGTTCTGCGGGAAAGTCTACCTTGATTCAAGTTGAAAGAGCACAACGCTCAGTACTCAAAGTTATGATGAGAAAACCGCGTATGTACTCAACAAGGGATATTTACAAAGAATGTGGTGTGCTTACAGTTCGACAACAATTTGTGCACAAAACATTTCTACAAATGCATGGGCAGTTATTGTTCACAGACGAATTAAAAACTGCATTAAAGCGCAGAGTCCTAAAACTTCCCACCCCATCAACCAATACTAGATTTGCTCATCGTTTTGGTCATGCCATAAAAACCCATATCTTCAATATCGTGGCCAAGCATTGTGATATAAAAGATAAATCCCCAGCTCAATTAAAATGTCTGGTTAGAGAGTGGTTGTTGTCATTATCGTACGCCGAGACTGAGGAAATTCTCTCACTTAAATCATAGCGAAAATGTTGTATACCTTTATAGATTCAATTGCAATTTAATTTTCCTATACACCTACTTGCCACTACTTGGTTATTTTTACTATTGTTCGCTAAGACTGAGGAAATTCTCTCACTCAAATTATAGCGAAAATGTTCATTTCTTTCAGATATTTTCAAGGTTGCCTTAACTTTTGTTGTTTGAATTATCGTAATACAAGGTCTCCACGATACAGGCTTGCCTAGTGTGGGGCCGTTAATAAATACAAATATGTTTGAATCTCTCTACAAAATGCACTGTTAATTATAGTAAATACACTTAGCTTTATTTAATTTTAGCTTGGGTAGCTTAGCTTATAGATTTGTGTTTTGTTAGTAAATAAATATTTTTTTCATATTTTTTTTCATTTTCATTTTCATTGGCTTGTATATGAAATAAAAACTGATGCCGAAGCACATATTAATATGTATTTAATGAGGCTGGAGATTACTTCCAAATGTAGTAACTCGCATTGATCCAGTTATGTGGTTAAAGCTTTTAACTTTGAATAACGAAATAGAAGAATAGAAACTTCAAAAAATGTATTCATGACTGTCTGAAGTGTAGCTGAACCTGCTAGGATGCTAGGACTCTTATCGCGAGTTGGGTAAAATCAATTTTGATAGAAACTGGCGTTGATGCAACACCTGAAAGCATCAGGTCTGGTTGGCTCTACAGAGAGCCATTGGATTAAATCTTAAGTAATTTTAGGTTAGAAAATAGTTTTCAAAATTTTATAAAACTGATAAATTCAAGGGACATTAATGCTTCAGATGGCAATAGTTCATTTGTGGGGGCACTGTTTGAACTTGTAAAAATAAGGTGATCAATTTTACTGGGTTATATTATTAATACCTATTATTAAAATTTAAATTATTTAATAAGTATTGCATGGTACCTAATAACAACAATATGATTTTTAATGGATGATTTTCTTTTTTTTTAAAAAGCTACAATTATTATATTTTTAAAAAATATCACATTGGCGTCCGGTTCACCAGGCGAGAACAAACACTGTCTCAAATTATGTTTAAAAGTCTTCAAATAACGGCGGAAGGACATAATAGCAGAGTTTTACCTACCATTAAAACTCTTATTACCATTTGAGACTAAAGTCTATCTCGCTCAATCTTTGCTTTTACCTATCATCGACTACGCTGACGCCTGTTTCCTTGATGCCACGGAGGAACTTGTTAATAACTGGAACGCCTTCAGAACCTGTACATCCGTTTCATTTTCGGTTTGCGCAAGTTTGATCACGTTTCCCAATTCCGGTCTCAGAATAGGGTCTCGGCTCCCTATCCGTCGTCGACGTGACCTTCATATTCTCACTCTTCTTTATAACACTCTTTTTAATCCTCTATCTCCTCTTTACCTCCGTGAGCGTTTTAACTATCTTGTCCCTCGCGGTCAGCCATGCCGGTCTACGACGTCGCTTCTTCTCAGAACCCCAGTTCATTCCTCCCGCTGCTACGGTGATTCATTCACTGTCCATGCTGTCCAACTGTGGAACACTCTTCCTCACACTATTAAGGCCAGTCAGTCACTAAACATTTTCAGAAGCAGAGTCAAAGAGCACTACTTATCACTGTGATATATTCAGTATTTATGTTAGTATTTATATATATATATATATATATGTAACTTATATATTTATTTATGTATAGGTGTTAAATCTAGTTTATTTAGTAATATTTATTATATGTATTTAGATATATTTATTCAAACATTATATATATTTTCTTCTTCATAATTTTAATTTATCCATTAATATTAATATTACTGTACACGCCCCACACTTCACATGGCCTCTCTCTAACCTCAGAAGGTTTGCTGGAAGAAAACTCTTATTAGGGTTAAGCTCGCCTTTGTACATGTCTTTTCTTTTATGATTTGTATTCTAATATGTTTGTGTGTACAATAAAGAATTACAGAATTACAGAATTATTATATCCGGAGCCTTATAATTCGAAGCCTTACAGTAAGTTCAGCCTGGTGCGATTTGAAATCATAAGTAATATATTCTTATGTCAATTTTATGTTAGATGAAAGTAATTTGAGACCCGAAATGAAAAGAATACCGACTCGCGCAACCTGGTGAACATGGCGGACGGAAGTTGTGCCCCCAGCGGCCCCGAACGTCCGCAAACGGAACTACTACTTGAAATAAAGTAAAAACGGCCGGAAACTGAAGGATTACTCTCAAATTATGTTTAAAAGGCTTCAATTAAGGCTCCGTATTCAATAAGAGTTTTAATACTAGGTAAAACTCTGCTAGGTATTTTGGAAGTTCACCTGAATACACGATGCTTATGTTTACTCACATACATGTGTTCGTACATAGTATTTAATACCTACACAGAGAAGATACTTTTAGCTTCGCGACTATTAATTAGTAAGTAGGTGATTCGCGACAGTGTTCTCATTATGTTCTATGATACAAAAAGCATACTTAGTTTTCGAACTACTTTTACATAATCAGTAACAGAGATACTAGTATAGGGTACTGAAAAGTGTCTTGAGTTGATTTAGGAAAGGTGGCTATTTCGCTCTAATGGCATGAAGACTCACTAACGAATGAAACACTCTCTTGTAATGTTTTAACTGACTGTACATTAGCAAAATCTCATGGAGCTATTGGGAGTTAATGTATGAATATTTAAATTTATAAGGGGATAAGCCGTACGACCGTGCTGCTGTACTTGACCCGGAGAGATTGCCGTGCCTTCGGATAGTCATTATCTATTATGTACCACTTCAAGCACTGTGATTGGCCAATTCACGGTCCGCTCCTCTCCACTCCGCCCAGTTCCGCATCAGTGGAAACGTACCCTTAAACATTAATAAGAGTGCAGTTCATCATTTTGTCACTGTTCTCATAACAAGAGTACGAGTATTCGAGTCAAAGCGCACTCTAGATGTACCTTTAACTTTCAAGTCGGCAATTTCGGTATCATCATACTTTTTCCAGCTGCTAATAATGCTGTTATCAAGCCCTACTTAGAATGCTATAAAAAACCCTATGTCTGTGAATATAACTTTGTGTTTTAACATTTTCGTATATACCTACACGAAAATTGTATAAATACCTACCTGCCTATTTCATTTGTTGTTTGATCTCAAATTTGTATAATTTTGGAAAGTTAAATTTGTATTTCACCTGTAGTTTTTCTTTGATAAAAGCTTAGTATTTATTATTTTTGTGTTACTTTAATTTGTGTTTAAAAATGGAACGATTTGGATTTGTTCTGTGATGTTATGTTCTTTGTGAGTAAAATACATTCTTAATTCTAATATCGTGATCTATTGCGTGTAGGGTTCGCCACCATTAGACCGGTTTGCCTCCCCCCACTATCCACTATCGTCCTTGAGTTCTATAGTATCCGCCACAGGTATCCGCGCTTGATCTTTCCCACCCCACGTGGCTGTAAGTCTGGCGACGCCTTTACCACACGCACTGTAATACTGAGCGGTACCTGTTCCCCCAACGACGTCGGAGATTTCATCCTTGATGTTGAATGTCACCGCCTTGAACACCTTGCCCAGGTTGGTGCCGATGTTGCGGATTTCCTCCCGGTCGCCCGCGAGGCACACGCACAGGGCCGCGGCGAACACGCACAGTAACTGCAATTCACACACTTGCGTCGTAAATACTCTGAAAGTAAGCCATCCGTGTATCACGCACAGTGCGAAAGTAAGGCTGGTGGTAAGTCAGTTTTATGGATTTTAAGCATATCTAGCCTTACTTTCGCACTGTGCGTGATACACGATGTGTGATGTGCGTGTACCTACTCCTAAGTGACTCGCACTTACACCCTGACTTGGGGTGTTACTTGATGGGAAAAAAATCCAACGAGTAACACCGTTACTCGTTTGGGTGTTATACGATGGGAACCCCTCGTCTAAACAATAAAGTCTATTGAAAAAAAATTCTTAAACACTTAAGAGCATTTGAACTTGCATTTAGGTCTTTATTACAACTCTTTTTGAAGTGAAAACTTCTTTAGGCGCACTGAAAAAAATAATTCGTGGGGAGTGAATTGAACTGGGCGACTGAGTGCCCAACAGTCGGGTGTGACACCCTACTTCGGGTAAAGTCGGTCACTAAGTGTAGATGGTAAATGTCTACTGTCTTTTCTTTTACCTGAACGACATCAAATAATGTAGGGTAACATATAGGTAAAGATAGCGTCAATCGACAAGAAAAATCACAAATTAGAAGTGCTTTTAACGAATACCTTATCGTGTGATATTATAGCAATAACTGAACATTGGTTAGACGAATCCAAAATATAATCATGTACTTACCTAGTGATGCTAACTATAGGTTAGCATCGTACTTTTGTAGGAAAAACATTACTCACGGCGGATCGTGTATATTTGTGTAAGAAATAAGATTTCTTCGTGTTTGAATTTGGCGCGCCTTGCTGCCTAGCTGATGTATTGTTCTATCAGTCGAAAAAGGATTATTAGTTTATCTATGGACAAGGAATGAGTGACGGTGATTTTTGGATTGTCATTGTCATTGTCAAATGTCATGTCATAATGTGAGTCTGCGAATTATTTATTGTGATAATAAAACTGACATTTGTAAAAAGGAATCGGCAAACTAAATTAATAAACTTTAAATGGTGTTTCTTTGTTTTTACAGGTAAGTTAGTCGTAAGAAATACGAGAATTTTATTTTATTTTATTTTTTATTATACAAAATCCACAGCTCTTAGTATTAATATAACTTAGACTTATTGTTTAAACTTACAGCCAATAACGGATTTACATTTTCTAGATTTGTCCTAGTGTTGACAGTCACAAAAGTACCTACTATGTACTGTTAGTTTTAAAGTTTTAGGTATACCTTATAGTAGTAGGTAAGTTTACATAGCTATTATTACATTAAGCTAGTTTAAGTGTGTACAAAATAGGTATATGATTTTAAAATTATATAATAAATATATCAAAATTTCTTTTGTTTTACTAAAATAATAATCTGAACAAAACACATATAATATGTGAAAATAGAAGCCACGATCGAGAAGTCGTTTTCCCCGAAAACAGACTATAGATCTACATATTTGGCTTGCCAAGGTCTACTATAATAGACATTCGTAAATTTATTTATAAAAACGTATTACTTTATTTATAACGTAATTCAAACACGAAGAAATCTTATTTCTTGCATTTGAAGGAGAAAGGAGTGAAATGTAAGGAAAATGTAGATGTTTGTAATCATTCTAAAGAACAACATTTAGAGATTTCTGCCGTTGACCATTTAGAAAAAAAATTGACTATAATATGTATATACAGGACTATAATGGGTGAATCAACTTTTTTACCCACACTATGCTGTCCCCGACCATTTCTTACTAAAATACGCTGATTGGTTATAGTTACACACTTAATGATTATTAGATTAGTATCTCAGATAATTTGGCACCACGGAAAACTTGATTGCGTTCTCGAAAATCTTTAATTTCCATAAAAAAATATGGTAACTCAGTACACAAAAACTTCGCTCCATACAAAATATCCCTGTCCTGAAGACCACATTGACCATGTGAACTTTATTTTAAATGAACTTATGCTTATCGCTTTCGGTTAATTCTTATTACACAACGAGTCGGTATGTTACAGATTATAGTGTGCATAACAAAATAGAAATTAGCCAAACCATTTTTCCAAAAAAAAATCACGAAAATTTGTCCCTTACTGAAATGATTTAACCTTCGTATGCTGAGTTACGCTCGTAAATTTCACCAGGAAACACATAGATGCCACTGTTTGCTGTAGGAAGCTTCATGTGTGTTTGCATTCGCTGGCATAGCGCGGGGGCGTCCTTTCATAACGCCGTCTAGCCACCAGGTCGCAAAGAACGTTCAGAGGGAGTGCGTGCCTTTTTGTGCCGTCTGCTGAGTGACCACGATTTCTCGATGTAATATTATTGTTTATTTAATATAATCAGATACTTTGGCAGTACTTAACATATGTTTTCGATTAAAGTTTACGCCTAGTCCACAATCAAATTATATTGTGCTCTTTTCATGAAAATACACCGATTGTCTGCTGAGTTACCAGTATCCTGCGTTACATTGGCGGTAACTCCAGAGACATTCTTGGTAACTCCTAAGACATTCGCGTACTTAGTGAGATAAGCTTGTAGCGCATAAAGTAGAATTGACTCTATTTCAACAAATTGTCAAAACCTACTAACTTTATACTTATCCCGGTACCTACCTACCTATTATATTAGGTATATCAGTTGGATTTGATGATTGAAAAGGAGACAACTACATTTTTCGTTGAATATCGTTGATTGTTTGTTTGGCACCGACTCCAAATTAATTAAGTACTTCAAAATTTCTACCTAACTGCAGATTCTTGCCGAGTTATGTGTACCTACTCCGAAATAATTTCAAGAAGGTGGCCATTAACGACGACAGGTCCCGGATCAATGTGGTCATTGATCATGACTTAAGTTTTATCCAAACTCATACTGAAACCTATCTGTCGCGAGGCTGATGCTAGGCCTTCCAGCATCTGTTGCAGCTCCCGCAGCGACTCCACCATTAAGTCTATATCCGTATGCGATATATCGCAAGTGTGAGATGCACTGAGGCGTTTATGTTAATGCCCATACCTTTTCAGTCCAGCGTCTGAAACAAATCCTCCAATACGATTGTGAACAGTTTTGGGGATATGAGATCACCCTGTCTCACTCCTCTGCACAGTTGGATGAATTTAGACTGCTGGTCCCGTGCTTGGACACTCATGGTGGCAGCATCATAAGGCATCTAGCCACTTCAATATAACGATAGGCTACTTGACATCGCTGCAGGGATTCCAGGATAGCCCAGGTTTCAACAGAGTCAAAGGCCGATTATACTCTTCAGACTTCTGTATAATCTACCTCATTGTGTAGTTATTCATTGTCATGTGTAGCTTAAGATGTCATAGAACTAATACGATCTCGTCTAGGCTGATGTCACGCAGTTTGTCAGTGGAGTGTTGTGTCAGATAGGCTCTGGAATCGTAGTCGTTACGTTGGGTATGAGGGGCATGTGCGGTGTACAGTCTACCAAAGAAGTCCTCGATCTTAGTTAAAATCTCTGGCTTCGAAAAAGCGATCCTGCCACTCATTTGGCAAGTATTAAAGCTTCAAAGGTAGCACTGTATCATCTTCTCAATCCGCTTGTTCAAGTCTCACCTGTCTGACGAAGTGGCCTTGGTGTTTTCCTATCTTTTTGTCATCAGCCGAAGAGTTTCATCCGAAAGTTTAGACTTCTTGACTGTACGCTGTATTTGGCAGAATTTAATGCCCTCATCCCTAAGACCGAAGACATCCCTAAGACCCAGAGACCTAAGATCATCTACATCCTCAGGGGGCTACAATGCAATGAATCTTACCCCGTGAAGCTTCTGGAACTTCTCAGAGCCCGCCATGATTTGGAGTGGGTTAGGTCGGAGCTTGGACTCCACAAGACTGTTTCTATCGAGCTTAATATCGATATCAGCTCGGGGAGCCTTGGACAAGTTGCTTATCAGATTCGGTATTGAACCTGTTGGTCACGGAGACATCCCTTAATACCTATATGCCTTTTATTCGTCATAATGAAGTTGATCTCATTTTTGGTCACGTCTCCGTCACGCTCACAAAACCGTTGCATTTCATGAAATCACTACCTCAAATTGACAAAAAGCGAGATGAAAGATGTTCGGAATTGATACGAATGAAATGAGCCCTGTCAATTATGAAGACATTATAAGAATCGTACCAACTCCAGCTATTTTTGGAAAAGAGCAATACAAATTTGAAACCCTGATTGATATTTTCAAAAAATTTGATAAGAATATCCGAAATGAATGTCATTGTTGAGTTTTTGTTATATGTTATTGAGTTAGGTTTATTTAATCATGCGTCGTCCATTAGTTATACCAATGTATGTCTTAGGCGTTACCCAAATTTGTCTCTGGAGTTACTATTGTCCCCAATATAAACATTGTATTTCCAATCATAATTGCTAATTTATTTCTATTATCCTTTATATTACCGGTATACTTTATTCTTACAATTAGCGAGCTTCTATAAAAAAAACATTTCCATATGTAACTCTTCTATATTTGGTTTTATTGAGAAATAACTATGCTTTTTTTGTACAAAGGTAACTCAAGAGACCAAAGCCAGTTAGTTTTTTACTTAAATGTAAGAATGATATGAAAACTGATTTTGCCAAAATACTTGATTATGCATGCAAGAGTAAATAAATAAAAATGAGCAATGTTTTCGCGTTTCATTCATCATTTATGTAATGTTGAATGCAGGTAACTCAGGTGACAGTTTTTGAGGGTATGTGTTGTTGTTTTGTATAAAAACTGTCTAAAATATGAATAAACGTCGCTGCCCTTCTAGGATATTAAAGTAGATGATATTTCTTATGACCTAATCAAATTAATATAAAGGAATATTAATGTTTTTTTCTTTCAAAATATTTTTTCTGACTAGTCCATTGTGTGGGTAAAAAAGTTGATTCGCCCTAATATGTATGTCAAGTCCTTTAAGATCTAAGCTAAGCTAGGACGTCTAGCTTAATCGTTTAGCATGGGTCTCGTACGGAGATTTGGAGATGAGTTTGACGTAACCTGAAATGTCAGTGTCAAAGTCATCATCGTACGTCAGTTGATAATTCGCGGGACTGGGGGAAGTTGTTGAATGGCCGGGTGATAACAAGTGTCAATTGAAGTGGAGAATTTATCTTGTTTCCCAACGATGGAGAACATCCATGATTACCAGGAGGGAAGAGTACTGGATATGTAGTGTTGGCGAATATATCAACTGGATATGATACCGAATCCTGTACCAGAATTACTATGCTGAAACGTATGATGTTCGTGCGTGATTGAAATAGTGTTTCAAAATGTTTTCAGCTAGTGATCTTATGAAAATGTTTCATCAATTTAGTTTTATTTGACATGTAGAATACAGGACTTATCTAATACTTAAGTGTCAGTAGTTTCTTACCCTATTTGGAAAATTGGTTTGTAATGATCAGTGAGCTAGGCCTCAGCTGTGTGGTCTTAGGTGACTTTAATATTAATTTTCTAGATCAGTTCAGTTATGACAGAAAGCGGTTGGTTGGTTGAAATGCTGACGTCCCACTGGATGGCAAATGTGGTCGATTTCCCAACTCGAATAACGAAAAACACTTCAACTTGTCTTGATCACGTTTCTACCAACATACATACGGAGAGTGTGTGTGTGTCACCTGTAACACGCCTGTAACTACTCACTTAAGTGATCACTTGGTAGTCCGTGCAAAAATAAACTGTGGACAAGCTACACAAAACAAGATCAGTTGTCGCACGCACGGCCGCGCGTAAACACGTGACACACGCTCTTTAACCTAACCTGTTTTCGCTACGAACCTACAACATGGCGAAATGTTCGCGGTGTAATAAAACAGTGACGAAAAAAGCCCCAGCATTGGAATGTAATCGTTGTGGTACTCTAGTCCATGCGAGTACTTCGTGTGTGGATCTGTCTAACAAGCAGCTCAATCTACTTAAATCAGCCAACTTGGAATGGACGTGCAGCGATTGCAAGCAAAAGTCACCGTTCAGAAAGACATCATTCATAGTTCCTGAGGACGATGCAGATGATGATGAAGAGGATGACTCCAATAAAAGCATTAATCTACCAATAAACACCTCAAAATTTCTGTCCGATATCTCCTCAGAAGTGGAGAAATCCATCAAGAAGGAACTACGCGAAACTAACCAAGGTTTGCAATATCTGAGTGAGAAGGTTGATGATTATCTTGAGCTAATGGACACCTTCAAAGAAAAATTTAAAGAACTAGATAACAAGAATACTGAACAGAATAACAAAAACAAAAGCTATGAATTGAAGATAGGAGCTCTGGAGCAGCGCATGAATGAAATGCAGCAAAGTCAGCTTGATGAACTAGTGGAGATAGCAGGGATTCCGACCATGGAGGGTGAAAATCTATCAGAAATTACCAAGAACGTAGCTATGAAGCTGGAGATGCCTATCAAAGACGTAATAATAGCAAAACGTCTTCCCTTGAGACAAGGGAAGCAAGAAATCATTCAGATAAGACTGAGAGAGGAGGCAATAAAATCTAAGTGGATAGCAGCAGCTCGCTCGGTCAACATGGTGGCAGCAGATGTGGCTCCACACGTGGAAACATCAAGATCCAGGGATAAGATCTACATACGCCAAGCTCTTACACAACATTCGAAATCAATGCTATGGAAAGCCAAACAAACCCTGAAAATACCTATAAGTATATATGGTGTAAAGACGGGAAAGTACTAGCGCGAAAGAGTGATCAGAGTAAAATAGTAGTCTTACGTAGTGAGCACGATATTGCTAGTTTGGCTAGCTCCACCCAATCCCAATCTGTGCCCCAATAGCTAGAGAAGCTAAATAGGTATACTATACCTACCTATCTGCCTCTAAGCAGTCAGTGTTATTGTCATTATTAGTCTATTATCTTTAAGTTATTTCCTTTTGATACTTTTCTTTTTCTTAGTTTCTAAAACGTAACCTTAAATAATAAGCATGCGTAGCTCAGATTATATCTCAGACCACATACAAGAAATAAGTAATTGTATAGATTTATCTGCGTATCTTCAAATAGTGTCTAAAAGTAACAATAAGATAACATGTGTGCACGTAAACATTCGTTCATTAATTAAAAACTTTTCTAAAGTAGAATTTATTATAAGTAGCTGCAATGTACAAATAGATGTCTTGATATTAAGTGAAGTGAACATAACTGATTGTGTTAGCTCTCTGTTTCACTTACCTAACTATAATATGCATACAAAGTTACGTAAAGACAGAAGGGGAGGTGGCATTGTAATCTACACGCATAACACACATAAATTCGTCACCATAAACTCTTTGACTACAAATTGTGAGTGTATTATAGGGACATTATATACAAAGCACAACACACAATATCATATTTGTGCAATATACAGGCCGCCTAACAGTAATAAACCACTTTTTATACATGAAATACGAACACTCTTAAAAACTATACCTACAAAAGATACCCTTCTATTAGGTGATATTAATATTGACCTGCAATCAAAGAATAACATCCAAATGCAGTACGTGAACATGTTATATGAACTTGGCCTTGAATGTGGCATACGGGATTATACCAGGATCGAATCTAGGCTAGATTCAGTATCTCGAACCTGTATTGATCATATTTTTGTACGTTCTCGTGCGCAGGAGGTGTATTGCGCAGCGGTAGGCACCGTCTTAGCAGATCACCGCCTCACGGTGGCTACCTGCATTGAGCAAGTAACTACTCAAAATAGTCCTACCATTGTTACTAGAATAAATAATAAAATATTTTGTAACGAAATTAATAAAATTCAATGGAATAATGTAGATGAACTAACAACGTCTAACTCTATTTATGATTTCATAAAAAATAGTTTCAATGACTGTTATGAGAAATCTAAATACGATTTAAAAATAAAATCAACACAACGTAATACAAAAAAATGGCTAACAAACAAAATTAGAAATGAATGTACTAAAAGAGACGAAAAACTAATAGAATTAAAAAAAGACTACACAAATAAAATACTTAGACTAGAATACAATCAACTACGTAATAAATGTAACAAGAGCATAGAAAATACGAGAAACACCTACATTAAAAAAGAAATAATTGAAAACAAAAACGATTTAAGAAAACTATGGGAAATCCTTAACAATATCACGGGGCGAATCATACGCCCCATTGATAATGCGATAATTCAGGCATTTAATAATAATATAAAAAACAATAAAGAAATAGCAAACAACTTTGCACGAGAATTCCATAAAGCCTCTAAAAATATAATTCCTAATTGCCAGACACATTTGATCGATCCTAAAACATATAAAAAACAATCAAACGCAACAATATATTTACAAAAAACTAATCCTAAAGATATATACAAAATAATAAATAACATCAAGTCTAATAAAGCACCAGGTATAGATAAAATAAGGCCAATTGACATTAAAAATATATCTCAGAAAATAACCTTTGCTATTACTAAATTAATCGACACGAGCATAAATAGTGGTATTTATCCAAATGAGTTGAAAGCGGGAATAGTACGACCTATATACAAAAAAGGGCCTAGAGATAACTGTAGCAATTACCGTCCTATTACAATTTTACCGATTGTTAACAAAATTTTTGAAAAATATATTTGTAAAAAGATTCACGACTTCTACAATAAGCATGAGATTTTATCAGATAAACAGTATGGCTTCCGACCAAAAAAAAGCACAACGGAGCTGCTATCTAACTTTACTAATTATGTCAATAAAGCCCTAAACGATCGTAAACACGTACTTATAGTATTTATAGATTACAGCAAAGCGTTTGATACTTTAAAACATGACACACTTATCAACAAATTAGAAAACTCTGGAATCAGGGGCCCTTTATTGAACTGGTGTGCTGATTATCTTAAACATCGTACCTACCAAGTAAAAATAGGTAGTGAGACTAGTCACAGTGTTTCAGTTTCAGAAGGCACGGCTCAAGGCTCAGTATTAGGCCCTCTTCACTACTTGACCTACGTTAATGAGATGAATAACTTAGTAAATCATTGTTCTATGTATCAATATGCTGATGACACATGCCTTGTTGCAGTAGACCGAGACGTGCAAGCCGCCGCTCAAAAACTACAAAACGACTTTTCTAAAATCATTAAGTGGTCTCATGATGTTGGCCTAGTGCTGAACGCACAAAAAACAAAACTTCTTCACATATACTCTTTCCGAAACAAAACAGGAGTTGATAAGAAAATATCGATAATAGCTCACTCCCATACCTGCCTACATAACAACAACAACTCTTGTGACTGCGAGTCTATTGAACAGGTGACACAGCAGACTTATCTCGGCCTTATCATAGATCATCGCTTTAACTGGGGGCCACATATCGATCAAATTTGTAACAAACTTCGTGCTATTCTAGCCAAATTCTATATTGTCAGGTATAAAATTCCATTCAGTATATTATTAACCATGTATAAATCGCTTGCTGAAAGTATAATCCGATACGGTCTAAGTAGCTATGGACGCACTTTCAAAACATACTTAGATCGCATTCTCAATCTACAAACTCGCCTTCTAAGATGTATATTACCTAAAAAGATAACAGCAAACTATATTATACCTAGACTAAAAAACCAAATTCCTCTTGAAACACACGACAAAATCACCAAAATAAACATTAAACGAATAATAAATCAGCTGTTTCGAATACAGTAAAAACCTTCACGTACTCACCTAATTAACTAGAAACTACCACTACTAGATACTAGAACTATAGAATATAGCGATATATAATTTACTTAACATAGCAACAGCTCATATTATGTAATAGATTATTGATATGTTATAATCCTTGGTACCAAGACAAACCTGGTAAGGTTTAATGGTACTCATAAAACAACAATACATGTAACCTTTTTTTCTGAATAAATAAAAAAAAAAAAAAAAAAGATAATAATAGTAGATTATGCACTGAGGGGATAAAGCAGTGTCTTATGTCGCGGGTGGCATATTGAACCCTGAGCTATTGAGGGACTCAGATAACTCCTGAGCGAAACGAGGGAATTATGTAGAGTCCTGAGTGACGCGAGGGGTTCAAGCTAACCAAGACGAAGACAGGTTTTATCCCAGAGGAGCATAATCTATTTTTCACACCTTTTGCGAGGCAATAAAAAGCCAGGGCTCCGAACTCAGCAGCGAACACCGTCTTTTGTTTCACAATCTTTGAAGTCGCGCCTTTTTTCTTTTTTTTTATGAGTTCTGCTTATGGTGGCCAGTTCGATTTTCGAACACGTTCCAAATTCATATCACATTACAACCCTTGGGAGTTTCATACAACATTACCTCCCTTGAGAGGTAATGCTTTGCTTTACCTTCATGATAGCATGAAATGCAATTAGACATTGTCGAGCAGGTGGTGTGAAAAGTAATTTTAATTATCAAACTCGCTCACAAAATTTCATAAGAATCGGTTGAGAAATGCGACCTAGAGCAGAACAGACGGACAGCTAGACATCCGTCCGTACAGCCGCCGCGGCGGGATGTATGTGTAAGTGAATGTCTGCATTTGTGAGTGTTATGAGGTCGAGAAACGGGCGCCTAAAGTTAAGGAATTCTTTAGGCATAAGAGTAAAGTAATTGTTTAGGAATTTGTAAAGATTAGTGTAAGGGGCAAAAGTCAAAGTTCCTAAGCAATTATTTTACTCCTTTACTTACCATAGATCTTCCTTGCGAGTCAAGTACCTAATTGCTATGGTTCAGTGCAAATGTGCGTGCATTAAAAATTAAGTAAGTTAGTAGGTGCACGTATCCCTAATTTACAATATTATTGTGGGAAGTCAAGCTATCGAGTGGCGAGTAGCGAGTAGATAGGTCCACTTACCAGAGTGAGTTTCATGTTGCAGTTGGTTGATGTAGATATAGTATGCGGCTGTGGTCGGGTCGCGGTGCTCGACGGTCCTGAAAGCGCAATGCAAGAGCGGCAGTGCATCCTCCTTATATACCGTTCATCAGCGATACGCAAATTGTTTATTTTTAAATTTACATATTATTACTATTTACTTTTCTTGAAATTTATTGAATATTCACGTAAAGTAAATTAGGTAACACAAGTTTTAATTACAAATATGTTCGCAGGTGCAGTTGCGTAGGTAGCGCGGAGTTGCCAGGGAGGGCAGGAGGGGTGGGGGGGGGGCAGCTGCCTCTCACTATTTTTCATGCAACTACTTAGTATTACAAGCTGCATAAAAAAACAAGTATTGTTGAATTCTTATTAAAAAAAACTTCGAAGCTCATGTGGTGGTAGCTGCCCCCCCCCCCCCCCCCCCCCCCCCCTCCTGTCCTCCCTGGCAACGCCGCGCTACCTACGCAACTGCACCTGCGAACATATTTGTAATTAAAACTTGTGTTACCTAATTTACTTTACGTGAATATTCAATAAATTTCAAGAAAAGTAAATAGTAATAATATGTAAATTTAAAAATAAACAATTTGCGTATCGCTGATGAACGGTATATAAGGAGGATGCACTGCCGCTCTTGCATTGCGCTTTCAGGACCGTCGAGCACCGCGACCCGACCACAGCCGCATACTATATCTACATCAACCAACTGCAACATGAAACTCACTCTGGTAAGTGGACCTATCTACTCGCTACTCGCCACTCGATAGCTTGACTTCTCACAACAATCGAAATGCGCTGCGCGCGCACCCTCGCTGTAAACCTGTTTCTAATAATTATAAACAAGGGCTCTGTGAGCTGTAGACCTCGCAAGTCTTGTAGTATGTGGAGGCACGGCAGTGCCCACAGCAAGTCGAGCAAAAAAGTAGCACGGCCGTACAATTTTTTTCTCGAAGCAGTTCAGGCCATTTTCGACCGCCTTTAGCTTTGTTGTGGATAAATTTAGAAGCCTGAATTTCAGTACCCAAGCAGGCATTGTATAAACACGGTATATTTGAAATTTCATTCAATTTGAACCAGTAGTTTAAGAATTATATCTAGTCAAAATTCTTAATTTTGTCACTCACTGACTGAATGACCGATCATCAAATATCTAAGGCACTTCTAGTAGACATAGAAGCTTCAAATTTGGAATGCAATTAGTGTTTAGTGTATAAATCAAGTAAAAACTAAAACATTTTGTAATATCCGTCCAGTTTTTTAGATAAACAAACTGCAGAAATAACTTTGTAATCCCATATAAAAGTATGGGATTACAAAGTTACATTTGCAGTTAATGAATCAGCGTAACCTCTTTTAACTGATTTTTTTATGTTCTGTTTCTGACAGCATTTTCTGTACGAAACACTCATAATACTCATGCAATAATTGTATTTTAGGTATCTAATTTGTTTCATTTTCTTGATTTAGTAAATTAGTTTGTTAGAACATGCATTTTGTTTACAAAACTCCAATTCACCAAGTGAATTTTTATCGAACTTTTTGTACGTAAAAACGACCTTTCCCCGTCTTAACAGGAATTTTCGTTGAATTGGTAGCTGAAAACACCAAGTACTATATCATTTCGGAAAGCCAATAAAGTAGGCAAGTTTTTCACAAATTGGTCACATAAGTCACTATACATTTTTTTTTTCACCACAGGGGATTAAACTTTTGGGAATAAATAAGCAAAACACATTTTATTTGCTAAATAATGCGGTACCAAAAAAACTGGACCTGTGGCACAAAAACAAGAAATACCATTCGATAGCACAGTTATCCAGGAATAATCAAGCAAAAAAAATTAAGAAAATTCCAAGATTTGTAATCTTGGCAGCAAAAACAATGGACAAAGGTAAAAAAAAAATAGAAGTTTCGAAATCCGTGGGATTTTTATTGGGTACATATTTTAATTTTCTGATCAGTCCTGAAGTCCCTTACCCGCACCTGAAGGATTATCCACTCATTACGACACACCCTGTATACGTCTTATTGGACGTTATTCAATGTTTCTACAAGGTTTCTACGTAATAAATTATGTGTTTATTGGGTATGGGTTATTATTGAGTAAATACAAAAATAAATACGTACCGGTGAAAACTCAGGTTCTCTTGATTTTTCGTGATACTTGCGGAGGATTGGCATGATAAGATGAGACAATTTAACATTTCACATATTTTTTTCACTATTTACAATAGTTCAATACGTTTAAAACAATATAGATAAAACAACCAAAACCCCGATAAAAAATAAACCATATCAATGACATTTTATGAGACTATTGAAAGATAGTCATTGTAGATGGATAGCGACAGAACCATTTGTTGGATAATTTTGGATTCATTGACAGTTACCGAACTTACTTTAGAGTTCCCTATGATCCCCTCTATTTTAGGTAAATCCAATTCATTTGTCTTTTATACATATTGGTTGATGAGCTTACATGCCAATGTTCAAGTTTCTAAAATGAGTGGTGTCAGAGATATACGCCATTTATGTGAAAACTTTGAGCCCCCGCTTGGACCCCTTGGGGTACGAATATTTAAAAAATTCTTTCTTATTACACATTTTTAGCTCTCGACAAACACATCCTTCAAGTATCAAGTCTCTACGTTCCGCGGTTTGACCTGTACTTTGTTCAAAGCGAATCCTTAGAAAAGTCTTGAATTTTTCTGATTTATGGTAAAAAATGGACTGAAAGGAAATCCTTTCAGTTTTAAAAACAATCTGGAAATTCTGAAAATCATGTTTGTTTAAACTGGCCAATGAGTCTACATGCCACATTTCAAGCATCTAGGATGAGTGGTTTCAGAGATATACGGAATTGAAAAATTGAAACTTGAAGGATGTGTTTGTTAAGAACTGTAAATGTGTAGTAAGAAAATAATTTTAAATATTTATACCCCAAGGGGTCCAAACGGGGGCTCAAAGTTTTCACATAAATGCCGTATATCACTGACACCACTCATTCTAGAAACTATAAATTGGCATGTAGGCTCATCAATCAATATGTATATCAAATCAAATCAAATCAAAATATTTATTTCGGACAACTTTAAACGACTTTTAACTTTTAACTTTAAACTTTAAACTTTTATAAAAGGCTTGAAGCTGACTGACTGATTGACTGACAGACAGTGTACAGGCCAAACTGCTGAACGTAGAGACTTGAAACTTGGAGGATATGTTTGTCAAGAGCTGAAAATGAGTTACTAATAAAGGAATTTATATATTCGTACCCCAAGGGGTCCAAACGGGGGCTCAAAGTTTTACATAAATGCTGGATATCTCTGAGACCACTCATTCTAAACTAGAAAATAGGCATGTCGACTCATCAATACATATACAGGGCGTCCCACAGATATGCCACATGGTGGAACATTTTACTGAAAGAAGACATTATAAGAATTTAAACTGCCTTCTAATTATATTTAAAAAATATAATATATATTTAAAAAATTACATGGTTGAACCGGGAATCGAACCCGTTACTCAAGAAAAATAATCACCCTGTAGCTTTATCATACCGATTGAAAGGCTTCATCATAAGGATTATTTTTTGGCACAAATAAAAGGAAGACCATGAATATTAAAATTTTTAATTAATCAATTTATCAAATGCTCAAAATGAGTCCCTTCCTGTTGAATACAAAGTCGCACTCTTTTGATTATCGCTGTCGATTTTTTAATCTTGTTGTGGCGGATATTTAGAATAATATGTCTAAGTTTTGCTTGTAGCTCGAGGACACTTTCATACTGGTTGTAAACTAAATTTTTACATAACCCCATAATAAAATCTATGATGATGATAAAATCTTATGATAATGTCAGTTGTAGTTACGGCAATGTCTGCTTTTCAGTTGTCTGAACAAAATTTCACATCAAATGTTTATAATTCATGGTCTTCCTTTTATTTGTGACACTATGTTATTTGGGTAAAAAAATATTTTTATGATGAAGCCTTTCGATCGGTTAGATAAAGCTACAGGGTGGTTATTTTTCTCGGGTAACGAGTTCGATTTCCGGTTCAACCATGTAATTATTTAAATATCTATGAATGCAGTTCAAATTGTTTTTTAAATTCATATAATGTCTTCTTTCAGTAAAATGTTCCATCTACAATATTCAAGGATCTTTCCCTCCATGTGGCATACTCGTGGGACGCCCTGTATATTTAACAGTTTCTGAGATGGGATGGGATGAAATGAGATGAGATGAGATGATATGCGCTAAGATGGGATGAGATGAGATGGGATGGGATGAGATGGGTTGAGATGGGATGAGATGAGATTTGTGATGATATGGGATGAGATGTAATGGAATGAGATGGGCTGAGATGGGATGGGATGGGACGGGCTGAGATGGGATAGGATGGGATGAGAGGAGATGAGATGTAATAAAAAGCCTGACAGAATGACTGACAGACAACGTATAGGTGAAACCACACACCACAACAACTTAGAGACTTGGAACTTGGAGGATTCTTCGAGGAGGATGTTCGTCAAGAGCTGAAAGTGAGTACTTAGAATATAATTTTAAAAATTCGCAACGCAAGCGAAGTTGCTGGCAACAGCTAGTTGTTTATATTAGTCAATGAGTCTACATGCCAAATTTCAAGCTAAATGCCAATAAATTACGCTCCAAAAGAGTTAGGAACAAGATGGGTAATATTCGTAACTAAAATTGTTAAGTGCCGTGGTCCGTGGTCGTATGCCATCTAACCTAACAAAACAATACATTTTACGACACGAAACGGATGGTCCGGTGGCAAGTGTGTTGGACTGCCACGCCTGTGTCGCGGGTTCGCCTATTCTCGATTGTCCCTACCACCAGCGTTCCAACTAGGAAAATCGGGATTTTTTTTCTCGATTGCTACTTGGGGACAAACGGGAATAAAATATTTTTTCAGAGTACTTATTTATGACGCAAGTGTGTGAATTGCAGTTACTGTGTGTGTTCGCCGCGGCCCTGTGCGTGTGCCTCGCGGACGACCGGGAGAATATCGGCAACATCGGCGACACGACGGGCGGGCTGTTAAAAAGCGTATTCAAGTTTTTAACCAATGAAGTCTCGAGGAACACGGGAGGAACAGGTACCGCTCAGTATTACAGTGCATGTGGTAAAGGCGTCGCCAGACTTTGGGTCAGTAGGGGGGGGGGGGAGTTCAAGCGCGGGGATCCCTTTATCTAAACTTGATTATTTAGCACAATGTCTGGTCATTTAATCCAGTCAAAATAGACATTCGAGATCGCAATGATTCGGACAGAGCTGAAAATTGGTATGAGAGTGTTGAGAACAGCATTAAAAATAAACTCATCGAGTAACACTGTTACTCGTTTGGGTGTTACTCGATGGGAACTCCTCGTGAAACGTCCTTATCAATTTCACATGATTATGCAAAAAACACAGATTATAGATCTAGGGCAAAAAAAGTTATTCAAGGTCAAAGGTTTTTCACGACTACAATTGACAAACATTTTAAAAGCTTTTTTAGTATTGTTTCACATTGTAAGTATATAAGTATAGTTATCTAAAATCCATTAATATTAAGCTCCTATGTCTAAATAGGTACATAGATTCAATATTATAAAAAATGCCATGAGTAACAGTGGATAATTAAGGCAGGGACCTAAATTGTTTAGTTTAATGTCATGAACCATGACCATTAACAGAGAAGCATTATAACGGTATCACAATAGAGATCGCGCCTACCCATGACCAGATCCCGGCTCGCACAGCACAGGTACAGTCCCACTGTGCCGTGGAGGGTGTGTGTGTGACTAAGTGCATCGTTGTTTGCAGTTGACGCGACTTCCGCAATAGCCGGTTTCGGGAAGTCATCCACAGACACAGAAGAATCATCCACAGCCACAGAAGAATCATCCACAGACACAGAAGAATCATCCACAGCCTCATCTTCAGACTCGTCCGCATGAGAGTATAGCCAGTCTTCCCGCGTGCACCACGACCTCTGCATTCAAACACTGACACCAACATTAACACATTATTTAGCCTACGAGCTAATAATATAAACTATTACACAATGAAAGCCAGGAACTACGAATCCTGTTCAGAATTTGAAAACCCTACTTTACAAAATTTGGGTGTCTTAATAACCAATCTTGCTTTGCTAGTGTTTGCTTATGTTATGTTTATCATTTTCCGAGAAAAAATGTGTTTTGATTGAGTATATAGACAACCGAGTAGATTTCAGGTAGGTTTTCAATTAGCTGTGTATAAATCCACTTACAAACTGTACCTACTTAGGTTATGTAAACCTTCTTACCTATGTACCCAAAGTTATTTTAAACTAATACATTTGTTATGTAAACATTTACATACCAATGAAACATAATGTATTGTATTAAGAACCTTGGTAATATAATATTATTAGTATATAGGTAGGTACTTACCTATGAAAACTTAATAATAATTTATAAAATGAAAAACTGTGTATTTAATACCCTACATAATAAATTACTTACATTGTTTAAAAGAGTCTACACGTGACCTGAATGCCGGCTTTTACTTTGCACAGCGTATAAGCATTGCCATTCAACGTGGCAATGCCGCCAGCGTTCTGGGCACGTTGCCGTCTGGTGATGACAACGTGAAGTGTGGTGGTTTTCAGGGGGTCTTGTATAATGAAACATCTTCAGGTATTGACACGTATTGAGTTTGTTAGTGAGCTCAGAGCATTCGTAGGTCTAGTCAACTACTACTCAAAATTCATAAAAGGTTTTAGTACGGTATTAGCACCTTTGTATGCCTTGTTAAAGAAAAACAAGACATGGTTGTGGTCGAATGAATGCGAAACAGCATTTCTAAGTATAAAAGAAATGTTAAAAAATTCTGAAGTGTTGATTCATTTTGACCCCGAGCTCCCCTTGGTATTATCATGCGATGCCTCGCCGCGCGGAGTAGGCGCGTGGCTCGGGCACGAGATGCCGGACGGGCGGGTGCGCGCCGTGGCGCACGCGAGCCGCACGCTCACGCCCGCCGAGCAGAACTATAGCCAAATATGCAGGGAAGGTTTAGCTATTGTTTTCGGGGTACAACGTTTTCACGAATATGTATATGGTAGACATTTCATCCTAGTTAGCGACTGCAAGCCGCTTTGTTCCATTTTCGAACCGAAGACGGGCATTCCATTAATGATGGCAGAGAGACTGCAAAGATGGTCAATCATTTTAAGCGAATACGATTACGAGATGAAGTGCGTTAAATCTAACGATAACTGTTTAGCGGACTGTTTGTCGCGAGCGGCGGACATTAAGGCGTTAATAGGGCATTCGCAACTTAGTAATCTGTAACGGTAGGCCAAAATGCCCAGGTTTAAAACCTACAAGGCGTCAAGGGGGGGTAATTATTTAAAAAAACAAAAATGTTATAATATTATATGGTCTTTTATCTTGAAAACCATTAAGAAACATTTATTTTATTCGCTTATTTAATATGAAAAAAAAAAAAACAAAATAAAGCTGTTTTTGAATGGTTTTTTTGATTCTTCTCCTAAGCGGCATTATATATATTATATATTTTTAAACCATTAGCAAGGCGAAAAAAAGTTTAAAAAAATAAACTAAGCTTTTTATGATACGCTAATAATTCTTGCGACAAGGAATTAATATACGTAATTTTGCAATAAAAGTGGGCGTGCGACGCTCTGGCCTTCAGTACCCAATTACCCATCTGACTACGGGACGGGGAGGTTGCGTCGCGTTGGCGCGCACGTCCTCACAATACGATCTTACAAAAATTGACTGAATAAAGTCATATTCACACCATAGGTACATGTTGCATAAAACGTCCGTCATAGATAGATTTATGTATGTATGCAAATGAGATGGCTATTGGCTTTATTGTCGATACGCGCGTGAAACAACATAAATTGAATAAAAGGCTCGGATTTACAGGCCAAACCGCTGAACGTAGAGACTTGAAACTTAGAGAACTTTTTTGGAGAGTTTTAATAAAAATTAAATGAAATTAAGTAGTGGAGTGGAGTGGAGTGGAGTGGAGTGGAGTGGAGTGGAGTGGAGTGGAGTGGAGTGGAGTGGAGTGGAGTGGAGTGGAGTGGAGTGGAGTGGAGTGGAGTGTAGTGGAGGGAAGCGGAGTGGAGTGTAGTGAAATAAACAGTTCCCCTAGAGACTTGAAACTTGGAAGATGTGTTCGTCAAGAGCTGAAAGTGAGTACTAAGAAAGGATTTTTCTAAATTCGCAACGCAAACGAATTTGCAGGTGTCAAATAGTTTTTTATAAATGTTATTTTCTATTACATAGTGCTTATTATGAAAGTATTTTACTCGGAGGGAACTTATGAACTCTGACCGGTCCACCGACCTGAAGGATAAATATTTCGGACACATCACACAACGCCATTTAGCCCCAAACTAAGCAAAAGCAAAACTAAGCAGAGCTTGTACTATTGGGAAGCAGATAACTGATACGAACATATTTTTTTTTTTATAGGTACCTACAATACCTACATAGAAAACAACCTGAGTCTTTTCCTACAAGTCCTACAACTTTGTATTATATTGTAGGTACCTATACCTATTCAAGAAACATATAGGTAAAAAAACAGGCATGTAAGTTCTTAGATTTATTTTATTTTTATTTTTTTAGTACTTAGTTTACGCTACGCAGACGAAGTTGCGAGGATAAACTAGTCATTATATGAAATATTGAGTAGGGTAAAACTTGATTTTAGTGAAATTTTGCGCAATATTTGTAAATTACGTACCTTTATATCAAATTTTGTTTCTTTTGAGCAGCTTTTCGTACTTCTTTGATAATGATACTGGCAACACTGCGGTTGTCAGTGACACATCATGTTATAAATAGAACGAAGAGATTATCGTTACTGCGGTCACTTTGGCTTCAATACTAGTACATATTTACGTTCTTGCCGGTTTTGTTTTGATTAGATGACTTGTTATTCGCGAAAAGACGCTAAAGTGAGTGATTAGATACCTACATGGCATGTTCATGTGCAGAAAGAGACTAACAATGCATGATAAATTGCTATTTTTGATGTTGTGTGTTATATTTTGCGAATGAAATGCACTAAAATTACTTGAGTAAATAAAGTAACGTTCTCAAAATGCCGAAGTTATCAAACCTGAAGAAAAGGCTCAAACAGAGAGCTTTAGCAATGCATGAAGGAAAGTAAGTACCTACCTACCTACCCACCTACTAACTAATTAGTACTACTACTAGGTACTTACGTAACTAATAGCAAAAGAACCTGTGTAGTAAGTACCTAGGTACCTTTCTATCTTTGTAACTCTCTATTTCTATTCTATGATATTTCTACTTCATAGTCCCGGGAAATCCCGGAACCGAGAATCCCGGGAAAAATACGGTTTTTCAAAACTGTTGTTCTTCCCGAGACTGGAAAGTGTTATAATTTAGTATCCATTGCCTTGAAAAAGGACGGGGAGGGGGAAAGTGAAGGGAGTCCCCTGCCCCCTGGTACCCCTTTCAAAACACGGAAATGGGGTATTTTAGAGAAAAAAAAAAATAACTTTGAGGTTAAGTATGGAAAAATATAAGTATGAGAAATGATATAAATTTACTACTACATTAATAATAAGTGAAATGAATAGATACCACCAACACTATATTTCACCACTTTTATAGACTTACGAGTATTATAATTTACATCAGGATATTATACGCCTAGAAATATTGGACAACGAAAACTACCGTGCTCAATACGACTTGTCACTTGTACCGACTGACATCAACTCCCCGTGTTCAATGGATTCTCTCCGAAGTTAGCTCGGTAGGCATCGACATAAAACCGTTTTCAAGGCCATGGCAGCTCGGCCTTCCTCACTCGGAACACGTTATTCACAAACTAGTGTTCCCAACTAAAAAAAAAAAAAATAATACTAGAAAGTTACAAATATAACAAATTATTTCAATAGATCACGACATTCGGCCATCGGACATCGTACGACCTCCTGGCGTACGTAAGCAACTATAGATTTCTTGAATATTAAAATTATAGTAAGGACCAATGAGACTTATCATTAGAATTTCACTCCATCAAGCGTACCTAATCTTATTTGCATAAATAATTATGGTAATAATTATAGTTAACCAAAAGAAGTAAATCATAATATTATTATTTTTTGCATACTGATTAGGTGACTAAACATTATCGTAAAGCCATAAGAATACGCAGAAATTACAGATACAAACAAAATATTCTAAATATGTAGGTATTACTTTTGGGCATAAATCACTACATTTGGCCTCAATAAAGCTATGTATTTAATATAAATTAATGTAATAATGTCCAATGATGTTATCAATAGAAATAAAGCTATTGATGTTAACCCAACATATTTTGTACTGAATATGCAAAATAATATGTGTTTTTGTTAAACTTTGTACGCCAGATTGTATTCAGTATTTGCTGTCATTTAAAGTATAAAACTGACTATCAAGTGACTCAACAGTAAATGGATGGCTTTACCCATACCTAAATATTTCAAAATCCATAATAGCATTTTCGCATGTTCTCAAGTTTTAGTAATATATAAATAATAAAATATTGAGTATAATTTTATCTTACTTGAATGCCTGCCTTTATCAGTACAACGTTAGTGTAAATTGGCCCATGAGCATGGGAATTAGTTTCTGCATGTGACAATTAAACTTAGAAATAAATTATCACTATCATACATGTTTGTTTAAAAAGAGCAGAACTAAATGTATTCTTTGTGTTAACTTACATTTATTTTTTTATCAAAGTAACCTATTAACTTAGGCTTGCCGTAGTATCTACTGAGTTTTGACAAGTTTCTATTGAACCCTTTAAAACTAGAATAGATAAGACATTTTTATCCATACCAAAAACCAACATGCACCTGTTCGGTTCACCAAAGCTTAGAAAAATAACTTAAATACAATATAGGTCACATCTATTCCACATAACATTCTTTGCTCAATAGTCGTTCATTAAGATCTACTAGAAATGCTTTTATTTTTTGTGTTGGTTCCACTGAAAATTAACCGTTGATTCTTCTTTCACACTCGTCCACGCCTTGGGAAGATGGCGTGGTGCATTGGCCGTCCATCATCTACACATCCATTTTCATAATTTCTTACGACATGAATTATGCTTTGTCCTCCATCATAGTTCATCATGATCTCGCAAAAATCAATATTAATTTAAAATCAGAACATCGTAAAAAGTAATTAGCTGCCTTTTTCGATTCATCAATTATGTCGTTTCGTTTTATTTGATTTCTTTAAGTCCAGAGAAAAATAATATTAAGACTGTCACAAATAAATAATCTACAAAGGCTGGATTAACCTTTCTCAAGGTATTAAAACCAAAACCTTAACAATTTTGAATAAGTCAAATGACTTGTAATATTTAGAATAACTCCAATAGTTTGAAAAGCTTTAATAGCTCGGATTTCTTAGAAACGTGTATAATCTGAGTTACCCGACTAAGTTACTCGAGCAACTTAATGTATAGTATTAGTATAGTATGGTAATCATGAATAACTTAAAGTATCTTGTATTCAACATGGTTACTTAAGTCGCCAGTAAGCAATCCGAGCAACTCTAGTAACTCAGAGATCCAATCGAACAAATTGAATGACTTAGGTGCAGACATTACCTGGATGCTTTAAATTACCTTAATGACACATCACCTACTTATTTTGATAATTTGCATTAAATTTATTTTATTGATTGAACTAACTAGAATAATAAATGAACCAAACAATGAAAATACCTTATAAGATTTCGATGTTCGATCTGAACGAAATGAATGATTCAATTGTTTTCCATCATCCAATATTAACAATAACTTTCACATAATATTAATGAATTAATATGAAATAACTCTAAGATACTTTGTTTAAGGTATTTTTATTATATGTCCACTCATATGAATTATCATAACTGTAATATCAGTTTAAAAGACCAGTCTGAATTATCTTGGTTAAGGTGATCTGATTATTGTTTTTTTTTTTATTAAAATGTAACTTCAATAGCAATTTGCAATTCATCTAGCAGAGTTTTTAATATTTAAAATTAATTTAATTAAATCAATAATATAAATAATTAATTCTTTTAAGTTGTTTTTTTTTTTAAGTTATTTATTCTGTTAATAAGTTTTAATAATTAACTTGAGTTTGCTGGAAATTCTTCTAATAACTTTGAACTTACTTGAATCAAGTGTAGTTAGTAAAAGTAATGAATCATCCTCACGATGCGCAGTGACATTGACAAATGACATTGTTGTGGTCATAAGAAGTCTTTATGCAGTCCGCTAGTCCGTGGCGTCATACAAAAATTGGCCTGTACAGCAGTGGGCGATAAAGGGCTGTTGATGATGTACTGGAATAAACTTGATATAACCTTGATTATCGGGAGTTACTTATATTTATGGCGCCAACCTTATTTAATCTTACTTGAATTGACTCAAATTATCTTTATTTAAGTTAAATAAACTTTCAAATAATTAAAGCAATTAAATTATATTCAAAATAATTCAAATCTCATAAACACGATGTAAAATTTGCTATATAGCTAAATACATTATTAATTGTAAGTTGTTTACTTTAAAGGTATATTCGTAGGAAAGATTACTGCTAACTGTTTAAATACCAATACCGAAGTTCTTGAAAGATATTATATGCAAAGAGGACTCAATGGAAAGTCTAGTTATTAAAGAAGAATGGAAACCAAGAAATCCCGTGGTTGTTATCCAACTGTTTATTGGTAAAATCTAATTGAAACCCTCACAGATTCAACCAAGACCGACCGCTTCCACAATGCGTAAAACAGAGTTTAACTAAATATGAATAGTTGAAGCTGCCATTTATCGGGCCTTTGTGAAGAGTGCCCGACTACGAAGAAGATACTTTATTTTGTATACCTAGATTTTAATTTATCGATAACTATACTGTCTTGAAAGATATACTCAGAAATTTACGTGTGAACATTCTTCAAATAAATTTGTAAAGTAAACTTGAAATGCAAACTGGGAATGTTAACTTGAAATGTGAAGCATGAAATACTTGTGAAACGTTGTAGAACGTTTTCTTCCTAAAAACATTAAACGAGGTACTAGACGTCTTTTAAGCAAAAGCAACCTAACGAATCAGTGAATGAACAGGCTTCTCAAATCCACTCAATAAAATTATTGTTCACCGTCCTAGTATCGCAGATTTACTTTTAAACCGTCAAGGTTACACTTTAAAAATAATCTTGATAGAAATACTCAAAATATAAACTTGAAATATCAATTTAAGAAAATAAACTCTTCCTATAATCTTGAAATATTAACTTGACAACTTGACTTGATCTATGAGTTTAAATAAACAAACTTGATAAGTAAACTTAACTTGAAAAATTGACTTCTGATCGTGATAAATTAATTTCAGCAACTTAAAAAGATAACTTGTCGATCGCACAAGCGTGTTTGATTTGCACCCATCTCGAGGCGCTAATTGATGTAGTCGTCAAATTAACGTAGAAAATTAAGTTGATTTAAGTAATATAAAACTTTTTTTTTTAAAACATATAATTGAAGATTAAACTTTAAAATACTATGTGACTAACCAGAAAATAAATTTAAATGTCTGGTTAATTAACAGGTAAAAATGTTCTTAAAAAAAACTATAAATTAGGTTTTGTTCAAAATGTCCCAAAAACTATTGTTAATATCATAATTAATAATTGAAATTATTGGAGAAAGTAACTAAAGAAAGTACTAGATAAATACTTGACAATTAACTGAAAAGTTATCTGGAAGATAAACTGAAAAAATAACTTTAAAATAATTTGAGAGTAACTGAATAAAATACCTATATCTAATAATAAATTCTTGTCCAATTGTTGTACTGTACATATCTCATTTTATCTTCTGTTCTCAATTTTTTTCAATAAGTTTGCCAATAGTTAAGTTAGTACTAAGGAATTGCTTTTTTGTTAAAGTCTATTGTGTTTTTGTATTTATAATGAATTGTTTTATTCTTATAAAATGTAACTATTTAAGTTTCATGTACATGTCGGGTAACGTTTCCTTAATTAAATATGTACATTATATTCCTAATAAATTATGTCAGTCAATAAACTAATAAACGCAAATAAACTTTGAAATCGTGCCTCCATTCTACGACGTTTCTAAATCCTGGACACACATGGTCCGTTGATTTTACGTACTGAAATCTGAACACACATGGTTCAGTCAAAACATACTTGCGGAACGAGACTCTGAACACACATGGTTCAGTATGACGACGTTTCTAAATCCTGGACACACATGGTCCGTTGATTTTACGTACTGAAATCTGAACACACATGGTTCAGTCAAAACTTACTTGCGGAACGAGACTCTGAACACACATGGTTCAGTAAGACGACGTTTCTAAATCCTGGACACACATGGTCCGTTGATTTTACGTACTGAAATCTGAACACACATGGTTCAGTAAGACGACGTTCCTAAATCCTGGACACACATGGTCCTTTCATTTTACGTACTGAAATTCTGAACACACATGGTTCAATCAGAACATAAAATATCCTTCATTATTACTCTGAATCTACTAAATCACAGTTTCGTGAAAATCTAATCACTAGTATACTCAATCTCGAACATGCATGGTTCAGCTACTTATTTTTGTTTAAATAATTCTAGAAATATTTATTATGCGAAGCAATGTAGTAAAACAGCACAAGGGATAACGAGTAAAAATAATTTGGTCAACATGTAGGTACTAAAGTCTCTCGTGAACGCCGTTGATCTTTAAAAATAATAATATGCATGACATAGTTATGCTGATAATAACGATCCTAAACAAAACAATTAAATTTTAAACCCGGATTACATCATTATTAATTTCTTACATCAATAAAGCTCAAATTGACCATAATTAATTGAAACTACCTAATGACTTCATAAGATTCAAAACTTTAAATTTATAATAATAATCCTACACTTGAGCGAGTCTACCTGTTCATCACATCATAGTGTTTTGTGAATTTATCTAATGTTACTGAACAATACTGCACTGCTAGCAATTTCGCAAAATGTTATTACAGAGCAGCCCTGGTCGAACCCTGTCGACGGAGCCTTTTTAATAAATTCTAGTTACAAACTCGATCGAAATGTAAACCCGACCACAATCGAAGCATTAAACTAATCATGATGATATTACCAATTTTTTTTTTTTTTAAATCATTGGGTAGACTCACAAATAAAAATATCAAGATAATCCCTATGCATTGTTTGCGACATAATTTGCCATCAATGGTAGTCCTGATAAAAATATTATGCAACTATTGCCTATGCACTTGCGTATTGTATGCTGAAAACATCGGAGAGTAGCCCTGATCACGGTGTCAGCAATACTCTGATACGTAGTCAAAATATGATATAATGACTTCATTATGCAATAATATTTCAAATTACATACCTGGGTTCAGCCCCTCTTCTGACATGAAATGAATAGATACCACCAACACTATATTTCACCACTTTTATAGACTTACGAGTATTATAATTTACATCAGGATATTATACGCCTAGAAATATTGAACAACGAAAACTACCGTGCTCAATGCGACTTGTCACTTGTCCCGACTGACATCAACTCCCCGTGTTCAATGGATTCTCTCCGAAGTTAGCTCGGTAGGCATCGACATAAAACCGTTTTCAAGGCCATGGCCGCTCGGCCTTCCTCACTCGGAACACGTTATTCACAAACTAGTGTTCCCAACTAAAAATACTGAAGATATCGTTGCCATCTTATAGAAATAATACTAGAAAGTTACAAATATATCAAATTATTTCAATAGATCACGACATAAGTCTCTGGTATGGGCTCTCGCCAGAACTCTCGCGATGTGACCCTGAGTACTTGACAAACGGAATTTTCAGTCTCTGGTATGGGCTCTCGCCAGAACTCTCGCTATGTGACCCTGAGTACTTGACAAACGGAATTTGAGTAGGTATTTCTATCAATTCTTTTGGTTTTAGGAAATTGAGAAGAGAAAAAAACTCTCTATGTTACGACAATAGCAGAAGTATAGAGACTCAAAAAATAGAAACTGACCAGAATACTTTTCGATGCGAAAGTAATCAGACTGCACAGGTAAGTTTTATTGATATAATATCTGATTCATGAAATACTCCTACCATTATTTGTGATTATCGTGATACTTAATTAAATAATTGGAAAACAGTAGTAGTATTGATATGCGAGAGTAATTCGACTGCAAAGGTATGATTTATCTACATAATAATTATTATGACTGATTCACGAAAGTCCTACCAGTATTCATGATAAATACTAGCGAATCAGTAGTAGTACATATTAATTTATTATCATTGGTTTCTTATTTGTTTCAGTTTGATTCAACGAACACTTCACAATCCAACAATGGCATGGAAATTGGTGGCCAGAATAATTTTCAATGTGAGAGTAATTCGACTGCACAGGTATAATTTATCTACATAATAATTAATATTTAATTCAATTAAATCATTTAATGGCCAAAATGTTACATTGCATAACTCTAGTAAGTCAAAAAATGTTATACAGTTTGAAATACATTATTATATCTGATTCACGATAGTCCTACCAGTATTCGTGATTAATACTTGCGAATCAGTAGTTGTACCTATTTATTTATTTGTGAAGCCATTAGTTTCTTATTTGTTTCAGTTTAATTCAACGAATACTTCACAATCCAACAATGGCAAAGAAGTGTTTGAACCAACGATTACGCCACTGTCAAACAATGGTTTAGAAATTGATGAAGATTTTGTGCTACTAGTAGAGGTAATTTTGCTATTACAGGACTAATTAATTCATAGTTGCTTGTAAGATTTAGTTGTAATTTAATTTTATTATAATTAGAAGGTATTTAGTTAATGATATAGAACTTAAATTATTGAAAAAATATATTTTAACTAAATTGTAGTTGTTATTGGCATGATTATTTATTATTATAGATGTATGTATCATTTAAACCCATGTATTTACCATTATCATAGTATTTGAATGAAAGTAGCGAATCTGATAAAACATAAATCAGTCTACGAGCTCAAGGTAATCTTCGATGCCAGTGACCAAAAAAACGGACAAAAAGGTCATCCGATTGACAACATTCCAAACGGTAAGTAATATAAGGTACGTACCCATACAATAGTTAAATTTAGTAAACATTCATAGCTATAAATTTTAGCTTATGTTTTTGTAAACTGTTTCCCAGTTATTTATTGACAGAGCATTCACAAACACACTAGAGTTCATAACCTAACAGAATCGTAATGTTTTAGTTATAATATCAGTAGGTATTTTATTGTACATACAATTTTGGAATATTTTATTTAATTAAAATTGGAATCAAATTATTACAATTACCATCAAAACTCGAAATGCATAGTCCATATAAGATGTCCATAAAAATATATAATAAACTTCCAGAAGACATTAAAAACTCGCAAACGGAATCATTATTTACTAAAAGATTAAAGCACTTTTTAGTTGAAAAATGTTATTATGAGTTAAAAGAATTTTTGGAAGAAAAATGATAATAAGTACCTACCTACTTACCTAGAATAAAATTAAAATCGTTAGTATTAAATTATAAAAAACCCTAAAAAGATATTATAATTTGTTTTAAATTGACATACTTCAAAAAAAAAAAATAATATAAATGTGTTACTTATCTATTGTTCAAAACCTCGGTCTGCCAGCCTTCTATTGTAGTGCCCTAAAGCGGCTCGCATGAGATCCTACCACTGTATGTGAATTACTGTTACCCTCTTACCATGTGACAACAATAAAATTATTGAGTATTGAGTATTGAGTACATAAAACTTTATTGTTTTTGCAGCCAGAGACTACACCTGACCAGTTCCCAGTGACGGGAAGTCGCATAGTGGACATGAATCACTTCTACACCGAACTACAAAACATTTCAGAACATGGCCCCTTGAACTGCGGTCTTAGTTTTGTTGAAATTGTAGATGAAATAAAGGTAGGATTACAATCAACATTTAAGTTAAGTTGCAAAATGTGCAGACAATACTTTTATGTGGAAAACACAGCTCCTGACGAATTAAATATGAACAGACGAGCTGTCGCTGGGACCATATCCACCGGTTGTGGGCATTCCCAACTTGAAGAATTGTCCGCGTCATTAGATTTACCCCTGATGTCTCTAAGTACATATGAGAAATGTCATGATGAGATATCAGACCACTGGGAAAAGATAGCAATAGATGAAATGAAGAAAGCAGCAGAAGAGGAAAGACAATTGGCGATTGCGGAAGGACGTGTCGATAAAAATGGAACACCTGTTATTGATGTCATTGTAGATGGTTGCTGGAGTAAAAGGACTTACAAAAAAAATTACTCTGCCCTGTCTGGTGCTGCAACAATAATTGGAAAAAAAACTGGCCGTATTCTTTATTTAGGAGTGAAAAATAAATACTGCACCATTTGTTCACAAGCCGAGCAAGTAAAAAAGACTCCGAAAAAGCATAACTGCTATAGAAATTACACTGGTTCCTCCACTGGGATGGAATCTGCAATTCTAGTCGAGGGCTTCAAGTCTTCTATAGAGTCCCACAATTTAATTTATGGCCGAATGATTTCTGATGGAGACTCAAGCACATATTCCAAGTTACTGGAAAGCAGACCATACCCGCATGTAACGATTCAAAAAATAGAGTGTCGGAACCACATTTTAAGAAATTTCTGCAATAAGTTAGAAAAATTGAAAACAGAAACTAAATATACTGTGCGTCATAGAAAACTAATCACACAAAGTGTTATTATAACCATAAGGAAAACTATTCGCATGGCTATAAGAAGATACACAGCAGATTCTGAATCAGAGAAAAACGCACACATAGAACTATTATACAATGATATTTTATTAGCACACCCTCATGCCTTTGGAAACCATAGTAGGTGCAAATCGTACTTTTGCTCAAAAGAATCTACAGCAGAAGCAATAACCCAAGATTTTTTCACTAGCACCCTGTGGAGTAGGATCTGCTATTTAGTATCAAACGTTGCATCTCATGCACCAAGCCTAATCCATGATGTTGATAGCAACATAGTGGAACAATATAACAGCATCATAGCTAAGTTTGTTGGAGGCAAAAGAATCAATTACAGCAAAAAGAGATCATATCAAACAAGATGTACGGCCGCTGCTGTGTCTTTTAATAACAAAAAGGTATTGTCATCAGTTTACAAATCTCTTGTTGGTAAAAGTCCAAAAGGAAAAATAAAAACTTTGGAGGAAAGGCGAATAAAAAATAATAATCTCCGGAAAAAACAGACAAGAAAGAAAAGAAAACTATTTCATAAAGGGCAAGACGTCGATTACGGGGAAAGGTGTTTAAAGCCAGATATGTCACCAGAAGTCTACGAATTAGAAAAAAATACCTTCTTGGAAAATTTAAGAAAAACCAAAGAAGAGAGAAACAATTCAAAAGGAGACAATATTACAAAGTGCCTCAAGTGAGTGGATGGAGTTAAGACGAAATCTACTCACTGCATCTAATTTTGGAAAAATTATAAAGAGAAGATTGGATGTGAGTAGCCAAAATCTTGTGAAAAATCTTTTGTACAAAAGCACCACATTGCTGGGTAACGTAGAATCAATTAAACATGGACGTGACCACGAAAAAATAGCCCTAAAACAACTAAGTGAACAAGAAGGTGTGAAGATTATGCCGTGTGGGTTGTTTATTGATGCCGACATTCCTTACTTAGGAGCTACGCCGGATGGTATAATAAATGAGGATGTCATAGTAGAAATCAAATGTCCAATCACGGCGTTAAAACTGGGCTTTGATGAGGCAGTAAAGCAAAGAAAAATTACATTTTATAAAAGCAAACATGACGTTTTGGAGATCAATAAAAACCATGATTGGTACTTTCAAGTCCAAGGACAACTACATATAACAACCGCTTCAAGATGTTTGTTTGCGATATGGCATGGTGAAGATAAAAGGCTCATAGTTGAAACTATATATCAAGATAAAACATTTTGGGAAACTGTTATGGTGAACAAATTAAAATCATTTTACATGGACTGCGTCCTTCCAGAGTTGATTGATCCACGGCAAACTCGATCCATACCACTAAGAGACCCAGTATATATAGAGGAAGCCATAAAAATAAGAAAAATAAAATTAGAAGCCACAAAAAATAAGAGCATAACAAAGGAAAATAATGCTGAAGAGGAGGTAGAAGAAAGTACAGATTATGTGAAAATGCAAGATAAGGGTTTAAATGAAGATCAAATTTATGTAGAGGAGGAAACTGAGGTTCCACAATGCGTAAATGAGTGTACAAAGAAAAGAAGGCTGTCATTTTCGGAATTTTGATTAAAAGCATTAAAGAAATTATGTACCGAAATATAAAAACTAAATTATTTCTATTACATTTTAAGAGGATTCTACTGCCCGCTTCGCCCGCAGGATACGGGATAACTAGTAGCCTAGGTAGAAATGTTATCCAAACAATTCGCATTCCTGCCAAATTTTGGTTCAGTAGTTTTGGCGTGATTGAGGAACAAACACTCATCTAGCCATTCAACCTCTCAAACCTCTACATTTTTAATAATTGATTGATTCAGGCGTTACTTTGCGAAAATCCATAAATATTAATAAATAGTATAAATATATATAGTAACAAATCCGCTTAACTTCCAAACAAAGGTCCTAATTAACTTAAATCTAGTTTAAGATTTTTGTATCTAACTTAAAGCTCCGAAAACAGAAAACTTAAGTCGACACGTCTTTCGCCTCTACACGAGGCATCGCCAGGAGTTGTTGACTCGCCGAAATCCGAAACGTGAACCACGTTTCGAATTTCGGCGAGTACCGTGTCGACTTGGGTTTTCTGTTTGCGGCGTTTTAACCAAAGGGTTTAGATACAAAAAATTTTAAACTAAAGTTAAGTTAATTGGGACCTTTGTTTGGAAGTTTAGCGGATTTGTTACTATATATATTTATCCTATTTATTAATATTTACATTTGTAATATTAGTAAGTACCTGTTAATACCTGTAAGAAGACTATTTATAGTTCCTAGAATATAGTCCCGGGAAATCCCGGAACCAAATATCCCGGGAATCTCAGGTTATTTGAGCCTTACCGTCAGCGGGAGAGACGAACTCCGCGCGAAAATCGCGATACACGCTCCGCGCCGCCACCATTTGATGGGGTGTGCTCTGTGCGGTTGACACCGTAAGCGCTCGCTCAGTCGGTCAGTCTCACGCTTGCACGATAGCACAACGCGAGTCCAAGTTCCATGTCACGCATATTATTTAGGTAGGTAGGTAAGTCATAGGGCATCCAACACCGAAAGGTTTTCAATACCGGTACTGAAATTCGGTATTGAGCCTCAATCTCGAGATCCCGGTATCAATACCGGTATTGAGTAAATTCTAAAATATATGTAATATGCGTATAACGTGCTAGATAGGTCAGTGTATGTAGGTAGGTACAAACTAGTGTAGGTAGATAGGTACTTACTTTTATTGTAGTATAGTAGATGTTTGAGATTTTTTTTACGTTGGTTTATGATAGGTATGAGTGTGTTCACGAAGTTAGCCGCAAGTAGTGCGCGGTAACTAAAAACTAATTCAAAGCGGTAAAGATTCAAAGATTTATTGACATTAGATTATAACATAACAGTACATATATTGCACCAAATCTGAATCCTAATCTGAATCGAAAAATGCCACTGCGCAACCAAAGGCGCAACTAGGTAGGTAGGTACTTTAGAAAACTTCTCGAGCAGTTTCAAGTAGGTACCTACTCTGATTGTGATTGATCTGTGGTTTTTTGTATAGTCCGAGAGCAAAAAGTCCGAGAAAATTGTGATAGGTACGTACGAGACGTGCGCCTTCGATTGCGCGTGGAGCTAAGACAATCTTCGGGGGCGGGTAGCGGGAGGGTGGAACCGGCTTCTTGTTCATCGTAGCGTAGTATTTTATACCTATTATTAGTGTCCTAGTAGATGGTAGTAAGTAGGTACCAGTAAGTAATAATAAATAAATAACAGGCAAGGTGCATAGGTAAGTAGAAACCTAGGTGTCCAATTGCCACTTACGTAATAAGTTTTAGTAGATACCTAATTACCTAGTAGGTACTAGGTAAAGGTTGTTTGCCTTTACCACCTTTACCTTATCTGTGGGTAGGTACTACCGCAAATACTAATTACTTACAAATATAAGAGTAGGTACACTACCTACATAGGTAGTAGGTTCTAGGTACTTATCCCTAGTTGTGTTTTCCGTTCTATCCGTACCTATTAGGTACACACCTAATAGGTACGGGTCGAATGGAGAACATAATCTGTTTTATTACAAATGTAATATAATCTTATATGTTTTATAAATATAGTATAATAATAAATCCATCTCTAGTGCGCTGTGATACGGTACATATTAGCTTAGACGCTCGCGGCGCGACACTTGTAGGTAAATATAAATAAAGCGTGGTCGCGCAATCGTGAGCGAGCTGACACGTTTCTGTATCGAACTTTTGTTGGTAAGGATGGATGATACATACCTTACTGAGTACCGACCGATTAGTGTTTTTTTAACTAATATGTTCTGTACTATTAGTTTATATTATGTAGGTTATCTTTGACAAATTATGTAGGTAGGTAAAAGCTATGCAATCTCATAATCTGTTTATTTTCTGAATAGTTGTTGAAATGTCGGTAGGCAAGGAGTTGAACGATGTAATTTTTAGGCCCGCAACAGTAAGTACTAAGTGGGCATTCAATAATAATCCTAAATTTATAAAAATATAATATATATAAAAATTGTATGTAGGTACATTGAAACTTTTCTTACTATTTCTACTCAATCAAATGATTGTCTGAATGTGACCTTACGCAATGGCAAAGCCGCGCGATGTCTGTTTCTGTTAGTCGTCGTGCGCGTGCGGGGTGCGCGGGACAAATCAGAGTGATCCACCCATTTCTGCTTACGTCATAGCAGCCACAGCATTCTTAAAAAAAAAAGACTAGGTATATCGCGAAGTGATAAAGTCTCAGTTCATGACTACAAGCGTAGTAACGTCTGATAGCAGGATTGATGATCGTAGTACCTATAGGTGTTTAGTACTCGAGTGGATGTTACTATTCATCTCCTTGTGTTTATATTTATTACTGCATTTTATTGTTTCAGAAAGAGGAAATCACCGCCATCAACTTCGTCTCTTACAAGCACGGGCGACGATATATTCGGGTTGAGTCGAGGTCGTGGAGCACCGCGCAACGAGTACGAGCCAACGATCATTTCCTCGTTCTTTGTGAACAAAGTGGCTAACGGCAACGAGCGTCGCTCCGTCGAGCTCGATGGTGGCTTTGTCATCGACTTGAAGGTTTACAAAACGAGCGATCTAGCAACAAGCGATCCGGTCAACGTGTGGAGGAAGGCGTTAGTACGGGTTAAACTTCAAACAAACGATGACAGCGAACACTGGAAAAATATACAACGCTTTGTACACAAAGCAGATGAAGTGTTTGTGGATGATCCAAAATTCTTTAAAGACCAAAAATAGGAATAAGTAGATATTATAAAATTATATGAGAATTTTACATAACTGGTTTTATTTTCAATCATAGTTTACATTATCTATACCTAAATACGATTTAGGTTGTAGGTTAGGCTGTCTATCGTATAGACTCTATACGAACGATATGGGTCAATAAGACAGAACATCTAGATGATCTAATCGTTGATTATCTGAATACTGACATGTTTTCTTTTTACATTTATTCGGATATATATTTAAATATTAATTAAGACTATTTGTTTTTTCAATATTGAAGGTGAGTACCTACAACTAATACAAGGTATAGTTTTGGGCATTCTACCACAAATTGAAATACTGGATGCCGGAGGGAGATCACCGGGAGGTGATCGACTGGAGGTATACAGTATTTCAATTTGGGGTAGAATGCCCAAAACTATACTACTCATGATGAGGAACATCATTTGTATTTGCTTAGAATGTGGTTAAATAGATGAGAATCACTTATGATATATATATTTATATATATATCATAAGATATTTATATAGGTAAATAAAATGTATAAAGAAAGTACAACCAAATATTTATAAACAAAAAGTTGTACGTATGTACCTAGGTAAGTACTGTTGAAATTATAATTTTTATTGATCTGCCAAAATTATTCGTCTCAGTAATATAACTTGTAGCACTTCATACTAAAAAGTGAATCTAAGGTTGAAAAGTACCTTCTGTTGCCAACCTACACTGTTTTGAGAAATATTCATGCTGTTATTGAGGCAAGGATTATTCATTAAATTGCCGAATAATTCATGCAGTAAAAGAATAATATAAATAAATAAATATTTGCGCACTGTATCTATGATGAGATGAGGCAAAATGTTAATTTATTGGGTTTAATTTGAGTTTCGACTTAAACCTACATATAATTGAAAAACAGTTCTGATGCATAAGTTAATTCATCCATGCATCAAATGGCATGAGTATATTGAGTACGTATGTTAAGTAATAGAGCAGTGTTAAATTTCGTTTTGCGTCTCAATTAATGCAAAAAATGTACACTGTACTAATTTCATACTGTAATGAGTATGTACACAGTGAATTTAAGAAAAATATTATGATCAAAGTCATATCGACATCGACAGACAAGTTGACTTATTTGTCCTATATATTGACACATTTGTGTATACGATCTAGCTTAATCTTTGTTTGCAAATCATAGCTTATGCAAAGCTACTTGAAATATAATGCAAAGTAAAAGTAAAAGCGTGAAACAAGTTGAAATTGTAAAGATAACTAATGATGATAAAATTAGTCTCAGCTCGAATTAACCATCTGAACTTGTTGTAAATTATAAGTTGAGCTAGTTTATAATTCTGTGATATTAAATATATCTATATTAACGTATTTTTTTAAGCAGTGAAGAAATACGAACCATGAAATAAATTTTGTATGCAGCCACTGCACTAATACATGCTAGCTAGATAAAGAGCCATACTACTGATATGACTATTTTACAAAAAATAAAAGAAACGTCATGTCAGTTCAATAATTTAGTTAATTGATTCTAGACTATGGTTATGTATTTGACAATTACCAAAAGTGTATGAATGGCAATCGAATGTCATGCCTCCCCAGCCAGCCTTTACCTGCAAGCGGTGGCCCTGCTGGATAACAGAAAAGGTCTTGGCATTGAGGGGCTTCTCCGCGCGTCCCTCTGACTCAGCAGAGGGCGCAGTGGATGAGGCCGGGTGGAGGAAAGGAGTTCCTTCTCCGCCAGGTGTAAGAAAGCGACTTATTAAGTCGCCTAGCTAGGGTTTGCCTTCTGGCGATTCTGAGAGACCACATCCTAAGTTTCTTGACGCTCGACGAGGGGAGTACCGTGCAAATGCGAGTCCGGACTCAGTCCGGGTTCACATCACGCGCGCACGGTATGGTCGGGGGGAACCCGACCACGAGGGCGTCACCGCACTCACACACACAACACTAACATCTGTGCGGTTAAGACGAACACTCACTCCTACACACACATTCTTACTCATCACACATACACACATCCCACACACCTAGGGACTTATCCCTCAAAATAGGAAAATCAAAACATAGAATCAGCGAATTGTGAAAAACTACCCCAGGGGGGTACCGACGGCTCAGCCGCCGGAGAATCCCCCCGTGCTTCGGCACGCAGCCCCTCGTATTCTGGGGGGGGAGCAACAATCGCCAGGAGAGTGGGAGTGAGATTAGAGAGACTAGGCGGGAGAGGGAAAGGATAGAAAAAAGCGGAGAAAGGAAAGAGGAAAGGAAGAGGGAGAGAGACTCGCAGCGGCTGCATGGGACTATGTTCGCGTACCTTTCCCTTTCGGACTCTGATATGTCTGTTGTGGGTCCGGGAATACCCGCTGTCAAAAAACGTCTGCGGGGGACTGTCTCAGAAAGTGGGACTTCGGTTGAGAGACCAAAAAAGGTCACAACTGCACGTAGAGGACGCTCAGGACGTAAATCAGCGGCAAGTGCTAGCAGCACGACTTCCGTCCAGACAAAAGAGGCTGGCAAGTCTGGGGCAGAAGCTTACCGACTTGACCGTAGCATAGATGCCGTAGAGGCTGAAAAAGGCCCGAACGAAGAAAAACTCTGCGCCGATGACTTGTGCAAACGGGCCCTGGAGGCTGTAGAACTGATCCAGGATCAGTCTCTCCAGTCTAGGAACATGAAAGGCACAGTGAAAGGCCGTTATTTTATAAACCAGGCGCTCACGACCATGCGTGACGTCATTGATAGTCTGAGAACTCGGACTATTGATGACGAAACAAGCCGACTGCAGTAGTGCTGCCTACAGCAGCCTCATCAGGGAGGCATCCTCCTGACCCAGTGCGGCTGATAGGCCCCCCGAAAGAACCTGCACCCAGGGCGCGAAGAGTGGCGGTACCATCTCAACCTATTGTGCAACCATCTACTGTTGCAGACCTGACGTCTCCCACAGTAGATGAAGAAGGTTTTATTGTGCTGAAAAAGAAGCATCGCAAAAATAAGAAGACTGGTTCTGCCAGTGCAATGCCCCGCGTGCCTCAGGCTACGCCCCAGACACCTGTCAGGGCTGCAAAGCCTAAAAAGCCTAAGCTAGGTCTTCCGCGATCAGCGGCCGTAATAATTACCCTCACGCCAGAGGCTCTCGAAAAGGGGGCAACGTATGTAGAAGCCCTGACTAGGGCCAAGGGCCTTCTATCAATCTAGGCGAACTAGGGATTGAGGGGGTTCGATCGAGGGTCACGGCGACTGGAGCCCGTATGCTTGAGTTACCAGGAGCCTCAAGCGGTCCAAAAGCGGTTATCCTTGCTGAAAGGCTAAGGTCGACCCTCGCAGGTGTCGCCAGAGTCGACCGGCCCGTAAAATGCGTAGATCTACGCGTTGCAGGGCTGGACGACTCTGTCGACAAAGAGGAAATCGCGACGGCGATTGCCAAATTCGGGTGCCCTGTTGACCAGGTCAAGGTCCGGGACATCAAGACGGGGCCGGGAGGCATGGGTGCTGCAATTGTGCAGTGCCCTGCTATAGCAGCCAGAGGGATATTGGAGAAGGGCCGATTATTGGTTGGCTGGAGCTCCGCACGAGTAGCAGCACTAGAGTCGAGACCGCTAAGGTGCTATCGATGTATGGGTGTCGGCCATACTCGACAGCTCTGCCCCTCCGAAAAAGATCGTGGAGAACTTTGCTTCCGGTGCGGGAAAGAGGGCCATAAAGCTATAGCTTGCAAAGTAGCTGAGCCTCGGTGCGCTGTGTGCTTTCTAACTGACAAGGAACGGATTGCGTGATGCAAGTCGAATAAAATTTCCCTGCGCGTAGAAAACTTTCAATCTCGTTTCGGGGGTGTCCTATATGTGGTTTCGATCTATGATTCTACCAAGATAGTAAATAATATTTATTTAATGATTTGTGACAATGGACAGACAAAGACAGGTACAAGATAGATAACTTTCCTCACAAATCAATAAATAAAGGCTTTGACTGACTGACTGACAGACAACGTACTGGTCAAACCTCTGAACGTAGAGATTTGAAATTTCGAGGGTAGGTACCTCTATGTTCGTCAAATGTGAAACGAGTAGGTACTAATAAAGTAAATTGTTAATTGAATGAATGAATGAATGATTTATTTCAGAATCTTAATCTCTATACATTTACTTATTGTAGGAAAGTACCTGCTGGAGTACAGAGATATTAATTAGGTACCTAAGTAGTAAGTTTGGATTGGAGTGTAGGTACCAACCAACAACAAAGTAATAAAGCATAATCACACTAGCCCCCACACTAGGATTCCCTGTGTCGTGGGTGGCTAGTCTCCTCCGCTGGTAGTAGGTACAATACGTACATACAAACAATACGTACCCATTGGTACTGTTATCCACAACACCTGTTAGATGTAAAGATATTACAATATTATAAACTTTAGGCATGATTTGCAACTCAGCACGGCTTTTTAACTGGGATTGATGTAGGTATTAGGTAAGTAAGTACATTATCTTAGTTGCAAACAGTAATTACCTACGTAGGTAGGTATGAGAGGTAGGTTAAAGAATACAACATTTCAAGATACTTACGTACAATACAATACAATTTGTCTGCTAAATAACAATTACGAGAACACACCATCCCATTTATTTATTTGGGGGTAGGCAAGTTGAGTAGTAATGAATGATTAGCGAGAAGTGTGGTGTGCAGTCGAGTGTGTAAAGGATAGAATAAGAATAATGGGTTTTCGTTGTGTGCGTTGCCGATCATCTGTTTGTTGGGTGCAAGTAAAGTGTGCGTGTGAAATTGAAGATAGCGATAATGAAGCAGTGTGTGTGCGTGCGTGTTGCGTCTTTGAGTTGTGGGCACACAGGGTTGCGCGCTAGTGAAAAGTAAGGTGAGTGGATATTCAATTGTCTGTATGTACATCTTACCGTTTTCAAAAATAGATTGCTGAAGATTTATCCAACACATAGTAATTTGTATGTTATTAATGGAAAATAAGATTGTAATTAATTTACCTATTATATAAAAATTACCGATTATACCGATTTATACGTATAAAAATCATTTGTATAATGCATGCAAAGATATTAAGATTTAATAGAATTATTAGATAGTAATACGATGCATTATTGCATATCCAGATCATATTAAAGTGATAATATGTTGGTATGAAGATATTTAGTATAATTAGAATAGTAAGTATAGAATATGAATGTGCATTATTATATAATTATTTATATTTTAAGAAAGAATTAGTAAATATTTTAAATGTATAAAGGTATTCTTCCGATAGGGACTTTGTATGTATACGTTATATATATACATTTAAGTATGCATCCCAAGTTGTTACACTGGAGTATAAATCATGGTTTAGATTAGACGTATTTATTTAATTGAGGTTAGAAGTTTTTCAGTCTCTGAATAGTTGTGTGAACACAGCCAGCTTTTTACCATCTTTTTACACTTCTGCCGGAGGCTGTATAAGATAGCAATATGTTTGTTTACACGTGTATATAAGAATGGGCCAAGAAAGAGTTGGGATTTATGAGCAAATGCGGTGTTAGTTTTAGGCAATATCCACGATATTCTTCTAGCGGATCTCTGATTGGTTTTAATACAAGTAAGTGCCGTTTTATGGAATCGAGAGATTGTGGTAGCAATAAAAATTTGTCTTACACTAAGGAGCTGGATTGCGTTGAATAATAAGTCTGTGGGATATTTTCAGGGCAATTTATAGAATCGCTCTTTGTGCTTGTTCTAGCTTTATTATCATATATGAGGCGCACGCCGCACCCCATGCGACGACACAGTAAGATAGTACAGACTGGCATAAAGCTGTATAAATCAGGCGAATAAGTGTATTGTCTGCAATGTTTCTTTGTTTGATAAAAATATATTTAAGTTTTCTCACTCGTGTGGTGATAACATTCAGATGCGTTTTCCATTCGCAACAGTAGCTACCTACCTATATCTATAAAATATTATACAAATCCAACAGAATTATGGATAATAAAAAATGTAAGTATTCAAACTTTTATTGTATCGTCAGTTTTTTCTTGACCAGTGAAGTAAACTTACATATTACATTTCATCAAGTAGGTAACATAAATTTAATTAGGTATAATTAACCTTACTCAATAATTTATTTACAGATATAAAAATTAGGTGAATTTCAGGCTCCCTAACTCTAAACAGAATCAGTCAAAAATAATTTCCAGGTATTTTATTTTTTTACGTGTGGCAACATTTGACGCAATGGCGGCAATCAATATTGGTGATTTTTTTTTTCTGTTTAGTGGAAGTTTTACAAGTCAATAAGAATTAACAGGTAAGTTTAACCAATGGAAGATTATTCTGTAATTCTGTAATTCTTTGTTGTACACACAAACACATTAGAATATAAATCATAAAAGACATGTACAAAGGCGAGCTTACCCCTAATGAGAGTTTTCTTCCAGCAAACCTTCTGAGGTTAGAGAGATTATCATTATCGTTTATTTGTTTTTTTGCCGTGTAGTTTAGCATCCGTTAAACAAACAATAAACCATTTTCGCCAAAAATCTGTTGCATAGTTCTCGCCGCACAATCATCATTGACACTGAACCATGTTTGTAATAATTGCGCCACTTTGGCGACTTTCTGTAGGGCCTATATTCGTTATACTGAACTCAGTTTCTTCCTATAATACTTCTATGATTTTTTTAAACTAATTTAATTTTTCATGCACTTATATTTTGTAAGGTTTCTTTGATAAACAAACACTCGTATTTTTATATAGATAGCTACTCATACACATACAGTAACGGGCACCGGGATGATATCAACCCACTTATAAGTAGGGATGCAAAAAAAAATATATCGATATTTTTGAAATATCGATATATCGTTCATAAATATCGATATTTAATATCGATATTGAAACCCAACATATCGACGATATATCGCTTTTAATGAGCGATATTTATGAACGATATTTTGTCATAGCTCCAACTTCCGATGCGAGTGCCGTCCCGGCTAACCTGTCTCAGTCACAACCGTGTCTCGTTCGTTCTGCAATGCAAACGCGCGCAAAATGATGCAATTCCTTCGCCATTGTTTTGTTAGTTATTTCACGTTCACAACATCACAGTAGTGTTAAACGAATATAGTGAAGTAAAGCTATATATAACATTTATGTGATATTTGCTATCTCGACTGTGTATAACGAACGTAATTACCTATTATTTCAATAATATTAAATATTATTGGAATAATAGGTACTTACCTACGTTCGTAAATATTCATAAATGTATTATTCATCAATAACTTTACAGTTCACTTAGAATGAGCGTATATTATTTTACACTATCTAATATGGGTCGATCTAAAGCTAGCACAACAAAAATAAAACAAATAAGTTAGATAGAAGAAAATAAGAAAGTAGGTTAACACTCAGTGACAAAAATATAAAAATAAACGAATTTTCGTTACAGCAGGTATTATGTACAGTGGGCTCTCTAATTGTCCTTACACCCAGCTACACAATACCCAATAGTAAGCGTGTATAGTTATAAAGCTTTCTAACATTCTATTCTATTGGTTAAAATTATAACGACAGAAAAGCGATCAGTGCAAATATCTATTTCATTGTAAAGTGCATGATAGCCTAGTGGTATTGGTCATTGATTATAAATACTCTTTGACAAAAGAGATGGTGGTACGAACCCCTGTCATCGGGATTATTTTTGTATATTTTATTTTATACAATAAACATTGCATAGCATCAATGTGCTTTCTCTGATAAAGACGAAGCTTGAACTTAAATCCTACCCTCTTCTTAATTATTTTTTTCATTCTTTTTGGTCATTGCATGCATCATTGATGAGAAGTTAGAGCATAAACGCAAGTTTTTTAGTTGTGCTAACTGCTACATGTATTAATTATGCACTTTTCAACGAGAATTCAATATTCTTATCGTGTCACTAGTTCTTTCGAATCTGTAAACCGTAATCAGTGTGGTGAAAGGATTTCAAGTGCGTCTCAAAGAGGCTCAATAAACACAAATCATTGTTCTTCGTGAGGATAATGTGAGCATTAGTGAAATTGCTCGACGTTAACAAATTTCAGTAAGTCGAAATAATATATTCGTTAACTAACGTAACTGTGAAGAATAATAATGATTGTATTACTATTACACATTATTCCCTATTTTACCTACTTATTATTATTCAACAGAAACCTACGGTCCAGCTAAAGGGTTCGTCGGAATGAAACAGTAGTGGCAGCTTAGAACGTAAAGGGCCGAAAGGGCTTATAGATACACCGGCTTCTGAGCGCCATAGGACAAATTATTGCAGCCCATTCAACTGGTCCTTTATTGTCAACACGCCGAAGATACAGCTCTCGGATAGTCACTACGCGAACAGAAAAAGAACATTTGCCCATCAATATTTAGATTTTGTGATTTTGAAAACAGTTAGGCAGAAGTGGCAGAAGTAAGTAAGTAAGTAGGTAATTGGAAATCGAGTTATGTAATTGTTATCTCCTTAGTATAAGGTAATAACATGTGAAATGAATAGATACCACCAACACTATATTTCACCACTTTTATAGACTTACGAGTATTATAATTTACATCAGGATATTATACGCCTAGCAATATTGGACAACGAAAACTACCGTGCTCAATACGACTTGTCACTTGTACCGACTGAATTCAACTGCCCGTGTTTAATCGATTCTCTCCGAAGTTAGCTCGGTAGGCATCGAAATAAAACCGTTTTCAAGGCCATGGCCGCTCGGCCTTCCTCGCTCGGAACTAGTTATTCACAAACTAGTGTTCCCAACTCAAAATACGTAAGAAATCGTTGCCATCTTATAGAAATAATACTAGAAAGTTACAAATATATCAAATTATTTCAATAGATCATGACATTCGGCCATCGGACATCGTACGACATCCCTGCGTACGTAAGCAACTATAGATTTCTTGAATATTAAAATTATAGTAAGGACCAATGAGACTTATCATTAGAATTTCACTCTATCAAGCGTACCTAATCTTATTTGCATAAATAATTATGGTAATAATTATAGTTAAACAAAAGAAGTAAATCATAATATTATTTTTTTTGCATACTGATTAGGTGACTAAACATTATCGTAAAGCCATAAGAATACGCAGAAATTACAGATACAAACAAAATATTCTAAATATGTAGGTATTACTTTTGGGCATAAATCACGACATTTGGCCTCAGCAAAGCTATGTATTTAATAGAAATTAATGTAATAATGTCCAATAATGTTATCAATAGAAATAAAGCTATTGATGTTAACCCAACATATTTTGTACTGAATATGCAAAATAATATGTGTTTTTGTTAAACTTTGTATGCCAGATTGTATTCAGTATTTGCTGTCATTTAAAGTATAAAACTGACTATCAAGTGACTCAACAGTAAATGGATGACTTTATCCATACCTAAATATTTCAAATCCATAATAGCATTTTCGCATGTTCTCAAGTTTTAGTAATTTATAAATAATAAAATATTGAGTATAATTTTATCTTACTTGAATGCCTGCCTTTATCAGTACAACGTTAGTGTAAATTGGCCCATGAGCATGGGAATTAATTTCTGCATGTGACAATTAAACTTAGAAATAAATTATCACTATCATACATGATTGTCTAAAAAGAGCAGAACTAAATGTATTCTTTGTGTTAACTTACATTTATTTTTTTATCAAAGTAACCTATTAACTTAGGCTTGCCGTAGTATCTACTGAGTTTTGACAAGTTTCTATTGAACCCTTTAAAACTAGAATAGATAAGACATTTATATCCATACCAAAAACCAACATGCACCTGTTCGGTTCACCAAAGCTTAGAAAAATAACTTAAATACAATATAGGTCACATCTATTCCACATAACATTCTTTGCTCAATAGTCGTTCATTAAGATCTACTAGAAATGCTTTTATTTTTGTTATAATCTAATTTGTATTGGTCCCACTGAAAATTAACCGTTGATTCTTCTTTCACACTCGTCCACGCCTTGGGAAGATGGCGTGGTGCATTGGCCGTCCATCATCTACACATCCATTTTCATAATTTCTTATGACATGAATTATGCTTTGTCCTCCATCATAGTTCATCATGATCTCGCAAAAATCAATATTAATTTAAAATCAGAATATCGTAAAAAGTAATTAGCTGCCTTTTTCGATTCATCAGTTATGTCGTTTTTTATTTGATTTCTTTAAGTCCAGAGACAGATAATATTAAGACTGTCAAAATAAAATAATCTACAAAGGCCGGATTAACCTTTCTCAAGGTATTAAAACCAAATCCTTAACAATTTTGAATAAGTCAAATGACTTGTTATATTTAGAATAACTCCAATAGTTTGAAAAGCTTTAATAGCTCGGATTTCTTAGAAACGTGTATAACCTGAGTTACCCGACTAAGTTACTCGAGCAACTTAATGTATAGTATTAGTATAGTATGGTAATCATAAATAACTTAAAGTATATTTTATTCAACATGGTTACTTCAGTCGCCTAAGTAGTCCGAGCAACTCTAGTAACTCAGAGATCCAATCGAACAAATTGAATGACTTAGGTGCAGACATTACCTGGATGCTTTAAATTACCTTAATGTCACATCACCTACTTATTTTGATAATTTGTATTAAATTTATTTTATTGATTGAACTAACTAGAATAATAAATGAACCAAACAATGAAAATACCTTGTAAGATTTCGATGTTCGATCTGAACGAAATGAATGATTCAATTGTTTTCCATCATCCAATATTAATAATAACTTTTACATAATATTAATGAATTAATAAGAAATAACTCTAAGATACTTTGTTTAAGGTATTTTTATTAAATGTCCACTCATATGAATTATCAAAACTGCCTAATATATCAGTTTAAAAGACCAGTCTGAATTATCTTGGTTAAGGTGATCTGATTATTGTTTTTTTTTTTTTTAATGTAACTTCAATAGCAATTTGCAATTCATCTAGCAGAGCTTTTAATATTTAAAATTAATTTAATTAAATCAATAATATAAATAATTAATTCTTTTAAGAAGTTGTTTATTCTTTTTTTTAAAGTTATTTATTCTGTTAATAAGTTTTAATTATTAACTTGAGTTTGCTGGAAATTCTTCTAATAACTTTGAACTTACTTGAATCAAGTGTAGTTAGTAAAAGTAATGAATCATCCTCACGATGCGCAGTGACATTGACAAATGACATTGTTGTGATCATAAGAAGCCTTTATGCAGTCCGCTAGTCCGTGGCGTCATACAAAAATTGGCCTGTACAGCAGTGGGCGATAAAGGGTTGTTGATGATGTACTGGAATAAACTTGATATAACCCTGATTATCGGGAGTTACTTATATTTATAGCGCCAACCTTATTTAATCTTACTTGAATTGACTCAAATTATCTTTATTTAAATCAAATAAACTTTCAAATAATTAAAGCAATTAAATTATATTCAAACTAATTCAAATCTCATAAACACGATGTAACATTTGCTATATAGCTAAATACATTATTATTTGTAAGTTGTTTACTTAAAAGGTATATTCGTAGGAAAGATTACTGCTAACTGTTTAAATACCAATACCGAAGTTCTTGAAAGATATTACATGCAAAGAGGACTCAATGGAAAGTCTAGTTATTAAAGAAGAATGGAAACCAAGAAATCCCGTGGTTGTTATCTAACTGTTTATTGGTAAAATCTAATTGAAACCCTCACAGATTCAACCAAGACCGACCGCTTTCACAATGCGTAAAACAGAGTTTAACTAAAGATGAATAGTTGAAGCTGCCATTTATCGGGCCTTTGTGAAGAGTGCCCGACTACGAAGAAGATACTTTATTTTGTATACCTAGATTTTAATTTATCGATAACTATACTGTCTTGAAAGATATACTCAAAAATTAACGTGTAAACATTCTTCAAATAAATTTGTTAAGTAAACTTGAAATGCAAACTGGGAATGTAAACTTGAAATGTGAAGCATGAAATACTTGTGAAACGTTGTAGAACGTTTTCTTCCTAAAAACATTAAACAAGGTACTACTTACTAGATGTCTTTTAAGCAAAAGCAACCTAACGAATCAGTGAATGAACAGGCTTCTCAAATCCACTCAATAAAATTATTGTTCACCGTCCTAGTATCGCAGATTTACTTTTAAACCACTTTAAAAATAATCTTGATAGAAATACTCAAAATATAAACTTGAAATATCAATTTAAGAAAATAAACTCTTCGTATAATCTTGAAATATTAACTTGACAACTTGACTTGATCTATGAGTTTAAATAAACAAACTTGATAGGTAAACTTAACTTGAAAAATTGACTTCTGATCGTGATAAATTAAATTCAGCAACTTGAAAAGATAACTTGTCGATCGCACAAGCGTGTTTGATTTGCACCCATCTCGAGGCGCTAATTGATGTAGTCGTCAAATTAACGTAGAAAATTAAGTTGATTTAAGTAATATAAAACTTTTTTTTTTTAAACATTTAATTGAAGATTTAACTTTAAAATACTATATGACTAACCAGAAAATAAATTTAAAATGTCTGGTTAATTAACAGGTAAAAATGTTCTAAAAAAAAACTATAAATTGGTTGTTGTTCAAAATGTCCCAAAAACTATTGTTAATATCATAATTAATAATTGAAATTATTGGAGAAAGTAACTAAAGAAAGTACTAGATAAATACTTGACAATTAACTGAAAAGTTATCTGGAAGATAAACTGAAAAATAACTTTAAAATAATTTGAGAGTAACTGAATAAAATACCTATATCTAATAATAAATTCTTGTCCAATTGTTGTACTGTACATATCTCATTTTATCTTCTGTTCTCAATTTTTTTCAATAAGTTTGCCAATAGTTAAGTTAGTACTAAGGAATTGCTTTTTTGTTAAAGTCTATTGTGTTTTTGTATTTATAATGAATTGTTTTATTCTTATAAAATGTAACTATTTAAGTTTCATGTACATATCGGGTAACGTTTCCTTAATTAAATATGTGCATTATATTCTTAATAAATTATGTCAGTCAATAAACTAATAAACGCAAATAAACTTTGAAATCGTGCCTCCATTCTACGACGTTTCTAAATCCTGGACACACATGGTCCGTTGATTTTAGACATGGTTCAGTCAAAACATACTTGCGGAACGAGAGTCTGAACACACATGGTTCAGTAAGACGACGTTTCTAAATCCTGGACACACATGGTCCGTTGATTTTACGTACTGAAATCTGAACACACATGGTTCAGTCAAAACATACTTGCGGAACGAGACTCTGACACACATGGTTCAGTAAGACGACGTTTCTAAATCCTGGACACACATGGTCCGTTGATTTTACGTACTGAAATCTGAACACACATGGTTTAGTCAAAACATACTTGTGGAACGAGACTCTGAACACACATGGTTCAGTAAGACGACGTTTCTAAATCCTGGACACACATGGTCCGTTGATTTTACGTACTGAAATCTGAACACACATGGTTCAGTCAAAACATACTTGCGGAACGAGACTCTGAACACACATGGTTCAGTATGACGACGTTTCTAAATCCTGGACACACATGGTCCGTTGATTTTACGTACTGAAATCTGAACACACATGGTTCAGTCAAAACATACTTGCGGAACGAGACTCTGAACACACATGGTTCAGTATGACGACGTTTCTAAATCCTGGACACACATGGTCCGTTGATTTTACGTACTGAAATCTGAACACACATGGTTCAGTCAAAACATACTTGCGGAACGAGACTCTGAACACACATGGTTCAGTAAGACGACGTTTCTAAATCCTGGACACACATGGTCCGTTGATTTTACGTACTGAAATCTGAACACACATGGTTCAGTCAAAACATACTTGCGCTACGAGACTCTGAACACACATGGTTCAGTAAGAAGACGTTCCTAAATCTTGGACACACATGGCCCTTACATTTTACGTACTGAAATTCTGAACACACATGGTTCAATCAGAACATAAAATATCCTTCATTATTACTCTGAATCTACTAAATCAGTTTCGAGAAAATCTAATCACTAGTATACTCAATCTCGAGCATGGTTCAGCTAGTTATTTTTGTTTAAATAATTCTAGAAATATTTATTATGCGAAGCAATGTAGTTAAACAGCACAAGGGATAACGAGTAAAAATAATTTGGTCAACATGTAGGTACTAAAGTGTCTCGTGAACGCCGTTGATCTTTAAAAATAATATATGCATTACATAGTTATGCTCATAATAACGATCCTAAACAAAACAATTCAATTTTAAACCCGGATTACATCATTATTAATTTCTTACATTATTGACTTCATAAGATACAAAACTTTAAATTTATAATAATAATCCTACACTTGAGCGAGTCTACCTGTTCATCACATCATAGTGTTTTGTTAATTTATCTAATGTTACTGAACAATACTGCACTGCTAGCAATTTCGCAAAATGTTATTACAGAGCAGCCCTGGTCGAATCCTGTCGACGGTGCCTTTTTAATAAATTCTAGTTACAAACTCGATCGAAATGTAAACCCGACCACAATCGAAGCATTTAAACTAATCATGATGATATTACCATTTTTTTTTACAAAATCAGTGGGTAGACTCACAAATAAAATTACCATGATAATCACTATGCATTGTTTGCGACATAATTTGCCATCAATGGTAGTCCTGATAAAAATATTATGCAACTATTGCCTATGCACTTGCGTATTGTATGCTGAAAACATCGGAGAGTAGCCCTGATCACGGTGTCAGCAATACTCTGATACGTAGTCAAAATATGATATAATGACTTCATTATGCAATAATATTTCAAATTACATACCTGGGTTCAGCCCCTCTTCTGATATGAAATGAATAGATACCACCAACACTATATTTCACCACTTTTATAGACTTACGAGTATTATAATTTACATCAGGATATTATACGCCTAGCAATATTGGACAACGAAAACTACCGTGCTCAATACGACTTGTCACTTGTACCGACTGAATTCAACTGCCCGTGTTTAATCGATTCTCTCCGAAGTTAGCTCGGTAGGCATCGAAATAAAACCGTTTTCAAGGCCATGGCCGCTCGGCCTTCCTCGCTCGGAACTAGTTATTCACAAACTAGTGTTCCCAACTCAAAATACGTAAGAAATCGTTGCCATCTTATAGAAATAATACTAGAAAGTTACAAATATATCAAATTATTTCAATAGATCATGACACATGTTTATTCACCGCCGACCATTACCTGCTTAGAAACATTGTATGATATTGATGATCATAGTTATAATTTAGTATATTAAATTGCTGTAAATAAAATAACTTTTTTTTTATATATTATACTTTGTTTTATAAAAAAATATTGTATTATTTTATTTCAATTCTATAGATAATATTTAACGTAAAACTAAGAAAACGTTAAAGTAAATAAAATAAAAAAAAGTTATAAAAAAAAAAAAAAACTGAACAAAACACATATAATATGTGAAAATAGAAGCCACGATCGAGAAGTCGTTTTCCCCAAAAAAGACTTCAGTTCTACATATATGGCTTGCCAAGGTCTACTATAGACATTCGTAAATTTATTTATGAAATTATTTATAAGAACGTATTACTTTATTTATAACGTAGACCTTGGCTAGCCATATATGTAGATCTGAAGTCTTTTTACGGGGAAAACGACTTCTCGATCGTGGCTTCTATTTTCACATATTATATGTGTTTTGTTCAGATATCATTACTTTTTGTAAATAAATTTATCACTATTCAAAGGTATATAGGTTAGGTACCTACTATAATTATAAAAGTTACCTACATATTGGTTTTCCTTGCTTACATACCACCATCATCACCTCTAAATGTATGTAGGTAGGTAAAAGTGCAATAAGTTAAGTACCTAACCTACCTAAATAGCGTAAATAAGGTGTGGGTTGTAGCCTGCCTTTGTAGGTAGTAAGTACATATGTGGGGACAAGCGGAAGTGTTTTCCGACAATTTGCATTTCCACTAGCTTGCATTCATCTGGGCTTTTGTAAATAATTTTTGAATTATTGATATTAAAGTAAGTACAGTGACCTAAATTCTGTGTTTTATTTGTAATTTTAGATAGGCTAATTATTTAAGTAATTTTAGTTTTATTGTGTTTTAGCATTAAGTTAGTAATTAGTTGTGTAAATAAACTATCAATTTCGAATCTAAAAAAAAAAAAAAAAAGTAAGTACATAAAACGATAAAAACAACCTTTCATCATGGAAATGGAAATATCCTGCAAAAATTTGCAAGGCAATTGCTCTCATAATTTGCAAAGCGCTAAATTTACCTCATAAAATCGAATAATTTGAAGAAAAAAAACAAATCTTATAAATTTACTGTTTTCTGATTTTTTTCTTTGTATACACACAATTACCTAGCTGGATACCAAATTTGAACTTTCTAGGTCATCTGGAAGTGGGTTAGGTTTTACGTCTATATGTCAGTCAATCAGTGATAAAAATGACGATTTTTGAACGTTAATATCTAAATAAGCTGTGTTTATGAAATTTGAGGTACTTCATTAACTCTGGACTTTCAATACATAAACCAAATTTGGTGTGTTTATATTGATTAGTTTTTTAGCTATGACAAGGTCAAAAGTGGCCTTAAATGGTTCGTGTAAACTTACACACAGTGCTACTCCCCAGTTCGCTGGGCCTGACCGTGACCGTGACACACTGTCGTGTGTCGAGATTTAAAAATAGCAAAATGTTATTCAATAACCCAGTCCTTCCACTTCATGATATTGTTTCCAACCAACATTACCGCTGCGCCACAGTGAGCGATAATGACATTGACGAATTTAATGATGTTATCGAATAGCTGTAGTTGATAGAAACTAGTGCATTTGTGTATGTTGAGTTGCTTAAACATAGACGTAAGCTGAGTGTAAAGTCTTTTAGAGAGCCCACTGTACATGGTACCTAGTATAAAATCTAACAATTATTCGAATAAAATAGGTATAAAATAGATGTGTAATAATAAATAATGTAAAAAACATCCTAAAATAATTAACATAATATTTGACTATTATGCTTATTTATTTCATTTCCGTTAAAGTAAATATATTACCGTAAAATTATCTACGTTAGATTATACAAATAAAATAAATAAAAATATATTATTTCGGACTACAAGATCCATATAAAATTTCACATGACACATTTCATTATACTATTAAATTACAAACAATTCAATTAAATTATAACAAATTTAATTAAAATAAATTAAATTGAATAAAAAATAAATTAAAACGATTAAAAATAAAATTAAATTGAATAAATTGGAATAAAATTGAATTAAATGTATTGACTAAATTGAGGATTTTAATTGAATTTATTTTAATTAAAATAAAATTAAACAAGGAAGTGCATTGTGCCGAGGATTATCAGCAAGGGAAATAGTTTCCCCCGTTTAAAATACTCTGCACAAGGCACTTCTATAGCGGTGATATCGTACACTCCGCTGCAGTCCTCAGGATGCTGTTGCAGCTGCCCCGTACTCTGCTCATCAGGGATGCGGTCTTTTTGCGCATGATGGCATGAAAACCATCAGTGTGTGTATATAATAATATAAAAGGTTTTAAAAAACATCGAAATATCGTTCATAAATATCGATATATCGACGACCATGTCGCGATGTGGTGACGGTTATGAATATAAGAACACGAAGACCCGGTGTGATGCTTTGTAGATTGGATCGACGTACCTATATCTAGATATATGTCTGAGCATAGTCTCGATCAGATCATGTAACTTCCGTAATTATCTGAGCACCTAAAAGTGAGAACACACTGTAGTAGTAATCTGGGTTGGGGTTAAAACCCTACGAATGACCTCCAACCTCCTCTTTATTATTCATTCCCTTACCTCACAAAACTCACAACATAACGTAAATGTCCTTATTTACCAATGCACCTTAAACCTAAAGTATCACATGAGACCGGTCACTCAACAGACCAGTAACGCAACTGAGTGTAGCATAACATAACATAACTTGTAATTTATGGATCTTAAAATCTGAAATAAAAATTAATATATTTATTTATTTATTATAACAGTGTATCGCCTGATAGATCTGTGTAACGAAGTTTATTAAAATAGTGATAAATCTGTATAACGTAGTTGTGTAACGCAGTGATAAGATAAACCTGTGGAACGTAATTTACCTGCGGATGTGATGTAAAATACGCCACTAATAATAAATGCCACGTAATTCATCCGAGGAAACGTGTCACTACCGAACACGTTATTAGACATCAACCAGAACATACGAACTTATAATGTAAGACACAACACATAATAGTTATTATAGCAGTGATACCTATGACCGGCATAATTACCGAACACGTTATTAGGTACTTATAGTAAGCCGCGATATACCGTGAGATACCTACAGATGCGTATTGCGTTTGCATCTAATACCTAAATGTATCGTGAGCGCTTTACACATGTACACAGTACATACCTGAGCCCAAGGCGCTAAAGCAATCTTTTTACACGTTAATATCTAGAATATGCCGGTGAACACGTGAATAAAAGGATAATGAGGAAAGTTATACCTGAAAGGACCTGTTAAGAACTAATTTCTAGCACTCACCCAATATCCTGAAGTGAAAACACTGAACACTAACTTGATAATTCTGCGAAAAAAACCCACCGAGAACTGACTACGCCATTCGAACGTACCGGCTAGACTGGCGCGAGTCTACCCGCGCTTGCCGCTCACGACAGACTGGCCCCTAGGCTTGTTACTACTCAAAGTGGTCGGGCCGGTGTTGGTATGTTATAGACCTATATATCTATAATTATACCTGTGTATGCGTCTACGTCGTACCACTCGCTATGAAATGATAATCGCGATAACGTTTCGCGACATTCCCTTCATGTGGCATATCCGTGGGACGCCCTGTATATGGGTCTTATAATCTGGTAGAGGTATTTAGGTTTTTCTTAATCTGCCGCGCTTTAGTTAATTCCGAAATCCCCTCTTGGGCTCCCCTACTAATTGCTATACTTCAAAATGCTTGCGATAATATCGCGTAATGTGAACGCCATGCTATATAGCGTGTGGTGAGCGTGAAGTAAGCGTAAGTGTAATGAACGATGCACACATTGTACGATATGATTGAATTTGTCAAGTTTTTGTTTTGATTATTAGATTCATAGTCTCTCTCTCTTTAAAAAAAATAAAATTTGACTAGTTAGTCATATCGTACAATGTGTGCATCAATACCATACGGAATAAAGCGCTATTGAATTTGCATGTACTTCTACCAATTTTCAACTCTTTTTGTCATAAGAATTTGTTATAAGAATTTGCTTATGTTTTAAAATTTGATGTATTTTATGGGATTGTGTACAATCGATTAATCACAAAAAGTTCAATAAGTTAAGTACCTACTTAGACACCTTTTGAGACACCCTGTATCATAGCGTAAATAAGGTGTAGGTACCTGCCTGGGCTGCCTGGGTATGTAAGGTACCTATGTGCCGGAAGAATAAAGTGTTTTCCGACTATCTATACGCTGTCGAATCCTTCCTTACATACCGACACTACATTTGTATTGTATCAACGTTTATCGACAACAGGAATCAAATCTGGGCTCTTGTAAATAATTTTCAAATGATGGATTTAAAGTAAGTACTTGAAAACGATAAATAACAACCTTTTAATCATAGAAGGTCAGAAACATTTTTAGTAAGTGATACCTACTGTGGTACAATGGAGCATGGTTAATATTTACACTTCTGTATTACGTAGATGCAGGCAAACCATTTTTTAAATTCGAACAGCTGATAAAACATTCAGCGGCGGCAGCATGTTATTATGTTTGAAGAGTTTAAAACTAATTACGCATTTGTCTGTCGCTTCCTACCTATTTCTTAGCAGATGTACTTACCATTATTAATATACTTAAGCACTAGTTTAAGCCCATTGCTTCGTTTGCATTCCTTTCTTCAGCTTCGCATACACGTACTCTTCACGGACTCATCTCCGGTAACATGCATCCTCCCAGACTCGCAACTACTCGCAAGTGTCTCTCACAGCGACGTCGGTTCAGAGTTGGTGCTGTTCGGTGCATTGTGTGTTTATTATGTATGAATGTAGGTATAATCCTCTTCACACTTGAGTTTATACAACCAGCTTCAAATACATATATACATAGGTATATATGTATAGGTATATATAGGTATATATGTATATGTATATAATACATGTATGTATAGGTATATATGTATAGGTATATATAGGTATATATGTATATGTATATAATACATGTATGTATAGGTATATATAGGTATATATGTATATGTATATATAGGTATATATGTATATGTATATAATACATGTATGTATAGGTATATATAGGTATATATGTATATGTATATAATACATGTATGTATAGGTATATATGTATAGGTATATACATAGGTAATAAATAATAATACAACTGATATCTTACGAAAAATGAAGTTCTAGGATCTAAGCTGAAATAAATAACTGAAATGAACACCTGTATCTGTATCTAAGAGCCTTCCAGTGCCACTTAACCTGTTGGATTAATAAAAGAAGGTGGATTCGTTTAGATTTGATCTTGGGTTTAATAATGGTTGCGACCTTGAGTCATCATCGTCAACCTATAGCAGTCTACTGCTGGACGTAGGTCTCTCCCAAGGCGCGCCACTGAGCCCGATCTTCGGATCTTCTCATTCACTGCCAGCTATAGCGCGCAGATCACCGCTCCATCTGACCAAAGGTCGTCCTGCACTGCGCTTGCCTAGACGTGGTCTCCACTCATGAACACGTTTACTCCAACGGTTATCAGTTCTTCGGCAGATATGGTCGGCCCACTGCCACTTCAGCTTGCTGATCCTCTGAGCTATGTCCAACACTTTAGTTCTCCGTCGGATGACCTCATTTCGGATTCTATCCTTAAGAGAAAGCCCAAGCATAGCTCTCTCCATAGCTCGCTGAGCGTCCACGTTTCAGCAGCATAGGTCACAACCGGTAGTGCACACTGGTTAATGACTTTGGTCTTCAGGCATTGAGGGATGGGCGATAAGAAAACCGAACGAAGTTTCCCAAATGCCGCCCAGCCTAGCTGAATTCTCCGGTTTAGCTCTTAGCTAGCTCCTAGCTCCATAGCTCTCGGTATTGCGCCTACCTAACTGCAGTGTCTGTCCGAGGTAGACACACTGTTGCACAAGAGGGGAGTACCGGAGACCGTGATCGGCAAAGGGGTTAGACGATCACTGATCATGACTTTCGTCTTATCAATGATCATTCATACCTAAGCCGACACGTTTGGAAGCGGTAGCTGCCTCGGACTAGCTAGCGGACTGTTCAACATCTGTTGCGATTCTTGTAGAGACTATAGGAGGTTATGGAGTAGCAGTGGAATAAAACAACTTTGTTAAGGATATTAAACGTACTGGCTCTATAATTTATCCTTTTATATTTCACACTTGGAAGGCTACGTCCGATACCTTGCACAGTTCGAATAGAAGTAAAGTGACAGACATTTAAATTGATCAAAATGAAGATAGCTATTCTACATGAAATTAGCAACAACAACTTCGTACTTGTCTTCCATAAAGCCAACCCGACCACTCTGTTGGAAGTCAGAATAAAGACTATTTCCTGTCTGTTTAAAGATTGATTTTTGCAAATAAAATTAAATAAGTTCAACAGAGACTGCCATGATGACGATGTCGTCAGCAAATCGGAGGTGTAAGATGTGTTCGCCATCAATGTTGATGCCCAGTCCTTTCCAACTCAGCGTCTTAAACATATTTTCCAGTGTGTTCGTGATCTATTTGGGGGATATGACGTGCCCTTGTCTCATCCCGCGACGCAACTGGATAGGTTTAGACTGCTGGCTCTGGCCTCATCGTACAAAACAGACATCTCAACACCTCGATATATCGCCAATCACTTTGGCATCTCTGCAAGGATTGCAGAATAGCCCAGGTTTCGATAGAGTCAAACGCCTTCTCATAGTCCACAGACGCTTAGCACAGGGGCTGATTATACGTACTCCTCAGACTTCTGTATAATCTGCCGCACTGTGTGGATGTGGTCTATGGTGACAAATCCTCTTCGAAACCCGGCCTGCTCAGGAGTTTGAAATTCGTCAAATCTTCGCTCAAGACGGTTCGTGATGACCCTGGAAAACAGTTTATATACCTATATGTCACAGGAGTGATATCGGTCTGTAGTTCTTCAGCAAAGCTGAAAAAGTTTAAAAAAGGTTGTAAATGTCTAGTTAGTTTTCTCTGGTTTATCTGTGCACACCCTCGGTTCCACAGAAAACTAGCGCTAACCAGAATAATGCTGACTGGATACCATTTTTCTACCAATTAAGTACTTATTGTTATATCCTATGTTATGTAAACTGGTGTGTTTTGGTACAAAATAAAACGTTATTCTATTCTATTCTAAAATACAAATGTATTCAAACACCTCGATAAAAAAAAACCACCAGAGGTACCTCTGAAAATAAAGTATTGTCCTGATTATTCCTTCACATTAGGTACCTTGAAACTTACTATAGATTATGGTTTATTCAATAAATAATGCTCGCGCAAGATTTTAGAAAATTAGTTTAGTTTGTTCATTAATTACGCTTCGTATTATGTTATGAGAATTGAGTCCCACAACCAAGAAGTAAGATGTTGCACATCAACAACTTTAAGGCTCTGGTGAGGGGCAGCTGCCGCTCCCCTGCCCTCCCCTGCTGCTCCCCTGCTGCCTACGCAACTGCATCTGCAAACATCTTTGCAATTAAAAACTTGTGTTACTTTGCGAGAATAGCCAATAATTTTCAAGAAAAGTAAATAGTAATAATATGTAAATTCAAAAATAAACAATTCGGAACGGTATATAAGGAGGATGCACTGCCGCTGTGCATTGCGCTTTTGGGAGCATCGAGCACCGCGACCCGACACCGCGTACAGTACAACATCTACATCAACCAACATCACCATGAAACTCGCTCTGGTAAGTGTGTACTCGCTACTCGCTACTCGCTACTCGCTAGCTTGACTTTTCACAATACATCATTGTAAATTATCTGAAGCAGATTTTTAAGATTTATAAAGGGAAATATAAAAGGGAAATATAAAAAAAACCCTACACGTACTCTACGTGCAGGGTTGGCATTAATAAAACGAGTCGTTAAAAACACGTATTTAAAACAGTTTGAATTAAAACCATGTTTTTTATCACGAGTTTAAAAACACAATCATATTTTTAAACAATGTATAAATCAAGGTGTGTATAATGTATAAAACAAACAAAAACAAGTTTTAAAACTACTTTTCATTGCGAATGAATGGGATCCCTTTAAATGAAAATAAATCACTAGTTACTCAGGACTTTACTTATACTTCCCATAAAACCAGTTCATTCTATGTAGGTTTTATAATATCCGGCACAGAATTAATAATAAAACGAAATATTTAAAAGAAAGACACTCGTATAGAATAAAATTCATAGTTCACATTCATAGGTAAGGGCATGGGTAAGGGTAAGGTTGTTTATACTGATGCTGGATGGATTATGTTATTTATGACCGTTGAGTTATCGTTAGATCCCCCAGTCTTAGGTGGGTTTTTAAATAAAATTATCAAAATGGCGGATTTTTGCGCTATTTAGTGACTTTACTATTTAGTAAGTCGTATAAGAATGTTTGTTTACCAAACCTATCGAGTAGTATATCAAAATGATTTCAGATTTTCAGATTTAATTTATCTGACCATTATAACAAGGATGAAATGAAGGAAATTAAATTCAAATTCAAATTATTTATTTCAGACAATGTCCATAAAAAAAAAGGAGATTACAAAAATATACAAACTTAAGTCATAATTATGTTAACCATAATTTGGAATAGGTACCTACTTAAGGAATTGGCAATCAATGCATAATATTTTCGCAGTCGGGTTTTCAGTTTGTATAAACTTCAAGTTATTATTATTATTATTTATTTATTGGTTTACCAACAGCTATTACACAATACTTATATTTAGCTTAAAATAAACAGTCTTATGCTGTGTGCATAACATATTATAGGACTATACAGATTTAAAGAAATAAGATATACTTTAAACGACTTGAGAGCTTTACATTTTTAAGTTCTAAATGGTACCTAGGTACATAAATTCATTATTATTAATTCTTAAACACAAGGAAAAAATGAGAAACAAAATATTTTTTCAAGTTTTTTATTTTCTAAGTTTGCCAATAGCTGAGCTTAGGTACTGACTAGCTATATCTTTTTTGTTGCGGGGCGCCGAGGGCCGGCAACCCTCCAATGCAATGGGTCCAATGCTAGATGGACCATCCCAAGTAGACCGGTCCACCGCCATCCCGCCATCGTGCCACTGCAGTGAGACGAGACTTATCATGGTTGTGTAATACGAGTGTTGTACGTAGTACTCTGACTGATCTGTGGAGTGTTGTTTCCAGTGCATGTGCGTGCTGGCGCTGGCCGCGGGCGCGGGCCGCGCCACCCCCGCGGGGCTGGGCGGGATCGGCGAGGACCTTGGCAACCTGGTGGGCTCAGTGGGGGGGACTCCGTTCGCTCTCAACCTCATCAAGGGCGTAGGTAACTCTCGAACACCGCGGTCACCGCGGCACGCGGGACACTTCGACAATGGTCGCGGCAGATGGTCGCAGTGGAGTTATTCGTGGTTTCGTGATGAATGATGATGTAGTGTAGTGACGCCTCTTTTCAATCGATTTCAAAAATGGAGGAGGTTCGCAATTGGGTATTTTTTAAAGTTTGTTTATTACCGTTACCGATTTGAAACATTATTTTTTTTGAGATTTTATGTCTACGAAAACTACAGAATAATTGAAAAAAATATGTCGTCGAAGTAAACGAAATTGCGTATTCTGTCTCCCTGTGACTTTTCAGTGGTGTTAACAAAACAGTCCATTGAAGTCCGGTTGTTGACCTTGATTATCTCTCTCTCTATATAAATCTGTCGCTGGCTCTGGTGCCGGTGGCAAAGTTTCAAATGGACTAATTTATCTTATGTTATCCCAGACCGAGGCGAGCATCGTTAGTTGTGCAGTGAGCGGCGCCGGCGTGCTGCGTCACGGCTGAGTGTGCGTTTGGTTGCAGGGGAAGAAATAGCCAACATCGGCAGAGCGGCATTGAAGACGGGCGTCGCGACCGGGCAGGGCGGCATCACTGCTGCCACCACCGACGCTACCGCCACCACCGACGCTACCGCCACCACCGACGCTACCGCCACCACCGACGCTACCGTCACAACCGACGAAGACGATACCGTCACAACCGACGCTACCGCCACCACCGACGCTACCGTCACAACCGACGAAGACGATACCGTCACAACCGACGCTACCGCCACCACCGACGCTACCGTCACAACCGACGAAGACGATACCGTCACAACCGACGCTACCGCCACCACCGACGCTACCGTCACAACCGACGAAGACGATACCGTCACAACCGACGCTACCGCCACCACCGACGCTACCGTCACAACCGACGAAGACGATACCGTCACAACCGACGCTACCGCCACCACCGACGCTACCGTCACAACCGACGAAGACGATACCGTCACAACCGACGCTACCGCCACCACCGACGCTACCGTCACAACCGACGAAGACGATACCGTCACAACCGACGCTACCGCCACCACCGACGCTACCGTCACAACCGACGAAGACGATACCGTCACAACCGACGCTACCGCCACCACCGACGCTACCGCCACCACCGACGCTACCGTCACAACCGACGAAGACGATACCGTCACAACCGACGCTACCGCCACCACCGACGCTAACGCCACCACCGACGCTACCGTCACAACCGACGAAGACGATACCGTCACAACCGACGCTACCGCCACCACCGACGCTACCGCCACCACCGACGCTACCGTCACAACCGACGAAGACGATACCGTCACAACCGACGTTACCGCCACCACCGACGCTAACGCCACCACCGACGCTACCGTCACAACCGACGAAGACGATACCATCACCACCGAATATTCCATAACCAACAGCGGATCTTCTCTAGCTCTTAGCTGAGGACTGCACTTATTTTCACATGATATAATTAGATGAATTCAATAAATAAATAGTAAAATCTTTTACTGCTGTTTGAAAAGAAAAAAAAAACAATTTTGTTAAAAGAACCAAGTCTCGCTCTCTCTTCTACTGTAAAAAGTTGTGAGATCCATGTAACACTAAGTCGGTTACTTTAAAATACATTGACTTAGCAATCGCACTAATCAATCTTATTTCATATAATAATTGTATTACTTGTGAGATACATTGTTTTCTCATGCGATGGCCAAGTCAATCTATTTTATTTCAAACATAAAATAATTTATGTACCTTAAGTAGGGACTTAATAAAGTAACCGACTTGGTGTTACATGGATCTCACAACTTTTTACTGTAGAAAAAAGAGCGAGACTTGGTTCTTTTTACAAAATTGTTTTTGATGCCATCTCATTTCTTTTTACCCGACTGTCAAGGAAGGGTTATGTTTTTCGCGCGTATCGTGTATGTTTGTATGTATGTATGTATGTAAATTTCTTGGTTACCTCGTATCTCCCGAACGGCTGGATGGATATTGACAATTAACGTGTTGTTAGATTCGTCTCAATAACCCGAGTGTTCTCAGATGGGTTTTTAATAAAAAAAAAACCAAAAAGGCGGATTTTTGGCGCTAAATAGTTAGTCGTTGAAAAAAATTATATTTATTACTAGCGCTATTATTGAAACTGGTAAGTACGTGGTAAGTAAGATAATGGTGCATTGTCCTAATAGAACGCGATTACGCGAGCGCATCGCGCGAATGCCAATCGGGACGCCTATTTGACGTTAGTATGTTTGATCGCGGATTCGCGCGACTGAATGTCACTATGGTGTCACAGTTTAAACATAAATAAATGGGTTCTTTCCTGGAATAAACTTGTTTTCTATATGACTACTCAAGCTCGTGAAGTTCTTGCTTCTGCCCGAAGTAATTGTTCTAAAACTACATTTAAGATACTAGTGCATGAATACCTACTTCTTTAAATCTGTTTATGAAGTTCAGTTTGTAAAATAAACTAGACGCAACTAAAACGCACTTCTGATCGTATTACGCTAAAATTTTATATACATACATAGTACATGGTATGTGTGTACCTAGTACCTACTTACAAGATATGCGCGAAAAACATAACCTTTCCTTGGCAGTCGGGTAAAAAGAAAAGACAAAGCGTTTTAAAGTACATACAGCGCCATCTAGCGGTAAGTAGCGGAAATGCAGATTCTAAATATTTTATTGCTTCGTTTTAATTTTTATTAATAATTCCAGATAAAATGCGTAATACGAGGTCCAACACACACGTGGCCGAATTTTACGCTACCTTTACTGACCGCTTTATAGTTTTTGATTAGGTAGCGTAAAATTTAATGAAATGAATCCCTTAATTGCCCATTAATTATACCCAAACATATGACTTATATATATTTTTGTAATCTCCATTAAATTTCCTTCATTTTGATACCCTACTCGATAGGATAAGTAACCAAATTGTTTTTCAACGACCAACTATTTAGCGCCAAAAATCCGCCATTTTGTTTTTTTTTACTAAAACCCATCTAAGAACACTCGGGTTATTGAGACGAATCTAACAACACGTTAATTGTCAATATCCATAGAGCCGTTCGGGAGATACGAGGTAACCAAGAAATTTACATACATACATACATACAAGATACGCGCGACAAATACATAACCCTTCCTTGACAGTCGAGTAAAAATTATTACGCTTCGTACGAGAACGTAGAATAGAGGTACATTTATATCAAAGGTTTTTAAAAATATGCAGACTCCATTTTGCCACAGAGTATTAATGAACTACATTATTTGACTTAAAAGATAAAATGACCAGTCTACACTCAGCCCTATTAATCTAGACTCAGCCCTATGAACCTAGAGCTTACCCTACTATTCTAGACTCAGCCCTACGAACCTAAGCCTGACCCTACTAATCTAGACTCAGCCCTACGAACCTAGACCTAACCTACTAATCTAGACTCAGCCCTACGAACCTAGACCTTACCCTACTAATCTAGACTCAGCCCTATGAACCTAGAGCTTACCCTACTAATCTAGACTCAGCCCTACGAACCTAGACCTTACCCTACTAATCTAGACTCAGCCCTACGAACCTAGACCTTACCCTACTAATCTAGGCTCAGCCCTACGAACCTAGACCTTACCCTACTAATCTAGACTCAGCCCTACGAACCTAGACCTAACCTACTAATCTAGACTCAGCCCTACGAACCTAGACCTTACCCTACTAATCTAGGCTCAGCCCTACGAACCTAGACCTTACCCTACTAATCTAGACTCAGCCCTACGAACCTAGACCTTACCCTACTAATCTAGACTCAGCCCTACGAACCTAGACCTTACCCTACTAATCTAGACTCAGCTCTACGAACCTAGACCTTACCCTACTAATCTAGACTCAGCCCTACGAACCTAGACCTTACCCTACTAATCTAGACTCAGCCCTACGAACCTAGACCTTACCCTACTAATCTAGACTCAGCCCTACGAACCTAGACCTTACCCTACTAATCTAGACTCAGCCCTACGAACCTAGACCTTACCCTACTAATCTAGACTCAGCCCTACGAACCTAGACCTTACCCTACTAATCTAGACTCAGCCCTACGAACCTAGACCTTACCCTACTAATCTAGACTCAGCCCTACGAACCTAGACCTTACCCTACTAATCTAGACTCAGCTCTACGAACCTAGACCTTACCCTACTAATCTAGACTCAGCCCTACGAACCTAGACCTTACCCTACTAATCTAGACTCAGCCCTACGAACCTAGACCTTACCCTACTAATCTAGACTCAGCCCTACGAACCTAGACCTTACCCTACTAATCTAGACTCAGCCCTACGAACCTAGACCTTACCCTACTAATCTAGACTCAGCCCTACGAACCTAGACCTTACCCTACTAATCTAGACTCAGCCCTACGAACCTAGACCTTACCCTACTAATCTAGACTCAGCCCTACGAACCTAGACCTTACCCTACTAATCTAGACTCAGCCCTACGAACCTAGACCTTACCCTACTAATCTAGACTCAGCCCTACGAACCTAGACCTTACCCTACTAATCTAGACTCAGCTCTACGAACCTAGACCTTACCCTACTAATCTAGACTCAGCCCTACGAACCTAGACCTTACCCTACTAATCTAGACTCAGCCCTACGAACCTAGACCTTACCCTACTAATCTAGACTCAGCTCTACGAACCTAGACCTTACCCTACTAATCTAGACTCAGCCCTACGAACCTAGACCTTACCCTACTAATCTAGACTCAGCCCTACGAACCTAGACCTTACCCTACTAATCTAGACTCAGCCCTACGAACCTAGACCTTACCCTACTAATCTAGACTCAGCCCTACGAACCTAGACCTTACCCTACTAATCTAGACTCAGCCCTACGAACCTAGACCTTACCCTACTAATCTAGACTCAGCCCTACGAACCTAGACCTTACCCTACTAATCTAGACTCAGCCCTACGAACCTAGACCTTACCCTACTAATCTAGACTCAGCCCTACGAACCTAGACCTTACCCTACTAATCTAGACTCAGCCCTACGAACCTAGACCTTACCCTACTAATCTAGACTCAGCCCTACGAACCTAGACCTTACCCTACTAATCTAGACTCAGCCCTACGAACCTAGACCTTACCCTACTAATCTAGACTCAGCCCTACGAATATAGACTGACTAAAATGAGCCCTGCTAACAACCTAGAATATTATACTAACTAAAGTATAAACTATTAACATTTTCCAAATTTTTTGGTTGGCAAACGAGGAAAAGTTTCCATCGAGTAACACCCAAATGAGTAACACTGTTACTCAATGTGATTTTTAATCCATTGAGTAACACCCCAAGTCGTGGTGTTACTCGATGTGAAGGATTTTTTACGAAAAGGTTCTCAATTCGGTAGATTTTTTTTAAGTCTGTTACCTCAGATCTTGGTTGTTTTTATAAACCATTTTGAAATATTATTTTTATTGGAATGGATATAGGTAGATAGGTATATATCCAGATTAGCCCCATACCTTAAACAAACATTACTAACAAATATGAAAACCGGTTCTGAACTTTGGTTATGGAATAAAAATTACTGAAAAAATGACGCCATCCAAGTAAACGAAATAGCTTAGTTAGCTTCCCTGTGATTATTCAGTGGTATTTACCGTCACTGGAACAGTCTAATTGAAGTCGGTTGTAGTCACAGATATAGATTTAGGGTTGTAGTATATTTTTATTGAACCTTGATTATAAAATACTCACGCTTTTGTACATTACTGCAGCGGCCATTCCAGGCATATACCTGTGGACGAACGTGGACGAATGGCATCATATGGCAGTTAAAATATTTAATAAATTACCTTCATATATAAAAGAAATAATTTATGACTAATTTTTTAAAAGAATTAAAGAAAAGTATCTAATATCCAAGTGTTTTTATAAGTTACAAGAATATTTAGAATCTAAAGATTAGTTATTTTATTGAAATCTGTGATAAAGATAAAAATTTATAGTAAGAGTATAAATGGGTAAGAAGATAAAAATAAATAAGCAACTTAGCATAAGTTTTCTTTTGTACCTAAGTCATATTTTGTTGTGCCCTTTCAGGGTGTACGTTTGATACTCTTTACAATTTAAGACCTTTTTGTACAACGTATAATGCAAATAAATATTTGAATTTGAATAATGTGGGCCGAGGCTCATATGTACGTGAGTCCATAATTAATGCATAGATAATCCGGCAAGACTTGTCGAGGACACCTCGTGTGCCCAAAGAAAGAAATACAAACGAGTCCGGGGATTTGTAGGTACCTCCTACCTACCTACCTATTTCTTTATAGGTTTGATAACCCAGAAACTTTGACTACATTACGCACGAAGTATTTAGTTTGAAACTTTGAATTTCTGCGCATTTATTGAGAAAAGTACTACCTATACAAGCCATGGCGCATCCAGGCATACCTATGGACTCACGTTGTTTTGAGCAATTGAGTAGCACGTTGCTTGGTGTATCATTCAGCACTTTAATAAAAAAATGCATTGATAAATCAAGAATTTGTGGCTGTGATAATGTGCGCGTAGTGTTTTAAAAAAAATATTTTTTTATCACTATCCAAAACCTACCTAGTTGTTTTTTTTTTCTTTAATTTTTTTCTGGGCACAGTGATGCTTCGCTTCGGTACTTGACATGCCGGACTATCCATTAATTATGACACATCCTGTTTATAATACGTCCCTTTATGCCCGAAAAGGGGAAAATCCTGCATGTACTAAAAATAACGTTCCTAAATTGCAATAAAAAATTCGTTTCCTACGCAAATCAATTATATTTTATACTTAGATACCAAAGTACTTATAAGGAAGTTTATGTAAAGTATCATTGCTGTTGTCAAAGAGGGATGCCGTCGCCCGCGCCGCCGACACCGCCGGCCATGCTGGTCACAGTGCCGACCATGTCGCCGACACCGCTGTCGGCGCCGGCGTCACTGGCACCGCCCACGCTGGGCACGCCGCCGCCCACGCCGGGCACGCCGCTGCCCACGCCGGGCAGGCTGCCGAAGCCGAGGGCGCTCGCGCGCGCATCGGCGCGCAGCACGCCGCACGCCGCCACCAGCAGCAGGCCGAGGAACTAGCGACACAACATAATACTTAGAAAATGGCCGAGCACGCCGACCACAGACATAGATCAAGAATGCTGAACATCATTTTAAACTTTAAAAACATACCTAACCCTTCCTTGGCAGTCGGGTAAAAAAGGAGGAGGTTTTAATGTCGATTGTTTTGTTATGTTTGTTGCCTCAGCAACAGTGTGGACGCGAACGGGGTGTTACCTCAGCAACAGTGTGAACGCGAACGGGGTGTTACCTCAGCAACAGTGTGAACGCGAACGGGGTGTTACCTCAGCAACAGTGTGGACGCGAACGGGGTGTTACCTCAGCAACAGTGTGGACGCGAACGGGGTGTTACCTCAGCAACAGTGTGAACGCGAACGGGGTGTTACCTCAGCAACAGTGTGGACGCGAACGGGGTGTTACCTCAGCAACAGTGTGGACGCGAACGGGGTGTTACCTCAGCAACAGTGTGAACGCGAACGGGGTGTTACCTCAGCAACAGTGTGGACGCGAACGGGGTGTTACCTCAGCAACAGTGTGAACGCGAACGGGGTGTTACCTCAGCAACAGTGTGAACGCGAACGGGGTGTTACCTCAGCAACAGTGTGAACGCGAACGGGGTGTTACCTCAGCAACAGTGTGAACGCGAACGGGGTGTTACCTCAGCAACAGTGTGGACGCGAACGGGGTGTTACCTCAGCAACAGTGTGAACGCGAACGGGGTGTTACCTCAGCAACAGTGTGAACGCGAACGGGGTGTTACCTCAGCAACAGTGTGAACGCGAACGGGGTGTTACCTCAGCAACAGTGTGGACGCGAACGGGGTGTTACCTCAGCAACAGTGTGGACGCGAACGGGGTGTTACCTCAGCAACAGTGTGAACGCGAACGGGGTGTTACCTCAGCAACAGTGTGAACGCGAACGGGGTGTTACCTCAGCAACAGTGTGAACGCGAACGGGGTGTTACCTCAGCAACAGTGTGGACGCGAACGGGGTGTTACCTCAGCAACAGTGTGGACGCGAACGGGGTGTTACCTCAGCAACAGTGTGAACGCGAACGGGGTGTTACCTCAGCAACAGTGTGGACGCGAACGGGGTGTTACCTCAGCAACAGTGTGGACGCGAACGGGGTGTTACCTCAGCAACAGTGTGGACGCGAACGGGGTGTTACCTCAGCAACAGTGTGGACGCGAACGGGGTGTTACCTCAGCAGAATCCTTTAGATGGCGCAAACGACAAGTTATACTTGAATTTGAACTATTTCAATGAAGATTATCTTCAATACATTGTCACATGCATTCACATACATACCTACTTAGTTAATTGGTGTTTACTTTTCAATTTGAGCTGAAAACTTTTGTAACACAGTGTTTGGCCATAATATGTAGGTACCTACATACGGCGGGCGGCGACGGTTGCGGGCGCAAATCTATCTAGATAGTGGTTGGGGGGACGGATCTAGTTAAGATTTACTAGGTACATACCTACTACTTAAAACTTTGCGTTATAAAGCATTTGTGAATTCGTCTGAGAACAATATAATACCGGCCCGTCCAGTGCATTTGTTGAAATGTCGTCCGCGAGTGGTCGGCGAGCAGTGAGCACGCCACACCCCTTGTACACATCTCTTGCTGGGCACATTCACGTATTATCTAAGAGGAAGCCTGAAAGACAAAAACAAGGAAGTGATGATGATGAAATTATAGGTTATTACTGTTTCTTACCAAGGCTGCTTTCATGATCACGTGTGGGGTTAAGTTGGGTTGAGTCAGACTGTTGCGGGCTGGTGCGGGCTGGTGAGGGCAGCGACTTCCTACTTGAGTGTAACTCTATTAATCCCGAGTTGGGCACATTTATACCGAAACTTTTCGGTATAAATAGATTTATTGATACAATAGAATATTTTGAGAAAATCAGCTGTGTCCACTAAACTTTTGTTTTGTGCGACAAAATAACAATTCACTGTTTGTAGTAAGGTCACCTGGGGTAGTGGCGTCTATAACGACTTTTTGAAATTTCTCTATAACTATTAAAAATACAGGTATCATGAGGTAGTAGGTACGTCACGTTTTCGGTGTATACGCTATTTTCGATTTAATCACGACGATATGGCAGCTGCAATGCGAGTGTTATAAATCGTTTAAAACAACATCGTTTTATTCATAACGGAGCGCAAAATTCATTGTATATTCGTGAAACTACTAAGTTTCTTCCACACTAACGCTAACTTACACCGCACTTCTTTATGCTGAAGTTATTCATGTGGGCAGTGTTGTTTTAGCAGGTAGATAACAGCGGGATTATTTTAGGGGAAAATACGTACCATGAAAATAAGCACATTTTGTCTCATTTTCGGAAATTTGCTTGTGGTAGCTTGGGTTTTGTTAACATAGTATTTACTGAAAGATTTGTACTCAATAAATAATAACATTTTCCCCAAAACGCAAATAGCATCTAAAATAACTTAAAAAAAAAACATTTAAAATATCTATCATACCTTAAATATAACTATAAAATGAAACTACTTAATCAATACATTTTGATGACTAATAGAAGTATGTTTTAAGCTAATTTTGTAATAGCTAATAGCTTAGTAGGCAATGAGTAAAAAAGAAAATCATATAGTTGAGGAAGTGTAAACTACGGCGCCACTACCCCAGGTGACCACATAGGTATAATAATTGATGACGTTAATGTTCAAACTACGAAGAATGTTTTGTTTCTCCGAAGGTTCAAAATATGACTAATAATGATGTCAGCCTACCAGCAATGCTGAGTTGGACGCCAGTTTGTGTAGACTTAGAGCGAAGCCACACTGCTCCGCTCCGTTGCGTTGCGTTGCGTTGCATCGTAGTTTTGTCCTGGCATTTATTGCGTCGCAGCGCTACAATATTTGGACGCATTAAATGCCAGTACAAAACAACGCAACGCAACGAGTGACACTATGTTTTCTTAGGTTGTAGTAGAAAATTTGGCTTGCGCACGCTTGAAGGGACGCATCGACTGGCGGGTCTTTTGGATAGTCAGAGACGTTCGAAACGGGGGAATTCAGATGGTGGGTGGGATAAAGCCTGGCGGCGCGGCGCGCTTCATGAACTGAGTCCTTTTTGCTTCGCCGTAACCGGGTAAAAATAAAATCCGTAAGCTCGAAGTCCGTAAGTTATGGCAGTAAGGCATAAGCTATCGACTCACCGGATAAAGTAAAAAGGTTCTGTGTTGTTTTCAGTGCTGCCTACGTTACTTAATACTTTCAGGGCTAGATTAAGCACTTTTTTAATTGTGTACCTGAGTAAAAACAACACAACCAAAAACACCGTATAAAAATAATATAAATAAAAAAAATTAGGAGATCTCTATCATGGCTAGAATATTTAATGTCGTTTAGAGAGAGCCGTTATAAGTTGTAAGAGAAGCAACCGTAATACATTTTGAGATTTTATCTAGCATCCATTGTTATAAAGAGTTGGCAGCACTGATCGCTGGCAGCCGCCCAGCCAGTGGTGACAACTTAGGGGTTTACCCTAAATTATGGGGGAAAAAATGTTTACGGGCAATTTTAAGGGTAGAGATTTTTTAGGGGCCTGACAATGCAATTAAATAGAACTAAACCGGACAGTGTCATAAGCGTATATATATTTCTATGAGAATTTTACATAAAATAATTTCAACAATAACTCAATTATAGATTAAAAGACATGTCTTTCACACATGCACGTGTGAGAAATAGTATAGAGCACCAACTAGTATAAAGCCTAAATTATAATAATCTATCTAATTCGATTCAAACTATAAGCTGCAACCTAATTAGAGACTATAAAATAAGGAAGTTAGGATTTATAGATCGAAAAGACATCATTATGGAAGTACTATTTATTTTATATGAGGGTACTTTGAAATGGTTAACACAACGAGCCAGTTATAAACTTTTGGCTAAGTTTATAACTGGCTCGGCTATAAATTTTAACTAAAACCAAATAATCAAAGTGGGTACATTGCTATTAATATTTATTGCAAGGAAATCATGGATTACAGCGTAGACTATCACTATGAATATTGTAGTGGTACCATCATTTAGACTTCTATATAATTGGACACTATTGTTGGCACCACTAATAATATCTGTTGTACTTTAGCAATGTACCGCTAGACACTTAAACACTGAAGTACATAGTACACAAGTAACAATGGAAATTATAATAATGATTGAGAACGTTGCAAGGTTCTTCTAGGCAAAAAGCAATCTAGTAAGTACATAAATATCGAAGATAGTTATGTAGGTACCATCTGAGCCTGAGTATGGTAGAAAAGTGTAGCTAGACTCCAAGCCTAGTAATACACAGCCACTTACCTTAGTGCACATAAGGAATAAAGGTAGTATATCAAAACCCGTTTAATATATACACCAGATACATGTCAATGATAAATCCACACAATTATACAAATACACAGAACATTAAATAACTTTTAAATAAGAAACTGTACTTAACTATTGACTGTTTCACGATCACACTAATAATGAATCCACGAGGGTATTTTCAATGTCTTTTATACAATTTCAAAACTGTTGATGTTTGCAAAATCTACGACCAATCACAATTAAGTTGCTTAATATTTTTATACACTGCAGATAATGTTGATTACTTCAAGTAAAATGATTTTAAAACATTAATTAAGAAATATACGCTAAAAGTTCCAATGTCATTCTCTTCGTCTTGTCAATATCAAAAGATATTTCAATCACTGAAATCTCAATATGAAACCGCTAACTTATACTTAAAAAACACATTCTGTATAATCATGAATATTTTTTAAATGATTTGTTTTGTCAAATTAGTATTCCCAAATTACTTTAAAGTAATAATCTTAAAAATATTAAATGATATTGTTCGGTCGGTATCAAAAGCTTGTGCTTGATCACGACACCTATTATTTTGCTAAGGAACTAAGCTGACAATTTCGTTAGTGTAATCCTATAAATGGCGCAAACGACAAGTTATACTTGAATTTGAACTATTTGAAGATCTATGACGAATGAAGATTATCTTCAATACATTGTCACACGCGCAGCACGCGTCTCTATCGGTTTGGTTGTGATAATTTGCAAAGCTAAACGCTTTGAGCACTACATACAATACTAAAAATAAAGTTCTAAGCTGTATTTTATTACTCTAAAAAAAATTATTTATGATTTGCACTGCATACAAAAGAAAATTATGAAAAAATATTTATTTAGGGTTTTATAGGGGGATTTGTACTTAGAGGTAAAATTTGTTATGGGTTGGCAACATTGCAGCCGCCATTTTTCTCTCTTTTACGTTTCTGTCATTGAGTGAGCAGTGTGTGCTTTTAGGTTAGTTTCATGTTATTTGATTTGGGTGACAATTAGGTTTACCGTAACGCAAAGGTTTACCGTAGAATTTGGTGTTTCAGATAAACAAAATGCAGAACGACGCTGGAGAATACGTTGACTTGTACTGCCCCAGGAAATGGTAAGCCCCGAGAGGTTAGGAACGACACAGCCACGAAGCGCCTGCACTACAGTACTTGAACTGATGCATTTCTAGACAAATGTAATACATTGTTTCAAGCATAGTAATCCTGCGAAATAACAGGTTTTGGTAAACAAACCACTTGGCTGAAATGCAAATATTCTAAGATGTTACAGATCCACAGGAAAGGTACAAAAATCCTTTATATAAACCCCTGCTGCATGGTCAGATGGTTGTGACTACTACATTAATTAGTTTTACCTAAACTGTAAAATTATGACTGCTTTGTAATCATATACATATTTTATTTTATCATTTGAGTACATCGTTAGTAGTGTGGTTACTGGAACGATGCTGTCAACAACCCAGTATTATGCTCCGTTACTTCAAGGAGCTGGGATGGCTGGAACAGGGTTAATTGTGTACACACAGTGCTACTTGCCAGTTCGCTGGGCTCGAACTTGGCTTGACACACTGTCATGTGTCTAGATTTTTTGGTGGGCAATGCACAATGCACCCTTCAACGGGACGCCAGTGCATGCCAGCCGGTGATTTTGTAACAGACTTGGTCTCAGAAAGTAACAAGTGTTACTACTCGGGCGAATGAACATGACACCTGGCTCGAATGACGTTTGTGCAAAGTACAGCATGGAATTGGATAATGTTGATAGAGAAGAGGTCCTGTAAAACTTGGTAATGATAAGGCTTCGCAATTAGAGGAAGAAGGAACACTGAAAGCCTCGCGGGGCAGCAGGGGACGCATTAAGTTGCAAGCGAGAGTGTCAGCCAGGTGGCATGTGCATTCGCACAAGTAGTAGGGTAAACCAACTTATTATTGGCACCCTAGAGTTTAATAAGAAAAAACAAGGATATTGTAGATTATTCAATTTCAGTATAGGTACATTTAAAAGCATACTGAAATTGAATAATCTACAATTGCCTTGTTTTTTCTAACTAAACTCTAGGGTGCCAATAATAGGTTGGTTTACCTATGTGTGATCAGTTTAATACCATGATAAATAAAATGTTACTCGGTACACTTCCATGCCTGACCATGCGTGTGTCCCCGTAGCTCGGCGTCCAACCGTCTGATCCACGCGAAGGACCACGCGTCGGTGCAGCTGGTGGTGGCGGACGTGGACCCCGCCACGGGGCGCGCGCTCGACTCGGCCGCTATGTACGTGGTGTGCGGCGCCATCCGCCGCATGGGCGAGTCCGACGACTGCCTCGTCAGACTCACCAAGAAGGACGGCATTCTCGCCAAGTGCGTACACACACACCCTCACCCACACACACACACACACACACCCTTACACACACACCACGAAAGAACAAGTGACACTGCAAATAGAAGATAGTTAAATCATCACGCATTTGACTAACCTAAAAAAAAGGGGGGGGGCCCCTTTTTTTTCTTTTCGTTTGGTGCAAGTATGCATGCGTCTCAAAGTTAGCATACCTACACCCTCACAAAGGTAGCATATAAATAATACCTAATTCAGACACTAACGTCTTGTTTCTTTGTTTCAGGAACTACTGAGATGAAAATGGAGCATTATTTTTAAGGAAAATAAAAAAATTATAAAACTTTCTCCATGATTTATTTTAGTTACGTTGTAGTTTTTATTTGTAGATCATTCTTCTTGCGATTTGATCGAGGGACCTGCAACCAATAAGAATAATACATTAACACAACTCGGGCACTTCAGAGACTAATCATTAACACTTGATCATGTGGTCACAGCACAGGAAAGACTGCAAATTTAGTAACCTGCTGTGTATTAGCGCCATCTATTGTCTAGTAGCAGGTCTATATTTATTTCTATCAAGTCGTCAGATTCTCAAAGAGTGCTTGATATATTTAAATAAATCAGATATAAATTATAATTCCAAAAACTAATATGATAGCATAAAACTTAATATTTTAAAGTTATTTAGTACAATTAGACATTAATTTGTTTTTTAAGACTATTTACTATGCAATAGTATAATGCAACCGTTTTATTTAAAGTAAAATAAATACTAAATATGGCTAGATCTAGAATAGATGATTTAATAATGATAAGATAACAAACTTGCCTACCCTTTAACCGTATTATTAGCTACTACTTTTCGACACTAGATGACGCTAATGACAAACGGGTAAAAAGCACCAGTCAGAGTGGTGCTTGCCGCCCGTTCAGCGGGCGGGAGTGTACTCACGCGGTGCTAGCCGCGGCCGCCGCAGCCGGGCTTGCCGCCGGGCGGCGGGCGGCAGATGGTCTTCTTCTTGCAGGCGTGCGCGCCGCCCGCCCACGCCGCTACCGCCAGCGCCCACCACATCGCCCACTCTGCCCACGCCCACCACTGCACAACACAACGACAACCTTCTGTAGTCACGGGGCGCGGGCGGCGGTTCAGAAACAATCAAGTGTTAAAACGAGCGTGCCGAGGCGCTGTCCCGATGAGAGACCACGCCTGCCCGTGACCAGAACAGTGCTACCCTAGTAACACTTGTATTGTAGTCAGACTCGAAAGACTTACAGTGCCCTTCAAATCAGTGAGCAACGCTTTTGAGAGGTCAGTTTGGCCGTACCTATATGCGCGGTAGCGACGACAGGACAGAGTTTCAACTGGAGGAAGTTGAAAGAGAGGGAAAGGCAAATAAGCAGGTCGGAGATATATGGATATTGTCGTCGATCGTATGTAGGTACAGTCGGCTCTGTAATGGTCTTTACGCCGGTGTTCTTCTGTGATTAAACCACTCAGATGATGTGAATGTGTGAGTGGTTTAATCACAGGAAAACACCGTACCGGCGTAAGCTGGATGTAAATACCATGACAGAGCCAACCCTACTAACAACTCCGTCCATATTGTATCGGTGACGAAAACCAATTAAATAACAAAGAAAAAAAAATAAACATTTGCATGCGTTTTTGCTCAAAAATAATTATAAGGCGCCAATGAAATGCTTACCATGATATTGTGCTTGCATGTGCGAGCGAGACGGCGCGGGTGCGAGCAAGAGGTCACCAGTACTTGGGCTTGCAGCCGCCCGGGCAGCGCGGGGGGCGGCACGAGGGCTTCTTCTTGCACGCGAAAGCGCCCACCACCTGCGGCACAACGCGACGCGATATAAGGTTTGGGTGCCTTTCCACCAGAGATGTGCTGTGCAGCTATGCTGCGAAGATGTGAATTTTACGCTACGAAAATATGTGACCGTTTCCACCAATACTAAGCTATGTACCCTCGCGCTTTGCGAGAAAGATGTGCTATGAAGATGCGCCGCCGCAAAGTAGTTGCGCGAGAAAGATGCGCAGCTCAAGCTATGCGATGTATCGATAGTAGGGAAGCGGCGAGCGGCGAGGCCCATAGCAGGCATCCATAGCACGCATCCTTCCATATAAAAATCATATCTTAGTTGAATCCGTTTCCACCAGTAAGCTATGTGCACCAATGAATATGATCGGTGGATATCAAACGCATCCATAGCAACGTAGCATAGCACATCTCTGGTGGAAAAGCACCCTTATTATCGTTTATTCTCAAAAAGACACAAAGTCACTTACTTGAGAACAAAAGTTTGCATAAAATATTTACAGTTGTCGTTATGTAGTTTATAAATTAAAAGCCATCTAACGATATCGTACAGTGGGCATAGCATAGGAATCTGTCACCCTGCTCTGTCCGTCTAGAGTGACAGATGGGACAACCAAGTTCTATCTGTCTCACCGTTGCTGATAGGGGGACAGATGGAACTTTTATTAATTTTAATCTTTTCTAGCGGACAGAGCAGGGTGACAGATGGAAAGAATTCAACGTTTACCTACAGCCTCTATGAAACACATCTTTCAAGTTTCAACGCTTTAGGTACGTTCAACGGCTTTGGCTGGGGAATGATAGAACACACCCTGCCAGACAGGACTATTTCTTAAAAAAAATTATACACGGGTAGTGTAAGCAATAGAAGACAATTATTCATGATTTGTGAGTCTGTGGCTCGAGTAGGTAATTTGTCTTTCAAAAGCACACAGCATACACTGAGCTGGGAGCCAGCTGTACAGCGCAGGTATAAAGCGGGGCGTCCCTGCACCGGACGGGAACCCGACTGAGGAGGCAGAGGAGTTCGACGCGGCGGGAGGAGCTGCTTACCTGAATGAGGAGACAAAGCAGCGACCAGAGCCCGATGCCGGATACCTTCATATTTATCACAATTTACTGTTCACTTGTACCTACGTTCAGGTTCACTACATGGTGTTTTTGTAATATTTAATTAGTTTTTTACACAAAATTTTGATGGTGTCATGGTCAAAACTTCTTTTGTTCTTTTTCTGTCATGTTTTTTTTTGAAAGAAGTGTTTTCAGCCAGGTTCTGACTACTGTCATGCAGGCACGAGGGCGAGGTGAAACCTACTCGAAAATTAATTTGTGGGTCTCCCTCCTGGCCTCCTGCAAAGAACTTGTAAACTGATTCCTTCTTCGAAAATTAACGAAGACTGATCCTTATAGATCCTTGTTGATCCTTGTTCTGTCGCGAGAGACGAGGACACGAGAGGATCGGTAACTGCCTAACTAATTATAGACAGTATTAGACAGGTAGGTCGGTTTGGATCACAAATCACTGTAAGCGTTCCTCAATAAAACAGCTATTCAAACATTCAACAATTTTATTTTAGCATAGAACCTTATGATAGGATTCCTGGGCAGGTATGATATGTATCGCGGATCACTTGCAGTCCTGCGCGAAGGGGGCGGCGAGGCAGCGGCGCAGCGAGCGCCAGTAGCCGCGACACGCCGAGCACAGGCTCGGCGAGCGAGCGCCGCGCGCGTGCTCGCGCACATGCTCGTGCGCATGCTCGCGCACATGCTCGCGCACATGCTCGCCCGCGTCGCTCGGCTCGAGCGCGGCGAGCGTCGCGTCGCTGCGGACCTCGCTGCGGGCTCGCCGCCGCAGAGTGGTCGCGTTCAGAGTTTGCAAGCGCTTAGCTTGGGAATACAGCTGTAAGAAAATGTGTCGGTAATTAACTTAGTAGAATAAAAAACAGTTTGTGCTTTTACGAAACAGGGAACTGTAATGCTGTTTTAGCAAACCCCAACTCCAAGGTGGCGGCTAAGCTCATAAAACTTGTTAAAATAGGTATCAACCATAGATAGTTTAAGTTAAAACGACCGCTCGAGGGTGGCATGTTCAGTAATTGATCAAACCCTCTATAAAAAAATAAAATAAAGTACCTACATCATAAAAATACCTAATATCGAAAAATAAAATTGTAGGTATCAATAACTCACGCTTATTGATCTAAAGCTGTATCAGAATACATTTTTTGAACAGGAAATAGCTGGTCCAATAATCAAGTTTGAGACAATGAGCAATCAAAGCCAAGGTATCGTAATACTCACATGGACGGGATCCTCCAGGTCGAAGCCGCAGCGAGGGTCGCCGGAGCCGCAGCCGGATCCGCAGCCAAAGTCGCAGCCAGAGCCGCGCTGCACCACGCTGCGGACAAAACCAGCCGTTGAGCGGACGCCGCAGAACACGCATACTGAAGGAGTCTGACTCTCCAGCTGGTAAATGGTATATAGCATTATGCTGTTGACTGCAATGGATGCATAGCATAATCAGCCTATAATGTTCCCACTGCTGGGACTCAGGCCTACTCTCGGCAGGAGAGCGAATGGGTCTTAATCCACCGCGCGGACCCAATGCGGAGGTGGATGTCACATGCCATACAACATTTTTTTTTCTATCCTTTCTATCTATCGGGCCTCATCCACTCGGCCACCCACCACGTCCTCACAGCTAAAAACTGACCGAGTAGCAAGTGTTCATCAAAGGTAGCGGACGGATGTTCTTAGACATGTACTAACGGAGAACGCCGGTACGTGGTTCTAAGATCGTGGTAAAGTTTACTTCTCGGTGGCGACGTTGGGCGGCTTGAACGCGGCCCGCGGCGAGATGTCGACGCTGAAGGCGTGCGCGATGACGCGCGGCCGCCGCGCCGCCGCCGCCGCCGCCGCCGCCCCGCCGTCCACGGGACACGCCGTCTGCCAAATGATACTCAACATCACCCCGATGTCTTCGCGACAGGGATAGTCTTTTATTTCTAAGGTATACTGCATCTAAAAATATTAGCTACATACATCGTTAAGAAAAACCTCGGTTTGCCTCCTACCATATTTTAATGCACATGTGCATCAAAATATTGTAATTGTTGCCATCTTACCAAACCATTGTGATGACAATAAATATATTGAGTATAGAGTATTAAGTTTCCTGTGTCGTCACTGAGACAGATTCATCAATGTTTTGACCTGGGTCCATTGTAGCTCCTCACGAATCACAGAGTCGTGGACGAAATCTACGATGTAGCGGATCTTTCAGTCCTACATGCCCCTTTAACATCGACACCATCAGATGTTCTCAGATAGGCCGAATGCCCGACTGGAGGCGCGCATTATTATAACTGGAAGATCAGATATTGACCTTAGTGGGGCTGATAAAGCAGTGTGCGGGGCGCGGGGGGTCGGTGGCCACCAGCTTGTCGCACACGGACACGGAGCTGGCGGAGGGCGGCGTGCGCGTGCGAGCGAGAGGACTGTGCGTGCGCGCCGCCCGCGCGAGAGCGGGACGGCGCGACGGCAGCCGCGCGTTCAGCTCGTCCAGCTTCGACATTATAATTTTGTACGTTTTGCATTCTTGCGCCTGAGAACAGTTTCAAAACTCTTTTAAAACACCGCTTAAGGCAGTGTCCTAATAGAACGCGATGACGCGACCATCGCAAGTTTGCGCGAACGTCGATCGCGCGATCACGCGATCAAACGTACTAACGTCAAATAGGCGTCCCAATTGGCATCGTGTCACGTCTCGCGATCGCGCGAATGCCAATCGGGACGCCTATTTGACGTTAGTACGTTTGATCACAGATTCGCGCGACGGTCGCATCGCTTGCTCGCGCGACGATCGCGTGATCGCGTTCTATTAGGACTACGCCTTAGTGTCCGGATGTCCTCTCAGTGTAGTGAGCCGATCGAATATTTTTAACGACCAAAATGAGGGTAGTTCCCTCATTTCACCGCGACGGTAGCTCCAATACGCCAGTCAGCCCGTGACCACGGCTGTTGCAATACACTCGAAACGTCGGGACACAAAAACATACGAGGTGAGCGCGATAAATACCCGTTACAATCAAATAACTATGAGAACAGTTTCGATAAAGCTCGATAATTGCTGATGTGGTGAACTATATTGAATGTGTCAATTTCCGGAAGCACAAATGTGTAACTAGTCGGAGTCACACTTCCATTCTACAGCACTCACTCGATGTTTCTCTTTTCGCCTCGGATCGTTGGTGCTGCGACTGCTGCTGGAGAGGTCGCTGGTCTCCGACGGCGTCTTGTCGAGCGTCTCATCTGTCTCATTTCGCTTCTTCTGTATGAGTTTTCTGTGAGAGAGTGCTCGGTCCGTCAGTCCGACTTGCTCGAGGTGTGGGTGAAGGTCAGGGTGGAGATCAGATTTCACGACGCGTGCGTCCTCCGCTCGTTGAGTGAGTTTTTCACACAGCTGAGCCACTCGACTGATCTGCGGTTTCAATATTTACTAACTTTGAGGCATTGTGTTATGCATACCTATGACAATATTTTAATGAACAAGATACCTAGAAAGAAAACTAACTTCCATAAAGTGTACTTAGCTGTACATTTTACGGAAATTGGTAAAACGGAATATATTACGCTAGGTATATACGATAAAGGCCGAGAGCCTCCGATACTGAAACGTTTTGTGTTAATAAATGAATTGAATATACACCACCAATTTTTAATTACCAAAAAAATTAAATGGGCAATGCAGACGGAGTGCTACGTTGCCCGTTATCTATGCAGTCAGAATTTTGGATTTCTACAAAATGGCAGAGTGATAGCGGAGCGAGTGCGGCGCCCGAACCGAGCTATAGCGAGCTGACTCGAGCTAGGTACCCGGGTTTGCCAAATGATGAATTAAACTTAAATTATAATCAAAATTTGACCGTGTATATTACGGAAATAGGTACTTACTTACCTGTTTTTGCTGTTCAAGCAGGGCTTGTTGGCAGGTGGCGCGGAAGTCCCTCAGCGAGTCGGAGGAGGCGCCGCCGCCAACGGCCAGCGTGCGCACGGAAGGCGGCTCGCGCGGCACGTGCCCGCCGCCCGTTTTGCCGCCCGCGTTGCCACCCGCTTTGCCGCCCGCGCCGCCGCCCGCCTCCGGCGCACTGGCTGCCACCCGTCTGCGCTCACGATACAAACAACCATTAACTTTATAAATTAAATAACCTGACTGCAATAATACCACCGCCTTTCGGATTTGTCAGTTTAATTTGTATAGTGTGACACTCCCATGGCCAAAACGATTCCACTGAAACCTTATTTATCAAAACCGATCTAGTTATGATTATTTTTGTGGCATTGAGAATGCAAACGACCGCTCGCAGCCTCCAATAAGTATTTATAAGTATACGCCGTGAGTAAGACGAATTCAGAACGCGAAAGCAACTGACTCACTCCGTGTGGTTTGTGCGCCCTGCTCGTCATACATACCTGTGTGATTTGTGCACCCTCCTCGTCATACATACCTGTGTTGTTTGTGCACCCTCCTCGTCAAACATACCTGTGTGGTTTGTGCACCCTCCTCGTCATACATACCTGTGTGGTTTGTGCACTTTCCTCGTCATAAATACCTGTGTGGTTTGTGCACCCTTCTCGTCATACATACCTGTGTGGTTTGTGCACCCTCCTCGTCATACATACTTGTGTGGTTTGAGCACCCTCCTCGCCTCGTCATACATACCTGTGCTGTTTGTACACCCTCCTCGTCATACATACCTGTGCGATTTATGCACCTTCCTCGTGGCGTAGCTGTCATCGGAGAGGCCAGAGTCGTGCGAGAACCGCTTGTATCTCGCGGTGTTGCCCGGTGCTGTGACGTCACCGAGCTTTACTTGGATCCCGCCACCATCCACCACCAGGCGCTCGCTGTAAGCAGGCACCTGGCTTTAAATAAATCCCGTTCAAATTGAGCATAAAGAATGTGCTGTTTTAGTACAGTATCATACACAGACATAGATCAAGAGTATCATAAAATAAGTATGCGGAACTAGAAAACTTCTTTGCGATTAATAATTGAGCACAATAAGCACAGATTTATCAGAGCTAACTACTAACGTAACAATAAGGTAATGCGATGTTTACTTAATGTGATAATTCTTTTCAATTAAATATTTTAGAAGATAAAACGACAGACACTTACCACTTATTATTATTATGAGCCCGTAATGTCCCACCGAAGGCCAACGACCACTGGCATAAAAAAAATCTGTGGAGTTGTCTTGTCCTGACGACATGGATGGCAAGTGTATTGGACTGCCACGCCCGGTGTCGCGGGTTCGATTCCCGCTTCAGGACAAACATTTGTGTGATAAACATCGGTGTTTGTCCTGAATCTGGGTGTTTTCTATGTATGTACATATTTACAAAAAAAAAGTATTTAAGTAGGTATTCCATCAGCCATCTGGTTCCCATAGTACAAGCTTTGCTTAGTTTGGGGCTAGATGGCGTTGTGTGAAATGTCCAAAATATGTATTTATGACACTGCACACAAGTCGCTTAACTTACCAGCTATAAGTGTGCCTGGTCTCCATAACACTAAAAAAAAAAATAATTAATAGTGAAAGGGGAGAGTTTACAACTGACGTGTCGCGTGCGCGGTGGGCGCGCGGCGAGTGCACTCCGGCGCGCATGTAGCGGTCCAGGTCGAGGATGTCGGCGCGCCGCTCGCCCCCCGCCCCGCCGCCACCGCCGCTCCACGAGCCCGACGAGCTGGCGCACATGCTGGCCGACAAGCGCGACCGCGTGTCGCTCCTGACGACACAACACACCCTTATGCCTAGATCACAAGTACCGAGCAAACGTGCGAGGCAGTAAAATGTTTCACGGCCGAGACAGTCGCTCGGCCGAACACTCGGCGCTATGTTTATACGCACGTACAGAGTACTCGGCCGTTAGCTCGATACGTGTGGTCAAGGCATTACCACAGCTTGTACGTAAGGCTACTAGGTATCTACAGAGAATAAGATACTGATCCCTACTAAGGATCTGAATCTAGACGCCGACACTGTTGAACCAGCTAACTGAAACGTCTTATGCTAGGTCGAAAAAGGCACATAGACTGTGCTAGTAGGTACGTACTCTACATGCCGATACCGCGCCGCAACCTACCTATCCAATCCATCCATCCACCGTAGTCGCAAGCCTCGCAACTTTGGCCACTGTTAGAGCCGAGGCCGACACAGGCCGGAAGCTAGCTAGACTCAACCACTCGTTCTTCCAGTAAAAGTTTATTCAAAAATACCTACTCACTCAGCTCAGAAAACACCAGCGCGGTTCTCCCATGATGTCTGATGTCACACAAATGTCACGTGGGTTTTCATGTCATGGTGTCACGTCGCGTTACATGTCACAATGTACACAGAGTAAAATAGGATGGTCTAAATGGTAAGAGCTCATTCGCATGAGCAATTTTAAACGCGCGTAAAAAAACCGTTCAAACAGAATCAATGCATTTTGCGCGTTTAAAATGCGCGCGAATTAATAACCTGACGTGCGAACAGCTAGGTGGGTACTTGCTGCTAATGAGCTAAAAAAAAATTGAAATTGAATATTTTGGTTCCTCAAGCCGCGAGCGACATGCAGCTACTCGACAACAGATGGCGCTGTTGACAAGTTTTGTAGCGAGATGCTACTCTGATTCGCGGCTTCGAGAATCTAGCCTATCCGCGGTCACCCATCCGAATAAAATACGCAGATTGTTGGCCGGTCTCAACGAAAGGCTACATCCTATTTGGACAACGTTTCATTTCCTAACCCTCGTTTAATACCTACGCAAGTGTCATTTGGCAAACTTTTAATTTTTCATACATTTTGTAGCATTTGGAAAACTTTTCAAAGTAGCGTGTATTTTGTGTCATAAATCCATTTATTTGTTTGTGGTGACAACTGCTTGGGTCTGTGTTCGGCGGTAAATAAAACATTATGGTTATGTTCGGCAAGTTAATTTAATTAATTACAATAACAGCTATCGTTTGACATACAATTAAATTGGTTCAAGTACTAACTCGGTAGCTGTTGCATCGGCGGAGGGTCGCAGAGTTCCCACCGAGTCACACTGTTACTGGTTACAACTTTTTATTCCAATAGACACACCAAGTCAGTGTTAATCGTTGGAATTTCTTCCCAACTAGTAACATTGTGACTCGTTGAAATTTCTTCCCAACTAAACACTGTGAGTCGTTGGAATATTTTCCCAACTAGTAACACTGTGACTCGACGCGCAAAAATCCCTTGTTATTGCGAATCGCATTCACGTCGCAATCTTGATCGATCATCAACTTTTTCAACCGACTTCAAAAAGGAGGAGATTGTGAGGTGTTTTTTTTTATGTTTGTTACCTCAGAACTTTGTTAATAAACAAATTTTTAAAAAATATTTTTATTTTGAAGGATACCCATTCAGATTGGTCCCATAGAAATGTCATGAAAATCGGTTCAGTACTTTGGTGTTGAATTCATAATAACTAAAAAAAAGTCGTTGAAGTGAACAAAATTGCGTATTTTGCTTCCGTGTGACTATTCAGTGGTGCCTACGGTCACTAGAACAGTCCGATTGAAGTCGGTTGTTGTATGTTTTTGTAAAACCTTGATTATTAATATTCGATGTGACATTATCCGTCCATATAATTGGTTCCTAATTCATATAATAATCGAAAAAATCCTGTGGAGGGCATCGCGAGACATGAGATGTATCTGATACATAACGCAACTATACATAATATAATATATATACACAAATCAACATCATAATATGAAACAATTTCGTATAATACAAACATAAACCAAAACATTACAGTCAGCAACAAAAGATCTTTTGAAAAAAAAAACGACTTTCTAGGTATCGACTTTTGCTGCTGCCTGTACTCAATAATTACATTTAAATACAAAAACATACTTGCAATAAACGATTTCATTTCATTTCAAAGTAACTAAGTATTTGATCAAAAAATTGAGACGCATTGAAAATAAAAAAAAATCTAAATTTATGACTAACAATTTTGTACAAAACTTCTTAAATCTATAGTTAATAATAATTTATCGACGTCGGAGGCGTCACTGGCTGTTTGCGAGTTCGTCCATCCGGCATCTGCAAATAGGTATGTGTACCATGAGTTAAAAATTTGTAACGGCAAATAGTAAATAAAATAAAAAATTATACTCATTTATTTGAGAAATATATTCCCTTCCTACCGAATCAGTGTTAGTCGTTGGGATTTTTTTCTCAATGAGTTACACTATGTTAGTCGTTGGGTTTTTTTTTCTCAATGAGTTACACTATGTTAGTCGTTGGGATTTTTTTCTCAATGAGATACACTGTGTTAGTCGTTGGGATTTTTTTCCCCTCAATGAGTTACACTGTGGCTCGATGGAACTTTAATGAAATTAGTCACAGTGTGACTCGTTGGGATTTTTTTGCCCAATGTGTAGATGAGGAGGGTGATGATGTAGATGAGGAGGATAATGGTGTAGATGAGGAGGTTAATGTATATGAGGCTGGTGCAGATGAGGAGGGCGATGGTGTAGATGAGGCTGGTGTATATGAGGAGGGCGATGGTGTAGATGAGGAGGTTGGTGTAGTCGATGAGGGTGATGGTGTAGGTGGTGCGTGGTGTGGGTGACGGCGGTACCTGACGGCCATCTCGGCAACCTCCAGCGCAGGGTAGTCCAGCTCCTTGACCAGGCACAGCACCGCCGACAGCAGGTTCGAGTTCTGCGCGACAACACGACACACGTCACACACACGGTACACAAAACAAGTTGCCATACAGTTTGGTGATGGCATGGCATAAAGTAGGTTCCTAACGAGTAACAATGTTACTCGTTGACAATGACATTGGGTGTTACTCGTTGGGATTTAGGAGGTGAAAGTATGCAGCATCTTCAGAGTGATAGGACTCTGTTACTCGGCGGGGCTCGCTCGCCTCGCTCGTGCGGAGGGGTACTCGGCGGGGCTCGCTCGCCTCGCTCGGTATACATACAGGGTGTCACTCACCCGGGCCACGGGCCGCCGCGTGAAGCCGCGGTGCTCGGCCATGACGGCGGAGGGGTACTCGGCGGGGCTCGCTCGCCTCGCTCGTGCGGAGGGGTACTCGGCGGGGCTCGCTCGCCTCGCTCGTGCGGAGGGGTACTCGGCGGGGCTCGCTCGCCTCGCTCGGTATAAATACAGGGTGTCACTCACCCGGGCCACGGGCCGCCGCGTGAAGCCGCGGTGCTCGGCCATGACGGCGGAGGGGTACTCGGGGGGGCGGGGCTCGCGCGCGCTGCGTTCCGACTCCCACTCGCTGCGCGCCGACATTTGTTGGTACGACTCCGATCTGACGGAGGTAACAACACATCACACACTAGATATGTGCGAGAATCCAAATCCAATCACACTTTTATTATAAATGCGAACTGTTATCGGGTAAACCAGCTTAGGGTTAAAAAAAAAAGGATTTGGAAACGAACGTCCGCGCTGCTTCAACTGACTGCTCCTGGGCTAAAAGACAAATGAACTGACTAACCCGAAATGGCTACAAACTAAGGGGTATAACAAAACGTTTGTGAGGATGGATGAGATGATGTTTGCTCCTCAGTCACAGCAAAACTACGAAAGCGATGAAGCTGAAGTTCGTTATGACAGTAAATAAGCCAGAAAAGGACGTAGCAACAATGAATCCGGGCGTGGCCGCAGGCTGCAGCTAGTGGCGCTGGTACCTGTCTGGTTTCTCGGTGTAGGGGTCGTGGTAGTGGTGCGGTGACGTCACACCCCCGCCGCCCCCCGCCACACGCCCCTCGCCGTTGCAGTACGCGTACTCCTGACACACATCATACCAAAACTATAATAAGAGTCACATAATACACTTTTTATACTTTTAAGTGGTAAAGAGATTAGGAGATCATGCGCATAACACGGAAGGATTACGCGGGGCCACATCAGTGAAAGCAAAAATACAGGGTGTATAATGGACTCGAAAACTCAAACATTATGATACTCTGATTTATTATTATATTAAAATTTTGAAATCATGATCCTAATGTGTAGTTTTCGGTTTCAGAAGTACTTAGTCATATAATATTTCACCCTGTATATTATGTAGTTGAAAATATTTTCTTAGTACATACAGTATTGATTTTACATTATTTTAATGTAAGGGATCACACGCTTGCCCATGACCAAAACCAGACTTCGGTAGTTCATAGTACAATAATATTAATATACTCAATAATAAAAGCTAACTAAGTATTAATAAAACATAATAAATGTTGAATCTGCACAAAATAAAATACTTTAACATTGTATTTGTATTAAAAATTAAAACAGTAAACAGCGACTGTACCACAAGTACCACACACAACATGTGTTTTTTGTACGAAATTAACTATTTTGTGTTTTGTATTTCATCGTTTATTTAATTTGCTTACATGTAGGATCGTCTTATTAGCTTAGGTTATAATAATATGGTAGCTAGCGGTAGTCGGCTCTGTAATTGTCTTTACACCCAGCTTACGCCGATGTTCTTTTGTGAATAAACTACTTGTGGTTTATATTAGGGGTATATCTTAAGTGGTTTATTCACATCAGTAGTTTATTATGATTTTATGATGTGTTTGTGTGAGTGGTTTAATCACAGGAGAAAACCGGCGTAAGCTGGGTGTAAAGACAATTACAGAGCCGACTGTACATGACCTTGTCAGGGTAATGCCAGCATTCTGTCCTTTTAAATATTTAAATTTTTACAATAGGTACACATTTAGTTACCTTGACGCTCTGCGCCGAGAAGGAGTGCCGCAGCGACGCGTCCGGCGAGCGCGCGCGCGACGCCGTCTGCACACGCAAACACACACATACATACATACACATAGACAAACATTTATTTACCACACATTTTATTTGTTGGAAATTTTTATAGTTGGGATTTTTTTTTGTTGGGAAAAAAATTCCCAACGAGTAACACTGTTACTCGTTTGGGTGTTACTCGATGGGAACCCATCATATGCAGCACATCATATTGCATTTTACAGATGGAGAAAGCATACAAGGATAAGTATTTAAAAACAGAATAAAGATTAAAATTAAAAACAAAAATATTCAGAAACAACAGTTATTGAATGATAAATAGGTATACACTTTGGTGCGCTGCAGCAGCAAACCCGGTTTCTAATTCCCATCGAGTAACACTGTTACTCGATGGGAATCGATGGGAACCCATCGTTTCAACTCAGCTATATGCCTACTGAGTTATCAAAAGCCGCTGGTATTCTATTTTATACGATCACTAGCTGACACTCACAACTTCGTTTGTCTTGCGAATTATTAAAATTCCTTTCTAAGTACTCATGTCCAGCTCTTGACAAACACATCTTCCAAGTTTCAAGTCTCTACATTCAGCGGTTTGGCTTTGTACGTTGTCAGTCAGTCAGGCAGCCAAGCCTTTTATTAATATTGATATACTAATAGTCTACAGACAAAATTCATTATAACGAATGGATGGATACAATAATAGATATTTGCTAAAACTACTAAACGATTTGGGTGAAGATTGGTTTGATATAGTTGATGAACTGGAGGCTAGCACTGCGGATATACATATGTTGAGATATATGTCCAGTGATAAGGCGAGGTACTCACGTCGTAGGCGGAGCGCGTCATGGCGGGGTGCTCGTAGCGCTCGTCGCTGTCGGGGGACGCCGACTGCTGGGGGCGGAGACAGTTACACACACATACTCTTTTTTTCAATTGTAATAATTGGGGTGATTCTAGCAATTAAAATGTCGAAATCTAATTAGTTAAATAAAATAGCTGAAAAATGTCCAAAAAGGTATATTCGAATTTACGTACATATGTACAATGGAAACCCCGATTGACTTTATACACCCAAGCTATAGAATACGTATTCTGTAGCTGTAGCTTGGGTGTACTACTCGGGCGAATGAACATTTTATTTTATTTTATTTCATACATAAATTACCTTACAGCCTAGGCCAAAGCACCCAAGAGTTAAATTGCAGATTACATTACACATTAATTACATAACGATAACACATAATTATACATTACAATAACATATGAGTTAAAAAACAGGAAAGCAAAAATTTAAAATCATTAAGAAAATACATTAGAAATTAATAACATCAAAAATAAAAAGGACCGATTTAAAAATGACACCTGGCTCAAATGACGATTGTGCAAAGTACAGCTTGGAATTGGATATTGTTGATAGAGAAGAGGTCCTGCAATACTTGGTGATGATCAGTGATGATAAGGCTTCGCAATTAGAGGAAGAAGAAACACGGAGGGCACCGCGCGGGGGGCGGGGGACGCATCCAGTGCCGAGCGAGAGTGTCAGCCAGGTGGCATGTAAATTCGCCCGAGTAGTATAATAAATGAAATTCTTATGTGATTATTTTTTGAAAATGTTGCCCGTAGCCCTGTTAGTGCAGGCGAGTGTAGGTTACCTTCGCGGCGGGCGAGCGGGGCGAGGGGGGCGAGGGAGGCGAGCGGGGCGAAGGGGGCGAGGCGGCCCCGGCCTCGGGCCCCGGCTCGGATCCCTCACTGGTCTACACACACATGCACCACCCGGTTAATACACACGCATACACACACACACTGATACTTCACTTTATACAACTTAGAGTTGGTATGTCAATAAAACGCCCATACCTAACATGTTTCCCATCGAGTCACATACAGTGTTACTCGTTAGAAAGAAGTGTTGGGACTTATAACACTTTCGTCTCGTTGGGAAAAATGTCCCGACACTGTGACTCGTTGGAAAAAATGTCCCGACACTGTGACTCGTTGGGAAAAAAAGTCCCTACACCTTGGAACTTTTTTCCCAGCAGTACACCTGCTGGGAAAAAAGTTCCAACACTGTGATACGTTGGGAAAAAACTGTACCAACACTGTGACTGATTGGGAAAAAAGAGCCAACACTAGGATTCGTTGGGGAAAAAAATATATTAACTCTGTGACTCATTGGGAAAAAGTCCCGACACTGTTTCTCGTTAGGAAACCCCTCCTAACTCCTAACATTAGGTAAAATAGATATAGGCGCTTTGTTGACATGTTTCTTAAAGTTGATCGAAATATTAGTAACAAGCAACAAACCGATGTCTGCATTATATTAATGAAGTATTGTTTTAATACTTTGATCTGATGGCATTATGCTCATTAGTATTATTAAATCCTACTAATATTATAAAAGCGAAAGTTTGTAAGTATGGATGGATGGATGTTTGTTACTCTTTCACGTAAAAACTACTGAATGGATTTTAATGAAACTTTACAATAACTTATACATCAGAATAACACATAGGCTACAATTTACAAAGATACCTGCGCAGACGAAGTCGCGGGCACCAGCCTAGTTTGTTATACAATTACAAACAAACCATGTAAACAACGTTCTCGTTTATGAAAGAGCACGTAACTGTGATTATATTCTTCAATACATAACTATAATACAGTATACACAATATTATTCAAAGTTTTTAAGTTAAAATGGTTAAATAATCCCCTCTTGGAATGCTGTACACGTAACAGTGGTACGTTACCTCGTGCCGGGTCCGTGCGTGGTAGTCCCTGTCCCGGTCCGGGTCCCGGTCCCGGTCCGGGTCCCGGTCCCGGTCCGGGCTGGATTCGGCGGAGCGCGGCGCCCGGTACTGACCGAACGACTCTTGCTGCAACCACATCAATTAAAAATAAATTATAACCAATAAAAAACATAACCCTACTTTTTCGCAGTCGGGTGGAATACCAACACGACTGCAATTCAATTCAAATCTTTTATTTCGGTAAATATTACACCATATTTTGTTAATATAAGGCTTATTCTAAGGTTAGTAACATATTCAAAATTATAAATTACACATGACCAGTCATAAAATTAAATTGGAAATTAAATTGCTATTGAATTGGTATTATCGGATGGACCTTTAATTATTATTTTATAAGAATTATTTGGCATACCTACCCGAGGGCACTATATGCGGCTTCGTCCAGTGGCTAAGTATCGGGCCATCCACCCGATCTGCCACTGTCCCAATATAATAGCGTTCGTCCACTTTGAGACATTTTGATAAAATGTTAAGCTCAGTTAAGTTAAGTAATTTCACTAGCTAAAATTTCCTTTTAACCAGAACACAGTGATGCAAACCCTACTGCAGTGGGTTCCCAATGACTCACATTGTTACTCATTGAGATATTTTTTCCCAACGAGTAACACTGTGTGACTCGTTGGAGAAAAGTTGCAAGTGTTGCAATGAGTTAGAGCGGTTTCAGACTAGTGTATTTTAGACAGACGTAAACGAGCGGATTGGTTACCGCGAAACTTCAAAAGTCGAACGCGCATATACGCACGTTTACCGGCGTTTACGCTCGGTTTTGTCTAGTGAGTGTCACGACTTGACGCACGTATACGTTTCTTGCGTGTTCGCGAGTACACGCGTTGCAAAAAACAAAGCACGAACGGCGAATTCACCCGGTTAATCTGAAACCGCACTTATGCTCATGCTCATGATGCTCATATAGACCGAGTCCTGTAGGAGGTTGCCGCCCACAGGCCGCGCCCGCCGGGGCGGGGGCGGGGCCGGCGGGCGGGGGGCGGGGCGTGCGCAGTACCTGCGGCGGGTAGCCCTCGTCGTCGGAGTCGGGGATGCGCGCGCCGCGCCGCGCCGCCTCCGCCAGCTCGTCGGCGCCCACCGCCACGTTGTCCAGCTTCTCCAGCTGCGGCAGGTTGCGCAGCACCGTCAGCCGGTACCTGCGGCACATGCACGCTCAGATATCCTGTTTGCCAAGTGGGAGGTGCCTCGACTTCAAATCTGAAGGTTGAGGGTTCGAACTTGGTCGTACACCAATCGATTTTTCTGTTAAAAAAATCTATGTGTGCATTACGGTGCTTAACGGTCAAAGAAAACATCGCGAGAAAACTGCGTACGTTGAGGTATTTGGCAATGAACTTAACACAGCATTATTATGGAAAGCTGAGGTTGCTAATCTATTCAGCGTTAATTTCAACATTGCGAAGTAACACACTGTAACATCATCTTCTTATCGTGTCACTAGTTCTTTCGGACCATTAGTGTGGTAAAAGGATTTCAAGTGCGCCCCGAATAGGCTCCTTTCGTGCACTGTAACATAGCTCTGGTGAAGAGAAGATAATCATGGCACGCTGGTATAACCGTGTCGAACATTCCTGGATCAGCTAGATGAAGCGGATCTCACTCGGGATAAGAACGTCACTTACTCGGGGTGGGCGGTGCAGGGGTTCTCGTCGAGCCACAGGCTGGTGAGCGCGGGCAGGTGCCGCAGGTGCCGGATCTCGGCCAGCGAGCGGATCTCGTTCTTGCGCACGTACAGCTCGCGCAGCCGCCGGCACCCCGCGAAGTCACCCAGCGTCCGGATCTTGTTTATACTGGAACAGGAATAACTGAACTTTAAGGACTGGACTCCATATTTAACATAGGGAAATCCCCATGGATGTCCACTGCCCTTAAGGGAGGGCGGAGGGGTAGGTCGGACTTTAACCGACTAAAATCCCATGGCGGCCGACTTCTGCGCATTAGAGGGACCCCGGGATATCCTCAGAACACGTACCGGTGTCCCTCACGCACGTTGCTGTGAGGCCAATCCCAGGGAAGGCTTGCGTCGACCCCGAGCTTTGCTTGCAGTGCATGCCTCCTCGTGCGCTGCAGCTGGCCCGGGCTCGAGTATAATGCAGCCAGAGCCCCCACTCCGACCGCTCTCGAACCCAGCTACCGTTGCACCCTGGGTTAACTAATAATCCTACGGGCGAGGTCAGCGCGGTCTCACCTGAAGGCCAGCACCTCCACGTTGGGCATCCGCCGCAGCAGGCTGACGTCCCCCAGCTCGGCGCCCCTGCGGACAACGACACCGACACTGTTACCACATAGCTATTATTTTAAATAGATCTAAAAAATAAAGAGGTTTTCTCAACTCGATTGTATTTTTTTGTCTTGTTACCTCAGAACTTAGTAATATATGAACTGATTTGGATTTTTAATGTACGAAAGGAGCCTCATAGGGCGCACTTAAAATATTTTTACCAAACAGGTTCGAAAGAACTGTGACACGATAAGAAGAATTTGGTTTTTTTTTTTTGTTTGAAAAGTATTACACTTCGGAAGTGATGAGGGAAGATTGATCTAAAAAAAGTTCAGTTGGTCAGTTTTAAAATTAAAAATAACTGAAAAAAAAATATGGCATCGAAGTAAACGAAATTGCGTATTGTGCTTTCCTGTGGCTTTTCAGTGGTGTGTTTATCTTCACTAAAACAGTCCAATTGAAGTCAGTATAGTAGTTTCGGCATGTTTACGCAACAAACAACAAACATTATAAATTATGACTAATTCAAGATTTCCAAATTCCCAAAAATTTTTTTGAAAACATGCATCCATTCACATTCACACTGTAATTTGATCCGCACATGGTCAGATCCTTTAGCAATGGCGGCAATCCTACGTGATCCTACGCTGCTGTTGCGAAACAAAGCAAGGTCGTTCGTCTCGACGATATACCTACTGTATTGATCAATGGTAGGTAATTGATAACTACCAATTGACATTCGATGCGCACACGCACGGCCATATGCGGCGTGCACGCGGTTCTGTGGTACACTGTAGCAACAGTAGTAGCAATATGTTCCACTTCTTCATTGTTTTGGAATCCGAAATAGGCCAAAATTACCTATTTCAGTTTCCTAATGTTACTCGTTGGGAAAAGTACCAATAGGTAAACTTGTGTTTTAGAATTTAAGGAAATAACGTTCTAATACTTACTATTTTTTTTGTTTATTTTGCATTACTTACCTAATTAAAACTGTCTAGAGGTATTCTACAGTCAGGAAGTTGGTGGGAAATCGACCGACCCCAAGTCATGATGTTACTCGTTGAGAAAATAAAATTCCCAACGACAAATTTTTAAGAAAAAAAATACTCCTTAAAATGGTTTGTATTACGCAGTCATTGACATTTCGGAGCTCATTATGCAAAGCGTGGGCACGCAACACGATTCTCATTCAAATTATTGTCGAGAAAACATATAAACTATGAATGAACGTAAAATGATGGAAATAGTTACATTAATTAGGGTCACGAACCAGTTTTTTTTATTTTTATTTATGTATAGTAAGTAAACTTATGAGTTTATTATTTGTTTGTTTTGTAATAGTTGTATTCTTTAGCAAGTAGAACTTAAATAAATGTCTAAATAATTCAATAGATTTATAAGGGTGTTACCAGACCAGACGATGGCATCCATCGGTCGACGTTGATCGATTAACCCCGGCTATATTCCAGCAGTCATCCATCCATCGACGATCAATCGATGGATCGATCGTCGATCGACAATCGATCGATTGGTCTGGTAACTAACAACCTTAGGCTTCGTCCTGACTGACTGATCACGCACAAGCTAAACGTCTGAACTGTAGAATCTTGGAATTGCGAGGTTATATTATTATATATTAGTCAAGTATTGTGAGCGCATGAAATGAAAAAAGTCTATGGAGCGCATACTAAGAAAGTTTTGCGATAAGGAAGTGACACCCACAGTCAACTAGATATGTCGGTGTCTACTAAAAATAAATAAAGATCTTAAATCAACAATAAAAGTGTAGGTTAATATTCTATATGAAATAAAATATATTGCAATTTCGATTAGTTCTGCGCTTATCGTTTCGCGCGCCGCCCGACGCAAATCAATCGACTCTCAAATATTGATATTCGATCCGTGAACTTTCGATTTCTAATCCGACCGGCTTTACCAGTTGTGTATTCTGTGCTTCTGTTTGTAAACATACTTTTTTTTAGAAAAATTAACTTTCATATTACATAATTTCATTGATATTTTTTTTTACAATCCTTTACAATTTTTCAACCGACTTCAAAAGGAGGAGGTTATCAATTCGGTTGAATGTTTTTCAAGTTTTGTTACCTCAGAACTTTGTTGTTTATAAACTGAATTGAAAAAAATATATTTTGTTTGAGAGACACATACTTTCAGATTAGTCCCATAGAAATTTCATCAAAATATTTTCAGTACTTTAGGTTTTAAATCAAAATAAATTAAAAAAAAAAAATGTTGAAGTGAACAAAATTGCATAATATTTTGCTTTCCTGTGACTTTTCAGTGGTGCCCACGATCACTTCAACAGTCCGATTGAAGTAGGTTGTTGTATGTTTTTGTAAAACCTTGATTATACTCATACTAATTTCTCAGTCGTTCCCAGTTTCCCGCGCAGGTCTTCCGTACACTGAGGGAATCACTGAATCGCAAAATGTCTATAGATCAAACAAATTACAAGTAAGTAGGTACATATTGTTTACGTTTATTAAAACAATAATCCACTCCCAGCTGAGGATCGTTCACCCCGAGGCGGGGGCGCGGCGGCGGCGACATCGCCACTCAGGAGCACCCTGAACGCTTCAACACTACCAGCAAAAATAACGTTTAATACTGCCACGTAGAGTTTAAAATGCTGACGAATGTTGAGGATTCAACATTTTATGAGCTTGAAGTGAATTTAATGTGTCAGTCAGTGCATAGACTTCAGAAAATTGTCTTTTACATCAATATGAATCCGGTATCCGATATTGAACCCTTTGTACATCAATGCAAAAAATCTATGTGTGTATTAAAACACGTGCTTAATGGTGAAGGAAAACATCGTGAGGAAATCGACACGTCAAAGAACATAAAAAGTCAGAAAACATGTGTCAAGTGCACGAAAGGAGTGTCTTCGAGGCGCACTTGAAATCATTTCACCACACTGGCTCGAAAGAACTAGTGACACGATGAGATGAAGACATCAATGTGGATAAGTAACGAACTTCCGAGTTTTTGTGTGAACATCAATGTGACTGTTGGAAGGCATCCCCTGCAGGATTCCGTCTAGATGGGTAGCACAATGCCAGATTATCTGCTGCCGAGCATTAGTAATTTAATTACTCATGGCTTTCAAGAATTCGACACTGAGCATCAAAATGACTGCAAGTGCACTGCAGCAGTATTGTATCGGACTATTTAGTTAAAAGTCCTGTGTAACACTGTCCTGATACCTTAACATAACTCGTATCGGTTACTTATTTGCATAAAAAATATTTTTATAAGATACACTTTGTTTTAGTACTTTTAGAAAAGCTATTTACGATATTGACTATTAGCTTTTCGCTTGGCTAGTTAATTTAGCTAGCACTGCAGTGGGTGCTATTAATCATAGTACTTGTTTAACCTTGATCGAGCATTCAACAATCTCATACATCAATAGGTATGCAAGTAATATAATAATCAGCGTATAATGTTCCCACTGCTGGGACTCAGGCCTACTCTCGGCAGGAGAGTGAATAGGTCTTAATGCACCGCGCGGACCCAATGCGGATTGGTGGATGTCACATGCCATAGAACATTTTTTTTTAATCTGTCCTTAGACATGCCGGTTTCCTCACGATGATTTCCTTCACCGTTGCGAGAACGTGGGATGCATACAAAGATTTTTTCGACCGAAAAAACCCATTTACGCCCATGACTGCCACTGGGATTCGTACCCGCGACCATCAGATCGCAATGCAAGGGTCTTATCCACTCGGCCACCACGTCCTCCATGCAAGTAAGTATAACATCATCCATTGTCATACACAACATACCCTATTCAGTATTCATTTATTGCCATTAGTGGGTAAGTACATAAGTAGTGGATTTCTTAATATATCTACAGAGACGACAATACACCTACACCCTGTATGCGTAGGGAAAGCTACCAGCATAATACATTTTCAAAATAGTCTATGTCCCTGCACACAGGACCCTTTTTTCTTCCTAAAAATGACATTTAGATTTAGATGTTGACTAAAACGCAGTGGGCTGTAATATTGTTAATGTAAGATGTTATAAATTATTAAGCAAAATGTATAATTATTATAGTTTGTTGTCCCGAATAAATAAAATAAAATAAAACCTTCTGTACACGGCCTGCTAAGGGTGCAGGAATCGATAATATCACATGGTAATGATATACCTACACTACATACTAGCTGAACAGTAATGATAGGGCAGGCAGGTCAAGTATAATAACAGGACATGTTCTGGTGAATAATTGATGATAAGTAGAATCGAAGATATGGTTTGCAAGGTCGAGCTATGACCCATAATACAGAAGTATTAAAGTATAGAAACACAATGTAGTACATTGAAAATATGCTTAGTAAAAGGGAGCCACTTTGGCTAACTTCTAGTATTATTTGGTCCGATGCAAATTTTCGAAAAAAAGAAGTAACAGGGCTAAATAAATATTATATGTTAAAACTCCTAGGCTTTTTCATTGTTAATAAAACTACCTACATCGTAAAAAGTAACAAACATTATTTGAAATGGAGATATGTCATTTTTATTGACAAGGTGTCTGAGATTTTTTGGTCCTGTGTTACGATTCCCTTTGGGTTTGATACTGTCACTATTGTTCTATAGGAACATCGTTATTCATCTATGACCCATAACAGATTCGAAGCCATAGCGTAGTCCGACCGCTGCTCCCGACCACGCAGACGAGCATCTTTAGTTGGGAATAAATCCCAAAGAGTAACATTGTGACTCGTTTGGGTGTTACTCGCTGGGAATCCACCTAAAAAAAATCCCCCTGTTTTCTCTAGTTATAGCTGCTAGACTGGCTGTAGGTATGTCTACAAAGTTTATAGGAATTTGCTGGCTTGTAGCGTGTAAAATCGCCCAGTGTTATCTGGCTTTTTTACAATCTGTTTGTTGAAAATCCTTCCCGCAGCGTGTAAAAAAGCTGTGTGTAATCGCTTAAACACTATTGCCTACTTGCACCAAACTGTCCAAAGTCCCTAAGCAATTACTTTACTCGCTTGGTAGTTCTTAACATCCTAGATTCTGACCGTTAAGAACTGCCAAGCGAGTAAAGTAATTGCTTGAGAACTTACTAACTTAAATTTGGTGCAAGTCGGCATATGACTACTTTAACAATAGAAGCAATCGACGTAGATGTTAGACTAGTGCAATTTCCGTGATGATGACGACCTGGAAATATCTAACGTAACATTTTTTTAATCAAAAAAATAATAGTAATTTGTTGCGAAGCCGGAATGATGTCAGCGATGACACGCCACAGGTGGAATTAACAACAGTATGTCAATTTGATAGATCGCGGTCTGCGCGAGCGCCGCGCTTAGCGTGGAGGTCAAATCACTCTCAAATGCAACGAAGTCATGATCAAAATAGTCTCAGAAAAAGAACAAAGAACCGCCACTTAGGATGAGTCTTTTTCGAGCTCGAAGTGGAGATTTCGAGCACTGTGATTGGCCAATTCACGGTCCGCTCCTCTCCACTCTACTATGCCGCCAGTGGAAATGCACCTTTAAAGCCGCCCGCGCCGGCCTGGTAAACCAGGCTACTTTGGAAAAATTGCTAAAAAAAACGCTAACCCGGCGGATTGTGCCGCCGCCGCGCCGCCCGGGCACAATCCGCTTTGGTTAAGAGGCCTATTAGGTCTTAGTGCGGTTCAGAAGCGGATACCCGCGGCGGGAGAACCGCCCGTGTAGTATGGCACTTACTCCCAATTCAACGGATACTCGTCCTTGAGCTACGTCAAGCCTGCATTGCGTCTACGACGCACGCGGCGCAGGGCGTGCGGTATGCCCCGACAGTACTCCGCAGTGATTCTGTTGTGAGTACACTGTGTACTAACTTGGTGGGCTGCCAAATAGCCATCGCCATCGCCGTGCCACTGAACTTTGCTACTATGGCCTACATTAGATATGACAATAGAACTTTGCGAAAGTAGATTAGGCAGGTATGTATAATAAGGAATGGAGGGAAGCACCTAATTACCGATTCTGTTTTAATTTTAGACACGCTTAGCAATATTTTTTTTTTATAAAAAGTGACTAGAGTTCTCCTGATGACGGTATAGGATCACGCTTGCCCATAACCAAAACAGTTCTGCACAGGACTTTAATTCACATAGTGGAGATGCAACACTGTTAAAGCGCTCGTCTACTTTAGTAAATAATTTATTTAGAATAATATTTTTCAGATTACGACGTGTTCAGATTTATTGCTCTTAAAAATCGATGGTAGGTATTATTAGAATGGGTTTGTCTTGTATCATTGACTGCTGAGCTTTGAGCTTTGAGCAAGACTTTGCATAGCAGTTTTGTGATTAACTTGAAAACCGAGGTATATTTTAATATTTTTTAACTAAAAAAAGGCGATTCGTAAATAGACCTCTAGGGCTTCAGCCAGCCTAAAAGGTTAGACACAAATCCTACACAACAACCCTCCCAACAGGCTTGTCATACCGTATGATAACACCCTACAACCCATACCTACATACGGTATGACAACACCCTACGACTCATACCTACAAAGAGACGAAGTGAACTTACATTCACCTGTCAACCGAAGAGGAACGCATGGAACCGATCATTCACCGGAAGCGATCGTAACTCCACATTTCACACAGAGTAAATAAACGTGTCCCACCCCGTCCGCGCCGGTGTCTGTCCGTCTGTCGTCGCGTGCGGCACGCACACACGGCCGCGTATGGCGGCAGCTCGTGCGTTACGAATCACACGTCAACAAACCATCTACAATTAAATTAACGCATCACATTTTGAATCTACTGTACTTAACTCGTTTATGTGTAGTTTATTTCATTCAAAATAAGCTTAAAAAATTATTTTGATTGCCGTTCTGGCGCTCACAACTTTGATTGCGTTGCGATTTTTCAAAATTTCTGTAAGCCTTGATAGCACACGGCTTTTTTACACGCAGATTGTTGGCGAGTTTAAAAGCTAGCGTGTGAGCGAGTTAGCTTTCGGGAAGGATTGTCAACAAGCAGATTGTAAAAAAAGCCGATGACACTGGGCGAGTTTACAAACCGTGTGTCATCGACGCTTAAGTACGCATTTTCGGCTCTTTACACACCCACTCTCTTATTTTCAAGCATCTAGGTTCAGTGGATTGGCCTGTGTGTTGTCAATAAATCAATCAGTCAAGTCCAAGCTTTTTATAAAAGTATATATTGATAACTTGGTACAGGAATTCGCGGGTCACGATTACACTCACCCTCAACTACTACTCGGGCGAATGAACACGCCACCTGGCCACTCTGCCACTCTCGCTCGGCACTTGCTGCGTCCCCCGCCCCCCGCGCGGCGCCCTCCGTGTTTGTTCTTCATCTAATTGCGAAGCCATATCATTACTTATCATGTCCAAGTATTACAGGACCTCTTCTCTGTCAACATTATCCAATTCCACGCTGTACTTTGCACAAACGTCATTCGAGCCCTTTCGAGTCAGGTGTCATGTTCGTTCGCCCGAGTAGTACGTGTCATTTAAACAAAATGCAGATTCAGCGATGCCAACGAACGGTGTCTTTTCTAAAGTTTATGAAATTCGACTTGGTTGCATTGTCATCGCCATCGCGGACGGAAATACGGAAACCTATAAACATAACCACGAGTTACGATTTTCAATATTGTCTAATGTTTAAAATGAATACATTGGCAGTTTAGGCACGCAATTGCGGATGCATAATGCAGACGAGCCATGGCGGCGGGCTGGCGACACGTGTATTGCATTACTGTGTGCCGCACGCGAGCACGCCAGACAGCCTGGTTGACGAGCGCCATGGGATTATCGATGAACCAATAACAATGAATCACCCATACTTTATCAATATCATCATTTCCATACCGCAATGTTTGAAGAGGGTTTTCAACCAGTGCATCCTACACATCATGAGACACGGAGCTCGGAGCACCGAGCTATGGAACGAACCATGATCGGCGTCTCTCTGAAGGATAAAATCCGTAATGGAGATAAAACAAGCTTAAAGTTTAAAAAACTGAAAACCCAACTGCGAAATAATTATACGTTCATTAATATTCCAAATTAAATTTAAACATTATACATAACTTTTATATTTTTTGTAATCTCCTTTAAAATACCTTCATTTTGATACCCTACTGACTACCTACTCAATGGGATTGGTAAACAAAAAAATATTAACGACTTACCATTTAACTCCAAAAATCCGCCATTTTGTTTTTTTTTTTAAAGCCCATCTAAGAACACTCGGGTGGTTGAGACGAATCTAACGATACGTCAAAATCCATCCAGCCGTTCGGAAGACACGAGGTAACATAGAAATTTACATACATACAAGATACGCGCGAAAAACATAACCCTTCCTTGGCAGTCGGGTAAAAAGCATGCAGCACGCAACAGCACACGAAAAGGTGGCCGAAAAGGTAGTAATCTCAAGTTTGAACCTTACAATCTTGAAATTGGCATCAGACATTTAGGAACACCACAATCATGTCGAAAATGGTCAAAAACCCTGGTCGTAAATGGTAATGGCCATAAAGCGCTTGCGTTTCCTTCACTGGAGGTTCCATCGGAGGCGGCTGCGTTAGGCCAGTGACCTCATCACGCAGATTGGCCACAATTGAAGCATGCGTCAGCCCGGTGATGTTAAGTCAAGTTTAACTAGATACCTCCTATGTCTATTGTTTTGCAGTCCATGCTTGGGCATCATTTTCGCACAAAAATAAATAAATAAATATTATGGACTATTCACACAACGCCATCGAGTCCCAAACTAAGCAGAGCTTGTACTATAGTGCTGATAACAGCTGATACAATACATACTTAAATACTTTTTTTTGTAAATACATACATAGTATACATAAAAAACACCTAGACCATGCCTAGACTCAAGACAAACACCGATGTTCATCACACAAATGTATGTCCTGAGGCGGTAATCGAATCCGCGACACTAGCGTGGCTGTCCAACACACTTGCCACTCGGCCATCCGTGTCGTTCAGATCGTATGTACCTTTTATGGTTTATGACCTGAACGAGGACATCTATAAACTACTTTCATCGCGGCTAAGCCGTGGGAAGCTTCTAGTCAACTATCTCCTTATTTTTCTTATCGTGTCACTAGTTCTTTCGAACCAGTGTGGTGAAAGGATTTCGAGTACGCCTCTAAGAGGCTCGTTTCGTGCACTAGCGAACTATAATTACCACATTTTAGTAAAGTATTGGGAAATTGAAATAATGTAGGGCGGCCCCGATACGGCGACCTGATACCCCATTTTTTGGGTAATTGTTGGAATTGAAACGTGTTCAATGGGTTGTTTTGTACGGACCTTTGGGGTGGGGCGGGGGCGGTGGGCGATGATTGCCCTACATTTTATGACTGTGATAGATAACCAATATAACCATGTTGACCATGTGAAAGCTTAGGTACCTACCTACCTACCGGTGTTACTGGCTTTTCTATATGCTACCGGCGGATCAGCATGTATGTTTCCTGGGACAATTAAGAGTTTTCAATAATTAATTCATTCAGCAGTCAGTTTAGGCAGAACCTAAACTATCGGGTGCTATCGGTAGGTGCTATGTATGTATGTGTATTGTGTAATGGTGTACGTCACAGGTGTACGTAGTACGTACTGACACTAATGGTAGAGTGACAAGCCCCGGTGTCGCGGATTCGATTCCCGCTTCAGGACAAATATTTGTGTGATAAACATTGGTATTGCCTTGAGTCTGGTCTCTAGGTATTTTAATAAGTATTCTACTAACCAACTGGTTCCCTCACCTGTTTATTTTGTAGGAAATTAGTTGGCGTAAAATGAAATATCAAAGTAATTTATTTATCTACATAAGTAAATAAATTAAATTAAATATTCCATTCTAACATTGCGTCGATCGGTGCTAGGTAAGGTGCGCCGCCCACGAGCCGACTCCAGCCCCTTATAAGGCGCCTCACGGATCTGCCCTTGAGGCCGGGCCACGACCACAGCCAGCATCATGCAACTTACATACAAGTCATACATTGACTCATACAAATGCTTTGTTCGGAGTTGAGACAAATGAAAGGGTAGGGAGGGGTGGGGGCTGTCTCTTCGGCGGCCTGGAGGGTCAGACGATAGGACTGGGGATATATTATTATTTATTTTTTTTGTTATTTTTGTTATCAGTACTTTTTACTTTGAGCAAATTTTAGGGTTTTTGTTTTATTTTTGGGGGGAAGCACACTCCTGCACTTGCAGTTCCGTTGTTGTTCCTAGACACAACGAGCTCTCGGGCCAGTTGGTTTGGGTATTATTATTAAAATTCTTTATTGCACAACAAAAGCGCACGAAAGGAGCCTGTTTAAGGCGGACTTGAAGTCCTTTAACCACACTGTGGCTCGAAAGAAATAGTGACACGATGAGAAGAAGAATTGTACAACAAAAATTAATGCACAATGGGCGGGCTTAATGCTTAACGGCGTTATCTGCGAGCCAACCCTTGTAGGGTGGAACAGTGCAGAGGTATTAGGTACATACCTAGGTATCGACTTTATAGATATTCTAGGCAAGAAAAAAGCTAAGTATGTAGGTGCTGTATACATGTATCTAGAGTGATTTTTAAAGTTTTGTACAACACCATAAGTACCTACACAAAAACGTGTAAACATATCTCAATGAAAATCATAAAAAATTACAGAACTTATTTATAAGTTTGAAATCTGTTTAGGAATGTAAATTATGTAATGCCTTAGGCTTAGAAAGTAAAAGTGAGCATCCTCTACCTACATTCACTGAGAATGTGTACTACCTACCTACTTATACAATAATATCATTTGTGCCTTGTCGTAGTCCAACTCCAAAGTAAGGTAAAATATTGTTGTAATATTATGTACAGAAGAGCTAGGTTTATAAAGCTGCTTGCCCACTGCTGTAGAGGTTATGCGCGCTGGCCAGGTATGCAAAGCTCTATCTACAACTTATCTAGGTACAATATTATTACTCCTAGTTATTTCAGCCTGTGACCACTAAAACAACTGGAAAAATCTAATTAGTAATAGCAATATTAATTAAATTATGTAAAATAAAGAAAAATTGGTAATAATCAAGAGTTTTTCATGCTCTCTTTGTGAGAAATAAATAAATTAGAAATATTATCCAGAATTTATTAGTTTAGTAAGTAAATGTTTTGGTTAATAATAATATATATAATAATTTTATCTCAGACACAAGAAAAGTATAGTGTAGCTTAACTAGGGCCCATATATATACCTTAGAGACTAACATATATATTTATAAAAAAATATTTTTAAGTAAGTAAATACAAATGAGTAAATTTCCATGTATCCTATCCCATGACCAGCACAGTGCTTCACCGGGCCTTGACTCACACTACTAATAATAGGTTGATTATATTTTTTAAGTTCAAAGAACCAAGTTGCATCAGATACAGTAAACAATAACAAACGGTTACGACAGTTGCACAATGGACGGATCTGATGTAAACATGACCAGCTCGGCAGGACGCCACAACGTCTGCGTTGCACCACCCTTCTAATGCCATACTCCAACACTATGTTTGTCTATAAAATACTGCATGTTTCATTATTTTTAAACTTATCTAGATTTAATGCTAATAACAGATTATTACTCATTTTGTAGTTTTTTTTTTTTTTTTGTGACTAATAGTTAAATCATAATCAAAATTTTAGATATGATAACATACAATAAACTATTAGATAATAAGGTAATTGATTATTGTTATAACTAGTTCTCATTCTCATACTTCTCATTATGCCTCATTGACAAATTAATAACAGAAAACTTTATAAACTATTATCAGAAATCAAATAAAATTGTTCTGGATGTGACATACAATTTTTTTAACTGTAACCTATACAATCTTGCAAACAAAGAAGTATCCACTTCAGAAGTTCATATAAGATATGCACAAGCAAGACATATAAGTTATTTCCTGTTAGAATCTCATAAGACTGTTGATACATGTCGCATAATTTCTCCAAAATTAATACCACATAGATTTCAGTTAGACAATGAACACTACATGACTGTTCACAACATCATTACATCTTGTGGACAGCAGTCCAATTATGTTACGATTTGCATTTTATGTGAATAAAACCATCTTTCAAAAAGAGAATGGTTTATTTAGACTTTTGAGAGATGGTAAAGCACATTCTCAGGTTTTAGCAACTTTAATCTGGACAGCTGTTAGAACATTTTCAGAACTTAGTGTTGAATAAATTCCAACAATGATTAACATTGCATTACCAGAGTAAACACGACAGTTTCAAATTATAAATGTTTTTCCATTACGGTTTATTTATTTAGCGATAACTCGATGCAAGCTGCGTTACGCTCGGTGACCGTACACAGCCGCGATTTCACAAGGCATTTGCAAGAAAGGAAATCATTGTAGGTACATTAAACTATTATCCACGCCAACCCAGTACCTTCAGGGTTCACAACAGTTGAGGAGAGATTAGTCATTATCAATAGGTACTCACCAGCAATTCAGTTTCTTTATGGCTGAAAGATCAGACTGCTTGGAACGGGCGATCACCATTTCCTCAGTGAGTCGGGCCATGGTCACTGCACTTTGTCACTACTTTTTATGCAATTTATGTGGGCGACGAGATTCTCATAGCGACGGCCGCCGCGAACGCACTTTCAACTTGAACGCGAAAGAAAAACTAAAAAAAGTGAGGGGGCGAAAAACTTATTCACAAATAGATTGACAATGACATACGGACAAATGTGTTTTGACATTACAATCCTTCTTATTCGTTCATTAAGTGCGTTTCCATTGTTGCATTAAATTAAAATTCGAATGATTATTCTAATGCATTGGATTTATAATGGATAATTATCCATCTTTGACAAGGCTTGTTGATTTGAGGTTTGAAGGTTTTAGATATATTATTTTTTACTATTATTATCAAAAATTAAAGAAAAAAAAATATTCTGTCGGTGGATCGGTGAGTATCCGAGAGTATTAAACCAAACATAAAGAACATCACTGATCCAAGAATGAAAATTATTCATTTCATTCACTAATTCATTCATTCGTTCAGTAGGTTTTGTTGACGTTCACAAAATCACAAAAACATAGGTAGATATTTGTAATTTTAGTGAATTTCTCCCTAAATATGGATTCGGCGGATAACTTAGACGACAAAGATAGCGGCCCTGATGTCCAGATCAACATTCCTAGCTCCGTGATGAGCCGGATCGAGGAACTGATGGGCGGGACTGAACAATTCGACAGCGAGGAGGTAACACCACATTTTACGATAAAACTCGCCTAGGATCTTCGGGAATCCAGCAAAAGGTGGGGTTAGCGCAAGGCTAACCCCTCTGTTGGCCTTATAACCCCACCTTTTGCTGGATTCCCTAAGCCTAGGATACATTTGTGTAGCTTAACCGCTCGATCAAATTCCGTATTCCAGTTTGACGCAGTGGCGTACATCAACAAGATATTCCCAACGGAACAGTCGCTGTCGGGCGTGGAGAGCGCGGCGGCGCGTTGCGAGTTCCGTCTGCAGGGCGTGGAGCGCGACGTTCGGCGCCTCGTGCGCGACCAAGGCGGGCAGCGGCGTCAGGGGCAGCGCGCGCTGCAGGACGCGCAGCGCTGCATCGCACAGCTGGCGCTGCAGGTGAGTGACGTCCGCACCCTGCGCTGCACAGTGCTATCTGGATACCATGTAGTTAATCCGCAGGCTGCCCTTTCCACAGTCCTATTTCCTTATATTTTCATGCATATTCCTTATATTTTCATGCATATGTCGCAAATCCTATGAAGCACGACTCATAGCCTTGTTCCTCTTATTCTTGAAGAAAGACGTCTGCAGGGGAACCTTATAGAAACCTATAAAAAGGTGACCCATCAATACAACCTGCCGCAGCTTCAAGACATATAGGTATACAAAAAAGGAATCACTAAAATCTTGTAAGCACCATCTCCAATTAAATAGTCATCAATTCCCCCTTTTTTAGAATTAGAATTAGAATTAAATAGTCATCAAACCAACACCCTTACGGCTCATCACTTCCTTAGCAACAGAGTGGTGCACAACTGGAATATACTGCCGGAAGATGTTGTTTCTGCAGCATCCATAAACTAGTTCAAGAACAAACTTGACACTTGGTTACGAATCCACAAGACTATGTTAAAAAAAGCGACACAAAACTATAAAAAAATCCAACTCTGTGACACAGACACATCAGCGAAAGCTGCTTGTTGATCAACAAATAAATAAATTTCAGGTGGCCGACATAAACAAGAAGGCAGAACGTTCAGAGTCAATGGTGCGCGAGATCACGAGCGAGATCAAGCAGCTGGACTGCGCCAAGAGCAACCTGACAGCCGCCATCACCGCGCTCAACCACCTGCACATGCTGGCGGGCGGCGCCGCGGCGCTGCGCGACATGACCAGCGCGCGCCAGTACAAGGAGATCGCGCTGCCCATGCAGGCCATCACCGAGGTACTGTACGTATAGGGGAATATGTAGACACAGTACCAGTTATTACAGTCATAGTAACAGATGGTTGTTGATTGTGGTTACTGTTAGTAAGAGTAATAGTCATGGTCTTCTTCTTATCGTGTCATTAGTTCCTTTTGTTATGTGTATCTGTGGAAATTAGTAAATTTTAGGTTATCTGCGTTAGTTGGTTGTGGACCAAAATGGCGAATACATTTAATCAAACCACAAGTCAATGTTTTATTTGAAAGAACCTTAAAACATAACAATGGCGACGAGGATGGGATCCATTGTTATGTTTTAAGGTTCTTTCAAATAAAACATTGACTTGTGGTTTGATTAAATGTATTCGCCATTTTGGTCCACAACCAACTAACGCAGATAACCTAAAATTTACTAATTTCCACAGATACACATAACACCTTTGAACCAGTGTGGTGAAAGGATTTCAAGTGCGCCTCGAAGAGGCTCCTTTCGTGCACTCGACACATGTTTTCGAACCTTAGATTCTACGACATGTCGGTTTCCTCACGATGTTTTCCTTCACCGTTGCGAGAACGTGGGATGCATATATAGATTTTTTCGACCGAAAAAACCCATTTACGCATGACTGCCACCGGGATTCGAACCCGCGACCCATCAGATCGCAAGGTAAGAGCCTTATCCACTCGGCCACCACGTCCTCTATGGTAATATCTATATGGTAATAGTGACCTTAATGGTCTTAGTAATTGTACTAAGTACAGTGATTGATTTTCTAGGCCTTTTACTAATAATTAAAAAAAAAATATGGTCCAAATGATTGATAGAATAGTTAGTTTATTACAGCATAAGCTAACTACTACAATCTATATTAAAAAAAATTACAATAGGAAACAATTGAGCCACCCATATTAAATTAATGTAATTGGTTTAACCGTTTTAATTTAATAAAATAAAATAAAATAAATAAATAGACCGTTGCAAACGATCTATAGGTAGCTCAACTGCTCCAACTCGATACTTGATGGCAGCGTGCCGAGGATACTGTTTGTAATAATGTTTGGACATTTCAGACAACGCCATCTAGCCCCAAACTAAGCAAGCTTGTACTATGGGAACCAGATAACTGATACAATACTTAAATACTTTTTTTTTGTAAATACATACACAGGTTACTATACTGTATTGTATTGCAAGGCTTATTTTAGAATAGTAAAATTGGTCATGATTTCATTATATTTTTTTTATGTTTTAGGTGCTGCAACATTTCTCACAATACAAGGATATCTCCGAGGTGTCTCAGCTGAGGGAGAAAGTGCGCGCCATTCGGGAGCAGCTCACACAGCAGATACAAGACGACTTCAAGCAAGCGTTCACAGGCAAGTAGCAAGAACTCTTATGTCTTGATCACACGTACTAAGCAACGCCCGAGACAGTTATCTCAGGTGAGTACTTGGTACGTATAAACATAGCGCCGAGTGCTCGGCTGTGCAAACAATTTACTGTCTCGCTCACTTGCTCGGTACGTGTGATCTAGGCATTATAATATCAAATTCAGACACTTCATGCAACAAGTCATCCTAAAACACAAGAGCAGTATTATTTTAGCAGCAAATATTATAGCTTTTCTAGAAATTTCTAAAATTAGGAAATTCGTTGATGTAGAAAATTAAAAGGACTGGGCCAAAAATGTTACCCTGTGGCATCCTATAGAATACACGCATGACGCCGCCGCCGATCTCGCAGCTGGCGAGACGTACGCGACATTGTCGGATTAGTAGCTACAAACCACTGCAATACAAGGCTCTGGATTACCAGGTGCTTATGTTTTTTTTAATAGGACTAACAAAACTGTATCAAACGCCTTCGCTAAGTTAAAAAAAATTATAATGTGCAGAAACGTTGCTATTAGGAAGTCATTGATTGTCTTCCTCTGTAGATTGCCTGACATTTTCTTTTACTTTATATTTTCTTTCTTTTTACTTTACATGGCCCTTGCTTGAAACCAAAGTTATAGGATTACAAAAACAATATCTTCAAAGAATGTTATCTCCTGTTTGCTAAATTTTCCAATATCTAGGAGATCACATAACTGTTAGGAGTGAATTTAAAATAGTGGATTTTAGCCGCTTTTACTGTGAGGTGTGGCTTGTCACTCTACCATTCGTGTTGTCAAACCATTAATGAATGAGTGAATGCAGCGGGCAGCAAGAGCACGGTGTCGCACCGGCAGCTGGGCGAGGCGTGCGGCGTGCTGGACCTGCTGGAGCCGCGCGTCAAGGACGAGCTGCTCGCCTGGTTCATCCGCGCGCAGCTGCAGGTGAGCCCCTCCCAGATTTCGGCGAGTCAACATCTCCTGATGATGCCTCGTGTAGAGGCGAAACACGTGTCGAGTTCTGATTTGGGGTTTCTGTTTTCGGCGCTTTGTTTTAGATACTAAAATTCTAAACTAGTTTAGTTATTCAAGACCTTTGTTTAGAAATTAAGCGGATTTATTACTAAATATTTATTATTATTATTATCAGCCTGTTATGTGCCACCGAAGGGCAAAGGCCTCCCTTTCCTCCTTCCAAACTCCTCGATCCAAGGCTTCGACTGACCAATCCTTTGTATGGGCGTTAAGTTCGTCTCTCCATCAGCGCTGCGGTCTGCCGCGAGGTCGTTTCCTGTTAGGAGGCGTCCACTCCGTGGTGACTTTAGCCCACAACTTCCGACATGCGGCAGACGTGACCCGCCCAGTCCCACTTCAACTTCCCACAGCCTGATACCCAACCTCAGCGATCTGAGTTTTGAGGCGCAGCTCACTGTTTCTTAAGCTCCGTATTCACATACGGTTTTGCTCGAGCTATCATGTCGAGTAAAAACCATGGCATGAACTATCGTCCACACATTCAGCATTATCTATCGAGTGACGCGCACTGTACACAGTATTCACCGAACCGTTCGAGCCTTAATTCCATCGAACCGGTACGATGCGAGCCTTCGAGCTTTAAGTTTTGCGGTCCACACGTTAATATTTACTCATTTTGGAGTAAAACTATCAAGTAAAACCGTATGTGAATACGGAGCTTAATTCGGTCTATTAGTTTGACTCCTGGAGGATGTTGCGCTCCATTGCTCGCTGACAGAATAAATATATTTATACTAATTATGAATACTACTCGTAGTATATTGTTCTCGTGCAGGAGTACTTGCACCTGTTCTCCGCGGAGCAGGAGGGCGCGTGGCTGGCGCACGTGGAGCGGCGCTACGCGTGGCTGAAGCGCCACCTGCTGGCCTTCGAGCAGGGCGTCGGCGCCGTGTTCCCGCCGCACTGGCAGCTCAGCCAGAAGATGGCGCACGCCTTCTGCCAGGTAACTCACGAGCTCATCCTCCTCTGGCACATCTTGTCTTATCTTATAATCGCGGAAGTCTATGAAAACCAGCCTTGTCTTTACCTAGCACATCCCTTTCTCGTCTTATCCTATCCTCTGGTTTTAAACAATTTTTTTTCTTATTTTGTTTTATCTCATTCTGTCTTTATATCGTATCCAATGTTTATCTTGATCTTTTTTTATCACATTCTTTCATTGTCATGTTTAATTCTGCCTCTTTCTTTCTATGTACATATAGCATCTTATCTATTTCTTAATTATTTGAATCAAATCCATTTTTCTATCATATTCCAATGCATATTAATTTTCTTGTCTAATTCTCTGGCTTCCAATCTTTTTCTTGTCTTATCCGGTCGCATCCTTTTCTTGTCTTATCTGACTCCATTCTTTCTCGTATCATCCTATCGCATTCCATTATTTTCCTGTCATATTCTATTGCATCCTATCGTCTTATCGTTATCCTATCATTGTATGAAGGACTCTGTTTAACCCAATTTTGTTGTTATTTGACTTTTTTGTCCATTTATTTTATAGTTTTCCAACAATAAAATAGTTCTTTTCTTTTTCTATTGTACACTTTTTAAATTCGTTTGTAGATGACGCGGGACGACCTCAGCAAGCTGATGGAGGCCCGCAAGAACGAGCTGGACGTCAAGCTGCTGCTGTACGCGATACAGAAGACGTACAACTTCGAGCTGTTGCTGCACAAGAGGTTCGTAGGTGAGTATGAGCTGCAACAAAGTGCTCGAACGTTTTAAGACATTGCCAGATTTTTTTATTTTTTATTTATTGTATAAGAAATTAGTACGTAACGATAAAACAAAACATCTAAAAAGCCACGAATGGTTTGTCCTAGATGTAAGCTGGTTCTCCTAATACATATAAGTTTAGGTTTAACTTTAAAATTACTTGATAGTTGCGTAAACAGGTTTGGGGAAGTCGCTAATGTAAAGAATATAGGTAACGTAATGTGTAAAACAAAAAGAAAGTGTCTATTCTGTAAGTTGTAGGTATGTAGTAGGTATGTAGATTGGTCTAAGTCAAAGCAGGAAACACAAATAATGAGGTTTAATGTGGTTCCAGGCACGGATTTAGAAGTGGATTCTCAAATCGCTTCCCCGGATAAAGCTGTAGCCGGCCTCGACGAGGAGGGGAAAGATGTAAGTTATTGCTGTTCAGATGGATAATGGACATGATTGACGCCAATTTGATTATTTTATTTATTTGTTGATAAACGAGCAGCTTTCGCTGTATAACGTAGATTGTAGAATGTATAACATAGTCTTGTTGGTTCGTAACCAAGTTAGTTCTCCGTTAGTTTTGCGATATTGATATTTTCACATTGAAAAAAAAAACTTTTATAGTGTTAAAAAATATCTTCCGAATTAATAATAGTTTTGGCTGTATTATTACCAAAATTAATTTTAATAAATATAATGGTGAGTATTTAGATTGGCGTAATAATGACATTGTACCGTTGGGCAGGGCGAGGTGGCGGGCGCGGCCCCCTGTGCGTCCCCCTGGGTGGGCGCGGTGGGCGCGTGCTTCGAGCCGCACCTGTCGCTCTACATACAGAGCCTGGACGCGAACCTGCGACAGCTGCTCGACACATTCATACAGGTGACATACACTTGTTATTGTCATATTAATGGTAGTCATATGGTTAAGGGTAATCCTCTAGGCAAATTTCTCTACAAAGTGTTTCGAACAAACACTCTAAAAATACGCCGTATTATAGTAATTTCTTCACACTATTCGTTTCGTCTATGTTTTCCGATTGTGTCAACAAAAAATAGAAACGTTTTACCTACCAATAAAACGTATATTAATATACTTACCTTTATGCAAAACATATCAGTTTTTAATTGAGAGATAGGCACTATCATTTCCCGTCATATTAGCAATAATACAACATGACTTCCTGTCTTTAGTTTTAATTTCTAGCTAACTTCCGGTCTTTCAACTCAACCACCAGCCAGCAGTCATTTTGTGTCATTGAGTTTTGAGAACACTAGGCAGAACTGAAAGTGTATGTTTTGCATAAAGGTAAGTATATTAATATACGTTTTATTGGTAGGTAAAACGTTTCTATTAATATGACTGTAACTTTATGCAAAACATATCAGTTTTTAATTGAGACTTGTTTGTTATCGCCTGGTGGTGGTTAGGAGAGACACGCACGCCAATGTGACGGCTAAAAAGCCGATGGAACAAAACAATTATATTTTATGGACATAGAAGATATCCTAAAACTGATGAACGATAGTAACAGTAAAATCGTTCTAAGGCTAATAAGTTGTCTTAGTATGGATTGAGACAAATTTTAGAAGGTAACCTGCTGGTAGAAGCAGATATGAACTGGACAGAATGAGTGTTATGAATCAATGCAATTCTGTATTTATAACTTTCTTAGGATCAGACAATTAACAATCACCTGATGTTATTAACTAATAAGATAACGTATTATATTTCGCGCTAAGAGCGGAACATGATTGATTGCAGCCAATTAAATTATAAAGAATTTTATTTCATCGTGTAAATGTAGAATAATTATTTACTTACAAAGAATACCTTGAGGCATTAAGCACAAAACGTGTTCATCTGTGAAACAGACATACAATGTACTCAGAACAGAAATAACCTCTTCTTCGCCTTTACTATTAGTATTATACTATTACTACCTATAATAATAGCATTTTCATGAGAAAATTTAAATAGCGCAAAAAACAATACTTGTTACATAGTAGAGACAAGTATTATAAAAGTTCACAGCACACCAAGTACCTGTAGTTACTCTGAGGCTGTAGTTTTTACTCAGGGGTAGGAAAATTAGACTATTATTAACTGCTAAGACTTCTGTGAAAGCCAAACTAATACGCATTTTCCGCGTAGGTAATAAGTACTAAATTGATAGTCATGGACGTGGCTACCACCACAGATGCAAGTTTCATTTTCAACATTATTTAAGCAAGGAAGCACGATACGTTTAACAGTAAGTAGCTTTATTTATTAACCAGTTTTCAAAGAAATGGAGTTCCTTTCTTTTCAAATGTTTGTTACAGGTAGAAACTTAAGTCCTGACCTTGAATAGCTTAAAATGAAATTAAATTTTTAAACATCGTTCAGGTTAAAGTCAAAAAACTTGCAATTCCAAAATCGGTAACATTGTATGTATCTATAGACAATGAATCGATCTTATCCGCAAAGGTATCTGGCAGAACGATTTATGTAAACATCGTAAACATCTATGAGACGTCAGTACAAGCACATAAATCCATGTAAGAAAACCGACTACCTACCATTAGCCACATTACAACTTCGAGAGACGATATTGCACATTACATAGGTAGGTACCTGCCCACCTCATGGATTCTGTATACCAAGAAAGAAGTTTTTCTTCATTACTGAAAAACAAAAGATAGGTACAACCAGGGCTATAATAGTATACCCCATGGTGCACTCTGTTTTCACTCTGTATTGTGTGTGTCAATATTCTATAAGCATTTGTATAACTCCGTTCGTAGGGATGGTAATGCTTTTACCGATTCAACCTAAAACACAAACATCTTTTTATGATAAAAATGTTGGGTCCACATTGATGCATTGATGTAGGTAACGGTGAGCAAGAAAGAAAATTCAAAAAATGAATTTATGATGAGCATATAGAAAATATGAACTTAAGAACCACGTGATTTATCTACATTTGCTAAATAAATAGCTGAAAATTCACATAAGTAGGCACTGTTAAAAAGGCTTTACAAAAAGGATCGATGGAAAAGATCAATGGATCTTAATTATGAACTAATATGCCTTATTTGAATAAGTACGTTGTATAATTATTTCATTTTAGAAACGCTGTGGTATTAACACGCTCGGTATGTTAGACAACTGCTAGGTACTCGTTGAAACACCCTTACGGAATACGTTAAGAGGCGTTATGAAAATTTTGTCGTTTATTTTTGTGTTTGTTTAGGACTAATAGTTCGTTAATTAAGTTGTATGACCGAAAAAGGAATAAACGAAAAATTCCAATATAATATTTTGGGTTCATTGAACAATGAAGTAGGCAAAAACACATCCGACTCGGTTGTCATCGGGTAGGTATAATAGGTATTTTATCTACACGCATTAGGCCGTTGTAACCCTCTAGGAACCTAGTACCTCTAGGATATGACCCGCGCCTGCAGGATTGTAAGCAATACCGAAAACACTATCCAAGCCGATACTAGGGAATCACGCAACAGCGATGACACCCTTATCAATAACACTTTATAAACAAGATAATTTAGTATTTTCTGAAATACAACTCGCTGTTTACTGCGCAGGCAGAGATTAACTCATAATCAAAAACAAGCTTACTAGACTTTTGCAAGAACTAGTTATCCGCAGCTAATATAGTATTGGGCTTGGTTACTCCTAAAAACTTTCAACTTTACACCATTACTTGAAATAAGGTCATAACTGCAATTCTTTGTTTGTATAGAATAACTTCTTCCAATATCGTATTATTTACGTTCGAAAACTAAAATCGAGGACTCATCCCAACTACTCGCGAAAGCCACGCGCGGTAGATTTTATAGGATTTTAATATCCAAGCTCACACCCTGCGAGTCTTTGTGCGTGCACCTGACAGTGTATACGACGCAATACAATACATTTTTCAGCAAGCAACTTTTTTCAGAGACATGCCTTCATTTTATCTGCGCTCTCTGGAGTTTATACGCTTATGAAAAGACTCAGCGACTGCTCAACTACCATAATTTCGTGTATGACTATGCATATTTTCGTTAACAAGGAATATTGGATTTGAATATCCAAGCTCGCAACTGCAAGTATTTGTTCGTAGTGAGTACGACACTATAGGTATTTTTGTTTAAATTACTATATTGTTTCCTGAAAGTTCCTACGTTTGTGAGGAGACTCAAGGACAAATCACTACCTACGCATGTTGCGTGAGGCAGGAATATATGATTTTGATTATCCAGCTCGCAAAAAGCAAGTCTTTTCTCGTAGAGAGTTTGACACAAAACATTTTGAAATAGCTTTCCTGTTTCCTTTAAGTTCCTTCATTCATGAGGAGACTCAAGCATGATTCACAATCTACGCATGTTTACTTGAAGTAGGACTTTTGATTTTGTACATCCAAGCTCGCATATTTTGCAAGGCGTTTTGCGTGCACTCACAGAACAAGCGATGCAAATCTTTTTGAACTACCCTCGATATAGATTTTTTTCCCCCAGCAGGCAAATTCACAACTGCAAATCTTTGTTTAAAAGAGATTCCCTTAAGTTTCCACACTTGTGAGAAGACTCAGGGACTGTTCATCTACCCACGAATATTTGCATGGGGTAGGCTTATTGGATTTTTAACATCCAAGCTCGCTTAAATGCAAGTCTTTGTTACCGGTTTGCGTGCGACGCAAATCGTTTAGATATTATCACCTCTTGAATACTTAACGTTGTAGTGTACTTTCCGCTCCACGTATTTCCATACCTATATCTCCTTATCTCTCTGTGGGATAGAATTAGCTGTGCATACTCTTGCGAAGAGACATGTCTGATTGTGTGAAAAACTACCTGTGTGTTAGGACTATTGTGCGTGTGAACTCTTACGGTGAGACACGTCTAAATGTTAGTCTGCTACTTGAGAGTAGGACTGATGTGCGTACTCCTGCGAGGAGACACGTCTGAATGTGTGTTAACTACCTGTGTGGTAGGACTATCGTGCGTGTGAACTCTTACGATGAGACACGTCTGAATGTTAGTCTGTTACTTGCTAGTAGGACATGTGCGTACTCCTACGAGGAGACACGTCTGTATGTGTGTAAACTACCTGTGAGGTAGGACTATCATGCGTGTGAACTCTTTCGATGAGACACGTCTGAATCTTAGTCTGTTAACTGCTAGTAGACTGGTGTGCGAACTTCTGCGAGGAGACGCGTCTGAATGTGTCACCTACCTGTGTGGTAGGACCATTGTGCGTGTGAACTCTTACGATGAGACACGTCTGAATGTTCGTCTACTACTTGCGGGGTAGGACTGATGTGCGTGCTCCTGCGAGGAGACACGTCTGAATATGTACGTCTACTACCTGCGAGGTAGGACTTATATGCGCACTCCTGCGAGGAGATACGTCTGAATGTTTGCGTCAACCACCTGCGAGGTAGGACTCATAGAATACCTTTATTGAACTCATCCAATAATCATAACTTGAAAATTTTCACCAAAAATTCCATGTGATAAAGTACTTTACAAGTAATTAATTAATTTTAGTATAAAATAAATAATTTCACTGAAACGGGTACTTTTTTGTTGCTTTTTAGCAATTTACATGGAATTTTTATGGTAAAATGTAGGTACTCACCGACGATGTCTTCATCTTATCTTCTCATTTACATAGCAGTTATTATGTTTCGCAGAAACTTTCTATTCTTGAATCACTATGATGCAGAAGAAAGTCGACACAACATCGCTAAAATCTTGAGGAAGGGACATGACAAGCTAATATCACGTATTTTACAACAGCTTCACTTTATAGACAGAAAGTATATCTCCAACATAAAACATATCGAACGGCAAAAACCGTTATAAATCAAAATATTTCTCTGGCCAGTAAGTTTTAACCATGTGGCAAAACGATTTTGTCTTACGAACAAAAAACTGGCTCGATGTAAATTTAATCTACCGCGGGACTCGAACCCGTAAATTCGCTTGGCTAGCTTTTAAAAACCAGCCTTGCTACGTAGGTAGGTAATAATGTAACACCACGAGAACATCGAAGTACTACATAGGTATTTTTCAACAACGTTGAAAAAATAAATCAATTAAAAGATTATGAAAAACTTACGTACAGCAGCTACTGCAGACATTTTCTACTTTGATATGCAATAAAAGATTGCACTGTGGATATAAATCCTTAAAGTAAATCGTAAAATAAAATATATTTATTTAAATGGTTGATAGAGCGTATGGCTCAGACAACCGCACTCGACGGGAAACAAAACGCCAATGACACAAAATGACTGCTGGCTGGTGGTTGAGTTGAAAGACCGGAAGTTAGCTAGAAATTAAAACTAAAGACAGGAAGTCATGTTGTATTATTGCTAATATGACGGGAAATGATAGTGCCTATCTCTCAATTAAAAACTGATATGTTTTGCATAAAGTTACAGTCATATTAATAGTAAGGTTTCATACTTTAATTTAGATTTTATACGTGTTTTTAAATTAGTAGTGTTAATTTTGTACTTTTTGAGTATTTGTCCGAAACATTTTGTATGGAAATTTGCCTTCAGGATTACCCTTAAATAAGAATAAGAATGATTTTATTTGCTTACACATTCTACATTCAAAAGACATTCAGAAGTGGGTCTCAACTTCTGAGGCGCTGGTTTTTTGTGAAAATACGCATACATAACTATTTATCTAAAAACATTGTGTTCAATTCAATTTCATCATTTATTAGCCAAAATGTTACATTGCATAACTCTGGTAAGTCAAAATTTTAGTACAGTTAATACATAACCTTATAAAATATTTTCTATAACTATGTTCCTATACTAGACTTGCTTTGAAGTTTGTGTTCATATGTTCATTGTTTTTAGACAGCGTATTTTTCACTAGAATTTCTAAACGGCTAGGATTTGTAAGATATAATAAAATGTAACACTTGGGCGCTTTAGCCTAGGCCCATAGTTTGTCTATAAAATTAAATAAGGTTGTAAATGGGGATACGTTGTCTCGTCTTCAGTGTATTGAAAGCGCGCACTATCGAATGCTTACTACTGTGTACCGCACGTGATTGCTCACCCCTCCCCCCGCACGCGCAGGACGCCAAGTGCCCCCCCTCGGCGGGGGCCCCGCCCCCCGCGGCGGTGGGCGCGGGCGCGGTGATGTCGTCGTGCGCGGACCTGTTCCTGCTGTACAAGAAGTGCCTCGTGCAGTGCGCGCGCCTCACGCGCGGCGAGCCCATGCTGGGTACGTACCTGCCGCCCACCGGGGGCGACGGCCCACTCGGGTGAGCCGGCGGCCCACCTTGGCGTCCGCCGGTAATCAGATCATTGATGTATCTTGTGGATTAGCATCAGTTAACTCATGGCCGTAGCCGCTTTAATCAAAGTTAATATAAATACATAGCGGGTAGTTCGTCACAATGTCGTTTTGTAAGTAAACTAACTTTCGTCATCTCTGAACCTTTGTGTTTTATTGCTACTTATCAATTGCTTTCGTCAATTTGTGTCTAATAATAAATTAATAACTCGGTGTCAATACACCGGTGACGGCTGCCTGGTACTGCATCGGTAGCCATCCAATCGATGCAGGGGGCGCCCTCCACCGGAGCGTGTCCTGAGTGCGCCCCGCCCCCCGCCCCTCGCAGAGCTGGCGGGCATGTTCCAGAAGTACCTGCGCATGTACTGCGAGCGCGTGCTGCTGGCGCGGGCGCCGCGCGCGCTGGCCGCGGCTGGGGCCGTGCCCGGAGCCGTGCCCGCGCTCGTGTCCAGCCTGCACACCTACCTGCACGAGCACGCCGCCGACCCCAGGTATGTGCTGCGGGCGCGTGCTGCCGGCCGCGGCCGGGGCCGTGCCCGGAGCCGTGCCCGCGCTCGTGTCCAGCCTGCACACCTACCTGCACGAGCACGCCGCCGACCCCAGGTATGTGCTGCGGGCGCGTGCTGCCGGCCGCGGCCGGGGCCGTGCCCGGGCCGTGCTCACATCACACATGTCCGCAGGTACAGCGCGGAGGAGACGAGCCGGCTGACCAGCATCATCACCACGTGCGAGTACTGCCTCGAGACCACGCTGCATCTGCAGGACAAACTCAAGGAGAAGGTACCACTCACTACATAGTTCATATCATCAAATTATATAAATATATTTAGTAATAAATCCGCTTGATTTCTAAACAAAGGTTTTAATTAACTTAACTTTAGTTTAGAACTTTAGTACATATTATAAACCAAAGAGTCAACGAACAGAAAACCAAAGTTTAAAGATACGACACGTGTTTCGCCTCTACACGAGGCATCATCAGGAGGTGTGGACTCGCCGAAGTTCACAAATAATACAACAAATATTACGCTGTTGAATGATTTAAATACGAGTATTCCAAGGTCTCCTTTGTTGAGGATTTTTGTGACGTCGGGTCATACGACAGGCGACTCATCGCCATAACGGGTATAAATACGGGCCGGGCAACGTTGTTTATTCACATGTTTGCCCCAACCTAAATTTTAAGGCAGAGCGCCATCTGCGCTCGCCGAGAGTCCGGTGACGCAGTAACAGCCATCTGCGGCTAACTGCATTAAACGTCCATCCGAAAAAAAAAAAAAAAAAAAAAAAAAAAATGTTTATTCACTCTCGTTTCGAACTTCGGCGAGTCCACACCTCCTGATGATGCCTCGTGTAGAGGCGAAACACGTGTCGTATCTTTAAACTTTGGTTTTCTGTTCGTTGACTCTTTGGTTTATAATATGTACTAAAGTTAAGTTAATTAAAACCTTTGTTTAGAAATCAAGCGGATTTATTACTAAATATATTTATATAATTTGTTGATATTTATGGATTTCCGCAAAGTAACGCCTGAATCAATCAATTATTTTCAATTACATAGTTCATAGTTAAGTTGGGCCCTAGTTAAGCTACATTGTACTTCTCTTGTGTCTGAAATAAAATTATTATTATTATTATAGTTCATAGTATGACGTGATATTTGTTAACAACTATGGATTATACCTAGTTACACTAAATGTATTCACCTGTATGTGTGAATCATCATTTGTGTATCTACTAATTTTTATAAGTGACAGACAGGGGGACAGATATAACTTTTAGTTATTGTTGATTGTAACGGGTATTTATCGCGCTCACCTCGTTTTTGTGTCCCGACGTTTCGAGTGTATAGCAACAGCCGTGGTCACGGGCTGACTGTGACCACTGTGACCACTGTGACCACTGTGACCATACCCGTTATAATCAAATAACTATGAAATCTACGAAAAACTAGATAAAACTTTTTCAAACAATAAAAGTTCCATCTGTCACCCTGTTGCTGAAAGGGGGACAGATAGAAGCCCATCTGTCACCCTAGGCGGAGCAGGGTGACAGATGGGAATAATTTTAAACAACAATAAATATAAATGAAATAACGGTACAACTACATTTGGATTTCTTCGTCTGTCTGCTTGTCATTTTACCCAGTTGCGAAAGGAAAGAGGGTAATGTATTTACCTAGTTGCGAAAGAGGGAACTGATTTTATCCAGTTGCGAAAGAGGGTACTGTATGTATCTAGTTGCGAAAGAGGGAACTGATTTTATCCAGTTGCGAAAGAGGGTACTGTTTTTACCCAGGTGCGAAAACGGGTATTAATTTTATCCAGTTCCCAAAGAGGGAACTATTTTAACCCAGTTTTTACTTTTTCTTTTACACATTACGTTACCTATATTTTTACACCAGCGACTTCCCCAAACCTGTTTACGCAACTTTAAAGTAATTGTAACCTAAACCTATATGTATTAGGAGAACCAGCTTACATCTAGGACAAATAATTCGTGGCTTTTTAGATGTTTTGTTTTAGCGTTATGACCTACTAATTCTTAAACTATAAATTAAAAAAAAAAACGTTATTAGATTCATCTAGGTCACGGGAATACCGTGAAATATATCAAATGTTATAATATCTCAAGTGGCGGTTGCGAGCGGCCATTTTGAATGTGTATTTTCAAACTGTTTCTATAACTTAAAGGAATTTATGAATCATACTGAAAAATAAAATATAAATAACAAGCACATATTTACAAAGGTTAGCAAAAAATTAGGCAGATTGATGTGCTAGTGTATTGTGCTGTTTAATATTATTATAGTTAATGGTATCGTTAAAATTTAAATTCACTTTGACATTTAAATACCATTTAATAGTATTATATTCATTCACTGTAACTCGCACACCTTATTCTTCTTCTTATTCTGAGTAGGGGGTACAGCGGTCTGCACTGGCGTCCCGTTGAAGGGTGCATTGTGCATTGCCCCCCGAAAAATGTATTAACCCTGTCCCAGCCATCCCAGCTCCTTGAAATAACGGAGCAGGATGCTGGGTTGTTGACAGCACCGTTCCAGTAAAGTGCTGGCCGACACATTTGGTGGAGAGGAGTCTAGCAGCCTACGTAAGCCTGTCTTAACCCTACTCTCCTCTGTAGCCTGACAGTGGATGATCACATGCTCCACGGTCTCTTGATTTTGTAAGCAGCCTCTACAGATGTCGATGTCTGTAGCTCCTGTCTTAACTAGATGGTGGTTGAGATCACAGTGACCTGTGATGACTCCCACCATCAAACGAAGGTCTTCGCGTTTTAGTTTTAGTAATTTATTTGTTAGATTTTTGTCTAATTGAGGAAACATTAGTTTTGTATGTGCACAGTCAGTGCCGCGCTCCCATAACTTTTGGTGTTCTTTTTCCGCCTGTAATTAAAATTTACTCCTAATTTCAGCAGTCGGCGGATCGCACACCATAAATGGTAGAACATAAGGCACTAATAATATTCTTTAACTACATACTATGTATACTATGTTCTGGCGAATAAAAATGTTGAATGTTGAATGTTGTGTGGGTCGCCAGGTGGAGCCGGCGCTGCGGGAGCGCATCGACCTGACGCCCGAGATCGACCTCTTCCACAAAACCATCTCCAACTGCATACAGATGCTCGTACAGGTCAGTTGTACCCCACTCCGTTGTACCCCGTAGTTGTAACCAGTAGTAACTAGTACCCAATTGTAGTGTCCGATAGTACCCCTTTTTGTGTGAAAAGTAGAGTATGCTCCTCTGGGATAAAGCCTGTCTTCGTCTTGGGTAGCTTGAACCCCTCGCGTCACTCAGGACTTTACATAACTTAAGTCTCTCGTTACCTCAGGGTTCAATATGTCACCCGCGACGTAACAGTGTTACTCGTTGGTATTTTTTTTTTCATTAAGTAACACTTGAAGTGAGGGTATTGTTAAACTGTATATTAGGCTCTAGGGAAAAAAACTGAAATCTGTTCAAAGAAGTTCAGTTATAATAATAAATATTTTGGACATTTCACACAGCGCCATCTAGCCCCAAACTAAGCAGAGCTTGTACTATGGGAACCAGATGGCTGATAGAATACTTATATAGATTTTTTTTTTTTTGTAAATACATACATAGAATAAGTAGAAAACACCCAGACTCAGGACAAACATCGATGTTCGTCACACAAATGTTTGTCCCGAAGCGGGAACCGAACCCGCGACGCTCGGCGTAGTAGTCCAACGTACTTGCCACGACCATACGTGTCGTCAGTCGTTCTCAATCTTGATTCAGTGTTTACTTTAGGTAAACAAAGATAATTGTTACCATAGGACCTGGAGGCGTCCTGCGAGCCGGCCCTGCAGAGCATGGCCAAGACCCCCTGGCTGCACGTGGCGGCGGTGGGCGACCAGAGCCCCTACGTGGCGCACATCCTCGCGCAGCTGCGGAGCGCCGTGCCCGCGCTGCGCCACCAGCTCGCCGCCTCGAGGAAGTACTTCACGCAGGTATACCACTACTCACTACTCACTACTCACTACTCACTACACACTACGTACTACTCACTACTCACTACTCACTACTCACTACACACTACTCACTACTCACTACTCACTACTCACTACTCACTACTCACTACGTACTACTCACTACACACTACTCACTACTCACTACTCACTACTTACCTTACCTATTATTATTCATTCATTTATTATCAGACAATACATCCATATTACACTACACATTGTTAGGGTTCGTAATGTTCATGGAAGTATGCTGATGATTCCATACTGCAAACCACTCAAAATCCGTGGTTGGAACGGAACGGTCTGATGGTTGGAATGCAGTAAGCATTCATTCATTTATATTTATTTGACTGGCAACTATTTTAGAATTGTCGGTAGTGAAAACATCCACGATCGGGGAATGACGTGAACCAATCGGAGAGCTCCGCTCGATGGCCGAGCGCTGCGATTGGTCGTTGCCGATGACCGATCGTTGGAGCTCGGGTTTTTTCGAGAGAGCTCGGTTAACGATAATGGCGGGTGATGTTCAGTCCGGCATTCTGTTTGGTGCCTTCAGCGAAGAAACATCTATCTAACTGTATAACCTGTATGTACCTGGTTCGAAGAATAAAGTGTGATTTATACGAGTACGTTGGTGTATTCTTGGAAGTCTCTATCCTGATACAGAAGTAGATCTTACAACATGTAAAATATATATGTTTATATAATTACATGACTTTAAAAATAACTTAGAACTAAAAATAAATGTCATGATGGAAAAAATACGTTAAATTATTTAAAAATAACTTAACTCTAAAAATTAAAGTCAAAATGAAATAAATTATGAATAACCTATATGAGGCTCCTTTTGTGCACATGTTTTCGAACATTTTCAGCTTTATTTAGAAACGAGTTTTACGCAGACCAGGATTTTTCATTGTTGTTCCAATATGCGCAAAATTATATCGTCTTATGGAATGGTGACTTGAATTTAAATGACATATAATTATATTTGATCTGTGGTAACGAATGTAGTTTGACTAAGATGCAAACGAAACAATAACGTAATATTTTAGGACATTTCACGCCATCTAGCCCCAAACTAAGCAGAGCTTGTATTATGGGAACCAGATAACTGATACAATACTTAAACACTTTTTTTTTGTAAATACGAATACATTGATAGCACCCAAACTCAGGACAAACACCGATGTTCATCACACAAATCTTTGTCCTGAAGCAGGATTCGAACCCGCGACACCGGGCGTGACAATCCAACACACTTGCCACTCGATCATGACAAACTGTACATTTATCGTACTGAATGTAGGAACTTTATATTTATTCTCATCATGTGACGTATAAATATTTTATTTACGAAATAAATAATTATTTTTCACAGTTCTGCATCCGCTTCGCAAACTCCTTCATACCCAAATTCATACAAAACATATACAAATGCAAGCCGATATCCACAGAGGGTTCCGAACAGCTGTTACTGGACACGCATATGCTGAAGACGGCATTGTTGGAGTTGCCGTCCATCTGTTCCGAGGTGAAGAGACCGGCGCCAGCAACTTACACCAAAGTGGTCATCAAACTGATGACCAAAGCGGAGATGATTTTGAAGTTGGTGATGGCGCCAGTTGAAGGGAATTTGGATGGTTTTGTGTCACAGTTTGTCCGTCTGTTGCCAGCAGCTTCCCTCGCGGAGTTCCACAGGGTACTGGATATGAAGGGGGCTAAGTTGTCAAAAATACAAATGGCCGCTTTGGATGCTAGTTTTAAGGAGAAGAATAAATAACTGTTGAAGTGTGTGTAAGTGTATGAAAGGAGCCACTTCGAGGCGTACTTGAAATCCTTTCACCACACTGGTTCGAAAGAAATAGTAACACGATATGAAGAAGAACTGTTTTTACTCGACTGCAAAGAAGAAGAGTGTTTGCAAAGAAGAAGAGTTTTTGCAAAAAAACATTCTTATCCTAGGTACCAACAATTGGTTGTCTGGTAGAAAATACTCCAGCATTAAGTCCTCCATTTGTACTACATTTATTTAAATGTGTATACATTAAAGTATTAAATAATGTAAGTAATGTTCTTGGATGCGTGTATATATACATATTGTATGTGAATATAATTATGTTCCTTTCTTAAGCGTCGATGGCACAGAGCTAGTTTACAAGCTACAAGCCAGCGAGTTCGATAGTGCTTGTAAACTTGCCCCTATGTCATCGACTTGTTTACAATCTGCTAGTTGACAATTCTTCCCAAAAGCTAACTCGCTTACTCGCTAGCTTTTAAACTCGGCTTGTAGTGTGTAAACTAGCTCCGTGTCATCAACGCTTAACACCATTTACTGTCGCCTCGGAAAGTGGCACATGTGGGAGCTCATTTACATGTATATTGTAAAATAGCTAAGTAGGGTAAACAAACCTATTATTGACAACCCCGCTTATTAATAAATAAAATAAAAAATATTTATTTCAGACCATGATAGATCCTTAAAGGCATGTTATCATAAAAACTAAGTTATGAAACATACGATTATTAAATTTTGTTGATGACCCAAATATTATTATTGGCACCCTAGAGTTTAATGCGAAAAAACAAGGAAATTATTGATTATACAATTTCAGTATACTTTTTTTTTTTACTTCACTACATTTTTTTATTACAGCATAAGCTTACTACTACAATCTATATATAGGTATATTATAAAATTTACAAAAGGAAACAATTGGGCCACCCATAGACCGTTGCAAACGATCTATAGGTAGCTCAACTGCTCCAACTCGATACCCGATGGCAGCGTGCCGAGGATACTGGCTGCATTGCCTCTTTGTATCGCAAGGCTTATTCTTTGGCCCAGATACTATATATAATACTATATTTATACTTTTATAACTTTTAAAGGCCCCGCCATTAATGGCGCCTTTAGTGTCAATAATAGGTTGGTTTACCCTATTAACGAAACCATTGTAAATGATAATTTGTAATGAATATTTCTTAATTGTTATTGATAATGAATAATTGTTACAAAAATGCAGAAAAATAATTAAAATTTACATTCCAAATGTACATAATCTTAAAAATATGTAGTGCAATTATATTAAATTATTAATATTAGAATATCTATGTTTTCTTTGTTAGTATTTTTACTATTCCCCTGCAGGATTCCGTCTAGATGGATACCAACATAGTGTCAGACATTCTACCGCAAAGCAGTTATGTGTAAGCATTACTGTGTTCCGGTTCAAATGGCACGTTATCTAGTCTAAAATTACCTAAGTACTTTCGAGGATGACCATCAAAATGTACCTACAAGGTAATTCATAACTCAATGTTCTGTGTAGGACTGTTCTGGTCATGAAAAGGCGCGACCTATAAAACTCATTTGTCCCATTTGTCACCCTGCTCTGTCCGCCTAGGGTAATAATTATATCTACCATAGGGCAGTAGGCACATAAGTAGGTACCAAAAGCCGTGTTGGCCGAGTGGAAGGTGCCTCGACTTTCGATCCGAAGGTCGTGGGTTCGAACCCGGTCGTACACCAATTGATTTTTCTGTTCAAAATCTGTGTGCATTAACGGTGAAGGGAAACATCGTGAGGAAACCGGCATGTCATAGAACCTGAAAAGTTCAAAAACATGTGTTAAGTGCAAGAGAGGTCTCTTCGAGGCGCACTTGAAATCATTTCACAACACTGTTTCGAAAGAACTAGTGACACGATAAGAAGAAGGAGAGGTGCTTACCTAGCTCATCTCGTCATTTATTAACAATAAGTTACGTAAAATATCTCTACCTAAGTACCTACCTAGGTTAGGTAGGTTACATACCTACCTAGGTAGACATATTTTTTTGTTTTTTAATGTATCACTGATTGTTTAATTTGAGTTTATTAGACTACTTTTGATGATACCTTACAAATTATGTAGACCAAAAAAATGAAATAAATAAGGCAAAACTTTTTTTTCGGATAATTTTTTTCTTTACGCATGCTCACCTAACTAAGTTCGGTGCCAAATTCATCGTAAAATTGTCTGTTAAGAGCAACATTTTTTATTATTTGGCAAGCTGACAAAGTGCTGAAGTTTTTAACAATAGTTTGAACCAATGAAACAACAATTTTGTACTGTTGCGAAAATTTTGAAAATTTTACTCCGTTCAACTCAAACCTAATATTTTCACTTTCGACCCTATTTTCGGTAACTTGTAATGAAGAATGTTGTGTAGTTGATTATAACGTATGAAAGAGTAATTCAAGACAATCATGTTTGAGAAAAAAAAATCATAAAAATCTTACTATTAATTAAGTTATGATTTTTTTAAGGTGCCCCGGAAGTAAATTCAAAAATACACATAAAAAAAATCATAACTTCTAAACTACTAAAAATCGCAGAACATACTATTATATACATATTTTCGGATACACCCAGGTGTCAGAAATCTAAAAAAAAAAATTTGACGTCACTTTTTGGCTGACCCTGTAAATGGATATAAGACTAGAGGCATTGAACAATTACCAATCAACACCAAAGGTATCTAACTAGGTTAAACAAGCAATTTGGACACTTACATTTTAAACTGTAAGTAAGTATTTATTACTCATTGATAAAATTTAGAAATTCAGACCCGTTTTATATAAAACGTTGGGACAATTTCCCAAAATTACAGTAATTTTTGTCTAGCACAAGGGAAAACATACAAGATGAAGACCATACTGGTAAGTGACATTGCTCATTCAATTTGGATCTTTGTGTTGAGCATTTGAAAAAATATTCAGTTTTTATCATGTTTAGGTGAAGCATTATAGATACCTACTTAGGTACTTAGTTATTTTTATTTTTTTTATAATTTCTTACTACTTTACTTTAATTTTAACCAACCACGACAATTTTCACACTAATTTTGAATTTTTTAGGTATAATTACCTACTACATAGGTATGTACCTACCTATGTAGAATCATTTGAAGAAATATAATCACTAATATTTAGAATTATATTTAAAGATTTTGTAATAAATAAATAATACCTACTCATTAATCAATCATTATCTATAAAAGGCTTAGGTATGCCTACTTGCACCAAACTGTCAAAGTTCCCAAGCAATTACTTTACTCGCTTGGTAGTTCTTAACAGTCCAGATTCTGACCGTTAAGAACTGCCAAGCGAGTAAAATACCTATTTGCTTAGGAACTTTGAAAGTTTGGTGCAAGTCCGCATTAGTCCTGACTGAGTGACTGACAGACAACGCATAGGCCGAACCACTGAACATAGAGACTTGATACTTAGAGAGTGTTTATCAAAAGCTGAAAATGCGTACATATAAATAAAATATAATACCTAAGTTGCAACGCAAACTAAGTTGTGAGAGTCAGCTATCTATTAACACTACAGTACACGCGCCTCTTTTCTTTACACGAGTACACACGTGGCCTACTATAAAATGCCATTTTGAAATGTGAATAATTTGGGTCTTTTTTTTTTTGAATAAAATAACAAATGGAATACAAAATGTATAGCGAGCTACTTATTATTATTATTATCATAACTTAAAGAAAAATATGTTAGCAGAATGGGAACCATTTCGTAAACGTCTAAGAAAACTCGAAAATGCGTACGCGCCAGGGTTGCACGGGGACGGGGTGCTGAACCGTTGAAGAATGTATCTGACGAGGCCAACGAGGCTTACCTAGAATGTCATGTTGCTAACGCGCTCAACTAAAAAGTGTTACCCTGGTCTACTATATAGGCCGCGCGTGTACTCTAGTGTTAATACGGGTCCTGTCTAGACTGCATTTGTACCTACTGTACCTACCTAGATCCTGTGTTCGGTGGTCGTAATGCTGGCCATCCACTCGGAGGCTGGCTGCCCCGCCAGCACCGGCGCTGGCAACTCTGGTTGCCCCTCTGGAAACTGCGGAAACTCTGGCTCTGGTGGTTCGGGGTCCGGACAAGGCGGTCAAGGTAACTGCTGACTAACTTTGAGTCACACACAATCAAAAAGTTTAGATGGATTTTTGTCTGTTCATAATCAGCCTATAATGTTCCCATTGCTGGGACTCAGGCCTACTTTCGGCAGGAGAGTGAATGGGTCTTAATCCAGCACACGGACCCAATGCGGATTGGTGGATGTCACATACCATAGAACATTTATTATATTTTTTTCTGTCCTTTGACTTGCCGGTTTCCTCACGATGTTTTCCTTCACCGTTGCGTGACCGTGAGATGCATACAAAGATTTTTTCGACTGAAAAAACCCAATTACGCATGACTGTAAATGTTTCGAACCCGCGACCATCAGATCAGACAGAAATATGATTTCATTAAAGACTGCGATGTCTCAATGGTAACGTATACAACACAATGTATGGTCCCTCAGGCTCCGGCACGGCAGGGTCGGCGGCGGGCGCGGCGGCGGCGGGGCAGGACCTCACGCTGCAGACCGCCACCCTCGAGCAGAACGGCACCACCTTCAGCACCACCAACGTCACCGCCGCGAACGGTGCCATCGCCGGCGGCGGCGTCAGCGCCGGCCCGGCTAGCAACTAGGCCACGCTGCTGGCAATGTTGCCAGGCCGCTGGCTATTGTTGCCACGCATCTGTCGATGACGATATAAATTGGCTAATGATAGCTTTTCCTTAACAAGGCTTTCACCATTTCTTTCGCATTGATATTTTGAATTTTAAGGGTGCTCTCATTGTCATATAACATAACATATCAGAATATATATTATGAACATACAATCATACATACTTGATTTGAAAATTGTTTGAAGTAATTAGGCAATACGCTTGATGTTTGAAATCTTAATAAAATTTAATATTTATTACTACGCACTATAAATAATTATACATACCTAGGTACATATTTTCTTACCGAAAGTACCTAGGTACCTACATTATTTCTGTTCTGAGACATAATTAGGTACTTTAAATCGAACGCAGTAGGAATACTATAAGGTTATTAGTAGGTAGGTTCCTATACTGTAATCATAAACTGTAATGTAGGTATGTACCTAGCTAACAGCTTGTTTTTGCAAACATTTAGTCAATGGATCAGTTGAACAGTTCTGTGATGCGTTTTATTTACTCAAGTGCGCATAATGTACCTAGTACCTACCTACTACACCTTAGATATGTGATCTATCGTCACCAAGTTAGGGCGCACAAGGCTGCTAAGGGTTCTTTCTTATATCTAAGTTCTTACTTAAAGTAGTTACTTACCTAAGTACTTAGATACTTGCTTACTTACGACACAGGACCATAGGCCAGCTGGTACCATCCTATCGGGGGTGCATAGCATAAGCATAATCACCCTATAATGTTCCCACTGCTGGGACTCAGAGAACATTTTTTTTTTCTGTCCTAAAAAGAGATGTCGGTAAGAGTGTAAAGGGTTAACATGCCGGTTTCCTCACGATGTTTTCCTTCACCTTTCGAGAACGTGGGATGCATACATATATTTTTTTCGACCGAAAAAGCACATTTATGTTTGACTGCCACCGGGATTCAAACCCGCAACCATCACATCGCCAGGCAAGGGCCTTATCCACGCGGCCACCACGTCCATATCGGGGGTGGGCCTCACATAATTTTCCTTTATTCCTTCATTTTTGGTGTAACCAGGACTTGCGCGGCCAAGAAGGCCTACGCCAGTTGATATAATCAATAGGTCTGCAAATTGTCATGACTGACTGACTGTCAACGCACAGGCCAAACCACTGGACGTAGAGACGTAGAAATATGGAGGGTATGTTTTTCAAGATCTGAAAGTGCGCAGGTAGGTACCTACTTAGGATTTTTGTTAGGTAATAAGCAACGAAACGAAGTTGTGGGCTCCAGTTAGTGAGGTGATGTAGCTTAACTTTTAGGTTTAGTAATACATCAATCCGAATTATTCCTATGTATCTGTCACCCTGCTCTGTCACCCTTAGGGGGACAGATGGGCCAAAAAAAGTTTTATCTGTACGCCTTTTAGCAACAGGGGGACGGAAGGAACTTTTAATAATTGAAAAAGCTATATCTGTCCCCACGTCAGTAACAAGGGGACAGTCAGAACTATTTATTCCTGTCTGTCCCCCAAAAAATAAAGGTACACTGATGTACAGACAGCGTCAGAGATATGTATCCCCCTGGCACAAGAGACCCAGCTAAAATCCTTTCTAAAAATTGTAATATTTAAAATGATTTTTGGTTATACAAATATAATCTATTTTTTAAGGGCAAAACTTCTCCATACGCCGCGGCGGTGATTTAAAGGGATTTTCACACCGCCTGCTCGACAATATTCAATTACATATCATGCTATCATCAAGGTAAAGCTAAGCATTACCTACCAAGGGAGGTAGGTAATGTTGTATGAAACTCCCAAGGGTAGTAATGTGATTTGAATTTGGAACGTCAAATTTGTTTGGAAACTCGTGGAAAACTCTAAGTAAAAGAACGCCCATTGAAAAAGGTTTGTTCTAAAATAGAACTAGCCACTCATAAAAAAAAGAAAAAAAGGCGCGACTTCGTTCGGAGCCCTGGCTTTTTTTTCGCCTCGCAGAAGGTGTGAAAAGTAGAGTATGCTCTTCTGGGATAAAGCCTGTGTTCGTCTTGGGTAGCTTGAACCCCTCGCGTCACTCAGGACTCTACATAACTCCCTCGCTTCGCTCAGGAGTTAACTGAGTCCCTCGTTAGCTCAGGTTTCAATATGCCACCCGCGACATAAGACACTGCTTTATCCCCTTAGTGCATAATCTACTATTCTAGATCCTGGAGTTGCGTATGTTTTGTGATTACAAGTATGTAGTTATTTTTAAATCTTCAAAATGTAGGTATGCGCGAGCGAGAGGGCGAATCTATGGTACTATTCACCTTAAAATTATACGCCTGTAAAAAACAGTGTTCTAACAATACTCTCATCGAATGGACAATAGAACAGTGATGCTGACTTGCACCAAACTTTCAAATTCCCTAATTAACAACTTTACTCGTTTGACAGTTCTTAACGGTCAAAATCTGTACTGTTAAGAACTACCAAGCGATTAAAGTAATTGCTTAGGGACTTTGACAGTTTGGTGCAAGTCAGCATCACTGTTCTATAGTCCATTCGATGAGAGTACCTACTGATAGAACACTGTTTTTTACAGGCGTATAATTTTAAGGTGAATAGTATTACATTATGTAATAATATTATTTATTATTTGCCTACATGTTAGTAGGTAGGTACTTAGATGGTTTTTTTAATTTAATTTTTTTTTTTTTTTTTTGTAAGAACAAAATTTTTCTTATACTGAATTTTAAAATGTAATGACGAGGATCTATAATCCCAAATAAATATTTGTTAAATAGTTATGCACATCGCATAAATGGCTTTGTTTCGATATTAAATAGATACTTATTGTAAAAAAAAAACAATGCTATGTAGAGTTTTATTTTTTACTACAAAAGGCACCTCGCTGTCTGTGCACGATCACTACACACCGCTCCACGCTCGGCGCACACTAGTGGCCAACATGGGAATCACACAGGTGAAAATAATAATCAGCAATTAAAATTTTGCATCGATTTCAAACCTCAATACTCAATACATTTATTGTCTTCACATGGTAAAAATGCTGACCAATAGTACACAAAGTGGTAGAATCACATGTGAGCCCCTTTAGGGCACAAGAGACCCTTTTTTTTGGCGATTTGGCGTCACCGCGCGCTCGACATTGCCCCAGTGCCCGTGAAACGCTATATGTTAGTCTCTAAGGTATATATCATATAGGCCCTAGTTAAACTTAACTAGCGTTACTGTACTTTTCTTGTGTCTGAAATAAAATGATTATTATTACATAGGTATATATTGTAGGCCCTTGCCTTGCGATCTGATGGTCGCGGGTTCGAAACCCGGTGGCAGTCATGCGTAAATGGGTTTTTTCGGTCGAAAAAATCTATGTATGAATCCCACGTTCTCGCAACGTGAAGGAAAACATCGTGAGGAAACCGGCATGTCGTAGAACCTAAAGTTCGAAAACTTGTGTCGAGTGCACGAAAGGAGCCCATTCGAGGCGCACTTAAAATCCTTTCACCACACTTGTTCGAAGGAACTAGTGACACGATATTTTTTTTTAATTATTAATACTACAGTATTATAAGTAGGAGCAGGCAAACCGTGGTTTTTGCTACATACATTAAAATTTGAGTGCATACTTTCACAATCTAATATTAATTTATTTACTTGCCTATTTGCTATACTTAGAAAAGTGTAATCTAGACCATTTGCCTCTTTATTTATTCCTCCATTCCTTTATTCTCCTATTTATTCTGGAATGCATCTTCCAGATGCATTCCAGAATAAATATGTAGTTTTTCTTATGTGTAAAGATTGCGTATAGTAGCATAAGCTGGCTTCTCTATCTGGCTGACTGCCTACAGGCCGTCTCTGTCCAGTGCTGATGCACCGTCATAACTCTCGTCAGACTTGTAGTAGATCAGTACTTTAACAACGTATCATTGAAGTGGTTATACATAGATTATGCACTAAGGGGATAAAGCAGTGTCTTATGTTGCGGGTGGCATATTGAACCCTGAGCTAACGAGAGACTCAGTTAACTCCTGAGCGAGGGAGTTATGTAGAGTCCTGAGTGACGCGAGGGGTTCAAGCTGCCCAAGACGAAGACAGGCTTTATCCCAGAGGAGCATACTCTACTTTTCACACCTTTTGCGAGGCTATAATAAGCCAGGGCTCCGAACTCAGCAGCCAACACCGTCTTTTGTTTCAGAATCTTTGAAGTCGCGCTTTTTTATTTTTTTTATGAGTTGCCAGTTCAATTTTAAAACAAACCTTTTTACAATGCCATATGAGCGTTCTTTTACTTATTATTTTCCACGAGTTTCCACACGAATTTGACGTTCCAAATTCAAATCACATTACTACCCTTTGGAGTTTCATACAACATTACCTCCCTAGGTCGGTAATTCTTTGCTTTACCTTGATGATAGCGTGATATGTAATTGGATATTGTCGAGCAGGTGGTGTGAAAAAGCATGTTCCTATTAAAAAAAGGGCCTGATCTATTCTATTAATTCTTTAGATATGTATTTGTTTACAATGTGCTAGTTGCACAAGATGTAGGCCAGGGAACCATCTTGTCGCTTTTAGATTTTTCACGCGCATTTGACACAATCAATATTTCGCTTTTAATTTCCAAACTCTCTTACTATGGTTTTCATAGCACAGCGACGAGATGGTTTGCTAGTTATCTGAGCGAGCGGTCCCAGCTGGTTGAGCTACAAAAAACGGATGGTTCATGTGCTTATTCCGATACAATGCCGGTTACCAGGGGAGTCCCTCAAGGATCCATTCTTGGTCCCATACTTTTTGCTTTGTATTGTGTCGATATAACAACGAAAATCGAAAATTGCGATTATCACATATACGCGGATGACTTACAACTTTATATTTCTTTTATTCCCTCTGATACTTACCAAGCTGCTGACAAAATGTATCTTAACCGAATTAATGATTGGTGCGAAGCAAACAGTCTTGTCCTCAACCCTCTTAAATCCAAATTTAGAGTTCTTGGTTCTAAGAACCAAATTAGCCAAATTTTAACGCATGACCGTAATGTGTTTATGAAGTGAAACTCCTCTAGAGCCCGTAACGGAAGCTCGAAATTTAGGTATACTAGTTGATAGTACTCTGCGTTTTGAAAAATATGTAATACAAACTGTGAGTAACTGTTTTTATCGGCTTTCAATTTTGTACCGAATGCGTGACTACTTAAGCATTGAAATTCGAATTAATCTATGCGACTCGCTCATCCTTTCTAAACTTAACTATGTGGATAATGTATTTGGGGAATGCCTTCTAGCCCGTTCGAAAAAATTAATCCAGCGTATACAAAATGCCTGCGTTCGATACCGCTTTCCTATACCTCGACGTCATCACATATCACCTTTTATAAATAAACACGGCTTGTTAAATATGTCGTCTCGTCGATCACTTCACTTCGCAACCCTCCTCTTTGGTGTTATAAATAAACAACAGCCATCGTATCTATACGAAAAACTTCATTTCTCAGATCGTAATAAGCGGATTGCCTCGTTATTAATATGTCCAAGCCATAGAACGACTGCATTTCGTGGTAGCTTTCGATATGCTGCCACGAAATGCTGGAACAACCTGCCACCACCGGTCAAAAACTGTTTAACTGTTAGCTCTTTTAAAAAATCGCTAAAAAATACTTGTTAGATGAACAAAAATCTCTGGCTAAGTAGTCTTTCTTGGCTTAAAATAAAATTTGTTTATTTTACTTATACCTATCATTATTAGATTTATTATATATTTATATTTTTTGACATATCTAAGCTTATTTTGTCGGTCAAATGTTGTGTTAATTTTTGCAATTTTGCTTTTGCAATTTTGCTTTTATTATAATTTTGTACACTTGTAGCTAGGAGTATATTGTATCTATCAAGCGTTTCGCTTTAGTTGATGTACACGCACACTATGGTGCCACAGAAAACCAGCGCTCTATTCTATTCTATTCTATTCTATTTGATGTGACAGGTATTGGCGTTGTTGTGTTTGATATCGTCCCAAGTGGTATCCCTGCCGCGGCCGGGCTCCGCAGACCGCCCTGTCGCCAGCGCCCTAGCTTTGGGCGACGACGCCGACGCGGGCGCGCTCGTGCTCGGCGACCGCGGAGTCGCCGACAGCACCGCTGTTGGGGGCGACGCCGACGCTTTATCCGGCGTTATCGGAGCGGACGGCGTCGCTAACGCCAAGGCGTACGGCAAGAACGCCGTCGGTGAAGCCTACACCATAGGTAAATTCAAAAGTTGGCTAATTTACGAAAAATGTAACAGAATATTTAAAAAAATAAAAAATAATTAATTTAAATTTGATTATAGGTAGGTAGGATACATATTTATTTTGTTGTAACAATTAATTAATTACTGAGATTTTATGTGATAGTGACGTTCTGAAATTGAATGAGATTTTTATTGTTTGATTCCTTGTGTGCGTATATTTTGATTTTTATAGAACGTACATATTTTGTGTATTTGCGGTGAAGTGTGTGAGACCAACACTTATTTTAAAACTTTCGATGTAACCATACTTCAGGCATAATAAATCATTTCATTTCATTAGGCAAAAATGGCGTCGCAAACTCGCTCGCGAAGGGGAAAGACGCCACCTCGCTCGCCGGCGGTTTCGGCGACGGCAGCACTGCCAACGCCGACTCTCGTGGAAAGAACGCGGTCTCCGAAGCTCTGGTGGTTGGCAACAACGGCGTAGCCAACGCCAACGCCGCGGGAGACAACGCCCTGTCCATCGCCGGCGCGCAGGGCAGCGCGGGCGTCGCGCGGGCAACCGCCACGGGGAAGAAAGCGAAATCCATAGCCGTTTCTATTGCTAAAAATTGATAGATTGTTCTTAGACTTAGTAGACCAAACTACTAAGTTAGCTATGCTATGTTTAATATTTGATTGACGCGATAAGAAGAAGAATTAATAAACAAGTTTTAATAAACGTAGTGTTTGCATTATTTTTTTACGAACTAACTATCTTCCTAATCTTACCTACTTTTATTAAAATTGAAAACCAAAGACCCAAACACTGTTGAACACTGCATGCAAATTAATATTATACCTAGCTCTGGAAATGAATACAATTTAATATTATATGTTTATTTAAATATTACTTAGAAAAAGTCTCTTGATGGAAGAGACCATAAAGTTAGAATGTAAAGAGGGGTAATGACATTTCAAATGCGATACAAGAAATGATAATAAGCATGTGCGAGTGATTGTCTATGTGTTGCTCAAAAATAGTGATGGACATTCAATAAGATGTTTTATCGACATCGATAACTGTGATACCTACCCATTTTGCGTCACAAGTCTTAATAGAGAAAACAATAGTGCCTACTACACAATCATGTTGTTAATAGAGGGTTAATGAGTGGATAATCCTTCAGCTGCATGTGGGGGTCATCAGAAAATGAAAATATGTTCCCAGTAGAAATCCCACGGACTTAGAATTTTTACTGGGTACATATTTTCATTTTCTTATTAGTCCTGAAGTCCCCCCGCAGCTGAAAGATTATTCACTGATTACGTCACCACCTGTACATATGAAGATTTTAACCAAAGGAATGAGATGGGTTTGGTTATTACTTATTAGATATCTACTAAAGACTAAAGAGCCAAGTTTTGGCGTTATTTAGGAACAAAAACTTATCCATCCTCACAAACTTACATTCATAATACATAGTAGCAGGACTTACCAATATTTACCTACAACTTACTCACCAATCCAAGTAGGCGATAGTCTTCGAAATAAGATTGTAATAGCTAGGAAGTCGATTGTGTATATATAATATATATATTTGTTCTTTTTTTAAAGTTGGTTGATTATAATAAACAATAATGAAGCCCATGCAAATGTTTTATTCAATGACTAAAAAATACTTTATTTAAGAATATTAATTCTGAGTTTTGTCATTATATGTAGGGCCGATACGTAAGTATACCTGTCTGTCATAATATATGTAGCCTATTAGTTTCAGGTAGGTAAGGTAGGTACTATAAAATAGGGATCCAATTGCAATATGAAGTTGGATCTCGCTTTTTCTTGAGTTGAATCTGTAAAAGAGGTTGATGTATGATTTAAGTCCCTATCTAATAATTACTTGACTAATGCCTACTTGCACCAAACTTCCAAATTTCTAAACAATTACTTCACTCGCTTGACAGATCTTGATCGGTCTGAATCTGAACCGTTAAAAACTGCCAAGCGAGATTGCTTAAGAGCTTTGACAACTTTGTTCAAGTCGGCATAAGGTCACAAAATACATTCTTTATGCCTGAATTGAAACATTGTTCAACATGGTACTTACTGGAACATGTAACGTAGGCAGCGAACCTTTCTTCAAAACACGTTAATGTATTCTGAATAAAAAAACAATCGTTTTTAAAATGATTGCTGCAAACTTTTATATTGTTTTGATGATCGCTCTGTTTCTGAAGAATTTGTAACCATTTTTTTCTGTTTTGCGGATCCTTTGGTAAGCTGAAATTAAATAAGTAAAAACGATTAGTTATAATAATACTCGTATTTTAAGAAACTAAATAAAAATGACGCAAGTGGTAAATTTATTTTAATTAGGTAAAAATACCCTAACGATAGAAAAGAAAAGAGTTTTGTACCACTTTGCATAACTACTTACTCATTAGGTACTATCGATATTTCATGACGTCATCATTTTATCAAGCCCTAGCGTAACGAAGCAATATTTGTTTTTACATGAAAAATCTATTATTTCTCCATATATGTAAGAACCATTTGTACACACGGCAAGAGCAATCAAAACTCCACAAGGCACAACGATTTTATAACTAATTGTAGAAGAAAATTGTCCAAAATTTTTTCTACGAAAATAAACCAAATATTTTCTTTACTCACCTGTGAAATGAATGATTATCTGGGTTATTTCTTTGCGTTGTGCCACACGTATTGATTGAGCAACTAACCATGCTCTTTAAAATAAATAAAATGGTTTAATTTTGTAGATAATTGTAAAAAGATAAAATAATTTACAAACAATAACTGACGAGTTCTCCTGGGTATCAAAAGGTTTTGAGTGACGTGACTTAGTTCTATACTGCTCTTAATCATAAAAAGCTATACTTGCATCTCTTTCATTAACCGATCTTTTGGGGGCGACAGCCGAAAGTATCCGAGATCTGTGGAAGAGACAGATGACGAGAATATGTCAATTTCATGACAAACATCGTTATAAGACGAACACATTCTATAAATTGGAGAGTGCTGACTGTATTTTCTATTTTATCTCTCTAAATATCTCTATTAAGTTCCCTACTTTTATTAAAATTAAAAACCAGAAACAGCCTTTTTTCCGTCTGCACGGTCTGCACTGTCATGCCGCTTCCTCCCTTTTGTGACCCCATTTAGACCAACTGTCCTAAAATCTTTCATCAACCGTTGTTTCATCTTTTAGACCGGCACCACCAAATGCAGCCACGCCCAAAAGTATGCCCGTGGCTTCGACTGCGTTACGTCGCTTCCTCAACTTTATGTCATCCTTCAGACCGGCACCGGTACCAAATACATCCACGCCCACCGTGGCTCCGACTGCGTTACGTCGCTTCCTCAACGTTATGTCATCCTTCAGACCGGCACCGGTACCAAATACATCCACGCCCACCGTGGCTCCGACTGCGTTACGTCGCTTCCTCAACGTTATGTCATCCTTCAGACCGGCACCGGTACCAAATACATCCACGCCCACCGTGGCTCCGACTGCGTTACGTCGCTTCCTCAACGTTATGTCATCCTTCAGACCGGCACCGGTACCAAATACATCCACGCCCACCGTGGCTCCGACTGCGTTACGTCGCTTCCTCAACGTTATGTCATCCTTCAGACCGGCACCGGTACCAAATACATCCACGCCCACCGTGGCTCCGACTGCGTTACGTCGCTTCCTCGACTGCGTGGCACCTCGTGAAGCCTCCAACAAACTCAGATCGCGTCGCTTCCTCAACAGTTTGGCTCCTGTTAAATCGGTGATACCAATGGCATCCACATCCACGGCGTCATTTGTAAGAACCTCACGTTTCTGTCTGTCCAAAGCGCTGTCAATTTGTTGGTTGTGAAGAATTATTCCATCACGAAAGTCATTCAATGTGATTCCTCGTCGATTCCTCAACTTGACGACGTCATTTTCTAATCCTACTTTGACATCTATATTGGATAGTTCGGCTGCTACCAGGGTTGAGGCCGCCAGCAGGACCAAGCAAGCGATCTGAAGAGGCGTCATTTATAAAGTACAACAAAAAATTAATTATACTTAATTAGGTATCACCTATATATTATATTATATAATCATCGCAGAATGTGAAACTGACATTGTTTAGGTCTTTCTGCCAGACATTCTACACGTGTCAGCTCTGGACTGACTACACCAAAAAGACGCATGACGGCATAAGGGTTGCCTATAATAACATCTTCAGGCACCTGATGGGCCTGAAGCGCTTTTGTAGCGCTTCCGAAATGTTCGTCGAGGCTCGGGTCGACTCTTTCAACGCTATTCAGCGGAAGAGGATCGCGTCCTTTATGTCCAGAGTTTACTCATGTAATAATATCATTATTAGAAGTCTGGCAGAAAGACTTATACTCACGAGAACGTATAGACGTTGGGTGGAGCTTGCCACCTAAATTCTACTTTTTTTGTAATTTATTTTATAATTATTTATTTTTTTACTATTTTGTTTTGTTTTTTAGTGTAATAAGATAGGACCAAAAAAATTCAGACACCTTGTCAATAAAAATGAAATATCTCCATTTCCCAATAATGTTTGTAACTTTTTACGATGCAGTTTTATTAACATTGAAAAAGCCTAATAGGATAACATATAATATTACCCTGACACTTCTATTTTTCGAAAATTAGCATCGGACCAAAATGTACTTCGTACTTATAGCGTAATCAGCCTATAATATTCCCACCGCTGGAACTCAAGCACACTTTTGGCTAGGTTAGGTACCAGTAGTGATTTTCTCACGATGTTTTCCTCCACCATTAAAGTAAAAAGGTAATAATTGTAAAATATTGTACGCTATGGTACTTACCAATACCACCATAACCTTCATCTTGAACTTGACTGAACATTCCACCTTCGATACTAAGTTATATATAACTGGTTTTCAGGGTTCAGTAGTCCCCGAGAAGAACTCTTCGGACCCTCCAGTCACTTCTACCCCTCCGTCACATACCTACTCACATCCAAAGAACAAACTTTTTACGCATTTATTTATACTTAGTTAGAGAAGCAGGATTTATATTAATGAGGTACTTTTCCATGATAAGACCATTCCGTTCATTAGTTTAGTCGTGACCGAACAACAATGCCTAGGTACCTACTGTTTTTTTTTTACATTTTGAAAATCCAATCTTCATAATCCAATAGTTTAAAGGTCCCCACGAGTGACGCTCGAGTATATCCCCATTTAGCATCGCGTGATCCCCATTCCCATATAGATTTTTTTTTAAATGGATTAAGTACTTCATCATGTCTAGTAGTTAGGTATATTCCTATTTTTTATTTTATTATTACGTTTTTATTAAGACACTTTCTTTGTCTGTCTGTCTCGTGGAGGTACTTCTTATTAGCTGTCCGGCTAACATTTTGAGAGTAGGTCACAACTCGATGAGAATGCCTTCTAAACCCATTAAAACAGGTAGATAACTATATCTCTTGAAAAAGCGAGATAGAGCAAAAACTTAAAACATGGTTTTAGTTTTTTAATCTACATTTCTTATACAAAAAAAATCTTTAAAATAATGCCAGACCCAATATAAAGCTATTTTAAATTATTTTAAAATAAATAAAAACGGAGAACCCCCAAACGTGGTGGTCTAAAACACAGCTAAATAATGTTATGTATCATAGTTTTGCATAGGCGGTACAAGTTGAGGTACCACTCGCTATGTTGTAGATAACGTTATTAAGGCTTATCCTCAAATCCAATTCCATACAAAATGTTTCGGACAAATACTCAAAAAGTACGCCGTATTATCGTAATTTCTTCACACTATTCGTTTCGTCCAAGTTTTTTGATTTCGTCAACAAAAAAAGTGAAAGGTTTCATACTTAAATATAGGTTTTATACGTGTTTTTAAGTTAGTAGGGTTAATTTTGTCCGAAACATTTTGTATGGAAATTTGCCTTGAGGATTAGCCTTAAGGTGATATCACCCCACAAAAATTGGTAGGTACCTGTTTACAATAGATAGGGTATGAAAAACAGATGTTGAAATATGCCTATATCTTTATTTAGCCCAATTGGTTAAGTTTCGGCAAATGATATTTTATACATTACACGGTCAAATTTTAATCACCATAAAAAATTACGCATAATCAGTTGCCGTTACTGAACACAGATACGGCAAAAAAACTTGAAAAAATTAAGTCGATTTTTGTCGAAATAAATTTAATTAAAATTGGATAACTGTTACCGTTAGTCCTTTTCCTACCTTTTATTGATAATAATTTAAGTGTTATTCATCGTTTGGCAAACCGGGGTACCTAGCTCGAGCCAGCTCGCAAAACCTCGGCTCGGGCGCCGCACTCGCGCCGCAGTCACTCCGCCATTTTGTAGAAATCCAAAATTCTGACTGCACAGATGCAACGTAGAACCCCGTCTGCATTGCCCATTTTTTTTTTTGGTAATTAAAAATTGGTGGTGTATAAGTATTCATTAAGGCCTTGCGGATATGTACTCAATAATTTGGAGTAAAATTAATGAGATGACTCGCGGGTAGATAACTATAACTAGGTAGGTATAGTCACCGACAAAAGTAAACTACCATTTATATTTTTGTTCAATCTAAAAAAATATATTCAAATCTTGCAGGACATTAACATTTGCAGTCTTCTTCTTCTACTTATCGTGTCACTAGTTTTTTCGTACCAGATTGTGGTGAAAGGATTTCAAGTGCGCCTCGAAGAGGCTCCTTTCGTGCACACATTTGCAGTTATACATAGTGTTACATTTTTAAATGACCTAATAATTCTGTTTATTATGTATAATTTTATATCTATTAGTATTATTAGTATTTAGTTAAGTAAGTATTTACTTAGTAGTTAGTTCTATAAATAAATACTTATGTTTATTAGATGGCCTCACGTCATGGTTTTTGTAAACAATGACGAGACGAGGCAGGCGCTCTCCTGATGGTACGAGATCACGCTTGCCCATGACCAGAACAGTGCTACATCGAACTTTGATTTAAACGGACCGGCGCCACACTACTGCTAATGAACCGCTCGTCCACTTTGAGACATTTTGATGGTCAGTCTCGAAATCCCAGTAATTGCACTAGCTACAGTGCCCTTCAAACTGGAACACAGTAATGCTTACACATGACTGCTTGTGGCAGAATATCTGGCACTGTTGGCCATTCAAGACTACATCCTGCAGGGGATGCCTGCTAATGGTAGAAAGTTCTGAAGAGGCTGTGAGTTTAATTTAAAGTACCTACTACTCGGTCGAATGAACACGACACCTGGCTCGAACGACGACGTCTGTGCAAAGTACATCGTGGAATTGGATAATGATGATAGAGAAGAGGTCCTACAATACTTGGTGATGATAAGTAATGATAAGGCTTCGCGATTAGAGGAAGAACAAACATGGAGGGCGCCGCGCGGGGGGGAGGGGGACGCAGCAAGTGCCGAGCGAGAGTGGCAGCCAGGTGGCGTGTTCATTCGCCCGAGTAGAGTAGTAGGTATGTTAGGTTAGTGTAGATATTGATGAGTGTACTCACCTTACCTCACTCTACTTAGATAAGTTATGTAGGGTATAAATAAGTAGAAAACCGTGTTAGGCCACAACCAACCACCATTAGTTGAATAATCCTCCGAAATGAAGACCGCCTTGGTAAGAAACAATCTTGCAACTCAAATGTCTCGCACATCCCGATATAAGCTCCCAACTCGATGATACGGCATTCTATAACAAACTTCCAGTAACTCGAAATCCGTGGGATTTTTACTGGGTACATATTTTCATTTTCGGATCAGTCCTGAAGTCCCCCACCCGCACCTGAAGGATTATCCACTCATTACGATACATCCTGCATACGCGATATATCGCAAAAGCATAAAAATGAGATTTTATATTTTAAGGGTAATCCTCAAGGCAAATTTCCATATCCATATTAAAGTATAGGTAAACCTTACTAATTTTTGTTGACACAATCGGAAAACATAGACGAAACGAATAGTGTGAAGAAATTACTATAATACGGCGTACTTTTTGAGTATTTGTCCGAAACATTTTGTATGGGAATTTGTCTTGAGGATTACCCTTAATTACTACATTAAGTACTTGTTTATTTATAACGATTTTTCAGGACGTGGTGGCCGAGTGGATAAGGCTCGACTCTTACCTTGCGATCTGATGGGTCGCGGGTTCGAATCCCGGTGGCAGTCATGCGTAAATCAGTTTTTACGGTCGAAAAAATCTATGTATGCATCCCACGTTCTCGCAACGGTGAAGGAAAACATCGTGAGGAAACCGGCATGTCGTAGAACTTAAAGTTCGAAAACATTTGTCGAGTGCACGAAAGGAGCCTCTTCGAGGCGCACTTGAAATCCTTTCACCACACTGGTTCGAAGGAACTAGTGACACGATAAGAAGAAGAGGATTTTTCTTTGTTGTAGTTATTGATGGTCGTGAGCATGGTGGTGGCGGCGAGCGTGGGGCAGAGCGCGGACGGGGCGGGCGCGGCGGCGGGGGAGGACGCCTTCGTGGACGTGACGGCGGGCGCGGTGCGGGGGGGCGCGGGAGGCGCGGGGGCCGCCGCAGCCTCCGTTACTGCCGGGGCGCGGCGAGGCGTCGCTGCGGCGCGCGCGCAGGCCTCCGGGAATAGGAGGCGTCGCAACGTCTCGTAGGGTTATGAATACTTTGCTACAAAATTATTATTTTTTCACACATATCATGCTATTATCAAGGTAAAGCAAAGCATTACCTCTCAAGGGAGGTAATATTGTAATTAAAAGAACGCCCATATGGCATTGTAAAAAGGATTATTCTAAAATCGAACTGGCCACTATAAAAAAAAAAGGCGCGACTTCAAAGATTATGAAACAAAAGACGGTGTTTGCTGCTGGAGCCCTGGCTTTGTATTGCCTCGCAGAAGGTGTGAAAAGTAGAGTATGCTCCTCTGGGATAAAGCCTGTCTTCGTCTTGGGTAGCTTGAACCCCTCGCGTCACTCAGGACTCCCATAACTGGGTCCCTCGTTAGCTCAGGGTTCAATATGCCACCCGCGACATAAGACACTGCTTTATCCCCTTAATACATAAAGCAATATCATAATCTACAATTTTAATCTCTTTTTTTTCTTACAAACTGCCATTCTTGGCATTGAGCTAGACATGTGAGGGTGTTGGTAAGGGGCATGTATGGTGTACCCCCAGTGGAGTACCCATATTCAAAATATCTACTTTGCTACAAAATAAACATTTGTGTATAAACTAATACCTAGTACTAGTACATCAATACAATTTTATTTCCTTATTTTAATATTGTTAATTTATTATAATATTTATTATTGTAGAGTCTCCGAAATCTTTGTAGGAACTATTATGATAGGTTACAAAACTTTCTTTGTAACTTTATTTCATCGTAGAGGGCCTACGAAGCGTTCTTTATAACTATCAATTCATAGTAGCTGCAATAGAATAGGTACACAAAGAAAAATAAATAGGTATTTATTATAAATGTAACTTTATTATTATTTTAATAATCACTGAATTTGGACATTGACAAACTAATAATTATATTAAATTCCGTCATAAACTTTTATTTATTTATGTTTCGTAACTGCTAATCAAATAATTATATACCTATACCTTCAATTAAATGTGTCTCTGCTTACATAGGGCACCGTAAAGTTGAGAAAAAAAACGTAAGCTTACGTTTTAACGATTTTCAAAGACGTTAAATTATAAACTTACGGTTTTTGTAACGCTTACGCTGTGTGTACGTAATACAATAAAGCAAAATATAAATAATAAAAACAAAGACAAATATCTATAATATAGATACGCATTACATAACTAATACCTATTTTTTTGGCCATCCAGAAATATATACAAGTTGCTTTTTTGTGCCTTGTATAGTTAGACTAGCAAAGCCATTTCTTGATGGTATGAAGGAGGGCTGCTCACTTGCAGTCTGAAGAGCTTCCAGAGGTACCCTTGACGTCCTCTGCAACCAAACACAAAACGTGTGCACACCATAAGAATAATCCAGAAATAAAAAAAAACCATTGGCCTCATCTAAACAACACGGGCCAGCGCCGGCTTTTCTAGCACTGGCGCCAGCGTTACTGGCTTCGTCTAAAACTTGTTTAAGTTACTTCTGCTGACAAATTGTTGCTCGCAAAACTATGACAGGCGTATGGCTTTGCTTGCAACCAGTGGCAGAATGCGCCACCTGTAGGCTATTATAATTTTGGCGTCCCTACCGCCCTCTACATTTCAATACCCCGATAATGTGGATTTACATTTAGATACTTACTTACTTACTACTTCTTCTTCTTAACGTGTCACTGGTTCTTTCGACCCAGTGCAGTGTAGTGAAAGGATTTCAAGTGCACCTCGAAAAGGCTTTTACTAAGATTTATACGAATGTTTTCATTTCTGGAAAGAAAAAAAAATTGCCCGAATTTGCCGCCCCCTTAAATCCGCCGCCCTAGACTCCAGCCTACTCAGCCTATTGGTAAATCCGCCACTGGCGGTGGTTAGGTATACCTATGCACTTGTAGACGCCGTCATCGAGGATGATGCCGAGCGCGCAGCCCAGGTGCGTCACCAGCTCGGAGATCAGGTCGGCGCGACAGACGCCCACGGCCAGCGCCAGAATGCACATGTACTGGAAATTAAACTCGTATTACTCAACCATTAGTTTCAGCTATTGTTTAATTTGCATACAGATCAGTGCCGGATTTATATTTGCATACAGATCAGTGCCGGATTTATATTTGCATACAGATCAGTGCCGGATTTATATTTGCATACAGATCAGTGCCGGATTTATATTTGCATACAGATCAGTGCCGGATTTATATTTGCATACAGATCAGTGCCGGATTTATATTTGCATACAGATCAGTGCCGGATTTATATTTGCATACAGATCAGTGCCGGATTTATATTTGCATACAGATCAGTGCCGGATTTATATTTTTTATGAGTGTAGGCCACTTCTTTTCCGCCGCCCGCCGCGTGTAGGTTTATGTATGTATGTAGATTTCTAAAATACTTAATAATTTTCCATTTGTTTGTATTATGGAAGGCACTAAAGTTAAATAAACGAATGAGTTGGAAAGTTATTAATAAAACTATTAATTAATTCAAGATAATTAGTACTTAAGGGGAATCCTCAAGGCAAATTTCCATACAAAATGTTTCGGACAAATACTCAAAAAGTACGCCGTATTATAGTAATTTCTTCACACTATTCGTTTCGTCTATGTTTTCCGATTGTGTCAACATAAAATAAGTAAGGTTTCATACTTTAATTTAGATTTTATACGTGTTTTTAAGTTAGTAGGGTTAATTTTAAAACACGTATAAAATCTAAATTAAAGTATGAAACCTTACTAATTTTTGTTGACACAATCGAAAAACATAGACGAAACGAATAAGTTGAAGAAATTACTTTAATACGGCGTACTTTTTGAGTATTTGTCCGAAACATTTTGTATGGAAATTTGCCTTGAGAATTCCCCTTAATTTAGAAATAGCGTAAAAAAGAATATTTTTTCTAGAATCACTACCAGGCAACTTAAACATATACAAGAGTACCTATTTGACTGCAGCGAGCAGCAAGCAGACTTCTTCAATCGTTCTTTTTACGCCTTCAATTTAGTGGTGAAAATCACTCATTCAGTAATTTTTGTTGAAACCAGTGTACTTGTTAAACTTTTATACTTAAATCGAGTGAGCGTCCTCTGAAATCTGCCGCCCGTGAGGCTGCCGCCCCTAGGCCGGCCTATACAGCCTATTTATAAATCCAGGACTGATACAGATGTAATATAACTCAGGTGTAAGTAGCATATAGGTACACAATGCACATGAACCCTGTCAGGGCGCAACAATTTTGAGTTCATTAGTAGTAGGTACTTTACTTACATAATATTAGATTGTTGATTGATTACGTATTCTTCTTATCGTATCACTAGTTCTTTCAAACCAGTGTGGTGAAAGGATTTCAAGTGCACTTCGAAGAGGCTCCTTTCATGCACAAATGTTTTCGAACTTTTTGGGTTCTATGATATGCCGGTTTCCTTACAATGTTTTCTTTCATCTTTAGACTTTTTGAACAGAAAACTACATTGCGACCGCGTTCGAACTCACGACCTTCGGATTGAAAGTCGAGAGACCTCCCTCTCGGACCTTTGTATTCCCGATACAAAAACTAATAATAATAATTAAGATTTTGGACATTTATTTATTTTATTTTATTTTTATTTTTTCGGAAAACTTACAGCTAGGTACACGATTGATTAAAAAGATAAATACAGATGGCCAATTAAAAATTTTCACAAATAGGTGAAAGCAAGTAGGTATTTATAATTTTAAAGAAGTAGACGGACAAATACTTATAATTTAGAATTTAGGATTCAAAAAAACTATTGCTTAAAACACGCTTGAGACTAACAGGGGATGTGTTGAAAAGGTCAAAATCAATTTCTCGCGACAATGTATTGAAACTACTGCACACACTGCATTTCATACAACTATCTAGCCCCAAACTAAGCAGAGCTTGTATACTATAAGAACCAGAGATATTTTATAAAAAAACTTAAATCAAGTTTGCGTTCAAAGTTGAAAAGTTGAAAAGCGTGTCAACTATTGTACCGTACCATCAAATAAATGAATAAGCCTATCGCCCGCCAGAGAGCGGGTACTCGCTGCACCGATACGCGGGCGGACGGACGTGTTCATACTGCTAAAAATAGTTTGATTTTATTCCCTATCCATTAGATAGGTTTGTCCCTATAGGACACTACAACTATCATTGTTATAGTATGCATGTACGTAGCCTTAAACTTAGGCAGAGGCTTAGGAGAAAACTTGACAACTTTTACGAAGAAGCATAAAAATTATAATGAACTTACCAAGACGATTTTCATGTTGTTAATGCTTTGAAACGAAGTCAAATGTAAAGTTGCATGTGGCATTCTCCATCATTCTTTATATGTAAGTGGTACCTGCAATACAAAGTTGATTCTTTAGAACAAAGAAATTAAAAAAAGAAAGTGAAGTAAAGAAAGAATAAAGTCCTATTCAATTTGAATATCGCTTGTGAAACAAATGCGTTTTTGTGTCGCTTAAACATACATTAGATATATTTGAACAAAAGCTATTCATTATCATATTATTATTATATTCTACAATGATTTATTTCCTATTCTATTCTTATCTTTTCCAACATAATAATATATACTGCTTCCAGTATTTGTCGAACCCTTTATACCAGGGGTGGCCAACTGGTCGATAGCGGCTATTTTTCAACCGACTTCAAAAAGGAGAAGGTTATCAATTGGTTTAATTTTTTTTTTTTTTTATGTTTGTTACCTCAGAACTTTGTTCTTTAGAGATCGATTTGAAAAAATCTTTTTTTGTTTGATGATATACTTTCAGATTGGTCCCAAACTGATTTCACCAAAATCAATTCAGTGGTTTAGTTTATATTTCCAAATAACTGAAAAAAATATGTCGTCGAAAACCAAATTGCGTATTTTGCTTCCCTGTGACTTCTCAGTGGTGTTTACGGCCACTAAAACAGTCCAATTGAAGTCGGTTGTCTATGTTTTTGTAAAACCTTGATTATTTAACAAAACGAAAGGTGTAAAACATTGCGGCTCGTTTCGCTCGCCGCATTCATTTAGCATCTTCCGCCTCAGAGCTACTGACGATGCCAAGACCTAATAAGCATTTGGACTGACAATGAATAGGCCAAAGTCATGACTAACAGATAGATAGATAGATAACTCTTTATTGTAAACCCCGGAGAAACATACACATTGAAACAAAAACTTATGCTAAACAACCAAAAATAAAAGAGGTTACAATGGGCGGCCTTATCGCTAAAAGCGATTTCTTCCAGGCAACCTTAGGATGGAGATGAGTATTATGAATTAGGCGTCTGGTCGGGTGAGTCATACTCTAAATATACGATATATACATACAAATATATACACAAATACATAGATAAATGGTGATACCTAGATTTTTTACTAATTTGCTGTAACACCGTCAAAAGTGATTGAACAGCACTAAAGTCTCAGCTCAGTGGATCGAGAACACCTAGCATGGGTCTAAGATTACATCTAAATGGGCCAAACAGTTTTTTTTTTCTATTCAATTCATTTATTTGGATTATCAACAAAATTTACTTGGTGTCGTGCATTTATTATCTATGTATGGTAACTAAGTTGCATGCAATTTCAATTATAAAATACCAAATCGTGCATAAAACTTAAAGTACACAAACTATAATACTTAGCCAAAACAGTAGGACCAGTAGTCTGCCAAAAAAATCGCTAAATGCCTAGAAGAGTTATTTTTCCATGGGAAATCTGAAGAAGAAGTCAGATTTCCCCTTTTCGCTAATGTACAAGATAATTGATCAACATCGAAAGTACAAACTGAAGGTTTGCCAGCGTGGCGATAGAGCGCAGTATCCTTGGCAGTTGGCGTCAAACGCACGGACCGCATTCGCAACACCGAGATAATAATAAATTAATTAATTGTGTATAATAATATTATTATACCACCTAATTGAAGACACATGTCTACATGCGTAGACACCTTAGCACCTCTCTCTTATCATTATTCATTATTATTATTCATCTGTATAGTCCGTGCGTCAACCAAGGGCTTATGCTGAAAACCAGCGTTGCAGTCTTCTGCGACACATGCTGAGCATGAGCCCTTTTTTGACTGCACTGTACCTACATGCTCCTAGGTACTTTTAATGTAAGTACCTGCTTACTTAATAAATAAACTGCATTGTTATTGTGAGCTTGTACAGTTTTGTCAAAATAAATATTTTTTCTTTCTTTCACCTTCCAAAGACCAGGGAAGCAAGTTAGGGCTGGTGCGGCGGCAAACTCTGCGTAAGATCTCAAGAGGCGCAAATATGTAGGTCGTACCTATATGTTTGAGCCCTTTAGGGTTTGGGGAGAACTAGGTCCATGGGGAATGGGAGCCTTCCGCGTGATCAGAGGGCTAGCAGCTATCTGCCCAAAGAATGCATGTTGATGTTACAGTGAGTGACATGCATAGACATAGACATAGACATTTATTTATTTGCTTCAATGTGGTACTTATGGTAAGGTGTTTACACAAATAGATAGCTCAGCTCATTCTCCTTCCTGGCATGCAAATATTGTTTCACTTATATATTCTTTTATATATTATTCTAAATTTCAAATTAATTTATACAAACAGATTACAAATATTCTTAGAAACAAAACTAAACAGAAAATTGACATAATAATTGATCTACTCACACTAATTCTATATAGGGAATGTAATCTCGCGAGATTGGGGCTCAGGCGAGATCTCGCGAGTTTATGAATTACAATACCGCGAGATCTCGCCAACTTCAAGATCTCGCGAGTTTATGGATTACAATACAGGCGAGATCTCGCCAACTTCGAGATCTCGCGAGTTTATGGATTACAATACAGGCGAGATCTCGCCAACTTCGAGATCTCGCGAGATTGGCAGTTTTGTGTGTTTATTCTTGCAAATAAACACAATATTTCAATAAATAAGGAAAAAAATAATAAGAATTATAGGTATTATGATTATGAACATTATTTTTTACGAATTAGTTCACTAAACTTTTATGTATTTAACATTTTTTGACATATCTATCTATAATTTATTTTAAAATAAACTTTTAAGTAGTAAACTTAGACGTATCTAATCAAATAAGTAATGAAATAAACAACCAGCCTTCTCTTTTTATATCAAACAAAAGTATTTTAATAATAAAACAGTTATTTTATAACAAAACAATAAGAAGTCAAAAACTAAAATGAAACTCATTAACTAAGTTGAGTTGACTATTAAACTGAGATATTATTATAAATTAAAGAAAACTGTACCTACTAAGTGATATATAATAAATAGAGATTAATTAACAAAATATATCAATCAAATGAAAGGCTTGTTCAGTCTGATCACATCACAGGCCATTATTACGAATTATTTTGAAAAGAAGCAAAAAATGTCCCAAGAATTGCCTGCTAAACGGCTTCTTATTTTGCTGGCCAGATAACCAGCTGCTGAGAATACCCTTTTGGATTCAACGTTTACTGTTTAGAACCACATATCTCAAGCAGTCTGTCCGCGAACTGTAAAAGTTCGCGTTTTGAGCCCCGGACTCGTATAAATTAATTTCATTTTTGATGAATTCCAGCGAATTCGTAGGCAGTTTTAGGTTTTTAGGTTCTTAGAACGTAGAAGTCAATGTTTCCTAAAGTTCCGTGTCAGTTCGCGCGCTGCGCGCTTCGAATAAGACGTTTTTTATGCTCGAGTGCAATCTCGTTAAACTCGCGAGATCTTGCCATTTTTTGGCCGAGATCTCGCGAAAACGATATCGAGATTGCATTCCCTAATTCTATATACATATATGTCTGTCTATCTAACTTTTCTTTTAAGTAATTATTTTATGGTATAAAAACTATTCATGACAAGCCATTGCTTAAGTTTTTTTACAAACTGTCTATATGGTAATGGTTTTATGTCTCTAGGTAATGCATTATATATCTTACCACACATAGCATAACAATTACATTGAATTCGCCGTAGACGGTCTACGGAGATTTCTTACAACTTTGTACTAGTCGTCGAGGGTCTACGAAGTTTTATAACTAAATCGAATTCAACGTAGAGGGCCTACGCACTTTTCTTATTATTTTGAACTTGTCGTAGAGGGTCTACGAAGTTTTGTTACTACATTGAATTCGACGTAGAGGGTCTACGAAGTTTTGTTACTACATTGAATTCGACGTAGAGGATCTACGAAGCTTCGTAAACCGCATAAATGTTTTGTTCATATTTGTAATAATTTATTACTAGGGTATTTACGATGCTTCTAACTAATTTCAACTCATCGTTCATTCTCACTAGTTATGTGCTGTTGTTCTTTACACAGAACAAATCAGACTTTTTGTCTCACAAGTTCTGTGTCCAAATTAGATCTATGTACAAAAATAATAGGACGAAAAGTTTCGTCAGTTTTACCTCAATAGGAGCCCTTGATTACTAGAACAAGTGGTCGTAGGTTAGGTTTTCACTAACCTACTCACCTACCTACCTACTCGAGCCACTTACTTACCACGTCACCATGGGTCTCAAGGGATGTTTGAAGCATATACACATCTTACTATGTACCTTTATACGGTTAGTTTTGGTTTATGCGAAACCCAAGCCCCTTTTTTTTTAATCAATATTATAACATATAACAGGTGTTGGTTTTTTTTAAATTTGGTTATCGATTCTGTGCAAACTTATTTCAGGTTTCGCATAAAGAAATACTAATGTTGTATAGAAAAATAAAAAAAAACATATTACAATAGAATAATGTGTATTTAATCGACAATATTCTTCTTAATGTATTGTAGGTATTCTTGTTGGAAATAAATAGTTATTTTTTATTAACGTAAACAGAAATAAAATTAATGCAGACAATTTATTATTATTTGTATCAATAATAACGCAAGTAATACTCAGATAGATACAAGTTTATATAAAACTTACTTTAGAGCTTAATTTAAAAGGTATGCACTCAAACAGCAGTACAGTATTTTACTCTGCTGTTCAGTAAAAAAAAATATTAATGTAATAATGAAATGTGAAGACAAGTGCAGTCGGCTACAAGCTAGTGAGGATCCGCTGCTTGCTTCATGTAACGGCTGTCGCAGCAGTGACGGTCAAGTGGTGGTAGTGGTATTGTCGGAGGTGCCCTGCGCGGCCGCGTTGCCCGATTCCTTGGTGGACCTGCCGAGGTTAGCTATGCCTGGCCCTGCAACCAAACCCACACTCAACTCGAGGGTCCCTCTGTGGCAAGACGCACCGGTCACAACACTAATAAATACCAAGTTAAATTTATCCAAGATTTATACCCGGGTTACACGAGGCTAGTATTTCTAAGCTGGGATAGCAAGCTAGTAAGATAAGATGAGATAAATTAATTTGACACAAAAAAGATGGTACCTCCTAATACTATACTGATTTGCTATCCTAGCTTGGCACATGCTAGTGCTGTCTTCATTTAGTATTTAGTATTTATTTATTTACTTTAAATAAAACAATCAATTCCAATATTTAAAGATAAAAGTCCCACCGTAGGGCAAAGGCATCCCTCCTCTTCTTCCACCCCTTTCGGCTCAGGGCGTCTGTGGTCCAGGTTGGTAGGTGAGCGTCAAGTTCGTCCCGCCATCTCCTTCTGGGCCTTCCACGTCGTCTATTTGCCTTTGGGGTCCACTCTGTGGTCGTTTTCGCCCATAGGTCGTCGGACATGCGACAGACGTGTCCAGCCCAGTCCCACTTTAGGCTAGCTGCTTTTTGACCAACGTCAGCAATTCGGGTTTTGGAGCGCAGTATACTGTTCCGCACGCGGTCTGACAGTTTTATTCCCAAGATACTGCGCTCCATGGCTCGCTGACAAACCCCGAGGGCAGACTTCTGATGTTTAGTCAAAGACCAAGTCTGAGAGCCGTACGTGAGGATCGGGAGAATGCGTACGTCCATGAGCCTCTTTTTGAGACTCGCGAGAATATATGGTCAGTCTTTGTCTTTCCTTTATAAGACATTTTGTTTTATCACTCAGTTTACTAGTTTTATTTTATTTTATTATTGATTGACTTGCTTTTTTAATGTTGTTTTTTATTTAATCGTACTGGGCTTGGACATTATCTGTATTATTTAGTGGAAGAGAGCTGAAGCTGTTTCTCAAGTCAATAATTAATTTGTCTTGGTGTTGCAGAAGGCTTAGTTCTTTATAACTTTAAGTCGATGAATTTTGAGATTACATTTTAATAATATACGTAAGGGTCGGTGATCAGAACTAAAATTGAATTTATTTATCATTTCAATGTTATTAATTATGCATTTATCAGAGGAAAGACAAAAATCTGTTGTGAGATGATGTTGGTGCGTAGACCTGAATAATAGTCACAGATTTTTTGTCAGTAATACTGAACTTCAGTAAAGCTATTCTATTAGAGTATGAAACGAATTCTTTGATGTTGGTCTTCCATTTGTTAGAGATTAGGAAACCTACGCCATATGGACTAGTACTATCGCCTACGTAAAAGGTGTTATTATTTCTTTGAAGAATTTCTTCCCCGTCTCTTCTTACTTCTGATAGACTTATAACGTCCCACTTAAGCTGTTCTAAAGCGTTTTCCAGTTCGACCAAACGTTCTTCTGTTCGAAGAGTGCGGACATTATAAGTAAGAACCGAGAGCTTATCGGAATCCATTTGACGTGCCGTGGTTGTTTGACAGAAGGACCTCGCCCGGGGATTGTATGCGCCCCATGCCCCGGTGGTCACCTGCCTACTGTCATCGGCGGTGATACCGCCGGGGACGCCAGGCACTCGGGGCCATTGCTTCTGAGTGTACATCATAATTGGAGGGGGTTAGACAATTGATCCACCACGCTTGTCTAATGCGGGTTGGTAGATGTGCTTTTTAGGGGGGGGGAATTTCACCCCAAGGTCGACTACGCCTCATCTGGTAAGTTTCCTAACCAGGTGTATGGTTATACCGCCATGATCGGTTGCTAGTTCTTCTCGATCGGCAGAGGGACCGCGTGCAGGCGAAATTAGCTGGGGTACGAAGGTGTTGAGTGTATCCCTCCCTCCTCCTCATATTATGTGTATTATAATTAATTATATTTATGTCAAAGTTTTGATTGGCAGAACCAATGGAAATCTGAGGTTAGCTCTTTCCATTGATCCGCAAATATGGCACTATACTTAAAGCTAGCTGCTAGCTTATAAAATGTTCCGGTAAATAAATAAATATGAATAGATAGGTGGGGGGAGGGGGTGGTTTGAGACCACAGCAGTATTAAAGTATAGAAACATAATGTACCTAGTACATTGAAAATGCGACCACTAAAAGGGAGCCACTTTGGCTACTTTCTAAAACATTTTGGTCCGATGCTAATTTTTGAAAAAGAGATGTAACAGGGCTAGATAAATATTATATATTAAAACTACTTGGCTTTTTCTACTTTACTAGGAATTTTAGGTTGCCTTGTATAAAAACTCATACAACAGCGTCCACTGATCGGCATTCCGTATGACGTCATCGGCAATGCCTACATGCAATGCGTACCGATGACGTCATACGGAATGCCGATCAGTGGACGCGCCCCGCGCGCTCGCTCCGCATTGTGACCATTTGTCGCGAAACGTAATCGCGATTTTCATTTTATAGCGAGAAATGTAATAATTACAAAAATCCGAATGAAGGTGACATCGGCAATCCGATTGCTAATGCTCGCGTCGGCAATCCGATCGCTACCGATACAGTGGACGCAGTCTAATTAATCCGTTACGTACGATGCGTCCGATACGTCCGATGCCGGTCTGTGGACGCTTGGCTTTAAACACCGCTTAAGTGTCCGGATGTCGTCAGTGTAGTGTGCCGACCGAACATTTTTGACGACCAAAATGAGGGTAGTTTCCTCATTTCACCGCGACGTTAGCTCCAATACGCCAGTCAACCCGTGACCACGGCTGTTGCAATACAGTCGATACGTCGGGACACAAAAACATCGAGGTGAGCGCGATAAATACCCGTTATAATCAAATAACCACTGGAAATTAATAGTTGATTATGCACCAAGGGGACAAAGCAATGTCTTATAATGCGGGCATATTGAACCCTTCGTGAGGTAGTTATCTAGAGTCCTGAGTGACGCGAGGGGTTCAAGCTGCCCAAGACGAAGACAGGCTTTATCCCAGTGCTAAGCTAAAAAAAAGAAAAAAGGCGCGACATCAATGATTGTGAAACAAAGGACGGTGTTTACTGCTTTTTATTGCCTCGCAGAAGATGTGAAAAGTAGAGTATGCTCCTCCGGGATAAAGCCTGTCTTCGTCTTGGGCAGCCTGAACCCTCACGTCACTCAGGACTCAACATAACTTCCCAGCTTCGCTCAGGAGTTAACTGAGTCCCTCGTCAGCTCAGGGTTCAATATGCCATCCGTGACATAAGGCACTGTTTTTTCCCCTTAGTGCATAATCTACTATTAATCATATTTCATTTAAAAAACAAACAAACAAACCTTAACGAAGTCTCAGATGAGGCAGAGAAGATGGCCAATTATTGGTCTAGAGGGTCTAAAACCGAGCCATTGACTAAAAGAATGAATTTAAAAAAAAATCCATTTGAAAATAAAAAGTGCAAAAGGATGGTGACTAGGTTCTAAGGGAAATTTAGGTAAGTACGCTTGTAAGCCTAGTATAATAATTATAATTTATTAATAAACCACTAACATTCTAATATTACATTTCGTTCGAAAATAATTAATTTACTAAATTATTGTATTGATAAATTCTTTGTATTAATAAATTAATAAAATAACCTAATTTATAAATGTAGTAGGTACCTCTGACTTTAGAAGTAGGTAACCATAAGCAAAAATGAAAGGTGCTAAAGCGTCGATGACACACGGCTATTTTACACGCTGATTGTTGGCGAGTTTAGAAGTTGAGCGAGTTAGCTTTCGGGAAAGATTGTCAACAAGCAGATTGTAAAAACGCCGATGACCTGGGCGAAATTACACGCTACAAGCGAACTCGCTGGCTTGTAGCGTGGAAAAAGCCGTTTGTGATCGAGGCTTTAGTTTTATGTGGTGACTTTTTTATGTCGTGGTGGCCGCGGTGGAGTTGAGCGTGTCGCTCACGGTGTTATTCACGGAATCTCCTGCAAAAAAAAATGTATTTATTTTTATATACACCACACATTTTCAAGTACCAAAAAAACTTAAATGGGAAGGCAGAAGGGAAGGTACTACGTTGAATCTGTGCAGTCAGAATTTTGGGTTTCTACGAAATGGGCGAGTGACGTGACAGAGCGGGACGAGTGCGGCGCCCGAGCCGAGCCGCAGCGAGCTGGCTCGAGCTGGATACCCGAGTTTGCCAAACGATAAATGAAACTTAAAATATTATCAATGATTAATAATGATATGATATAATGATTACTAATTGACGCAAGGTAGGAAAACGACTATCGGTAAGAGTTGTCCAATTTTTATCATACCTATAAACAGGGTCAGCCCAAAAGTGACGTCAAAAAATTTTTTTTAGATTCCTCACATCTGGGTGTATCCGAAAATACCCCATGTATGTTCCGCGATTTTTAGTAGTTTAAAAGTTATGATTTTTTTAATGTGTATTTTCGAATTTACTTCCGGAGCACTTTTAAATCGAAGTCGAAGGGCTCATTTTGAAAATCTAATAAACTAGTAACTTAATTTGTGTGTTATTGTATATTGATACTAAAACAAAGCAAAATAACCGTATCAATGTATAATAAACCAAACTTTTTTAGAGTAAACTGTTTTTTAATGTATCACTGATTGTTTAATTTGAGATTATTAGACTACTTTTGATGATACCTTACAAATGATGTAGGCCATAAAAATGAAATAAATAAGGTAAAACTTTTTTTTCGGACAAATTTTTTCTTTACGCATGCTCACCTAACTAAGTTCAGTGCCAAAGTCATCGTAAAATTGCCCGTTAAGAGCAACATTTTCTTTATTATTTGGCAAGCTGACAAAATGCTGAAGTTTTTAACAATAGTTTGAACCTATGAAACAACAATTTTGTACTGTTGCGAAAATTTTGAAAATTTTATTCCGTTCAACTCAAACCTAATATTTTCACTTTCGACCCTTTTTTCGGTAACTTGTAATGAAGAATGTTGTGTAGTTGATTATAACGTATGAAAGAGTAATTCAAGACAATCATGTTTGAGAAAAAAAAAATTAAAAAATCTTACTATTAATTAAGTTACGATTTTTTTAAGGTGCTCCGGAAGTAAATTCGAAAATACACATTAAAAAAATCATAACTTCTAAACTACTGAAAATCGCGGAATATTTATGGGGTATTTTCGGATACACCCAGATGTGAGGAATCTAAAAAAAAATTTTTTGACGTCACTTTTTGCTGACCCTGTATATATATATATTTAAAGAAATTGACTTATTTTTTAGAGTGATCCTGCTTTTTTGTTTTAGCGAGAACGAAGTGTTAAGACAAAAAAGATTTATGCCTACTTGCACCAAACTGTCAAAGTCCCCAAGCAATTACTTTACTCAGTTGGTAATTCTTAACAGTGCCTTGAGATTCTGACCGTTAAGAACTGTCAAACGAGTAAAGTTGTTGCTTAGGAACTTTGAAAGTTTGGTGAAAGTCAGCATTAGATCATCAAAAGATTGGATCATCGTTTGACAAAGTATCTCAATAAAAACTGTACTTTTGTGAACATTCCTTTGATTAGTTTAGACTGGTTTAGGTCATAGCCGTACCTTACGTACCGTTAAATTGTATGGGTCACAGATTACAATGTAGCGACTACCGCGTACTTTTATTTTGTCACCTCTTATATGGAATACGTCTCTGCCTCCCGAGGAAAGCCAAAACCTAGATTGAGTTTTATACCTAAGTAGTTACCGTGGTGACCTAGAATGAACTAGATAGTTACCTAGAATAACTATGAAAATAGCCTATATAGGTAAATTAAATATTTGCCTAAAATGAATTACATAACCTGTAATGAATTAGATAATTACCTAGATATAATTAGATTGTTTCCTAGAAAGAACTAGATAGTTACTAATGATTAATCAGATAGTTACCGAGGTGAATAAGATAGTTATCTACCTAGAAATACTTGGATAGTTACCCAAGGACTCAGTTTTATTGACGAAGCCGCTGACTGTGTCGACGGCGCCGCTGAGCGTTTCGCCGGCGCCGCTGACCACTTCGCCGGCGCCGCTGACCACATTGCCGGCGCCGCTGATCGTGCCGCCGGCGCCTTTGGTCAACGAGCCGACGCCGCCGGTCACCGTGCTCAGGCCGTCCGCGAGGGTGGCGCCCGCACACAGCGCCAGCACGCACATAGTACACTGGAACACACACTTGTACTTGTACCCGGGTTTGCCAAATGATCAATGAAACTTAAATTATTTATCAATGATGGGTACCGCCTGATGCAAATCCATAGGAAAACGAGTAACGGCGACAGTTATCAAAATTTTGTCAAAATGTTGAACTGTTATGTAGTGCTGGCTATCAATATATTTTAAAAATAATTAACAACGAAGGCTCAAAACTATGGCGATGTGCGAATGATTTTTTTTATTATTTATTAAAAATATTATATTTTTTCAATCAAAGAGTTCTGTTCTTATACTTTTTCCTTTGACTGTACTGTATTTGTGTTGAACAATAGATTTTTTCATTAATTTCGAGAGTGATCCCAATCGCCGGAAGAAAATTAATTAAATTTAATCGTTCCGTCGATTGGGACCGCGGTCCTAAACCTAGTGGTCCCAATCGACGGAAGCCTCAAAAATTTGACTTAATTTTTGCCATATCTGTGTTTAGCAAGGGCATGGTTATTTCGTATTTTTTTTTTTTTTTTTTTCAGTTTCTACCTTGATGGATAAGCAATGTGGTTGTGGTACATAGAAGGTCCGTGTTCAAGAAAATTGTAGGAACTTAGAAATTAGAATATTGATCAGTTAAATGGTAGTACTACATACTTATATATAAGGATTTGTAGGTAGGTAAGTAAGTACTCTTAAGAACTCACCAAAGCGATTTTCATGTTGTAGTTGCTTCGACACGTAACCAAATGTAAATTACGAATTCAAAGTCGTGCTTATATATGAATTATTTTCAATAGAAAGTTGTTTTTGTATATTTAACCATTAAATACATTTGTAAATAATCTATTAAATATTTACACAAAAATGTGTATCTTCTTAGGTAAATAATGAAATGTATTCAGATGCATATTAATTTAAATAATAAAGTTCATTTATGGCTCTGAAAAATAACTAGCTTTACCTTTTTATCCGACTGCCAAGGAAGGGTTATGTTTTCGCGCGTATCTTGTATGTATGTATGTATGTAAATTTTTTTGTAACCTCATATCTTCCAAATGGCTGGATGAATTTTGACAGTTAAGGTATCGTTACATTTGTCTCAATAACGCGAGTGATCTTAAATGGTTTTTTTAAATAATCAAAATGGCGGAATTTTGGCGTTTAAAGATTTTTGTTTACCAAATCTATCGAGTAGGGTATCAAAATGTAAGAAATTAAATTAACAAACACGATGCCACAAGCCTCATATCCCGTTATCTGCTCCAGTTACAGGTACGGTAGATATTTCGATCCAAAATCCTAATGTTCCGGCTAGACAACCTTTTTGGAAAGTTTTGAGCAAGTCCAAAGTTTCCACCCCAGTTTTGAAACGTATTCCTCGAGGTGCCCGCATCTCTGTCGCTAATGCTCTTTCTCAGGCTATCAAAAATGTAATTTCAAAAAATACAAAGCACGCTTGGGAACACCTACTAACGTTCTCGTATAGTGTGCTTCACGTAAGCAAAGATTCGACTAACAATTCCTCTCTAACTATCAGAATAAAACAAAACTGTGTGAAGTACACTGCACGTGACGGTAGCACACCTGTTTCGCATATAGATCAGAACCCTTTGCCTACAAATTCAAAATCTAGGAACCGAGTCGCTGAGTCTGCTATCTACAATCTTGTGGAAAGTAAACTCAGCGATGGTGACATAAAAGGTGCTGCTAGAATTCTCTTCTCAAATGACACGATTGCCCCAAATTCTGGAGACACTCTCATAGCTCTTGAGAGTAAGCATCCGTCTCCAAATAGTAATCTTCACCTCCCCGATCCACCACAGGAGAGTGATGACGCTGCCGGCGCAACCAGCCAGGAAGTGTTCAACGCCGTCATGTCGTTCCAGAGCGGCTCTGCTGGCGGCCTAGATGCTGTGAGTCCACAGCACTTAAAAGACCTTCTGTCTGGTGGATCCGGCCATGCAGGTGAAGTTCTTCTGGGGGACATGACGGCGCTGATCAACCTGATGTTGTCAGGTAGAGTCAACAGCGAGATCACAGAAATCCTGTATGGTGCTAATCTGTGCGCACTTAAAAAAAAAGATGGCGGGATCAGACCTATAGCCGTAGGCACGACTTACCGCCGCCTCGCCGCCAAAGTCTGCTGTCGAAAAGAGGCCGAACATCTAGGCTCTTATTTCCAACCAATCCAGCTAGGATTTGGTTCGCGAGGCGGTTGTGAGGCCGCAGTACATTCATTACGTACTTTTTTGGACCAAAATTGCGGGGAAGTCATTTTGAAGGTGGATATTAAAAACGCCTTCAATTCCGTAGATAGGGGCGCCTTGCTAAAACAAATTCAAGAACAAATTCCAAAAATGTATCCATTTCTTTGGCAATGTTATAGCACGTCCTCTAAATTAATCTATCAGGACCATGTCATTTCGTCATCTGTTGGCTGCCAGCAAGGCGACCCTCTAGGTCCGGCCATTTTCAGCCTTGCCATCCACCCGATTATTCAACGTCTCCAATCCAAACTTAATGTTTGGTATTTGGATGACGGAACATTAGGGGGCGACGTGAACACGGTGTTCGATGATCTTAAACTAATTTCTGATGAATTTCGGCAAATCGGATTGGACCTAAATTTTTCAAAGAGCGAACTATTCGTGTCTGAAACTTGTTTGGATCGAAATTCGGTTATCGCTAAATTTAACAGTTTGGCACCGAACATTACCGTAGTGGAGAAGTGTTCTCTTCGGCTCCTTGGTTCACCAATCTTTGACGAGTCTTTTGCAGGTTTTGTAGATGAAAAAATTCAAAATTTCTCACAAACCACCGACAAACTTCTGAAATTAAATCCCCACATGGCCTTTACAATTATAAAATTTTGTTTGTTTGTTCCCAAATTTACGTACGCTTTACGGTGTTGTCACCTGTGGAAACACACTGAGCTGATGGAAGGCTTAGATAACATCATAAAGAATACACTGTCGGTGGTTTTGAATATCGCGCTGGATGACAGGGCATGGTCGCAGGCCTCCCTTCCTATTAAAATGGGAGGCTTAGGTATACGCAAAATTTCAAGTGTTAGCCTACCAGCTTTCTTGTCCTCAGTCTATAGCACAAGTTCTTTGGTTGAAAAAATTTTAGCTCCGACGGTTTCAATTCAATCTGGCAACATTTTCAAAATTTCACATTTAGACGAGGCCAGGAACGCTTGGCAAATTGCTTGCCCAAATACTACTCCCCCCAAAACCCTTTCGTCTCAAAGGCGAACCTATCTGTGAGCTAACACGGAACTGTCTGTTACAAACGTGCTCTAGCCCCTCAGATCGTGCTCGCCTCCTAGCCGTTTCCAAATGGGAGTCAGGACTTTGGCTGCAAGCATGGGCAATGCTTGCAGCCAAAGTCCTGACTCCCTCACAAACGATTGGCACATTATTGGACCCTTTAACTTTCCGCGTTGCAACACGTCTGCGGTTGGGTGCTCCATGCTGCGCTCCACATAGATGCCGGTGTGGTACTGCGGTCGAACATCTTGGTCACCATGGATTATCGTGCACTAGGAGTGCTGGCAGAATTTCCCGCCACAGCAGTCTTAACGAAATCATTCGCCGGGCTTTTACCACCGCCAATGTGCCAGCCGTTCTCGAGCCGAACGGTCTAAGTCGTGACGATGGTAAGCGGCCTGACGGTATGACGCTTATCCCATGGAGAATGGGCAGGCCCTTGGTGTGGGACGCTACATGCGTAGACACTTTGGCACCTTCTCATTTGCCAGGGACGCAAGTTAGGGCTGGTGCGGCGGCAAACTCTGCTGAAGATCTCAAGCGGCGTAAATATGTAGGTCTTGATAGGTCGTACATGTTTGAGCCCTTTGGGGTCGAGACCCTAGGTCCATGGGGAATGGGAGCCTACCGCGTTTTTAAAATTTTGTCAGAGCGTCTGGTCGAAGCGACGCGTGATCAGAGGGCTGGCAGCTACCTGGGCCAAAGAATAAGCCTTGCTATACAAAGAGGCAATGCAGCCAGTATCCTCGGCACGCTGCCATCGGGTATCGAGTTGGAGCAGTTGAGCTACCTATAGATCGTTTGCAACGGTCTATGGGTGGCCCAATTGTTTCCTTTTGTAAATTTTGTAATATATCTATATATAGATTGTAGTAGTTAGCTTATGCTGTAATAAAATTATTTATAGAAATTAAATGGATATTACAAAAATATACAACTCATAAGTTTAATTCAAATCTAATGCCTACTTGCACCAAACTCTCAAAGTCCCTAAGCAATTACTTTATTCGCTTGGTAGTTCTTAACTATATTTAAAATTAACCCTACTAACTTAAAAACACTTATAAAATCTAAATTAAAGTATGAAACCTTTCACTTTTTTTTTCACGAAATCAAAAAACCTAGAGGAAACGAATAGTGTGTAGAATGAATACGACGTACTTTTTGAGTATTTGTCCGAAACATTTTTGTATGGAACTCGGATTGAGGATTACCCCTAAATACCCGCCCTCGCCTTTGGCTTGGGCTGATCAAAGTCGCTTGCTAATAAAATGGGCATGACGGACGAATGGCAATGACATATCTTGAGATATATTTTTGGCTATTTTCTACATATACACGGTCAATTTTTAATCACCAGAAAAAAAAATACACATGGTCAGTTGCCGTTACTGAACACAGATATGGCAAAAAAACTTGAAAAAATTAAGCCGAATTTTTGACAAAATAAATTCAATTAAAATTGGATAACTGTTACCGTTAGTCGTTTTCCTATGGATTTGCGTCAGGCGGCACCCTTTTTGATAATAATTTAAGTTTTATTCATCGTTTGGCAAACCCGGGTACCTAGCTCGAGCCAGCTCGCAAAAGCTCGGCTCGGGCGCCGCACTCGCGCCGCTGTCACTCTGTCATTTTGTAGAAATTCAAAATTCTGAATGCACAGATACATTGTACTTAGTACCCCGTCTGCATTGCCCATTTAATTTTTTTTGGTCATTAAAAATTGGTGGTGTATAAAGCTAATAACTTATTATTAGGCATTTATTTGTAATCTACGCTGTTAAAATTTCCGGCTATCATGTACCTATGCAGGTTGAAAACATATCGGGACCAACTCCATACATTTTTTGCCAATGTCTTTAACGATGATTTTAGGTACATTTTAAAAGGCATTGGCGTTTTGTGAATCATCCTTTGATTGTACTATTTCATTTCATAGCAGACTTTTACAATATTTCCAATTTTCGGTTTGTAATTTAACGGGTTTGAAAACCGTTAGGTACCTACCTGTTTCTTTCGGTTCTTACGAAATAACGGTGACACATATCTACACTCTAAAAAGGCCCTTCTTTCCACAGTCGGGTAAGACAGAGACTGTCTTTCAATGTTACTTATATTCGAAATTAGTATTAATTTTATTCTAAAAGATATTTTATTTTATTATACACACAAATGGACTTACAGCCTAGGCCATATGAACATACATCCCAACCCCATACATACATACCGGTCAAAATCATGTAACTCTCCTTTTGCTTCTCCGTAGTCGGGTATAAATAGAACCTTAAAAAAAACCTTAAAACCTTATTTAAAAAGTAAGAATCTGTTACTGGCAATAGGATAAGTTTAAATAAGTATATGCATACATATGGAGTGCTGTTGATTCTATGATAAATAAATAAAAAAAAAATAGGCAGGGGTTATCTATTATTAAGTAGGAACAAACAAATCATGACTCATTACAATGCTAACCTACGTATCTCCTGTAGTTATTTGATTGTAACGGGTACGCATCTCCTTCCTTTAAATTAAGAAAAAACAAATGGCAACCCAGAAGCACAACCCTGGACCTACAACCTTCGTCGACCCCCCCAAAAAGGCTTCACAACCCCCTAAGAAGGCTTCGCGCCAGCCACAGGTGTAAACCACTGATCTCGGTGAGTTCCCATCGAGTTACATCTAAACGAGTAACAGTGTTACTCGTTATCCCATCGAGTAACACAGGCAATGTGTAGCCAATGAGTCACATAAATAATTATGATGTAAGATGGAATTTGATCGGTCTTTTGGCCAAGTGTATGTGTAGTCAGAAGGTATGTATATCTACATAATATGTAGGTATTACATAATCTTGGTCACTTGCGATTTTGTGATAGAATGGTGCTTTACACCATCTTTGGAGTATAGTGCAGGTATAAAATCAAACTTCTAAAAATTCAACACGAATGAATGAATGAATTGTTTATTTTTCAGAATCTTAAATCTAGGTAGGCATACATTTAGGTACTTAATGTAGGAAAGTACCTGCTGGAGTACAGAGGTATTAATTAGGTATGTTGTAAGTTGTAAGTTTAGATTGGAGTGTAACTCAAAAAATTCGTATTGTAACCCGTGTTTTTTTTCGGATGGACTTTTAATGCAATTAGCCGCAGATGGCTGTTACTGCGTCACCGGACTCCCGTTGGTGCTATACAGAACACCTGCTTTTAGTCCGAGCGGTGAAGACACCAAGTTCCCAACGGGTATTTATAAACGGTACCTAGCTATAAACGTCGAATAAAATATTTATGTATGAGCATTTTAAAATAAAACAACATCACAAATTTTTTTTAATCCTTTTCTTTGATGTACGTTTTCTATAATAGTTGTAGTTCACTTTTAAGTCGATTCCAAAAGAATTCGGAATGGCATCGACTCAAAAAAATACTAGTTAGTTAAGTTAGTAACTTTAAGGTAGTTCGAACAAAAATTTAGCCGAAGATGCAATTTATGTTGTATTTATTAGAAAATTATATGATATATTTATACAATTATATTATTATACAATTTATAGTTCGTTAGATACTTTTTATAAAAAAGTTGATATAATTTTAGTATGAAAATGCAATATACTTAAATGATATTCATAATTTTATCTAATAACTTAGTAACTACATTTTTAGTTGTGGGGCAAATTGTAGTTTTAGTGCAACTCGGAGTACTAGCGCAAGTCGAAGTTGTAGTTCGAGTCGGAGTTACAGTAGTGCAATGCGTTTTTATAGTATTCCTGGGGTGGCCGTGCTTATCGATGATCTCTTAGTAGTCGTAGATGCGGTGCTTGTAGTTGGGGTAGCCGTGCTAGTCGAAGATCTCTTAGTAGTCGTAGATGCGGTGCTTGTAGTTGGGGTAGCCGTGCTAGTCGAAGATCTCTTAGTAGTCGTAGATGCGGTGCTTGTGGTTGGGGTGGCCGTGCTTATCGATGATCTCTTAGTAGTCGTAGATGCGGTGCTTGTAGTTGGGGTAGCCGTGCTAGTCGAAGATCTCTTAGTAGTCGTAGATGCGGTGCTTGTAGTTGGGGTAGCCGTGCTAGTCGAAGATCTCTTAGTAGTCGTAGATGCGGTGCTTGTGGTTGGGGTGGCCGTGCTAGTCGAAGATCTCTTAGTAGTCGTAGATGCAGTGCTTGTGGTTGGGGTAGCCGTGCTAGTCGAAGATCTCTTAGTAGTCGTAGATGCGGTGCTTGTAGTTGGGGTAGCCGTGCTAGTCGAAGATCTCTTAGTAGTCGTAGATGCAGTGCTTGTGGTTGGGGTAGCCGTGCTAGTCGAAGATCTCTTAGTAGTCGTAGATGCAGTGCTTGTGGTTGGGGTAGCCGTGCTAGTCGAAGATCTCTTAGTAGTCGTAGATGCAGTGCTTGTGGTTGGGGTAGCCGTGCTAGTCGAAGATCTCTTAGTAGTCGTAGATGCAGTGCTTGTGGTTGGGGTAGCCGTGCTAGTCGAAGATCTCTTAGTAGTCGTAGATGCAGTGCTTGTAGTTGGGGTAGCCGTGCTAGTCGAAGATCTCTTAGTAGTCGTAGATGCGGTGCTTGTGGTTGGGGTAGCCGTGCTAGTCGAAGATCTCTTAGTAGTCGTAGATGCGGTGCTTGTGGTTGGGGTAGCCGTGCTAGTCGAAGATTTCGTAGTAGTTGAAGATGCAGTGCTTGTGGTTGGGGTGGCCGTGCTAGTCGAAGATCTCTTAGTAGTCGTAGATGCGGTGCTTGTGGTTGGGGTGGCCGTGCTAGTAGAAGATTTCGTAGTAGTTGAAGATGCAGTGCTTGTGGTTGGGGTGGCCGTGCTAGTCGAAGATCTCTTAGTAGTCGTAGATGCGGTGCTTGTGGTTGGGGTGGCCGTGCTAGTCGAAGATTTCGTAGTAGTTGAAGATGCAGTGCTTGAAGTTGGGGTAGCCGTGCTAGTCGAAGATCCCTTAGTAGTCGTAGATGCAGTGCTTGTGGTTGGGGTAGCCGTGCTAGTCGAAGATCTCTTAGTAGTCGTAGATGCGGTGCTTGTGGTTGGGGTGGCCGTGCTAGTCGAAGATTTCGTAGTAGTTGAAGATGCAGTGCTTGAAGTTGGGGTAGCCGTGCTAGTCAAAGATCTCTTAGTAGTCGTAGATGCAGTGCTTGTAGTTGGGGTAGCCGTGCTAGTCGAAGATCTCTTAGTAGTCGTAGATGCAGTGCTTGTAGTTGGGGTAGCCGTGCTAGTCGAAGATCTCTTAGTAGTCGTAGATGCAGTGCTTGTGGTTGGGGTAGCCGTGCTAGTCGAAGATCTCTTAGTAGTCGTAGATGCAGTGCTTGTAGTTGGGGTAGCCGTGCTAGTCGAAGATCTCTTAGTAGTCGTAGATGCGGTGCTTGTGGTTGGGGTGGCCGTGCTAGTCGAAGATCTCTTAGTAGTTGTAGATGCAGTGCTTGTAGTTGGAGTGACCGAGCTAGTCGAAGATTTCGTAGTAGTTGAAGATGCAGTGCTTGTGGTTGGGGTGGCCGTGCTAGTCGAAGATCTCTTAGTAGTCGTAGATGCGGTGCTTGTGGTTGGGGTGGCCGTGCTAGTAGAAGATTTCGTAGTAGTTGAAGATGCAGTGCTTGTGGTTGGGGTGGCCGTGCTAGTCGAAGATCTCTTAGTAGTCGTAGATGCGGTGCTTGTGGTTGGGGTGGCCGTGCTAGTCGAAGATTTCGTAGTAGTTGAAGATGCAGTGCTTGAAGTTGGGGTAGCCGTGCTAGTCGAAGATCCCTTAGTAGTCGTAGATGCAGTGCTTGTGGTTGGGGTAGCCGTGCTAGTCGAAGATCTCTTAGTAGTCGTAGATGCGGTGCTTGTGGTTGGGGTGGCCGTGCTAGTAGAAGATTTCGTAGTAGTTGAAGATGCAGTGCTTGTGGTTGGGGTGGCCGTGCTAGTCGAAGATCTCTTAGTAGTCGTAGATGCGGTGCTTGTGGTTGGGGTGGCCGTGCTAGTCGAAGATTTCGTAGTAGTTGAAGATGCAGTGCTTGAAGTTGGGGTAGCCGTGCTAGTCGAGGATTTCGTAGTAGTTGAAGATGCAGTGCTTGTGGTTGGGGTAGCCGTGCTAGTCGAAGATCCCTTAGTAGTCGTAGATGCAGTGCTTGTGGTTGGGGTGGCCGTGCTAGTCGAAGATCTCTTAGTAGTCGTAGATGCAGTGCTTGTAGTTGGAGTGGCCGAGCTAGTCGAAGATCTCTTTGTAGTCGTAGATGCAGTGCTTGTAGTTGGAGTGACCGTGCTAGTCGAAGATCTCTTAGTAGTCGTAGATGCAGTGCTTGTGGTTGGGGTGGCCGTGCTAGTCGAGGATGTCTTTGTAGTTGTAGATGCAGTGCTTGTAGTTGGGGTGGCCGTGCTAGTCGAAGATGTCTTTGTAGTTGTAGATGCAGTGCTTGTAGTTGGGGTAGCCGTGCTAGTCGAGGATTTCGTAGTAGTTGAAGATGCAGTGCTTGTAGTTGGGGTAGCCGTGCTAGTCGAAGATCTCTTAGTAGTCGTAGATGCAGTGCTTGTAGTTGGGGTAGCCGTGCTAGTCGAGGATTTCGTAGTAGTTGAAGATGCAGTGCTTGTAGTTGGGGTAGCCGTGCTAGTCGAAGATCTCTTAGTAGTCGTAGATGCAGTGCTTGTAGTTGGGGTAGCCGTGCTAGTCGAGGATTTCGTAGTAGTTGAAGATGCAGTGCTTGTGGTTGGGGTAGCCGTGCTAGTCGAGGATTTCGTAGTAGTTGAAGATGCAGTGCTTGTGGTTGGGGTGGCCGTGCTAGTCGAGGATTTCGTAGTAGTGGAAGATGCAGTGCTTGTAGTTGGGGTAGCCGTGCTAGTCGAGGATTTCGTAGTAGTTGAAGATGCAGTGCTTGTAGTTGGGGTAGCCGTGCTAGTCGAAGATCTCTTAGTAGTCGTAGATGCAGTGCTTGTGGTTGGGGTGGCCGTGCTAGTCGAGGATGTCTTTGTAGTTGTAGATGCAGTGCTTGTAGTTGGGGTGGCCGTGCTAGTCGAAGATGTCTTTGTAGTTGTAGATGCAGTGCTTGTAGTTGGGGTAGCCGTGCTAGTCGAGGATTTCGTAGTAGTTGAAGATGCAGTGCTTGTAGTTGGGGTAGCCGTGCTAGTCGAAGATTTCGTAGTAGTTGAAGATGCAGTGCTTGTAGTTGGGGTAGCCGTGCTAGTCGAAGATCTCTTAGTAGTCGTAGATGCAGTGCTTGTAGTTGGGGTAGCCGTGCTAGTCGAGGATTTCGTAGTAGTTGAAGATGCAGTGCTTGTGGTTGGGGTAGCCGTGCTAGTCGAAGATCTCTTAGTAGTCGTAGATGCAGTGCTTGTAGTTGGGGTAGCCGTGCTAGTCGAAGATCTCTTAGTAGTCGTAGATGCAGTGCTTGTAGTTGGGGTAGCCGTGCTAGTCGAAGATCTCTTAGTAGTCGTAGATGCAGTGCTTGTAGTTGGGGTAGCCGTGCTAGTCGAAGATCTCTTAGTAGTCGTAGATGCAGTGCTTGTAGTTGGGGTAGCCGTGCTAGTCGAGGATTTCGTAGTAGTTGAAGATGCAGTGCTTGTGGTTGGGGTGGCCGTGCTAGTCGAGGATTTCGTAGTAGTGGAAGATGCAGTGCTTGTAGTTGGGGTAGCCGTGCTAGTCGAAGATCCCTTAGTAGTCGTAGATGCAGTGCTTGTGGTTGGGGTGGCCGTGCTAGTCGAAGATTTCGTAGTAGTTGAAGATGCAGTGCTTGTGGTTGGGGTAGCCGTGCTAGTCGAGGATTTCGTAGTAGTTGAAGATGCAGTGCTTGTGGTTGGGGTGGCCGTGCTAGTCGAGGATTTCGTAGTAGTGGAAGATGCAGTGCTTGTAGTTGGGGTAGCCGTGCTAGTCGAGGATTTCGTAGTAGTTGAAGATGCAGTGCTTGTAGTTGGGGTAGCCGTGCTAGTCGAAGATCTCTTAGTAGTCGTAGATGCAGTGCTTGTGGTTGGGGTGGCCGTGCTAGTCGAGGATGTCTTTGTAGTTGTAGATGCAGTGCTTGTAGTTGGGGTGGCCGTGCTAGTCGGAGATGTCTTTGTAGTTGTAGATGCAGTGCTTGTAGTTGGGGTAGCCGTGCTAGTCGAGGATTTCGTAGTAGTTGAAGATGCAGTGCTTGTAGTTGGGGTAGCCGTGCTAGTCGAAGATTTCGTAGTAGTTGAAGATGCAGTGCTTGTAGTTGGGGTAGCCGTGCTAGTCGAAGATCTCTTAGTAGTCGTAGATGCAGTGCTTGTAGTTGGGGTAGCCGTGCTAGTCGAGGATTTCGTAGTAGTTGAAGATGCAGTGCTTGTGGTTGGGGTAGCCGTGCTAGTCGAAGATCCCTTAGTAGTCGTAGATGCAGTGCTTGTGGTTGGGGTGGCCGTGCTAGTCGAAGATCTCTTAGTAGTCGTAGATGCAGTGCTTGTAGTTGGAGTGGCCGAGCTAGTCGAAGATCTCTTTGTAGTCGTAGATGCAGTGCTTGTAGTTGGAGTGACCGAGCTAGTCGAAGATCTCTTTGTAGTCGTAGATGCAGTGCTTGTAGTTGGAGTGACCGAGCTAGTCGAAGATCTCTTAGTAGTCGTAGATGCAGTGCTTGTAGTTGGAGTGGCCGTGCTAGTCGAAGATCTCTTTGTAGTCGTAGATGCAGTGCTTGTAGTTGGAGTGACCGAGCTAGTCGAAGATCTCTTAGTAGTCGTAGATGCAGTGCTTGTAGTTGGAGTGGCCGTGCTAGTCGAAGATCTCTTTGTAGTCGTAGATGCAGTGCTTGTAGTTGGAGTGACCGAGCTAGTCGAAGATCTCTTAGTAGTCGTAGATGCAGTGCTTGTAGTTGGAGTGACCGAGCTAGTCGAAGATGTCTTTGTAGTCGTAGATGCAGTGCTTGTAGTTGGAGTGGCCGTGCTAGTCGAAGATCTCTTTGTAGTCGTAGATGCAGTGCTTGTAGTTGGAGTGACCGAGCTAGTCGAAGATCTCTTAGTAGTCGTAGATGCAGTGCTTGTAGTTGGAGTGGCCGTGCTAGTCGAAGATCTCTTTGTAGTCGTAGATGCAGTGCTTGTAGTTGGAGTGACCGAGCTAGTCGAAGATCTCTTAGTAGTCGTAGATGCAGTGCTTGTAGTTGGAGTGGCCGTGCTAGTCGAAGATCTCTTTGTAGTCGTAGATGCAGTGCTTGTAGTTGGAGTGACCGAGCTAGTCGAAGATCTCTTAGTAGTCGTAGATGCAGTGCTTGTAGTTGGAGTGGCCGTGCTAGTCGAAGATCTCTTTGTAGTCGTAGATGCAGTGCTTGTAGTTGGAGTGGCCGTGCTAGTCGAAGATCTCTTAGTAGTCGTAGATGCAGTGCTTGTAGTTGGAGTGGCCGTGCTAGTCGAAGATCTCTTAGTAGTCGTAGATGCAGTGCTTGTAGTTGGAGTGGCCGTGCTAGTCGAAGATGTCTTTGTAGTTGTAGATGCAGTGCTTGTAGTTGGGGTAGCCGTGCTAGTCGAAGATTTCGTAGTAGTTGAAGATGCAGTGCTTGTAGTTGGGGTAGCCGTGCTAGTCGAAGATCTCTTAGTAGTCGTAGATGCAGTGCTTGTAGTTGGGGTAGCCGTGCTAGTCGAGGATTTCGTAGTAGTTGAAGATACAGTGCTTGTAGTTGGGGTAGCCGTGCTAGTCGAGGATTTCGTAGTAGTTGAAGATACAGTGCTTGTAGTTGGGGTAGCCGTGCTAGTCGAGGATTTCGTAGTAGTGGAAGATGCAGTGCTTGTAGTTGGGGTAGCCGTGCTAGTCAAAGATTTCGTAGTAGTTGAAGATACAGTGCTTGTAGTTGGGGTAGCCGTGCTAGTCGAGGATTTCGTAGTAGTTGAAGATGCAGTGCTTGTAGTTGGGGTAGCCGTGCTAGTCGAGGATTTCGTAGTAGTTGAAGATGCAGTGCTTGTAGTTGGGGTAGCCGTGCTAGTCGAAGATCTCTTTGTAGTCGTAGATGCAGTGCTTGTAGTTGGAGTGACCGAGCTAGTCGAAGATCTCTTTGTAGTCGTAGATGCAGTGCTTGTAGTTGGAGTGACCGAGCTAGTCGAAGATCTCTTTGTAGTCGTAGATGCAGTGCTTGTAGTTGGGGTAGCCGTGCTAGTCGAAGATTTCGTAGTAGTTGAAGATGCAGTGCTTGTAGTTGGGGTAGCCGTGCTAGTCGAAGATCCCTTAGTAGTCGTAGATGCAGTGCTTGTGGTTGGGGTGGCCGTGCTAGTCGAAGATCTCTTAGTAGTCGTAGATGCAGTGCTTGTAGTTGGAGTGGCCGAGCTAGTCGAAGATCTCTTTGTAGTCGTAGATGCAGTGCTTGTAGTTGGAGTGACCGAGCTAGTCGAAGATCTCTTTGTAGTCGTAGATGCAGTGCTTGTAGTTGGAGTGACCGAGCTAGTCGAAGATCTCTTAGTAGTCGTAGATGCAGTGCTTGTAGTTGGAGTGGCCGTGCTAGTCGAAGATCTCTTTGTAGTCGTAGATGCAGTGCTTGTAGTTGGAGTGACCGAGCTAGTCGAAGATCTCTTAGTAGTCGTAGATGCAGTGCTTGTGGTTGGGGTGGCCGTGCTAGTCGAGGATGTCTTTGTAGTTGTAGATGCAGTGCTTGTAGTTGGGGTGGCCGTGCTAGTCGAAGATGTCTTTGTAGTTGTAAATGCAGTGCTTGTAGTTGGGGTAGCCGTGCTAGTCGAAGATTTCGTAGTAGTTGAAGATGCAGTGCTTGTAGTTGGGGTGGCCGTGCTAGTCGAAGATGTCTTTGTAGTTGTAGATGCAGTGCTTGTAGTTGGGGTGGCCGTGCTAGTCGAGGATCTCTTAGTAGTCGTAGATGCAGTGCTTGTAGTTGGAGTGGCCGTGCTAGTCGAGGATCTCTTAGTAGTCGTAGATGCAGTGCTTGTAGTTGGGGTGGCCGTGCTAGTCGAGGATCTCTTAGTAGTCGTAGATGCAGTGCTTGTAGTTGGAGTGGCCGTGCTAGTCGAAGATCTCTTAGTAGTCGTAGATGCAATGCTTGTAGTTGGGGTGGCCGTGCTAGTCGAAGATTTCGTAGTAGTTGAAGATGCAGTGCTTGTAGTTGGGGTAGCCGTGCTAGTCGAGGATCTCTTAGTAGTCGTAGATGCAGTGCTTGTAGTTGGGGTGGCCGTGCTAGTCGAAGATCTCTTAGTAGTCGTAGATGCAGTGCTTGTAGTTGGGGTGGCCGTGCTAGTCGAAGATCTCTTAGTAGTCGTAGATGCAGTGCTTGTAGTTGGGGTGGCCGTGCTAGTCGAAGATCTCTTAGTAGTCGTAGATGCAGTGCTTGTAGTTGGGGTGGCCGTGCTAGTCGAGGATCTCTTAGTAGTCGTAGATGCAGTGCTTGTAGTTGGGGTGGCCGTGCTAGTCGAAGATCTCTTAGTAGTCGTAGATGCAGTGCTTGTAGTTGGGGTGGCCGTGCTAGTCGAGGATCTCTTTGTAGTCGAAGATGCAGTGCTTGTAGTTGGAGTGACCGAGCTAGTCGAAGATCTCTTAGTAGTCGTAGATGCAGTGCTTGTAGTTGGGGTGGCCGTGCTAGTCGAGGATCTCTTTGTAGTCGTAGATGCAGTGCTTGTAGTTGGAGTGACCGAGCTAGTCGAAGATCTCTTTGTAGTCGTAGATGCAGTGCTTGTAGTTGGAGTGACCGAGCTAGTCGAAGATCTCTTTGTAGTTGTAGATGCAGTTCTTGTAGTTGTGGGCCGGCTAGTCGTCCTGCTGTTGGTTGGTTGGGTTGGGTTGGGTTTGTGGGTGGTGTGGGAGCCACTGTCGCCGGTGCCGAGGAAGGCGCCGACCACCGAGTCCACGGTGGAGCCGACGGCGCCCAACAATCCGCCGAGCGGGCCGGTCGGGGCGCCATGCGATATCGCCCCTAGGACCACTATGCATGCTATCTGAAAATTGTGGATATAGCATCATAATTAACTGCTTTTATGACATGATTGATTTTTTAATAACCGATAATGTTTGTTAATGTCTATGTGTATGTTCTAAACTGATGAATTTATTAATAATAGTTATTATCATATCTGATATATCAAACTGCAATTTTGTTTTGCGTTTCTACGCGAATATTTTGTATTGCAGCACCAAGAGGTGAGACATATGTAGGTAGGTAGGTATATACTCTGTTGCATACTATCTAACCTACCGTGTTTCGTACAAAATAAAAATCTTTATAATTATCTCTTAATTTGTATCCAGATCAATGATTCTTTAGGATCATCCAATTGTTTTCAGTGCCTCAAGTGACGAGATGCTGTAAATTTGATTTTTTGGCGATAGATATAGGTGTTTTGTCTATGGGCACGCCCTGCCGAAATTGCCGCCATACCGATGCCCTTGCGTGCCCCGACTTAATCTGATCTTGGGTGTTGACAACCGTGCATCTCTACACGAAAAATATGTAAAACGAGACATTTAGGTTTAAAACTTATTCAACTAGCTAAAGTTTTTATAAACCGAAAACCCGACTGCGAAAATTATAGGTACATTGATGGTCAATTCATTATCCCAAATTCAATTTAAACATATGTTTGGCTTACATTTAAGTAGGTATGTACCTACATATATTTGTAATCTCCTTCATTTTGATACCCTACTCGATAGGTATGGTAAAAAAAATATTATTAACGTTTTAAATCAATTATTATTTAGCGCTAAAAAAACCGCCATCTAATTATGGACAAAACTAATTGTGGACAGTTGGGTCTGGAGACAAATCTAACGATACCTACCTGTTGAAACCCATCCAGCCGTAGTTCTGAACTCGTATCAATATATCATAACATACATACTTACTTATCTACAAGACACGCGCGAAAAAACATATCCCGCCCTTGGCAATCGTGTAAAACTTAAACATTTTTTTTAATCAAATCTCATCAATTCACTTTCTTGATACCTATATTGTAATAGATTAGATTAGGTACATTAAAAAGTAATTAATGTGCACTAAAAAAAAAATATTAGTGGGCTACTGTTGGACGTGGATCTCTCCATAGGCGCGCGTCAGTTAGCCAAATCTGCAGCTCTTCTCATCCACATTCCAGCCAGCAAGAGTGCGTGTTTTATGGCGTCTGTTGTTTAAAACTTCTAGAAACTTCTCTCTGATTCGTCCACGTAACAAACTCATTCAAATAAGATAAACTTAGTCGACAACGAACCTACCAAAATAAAAGTACCTAAGTAGGTAGGATATCTACTTACCAAAATTAACTTCATTTTCAAAAACTAAGCTAAAATATTTGTAGTACCTACTAGTTGTACCTACTTAAATGAATAGTTATATGGCTTGGTATGCTCATTTTATATCTACTTAGCAAGGTACCTACCTATTATTTTATAATATCTAATTATAATAATACCTACTTTCGCACACCTGTTAATCATTTATTGACTCTAAGTAATAAAGGACTCACTCACCTACACAGGTTGTTTATGTGATAAAAAAGGTACTTACTCTGAGAAAAAGTGGTTAAGTAGGCCTTATTGGGTTGCGATGAAAACATAGTGCATTCATTTTGGCGCTAATAAGCAAACAAAGAAAGTCGAAGAAAAATAACAACGCATTCATTTTGATTCATTCAAACATTTTAAACAATATTATGAACGTAGTAGTACTAGTGCCATCGATGTACATCGATGACTAGTGCACGAAAGGAGGCGTTTCGAGGCGCACTTGAAATCCTTTCAACACACTGCCACTAGTTCGAAAGAACTAGTGACACTATAAGAAGAAGTAGGTAGGTAAGTAGGTAGTAGGTACCTACTTATTTAGATAACATCGAAAGAATATACATTTTTATCTTCATTGGAAGATATCTAAAATACGGAGTTTCGAAGAAATACTATAGCTTTTCTGCAGCACACTGGACCCTAAACTTTTAATCGAATATCCGATCAAGAATCGAGATAAATGCCGACTGTTTTTCTTCGCCTTCCTGTTTGTCAAACTTCGAGATGTAAACAAACTCAAATGTCAAAGTCAGTCGCTCGCGAGCCGCGTCGCAGGCCGCATCGTGCGGTAATTTCAAAACAAACTTAAAAATGGTTTATTTCCCCGTAAGAAAATGCTATTACATAGCTAAATTATCGTTGCTGGTTATATTGGTAGTCACCGTATTGGCTCTGTTTGAGAGATGGCGCGGGGGGAAGCGAGCGGCTTCTGCTTTCTTGGACCCTCTAGAGGAGGAGTACGAAAGAGAGATTTTGGAAGACGAAGCCAGGATAATCCCTGGCCTGGGCGAGGGCGGGGTGGCCGCCTTCCTGACGGGGGAAGACGAGAAACTCGGGAAGGAGTCCGAGAAGAAACTCGCCATGAACGTGTATCTGAGCGATAGGATAGCTTACAACAGAACTCTAAAAGGTAACTCCGAAACACTTTCTTATTTACTTATTTATTGGAAAACCAACAGCATAAGCCAATGTTGGAGACAAGTTGTAAACAAGACCTATAACTAGCATTCTATAATGTAAACCTATGTTTATGTATAAACTCATAAAATATGAAAGTATGTTGGAATGTAATGTGTAATCAAAACAAATTATTTATTTTACCAGGATAAATGAGGCCAAAAATTCTATAGGTATAGTTTAGGGCCTAAAAATAGCTATATAGTAGGTATTTCCTACAGGTTATTTTTATAAGTGTTATTACTGCATGGTATCAGAAGAAGTAGCATCGGTATGTCCTTCTCCTGGTCCGAAAAATATCCATACCCAATTTGAACCTGAACCCTATCCGTTCAGTAGTATTGGCGTGAGATATTATAACAATAATTCTAGAATTATAATGTGAATTTGTTTCTCTTTCCAAACCCTGGCCTCTATAACTAAAAAATATGATTGATGTTAGTGATGCATAGGTATTGGCCACAACTAGTATAAAAAAAACAGGTGGATTACGACTTATTATCGCTGGTAGAGAGTAGGTCTGTGTCCCAGCCTACATTATAGCCCGATCATGTTACGCAAACCGTTTATAAAGCAGTGACGGTATTCAATACACCATTGACACTCATGACCGCTAAAAAACTGTATAGCTAACCAGCTGCTCATAAATTATCAGTATATTGGTTAATATTAACAATTTTATTGAAAACAGTATTGTTAGTTAAACATTACAACTTTCATTTTTTATTTATTATGCTATAGTTATTTTTTATTGTATGTCAATATCAAGTATGTGTATTTGTTCAAGTGGTAAGTGTGCTATTGTATTTAATTTCTATAGAATATTAACATTACGAAAGAATTGACGCACTTTCAAAATAAATATATGAACTTTGCCAGTACTTTTTAACCAACTGCAAAAAAGGAGGGTTATGTGAAGCATAGATTATGCAGACCAGAGAGATCATGCCCTTGTTGTGTTGTATTGTTTGTTTATTGTATGTATGTTAGTCTGTATTTCTGTAAGGTATATATTTCTATGGGCCTATTGCTTTACTGTAATATTGAGTTGCATGATATAAATATTTATTATTATTATGTAAGTACAGAGATGAGATGGCTGATAGAGACGAGTAGAAGAAGAATACACTGTGCACTATGCCGACATCACCTGAGTAGAATGAGGATGCGGAGATAACGATGATGCTTATTCTTTATTTGAGGCGCACTTGAAATCCTTTCACCACACTGGTTCGTAACTAGTAACACGATGAAGAATGAAGAAGAAGAATATATTTGTTGCAGAATCCTGCGCACAACCCCCGCTAGTCAGTGCTCCTTACCTTACCATTCACAGTAAATAAGGCATTTGTATATTTTGCCCTAGTAAAACTACGCAAAAATATAAGGTGTATCAAAGCATAAATACAGTAAGAGCTGTTACTGTAACAATGATAAGGACTACTCAAAAATTATTCACTATTGACCTGAACATAAGTACAGTAAGGACTTACTGTATTTATGTTATGTAATCATTGTAAAATAAAATACATGGCAAGATAACTTACTGTAATAATGAATTGGAAATTGTTTTAGATTTGTAAAAAAAAGCAACAGTAAGTCAATATACTGTAATTATAATAAGGAAATCATGCTACTAAACACGACTTACTGTTGTTATGCTTCTTAGAATTATAGGTTTAAGGCCACATTTTAAAATTTTGAATATACAGAAAGGTAGAGCTCGTTGTAATGGTTCCAAATATGTATGTAACTCAATATGGCCAAAAACACGACTTACTGTTATTATCATTGGTACGGCAGAATGAGAAGTGCAGGGAAAACGATGATCATGCGTATGCCCTTGTGTAAGAGTAAGTAAAGTACAGAGGTGATGGCTGATAGAGACGAAGTAGAAGAAGAATACACAGTGTTATGCCAACACCACCTGAGGAAGTTGCTGACTTGTGCCTTCGTCAGACCACCGCAACCCGGCGTGCACGCGGGTGGTGTACGACGCGGAGCTGCCGTCCGCCTCCGTGATCCTGATCTTCCACAACGAGCCGTACTCGGTGGTGGTGCGAACGGTGTGGAGCGTCATCAACAGCTGCCGCCGCGACCAGCCCTGGCACCGCGCAGCCAACTACGTGCGGGATGGACGCACCATGACGCTCGGTGAGATACCATTTTTTTCTAATTTTTTTTATTACTTTTGGACATTTCACACAACGCCATCTATCCCCAAACTAAGTAAGCTTGTATTAAGGGAACCAGATAACCGATACAATACTTATATACCTTTTTTTTTTGTAAATACATATATACTAAGCGGAACATGCAACCTGGCTGCCACTCTCGCTCGCAACTTACTGCGTCTCCCGCCCCCCGCGCGGCGCCCTCCGTGTTTGTTCTTCCTCTAATTGCGAAGCCTTATCATTACTTATCATCACCAAGTATTACAGGACCTCTCCTCTATCAAGATTATCCAATTTCACGCTGTACTTTGCACAAACGTCATTCGAGCCAGAACTTGGTTATCGATTCTGAGCAAACGAATTTCAGGTTTGTGATAAACAAAAACTAACCCAGTATAATCAAGGTTTTACAAAAACATAGTCCAACCGACTTGGACTGTTCTAGCGACCGTAAACACCACTGAAAAGTCACAGTAGGAAACAAAATACGCAATTTTGTTTACTTCGACAACATATTTATAATGAATGAATGAATGAGCTGGAAGATAATGCTACATAGCATTAAGTTCGCCTTTGTACTATTTTTTAAGTGCAATAAAGTATTTTCTATCTATCTATCTATTTTTTTCAGTTATTTTGATTTTTCAAGCGCATTTTGAGACAGTTTTGCGTCCAGCAGTGAACCATGATAAGCTCATGATGGTGGTTAAGAACTTGTTTCTTATACTTACCTATAATGGCATTTCAGGTTACCCGGGCCAGGATCCGAACTCCCCACTGGTATACCTGAAGGAGATCATCCTGGTGGATGACAACTCAACCCTGCCAGAGCTACGCGGCAAGCTGAGCCATTACGTGCGCACGCGCCTGCCGCCCGACCTCATCCGGATCCTGCGCCTGCCCGACCGGTGAGGATCCACACCAGTACACTCAGTGGTCATCATCATCATCAACCTGAGCCACTATTGCGTCTGCCGCCCGACCTCATCCGAATCCTGCGGCTGCCTGACCGGTGAGGATAAACACCAGTACACTCAGTGGTCATGATCATCATCATTAACCTGAGCAACTATTGCGCACGTGATTGCCGCCTGTCCTCATCCGGATCTTGCGCCTGCCCGACTGGTGAGGATCCACACCAGTACACTCAGTGTTCATCATCATCATCAGTGTACTGCTGGATACAATTGGTCCGCTGTTCCATCAACACTGCATTATATCTTCAGTAAGTCTACAGTTAAGCGTCGGTGACACATGGCTAGTTTACACCCTACATGCCTACGAGTTTAAAAACTAGCGAGTGAACGAATTAGCTTTCGGGAAGGATTTTCAACAAGCAGATTATAAAAAAGCCGATGACACTGGGCGAGTTTACAAGCTACAAGCGAACTCGCTGGCTTGTAGCGTGTAAAATAACCCTGTGTCATCGACGCTTTAGAAAAACACGTAGACATTCTACTTTACGCGCTCTCCACTCTAGAACACTTATCTCGATAAATGTGGGTGCCTGAGAAGCAACTGTCATCGCGGCCATTATTTGGATGGGTGACCATATCAGGGCATCCCTTGATCCTGCATAAATTGGGGCCTTCAGGCGGCGTGGAAACTTCAAACAGTCGTCACGCGACAAAACAACCTTTTCACACTTTTTACCCAACGAGACGCAATGTAAAAAGTGTGACTGGTTAGGGAAAAAATTGCAATGAGTTACAGGTATCCTCACGGTTTAATAGCGCTGGCCTTGAATGCGTAGAAGTTGATGTTTAGATGTGTTTGGCGGGAGGGGTGAGACGCGACGGGGAAGACGCCCAGCGCCGCCGTCTATTGGTCGCTTAGCCACCTTCCCGCCGTCGCGCCTCACCGCACTTGAGCAGAGCTCCCTTGCACTTGCGCCGAGCGCTATTAAACCGTGAAGACATTCGATGGGAAGAAAATATTAAAAAAACAATGTATTTGTAGTTGAGTAGATGCATACTGTCTTTATATTTCACCTGCTGACTAAATAAAATAGGACAAGGTAAATAACTACTCCAAAATAAAGAAATAAGAAATATTTATTGTTTAAAACTGTGTATAAAAAGCTTAAAGTTTTAAAAACTGAAAACCCGACTGCGAGATAACTATACATTCATTATTCCAAATTAAATGTAAACATATAACTTATATATTTTTTTGTAATCTCCTTTAAAATACCTTTTTAAATATACTTACTAATAATTAAATTTTGATACCCTACTAGATGAGTTTGGTAAACAAAAAAATATTAACGACTTACTATTTAGTTCCAGAAATCTGCCATTTTGTTTTTTTTTTAAAACCCTGGTTATGGAGACGAATCTAACGATACCTTAACTGTCAAAATCCATCCAGCCGTTTGGAAGATACGAGGTAACCCAGAAATTTATATCCATACATACATACAAGATACGCGCGAAAAACATAACCCTTCCTTGGCAGTCGGGTAAAAAGAGTTTATCCTGCTACGACATACAATAAGACAGGTATTCATAACTAAAATGAAATAGATAGTTTTATAACATGAGAAGTAGTAGACTATTTAAAAGAGTTTTATAACATGAGAAGTAGTAGACTATTTAAAAGATTTATAGGGTAGGGTTGACGCAAGCGCGCATGGCGGGCAGCAGAGCGGCCGCGGGTTCGGTTCTCGTGTTCCTGGACTCGCACTGCGAAGGGGTACGCGACTGGCTGCGGCCGCTGTTGCACCGCATCAAACACAAGCGGAATGCGGTGGTTACGCCGCTCATCGACACCATCGAACATGACTCCTTTCTTTATCAGTGGGGGAACCCGCTAGATATACAGGTATCAGACTGAGGGCTTCGAAATTACGGGGTGGAATTTTTGGTACGGGGGGGAATTGATGGTCATTATGTAGAGGAGTATTCTATTTTATTTAGTAAGTATGTTTAGTTAATATTAAAATGGTGCGATAGTGTAATTCTGGGTTAAATAAAGAATTAGTTAATTATTTGGGTAAAATATTAGGGCTAAAGTTGGTTTTGAGGGAAAACTAGTTTTTGGTGCATTTCATTTAATGGTAGTTTAATGTACTCGTGTATTTTAGTAACTTTACTATTACATTCATATACTTTTCAAATTCGGTCTAACGGGGTGAAAAGTGTTACCCAGTTTCAGAATCAGCCCCTTGCAAGATGATAAGAAATGACTGTATATTTTCTATTTGGCATAGGGTTGGGTTGACCCGCGCGCGGTTGGCGGGTGCACGCTACGCCACCGGTTCAGTCCTGGTGTTCTTGGATGCCCACTGCGAGGCGCAACCCGACTGGTTGCGACCGCAGCTCCAAGTCATTAAGGATAACCCCCACGCCGTCGTTGTGCCTATCATAGACTCGGTGGACCAACGGAACTTCTTCTATAGCGTGCAGGACGATGGCACTTTTCAGGTGAAATTCTTCACCCTTTTTTGGGTGAAAAATGAGGTTCAATCGGAACTGAAGTTTGATACTGCACAGACTATTTAGCACAAACTGAAAGCTTATAATTTAGCGTGCTAGACAGCTTGCAGCATACATTTTTGGGTTAAAAGATTGGTCCTCTTTTGTGTGAAAACATGGGTAAAGTTGTTTAATCAAGACTGTATTGCACGGCCTATTCAGCACTTGTTTTTTGGGGTGTTCACTTTCTTAGTGCGGGGTAAATTCACCCCCTCTTTATCAAATGTAAACACATTTTCACCCTTTACGAGGTTGCTGTCACTAAATTTGATTCTCGATCTATGCTAATTCAATCATTGAGTTCTTTTTCTTTATAGTTTTAAAGAAGGTCGGTTTTCAACTCTGTGATTGTGAGAAACTGATTTTGCACGGTTTGTTTTGCACATTCTATATCTGAGCTAAGCCCCTTTCGTTTTGGTTTTAGTTGCACGTATATTTAGTACATCTTTTTTGTCATTTTCAGTTACTCATGTGTAAATGGAGATACCTATCTTCCACTCTTATAAAGTGTCGTGTCTCACGACAAACGCGTTTTCTCACGGCGATAAGGCAGCACTCTGCCATATTTCATTTGTATGCCTTACATATTTGTGTAGTTCACAAATATGTAGAGAGAAGAAAGCCGTTTGTTATTGAATGACATTATGACTCAGCGTCTGTTTTCTAAGTATGTAGGTCATAGAGTCACTGCATCGCGATCACACTTGTGTCAATTCCCCAATGATATAATCACATAAATAAATTCTAATAAATATATTTTATATACATTTTTTATTCTCGACTGATACTAATTGACAAGCATAGTTTAATTAGCCTAAAATATTGTAATACAAAAATGCGTGTTTTGCTTCCCTGTGACTTTTCAGTGGTGTTTGCGATCACTGTAACGGTCTAATTAGGGTTTGCAATATTCGTTAAATTTTACTATTCGAATAAAATGAATAATTGTAGAGCCAATTATTCGAATATTCGGATATTCGAATATTTTCATAACATTTATTGAAAATAATACAATATTAATTAAACACACACAAGAACAGCTAGACTGGGCTTTAGTTTGATTTCAACATAGCTCTATTAAAATATAATCAAATATTTTAATTATTACCGACACTGACGTAGTTTTCAAATGCTGCCCCTCTGCTCTTCTCTTTGCCTCTTTCTCAAAATTGTTTCTACCTATCCACAAAATCTGCCTGTGGTACTACAGGTGTACTCTGGAACAATTTCAAGAATGTGGCCTTTGACAACGACGGGTCTCGGATGGTCAATGATCATGACTTTGGTTTTATCCAAATTCATGCCGAGACCGATCCGTCGCGAGGCTGCTGCTAGGCCCTCCAGCATCGGTTGCAGCTTCTCCAGCGACTCCGCCATCAAGACTATGTCATCTCGCCGTTTATGTTAATGTCCTTTCCAGTCCATCGTCTTAAACACGTCCTCCAATGCGCTTGTGAACAATTTTGGGGATATGAAATCCCCCCTGTCTCACACCTCGCGCAGTTGGATGGGCTTAGATTGCTGGTCCTGTACTCTGACACTAATGGTGGCAGCGTCATAAACGCATCTCAGCACTTCGATATAACGATAGCCTACTTGGCATCGCTGTAAGGATTCCAGAACAGCCTTCCAGGTTTCAAGAGAGTCGAATGCCTTCTCATTATTTCACAATAGCTAGCCACAGGGGCCAATTATACTCTTCGGACTTCCCTATAATATACCTAATTAAGAACAGCTTATAGACATCGCTCAGGAGGGCTTTATAAATTTTTGTATGCCTTTTTTAAAAAGATACTACTAACCATACTCCTTTTCCACGCCTTTGGAGTTCTCCCACAGTGAATGTCAAAATTAAAGAGGCTTTGCAGATCTTGTACAACAGGAGGTCCTTCTGCCTTCAGAAGTTCTGGAGTAACTAAGTCTTCTTCACCGAGGGCCTTTAAATTTTTAGCTATCTCAGAGTCAACACGATCTAGTCTAGGCTGATGTCAGGCAGTTCGTCGGTATAGTGGAGTGTCAGGGTGGCTCTGAAGACGTGGTCGTTATGTTCGGGAGAGGAGCATTTGCGGCGTACTCGAAAATCTCCAGCTTTGAGAAGTAGTGAGAGTGGGAGCCACTGTCGCCGGTGCCGAGGAAGGCGCCGACCACCGAGTCCACGGTCGAGCCGACGGCGCCCAACAATCCGCCGAGTGGGCCGGTCGGGGCGCCATGCGATATCGCCCCTAGGACCACTATGCATGCTATCTGAAAATTGTGGATATAGCATCATAATTAACTGCTTTTATGACATGATTGATTTTTTTAATAACCGATAATGTTTGTTATTGTCTATGTGTATGTTCTAAACTGATGAATTTATTAATAATAGTTATTATCATATCTGATATATCAAACTGCAATTTTGTTTTGCGTTTCTACGCGAATATTTTGTATTGCAGCACCAAGAGGTGAGACATATGTAGGTAGGTAGGTATATACTCTGTTGCATACTATCTAACCTACCGTGTTTCGTACAAAATAAAAATCTTTATAATTATCTCTTAATTTGTATCCAGATCAATGATTCTCTATGATCATCCAAAATTGTTTTCAGTGCCTCAAGTGACGAGATGCTGTAAATTTTTTGGCGATAGATATAGGTGTTTTGTCTATGGGCACGCCCTGCCGACATTGTCGCGATACCGATGCCCTTGCGTGCCCCGACTTAATCTGATCTTGGGTGTTGACAACCGTGCATCTCTACACGAAAAATATTTAAAACGAGACATTTAGGTTTAAAACTTATTCAACTAGCTAAAGTTTTTATAAACCGAAAACCCGACTGCGAAAATTATAGGTACATTGATGGTCAATTCATTATCCCAAATTCAATTTAAACATATGTTTGGCTTACATTTAAGTAGGTATGTACCTACATATATTTGTAATCTCCTTCATTTTGATACCCTACTCGATAGGTATGGTAAAAAAAATATTATTAACGTTTTAAATCAATTATTATTTAGCGCTAAAAAAACCGCCATCTAATTATGGACAAAACGAATTGTGGACAGTTGGGTCTGGAGACAAATCTAACGATACCTACCTGTTGAAACCCATCCAGCCGTAGTTCTGAACTCGTATCAATATATCATAACATACATACTTACTTATCTACAAGACACGCGCGAAAAAACATATCCCGCCCTTGGCAATCGTGTAAAACTTAAACATTTTTTTTAATCAAATCTCATCAATTCACTTTCTTGATACCTATATTGTAATAGATTAGATTAGGTACATTAAAAAGTAATAAATGTGCACTAAAAAAAAATATTAGTGGGCTACTGTTGGACGTGGATCTCTCCATAGGCGCGCGTCAGTTAGCCAAATCTGCAGCTCTTCTCATCCACATTCCAGCCAGCAAGAGTGCGTGTTTTATGGCGTCTGTTGTTTAAAACTTCTAGAAACTTCTCTCTGATTCGTCCACGTAACAAACTCATTCAAATAAGATAAACTTAGTCGCCAACGAACCTACCAAAATAAAAGTACCTAAGTAGGTAGGATATCTACTTACCAAAATTAACTTCATTTTCAAAAACTAAGCTAAAATATTTGTAGTACCTACTAGTTGTACCTACTTAAATGAATAGTTATATGGCTTGGTATGCTCATTTTATATCTACTTAGCAAGGTACCTACCTATTATTTTATAATATCTAATTATAATAATACCTACTTTCGCACACCTGTTAATCATTTATTGACTCTAAGTAATAAAGGACTCACTCACCTACACAGGTTGTTTATGTGATAAAAAAGGTACTTACTCTGAGAAAAAGTGGTTAAGTAGGCCTTATTGGGTTGCGATGAAAACATAGTGCATTCATTTTGGCGCTAATAAGCAAGCAAAGAAAGTCGAGGAAAAAAAACAACGCATTCATTTTGATTCATTCAAACATTTTAAACAATATTATGAACGTAGTAGTACTAGTGCCATCGATGTACATCGATGACTAGTGCACGAAAGGAGGCGTTTCGAGGCGCACTTGAAATCCTTTCAACACACTGCCACTAGTTCGAAAGAACTAGTGACACTATAAGAAGAAGTAGGTAGGTAAGTAGGTAGTAGGTACCTACTTATTTAGATAACATCGAAAGAATATACATTTTTATCTTCATTGGAAGATATCTAAAATATGGAGTTTCGAAGAAATACTATAGCTTTTCTGCAGCACACTGGACCCTAAACTTTTAATCGAATATCCGATCAAGAATCGAGATAAATGCCGACTGTTTTTCTTCGCCTTCCTGTTTGTCAAACTTCGAGATGTAAACAAACTCAAATGTCAAAGTCAGTCGCTCGCGAGCCGCGTCGCAGGCCGCATCGTGCGGTAATTTCAAAACAAACTTAAAAATGGTTTATTTCCCCGTAAGAAAATGCTATTACATAGCTAAATTATCGTTGCTGGTTATATTGGTAGTCACCGTATTGGCTCTGTTTGAGAGATGGCGCGGGGGGAAGCGAGCGGCTTCTGCTTTCTTGGACCCTCTAGAGGAGGAGTACGAAAGAGAGATTTTGGAAGACGAAGCCAGGATAATCCCTGGCCTGGGCGAGGGCGGGGTGGCCGCCTTCCTGACGGGCGAAGACGAGAAACTCGGGAAGGAGTCCGAGAAGAAACTCGCCATGAACGTGTATCTGAGCGATAGGATAGCTTACAACAGAACTTTAAAAGGTAACTCCGAAACACTTTCTTATTTACTTATTTATTGGGATACCAACAGCATAAGCCAATGTTGGAGACAAGTTGTAAACAAGACCTATAACTAGCATTCTTTAATGTAAAGCTATGTTTATGTATAAACTCATAAAATATGAAAGTATGTTGGAATGTAATGTGTAATCAAAACAAATTATTTATTTTACCAGGATAAATGAGGCCAAAAATTCTATAGGTATAGTTTAGGGCCTAAAAATAGCTATCTAGTAGGTATTTCCTACAGGTTATTTTTATAAGTGTTACTGCATGGTATCAGAAGAAGTAGCATGGGTATGTCCTTTTCCTGGTCTGAAAAATATCCCTACCCAATTTGAACCTGAACCCTATCCGTTCAGTAGTATTGGCGTGAGATATTATAACAATAATTCTAGAATTATAAGATGTGAATTTGTTTCTCTTTCCAAACCCTGGCCTCTATAACTAAAAAATATGTTTGATATTAGTGATGCATAGGTATTGGCCACAACTAGTATTAAAAAGCAGGTGGATTACGACCTATTATCGCTGGTAGAGAGTAGGTCTGTGTCCCAGCCTACATTATAGCCCGATCATGTTACGCAAACCGTTTATAAAGCAGTGACGGTATTCAATACACCATTGACACTCATGACCGCTAAACAACTGTATAGCTAACCAGCTGCTCATAAATTATCAGTATATTGGTTAATATTAACAATTTTATTGAAAACAGTATTGTTAGTTTAACATTACAACTTTCATTTTTTATTTATTATGCTATAGTTATTTTTTATTGTATGTCAATATCAAGTATGTGTATTTGTTCAAGTGGTAAGTGTGCTATTGTATTTAATTTCTATAGAATATTAACATTACGAAAGAATTGACGCACTTTCAAAATAAATATATGAACTTTGCCAGTACTTTTTAACCAACTGCAAAAAAGGAGGGTTATGTGAAGCATAGATTATGCAGACCAGAGAGATCATGCCCTTGTTGTGTTGTATTGTTTGTTTATTGTATGTATGTTAGTCTGTATTTCTGTAAGGTATATATTTCTATGGGCCTATTGCTTTACTGTAATATTGAGTTGCATGATATAAATATTTATTATTATTATGTAAGTACAGAGATGAGATGGCTGATAGAGACGAGTAGAAGAAGAATACACTGTGCACTATGCCGACATCACCTGAGTAGAATGAGGATGCGGAGATAACGATGATGCTTATTCTTTATTTGAGGCGCACTTGAAATCCTTTCACCACACTGGTTCGTAACTAGTAACACGATGAAGAATGAAGAAGAAGAATATATTTGTTGCAGAATCCTGCGCACAACCCCCGCTAGTCAGTGCTCCTTACCTTACCATTCACAGTAAATAAGGCATTTGTATATTTTGCCCTAGTAAAACTACGCAAAAATATAAGGTGTATCAAAGCATAAATACAGTAAGAGCTGTTACTGTAACAATGATAAGGACTACTCAAAAATTATTCACTATTGACCTGAACATAAGTACAGTAAGGACTTACTGTATTTATGTTATGTTATCATTGTAAAATAAAATACATGGCAAGATAACTTACTGTAATAATGAATTGGAAATTGTTTTAGATTTGTAAAAAAAAGCAACAGTAAGTCAATATACTGTAATTATAATAAGGAAATCATGCTGCTAAACACGACTTACTGTAGTTATGCTTCTTAGAATTATAGGTTTAAGGCCACATTTTAAAATTTTGAATATACAGAAAGGTAGAGCTCGTTGTAATGGTTCCAAATATGTATGTAACTCAATATGGCCAAAAACACTACTTACTGTTATTATCATTGGTACGGCAGAATGAGAATGGGGAGAGATGATGATGTGTATGCCCTTGTGTAAGAGTAAGTAAAGTACAGAGGTGATGGCTGATAGAGACGAAGTAGAAGAAGAATACACAGTGTTATGCCAACACCACCTGAGGAAGTTGCTGACTTGTGCCTTCGTCAGACCACCGCAACCCGGCGTGCACGCGGGTGGTGTACGACGCGGAGCTGCCGTCCGCCTCCGTGATCCTGATCTTCCACAACGAGCCGTACTCGGTGGTGGTGCGAACGGTGTGGAGCGTCATCAACAGCTGCCGCCGCGACCAGCCCTGGCATCGCGCAGCCAACTACGTGCGGGATGGACGCACCATGACGCTCGGTGAGATACCATTTTTTTTATTTTTTTTTATTACTCTTGGACATTTCACACAACGCCATCTATCCCCAAACTAAGTAAGCTTGTACTAAGGGAACCAGATAACCGATACAATACTTATATACCTTTTTTTTTTGTAAATACATAAATACTAAGCGGAACATGACACCTGGCTGCCACTCTCGCTCGGAACTTACTGCGTCCCCCGCCCCCCCGCGCGGCGCCCTCCGTGTTTCTTCCTCTAATTGCGAAGCCTTATCATTACTTATCATTACCAAGTATCACAGGACCTCTCCTCTATCAAGATTATCCAATTTCACGCTGTTCTTTGCACAAACGTCATTCGAGCCAGAACTTGGTTATCGATTCTGAGCAAACGAATTTCAGGTTTCTGATAAACAAAAACTAACCCAGTATAATCAAGGTTTTACAAAAACATAGTCCAACCGACTTGGACTGTTCTAGCGACCGTAAACACCACTGAAAAGTCACAGTAGGAAGCAAAATACGAAATTTTGTTTACTTCGACGACATATTTATAATGAATGAATGAATGAGCTGGAAGATAATGCTACATAGCATTAAGTTCGCCTTTGTACTATTTGTTAAGTGCAATAAAGTATTTTCTATCTATCTATCTATTCAGTTATTTTGATTTTTCAAACGCATTTTGAGACAGGCTTGCGTCCAGCAGTGAACCATGATAAGCTCATGATGATGGTGAAGAACTTGTTTCTTATACTTACCTATAATGGCATTTCAGGTTACCCGGGCCAGGATCCGAACTCCCCACTGGTATACCTGAAGGAGATCATCCTGGTGGATGACAACTCAACCCTGCCAGAGCTACGCGGCAAGCTGAGCCATTACGTGCGCACGCGCCTGCCGCCCGACCTCATCCGGATCCTGCGCCTGCCCGACCGGTGAGGATCCACACCCGTACACTCAGTGGTCATCATCATCAACCTGAGCCACTATTGCGTCTGCCGCCCGACCTCATCCGGATCCTGCGCCTGCCCGACCGGTGAGGATCCACACCCGTACACTCAGTGGTCATCATCATCAACCTGAGCCACTATTGCGTCTGCCGCCCGACCTCATCCGAATCCTGCGGCTGCCCGACCGGTGAGGATCTACACCAGTACACTCAGTGATCATCATCATCATCAACCTGAACCACTATTGCGTCTGCCGCCCGACCTCATCCGAATCCTGCGGCTGCCCGACCGGTGAGGATCTACACCAGTACACTCAGTGATCATCATCATCACCAACCTGAGCCACTATTGCGTCTGCCGCCCGACCTCATCCGGATCCTGCGCCTGCCCGACCGGTGAGGATCTACACCAGTACACTCAGTGATCATCATCATCATCAACCTGAGCCACTATTGCGTCTGCCGCCCGACCTCATCCGAATCCTGCGCTGCCTGACCGGTGAGGATCTACACCAGTACACTCAGTGATCATCATCATCACCAACCTGAGCCACTATTGCGTCTACCGCCCGACCTCATCCGGATCCTGCGCCTGCCCGACCGGTGAGGATAAACACCAGTACACTCAGTGGTCATGATCATCATCATCAACCTGAGCAACTATTGCGCACGTGATTGCCGCCTGTCCTCATCCGGATCTTGCGCCTGCCCGACTGGTGAGGATCCACACCAGTACACTCAGTGGTCATCATCATCATCAGTGTACTGCTGGATACAATTGGTCCGCTGTTCCATCAACACTGCATTATATCTTCAGTAAGTCTACAGTTAAGCGTCGGTGACACATGGCTAGTTTACACCCTACATGCCATACGAGTTTAAAAACTAGCGAGTGAACGAATTAGCTTTCGGGAAGGATTTTCAACAAGCAGATTATAAAAAAGCCGATGACACTGGGCGAGTTTACAAGCTACAAGCGAACTCGCTGGCTTGTAGCGTTTAAAATAACCCTGTGTCATCGACGCTTTAGACAAACACGTAGACATTCTACTTTACGCGCTCTCCACTCTAGAACACTTATCTCGATAAATGTGGGTGCCTGAGAACCAACTTTCATCGCGGCCATTATTTGGATGGGTGACCATATCAGGGCATCCCTTGATCCTGCATAAATTGGGGCCTTCAGGCGGCGTGGATACTTCAAACAGTCGTCACGCGACAAAACAACCTTTTCTAAACGACTAGTTTTATAGGTGGGATTCCAATGAGTCACACTTTTTACCCAATGAGACGCAATGTAAAAAGTGTGACTGGTTGGGAAAAAATTGCAATGAGTTACAGGTATCCTCACGGTTTAATAGCGCTGGCCTTGAATGCGTAGAAGTTGATGTTTAGATGTGTTTGGCGGGAGGGGTGAGACGCGACGGGGAAGACGCCCAGCGCCGCCGTCTATTGGTCGCTTAGCCACCTTCCCGCCGTCGCGCCTCACCACACTTGAGCAGAGCTCCCTTGCACTTGCGCCGAGCGCTATTAAACCGTGAAGACATTCGATGGGAAGAAAATATTAAAAAAAACAATGTATTTATAGTTGAGTAGATGAATACTGTCTTTATATTTCACCTGCTGACTAAATAAAACAGGACAAGGTAAATAAGGTACTCCAAAATAAAGAAATAAGAAATATTTATTGTTTAAAACTGTGCATAAAAAGCTTAAAGTTTTAAAAACTGAAAACCCGACTGCGAGATAACTATACATTCATTATTCCAAATTAAATGTAAACATATAACTTATACATTTTTTTGTAATCTCCTTTAAAATACCTTCATTTTGATACCCTACTCGATGGGTTTGGTAAAAAAAAATATATTAACGACTTACTATTTAGTTCCAGAAATACGCCATTTTTTTTAAACCCTGGTTATTGAGACGAATCTAACGATACCTTAACTGTCAAAATCCATCCAGCCGTTAGGAAGATACGAGGTAACCCAGAAATTTATATACATACATACATACAAGATACGCGCGAAAAACATAACCCTTCCTTGGCAGTCGGGTAAAAAGAGTTTATCCTGCTACGACATACAATAAGACAGGTATTCATAACTAAAATGAAATAGATAGTTTTATAACATGAGAAGTAGTAGACTATTTAAAAGATTTATAGGGTAGGGTTGACGCAAGCGCGCATGGCGGGCAGCAGAGCGGCCGCGGGTTCGGTTCTCGTGTTCCTGGACTCGCACTGCGAAGGGGCACGCGACTGGCTGCGGCCGCTGTTGCACCGCATCAAACACAAGCGGAATGCGGTGGTTACGCCGCTCATCGACACCATCGAACATGACTCCTTTCTGTATCAGTGGGGGAACCCGCTAGATATACAGGTATCGGACTGAGGGCTTCGAGATTACGGGGTGGAATTTTTGGTACGGGGGAGAATTGATGGCCATTATGTAGAGGAGTATTCTATTTTATTTAGTAAAGTATGTTTAGTTAATATTAAAATGGTGTCATAGTGTAATTCTGGTTTAAATAAAGAATTAGTTAATTATTTGGGTAAAATATCAGGGCTAAAGTTGGCTTTGAGAGAAAACTAGTTTTTGGTGCATTTAATGGTAGATTAATGTATTCGTGTATTTTAGTAACTTTACTATTACATTCATATACTTTTCAAATTCGGTCTAACGGGGTGAAAAGTGTTACCCAGTTTCAGAATCAGCCCCTTGCAAGATGATAAGAAATGACTGTATATTTTCTATTTGGCATAGGGTTGGGTTGACCCGCGCGCGGTTGGCGGGTGCACGCTACGCCACCGGTTCAGTCCTGGTGTTCTTGGATGCCCACTGCGAGGCGCAACCCGACTGGTTGCGACCGCAGCTCCAAGTCATTAAGGATAACCCCCACGCCGTCGTTGTGCCTATCATAGACTCGGTGGACCAGCGGAACTTCTTCTATAGCGTGCAGGACGATGGCACTTTTCAGGTGAAATTCTTCACCCCTTTTTGGGTGAAAAATGTGGTTCAATCGGAACTGAAGTTAGATACTGCACGGACTATTTAGCACAAACTGAAAGCTTATAATTTAGCGTGCTAGACAGCTTGCAGCATACATTTTTGGGTTAAAAGATTGGTCCTCTTTTGTGTGAAAACATGGGTAAAGTTGTTTAATCAAGACTGTATTGCACGGCCTATTTAGCACTTGTTTTGTGGTGTTCACTTTCTTTGTGCGGGGTAAATTCACCCCCTCTTTATCAAATGTAAACACATTTTCACCCTTTACGAGGTTGCTGTCACTAAATTTTTGATTCTCGGTCTATTTAGCAATTGAATCATTGAGTTCTTTTTCTTTATAGTTTTAAAGAAGGTCGGTTTTCAACTCTGTGATTGTGAGAAACTGATTTTGCACGGTTTGTTTTGCACATTCTATGTCTGAGCTAAGCCCCTTTCGTTTTGGTTTTAGTTGCACGTATATTTAGTACATCTATTTTGTCATTTTCAGTATTCTTACATATTTGTGTAGTACACAAATATGTAGAGAGAAGAAAGCCGTTTGTTATTGAATGACATTATGACTCAGCGTCTGTTGTCTAAGTATGTAGGTCATAGAGTCACTGCATCGCGATCACACTTGTGTCAATTCCCCAATGATATAATGACATAAATTCTAATAAATATATTTTATATACATTTTTTATTCTCGACTGATACTAATTGACAAGCATAGTTTAATTAGCCTAAAATATTGTAATACAAAAATGCGTGTTTTGCTTCCCTGTGACTTTTCAGTGGTGTTTGCGATCACTGTAACTGTCTAATTGAAGAAAACATGATAATAACGGTCATTGTTATGATTATGTTTTTGTAAAAACTTGTTTACATTATAATGTCCGGATCCACTACGCGTTTTATATGTAGTTCAAAGAAAACACCGTGGCTTTGACGACACCGTGGCTTAGTTGGTAGTGACCCTGCCTACGAAGCTTGGTGTTCCGGGTTCGATCCCCGGCCGGGGCAAATATTTGTGACGAACACAAATATTTGTTCTCGGGTCTTGGATGTTGTGATGTGTTGTATGTGTCCATGCCACCTGCGACACAGGGAATCCTAGTGCAGGGGTGTGAGTGTGTGAATGTTTGTTTAATGTTTGTTTAAAAGCTCTGTAAATTTATTTTTAGCAGCTATTGTTTCTAAAATGATAGAGTAGAGGTACGTACATACAATTATCGCATTTTTGTTGTATGTGCGGTTGTAACGACTTCCGCTGTGGATGTTTGGTGCCTGTTTTGTTTTTGAACACTGATTGCGTTGTTTTGGGCTACATTCACGTGTTTCATTGTTTGCACGATTTCGACATGTTACTTGGTTTCTGTAGTTCTTTTTTCTATTTTTGCGTGTTTTAAAAGTAGCTTCTTGTTCTTCTTTTATTATTCTTGTCAGTGTCATTGATTTTCTTATATCATTTTTGCTATTTATTTTAGGGTCAATTCATACTAGCGTAGAGTCGAAGCGCATCGAAGCGTCATCTGAAACTTAACAAAGCAAATTCACCCTTATATCCACAACGTAATGCACATATTCCTTCTGAGAAAAAAGAAGACGCGTAAATTCACGCGCATTCGCTTTAATTGTGTAGAATTTGACGCTTCGATGCGCTTTGACTCTGCGCTAGTATTGACCCTTAGAATTGATTTAAAAATAAACTGAGAAAGAATAACTATACTTAAAATATGGACCTTATCTACCAAATCAAATTACTCCACCTACTTTTGTACTGAAAAACATAGACTTGCGCGCATCAGTCGTCTGCAATTACCTGAGTATTACCATGTATTACAATCTACGTAATAATTATCCGTGACGAATCGGTGGCGAACGTACGTATAACGAAGTCTCGAACGAAAAAACTGTTCAAAATCTTGTAAGAATAAAATATTAAAGGCATAAGATGTTTATAGATTAATTTAATTTTTTTTAATGTAAAAAAATTACAGTCTTACAGACAATCCTGTAAGTCTAAATAAAATTGGAAAATTCACCACCATCCTGATCTAGTCAAGAAATAATAGATAGGAAAACGTCGAATATTGCGTATGGTTTCTACTACTATACTAAAACCCTAATCAGTTTACTTAAAAGGTTTTGTCCTGAGTGACAGACTGACGGACAGCGCACGGGCTTAACGTAGAAATGAAATGAAATGATATTTATTTGCCTGAAGTAAGGTCTTATATTAATAGTATACACATACTTCGTCGGTAGTCGACATAGATAGAGAGAGGTAGGGGTTTGACATTTGAAGAGTATGTTCGTCAAGGGTAAGCGCGTACTAAGGAAGTGGACGTGGTGGCCGAGTGGATGAGGCCCTTGCCTTGCGATCTAACGGTCGCGGGTTCGAATCCCAGTGGCAGTCATGCGTAAATGGGTTTTTTCGGTCGAAAAAATCTATGTATGCATCCCACGTTCTCGCAACGGTGAAGGAAAACATCGTGAGGAAACCATCATGTTATAGTACCTAAATGGTTCGAAAACATGTGTCATGTGCACGATAGGAGCCGCTTCGAGGCGCACTTGAAATCCTTTTACCACACTGGTTCGAAAGAACTAGTGACACGATAAGAAGAAGAAGGAAGGATTGCATGCAACTTAGTTACTATAGAGATATACACGGTCAATTTTTAATCACCAGAAAAAAAAACACATGAACAGTTGCCGTTACTGAACACAGATATGGCAAAAAAACTTTAAAAAATTAAGTCAATTTTTGTCAATTTTTTTTTATTAAAAATGGATAACTGTTATCGTTGGTCATTTTCCTATGGATTTGCATCAGGCGGTACCCGTTATTGATAATAATTTAAGTTGTATTCATCGTTTGTCAAACCCGGGTACCTAGCTCGAGCCAGCTCGCCGCAGCTCGGCTCGGGCGCCGCACTCGCGCCGCTGTCACTAAGCCATTTTGTAGAAATCCAAAATTCTGACTGCACAGATGCAACGTAGTACCCCGTCATTACCTATCAATTTTTTTTTGGTAATAAATAATTGGTGGTGTATAAGAAATGCACGACACCATGTAAATTTTGTTAATGACCCAAATAAATGAATTGTATTGGATTGAAAGGAAGGAATTTGGTTAATTTGCAACGCAATCAAAGTTGAGATGTCAGTTAGTCTGAAAGGGATGCGGATGCGTTTCAGCCAGGGCCTGATGAGGGCGCGCATCCGGGGTGCACGAGCGGCCCGGGGTGACGTGCTTATATTCCTGGATGCGCACTGCGAGAGCGGCCCCGACTGGATGCGGCCGCTGTTGCAGCGCATCCGGGATAAGAGGGATGCCGTGGTGACGCCCGTCATCGACGTGCTGGATCAGGCTACGTTCCGGCTCGATGCCGCTGACGTCTTCCAGGTCGGGGGGACACGGGAGAACATGGGAGTCTGTGGAGGAAGTTTGAGAAACGCTTGCTAACTGAACACTAATTTGAGATCGCATGAAAAAAAATTATATCTTAGAAAGACATGTGATGGTCGGGCGGAAAAAGAAGCAGAAAGGGTGGTTGATGGAACGCTTGATAATTGAAGACTAAAAAAAACTTGAAATAAAAAAACGCTTGAAAACTAACTATGCATGAAATGAACAGAACTAAAAGTGGAAAAGGTTGAAATAGTTTGAAAAAGTTTACTAACTGAAAACTAACTAAAGATTGCATGGACCGAAGATAATAATTATAAAAGAATAACAGATACACAAGCATTGGAAACATGGGCGTAACCAGGGGGGGCAGGGGGTGGCAGCTGCTGGGGAGAGCTCGGCTGCCCTCCCCCCTGGAAATCTGAAATACTCTGTCTTATAAGAGCAGGTAGAGAAAAAAAGTGTCCCTGCCCTGCTGATGTTCCAAAATTCTTTTTTGTATTTAATCTTAAATGAAGCTGCAAAATAATGAGCAAACATTGTGGCTAAACATCAGTAATATAAAAGATCTCATATTTTTTTTGTAACCGAATTAAAAAAAATCTTTAATTCACTCAAAATTTATGATTTGCCCCTTCCCCCCCCCTGGACCAAAAGCTGGGTACGCCCATGATTGGAAATAACTAATTTCCAACTAACGCTTGATATGATGATGGGCGGTGGAGGAAAAAGTTTGGAAAACGCTGGCTAACTGTGACAACTTGACAAGTAACCGAGAATTATGTGCTTTAACAAAAGTGGTGATGGAAAACACGCGAAATTTGAGATACGGTTACTAACCAATACGAATCAATGATAACAATGTAATTAAAAAAATGTGGTTATAAAAAAATAGATAACTAAATTAACTTTTATTATCAATGTTAAACGAATAAATAGGTACATTTTATAAAGCACAAATTCTTCAAATTTTTAATTTATTTTTAGCCATTAAATTATAACTGACTTTACAATTAAACATAATAACATATAAATACAAAATGGCAAAATTAACAAAATGATATATTAATTTAAAAAAAAAAACCTTTTCATACTAAAATATACTTTCATATTGTTGACTCTTTCATTCATATCTTACTTCATTCACTCGTATTTATGTATTAAAAGTATTTCGTTTTTAACTATTCTGTGCTTTTAACTTATATGCATAGTTACTTGTAAATAAATTGTGTTTTTATGTGTAAGTACTGTATGGTTTTGACCACTAATTAAGTATTTTGAGATTGAAATCTAGAATTTGAGTTTAAAGTCAAACTGAACGAATGAATGAACAAAAGAACGAGTAAGTGGTTACAGCACTGCACGAGATAGTTAACATCAAACATTCATTTTAAAGGCAAAGTTTGTCAAAGATTATTATTGTACTCAATCATGTCAAAACTATTGCACATATTGCGATGTTTGAATGGCCTGAAATAGGACATGAATTCTTATTCATATTCCAAAACCTCATAGACTTTGCAAGAGGAATCTAATCAAAATGACTGTATATAACGGTTTTTTTTCTGACAGACAGACAACGCAAAGGCCAAACCCCTAAAAGTAAAAATGCAGTATAAAATATGTTCATTAAATATTGCAAACGCATACTAAGACAGGATTTTTGCAACAAACTAAATTCTAGGTTTCAGTTAGTAAACAACACGGACTGTTCAGCAAGTGAATGAACGACGTCAGTGCTCCGCTCACTCGTTCATTCGTTCACTCGGTCGTTTGACAGCTGCGTGCCTCCGCAGGTGGGCGGGTTCACGTTCACGGGCCACTTCAACTGGATCAACGTGCCGGAGAGGGAGAAGAAGAGGCGGGGGACAGACATCTCTCCCACTTGGTGAGTGGCGGCACTGAGTTGACGCTGACTCGATATTTATTTATTCATTCGACTTTATTTTATTTATTTGTTATTTCATTAATTTATTCATTTAATCTTTCATTTATTTATTTATTTATTTATTTCCTCTATCATTTATATATCCGTTCACTAATTCACTTATATATTCTTTAACTCAGCCACTGTTTATTAATTCACTCATTCATTTATTTATTAATTCACTCAATTAATTTATTTTGTTATTCCCATAGTATATTTTGTATCGCTAACCATTTAAATACAAAACAGTTAAATCTATGGAGAAATACATTAATCGTGGAAAATGGCGGTCTTATCGGTAATAAACTATCTCCTCCAGACAGCTTTTGGATGCCCTCGAGGCCGACATAATGATGATAAAATTGAATAATTGTTTTTTATGTCTCAAGTATGGTTAGTTACAGACAGGTCTTAGGAATGTATAAAGTAGAGTCACATACTTCACTGAAGAATACAGTAGGTATACAAATTTTCTTTTTATTTATACCGGGTTAGTAATATCGATCTCGATCAATGTGTCTAAAAATTACATTAAATTTAAGTTTAGTTAGTAACAATGTCTAATAAAATGATCGCATGCAAAATAAAACAAAATTAGTCTATAATAATAATAATTGGTGTCGGCAGGTCACCAACGATGGCGGGGGGTCTCTTCGCCATCAACCGAGAGTACTACTGGGAGCTGGGGGCCTACGACGAGCAGATGGCGGGCTGGGGGGGCGAGAACCTCGAGATGTCCTTCCGGATATGGCAGTGTCAGTATCATTTACTCATTCATTAACTGCTTGAAGTGTCAGTATCATTCACTCATCCATTCACTGCTGGGAGTGTCAGTATCATTCAGTGCTGAAATTCAGTATGCAAAGCATAGGTTTTATTTATGAGCTTGTAGAGGATATTAGGCTACTTTTTAACGATGTCACGAAGCTGCGGGTAGTAGTTAGTGTATGATATGACTAGACTAGTTGTGGCTTGTAGACTGTCTGGGTATTCGCACTAATGTAATGATGATGATGATAATAGTAATGACGATGCTGCTAATAATAATAATGAGGTTGATGGTAATAATGATGAAGATAATAATTATGACGATGATGACGATAATGATGACGACTATGATGATGATGATAATAATGATGATGATAATGGTAATGACGATGGTGGTGATGACGTTGGCTGTGCCCTTAGGCGGCGGCACGCTGGAGACGGTGCCGTGCTCGCGCGTGGGCCACGTGTTCCGCAGCTTCCACCCCTACAGCATGCCGGCCAACAGCGACACGCACGGTACGCACACACGCACACACGACTACATACATACAATATACTCTTTTGCTCACCATCTTAATACATGAAGTTATTATATGAAGCCTGCGCTGTCCCACTGCTGGGCAATCGCCTCCCCCATTTCTTTCATTCTTCCATGTCCTGAGCCTAAGGGCGAGGACACATGTCTACGGTGCGGCACAGTTCACCGTAAAACGGCACGGCGCCGCGCCGTGCCGCAACTTGGTGCCGCGGACGGACAGTTCGCCGCTCGCGCCATTCAAAGTGAATAACTGCGTTTAAGAGACAGGACATAGTACTAGCCAATAGGAGCTAGATACGTCTTTCGCGGTCCATAGCACGACGAAAACTGTTATTTGATACGTTTAGAAGGTTGCTTGCTACCGTGTGTCACGGCGGCGGCGTTTTATGGTGAACGGTGCCGCACCGTAGACATGTGTCCTCGCCGTAACTGATCCTGTCTGGGCGGAACGCGATGTGCTTGTTCAGCCACCTTCTCCTCCGTGGGCAGCTTAGCCAAATTGTACATAGTACATTGGAAGAACATAGCTTGGTATTTAACAGTGGACAATGGACGGTCTTATCGCTAAAAAGCGAACTCATCTAGCAGACCATGACATCTAGCATTTAGTGGACTGGATACTGTTGGACAAATGAGGACGGTGGGCATAACGAAATTTTAAAATGGAAGCTTATTTTACACTTACAACAGCCATGAGCGGGGAAACAAATATACGAGATGAATGGGAGGCGCCACGTTGACCCGCGTCAGACCGCATCCGGCGCGGTGTGCTCGCGCGTCGAGCGTTTAAACAAATTTAGGCAGTATGTAGTATAGCATCACATTGCTGCAGCGTTAAATGCAGCGTCTTCGCTCCATTGTATTCCCGCTCATTGCAGACGCACGACGCTCTGCAGTTTATCACGCCGCCAGTGGCCGTATTGTGTATCGTATACTTATTTATTTATTTATTTATTTTTCGAGAACCAACAGCCTTATACTTCTAGGTACCTCTACTTCTAGGTTACTTTGTTATTTTGTATTTAAAATATTTTAACTTCAACTTCATTAAGTTTTCTTTCTGTTCAATGTAAATGTTGAAATCTTTGTAAACATAGCTTTATGACGTTACCAAGTGTGCAATCTGTTCCTACGGTAAATAAATAATATGAGTACTAGGTAGACAATAGTTTAGCTTTAGAGAGCCAATTACAGGTTCCCACGGATAGACATATGAACCTTAAGAAAATGATGGTAAACTAACTTAAGATTACCACTTATTTATCTCTTTGGACCGTATTTTATACTAGCTGACATCCGTAACTTCGTTTGCATTGCGATTTGTAATTATTTTCTTATGCCCAGATCCTAGATCGCACTATCGGCGCTATACCGAGTACTCGGAGAGCACTGTCTCGGCCGTTTGCTCGGTACGAGTGATCAAGGCATTAGTACTCACTATCAGCCCGTGAAAAATACACTCCTAGTTCAGCGGTTTGGCCTGTACGTTGTCTGTCAGTCAGTCAGGCCTTTTATTAGTATTGGTGACTTTTACTTGATTTAACGAAACATAATTATTATTTTGTCGTATTTTTATGTTTATTCTGTGTATGTACAGGCATCAACACGGCGCGCATGGCCGAGGTGTGGATGGATGAGTATGCGGAACTGTTCTACATACACCGCCCCGATCTCAGGGTGAGTCATGCAGCTTATTTTCATGGGTCATTCCCTGTCATGTCAAATGAAATGAAATATTGTTTATTTGCTAGAACATATGTGTTTACAAATAAGGTCTTAAATAGATTGAGTTCATTTTATGTCCTGCCGTAATAGGCATGCAAATATTATGTCTAATTAACTAAGTAAGTAGGTTCATACTAAAACAAAAAGAATCTAATCTACTATGAGTTCAAGTATTCACCTATCGTATAGAAACATTTGCCCAAGAGCCATTTTTTTAGTTTTATATATTTATATATTATATATATATATTTAAAGGGATTTAAGTTTCTTTATATCTTTAGGCAACTTATTATATATAGTGATACACATGCTCGACGATGTCCAATTATGTATCATGCTATCTCAACGCAAAGCAAATCATTACCTCCCAACAGAGGTTAAGTTATATCAAACTCTCAAGGTTAGTAATGCGATTTGAATTTGGAACGTCAAATTTGTGTGAAAACTCCTGGAAAACTCTTAAGTAAAATAACGCCCATATGGCATTGTAAAAAGGTTTGTTTGAATATCGAACTGGTCACCATAAGCAGAACTCATAAAAAAAAAGAAAAAGGTGCGACTTCAAAGATTGTGAAACATACGACGGTGTTTGCTGCTGGAGCCCTGGCTTTTATTGTCTCGCAGAAGGTGTGAAAAGTAGAGTATGCTCCTCTGGGATAAAGCCTGTCTTCGTCTTAGGTAGCTTGAACCCCTCGCGTCACTCAGGACTCTACATAACTCTTGCTTCGCTCAGGAGTTAACTGAGTCCCTCGTAAGCTCAGGGTTCAATATGCCGCCCGCGACATAAGACACTGCTTTATCCCCTTGGAGCATAATCTACTATTATTTCCCGACACACCCTTATACATGTCTCACGGCACCTACAGTATGGTGTAAGTATTTCTCATTGTCATCCAGGATAACTCGAAGATAGGTGACGTCACCCACCGCAAGATCCTCCGCGAGAAGCTGCACTGCAAGAACTTCCAGTGGTACCTTGACCACGTGTATCCGGAGAAATTCGTGCCCGTGCGGGACGCGTACGGATACGGAAGGTACCATGAGCCATCGTTATCGTCATCATTATCATCGTCACTCTCATTGTAACTCTCATTATAGCCATCATTATTGCTTTAATTATAGCTATCGTTAGTAAAATTATTATGAATATCATTATTATTGCAATTATTACCATAATTATCACTTTCATTATAAATATCATATATCCTATCATTATTACCATAATTATCACTATCACTATCATTTTAAGCATCCGTTTTGCTATAAATATTATCAATATTATTATCGTCATCACTATTATTATCATCATCACTATTATTATCATCATCAGTCATTATTACCGTCGTCTTTAATATCATATTCATCGTTATTGTCACAATCATCATTAATGACATAATACTTGTAGGATTTAACGGCTAGTTAACCCTATTGATTGCTGCTAAGATATAAAAGTCGAGTTTGTATGTAAAAAAGCTATATTAAACTTATACATAAAACTACGACTAATGATGGAAATGAGTGCGGCTTGTAAGGCTGCTGGTAATGCACTGGTTTACGTAGGTAACACGTTACACGCGTGACCTAGATAAACCTGCTGATGCTGCTATATTAATATAACTGATCGATGTATCGAACATACTCCCGAGGGCGAGGTCCGAAATGAGGATGAGATGAGGCGTTACAATGGAGGGGTTAGTAAAATAACATCGGTGATATAATTTGCTTACGATAAGTGTATGTTAGGACAGTTTTTTTTTAATGATGATTGCTGATGATAATTACAAACTATGTTGTCCTAATTCTATCATAAAAACTGTTGTCTGTGCTTGCTGCTGGGCGCAGTTATGTGTCTCTATCACGTAAACTGGACCACCGCACGGTCCCACTGCTACCCTGCCCTAGCTCGGGCGCGGGCTGCTTACGCGCACAAACTACACTAGCACTCGAGGGCGTCTCTCTCTGCGGGGGAGGCGCGGGCGCGGGATCGCGTCTCGGCGGCGTTAGCTCTGCAGGGCGCGCATTGGATGCGCGGACGGCTCGTCGGCTTCGCCTCCACAGAAATGCTAGGAATGCTACGACGCCTGCTGCTAGGACGATGTACGATATTGCGTATTGGTGGATATCGTGCGTGGTTAGTGTCACCTCCTGCTGCGCTGCTTCTTTCATCGCGCTGATTTGCTCGCCGAGCTGCTGTAGCGAGGTATTCAGTTTGTGATCTTCATTTGGTGCGGTGAACGGTAAGGTGACGTTGAAGGTGTGGTGCTGGATTGGAGCTATGTTGAAAAGTACTAAATCCGATTTGAGTTCGAGCGTACTTTGCTGTTGATACGAATGGAGAGTTACGTCACGACCTTTAGCTGTGCATTGTTTTGATAAGTAAATGAGCCCGGCCTTGCTGACTTGACGGACTCGTGTTTCACGGTCACATATGATAGTAAGTGAGTAGGTATTGCAAGCGAAATAAAAATAGAATGATGGATCGTGTAACTGTACCCATTTATTTTGACAACCTTCTCTTTTTATCTTACAGGTATTAATCCTATCCGTTTGACAAAACTTCTCTTCCGGACTTAGATGCAGTATAGGAACCTGTAGCCGACAGATGTATGTTTCGTCTTGGTATTCACAGCCTTGAAGATCAGTGCTTGTGACCGGTAGATAAGAGTCCCTCATCAGATTTGTTGCTATATAATCTGTGACTAGATTAATACTAATCATATCGCTGCTGATTTGAAGAGGGACTGGTATTAAGTGATAAAGTTGGAAGCTGTCTCTACTGATCAAAGGCAAGGTGATTTCAAATATGACGTAGTCTTTGGTCATTCTTGCTTTTGTCTTTAATAGCTGATAAATTTTGTATAAATTGGATTGTATATTGTCAATAGGTAGGGTAAGTTCTTTGGATATTTGGCTTGACACTACTTGGAGTTCATCGCTAAGCTGCTTTGGTGTTAACAGATGGAGGTTTATCTTACCATGATAAATATCTGTTAACGTATCGAGGATTGTATCTTGGATACGCCTCAAGTTTTGCATCATGTTCGTAGTCGCCATTGCTGCTAGAGTAAACTCTTGTATAATAGACATGCTTTCATACTCGTTCTGTAGCTGCTTGGTCGATTGAGATATGTAATTAAGATGTCTATTCAAAAGTTTATGCTGGGATTCTATTGCTTGCTCCGTTCGCTTAAGAACGTTGTACTCTGCTTCTACCACGGATGTTTGGTTCTTCCAAAGCTGCAGCAAGTGCTTCTCGTTGCTGTTAACGAGTTCAATATCTTGCTGATATTTATCTGCAAAGCTTTGGTCGAGTACTCCGAACAGTGTGTTTGCTATAGAGCCTACTGCGTTGATAAGGCCGCGTCGGGTTCTCGATCGCACGCCAAAATGCTGATTGAGCAACAGCTGATTGTAGTACTGAAGCTCGCTGTAATCATGTTTCACTTGTAGTAGAATCATGTTACAATGGCTCGCCTCCTTGACCTTCTCACATGTTTGCTCTAGGTATTTTGTGAACGAATTCACTGCTTTGTCTCCTTGCCAGTAAGGTCGCATGTCATAATAGGATACGATTTTCCACTGGTCACGGATTAAACTCATTTTTCCTACCGGATCATAGTATAAAGACTGATTGCTAGTAAATTGAGTTACATTGGCCGATGCGCTGCTGCTGGGGCAAATAATACTCATAAAAAAGATCCATGCAAATAATGCTACAGTAGTAAAATTAGGATGCTGATTACTGCCTACTTGATGACGATATTTTGCTAAATGCGCTACATTTTGCTTGCTTACCTTGTCTTGTAGTTCTTTGCTTTGTTCTCTAGGTAAGATGGATAATTTTATTGTAGGACCCTTTACAATGCCGTTTTTAGTTTTTAGAGGCACTGCCCTAACAAAACCATCATTTCCTTTTACTCTCATGAGCCCGTTTTTATCCACGTAAGGATTTAAGTTTGCTAACTTGCTGTCAGATTTGACCTTGCTTTTGAGTAATAGATTTTCTATGTCACTATTAAACTCTTTGCGCTGTATTTGCTTTATAATAATTAATTTCGCTGCTCTAAGCTCGTGTAACGTGAGATACTTTGGCCGCGTTTGTTTGCTACCAATCGGGGTCAACACCCGTAGTATCCACGCTAATATTCGAGTTATTTTATTAAATGAACTGTGACGGTTAAGCAAATCTTCGACGATGCTGCTGCTTTCGGAGATGTTGCTAACTACATTCACATGCTTTTTAACTTCTTCGTTTGTAGTAAAGTTCAAACTTTGCTGCTTAGGTTTGAAATTATGCAATGATAAGAACGTAGGGCCTTTCCACCACAATTCATGCTTTTTCAGTTGCGATGACGTCATACCTCTACTTGCTGCGTCCGCTGGATTCTCTTCGGTGGAGTTCCATTGTATACCTAACGCTTTTGCTGTGTTTTCCGTTTTAAAGGTAAACAATAGCGTTTGATTGTAGTTGTTTTGCTCAACTTTTTGTAAAAGCTGTTTATCGTTAGATGACAATTTTCTCAATGGAAATCCTGCGCTTTTAAGGCACGCGTTCATTTCCGCTATACTCTTTTTCCCTTTTTCAATGCTGTGTACTCTTGAAACCCAATCATCCATGTATAGCTGCTCTTGGATGCTTTTTGCAGCATTAGGGAAGTTATGCTGCTCATCTTCTGCTAATCTACGGAGAGTCTTCATGGTGAGGAACGCCGCTGCTTTTGTTCCATTTGTTGTTGTACTTAGAGTATAAGCTCTAATAGGTTGGTTCTCATGATCTCTCCACAAAATCTGCTGTAGATATTGGTCCTGTTGATCGACCAAGATCATGCGGAAGCATTTCTCAACCTCAGCTGTGTATGTGTAACGATCTTGCCTCCACTTGAGGATTATCTCTAGCAGGTCCTGCTGTAGATTCGGACCCTTGTACATCAGGTCGTTGAAACTATAACCCGATGAAGTTTTAGCGGATATGTTGGAGACTACTCGTAGCTTTGTAGTGCTCGAGCCTTCTCTTAGCACCGCATGATGAGGTAAGAAACATTCGAGTTCCTCCCTCCGCTGGCTGCTTGAAGTCGCTGACTTCATATGATTTAGCTGCTCATATTCAGTAATAAACTGCTTATATTGTATTGCTAAATTTTCTTGCTTACCTAACTTTCGTTCTAAGTTCCTAAATTGCGCTATAGCTATTTCTTTAGATGATCCCAATTTATCCTTGATTTCCGGATTCATTGGTAATCTAACTTCATAACGCCCACTTTCTAAACGTTTAGTGGTGGCGTTATAGTAATCTAAGCGAGTTTGATCCTCTACGAACGTCTGGTTTTGCTCTTCAATATCTTTAATTTTACAACTCTGCTGTGTATTATCGCTGCTGTTAAGGATAACATTGCAATGGAAAGAAGTTTTTATACTGCCGCATAACAGCCACCCTAGCTGAGTGTGCTGCGCTACGGGTTCCGATTGTGGCTGGCCGCGGATGAGCCCCTCCATTAGGATGTTAGAGTATACCTCTGCCCCAAGAAGGAGGTCCACCGGGCGACCGACATTATAATCGGGGTCAGCTAGGTTGATATGCGCTAGATGTTTCCATGATGGCTTTGCAAATGTCTTGTTAGGCAGATGTTTTATTAAGCTGCTCATTATTAGAGCGTCCGTAGTAAACTGAAACTCCGTATAAGTAGATTGACACGTAATTTTAAGTTTTCCCTTGCAATTATTTTCTCGCTCTCCTACCCCAAAAATAACCCCTTTGCATTCTTCGCGCTTTAAACCTAACTGCTGTGCTGCTCTCTCGGTTATAACCGAGACTTGCGAGCCCTGGTCAATCAGTGCTCGCATCGTTTGCTGGCTACCATCTGCTGCGGTAACTTTCACCAGAGCAGTGGCTAATAAGATTTGGCAAGGTTCAGCTAACGAATGAACGATGTAGCTGTTGCCATGCTGCTTTTGCTGTATGCTATGATTTTTAATTGTTGCGAAATAATCATGTAAAACTGTATGATGATTATCGTTGCATTTGTGACATCTTTTTGCTGAGTAGCATTTGCCCGCTTCGTGAGCATAAATGCAGTTGTGACAAAAATTTAATTTATTTAAAAATTCGATTTTCTGTTCGTTAGCTAATTTTAAAAATTTACTGCAATCAAGTAACCTATGATCAGAATTACATTGAGGACAATTAACTGCTGACGCTGACACGTGTAATGATTTCGCAATTTCGTGCGCTTTACCATCGCTAATAAAATTAAAAGGCTTGTTTTTGCGGTTGAAAAAATTTGAACTTTGCTGCTGGAGAAGGGGTTTTTTAGGCGTTACATCTTGACGTCGACGGGATGATTCTAAGGTGGTAAATTTCTTCTCTAAGAAGTCCATAAAATCTTGAAGCACCGGTAGCTCCCGCGAATTCTTCAAGGATTCTATGTACTCGCCAAAGGATTCGTTATCTAGCTTCTGAGACAATATATACACAAGAAGAGGGTCCCACGACTTGGTATCTATACCGAGGTTCTTGATTCCGTGGAGACTCTCTAATGTGACGTCGTGCAGCTTCTTGATAGCTGCGAACGACTGCTGCTGTATATTGCCCAGATTATAAAAAGTGTCAACGTACGACGTAAAGATGTATCGCTTGTTATTAAACCTGTGGTTCAAAATCTCCCAACAAGTTACGTAGTTGTCCGCACATATCGGAAGATGTTGTATCAAACGCTCAGCTTCTCCCTTAACTTTGCTTTTTAAAAACTGCATTTTCTGAGCGTTTGATATAGATGGATTTTTGTGGATAGCTTCATCGAACAGATCTTTAAACGATACCCACTGCTGAAAACTACCTGAGAAGACGGGGATCTCCATCTGAGGTGTGGTTTTATCGCGATACGATGTTGACCACATCCTCGAGCTTAGAGATTTTCTCAGGTTGTTGTAGGTACGTTCATGTTTGTTAAAGTCGAACTCGTACTCTTCGTCCTCGCCCAACTCTAACATTATCTCCCAATGATAACTATCCACCACCGTCCAGCGAGTTTGTAAGGCTCGCAGGGCGTCTTCAAATTCCCATTTTTCTATAAATAAATCTAAGTTTATGCTATTTACAGTTTTCGTAAATGCTTTAAAATTAATTAATTGTCTACGAAGCATAACATCTATTTGGCTATTGGTTCCTACGTCCCGCTGTACACGGGCCGTCGGCGCTGCTGGTGCCGGGGTCTGCGGCCGCTGAATTTTGACGCTGGATGGACCTGCTTCAGACTGGCTCTCGCTTAGCTTAGAGCCACCTACTTCGCTTGCAATGCCTATTCCCTGTTCTAGATCTAAAAAATACCTATCTATAGTCGTTACCGCTGCTGAATACGACTTTTTAGTTTGCTCAAACTCAGAATCGGTAAAATACTTATGACCTCTATTTTCATACGGCAAAAGCTTTTCGTTATTTAACTCATACTCTCTCCAATATGATTTGAGGGCATCTATTCTCAGTATCCCGTATTCAACGGTCTTACGTGCATCCCCATCTTTTTTAAAATTAACGAGTACTTTTTGAATTTTCTCCGCTAACTCTGTTTGTTTCGCGTAAAGAGCCTCCATGTCGCCGGTATAAGTTAGTTGGAAGAGTAAAAGGAACGCTCTTACTTGAAAGCCGCTTGCTTTACGGCTGCTTCTTTTACTGTTGCGGTGCGAAGGCGGCTCCCTCCGTACGACTGTTGTTGCTGGGTCGTGGGTGGCACGCTCACTGCTGCTGCTGGGTCGTGAGTGGCACGCTCACTGCTGCTGCTGGGTCGTGAGTGGCACGTTCACTGCTGCTGCTGGGGGTCGCGAGCGGCACGCTCACTGCTACTGCTGGGTCGTGAGTGGCACGTTCACTGCTGCTGCTGGGGGTCGCGAGCGGTACGCTCACTGCTGCTGCTGGGTCGTGAGTGGCACGTTCACTGCTGCTGCTGGGGGTCGCGAGCGGCACGCTCACTGCTGCTGCTGGGTCGCGAGCGGTACGCTCACTGCTGTCTGGTGTGGATGCTAGCTCTCGGTAGCTCACGATCACTGCACTCCACAGGTTGCTAGTTCATACGTCCGAAACTCACGGTACGATTTTTTACGATCGCGCTATGAATCCTCGAACGGTAACTCGAAGGACCATGTAGAATTAGCTGCTAGTTAACCCTATTGATTGCTGCTAAGATATAAAAGTCGAGTTTGTATGTAAAAAAGCTATATTAAACTTATACATAAAACTACGACTAATGATGGAAATGAGTGCGGCTTGTAAGGCTGCTGGTAATGCACTGGTTTACGTAGGTAACACGTTACACGCGTGACCTAGATAAACCTGCTGATGCTGCTATATTAATATAACTGATCGATGTATCGAACAATACTTTTATTATTATTACAATCATCGACGTGTTGATCACATCCATTGTTCGATTGGTTCGATCCCCGGCCGGGGCAAATATTTGTGACGAACACAAATGTTTGTTCTCGGGTGTTGGATGTTGTGATGTGTTGTATGTGTCCATGCCACCTGCGACACAGGGAATCCTAGTGCAGGGGTGTATATAAAAAAAAAAAAAAAATAAAAAAAAAATTGTCATTATTATTTTCACGTTTATCATAATCGTCTCCACTATTACTTATATTACTGTCATTGTTGTTAACATTATCATCATATTAATAATCACAATAATCATTATTACCATAATCACTATCATGAACACCATCGTTAATAATCATCCAAGTGCGCAAGTTCGATTGTGAACCTTACCCACATCGCGTTAAGGTTCAAGAACCCGTCGACGGGCTTCTGCATCGACACGCTGCAGCGGGAGCAGGACGGCGCGGCGCTGGGCGTGTACCCCTGCCACCCCACGCTGCAGGCCACGCAGTACTGGAGCCTGTCCCTGGCGCGCGAGCTGCGCAACGAGGAGATATGCGCCGTGATGGCCCCCAAGAGGTACTTATGTCCACCCCTGCCCCCCACGCTGCAGGCCACGCAGTACTGGAGCCTGTCCCTGGCGCGCGAGCTGCGCAACGAGGAGATATGCGCCGTGATGGCCCCCAAGAGGTACTTATGTCCACCCCTGCCCCCCACGCTGCAGGCCACGCAGTACTGGAGCCTGTCCCTGGCGCGCGAGCTGCGCAACGAGGAGATATGCGCCGTGATGGCCCCCAAGAGGTACTTATGTCCACCCCTGCCCCCCACGCTGCAGGCCACGCAGTACTGGAGCCTGTCCCTGGCGCGCGAGCTGCGCAACGAGGAGATATGCGCCGTGATGGCCCCCAAGAGGTACTTATGTCCACCCCTGCCCCCCACGCTGCAGGCCACGCAGTACTGGAGCCTGTCCCTGGCGCGCGAGCTGCGCAACGAGGAGATATGCGCCGTGATGGCCCCCAAGAGGTACTTATGTCCACCCCTGCCCCCCACGCTGCAGGCCACGCAGTACTGGAGCCTGTCCCTGGCGCGCGAGCTGCGCAACGAGGAGACATGCGCCGTGATGGCCCCCAAGAGGTACTTATGTCCACCCCTGCCCCCCACGCTGCAGGCCACGCAGTACTGGAGCCTGTCCCTGGCGCGCGAGCTGCGCAACGAGGAGATATGCGCCGTGATGGCCCCCAAGAGGTACTTATGTCCACCCCTGCCCCCCACGCTGCAGGCCACGCAGTACTGGAGCCTGTCCCTGGCGCGCGAGCTGCGCAACGAGGAGATATGCGCCGTGATGGCCCCCAAGAGGTACTTATGTCCACCCCTGCCCCCCACGCTGCAGGCCACGCAGTACTGGAGCCTGTCCCTGGCGCGCGAGCTGCGCAACGAGGAGATATGCGCCGTGATGGCCCCCAAGAGGTACTTATGTCCACCCCTGCCCCCCACGCTGCAGGCCACGCAGTACTGGAGCCTGTCCCTGGCGCGCGAGCTGCGCAACGAGGAGATATGCGCCGTGATGGCCCCCAAGAGGTACTTATGTCACCCCTGCCCCCCACGCTGCAGGCCACGCAGTACTGGAGCCTGTCCCTGGCGTGCGAGCTGCGCAACGAGGAGATATGCGCCGTGATGGCCCCCAAGAGGTACTTATGTCGACCCCTGCCACCCCACGCTTATAGTCATACCGCATTATAATGTCGAGCACTGATAGACATACCGCGTTAAATTGGGGAGAACTTATAGACATACCGCGTTATAATGGCGAGAACTGATAGACATCTCGCGTTATAATGGCGAGAACTGATACACATACCGCGTTATAATGGCGAGGACTTATAGTCATACTGCTTTATAATGGCTAGAATTTATAGAAATACTGCGTTTTAATAGCCAGAACTTTAAGACATACTGTGTTATAATAGCGAGAGCTAATAGACATACCGCTTTATGATGGCAAATACTGATAGACATACCGCGTTATAATGGCGAAGACTGATAGGCATACCGCGTGATAATGGCAAATACTGATAGACATACCGCGTTATAATGGCGAAGACTGATAGGCATACCGCGTTATAATGGCGAGAATTGATAGACATACCGCGTTATAATGGCGAAGACTGATAGGCATATCGCGTTATAATGGCGAAGACTGATAGACATACCGCGTTATAGTGGCGAGAACTGATAGACATACCGCGTTATAATGGCGAGAATTGATAGACATACCGCGTTATAATGGCGAAGACTGATAGGCATACCGCGTTATAATGGCGAGAATTGATAGACATACCGCAATATAATGGCGAAGACTGATAGGCATACCGCGTTATAATGGCGAAGACTGATAGACATACCGCGTTATAGTGGCGAGAACTGATAGACATACCGCGTTATAATGGCGAGAACTTATAGACATACCGCATTACACAGGTATTTTTATGCATTCGAGCTATGGTACAGTATTTTATATTTATTTGTATAATTTCAGAGAAGAATCAGAAGAGGGCGGCGCAGGGCGGAAGATTGTGATGGAAATTTGCAACGACAAGCAGCGAGAACAAGTGAGTCACTCTAACTCACTTTAATTAATAAAAAAATAGGTTGTCTGTAAAGTTGGTTTACGGACGATAGTTTAACGTAACTACCAGCGTAACGGGACAATGCATGTTACCGGACAATGACAGTGTTACCGGACAACGAGCGTAACGGGACAATGACTGTTACCGTAGTCACGTCAAAATAAAGGGAGTTTATGAAAATTATGTTACATTTTAAATACGAGTTTGTGCTTCCGTTTCAATCTATAAGAATAGACATCTAATATATATATTATTTTTTTCAACCGACTTCAAAAAAGGTGGAGGTTCTCAATGTTTTTTTTTCTAATATGTTTGTAACTTCAGAACCTTGTTGTTATAAACTGATGTGAAAAATTTCTTTCAATTTTGTTTGAGAGGTTATACTTTCAAATGGGTTCCATAGAATTTTTATCAAAATCGGTTCAGGAGTTTAGTTTTTACATCAAAATTACTTAAAAAAAAAAGGCGTTGAAGTAAACAAAATTGATTATTTCATTCCCTGTGACTAGTCAGTGGTGCGTACGGTCACTCGAACAGTTCGATTGAAGTCGGTTGTTGAATGTTTTTGTAAAAACATGATTAAAATTGGTGTTTACGGTCACTATTTCTTACTTTTTAGTTTAATTTAAGTATAACTCGGTCGAATGAACATGACACCTGGCTCGAATGGCGTTTGTGCAAAGTACAGCGTGGAATTGAATAATGTTGATAGAGAAGAGGTCCTGCAATACTTGGTAATTCTTCTTATCGTGTCACTAGTTCTTTCGAACCAGTGTGGTGAAAGGATTTCAAGTGCGCCTCGAAGAGGCTCCTTTCGTGCACTCGATACATGTTTTCGAACTTTATGTTCTACGACATGCCGGTTTCCTCACGATGTTTTCCTTCACCGTTGCGAGAACGTGGGATGCATACATAGATTTTTTCGACCGAAAAACCCCATTTATGCATGACTGCCACCGGGATTCGAACCCGCGATCATCAGATCGCAAGGCAAGCGCCTCATCTACTCGGCCACCACGTCCTCTTGGTAATGATAAGTAATGATAAGGCTTCGCAATTAGAGGAAGAACAAACGCGGAGGGCGCCGCGCGGGGGGCGGGGGACGCAGCAAGTGCCGAGCGAGAGTGGCAGCCCGGGGGCATGTTCATTCGCCCGAGTAGTACATTGGTTATTTTAAAGTTTCATGTTTTCAATATGTGTAACTCAGAAATGGTCGTACATACCGAGCACGAGCCAGATCAAGCACACGGAGTCCCAGATGTGCCTCGACGCGGGGCGAAGGAGTGGCGGTGACCTGCTCGCCAGACCCTGTACCACCGCCAACTCGCAGAAGTGGACAATAGATTACAGCGAGGACAACGACTTTAGGATACCCAGTGAGTAGCGCTGTTAGGATACCAAGTGAGTTATGTTATGTATGACTTTAGGATACCCAGTGAGTAGCGTCACGACTTTAGAATACCCAAATGAGTAGTGTCACGACTTTATTCCCAGTGAGTAGTGATATGACTTTAGGATACCCAGTGAGTAGTAATATGACTTTAGGATACCCAGTGAATAGTGATATGACTTTAGTAGTAAAGGCAATGGGTATCCCAAGGATCCTAAAGGATACCCAGTGAGTATTATTATAACTTTAGGATACTAAGTGAGTAGTGATATGACTTTAGGATACCCACTGAGTAGTGTTGACGACCTTAAGATACTCATTGAGTAGAAAGAGTGGTAAATTAGTAATTTTTTTGAAACAAAGTTTAATTTCTTACAGATGAAGTGCCCACCGACCGCGAGTTGAGGTTGCAGCGGCTGCGGGGGCAGAGGTGAGCTGGTCACTTAGTAGGTCACAGAGGGAAAAATAATAGAGGATGCACTCTGCAAAAAATAATAGAGGATGCACTCTGCAAAAAATAATAGAGGATGCACTCTGCAAAAAATAATAGAGGATGCACTCTGCAAAAAATAATAGAGGATGCACTCTGCAAAAAATAATAGAGGATGCACTCTGCAAAAAATAATAGAGGATGCACTCTGCAAAAATAATAGAGGATGCACTCTGCAAAAAATAATAGAGGATTCACTCTGCAAAAAATAATAGAGGATGCACTCTGTAAAAAATAATAGAGGATTCACTCTGCAAAAAATAATAGAGGATGCACTCTGCAAAAAATAATAAAGGATACACTCTGCAAACAAAAATTTATGAAATACGCTAAATTCTAAATCCAATATGGAGGACCGCCCAGGATGACGAACTTTAAGCACTTGCATAATAGGTAAGGTAGGCATTCGCAGTCGGGTTTCAGTTTTAGTCAGTCAGTCAGTAAATGTCGGTTTCACATGAAATGTTACATAATTTAATATATAATATTTCTTAATTTCATATTAAACGTTACTTAATTTCATATTAAAAGTTACTTCATTTCATATGTCATAACTTTAAGCTTGTTTAAAAATATTTTTAACATTTATTTTTATTTCAGACGCAAATCCCGTTCCCTCCTGTCGTTCAAGCCGGACGAGCAACGCAAACACCGCAAACGGTCGCACAAAAAACGCAGGAAAAACAAACTTAAAAACAAATTCATACTCAAACTGGTCCGCACCCTCATGAACAACAGGTGAGGTCTACTGTTCAATGTGCAAGCATGGCTGTGTTCACGTTTGAAGGATTTTGGGTTTTGAAGTTACTGGCCTTTCGAGATCGACTGTCAGAATATAATTAATTGAAAATTTTAACCAGTATAAAATCTAAGTTTAACTTAATTTAATATCAAATTTAATTTAATTTAACTGAATTTGGTATAAAATATCACGTAATATTAGAATGTAACTGATTTTAATTTTAAATGTCGGTTTTACATGAAGTTTTTTCGTTCATTGTTCATATTTCAAGTTCATATTTAAAGTTACTTAAATTCATATTAAAATGTATTTAATTTCATATTATATGTTAGTTAATTTCATATTAAATGTTACTTAATTTCATATAAAATATTACTTAACTTCATATTACATATATTATGTTACTTAATTTCATATTAAATGTAACTTAATGTAACATGGTCCCCCCCAGCGAGGAGCACCTGGAGGTGGACATCCACTGCAGGCACCGGCAGCTGTTCCCCAACAACACGTTCGTGCGCGACCTCGTCACCATCCTCAACGAGCGCAACATCAAGGTTAGCTCCTCCTCCTCCGCCCCAGACCGGGACAGGCGGGAGGAGTGGTTGTGCTAGTATACTGTGGGTTCTAGTTCAGTAGTCCAGTCTATAGTGGATTCTAGTTTAGGATTCCAGTCTACAGTGGAGTTTTTTTTTCGGATGGTTCTGTTACGAGAATTCGACGGGTGAATTTGACGTTGACTGAAATCTTCTTCTTATCGTGTCACTAGTTCCTTCAAACCAGTGTGGTGAAAGGATTTCAAGTGCGCCTCGAAGAGGCTCCTTTCGTTCACTCGACACATGTTTTCGAACTTTTAGGTTCTAAGACATGCCGGTTTCCTCACGATGTTTTCCTTCACCGTTGCGAGAACGTGGGATGCATACAAAGTTTTTTTTTATCGACCGAAAAAACCCATTTACGCATGACTGCCACCGGGATTCCAACCCGCGACCATCGGATCGCAAGGCAAGGGCCTCATCCACTCGGCCACCACGTCCTCAAGAGAACTTGATGAGACCCAGGGTTCTGATGATCAAATTTCCAATGGTAAATCATTGTAAAATGATATGAAAGATCATGAAAAATCCTTCTTATGACGCTCGGGTTTTTATATTCAGGGTTGGCATGATTAAAACAAATTGTTTTAAAAAACGTGTTTAAATAAGTGTTTTAAACAGTTTGATTTTAAACCGTGTTTTGTATCACAAGTTTAAAAACACAGATTAAAACAAGTTTTAAACAATGTATAAAATATAAGGAAAAAAAACATGTTTATAACAACTTTTCATTGCAAATAAATGGAAAAATATCAATATTTTCGTCTCTAAATAGATTCAAATACGACCAGTTGAGTCTATGCTTTATCATATCAGTCACAAAAATAATATTGAAATGAAATATTAGAAAGAAAGGCACTCATATTAATTAAATAGAATTCATGGTTTGTAGGTATGTAAAGTCCCTATGTCGGCCGTCACGTCGAAAGAAAGAAATTCAATGGACTAGTAGGTAGTACTAGGGTATTCCCCTTAAAATAAAAAAAAAATTGGGGTTCCTCTATTAAAAATAGACTTACAGGATGAATGTAAAGCGTTCAGTATTGATTAGAGATACGCAACATAAAATATTTTTCAATCATAAAATCGAATTTTGTAAATATTTAATTAAGTATGGTAAATTTAACAATACCGAGTCTAGAAATGAAATATTATAGGTTTAATTGATTTTAAATAAATGGCCTACACTACATATAAAAGAAATTTCAAAATTTTCAAATTACACTACATATAAAAGAGTTTAAAAAAAAAGTTTTTTTTCCAACCCTGGTTACATTAATATTCATGCTAGGTGATCAACAACGGACGTGTGTTCGAGCGGAATCGCGTGACGCAACTGGACCCCGCGCCCGGGGAGAAGCGGACTCTGCACAAGATGGACGTCGCCACCGACCAGGTACCCACGACCCGAACACACCCTGGCTCTTTGATTTCCTTAATATCTTTAATTCCTTTTTTCTTATGAATTTTATTCTTTAACTTCTGTGGCATTTTCAATCAGTAGTGCAAGACGAAGCCTTTTAAAAAAATAAAAAAAACGGGTAAGTAGTTTTTGAACAGAACTTTGGCATTTATTTATTTATGGCAGTTGGAAAATTATTTTAATTTAAAAAAGACTGTTGAATTAATAAATAAGTTTGCAACGGTCTGTGGGTGGCCCAATTGTTTCCTTTTGTAAATTTTGTAATATAGATTGTAGTAGTTAGCTTATGCTGTAATAAACTTTTGTTTTTATAAAAAAAATAATAAATAAGTTATATTAATTCTAAGAGATGTGGATTTTGTATAATAAAAAAATAAATAAAATGAATGAATGAATTAAACTTTATTTGCGTAATGGGTGAATCAACTATTTTACCCACACTATGCTGTCCCCGACCATTTCTTACTAAAACACGCTAATTGGTTATAGTTACACACTTAATGATTATTAGATTAGTATCTCAGATAATTTGGCACCACGGAAAACTTGATTACGTTCACGAAAATCTTTAATTTCCATAAAAAAATATGGTAACTCAGTACACAAAAACATCGCTCCATACAAAATATCCCTGTCCTGAAGACCACATTAACCATGTGAACTTTATTTTAAATGAACTTATACTTATCGCTTTCGGTTAATTCTAATTACACAACGAGTCGGTATGTTACAGATTATCGTGTGCATATTAAAATAGAAATCGGCCAAACCATTTTTCCAAAAAAAAATATCGAAAATTTGTCCCTTACTGAAATGATTTAACCTTCGTATGCTGAGTTACGCTCGTAAATTTCACCAGAAAACATATAGATGCCACTGTTTGCTGTAGGAAGCTTCATTTGTGTTTGCATTCGCTGGCATAGCGCGGGGGCGTCCTTTCATAACGCCGTCTAGCCACCAGGTCGCGAAGAACGCTCGGAGGGAGTGCGTGCCTTTTTGTGCCGTCTGCTGAGTGACCACGATTTCTCGATGTAATATTATTGTTTATTTAATATAATCAGATACTTTGGCAGTATTTAACATATGTTTTCGATTAATGTTTACGCCAAGTCCACAATCAAGATATATTGTGCTCTTTTCATGAAAATACACCGATTGTCTGCTGAGTTACCAGTATCCTGAGTTACATTGGCGGTAACTCCAGAGACATTCTTGGTAACTCCTAAGACATTCGCGTACTTAGTGAGATTAGCTTGTAGCGCATAAAGTAAAATTGACTCTATTTCAACAAATTGTCAAAACCTACTTAACTTTATACTTATCCCGGTACCTATCTTCCTATTATATTAAGTATATCAGTTGGATTTGATGATTGAAAAGTAGACAACTACATTTTCCGTTGAATATCGTTGATTGTTAGTTTAACACCGACTCCAAATTAGTTAAGTTCTTCAAAATTGTTTCTACCTAACTGCAGAATCTTGCCCAGTTATGTGTACTCCGAAATAATTTCAAGAAGGTGGCCATTAACGACGACAGGTCCCGGATCAATGTGGTCATTGACCATGACTTTAGTTTTATCCAAACTCATACTGAGACCTATCTGTCGCGAGGCTGATGCTAGGCCGTCCAGCATCTGTTGCAGCTCCCCCAGCGACTCCACCATTAAGTCTATATCATCTGCTAATTGCAAGTGTGAGATGTACTGAGCGTTTATGTTAATGCCCATACCTTTCCAGTCCAGCGTCTTAAACAAATCCTCCAATACGATTGTGAACAGTTTTGGGGATATGAGATCACCCTGTCTCACTCCTCTGCACACTTGGAAGAATTTAGACTGCTGGTCCCGTGCTTGGACATTCATGGTGGCAGCATCATAAAGGCATCTAGCCACTTCGATATAACGATAGTCTCCTTGACATCGCTGCAGGGATTCCAGGATAGCCCAGGTTTCAACAAAGTCAAAGGCTTTCTCATAGTCCACAAAAGCTAAGCACAAAGGCCGATTATACTCTTCAGACTTCTGTACATAATATATATATAATCTACCTCATTGTGTAGTCTATGGTGCTAAATCCTCTGCGGAACCCAGCCTATTTCAGTGACTGGAACTCGTCGAGTGTTCTGGCGTGATGAATCGTTATGACTCTTGAAAACAGCTTATAGACGTGGCTCAGAAGTGAGATTAGTCTGTCGATTTTAATTGAGTCTTGTTTTCTTTTTTTTTTTAGAAGACTTACCATACTCCTGTTCCACGCTTTTAGAGTTCTCCCACTGAATGACAGAGTTGAGAGGGCTTTTTAGCTCTTGTATGACAGAAGCTTCTCCTGCCTTTAGTTCTGAAGTTTCTCCGTCTTCACCGGGGGCTTTTCCATTTTTAAGCTGTTTTAGAACTAATACGATCTCGTCTAGGCTGATGTCACGCAGTTCGTCGGTGTAGTGTTGTGTCAGAGTGGCTCTGGAATCGTAGTCGTTACGTTGAGTATGAGGGGCGTGTGCGGTGTACAGCCTACCAAAGAAGTCCTCGATCTCAGTTAAAATCTCTGGCTTCTTCTCCTGCCACTAATTTGGCAAGTATTAAAGCTTCAAAGGTAGCACTGTATCATCTTCTCAATCCGCTTGTTCAAGTCTCACCTGTCTGACGAAGTGGCCTTGGTGTTTTCCTGTCTTTTTGTCATCAGCCGAACAGTTTCATCCGAAAGTTTAGACTTCTTGACTGTACGCTGTATTTGGCAGAATTTAATGCCCTCATCCCTTAGACTTTCAACCACGTTATTACAATGCAATGAATCTTAGCCCGTGAAGCTTCTGGAACTTCTCAGAGCCCGCCATGATTTGGAGTGGGTTAGGTCGGAGATTGGACTCCACAAGACTGTTTCTTTCGAGCTTACTATCGATATCAGCTCAGAGAGCCTTGGACAAGTCGCTTATTAGATCCAGTATTGAACCTGTTAGTCACGGAGACATCCCTTAATACCTATATGCCTTTTATTCGTCATAATGAAGTCGATCTCATTTTTGGTCACAGTGTCGGGACTTTGCCACGTCTTCGTCACGCTCACAAAACCGTTGCATTTCATGAAATCACTGCCTCAAATTGACAGAAAGCGAGATAAAAGATATCACACCAAAAAGAACATGTATTATTACATGTGTAAAGCCTTGACTTCTATGGAAGAAGACGGTGAAGTGAAAGTCATGTTCCTACGGGATGTAAGTGACGATGCAAAGATGTTCGGAATTGATACGAATGATATGAGCCCTGTCAGTTATGAAAACATTATAAGAATCGTACCAACTCCAGCTATTTTTGGAAAAGAGCAATACAAATTTGAAACCCTGATTGATATTTTCAAAAAATTAGATAAGAATATCCGAAATCAATGTCATTGTTGAGTTTTTGTAATATGTTGTTGAGTTAGGTTTATTTAATCATGTGTCGTCCATTAGTTATATCAATGTATGTCTTAGGCGTTACCCAAATTTGTCTCTGGAGTTACTATTGTCCCCAAAATAAACATTGTATTTCCAATCATAATTGCTAATTTATTTCTATTATCCTTTATATTACCAGTAAACTTTATTCTTACAATTAGCGAGCTTCTATAAAAAAATCATTTCTATATGTAATTCTTCTATTTTTGGTTTTATTGAGAAATAACTATTCTTTTTTGTACAAAGGTAACTCTAAAGACCAAAGCCAGTTAGTTTTTTACTTAAATGTAAGAATAATATGAAAACTGATTTTGCCAAAATATTTGATTATGTATGAAAAAGTAAATAAATAAAATAGAGTAATGTTTTCGCGTTTCATTCATCATTTATGTAATGTTGAATGCAGGTAACTCAGGTGACGGTTTTTGAGGGTATGTGTTGGTGTTTTGTATAAAAACTGTCTAAAATATGAATAAACGTCGCTGCCCTTCTAGGATATTAAAGTAGATGATATTTCTAATGACCTAATCAAATTAATATAAAGGAATATTAATGTTTTTTTTTTCCAAAATATTTTTTCTGACCAGTCCATTGTGTGGGTAAAAAAGTTGATTCGCCCTAATACAATTCTATAGAAATTTATTGAATTGATTCTACATATATTAATTTCATCAAAATCGGTTCAGTAGTTTTGTTTCTTAATCAAAAAATATGTAATCCAAAAAAACTAATTGTGTTCTTTGCTTATTATTGCTTAGTAGGTATTTTTTTTATTATTTTTTTATTTTCAGCCGCTATCCCACAAATTTACCCCCCCTTCCCCCGGCAACATTATATCGAACATAATCACGAACGAGCATCCCGCGCCCGAGCCGAGCGTGTTCGCGCGCTCGCCTCCGCTCGCGAGCGAACCCGCGAACCCGAACGAGCAGGCGAACCCGAACGAGCAGGCGAACCCGAACGAGCAGGTGAACCCGAACGAGCAGGCGAACGCGAGCGAGAATGCACCACGATCTCACAGGATCATTATAGAAGACTTTGTGGAGCTGACTCCCGCACCACACCGACTTAGCCAGGTTAGTACCCTCCCCTGCAGGATTCCCACTACATAGCTATCAACTAAGGCTTTCAATATTAACAAATAGTATTAATATATTTAGCAAAAAATCGGCTTAATTTCTAAACAAAGGTTTCAATTAACTTGAATCTAGTTTAGAACTTTAGTATATATATCATATATTATATACATATTATATAAGGCTTTCATCCCGGGAGTCTCGGTCTCGAAAATTCCGAGAGTCTCGACGATTTTTTATTATTTTCGAGACTCGAGACTGATGGTTTCGGTACCGGGAATAACGAAACCTTTGAAACGTAGAAAAATCTTAACAATATTCAGTGTAAAGTGGCCGTTAGTATTATCTAAGACAAGGTGGTAAAGTCTTATGACATAAGCCTGCCAAATAAGGGCAAATTAAAAAAAAAGTATTACTGCTGTGGAATGTGGAACCATTTCGAAGAAAAACGCGGATTTTGATAAATCTAGAATATCGAACATCACCGAACCGTCAAATACTGGATTGTAAAGTTAAATTGTGATGTGTTCGCTAATAGGCCATTAAATGCCTAAATGCCGATCCTATGAGTGTGTATAAGTACTATTGAAATAGTCTTGAAAGTTTAGTTTTTCCCGGGAATTTCGAGAACACATCGAGTCGCGGTTTTTTTTAATTCATCGAGACTGAAATCTTTAGTACCAAACCAACACTGCGACAGATATTCGACCGACAAAATAAAAAGAAATCCTTTCATAGTACTGACTTTCAACTCTTGACAAATACATCCTCCAAGTTTCAAGTCTCTAAATTCAGTGGTTTGGCCTGCACGTTGCTTGTCTGTCAGTCAGCAGTCAGGTCCAAGCTTTTTATGTACAACGTGTTTGGTCTTGAGTTACCGTTATTTAAGAAAATTTGGAAAATCTGTAATGGTATGTATTTTAAATAAACAATTAGAATTTGAATTTAAGGGGGTTGTTTTTAAAATTTTTATCGGTAAATCTGCCCTCCCCCCACGACCTACCCCGCTCCTGACAATTTGTTTTTTAACCAAAACTATGCCAGTTCGTGTACGAAAATGACCAAATACTTATAACTTTATAAGTCCTAGAAATATGAAATTAAGGTTAATTGAATGACAAAAGGTCACTTTAGCAATCGTGATACCGTTTTTATTGATAATAAGGGCATATCAAACAAAATTATTTAGTTATGGCCATTTTCGTACACGAACTGGCGTTGTTTTAGTTAAAAAACAAAATGGCCGCCATTTCAATAGAAGTAGGGTAGGCCATGGGGCGAGGGCGAATTTACCGATGAAAAAAATTGAAAAACAACCTCTTAAATATGAATTATTAGGGTGACAGATGAGACAAAAAAGTTCTATCTGTCCCATATCGGTAACTCAAGCTCGAACACATTGTATATTCTATTGTATTGTGTGTGCAGCGTGTACGCATGCGTCGTCGCAAGCGTACACGCGTGACGACGCCGGTGCCAGCCCCCGAGGACGACGGCCTGCTGGCGCTGCTGGCGCACAAGCTGGCGCCCGCCGCCGACCAGCTGATCAGGTATTTTTTTCTTTATATTTATTTATTTACCAAAAATTTTATAAAAAGTTAAGAAGAAAAAAGAAAGAAAAAATATATATTCAAACACACGGCAAAACACATTTTGAAAGTACTAATTATAAAAAAAAAACCAGAAAATATAAAAAAAAATACTTTCATGTTAACAATATTTTATATTCTAAGGGCGCCTTGAAACTAGGGTTGCCATCCGTCCGGGTTTCCCCGGATTTGTCCAGTTTAGAGGGCGTCCGGGGAGCGTCCGGGCCGGACTTCATTTGTAGTCCGGGTTTAAAAAAGTCTTGGGCCGCCCGCGACACACGCACTGTGCCCGCACCATCAACCGACCGTTGATTTAAAAACTAAAATACCGAACCGATTTTGATGATTTTTTATGGAACTGTTCGACTACTCACGCCATCTAGCGTTGAGTAGCCGAACTGCCTTCTTACCGGAAAAATGACCGATTAACGCGTCGTACATTTCACATTTGTATGTCAATGTCAAATGGCTAGTGCCATCTGGCGACAAAACTGGGAGCTCTTCCTTCTTGATCGATCGTTGGACTGTGAACACCGGCTCGCACAATATAATTTTGTTACTGCTCCAGATACCTCTTTCTTTCCTCCTGAATTTACAGGAACCAAAATTGAAAGTAACCCTCTCAAATCAACCCTCATACTTTTCCAAATCGGTTGATCTTTGACGAAGTTCTGAGTTAACAAACATAAAAAAAAACAACCGAATTGAGACCCTCCTCCTGTTTTGACGTCGGTTGAAAACCTGTTGACATGTCCGGGTTCTGGGCTCTAAAATCCGTGGTTTTCACGCGTCTGGTTTTCAAATTTTGGAGATGGCAACCCTACTTGAAACAGACTTGGACCCAATAACGATCGCTAAAGTGATCTTTTTTTTTGTGATTCAAATAACATCAATTCCATATTTCAAGGACTTATGCGTATTTAGTTATGGTCATTTTCGCACACGAACTGGCTTAGTTTAGTAATTCTTGTCATTATTTTGTCATTTCAAGGGGAGTGGGGTAGGTCGAGGGGGGAGGGCAGATTAACAGATAGATAAACTTGAAAAACAACACCCTTAAATATCGATCCCTCAAGACCTAACATATTGTATATTATGTGTATTGTTGAAAAAGCCTTATAATTTTACTTTTTATATATCCCTAGCCCTGTTACTTCTCAATGTCGAAATTTAGCCTCCGACCAATATGTACTAGAAGTTGGCTAAAATTATTCAATTATTTTTAGTGCATTTTCAATGTTCATTACGATTCTATAGTGTAATACTTTTATGAGTTAAATAAATAAATAAATATTTTGGACATTACACACAACGCCATCTAGCCCCAAATTAAGCAGAGCTTGTACTATGGGAACCGTATAACTGATACAATACTTAAATACTTTTATTTCTAAATACATACATAGAATTTATAGAAAACCACCCGACTCAGGACAAACATCGATGAACGTCACGCAAATGTTTGTCGCGAATCGAACCCGCGACAACTCGACGTTGCAGTCCAACGAACTTGCCACTCAACCATACGTGTCGTCAATTACACCTTCTATTTAGTCTCCCGCTGCAATCGGGTGAGCAGAAACTCGGAGACTCTATGGAGGATGCGCCCATGCTGAGCGGGGGCGAGGGGGCCGCCCCCTCCACCTCACGTCCCCGTGCCAGGGGCCACACTCGGGGCAAGGGCAGGGGCGGGGGCGATGGGGGGCGGGAGAACGCGTTGGATGACGATGAGTTGTGGCCTATTGGTGAGTTACCATACTGATATTACTGGTAGTAGTAACCATACTTTAGACGAATAAATCATTCATTCATTCATAGTAGTGTAGTTCCCCCCTATTCCTAACCTCTGAATTGGTTAACTTCTACAGACAGGTGGGAAATCTGAAATTTTGACACATGATGTCTTGACACTGACACCAATGGATTTTTCTGTTCAAAAAAATTGTGTGTACATTTAAACACGTGCTTAACGGTGAAGGAAAACATCGTGAGGAAACCGGCATGTCATAAGAACCTAAAAAGTTCAATAACATGTGTCTAGTGCTCGAAAGGAACCTATTTGAGGTGCACTTGAAATCCTTTAGAAATAGTAGATTAGATTTTTTGTTTAAGTACCTATGTACCTACTTACTTAGTTAATAAGCCTTATGCCTACTTGGACCAAACTGTCAAAGTCCCTAAGCAATTACTTTACTCGCTTGATAATTAACAGTCCAGATTCTGACCGTAATGAACTAAACACACGGTAGGGCTAGTTCACCAGTTTAATGGAACGGGCTATGCTTGACGTTTCTCTGAAGGAGATCTGTAACGAGGTTATCTGACAGAGGACTGAGGTTACCGATATTTTTTTTGTCGCCATAACAATTATTTACAGGGCATGACTTAACGACTCTGACTGATGACAAAAATTAACATAATTTCACCAATTACTTGACACTGGACTTGGCTATATTAGATAAATTTTTGTTTGTGTGAAAGCCGAGACCCGTTTGTTCTTATTTTTGTATCTAATCAAGAAAAAAATAATACTATTTATATTTTTTCAAAAATCCATGATTGTATTCCTTGGTTGTCCTACCTTTTTAGTGGATAACCTACTCCTGCGCCTACTCAACAAAAACTAACCGTTAGTTGTTGTTTATGGGAAAGCCTAGACACGTTTATTTTTTTGGTTTTTCAAATCACAAAAAATAATAATAATATTTTTTTTTAATATTTCTTGCCTGATTTAACAGTTTTTTTGAACTTGGTTATATCGATTCTGAGTAAACTAATTTCAGGTTTCGCATAAACAAAAACTAATGTTGTATACACTAAGAAGTGGAGCCAAAACCGAAGAACATAGTGTTCTTCGGCAAGAAAATAAGTATAGTATGTCTGTCTCTGTCTGGCAGGCGAGGGTAGTAGGTATAGTATATCCTGCTGTGTCTGGCAGGCCCAAGTATATAGTATATATATCTCTGGTATATAGTCTGTGTGTGTCCGGCAGGCGAGTCCCGGTTCCGAGCGCGGGAGTCTGCGAGACGGCGCCACCACTCCGCCTCCACCACCGAAGCGGTGCACAGCGAGGTACATGCTTACACCTATGCCTATAACTCGGGCGAATGAACATGACACCTGGCTCGAATGGCTTTTGTGCAAAGTACAGCGTGGAATTGGATAATGTTGATAGAGAAAAGGTCCTGCAATACTTGGTGATGATGAGTTATGATAAGGCTTCGCAATTAGAGGAAGAAGAAACACGGAGGGCGCCGCGCGGGGAGCGGGGGACGCAGCTAGTGCCGAGCGACAGTGGCAGCAGGTGGCATGTTCACTCGCCCGAGTAGCGCGCATACACCGGCGTTTACACTCGGTTTTTTTGCCTCCAAGAGGCTCCTTTCTTGCACTTGACACATGTTTTTTTTTAATAAATAAATGATGGTGATGACACAAAGTTCCCCCACCCCCCAGGACAACACGCTGGAGGAGCAGGCACACCCCGGCCCCGTCAAGGTGGTGATGAGGAGCAACCTCACCTTCAACCTGGGGGAGGAGTTCTTCAAGTGGCGGGCCCGCGACACGTGAGTACATATCCGCAGGCATTTTCAGAAAAAATAGATCAATAGTTATTTGTACACCAAGGGATTAAGGAAAGACATTTATCAACCCGAGCCAAAGGCGATGGCGGATATTCAAGTCTAGTATAAAATGAGCTTCATGACCGAGGTATACACAAGATTTTTCACTTCAATTGTTAGGAAAATATTATGGTATTATGAAGGACCGAAGTTCGAAATATGAATAAAGTTCTCAACTTCCAGCTTGAAACCTATTACAAATGAACTTCTTTGAACGTATTTTATAAGCAATCACTTTTTTTTTCCTAGAGCCTAAAATGCAGTTTTACTTCCCCTAAAGCATGCACGAATTTGAGCTTTACGAGCATGAGAAGTGAAAATAACTATTTTACTTCTCATGCTCCTTGACCTCGGGTCCTGAAGCCCATTTTATACTCGATTTGAATATCCGCCCTCGCCTTCGGCTCGGGCTGATAAAAGTCTCGTATAAAATGTCTTGCTTCAGGCCCTTGGTGGACAAATAACTATTTTACAAACATTGATTGAAAGAAAGAAAGAAAGAAAGAAAATGTTTTTATTTGCCAAAAAAAAAATACAAACAAATTACTCACTTAATGGATACAGTAAGCCTACTTAGTTAACCTACTTAGTCAGAAGTCTAAAAATTTATTGGCAAAATTGGGCTCAACTCATTTGATTTGATTGCATTTGAGGCTGCAGTCACTTATGTTTACGTTCAGGCGTAGTAGGTTACGTAGTAGGCGTACGTAGGTTTAGCGAAAAATATTCTAAAATTTCCGGGATGACTTTGATAAAAACAATTGCAGTGTATTAAATGTCCTATAATTATTTATACTAAACACTATTGTTTATTACCCGACTGCCAAGGAAGGGTTATGTTTTTCGCGCGTATCTTGTATGTATGTATGTAAATTTCTGTGTTACTTCGTATCTTCCAGACGGCTGGATGGATTTTGACAGTTAAGGTATCGTTAGATTCGTCTCAATCACCCGAGTGTTCTTAGATGGGTTTAAAAAAAACAAAACGCCGGATTATGGTGCTAAATAGCTCAGTTTGAAAATTAGTTGTTGAAAAAATTTTGTTTACCAAACCTATCGAGTAAGGTATCAAAATGAAGGTATTTTAAAGGAGATTACAAATATATGTATAAGTTATATGTTTACATTTAATTTGGAATAATGAATTGACAATGAATGTATAATTATTTCGGTTTTCAGTTTTTTTTAAACTTTAAGCTTGTTTATTAATCTTTATTCTCAGTGAGCCTGAACTGAGCATCCCCTCCACCCGCGGCCCGACGTGGTTCCGCAGCGATGACGTCACACGTCACGAAGACGTCTCACGTCACCATGACGTCACACGTCACGATGACGTCACACATCTCGATGACGTCACACACACGTCGCGAAGAGAAGAGAAAGAGACAGACGAGCGATCGAGCTCTTCGGATAGCGGGAGTGGCGACTGATTGTATTTTAAACTTGTATTTATTAAAATAATCTTGTATTTTAGTCTTCTTCTTATCGTGTCACTAGTTCTTTGAACCAGTGTGGTGAAAAGATTTCGAGTGCGCCTCGAAGAGGCTCCTTTCGTGCACTTGACACATGTTTTCGAACTTTTTTTTAGGTTCTATGGCATGCTGGTTTCCTCATGATGTTTTCCTTCACCGTTAAGCACGTGTTTTAATGCACATGTAGAACAGTCATGTAGAACAGTGCTACACATTTAGGAGGATTAAATTATAATCATTCAGTTAAATTATTAATTTTATCGAGAATCTTTAAATTCAAATTTAATTTAAAGATAGCCAAGAAAATATTTTCAGAATTCATATTTATTCCGAAATTATTAAGATAATTTCCGAATTGTGTTGTTCCATGTAATAAATAATAATGAAGTTAATAAATAGATTGATAAATAATTGTTCTCTTGAATAGGCTTTTTGAATTAATGTAAATAAAATGTAAGATATGTATAAAACTATTCCGTCCTGTAAGACTTGAAGTACATTAAATAATAATATAACAATAAAAGAACTATATAAAATATATATTATAATATATACGTATATAGCGTGTGTTATATTATAATTTTTGTTTAGTTTTAAATCAAAATCTCACCAAAATGAATGTTTGTGAGTATGTTGGCGGCTCAATCGCGCCGAAACTGCCGCATAGATTTGGAAAAATTGTATTATTGAAAAAGTTAGGGGGCGTCCATTAATTACGTGTTTAGGGCGATTTCTTTATACTCCTTTTCTGTCCTGTATTCCGCATCCATTTTGGTTTAACTAAGATGTAACCATACTTCAGTCAAAAGAAATCATTTAATTTAAAATTTGTAGCTAGTATCTAGTGTTATGCATTTATTATGTTAAGAGTAATCCTCAAATCCAATTCCATACAAAATGTTTCGGACAAATTCTCAAAAAGTACACCGTATTATAATAATTTATTCACTCCATTCGTTTCGTCTATGTTTTCCGATTGTGTCAACATAAAATTAGTAAGGTTTCATACTTTAATTTAAATTTATACGTGTTTTTAAGTTAGTAGGGTTAAATTTAAAACACGTATAAAATCTAAATTAAAGTATGCAACCTTTCACTTTTTGTTGACGAAATCAAAAAACATGGACGAAACGAATACTTTTTGAGTATTTGTCCGAAACATTTTGTTTGGATGTTTGGATTTTGGAATGTTTGGATTACCCTTAAACCCACAGTCTCTTACCTTTAGTACTGGTATTAAATCTTAACATATCAATAGATTGAAAAATAAATGTCATTTAGCGGTAAGGTCGCCCGTAACATGAATTTATTAGATTTAAAATTTGACTAAAGTTAATAACTTGTTAAGACTGAGTTAGTGCGTTTTATTGAACCCCATTCTTTTGTTAGATAATAATTATAATAGTACGATGAGACTAGCTAGGCGCTCTCCTGGTGGTAAGAGATCACGCCCGCCTATGACCAAAACAGTGCTACACAGGACTTATTCACATAAGCCAAGTGTTTAATTCATATACTTGGGTATATTGTTATTTTTTTTCGTGAGTTTTCTTTTAAATTTACTTATTGTTATCTTATGAGATAACGCACTTTCGTGATTCAATTCAGGACTTAGTATTTTAAAGGTCGGACCAACACAACAGCGATCGTCCATTTTTACAGTCATTTAAGCCCAGAATTTCACTAAATTCCCCTTCAAACCGGAACACAGCAACGCTACGTACAATAATTACTTAAACCCTAAAATGTGTAGAAAGAAATCACTTATTTAAGAAGATTTTGAAACTGTTGACAAGGAAAAATTACTATAGTAAGTATAAATATATCATGAAATTAATAAAACTGACACATATATATATATATATATATAGTATTAGTTAATTATGTTTGGGAAAATAAATTATTTTTGCATGCCCAGTGGTGAAAGTAAGCTGGTTACACCATTTTTAGTAATTAGATCCTTGTATGTACCCTTATTTTTGACGAAAAAAAATATTGATTGATTGCTAACAAAAATAATAATAAATAATAATGCTTGGCGGATGAATATCAGGCACTCCCCTGCACCCAGCTAGTCAGAATCTTGCAGGGGATTAAAACCCAACAGTAGAAATTAAAAATTTATTCAAATCTATAGGGGTTTAGGAAAAGAAAAATAACATAAATATATAAGATCTTTTAATCTCAAAATTACAACATTTTTCCATCACTTTCACACTCTCCTTACAAAACATAAAAAAAAAACAAATAAATTCGTATTTCAAGAAAATAGGGTCTATTAGATTTTAAAAATATCATAAATCCTATTTAAAATGACTCAAAGGCATGGGTATCGATGGTCCCATTGAGTAACACCTAAACAAGTAACACTGTTACTCATTGGGATTTAATTATTATTAATTAATTAAAACTCCGAATCAGAGAGTTACTAGTTAGGATTTTTTTTCCCATGAGTAAACCTGTTACTGGCAATAGAATAATAGAAACGGCGTTACTCGATGGGAATGAATATCCATGACTGAAACAGTACTACGTAGAACTCACAAATGTCCAGTGAAGCACTGATATTACGCTCGTCAACTTTAGATAGTACTTTGTGACAATATTTTGCTAAACTAATAGATTCTATAAAAAATAATACACATCTTTGAAAAAACGTATTTACTAAAAGGACAGAAAATATAAATATTATGTACATTTAACACTCAGATTGGTAAAAAAATCCACTCTCCGTAGTTACCACACAATTGTATACAAGATTGGCTATTTTGAGATCACAATATACAGCATGTTCCCAAAATTCATGTCAAATCAAACAGCAGATAAAAAAAAACTAACAATTTTTTATAAAATGATTTATATTATTCAATCTCCTGAATTGGTCAAAATTATTTACCTTTAGTGCGGTTTCAGAATAGCAGATAAAAGAGCTCATTCGCAAGAGCGATTTTTAACGCGCGTTAAAAAATCGTGCGTAAAAATCCATTCAAATAAAACATGCATTTCCAAGTAGCTGTTCGCACTGACATTTAAAACGCGCAAAGTGCATTGGTTCCGTTTGAACGCGTAATCTATCGAGCCACAAACTGCTTGTAGGTTTTTTTTAATTCTCTATTTAAGAAAAGTTTTTTTTAACCTTTACAAAGGTCTATTAACTTATTATAGAGATCTATTTTTAATTTAAATTTACAAAACCTGCCATCTTTCAATTTTAAATCACATACCAAACTTATTTTTTTATTAATCCAATGCTTAAAAAAGCTGCTCAAATTTAACGCGACTTTATTGACCATCCTGTACATCAAATTTATATTCTCACGGACTATTTAGATCACTATTACAGTCATAAAAATGTGACTATGTATTTACAGAACCACGGTCAAATTAGCTCGCTTTAACCATAATAACATTTTGTCCATTAGCTAATCATCTGTAAAGCTGATATCAGAAGGTTCACTCCAGTGAATGGTTCATTTTCCTTTCATTCTATGTTCACACGACTTAGAGGGAATGATATAGAAAATAACATTCACTTTTCTTTTCTTTTAATGTGTCATCGAATCATAGATGAATAACAATGTTCTTATAAACAAGATTTAAGATTTCAGACCCACTGTCAATAAAAATGAAGTATCTCTATTTTCAAATAATGTTTGTTACTTTTTACGATGTAGTTTCATTAACAATGAAAAAGCCTAGTAGTTTTAACATATAATATTTATCTAGCCCTGTTACTTATCTTTTTCGAAAATTAGCATCGGACCAAAATGTACTAGAAGTTAGCCAATGTGGCTCCCTTTTCTTGGTCGCATTTTCAATGTACTACATTGTGTTTCTATATTTTAACACTTCTGTGCATCGAATGAAGTCGTGCGAAAGAAAAAATATAAACACGTGACGTCCTTCGGCTACAGGACTCGAGACAAAATGGCGAATGACGAATGAACGTGTTCTGTGTTCAGACCGTTCATTTCTCGATCATTCGGAGTGGGATTGACAGATGCGAATGACAATATCCAACTGTTGGTTCGGTTCACTAATGAATTCATTCGGCACTAATGTTTCATTTTGTGTTCAGATCCGTCACTTGGAGTGAAAGATGCAAAATGAAAGACGAAAATGAACAAAAAATGAGCCGTCTGATATCAGCTTAAGCCGTGGTGTGTCGGTTCGTCCGTCTGTCCTCAAAGCCGTGCAGCCGTGTGGTAGCTGCGGAGGTCACCACCGATGACTCTTAGAAGAACTTCTTCGCTTGCGCCTCTTTTCTTTCTCTGAAATTATAAAAGATTTAAACAAGAATAATAATTAAGATCATGATTTTGGACATGGTGTGAGTACTCACTTGTAGTGTGCATCGGAATATATTGTGAGCGTGTATAGTCTGGTTAAGAAAGTTTATTTCTCATAAAGAATACAAATATTCACTTACACGAGAAAACTAAATATACATAAAGTAACTAGTAACTTAAGTTCTTTAACATAATATTTGATGGGCTGTATAATCATACGTTGAACTAACGCGACGATGTAGGTTAGGTAATTTATATAAACTTATTTTAAATAACTTTTCTGTTTACAATACTCGGGCTAAAATCTTAATAAAAATGTAGATAGATTTGCATTACTTTACAAAATTACTCGTTCAATCCCTGCGGAGGCATAACAATAGACCAATAACCGGTATCAAACTACGTTGAGTATAGTAATATGTTATGTATGAGCTTGTATAGGAACATGTTGAAAGCGTGTATAGGAATATGTTGTGAGCCTGTATAGGAATTGTTGTGAGCCTGCATAGGAATTGTTGTGAGCCTGTATAGGAATTGTTGTGAGCCTGTATAGGAATTGTTGTGAGCGTGTATAGGAATTGTTGTGAGCCTGTATAGGAATTGTTGTGAGCCTGTATAGGAATTGTTGTGAGCCTGCATAGGAATTGTTGTGAGCCTGTATAGGAATTGTTGTGAGCCTGCATAGGAATTGTTGTGAGCCTGTATAGGAATTGTTGTGAGCCTGTATAGGAATTGTTGTGAGCGTGTATAGGAAAATATAGTGATCGTGTATAGGAATATGTGGTGAGCGTGTATAGTAACATGTGAGCGTGTATGGGAATTGTTGTGCGCTTGTATAGGAGTATGTTATAAGCGTGTATAGGAATCGTAGTGCCCGTGTGTAGCAATATATTGTAAATGTCTATAGGAATATGTTGTAAGCGTAATAGGAATATGTTAAGAGCACAGATATGTTGTGAGCGTGTATAGGGACACATGTATAGCACGTAGTGTATAGGCACTCACTTGTAGAGCGTGTATAGGAACATGAGCACCAGCTGCGCGGCGCACACCGTCAGCAAGCCGCCCAGCCCCACGCAGGATACAGCGGGGCACGCCGCCGCCGCCGCCTGCCCCGCATGTCCCGCCTGCCCCGCCGCGAGCGGCTGCTGGGACAGCCTGCAACCACGGACAGGGTTACAGACGAAAATAAGGGCTATATTACAGGTATAACTAAGGACGTGGTGGCCGAGTGGATGAGGCCCTTACCTTGCGATCTGATGGTCGCGGGTTCGAATCCCGGTGGCAGTCATGCGTAAATGGGATTTTTCGGTCGAAAAAATCTATGTATGCATCCCACGTTCTCGCAACGGTGAAGGAAAACATCGTGAGGAAATCAGCATGTCGTAGAACTCAAAAAGTTCGAAAATATGTGTCGAGTGCACGAAAGGAGTCTATTCGAGGCGCACTTGAAATCTTTTCACCACACTGGTTCGAAAGAACTAGTGACACGATAAGAAGAGGAAGATGCCCTCTCTCATCTCGGCCAGGAACTGCACGCTGACCCCTCCCCCCAGTATGGTGTAGGTACCTCTGCGCAGTGGCGAGCGTGGCCTGCTTCAGCTGGTTCATGCCTTCCCTCATCTCGGCCAGGAACTGCGGGCTGACTCCAGAGCCACTTCCGGTTCCGGCCGCCGCAAGCAATGTGTCTGACTTTCGAGACACCTCAATTATGAATCCTCTGAAACAAACCAATGTTATCTTGACTTCCTATTTGATCAACGTAAATACCAAAAAATCAATATTTTGGACACAACGCCATCTAGCCCCAAACTAAGCAGAGCTTGTACTATGGGAAACAGATAACTGATACAATACTAAATACTTATTTTTTTGTAAATACATACATAGATTACTTAGAAAACACCCTGACTCAGGACAAACACCGATGTTCATCACACAAGTGCTTGTCCTGAAGCGGGAATCGAACCCTCGGCGCACGGTGGGACGAAAATTGACTTTCAAATACATAGGGATTAAAAAAATAAGTGTCGTTTTATTTGCTTGAAACGGCTTCTACTAATCAATATTATGCCTAAATATTTCATGTGATACCATTTGGCGGAGAATATCTCAAGATATATTTTTTTAATGAAAAAAATGTATGAAAAACATATAAAAAATCCGGATATCTCCGGAAGTGCACGCCCAACCGTTATATCCTTGCACATAGTTATAGTACCAATTATTTATGATTTTTTGGCATACCTCATATTTCTCGAACTGCTGCGAAACTTTTTGAAAAAAAAATATGAAATATTTTTTATTTTTTAATACCCGATCTTCCATTTGTATGCTATAGATAGTTACAAATGTGTGTTTATCTAACGTTATAATATCAGGAAAACAAAACTATAACCCCAAATTATATATAAAAAATATTTTAAAATGTCATTCGTTACCTAATTAGGTAGCAAGATAAGGTACCAATGGTTCAGACAGCTTATTGTTCAAATTTCAAGGAATTTATTAACAATAAGCGGTAGTTAACTAATGATACAGATATCATAGTTACAACTTGGTATATCTACCTGATGTTATATGGTTTTAAGTCCCATAAAGCAATGAGAACGAGATAGATAACATTGAATGGAAATGAATTAAGAAGTTATTTGTTTAGCTAATTACCTACCTAAGTGATAAAATGCACTGGAAATATTAAGATCTTCAGTTTATTTTGAACTTTTGACTAGTGAACATCTATTCGTTTTGTGGCCGTTAGAATGGAAAGTTTAAGCACTAACTTAGACTTGATTGTTGTTCTTCAAGGTGCAGGTTCGTTACAAAAATATGAAGTTCTGTACGAGGCACTAGTAACTCGTCTAGGCGATCACCTTTCAAATGAAGGAAAGGTTACTCTTGAGGAGTTTTGTCGAAGATTTTCACGAGCTGCTTCACAGAGATGGAAGAGTTGCGGTAGAAACACAATAGCATTCAGAAAAAAATACGAAAATTGGCTTCAAGCTAATGTTGATTGGCCAAGTTGCGTTCAAAGTGGTCATCTTACCCAGGGACCAAGTCAAGAGAGACCTAGGGAAGAATTTACCACCGCGGAACCTTCACCTTCATCATCATCATCCCCCTTCCTCCCGGACCTCTGAGGAGTTCAGACGTGTTTAAAATTGTGATCCATATTACTTTTTTTTCCGTAAATAATAAACAATTTAAATAATCTTCTCGAAAAAAAATAGGCGTGCATAACCAGTGAAGAGGCTACTGGAATCTCCGAGTTGTACGCGCATACAAAGATAGCACGCGTGTGCGTGAGTAGTGTATCAACGCTACATTAGCCGCATCGATAACAGCTAGCCCAACGCGTGCGACTGACACAACTACCGATGTCCTTCTCCGGCGCGTGCTCTCAATAACGACATCACTCAACGGAGCGGGGCGCGGCGGGCGGCGACCGGTTACCGAAAGAGAGGTACTGTGCACTCAACTCAAACGGTGCAACTCCGTGTAACTCATGCTCGCCTAGTACTTTTGATGCAAATAGCGTACCGCCACTAACTCGCAAGAACTGTGAGTTTGCTCTGGCGTATTTGAAATATACTCTCTGCCGCTGCTGCTGGCCTGGTATTCTCGCTGCTTATGAGTACAAGAGCTGGATAAAGTTTGAATAAGTTTTTAAAGAATAAACATCCTCGCTGCTTCTGCTTGCCTGGCCGTTCCGTGCTAGCTGACTGTTGGTGACGCTAAAACCTTTTGTTCACTGCCTTAGCTTTCTGTGCACCTAGTATTTTATACAATCGAAGAGACAATATGAGCGTTCATCACACGCCCCCGCGTGAGCAACAATCACCATCTCCTGAGCCGGTTGCTGATGAGCATCATAAACTACGTCCCAATAAACGCATTCGCCCTAACAGCTCCCCCGGATGCTCTACAGAAAACTCCCCAGTGATGGAAGTAGCCCATCAAAATGACTTGATGGAACTACTTACCAATTGGAAACGCGAACAAGACGCTACTTTGCTTAATTGGAAACGTGATCAGGATGCAGTTTTAAAAAAACTAACAAATGACGTTTCAGAGATTAAAACTGAACTAAAGGGCATTCATAAAACTAACTCTGATATCGAAAAAACACTGGAATTCGTGTGTAGTAATCATGAAGAGGTAAAATGTAGAGTAGAAAACTTAGAGAAGCGTAGAGATGAGCGGGATAAACAGGTGGAAAAAATGGAGGAAAGACTAGATGAACTTGAGAGGAATGCAAGAAGTACCTGTCTAGAGATAAGGGGAATACCCTCGAAGCCAAATGAAACCAAAAGTGATTTATTGAGTATTGTCGATAACATCCACAACAAACTGAAGCTGGAAGTAGAGCGCCACTTTATTAAAAATATCTACAGAGCTAAGGGCAAACTTGATGGTGAAAGGCCTATCATCATGGATGTTACGACACCGCTAAAGAAATATAACATAATTAAAGCAGTCAAAGAATATAACTATCACCATAGCGGCGATAGATTAAACACGGCCGCCATTGGATTAGAGGGGAAAAAGAACCCCATCTATATTTCGGACTTTTTGACCCCAAAAGCTAAAAGAATATATTACTTAGCAAGAGATGTCGCAAAAATAAACGGATATAGGTTTTGTTGGTGCACCAACGGTAGAATTTTCTTGAGGAAGTCCGAAGGTTCTCCACCAATCACCATTACCAGTGAACAGCAACTTGAAGAGCTGAAACAGAAAAAATGACTCATTAAAATAAAAATAGTAGTGATAGAAAATAAGATAACTCTAGAATATAGGAAATTTGATTGTAGAAACATAAAAAGTATCTCTTATAATTACAGTACTATAACATATATGCTAATTGATAAACCTACATGCACGCACACATCCAACTTTCATGCAAAATCCATACTTCTCATCATAAAACATTCAGTGAATATTTTGACTACCTCGAACTCCTGGCACCATTTGGTGTCTGTCACAGTAAGGTCCCAAATTTTACCAATTGTTAATGGATAGTACAACCCAAAATGAAATTGATAATCAAATTGATGAATTTAATGTTGCCGTACCTCATGAATGTGAACCTGAATGTTGTCAGTCGCTAGTTGATGTTAATGTCTCTTCTATGAATATACTTACTCAAAATATACGCAGTATTCACAAAAATTTTAGCTCCCTGGAAGTCCTTATTACGCGTTTAGGTTTTGAATGTGATATATTAGTGCTTACCGAGTGCTGGATTAGTAAAAATAAGTCTATTCCAGATCTACCTAATTATAATTCAGCTTACACCATGAATTGTATGAATAAAAATGGTGGAATCGTTATATATTTTAAATCAAGTTTAAATTGTAGTATTGAAGAACCGGTTTTCTCAGAATCCAATTGTCTACTCATAAAAATTGGTAAAAATATTTCAATTTTGGCACTCTACAGATCTCCTTCTTACACTCACATAGATAATTTTATAAATTCGCTTGATTCTGTTTTATCAACAATTAAAAACTCATCAACAATCATTGTTTTAGGAGACATAAATATTGACATACAGCCCGGGAATACAGACAGACATTCACCTACTTATCTAGAATTGTTAGCATCGCATGGCCTGCTACCCGGGCATACTTATCATACGAGAGGAAACAGTTGCCTAGATCACATGATGATAAAAAGTAAAAACCATTGTTCAGCGTTTGTGATACAATCACACGTCACCGATCATTGCCCTGTTCTCCTCAATATTAAGACACATATTGATAAAATAGCACCCAAAAAAACGATTTCAAAAGTAGATATTAGCCTCGTGACGGAGTGTTTAAAAATTACAGATTTCTCAAATATACTTAAGCTAACAGATGCTAATGTTGCAACTGATTTACTTGTGAGTAGATTAATGGAAATAGTGAAACAGAGCACCCGTATCTTCACAGTTTCCTCCAAAAAACGAATAATCAAACCCTGGATCACGCAGGGATTACTTAGATGCATAAGAACGCGCGACAAAATGCATCAACGCATAAAACAAAGTCCACATAACGAAGTCTTAAAAATAACATACATGAGATATAGGAATTACTGTAATAATTTATTAAAGAAAGCAAAAATTAACTATGAAAAATCAAAGCTAGAAAAACATAAGAAAAATTTAAAAAAAAACATGGCAGACTATACGAGAAATAACCTACAAAGTAAAAAAGAAAACACCAAATGACGTATTATTGAAAATAAAAATGAATCCTGAAAATTCAGTTGAACATGTCAACCACTATTTTGCTAACGTGGGTAAAAATTTGGCTTCTCAAATTAGATCAAAAGAATCTGATCAGCAAAAACATTTGCGGCAATTGCCCTCCCAAGTAAATACAATCGGAATGCTGGCAACGGACGAAGCAGAGGTGATCACTATTATCAACAACTTGAAAAGCGATTGCGCTGTGGGTCTTGATGGAATTTCTAACAATATTCTAAAACATTGTAGTGATATGCTAGTACCATCCATCACGCATATTTGCAACCTGAGCCTAAACAATGGAGTATTTCCAAACACTTTCAAAAACTCCATCATTACACCAGTTTTTAAAAGTGGTGATGGAGACAGTGTTGAAAACTATAGGCCAATATCAGTTTTGTCTGCACTTTCAAAAATACTAGAGAAAATTATGAATAAAAGACTAATTTCATATTTAGAATCTTACAACATACTATCACCAGCTCAATTTGGTTTTAGAACTGGTCGCTCAACTGAAGATGCAGTATCAAGCTTAGTAAACTGTATAGTCGATAAGATTGATGGCAAAAAAAAAGTCATTGGTATATTTTTAGATCTAGCTAAGGCCTTTGACACTGTCTCCATCCCAACCCTTACTAAAAAACTAGAACTCAGTGGAATTCGGGGTAGTGCTCTTGACCTCTTCAAAGATTACCTATCAGGCAGAAAGCAGAAAACTAAAGTTGGTAATGTGATTAGTAGTGTGGAGATGGTGACGTATGGAGTACCCCAAGGAAGTGTCCTGGGACCTAGCCTCTTCCTAGTTTATGTCAACGATCTATGCAAATTAAAATTATACAAAGGAAACATTTTTTCTTATGCAGATGACACTGCTATCATTTTTGAAGGGTCAACTTGGGAAGAGGCTAGGCACAATGCCGAGAAGGGTCTAGAAACGGTCATTGCTTGGCTTAAAATTAATCTCCTTTCACTTAACATAAGCAAGACAAAATTTATCACCTTCAGGGGTTCTCGTACTAAACCACCAGAAATCAATATTAGAGCCCACACAGATTGCGAACACGGCTTGTGTGACTGTAGAACATTGGAAAGAGTACATGATATCAAATACCTTGGACTGATTATAGACGAGTGTCTAAACTGGAATAGCCACATTCATACACTCACAAGCCGGGTGCGTAAACTTATATATATTTTCAAAAATCTTAGAGAGGTTGCCGACCGAAAACTAATCATGACTATTTATGATTCTCTCTGTAGATCCATTTTATCATACTGTAATACCACATGGGGAGGTGCCTACAAGTCTTACATGCTGCCTCTAGAACGGGCACAGCGAGCGGTGCTAAAAGTGGCTACTAGCAGACCATTCAGGTTCCCTACGGAAGAATTGTACATAGATTGTGATGTACTATCAGTTAGGAAATTGTTCATTATGAATATGATACTTTTGGAACATAAACGAGTCGATGCAAATGATAATCTGGCTACTGGTAAAAGAAGGAAAGATAGGGTTTTGAATATTCCGAAGGTAAACTCCGCCTTTGCACACCGCAATCAATTATTTTTAGGTCCACTGCTATACAATAAAGCCAATAAGGTTATTGAAAACCTTGTCAGCAATTGTAAAGAGACATGCAAAAAGAAAGTAAAACATTGGCTTCTTCCTCTCAGTTACGAAGATACTGAGAGTGTACTTAAAGTAATTCAATGATCAGGTTACTTACATTATTTCACAATCTAGAATATGTACCGAAAGTCCATACATTCGGAACATACTCTAGTATATATCGAATGTACTTGCAGTAAACTCTAGTATCATCCTTAAGCTCAAGTAGGTACTTACTAAAATTTACATAATATACCTCAGCCATTATATTGTTCACTACATACGATTTTTACTCAATGACTTGCATACGCTGCCATATATTATAAACATTCATATCCACCTCGTCATTACCCTACTTCCATAATATAAGGTACTAACCTCTACCACCTCTACCTACATTACCTACCTTACAATACCTCACAAAGTTATACATAACATAAAATAACACACACACACAACATTTATGATCACTTGGTACTTACCTCTACCACCTCTACCTACATTACCTACCTTATAATACCTCACAAAGTTATAAATAACATAACACACACACAAAACATTTATGATTACTAGGTACTTACCTCTACCACCTCTACCTACATTACCTACCTTATAATACCTCACAAAGTTATAAATAACATAACACACACACAAAACATTCATGATTACTAGGTACTTACCTCTACCACCTCTACCTACATTACCTACCTTATAATACCTCACAAAGTTATAAATAACATAACACACACACAAAACATTTATGATTACTAGGTACTTACCTCTACCACCTCTACCTACATTACCTACCTTATAATACCTCACAAAGTTATAAATAACATAACACACACACAAAACATTTATGATCACTAGGTACTTACCTCTACCACCTCTACCTACATCTATCACACACCCTAAAAAAAAAAAATACACACACACACACCATGTAAAACTTTTATGTACCTACTTACCAACATAGCTGCTCCTCCTACAAGAGTTGTGCGTCAGCTGAACATCTCCAAAATAAATGCCAATTAGTAAAATCTTTAAGCTGTATCGCGCTGCTCTATAAACCTGAAATAATAAATGGTTATTAATCTCTACAATTCTAAAATTTACCTATATCTAAGTACTATCTAATTATACCTATAATATTAGTTATGTTCAAAATTCAAATCATTGGAGCAAATGTTATTATTTGTTATGAAATGGTATTATTATGATATTTAGCTAGTTTAAAATGTTTGATCTAGTACATTTTACATGTTAATTATTTTTATTTCTTTTTATTTTACATTGCATGTATAATTTAATCTAATCTAATTTAATTTAATAATCTTGATTATGGTAACTTACATTATTCTGTTGTATTGTACTCCTCAGATTATGGCACATCAAATTTTATATCCAGAAGGTCAAGCAGTGCCTACAACACAAGTTGTATCTTCCACTTAGTGTAGGCTCTGCACACCAATATAATACTTACAAGCCAATGTATAACTGATGTAATAATGTTTTTACTATATATTTTTAAGCTTGTTTTTTGATAAATAAATTGAAATTGAAATTGAAATTGAAATTGAAAATTGAAATTGAAATTGAAATCATCGTCGGTTGGAACGATGACTAAAAAATCTCGAAAACCCTTTGAAGATCTGGGCAACAAGCAGAAGAAAAGAAGATCGGAGGAGTACACAGGTATGGACCCCATTGAGTTGTCACATTCAGCTGCAGTGCTTTTGAAAGAAGATGGTCGTGAGGATATTGCATCCGTCATCGAATATATGTTGAAAAACCCAGAAGCAGCTGCTAAAATCAATGAATTCATAAAGAAACCAAAACTACATGTTTCATTTACGCCAGAAAAAGCTTTAGGGTTGCTCCTGTCTTTAAAGCTTACTAAGTGGCAGTACATGACTTTGCGGGAAACAGCCATTCGAGAAGGTGCTAATAATATTTACCCGTCTTACTACAAGGTGCAACAGGCAAAATTGCAGTGTTATTCTCCGAAGCAATCAATAACTGTGACAGATGTATCAGCAAAGATTACTCTGCAAGGATTACTGGATATTACAGTAAGGAGAATCCTTGAAAGTTTTCCCAACGAGGTACAGGACAAGAAGTTGACACTGGTATCAAAGTGGGGATTTGATGGTGCATCTAACCAAAGCCGATACAAGCAGAAAATGGACAGTGACCAAGATGACTCGAGCATATTTATGACCTCTCTAGTCCCTCTAAAGCTAACAGACGGTGATGAAACAGTATGGAAGAATCCGAAACCCTGCTCAACATCATATTGTCGTCCAATAGAGTTTAGTTTTGTGAAAGAAAGTGAATCATTAGTCATCGAAAAGAAAACTAACATGGATGACGAAATTAAGGCTTTAATCCCCACCGAGTGCAATAAAAATATAGTGAGTCATAAACTGATGATGACAATGATTGATGGCAAAGTATGCACTTATCTTTCCGAAGCTAAGTCAAACGCTGCGTGCTATCTGTGCTTAGCTAAGCCCACCGACATGAACAATTTAGGTACAATTACATCGAGGCCTGTATCGTCTGGTCCATTAGAATTAGGATTATCTTCATTGCATGCTCGTATTAATTCTATGGAATGCCTTCTCTATATATCTTACCGACTCGATTTTAAAAAGTGGGCTGCTAGAGGAAATGAGCACAAAGAAATGTTGGAAAATAGGAAAAAACACATCCAGGACAGATTTAAGAACGAGCTCAATATATTAATCGACATTGTTAAGCAAGGATCTGGAACCACAAATGATGGGAACACAGCAAGAAGATTTTTTGAGTTTCCAGACAAAACTGCAGCCATCACTGGGCTGGATGAAGAGTTAGTCCGCAGATTTGCTGTTATTCTGCAGGCAATAACATCAGGGGAACTGATTGACATTATGAAATTTAAAGAGTTTTCTCTGAAAACTGCTGAGAGGTACGTTAGTATGTACAATTGGTACTACATGTCATCTACAGTACACAAGCTTTTAATACATGGAGCAGACATCATTGCCCATAATGCAATTGTGCCAATCGGTAGCCTCTCAGAAGAAGCATCAGAGGCCGGCAACAAAGATTTCAGAAGGTTTCGGGAACATCATTCCCGAAAAAGAAGCAGGCAAGCCTGTAACGAGGATATCCTTAATATGTTTCTTCTTTCTTCGGATCCCGTTATCAGTGCAATGAGACCTAAGTTGGATACCGAAAAACGACATACTTTCTTCACAGAAACCCTTGAAATAATCAAGTTTCAAGAAAATGAGATTGATTTTGTTGACGTATCCAACTTAGAAACTGATTCTGAATTGGAATCCGAAGAAAGCGATGTTGAAAATTTATAGATTAAGCTTATTTTGTCATTGTTGTTTATATTATGTACTTATTATAATTTAAAGAAAGTAGCTAACAGTTACTTTTTATTATACTTTACATCATATTAACGTTTTTCATAGCCCATGTAGTACAGTTATTTTTTTTTGTAATTTGTGTGAAGTAATTATGTTATTTGTATTATTATTATTAGCCCTACTCCTAATTTGTTTGTATAATTGTTAAAAAAATCACAGTACAGTACAAAATTGCAGTATGAGCTACGTAAATAAAACATATCTAACTGCATAAACATCATCCGATAGAAATACTAAGTTGTAACCATGCGACACACATATAGATCGCTATAGTATGTGCTATGCTACCTGCGTCATTAGTTAACTAAAAAGAAAAAAAAAAGAAAAGAAATTTGTTTATTGGCTCCTCTAAAAAGGTAACTACCGCTTATTGTTAATAAATTCCTTGAAATTTAAACAATAAGCTGTCTAAACCGCTGTTACCTTATCTTGCTACCTAATTAGGTAACGAATGACATTTTAAAATATTTTTTATATATAATTTGGGGTTATAGTTTTGTTTTCCTGATATTATAACGTTAGATAAACACACATTTGTAACTATCTATAGCATACAAATGGAAGATCGGGTATTAAAAAATAAAAAATATTTCATATTTTTTTTTCAAAAAGTTTCGCAGCAGTTCGAGAAATATGAGGTATGCCAAAAAATCATAAATAATTGGTACTATAACTATGTGCAAGGATATAACGGTTGGGCGTGCACTTCCGGAGATATCCGGATTTTTTATATGTTTTTCATACATTTTTTTCATTAAAAAAATATATCTTGAGATATTCTCCGCCAAATGGTATCACATGAAATATTTAGGCATAATATTGATTAGTAGAAGCCGTTTCAAGCAAATAAAACGACACTTATTTTTTTTAATCCCTATGTCTTTGAAAGTCAATTTTCGTCCCACCGTGCGGCGTAGCAATCCGACACACTTTCTTTATTACTATTTCTATTACTAAAAATTAAATAAGTGTGTAATCCGTTACTACTTGAGATGCAACGGATATCCGGTAATTACTCGGTATCCGACCCATCCGGCCGTTTTTTTGCTATTCGGTATCCGGCTGAATGATCCTTGATATCCGGCCGGATACCGATTAGCAAATCAATGAATGGTTAAAAAATTGTTATTAACTTCATCTTTATCGAAGTGTTGCAAAATTCTGGTTCTTTTTTAATTTTTTTAAATCGCTTTTATTGATGTAAATATGTGACAAGAAAAACTAGGCGCTCACCTGATGGCAATAGATCACGCCTGCCCATTATCGGAACAGGACTTTCATTTAGTGATTTCCCTAAACGAGGTATCTGATCTACAGTATGCTTAGATCATTAGATAATATTATCATCGTCATACATCCGCATAGTGTGAGTGGATGAGTGAGTTAATAAATGAGAGAGTTGACGAATGAGTGTGTGTATGAGTGAGTGTGTGGACGAGTGAGTGAGTGTATGAGTGAGTGTGTGGATGAGTGAGTGTGTGTATGAGTGAGTGTGTGGATGAGTGAGTGAGTGTATGAGTGAGTGTGTGGATGAGTGAGTGAGTGTATGAGTGAGTGTGTGTATGAGTGAGTGTGTGGATAAGTGAGTGAGTGTGTGGATGAGTGAGTGAGTGTATGAGTGAGTGTGTGTATGAGTGAGTGTGTGGATGAGTGAGTGAGTGTATGAGTGAGTGTGTGGATGAGTGAGTGAGTGTATGAGTGAGTGTGTGGATGAGTGAGTGAGTGTATGAGTGAGTGTGTGTATGAGTGAGTGTGTGGATAAGTGAGTGAGTGTATGAGTGAGTGTGTGGATGAGTGAGTGAGTGTATGAGTGAGTGTGTGTATGAGTGAGTGTGTGTATGAGTGAGTGTGTGGATGAGTGAGTGAGTGTATGAGTGAGTGTGTGGATGAGTGAGTGAGTGTATGAGTGAGTGTGTGGATAAGTGAGTGTGTGTATGAGTGAGTGTGTGTATGAGTGAGTGTGTGTATGAGTGAGTGTGTGTATGAGTGAGTGAGTGTATGAGTGAGTGTGTGTATGAGTGAGTGAGTGTATGAGTGAGTGTGTGGATGAGTGAGTGAGTGTATGAGTGAGTGTGTGGATGAGTGAGTGAGTGTATGAGTGAGTGTGTGTATGAGTGAGTGAGTGTATGAGTGAGTGTGTGGATGAGTGAGTGAGTGTATGAGTGAGCACTCACTTGAGCTCGGCGATGGTGTTGATGATGAGCTGGTTGTTCCCCAGCAGCGCGTCCCAGTCGTGGCGGCCGATGGGCAGCGCCGCCATCTGCACCTGACATTACACAACACAAATGAAATGGAATTTATTTGCCTATACAATACAATACAAACTTATAACTAATCTAAATAATTCTTACTTAAAAATACTTACTCTAACCTTCGTGTATGTATTTGTACGGCAAAAAAGGACTCAACTCAGCGTTATGCTGGATAGATGGGGTTTCCCACCTATCCAGCGCTGGTTTTAAGTTGAGCCCTGCGAAGGTTACCGACACGACCTATGACTATTAACCTACTTATTTTTACTAAACAATAAAAAACTAAACGAAAACAAAAGGTCAAACAAGTCTGTTGAGGCTCGGAGCCTTATGAAAAACGCAATAAATGCCAACCTAGCTATTCTAGAACACTATCGGGAAATGCCAATATCCGCCAACATTTTGAAGAACCATGGATCCACAAATTACAGAAAGATTCAAAGAATTACTTACAGGAATCCTTGCCTCTGCTTTAGTAGGAATGGTGCCTTCCAAAATGATAAGATTATTCAGCACAGAGCCCGAAAGGAAGTTGGAGCTAGATATTTAACTTTAAATTTGTCCTTCGATAGTTCAACACAGATACACAGATAGACACTCCAGAATTTGTCCAGTAGTTCAGGCGTCGCAACAAGCAATACGCGTGCGCGTCCTTGAATTATCAATCGATCACTATCGAGATGTTCGCTAGCGCATTGCGAGCCAGTGTCGTCATATAGGTACATCCCAACAAACTTAGTATGCATTTTAGCAAAGATAGATATTCATCGTATACATCCATATAGATACAAGGCGGGCTTGTCGCGCGGGCATGTATCCACGAATTCAATGAAATCGATTCTATAAAATGTATGATGCATAATTACTTCTCAATATTGGCTCAAATAAAGTCCCTTCTTCTCAAAATTCCCGACCATTCTTCGAGTCGCTACAGTGACTCTTTCACTATACACGCAGTGACTCTGTGGAACTCCCTTCCACACATTATTCGCGCTAGCCCTTCTCTAAACATCTTCAAAAGTAAAGTAAAAGAGCATTATCTCACATCCTAAGTATTGAGTATAATATGTATGTATAATAAATATGTATTTAAAGTAGTATTTTATGTATTTTTATTTATTATATATAGTATTTTCGTAGTTAATAACTTATATATGTAAGTGCAAGTAAGTGTACACAAACCTACCATTACAACACTGTCTCTCTATACTCAAAGGTTTGCTGAAAGAAAACTCTTTTAAGGGTTAAGCTCGCCTATGTACATACAGCGTCAGAGATAAGTATCCTCCTTGCACAAGACACCCAGCTATAAATCCTTTCAAAAATTGTAATACTTAAAATTATTTTTAGGCTTACTTACAGTTATACAAATCCTACTAATATTATATCCTACTAATATTATAAACGCGAAAGTTTGTAAGGATGGATGGATGGATGGATGGATGGATGGATGGATGGATGTTTGTTCCTCTTTCACGCAAAAACTACTGAATGGATTTTAATGAAACTTTACAATAATATAGCTTATACATCAGAATAACACATAGGCTACAATTTATGAAGATATGCGCAGATCTGCGCAGATCAAGTCGCGGGCACCAGCTAGACTGAATGACTGACTCATTGACATCATTGTTCTCCTAGATGAAGTTGAAAAAAGTAAAATGTAAATACGGGAATGTATAGGGGGGGTTGGTGGGAGGTCAGGAAAACTTCAACTACCCCCCCCCCCCCCCCCCCCCCCTCTATACCCCCCATATGGTATCTCGGAGAGTATACGAAGGTTGACGATTCGCACGTCCACCACGGGACCTACGTGCTATCTCGAATGTACATAGCGGTTTTTACTATATACTTTTAGCCCCTTTTTTTTCCCCATTTTTTTTTCCCCTTTTTTGCCCCAATTTTTTGATGAAGTTGAAAAAAGTAAAATGTAAATATGGGAATGTATAGGGGGGGTTGGTGGGAGGTCAGGAAAACTTCAACTACCCCCTCCCCCCACCCCCTCTATACCCCCCATATGGTATCTCGGAGAGTATACGAAGGTTGACGATTCGCACGTCCACCTCGGGACCTACGTGCTATCTCGAATGTACATAGCGGTTTTTACTATATACTTTTAGCCCCTTTTTTTGCCCCATTTTTTTTGCCCCTTTTTTGCCCCAATTTTTTGATGAAGTTGAAAAAAGTAAAATGTAAATATGGGAATGTATAGGGGGGGTTGGTGGGAGGTCAGGAAAACTTCAACTACCCCCTCCCCCCACCCCCTCTATACCCCCCATATGGTATCTCGGAGAGTATACGAAGGTTGACGATTCGCACGTCCACCTCGGGACCTACGTGCTATCTCGAATGTACATAGCGGTTTTTACTATATACTTTTAGCCCCTTTTTTTTGCCCCTTTTCTTTTATGTCCCTTTTTTTTGCCACATTTATTTTTTGCCCTGATTTTTTTGCTCCAATTTATTTTGCCCCAATTATGCTTCGACCCAATAATTTTTTGCTCCTTTTTTTGCCCTATTTTTTTTGCCCGTTTTTCTTGCCCTAATTTCCCCCCCCTTTTTTTCCCCCCTTTTTTTTGCCCCTTTTTTTTGCCCCTTTTTTTTGCCCATTTTTTTTTACTTAAGTTTACTGCCTCAGTTTTTTTGTGCCTCAATTTTTTTTGGCCCATTGTTTTTGCCCTTATTTTTTTGCCCCAATTTTTTTTGTCCTTATTTCTTTTTGGCCCATTTATTTTTGCCCCATTTTTTTTTTCCAATTTTTTTTTCAGCCCAATTTTTTCGGCCCCGTTTTTTTTTAGCTTCAATTTTTTAGATACCTGCGCAGACGAAGGGGCGGGCACCAGCTAGACTGAATGACTGACTCATTGACATTGTTCTCCTAGATGGAGTTGAAAAATATTAAATGTATATACGGGAATGTATAGGGGAGGTTAGTGGCAGTTCAGGAAAACTTTAACTTTCCTCCCCCCCTCCACCCCCTCTATACCCCCCATATGGTATCTCAGGAGTATACGCAGGTTGACGATTCGCACGTCCACCTCGGGACCTACTACGTGCTATCTCGAAAAGTACATGTCGAATCATAATGCGGTTTTTACTAAAGGTATATATTTTTGCCCCAAGTTTTTGTCTTAATTTTTTTGCTCCAATTCAGGTAGGAAGGTAGATAGGTAGGTAGGTAGACAGGTTGGTAGGTAGGAAGAAGGTAGGTAGACAGGTTGGTAGGTAGGAAGGTAGGTAGGTAGACAGGTTGGTAGGTAGGAAGGTAGTTAGGTAGGTAGGTAGACAGGTTGGTAGGTAGGTAGGTGTATAATATTACTAATATTATAAACGCGAAAGTTTGTAAGAATGTATGGATGAATGTTTGTTACTCTTTCACGTAAGAACTACTGAATGGATTGCAATGAAACTTTACAATTATAGGTATACCTTATACAACAGAATTAACTTATATTTACAACTTTGGCTACAATTTATAAAGATACTGAGCAGACGAAGTCGCGGGCACCAGCTAGTATAATCTATTTTTTAAAGGCAAAACTTCTCTATTCATCGCGACGGTGATTTAAAGGGATTTGAAGCTGGGTATTATAATGCAAAGGGGATACTTATCTATGACGCTGTCTGTACATGCCTTTTATTAATTACGTGTGTTAATAGTTTTTTATGTGTGCAATAAAGAATTTAAGAATTTAAGAAAAAGATAAAACACAACACAACACTATATAATTAAATATATAATTAAAAGTATTTTTAATTAATGTAATAAATAAGCTGTCATATTCAAGAAAAAATGCTAATCCAATTCATTATACACCACCAATTTTTAATTACCAAAAAAAAATGGGCAATGCAGACGGGGTTCTACGTTGCATCTGTGCAGTCAGAATTTAGGATTTCTACAAAATGGCGGAGTGACAGCGGCGCGAGTGCGGCGCCCGAGCCGAGCTGCGGCGAGCTGGCTCGAGCTAGGTACCCGGGTTTCGGGACCGGGGTGTCCAGGTGGGACATCCCGGGCCGTCCGCCCCATGAGGGGTGGCGGTGTCTCCTGCCAATGAGGGAGATCTTGCTGGGTTCGAGAGCGGTCGGAGTGGGGGCTCTGGCTGCATTATACTCGAATCCGGGACGGCTGCAGTGCACGGGGAGGCGTGCACTGCAAGCGGAGCTCGGGGTCGGCGCAAGCCTTCCCTGGGATGGGCCTCACAGCAACGTGCGTGAGGGACACCGGTACGAGTTCTTCGGATATCCCGGGGTCCCTCTAATGCGCAGAGGTCGGCCACCATGGGGTTTTAGTCGGTATGAGTCCGACATACCCCTCCGCCCTCCCCCAAGGGCGGGGGGCATCCATGAGGATTTCCCCATGTAAAAAAAAAAAAAAAAAAAAAGGTACCCGGGTTTGCCAAACGATGAATAAAACTTCAATTATATTATCAATTAAACGTACCGCCTGACGCAAATCCATATGAAAATGAATAACGGTAACAGTTATCCAATATTAACCAAATTTATTTAGATAAACATCACGTGATCACGGCTGTTGCAATACAGTCGAAACGTCGGGACACAAAAACATACGAGGTGAGCGCGATAAATACCCGTTATAATCAAATAAAAAATCGATATTCAAGTTTATTTGCCATATTTGTGTTCTAACGGCAACTGACTATGCGTATGTTTTTAAGGTGATTACAAATTTACGGTGTATATAAAATATCATGTCACCTGTTGTCCGGGCTGCGCCTGCGCGGGCGCCGCGCCCTGCGTCTGCGTGTACACGGACGACAGCAGGGACAGGGAGTTCATCTGCTTGCCCAGCACCTGACACACAAACAAACATACATACAACAGTCAATCACGGTCAAGGTCGAAGGTGGAATAGTAGGTTATGCACTAAGGGGATAAAGCAATGTCTTATGTCGCGGGTGGCGTATTGAACCCTGAGCTTACGAAGGACTCAGTTATATATATGTGGAGTCCTGAGTGACGCGAGGAGCTCAAGCTACCCAAGACGAAGACAGGCTTTATCCCAGAGGAGCATACTCTACTTTTCACACCTTCTGCGAGGCAATAAAAAGCCAGGGCTCCGAACTCAGCAGCCAACACCGTCTTTTGTTTCACAATCTTTGAAGTCGCGCCTTTTTTCTTTTTTTTATGAGTGGCCAGTTCGATTTTAGAACAAACCTTTTTACTATGCCATATGGGCGTTCTTTTACTTAGAGTTTTCCACGAGATCCCACACGAATTTGACGATCCAAATTCAAATCACATTACTACCCTTGGGAGTTTCATACAACATTACCTCCCTTGGTAGGTAATGCTTTGCTTTACCTTGATGATAGCATGATATGTAATTGGATATTGTCGAGCAGGTGGTGTGAAAACATACATACAACAGTCAATCACGGTCAAGGTCGAAGGTGGAATAGTAGGTTATGCACTAAGGGGATAAAGCAGTGTTATGTCGCGGGTGGCATATTGAACCCTGAGCTAACGAGGGACTTAGAGTTTATGTAGAGTCTTGAGTGACGCGAGGGGTTCAAGCTACCCAAGACGAAGGCAGGCTTTATCTCAGATGAGCATATTCTACTTTTCACACCTTCTGCGAGACAATAAAAATCCAGGGCTCATTGTCAATGTATTGACATCCATATTGTGATCAATATGGATGTTATAGTAAGGAGACCAAATGACAGAATTATATTCTGATACACTGGGCTAAGATAAAGATATAGATATAGATAACGCACCTCGTCGACCTTCTTGTTGAGGTCCCTGAGCACGTCGTTGATCTGCCCCATCCCCTGGAAGATCTGCCGGAACTCGCGCTGCCCGTCCGACTCGAACCAGTCCTCGCCCTCGCCCTCCTTGTCCCGAACCTGGGGGGGGTAATGAAATTAAATAATAATAATAATATATTCGAACATATTTGTATTTATTAACGGCCCCACACTAGGCAAGCCTGTATCGTGGAGACCTTGTATTAACGGCCCCACACTAGGCAAGCCTGTATCGTGGAGACCTTGTATTAACGGCCCCACACTAGGCAAGCCTGTATCGTGGAGACCTTGTATTAACGGCCCCACACTAGGCAAGCCTGTATCGTGGAGACCTTGTATTAACGGCCCCACACTAGGCAAGCCTGTATCGTGGAGACCTTGTATTAACGGCCCCACACTAGGCAAGCCTGTATCGTGGATACCTTGTATTAACGGCCCCACACTAGGCAAGCCTGTATCGTGGATACCTTGTATTAACGGCCCCACACTAGGCAAGCCTGTATCGTGGAGACCTTGTATTACGATAATTCAAACAACAACAAATATACATACAACAATTATATTAAATTGAAATAAATAAATAAATAAAATGAAATAATTTATTTTGCCTAATTAATTTTGTACTGATAATGGTAGGTTTAAAATTATGTTGTGTCTTTTTAATGTTTTTTTGTATTTATTGTATGGATTTAGTTGTCCGAAATAAATATTTTTATTATTATTATTATTATTTTAAACTAGTTTTGGTTTTCACTTGATGAGATATCGAAATATAAATAGATACACGCGGGGGAAGTGGAGGTAACGATACATAGACGTAGATATGAAATATAGATAGATACGAGCGGGGAGAGATGAGATAATGATAGAAACACACAGGGAGAGAAGATATATATGTAGATAGATACACGCGGGTAGGGTAGATATACATACATAGATACACGGGGGAAGAGTGAGGATGAAATGAAATGAAATGAAATTGTTTATTGCATGAAGTATGGTATACAGTTCTTAAATAATATTGTGGGGTGATTGTCTCAGTAATATTGTGGGGTGAAAGTGTAGAATGTAATCAATTGTTCATAATGCAAAAGAAATGTATTAGAATTCTAGTAAATATAAAGCGGCGGGAAAGTTGTAAGCCACACTTCAAACAAAGAGAAATACTGACCCTCCCATGTATCTACATATTGCAAGCATCACTATTTGTAAGGAAGCATCGAGAATTGTTTAAGTCGAAGTTAGATCTCAACCCAGACTGTATTAGACGACATAAAAATAAATTAGTGCAACCGGCAACTAACTTGAAAACTGTAGGCAAAAGTACGCACCATAGGCTCGTTAAGATATATAACAATGTACCAGAAATTATAAAAAATGCTGTGAGCGATAATTTATTCCAAAAACAATTTAAATTATTCCTAATGGAAAAATGCTATTACAATGTAAACGAATTTCTATCAGATAAATGTTGACTGTCAATGATAAGTTTTTTGTTTAAGTGTAGGTACCTATATAAAATGAAAATTAATACTATTATTACTTATTTTTAGAAATTATAAAAATATTGACATTAAGCAAAAATATGTATCATTGTTTAAGCCCAAAATATAGTTCACAAATAGCCACAGGAGATGTCACCACTCATAATAATAAACAAAATAATCAACTATATTTACAACAGAGATTAATAATAAATAACACAGAAATATAAAAAAATAAAATAAAATAATAAACTATAAATAACCTAGTCGGTCATTGTCACCACCAGACGGCAACGTGCCCAGAACGCTGGCGGCATTGCCACGTTGAATGGCAATGCTTATACGCTGTGCAAAGTAGAAACCAGCATTCTGGTCACGTGTAGACTCTTTTAGCCTATCAGCCAGATCTTTGTAGATTTTGTGTGCCCCTGGTCCCCAAGGGCCTAATGTTTCTACCCCAAACGGCTCAAACATGTATCCATTATCTAGAAGTGCATATTTGCGCCGTTTGAGGGACTCCGCTGATCTTGCTGCAGAGCCGGCCTGCACGGATGTACCGGGAAGATGGGACGGTGCCAGTGTATCAACGCAAGTTGCATCCCAAACTAGCGGCCGTCCCAGCTTCCAGGGGACCAGTGTCCAAATACATTAAGCATATTTATTTGACATTAAAATTAAAATTGACATTAGAATTAACAATATTTAAAACTTGACATCACTCAAACAAAAATACAAATCACCTAACTAATGCTAATCTATCAATATTTTTGTAATACATAATTAATTTGACTATGAAATAAACATAAGTGAATTAGATGACTACCGAGCAAAAAGTTAACTTAAACTTGTTGCGCCCTTACAGGGTTCATGTGCATTGTGTACCTATAAGCCACTTACACCTAAGTTATATAACCTGTATGCAAATGAAACAATAAATAAATGAATATGAATATGAATATGAAATTATAATATTTGGTTTCACATACTCCACCGTGTGACGGCGTGCAAAATTTATCATGCATTATATATATATCTTATTTAACAATCTGATTTAATTATATCGTATGTCAAAATTATAATCTAAAAAGTCTTTTACTTCACTTATTTTATAAAAACATTTTTCAGCCAGCCATGCATAAAGCTTTGCCTTGAATTGTCGAGTAGGTAACTCTCGAATGCCTTTTGGTAATCTATTAAATATGTTAATGGTCATTATGTAACAATTCTTTCTTTTTAAAGCTGATTTAGATCTGGGTAAAATGAGCTTAGTGGGGTCTCTTTTCTGTATAACTGAGGTAACGTTGTCAATGTAATGGTCAAACATACTAGCGTTTTCCTTCACAAATAGCCCTGCTTGGAAAATATAAAGACTAGCCAATGTTAGTAGTTTAAGTTTTTTAAAGAGAGGTCTACATTATTCTAATGGACCCACACCACATAATGCCCTTATACATTTCTTTTGGACTATAAAAGCCTTGCCAACATTTGTCGAATTTCCCCAAAGTATTAAACCATATCGAAGAACTGACATTACATAGCCGTGATATGCGGTTAGAGCAGTTTTTTCGCTAGATATCTGTCGCAATCTCTTTAAGGCGTAAACAAAACGATTTAACTTTTTGACGATAAATACACGCAGGGCGAGATAAGATATAGACAGATATACGCGGGGAGAGTGAAGATAATGATAGATACGAGCGGGGAGAGTGAAGGTAATGATACATACACGCGGGGGGACATGAGGTAACGACACGGATGGTCGAATGGCAAGTGTATAGGACTGCCATGCCCAATGTCGCGGGTTCGAATCCCGCTCAGGACAAATATTTGTGTAATGAACATCGTTGTTTGTCCAGTCTGGGTGTAATCTATGTATTCTATGTACGTATTTACAACAAAAGTAGTCTAGTAAAAGTAAAAGTAGTAGTAGCAATCTGGTTCCCATAGTACAAGCTCTGCTTAGTTTGGGGCTAGATGGCGTGTGAAATGTCCAAAATATTTATTTATAGATACGAGCGGGGAGAGATGAGATAACGATAGATACACGCGGAGAGAAATGACATAAATAACGGATAATAATCGAGATTATTAAGGCCAATCCTCAAATCCGAATTCCATACAAAATGATTCGGAAATAACGCAAATACTCAAAAAGTACGCCGTATTATAGTAATTTCTTCACTCTATTCGTTTCGTCCATGTTTTTTGATTTCGTCAACAAAAAAAATGAAAGGTTTCATACTTTAATTTAGATTTTATACATGTTTTTAAGTAGGGTTAATTTTAAAACACGTATAAACGTACTTTTTGAGTATTTGTCCGAATCATTTTGTACGGAATTCGGATTTGAGGATATCCCTTAAGAAACTTTTTTTTTTAAATAAGAAGCCCCCCGCTCGAGTTGCTACTAATAAAGGATATATCCCATAAGACATAGGCTATATCCCCCGATGCGGTTACCTCGTCGGGGTGCTCCTTCCTGTACTCCTCCTTCTGCTGCTCCAGCTTCTTCTGGTACTCCTGGTATTCTTGCGACAGCTTCTGCTGTTCATCCGAGCTGATCTGCTGCCCGCCTGCTAACATCAGTTCAGTTCATTTCATTTATTCTAAATTTTTACATTTACATAACGATTCGTTTTTATATTTCCACCCCCGGCACCCCCCGGGCGGTGCTGTGCATCCTGTATTTTTTTGTGTGGAGTGCAGCGAGGAGGTGATGAGGTGGATGACGTCGTGGTCGTCCGCGAGTCCCCCGGTTGCAGCTGATACCCCCCCACAGCCCCCGGCACCCCCCTGTACCTTGTTGTGTGGAGTGCAGCGAGGAGGTGATGAGGTGGATGACGTCGTGGTCGTCTGCCAGCCCCCCGGTTGCAGCTGATACCCCCCACACCCCCGGCACCCCCCTGTACCTTGTTGTGTGGAGTGCAGCGAGGAGGTGATGAGGTGGATGACGTCGTGGTCGTCCGCCAGCCCCCCGGTTGCAGCTGATACCCCCCACACCCCCGGCACCCCCCTGTACCTTGTTGTGTGGAGTGCAGCGAGGAGGTGATGAGGTGGATGACGTCGTGGTCGTCTGCCAGCCCCCCGGTTGCAGCTGATACCCCCCACACCCCCGGCACCCCCCTGTACCTTGTTGTGTGGAGTGCAGCGAGGAGGTGATGAGGTGGATGACGTCGTGGTCGTCCGCCAGCCCCCCGGTTGCAGCTGATACCCCCCACACCCCCGGCACCCCCCTGTACCTTGTTGTGTGGAGTGCAGCGAGGAGGTGATGAGGTGGATGACGTCGTGGTCGTCCGCCAGCCCCCCGGTTGCAGCTGATACCCCCCACACCCCCGGCACCCCCCTGTACCTTGTTGTGTGGAGTGCAGCGAGGAGGTGATGAGGTGGATGACGTCGTGGTCGTCTGCCAGCCCCCCGGTTGCAGCTGATACCCCCCACACCCCCGGCACCCCCCTGTACCTTGTTGTGTGGAGTGCAGCGAGGAGGTGATGAGGTGGATGACGTCGTGGTCGTCCGCCAGCCCCCCGGTTGCAGCTGATACCCCCCACACCCCCGGCACCCCCCTGTACCTTGTTGTGTGGAGTGCAGCGAGGAGGTGATGAGGTGGATGACGTCGTGGTCGTCTGCCAGCCCCCCGGTTGCAGCTGATACCCCCCACACCCCCGGCACCCCCCTGTACCTTGTTGTGTGGAGTGCAGCGAGGAGGTGATGAGGTGGATGACGTCGTGGTCGTCCGCCAGCCCCCCGGTTGCAGCTGATACCCCCCACACCCCCGGCACCCCCCTGTACCTTGTTGTGTGGAGTGCAGCGAGGAGGTGATGAGGTGGATGACGTCGTGGTCGTCTGCCAGCCCCCCGGTTGCAGCCGACACCCCCAGGAATCCCCCGCGCGGCAGTTGCACGTTCTCCGCGCGGAAGCACAGCTCATAGTCCGCCTCATTTGTGGTCATGCCTGGAATGTACGCATTTGGGTACACAACTTGAACTGAGATGTGTACATCCCTTTAGAGTCAAGAAAACAAAACAACTTTTTTTTAAATACCTATACCTACCTACCTATAATACCTACGAGTAACATTGTAATTGTAATTGTATGTAATTGGATAATCCGTTTTAATTTAATAAATAAATACAAATACAAATTGTTACTCGATAGGAACCCCACCATATTTTTCGGTAATTTTGTTCTAAAAACCAAAATACTGAACTGATTTTGATATAAAATCTATGGGACCAATTTGAAAGTACATTATATCTATTACATACATTACATTATATATATTTTGATTAATAAATGACCATTGCTTGAGCTTGGAGATGAACTGTACGCGCTATAAAAGAAAAAAAAATACTATACATATAGGCTTGCGTTTGACAACTGTCTTGACAAGTCGTTTGTGACGATGCGGTCGACGATGAAGCACGGTCACCTAGAATAATCCTATTCACTCCTGCCTTCAAAACACACATATCATAAACGGGAAACACATAAATAAATAAATAAATAAACAAACATTTAGGACATATCACACAACACCATCTAGCCCCAATCTAAGCAGAACTTGTACTATGGGAACCAGATAAATTGATAGAATACTTATATACTTTTTTTTTTGTAAATACATACATAGAATACATAGAAAATACCCAGACTCAGAACAAACACCGATGATCATCACACAAATGTTTGTCCTGAAGCGGGAATCGAACCCGCGACACTCAGCGTAGCAGCCCAACGCACTTGCCACTCGACCATCCGTGTCGTCATAAAGTAGTAATAGTGAGTTGTGTGAAGGTCCTCACCGTTATGAAAGTAAAGCGTGAGCGTGTTCATGTAGTACTCGATGCGCGCGCGCGTCGGGAACGGCTTGTTGCGGAAGTCGCGCAGGCAGCCAGCCAGCATCTGGCTGGACGCGTCACTGCAACACGCACACACTCGCTGTACAACACTTGCTGTAGGCCCCATGAACTGTCACACTTATTCTGGGCCCAACGAGCCGTGTTACTTATTGTAGGCCCCACGAACTGTCAATTAATCTAGGCCCTGTCTGCGCTAATACGGCAAATTAAGTAGTCTCATATTATATTAGAAAATTAAATAGCACAATGGTATTATTCCTCTCCTGCTCACCATTAAGTGCATATCCTATGTGCCATCCCTGTTCAATGATTGCACTCAGAAGATTTCAAAGGGACGAGCTGTCATACTTATTATAGGCCCAACGAACTGTCACACTTATTGTAGGCCCCACGATCTGTGACACTTTATACGCCCAAAGAACTGTGACATTTATTGCAGGCCCATTGAACTATGACACTGTAGACCCAATGAATTGTGTCAATTTTTAACTTTGGACTTGGTCATCTGTACCCAGTTGAAAATATCACTCTGGAGAATGATCGCACACCACCGCCCACTCACCTCTTGTGATCGAAGGTCTTGGTACCATCGTTGACGACGGCCATGATGTACGGGTTGTTGTGCTTGTTGTCGTTGTCGAAGGAGTCGAAGATGACCCCCAACCCGTTCCATCTGTCCGAGGAACCGAACACTTCACCGGTGTACTCGCCGCGCGACGTCGTGTACCAGAACGCCTGGAAAACAGTGAACAGGTTAGGTATGAGCTATATATAAATTCATCATTTCCTGGGGTGGGCACAACATGTCTTCTTCTTCCATTCGTTTCTATCAGCCGTCATCTCTGTACTCACGCTTTGTTCATATCCTCTTTCTCACAGTTCTTTCATCTTTTCTTTGGTCTTCCTCTTCTCGTTAATCCATCCACTTTTATATGTAACAATCTTATAGTGACATGGCATTCATCCCTCCGCATCACACGCCCATACCACGATAACCTGTTACTCCTCAACTAAGCGCTACTTTCAGGCTTCCTTTTTATCTTTCCTCTAATATAATCATTTCTAATCTTATCCATTCTCACCACATATCCATCTCAGCATTCGCATCTCTGCCACGTGTACTCTTCTTTCATCCGTCCCTTTCGTCGCCCAGACTTGGACCAGCTGTCTCTCACCTGACTCCGCTATAGCCTGCGGATGATGAAGATACTCACCAGTCCATCGGCGCCGATCCTGCCTCGCCCGGACACCTTGAACATGACATCCACCTCCCACCAGTCGAAGTTGATGGGAGATTTGGACCAGATGGCTCCCTTCTGGCTCCGGAGGGACGGAGCCAGGCGGACGCTCTCGCCTGACGCTATCGCATCTGAAACGAACGATGTACACTACAGGTATCTGGAAGTACTATGGAGTAAAATTGTTTCTTTTATGACCAATACCAGTGCCTTTTCTACTAGACTTCCAAGGAAGGGTTATGTTTTTCGCGCGAATCTTGTATGTAAATTTCTGTGTTACCTCGTATCCTCCAAACGCTGGGTGGATTTTGACAGTTAAGGTATCGTTAGATTCGTCTCGATCACCTGAGTGTTTTTCTGAGTTTCAGAAGGGTTTAAAAAAAATTTAACAAAATTTTGGGATTTTTGGAGCTAAATAGTAAGTAATCGTTAATAATTTTTTGTTTACCAAACCCATCAAGTAGGGTATCAAAATGAAGGTATTTTAAAGGTTGACAATGAATGTATAATTATGTCTTTGCAAAATTAAAAGTTAATATAAATGTGAAAGCTTGGGAGTGTTATACATGTCTATGTAGCTGGCTGTACTGTACATCCCGTCGCTTTTCGTGTAATTTGAACCTAGTTATGTAATCTGTTGAAATAAATGTAATATTTCTATTCAATAATATTTCTATTCAAGAACTTTACCTTGGTGACCCAAAAAGATGACATCTCTAACAAGGCCGCGACGGCGCTCTTGATCAAAGGCTATCCATGTAATAGATAATTGTATAAAAACTACTCATATATATATGACAAGCACAAAAAAATAAATAAAAGAAAAGCCGCTACCAAAATGATATCGCTCTTACATAGACAAAAATCGATTCTCTTCGTTTTAATAGATTTTTACAAACTTCAGTTCTATGTCGATATATGATAGAAACATTTCAGTTTAAAAAAACCGCCACTCTATTTTCGTAATCAGTCTAAGTAAGGGCATTTATATAGCGACCATATTGGAGGGGGGCGCCCCATCTATATGGCATCTGCCGGGGGGCGCCTCCTAACGGTAAAAAAAAGGTTCGTGCCGACAGAAGTGCAAACTTGTTCAAAGTCAAGGTTAATAATACGAAATACAATTATTTTTCACAGTTGACAGTGAGTACATTAACATGACAGTAGAAAGGATGATCACTTCAAAGTTTTTTTCATTTAAACACTAAACCGATTTTGAAGAACCAATCTGAAAGTATAACCTTTCAAACAAAAATTGTATTTTCAAATCGGTTTATCAACAACAAAGTTCTGAGGTAACAAACATAAAAAACAACCGTATTAAGAACCTCTTCCTTTTTTGAAGTCGGTAGAAAAAAACTAGTAGTAAGCAGATAAAAACTAGCTCCTAACCACCCAATTAACTGATTAGATAAACAGAGCAACGGTGAACGAAACATTATCTTTATTGCAGATCATGTAATCAATATGTTGGACTACGCACTGATAACAACTTTTTATACAATTTATAACAACAAACTGAAACTTTATACACCTCAACCAAATATAATTTGGACTAACCAGGTTTGTTTATCAACAAACCATAACTATTGAAATTAATTATGTTTAGACATGTACTGTCCATTTTTTAAAACCTTATCGTGTCACTAGTTCTTTCGAACCAGGGTGCTGAAACGATTTCAAGTGCGCCCCGATAAGGCTCTTTTCGTGCACACATGTTTTTCGAGCTTCTATGAAATGCCAGTTACGCACGTGTTTTAATTTTTGAACTGAAATGAAAGATATTTTATAGCACAGTGTGACCTAAACCCGCACTTTACACACGGTTTTCCGTGACCTAAGTTGCCTATTATTGCACGGTGCGTAAATGAATTGACTAACTTCACTCATGTAGAAAATCACAACTGTCAGATGTGACATCCCCTGTTATTTGCCTGTACCCTTCATTTGAAGCTTGAAAATTCATAGATGAATGATGGTGTTCCTATAGAACATCAAGATGGACAGTATCAAACCAAGATGGAACATAAAGTTTTAGACACCCCGTCAATAAAAATGAAAAATCTCTATTTTCTAGTATTATTTAATATTTTTTACGATGAAATTAGATTAACAATGAAAAACCTAGTAGCTAAGATTAACCTTTTTCTCTACATTCCATGGATTTTTCTACATATATTTGGGTTCTCGGTTAGTGATTTTTAAAAACTATACTTTGAAAATTTTATTCTGTTGTAATAGAACCTATGTATTTGATTTTTTCTTTTAAAATACACTTTTAAAATAGTAATTAATATAAACCCCCCCTGCTAACACCACCCACCCCACCCGCACCGGTCCGGGACGGGTTTATGTCACACTTGCTATAAAATAGTGTACGATATGCGTGACCTAAGTAGCCCATTATTGCACGGCGTGAAGTTAGCGCCCGAGTGCAACGAGGGTGCTAAACGCTACTAAATGCTACTAAATGTACTATAAATCATAAATTTTCATTTTCAAGTTCAAATTCAAATGCTCTTAGATTATGTGTAACTCGCACACCTTAAATGGTAGAACATAAGGCACTAATAATATTCTTTAACAACATACTATGTATACTATGTTCTGGCGAATAAAAATCTTGAATCTTGATTCAGAAAACTTTTGAGACCTAATTTAAAAATTGTTACTTAATTAAATAAATTTAATGTACTCGTATATGTAGACTGCTTACATATTTTATAAGCAAGGATGCAACTATAGATATATTTTACAATAAGCCAAATGTGTCCAGAACTAAAATTTTCAGGGTCTTATGCCCACTTGCACCAAACTATCAAAGTTCCTTATCAATTACTTAACTCACTTGGTCTGAATTGGGACCGTTAAGAACTGGCAAGCAAGAAAGACAGTTTGGTGCAAGTAGGCAATAGTCTTCATACCCATCTTACTGTATTAAATAGATTGTATTATTTTGTTTATATTTCCTTTTTTTTTTATGGGTAGGTAGGTATTTTATATTTGTGTAACATATTTTATGTGCATGATAAATTTAAGATTTAGACAGATTCGTTTTTTTTAAGTAAAGTGTTTATATTATTAGGTCCTACTGTTTTGACTAGGTATAGTTTGTGTACTATAAGTTTTATGCACGATGTGGTCATTTATAATTGAAATTGCATGCAACTTAGTTACTATAGAGTTAAATAAGAAATGCACGACACCATGTAAATTTTGTTAATGACCCAAATAAATGAATTGAATTGAATGTAGAATCTGCCGACTTAGCACTGGCTTGTCAACTTGAGCATGAGCAACCTGCGCGGCAAGTGCACGACCCCTGATAGTGAGGGACAAAAACTGCAGGTCACAGCGGATGTGGCCGAGATAAGGAGTCAACTAATGTGTACCCCGCGGTTTCGGCTGCGTGGTAAGTCAATGAATCCATATTTAGTGAAATGTCGTGAGATTAGAGTGGGGAGGAGGGTGTTGAGCAAAATGAGTGAGATTTTTAATATAAAAAGTTAACGTGTACTTGATAGCGTTGAATTTATTTAAGAAACATAATAATAGGTTTCATCATTTTTATTAACAGATCATAGCAAAATATGGCTAAATCAATTATACAATTATAACAATTTTTTTCCAAATCGGTTGATATATGACGAAGATGTTAACAAACATAAAAAAAAACCGAAATGAGAACCTTTATTGAAGTTTCTTGAAAATAAATGTTACTAAATTTAGAAAATTTTGACCAGTTTAATTATCAACATGTTAAACTATGTATATTCAAAATGTTATAAATTACAGATATCTCCCTACAGTTATTATAAAATAATTTGTACGTGGTATGGTTGTCACACTTCATGGACTAAATAACCACTGAATTTCAATAAACTTAACACAACGCAGTGGAAAACAGACTTATTGAACCATAAAACAGCACATAATCCTAACACACTTGACTCAAAACATTTAATGAAACAAATCATGTGGAACAGTAATTTAGACTCAATTATAAGTGAATAAGGTTGAAAGTTGAATTATAGGTTTGTGTTACTTTTTCCATAATATTTTCTTATAAGGAATTATTAGGTTGTAAGTCCTAATATTCAAGTAATAGAGTTGAAAACTGAATGGTGATTAGATGTTGAGTTTCGTAACACTTGGTCAGCAAAAGCATAGTAATTGTGTTATGCCTAAGTGTGAAATATTGTAAATGTGCTAAATTGATATATTATTTTATGAACAAGTCTCGTAGTAACAATTATTTTATAAAAAAAAGGGGTTTTATGTAGGTATGCAAGTAAGAAGTTAAGCAAGGCCCGCAAGAGATCATACCTCTAAATTCTAATTCTAATTTAGGGAAGGGGTTATCAATGGTCTGCACTGACGTCCCGCTATAGTTTGTATTGTGCATTTACCCCTAAAAAGGGGTAAAAGTGTAAAAACCTATACTAACTTTGCCCCAGCCAACACTATTCACAATTTATGTTTTTATTCCTTTTTCTTGCATCTAGGTTTAATTTGATCTCTTGTTTATAAAGTTACTATCAACAAATTATATAAATATATTTAGTAATAAATCCGCTTGATTTCTAAACAAAGGTTTTAATTAACTTAACTTTAGTTTAGAACTTTAGTACATATTACTATATTATAAACCAAAGAGTCAACGAACAGAAAACCAAAGTTTAAAGATACGACACGTGTTTCGCCTCGCCGAAGTTCGAAACGAGAGTACTCTCGTTTCGAACTTCGGCGAGTCCACACCTCCTGATGATGCCTCGTGTAGAGGCGAAACACGTGTCGTATCTTTAAACTTTGGTTTTCTGTTCGTTGACTCTTTGGTTTATAATATAGTAATTTGTACTAAAGTTAAGTTATTACCTTTAGTACAAATTACTATTAATTAAAACCTTTGTTTAGAAATCAAGCGGATTTATTACTAAATATATTTATATAATTTGTTGATATTTATGGATTTCCGCAAAGTAACGCCTGAATCAATCAATTATAAAGTTACTTATTATAATATGTGATTTTGTGTTGTTTAGTAGTAAGTATAAATTATATTTCCTATATTTCCGACACAATGTAGAAATTGTTTGAGAATGAAATGAAATTACAAGCCAGCCCAGCTCCCCATAGCGGAGCAGGACCCTGGGTTGATGGATGGCATGTTCCAGTTTCCTAGTAGGGTCATCTGGACCTGTATCCAGGATTTTCCTCAGCCCAGTCTTCGTTCTGGTGTCTTGCTAATCGTTCGCCCCTCTCAACTCTCAATCATGTCTGTCCATATAACAGTGCTATCCAGAACTAGAATTAAGTCCGGTGCCCCTTTTTGGCAAGACATAAATGCCAAGTAATAACTCAAAATATTTATTAGGTTTAGTGTGGTTAATAGCTTTTATTATTATTGTTTAGGCTAGTTACTAGTTCCAGTGTCAAAAGTGTGCTTGAAGACCTCAGACGTGAGTTAATGATTAAAACCTAGCCTACATTATATTCATAGTTTAATTTTGAACTTAGGTAGGTATGTAACTAGATAGTAGGTTTGATTTCCATGCGTAAAAATTTGCTTTAGTACATTAGCAATTTATCTGAGTAAACTATTAGAATGTCTGGTACTCAATAACTGGTTTGGAACCCAATGAATCATTGGGGTTCAAATCAAACATATCCCTGCAATTTATAAAAAAATGACCCAATTTTCATTCAAAAAGTGCAAAAAGCGCAAAACCTGCCGTCGTGGAATCAAAAAACATGAGTTTTGACCACTTCGTCTATCTCTCTCTATCAACGGACGTTCACCTAGCGCCGTCTCGCTCTCGCTTGACAGATTTCACTGACGTGTCTCCTGTCAATCAACTTGCCGTGAAAACAAAACTAATTTCCTTTCCTTTTCTCAAATTTTATAAATAAACAAGGTCTTAAATGACTACGTGGAGGAAGATACGCCATTACTACACAAATTACAAGCTTAGGAAACAATGAAAACAGTACATAAATAACTAAAACATGATACTTACTGCCGCCGTACTCCCAGAAGGGAACGGACCCATCTTTCTGCGCTAAATAAGGCGGCTTGAAGGAGTATTTGTATTCAAATCGTTTGTGCACATTCTGTGAATTAGCCCGCACTAGCACATACAAGAAAACAGAACACAGAAACCAATTTAATTTTAGAAAATACATTGCGATGCGACCGCTTCGGTCCGTCACGTCACAAAAAAAGTAATTTCTGTTTTGTTTGACTAACTTCACGTCAATCGATTTGGTAGGATTTGACAACCATGAAGTTCGTTCAAGGAGAAAATCGTTCGGATACAAGATTCAATGACCCTTGAATCTTGAATATTCCGTGCTACGTTCGGATACATACAACCATGGATACCGAATAAGCAAAGCCTCGATGTCTGAAAATAAAGTTTTAAATAAATAAATAAATAAAGCGTCATCTAGTGAATCTAAATGTTACCAAAAATTTTCTTCGAGTGATACCAGATGTCGCTAAAACTACTTGATGTTATGCTACTCAACGCTAGATGGCAGGCTAAAATATTTTAGTTAGTAGATCTGCCAATAGATGGTATGAGCTAAAACTTCACACGTTTCAAACATGCAAAGTACTTGTTCCAAGGAGCTGTTAGTTAAAATATAGGGCTCTTATAAAGCCCTCAGTTTATTATTAAATAGTTTCTGCTGCTCAGTTCTGTTTTGGTCGTGGGAAGGCGTGTATATTACCAGTCAGAACGAATCGTTTGCCTTCTTAAATCTTAGTAAAAAAACTGATTTCTGTGTTAATCGTGCGTCTCGTAAAACAACCCCAAAATTAACCGATTCCAAAAATGAACAGTTATGCTATTGTGTATAAGTATTGCAATGTTTATTAGGAGCTGCATCAAGCCAATTTGTAATTTGTTTTATGTCAGACACCCTTCTCATAATAGACTAGGTATCTGGCGCTCGCAACTTTGTTTGCGTTGCGTATTTTTAAAATTATTTCTTATCACATCTTATCACTCACTTCAGCTCTTTTGACAAACACATCCTACAAGTTACGAACCTACTTAGCACTTTTGGCAATTTAAAAGATTGAGCATTACTGTGTTCCGATTCAAAAGTCATTGGTGTTGGAATGAAATAATAATGAATCTTTATTAGCATAATACAGGTACGTAAGTACATTGTGGTGTTACTTTACCTACATTAATTAATTTAATTTGTCGTGCGTCTTAATTAAACAAAAAAAATAATTGTTAATGATTCATAATACAAGTTGTTTTATATTTACAGTAAAATAACATTAAACGTAATTTGTACGTCAAATCATACAAAAAATTTTTAAAAATATTACGGAGTATTACGATAGATATTAAATTGTGTAAGTCAAAGAACTTGTATACTATGTATTTAGAATGCCGACTCACACGAAAACTGCGAGCCGAAAGAGCTAGAACCATGTAAGGAGTGTGTCTCGTTCTGTAGGGCGACCATAATTTTTGAACTTTGAATATTTCATTGAGACATAAAGACGTTACTTTGCATTATTGTTTTAAAATTATATTATACATAGGTGCATTAAAATATCAACAAAAAAGAGGGCGGTGCGCCGCATTCTAGTGAGGTATATCTGATTCAATGGTTTTAATACTGTTTCTTTCGAACAGTAATTATTTTTCTCGGCAGTTAGGTACCTAACCTACATGACAGCGACTGTACTAAACCTTTCAAATGAATCTGAATAACATTTAGAGCAAATCGTCTAATTTCGAAAATTGTCCCACTTATTTCAAAAATTATGGCCATGTTAATTTTAATTGTATGCTGGCAACTGTGTGAACGAGACACACTCCTTAACGAGGGGGTCTCTATCAAGCATTAAAATCCTTATATTTAGATTTAATTAAAAAAGAACTTTATTTCCAAAAAATATGGCGTGTTAGCTCTCTAGATACATAGTATAGAAGCTCTTTGACGTATACAAACCGCCCGACGGGTTTTGAATCAAAGTCAATGCTTGGTTCAGTGCTGCAATTCCTGCGTAGTACTATTTTAGCCATGGACAGGCGCGAACTTTTATCTTTTAGAAGTATGCTTTTGGTCTTTTTCCAACATCAAAAAGGATTATTTATTACAATATAAGCTAACTACTACAATCTATATTACAAAATATACAAAAGGAAACAATTGGGCCACCCATAGACCGTTGCAAACGATCTATAGGTAGCTCAACTGCTCCAACTCGATACCCGATGGCAGCGTGCCGGATACTTGCTGCATTGCGTCTTTGTATAGCAAGGCTTATTCTTTGGCCCAGATAGCTGCCAGCCCTCTGATCACGCGTCGCTTCGACCAGACGCTCTGACAAAATTTTAAAAACGCGGAAGGCTCCCATTCCCCATGGACAAAAAGGACGGTAATGTTTTTTTTTCAAAACAAAGCCATAACTAATCGTTATAATTCGCACCCCAGCTACGACCCCCCTGAGACACGAACCATTTTGTTATTTTAACCATTAACATGTTTCTAATTGTCCTTGCTTATGGTTTGGGGATCCGCAGAGCATAGAGGCGTAAAGCGTAAATCATTGTTTTATTTTAATGACTCCTATGACATTAAAAGTGAAGACAGGGAACAATTTTAATTATATTTACCCAACATTATGCCATGTGTTCTTCTTTTAATCGTGTTACTAGTTCTTTCGAACCAGTGTGATGAAAGGATTTTAAGTGCGCCTCGAGGAGGCCTTTCGTGCACTTGACACAATGTTTTTAGAACTTTTTAGGTTCTATGACATGCCGGTTTCCTCACCTTGTTTTCTTTTACAGCTAAGCACGAGTTTTAGCACACATAGATTTTTTGAACTGAAAAATCTATTGGTTTAGGTAAGTACGACCGGGTTCGAATTCGAACCCACGGCCTTCGGATCGAACAGATTTGATAATTAATGTGTATGGAAGTTGGATAGAAGTCTTTGAAAAATACAAGGAAGTAGTCGTTAGTAGTCAGGAATCCTGCTACTGCTAAGTATGTAAATACTCCTGATTTTGCTTCTACCCCATTAAACCAATATATATAGTTATTTCATTTGGCTCAGAATCTTGGATGGCAGATGGCATTCCGAATTTATAAAATTCCTTTCTTTGTAGGTACGCACCTGCACTGCTTTACGAACACAAACCCGAGTTTCAAGTCTCTAAGTTCAGCGGTTTGGCCTATACGTTGTCTGTCAGTCTGGTCCAAGCCTTTTACATAAATATATTGATTTTAATTAAGTTGTTAATTACGCAACAAAAGCCATCTAACATCCACATAGCATAGATAGGAAACAAGGTTCATTAGTAGCGTGGCGTAGCAATATAGGTACTACGCCACACTACGTCCGCTACGGCAGGGGCTACGGCCGGTAAGGCAGGGGCTACGCAAGGTTTATATCCGCTACGGCAATTGAGACGCAAGGTGTTAGGTCCGCTACGGCAGGGGCTACGGCCGGTAAGGCAGGTGCTACGCAAGGTTTATATCCGCTACGGCAATTGCTACGCAAGGTGTTAGGTCCGCTACGGCAGGGGCTACGGCCGGTAAGGCAGGTGCTACGCAAGGTTTATATCCGCTACGGCAATTGCTACGCAAGGTGTTAGGTCCACTACGGTAGGTGCTACGCATTTTTGTTCAGTAGTAGTCACAGATCTTAATTGAAGTATTTTTTTAAGAAGATACAAGTCTTTTCTTTAAACTCCAAATGTTAATACCTACCAATTTTTCTGTTTTCTCTCATACACGTATTTCTAAGTTTTAAATAATGTATATGTACCATAAAGTGTTAAGTTCAAAATAAATATTTATCTGTGTTACCGGCTGAATAGATAGTATTTATTTGTTTATTTACTTTAATTATAACGGTTAAACAACCAATTCCATTATTTAAAGATAGGTACAAGTGTGTAGATAGATAGGTAATTATTTATTGTGCACATGGGAAATAACAAATAGAAGACTTTTGGCACAATAAAGATACGTTTGGTAGGTACCAATTATTATTAATTATTATTATTATGAGCCCTCCCTGTCCCACTGCTGGACAAGTAGACTGTACCAATAAAAAAAAGAATAATATAGGTATTTATCCTAGATCTATATCTGTGGTATTTATAGTGAACAATTCTTTGAGTTGAGAGTAGCAAAATGTAAAAACAGGCTACGTCCTCGTCAACAAAACAACCATGAAAAGTGATAAAGCTAAGTTTTGTCAAAATTATTCAGTCCAATAAATCTGCGAGCATCAAATCTCCCCTCAAGAATGATGCATCAACATTTTTTGGCAAGCACTTCACAGAACTAACAAATAACATTTTCATTTCATTGTTGTGGAGGCTGCAGAGTTTCTCTTTGGAGGTGGTCCTACGTGGGTGGGTCCCAACCCGGCCAATGAGGTTTGGCGCGAACAGGTGGGCGCCGCCATTTTGAAAATTAGTGTGGGAGGGAAAATGGAAATATAGAATAATGGCAGTGATTCTGATGCGCGTGAAACTTTAAAGATTTTTCACCATGAATAGTTAATTTGGAAAATGGTAAGTAGTCGGTTCTATTGTTAATATTTCACACAAGCTTTAGTGGTTAGGTAAGAAGATAAGGAAACACAAATCTAGGTAACCGCAACATCGTTTAAAATAGTAGGTATTTAGACCTACCTACGTCATGATAATTAAATAATTGCCGTAAAGTTCTTCAACTTTTCTTGTCAATTAAAAGTTCTTACATAAGTCTTCCTCTTCTTCTTATCGTGTCACTAGTTATTTCAAACCAGGGCGGTGAAAGGATTTTAAGTGCTCGAAGAGGCTCCGTTCGTTTAGGTACTACTTATTTAGGTAAAGTTACATACTTAATAAAATTAATAAAATATATATGTTTTAATTGAAATTGTTTTTAATAGCGTTTAATTTCACAAAACCACATTTTCGACTTCACAAAACGGCACAATCACGGCACAGTTAAGTACTTCATTTTTAACCATGACTCAACCACGCTGCGGCAGAATACAGTCCACGCAGCGACACTAAACGTCAAACGTATGTCAATGTCAAAGTGACGTGTCGCGCCGTTGCAGAAGCTGCCGGTGCACACGCAGGCGTGGAACCGCGCGAACAGGGAGATGCCGCGCGACAGCGGGATCAGCGACGCCACCGGGCTGATGATGCAGCCATTATCCAAGTGCTGGAACAGAGACAGTCGTCAGCAGTTCACTAAGCGGAGTGTGGCCAGTCCACAGTGACTGGTGGCGGCCGGGGCTTGCCAAACTCGATACTTTGGGTTCAATCCCTGGCCGTTAAGGCACTTGTCCCACCGCTGACGATGGGCGAAAAGCGAGTACTGCTAGGTACTAGAAATAAGATGGCGAGCAAAGAGATGCCGCGCAAGAGCGGGATCAGTAACGCCACTGGGCTGATGATGCATCCGTTGTCTAAGTGCTGGAACAGAGACAATCTTCAGCAGTTCACAAAGCGGAGTGTGGCCAGTCCGCAGGGACTGTAGTGGCGGCTGGGGCTTCTGATACTCGATAATTTGGGTTCGATCCCTGGCTGTTAAGGCACTTGTACCACCGCCGACGATGAGCGAAAAGCGAGTACTGCTAGGCTACTAAAAATAAGATGGCAAGAAAAGAGATGCCGCGCGAAAGCGGGATCAGAGACGCCACTGGGCTAATCATGCATCCGTTGTCCAAGTGCTGGAACAGAGACCGTCTCAGCAGTTCACTAAACGGAGTGTGGCCAGTCCACAGTGATAAGTAGCGGCCGGGGCTTGCCAAACTCGATACTTTGGGTTCGATCCCTGGCCGTTAGGGCACATTGTTCCACCGCCAACGATGAGCGAGAAGCGAGTATGAAGCGAGAAGCCGATGACACTGGGCGAGTTTACACGTTACAAGTAAAATTGTAGCGTGTAAAAAAGCCGTGTGTCATTGACGCTTTAGTGCAGACATATGCTCGTTACCCTTAAAGCCATCTCGAGCTTGGCCATCCGCTTGCTGGCGTAGTGTTTGCCGGTGGTGGCGTGGTAGCGGTTGCGACAGCTGCGCTGCGTGTAGATGCCACTTATGTCTGTCCATCGCACGGAACACCCGCCCGTCCAGCGGCCGAAGACCGACCGCGGCATGGTCCGGTTTGTCCGGTAGTGGTTCCTAGGGTATTCGTTTAATTGGCCAGATGCAGTTAAAACTTTTTCCTATCCAAATCAGGGGGGGCAGATAGGAATATTTTTATGAGTGCAATAAAAGGAGGGTTATGTTATTTGAGTATGTACCTATGTATATATGTATAAATAGCTCTTTGTGGCTGTTTGCAGGTCAAGCGGCTGAACGGATTTTCATAAACGAAGTGTCATTGGATTCGTCTATGTTATGATTACTGACATAGGCTACCACTTAAATATAAATAAATCCAATATGCCGGCTGTAAACCACTAGAATATGGGAAAGAGTCGCAGAAAACCATAAAACATGATAGATTTTGGTAAATGAGGATTTTTATGGCAGACGGTCGGTACTCACGTATCGAGGTAGCGGCAGAACTTGCGGAACTGCGAGATGTGCGTCTTGGCGCGGGGGTAAACGGTTGGTACTCACACGTCAAGGTAGCGGCAGAACTTGTGGAATTGCGAGATGTGCGTCTTGGCACGGTGGTAGACGGTCGGTACTCACACGTCGAGGTAGCGGCAGAACTTGCAGAACTGCGAGATGTGCGTCTTGGCGAGGGGGCAGACAGTCGGTACTCACACGTTGAGGTAGTGGCAGAACTTGCAGAACTGCGAGATGTGCGTCTTGGTGCAAGGGCAGGGCGGTCGGTTACTCACACGTCCGAGTTAGTGGCAGAACTTGCGGAACTGCGAGATGTGCGTCTTGGCGCGAGGGTAGACGGTTGGTACTCACACGTCAAGGTAGCGGCAGAACTTGCGGAACTGCGAGATGTGCGTCTTGGCGCGGGGGTAGACGTTTGGTACTCACACGTCAAGGTAGCGGCAGAACTTGCGGAACTGCGAGATGTGCGTCTTGGCGCGGGGGCAGACAGTCGGTACTCACACGTCGAGGTAGTGGCAGAACTTGCAGAACTGCGAGATGTGCGTCTTGGTGCAAGGGCAGGGCGGTCGGTACTCACACGTCGAGGTAGCGGCAGAACTTGCGGTACTGCGAGATGTGCGTCTTGGCGCGCGGGTCGTATTTCACAATGGGGATGAAATCGGCGGAGAATGCGTCGGCACAGTACGCGTTGTACGGCACGCCTGGGTCTCTCAGACCGCACATGAAGCACTGCAACCACACATCGCTGCACTAGGATTCCCTGTTATCTTGTAATACTTATATCAAAATCTAAAATTCTAATAATGATAATACATTGAAAGCGCGCCAAAAAAAAGGAAAAGTAACAGGACCAGAGTAACATTATTGAAGTTGCGGGCGTTAGCTAGTGATTCTATTTCTATTTCTGCAATTGTCCACAATTCACAAAGGTTTAACTGGAAGATTATGCTACATTGCATTAAGTTCATAAAGTATTTTCTATCTATTCTATAAAGAATAATTGGAGTTTTAGCGAGAACGTGAAAAATGGTGCATTGGCGGCATTAAATTAATTGACAATACTTTTGACTTTGAGTGTTTAAGTGTAAAATGGTGGTTTTTTATCCATTAAGTGCTCGTGAACGTGTATGAGTGTTGGTGAATAGTGTAATGCTGTAAAACATGACTTTTCGTGTTACCTCCAAAACTCCATAGAAACCTCTAGTAAAGTCGCAACCACCACTACTTTACAGGGGCATGACTTGACTTATCGACTCTGACTTATGGTAAAATAATCTCTCCAATTACTTGACACTGGCTATACACCTTTAATGTGAAGCCAAAACCGAAGAACTTAGGTTCTTCGAAAAAAAAAGAATAATTAATAAATAAGATAGTCCTGACTCACTGACTGACTGATTGAAGGATAACGCATTCCTAGGCCAAACGACTGAACGACTAAAAGAGACTTGAAATTTAAAGGGTATGATGTATGCTCGCCAAAAGACGTGCAGACGCGTAGGTACTAAGAAAATAATTTTGCTAATTTGGAAACGCAAACGAAGTTACAGGCTGCAGGCGTAAGCTAGTGTTCTATAATAAAATAAATAATATATACCTAGATACTTTAATACTAGAGGACGTGGTGGCCGAGTGGATGTGGCCCTTACCTTGCGATCTGATGGTCGTGGGTTCGAATCTCGGTGGCAGTCATGCGTAAATTGTTTTTTTCGGTTGAAAAAATCTATGTTTGCATCCCACGTTCTCGCAACGGTGAAGGAAAACATCGTGAGGAAACCAGCATATCGTAGAACCTAAAGTTCGAAAACATGTGTCGAGTGCACGAAAGTGTGGTGAAAGGATTTCAAGTGCGCCTCGAAGAGGCTCCTCTTCGAGGCGCACTTGAAATCCTTTCACCACACTGGTTCGAAGGAACTAGTGACACGATAAGAAGAAGAAGAACTTTAATACTTCAGATATGGTTCCATGTTACCTTGCCCATCAGCGTGTTGTTCATTTCCCTGTAATCGACGCGTTTCCACGTGCTGGGCGTGTCCGTAGTGGTGGGCGTTGGGCAGGTCGGCACCTGCGGACGTGGTCCGTAACTTATCGCACGGCATGAGCATGATCAGCCTATGATGTCCCACTGCTGGGAGTCAGGCCTGCTCTCGTCCACCAAGCAGACCCAAAGAGGATTCATGAATATCATGGTGGCTTCACACGGCTCGTATTAGCACGGGCCGCGCCTCAGGCCTTGTGAAGCGAGTGGCCCAAGGCTGCGCGGGTGGTTGCATGTTTGCCTGTGGCGCGAGTATTGTCGGTAACCTCAAAGACTCGGCGCGGCGCATGTGCAAGCGGAGCGACCTTTGCCACCAGGCGCGTGTGATGTGTCCAGGTTCAACACACGCCGGCGCCGCCGTTCCGCTCCGAGGGAACGAGTGACAAGTCTTGTCCGTGGCGCGAGCTCCCCCGTACAGATCGACTCAGGCGCGGCTTGTGTTTAACTCAAGCTGTGAGAAGGGGTGAACCGTACTCGTCCGCCGAGTGCGATCGCCCGTACAAAATTACCTTGGCACGGCGCGGCGCGTGTTAGCATGCCGTGTGAAGCTAACATCACATGCCAAACAATGTTTTTCTCTGTTCTATGTCATGTCGGTTTCCTCACGATGTTTTCCTTCTAGGCTTTATAAGCTTATTATTAGAATCAGCTGCCCACGTAGTCCTGGAATGCGTGGGAGTAACAGCACAACGACACGAAATCCTCGAGTATCAGAGGTCGCTCCGTGAAGCCTGTGAAGAGCCCAGGAATCTCCTGCGCTTCTGGACGGAGTTAGGCTGGCTACATCCGTAGTCACAGCAGGTAGGCATGCTCACGTACCAGTTACTGCCATCCCAGAACTGAGCCGGTATGACTTGAAGGTTCAGAGTTACCTTGTGCTTGATCAGCGTTAGGTTCATCTTCTCCACCAGGTCCGTATCGTACTCGTACGTCAGGTTTGACAGGATCTCCAGAAACTTCTCCACGTCGAAATTGAACTTTGTCGTCGTCCTACAAATAAGGACATCGGTTAGACGAATAATCATCAAATACAACAAATACTCAAAAAGTACGCCGTATTATAGTAATTTCTTCACAATATTCGTTTCGTCTATGTTTTCCGATTGTGTCAACAAAAATTAGTAAGGTTTCATACTTTAATTTATATTTTATACGTGTTTTTAAATTAGTAGTGTTAATTAGTTATGGAAATTTGCCTTGATGATTACCCTTAAAAAAACTTACTTTTCGGTGGTCGTGGTTGTAGTTGAAGTTGTGGTTGTGTTTGTAGGTGTGGTTGTGTTTGTAGGTGTGGTTGTGTTTGTAGGTGTGGTTATGTTTGTAGGTGTGGTTATGTTTGTAGCTGTTGTTGTAGTATTGACTAATGGAGTAGTTTCAGACCCGGTACGCCCGATATTTAATCTTGTAATCGGAGAAATAATGCCATAATCATTATTGGCTCTGGGTACTCCACTGTCATATTCATTTCTGGTCATCTTAGTTCTACTGACATATTTATTTCTGGTTCTCTCAGTCATACTGTCATACTCATTTTTGGTCATGTAAGTTATACTGTCATATTCATTTCTTGTTCTCTCAGTCATACTTTCATAATAATTTCTGGTCATTTCAGTTATACTGTCATGTTCATTTCTGGTCCTCTCAGTCATACTGTCATAATCATTTCTGGTCATCTGAGTTATACTGTTATATTCGTTTCTGGTCATCTGAATTAAACTGTCATATGAGGCTCTGGCCATCGGCGATGTACTGTAATATTGGTATTGTCCATTTGAAAATCTTGATATTTCTTGACTGTTTATTGTAGATAATGAAGAGTCCTCGGAGATCAGGTCATCAATATTTCTTCCAGCCATCAACTCCTTAAAAACACCTGGAATTTGATGATAAATTTGATGAAATGTCATAATTTTGAATGGACTGTAAAAACCAAAGTGGATGTATATTTCTCAATATTAATAAATAGTATAAATATATTTAGTAATAAATCCGCTTAATTTCTAAACAAAGGTCTTGATTAACTTAACTCTAGTTTTGAATTTTAGTATCTAAACCAAAGTGCCGAAAACTGAAAACCCAAGTCAGAACTCGACACGTGCCTCTACACGAGGCATCCTCAGGAGATGTTTAGTTTAGATACAAAAATTCTAAACTAGAGTTAAGTTAATTATGACATTTGTTTAGAAATTAAGCGGATTTAATCCTAAATATATCTTAACTATTTATTAATATTTATGGATTTCCGCAAAGTAACGCCTGAATCAATCAATTTTATTTCTCAACCTTGTTGGTACCTAACCTGGTACCTAACCTACTGTACTCTACCTAGTTTACTGTATCTACTGGTACCTAACCTATTCCACTGGTACCTAACCTACTGCACTAGTACCCAACGTATTGTACTGTGGCTGTACTTTGGACCTCTTCTAGTTCTTGAGGGTTGAGGGTCCTGAGCGTCTCCGGGCCTTCATCTCGCCGCACGCGGGTCAGATCACTGCCGGGGTACTGAGGCGTGGTCTCTGGGACATGCAATAGGTACCTACTTAAAGGTGTTTAGGGTACAGTACTTATTGGAGGACAGAAGGGAATAAATAGTTCTATCTGAGAGTTATTGGTTGGTTATAGTAGTGTGATATGCTCTAACTACTTACCTACTAGCTGATGAAGTTACCTTCTTCATCATCGTAGTACGAATAGAGGTAGCCATCTCCAACGTATTCATACTCCGCAAGACTTCCATCAAGCAGACACTCCAGGGTCACCAGGCACAGGCTCCAGAGAACCGGTGGCATCTTGCGGAGTTCACGCGGAAAGGGGGGCAGCATCGCCTATAGGAGGCCCGGTAGAGGAGGCCTTCAGGGGCCCGGTAGAGGAGGCCTTCAGGAGGCCCGGTAGGGGAGGCCTATAGGGGGCCCGGTAGGAGGGGACTATAGGGGGCCCGGTTGCGGGGCCTATTCCCGCGCGGCGAGAGTGAACAGCCACATTGTAATTTGGATTCACTAGATGTAGTGGATGACATAGATGGATGTTTAGATGGATGGATGTCGTACAGGTTTGGATATTGAATCTAAATTTTGGAATTTGCAACAAATATAAAAATCTTCTGACATTGTTGACACGAAGTGTTTTGTATTCTTTGACTGATAGTGTAATAGACAGGCCACAGGGTTTTTGGCGGGAACATGAAAAATGGCGTATTGGCGGCATTAAATTAATTGACAAAACTTGTATTACATTGAGTGTTTAAGTGTAAAAACTGTGGTTTTTTATCCATTAAGTGCTCGTGAACGTGTATGAGTGTTGGTGAATAGTGTAATGCTGTAAAACGTGACTTTTCGTGTTGCCTCCAAAACTCCATAGAAGCCTCTAGTAAAGTCGCAACCACCAATACTTTACAGGGGCATGATAGTGCAGTCAAATTAGGCGTGTTTTGAGCAAAGATAGGACATAATTGAATACATTTGTTTAAAGCTTTAATTTTTACATAAATTGATTTCAAATGAATTTGCCCCTACCATATATAAATTTCAACCTCCGGAGATGGCTGGATCCGGAGATACCTTCATAAGGCCATAGCTTGATGAGGCGTTTCTATACAGTTGGTGCAGTGTGATATATTTTGTACGACACCATGCTCCACGTTCCCACCAAGTTTCAGCTAAATTCGAAACCGGGAACACCTTTGAATTGTGATAGCAATTACAATACTTTGGTATCAGATAAATCTATTCTGGGTCAACTCCTGTTGTTGTGCAATTTGATGTTATGGTCAAGGTCTTTGCCACAATGCTCTCCCAAATTTTCAACTGCCTACGTTTTCTAAATAGGAGTATATCCTTAGATTTACGCATTTTTTGAGAGGTTTTGTACCACAATTCTACAGGCAAAATCGACACAGTTTCAAAACTTATCTCAAATATATTAACGAGGTAATTGTAACGTATGCCAGTTAAAAAACTTTGGGATTCTAATACGGAACATGTGTTTATTGGGCATTATAGGTAAATAACATAGAAACTTAGCCAACAGAAGCGACAGTTGCATTTCACGTCAGATAAACAAAATAAGTCTCTTCCACAAGCTTTTCCATCTATGAAAAATTGAACGCGTCATCGTTTGCAAGTTTTACAGGTGAGGTTTTGGCGGGAACATGAAAAATGGCGCATTGGCGGCATTAAATTAATTGACAAAACTTGTATAACTTTGAGTGTTTAAGTGTAAAAACGGTGGTTTTATCCATTAAGTGCTCGTGAACGTGTATGAGTGTTGGTGAATAGTGTAATGCTGTAAAACGTGACTTTTCGTGTTGCCTCCAAAACTCCATAGAAGCCTCTAGTAAAGTCGCAACCACCACAACTTTACAGGGGCATGACATGACTTGACTTATCGACTGACTTATGACAAAATAATCTCTCCAATTACTTGACACTGGCTATATACCTTTGATGTGAAGCCAAAACCGAAGAACTTAGGTTCTTCGAAAGAAAAAAAAAAAAAGTTTTACAGGTTCGATTTTGACACCAAACGACTTATGTCTATTAATTAAAAGCGCATAAATACATCATTTATTTATAATAAGGAAAATGCTGTTTGACGTGACAAATGTCTACTAAACATGTAGATCGTTCAAATTTTAAAACGAAAATAGAACCTCAAGCAGTTGTCAAAATGCCACTCGAATGCCATTCAATTCTTGAATTTCATGCTACTGCACCTAATAACAAGAAGATTTATCAATAACACCAACTCATTTAAAAATCTGTCCTAATGTTTTTAACGATACTGAGACTGAAATGATTTGAAAAAAATTAATTGAATTTATCAATCGTTATTACGCGTATAGAAATACATTAAATTGTTCATTTTTTATGCAATACAAAACCCAAAGTAAATAAGCTAAATTGATCAATAACAAGACAGAAATAACGAACAAATCGCATTTTTTTAGAACTTTAGGTAATTAAGGAAAGAAACACCGTCAATAATACAAATGTATCGATAAAATTTTTTCAGGATCTTGGTTGATTAAAGAAAATCACTTTTTTAGTAGCCAAAATCACCCAATAAAACAAACCCAATCGTGGCGAGCAAAGCGAGCCGCAAATTTTTACACAATTTATAAAAAATATACCCCATGTTTTTACAAAATCAGAATTACAATTATTTTACAATTATCTTTTATTGCCTCGCACTCAGCAGCCAGCACCGTCTTTTGTTTCACAATCTTTGAAGTCGCGCCTGTTTTGTTTTTTTTTGTGAGTGGCTAGTTCGATTTACGAACAAACCTTTTTACAATGCCATAAGGGCGTTCTTTTACTTGGAGTTTTCCACGAGTTTCCACACGAATTTGACGTTCCAAATTCAAATCACATTACAATTCTTGGGAGTTTCATACACCATTACCTCCCTAGAGAGGTAATGCTATGCATTATCTTGATGATAGCATGATATGTAATTGGAAATTGGTGTGGAGGTGGAGCAGGTGGTGTGAAAAAAATCTTATCGCTGTGAGCAAAGTGAGCCTTTTTATGCAATTTTTTATGCCCATAGTTTTTTTATTGTTCTGAAAATAACTTTATCGGGACCCAAAAACAACGCTTAAATGAATTATAATTATGAATTATTTCTTAAAAAACTCTGAAAAAAAATACGTCGTGGGATGAGAAAACACGAGCAGCTGCCCAACAATTGGGCCACCCATAGACGAAGGCAGTGTTGAAAGTATGATTAATTAATATAAACATTATCTAGATTATAAGTCTTACATAAAAATAGACAAAGACCTTAAGACTTTTTGTAGAGCAATTATCGAGCAAGTTAAAATTCTACTTTTTGTAGAACTTGTGCGTTTACTATATAAAAATTTTAGACCTAGACATTTCGGGGGGAGGGGCGGGGGCTTATGAAACCCCAAAAACCCTCCACTGTATTCCGCCATAGGTCTGATTGAATAATGTTGGTGCTCAAAATGAGCACCGGCTATATAGCCGGTGCTCATGTTGCTATTGAGCAACATGAGCACCGGCTATATAGCCGGTAGAGAATAACTCAATTTACGCACACCACTGCAGTTTTATGTGGGTCTACTGTTAATTAATCTGTAATATTGGTGATAAATAACCTCAAGTTTCTGGATTTTTCTGAGAGAAACTTGTATATTTTAAGAGTGGTGATTGTAACTAACTACTAGTAGTTATCACAGAAAAAAAATCACGAATAAATTCCTTTTCTCCGAAGCACAGTTCGGCGATTCATAAGTTGGTGAAAAAAACCATGTTCCGTATGAGGAAGGATGGTGCAAATGCACCGAAAGGTTTATCATAGCTGTAGAAACCTTGTGTTTATTTGCACTGACTGTGCCAATGTTTTCCGAGCTAATAACTGCATATTTAACTACAAAAAATCATTTTTACCTGGTCATGCTACTTGTAAAACTTTGAAATTTATTGTAGAGGTACATTAGGATAGTCTTAATGTGTGGTACAAATTTCATGAGATAGACTTTACCCGTTTACATTTTACACCGACTTCAAAGTTTCAACTGAGTATTTAACAGGGTTCCGTAGGTGCTAGAATCGGTGCAAATTAGGTGGTGGCTCCTGGTGGTATCCTCTATCGATCCCGCAACATTCTACAAATGTACGAATTATGTCCTATCTTTTTTGGATTTTAACTAGCCTATGACTTGACTTATCGACTCTGACTTATGACAAAATAATCTCTCCAATTACTTGACACTGGCTATATACCTTTGATGTGAAGCCAAAACCGTAGAACTTAGGTTCTTCGAAAGAAAGACAGGCCACAGACCAATTAGGAATACTTAAGTACAAATACAAGGCTAGTAAGTAACTTAATTACAGAATAGTTTGTAATAATATATACTTACATAAATAGAAAGGCTATTCAAGTTTTCCAAATGATAACAATCTAAGAAAGTTAAACGGTCCCTATCAAACAGAAAGAAGGAAAACATTGTGCCGACGAGCGCATAGCAACAAAAGTTTAGGAAAGCACTTAAAGATAAGGCCACAATATCCCTACTGCCAAAGTTGGAGGGCCCATCCCGTAAATTAGCAAGGAGGCGGAAACGGGCTGTATGTATGTACAACGCCGTTGCCTCCAGTTTGCCTCTGAAAAAGAAAAATGACAAGATGGCGTCGGCCGGTCTGGCGCCAAAACGATTTTCCAACGCGACGGCAAAACGTCACAAACGCCACAATATAGACGGTTGATTTTGAATCTTTAGTTATAGTATGTAGAGTAGGAAGTTGCTTGATGAGTGATATGCAGTTTCAGTATTGATTCTCGAAATTGCGGTATTCTTAAATCTCCGAAAGTCACATCGCACGCACTAATATTGTAAAGGCTAAAGTTTGTGATGATAGTGGAAAGATACAATTAATATTTGTAGTTTAATCACACGGAAACTACGGAACTGATTTAGCGAAATTCGATATAAGTAGTTTAGATTGGTTTAGTTAAAAATATACCTAACCATTATTCTTTGCAGTCTAACAGTCTTGTTGCTTAGGTATTTAAATCGAAAATATTAAGTAGGTGTATTACTTGTTGTTACCATACTTTAGGTAAGTAAAGTACTTACTTAAGTAATGTAATTTTTATAATATTCATTGTGAATCATTTCTACACCACTACGATAAATAAAGAGTACTTACTCACCTAAGTACCTACTTAACTTTAGATTTACTTATCAAATTCAATCATTCGATCAAAATAAAAATCGAAATGTACCAAAACTAAGATAAGTAAGTACTTACAAATGGCAAGATATGTAGCACCCCATTCATAAATCATGTAGTTGCGACACATTTACGAGTTATATCCCCCAGCATCCGTCGAGATTAAATCTCTCATCTCGCAAAACTCGCGTCGATGCAATGGACCAATGAAGTAGATCGCGCGATACGCAGATGCAATACTGATATTCCTATAGAACACCAAGATTCGAACCAAAATGGATATATAGGTAACAGGGCAAAAAAAAATTAGACACCCTCTCAATAAAAATGAAATATTTCTATTTCGAATATTTTTGTTACTTTTTTTTTATATATAATAAAAGTCAAGCGTTTGACCACCACCTCACCTGATGGAAAGTGACGGTGTGGTCGAGGATGGAGCACGCTTGGCTAAAAGAAACTGATTCACTCTAGACTTGAAGACACCAAGATTGTAGCAGTTTGTAAAAACACGCCGGTAAGGAATTCCATTCTTTATTCGTTCTTATAATAAAGGTCGATCCAAAACGTTTTGTTCGAGCGGTGGAATGTTGACTAGGTACGGGTGGTATGTTCCTGTACGCCTGTTTGTCCTATGGTAGAAGGGGGAAGAAGGGATCAGGTCGTGTAGCTCCTGAGCGCACTCACCGAAATTAATCCTATAAAACTAGTACTAGGAATAATTTACTATTTACGATGGAGTTTTATTAACAATGAAAAAGCCTAGTAATTTTAAATTATCATTTTATATGTATAGCCCTGTTTTTGGAATTTCATCTGGGACTAAAATGTAATACAAGTTAGCTTATTTAGATCCCTTGGTTTGGCGCATTTTCAATGTTACCTACAAGTTTGATTTATAAACAACAAAAAGCTAACACATTTCAGCCGAATTAAGAACTTCTCCCTTTATTTGAAGACGGTTGAAAAACTTTTTTTTAAGGGTGGATAATAAAATTGGGCTCAATAACTTTAGTAAAGTTTCTCTGGCGATAATTCATACATGACAGTAACAAATGCAGGGCTGTCCGGAGCGGGATTAATCAGATAGAGTGGTCTGTTATGACAAGTAGTAACCCTGGTATGTACTCAATACAGGGTGTCCGTTTAAGGATTCAAGCGCTTTGGAAGTATGTAACAGTCTATGACCCAGCCATATCTAAAAGCTAAGTAATTTACACTGAGTAAACTTTCATAAAAATCTATTATGTTGTATTCCCGTAATCTATATAAACTTTGTAAACATAGCTTTATGACGTTACCAAGTGTGCAATCAGGTCCTACGGTAAATAAATAAAATGATTAGAGTACTGTCTATCTACCAATAATATATTAAAGGTCTGCAACTAACCATACTTGAGACAAATAAATAATTCATTCATTCATTCATTCAAGGCTTCGTCAATGTCGCTCTCTTACGAACACGAAAATGGTTTTCAACCTACCTCACCTGCAGGGCTATTCATTAAGCTGTCATTAATTCTCGTTATCGAATTCGATGGTCAAGACTGGGAAAAAAATGACGTCACCATAGGATTTCTGTCGCTATCGGCTTCGAGAGGTCGGCCATTTTCTTAATAAAAAATCGAAATATCGAAAAAAGTATATTTTCGATATTCGATTACGAGAACTAATGACAGCTTAACAAATAGCCCTGCTGCTACATAAGTTTCGATTAGGATTTGATTGGGTATATCCAGATCACAGATTTGTCAGAGTGCTAACGTAATATGCATCTTTTTTTTATATCTACATTTGGGAAAACAAATGGAACTATAAAAGATGTAGATCACATTCCAATTAAGTTTCCACTATTTTTGATATTTGATATTTTTTATGCAATTATAATTATTTTAAATTATTTAATAACATCTAATAAAATTTAATTTATTTTTTGTATAACCGCAACTGCTGGCACAAAATTTGTTAATATTTTTTATATTACTAAATCTTAATTTTGGTAAGTGCCTCATATGCATTTTGGTTTATTACAAAAACGAAACACTTCAACAATGTTTACTATATCGGTAGCGGTAGAGTACTAACCACACCCTGTATGTTGGGTTCGGCTAAGCACGAGGGTGGTAATCCGTGTTTACAGATATTGTTCAACATTACTGAATTGCTCGACTGTTAATAAATTGATATTTTTATTAATCATAGATGCTTCCATACAGCAGGGGCAAAGCCATATAGAAATAACCCTAAGTTAAAAATAAAACTTCATCAAGGTTTTACAAAAACATTGACAACCGACTTCAATTGGACTGTTCTAGTGACCGTAAACACTGTAGGATATTAACAGGGGTTAATAATAAAACAATTAAATACGTGGTACGAGAGCTCGGTCTATTCCAGAGTGAAGTAAAACTACCCGCCACCAACCCAACATAATGGTTCTATCTTATGAATCTACCTGCACATATTTATAACAATCCTTATACACTACAAACACCACTGAACAGTCACTCAAAGGGAAGCAAAATGCTCAATTTATTTTACTTCGACGACATATTTTTTTCAGTTATTTGGATATAAAAACTAAACAGCTTAATAGATTTTGATGAAATTTGTATGGGACCAATCTGAAAGTATATCCTCTCAAAAAAAAAAAAAAAAAATCGGTTCATATATAACAACAAAGTTATGAGGTAACAAACATTAAAAAAAAAAACATTCAACCGAATTGATAAACTTTTCATTTTTGAAGTCGGTTGTAAATTATTCGTTACGTACTTTCGACTTTCGATCTGAAGGTCGTGGGTTCAAACCCGGTCGTACACCAATGGATTTTTCTGTTCAGAGATATCTATGTGTGCATTAAACACGTCCTTAACGGTGAAGGAAAACATCGTGAGGAAACCGGCATGTCATAGAACCTAAAGTTCTAAAACATGTGTCAAGTGCACGAAAGGAGCCTCTTTGAGGCGTACTTGAAATCCTTTCACCACACTGGTTCAAAAGAATTAGTGACACGATAAGAAGAATATTAAACTAAGTAGGTACATACGTACAATAGAGTCCGTGACTTGCATATAGTTAAAGTACAGTCAGCTGCACAGACATGTATAGAGGTACAATTCCAAGCTTTCACATTTATACCATACTATTAATTTTGCAAAGACATTCTTCTTCTGACAAGTAATGCCTAGATCACACGTACCGAGTACTCGGCCGAGACAGTGCTCTCGACAGAGTACTCGATATGTATAAACATAGCACCGAGTGCTCGGCTGAGCGAGTGATGTAACCTTTCACTGTCGCGGCTGAGTAAAATTTTACTGTCCCGGCCACTCGGCCGCAATTTTACTCAGCAGCACTCGGCAGTAAAATTTTACTCGGCCAAAATTTTTCAAATCAATGGTCGTCTTATGCCTATTTTGAATACATTGATTTGAAAATGCTTTCGTGCCCTTTTCTTTGCAAAAATAAGAGTAATATAAATGTGAAAGCTTGTGAGTGTATACATGTCTGTGCAGCTGACTGTACATACGAACAGACAACCGTACATAAAGATATTATAAGCTATAAAAGTTTGCGAGTCGGAAGCGATCTTCGCGGCAAATTGATAGATTGTGGTGACCATGGTTTCGGGTAAAGGATATCGAGGACTTTTGAAGTGGAAACTTCTTTAGCCGCACTGAGCAAAATATTTCGTGAAGAATGAATTGAACTGGGCTACTGGGCTCCCAACGCTAAAGTCTGCTGGTTTAATGTTAATATTACTGAGGTAATGTGTCTAGTCTACTGTCTTTGCTTTTACCTGAACGACATCAAATAGTACTAATACAAAGTAAAGTGCCTATTTTGTTGATGCTATGACCGTAAAATTATGAATTAAGATGCTAATTCAAAATGTATTTTACTCAAATTTTAATGTCTCGCACTTCCCGATTAGCCCGCCCGGCTGAAATTGTCAGCTCACAACTCAATGACAATGTGGGTATACTAAATCTAAAAAAATTAAGATAATAAATAAATCAATATTTTGGACATTGGATGCAATGCATGGAGCAGAGCTTGTACTATCTCCATACATTTCTTTTTAAATTGAATTTTTAGCCAAACCAAATCGGCTAAGTATGTTTTCGTGATTAAGTTTCAAACCTATCATCAAACAGCTTTAAAGCAATATTATTCCTATATTAAATCTTTTCTGTGCTATTTCCAAGTAAATCCATTTATGTTAGATTCCGTGAATCATGGTCACCGCAACCTCCCCCGGGCTGACGTCACCGGAAACGGCGCACCGGAAGTCGGCCATGTCTGTTTGCTCCATGACGCTGCAGTTTCCTCACATCTACTTGGAGATGGGAGAGTATTCTTACACAATTTTTATTGTGTAGGAATTGTATACGCCTTTTGTACTGCTATCTACTGTCTTCTGTCCGCGGTTTTGCGGCTTGGAAGAAAAAGAAAGAAAGCCTTTTTCCACTTTTTCTTCAGTATTGTTTCTTTTTCATGTATTGTTCGTTTAGGGTATGCAATTAGAATACATCTTTCTATCTATCTATCTATGTATCACCTATTTAAATAATGTATTTTAATTATATTTACATACTAGCTGTTGCCCGCGACTTCGTCTGCGCAGGTATCTTTATAAATTGTAGTCTATGTGTTATTCTGATGTATATGCATTAAAATCCATTCTGTAGTTTTTACGTGAAAGAGTAACAAACATCCATCCATCCATCCATACTTACAAACTTTCGCGTTTATAATATTATAAGGATTATTATTAGTACGATAGGATTTACGAATGTAAGGAAAGAGAAAATTTAAACCACCAACGAAGTAAGTAGGTACATAATCCTAAATATTTTTAATGTAGGTATTTAATTTAGTTGTGTAAATAAAGAGAAAATTGTAGGTATTCAATAATATCAAGACAAGCGTTTGAAAACTTGAAAACAATCTCAAAAAATCACAATCTCTGAAAACAAATGCTGCTATCCGACGCTCGACTTAATAAAAAAAAAAAAAATATGCTCGCTCGACACAGCCGGGCTATTTGTTAAGCTGTCATTAGTTCTCGTTATCGAAAGCAGGGCTAGAACATTAATCGGCTGATCTCTATAAACGTAGTGGTTACATTCTCTTTGGATCTCTATGGATAGGCTGTGCCCCAAAGAACTTGTATACGATACATAGTATAAAAGCTCTTTGATTATTCTCTAATCTTTGACTTTCATGTCCTAATGACTCTTGAATGACACTAACTGACAGATCACAAAAAATATCAAATTAATGGTAAATATTTCGGTAAATAAAATCCAAAATCACGCTTTTAACAAATTCAGTGGATAAATTAATTGCCTGACATACAAAACCTATCTGATACATGCAATGGCGTAACAGCCTAAGATGCTACCGGTTCCGTGGTTTCTGCTGTGTCTACTGGCTGCGGAGGGAACCCTCGCGCAGTATGATGAGGAAGAAGACTTCTCCATATTACCCGCCGACGGTAATACTAGTACGTAGTCTTTTTATCTTTGTGAAAATACGCAGGTAATTGAGTTATGGTCTGCATAAGTGCTACGCCGCGAACCATCAGAGATGGGTGACCACCAGAGGTATTTACGTAAGTGCTACGCCGCGAATCAAAAAGGGGTAACCACCAGATGCATTTACATAATTGGTCTCAACTACGGCTTTTCGGTGTAAATACTAAGTAATTTTGTGACTGCCGTGCCGGTGTCGCGGGTTCGATTCCCGTTTAGGACAAATATTTGTGTGATGTGTACATCGGTGTTTGTCCTGAGTCTAGGTGTTTTCTATGTACTTACCTATCTATTTACATAAAAAGTATTTCAGTATCTAAAAAAATAGGATCCTCGTGGTCTAAAAAACACCCATTCGCTTTTCTAGTCGAGGGCAGGCCTGAATCCAACACACTTACCTTACCACTAGTCACTCGTGTCGGTCGTCCGTTCTAAAGCCTCGATGACACACGCATGTTTACACGCTACACGCCGCCCGGCGAATTTAAAAGCTAGCGAGTGAGCGAGTTAGCTTTCGGGAAGGATTGTCAACAAGCAGAATGTAAAAACGATGACACTGGGCGAGTTTACACGCTACAAGGGAACAACGCCGCAGACGAGTTGGCTATAAAATGATCTGAGACTAGAAGGGAAGGGCCATCTCTCTTCTCACCACTACCCTTTTCTCAATTGCGAGCATTTTACATCAATGTTTGTATTTAGGTAAACACGAATAATAGGAAAAAATACCTACCAGTCAGCGCCTTTGCAAGAAGTTTCATACGACACCCACGTACCTTGTCTGCTTTGAGTCCAACCGGCGGGACCGCACAACCGCAGCCACACTAGCACAGCCGGTCCAGGGTCTTTATTGTCGAAATTTCACAGATTGTCCGAGTAATAACAAGATTTCCGAAAATTAAGATTACAACGCGATCACCGCCGCCGCGCGCGCTGAGATTCCGGGCGAGAGTTGCTCCTTTTCTCCGCTCTGTGGTAGGGCGCTGGAGAGCCACCCGCAACCAGGCTCTGATTGGCCGGTTTGAAGCAGTTTTCAATTCGTCCAATGACGCAGTAGCGTAGATGCCGCGAATTAGGCGCAAACAGATTGCGAGCGTGGATACGCAAACGTACAAAGGTACAGCACAGTTAGCGCTGGTTGCAAGCCAAGGAGTGCAAACAATCAAAAATGGCCTTTCCGCACCTTGCACCACGTCAACAAGACGTTTACTCAGTTTGAAATGACCGGATTTAAGAATCATTATGGGAACCGTCACGGGGCATTGCTTGCTCAACAAACATCTGCACAACATCGGAAACAGACAGCCCACTCTGTAGAGGTTGTTTGACCGAGGAGGAAACGCCCGCCCATGTAATCCTGGAATGCGTGGGAGTGGCAAAATAACGAGAAGAAATCCTCAAAAACCTGAGGTCACTCCGCGAAGCCTGTAACCAGGAAACTTCTGTACTTCTGGGCGGAGTTAGGCTGGCTAAACTAAATAGTCAGGATATCCGACGCACAAAGGACCAACAGGAGTCCAAGTGCGGAAAAGGGAGTCCATTTACATATACATTTTAAACGCTTCAAGCGTAAACGCTGGCTTGTAGCGTGTAAAAAGCCGTGTGTCATCGTATTAAAAGACTTGCCGGTTTCCTCACGCTGTTCTCCTATGTACAGACAGCGTCATAGATAAGTATCCCCTTTGTACAAGACACCCAGCTTCAAATACCTTAAAAAAAAATAGTATAAAATTATGATTAGGCTTACATGATTATATAGAAAAATGATTTATTTTTAAGGGGAATCCTCAAGGCAAATTTCCATACAAAATGTTTCGGACAAATACAGGTTTTTAAGTTACACGTATTAAAATCTAAATTAAAGTAAGAAACCTTTCACTTTTTTTGTTGACGAAATAAAAAAACATGGACGAAACGAATAGTGTGAAGAAATTACTATAATATGGCGTACTTTTTGAGTATTTGTCCGAAACATTTTGTATGGAATTGGATTTGAGGATTAGCCTTAAGGCAAAACTTCTTTGTACAACGCAGCGTAGTTTTGAAGGGATTTGAAGCTGGGTGTCTCGTGCAAGGGGATACTTATCTATGACGCTGTCTGTACATCCATTGTCATAATTCTAGCGCCATCAGAAGAATTAGTTGAACGGAACGCCGACGCCGAAGACGTGGCCGTCGACGCCGACGATGGGGCTGCCGACGCCGACTCCTCGACAGACAAGCGAGAGGCCACCAGGCCGGCTCCAGTGGCACAGGAGGCCTCCACAGAAGACAGCGCCAAAACCTTAGTCATCGACATGTGGAATTATAGGACTACGGTACACCGCATTGCTCTGATTCCATAATCTCATTTTTTTCCATTGGGATGCATCCCAGCTGGATGTTGAGCTGAATGATCTACTAAACACAGTGTCAGATTTATCTTCTTACTTATTACTTTCTTTTGTGTCTTCTGTTCTTTCAAACCAGTGGTGAAAAGATTTCAAGTGCGCCTCGAAGATTCTCTTTTCGTGCACTTGACATGTTTTCGAACTTTTTAGGTTCTATAACATGCCGGCTTCCTCACGATGTTTTCCTTCTAACTACATCGTAAAAAGTAATAAACATTATTTGAAAATGGAGATATTTCATTTTTATTGACAAGGTGTCTAAATTTTTTTAGTACTGTGTTACGATTCCCTTTTGCTTTGATACTGTCCATCTTGTTCTATAGGAACATCGTTATTCATCTATCTACGTACACCCAGCACCAAAAGTCGATGACCATATTCAGATTTTCAAAATCGCTTATCTTCGACAATGTGGTGTACAGTTAATTTTGAACTATAATGATGTTCATTCAATACTGGCACTTGTCATGATGAGCGATTTAGGCATAATAAATGGTGTAAAGCGAATTTGAAAACCTGAATGTGGTTATCGACTTTTGATGCTGACTGTACATAGGCCCTTTAGTGGCGTAGGCTGGTGGTGGTGTTCTGCCTGTGAGCTGTGCGGTGTGGTTTTCAGAACAGATTGCCGCGAGCGTCCTGGAGCCAGACCCTCGAATCCTCTCCGCTGTGGCGCGTACTGCGGACCTCTGCCCGCCCGCCCATCACAGAGGTATGGATACTCACCGACACGGATGGTCGAGTGGCAAAACTCCCATGCCGGTATCGCGGGTTCGATTCTCGATTCAGGACACACATTTGTGTGATGAACGTCGGTGTTTGTCCTGAGTCTGGGTGTTTTCTATGTATTCTATGTTTGTGCCTATTTACAAAAAAAGTATACACCGTACAATATTATAGACGACACCGTGGCTTGGCTGATAGTGACCCTGCTTACGAAGCTTGGTGTTCCGGGTTCGATCCCCGGCCGGGGCAAATATTTGTGTGACGAACACAAATGTTTGTTCTCGGGTCTTGGATGTTGTGATGTGTTGTATGTGTCCATGCCACCTGCGACACAGGGAATCTTAGTGCAGGGGTGTGAGTGTGTGAATATTTATGTTTATATGTATAAGTATTGTATCAGTTATCTGGTTTCCAAAGGACAAGCACTGCTTAGTTTGGGGCTAGATGGCGTTGTTTTGAATGACCAAATTATTCTATTAGTCGGTACTCGCAACTTATTTTTAGGTCCACTGCTGTACAATAAACCCAATCAGGTATTTTTTTTTAGGTATATGAAGGCCTAGCCATTAAAACAGTTAGCATTGGATAAAAATTTAGTAGAAGTTGGTGAATTATTTAATTTTTTTGACTTGTATTTATGTCTAGGCAAGTGCAGTGAAGGACGACGTTTGGCCAGATGGAGCGATGATCTGCGCGCTATAGCTGGCAGAAGGTGGATGAGAAGAGCCGAAGATTGGGCTCAGTGGCGCGTCTTGGGAGAGACCTACGTCCAGCAGTGGACTGCTATATAGGTTGATGATGATGGTGATGATGATGTCTAGGTATTATAAAAAAAATAATTTTATGTCACTTTTGAATTACTATTGTTGCAGGAACAATCCGAAGAGCTGGCCACGCCGCTCAGAGACAAAGGGTCTGTTAGAGCTGCTTTGGTAATAACCAAAGAATTGATCGGTGTTGCCGTATTGATACTTCTCGGAGCGGCAGTATTAATCTACTTCGTATATCGTTCCTGTCGCGATAAATTTACGAATAAAAGTGGTGGTGGTTTGGGTAGTGGCGGTGGTGGTGGTGGTGGTGGAGGCAGCAAAGAAAGTTCCAAGGTCAAATCTAAAAGTAGCGAGAAAGGTGGGGCGAGTAGTTGGATGACCGGAGGGGACAAAAGTGGAACAAGCAAGAAAAAATCGAACATTGGAGGGAGTGGAGGGACAGGCTCAGGGTTGTTCGGAGGGGGAAACAAAGCAAAAAGATCGAACAGTGGAGGGAGTGGAGGGACAGGCTCAGGGTTGTTCGGAGGGGGAAACAAAGCAAAAGGATCGAACAGTGGAGGGAGTGGAGGGTCAAAAGCGAGTGGCTCAGGGTTATTCGGTGGGGGAAACAAAGCAAAAGGATCGAACAGCGGAGGGAGTGGAAGGTCTAAAGCGAGCGGCTCAGGGTTATTCGGTGGGGGAAACAAAGCAAACGATGCATCGGGCAGCTGGCTGGGTTTATGGGGAAGCAGTGATTCTAGCAGTGGGGAGAAGGGCGGGGGAAAAGGGCGCACCAAAGATGGGAATAATAGTGGTAATTCGGTCCACTGTCTCGGACCAAAAGATGGGCCGTTTCGTTGCAACGACGGTAAGCCAATTAGTGAGAAAAACAGCGGGACCAAAGATGGGAAAAAGAGCGGGGCCAAAGGTGGGAAAAATAGTGATATTCCGGGCCACTGTAAGGGACCAAAAGACGGTCCGTTTCGTTGTAAAGGCTGAGAAAAACTATTACAAGGATATTACAAAAAACACGAAATTACCTCATGCGGTGTGGGCGCAGACTTACGGGTTATTCGAGGGCCAAAAAGAAATAAATAAATGAGTAGGTACTACATAGACAAAGCGGTATTTGTATACATTATTGTTTAACTCTGTGTAATGTTTATTGTTCGTGTTAAATTAAAAGTTGAAAGTAAGGTATTTTTTAGGAACTGCACTAAAACTCTAAACTGTTAAATGTCCTAGCTGTTTAAGTAAAAAATATTAAACGAATGCATAACCTACTTTCTATTCTTTTGACTAAGTATACATAGAATTTGTAGTATTTTCTGCGTAAGTAGTCAGGTTAGTCTCTCGATAAGCTAATTGATTGATTCAGGCGTTACTTTGCGGAAATCCATATATATTAATAAATACCTAGTATAAATATATTTAGAAATAAATCCGCTTAACTTCCAAACAAAGGTCTTAATTAACTTAACTCTAGTTTAGAACTCCATTATTTAAACCAAAGCGCAGAAAACATAGAACCCAATTTAGAACTCAACATGTGTTTCGCCTCTACACGAGGCATCCTCAGGAGATGTTGACTCGCCGAAGTCTGAAACGAGAGACTCTCATTCAGACTCTTTCTTTTCGTTCTATTTTCTCTAGATTTAAGTTAATTAAGACCTTTGTTTGGAAGTTAAGCGGATTTATCTATACATATAATAAAGCAGAAGACCCCGAATTTCTGTACATATGTTTTTTTTGACGGAAACGTGTTCAGACGAGATTAATTAACATGCCCCAAATTTTTTTTTTATTGGAAGACTGTTTGTTTTTTTGTGGGTTTGTGTGTTCGTCCATCACGTAAAAACTACCAAACGGATTTAACTGAAACTTTATGATATCATAGCTACTAAGCCTGAAATGGTTATAGGCTATATAATATTACGCTACATTTTTTCAGAGGGTAGATATAAAAGGTTAAAGTTTGTATGGAAACATTTTTTTATGAGTGTATACATCTCAAACTTTGGAATTATATTTTACAAAACAAATAATTAGATACGGGTTTCACCGATTTTCAAAATTAAAGTTAAAATATGTTAAAGTACGGATTTAAGGTGTTATAAGACCAAAAGTTGAATGACCCTATCTCCTCAGGTAAACACATTATTTAATTGAAAGTTGCATTTTTATAACCTCCGAAGATAAGTACCGCTATGTTTTTCAGTTTTCTACTAAATTCAATGTTTGAGTGGTTAAAAAGAAGGTTTGAAAATGTGCAAGTTTTGATTGACTTTCTTAGTACTGACACTTTGCTATTCTGTGATATTTATTTCGCGGGTGGAACAAACAACACAATTCTTCCACGGTTGACGAAGTCGCACGCGGGTACAGCTAGTTACTAAATATAATTATTTATACCTACTGTTTATTAATCTCGATAAGCTGTTTCGGAAACCAAATCTAAATTGAAATTGATGAAATATAGCTGACCCGTATCTAGGCGACTTCGTTGACGTTGTTTGTTCCACCTGAGGAGATCCACAGGTTTATTTAACTTTTGGTCTAAAATCAATCTTATCAACCAGCATTGACTAGGCACGGTTTGAATTTCGATAGATCTATTAAAAGACAATAAAATTACTTGTAGGTAATACACCATAAATTTTTAATTACCATAAAAAATGAAATGGGCAATGCAGACGGGGTAGGTTACCTACTACGTTGTATCTGTGTAATCAGAATTTTGGATTTCTACAAAATGGCAGAGTGGCAGCGGCGCGAGTGCGGCGCCCGAGCTGAGCTGGCTCGAGCTAAGGGCCCGGGTTTGCCAAACGATGAATAAAACTTAAATTATTATCAAAAAGGGTGCCGCCTGACGCAAATCCATAGGAAAACGACTAACGGTTACAGATATCCAATTTTAATTGAATTTATTTTGTCAAAAATTCGGCTTAATTTTTTCAAGTTTTTTTGCCATTCTGTGTTCAGTAACGGCAACTGACTATGTGTATTTTTTTTAATGGTGATTGAAAATTGACCATGTATAAATGAATCTTTCACCCCCGTTTGGACCACTTGGGGTGCGAATATTTAAATTTTTTTAGTACTCAATTTCATCTCTTTACAAACACATCCTCCAAGTTTCAAGTCTCTACGTTCAGCGGTTTGGCCTGTACGTTGTCTGATGATTATGAGACTACATCATACTTTCTAATCTACCCGTCAACCTTCTTAGGATGCTGCATGACAAAGACACCACAAGTGGCATTGATTCTTCATTGATTATATAAATCAAATTCGGTAATTATTTAGGGTACCGTACCTTAAAAATGCAAAAGGTAATGCATGATTATTTCTCACATAAGCTGCTGGTCGCGGCGGTTACTCCCGCTCGGTATTGGGATAAAAAGTATTTTTCCAGTTTGTAACCTATTACTGAATTTCAACCGAATCGGTATTGACATGATTGAGGAACAAACATCCATCTATCCTAAAATATTTTGCCTTTTTAGTATACGTAGGGCGTAAAAAATGCAATTGAAAATGTTCCGTATCCCATGTATCACAACTCCTCGCACCAACGCAATCATTCTAAATGAGATCAAGCGGCTTTGGAGCAACCTTAAGAAACAAATCTCATTTAATTTTATGTCACTGCAGGGCAAAGGCCTACCTCATCTCTTTCCACTCCTTGCAGCCAAGGTCGTCACTGGTGCACGTGGGCACTGTTGGCAGGTACAATGAGATATTCACGGTTTAATAGCGCTCGGCGAAAGTGGAGGGGAACTCTGCGCAAGTGAGGTGAAGTGAGACGGCGGGACGGTGGCTAAGCGACCAATAGAAACCGGTGCCGGCCCTTCCCGCCAAACACATCCAAAAATCGACTTCTGCGCATTCAAGGTCAGCGCTATTAAACCGTGAGGATACCTGTATTCGTCTAGCTCGTCCCACCATCTCCTTCTGGACCTTCCACGTCATCGTTTTGCGTTTGGTGAGCTCCACTCCGTAGGTGATATCTGCCCACAATCATACCCAACCATACGGTATTTTTATTTATCTGTCTGTCCGAGCTTCAAAAAGCTCTATCTTGAGAACCGTAGTATAGATAGCCGGCTGAATTGTGTACCTACTGAATATTACAATTATAAAAGAGTTAAATAAAAATCTAGTTTAATTACAGATTAAAAGAGTTTTATAATTATTTTATTTGTTTATAATTATTGACTCCCACTTGAAAGAATGGTCGACAGTACTGTATCTCTCGACAGAAAAGAGTGGAAAGAAGCCAGGGAGGCCTTTGCCCTGCAGTGGGACAATTCAGGCTCACAATAATAATAATAGGGAACCCTTGGTGTGCGAGCCTGACTCGCTCATAGCCACATTTAAAAAAGATCACGATGATATGGTAAAATTACATACAATTTTATAAAACTTGAGAAAAAAAGTTGATAAAAAAATCATGTAAATACTAAATTTGAAAATACAAAAGCTATGCTAAATTAAATGTGCTTGAATACGCCCCCTTTTCGAGAATACAGAGCCCACTAAAGTGTAGTCATGTGGGCCTTGGTTTACTGTGTGGCGTCTCTGGGACCCATTCTAGGGGGACTGGCAGACTACGCCGATGAAGATGGCTTCTACTCCTACTATGACGAGGGAGGTACGAATCAAATTCAAATTCAAATGCTTCATTGCATTAAATGTTGTACCTACATAGGTAATGGTCTTAAAAATTTAATGAGTATCAAACATACACCTTGTAAGGGCACAACAAAATGAGACTTACAACAAAGACTTATGCTAAGCGGCTTATTTATTTTTACCTAAGTACGGTCAGCATCAAAAGTCGATGACCACATTCAGATTTTCAATATCGCTTTAGATACACCATTTATTATACCTAAATCGCTCAACACAAGGTTTAAAATTAAGTTAATTTTAATAATAAGTACATACCTAATTATGTCTTTTAATAAATGATTTTGAGTTCAGTAGTCTTTTATGTATAATGTTTATCATATAATCAGCATCAAGAGGACTTCTTTTGGCTCTGACTGTACAAAAACATAAATTAAAAGCAAAACAGCCTTAGTAACTGGGTTCGGGGGAAACACTGAAACGAAATAATATTTATTTTGAAATTCAGTGATTCCCCCATTCGTACGAATAAACTTCGTGGGAAACGCAGAACCAGTCGACAAGTGCTAGTATGCAAGATGGAAGGCTGATAGAGCAAATGCATATTTGGCAGTTTTTATATTTTAATCTACATTACCTACTTGTTTTATAATAAATGTTGATTTGTAATATCAGTCATCACCACCCCGCCCCCCGGCCCTGGGCGGGCCCGGCCTTGCCGACAGGACCCAGTGACAGTGAAGACCCTCAACCCCCAGGAAATAGAGGAGGTCAAAGGTACAATTCAATTCAATTCAATCAGTTAAAGCGGGAGCACCAACAACATCCTGCGCATGATAGCGGAAAAGCAAGTTTGATGGTCCGCTATACAGACACTGCATTTCTGTACTTATTAAGTAACTCCACAAGAATAATGTAAACTAACATAGATTTAAGATTTAAGGGGAATCCTCAAGGCAAATATCCATACAAATGTTTCGGACAAATACTCAAAAAGTACGCTGTATTATAGTAATTTCTTCACACTATTCGTTTCGTCTATGTTTTCCGATTGTGTCAACATAAAATAAGTAAGGTTTCATACTTTAATTTAGATTTTATAAGTGTTTTAAAATTAACCCTACTTACTTAAAATCACGTATAAAATCTAAATGGAAAAAAAAAATTGAATAGGTACTAATTTTATGTTGACACAATCGGAAAACATAGACAAAACGAATAGTGTGAAGAAATTACTATAATACGGCGTACTTTTTGAATATTTGTCCGAATCATTTTGTATGGAATTGGATTTGAGGATTAGCCATAATCATAAAGTAAGACAAATAATTGGCTACATCCCATTTGGACAACGCTTCATTTCGTAACCGTCGTTAAACGAGGCAAACGCAAAAGTGGCATTTGGCAAACTTTTTATTTTTCATTCATATTGTAGCATTTGGACAATTTTTCAAAGTAGCGTGTATTTTGTGTCATTTGGCAAACCTTTTGCTTGAATAGTACAGTCAGGTAAAATAAGATCTAACACATCGTTCATGTTGAATACTTTTAATCACAGCTTTCCTAAAGGAAGTAACTAGTGTAGTGTCTCGTATATCATTTAAGAAATGTAAGCTGACTGTCTCGTAACTAAAATCATGGTTGACCAAATGCTACAATATAAATGAAAAATAAAAAGTTTGCCAAATGCCACTTTTTCTTAACAAGGGTTACGAAATGAAACGTTGTCCAAATGGGATGTAGCCAAAAATGTATTACAGTTAGAAATAAGCTTATTAAAAAAAAACTGTGCTAATCTAATAGGGGGAGGCCTTTGCCCAGCAGTGGGACAGCACAGGCTCCATATAATAATATATATAATAATAATATCTAATTAAAGCAATTTATACACTGCTTGAGAGAGTAAACATGTCTGTGCAGCTGACTGTACAATATGGTAATAGCAGGTCACACAATATACTCTGGCTCTGTAATGGTCTTTCCACCCAGCTTACGCCGGTGTTCTCCTGTGATTAAACCACTTATGTTTTATAGCCTATGAGTTATTAGGTAAGTATGTTTACACTCTCTCACACACACACACATGATGTGTTTCTGTGTGGTTTGATCCACAGATCTCGGATACTTTCGGCTGTCGCCCTAACTTTATGGTTTGATCACAGGAGAATTCTGGCGTAAGCTGGGTGCAAAGACAATTACAGAGCCGACTGTAGGTGCCTTAAGTTTTTCAAACAGTATTACTTTTAGTTGGTTTAATTTTATTTCAGGAGCTTTAAAAGAAATAATGGGTGGCAGAGATATTGATAGAGATATATTTTTTTCTGACGATACATATCTGGAAAAAAATGAAGATGATATGGGAATCGAAGGGGATCATAATACAAATATAACTCAAGAGTCAAAAATACAAAAAACAACGTATAATAGTGAAATTGAAGAAAAAACACACACACAACACACAAGCACAGAAACGAGAGACGAAATTAATAGAATCACCCCAGTCCATCAGTTGGTACGAACCGAATATGATAGTATTACCCTAATGCGCTCGACGCAATATGACAGTGCTACCCCGTTGTTGGTCCGAACTGAATATGACAGTGTAACCTCGTTGTTGGTCCCAACTGAATATGACAGTGTTACCCCGTTGATCGAAACCGAATTTGACGGTTTTACCCCATTGACAAATAAGTACGAGAAAGTTATCCCTACTTATGATTATGACAGTCGTACACTTACCACAGAGTTACCAAATACGATTCAATGGGAGACCAAAAATGTCATGGAAGTTCAATTTCAAAATCCAACTATAGTTGTACCAGAAACAGTGTTTTCAAAAATGTCTTCAAGGAATCTTGGTTATGTGGTATGTAAGCTTTAAATTTATAATAATGAAAAATATGTTTTATGATGCAGAAATGTCCAAACATTATTTATTAAACACAAGTATTTGCTTAAGCGTCGATAACACAGGGCTAGTTTACAAGCCACAAGCCAGCAAGTTTGCTATCAGCTTGTAAACTCGCTCCGTATCATCGGCTTTTTTACAATCTGCTAGTGGAGAATCCTTTCCGACCGCTAACTCGCTCACTAGCTTTTAAAATCGCTAGCTTATAGCTTGTAAACTAGCCCTGTGTCATCGAGGCTTTATTGTTCATTCTGTTTATATTTTTTTAGTTACGCCAAACTGATGTTCCTGCGCTAGATGATTATCCTACCACGACTACGTTGACAACATCTACGTCAACCGCAACTGAGACAGGCACATCTATGACAGACACACCTACGACACACACATCTACGACAGACACATCAACAGCAAATAAGGCACTCAGAACCCAACACACAAAGTGAGCGTCTATATTCCTAAGTTGATCAGGTCCCAGATATATTAGTTGTACGATTATTTACTCTTCGATTGTTATATTGTCCACTTCTTTTGGTGTCGGCACAGCAGGTCTTCTTTCATTCGTCTCTATCAGCCGTCATCTCTGTACTCACGCCTGCTTTGGAACTTGGAACTAACTCGTAATACCGTGACCTACCTACTGTAATGGTATCCTACATGTGTACAACCAATGGCGCTAAATGTACTATTAATTAGTGTATTATTTGTATTACCTAATCATTTGATAAATAAATTGATTTGATTTGATTTGAATTACTGGATGACTTTTTAGCATGACTTCTACAAAGAGGTCAACGTTCCAGTTCAATGTGGAGAAGTTTCTGGAGCTTGTGGCAAACCTCACGTACGACTACGATACAGACCTGGTCCATAAACTCAACAAGACGTTTATTGATAAAAAGGTACTCTCTTGTAGATTTCTGTAGAGGAAATGGGCTATAGATTACAGCAACAATAAATAAATAATTATTTAGGACAATTAACACAACGCCATCTAGCCCCAAACTAAGCAGAGCTTGTACTGTGGGAACCGGATGGCTGATAGAATACATAAATACTTTTTTTTTTTATTACATACATTGAATACATAGAAAACACCCAGACTCAGGACTAACTCCAATGTTCATCACACAAATGTCAGTCCTGAAACGGGAATCGAACCCGTGACACTCGCTGTAGCATTCCAATGCACTTGCCACTCGACCATCCGAGTCATCAAGAATATAATATTTAGCATAGTTACCATCACGAGAACGCCTTTTTTTACAGTGGGAAAATGCTATTACGCATCCATCTTCGTGTTGTTATCGCTGTGTTATAGTTGATGTTAAAATCTTCTATTTTGTTAGGTGCCCACGTGTGGTCTTCCCACGGAAACAGAGCCGCCGCCTGAAATCGGCATAGACTACTCCGCATTGAGCCACACGGTCTCTTCAAAGGTAAGTCAATTTAAACTACACAGCAGCAGGAATTTCTATCGTATTTAGGTATAGGTAGTTGGTAAACCTCATACAAATTGGTCACGTTGCGACGATACGTCAACACAATCATGCTTTTTTCACTGCTGGTAAGTACTCAGGCCTACTCTCGGCTAGTAGAGTGAATGGATTTTAATACACACACTAAGCGGACCTAATGTGGATTGGTGGATGTCACATGCCAAGAGTCGTGTGTGCTAAGAAGAAGGCAATAGAGCAGATAATAGAATTTTGTTTTTCTTGTATATGACATGCTGGTTTCTTCACATTTTTTTCACCGTTGGTTGTGAGAACGTGACGTGACACGTTAACGCTACGACAGCTGTTGAATTCATTGTTTGTTTGTTTTGTTAGTAAGGTCTCTGGCATCATCTTATAAGTCACGAGCTACACAATATCTTGCAGTGCTTCGTGTGCGGGCTGACGACTCACGGCGTTCCATACGACGCGAACTGCGCAGACGCATTCTCTAACGAGTTCATCCCAATCCTGAAGGTGAACACGCGCGCCAAGCAGTACGTCACCACGTACAGAAAGTCCTGCCGGTACATGGATATGTGAGTGCTTCATTTACGTACAAGATATTCTAAAATGTATGTACTGATAAGTTTATTTGTGTCATCGAAAAATTAGGTTACATGACATAGGTAAGAGTGGTTAAAGCTGGACAAAAATACGGTTATACCGCGATTATCCAAAACTAATTTGACAGTTTTCCTCTTTTATATATATATATATTATATATATTAATTTATATATTATATTTATATATATAGATATTTTATATATATATGTGTTTCAGTTGATTTCAGTACAAAGTTACCCCAACAACTAAAACGAATATGACAGATTTACCCTGATTGAAATTACAGATAAAGTATTTTTTTTTTATAAATTAAATGTCAGCTAAGCTTACTCACTTTATCAGGCATCGGCATTAGGTTCTTAGTTTATTTGATAAATTCGAGGAAATTAAAAAAAAATATTGCTGTTTTACAGCGATAACTTTTACATGAACCGCTCGATGCCACGGTCCATCTTCGGCCGTTGGACGGGCGGGTGCTCCGTGCGATGGACGGATCTGAGTGGTATTTACACGCAACGCAGCTGTCGCAACCGCCACCACGCCGCCACCGGCCGACACTACGCCAGCAAGCGGATGGCTAAACTCGAGATGTCTCTCAAGGTTATAGATTCCTGCACTTACCGAAGAGTTCTTCTTCTTCTTATCGTGTCACTAGTTCTTTTGAACCAGTGTGGTGAAAGGAGTTCAAGTGCGCCTCGAAGAGGCTCCTTTCGTGCACTTGTCACATGCTACCCCTATCGTGTAGGGGTAGTAGGTGTAGGGGTTGGAACCCAAAGCATTCTTCTTCTCGTCGTGTCACTAGTTCTTTCGAACCAGGGAGGGTGGTGAAAGGATTTGAAGAGTGCCTCGAAGATGCTCCTTTCGTGCACTTCACAGATGTTTTAGAACTTTAGGTTCTGTGACACGCCGGTTTCCTCATGATGTTTTCCTTCACCGTTAAGTACATGTTTTAAATGCAAAGCATTGATCTTCGCAGACATCGTCACTACAATCATTATCGATTGACCATGTGCCATGTGCCTTCAAACGGAAATAGGAGCGGAGTGGTGCTGACAACAGCCTCTGTTCCAGCACTTGGAGAACGGCTATCGGCTCGCCAACTTTTTTCTAGTACCTAGCTGTACTCGCTTTTCGCTCATCGTCGGCGGTGGTACAAGTGCCTTAACGGCTGGGAGTCGAACCCAAAGCATCAAGTATCAGAAGCCCCCACTGCAGTCCCTGCGGGCTGGCCACACGCCGCTTAGTGAACTGCTGACGACTGTCTCTGTTCCAGCACTTGGAGAACGGCTGCATCATCAGCCCGGTGGCGTCGCTGATCCCGCTGTCGCGCGGCATCTCTCTGTTCGCGCGGTTCCACGCCTGCGTGTGCACCGGCAGCTTCTGCAACGGCGCGATACGTCACTTTGACATTGACATACGTTTGACGTTTATGAGCGCCGTGTTAACAATTCTGTCGTGGATTGACGACGTGAGGTGAAAAAAATGAAAAAGTTTAAATTGTGATTTTAACTTCCTTTTGAATGAGTTGTCTTGTTTTGTGGTGACGAAAAGGGGGTATGATATTGTAAAATTAAATATTTGTAAGACTGATTAGTGCTTGTTTTTCTTTTTGTTTTCAGTGCAATATTTTCCTTTACCCCAGTTGATGAGATTCCACCAGACAGACAGTAGACGATTTTACCCCACGGAGGAGGGAATATACCGCACTGTCTATGGAGTAAAAAAACATTTTCACAAGCACAGAAGAATTAAATACTACGTAATTTCACCACACATCTCCATAATACACAGACTTTAGCTGGAAGAAAGCATTAAGTTCGCCTGTGTACTCGTTTTTTACCTTATGCAGTAAAGCATACCTAGCTGACGCCCGCAATTTCGTTTGCGTTGCTATTTTGCAAAATTACATTTTTAGTACTTACTCTCAACTCTTGACGAACACATCCTCCAAGGTTCAAGTCTCTACGTTCCAGTGGTTTGGCCTGTACGTTGTCTATCAGTCAGTCACTTATAAAAACATACAGCAACCGACTTCAATAAGACATGAATTTGACCGTAGGAACCACTGAAAAGTCACAGGGAAGCAAAATACGCTTTTTATTTACTTCAAGGCCTTTTTTTCAGTTATTTTGATATATGAACTAAACTACTGAATCGATTTTGATGAAATTTCAATGGGACCAATCTGAAAGTCTCTCTCATACAATATTTTTCAAATCGGCTGATAAACAACAAAGTTCTGAGGAAACAAACATAAAAAAAATAGGACCTCTTCCTTTTTTGAAGTCGGTTGATAAAAATAACCAGCTCAGTAGCAACACAAAAGAAACAAAATTTCAGAGCGCGAATATCCTCTTTGGTACCTATGGAGTCGTATGTGTGCGTAGTCTTAGGGTAAGAACTTCTGTATCATGGGTCCCGAAAATCTCAGAGCACCATAAGTGTATGTAAATGGGGGTGTTCAATGAGGCGCGCTGATCGAGGGGGCTGCCTCTGATTGATGGTCCGTCGAGACGTCCTCATTATCTATGCGAGAGGTCGCGGGTTCAGAACTCGAGAGGCGGCTTTAGAATGACGGTTTAGGTTTTAGACGGGTTGAAAGATCAATGTGAATTGAAAAGTATGATTATTACTTTTGGCCTGATATGTCCCACTGCTGGGCAAAGGCATCCCTTTTCTTCAGTACTATCTGTTTAGTGAACTAAAAACAAAGATGAATAACGATGTTCCTCTAGAACACCAAGATAGACAGAATCAAGATGGAGTCGTAAACAGAACCAAAAAATTTCAGACACCTCTTCAATAAAAATGTTATAACTCCATTTTCAAATAATGTTTGTTACTTTTTACGATGTAGTTTTATTAACGATGAAAAAGCCTCGTAGTTTTAACATATAATATTAATTAGCCCTTTTACTTATCTTTTTAGAAAATTTGTATTGACCAAAATGTACTAGAAAATAGCCAATGTTGCTCCCTTTTCTTGGGCACATTTTCAATGTAATACTACAATCTTAATACTCTGTGGTAATACATTGTGTTTCTATACGTTAATACTTCTGTGACTAAACTTAATAACTGAAATTAAATTTATTAACAACAGCCGACTTAAATCGGACGGTTCTAGTGACCGTAGGCACCACTGACAAGTCACAGGGAAGCTAAATACGCAATTTTGTTCTCTTCAACGACTTTCTTTCAGTTATTTTTATATAAAAACTATACTGCTGAACCGATTTTGATGATTTTTTTATGGGACTAATCTGATATTATATTCTTTCAAAAATTTCAAATACCTAGATTGATAAAAAGCAAAGTTCTGAGGTGACAAACATTAAAAAAAAACAAAACCAAGTGGCAAAAAGATTGATAACCACCTCCTTGTTTGAAGTTGGTTGAAAACTGAAAATTATATTATTTGTAGTTCTAATGTTTCTCAATTCTCTTACAATTAGTTATTTTATACCTACTAAAACTCTAAAAGAGACAATTCATCTGCAATTTCGATTGCGTTGTGAATTTTCAAACTCTCTTCTTAGTCAGCTCAATCATCCCAGCTAAGTTTCAAGTTTCTATGGGCACTATTTTTTTATTTTTTTTATATACTTTTTTTGTATAAGAATTTTAGCTCATAGAGATAAAACAAGACAAAAAGCCACGAATGGTTTATTGTAGCCTAGATGTAGATTCAGCCTGTCGGATGTGTATCAGTTTTAGACCAAGCCTTTTAACTATAGGTAGGTACTTATTCTAATAATATTATACATATATTTTTATGGGAAATTAATGCCGACTTGCACCAAACTGTCAAAGTTCCTAAGCAATTGTTTTACTCGTTTGGTAGTTCTTAACGGTCAGAATCTGGACTTATTAAGAACTACCAAGCGAGTAAAGTAATTGCTTAGGAACTTTGACAATTTGGTGCAAGTAGGCATAAGAGTTACGGAAGATCTTAGAATATTGGAAGTGGTATCTAGGCACTACAATTTGCAAACATAAATAAACTTAGTTATGATTATATTATATCAATGCAATAAACACATCATAGGCCCAGTGAAGCGCGAACTCGCTAAAGACACTAAAGCACCCCTTAGCACCCCCGAACACCCCCAAACACCCCCTAACTCGTATTTATGACCCGGCTCATTCGATTTGGACAGTTGGCGAAATGGATTTCAAATGACAACAAATTCGGTTAAAAAGCTTTTAGTTAACAGATACATTAAAAGTACCGCTTTAGTTAGTGGAAATGTGCTTTTTCGGTCCTTCGAGCCGGATTTAAATGTACTAGATTCGCTAGGTATGTATTCTACTTGCAAAAAAAAGTATTTAAGTAGGTATTCTTTATAGAAGTATTAAAGTACAGAAACACAATGTACCTAGTTCTTACATTGAAAATGGGACCAACAAAAAAATTTTGGTCCGATGCTAATTTTCAAAAAAGAGAAGTAACAGAGCTAGATAACTATTATATATTCATATTCATTTATTTATTGTTTCATTTGCATACAGGTTATATAACTTAGGTGTAAGTGGCTTATAGGTACACAATTCACATGAACCCTATATAAGTTAAAACTACTCGGCTATCTCATCGTAAAAAGTAACAAATATCATTTTAAATTAAAGATAAGTGGGTATTAAATTTTTGTTGACCCTGTCAATGAAAATAAAAACATAAAATCGGTTCAGTAGTTAAGGGTAATCCTCAAATCCAAATTCCATACAAAATGCTTCGGACAAATACTCAAAAGATTTGAGGATCCCCTTAAGTTTTTAAATCAAAAAACCTGAAAAAAAAAACGTTGAAGTGAACAAAATTGCGTATTTTGCGTCCCTGTGACTTTTTAGTGTTGAATAAAGTCACTAGAACAGTCCGATTGAAGTCGGTTGTTGTAAATCTAAAACACCAAGTAGGACCCTTGGCCCCAGACACCGATTTAGACGAACTTACGATATCCCTAATTGCTCCATCTGGCCGCTCCCAGAGGCGTCATAAAACTGAGAATGTCGAATTACCACCACAATGAATGGAGTGGTCAGTCGATGCCACCACTGATTAGCCGACCCTCGCTCCGCGGCATCAGATATCCAACTACCAATTTACTTGCAACTGCATATTTTCTCCTATTAAGATCTCTATGCTATTCTATCTTTGCTTTGATTGACGACACAAATGGTCGAGTGGCTAGTGCATTGGACTGCTACGCCGAGTGTCGCGTATTCGATTCTCGCTTAGGGACAAACATTTGTGTGACGAACATCGATCCTTTTCCTGAGACTGGGTGTTTTCTATTTATTCTATGTGTATTTACAAAAAAAAAGTATTTAAGTATTGTATCAGTTTATCTGGTTCCCATAGTAGTAGAAGCTCTGCTTAGTTTGGGGCTAGATGGCGTTGTGGGAAATGTCCAAAATATTAATTTATATATTTATCTATCTAAGTGCGCCCGCAAACTTGTCGACGGCTATAATACTTACATAATTATTTAGACTGAATCCTAAATATTACGCAACTCAATGGTAAGCCGGCTCGACAAAAAAAACATCCAACTGTTTTGTTTAGTTGTTAAACCTAAACTACTGAACCGATTTTGATAAAATTTCTATGGGACCAATCTGAAAAAAATATCCACTCGAACAAAAAATATTTTCAAATCGGTTTTTAAACATCAAAGTTCTGAGTCATCATTGAAAAAAAAAACTTTCAACCGAATTGATAACCTGCTCCTTTTTTGAAGTCGGTTGAAAAGGACATCAAATACCTTTTCGATATCTCTTTTGCAAAGCCCCAGCCCAGATGTCTTTTCTCAAATATTTCCGCCCCATAGTTTTATATTGTTTTACATTTTCTTAGAAACTTAATTAAGAAGAACCAAGATCATAATCCAAGACCCCTCTTTATGGTTCATCGCAGTCGGTAAAAAAACGCAAAGTCACCTCCCCACCCCTTGCAATTGCGATCCGCTATGGTTTCCAAGTCATCTAACCACCCACCCCATGCTAGCTCTTATATCCTTCGGAATAAGGTCGATTATTCAATACTTTACAAGTTAAAAGTTTAGTTTCGGTGTCTCAAATGACTCGAGGTCAAATTAAGTTATTTTATGAAACCAAGCAATGATGCGATACACATAAACACGTTTCGATTTGTATATATGAATATTTTTATTTTATAAAATCGATCCTCTGCTTAAAAAAGGCTAGAAATCTACTGGATGTAGGTATAGTACAAGTGTAGGTATCCTCTAAAAACAAAATGTCTGACCAAAAATTAATATGTAATGAGCTAAGTTTATTTCTGCTACTGTAATGTGCAGTCAGCTGCACAGACATGTAAATGTAGTTCTCTTACTTGTCAGATGAAGAATGTCTTTGGAAAATTAAGAGTATAAATTATAAATGTAAAATCTTGGGAGTGTATTCATGTCTGTGCAGCTGACTGTACATTTTGTGTATCAGCGCCTTGGTTAAGAATTTACTGTACGCACTGGTCTGATTTTTACAATTCCACAAATTCCACATACCTACCCTATACAAATAGGTATGTATTATTTCTTTTTAAGTATATAAAAATTTCATTTGATAAAAATATTAGTTATCAATACATATAGAAAAACATTTTCAACTCGTAAGAGAGTTTTATATGAAAGGTGTGTTTATATTTGCAGTTTCAAATATGTATGTTGCTTACTGGTTGCTTATATTTTATTGCAAATGAACTTTGAGGGATGGTTGGAAAAATCAAAAAGGGGGCAAAAATTACGTGAGCTAATTTTGGTGATTTTCGACCCCCTCGAATCTTGGTGAGATTTTGCCCCCTAAGCCCCCTCCATATTTTAAGTGTTAATAAGTTAATCTGTGTTTGACTGCATTCGATTTTAAATTAATTAACTGTTTATAAATATATATTTTTTCTAAGGAAATCAATTTATTAATAATTATTAACAACAAATTTTAAATTTAAACTTTTTCGTGCGATTCGCCGAGACCACCCCCTCCCCCCCTAAGAGCCTCACGTGCCTTAATAAGTAAATGGATGCCCCCAAAGCTTGCTGTCCTTATTAAGAGTATTAAAGTTCAGACGATTTTCGCAGTACCTATCTGTCGTGTAAAAACTGTAGATCACCACGAGTCGAAGTGAAACGCGATCCGCTGTCACAAAGCATTGGATTCCTAATTTCTTATCCATAGTAAGTTGTATGCGTCGATTTTAGAATCCAGTTAGTATAGTGCGAGACGTTAGTGAACACGGCTAATTTGACGTCACAATCCCTTGGCTTCACTGCAAGAACACCTACAACTTTATCTTGGGTATAAATAGGCCCAAATTCATGCACAAAACACGCCTCGTGCTTCGACAAATCAACGCAAATTAAACTCTCGTCTATTTCTACGCCGTAAGTTTCAAAACACTTTGATGGTTTGGCTATTTTGAGGTCGTATTTGGCGAAGTCGTTGGTGAGGTACATCTTCTTGTCCATCGTAAGGACTGTCTTCCAAATGCTGGCTTCCACCTCCGTAACCGCCTTTTCATCGAATACGGCTGGCTTCATGGCAAATGGGTAGTGGTCCACGTTGATTTTGGCTACGGCAATGTCGAACCTAGAATAAAAGCACTAAGAGCACGGACAAACGAGTCGCCAATTATAGCGACCGGTGGCCGGCGTCTGACTGTTTTCATAAATTTTATTGCTGTAGCGGCGACACGTGTAGATGATGCAGTTAGTAAAAAAAAATTGCTGACTCTTAAACCAACTGCTGCCCACGGGTTCTGCATGGTATTGAGATACCAAACCATATGATTTTGTAGCAAAAACCTTTACCCACACCTACCGAGTAGTTAAAGCTCAATGGGATCAGTATACTTATAGTTAGACCGGAACCGTTATACCGGGACCGTTTGACCAGAGCCGTTATACCGGATGACGAAGAAGTTAGGGAGAGAATGAAAGCGGTATGTCAGAGACGCACACATCTCCACAAACGGTCCGGTCAAACTATAGTTTCAACTTGATTCAGTTGCAAACATCCTAGATGGATGTCCCCACCAAATTTTCCCTATAGAACATTAGAAGGACATACTTAGGTGTTGGGTTACTGTAGTTGAACTTCTCATGCAGCCTCCAGAACATGATGGGGTATGTGTGGGAGTAGTTCCTGGTGAAGTCGTGGTACAGCAGCACGCGGTGGGTGGCGCCGTGGCGGCGGCAGTGCGCGGAAGTCACCACCCACTTAACCAGCACGATGCTGGCGAAGCACGCGAAAGACCAGCTGTTTGATGAGTTGCGGATGATGGCTGCTACGTACGGGAACCTGGAGGGATATAGATCGATAGAAAATACTTTATTGCACTAAGGGGAATCCTCAAGGCAAATTTCCATACAAAATGTTTCGGACAAATACTCAAAAAGTACGCCGTATTATAGTAATTTCTCCACACTTTTCGTTATGTCCATGTTTATTGATTTCGTCAACAAAAAAAGTTAAAGGTTTATATTTTAATTTAGATTTTATACGTGTTTTAAAATTAACCCTACTAACTTAAATAAATACTTAAGTATATACTTCCAGATTAAAGTAGACTACCTAGTCCAGTCTAATAGACTACCTAGACTAGTCCAGTAAAGTACCTAGTCCAGTCAGTAGACTACATAGTACAATTCAGTAGACTACCTAGTCCAATCCAGTAGACTACCTAGTCCAGTCCAGTAGAATACCTACCTAGTCCAGTCCAGTAGACCACCTAGTCTACTGGACATACTGAAGCGTACTGAAGGGTCTCACCTCTCAGCATCGACAGAGGTGTTATCACTGAGCGCGATGACTCCCATGGCCCGAGTCAGCTGCTGAACAGCTCCTGGAGCCAGGTCGCGCTTGCGCTCTTCGAGGGTGATGTCGGTGGCGAACTTCACCATCACGCACACCGCCATGATGGCCACTAGGATCAGCACCGTCAGCACTATGCATGCTGCTTTCATTGCCCTGCGCAAAACATTAAAGGCTAATCCTCAAATCCGAATTCCATACAAAATGTTTCTGACAAATACTCTAAAAGTACGCCGTATTATAGGAATTTCTTCACACTATTCGTTTCGTCCATGTTTTTTGATTTCGTCAACAAAAGAAAGAAAGGTTTCATATTTTAATTTAGATTTTATACGTGTTTTTAAGTTAGTAGGGTTAATTTTAAAACACGTATAAAATTCTAAATTAAAGTATGATGAAACCTTTCACTTTTTTTGTTGACGAAATCAAAAAACATGGACAAAACGAATAGTGCGAAGAAATTACTATAATACGGAGTACTTAGTTATTTGATTATAACGGGTATTTATCGCGCTCACCTCGTATCAAATAACTGATAATCGCGAAAGTCTACGAAAAATACGGAGTACTTTTTGAGTATTTGTCCGAAACATTTTGTATGGAATTCGGATTTGAGGATTCCCCTTAATATAAACGCTTAACGCCTTAATAATATAAACTACGCCTTATTGTCGCTACAAGTGCTACGTCGTCTTATGAAGTGTACAAAACGGCCGACGTATCTTGGCGAGTCTGAACATAGGCTATGCGAACTTTAGCGCATGTACAGTACACTCATATTACATTGTTTTATATGTACACAAAAACGGGCCATTCGCACTATGGTGCGGATACCTCCATGGGAAACGTGTAGACACCACTTCCTAAAATTAAAAATTCTCACTCTTCCCTGTCTCTGCATTTTAATAGTTCTCATGGACATATTACGCAATCCGTTGAGATATGAAACATCAGAGAGTAGGAAGAAACGTCTTAGTACAAGGAGAAAAGACCTTGAAGTCCCAAGGTGTCCGAGGCTAAATGTAGCAATGCATGGCTGTCAATATCAGGCTGTTAACCTCTTTAATGCTCTCCCTACTGAGTTTAAAGCTATCGAAAGTCCAAATGTATTCAAAAGTAAATTGAAAAAGTTTTTATTAGCCGGTTGTTATTACTCTGTCGATGAATACAAGCTGCAGAAATTAAGGAAATAGTAAAATTTTATCATGTTCTCTGATTTTTAGTATTATGTAGTATTAGGTAATTGATTATAATTTAATGTAGGTGTAATATAATAATATTAAGCATAATTTTAAGTTAAATGTTCAAATGCGATTGATAAATTGTTTATGAATAAATGATATGATATGATATGATATGATATAATATATTAACGCGGGCGAAAGCGCGGGCTTATGCTAGTTGGTATAAAAAAGAAATTGGCATCAACAGTTTTCTATTGCGTGTGTACATGCGCTAAAGTTCGCATAGCCTATGTTCAGACTCGCCAAGATACGTCGGCCGTATTGAAGCTGTAGGTGCTACGCCGTATACGGCGTAGTCGCTGCAAGTGCTAAGTGTTGTTATGCCGTATATATGCTACAAAACTACAGATACTCGGTCAATTTTTAATCACCAGAAAAAAAAATACGCATAGTCAGTTGCCGTTACTGAACACAGAAATGGCAAAAAAACTTGAAAAAACAAAGTCGAATTTTTGACAAAATATTTTAATTAAAATTGGGTAACTGTTATCTTTATTCGTTTTCCTATGTATTTGCGTCAAGCGGTACCTTTTATTGATAATCATTTAAGTTTTATTCATCGTTTGGCAAACCCTAGCTCGAGCCAGCTCGCAAAACCTCGGCTCGGGCGCCGCACTCGCGCCGCTGTCACTCTGCCATTTTGTAGAAATCCAAAATTTGTACTGCACAGATGCAAAGTAGTACCCCGTCTGCATTGCCCATTTAATCTTTTTTGGTAAAAAATTGGTGGTGTATATACGCCGTATTGTCGCTACAAGTACTACGTCGTGCTTTGACGAGAAATGCCGTAGAGGTGCTACATCGTGTTATGACGTGTAGATGCTACGCCTTATAGTATAGTCGCTGCAAGTGCTACGACGTGCTTTGCCGTAGAGGTGCTACGTCATGTTATAACTTGTAGTTGCTACAAAACTACAGGTGCTACGCCGTATAGTCGCTACAAGTACTACGTCGTGCTTTGACGTGAAATGCCGTAGAGGTCCTACATCGTGTTATGACGTGTAGATGCTACGCCTTATAGTATAGTCGCTGCAAGTGCTACGACGTGCTTTGCCGTAGAGGTGCTACGTCATTTTATAACTTGTAGGTGCTACAAAACTACAGGTGCTACGCCGTATAGTCGCTACAAGTGCTACGCCGCCGTTCTAAGTATTTAATCTCGTTTCTACTATTGCGTACGGACACCAACTTCTCTTCTTCTTATCGTGTCACTAGTTCTTTCGAACCAGTGTGGTAAAAGGATTTCAAGTGCGCCTCGAAGAGTCTCCTTTCGTGCAGTGAGAGTAAATAATCAAAATGTGCGCTACTACTAAATTAAACCTATCTATTTACTTACGAAGTGCTCTGTTTAGTTAAAACTTTACTTCATAAAAACAATTTTGTTTGAATGTTGATTATATTTCATATGGGATACGCTTGTAAAAACAATTTATTGCTAAAAATGTATTGTTGTTGTTTCTTGGATGACATTTTGCCAATTTTGATAAACCAACCACAGATTGTGAAGCAGACAAAATCCATTGAAGAAGTTAGGTTTTATTCTAAAAGAGTTTTAGTTATACATTCATTTAAAAAAAGCTATACTATTTCCACTATTTCGTATGCGTTACAAATAAACAAAATTCCTTTCTGAGTAAGAGCTCTTGACGACATGGATGGTCGAGTGGCAGGTGTGTCGCCGCGGTGTTGCGGGTTCGATTCCCGCTTCAGGACAAACATTTGTGTGATGAACGTCGGAGTTTGTCCTGAGTCTGGGTGTTTTATATGTTATTAGTCTATGTAGGTAAGTATTTAGAAAAAAGAAGTGTTTATGCCTTCTTGCACCAAACTGTCAAAGACCCTAAGCAATGACTTAACTCGCTTGGCAATTCTTAACGGTCAGAATCTGTACTGTTAAGAACTACCAAGCGAGTAAAGTAATTTCTTAGGGACTTTGACAGTTTGGTGCAAGAAGGCATAAGTTTTATAAACACACGCTAACACATCTCGACCACAGATGCAGGGTCACTTCGTTCAGTGGTTGAGTTTGTGCGAAGTCTATGAGTCAGTCAGCATAAGAACAAAGCCTAATAAAGATAAAGATAAAGATAAATTTATTTTCAACAAGAAATAGAAATAGAAATGTTTTTATTTGCCAAAAAATAAAAAGTTACAACTAAACAAAGCTTACTAACTTATGCCATAAATACAATACTAAATACTAGGTACCACAGAGTACTTCTTCTTCTTATCGTGTCACTAGTTCCTTCAAACCAGTGTGGTGAAAGGATTTCAAGTGCGCTTCGAAGAGGCTCCTTCGTGCACTCGACACATGTTTTCGAACTTTTAGGTTCTACGACATGCCGATTTCCTCACGATGTTTTCCTTCACCGTTGCGAGAACGTAGGATGCATACATAGAATTTCCGACCAAAAAAACCCATTTAAGCATGACTGCCACCGGGATCCGAACCCGCGACCAACAGATCGCAAGGCAAGGCCTCATCCACTCGGCCACCACGTCCTCAGAGTACTTAGGTACTACTAATGTAGCTGCCTTTCTGAGTACGTTAGGTACGCCATGAAAAATTAATCCAACTTTCGTAACGTAAATGGCTCTACCATGGCTCTACACTACAATCTCTCAAAACCGGTATCCTTTACTGACTATATACATATTATATTGTTGTATTAAAAGTATCCTGAAATACGCACATCTTTATCTGGAACCTTCCTTACTCCTATTTTAAGCGCTCTTTTTACTCGACTGCCAAGGAAGGGTTATGTTTTTCGCGCGTATCTTGTATGTATGTAAATTTCTGGGTTACCTCGTATCTTCCCAACGGCTGGATGGATTTTGACAGTTGAGGTATCGTAAGATTCGTCTCAATAACCCGAGTGTTCTTAGATGGGTTTTTAAAATATATGTAAATCGGTTCAGTGGTTTAGTTTTTAAATCAATATAACTGAAAAAAAAGTCGTTACAGTGAACAAAATTGCGTATTTTGCTTCCCTGTGACTTGTCAGTGGTGCCTTCGGTCACTAGAACAGTCCGATCGAAGTTGGTTGTTGTATGTTTTTGAAAGCCTCGTTTTTTTATCCCAAAATGAACAGTAAGCAAGTAAATTTTGGGTAAATTCGGCCTGTTTTATTTACAAACGAATTGTTTTGTGAACAGAGAAAAGTAGGGTGAATGTACCATTTACAGCCAACTCTACCCTTAGCCTGCCCTTAGTAGGTATGCACAGTCAGCTGCACAGACATATATATGTATACACTCTCAAACTCTCACATTTATATAACTCATAATTTAGCAAAGAAAAGTGCACGTAATCATTTTCAAATTAATGTAGTCATCTACTTGTCAGAATTCTTGCCAAAAGAACAATGTCTTTGCAAAATTAAGAGTACCAATAGTTTACATGTGAAAGTTCGGGAGTGTAATATACATTTCTGCGCAGTTGACTGTACGTACTCTACGTAGTGTAGATGTTTTATTTTTATTGCAAGGGAGGGTAGTTTAGCCATAACTTGATTACATCAGATTTATAGCAGTAGTGAAGTTGTGGAGTCATTTACGATGTTTATAATTTAATTGTTAAAGTTTGATGATTTAATTTAAAACGGAACGCTTTCGGGAGATTAATTTATTAAAATGTGTTTGGGGCTGATCTGTTAAAGGGTAGTATGAATTACGACTTTTTATGTAAACTAGCTGATGACGCTACTTTGTTAGCGATGCGATTTTTTTTAAATCCCTTTCTTACGCACTTTCAGCTTTTGACGAACACACACACACTCCAAGTTTCAAGTCTCTACGTTCAGTGGTTTGGGTTGTGCGTTGTCTGTCGGTCAGTCATTCAGTTAGGTCCAAGCCGTTTATACAAATTGATAAGAGATATATATCTAAATTCATTGTTATTATGATGACATAAATCGATCATTAAAAAAAACACTATTTTAGCGAAAAGTCCGCCTCATACTTACTCAATAACATGATCTGTTATTTCTTTGATACATTATGGAGTACCTACTCATTCATTCATTCATAAATACATAGTAAGGTGGAATCAAAGAGCTTCTATAATTATGTATCTAGAGAGCTCAATCGCCATATTGTTTTATTTAAGGATTAAGAATTCTGAACCTTATAACTTGGAAATAAAGTTCTTTTATAAACAAGTTCTTTGGGTGGAATTGATACCATGACCATAATAACTCGACATGAACATGTTGACATGCAAATAAAATAATAAAAAATGTTTCTTAATTTTCAACTGACTTCACAAAAGGAGGAGTTTATCGTTTCGTTTAAATATTGTTTTAATGTTTGTTACCTCAGAACTTTGTTGTTTAAAAACCGACTTGAAAAATTATAAATAGAAATGAAAATCATTTCAGTAGTTTGGTTTTGTAATCTAAATAACTGAAAAAAAATATGTCGTCGTAGCAAACAAAATTGCGTATTTTGCTTCCATGTGACTTTTAAGTGGTGCCTACGGTCACTAGAACTTGTGTATATCTTAATACCTTATCTATTTTTTTTAAACCTAGATTATTGTCACTATTATAACCTTATAGGTAATAAACAATTAAAATTCTTATGGGATTTAGTGGTCTTATTAAACGTAAAGTTATGGTACTGCCACTCGGCGCTAGATGGCGCTGAAACCATACTGGCATGTTTAAAGAAGTTGTTAAAAAGATGTAACCGTAATTTTAAAATTAAAAATAGTAGAAAGGTGATAAAAAATCACTAAAAAATATACCTACAATATTTATGCAGGAAAACTGGCATGATAAGGACACGGTCTTGAGTGTACTTAGGGACTACGAAATCACACTTTAACAAAAGCAAGAACTAAAAAACAATAGGTACTTAATTACTTGAAGTACGGTTTTTTAACTAGGTACGTTCTTTGGAATTCGATACACTAGAGATTCCTATTCCATTGAACGCTTTACCAATCTACCTACGTACGACCTTCGCACGCGACAAACGGTACCTATCAAGACAAGAAATCTACATTGCAAACTAGCCACCATATTTGGCCAAGTCGAGCCCACTTCCACAAGTTTGATCTACCATCGAGGTACATAGGTAGATACCTTTTTGTATCTCAATGGTAGGTACATACCTACCTACTTAGCCGTAGGTACTTATATGAACTTTATAATACTACAAACAATTGGTGTAAGTACGTATAATTATTTTGGATTATATAAATACCTACTACAATTTTTAGCAATTTTAACTTTTGAACTAGCAAAAGTTTCAAAATCTGCTCCGTTTTGAACTAAAATAAAATGATGACTCAATGAGAAATTGCGGGAAACAGTGAATCAGCTGCTCGTAAAATCAATACACGCGTCGACGAATATTGAGGGACGCGAGCCAAAAGTTTAGTTTTAAATTATAAGTAAGCGAAAGGGACGTTCAATAATTTTTCTATTCTACAGTAAAAATTAGAATAAAAAATCTGTTTTTTTTTCGAGTTTAGTGCTTTTTGTAAAAATTAGCATTGACGTGAACTTAGCCGCAGGTGTGAGTGCATTTCCCTAAAACGCACAGATGGCGCAGTTGTGCTCGTGACGTGATGTTGTTACAACCGTATGGGCGTATGAGTGCTTGTGCAAAAAATTGTGATTTGTGATGTTTTATGTGCAAATGGAGAATGAAAACGGTGAGTAAATCAGCATAACACCATCGTTTAAATCATGCGATAGTTACAAAGCCGTGGACGTTACAGGAATAGCGTAGGAAACGCGAAATCGTGCATCTGTGTTACAGCCGTATAACCCGCCCGAATTGAGGTCGCGTCGATACCACTAAGTTTCCTACCTAACCAGTTCTTCCGAATTCGGCCGCGTTTCATTCGCGCCATCTTGTTGGAGAGCTTACAGGATTTTGGATAAATATATCGATCGGAAGCTTGCTGTAACCTAATTCTGCACAAAATTATATTCTACGTGAACTGGGAGATATAATCAATTGATACAAAAAACTCCCCATTCATGTCTTCACGATTAAAGGCCGCCCAAAGTTTTGTTGACATTGTAAATTTTCGCAATCTTACAAAACTCCTGAAAACTTTCAAAGGTTTCAGGGCGGATCCAAATGTGGCCTATTGACCTAATTAGAGTTTATCCTTGCTTCGCTAAAACTCTCTAATTGGCGTAATGTTTTCACGAGTTGGTATGGCCTTGTCTGGAGCGCCTACAGATGACATCAGAAATTTTAAATAGAATTTTTCTACTGAACGTATCGTTGTATTGTGATGTGTGAACACACGTCATTTTTATTTCGATTTTTTCATCAGCTCAGGAAACCCCGTCTCGAAACTTGCTTCCTCCAGGATTAGGCTGGAGTATATAACCAACCAGCCTTTATATATAAACAATTATGTACTTACCTACTTTAGTTACCTAGATACGGATATACACTTGTGTTCTGTGCTAGTTACCAATAAATTTTTAGAACAACATCATCGTCAACCTTTAGATAATTTTGAGGTCCTTAGTCCAGTGGCTGTTGGGTTTAAAAATGTAATTATAATTAGAAAATATTAATCTTAAGTTTTTAACACTCAAGAAATAAACTATATTACAGAATAATTATTAAATAGCATATTCTCAGTTGCTTGGTGTTCAGTTGCCTCTTCTTATCATGTTGCTAGTTCTTTCAAACCAGTGTGGTGAAAAGATTTCACGGACACTGTACACATAAGTGCACCAATAAACATTTATTACTATTTGTTGAACAACAAAATATCTCCAAGGTGGCTTGAGAGACAGAAACAACCACAGGACTGTTGTCTTATCTCATTTTAACCTCCAAAAAAATTCAAATTGTTACTGATTATAGCTATTGATTACTAATTGTTTATTGATTGTATAAACCATTATTGTGCAATAATTGGAGGAATTATTGCTTGGATAGATTTTGGTTGAGTCGCAGGTCTTATGTTATAAGAACTAGATTCTCAGACTTTTCCGGCTCATTAGGTACTATACACTCTAAGTGTAATCTAGTATAATTATCTCTCTAAATGTAGCTATTTAATTCTATACTAACTGTAGAACTCAAACAAAGTACACTTTTACCACAAAAAGATACAGGCAAGTTGCACTTGTATGCTTTCAATTTCATTGATTCTTAAAAGGGTCAATGACATTTCTTTGCTATCATAAGTTCTACATACAGGAAAAGTATTTTTTTACTAATGTTTCATCAACACCTGAGGAAACCAAAATTTTGTTAAGTATTGAAACCAAATTAATTAAAATTGTGACGATTTTACTAAAAAAAAATCATATTTTTTTTTATAGGTACTACTTATACTACTAGTAACTAGTAAAAGCTAGGTTAGTAATCATTTATTTTACTAAACTTATGTACCCTCTTAATCTACTATGTCCTTAACTCATTTCTATTCCCATTCTGTACCTATACATAGCTTTACTTACCTTAACAATTCATAGCTAGGAATTAGGGCCTCCAGTACCGGTTCCTTTTTCCAGTACCGGGATTTCGGTACCGGCACCCGACCGGAACCGGGAGTACCGGGATTTTCGGTACTCCCGAAAATAATTAGTAGCCTATTACTAAGTCAAAAAGAAAACGTCAGAAAACGATAAAATAAAGAAAAATCGAGCGAAAAATAACGAAAAGTTTAAAATTATATTTTTAAATTTATGTAATTTACTGCAAGCATGATTTGTAAGAGAGAAAATTCGCGTAATTAATTGATTATTGCATTAACAATACAGTCCCAATTTTTAAGTTATATTTTAAGTATAAATGGCTTATAACGAAAGTTTTGAAGTGGATATTTCTTTGTTTGCAGAATTATATAAGATAACAGTTCAAAAGTTAGTACGTCACATGCGTAACCACACTTTTAAACGAAGGTTGATTTGATTTCTGATATAAAAATAGTTTTCAATCTACTATTTTACTATTATATATATTTTACTATTTTACAAATAAAGTACTTATTTGTTATTTGTTATTAATCTTCACAAGTCAAAGCTCAATGATCATGTCAATGTCAATGATCGGCCTCATAAGAATGTTAAAATGAGAAAGTGCCGATTTTGTTAATTTCCTCTGTAGTTTATCACACTCATAGTCATATCCACTCATCGATATGTATATGTATATGTAAGTGTCAGTTTCTATATTTTGTCAAAGACGTAACGTATAGCAGTATCTACTTATACTTTGTTTTTAACCAGAGCGTCCTACCTATAATGAAATACTCAGCCGAAGCGTGAACACTCACTGTTCTGCTAGGTATGCAGATAAAAGATGCAAAAATACACTATGAAACGAGCTACGCCCGGAGTTTGAGATAATAGGGCACTATTGTCATTAACAAAGCTTATAAATCCATTTATCCATAGTCAGCTGGTTTTAATCAACATAAAGCATAGTCGCATTGCGGAAAACGGAATCATTATTCATTATTTTTTATGAATAGTAGGCTATTAGACTGTTGATGACAATATCGGAGAAGATGGAGAGACGAGCTAAACTCCTACTTGGAAGACAGGAAGACAGTTGCCCTTGACAGAAAATAGTGGAAAGAAGAAAGGGAGGGCCTTTGCCCTACAGTGGGATGATTCAGGCTCATAATAAACTAATAATAAGAAATAAAAATAATTCATTCAGTGGCTTAGGTTGTGGAGACCGTCACGTCTCAGTACAAACAACCCCAAAGCCCATTTCATTCTTTAAATAACATTGCATTGCATAGCATTGGGACGACGATACCAACTATAAGTTGATATTGCAACATTTCCTATGTTTGAACATCAACTCAACAGCACCTTCGAAAGTTAGTAAGATGGGCGGGTAGGATCCAGCAGGTAGAGGAGTTACTGTCCTTTCTTCTTTGTACTAACAGAATGCACTATTTAGCTATGTTTTTAAAGATTAAAACCCTAAAAAAGCTCTTATACACTTAATTTTAGGTAATCCCGAAAGTACCGAAAATCCCGGTTCTGGATTTTTCTAGTCCCGGTGCTGGACACAGACCAATATCCCGGGATTTCCCGGGATTTTCGGTTCCGGGATTTCCCGGTACTATGCCCTACTAGGAATTAGGACCACCTACTAGACTACAGCTTTAATAAGGACCGGCCCAGACATAGGCTCACCTGTCAAACATAATGAATACACAACCATACAAATACTCACTCATTAATTCATAACATCATACACCTTATTTGTAAGACATGAATAATAATGTATTTGATAAACTGTATGCAAAACTGACCATATAATATTAGGTATGTATCACTCTCCTTTTCGAGAGTAGGCTTGAGTCCCAGCAGTGGGAATATTATAGCCTTTTTTAGCATCCCCACTAATATTGCTTGTAGAATTTTTTGAGGTGGGATAGATGTCCCTCCCACCGAAACCACTGAATCGATTTGGTTGAAATTTGATAATGGGTATAGTTAGAAACTAGAATAGTACATAGGCTACTCCTTCTCATCATGTTCGTGTCACTAGTTATTTCGAAGCAGTCAGTGCGGTGAAAGGATTTCAAGTGCGCCTCGAAGAGGTTCCTTTCGTGCACAAGGCTACTTTTGAACCTGATACCATGCACTGCCGAAACTGTGAGTTGTGTTAGATGTAGGTAGGTATATAGTAATATGTTGAGGTAGGTTGACTTACATGCCTATGCCTATGCCTAGCATAACATCCATTGATAGGTCAATCACAGGGTAAATAACAGTGGTTTATGATTTACCTACCTGATGACTGATCAGTGAGTAGGTACTATAGAATTGTAGTACTTACTTACAATAATTAATGTTAATTTAGGTATTTTAATTAATAAATCTGTAGGTATAATCACGGCAAAATATGGTTTACACTATTCCATCCTCAATTGAATTAAGGTAAAAATAAAGTTAAATATTAATTATTCATAACTTTAGTAAATATTTAAGTACTTACCTAGTTATCAAATAAATTAATTAAAATAAAAAAAACTAATTCAAAACTAAGTAGAAATTAAGCGGATTTATTACTAAATATATTTATATAATTTGTTGATATTTATGGATTTCCGCAAAGTAACGCCTGAATCAATCAATTATCTTACCTAGTTATCATATTCTTAGAACAAAAAACTAATAGTTGGTCACCTAGCTTGATTCAACCGGGTATCATACCCCGAAATAAAAAAAAAAATATTAATCAAATGTTATTGGAAGGAAATACATACATTAGGTAGTATATCCTACTTCCTATATATATATAATATTATAAACGCAAAAGTTTGTAAGGATGGATGTTTGTTCCTCATTCACGTAATAACTACCGAATGGATTTTAATGAAACTTTACAATAATGTAGCTTATACATCAGAATAACACATAGGCTACAATTTATAAAGATACCGGCGCAGACGAAGTTGCGGGCACCAGCTAGTATTTGTATAAATATAATAATAATTAATTAATACCCAGTGAGTCGTTGTCTCCACTTAACTTAATTAAATTGCATTGTGTAAGTAATTCATAAATTAAATGAGAAAATACACATTCGAGAAAAAAATAAAACAAGAAAACGATAAAGCAAGCATAAAATCGATAAACAATCTCCGCGTTTATAATATAGGGCATGATGCTAAAACGGTGGCAGGAAGCCGCACAAACCGGCTCGCCTTGCCACAGCCTGGCTAGCAGTGGCCACGGCGTGGCTAGCAGGCGTTTACCGTGAAATCCACGAGCCGCAATCGCATTCTTACGGTAAACGGACTTTACAGGTTCTGGCAGTGCCTGGAAACCTTGGAGCTCCGGGTTCGATTCCCGGCCCGAAGCATTTGCACGATAATCAATTTATAAATCAATATTAATTTTCATAAACTAAAATATGACACAACTAGCTGGTGCCCGCGACTTCGTCTGCGCCGGTATCTTTATAAATTGCAGCCTATGTGTTATTCTGATGTATAAGCTATATTATTGTATAGTTTTATTAAAATCCATTCAGTAGTATTTACGTGAAAGAGTAACAAACATCCATCCTTTCAAACTTTCGCGTTTATAATATTAGTAGGCTTCATGCGCACTAAGGCAAGCCTGTATAACTGTAAATAAATGTAATGTAATGTGTGTATAATTATGTTATGTATTGTATAATTAATGTGTATGTAATCAGCAATTTAACACTCGGGCGCTTTGGGCTAGGCTGTAAGCTCATTTGTGTTTAAAATTAAAAATAAAAATAATGAGAGCACATGATGTTTTCAGCACGTGTTTAAATGCACACATAGAAGTTTCGTTCTCTGCATCAAAAACGGAGAGTGGTTTGTTCAGCCATAGCAATTAGGTCAAGCATAACCTACTGTAATGATACCGCGCTGAATTGACCGCTGATGTCAGCGCCGCAAGGAAAAGGCGGCAGCGATCTAGCCAGCCGCCTCAGACGCCTGCCCATAGCCTAAGGGTGCCTTTCCATCAGAGATGTGCTATGCAGCTATGCTACGAAAATATGTGACCGTTTCCACCAATACTAAGCTATGTAGCTGTGCGAGGAAGATGCGCTATGAAGATGTGCCGCCGCAAAATAGCTGCGCGAGAAAGATGCGCAGCTCGAGCTATGCGATGTATTGATAGTAGGGAAGCGTATCCATAGCACGCATCCATAGCACGCATCCATAGCACGCATCCATAGCACACATCCATAGCACGCATCCTTCCATATAAAAAACAGCTAGTTGAATCCGTTTCCACCAGTGCTAAGCTATGTGCACCATTGAATATGATTGGTGGATATCAAACGCATCCATAGCAACGTAGCATAGCACATCTCTGGTGGAAAAGCACCCTTAACATCACTGCTCTCTGAAATATTCAAGCAAGCTGCTGTCAGATGCGTCGTCAGCGAAGTATCAGGGTGAAATGTAGCCATGTCTTTTTCCAGTACCTCTATTTATAACAGAGTTTCAACTCGATCGAATCATAAGCGTCTAGTGGAAGCGCCATGACAATCCAAGTAATCCAAGAGTGTATTGGTATGTGCCGTTTTTGTTGTTCAATAAATAATTAAACAATTAAGCGTGTTAGAGGATACACGCTTAATTGCGGTTACTTTATCAACCCGAAATTGTGGTCTTCTAAAGTAATTGATTGATTCAGGCGTTACTTTGCGGAAATATTAATAAATAGTATAAATATTAGTAATAAATCCGCTTAACTTCCAAACAAAGGTCCCAATTAACTTAACTCTAGTTTATTTTTTTTGTATCTAAACCAAAGCGCCGAAAAAAAGTCGACGTGTTTCGCCTCTACACGAGGCATCCTCAGGAGATGTTCACTCGCCGAAATTCGAAACGTGAGTCCTCACTCAAAAAGAAAACAGCCGAATTAAAAAAATTTAAAAAAATAAATATATAATATAATTTAATAATAATATATAAAATAATTTTAAAATATAAAAAATGAAAAAAAAAACCTTTATTGAAGTCTGTTTAAACCGGCTTCCGCTTTTGACTCGCGCATCCATTGTTCAAGTCTAGGTCATTGATAATGGATTTCTCTGTCTAGATTCGAGCTATTACTGACCTTGAGAACAGCTGTGTAAATCGTGATCCAATGTAGTCATAACATTGTCATTTTCATGGTCACTGCGACCACAATAATAATTCTGACTCACAAAATGGTCAGATTTCCCTCTTTTCGATTTAACCACGTTTTCATTGACCGAAGACTGTGCTTTGTGTGTGTTCTGCTCTTGGGTTTTTTTTTCCTTTGTCAGCCGACTTCAAAAAGGAAGAAGGTTTTCAATTTGGTTGATTTTTTTTAAATTTTTGTTACCTCTTTGAACTTTGTTGTTATTCTAATTCTAATAATTTATTTCAGACAATGTCCATAAAAACCTAAATATACATAAATTTATGAACCGATTTGAATAATTATTTTTTTGTTTAAGAGGATATTCCTTTAGATTGGTCCCATAGAATTTTATCAAAACCGGTACAGTAGTTTAGATTTCAATCAAAATAACTGAAAAAAGATATCCCGGCGAAGTAAACAAAAATTCTCCCCATTGCAATACTTGACAATCGTATCTAAAGCGTCGATGAGACAAGGCTAGTTTACAAGCTACAAGCCAGCGAGTTCGTTTGTAGCTTGTTAACTCGCCCCGTGTCTGTGTGTATTTTTTTTAAATATTGGAATTAGTCTGGCATTAGGTAAAATAACCTGACAAAAATTAACACAAATGTAATTCAAATAACCAAAAACACGTTTAAAAGTTAAACACTAAACTAGTTTATTATTATAACAACCTTGTAGGTGTGACTCACGTCTTCTAATAGGAATTTAATACCGTTCGTTAGTTAGTTACCTGCGCCTTTGCGGAGATTATTAACAATTACTTAATTTAGTTGAATTTTTCATTTGTTTCTGACTTCTGCATGAGTCTCGACGAACACACCCTCCAAGTTTCAAGTCTCAGTGTTCAGCGGTTTGGCCTGTACGTTGTCTGTTAGTCAGTCAGTTAGGTCCAATAAAATCCTGGTAAATCACTTAGCCAAGTAGAAATAGAAATGTTTTTATTTGCCAAAAAATAAAAAGTTATAACTTAGCAAAGCTTAGTAACTGCAGTCACTTACTATACTAACAATAGGTACCTATCTAAATATATAGTGAGAAAAAATTTATAAACAAATAAATTTGAAAAGAAAAAAAAAATTACTTACTTAATGGATACAGTAAGCCTACTTAGTTAACCTACTTAGTGTGATTACAGTCAGAAGTCTAAAGATTTATTGGCAAAATTGGGCTCAACTCAGCGTTGTGCTGGAGCATGAGGTTCTATGACCCCATCGATCCAGTGCTGATTTTCAGTTGATCCCAGTGTGAGTGAAGACACGACCAGCCGGGAGCGGTCGCTGAGTCATTGCATAGATAATATAATGTATAAACAAGAGATAACATACATATTTCATAAGAAGCAAGTAAGCTGTTTAGTGGACAAACATCTCCCAACGAATATCCGCTCTGCCTTCAATAAACAATGCTTTATTTGTCATTACTTCAATTAATCGATGAGTCATCGAAATCATCAGAGCGTAGGCAATATTGTCATTCCGGAGGTCATGAATCAATGTTGAATCATCAGGATGCTGCAGTGGACGCAACGCAATGATCATTTAATTTATTTAAGAGGATATGTGAAACTGTCAGAAATGACAGCAACCGAATTGCAAGACAGTGATAGCGCAATTACACACTTTACCCCGAGTGAAAAGGTTAGATATAGATTGTTGTCGTTCAAAAGTAACTGTCGTAATGATAAAACTTCGTATTGCTTGAATAGTATTGAATTTATACAAAATTCCTTTTACATTTATCTAAGTTTTATTATTATATTCTCAAGTAATCACTGTATAACCTGTACCGTTACTGAGTAAGAATGTAACGCAGCTACTCCAAATTTTCACATAGCCTCTTAATTTGTATAAGAAATGTGCAATGTTAGAAACCGATATATTATAAAAGTTTTTTTTCGCAAATCGGTTCAGCAGTTGAGGACGTGGTGGCCGAGTGGATGAGGCCCTTGACTTGCGATGGTCGCGGGTTCGTATCCCGGTGGCAGTCATTCGTATATGGGTGTTTTCGATTGAAACAATCTATGTATGCATCCCACTTTCTCGCAACGGTGAAGGCAAACATCGTGAGGAAACCGGCATGTCAAAGGATAGAAAATGTTTACAAAACGATACAATTGAGCCATCCATAGACTAGATAGGTAGCTCAACTGCTCTTTGAAACTTTATAAACGAAGGTGCGGACGTCAGTCAGCTATATATCAGTATCTTACGGGTTGAGAATAAATATTTTCAATATTTTAAATCCATTTCGCAACCGATGACGCTAGTCCATGACCTAAACACAAAATTGATATTTTCCTTACTAATGATTCCGTCTGATGTCATGAATGTATTCTCCACGGTCAAGTCATAATAACAGAAGCAAGTACGAGAAGCAAACATAAAGGTCACTTCTTGTCGCCAAGTTCGTCAACGATACGGGGTACATCGACAGTAAATTAAAGATTGGGACACGTTTACAAAGGGACACGTTCTTTGTTACAAGATCATACTCACCCGAAAGTTTGAGTGAGTGTAGATAGATGGATGTTTTCACTCTTTTCAGTTATAATGCTAATTTGATTTTTTACACTCTAATTTTATCAATGACATTCCCATCCCAAGACACGATTGTTCGTGGTAAGTGTGTTGGACTGCCACGCCGATGTCGCGGCTTCAATTCCCGCTTTAGGACAAACATTTTTGTGATGAACATCGATGTTTGTCCTGAGACTGGGTATGGGATGTATGTACAGTCGGCTCTGTAATTGTCTTTACACCCAGCTTACGCCGATGTTCTTTTGTGATTAAAATACTTGTGGTTTATATTAGGGGTATATTTAAAGTGGTTTATTCATATCAGTAGTTTATTCACACACAAACATGATGTGTTTGTGTGAGTGGTTTAATCACAGGAGAAAACCGACGTAAGCTGGGTGTAAAGACAATTACCTACAGAGCCGACTGTACTCTTTGTAAAAATATATAGTAAAGTGTTGTATCTGGTTCCCATAGTACAAGCTCCGTTTAGTTTGGGGCTATATAGCGTTGTGTGAAAATGTCCAAAATATTTATAATTTATCCCATGTTCAAAAAGAATCCATTCGTCTTCTTCTTCTTCTCAAGAATAAAAAAAAATCTTCTCAAGAAAAGAATCCATTGATATTGATACCTCCAATTCTCAAAATCCATCAAGTAATAATCGTTCCATGTTGAATTAAAAGTAAGTAAAGTATTTCTAAGGCCTCGATGTTAAATGTTCCATAACATAGAAGGTCACTCTGTCAGTAATAAAAGTAAAATAACAATGTTTGTTGTTGTATGTAATAGGTATGGCGTGAGTCATTCATTGATCATTGAGGTAAATTGTGCGTAATGTTACTAGTATTTTGTCACGTGACAAACGGACAGGACAAGTAGCTTTCAGTTCACAGCAACATGAGGGTCACACCAATTTGTCCTGACTAACAAAATGAATAAAGACTGCCTCCAGGCTAAACCAGTGGTCATAGAGACTTGAAACTTGGAGGATGTGTTCGTTCGTCTTGAGTTCTGTAAGGACGTATACGAAAATTTAATAACTAATGTATACTATTTTTTTTAAATATTTATTCATTGTTTTAATATGGTTTTATGTTTTAAATATGTAAACTCTTGACAAATGTAAACTTCTTTAATTAGTATAATTGGTGTAATCCGTCCTGGTTAAAGTGAAATAAATAAATACATCCTCCAAGTTTCAAGTTTCTGCGTTCAGTGGTTGGCCCTTACGTTGTTTGACAGTCACTCGGGTCCAAGCCTTTTATTAATACTGATTGATTGATACACTGCATTTTGTAGAAAGATTCAAACAATAAATTTGTATATACTAATGGCCCCACATCTAAGGCAAGCCTGTATCTGACCTTGATTGCTAGAATGCTCTAACTTAGTCGCATTTGAACATAGTTAATGTGTCATACACATCTTGATTCAATTCAATTCAATCATTTATTGGCCAAAATGTTACATTGCATAACTTTGGTAAGTCAAAAAAAAAATGTATACAGTTGAAATGGTCAGAACACTACAAGGTCTCAGGTTTTGGGGCACAATGCCTCAATGCCCAAACTTGGCGTTGTGTGCTTATCGTTTAGCATGATGTGAAATAGTTACGTCATCGTTTCGATTCCCAAAGATATTAGGTTCAGTTCTCACTGGGAAGGTAGAGACTGGCAGAGCACTTTCAGTTTTTTTTTTTTATTTATTTAAGCGCACAAAACACATCACAATTACATAAGTATAATATCATAGGTTAACAAAGATTTCTGAGCTTGATTGCAACATAAACATATGTACGCACCACTAAACAACACATAAATACCGAGCAGACTACCTAACTACTTCTAACTTAAATAAGATCAGGGATCAACTAAACTAAACTTAAAAATAAATAAATATATAATAATACAATTAGGGCAAATCTGAGAAATTAGATTTCTCAGATTTATATGACATAAACTAAAACTATCTTATGCTACGAACTACTGAGTCACTCTGGTCATTAGAGTGGCTCACATTATTAGCAAAATCGAAATTGAGGATGGTCTTAACAATTTTAATAAAGTGGCTCAGCTTTCAAACAATTTTAAACATAAGTATCTAGATCATTTTTATTACAGCATAAGCTAACTACTACAATCTATATTACAAAATTTACAAAAGGTAACAATCGGGCCACCCATAGACCGTTGTAAACGATCTATAGGTAGCTCAACTGCTCCAACTCAATACCCGATGGCAGCGTGCCGAGGATACTGGCTGCATTGCCTCTTTGTATAGCAAGGCTTATTCTTTGGCCGAGATAGCTGCCAGCCCTCTGATCACGCCTCGCCTCGACCAGACGCTATGACAACATTTTGAAAACGCGGAATTGTAATTGTATTCAACCTGTAATTGGCCCTCTAAAGCTAAACTATTGTGTACTTAGAAGTATAAAGCTGTTGGTTCTCCAATAAATAAATTTATTTCACGTTGTTGAATTTATGATAATGACGGGCCCTGTGCAACACCGACTCTGTTTTCACAGTTTGATCTCTTATTTTCTCCACTCGTGGGTGAAATATCTCGTTCAAATTATAAGAGGTGGCACCCTGAGAGCATACTTTATCAAATACAATGATTCAGTGACCGTAAACACCACTGAAAAGTCAAAGGAAAGCATTTTTTGTCTGTTATTTTGATAAAATTTATATAGGACTACCTCTGAAGTATAGCCGACCATAAAAAACGCGTAACAAAGAAACAAAAAAAAGTACATTCGAATTGAAAACCAACAGTTGAAAAAAAAGGAGGCTTTCTTTGTAACTTTGTTGTTTATGAACCAATTTGAAAAATCCATTTTTGTTTAAGAGCATATACATTCAGATAGATCCCATAGGAGTCAGTGGTTTTGTAGACTTTCGCGATTATCACTTGATTGTAATATTTATCGCGCTCACTTCGTTTTTGTGTCCCGACGTTGTTTTGTGACGACGAACGAGGTGAGCGCGATAAATACCCGTTACAATCAAATAACTATCAGTGATTTTGATATAAAAAAATGTTTTAAATCAAAATAACTGAAAGAAAGTCGGTAAAGTCGACAAAATTGCGTATTTTGCTTCCCTGTGACTTGTCAGTGGTGCCTACGGTCACTAGAACAGTCCGATTGAAGTCGGCTGTTGTATGTTTTTGTAAAACCTTGGTTATATCTAAACCAACGCAACACATAGAAGCTGAAGTCTTAAAAAGCAGTATTATGCAATGATCGGCCCGCCTACTACTACGAGTAATCACATCCGGTCCGTCGCTCTTGGTCGTGGGTAGTTGGGTAATGGGTAATGGGGTCCCACGCGTTTGTAAAGGTTGTAGGGCCGCGAAAGTTGTTCCGAAACCACACCACTTTCACAGTTATCATTTTTATTTCAAAACTTGTAATGCTTTCCGAGAATGGAAAGTTTTCAGTGCCAGATATTTTTTCGCAAAGCAGTTATGTGTTAGCATTACTGTGTTCCGGTTGGAAGGATGCCGTAGCTACGAGCTAGTGAAATTACTGGGCTTTCAAGACTGACCAACAAAATAGGTTATGGTTACGGGCAGGCGTGATATCTAACACTCAGGAGAGCGAGCGCATCTGATCACTTGTTTACTTAAAAAAATGGAAAAGATTGAGATCGGGCCAGTGTAATCTTGTTCCGCTAATTTCTGTACCGTACCGAATTATCAAAGTGTAATCGTGTCCCGCATTCCGAACAATAGCGATAATGTAAAGATAATGTATATCTTGGAAGCGGCCAAATTTGTGAAAGAACATTCCGATTTGTTTACTAGATTTCGCGATATATATCCGACATGTGTAAGAAATCCTGAAAGAGTGGTTTTGTCTCGGATACCCAGATCTGCTCTTTACCATAAGAGTAGTTTTGCAATGTTTGGACAAATATTTAATAACGTTCCTGATGACATTAAAAAATTGCCAACAAAAATGTTTTGTAAGTAAATTTAAGAAATGGCTTATTGACAAATCTTTTTTTAATGTAACAGAATATCTAACTAAAAAAATTAATTAATTTAATTTTTTTGCATGCTGTATTTACGGTGAAGTGTGCGAGACTTAAACTAGTTTAAGACCTTAAATGTAACCATACTTCAAGCAAAAATAAATAACTTCATTTCATTTCAATTTCATTTCAACGTTAGATTACATTATATGTACTCGACATAGAGATATGCAAAGAATTATACCTAATAAAAGGAAGCATATAAATAAAATAACAAAAAAAATTGAGGCTAAAATGGGCGGCCTAATCGCTGATAGCGATTTCTTCCAGGCAACCACAATCATAAATAGATATCTGTGTTCAGTAACGGCAACTGATTGCGTTTTTTTTTCTGGTGATTATTTTGCAGTGTATAAATTTAAAAAAAGGGGAGTGATGAATTTGTAACTACAACTACAACCTGGTGGCCGAGTAGATGTGGCCCTTACCTTGCGATCTGATGGTCGCGGGTTCGAATCCCGGTGGCAGTCATGCGTAAATGGGTTTTTCGGTCGATAAAATCTATGTATGCATCCCACGTTCTCCCAACGGTGAAGGAAAACATCGTGAGGGAACCGGCATGTCGTAGAACCTAAAGTTCGAAAACATGTGTCGAGTGCACGAAAGGAGCCTCTTAGAGGCGCACTTGAAATCCTTTCACCACACTGGTTCGAAAGAACTAGTGACACGATGAAGACGAAGACTCTGTGGCAACGCGGCTCAAATTGATGTTGGCACCTGTTTCAAGCCTGTTTTTATTGAGCAAGATAAGATAAAAACGCCATCTAGCCCCAAACTAAGCAGATCTTGTACTACTCGGGCGAATGAACATGCAACCTGGCTGCCACTCTCGCTCGGCACTTGCTGCGTCCCCCGCTGCCCGCGCGGCGCCCTCTGTGTTTCTTCTTCCTCTAATTGCGAAGCCTTATCATTACTTATCATTACCAAGTATTACAGGACCTCTTCTCTATCAAGATTATCGAGCCAGGTGTCATATTCATTCGCCCGAGTTGTACTATGGGAACCAGATAACTGATAGAGTACTTTTTTCGTAAATACATACGTATTAGGGTAGATATAAAACACTCAGACTCAGGACAAATACCGATGTTTATGGCACAAATCTTTGTCTTGAAGCGAACCGGATAATGTAATGGCATTTCGTTGGCGAGTAAACGAAGTCATAATATTAAACTAGTACCTACGTATACAAGCACAGCAAATCTCGTGTTGAGATTTAGGAGAAGATTCTGTTTAGGTATCTGTTCAGGTACCAGTACAGTGGAGTTAAAACTAAGACTTATTGACTGCAATAAAAATACTGAATACTGAAAATACTGAATCTCTCCAAGAGGAGTCTTAGGGTGCCTTTCCACCAGAGATGTGCTATGCAGCTATGCTGCGAAGTTGTGAATTCTACGCTACGAAAATATGTGACCGTTTCCACCAATACTAAGCTATGTAGCTGTGCGAGAAAGATGTGCTATGAAGATGCGCCGCCGCAAAGTAGCTGCGCGAAAAAGATGCGCAGCTCGAGCTATGCGATGTATCGATAGTAGGGAAAAGGTGAACAACAATTCATCTTCTTCCATGAGTTCTTCTTCGCACATTGCGAGATATAAAATAATATTTTGCTTCAAACGATGGCATGTCTACTTTCAGCGAGAAACGCGGGCATGCTGTACTCTGCTCTGTACATAGCTACACCACTCGCGACGACCCATAGCAGGCATCCATAGCACGCATCCTTTCATATAAAAAATACATATCTTAGTTGAATCCGTTTCCACCAGTGCTAAGCTATGTGCACCATTGAATATGATTGGTGGATATCAAATTCATCCATAGCAACCTAGCATAGCACATCTCTGATGGAAAAGCACACTTACTATGCTACAGTACATTGACGCGCGCTATCTGCCCCGCGCACGCGCATGATAAGCGACGCGTGCGCGCAATCATTCCAACATGCCTCTACAGTGAGCCATTGTCTGACAGACTGGTAACTCACTTCCTATGATGCCACGAGCCTAACGACTTAGAATTCATTTTCTTCTGAAGTCTAATTGCTGATAGTTAGATTCGTTCTGGTTTGGAGTTTGTATTATAGAAGAGAAAACAAGAAATCCTGTATGAAGGACTAGCTAATGCCCGCAATTTCGTTTGCATTGCGAATTATTAAACTTCCTTAGTACGCCCTGAAGTCATACTCGACCTGCAATTGCCTATTTCGCTGCCTTTGCAATAATGTACTATTCTAAGTACGCGCCTGAACTTCTTGAAGAACACATCCTCCAAGTTTCAAGTCTATACGTTCAGTGGTTTGGCCTTTACGTTGTCTAAGTTAAAACATGTTATTGCTAGTTTTTCATCACCGAAAATTAATGCAGATTTAATTATATTACCTCAAGTTTTTTTTGACAAGATAGTCGGTCATCTGTTTTGCTACCTTCCTACACAGCCACGCACAGCCAAAGCACCAAGCTATTTGACACAACTTAATCCGCAACATTAACATCTCCCGCCGTATTTATTTCTCAACTTTCAAAATGGCCTCAATAAAACGGGCCGCCCTAATCCTTGAAAACATGCAGGCTTTCACGAATTCCCACTCGCGAAAACAAAACTACCCTTATTCGCATATATTTTAATAACCGCATTTTCTATCTACTCGGTGATTTCTTCCCGGATGCGTTATATAACCGGCTCCCATTAACATCTTCCGCCGTATTTCTCAGCGAAACTTTCAAAATGACCTCAATAAAACGGGCCGCCCTAATCCTTGAAAACATGCAGGCTTTCACGAATTCCCACTCGCGAAAACAAAACTACCCTTATAGGTAGTTCATAGTTATTTATTGGCAACAAGAGTAACATGTCAAATTGTATAGTAATATAAAATTGTATTTAATTAATATATTAATTAACATAGAAATAAATTATAATAATTTTAAAATAGTTTTAACGTATCTAATACATTATTTAATTAATTAATTTACATCATAAAATGATTGATCGATTAGCCACTTTTTAAGTTTCAGTTTGAATTGTTTCATAGAACTCGCATCTTCGACTTCTATGAAACAATTCAAACTGAAACTTAATCTCTATTTGGGAGACGGTTATATACTGTTGGCCCTAGAATGTGAATCAGCTTTGATGACTTAGCCAGGCGACGTAGAACAGCTTTAAGCTTATGTGCGTTTCTAATGCCGTACCCGTGACTGTCTCTGAATTTAGGATATTCATCCTAATCCAATCCCTTATTCTCATATATTTTAATAACCGCATTTTCTATCTACTCGGTGCTTGCTTTCTTCCCGGATGCGTTATGTAACCGGCTCCGAGGAGGCGCAGACGAGCCGCAGACGGCGCCGGCCCGACTGGCGCCTCGAACGAGAGGAGACGCACTCTCCGTCCCTCTCGGCGGCTTCTTGGCGCCCAACGTGGGGCCGGCGCCCAACGTGGAGCGATAACTTCCAAGGGAGGGATGCTGTTGTTTTTATGGCGATTTGATTTGTATGAATTTATTGGATTGCTTTTTCTGAAAATAGCCGAGATGTTATCGGTTGTTTTGATTTGAATTTCTATGGATTTGAAACTCGGGAACCCTTCTAATAGTGTTGTTTTTTAGGATTTATATTTATTGGTGTTTTTTTTAGATTCTTATATCTATTTTCGAGATATCTTTAAAAAGTTTTTGCGATTCACATTTTTGAAACAATAGTACACGGACTTGATGCCAAGAAATACAAACAATTAGAAACCTACAATTCAACACGCTGTCTATCGCTCATAATAGTAGGCGCTACGAGTATCATTTTTAGCTGTAAGAAGACGTTTAACTACTTTTTTTCGTTTTATAATTTGTCTGTTGGTCTTTAAACCATGTTTTCTTTCTTTGGCAGGTATAAAGACTGTGATGTGAACAACAAACCAACAAACAAGCCGAAACGAGTGCCTTATTACCCGAAACACGTGCCTGTCTTTAGTTGTTTAGTCTTACGAACGAATCGAACACGAACGAAACAAAAATATTCATTGGTAAGTGTTTTTAATTAAATTTTCTTTCATTTAAGGCTAATCCTCAAATCCGAATTCCATAAAATTTACCCTACTAACTTAAAAACACGTATAAAATCTAAATTAAATTATGATACCTTTCACTTTTTTTGTTGACAAAATCAAAAAACATGAACGAAACGGATAGTGTGAAGAAATTACTATAATACGGCGTACTTTTTGAGTATTTGTCCGAAACATTTTGTATGGAAATCTGCCTTGAGGATTCCCCTTAAGAAGCAGTCCACGATGTTACATCAATCGTAAATCTCTAGGAGACGATATAGGTTTTTCAATATCCATTTAGCACGGTACTCTGTTGACTATAGGATTATGTTTTACCGTTCGACTGATTTTTTCACTTCTTCTCAACTATTTTCCTATCACTACTTTCTCTTCTGCAAGCATTAAGATTAAATCGTAAATAACTTCGAGATCTTTTATTGAGAGCGAGTTGCTAAGGAGAGAAATATGAAAACTTTGCCCATAAACATTCAAGCCATGCTTCTTAAAGTAACTTTTGGTAAATGTATTCTGAAAAGAAAGATCGAGGTTTTACAAAAACATAGACAACCGACTTCAGTTAGACTGTTTTAGTGACCGTTGGCACCTGACAAGTCAAAAGAAACAAAATACGCAATTTTGTTCACTTCAACGACTTTTTTTTTAGTTATTTTGATTTGATACTTATACTACTGAACCGTTAAAATTTCTATGGGACCAATATGAAAGTATATTGTCTCAAACAAAAAAAAAATAATGTTTTTTCAAATCGGTTCATAAACAACTAAGTTCTGAGGTAACATTCAACCGAATTGATAACCTCCTGTTTTGAAGTCTGTTGAAAAACATTTTGAACCACCTAGGGGTCTGCAAAAGATGTATGAGAGCCTTTAATCGCAAATGTGGTTTCTATGCATCCCTACGGGGGGTCTTGTGGATAAAACATAAAGAAAACTGTGGGATGCCTTTCGATGAAGATTGAAAGCTTTGGAAAACATGAGGAGGACGACACGGATGGTCGAGTGGCTAGTGTATTGGACTGCCAGGCTGGTGTCGCGGGTTCGATTCCCGCTTCTCAGGACAAACATTTGTGTGATGAACACCGGTGTTTGTCCTGAGTCTGGGTGTTTTCTATGTATGTATTGACAAAAAAAAAGTTTTTAAGTATCGTATCAGTTATCCGGTTCCCATAGTACAAGCTCTGCTTAGTTTGGGGCTAGATGGCGTTGTGGGAAATATCCAAAATGAATATTTATTTATTTTCATTTTATGACCTTTCGTGCCGGATGCAAAACTGTCGATTCTTAAAAATATTAAACTCATTTTTTTAATATTAAATAGAAAAAGACAAGTGTTTGACCACTACCTCACTTGATGGTAACTATGGTAAGTGATGGTGTGATTGAAGATGGAGCACTTGGCTAGTATGAACTTATTCACTCTAGGCTCTCTCTCCAACCAGAAATACAGACGCCGGTTTAATAAATACTCAACTTTGGTTATCTATCATATCTCATATCTATATTCAGGAATAAGGTGGTCTTGTGAAATATACTCGTATGAAAATATTTTATGAAGAAATCATATTTATGGAAATTTAGACGTAAGTCCAAAAAACCTAAATTAAATGAAATTGTTTATTTTACCAGAATTTGGTTAAATTGATGATTTTAAAACTAGTGTTGGTCTCACACACTTCACCGTAAATACGTGCGTACAAATAAAACACACACACACACACCCCTACCCTCACCTCACCTACACAGACACACCCCACACTCACACATAAACTCGTTCTTCATTCTTTACGCGTACCCACTCATACTCACAATATAGTATTTTGTTATTTTTAGACACATAGGTACTATTTACTAATATTAAATTTTAAATTGTTAAAATTAATTTACCACAGCGACATATTTAAAAAAAACCTTATTTAAAAAGTAAGAATCTGTTACTGGCAATAGGATAAGTTTAAATAAGTGTATACATACATATGGAGTGCTGTTGATTCTATGATAAATAAATAAATAAAAAAAAAACCATAAAATATTTAGTTTAAAAATCACAATTTATTTAGTTACTCATATGCTCACAAGGAATCAAACAATAAATCATGTCAATTAACTGAATGTCACTAATTTATCACATAAAAATATCTGTAATTAATTAATTTATTTAGGTGCTCGGTAAGCAAATAGACTAATAATAAAGAATAGACATTATCATTTTCAAAATTAATCAATTATGGGATATAGTTAACGAAACATCAACACTATCTCAATGAAAACAAGGGACTTGAAAGGAGTTTTCGGTCTTAGATATGAAAATAGCAGTGCATTAAACTACTTTGAACTGCTATCTATTGCAATATGCAAAATAAACCGAACGGTCCACTTCAGATAAAAGCACAAACATTCGTAATTGGTCGTGTTAGTGGTGACGGCAGAGACACAATAATACAGGGAGATGCAAACAAAACTATAGATGAACATTTAGAGTATGAACGTTAGAAGTTATAGTTATTTGATTGTAACGGGTATTTATCACGCTCACCTCGTTTTTGTGACGTTTCGACTGTATTGCAACAGCCGTGGTAACGGGCTGATTGAAAGGTTGACTTATTTGAAGATTTTTGTATTAATTCCGATTGTCGCAGAAGTGCGATTTTTACGATTCATTTACAAAGCCACTTTACACTGCCTTTTTACAAAGAATCGTTAGCCGCAAGGAGTACTAAAGCAAACCCAGTAGTGCTCACATGCGATTCGTCCACTTAATTGTGTACCTATACGTTAGAATTTTTACCATGTGAAGACAATAAATGCATTGAGTATAACCAAAATCGCTACTACGCAAAGATGTACTTCAATCAAATAACTTCGGTCGTAAAGATGCACACACGCGGCGCATATGTACTTTCGAACGTTCACACCGATATTTTTAACCGATCGAGCTGGTTTGTGAGCTGTGCTACATTTTCCCTCTGCTTGTACTGTGGCAGCGTTTGAGTGGGAGATGCGAAGTGACGCCTGCAATAATACAGCAAGTGGATCTGATTGGACCGCTACTCTAAACAGTCGAAGTTTTAAAATCATAAAACGATTTTGTGATAGTAGAGCGCCGATGACACAGAAGCTAATATTTTTTACAAGCTGATTGTTGGCGTTTTTAAACGCTAGCGTGTGAGCGTGTTAGCTTTTGGGAAGGATTGTCAACAAGCTGAATGTAAAAACGCCGATGACACTGGGCGACTTTAAACGCTACAAAGCCGTGTGTCATCGTACTATAACGACGGTTTCTTTAAATGTTTAATGGAACCACGGACATACAGCGCGTTTTATAGCCATTGTTATAATACACAAGCAAGTAATGCGACGAGTAAATAGTTGATAGTAAAAGCTTTCCTTAAATATTATCAAAAAAATTGCTACGAAGAGCTTTGAATTGGATATTCTAGTACTTCAGTGCTATCTATATATAAAAATTAGAGGATATGCTTGTAAAATCAGACTCTTATGAGACTGGCGTAACAAGAGCTCGCACTTAACTTACAACTAGTTTTTTTTTTTTTAATTGAATCATTATTATTTTTTACATTTCCCGCTTACATTTAAAATTAAAATTTCTAATTGCCACTTATCTTATCATGTTTATATTTAAGTTCAGCTTGTAATTTACTAACCTGAGGGTGGGCGCTGATGCCTATCATACAGGGTAACCATTATCCTAGTTTAGGTATCAGTAGTAACACTAAAACTGAACCTTTTTTACCTTTAAGCTATCTTTAAAAACTAAATTGCTTTTGTATACTATCCTAAATGTAATAAGGTGCCAATAAAATAAATCATTTAAAAAATCTACTACTATTATGCTATGCTATAGTGCTATCTAGTTCTATCTTCAATATGTATAATCTTTCTGGCAAATAAAAACATTTTTCTTTCTTTTACCTCAATAACATGTCCACTTCGAGGATATGGCACGGAAACTATCATCATTAAACATTTTAATAAGAGTATATTTCAGATAGGAAGATATGAATGTATGATAAAGTGCAAGAAAGGAGCCTCTCTGAGGCGCACTTGAAATCCTTTCACCACACTGGTTCGATCGAAATAACTAGTGACATGATAAGAAGAAAAAGATTTAGCATGAAAAAAAAAACGGATTGTCACGAAATATTAAATTGAATTCACTTAATTCATCGAAGATATAATTTGACATCAACCAACACTTGTTATATTTCCGAATAAATACTACTTAATTATATAATCATATCGCTTCATTGAACAAACATGCCGTCATCGGCAGCGTTTATCTTCCAATTTAGTCCACCGTCAACAACAGTGTCTCTTCCATTACCATTCTTGTCAATAATATCTGTATCCAGAGAAGCGTCAACGTTGTCGCGTCGTGGCACATCCCAACCCTTCCCGAGTCGGCATGTATTACTTCTAAACCGCCGCCTTTACGTAAATATTCATAATTGTCGACATCGGTGCGCTAGGGTTGCTTGCGTCCCATTCGCAACCCCGCGCACAGCGTTTGAACCATCAGGTTAAACAAATAGGGGTGGGTTTGGGTTGACGGTTTGTTTTTTGCCAAATTGTGTGTCAATCAATGCTCTTTTGTCGACCGAAGTGGCCTCAGGTGTATTGTTAACGTCCCTTGCTATGTTACGGTTGGCTTTTAATAGCCTTTTTTGTATTTTATTTGGGCTCAGATGGACGATCCACACAAATCTTGTTCTTTAGTTCATAGAGTACAAAAAGTCCACTAAATCTTTTCTTGACATGATGCGGGGATTAATAAATGTGATCTGCAAAAAGCGTGCCGTCGGAGTCAGAAATCAATAAACAAAATCACTCCGGAAATCCGAGCGGAGTCCGAGATGCATTTCCATCTTTCACCGTCTTTTCACCCTCCAAATATCATCCCTAAAGTTTTATCCCGCGTCCCTATTTTGCAACAAGCGGGAGAGGGAAGCGAAGCTCGCGAGACGCATGCGTGGATCAACCCCTCATGAGCTTCGGAGAAGGTTGATAGTGCGAAGCGCGAAATCCTGGCGCGCTGCCGGGTTCCCGGAACATTCCCTCGTGGACCGTCCGCCGAGGCGGAGGTCCCGCTCTTTCAACCCCCGACCAACACCAACCTCCGAAATCACTACCTCACACACCACTCCAAGGCGCACCTCAGGGCTATGCTCTCTGCCCTTTCATATTCCTCTTCCATACAGTCACTGCTTCTTCAGTCATAGACTTGAACTCTCAATCCAAAGGTCACAGAAGTAACCCGGCAGGGAAAGAGCGAGAGGGAACAGTATACATTTAAAGTGGGAACGAGACGCCGCTATGGCACGCCGCCGGTCGAGGTAAGTGCCTCTCGTAAAGCCACGTGTTCAAACTTTTAGTTTTCAGCTTCAGGCGTAAATTCGGCAGCTGTTTGTTTCGATCGCTTTTGTTACCTCTCGAGGTTTATTTCCGGGTTCCATTGAACGTGTGATATTAAGGCTTTCTGTTTCTGCGCCAAGTTTATGGGATCCTGCTTTTGTAAATGCCGTTTGTTCAGGAGGGGTCGATTTTGCGACGTTTTATTCAAATTGCGTCTCACGTGTCTGGAAATGATTTATTTGTTTGAGGAAAACCTTTAAGTGCACGATTTAATTTGAATGACTAATATCAAAATTTATTATTAAATTTATTACCACTTTCGCCCACTTCTTTTTTTGAAATTGTTTTTTCTAATATTAAGAAATCAATTCAAATAATTTAGTATCCACTATCACAGCAGAAAATCTCTATCAAACTACAATTTGTCAACTACTATTAACCTAATTTAGTAATTCCTGACAATTTTAAGTTATTCGCTATTATCGTCAACCAAAACGAAGTTAATCAGTACATTATTACTCAACCCCCTCAACTTCGTCAATCGTCAATTAGTCAGGACGAAGCCTTTCATGATATACTCACTGACGCTCGCAACATAGTTCGCGTTGCGTTTTTTCAAAATTCATTTCATATTTCTCACTTTTAGCACTTGACGAAAAAATCGTCGAAGTTTCAAGTCTCTACCTTCAGTGGTTTTGTCTGTACGTTGTCTATCAGTCAGGCAAGACCAGGCCTTGTATATTGGTTTCTTATGCTGCAATTTATGAATTACCGTCTATTGAAAACTTGTTTTATCTGCAATGTATATTTGAAATAGACCATGCACCCTTTCTTTACTTTGCCAACGGATTTCGCAAATAATTACTAAATTAATCTTCTCGTCTTATAATCAGTGATTTTCTGGATATTTTAGTTTCATGAATATTTCGAACCTAAACTTATAACTGTTATACTGTACGGGTTTTCAAAAATTAGCAAAGTACTTTATTCAGTTTTGTTATATTACATAATATTTAGCCTGAAAATAATTTGGTTATTTTACAAGATATCAAGAAAGTACGCACATTTTTGTTCAAGAACATCGTTTTTCAATAATAATTAATTGATTCAAGCGTTACTTTGCACAAATCCATAACAAATAAAAATGGAAGAAAAATTTTTAGTAAAAAATTCGGCTTCCAGCCTCAGCCTCTAGGTTTGGCTTTTACTTACATTTTCTAGACAATGTTAGCGGATATTATGCTGAATTTTTTTTTTCTATCTATTTTATGTTATATACACCCCGTTCGTCATCTCCAATTAAATATATTTAATCATACAGTTTGTAATCAATTAGTCTTTATACCTACGCCTTCCTGTCTGATTATCTTCATTGAATCCATCAATACGGCTAACAACATGATTACCCGGGGCTCTATGAATCTCGGCACGATCGTTAGCCTCGTCATTCATTACTTCTTCACCAATTTCCTCGTCAGCGGGAGCTCCGCGCCCTGCGGGGCTGATGGCATTAAGCTCGTTTTAAATAGATTGAGTTTTATTGATGTTGGAATGACTTGATAGTTGATCATTGTTCATGATCATTCATTATCATGTATTTCGTTATCAGGAGCAGTATTTTATCATCATCATTCTCAGCATTTATCTTTCCAGTATTGGATGCATGCTTTTCCCAATATCCTCTATTCCGCTTTATTCTCAGTAGGTACTACGTATCCACTGTCGTCCAGCTAAGGATTTAATATCACCGGCCATCGTTCTTTGAGTCTCCCTGGTTTCCCTTCCTGTGCGAAGTATCCAGTCCGTCACTTTGAGGCTCTTTCTGGCATTATTTTATAGTCCATCTGTAATAGGCTATGTATTTCGCATTCTTTAAGACAGGAGCGAATAGGTGTTTGCTAGATTTTCGAAATCAATCGTCAGTCGGCCACACAGATGAAATTGTGATCAATCAAAGATCTACTGCCTTGTCCTGCATTTGCATTTTTTTTGCTTAATTTACAAAAAAATGCGTAAAACTTTGACCGTTTAAAGTTGTATCTTAATTCCATTTGTAAGTATTCGGTTAAGTTTTATTATAACTTTAGTTGTCGATGTAACTTTTATCGGCTTCTATGTCGTATTTCCTGTTTTGTGTATTTTTATCCTGGTTTCTTGTTGTTTTAATTTGTTACTTCTCGCAACTTATAATTTTGTTTGAAGTTGTTGATAAGATCGTTGCGCGGTATTTTTTATTTGCTAATACTTTATTATTAAATAGTAACTAGGAGTTGAAACTCCTAGTTCTGGCGTCCAGGTTTTACTTATAAATTTGGTTCTGTCCGTCCGTAGTGTCCGTCTGTTTGTAGAGATATTATCTCATGATCATCAAAAAGTTTTATCATAATATGATGTGAAACTATTTCTGCCATTATAATTTGTTACATCCGCAGCAAAAACAATCATCCTAAAATGATATCTTAACAACATAATCCATATTATGTTAAGATCACTAAATCCTCCCCCATAGTACTCGGATGTACTCGTATGTCCGAAGTCCATCTCTATCTCCCCTAATTCGTTAATAGAAAACACACTATCCGATTTCCCGCGTTCGACACCGTGACGACTTCCGGCGTCCACCGGATGTACACTATGCCAGATTATAGATTGTCGTATTTTCATCAATAATTTTCCTATCCCTCGTTTCTTTTGTAAGCTTCTTGTGATTTATTTCTGATAATAATGAAGGAATATTCGGCAAGTCATTTTTGTGATTCCATTCCTTGGTTCTTGGTGTGTACATCCGCATCCCAGCCAATTAATGTACAAAATATTTTGTGGCCAACATATTGTGTGAAACAAAGTCAGCTGACAACAATATTAATGTTACTTTGCCGTTTTTTTTCATAATCGACATATCAGGTAATTGTTGTTATTTAGCGTTTCATTTCATTTAATGTTTGCGTAATCCTATGATACAATATTATTGCCCACTGTAATTTGCATGTCGATTACCGACGAAGTGTCTATAATAATGTAAAACTTTTTAAAGTATATAGTTCGGGCAAATAATTTTCATTGCAATACATTTCGCCAACATTTTCTATCTCTACATACTATACGAATTCTGAATTTCTTATTAGTTTTAATACTATACTTGTTATTTATCTATCCCTTACGACTATTTTCTCTATATTTCTTAGCATATCCTATCCAAAATATCTTTTTCACTTCTCATGCTCGTAAAGTTTAAATTCGTGCACGCTTTAGGGGAAGTATATATAATATAGAAATATATATATAGTAGGTTTTTTTTTTCATTAGCTCTAAGCTCTATAGTCAAATTGATGTTTCAATATTATTATTAGTACAATAGGTACTATTTAAACAAAATATAGGCACCTATAAGTTTAATAAGTTCCTATTAAGATTAAGAGTCTTTCATAATTATTTAAGGAATAACTAGATTGCTGTACCCTAGCAGGGTCTTTATATTTTAAGCATTTAGTAATTAGTTTTCAACTGTATCTAGGCTTAAGTATAAGGTGCAATAAAAACATTTGAATTTGAAGTAAAACTGCATTTTAGGCTCTAGGAAAACAAAGTAAGAGGTTTCATGCTGGAAGTTGAGAACTTAATTTACATTTTGAACTTCGGTACTTCATAATACCCATAGATCAGGGTATTATGGGGGACTTAAATATACATAATTTCACATTTCGAACATCTTTGTTACTTTGTTTTTAAATTACTAAATGGGCGCTAATTCAAGTTTATTTATTTTCCTCCCAATTGAAGTGAAATATCTTGTTTTTATCTCGGTCCTGAAGCCCATTCTATACTCGACTTGAATAACCAAAAATCTCGTATTAAATGTCTTGCTTCAGGCCCTTGGTGAACAAATAACTATTGTTCAGAGCCACACCCATGCTAAGTGACCTCATCCCCATTACCAGGGTAGACAGAGACAGCATCGCTGGCGCCAGACACGGCGGCGCCGGAGTCTATCGACCCCCTTCCTTAAGGGGTGGAAAGGGGGGTGGAGCATGCGTAAAACTTGTTTGCGCACTTTAAGATTATGGATTTCCTTGCCATCTATATCTTTATAGGCTTTCAATTTTATTGTATGCTCGTTAATTACCGGCCGTTATGCTATATTTGATTAGTTCTTTTGATTTGTTAGTGTTCTCAGCCTTATCTTTTCAGATAATTGATTGATTCAGGTGTTACTTTGCGGAAATAAATATATTTATACTATTTGTTAATCTTTTCAATTCAATTACTTTATTTTCCATAGGAACATACAAGAACACTTTGATTCGGCTTTGTTAACATTATTAAAAAGTTAAGCAGCTGTACAGTTCTTTGTCAAAGAAGTTGGTAGGGATACCATATCTTAATCTTATCTTATCATATAATAAGCGAACTTTTTAAGGTTCATGAATTTTCTAGGGAATATCATTTTACTTTTTCTGAATCAATCTTTGTTGAACATTCAATTTATTCTCATATTTTCATTTAGAAATCAGATACGCTAAACAATTTAGCGACATATTCTTCTGACAAAGTAACTTGATAATACGCTACATGCTTTGTATCAATACGGTAGCTTGTCAGCCGTCAGTTGTCACTACACTACATTGTGTCCACCCCTTTGTTTGCCGGCCTGGGGTGAATGACGTAATTATTGGATTAGTGGACGGTAAACAGTTATCAGATTTAGATCTTCGATGGAACAGTGAGTAGACTAGCCGTGGACTGATACACCACAGGGTCTGAAAGAAAATTATTTTGGTTGATGTTAGTGAGAATTTTTTAAGAATTAATCTCTCTGTTAATCGATTTAGGATTCCCGCGATACAGGCTTGCCCTAGTGCGGGGTCCATTGTGAACCATTGTGCAATATCTGTGTTTTTGGAAAATAAATTGATTGATTGATTGATTCAGTTACCGGCTATGGTATTTAACTGAATAACTTATATATTTAACTCACCTGTGCAGGTACTTCTTTTTTCTTAGTGCAATAAATATTTTTATGTTTATCTATCTATGTTTAGAAAAGGAGCATATTAGTTTCGAATCGATATTACTCTTTAGAACATATTTTTACGATTCTTGCTCTTATGTCGTTACACTCATTAGGTTTTCCTCCTTGAAATTTACTCAATGCTCACTTTCGATCGCCCCCTTCTTTTCTTAATTTCAATTAAAGCTTAATTTGCCGTTCAACATCCCTTTCTAAAAATAAACTTCTAACTGCATAAAAACCTCCCGAAACGACGCGGTGGAGTGATAATTTCGTAATTCCTTAAATGGCTATCGATCCCTGACCCGGATTCCACTATCCGACACGTCTGTTGCCAGGCAACGGCGGTGGCGTCGCGGTGGCGCCTAATCCACGTAGGCTCGTACCGTACCTACTGCGGAAGTCGCGAGAGCTTTGAAACTCCTTACTGGGTCAGAAGTAGGAGCCTTTGGAACTTGCGCCGTAGCTAACTTGAGTAGCTTTAAAGTCAATTTGCTGTTCTGTAGTCTTGATGTTCTGTGCCAGCTTACGGGACATGAATTTTAAAAAGAAAGTGATGCTGAACGAACAGTCACCCTTTAGGGTCGACCTACAGTGGTCGACCCAGTGGGTAGGTAATTATGTGGGATGGTTCGATCGATTGATGAACATAACTATAGCTTAGGTCGTGTTGGCAGGGTGGAAAGTGCCTCGACTTTCCATCCGAAGGTCATGGGTTCGAACCCGGTCGTACACCAACGGATTTCTGTTAAAAAAATCTATGTGTGCACGTGCTTAACGTTGAAGGAAAACATCGTGAGGAAACCGGCATGTTATATAGAACCTAAAAAGTTCGAAAAACATGTGTCAAGTGCACGATAGGAGCCTCTTGCAGGCGCACTTGAAATCCTTTCACCACACTGGATCGAAAAAACTAGTGACACTATAAGAAGAAGAAGGTGCAGAATGAGGTCACTCTTTTTATTCAAACATCCCGTTTCCGAGTTTCAAATACTTTGTAACGATCCAACGAGCCACAATGTACACCGCATCGCTATCTCGATACCGGATCAAAATCAACTTATATCTTATTTCTCACTAACTGCATGTATGTATATTCATGGATTCATCCCAATATACCCAATCAGTTAAGTACTTTCGGTGTGATTGAGTAGACCTAACAAACATCTCATAAATCATCAAAATGTTTGAGTTTGTAATATTATTGTTATGTTGACTTTGATCTCACTGTGCTAATTTCGTCTGAAGTTTTATTAGACCATTGATATTCTCTCTATTCCACACGCGCGGTGATTTACTGCTCATAGCACTATTTTCACTTACATTTATCTTTATTTGCTAAATCTTTCTCAGCTCCTGTTTCACACTTCATAGAATCACCATTTTTATCGTTACTGACACGTTTATGTTTATAAAATGTGAAACGATTAAAATGCTCGATAAATTCACCCCGCGACTCGAATGGGGTAGCTATTGATCCGTCAACGATGGATTCCGACGTATTTAGCCATTCAGATGATACATTGTCTGCATTATGCACCCTTGTAAATCTTTAGCATTTTATTTTGGAATTAAATAATAACAAAATCCAGTTTTCAATTATCGTCAAAAATATTTTTTTTGAACTAAGGATGGTAATTTTATTGTGCGTGCGTTTTTCTATTATCGCACCTACAACGACTTCATTGTGAAAAAAAGTAAGATGAACGACAATAAAGAACTGCATATTGATAACACAGGAACATAAACAAACATTTGCGAATCACTGAGTTTTTTGAGTATTTTATCTCCTGCCAGTTCTTACCGGAATCTATAATTTGGCTGGCATAAACATTGATCTACCTATAATATTTTCACTGCTGGTATTAAGGCCTACTCTCGACTAGAAGTGCGAATGGGTATACCTAAATCCACCATGAAATTTAATGCGGATTTGTGGATGTCATGCCGTTTTTCTCACAAAGTTTTCTTTCTCTCTAAATACACAACCCAATATTGGGTCATGTGGATTAATTTAGTGCACTTAAGATCTATTCAATAACATTTGTGATGTAAAACCCCCAAACGCAATCAGAAATGTGAATTCTGCATTCACAGCACGCTTTCGCACATTTTTGCGATGCACCCCGAAATACTCAGACGCGCCAACAATAAAGTCATCCACATAAACGGGACCACTACGCTTATTGAACTATTAAAATTCCAGCGGGCACCGTTCCCGCCTCTGGAACTTTAAGCGGCCCATCCAAAACAGTTTTTATGCAAAACTGTATGCAATAACTCGCCAGTTATTACCATGGACGGTTTAATGAGTCCATGTGAATCTGCTTATACCCCTTCGAAATGCTCAGAGCACTTCTCGGTGAATTTGTCTATATTCTTTGAATAGATCGAGAGAGCTTATCTCCACGAGATAAGACTCATTTTGGAAAAGTGTTCATATTTTGCGATACTGAAATGTCGGTTTTATAGCATTTAAAATGAATGATTGAGTGCAGGCGGATAGAAAATGGTTATATTATTCTGACCCATAAAAGTTTTGTTATTGACAGTTCTAGCTTAAATTTAGAAAAATCCGAATAATAATTTTAAGAAAAATTTAATAAGTTAAATATTGAATGGCATATGAAAGCAGTTCAAACTTTTATAAGTATAAACCGAAATATTATCTTTTATTCAATTGTTTCCTTATTATTTCTTTATATAACTTGGGCAAGAAAGTTATAAAAAATACAATAATACACCTAGTTACGCATGTATACATAATTCGTATAGGATACCTCCCTGGGAGTCTTGTAAGGATCATTTCCGTAAACTAAAAATACTGACCCTTCCTAGCTTGTATATTTTAGTGGTTCTCATGGATATTGTGCGGCATCCACTTAAGTATGAAACATTAGAGAATAGGACAAAGAGGCTTAATACTAGAAGAAAAGACCTTGAGCTTCCAATGCATATGAGGTTAAATGTGTCAAAGCATGGCTGTCTTTATCAAGCGGTTCTTCTCTATAATGCTCTACCTAATGAGATGAAAACAATTAACCGTCCAAACGTCTTTAAAAATAAACTGAGAAAACTTTTGTTGGGGGGTGCTTCTATACAATTGACAAGTTTTTGACAAGATAGGTTTAGTGACATAGGATAGTATGTAGTTAGTAGGTTTGCTGCTGTTAGGTAGTAATTTTGAAATTGTGTTCTAGTCTTTCTGTATTTTTATTTAATTTTTATTTTTGCTTTGTGTGTACTATAAGACATTCATATACGATTGTGAAATTGTGATTGAATAAATAAATGAATTCATGTAATTACTTAATTCAGAGCTATATCCTACCTAAGCCCAAGCTAAACTAATTCAAATTTTGGTCCGATATTATTTAAAGTCGAATTCACTCGACATAGGTAGTGAGTACATGCTGTTCCTATCACTGGATATTTATAATATTTATTATGACAGCCACGATAGCAGCATTCTTACTAACTATACAATATTCTGTGCGTCTACCGTAAGTTTAAACTAAAATAGAAACACATAAATATCGTATTGCGTTCGGTGAATAACCTAAATGTTACCTTTTCCTCATTTGTTTACATGTTTGGGGAAACGGTTTATTTTCGGATAAGTATGTACATTGTTTTACTTTCTCTCAAACTTTCGGGAATTTTCAAAACAGCTGAAAAATTAAAAAAAACTTTGGTAATCTATTTTTAGGACTTCTAATAATATCTGATATCCGCATTATAACGGGATTAAAATTAATGATAAAAATCCAAAGTTGTACATAGGAAAGTTTTGGAGGATGGATGGACCGGATGTTACTTAGTCACGCCAAAACTAGAAAAGCAAATGGATTTGTATAGACTGTTATAGATGTTAAGGATCTGAGACCGGACATCGGTTCTATTCTTATAACACGCAGGACGCAGGCGAGGCAGAGAGAGCTAGATTCCTATGTCTTGTCCCTACTCGTGTAAGTGTGAGTGGAGGATTCGAGCCGCCTTAAGGCCACCGACACCGACCTGGCTTAACAACTGCAACCTCATTGGTATAACCGGGACCGGCTATTACGTACCCTCCAAAGCTCGGTAGCGCTTTGTTAGAAATGCGTCATACGGTCACTCATCCAAATGGCTTGAACGCTTAATTAATGTTTCGGATTAGGAACTAACATCTCTGTCGCAGCCTGATTCAGTAAGTATTGTATTTATTACTTATATCTGTACTTTGCTTCATTGTGCTTACATCCAGATTAAGTTACAACGTAAAGTCCTTCTTTCATTTTTACAACTTCTGCATCTTTGTCAACTTAACCACTCGGTCCGATTGAATCAGCCGTTACGTGCCTTATCAAGTTATCACCTAACAACCACATTACCACATGGTCTTCACCTGTAAAAACCACGTCTCCCAAACGTCACAGATCGCCCACTGACAGACATCTGTCATCCGACCGTGGCTATTATAGGCTCATCGTCTATTTATACTCTTCTCGGAACTATCATCAACTGATTGCGCCATATTCTAGGCATGCTTTATGAATGTTTGGAGACTTGTCAGATATGGTGACTTGTGTAAAACACCAACTAGTAGAACGTGCTTCATCACCATTTTCACCGACAGGCAGGTGAGGTAGTATAAAAACTTAAAATATTAACTTTGGATAAGCTTTTCGAAATATCTAAGGTGTTACCTCTTCCTTCCGCTACTGTCGGTTTTTTGGCGAATTCCTTTAAGTGTTACACCGTTACGCGGTTTAAAACGAACATGTTATGCTGATTTTAGACCAAGGCGTAACGTAACATGCTGTGTGAATGGTACATTACAGTCTGTAACACCGGTCAGTACCCACACCATTAAATGATTAAGTTACCTGAAACTGAATGTAACTTGTGAAAATCTATTAAATAGAATTTCGCTGTAAATGGCTACTACAACGCAGTACATTTCCGGTAAACGATTTTTTAGAGCTTACTTTTATCGAGACGGTTACTACCCATATACCTATTCCATGAATGATCTGTCTCGCTTCTGTCTATAATCTATTATTATGTTATATGAAAATCAACAAAAAAACAGTAAATTAAATCCCTGCCAATACTTACAACTTAGTTACGACACCGACGCAAAGTGATGTGTATTCTTTAGGCCGCTAAAAATACATCGGGGGCATGAATGAGTTCCCACGACCCAAATGACGACGACAAATCTCAGTTGTTTTCAACTTTATTTTTATGGGTGGACGTATTGTAATAACTTTTCTTTTGTATGTATTCTATAAAGGTAGGTATTTACTAATGTGTAGGTAGGTATTATCAGTTATCTGGCGCCCTTAATGTGTATAAGCTTAGTTTGTGACGTTGTAAAATGTCCAATCATTGTTTATTTTTTTTCTTTTTGCGTAAAAAAAACTCATTTGTAGGTAATTAAAACCCCACACATATCCCCATGGTAACCATCTCAAAGATTATTAATTCTCCTAATTTTATCCTTAACTAAAAACTTATATAACTATGGGCTTCCCTTGTTTTGTCATGAAATACCAGTATGGTAGTGTATTGTCTATCGGGTAGATCTACACTATTTACGGGTATTTCAATCCCATGAAATAAGTGTTTATGTGTTCAATTGAATATGATAAAGCTCGTTCAGGGAATAGTTTGACTCAAGACTCCAGATTTGAGTCATCTCATGAATTGGAGTAATGTGTCAAGGTACACGTTTTCCTCGAATTGTAGCAATAAGTTATGAATTAAATCCTCAATATTACAAGTATTCATTCATTAATCGGTCGAGATGTGCATGAAACAGTCTGTTTTAAAAATAACTGGTGAATTTATATAAATTAGTCAGCAAACTCTTGAAGGAACACTTTGAAGTGCTTGTGTCGAGAGATTCATCGGATTGGGCTTGTCAAGTACCCGCGCGATGATCAAAATTCCAAGTAGGTTACATAGTAGTAGAAGGTTTAGAGCGGGTACACATTGGGCGTTAAGAAACGCGCGCTTAGCTAACGCGCGTTTTGAGAACCCCGAATTCTATTGAAGTGCACACATGTAAACGCGCGTTTGACCCGCGCTTGCATGTGTACACTTCAATACAATTCGGTTTCAAAACATCCAATGTGTATCCGCTCTTAGCTCAGTTGATTTGAAACGAGGCCTGAAAGCAGAGGTATCTTAGTAGAAATTATAGTATACATTAAATCTAAAGGCATTCCATTTCTTAGGAGTCTCATATAACCTTGCCTTGGCACCTGGTTGCACAGAACTTGCGGAAAAGTCATGATTACAACTCTTAAATCGTCTCCAACCGCCGTCTAGCCAAGACCTCCTAAACTAACTATAGATTCTGCAATTATTCGACAGTGTCGTAGTCTTTCGTGCAGCCTGAAATGATGTCAATACACCTGGCTTCAGGGTTTAAGCAAGAATATGCTTATGCTATGCACCGATTGTATACGTAATTGTAATTGCCGATAACATCATCTAACTGATCAGCAAACGTAATGTCATTCCTTTAAAAGCCCGTTCAGATCCCCGATCAGATGGTCTGACCAGGTTAAAGATAATGCGTCATTCTACAATGTGGTGCACGCAGCCAAAGACCGGAACCGCTGGAGAAAGGCCGTCCGCACTTACAAAATGGGTGATCACGATCTTCAGTAATGAAGTACCGACTACAGAAGAAAAATAGCACGGTGGCAGATGGCAGTTGTGTGATTGTGATCTCTCTTGTCCCCAGGAGTCCGCTGAGGAGCTCCCACAGGAAGCACCACCGAGCGCGTGACGCTCACTGCGCGAGCGCATTGAACACGCCCTCGCCGACAACTGGCGGCGGATCGTCGCGCCCAGACCAGTAAGTCCTGACTCCTCACAGGCCTTCTTTCCCATCTTGACTTTTTAAGGTCCCATCCTTACTTTTCACCGAGAGTCCGGTGTCGCAGTAGTGGCTATCTGCGGCCAACTGCATTGAACGTCCATACGAACAAAAGCCCTTTTTTATATAAAGAAGTGGCGAGACCAGCTAGGCGCTCTCCTGATGTAAGAGGTCACGCCTGCCCATAACCATAACAGTACTACACAGGACTGTGATTACCATAGGCCGGTGCAACACTGTAATAGCGCTCGTCCACATTCAGACATTTTGATGGTCAGTCTCGATATCCCAGCAATTCCACTAGCTACAGTGCCCTTCCAACCGGAACACGCTTTGCGACAGAATATCTGGCACTGTGTTGGTACCCATCTAGACGGTATCCTGCAGGGTATGCCTCCCAACGGTAACTTTACGAAACGGTATATCTCAGATCGGCTGTTGTTCCAGGATTCATACCAAAGCCGTCCGCGGCACCAGTCGTTTAGCCAGGAGCGACCTCGTCAGCGGCGCGCCAGCCAGCACTCCCTGGACCTTGGGGAACTCTCCGCAGATCGGGAGAGTCCAGCCCATTTCGCCACTATACACAGGTATGTCACACCTATATCTACTTATATGTATTTGGGATGAGGGCAGGAAGATGACATAGGTCACAACAGATCAACTGACTAATAACCAACTGTCAGCATGAACCAGTGGTGTATCAAAGATCGGAACCACATTGCTCCGTTACACTGCGTTGCGTCGTTATTTTGTACTGGCATTTGTAAATAATGCTTCCAAAAACTTGCACTGCTACGCAAAGGACGATTTAGTAACTGCAGAAAAGTGTGATATTCGAAAGACTGCCATAGTGAGACACCGCATGTGGGGTGGTTATATCCAGCAGTTGACTGTTACAGGTTGATGGGGCATATGGCCTTTATCCATAGTATCATCAGCGCGCCTATTAATTTGCTTGCTCAATCTGAGGTAATAAGAAACTGGTCTGCTATAACCCCAGCGACTATAGTCTGCTGTAACCCTAGCGACCCTGGCCTGCTATAACCCTAGCAATTCTGATCTGCTATAACGCTAGCGACCTTGGTCTCCTATAACCCTAGCGACTTGGGTCTGCTATAACCCTAGCGACTCTGGTCTGCTATAACCCTAGCGACTCTACTCTGCTATAAATTAGTATATACCATTAATCGAGTTTGCTGTCTGCCTCGAGGTCGGCAGATTGCGTCCATCGACCATTGTCTGATTGTGTATATTTTATGTTACTCTTCTCCTTCACAGAGCGCACTCGCTAACCAGAATGGCGACGCTCTCACTTAAGATATCCCTGGACAGCGGCAAGGTCGTGAAGACCATCCAGTTCGATCCCTCGACCACCATCTACGATGCCTGCCGCGTCATCAGGGAGAAGATCCTCGAAGCCAGCGCTGGGGACCGTAAGTACCTTATGCCTTTGGCATTAAGAGCTACATTTCAATACGCTAATTTCTATTTGTAACTAGTGATGATAACATGGTCTTCTCTTTCCCATAGCGAAAGAATACGGCCTCTTTCTCGCGTCAGAAGAAGACAACAAGAAAGGGATTTGGCTGGAGGCGTCCCGCAGTCTCGACTATTACATGCTGAGGACTGGAGACCTACTGGAGTATAACAAGAAGACCAGGAACCTCAGGGTTCGGATGCTCGATGGTGAGTAGACCTTATGAACACCAGTTATAAGACTCATTTTACAATAACAACAGCCCTGGAGGATCTCAAGGTTGTGATACTCAATGTAGTACCTTATTTCTATAGCCATAAGACTCATTTTCGTACATTTCGGTTGCAGGCACAGTGAAGACTCTCCTCGTGGACGACAGTCAGATCGTTGCCAATCTGATGGTGGTGATTTGCACCAAGATCGGCATCACCAACTATGATGAATATGGATTGGTGAGTTTCCTACACTCTTTGCACAGCTGTTCTGCCCATGGTTACATTCTTTTCTTTTCTATGAAATAAGCCTGTGGCCTGGCTCTGGTGTTTGAGATTTCAAACTACTCCAAGGGACATTTATAGAAAAGAATATAATTTATTATGAAACCTAAGGCGTTACATTTTTGTATAATTTATAATTGGTGTCATTTTATACTTAGATGTGGATGGCCGCCACATCTAAGAATAAAATGAAACATTATTAAAAGAAAGGCACAATAATTTATCATTTTAAATTGTACAGGTATATTTCAGTTTTAACAGAGTCAACTTTGTATCTCAATACTCAATAGTTTATTTATATCTATCTATCAATCTATGCTCCCATTTTTCGCTGTATTTCATTGTACACATTTGTATTCATATAGCTTTCACAGGATTCCATTCCTTCTTCCTCTTGTTAGCCAGTGGCCTATTTTGAAATCAGAATTTTTCAAAATTAGGATTGGACTTGTAGAAGAATAAACAAGCTGAAGTTTTATGGCCATGGGAAGGCATATTATAACAGGGTTGGGGTGATTAAAACAAATTGTTTTAAACCCGAACTTGTTTTTCAACAGTGTTTAAAACAGTTTGAATTAAAAATGTGTTTTTCATCACTAGTTTAAAAACACAGATTATACACAACTGTTACTTTTCCAACCCTTCATATTAATAACTTAAGGTTCTCTAAGCTTATATCCCAGTTGATTTTATGTTATTTCATCAGGTACGCGAAGAACAAAGAGAAGAACCGGACCCTTGCGAGAAGCCGAACTATGGAACCTTGACCCTGAAGCGAAGACACCAGGACAAGGAGAGAGACGTGAAGATGGACCAGCTGAGGAAGAAGCTCAGGACTGATGATGAAGGTACAGGACTACCAGGTCTTTTACGACAGAACCTTCAGAAGATGTATGCCGACTTGCACCAAACTATAAAAGTTCCTAAGCAATTACTTTACTCGCTTGACAGTTCTTAACGGTCTGAATTTTGACTGTTAAGAACTGGCAAGCAGGAAAAGTAATTGCTTAGGAACTTTTATAGTTTGGTGCAAGTCGGCATACCAGATTCCCTTGCTTAAGGATGCGAAGTGGAGATTTCGGGGTCTCCTTATCGTGTCACTGGTACTTTCGAACCAGTATGGTGAAAGGATTTCAAGTGCGCCTCGAAGAGGCTCCTTTTTTGCAATTTCGAGCGCTGTGATTGGTTACTTCACGATCCGCTCTTCTCCACTCTGCCAAACTCCGCGTCAATGGAAACGTTCCCTTATGGTCTGATGTTCGCGAGTTCGAATCCCGGTGGCAGTTGGATGGGTTTTTTCAATCGAATAATCGCTCTCTTAGTCGAGTGGGCATGAGTTCCTAGATAGATGGATAGTTTATTCTTCACAAAAACAAACAAAAATATACAGAAAGTAGAAAACAAAGGGAATAATAGTTGACAATGGGCGGTATTATAGCTAAAAAGTAGTTTTATTAATAAGAACGGTTTTACACCACTTACACTAACTAATATTATATTATACATTATAGAACAATTCATTACATATACATATGTAATAAATTGAGTAATACAAAAAATTAAAATCATTCAAAAAAATAAAACTTTTACTGCCATGAAGTTCATAGAATAAAGTCAATAAGAAAATTACAGTGAAAAACATAATTATAGTAGTATTAGGAAATACCAGAAATGGATTAAAAGACGATTTACAAACACAAATAGCTCATAATCTTCCAAAGCAATAAAATCAAGAACAGGAAAATATGCATGCGAATACGACGTGAATGACAATACCATTCCCTTCTTTTATTTCAAATGTCTGAGCCCGCGTCAGTCCACTCCAATCGAAGAGGTTGCTTGTCTTCTGAGGAGTCTGCCAACAGTAGTATTAATATGGGTACAGCCTGGCGTTGTCATAATAGAACGCGATCACGCAACCATCGCAAAATCGCGCGAACGTCGTCGGTCGCGCGAATCCGCGATCAAACGTACTAACGTCAAATAGGCGTCCCAATTGGCATCGCGTCGCGTCGCGCGATCGCGTGACTGATTTAGCTATGGTCTTCTACAGTACTGTTCTGTTCACGAGCCAGCAATCTCTTATCAAACCTTGTTCCTCAGTGAACTGGGTGGAACCTTCAAAGACTCTCCGCGAGCAAGGAGTAGACTGCGGCGAGACGCTGCTGCTGCGGAGGAAGCTGTTCTATTCCGACCGGAACGTGGACTCGAGGGACCCCGTGCAGCTCAACCTGTTATACGTGCAGGCCCGGGACGCCATCGTCGATACCACCCACCCCGTCACGCAGGACAAAGGTACGCCCGTTACACTCTTGTGACCGGAACTGTTCTATCATGAACAGGCGTAATCTTTAACCATCAGATGAGCGCCTACTTCATCTCGTCGCTTATTTTATTGAATGAATATAAAATAATCGAATTCTCTGCCGGCGTCAGTGTTTCCTGATCACTATAATTTGGGTGTTTGAAGACAGGCAAGAGTGAATAGGAATGAATAGAAAAATATTTATTTACTATAACTAGAACGGCTTACACCAATTATACTAATTAAAGCTTGTTAATATTTATTTAGATAAAAAAGAAAGACAAATTACCAGTAAAATCTACTAAAGACAAGATCCAATTCATTCCTGAAGTCATTCGAGTTGTTTATTGGTCGCACTTCCCCGTTGATAATAGTACATTATGATATAAGTGCGGTAAGTTGAGAATTACAGCCGAGGCGATATTGTTAGCCCGAGCCGTAGGTGAGGGCTACAAGAAAGCAGAGGCTGTAATTATCAAACCGCACGTATGTCATACGACGTTTTATGACACATTTGCGAGGAAATAAATAAAACTCGGACTTGACGACATTTTCAAATAAAAACAATACAGCGAAAAGAAACAGCGCGCGGAATAATTTTTACTGGTTGTCAAATTAGCGATGCGCGCGCATCAGCAGCATTTTTTTTTAGGTAAAGGCACAAAACAGCCAGTATTATAATAAAGTAAATTAATATTTTTGTGTTTTGTTACATTTAAATGGTTGTAATTTATGGTCAATATTAATTAAATTAAAGAATTAAATGTTTATTTATTATATTTTATCTCCCAAAGTTAATTTTATTCATAAAATATTGACCACTTTTCTGACATAAAAACTCAATGCTAAGATTTTAAAAAAAGTATCGTTCGTTTTAAACGGAGAACATTGATAAACCTTTCTTTTTTAATTACATTACCGCACTCGTGCGTTTTACATTACATTACCGCACTAGTGCGTAATGAGATACAATACGATATTGAAATTGGTGCAATAATAGAACCTTTACGAGCAAATGTGTTATAAATGGTTTTACAATACAACAATCCTATGGGTCCGGCGTAGTCTTCCTCTGTGTGTAAGAAAGACATGCTTTCATTCATGGTGCTTTTGGAAGCTTTGCCATAAATGTATAATTAAAATGTGTTTATTTTTGTTATAGCTTGTGAATTCGCCGGCATCCAATGTCAAATCCAATTCGGAGACCACAGAGAAGACAAACACACTCCTGGATTCCTTGAGTGAGTACTTCGACCCATCCACAATCTTGTATCAACTAGCTACAATCCTATGTTAACTATCCACAATCCTGTGTGAACTATACACATACCTGTGTGAATTATACACAATACTGCGTGTACTACCCACAATCCTGTGTAAATTATCCACAATCCTGTGTGAGTAATCCACAATCTTGTGTGAACTACCCACAATCTTGTGTAAGTTACCCACAATCTTGTGTGAAATATCCAAAAACCTGTGAGTACGATCCATAATCCTGTGTAATTCCACAGCCTGAAGGAGTTCCTGCCAGCTTCCTACATGAAGGTGAAGGGCATAGAAAAGAAGGTGTTCAAAGAACATCGCCGTCACGCCGGCCTCAGCGAACTGGACGCCAAGGTGCTCTACACCAAGAGTGCTCGGGAACTGAACACTTACGGCGTGGCCTTCTTCTTGGTCAAGGTTAGTAGACCTATTGAAGAGATGTCACTTCTCATGCTCGTAAAGTTAAACTTCTTGCACGCTTTAGGGGGAGTAAAACTGCATTTTAGGCTTTAGGGAAACAAAGTGATTGCTTATAAAATCTGTTCAAAAAGTTCAGTTTGTAATAGATTTCATGCCGGAAGTCGAGAACTTAATTTACATTTCGAACTTCGGTCCTTCATAATACCTATTGATCAGGGTATTATGTGGGACCTTAACATAACTATTTTCTAATTTCGATTATTGTGGTAACATCGAATGGCTTTCTTAGTTTTTGAATTACGAAATGGGCGCTCATTTTAGTTTATTTTTTTTTAATTTCCTCGCAATTGAAGTAAAAATCTTGCGTCGCTCCTGAAGCCGATTTTATACTCGACTTGAAAGTGTCGTGTAAAATGTCTTGCTTCAGGCCCTTGGTGAACAAATAACAATTAAGTTTTGTTAGAGGTTTTTTTTAATTAATTTGCTGATGATGTTGTTATTATTCAGGAGAAGATGAAGGGCAAGAATAAGCTGGTTCCTCGTCTACTGGGGGTGACGAAAGACTGCGTTCTTCGCCTCGACGAGAGGACCAAGGAGACGCTCCAGAGCTGGCCGCTCACCACCGTGCGCCGCTGGTGCGCCAGCCCCAACACCTTCACCCTGGACTTCGGAGACTACAGGTACCGCAGCATCATCAGACGGAACCTGAGGAGACATCCACCGCTTTATCATCAGACAGAACCCTGAGGAGACCTCCACAGCTTAATCGACACGATTGGTCGATTGGCCATCCGACCATCCGACCATCCGTGTCGTGTCGTGTCGCTTTTGGTGCGTAACTCGCAGCAAAATCGCTTTTTGCTGCGAGCGTGAGGAAAAGTTATTCGAATTTCGAACACCGCCTCGACGCTTAGGCAATGGCGCGTTCATATACTAATTTTGTCTTTCTACATTTTCTCACTGGTAGAAATGAAAAGTTGCATGTTTCACACGAGAGCAAATTTTTTGATGTCTCGTACCTTTAAATCACTCACTGTACTGTAGGCTTTATTTGAATCACTCTCTATGCTCGTGATTAAATTTTAGCGTACTTCGCTAGTTAATGATTTTGTAACATTTTGTATCCAAGCCCCTCAATCTCCTGTCGAACTGAAATGTCAAGTCCTGGAAAATACCACCACAAGTTTTTGTATGAGCCCCCCCGTAATCTCTTGTCGGACGTCATCTTCAGGTTCTGGGTATCGTTGGTATTAGAGCCCCGTAAATACCGTAATCCACCGTTGAATTATGTTGAACGCCCTATATATATTACATATATTTTTAATTTTTCTTTACACTGTTTAGCCCCAATTCACCCTTGAACATGTTTTTTTTTGTCATAATTATTAATACAATTTCATTCATTTCATTTCATTTATTCACAAACAATTTTAACATTGTGTCGGAATTTCTAAAACTAAGCGAATTTGTAAATAGTACAAATTCGTTATTTATTACAAATTTTAATTAACATTACAAACTTACAAAGAAGTCATAATAAACACGTTTACCAAATTTCAGACTTATAGATCCATTACTAAAAAAGTTTCATAAATAAGGTTCCACCCCCTTTCTCCCCCTTAAGGTTGAAATATCCAACAACCGTTTCATAGCTGGCACCTGCAATCACTAATAAACATCCATACCAAATTTCAAGCTTGTAGCATTTACAGTTCCAGAGATATTGTGATGAGAACTGTCTGTAACTAGCCACACTTGAGACAAATAAATGATTCATTCCCAGTGACCAGTACTACTCGGTGCAGACCACAGAGGCGGAGCAGATCCTGCAGGTCATCGCGGGGTACATCGATATCATCGTGCGGCGGCAGCGCGCCAAGGACCACCTCGGCATCGAGGGCGACGAGGGCTCCGCCATGCTGGAGGACTCCGTGTCGCCTTCCAAGTGAGTGCCGATGAGTTATCACTAGGGAGGGGGGGGGGGGAGGACTCATGTGCTAGCACACGGAGGTAGCACTCCGGGGCTAGCACTCGGGGGTAGCACTCGGGGGGTAACACTCCAGGGATAGCACTCAGGGGGTAGCACTCAGGGGGTAGCACTCATGTGCTAGCTCTCAGGGGGTAGCACTCATGTGCTATGTGCATGTGCGTGTATGTTTTCTAAGAAACATTCAAATCAATTTATATATAAAATAAGTTAATACAAATACACTAATTATTATTATTACATTTAGCGCTATTGGTTATACACATGTAAGATACCATTTACAGTAGGAAGGTGGCGGTACATTAGTTACTTTAACTAATCTGTGTATAAATGTGTCATTCTTTATAAGTATTTAAATAATACTCAAAGTCAGTCATAATACTAAAAAAACAGATAAATTTATATGTTTGTCTGGTTCTAGGAATAATTTACACTGGAACTGTGCTAAGAAAGTTTATTGAAATAAAAAACTTTTGAAATTGAAAATTATATATACATTCGGGGAAGTAGCACTATGTGCTAGCACTAGGGGAGGTAGCACTCATGTTCTAGCACTCATTAGTACTCATGAGCTAGCACTCCAGGGCTGCCCCTGACCGCGCACGTCGTGTTCCAGGGCCAACATAATCCAGCACGACACGTTCAAGTCGGGCAAGGTGAACACGGAGTCGGTGGCCAAGCCCGCCGTGCACAGGCCCGGCGCTGAAGGTAACATCATCATCATCAGTATCATTATTAACATCATTATTATCGGTACCACTATCATTATTATTATTATCGTCAGAAACATCATCATCAGTATCATTATTATCATCAGTATCATTATTATTATCAGTATCATTATAGACGACACGGATGGTCGAGTGGCAAATGTGTTAGACTGCCACGAGGTGTCGCGGGTTCGATTCCCACTCAGGACGAATATTATGTGAATAGATGTGTCCCATAGTACAAGTTCTGCTTAGTTTGGGGCTAGATGGCGTTGTGTGAAATGTCCAATATATTTATTTATTTATTATTTTAATTATTATTATCAGTAACCACTATCATTATCATTATTATTATCGTCATCGTCAAAATTTGATATTTCTAATTTGTAATATTTTTTATTTTTTCTTGCAAAGAATGATCGTTATCTGCAACAGAATTCATTGCTTCAAGAGTACAGGGTTTTTTTTTTTTAAATCATTCGTGTTGTGTGTGTTCCGTCAAAAGTAAATTAAAAAAAAAACAAAATATGCAGTTATTGTTTTCTTATAAATCAAAGGCCATCAGTGCCCTTCTCACAAAGAACACCCTGTATATTTGTATATTAAAAAAAACAGGTTATCTGGTTCCCATCGTACAAGCTTGCTTAGTTTGGGAATCGATTGCGTTTATAGTACAATCATAGATTGTAAATTTTAATAAAGTTCATATAATGTATCTCTGCGTCAGAGAAAACTGAACCTTATTTCCATAACAATAAAGTGCAGATTTCTCACTATTATATTTAGTTATTTTTTTCTTATTTTGCATTTATTATTATTATGTTGAGCTTGTTTTAGCGTGTACAATGCTTCGTAGGTGCTAAGCCGATATCCGTGGGTCACGTGACGGGCGCGCAGCAGACCACCGTGTCCGGACAGATCATAACGGGACACGCGCCGCCCGCCGTTCGTATACTTTACATACGCTTTATATGATTTGTCTGAATTATTTGCATGTACTGTGTCAAAGTTTGTGTGTGATTTTCAACGGGAAATTTAATGGTGCTTATAGGCTTGAGTGTTCACTTGTAATAGAACATCGAACAGAGCTGTACATAGAGCCAAACATCATCAACATCAAACATGCGATTATTTTACTGGACATTGTTATTCAAACTTAAATATTATGTAATTTTTAGATACATTGATCGAGATCGAGATTATGAGCAACTTAAGCCATAAGTATAAATTAAGAGAAAATTTTTATACTGTATTCTACAGTGCAGTATGTGACTCTACTTTATACCTACATTCATAAGACCAGTCTGTAACTAACAATACTTGATTCATTCATTCATTCATCGCTACGAACATTTTCGCGCTTGTTGTACCGAACCTTCTTAGTAAATGCTTGTCAAAAAATGTATGCTCATTACAAGTGAAAGCTTAAGTCTATCAGAACCATTATTTATTGCGATGTACTTAATGTAGCATCCAATAATGGATTTGTTTGTATGTTATTCTTGGGTTGGTCACACTTGAACGAATAACAATATTATTTTATTGGGACTATCTCGGCGTTGAAATGATTATGTACATTCTAATAATGCACAGCCCGATTATATGCCATTAAATGACTTCTAAATCGTGCTGTGCTTTCTTAGGCTGTAAATAAAATAATTAAAACGTGACAGGCATGCACGACCCGATAAAACATGACCAATGCAACCTGTATCCAGACCTGAATTACACGTATTGGATTTTTATACTATTGAGTACCTCTATTTCGATTTTAAAAAGTATGACATTGATTTGATGTTGATTTTCTTTGTTCCACGCCGACTTGGATTAAATGTACAGTCATCGAAATATCATGTGTAGGTATTCCAATTATTCATGCCTTTTACATTTAACTACAAACAGCTTTGACTCTTATCGGAATACTTATATGTAATCGCAACGAAATTGTGTGTTTGAAGTTATCAGCAGTTATAAAGGCATGCCTTGCAGCCCTAGTTTGAGTGTTTCCTTGTTACCTTATTGCTAAAAACAAGATGTCTAAGCCTAGGAACATACATTTAGAAAATATTTTATTCTCAAGCTTATTTCAAACTGTAATATTTTTTTTAATTTACCAGAGAAATGCAATGTAACATTTTGGCTAATAAATGATTGAATTTAATTGAATTTGATTCTGGGGCTAGATCGGCAACTGCAATCAATTTGTGTAAACATCTTACCTTATTTACCACATTGAAGCAAATAAATAATTGTCTATGTCTATGCACACTGCAAATCACTTCAGACGCATACAATTTCGTTGCCCCCACTGTAGCAGTAACATAACTTATTACTTGATGACGGCACCGTGGCTTAGTTGGTAGTGACCCTGCCTACGAAGCTTGGTGTTCCGGGTTCGATCCCCGGCCGGGGCAAATATTTGTGTGACGAACACGAATGTTTGATGTTGGATGTTGTGATGTGTTGTATGTGTCCATGCCACCTGCGACACAGGGAATCCTAGTGCAGGAGTGTGAGTGTGTGAATGTTTATGTTTATACTTGTACTACAGGCGTCTCAAGTGCAACAGCACAAGGTGACGTCACTGCTGAGCGAGCCGCAGCGAGCGTTGCTCTCCACGATCACCGCCGCACGAGAAATCATCGAGCATTCTGAGCATTCGCTGACCAGGGTGAGTCAAGCAATCCTTAGATATCGACAACACACTTCATTTATTTTCGCTTCATTTATTTGACATCGAATGACGAGGTCATTTGGTCGCTGGCCCTTATATATACAAAAGGTATTTTTTTCACGATATGTTTCAAATGTTAGACCGTTCAGTTTTAAAAAAATCTAATAATGTAATGTTTATGTTTTTCTACAAAATGTTCCTAAAGTTTGTTGTGTACAAAACATCTAAACTTCAAAAAGAATGGTCCTTTCGGTTGTGATTTCTTTTTATTTCAACACTCCCTGTTTTTTACTGTCCAGATTCCGTGTCGTACATTGCATATTATATAATTTCGTATTAGTCTACTGAAGTAAACCACTTAAGTTTTTTAAAACGTATGCATAAACCTATAATGTATGTATATTGATCTATTTCATGTTATACACCGCCAATTTTTAGTTACCAAAAAAAACACTTAATCAGTTGCCGTTACTGAACACGGATATGGCAAAAAAACTTGAAAAAATTAAGTCGTTTTTTTTTCAAAATAAATATGAAAAAACTTGGACAACGTTGTTTTCCTTTGACCTTGCGTCAGTGGGTATCCATCATTGAGAATTATTTAATTTTATTTATCGTTTTGCAAATCCGGGTAGCCAGCTCGCCGCAGCTCGGCTCGGGCGCCGCACTCGCGCCGCTGTCACTCCGTCATTTTGTACTAACCTATTATTCTTACTGCACAGATACAACTTAGTATCCCCTCTGCATTGCCCATTTAAGTTTTATTGGTAATTAAAAATTGATGGTGTACATAGCCAGGCATCTTATTCATCAATTATTTGATCCAGGCCACGTTGCCGGACATGGGACAGGACGCGGCGTCCGTCAAGTGGCGGCAGGTGACGATGGACACCAACAAGCAGGTGGTGACGTCACAGATCGCCGCCATGAACGCCGCCACCGCGCAGGTCGTCACGCTCACTTCCGGTGAGTGCCCGCTGACACCGCGGAGCTGGAGTGGAGAGGAGCGGACCGTACATTGGCCTATCACAGTGACAGTCCGGTCCTCTCCGATCCGTAGTTCCACGTTAGTTCACGAAAGGAGCCTCTTCGAGGCGCACTTGAAATCCTTTCACCACACTTGTTCCAAAGAACTAGTGACACGATAAGGAGAAGAGTGGAAAAACACCTCCTAGGTATTTTTTTTCTAGGAGATTCTAGATCAAGATACTTTGACAAGATAGATTGTCCGACGATAACTCACAAACCGCTATGTCCAGGAATTGTGAAGGAACGAAGGTCTGAAGAAACGCTGAAAAAAAATTTGTCTTACTCATAAAAAAGGTGTCTGTCCATAAACTAAACAGTGATATTGCCGCTGGGCAGGTCCAACGGAGGAGGTGGACCACACAGCCGTGGGCGCCGCCATCACCACCATCACCAGCAACCTGCCCGAAGTCACCAAGGGTGTGCAGATGATCGCCGCGCTGATGGAAGACGACGGCTCCGGCGACCGTCTACTGCACGCCACGCGCCGCCTCTGCAGCGCCTTCTCCGACCTGCTGCGCGCCGCCGAGCCCGACACCAGAGAGGTAGCTCTTCACATGATCAGTCCAGTCATATGATAGCGGCCGATACTTCACTGCTTTAACGGTCTTCAACTCTTATAAGTCTAGGAAGCTGTTGGAGATGATTTATAGATAGGTATCGAGCCCCCTCCGTCCGTCGACACCATTCAAATATGCTGATTTCGTGTTCAGAACCACAGACAAGCATACACCACAATGAACCGAGACGAATGAATTCTATAAAAATCATATAATTATCTGGTATGCTTAAACGTTCTATCGCCTTTTTCATCATATGCTACTTACTATTGCCACAATATTCAAACAACTCGCTAACCCCGACAAACAACAGTACCTTACCATAGACTAAACATTAATGCTTCTTTCCAGCCGCGCCAGAACCTCCTCAACGCAGCCTCTCGTGTGGGAGAAGCGTCCACGTCCGTCCTCCACACCATCGGGGAAGAGACTGAAGAGGACAAGGAAACCCAGGTAACGCACGCTAGCGACAAAAAGAAGAAATCCCTCTTCTACAGGAAACTCAACTATTGCTACGATAATTTCTACAACACATTCTTCAAAAGTAAGGATTATGACACAGACTTTGGTGATGACAAAATTGTTGATGGTGTAGATTTTGGTAGGGATGATGATAGCGTTTATGATGAGTGTCGTGATGATGATAGCATTTATGAAGATGTTGATACGAGCAGGCATTGGGGGATGTTGGATGTTATACAGGAGGAGTCGGATAGCGATTATTATAGAAGTGTCGATTATTGTAACGCGATTTTCAAAAGAAATCGAGAATCTATCGAGAGGAAGCATGATGTTTTGAATAATAAGAAGGACGATTACGAAAGTATCATAGCTAATTGTAAAGGATATTTAGAAAGTCCTAAGTTGTATCCCAAAACTATATCGGATAAGATTTACAATTTCAAAAAAGATTTCTCCAATCACAATTATGTGAATGTCAATTTTGATAATTCTAAAATACAAAATCTTGATAACACTTATGATAGTCCGAAAATCAGAACTGTTTCTGCCAACAATCTTGATAGCAGTTATGAAAATGCGAAAATGAATCATGAAAACGCTTACGATAATGCGAGAATTAACAACAGTCCAGTCTTTGATAATTATGATAACGCGAGAATAAAAAATGTAAGCGTAGAGAAACTTGACCACGATTATGAAAATATAAACTTTGATAAACCAGACAGCCCTAATATAAACTTAGACAGGCGTATCAAAAACGATTTATTACGACAGCGATTTTTTCTATCAAATATCGATAAAAATGATATCAACGATCAATTCAACAAATATGATAAAAAAATCGAATGCCACAGTATCAAAAATGACGTCACTCACAACGGACCTAGCACTAAAGTCGCTGGATCTTTAAACATGAAAATACTAAACCATGATAAATACAACCGCGTTTTGACCACAACCGAAACATTCATGGAATCGGCTGAGGCTAGTTTCACTAAAAACGAAATAAGTAAGAGAAAAGGCGACAACTTTGAGAATTTTGTCAAAAAAAGCGAAAGGTACTTCACTAATGAGATACGCGATAGAGAAACTCAAGTCGAGGAAAATAAAGACGGTAAAGCGAAGACGGAAATACGTATCGTATACAACCCGACTTTCCGCATCACAGGCGAAAAATACATCAGAGGTTTTTGCCAATTTTGCAAACGACGTTGTCCTAAAACCGATCAAAAATGCTGCTCGAAATGTGAATGTCTCGAATTAGAGTTCCAACAGATATGGAAAGAGAATTGGCTAAATATCCTGTTGATTTTAGCGCTGATTTTCGTGTTCATTGCTGTGTCGGTACAGTGTCTGTTCTTTAAAGACAGCTGCGTTAGCAATGGAACCGATACGGGGGGAAAGTGCTATGAGACGGTGTAGGCTGATTTAAGTAGGTGGTGGAGGGTTTCTTTGCTTTGCAGTACACTACGTATTTTATATACTCAAAGTGCGTATATTTGAATTTCCTGGACAACGCAAATCAAGAATATTTTCTTGCCATTTTTAAAATAGCGCAGAGAAGTTTTAAACGCACTATGAACTTAATATTTTAAGATTCTTAAGAATTTTCTGTTTAAAAATATTTAATTCAAAGTACTTACTTAATATTTTAGTAAGTCATTAAAATACAATATTATTATTTTTTCACAAAACAATTTTAGTGAGTGCCTTCTAAAACTAGTCTTCCAAATGCTAAATCTATAAATATGAGTCTCGTTTTTAGGTTATACCTTATTTAGAAAGACATAATAAAAAGAAAAATATAAAGACTTAACAATGACAACTAAACTATTAGTTATAAAACATAAGTTATGAGCCTAAATTGTATAAAAAAATGTTTACTAATCTAGTCTTATTCACAAATATTTAGGCATCTAAAAGTATTTACATACAATAAATATAAATTTTATAAATTTTTAGGCAGCTAAAATTACTATCGATAACAAAAGACTGGGCAACTAAAATGTAAACAAAGACTTGGTCAAAAGTACATTACATTTATAATTCAAATCGACTTTGGCATACTAACTTTTTTTGTTTGGTTCATTTTGTAAAACTAAATATAACACTGATCTTGTAAATAGCTTATTTTACAAATACACCGCAAATTTTTAATCACCAGAAGAAAAAAAAAGCTTAAATAGTTGCCGTTACTAAACACAGATATGGCAAAAAAACTTTCAAAATAAATTTGATAAGAATTGGATAACTGTTACCGTTAGTCGTTTTCCTTTGGCCTTGCGTCAGGCGGTACCTATCACTGATAATAATTTAAGTTTTATTCATCGTTTGGCAATCCGGGTACCTAGCTCGAGCCAGCTCGCTGAAGCTCGGCTCGGGCGCCGCATTCGCGCCGCGGTCACTCTTTCATTTTTAAGAAACCCAAAATTCTGTCTGCACAGATACAACGTAGTACCCCTTCTGCATTGCCCATTTAATATATATTAATAATTTTGGTAATTAAAAATGTGTGGTGTATAATCAATGTCTGCGGCCGAATCGCCATATTTATATGGGACTGAAGGCTCTGGTGTCGCTGTCTTCAGGCCACCTAAAGGCATAAGGACCAAGTCCCCTTTGAGAAACAAGTACCTACATACACATTTTAAACTAATCGATTACATTGACACGAAATGTTACCTAATAAAACCTAAATTTAAAATTTTAGGCCACTACACCACTTTAATCCTATTTTGGTATAAACAATTAAAACAAAACTTAAAAAATTTACAGTGGATCGAAATCAGATTTTTTTTGTCCAATTTGATCAAATTTTAATATAAGGTAATTTTAGGTTAAATCTCGTGTTCACAAAACAGGCCTCATTTTCATAGTACTAAACTCGTAGGTTTTCCGTCCAAGATTTATGCCTACTTGCACCAAACTGCCAACCGAGTAAAGTAATTGCTTAGGAACATTAGTTTGCTGCAAGTCTGTATAAGGTGTACTTATACAAATACCCTTGATTTTGTACAGTTTTATACGTAAAGTGGTCAATTAGTTTACAATGTGAATCTATCACTCATTGCCATTTAAAAGTACAATTTTAAATTGCCATGCTGTATTTATTTTTGTTATTTTTTTGTTTTTATATGCGAGTAATAGAAACGTTTTACCTACCAATAAAACGTATATTAATATACTTACCTTTATGCAAAACATATCAGTTATTAATTGAGATAGGCACTATCATTTCCCGTCATATTAGCAATAATACAACATAACTTCCTGTCTTTAGTCTTAATTTCTAGCTAACTTCCGGTCTTTCAATTCACCACCAGACAGCAGCCATTTTGTGTCATTGAGTTTTGAGAACACTAGGCAGAACTGAAAGTGTATGTTTTGCATAAAGGTAAGTATATTAATATACGTTTTATTGGTAGGTAAAACGTTTCTATTAATATGACTGTAACTTTATGCAAAACATATCAGTTATTAATTGAGACTTGTTTGTTATCGCCTGGTGGTGGTTAGGAGAGACACGCACGCCAATGTGACGGCTAAAAAGCCGATGGAACAAAAACAATTATATTTTATGGACATAGAAGATATCCAAAAACTGATGAACGATAGTAACAGTAAAATCGTTCTAAGGCTAATAAGTTGTCTTAGTATGAATTGAGACAAATTTTAGAAGGTAACCTGCTGGTAGAAGCAGATATGAACTGGACAGAATGAGTGTTATGAATCAACGCAATTCTGTATTTATTATTTTCTTAGGATCAGACAAGTAACAATCACCTGATGTTATTAACTAATAAGATAACGTATTATATTTCGCGCTAAGAGCGGAACATGATTGATTGCAGCCAACTAACTTATAAAAAACTTTATTTCATCGTGTAAATGTAGAATAATTATTTACTTACAAAGAATACCTTGAGGCATTAAGCACAAAACGTGTTCATCTGTCTCAGCGTACATACAATGTACTCAGAACAGAAATAACCTCTTCTTCGCCTTTACTATTAGATACTTGCTACCTATAATAATAGCATTTTCATGAGAAAGAATTTAAATAGCGCAAAAAACACAATACTTGTTACATAGTAGAGACAAGTATTATAAAAGTTCACAGCACGCCAAGTACCTGTAGTTACTCTGAGGCTGTAGTTTCTACTCAGGGGTAGGAAAATTAGACTATTTTTATCTGCTAAGACTTCTGTGAAAGCCAAACTAATACGCATTTTCCGCGTAGGTAATAAGTACTAAATTGATAGTCATGGACGTGGCTACCACCACAGATGCAAGTTTAATTTTCAACATTATTTAAGCAAGGAAGCACGATACGTTTAACAATAAGAAGCTTTATTTATTAACCAGTTTTGAAAGAGATGGAGTTCCTTTCTTTTCAAATGTTTGTTACAGGTAGAAACTTAAGTCCTGACCTTGAATAGCTTAAATTAAAATTAAATTTTTAAACATCGTTCAGGTTAAAGTCAAAAAACTTGCAATTCCAAAATCGGTAACATTGTATGTATCTATAGACAATGAATCGATCTTATCCGCAAAGGAATCTGGCAGAACGATTTATGTAAACATCGTAAACATCTATGAGACGTAAGTACAAACACATAAATCCATGTAAAAAACCGACTACCTACCATCAGCCACATTACAACTTCATTCGAGAGACGATATTGCACATTACATAGGTAGGTACATACTCATATGTACCTGCCCACCTCATGGATTCTGTATACCAAGAAAGAAGTTTTTCTTCATTACTGAAAAACAAAAGATAGGTACAACCAGGGTTATAATAGTATACCCCACGGTGCACTCTGTTTTCACTCTGTACTGTGTGTGTCAATATTCTATAAGCATTTGTATAACTCCGTTCGTAGGGATGGTAATGCTTTAACTATTCAACCTAAAACACAAACATCTTTTTATGATAAAAATGTTGGGTCCACATTGATGCATCGATGTAGGTAACGGTGAGCAAGAAAGAAAATTCAAAATATGAATTTATGATGAGCATATAGAAAATATGAACTTAAGAACCACGTGATTTATCTACATTTGCTAAATAAATAGCTGAAAATTCACATAAGTAGGCACTGTTAAAAAGGCTTTACAAAAAGGATCGATGGAAAAGATCAATGGATCTTAATTATGAACTAATATGCCTTATTTCGAATAAGTACGTTGTACAGTTATTTCATTTTCGAAACGCTGTGGTATTAACACGCTCGGTATGTTAGACAACTGCTAGGTACTCGTTGAAACACCCTTACGGAATACGTTAAGAGGCGTTATGAAAATTTTGTCGTTTATTTTTGTGTTTGTTTAGGACTAATAGTTCGTTAATTAAGTTGTATGACCGAAAAAGGAATAAACGAAAAATTCCAAAAGAATATTTTGGGTTCATTGAACAATGAAGTAGGCAAAAACACATCCGACTCGGTTGTCATCGGGTAGGTATAATAGGTATTTTATCTACACGCATTAGGCCGTTGTAACCTTCTAGGAACCTAGTACCTCTAGGATATGACCCGCGCCTGCAGGATTGTAAGCAATACCGAAAACACTATCCAAGCCGATACTAGGGAATCACGCAACAGCGATGACACCCTTATCAATAACACTTTATAAACAGGATAATTTAGTATTTTCTGAAATACAACTCGCTGTTTACTGCGCAGGCAGAGATTAACTCATAATCAAAAACAAGCTTACTAGACTTTTGCAAGAACTAGTTATCCAGCACTCCGGCAGCCAATATCGTATTGGGCTTGGTTACTCCTAAAAACTTTCAACTTTACACCATTACTTGAAATAAGGTCATAACTGCAATTCTTGTTTGTATAGAATAACTTCTTCCAATATCGTATTATTTACGTTCGAAAAACTAAAATCGAGGACTCATCCCAACTACCCGCGAAAGCCACGCGCGGTAGATTTTATAGGATTTTAATATCCAAGCTCACACCCTGCGAGTCTTTGTGCGTGCACCTGAAAGTGTATACGACGCAATACAATAAATTTTTCAGCAACTTTTTGCAAAGACATGTCCTCATTTTATCCACGCTCTCTGGAGTTTTTACGTTTATGAAAAGACTTAGCGACTGCTCCACTACCATAATTTCGTGTATGACTATGCATATTTTCGTTAAGAAGGAATATTGGATTTGAATATCCAAGCTCGCAACTGCAAGTATTTGTTCGTAGTGAGTACGACACTATAGGTATTTTTGTTTAAATTACTATATTGTTTCCTGAAAGTTCCTACGTTTGTGAGGAGACTCAAGGACAAATCACTACCTACGCATGTTGCGTGAGGCAGGAATATATGATTTTGATTATCCAGCTCGCAAAAAGCAAGTCTTTTGTCGTAGAGAGTTTGACACAAAACATTTTGAAATAGCTTTCCTGTTTCCTTTAAGTTCCTTCATTCATGAGGAGACTCAAGGATGATTCACAATCTACGCATGTTTACGTGAAGTAAGACTTTGGATTTTGTACATCCAAGCTCCCATATTTTGCAAGGCGTTTTACGTGCACTCACAGAACAAGCGATGCAAAACTTTTTGAACTACCCTCAATATAGATTTTTTCCCCCCAGCAGGCAAATTCACAACTGCAAATCTTTGTTTAAATTAGATTCCCTTAAGTTTCCACACTTGTGAGAAGACTCAGGGATTGTACACCTACCCACGAATATTTGCGTGGGGTAGGCTTATTGGATTTTTAACATCCAAGCTCGCTTAAATGCAAGTCTTTGTTACCGGTTTGCGTGCGACGCAAATCATTTAGATATTATCACCTCTTGAATACTTAACGTTGTAGTGTACTTTCCGCTCCACGTATTTCCATACCTATATCTCCTTATCTCTCTGTGGGATAGAATTAGCTGTGCATACTCTTGCGAATAGACATGTCTGATTGTGTGAAAAACTACCTGTGTGTTAGGACTATTGTGCGTGTGAACTCTTACGGTGAGACACGTCTAAATGTTAGTTTGCTACTTAAGAATAGGACTGATGTGCGTACCCCTGCGAGGAGACACGTCTGAATGTGGGTTAACTACCTGTGTGGTAGGACTATCGTGCGTGTGAACTCTTACGATGAGACACGTCTGAATGTTAGTCTGTTACTTGCTAGTAGGACATGTGCGTACTCCTACGAGGAGATACGTCTGTATGTGTGTAAACTACCTGTGAGGTAGGACTATCATGCGTGTGAACTCTTACGATGAGACACGTCTGAATGTTAGTCTGTTAACTGCTAGTAGGACTGGTGTGCGAACTTCTGCGTGGAGACGCGTCTGAATGTATAACCTACCTGTGTGGTAGGACTATTGTGCGTGTGAACTCTTACGATGAGACACGTCTGAATGTTCGTCTACTACTTGCGGGGTTGGACTGATGTGCGTGCTCCTGCGAGGAAACACGTCTGAATATGTACGTCTACTACCTGCGAGGTAGGACTTATATGCGCACTCCTGCGAGGAGAAACGTCTGAATGTTTGCGTCAACCACCTGCGAGGTAGGACTTTTAGAATACCTTTATTGAACTCATCCAATAATCATAACCTGAAAATTTTCACCAAAAATTCCATGTGATAAAGAACTCTACAAGTAATTAATCAATCTTAGTATAAAATAAATAATTTCACTGAAACGGATACTTTGCTTTTAGCAATTTACATGGAATTTTTATGGTAAAATGTAGGTACTCACCGACGATGTCTTCATCTTATCTTCTCATTTACATAGCAGTTATTATGTTTCGCAGAAACTTTCTATTCTTGAATCACTATGATGCAGAAGAAAGTCGACACAACATCGCTAAATCTTGAGGAAGGGACATGACAAGCTAATATCACGTATTTTACAACAGTTTCACTTTATAGACAGAAAGTATATCTCCAACATAAAACATATCGAACGGCAAAAACCGTTACAAATCAAAATATTTCTCTGGCCAGTAAGTTTTAACCATGTGGAAAAACGGTTTGTCTTACGAACAAAAAACTGGCTCGATGTAAATTTAATCTACCGCGGGACTCGAACCCGTAAATTCGCTTGGCTAGCTTTTAAAAACCAGCCTTGCTACGTAGGTAGGTAATAATGTAACACCACGAGAACATCGAAGTACTACATTAGGTATTTTCAACAACGTTGAAAAAATAAATAAATTAAAAGATTATGAAAAACTTACGTACAGCAGCTACTGCAGACATTTTCTACTTTGATATGCAATAAAACATTGCACTGTGGATATAAATCCTTAAAGTAAATCGTATGACACGACTTTTTTTAAAATGTAGGTAAAATAAAATATATTTTTTATATGGTTGATAGAGCGTATGGCTCAGACAACCGCACTCGACGGGAAACAAAACGCCAATGACACAAAATGGCTGCTGTCTGGTGGTGAATTGAAAGACCGGAAGTTAGCTAGAAATTAAGACTAAAGACAGGAAGTTATGTTGTATTATTGCTAATATGACGGGAAATGATAGTGCCTATCTCAATTAATAACTGATATGTTTTGCATAAAGTTACAGTCATATTAATTTATAATTTTTTGAGACAATGTTACTCCCATAATTCGTTAAGTTTTATTTTATTTTGTTATATTTTTATGCAATAGCGATCAAATATTGAGTAAAAGTACTAACGAATTTACTAATCATTTTATTAGAGTTTTTACAAACTCTTTCATTTATCGTTTGAATGAAACTTAACTTTACTCAATATGATCAAAATTGCATTCAGGTTGTGGTATTATTTTTAACTCTTTTCTTCGATCAAACATAGTCATCGATCATGCCATTATCATCCATATTTCAGTTCATTCATGGTCTAAATTACGTTTAATACTTGCATCTATGAAACTACGATTTATTCCATTTAACGGCTTTAACAAATAAGCTGTTAAATGATATTCAAATACATAAACCATATATGACCTAAAACAGAATTTGTGACCTAAATGTCGACTTGTACCAAACTGTCAAAGCTCCTAAGCAATTACTTTTCTTGCTTGCCAGTTCTTAACGGTCCAAATTCAGACCGTTAATAACTGTCAAGCGCATTATTGCTTAGGAACTTTGATAGTTTGGTGCAAGTCGACATAAGAGTCATAATCTGTGACTCAAAGAGTTAGAATGTGTGACCTCAAGTGTCAGAATTTGAGCTAACACAGCTTTAAAACTATAAATATATTTTTTTTATAAAAAAGTAGCTTAGTTTTTAAATATTAAATGTCGTGGCATATCTTTGAGTATGTTAGGTCGAAGTCAAAACGCTCTCTAATGGTTATTTTGGTAATTACATTTGCTTTTGAACTCAAAAATTGTTTTATTTACGACTAACTGTCCGGTGAAAGTGAATGTGGTTACAAAAATAACTATTTTACTAACATACCCTGTAGATATCTCAGAAATAGGAAATTGGAATACAAATAATAAGTCATAATTTTTCATCATTGTTTATAGCACATAGTACTAAGAGATAGTAGTATATTTTTCAAATGACGAGAAAAAAATTGAACTAGGTTTGACTTTATTGATACTTTCTTTAATATTTATAAAAAAATATAAATATTATGAAGGAAGAGGCCTTTCCCCTGCAGAGGGAAGTTTCAGGCTCACAATAATAATAAATAGTAATATACATAAAGTAGGTCTTGATAGGTCGTACATGTTTGAGCCCTTTGGGGTCGAGACCCTAGGTCCATGGGGAATGGGAGCCTTCCGCGTTTTTAAAATTTTGACAGAGCGTCTGGTCGAAGCGACGCGTGATCAGAGGGCTGGCAGCTATCTGGGCCAAAGAATAAGCCTTGCAATACAAAGAGGCAATGCAGCCAGTATCCTCGGCACGCTGCCATCGGGTATCGAGTTGGAGCAGTTGAGCTACCTATAGATCGTTTACAACGGTCTATGGGTGGCCCAATTGTTTCCTTTTGTAAATTTTGTAATATACCTATATATAGATTGTAGTAGTTAGTTTATGCTGTAATAAAATCTCTATTAATATACATAAATATAATTGTAATATAGTTGTAAAAAGTGAAGTACAAACATTCTCAAATGAAGGTAAGATCAACATTACTTGTGTGTATATTTCATCTTCTAACAAAAATATAATAATGTACATTGTGTCAACTCTGGGTTGCCTCGATTAAATTATTTTTATAATACTTCGAATAATACTATGATTCAAACATGTAGGTATAACAATTTTACAGCTAATAATGTACCTTATTGTCACTTTAAATTTAATTTATAAAAGACAGAGCCCATTGCATCTCAAAATCGACACAACTGTAATACTTATAACTTTAAAACCCAATAACATAATACCAGTTAATTTCTAACTCAATATAACATTGAATATAATTTGTGTATGTAGGTATGTATATTTGGTTAGTAGTAGTACAGTCGGCATCAAAAGTCAATGACCACATTCATATTTTCAAAACCACTTTTTACACCATATAAAATTTATGACAATGTGGTGTATTGTTAGTATTGAACTAAAATGATGTTCATTCAACACTAGCGCTTGTAATGTTGAACGATTTAGGTATAATAAATGGTGTAAAGCGATTTTGAAAAGCTTGATGTGGTCATCTATTTTTGATGCTGACTGTACCATATAACATTGGGTTACATTTGTACGTATCCACAGGACATCCTGCTCTCTTTGGCCAAATCTGTGGCCAACACAACGGCCGCGCTGGTCCTGAAGGCCAAAAATGTGGCCGCTCAGTGCAAGAGCGACCCACAGCGCCAGAACAACATCATCGCAGCGGCCACTCACTGCGCGCTGGCCACCAGCCAACTCGTCGCTTGCACCAAGGTAATGTGGTGTTAAAAAGCCGTGTTGGCTGAGTGGAAGGTGTTTCGACTTTCGATCCGAAGGTCTTGGGTTCAAACCCGTGGGTCGTACAGCAATGGATTGGTCAAAAAATATATGTGTGCATCAAAACACATCGTGAGGAAACCGGCATGTCATTGGACCTAAAACATGTGTCAAATGCACGAAAGGTGACTCTTCGAAGTGCACTTGAAATCCTTTCACCACGCTGGTTCGAAAGAACTAGTGACGCGATAAGAAGAAGGTAATGTGACTGCAGCCAGAGCGCCATCTAGCAATACTTCATCATCAACCTATAGCAGTCCACTGCTGGACGTAGGTCTCTCCCAAGGCGCGCCACTAAGCCTGATCTCCGGGTCTTCTCATCCACCTTCTGCCGGCTATAGCGGCCGTTTTGAAGGGGTTTGAAGCTAGCTAGGGTATACTTATTTATGACGCTGTCTGTACTGATCACTTCTATTTGGACTTTGATGAATTTTGAGTTACGTTATAAGATTTATTACGTTGCCTTTCTATCTAAATAAACCCACCTTTCGGTGATTCTTTATTCTTTATTTATTCATTTTACACAAACAGTAACTTACAGACTATAGGTCCAAGGCGTTACAGAGTGGAGCTAAGGTAAGCAAGTGCCGTAGCGTTAACCTTGCCCACCTTATCGTGGAAGAAGTCTAGTTCTGGGTGTTGAGCGAGCAAACCGTTTATTAGCTTTATAGCGCGTGCGGTGGGGGCATTGCTAGCGTATCGCGTGTGCAGGTGTGACGGGTGCGCGAACAAGCGTGGCAAGCGGCGCGGCCCAACCTCAGTATCGGCACCGCGACGATGAGGTACTGATAAGGAAAATAGTATATTTTACGTCTGAGCTCAAGCGTGTAAAACCCTACCATTCCTGTAACAAATAAGGAGGGGAACATATATGGATAGTATCCTAGTTTTTTTTTATAGATGTACCTAGCAAATTTTCGCTGTATTCTTTCGATCATAAGTGAGTATTTTTTTTCTGAAGGATCCCAAATAACAGAATTATATTCAAGTTTGCTTCGAACATAAGCCGTATAAAGCGTTATTGAAAGGCGTTAGTGATGCGGTGGTTGTTCTTTTAAAAAGGCTAGACCAACCAACTAACAAATTTCTGTGCCTTACCCTTTTGGGATCGACGGTCACGTGAACAGTCTTCGTCGCTGGGCGATCCAAGGTCTATCCGTCTGTGGGTCTCTGTCAGCTCTGTCAGTCGTGAGAAGTACTAATTAGCGGCGTATCTCCAGGTGGTGGCGCCGACGATCCAGAACCCGCTGTGCCGCGAGCAGCTGATCGCGGCGGCGCAGCAGGTGGGCGCGGCCGTGGCGCGGCTGGTGGAGGCGGCGCGCGGGCCCGAGCCCAGCCCCGCCGTGGAGCACCTCGCCGCCGCCGCCGCGCGCGTCTCCGACGAGCTGGAGCGCCTGCTGGCACACTGCCAACCGGGTGAGTGTAGCACCATCACATCCAGAGCTGCACGTCCTGAGATGGACACAGCACCCTGCAAGCCGCCACTCGTGCGGTCTCGAGCCGCCTCCATCCTCGACTCCCTGGTACTACAATTGGTCATCATGATCCACACTGCGTCGGCCAGTTCGTAGTCGTCTGTAAAGATCCAGACAGAAAATATCTCCTTCTCCCAAGTCCAGAGCTGGACAGTGGACACAGCACCCTGCAAGCTGTCACTCGTTCGGTCTCGAGTCGCCTCCACCCCTCGACTCCCGCTACAGCAGTGGTCTCTCCACCTTGCGGGGGGTTTCCTACACTGCGTCGTCGATTCGTAACGGCCAGGTGAGTGTAGCACTATGCCAAGCCCAGCCCGTGGAGCACCTCGCCGCCATCGCACTTCCACAGCTGGACACAGCTACCAGATAAAATAAAAATCCAGGAAAATGATCACATCTTTGAAATTATGTCCTACACTGCGTAGTCAGTTCGTAGTCGCCTGTAAAGAACCAGGCAGAAAATAACAAATGTCGCCCACTTGTCTTGAAGTAGATTTCACTAACAGAAGTATTAATGTATAGAAACACAATATAGTTCATTGAAAATGCAACCAATAAAAGAAGCCATATTGGCTAACTTCTAGCACATTTTGGTACAATGCTAATTTTCGAAAAACAGTAACTGAGCTAGACAAATGTTATATGTTAAAACTACTAGGATTTTTCATTATTAATAAAACTACATTGTTAAAAATAACAAACATTATTTGAAAATGAAGATATTTCATATTTATTGACGAGTTGTCTGAAATTTTTTGGTCCTGTCTTACGACTCATTTTTTGTTTGATACTGTCCATCTTAGTGTTCTATAGAAACACATCTATGATTTCACTCATCAAATTCACCTTTTACCCTATTTAATGGTAATTTTTATTGTTTTTACGTAGATCATCGCGCTCAGCCAACAGTAGCAGAACGTTCAGTGGAATCGGTGATGAGTTGCAGCAGTCGCGTGGTGTCCGCGCCGGACGCCGCCGAGATGGTGAAGCACGCGAGACTGCTGGGCCAGGCCACCGCTCATCTCATCACTAACATCAAGGTGAGTGAGTGATGCTGAGCCAGGCCACCGCCAATTTCATCACTAATATTAAGGTGAGTGAGTGATGCTGAGCCAGGCCACCGCCAATTTCATCACTAACAGCAAGGTGAGTGAGTGAATGAGTGAGTGATGCTGAGCCAGGCCACCGCTAATTTCATCACTAACATCAAGGTGAGTGAGTGAGTCATGCTGGGCCAGGCCACCGCTTATCTCATCACTAACATCAAGGTGAGTGAGTGAATGAGTGAGTGATGCTGAGCCAGGCCACCGCTAATTTCATCACTAATATTAAGGTGAGTGAGTGAGTCATGCTGGGCCAGGCCACCGCTCTTCACATCACTAATATTTGTTTATATCTTAGTACTCAGTGCTAATATTAAGGTGAGTGAGTGAGTTATGATTTGCAGCAGTCAACACGAAGTTCCAAAACTATACAGGGGACATATTGCTGATGCTGACTGAAACGAAATAAAAAAAAAACATAATATAAATTAAAAATATTTTGTAAACTTTCGAGAGCTAGGTATAATATTAATTTACATGCAGTGTTCATATCAAGAAGGTTGTAACACTAATCTGATAAGTCCATGTTTTTATTCAAGCCATTTTTTTTACTGTGTTCAATCAGTTTTATGAAACTATTAATAAAAAAAATTATTGAATTTTTTGTTCCATCAGACGGAGGCGGAGCAGCAACCCTCGGACGGTCAGCGCAAGTTGCTGGCGGCCGCCAAGTTGCTGGCCGACGCCACCGCCCGCATGGTGGAGGCCGCCAGACAGTGCGCCTCCTCGCCGCAGGTACCTCCTCATAATAAACCTCTAAAATCTGACCTATTCTACTGCACCCCCTCGGCCCGAGTGCGGCTGAGCAGGGAGTTCTTTTCTTCTTAGCGTACAATTAAGAGTAATCTTCAATGCAAATTTCCATACAAAGTGTTTCGAACAAATACTCAAAAAGTACGCCGTATTAAAGTAATTTCTTCACACTATTCGTTTCGTCTATATTTTCCGATTGTGTGAACAAAAATTAGGAAGGTTTCATGCTTTAATTTAGATTTTATACGTGTTTTAAAATTTGTCGAAATTCATGAAAGTGGCCGAGTGGGAGGTGCCTCGACTTTAGATCCGAAGGTCGTGGGTTCGAACCCTGTCGTATACCAATGGACTTGTCTGTTCAAAAAAGTCCATGTTTGCATTATTACACTTGCTTAACGGTGAAGGAAAATATCGTGAGGAAACCGGCATGTCAAAGAACCTAAAAAGGTTGGAAACATCTGTCAAGTGCACGAAAGAAGCCTGTTTGAGGCGCACTTGAAATCTTTTTACCACACTGGTTTCACACAGAAGAAGAATTCAAGTTGTTGTCGATACCTCTAGGACATTTCACTCAGCACAATCCAACATCAAATTTGTGCAGACTTTTTATATTGGCACAATGATAGAACCTCTAGGCTATTTACAAAAAAAATGTTTATTAATTTATGTATGTTTGTTTGTAAGGATCGCGAGAAACAAGACGCCCTTCGCAAGGCGGCTGAAGAGTTGCGCTACATCACTGTGGACTACGCGCAGGGGCAGGACATCGTCGGCTCGCAGGTCGCCAGGCTGCAGGTAATTGTAGTTCACTTGTGGTCAAATGGCCAGGACTGTGGCTCACTTGTGGTTAAATGGCCAGGACTGTGGCTCACTTGTGGTCAAATGGCCAGGATTACGGTTCACTTGTGGTCAAATGGCCAGGATTATGGTTCACTTGTGGTCAAATGGCTAGGATTATGGTTTACTTGGGGTCAAATAACCAGGACTCTGGTCCACTTGTGGTCAAGTGGCCAGGATTATGGTTCACTTGTGGTCAAATGGCCAGGATTGTGGTGAAATGACTAGGATTGTGGTTAACTTGGCGTCAAGTGACCAGGACTGTGGTTTACTTGTGATCCATTTGCCAGGACTGTGGTTTACTTTTGGTCAAATGGCCAGGACTGTGGTTTACTTGTATTCCAATGCACTACGATTAACCTAACTGCACTACGATTTTATTTACAAACCACCTTAAAATTGTCTATAATTTACTCACTTATCATATGACCTGTTTGTAACCAACTATAATTGTGAGAAATAAATAAATTGAAAAAAAAAATTGAAAAGGCCAGGTGTTTTACCTGTGGTCGAGGACTGGAATGGTGCTTCTAACTGACATTCTATATTTTAAGACACACAAATGTATAAACTCGAGATTTTCTTCTTGGTCTATGGTGATCTTTGCAACTATCTGATACGTGTGTTAATGGCAGGAATGCGCGCGGCAGGCCGCCTCCAGCGCCACGCAGCTGATCACCTCCGCGCAGCACACGGCGCAGCACAACACCAACAAATACGCGCAGGTACGCCCCGCCCTCCGCCCCCGCCCCCGCCACCAGCACACCAAACACCTACACTTATACAACATACGTTTTTTCATTTACCAGAAAAAAAATGTATAATCAGTTGCCGTAATTGAACTCAGATATGGCAAAACACTTTTTTGTTGTAAATTGGACCTTGCAATGCATTAAGCTCGCTGCAGCTCATTTTTGGCGCATTTTATTTAAATAAAAACATACGCAGGTATAGGAATTGGTGATCGAGCTAGCATTCCCTTCTTGTCGTATTTTTCCCTATTTCCTTCGCCTAGATTAATCATATCAAAACATAAAATATCCTACTAATATTATAAACGCGAAAGTTTGTAAGGATGGATGGATGGATGGATGGATGGATGTTTGTTCCTCTTTCACGTAAAAACTACTAATTGTATTTTAATGAAACTTTACAATAATATAGCTTATACATCAAAATAACACATAGGCTACAGTTTATAGAGATACCTGCGCAGACGAAGTCGCGGGCACCAGCTAGTACTCTATAATTTATACACCACCAATTTTTAACTACCAAATAAAATTAAATGGGCAATGAAGATGGGTTACTACGTTGTATCTGTGCAGTCAGAATTTTGGATTTGTACAAAATGTGCGAGTGACAGCGGCGCGAGTGCGGCGCCCGAGCCGAGCTGCGGCGAGCTGGCTCGAGCTAGGTGCCCGGGTTTGCCAAACGATGAATAAAACTTAAATTATTATCAATAAAGGATACCGCCTGATGCAAATCCATAGGAAAACAACTAACGGTAACAGTTATCCAATTTTAATCAAATTTATTTTGACAAAAACTTGACTTAATTTTTTCATGTTTTTTTGCCGTATATGTGTTCAGTAACGGCATCTGATTATGTGTATATTTTTTATTTATTTTTCATTTATACGCAGTCAAGTTATATCTTCAAATGTACAAATGTACGAGCGAGAAAGCGTCGGACACTGCGTCTTCAAGGTTAAGGAGGTAGTTGTATTGAGAGGGATGTTCCAGGAGACGCTGTCTGCGGAGTGCAGGACCCTGGGCGAGCAGATCCCGCGCGTGGTGGAGGCCTCCCGCAACACGCGGCCGCACGCCGCCGCCTCGCAGCTCGACCTCATCGCGGCCTCCGAGGCCTTCCTGCAGGTAACCACTGGCTCTATGTACAGGTCGAGCAACGGAAGCTGGCGCTGCCTAATAATTTTGACAGGTCACGATAGGGACTCGCTGCGCTCTTATTCACGGACACTACTAAGAGGAGTAACAGGGTTAGGTAAATATTTTATGTTAAAACTACTAGGCTTTTTCATACTATATCGTAAAAAGTAACAAATATTATTCAAAAATAGAGATAATTCATTTTTATTGACAGGTTGTCGGAAAATTTTCTGTCCTGTATTCCGCACCCATTTTGATTTGTTTTTTTTTTATTGTTACTGTCCATCTTGGTGTTCTATAGGAACACCGTTTTTAATCTATGCTCAGAATAGGCACAAAGCAACAGCACCACAGAGATCCCCCAATTGATATCACTGTACAAGGAATTTAAATGTTTATGAGATCCGAACGACGGGTGTTACACCAATAAGGGTGTAAGAGACGATGCTTGGCATTAGATCTCAGATTTTGATGATGATCGTCAGATGGTGACTCCATCTCGAGCAAGAGTTCGACTGAATCACGGATCGCGTGTAGAGCGCTTGGAGCGCTGGATCGTCTGGTGTGGACGCAGCTATTTAAGAACAAAGTTATGGCCACAGCAAGGGGCTCACGTCCGGAACTACGTCTCCCCCGCGACGGGCGTACTAAAACAGCTGTGTTCTGTGTGTCTGTCCGTACTGACCACAGCTGTGTCCTGTGTGTCTGTGTCCGCACTGACCACATTGTGTCCTGGGTGTCTGTGTCCGTACTGACCACAGCTGTGTCCTGTGTGTCTGTGTCCGTACTGACCACAGCTGTGTCCTGTGTGTCTGTGTCCGCACTGACCACAGCTGTGTCCTGTGTGTCTGTGTCCGCACTGACCACAGCTGTGTCCTGTGTGTCTGTGTCCGCACTGACCACAGCTGTGTCCTGTGTGTCTGTGTCCGTACTGACCACAGCTGTGTCCTGTGTGTCTGTGTCCGCACTGACCACAGCTGTGTCCTGTGTGTCTGTGTCCGCACTGACCACAGCTGTGTCCTGTGTGTCTGTGTCCGCACTGACCACAGCTGTGTCCTGTGTGTCTGTGTCCGTACTGACCACAGCTGTGTCCTGTGTGTCTGTGTCCGCACTGACCACAGCTGTGTCCTGGGTGTCTGTGTCCGCACTGACCACAGCTGTGTCCTGTGTGTCTGTGTCCGCACTGACCACAGCTGTGTCCTGTGTGTCTGTGTCCGCACTGACCACAGCTGTGTCCTGTGTGTCTGTGTCCGCACTGACCACAGCTGTGTCCTGGGTGTCTGTACTGAGCTGGTGTGGTGTTGCAGCCGAGCGGGCACGTGGCGGCGGCGGCGCGCGCGGCGCTGCCCGCCGTGGCGGACCCGGCCGCCGCCAAGCATCTGGCGCTCACCACGCACAACTACACCGACGCCTGCGCCGACCTCAGGTGCGTACCCACACCATCACCGACATCAGGTGTGTACCCACGCCTGCACCGACCTCAGGTCCGTACCCACACTAGTATCGAGAAGGCTGCGCATCTTAAAGTCCATTGTCCAAAGCATGGTTGTGATAATCTAAACACTTGATTAAAATCAGTGTTTTTTTAAAAGGAATCAATTATGTAATAGGCGCCACGGCGCGCGTGCAAGTGTACAATGCTTTGTTTACCGGCCTACACAATTAGGGGATTCCCCGATTATACAATCATTTGTTGAAGACAATAAAATTAATCACTATAGCGATTGTAATACCGTTTTTATTGATATAAGGGCATATTAAAATTATACCAATTAAGAATATTGTAAGTAAAAAATTTTTCTCTTTTTTTAAGTTTTCTCACGTAGTACTAAAACTAGCCTGTAGTAATTTTTTTTGTACTGCATTTACAGCCAATTATGTAGGTACTCAACAGAACAACACCAAATATGTAACATTAAGGGGAATCCTCAAATCCGAATTCCATACAAAATGATTTGGACAAATACTGAAAAAGTACGCCGTATTAAAGTAATTTCTTCACACTATTCGTTTCGTCCATGTTTTTTGATTTCGTCAACAAAAAAATTGACTATTAAACGACGTATAAAATGTAAATTACTATAATTTACATTTTATACGTGTTTTTAAGTTAGTAGGGTTAATTTTAAAACACGTATACAATCTAAATTAAAGTGTGAAACCTTATTTATTTTATGTTGACACTATCGGAAAAAATTGAGGAAACGAATAGTGTGAAGAAATTACTATAATACGGCGTACTTTTTGAGTATTTGTCCGAATCATTTTGTATGGAATTCGGATTTGAGGATTGCCCTTAAGGTCTGTGTTCACCAATAGATAATAATCGGAAGATTAGGCCTCTTCGTCCGTTAACTTTGACGTTTAATCTATGAAAATTCGTGTGAAAAACGTCAAAACAACTGTTTAATACTTAACCGTTTGTTGGTGAACTCGGGTCTAAGTCACTTATTTTAAAATGATTGATGTGCAGGTCAGCAGTGTCGCGCGCGCGCATCTCCTGCAAGGGTCTGGAGATGGACGCAGCTGCCGAGATCATCAGGTCCCTACAAGCTGAGCTGGATGAGCTGGAGGCTGCGGCGCGGGCGCTGGAGCTGTCGCCCATCCCCGGACAGACGGTAACCACACTATACACACATCATCATCAGGTCCCTGCATGCCACGATAGGAACGAACAAAAAAAAATACGTACATTCCCGTTCGGTAACACCGCGGAAGAAAAAAATCCCACTCGTTCACGAACGCAACTTTTTATTTCCCGATCGTACACACCTAGTATAAGAGTCAGAATGCAAAAAGCAAATTTCAATAAAAGATGGTATATAAAGATGGTTTATTGTTACCATTATTTTTATTTACCGATTGTTTATTGTTTATTTCATTTGCTTACATGTAAAATCGTCTTATTAGCTTAGGTTCTAATATATTAGCTAGCGGTGTACATGACCCTGTCAGGGCACTGCAAACATTCTGTCCTATTAAATGATTTTAAATATTTTAGATTACATACAAATTCTTAATGGCATTTTAAATAAAATTGGTATAATAGTTTTAGCATAATAATATTAGTAAATTTGTTTTGAATGTCATAAAGAATTTAAATTCACGAATTACTGTTCGAGGTCAACACACTGTTTGTACACAGGTTGTACACACCGTTATTAAAATTTACTGTTCTTCGGTTGTTTTCTACTGTTTCATCATTCATTCAACTTAGCTTTTTATATGATGACTCTTGTACTAGGTGTGAAAGAGTGGGATTTTTTTCGACTGAAATATGTTTTTAAACCCCATATTTGAGATCTCTTTGAGATCGAGATTATGACAAACATAAGCCATATTTATTAATAGAAAATTTGTATACTGTATTCTACAGTGAAGTATGTGACTCTACTTTACACATTCATTAGACCAGTCTGTAACTAACCATACTCGAGACAAATAAATCATTTATCCATTCATGACTCGGCCATTTTGAAAAATTTGTCAAATATTGGAACTACAAAAAATCCATAAACTTCTTGATCTAAATTTCACGGTGATTCGGTTGAGAAATGCGACCTGTAGATGAAAACAGACGGACATCCGGATGGATACGAAAGCATTTTTGCCGAAGCTGAAACAGAGACCTTAGCTCGCGATCGCTAAGTCAAAAAGAAAAATCCCAAACATCTTACTATTACAATATCAACAGGAGGAATGGGCATCACAAACGATGAGAAACGCGTCCCGCGTAGCCGCCAGCGCCACAGCTCAACTGGTCTCGGCGGCGCGTGCTGGGGAGAGCGGCGCGGCGGGCGCGGCGAGCTGCGAGCTGGCCGGCTCGCTTAAGGAGTACACTGCTGCTGTCCGCGCCGCCACTACGCATCAGCAGCCGGAGTATAGGGGCAGGTGTGTATCGAGGTTGGGGGTGAGAGGGGCAGCCATAGAGGAGGTTGTAAGACTGTAGGTTGATACATGTTGCAGAGAATATTGAGAGGCTTGAAAAGATTTCCATGTATTTAACTGATTTTCTACAAATGTACACATTTTTTAAGCGCACCTACTTGTGAAATCTTCTGAATATACTATGAAATTCAGCTGAACGTACTAATTTAAGTTAATCATCTTAACCTATCGCTATAATATAGCATAACGCTGAGTTGAGTCCATTTATTGCTAGAAACTCTGCGACATAAATATACTAGGTATCATAATTATGTAGGTTGGGTACTTTGTTAAATTTCTATTCTTTTTGTCCAATGTTTGTTTTGTTTAGTTTCTATATTTTTAAAATACCTAACTACTTGATGTATTTCTAGCAAATAAAAACAATTTTCTTTCTTTCTTTCTTTCTATCAAGTACGTCGTCTCTAAATTGATTACCTTGTTCGATGAGTGTGAATTTTTTTGCGCTTGTGTGCTTTTTTGGGGTGTAGCGGTCGTTACAGCCATCGTTTCTATTCCACTCGGATCGGATCGGATTCCACTCTAGATGTTTTACTAATGCCGACTTGCACCAAACTTTCAAAGTTCCTAAGCATTTACTTTACTCGCTTGACAGTTCTTAACGGTCAATATCTGGACTTTTAAGAACTACCAAGCGAGTAAAGTAATTGTTTAGGGACTTTGACAGTTTGGTGCAAGTAAGCATAAATCTCTCAACTTTCTAAAAATTACCATTAAATATCTCCGAACGCACTGCTTCACACTCCGGCCCCCGTAACGTGTGACCGTGTCTCCTGCCCCCGCGTGACCGTGTCTCCTGTCCCCAGGGTGATCTCCTCGGGCCGGCACGTGCTGCACTCCTCGCTGACGCTGGTGGAGACGGTGCAGCGGTACTTCAACTCCTCAGAACCGGGGCACAGCGCCGACATCGTGTCCATCGCGAAGGACATCTCACAGGTACAATAGCGAAGCTTGCAGCTTAGAATGGTTCCCACAGCTGGGATTCAGGCCTACTCTCGGGTAGGAGGACGAATGGGTCTTAATCCAGCTTAGAGCTACTCTTTAGCAACATTCATAGAGTCACCAGTCACCCTTCATTCCCACTGGGTATCAGCGCTATTAATTTATTTAATAACTTTGATTAAAACGGATTAATCAATTTCAAGAAAGATACTTTAAAAAACAGATTTTAATAAAAATTAACGATGAAGGAAAACATTGTGAGAAACCGAAATGTCAAAGACAGAGAAAAAAAAATGATTGTCTGTAAAGTTGATTTACGGACGATAGTTTAACGTGACTACCAGCGTAACGGGACAATGAGCATTACCGGACAATGACGTCAACGCTTTCGTGCATACAGCCGGCGCGGCCGCGTTCGTCGAATTATTAGACGTAGTAACATCAAAAATGATTTTGGCGTGTGACATCCGCCAATCATTCGTGAACCATTCGGTTTCCCAGCCAAGAGCAGACCTGAATCCCAGCTGTGGGAACATCACAGGCCAACACCGAATCATCTAGCACTTAACTAAGACCTTCGTTCGTTCAGTAATCCCTATTGTCCTCCCCAGGGTCTGGATCAGACGCTGGAGGCGCTGCCGTCGCACGCCGAGCTGGATGGGGTGTTGGAAAACATCAACGAGACCCTCAACATCTTGAATATGGGAGATCTCCCCCCGCCGGAGAGACCTTACGGGTGAGTCACATCATATCAGCTTCTAGACGTCTACTGATGGACTTATGCCTTGATCACACGTACCGAGCAAACGGCCGAGACAGTGCTTTCGGCTGAGTACTCGGTACGTATAAACATATGCCTAGATAACACTACCACGACTAAAGATGGCTGAGGTTGATTGCGAAATGAAGACGGTTATTTTTTGCAGAGGCGTTCTGTTTTTCCATCCGAATTCAAAGGTGGAGGTTCTCAATCCGGTTTTTTTTACCTTAGAACTTTGTCGTTTATAAACTGATTTGAAAAATTACTGAACAAGATGAAGCTTTTTCCGGCCGAAGTTAGTTTCACCAACCGTCACTAGCTATTCACTTACTTTATGAGTGTGACATATGGAGGCAACCCTAATAAAGCTTTATCCGGTCGATCTAAATTTCACAAACCGCCACTAGATGGCGTTATTCACGAACTTTATGTGTGACATACGGACTAACTTAATGAAGCTTTATACGGTCAATCTTAATTTCACCAACCGTCTAGATGGCGCTATTTACTAGTGACATACGGATGGAGGGAGGCTACCATAATGAAACTTTATCCGGGCGATGTTAGTTTCACCAACCACCAATAGATGGCGCTATTCACCAACTTTAACATGAGTGATATCTCGCAGCGAGCTGCAGTCCGCGCTGAAGGAGGCCGCGGTGGAGATGTCGTCCGCGGCGGGCGACGTGGCGGGCAGCGCGGGCGCGCGCGCCGAGCTGGGCGCCGCCGCCGTGCACTTCGGGGACTCCTTCAACCGGCTTCTCGGCGCCGCCATCGAGATGTGCTCGCACACCGAGGTACGGCTGCATGTGGGGAGGCTGGGGAGATGGCGTCCGCGGCGGGCGACGGGGGAGGGAGGCTGCGGGGAAATGTAGCCCCAGGAGATGTGTCCGCCATCCCTGAACCCTACCCACTAAAACATTGCAGTCTAATGAAATGTGAAGTTCGTACGGCAACGCCATCTTGGTTTTTTTTTACCTATCTACCTATTAAATAAATCAATAGGTTAGGCTAGGTACCATTTTGAGAATTAGGCATTTTTAGAATTTGCCATACTGAGAATTGGTCATGTATAGGATTTGTCATAATGAGAATTGGGCATTAATAGAATTTGCCATAATGAGAATTGGGCAAAAAAAGAATTTGCCATAGTGAGAATTGGCATTTGTAGAATTAGTCCTTTTACTCATATGGCATTTTGAGAATTGGCCATTCTGCGCCTAAACCGTTTATTGGATTACCTACGAAGACGTGAAACTCTACTTAATAAAGCTGTAAAAGTTCCTGTGAGTGTCTCCGAGTGTCAGGGAAGAGTTCATATTTTCAGGCATCAAGCATATCCCAAGGGATATGCTTCTTTGGGGAGATACAAGTATCAAGATGTAACCATAACCGTTGTCCTCAGGAGGTGGAGTCGAGGACCCAGATGGTGACCTCCATGAAGTCTGTCACCGTCAACTCTTCCAAGCTCCTCAGCACCGCCAAATCTGTCAGTCAGGTAACTGCTGTTCTGTTGTTTTTCTTTACTTTGTTATCTAGCCGGTAATCCTGCAGGGTATTAATGTGTAATGGTGTCTTCAGGACGTGACGAGGCCCAACGCTAAGAACCAACTGGCTGCGGCCGCTCGCGCCGTCACAGAAACCATCAACAGACTCGTGAGTATACCCTCTATAGTCTACACCCTCGACCCTCAACACCCTCATCCCTCAACACCCTCATCAACACAGGCAACCCGCAAAACCCTCATACCTTAACACTCTTATCCCTCAACGCCATCTTCATTACCTACTCTACCTACACCATCATCACTTAAGACCCACAACCCTTGACACCTGTATCTCTCAACAACATCATCACTTAACACCCTTAACACCATCATCACTTAACATAAGACTTAGATGTAAATTAATCCGATTAAGGACCTCGTTGTCTGAAAAAGAAATGTTTATTATTAATTAATTAACACCCTCAACCCTAAACATCCTCATCATTCAACACCATCAAAACCTCAACACCCTCGTCACTCAACATCCACAAAACCCTCATTACCCTTATACTTCAACACCGTTAACCCACAACACCATCAACCATCATCCTTTTATACAGGATGTAATTCGAATACGTTCTAAAACGAAAACCATGCATTCAAACCGTATTTTTGAAAAATTTGAACATTCAGAGTTTTCTTACTTCCGATCCAGTCCAGAATCCCATCAGAGTCATACAAAAGATGATGGGTTCCCATCGAGTAACACAGTTGAAGGTCGGTTCAAGCCTGACATAAATTCCCCCCCCCCCTCCCGTGGGGTGGGGGGTATGCGAAGACATTCTCCTCGAAAAAAAAGGGTGTAACTCGTTGGGATTTTTTTTCCCAACGAGTTCATAATTCATAGTAGTGTATTTACTTATTTATTAGAGAACCAACAGCTTTATACTTCTAAGTATACAATAGTTTAGCTTTAGAGAGCCAATTACAGGTTCCCACGGATAGACATAATATTGGACATAGTTATTGGTAATAAAAAGTAATTACACTAAGAGTAACACCAATGTAATGGTGTGATGTGTATTATCCAGGTGGACGTGTGTACGGAGGCGGGTCCCGGCCAGAAGGAGTGCGAAGCAGCCGTCCGCAGCATAGCCAGCTGCCGCGCGCTGCTGCAGGCGCCCACGCAGCCCATCAACGAGCTGGGCTACTTCGCCTGCCTCGACACCGTGGTGGAGCAGAGCAAGGCACTCAGTGAGTCGCACACCTAACCGCTCTACTGGCAATCGTTTTGTCAAATCAGCTTATCTGGCACGGCTGCCACTCTCGCTTGGCACTAGCTGCGTCCTCCGCCTTCCGCGCGGCGCCCTCCGTGTTTCTTCTTCCTCTAATTGCGAAGCATTATCATAACTTATCATCACCAAGTATTACAGGACCTCTTCTTTATCAACATTATCCAATTCCACGCTGTACTTTGCATAAACTTCATTCGAGCCAGGTGTCATGTTCATTCGCCCGAGTATAGTACTTTAGGTTCGTGCGGTCAATGACTTGTGATGTTCCAGGTGAAGGCATGTCCTCGATGGCGTCTGCGGTGAAGGGCTCCAGCCACGAGCAGTTCTCGCGTGGCGTGGGGCTGGTGGCCAGCGCCGTGCAAGGACTGGTGGAGTGCTCCGCGCAGTCCGCCTACCTGGTGAGTGCTGGGGACTCTGTCGGGGCGTTGGCTGCTGGCAAGTTTGACTTATTGACTTTTAAGAGACTGTAGTAGCTTTGGTGTTAGAGTCATGGACTTTTTAGACTGTAAAACCAGTGGTGTCAGATTATAAGACTTCATGGACTGTGGCTACTGTGGTGTTAGAAAAATGGATTTTTAAGAGACTGCTAGTGAGGTGTTAGAGTTAGGGACTGTAAGAACTGTGGTGACAAAGTACAGCTTTTAGGGTTTCTGGAAACTGTGCTGTTAAAATAATTGACTTTTTATGGACTGTCCTAATTTTTTGTGAGAGTACTTTTTAGGGACTGTACCTACTTATCTTTTTTGAGGGACTTTTTAGACACGATACTTATGTTTTTAAGGGTACTTTTCAGGGACTGTATAAATCTTTTGTGAGGGTACTTTTTAGGGGCTTTACTAATCTTTTATGAGGGTAATTTTTGAGGACTGTACTAATCTTTAGTGAGGGAATTTTTAGAGACTGTACTAATATTTTGTCAGGTCTTTTGAGAGCTATCATCGTACAGGTATACAGTATGTATACAGTATGTCCCTCCCAGGTGGCGGTGTCGGACGAGACGTCGGTGGCGGGGCGCGCGGGGCTGGTGGACCAGGGGCAGTTCGCGCGCGCCGCGCTCGCCATCGAGCAGGCCTGCGCCGCGCTGGCCGACCCTGCCACCAACCAGCAGCAGGTAACCAGCACCTACCAGCAGGTGACGGAGGTAGCGGCGGAGGAGGAGGTGGACCCCTCGGGTGGTCCAAGGCGTGTTGCCGTGCGTGAGAGTGAATAGAATCCCACCATGCTGATTTGGGACTCCACTGAGTGTGTCACTAGTTCTTGCCAACCAGTGTGGTGAAAGGATTTCAAGTGCGCCTCGAAGATACATGTTTTCGAACTCATTAAGCACGTGTTTTAATGCATACATAGATATTTTAATATGAATGAATGAATGAATGAATGAATGAATGAATGATACATTTATTTGCATGAATATAGGTGTCTACATATGTTGGTTGTATAACTTTGAATCACTATATTCGACCTTTCGGCCGATATATATAGAATAGAAATAATAAATTGTTTTTTGGACCGGGTTCGAACCCACGACCTTCGGATCAAAAATCGAGGTACCTCACACTCGGCCAATACGTCTTTTTTTGCTACATTCATCCCTTGTTACATCATACACACGGTTGGTGCGCAGGTGCTGTCGGCGGCCACGGTGATCGCCAAGCACACGTCGGCGCTGTGCAACGCGTGCCGCGCCGCCTCCGCGCGCAGCGCCTCGCCCGCCGCCAAGCGCGCCTTCGTGCACGCCGCCAAGGTACGCACCCCACTGCTGGGACTCGAGCCCACTCATGGCTAGGAGAGCTACTGACGCCGACCTGCACAGTGCTCGATGTGGAGATGTCGACCACATTCACGGTCCGCTCCTCTCCATTCTGCCTGGCTCCGTGTCTGTGGAAGCGCACTCTTACACCCATATTCTAAGTCGACTTTTTTCACACAAGTGAAAACTTACATTTGAAATTTGACAGATGACAGCCGAACCTTTGGTAAAGCGGCGGCCATTTTACCACTCACGTAAGTATTCCCTTGAGTGAAAAAATCGACTTAGAATATGGGTATTAATCTACACCACGCGGACACAATGCGGATTGGTGGATGACATATGCTATGTATATAAAAAAAAATTGTTTCTCTGTTCTATGACATGCCAGTTTTCTTTTCTTGTTGCGAAAACGTGGTGTGCACAATATGTTTTTTACAGTTTGAATTTTGAATGATTTTTTTGTTCCGTTCGGTCAATAATTAGAAAGTTTATTGATGATAAGTTTGTTGACAGGACGTGGCCAACTGCACTGCGTCGCTTGTGAAAGAAATCAAGGCGCTGGACTCTAACTACACGCCGGTGAGTTATCATATCAACCATCAGACAATCATATAAACAGATTTTACAAGAACAATGTATGCCAAAGTTTTAACATAAATAAGTAAAAGTAATAGACTCTAGCACGGTAAGATATTCAGGTAAATGTTTCAAAAAACTCTGGATATACTTACAAAAAGTGCGCCTCAATTCTACAAAGATACATTAATTATAAACTAATCACAGATTATAAACTTTAGAATTGGTATGAAGTATGAAGATGCTTCAGATAATAATACACCGTCTTTAAAGGGTTTTCTCATAATTATGAAACTAGTGCTGGGTAAAGTCATTCGAGAAATGCTTTCTGTCGTTGGATTCATTTATGTCTTCATTTCATATGGCGATAGGTGTATTGGGATATGTGTTGGGATTGGTATTTTATCGGGCAAGTTTTGTCAGGAGAACCGCGCCCGCTGCGCCAGTGCGACGGCTCCCCTGCAGGATGCGGTCCGCGGGCTGCGCCAGTTCGCAGACAGCCCTGAATTCGCGTCCGTGCCCGCGCGCATCTCCGCGCAGGCGCGGGACCACGCGCAGCCCATACTCGACTGCGGCAGGTACGTCCACTGCACGTCCACAGCTGCACATACCCCTCACCTCTCCCACCCCCCCATTTATTTGAAGGAGAATGCCCACGAATTACCCCCACACCACTTTGAGGACGTGGTGACCAAGTATGAGGCCCTTACCTTGCGATCTGATGGTCGCGGGTTCGAATCCCGGTGGCAGTCTTGCGTAAATGCGTTTTTTTTGGTCGAACGCTACCTGCAAACAACCGCGGCCCGGCGTCCCCCACCCCCCTACACCCGCTACAACTATGTCGTCTCTCCCCCGCGCGGGGGGTGCTACACTGCGTCGTCCGGTTCATGGTCGAGACCTATTTCCACACCGGTTATTAGTCAAATCGTCAATGTAAAACTTCTGTAAAAGTGTTAGATATTTCCTCGCAATTATAGTGAAAAGCCGAATGTATACCTCGTTCCTAAATCCCTATTTATTCTAGACTTAAATATCCCCAATCGCCTTCATGCCATCTCGTGCTGATAACCGTCTCGTATAAAACGACTTGCTTCAAGCACTTGGTGTACAATCTATTTATGTAGTATATTTGGTTTTGTACCTGCAGGAACATAATATCAGGCTCCTGCTCCATGCTGGAGTCTGCCAAGGTGCTGGCGCTGTCGCCGGCGGACCGCGTGCACTGGCAGAGCCTCGCCACTGACAGCAAGAATGTGTCCGACACTATCAAGGCGCTAGTCACCAACATCCGGTGAGAGTTGTCACCAATCACCCCAATCCTAACATAGAACTCACAGATCTACTACTCGGGCGAATGAACATGACACCTGGCTAACACGTGGCTCGAAACTTGAAGCTCGCCCCGCTGCCCCGCGCGGCGCCCTCCGTGTTTCTTCTTCCTCTAATTGCGAAGCCTTATCATTACTTATCATTACCAAGTATTACAGGACCTCTTCTCTATCAACATTATCCAATTCCACGCTGCGCTTTGCACAAACGTCATTCGAGACAGGTGTCATGTTGATTCGCCCGAGTAGTATACATAACGCTGCGTGGGGTCGTACCCAAACCAGTGAGTCTGCCCATGACCAAAATAGTGCTACTTAACTTGTCGATGAGAATCCATTGTGGCAGACTTTTATGCCCCCCCAGATGAGGAAAGAGTACTCTGAAACCATAGACATCTTTTTATCTGAGTTGGTCTGTGAATTGCCAGAATGGATTCTCCAATAAATACCCATAAGTCCAGCAGTGGATGGCGGTCAGATGGTAATCTTTATTGGACACCTTAAAATAAAAATACATGAAGAAGAAACAATACTGAAGAAATGGTACAATGGGCGGCCTTATCGCTAAGAGCGATCTCTCTAAGAAAGATGACCCTGTAGACCACATCTGAGCGGTCGAAAGCAGTTATGCTGACTTCTTTCGCTTCTCCGCCTGTAGAATATTTTATACCCTTCATAAAATTCCCCTGGATTCTCATGTTGTATTTTTCCAGGGAGAAGGCCCCGGGCCAGGCGGAGTGCGCCGCAGCCCTGGAGACCCTCAACAAACAGCTGCGGGAGCTGGACACTGCTTCCATACATGCGGTGGGACAGGAGCTAGCGCCCAGGAGGAATTACACCCTGGAAGGTCAGTGCTCACACACCGGCTGCTCTTGGTCGTGGGCACCATTCAGTTCCCGATATAGATTGAGGCAACTCTGAGGCAGATCCTTGTTTGGAACCAGATAGGTTTGGGGGCACAGAAGTATTAAAGTATAGAAACACAATGTAGTACATTGAAAATGCGACCAATACAAGAAGCCACATTGGCTAACTTCTAGTTCATTTTGATCCGATTCAAATTTTCGAAAAACACTGTTACTTCTCAACAGGGCTAGATAAATATTCTATTTTAAAACTAGGCTTTTTCATTGTTACTAAAACTACATCGTAAAAAGTAACAAACATTATTTGAAAATGGGGATATTTCATATTTATTGACAGGGTGTCTGATTTTTTTTGGTCCTGTCTTACGACTCTATTTTGGTTTGATACTGTCCATCTTAGTGTTCTCTAGGAATATCATTATTCAACTATGGTTTGGGGTTAATTTAAAGGGATTTTGAAATTCTACCATGCAAAATCAAGGGGGAAATTCAAAGCAGTGTTGGGGTTAACCCTGTTGTCACCAGCTAGTTGTCACAATATGTGTGTTTGTTGTAGGTTTCTGCGAGCAGATCGAGAACAGCGCTTCCGAGATGATGGAGCGCCTGGAGCCGCTGAGGGTGGCCGCCACCGCGGAGCCCGAGTCGCTGGGGCACGCCGTCAACCAGCTGGTCAGTACACTAAGAACGTCATCGGCCTATACTATTTATTTATTTATATTTTCTGTAATCTGTGTGTGAATCATTGAAGATGATATTCGCATATCTCCATCCTCCTTCTAACATTAATTTATTTGTTGATAGACGAGCAACTTTCGCTAAGTGTCTATGCTATGTCTTGTAATAAAGCACAATGGAACGTTAATCGTTATTTATTTTAGAGATAATTTCAAATTACAAAATATCAATGGTATCGCGACACAGGTAGAGAACGGAAGAGGAAATGTCAAGGCGAGTGACACTTGACATTTGTTTGCTTATGACAGCTGACAGTAATAGCTAATAAGGTTATGTTTACGAGTTTCCAACACTATGTCACACAATGTAGGATTTTTGAATAGTTTATCACTTTTTTAACATAGTCTTGTTGTTTCGTAACCAAATGTCGAGTTAGTCTTGTTGTTTCGTAACCAAATGTCGAGTTTGTTCTTGAACGATGTCTTGAAGCTGCGGCAGGTTGTATGGAGGGTTCAATCTTTTTTTAATGAACCTCTATCAAAAAGGCCATGATGATAAGCAAAGATTTTCACTGAAAACTTCCCCCCAACGTACCTCCAGCTGTAAGTTAACCCCCCTCCCCCCGCAGGTGTCGTACAGCGCGGCGCTGGTGGCGGCCTGCGTGGGCGCGGCGTCGCTGACCACGGAGAGCACGGCGCAGGCGCAGCTGCTGCAGCACGCGCGCACCGTGGTGGAGGCCGCCGTCTCGCTCACGCACGCCGCCAAGCACGCCGCGGGGAATCCACGGGTGAGGACTCTGTCTCTTTCACACACTCGCCATTATGCGGCACGCTCATACTAACGTATACTAACGTACTCGTACGTGTTTTTGTACCCTGCATAAAGGTGCGGTAATATTATACACATGGTGTGATAGTATTACTCGCGAAAACGACAACAATGCATTTGAACTATCATTTTCAAAATATTCTGACTATAAAACTGCGAAAAAAATCATAAATTATTTGAGGAATATACGTTTGTATTATTTTATTAACAACGTGTGAAATAAAGAAAAAAACAAAGAATCATCAACATAAACTTCGTGTAAATGAGTCGGATCAGCTAATTCTCTAGCCATTTAGTCCTCCATTTGTACTACATTTTGACAAGTGTGTGCAATAAAGTATTAAATACGAGTATAATAACATATATACGAGTCACTACAGGTCAACGACCCGTATCAGCTGACCTGAAGGTCGGCGGCCGTTTTCATGTTTTATTCACAATTAAACATATTATTATAGAATATTTATATTGGGTATTTACCAGCACCTGAGTTTCCGGGAGCAGCCTTATCACACCCTGTATAGCATTTAACTAAAGACGTATCGCGGTCCGCAGGCCACACAAGCGCACAGCGAAGTAGAGAGCCAGGTGTCGGCGACCCGCGTCGGGCTCGGCGAGCTGGCGACGTGCGTGCGCGAGCTGGCAGCGCAGCGCGGCGCCGTGGGCCCACTGCTGGACACCATGCAGCGAGCCATCACGCGCCTCACGGACCACAGGTGAGCGCTCCTTCCCAAGGTGGCTCCGGGCGAGCTGGCAACACACTGCCTTATGCCTAGATCACACATACCGAGCAAACGGGCGAGAAAGTAAAATGTTTCTCGGCTGAGACAGTGATGTACGCAAATAGCATACATCACTCGCATGTTTATACGTACCGAGTACTCTGAGACAGTGCTCTCAGCCGTTTGCTCGGTACGTGTGATCAAGGCATTACTCATAACAGTCTTGCTTAAGTCATCGTCTCTCGTTCCTCCTCCAGTGTCGAGCCACTAGAACCGCCTGCATTCGCCGACACAGTCAAAATAAGCGGATTTCGTGTTTGAAGTACCAGGCGACCATAAACAATGTACAAATTGTCTCACATCATCATCAGTCATTCATCACCATCGTCTTTAGTTCCTTGTGTACAGGCTCCAGGGTCGAGGTATAGAGCCGCCTCCGTCCGCTGACATAATCAAAATAAGCGGATTTCGTGTTTGATGTACCAGGCGACCATAACTAATGTACAAATTATCTTACACTACTCAATTGATCGTAGAGTAGTTGAATAGTCTATCGTTCCTTGTCGGGAGGCTCTAGGGTCGAAGTTAAGAGCTGCATTCGTCCGTCGACTCTGTTTGCATGTTAAGTGTTCAAGGTTAGGCTAGCATAACCGATGCAGAGATATATATGTCACCGTATTTTTTTTTAAACCATTAATTTATAACTGTAAACACTACAAAAGTCTAATGTTTAAATTAGACCAATCGAAAGACGGTTTTAAAAGTGTTTTCACCCTATAGGAAGCGCGCACTTTGTGTGTAATAAGGCAAAAAAATAACTTTCAACCTAACCTAGGCCAATCAGAGGACGACTGCGTCGTGATTGGTCTGTTTTAAGAGCACGGCACTTGCATTCACAATTTTTCAAAAGCTTCAATTTATCGGTTTTTACAATTTTACTTTGACATCTATAATATCGCAATGATAAATGATAGTTCGGTTGCAATGCATCGAAATCGTGTACCGTTCAATCAACAATTCGTTCTACTTTGGTCAAGAAGTGTACTCTGCAGATAGTGGCGTGTTGCCAACTGCTGTTCAGTGTCAATACTAAACGCAGCGGTTGATTGACCACGCCGCACCAGACAGTCGTATAATGTAGGTTCATAGCTATTACATTGATTACATCTTATTTTTATTTGTACCGAGTCTTATTTTATCCACATTGAAGAAAAATAAAGTACAAAATCCGTAGGCTGAAAATAGTAATTATAGTACTTAGACTCTAAGTCTTAGAGGGTTGAGGCCGAGCAGAATACATTAACACTAACGACATAAAAATAATATAATAAAAAAAACAATAATAATTATAAATAACGTTTGGATATTTCACACAACGCCATCTAGCCCCATACTAAGCAGAGCTTGTACTACAAATAACTGACACAATACTTAAATAGTTTTTTTCTGTAAATAAATACAAAGAAGAATACATAGAAAACACCCACACTCAGGACAAATACCTATGTTCATCGCACAAATGTTTGGCCTGAAGCGGGAATCGAACCCACGACACTCAGTGTAGCAGTCCAAATCACTTGCCACTCGACCATCTGTGTCGTCGTAATAACTTATTACATCAAAACAACTCTTATTCAAAGCACCAAATACTTGTTCCTGGTCGAGAATCGAACAGGCGCCTCTTTCTCAACCGTAACAGTTCAAACCGCGAAGGTCATTGATGCGCTAATTTTCGGCATTGATTCATCCCAATCGTTATTTACGATGATATCATCAGACAGACAGACGGGCAATATTAGCTATATATAGACAAAGGCTGGGCGTCCTCGTAACATAAGCGGTGAGATAAATTAACCAGGAAAATTTCAGTGGTTTTAGCCATGATTTTGCGAGTTTAGTTAAACTAAATCCTACTATCCTTCCTACTAATATTATAAACGCGAAAGTATGTAAGGATGGATGGATGTTTGTTACTCTTTCACGTAAAAACTACTGAATGGATTTTAATGAAACTTTACATTAATATAGCTTATACATCAGAATAACACATAGGCTACAATTTATAAAGATACCGGCGCAGACGAAGTCGCGGGCACCAGCTAGTATGTAAAAATATTTTGGACATTTCACACAACGCCATCTAGCCCCAAACTAAACAGAGCTTGTACTATGGGAACAAGATGACTGATACAATACTTATATACTTTTTGTAAATACATTCATAGAATGCATAGAATACTACCCAGACTCGAGAAAAACATCGATGTTCATCACATAACTGCTTGTCCTGAAGCGGGAAATGAATCCGTGACACCCGCGTGGCAGTCCAACACACTTGTCGTTAAGCTGGTAGAAATAAGCTGCCAACCCTATTTTTAGTAGTTTCAGCGTCGATGACACAAGGCTACTTTACATGCTATTAGTCAGCGAGTTCTCTTGTACCTTGTAAACTCGTCCAGTGTCATCGGCCTTTTTACAATCAGCTAGTTCACAATCTTTCCCGAAAGCTAACTCGCTCACTCGCTAGAATTTAAACTCGTCGGCTTGTAGCTTGTAAACTAGCCCTGTATCATCGACGCTGTAGATCCTCGTGCCCTTGTTTGATGCAAATGAATGATTCGATTGATTAATTGATTCATAGATATTGATTTTAGTGGGAAGCACAGAAATATAAGTATAAAAACACAAAGTAGTACATTTAAAATGCGTCAAATAAAAGGGAGCCACATTGGCTTACTTCTAGTACATTTTGGTCCGAGGCTACTTTTTGAAAAAGAAAAGTAACAGGGCTAGATAAATATTAAATGTTAAAACTACTAGGCTTTTTCATTGTAAAACTACATCGTAAAAAGTAACAACCATTATTTTAAAATAAAGATATTTCATTTTTATTGACAGGGTGTCTAAAAATTTTCTGTCTTATATACCTTGTCCACTTTGGTTTGATACTGTCCATCTTGGTGTTCTATATTCATTATTGTTTATTATAATCAACCAACTTTAAAAAAAGAAACATATATATATATTATACACAATCGACTTTCTAGCTATTACAATCTTATTTCGAAGACTACCGCCTATTTGGATTGGTGAGTAAGTTATAGGTAAATATTGGTAAGTCCTGCTAATATGTATTATGAATGTAAGTTTGTGAGGATGGATAAGTTTTTGTTCCTGAATAACGCCAAAACTTGGCTCTTTAGTCTTTAGTAGGTATCTAATAATAAATAATAATAAATAACGTTTATTATCTCAAAAACAAGCAAACATATTAAGTTACTAAGCTTATTAACCTTATATTAAAAAAAAAATCGTACCACTAGTGAACCATGTTCCCCGCACTAGGATGAATACCTATGATATGATATATGAATACCGTTATTCATCTATGGTGGGAAGTAATATTTGTTCCATCAGTGGGCAACTGGCTCAAAAGTTAAATTAGTGTTTCGGTCCGTACCGCGGCGGCCGGTCGCGTGTTGCCACTGTTTACGAGTTACCTGTGCGCTTTGTGGAATTTTTATTAGAGAAAATGAAGAAATTGTGAGTAAACTACAATCTACGACTCGATTGGTCGAGTGGCAAGTGTGTTAGATTGCTGTGCCGAGAGTCTCGGGTTCGACTCCCGCTTCAGGACAAGCATTTGTGTAATGAACATCGGTATTTGTCCTGAGTCTGTTTCTGTGTATTCTATGTATGTATTTACAAAAAAAAGTATATAAGTATTGTATCAATTATCTGGTTCCCATAGTACAAGCTCTGCTTAGTTTAGGCTAGATGGCGTTGTATGAAATGTTCAAAATATTTAACTATTTACTAAGCCTTCTTTTGCACAATACTTAATACATTTATTGTCTTCACATGGTAAAAATGCTATGAAATTACATCACATGTGAGCCTCTTAGGGGCAATACAATATCTATAGGTAGGAGGCAGGCAGACCCGAGGTTTTTGCTAGGTTTATTCTTCTTCGTATCGTATAGTAATTTATAGCTACCACTTATCTTAACACCTACATTATAATATTTACATACACTAAACTTACTTGCCTAAATCACTTAACTTTAACAATCTTAAATCTACTTTGTTTTCAATATTAATCCTTTTGAACTTAATCAAATAGCTAAATATTGTAACGGAAGAGCGAGGTTCCCTAACAGGTATATTTTTACATAAAAGGGAATCTCTAACCCATGTACTGTAACTATAGATTAATAGAATGCAAAACTATTTGAATTTGAATCGTGTCACTAGTTCTTTCGAACCAGTGTGAAAAAAGGATTTCAAGTGCGCCTCGAAGAGGTTCCTTTCGTGCACTGTATTACGCATATTTCTGCAATAGTGCAATAGTATAGCATTAAAACAAACAGACGATAACATAATGGTGTCCACAGAATGTCGCTGCTGGGCTCGTACGATGAGTCGGATTCCTTCGTGGACTACCAGACGCGCATGGTGGGCGCCGCCAAGGAGATCGCGCGCCTCTCCACCGACATGGTATGTAGCATAAATAATGTGCACTTTTTATGACGAAATTCATAGCATGGATATTGATATCTTCAGTTTACCTTTAGGTTCATTTAAGAGATCTTTGTTCAGATTTAAATAGTAGGAACCTAATTTCTTTAAACCCAATTTTTGTTACTTAACCTTTGATATATAACATACTAATAATTTGTGTTAGATTTATTTTTATTTTTTTCACCAATAGATGTCAAAACTTGTTACATATATTGTGTAACAAGTTTTGACATACATTGTGTGTACATATATTGTGTGTATAAGTGGATAGCAAATTTAAACGTATACTATAGAAACTAAGAATGTAATGAATCTTTCATGGTTTGTTGTCTGTCATTGTGCCGAATTAAATAAAATAAAAATAAATAAATAAAATAAACCCCTGAACTTATTTGGCTCATCATCTCAAAAGTGGTTTGAATTTACTTACCCACCTGCCAAACTTCATTACATTGTATTGTATTTATTTATATCAGATAACCATTATAGATAATTATATCACATAAATTACATCTAATTAAACCATTTTAAATTCAGTAATTTATTGCAGATATATGTACACTTTCACCTTAGGGCTACGGTATACTATATTCACCTGTTGGGCACAGCAACTTTACTAATAGGAACTTAAGTTCATTTCCTTACATAAAATTAAATGCACGATCGTATGAGCAGTTTGACAGTCATTTTCGAACAGACATTATACAATACATACCTACATACAAACATACTTTGATAGATCAAACGCCGATTCGTCCTAGTATATGATACCTCTCTCCGTTCGGTTAAATAAGAGACCTCTCTTCGTTCAGTTAATTATCTTACTTAATATTAACTCGCGACACTCAGCGTAAATAAGAGACCTCTCTTCGCGTTCAATCATGAGACCTCTCTTCGTTCGGTTAATTAACTTACTTAATATTAACTCGCGACACTCAGCGTAAATAAGAGACCTCTCTTCGCGTTCAATCACGAGACCTCTCTTCGTTCGGTTAATTATCTTACTTAATATTAACTCGCGACACTCAGCGTAAATAAGAGACCTCTCTTCGCGTTCAATCATGAGACCTCTCTTCGTTCGGTTAATTATCTTACTTAATATTAACTCGCGACACTCAGAGTAGCAGTACAACGCACTTACCACTCGAATCCCTGTCGTCAATGATAAAAGTGTTATGTATGTATATTGCCCACACTTGCCACTTGCCAGTGATTAACCTTATGTTCGTTTCAGACGGCGAAGTCTGCGACGGACGCCAGCCGGCTGGTGGCACTCGGCAACGAGATGTGCGTCAAGTACGAGCGCCTGGCGCAGGACAGCGTCGGCGCCTCCGCCACCACGCCCAACTCCGACGTCGCCAACAGCATCCGCGTGGCGGTGGTGGAGCTGGGCGAGGCGGTGTCGGCGCTGATCAAGGCGGGCGGGCTGTGCCGACTGTCAGCGGTACCCGACAACCGCCGCGCCGTCAACGACCACGCCGTTGCCGTTAACGAGAAGGTCAGTCACTAACCTTGCCAGGATAGCCGTGCGTTGCTAGCGCGATGTACCAGGCGAGCATGACCGATGCAGAGATGTATGCAGTTGCAGATGTATCCACTGCTAACGAGGTCAGTAACCTCACCAGAATCGCTATCCGCAGCTGAACGTGGCGCGAAGATGTTCCACTATTTTATTAACGAGGTCAGAACTCACCAGGGTAGCCTGAACGTGCGCGATGTACTAGGTGACCATGACTGATGCACAGATGTCTCCGCTGTCAACGAGAGAGTTTAGTTAGTACTCCTCGCCAGGGTAGCTACTGCTAGACGTAGCACTATGTACTAGGCGAGCATGACCGACGCAGAGATATATCGAAGCTCAATGTAACGATTGTGGTACCTCCAGGTGGTGGGCGTGCTGTCGGCGCTGCAGGCGGGGTCGCGCGGCACGCAGGCCTGCATCGACGCGGCCGCCACCATCGCCGCCATCATCGGGGACCTCGACACCACCATCCTGTTCGCCAGCGCTGGTAACTCCTCAATACATTGTTTTATCTTCTGAATCTATGATGTCCCCCCTGGAACATGTTGAAATATCCTACGATGTATAGATCACTATAATTTGGGTGTCTTCAAGGCAAGAGTGAATAGGATTATTCTAGATAAGCGTGCTACATCGTCGACCACATCGTCACTTACCATCAGGTGAGATGGTGGTCAAACGCAAGCCTATATTTAGTAAAAAAAAAAAAAAAAGATACAATTCTTATTTATTATTCATCTCGTTAATTCTGAAATATTCTACCGAAAGATGTTGTTTCTGCAGCATCCACGTTGTTGATTAGCTTGTTCAAGAACAAACTGCAACGGTTCCAAACCGAGGTTCGACCCACCTTTGGGTAACCCCCCCCCCCCCTCGTATGCTGTTGGGTATCAACTGCATTAAAAGTTCATCTGCAAAAAAAAACTTATAGCGAACCAACTACGTTAAAAAAGTGACACAAAATGATTAAAAAATCTCAACACTGTGTGACATAGAAGAAGCTATCAACTAATAAATGAACTGTTTAATTTAATAGACACATCACCAGAAAACTGTTCGTCTGTCAACAAATAAATAATAATAATAAAAAATATAGTTTATTATTGTTTGCTGATCTACATCTTAACCACCATTGAGTTAAGACCAAAGAACTTGTATACTATGTATCTAGAATGCCGACTCACACGAAAACCGCGAGCTAAAAGAGCTAGAACTAGTAAGAAGTGTGTCTCGTTCTGTAGGGCGACCATAATTTTTGAACTTTGTATATTTCATTGAGACATAAACAAGCAACCAAGGGAAAATTCAATCTGCTCAATAAGATAGCAATGTTATATACATACGTTACTTTGCATTATTGTTTTAAAATTATATTATACATAGGTGCATTAAAATATCAACAAAAAAGAGGGCGGTGCGCCGCATTCTAGTGAGGTATATCTGATTCAATGGTTTAATACTGTTTCTTTCGAACAGTAATTATTTTTCTCGGCATTTAGGTACCTAACCTACATGACAGCGACTGTACTAAACCTTTCAAATGAATCTGAATAATATTTAGAGCAAATCGTCTAATTTCGAAAATTGTCCCACTTATTTCAAAAATTATGGCCATGTTAATTTTAATTGTATGCTGGCAACTGTGTGAACGAGACACACTCCTTAACGAGGGGGTCTCTATCAAGCAATAGAATCCTTATATTTAGATTTAATTAAAAAATAACTTTATTTCCAAGATATAAGGTTCAGAATTCTTAATCCTTAAATAAAACAAAATGGCGTGTTAGCTCTCTAGATACATAGTATAGAAGCTCTTTGGTTAAGACAGCTTCAACAGCTTCAACTACCATTGAACCGTGACCCGTTCCCTTCAGGAACGCTCCAGTCGGACAAACAGTCGGACACGTTCTCCGACCACCGCGAGAACATCCTGAAGACGGCCAAGACGCTGGTGGAGGATACCAAGACCCTAGTTGGCGGTGCTGCCGGCACACAGGACCAGCTGGCCGGCGCTGCGCAGAACGCGCTCACCACCATCGGTGAGTTACGTCACCACCAACACAACCCGATGAGGGTCATCATTTACTCGCTCACATACACATCATCACAATACAATCTCTTTATTCCATTTTGATAAATTTTGGTACACTTGGATCAACATAACCATCTTGTAGTAACATAACCAGCAACATTAACCGACGGGGGTCATCATTTACTCGCTCACCAGCAACATAACCCGATGAGGGTCATTACTTACTCGCTCACCACTATCGGTGAGTAACATAACCGGCAACTTACCCGATGAGATTGATACATCATCTACTCGCTGACCATCACCAGTGAGTTCCCACACCGGCACATTTATAATTATAATATAATTTATATATGTAAATTTATAACATTTTAAGGTAAAAAAAAATACGATTACAGACAGTTTGTGTGAGGACTTATTTTATTGGCGTCTTGTTTTGGCCGATGTGATTCAAAGGCTTTAAAGGCTTCTATTGATTGCGACACCCAAAACGGGTAATATTGTGTAGCTGCTCATAGTCCTAGACAACTTATTAATACCTGAGATGTAACCTACCTACCCAATATGGCAATAAATGACTGGTCCTTGGCATGCGTGATCCCTTACCATCAAGAGAACTACATCATCTCTTGTAATGTTCACGATGACCCTCGTCCGCAGTGCAACTGTGCGAGGTGGTGAAGACGGGTGCGATGTCGCTGGGCGCCAGCAACCCGGAGCCGCAGGTGCTGCTGCTGAACGCGGCGCGCGACGTGGCGGCCGCGCTGCGCGACCTCGCCGCCGCCACCACCGCCGCCAGCGGCAAGCACGTGGCGCACCCGCACATGCAGAGGCTCAAGCACGCCGCTAAGGTAGGACCCTCTCCCTCACACAAATCCAAGGTAGGCAGCTCTTCCTCTCACACCCAAGGTAGGCAGCTCTCCGTCACACGACGCCAAGGTATGCAGGTCTCCCTCACACACACCCAAGGTAGACAGCTCTCCAATACACGCCTCCTTTTGTAGGTACCTCTCTCTCACACGCCGCCAAGGTAGGCAGCTCTTTCTGCTAGTTGTAAACAGCTCTTCCTCTCACACGCCGCTAAGGTAGGACCCTCTCCCTCACACGCCGCTAAGGTAGGACCCTCTCCCTCAAACGCCGTCAAGGTAGGTGGCTTTCCCTCCTGGCTGTAGCAGTGTGGAGCTCGGAGCGACGACGCGTTTATCACGATACAGGCATATGATAGTCAAATGCTAAACTCGGTATCCTCGGCCATGGCCCTTTGACCGAGTATGAACTATTGTCCTGGTCATTGTCCTGACCAAGTATAAACCACTGCATTGGCACTTTGACGAGGTATAAATCACTGTCCTAGTCATTTAACCAGATGTAAATCACTGTTCTGGCCATTTAACTTGATATAAATCGCATTTCTGGCCGCTTGACTATCAATATGGCCAAGTGTAAACCAGCCGTTGAATATACAAGGTTATTATCGATAGGTTATGCTACTCCTAAGTCCCTAAGCGACTTGATATCTCCAATACCTAGACAACCTGGGCATTAAAGTGAATCTTTTTACTATGTAGTGTGGAACTATAGCTTCTTACCTCTATCCTCATTATTTATAGCCGTGATTACAAAATAGTATGTAGAATCCGAGAAATCTCCAAACCTTTACCCCACTTCTAGATAAATGAAAGTAAGTATTGTACTTTGTGAATGTTGTACAGCAATGCAAAACTAAACTTGATACTCTATTTTACGTTCAATCCCTGAGTTCTGGGACATGGCGTTCTCTCGCACTTCAGTTTAGAATAATGTATCAAGTTTCGTTTTGTGTTCAGCTATTTGTCTATGTGTTGTGTCTGTCAATATTGGACTTTAAGGCGGGACTAATAGAGCCTATTTCCCTAGCGCCTCTCCGACACCACGAAGAGATGGAGCCTCCCCGTCAAATGTAACACACTCCCGAAACAGGCCAAGCGTAGGTCCGTCACTTTCGGACTCCGAACCGACTGTAACTCCGAATCTGAAACGGACATCTTCCAATCTGATCAGGAAGACGAACTGATTAAGCTCCTGGACTATTCCAGTCAAGATGATGATGTCTCACCGTCCATATTCCACGATAATTGCGAAGAAGTCATTGCATATATTGAAAGTCTTATGAACTATCCCGTAAAAGGTATCGAAGATGACGAAATGAACGAACGGTACAATCTAACAGCTAGGAATAGCCTAGTTGATATGGATTGGCGTGTTCTTAAATACGGTGAAAATATATTCCTCGGAGAAGTCAAAAAATTGGTCGATTTTACCGTTGATGTGTTTGATAATGTCACTAAAAGGAAGAAGAAAGAGTTGTTGAAAAAAATAAGGGTCAGTAGTGATTTGGATAGTGAAATGAACAGACTGTCGCAAGTTATTGAAGATCTTGATTCGGAAATGGAGACTGACGAAGTGACAGTTACTACAACGATCAAAACCATTACTACAACAATACCTGCTAAGAAGCCTAAGATGGAAGACGATAACACACTTACAAGTCCAGTGTTCAAAATTAAGAAAGTTAAACCTATTAATTTAAATCTCGAATGTATAAGTCCAGAAAAACTTTTACGAGATTTCACAAGTCCAGAAAAAAATTCTAAAATGCCAGAAAATGTTCCTAAAACCCCTGAAAAACAGAAAGATGAATCTACCACGATTATAATCAAACCAGATGTTAAATCCAAGGAGGGTACGCCGTTTTCGCCAAACACTATTGACAGAAAATTCAAAATTGAGTTCTGGAAGCTTTTTCAGGATGACACTGAATGGTGGAAAGCTATAGCGAAGAGAAATCTGGAGAAAATGGAGGAGACTAGACGAGAACTTGAGAGGTTCAGTGGACACGAACTAGTCTTAGGAGAAATACAGTCCAATATGGAAAAGTACGAGAGAGAGAAGGAAACACTACAAAACTTTATCGAAGAAGTCGATAGATCCAAAGCGATCAAAAAAGATTTGGAATATGATAAGAAATATGAAGATATGGTGCTGAAACTGATCAGTTTTGCGAAAAAAGACTTTATTTACAAAGGATTTGATCCTCTTATCGAACAACTGAAAAACCTATCCAACATAAAAATTGAAAGAAAGAAGAAAGTCAGAATTGAAGATATAGTAAACATCTATACTCAAATAGACATTACTAAATATACTTACGAGGAATTATGTCTTTTAGAAAAGTATTACAAAGAGATTATTCGAAATTACAAAACGCAAAGTAACAATAAAGAAAACGTGCCAGATCTCAATGAAAGAGCTGAAACGCCAACATATCACAAAAACGTTATAATAAACATAAACTCAAGCCAAAATAGCAACAAAAACATACATCAATATACAAACAAATTAACACAAAACGGCGATACAATCAATCGCTCACAAAAACGGGACGAAAGACAAAAAAACAACCTAGAAATTTTCGATTTAACCCGAACATATCCTATGGAATACTACGCAAACAACTGGTGGTCGATATACGAAGATGTTTTGAAATGCAGAGAGCAACAATTCGGATCGTTGGACCAATGGTGGAACTTTTACGAAGCGATTTTGAACAAGAAAGATACGTCCGTGGAAGAATTGCAAAGAATTCGAAGAATAGTCGAATTTAGGAATAACCTGCGGAAATCGAGGCCCAGCAGCCGAATGGAGGAGCAGTTAAAGATGCTGGATGGAATCAGGAACGATAGGTTTCAGGAGACAGAGGCGGTCGCATCGGATCAGAACGAATCGGTCAGATATTTTCGGTTTACGCGACTAACTCCGATGGCGCATGGTGTTCGCTGGATCATCTCGATGTTATTGGTGTTTGGAGCGTCTATATCTGCATTTTGTATACCATCCGTGCCTGAAATTCATTGTACAATGACGCTAGGTCAAAGTTAGTCAATTTGCCAACGAGAGTCATAACACCTCATGGTTTCCCATCCCATTTTTTTTTTCGTCATGGTCAATTGTGTAATCATTCCTTTAGTCAAGACTTGCATGAGCGTCAGATGATTCCTTTAGAATCAAACTAGAGTCATTATAGTAATCTTGCATGGCATATTTCTCAATCTAAGAATGTGTTTAATTTCACGCTATTACGTTTTAGTTTTTATATTACTAAAGCAATTTTCTAGGTAATGCGGAATGTAAACGCTCCAAATGTCAGCACCTGTCATTCTATCTCTGTCTGTCACACAATCACGCATCGTTTTGTTTCGTTCACCGTGCAATTTACACAAAGATTGTACCATGTTTTTCTATGTACACTCATGTTTTCACATAAAACGAATTTGAATACAAAACCTGTTATAGATAATCTTATAAAAAATGTATGTTTTATGTGAAAGCAATTGAAAAAACAATGTTTCTTCCCGCACCATATTTCAAGCGCGTCAAACTGTCATAATCTCACTTAAATGTCAAAATGTCATTGACCCCACAACCTCATGGTTCGGTGGCGCATATCACTCGTTAATAACCAAAGCCAGAAGCTTTCATTAGCTTACAAAGTCCAATATTGACGAAGAAATATACATTTTATGTACGTTTATGTATTTGGTAAAATTATAGTTATTTCGAAAGTTATTTATTATATTTCTAAATTATTTATTTATTGGAAAGATATATATTTTGGGAGCTTATTATATATTTTTGAAAGCTTATGGGTTTACGCTATGGCATGGTGCTTTGACGCATATTTGGGAGTTACTGTGTTAGCGCAACCCTAAGCTTTTTAATTACATACAGATTACCGAGTTGACATGATGATGTTACGGTAAAAAAATATGTGACGTCATCAGAAGACTCGGTGGACTGTATTTTGATGTTACTCATGTGTTTTATGTGTCGTAAATGTGCTATTTTTGAATGAAAGTTTAGCATATTGATACTGCATTTAATTAAAAAATGGCTGATCCACTCGTTAGAATTTGGTGAACCTATCCATATGCAAGCAGTTCTGATGAAGGATGCTAGCAACCCTAAGCTTAGTAGCTTGGCTGCGTATCATCTATTGTCACAACATAAAAATCCATTTGATAGCATTTTAGCCTACAGGGTAATTAATATGTCCAAATAAGCAGACTCACATACGCTTCGCGCAGTTGGGTGAAAAATCTATTTTGCAGTCAAATTGCCATAATTATAAAGACTATAATTTTGAACAAAAATAGCATGTAAAGAATCGAAAAAAAATACACTGATAGAACGTAAACACACAACCGGCATGCATACGACTACATTCTCAATCCCCCATCAACCTTCCCCGCTCCCCTTTTTTTAAAGCTAATTTTAAATTTGTGACGTGTCCAGGTGATGGTGACGAATGTGACGTCACTTCTGAAGACCGTGAAAGCAGTGGAGGACGAGCATACCAGAGGAACCAGGGCTTTGGAGTCCACCATTGAAGCCATCACGCAGGAGATCGAGGTAAGGTACCTTGATGCGAGAGACCTTGAACACACGTTGTACAACGGGTATATCACGCGAAAAACATACCATGCCATGCAGCAATCGTGCCTCAATGGAATTACATATTTAAAAAAGAAACGATATATTTCATGAGAAATCTTCTATCTTATATAAAATATCGTCAAAAAAACCGGCTCAAACAAACCACGCAAAACGTTTTATTGAATGTGATATGTACAGGCAACTGCTCAGACATGTATACACTTCCAAGCTTTCGCATTCACATTACTCATAATTTTGCATTTTCAAATTAATGTCTTGAAGAATGTCTTTGCATAACTATGAGTGTAATATAAATGTAAAAGTGCAGCTGACTGTACGAAATTCATTATATCATAATATTTAAAGCAAACTACATGTGTATCACTGTCTATAATAAGTTGCCTAAAGATATAAAAAACCTTACGGGGAATCTTTTTTTTGTTTTATTATGTACCTACCTACTTACTTAGTTAATAAGACTTAATATTTGCATGCCTATTACGGTAGGACATAAAATGGACTCAATCTCTTTAAGACCTTATTTGTAAACACATATGTTCTAGCAAATAAACAATATTTCATTTCATTTCGAAATTCGTTTTGGGTCCGCATGGTGGATTACGAGTCACTTGCAATCTGAGTTTCAGCAGTGCTAACATAGCTTCCCCCTCCTCAGGTGCTGATGTCTGCATCACCGCCCAAGTCCACGTCCAGCCCCGAGGAGCTGATCCGTTGCACGCGCGCCATGACGGTAGCCACCGCGCGCGCCGTGGCTGCCGGCAACGCCAACAAGCAGGACCAGCTCACCGCGGCTGCCAACCTTGGCCGCAAGACCGTGCTGGACCTGCTCGTCTCCTGCAAGGTACAGTTGGCTCTACAATGATCTTTTCTCAAACATGCTTGAATATTTGAACTTTATTTTGACAACCTTCTTCGAGTTAAATCTACTTTGCCGGCCTAGGCCAAATAAATTATTATGAAATCTCATATCGTGTTAGGTATTTAAAAATGGAACGCACTTTTCTTCTCTGAGAGTAGCAACTAAAGAGTTTAACCTAATATTTAATGTTTTATTTAAGGTTTGCGCATGAAAAAAATATTGTTGATTAATTTATATTTTTGTAAGTGTGAGACATTGAGATACGTGGTGTGAGATATATATTTTGACTCGACCTGAAATTAAGGAAGCGGTAAGAGCTATAAAAAAACTTGTAACCCCAAAATTAGAAGACTACATTATGCACTAATTACTTAGTTTGAAATATTTAATTTCCGCGCATTTATTGAGAAAAGTACTATTCACAAGCCTTGGCCGCAACCAGGCATAATATGGGCTCACGTATGCGATTACCACGTCCGTCCATTTACGACTGGCATGCAGGCCGCTGCAGTTATGTACTATTGTGTGTATACCCAGTTAGTTAGAAAGCCCTTGTCCCCCAGGGCGCGGCCCACGCGGCAGAGTCTGCCGAGCTACAGCAACGCACGCTGGCGGTGGGTGCGGCAGCCGCGGCTGCCTACCGCGCGCTGCTGCAGGCCGTGCTGGCCGCCAGCGCAGACCCCACGCGCAGGCAGGCCTTCCCCGACCTCAGCCGCAGTGTCGCCCACGCCGTTGCTGATATCATCGCCACCGCTGAGCTGCTTAAAGGTAGGATACACAAATGCAGGAGAACTAACATTACATATGACAACACACCATTAACATGCCTAAATAAATAAATGATGTAAGGATTAATGTTTCAAATACTGTAAAGTTTCTAGGAGTACACATCGATCAGTTTCTAAATTGGAAAACTGAATTAGAATCTATTGAAAATTGTATTAGCTCAGCATGTTATGCCTTAAGAAGCGTAAGAGATGAGGTAAGTATCGAGCAGCTTAAAATCATTTATTATGCCCTAGTAGAGTCTAAATTGCGATATAGTTTAAAATTTTGGGGAAACAGTTATAAGTACAATATCAATAGAGCCTTTACTATACAAAAACGGGCCATTCGCACTATGGTGCGGATACCTCCATGGGAAACGTGTAGAGACCACTTCCTAAAATTAAAAATTCTCACTCTTCCCTGTCTCTACATTTTATTTCATGGACATATTACGCAATCCGTTGAGATATGAAACATCAGAGAGTAGGAAGAAACGTCTTAGTACAAGGAGAAAAGACCTTGAAGTCCCAAGGTGTCCGAGGCTAAATGTAGCAATGCATGGCTGTCAATATCAGGCTGTTAACCTCTTTAATGCTCTCCCTACTGAGTTTAAAGCTATCGAAAGTCCAAATGTATTCTAAAGTAAATTGAAAAAGTTTTAATTAGCCGGTTGTTATTACTCTGTCGATGAATACAAGCTGCAGAAATTAACAAAATAGTAAAATTTTATCATGTTCTCTGATTTTTAGTATTATGTAGTATTAGGTAATTGATTATAATTTAATGTAGGTGTAATATAATAATATTAAGCATAATTTTAAGTTAAATGTTCAAATACGATTGATAAATTGTTTATGAATAAATGATATGATATGATGATGTTCGGACATTGCACACAGCCCCAAAATAAGCAAGCTGCTGTGGTACATTAGGTACCGATACAAAACTTAATATACTTTTATTTTGTAAATAGGTACATACACAGGAAACAAGACGGATCAATCTAACATTAAAGAGTTACAGATAGTTAGAATTAGGCCATCGCGGAATCACTGTGATCTCGCTGTACAGGCTTATAGTCGTAGTGCGGGGAACAGAGACAAACTTTGGTACTAGTTTACCCATAGTATTGTAAGCTTAATGTCATTTTTTTTATACTTGAAAAACACCTATGTATAGTACGTACACGTAACATACAACGTACGTAATTTAACATAAATGTACAGACAATACAACAAAGGATAGAAACACTACGACCATTCTGTCAAGTTTTGTGAGCTATAGAAGCCAGGATACCTGATAATATAACTTAGCAAAATTTTTCAGGTCATAACTATTTCTCTATTAGCAATGGCTGCCATAAGAGCTGCTAGATAAATCATAAAACGAAGTTTATTTTGCCAGTATACTTTGAAACTAAATACAATATCTTCATGGATGATGTTGTAACAGGCTCAGACTGGGTGGACCCCGACGACCCGACTGTGATAGCCGAGAACGAGCTCTTGGGGGCCGCGGCATCCATCGACGCCGCCGCCAAGAAACTGGACTCCCTGCGCCCCAGGAAGAGCGTTCCCGTGCAGGTGGGTAGCGGGTTCGATTCCGACTGGTTGGACCATGAACACTTCACAGTCAAAAACAAGTTGCTAAATTCATTAAACACCATTCTGTGAAGTGTTTACACTATGAAACAGCAGAAGAAAGAAGCATCAAGAATGCCGGTGGTTGTTGAGATATGTTTGATATTCTTGGTTGTTGTTATGTATCACCCGGGAATCAAACATATTACCCAATGATCCCGGCGCAATCCGTCCGCAGAAGAACGCAGAACACGCTAGAAGATATCATATCCACATGCAGAATCTGAATCACACAAACAAATTTTTATCCCGATTGCCCAGTTTCGGCAGCAGCTAGTCTTCAGCTTTGATGAATGGTGAATGAGCTGGCGTGGTCTTTTCACCGTCAGAAAAGCAAATACCTCGTTTCGCCATATTTAAGTTCATGAAAAAGCTAAGTCTTCTATATTTATAGGTATAGAAATTCAAATTCAAATTCGTTTATTGATATTTGTACATAACATAACAGATATCTCCAAATCGTCAATACCTTAAAAATAAATGAGATCTTCTCTTAGAGTAAGACTTGGAAATAATAAAACAATAAAAATAACTAACTGACTCATCAAATATAAAGAAACTGAACACAAGAAGAAACAGAAGAAGATTATAGTTCATAAACTCAATAAAAAATTCAATTACGTAAACTGTATATTTTTATAAGGATTTGAATTAATGAGTGGTTGTGCACAGGAGGCGGACGAGAGCCTGAACTTCGACGAGATGATCCTGGAGGCTGCGCGTTGCATCATCGCGGCCACCTCGGCGCTGGTGCGCGCCGCCTCCGCCGCGCAGCGAGAGCTCATCGACCAGGCAAGTGCTTCACAGGGACCCTGACAGCAATGGGAATCCGACAGAGGACCAAGATCACCGACATAACGGTGTTGATTTGTGAGCTGGAAAAAGAGTTTCTGAAGCAGTAAGGGAGTTTATTTGCGCTGATGACAGCTTGCTGGTTCGATCGAGTAGGGAGCGTTCCCAGTATCGCCGTAAGATGGCGCTATAGCCATCTGATATTATTTTTCTTCTTCTTCTTATCGTGTCACTAGTTCTTTCGAACCAGTGTGGTGAAAGGATTTCAAGTGCGCCTCGAAGAGGCTCCTTTCGTGCACTATCTGACATTGACATGCGTAAATGTTTAAGATGTAAAGATATGGATAAATTTACCAATAAGTTCCGGTGATGAGACTGTGGAACTCTCTTCCTGTAGCTATCCGCTATTCCACCTCCATTGGGGTCTTCAAATCCAAACTATCTTGTCACTACTTGCACTCCAGAATACTTGAGCATGTATTTTGTATGATATCGTAAGTATTATGTTACTAAAAATAAGCTTTATACTATTTTCTTTCTTCAATCACACATCTAGCACTACCACATCTCCATAATACGCAGAGGTTAGCTGGAAGAGAATGCTTACTAGCATTAAGTTCTCCTATGTACTTGTTTTTTACTTTGTGCAATAAAGCATTTTCTTTCTATCTATGAGGGGCAGTTCGGCTACTCGACGCTAGAAGGAACAGTCAAACAGAAGGTAACCTCCATACGGTTGCAGGGTAAGGTGGCGCGGCGGCCGGAAGTGTCGTCGGACGACGGGCAGTGGTCTGAAGGTCTGGTGTCGGCGGCACGGCTGGTGGCGGCCTCTGCGCATGCGCTGGTGGAGGCCGCCAATGCGCTGGTGCACGGTGCGGCCTCCGAGGAGCGCCTCGTGTCAGCAGCCAGGCATGTGGCGGCCTCCACTGCACAGCTGCTGGTGGCCTGCAAGGTATGGGTTGCCATGCTCTTCAGTACCAGAGATATTTCTGGAGCATTTGATAGTTATGACGTTGCCATGTTGCTGTATAAAAAAAAGAAAAAAAAGCTTTATTCCCAATGTATTATAGTACGATTACACATGGCTTTTTTACACGCTACACGACAGCGACTTCGCTTGTAGCGTGTAAACTCGCCCAGTGTCGTTGGCGTTTTTTCAATCAGCTTGTTGACAATCCTTCCCAAAAGCTAACACGCTCACACGCTAGCTTTTAAAAACGCTAACAATCAGCTTGTAAAAAAGTTTGTTTGTCATTGATGCTTAAAATTTTAATAAAATAAAATATATATTATTAAAGTAAAATATGTAAAAGTCTCCTGCAATTCTTTCCAGTCTCTTTTATTTATTGCTCTACTGAGTTTTCGGGCCACTTTAGAAGCTATATTCCATGTGTATGCAAAAGTAACAATAAACTATGAAACACTTCTTCTTTTGCATTACACCGATTCCAAATCGTGAGCATGTCTAACCAAATGTATCGTGGTGGTTCCCTCTTAGGTGAAAGCCGACCCATCATCAGAGTCCACCAGGCGTCTCCAGGCGGCCGGCGGCGAGGTTATCAGGTCTACTGACAACCTGGTGCGAGCAGCCAGAGACGCCATGCACTGTGAAGAGGAGCGAAGTCTGGTGCTCAACCGCAGGATGGTGGGCGGCATCGCGCAGGAGATAGATGCCAGGTAACCACCTTCACGGTGTGGTCTACTCCCTCCTGCTCAGTAGACCAGGGTCACTATGCACTGGTAAAGGAGCGCAGGATGGTGGGTGGCATCGCACAGGAGATAGACGCTAGGTAACCGTCCGCACGGTGTGGTCTACTCCCTCCTGCTCAGTAGACCAGGGTCACTATGCACTGGTAAAGGAGCGCAGGATGGTGGGTGGCATCGCACAGGAGATAGACGCTAGGTAACCGTCCGCACGGTGCGGGCTACTCCCGCCTTCTCAGTAGACCAGGGTCACCAGGCATTGTGAAGAGGAGCGCAGCCTGGTGCTCAGCCGCAAGATGGTGGGCGGCATCGCACAGGAGATAGACACCAGGTAACCACCTTCACAGCGCGGTCTACTCACGCCCGCTCGGTAGACCAAGATCGCCATGTACTGTGAGATGGTGGGCGGCATCGCGCAGGAGATAGACGCCAGGTAACCACCCGCACGGTGCGGTCTACTCCCGTCCGCTCAGTAGACCAGGGTCTACACAGCTTCCTGTATCTAGGTTTAATATACTTTTCAACTCAAATAGCACATCCAGTTACCATGACAAACCCATCAGACTCCAGTTTCTTTGTCCAGGTCTGAAGTTCTCCGCATCGAGAAGGAGTTAGAAGAAGCGAGAGGAAGGCTGACCGCCATCCGCCAAGCCAAGTACAAGCTGCGGGGAGACACTTCCGGCGAGGAGACCGACACGGACGGACAGTACGACTACCAGCGGTGAGGGAAAACATCATCATCTTTTCAACCAACTAAAAAAAGGAGGTTTATAATTAGGTTGATTTTTGACGTGACTACGTCTAATAAATCGACGAACGCCGGCTGCATGCATGAAAACGTTGACGTCATCGGTAACGCTGTCATTGTCCGGTAACGCTCATTGTCCCGTTACGCTGGTAGTCACGTTAAACTATCGTCCGTAAACCAACTTTACAGACAACCAATTATTTTTGTTTATGATTATTACCTTTGCCGACCGTATGCACCACTGATAAGTCACAGCAAAATACGCAAGTTCATTTACTTCAACGATTTTTTTTTCAGTTATTTTGATTTAAAAACTAAACTAAACTGAACCGATTTTGATATAATTTCTGTCAGTATAACCTCAATTCCATCTGAAAGTATAACCTATCAAATAAAAAAATATTTTTTCAAATCAGTTTATAAACAACCTTTCTGAGGTAACAAACATAAAAATAAAAAATCAACTGAATTGAGAACCTGCTCCTCTTTGAAGTCGGTTGAAAAACAACTTAAATTGCAACTATTTGTTCTCCAATGGATCATCAAAAGAATTTTACACCATCCTTCTAAAAAAACCTATTTGAAATCCTCCACCTTGTTTGAAAGCTATTGAAAAAAAAACAACCAAAGTTGCAACTCTTTGACCTCCAATGTGTCATAAACAGAATTTTACACCATCCTTCTAAATAAAACTTTTCAAATTTTCAGGCTAAAATCTCCAACGAGCAGCTTTGCGAATACAACATTCTCACCAAATTCCACCTTGAACAACACCACCCACATCAGCTCTCACACCGCCCACCACCAATCGGTGGGCACACCCCACCCCAACTATCAGAACTACACGCAATCCTCCAACCTAACGCAAAACACGTCCAACCTAACGCAAAACACGTCCAATCTAACGCAAAACGTGTCCAATCTAACGCAAAACGTGTCCAACCTAACGCAAAATTCGTCCAATGTAACGCAAAACGTGTCCAATGCTGATAGAAACGGCAGCTACAGTCAGAATTCGTTCAGGAGTGAGGATAAAGGGTATACGGTGACGTCACCGACCTTCTCCAGCTTCAGACCCGCTTCGGGGCAGGATGACAAACAAAACTACGAGGGATTCACCACTCGGTAAGTTTTTGACGCTTTATTCGTGTCCCTGTTCTGGTTCAGGGCAGGTGTAGTCTCCTTACCTTGATTGCGTGGTCTTTTAATTTTTCTAGAAATAAAAAAATGCCACAAATCGTGAAAATTTGTAGTTTTATATAATTATCATATTAATTTGTTTTTACTCAGGTTTTGCAATTAATTAAGCATCATTATATATATACGTGTGCAACAATTTTTTTTAAATTCTAAATTGAATATTAATACAGCACAAACTACAATACACAAACTCTATTATAACCTAAAAAAATCCTATTATGCCTATTGTTGAGTTTGTAGTACTTTTTCATGATTCGTGGCATACTACAGCCAGACTGATAAAATAATGTCGAAATACCACTGTTAGCAACACCATCTAATAAAAAAGCTCTTATGTAACAAAAAAATATAGAAACCGAATGTAGAACCTCCTTCAGTCAGTAAAGTCATTTGAAAAAATAGGTTATAACCTGTGGTTGGAGCCAATTGAAGTTTTAAATATTTAATAAACTTGATGGTGTTGCTAAACGTGAAAAGACTTTCATAACTACCCACTTTTTTATAATAAAATATTTTCTTGAAATTTTCTAATTACCTTTATATATTCAAGATTCTAACTTCAAATTTGCTTTCCTTACACGCTGCTCTTTGGATCTCGGATTTAGATATTATAACTAATTTATAGGATTTTATAATTAATTTATATTAATTGAAGTGCCTTCGAAACTTATGATTCGTATTATCAACAATGAAAATTATATTTATTTGGAGGTGTTTGAATTTAAAACCAGGTTAGTATTTTTACATCAAAAATACTAAATGATTGATGGAAATACAAGAATTTCACGTACCGTATTGTTGAATTAATGAAATATGAATCTATATGTTCATCAGGATTATTAATTATGTATACACCGCAAATTTTTAATCACCAGAAAAAAATTACGCATAATCAGTTGCCGTTCTGAACACAGAAACGGCAAAAAAACTTGAAAAACATAAGTAGATTTATTGTCAAAATTAATTTGATTAAAATTGGATAACTGTTACCGTTAGTCGTTTTCCTATGGATTTGCTTCAGGCGGTACCCATCATTGATAAATACTTTACGTTTTATTCATCGTTTGGCAAACCCGGGTACCTAGTTCGAGCCAGCTCGCCGCAGCTCGGCTCGGGCGCCGCACTCGCGCCGCTGCCACTCGCACATTTTGTGGAATCCAAAATTCTGACTGCACCGATACAAATAGTACCTCGTCTGCATTGCCTATTTAATTTGTTTTAATCATTAAAAATTGGTGGTGTATATGTATGTTTTTTATTCAAAATTAGTCGAACCATTCATTCTAAAATACGGTACCTACGTAAATTAATATCCCGTTATTACAAAAAAAAAAAAATCTAGCTATTACAGCCATTTTTTTATATTAAGATAATAGAAACACCGTTTGAGAATAGTTATCAAGCTATTTTCGACTTTAAACGAATAAAAATAGCATGCTTTCTCGCTTGTGTCCTACCTACTGACCAGGCTATAGTTAAACTAGCGTAGAATCTAGATTTATGTCTGTTTGGTAGATTGTAGATTGTAATACAGATTTTTAACATACTCACACGCGCTTTTGAACCTTGAACACCTAAAAATAGTCTTATTTTGGTTGTAGAATTTTGTAGATCTTATTTAGACTTGTGTATGTTATAATAAGGTGTAGTTTTGTGTGTGTTTTAAGTTAAAATTCTGTAGTTAAGATAATATTTTCTGTATACCCGCTGACCGGACATTTACTTGCCATTTCACTATCGCTGTTTTTACTTATATTTATTGCATTGATATAATTTAACTTATATAAAAATATACACTCTTAGTTTTTAAACCCTTTTAAATGTGGTTTATAGTCAGACATTTTTGAATTCGTTTTGTGATTTTAAAATACTTTATGTTGGTACTAAGGTTTTAGGAATTTAAAGTCATAGATCAATAACAGTGTTCCTATATAACACCAAGATAGACAGTATCAAACCAAAATGGAGAAAGGATAAATTATTTCAGACACCTCATCAATAAAAATGAAAAATTTCCATTTTCGAATAATGTTTTGTTACTTTTTACGATGCAGTTTCATTAACAATGAAAAAGCCTAGTAATTCTTTACTATAATATTATACTAGCGCTGTTTCTTTTTTATTTCGAATATCAGCAACGGACCAAAATGTACCAGAGGGTAGAAGCTAATTTAGATCTGTCTTTTTGGCGAATTTTCAATGTACTACACTGTACATTGTGATCATATACTTTGATATTTCTATATTTAAAGTATTTTGTTAGTTATATCAATGCAATTGAAAACTTATATTCAAATTAAATTTCGTTTGCAGAGGTTCTCGTACAACTAATGAAAAAAAGATGACGAATAAGTAAGTCATTGTAAGAAAAAAATACGAAATTTTTGAACAGAAAAAAAATGTGTTTATGGCTGCCCCATTGCCGTTCGAAAGAACTTGTTCTGTACATATTGACTTGCTGATTTGTTTTTATATAGCTTTTGTTTTTGTTGTACTTTTGAAAGTGTTCTGAATCTAGTTCTGAGTCTAGGGTTTATGAAAGCCCTTCTGATAATGTATCTTGACAATAAAAGTATGTAATAAATATCAACAAATTATATAAATATATTTAGTAATAAATCCGCTTAATTTCTAAACAAAGGTTTTAATTAACTTAACTTTAGTTCAACTAAACCAAAGAGTCAAAGAACAGAAAACCAAAGTTTAAAGATACGACACGTGTTTCGCCTCTACACGAGGCATCATCAGGAGGTGTGGACTCGCCGAAGTTTGAAACGAGAGTAAAGTCCACACCAAACACAACAAGTTCGGCGAGTCCACACCTCCTGATGATGCCTTATGTAGAGGCGAAACACGTGTCGTATCTTTAAACTTTGGTTTTCTGTTCTTTGACTCTTTGGTTTAGTTGAACTAAAGTTAAGTTAATTAAAACCTTTGTTTAGAAATTAAGCGGATTTATTACTAAATATATTTATATAATTTGTTGATATTTATGGATTTCCGCAAAGTAACGCCTGAATCAATCAATTATGTAATAAATAATCCGCAGCCAAAACCGCTGAATTCAGAATGGTCAAGATTCATTGCCAGAGCTTAATGATGCATAGTTGTAGAGTGATTTTGTCTATCTATGGTGCAAATTAATGATCTAATTACTAATATATAACTTTAATACTTCTTAGTTAGAATACTGCTATAACTATTAATTTGCTATGCTATAATTAAATAATAAATAATGCTACTCAATTCTAAAATTACCTTTCGAATAATTCTAACTTGTTAAGTAAAGTAAATTCTAACTTTCGTGTAACTTTTTTAGATCAGTAGTTTTGAGCCATAGCCTTTTCCTTCTAAATTAACTAAAAATGCAACGCGTTTCGAGCAAATTGAACTTAAATAAGAATTCATATGGCTTTTATAAATGTCATACGTCTGAATTTATAACCTACCTATAGGGATCTCAGACGTTACCGGATTCCAAAAAAACCCTATGGTCTCGGTATTTAAATAAAAATACTTTAGCAAGTGTGTAAACAACATAACTGTTTAAAGGACACTGAAAATACCTAATAAACTGACCACTGTACCGGACCTTGATCTTAAATCACTCAAATCATGGCGAAAATGCTATTTTATTCTATTTAACTCATATATTAGAAATATATGAGTTAAATAGAATAAGGGTTGCCGAAGTCTTCACGATACAGGCTTGCCTAGTGTGGAGTCATCAGTAAATACAAAATGCACTATTAATTTAAATATTCATTTATTCATTAAAAAAAATATTGCTTAGCATTGTTTTGCTCATAGGCATGCGCGATCTCTTACCATCAGGAGATCCTTCTGTTCTTCACGTCACTCAAAGCCATAAAACGCCCTAATTTCACAATCAAAAAGCTTCAATTCGCTCGAAACCGTCCAGCCGATTAATGTTCTCTGTTTGGTAACGTGCATGCCAGAGCGAGCATAGCGAGTAGAGCGAGCATGACGGAGGAGGTGGTGGTACGTTCCATCCAGCTGCCGGAAGTGCGCATGGCTTACCTGGTGGAGGGCGGGCCGGGGGGGGAGGCCTACCGGAAGTTGACCGACCCGCCGCCGCCGCCGCCGCGCCGCGTGTCGCTGCTCAGGGGGGATAGGACATAGGTTCGTTTCCGTTGTCTCCAGGGATAAGTGTCGGGGTCGTTGTTTTGTTGGAGGGTGTTGCTGTGGGTTTTAGGTTTTTGAGGTTGATTTTGCGGTTATTTTGGTGGTTATAAATGCTAATCTGTAATATTTTATCTATAAAAAAGTAATAATTAGACAGGTGTTTTAATTAATTTTTTTACAGTGTTATCCAGTGGATACGATAAGATAATGTGGCTTTTAATTTTATCTACTTTGTTAAAATACTCTTACAAAAAGACTATACGTAGACAAAATGTCTTTCAAGTGCGCAAAACGTCATAATATGATGAATTTTAACAGGGTTCTTTAGAGCTTCTATATGTTGTAGTTTATGGCTTCTCTGGCTTGCCATAAAAAAGTGCTTAGTTATTTGTTTTGGGTATCCTTGTTTTTTTCCGATACACCTTAAAAATATTCATCCCATCATGAATAAAATCTGGGTTAGAATTTAGACTGGCAACCATCCCTCCAACTCATAACGACTGAAACACAACTCAGGATAAAAATGTCTGTTTGTGGTAAATATCTCAACTATGAAGGGTAAATGTTCACGGACAGAGCGACTGCTCGTCTCAGCACAAAAACATATAAAGTCATACACGGGGTAAATTTGAACACCATAACTTTGAGCTCACAATGTGGTAACATCTTACTAATTTTATGCATGGCATGCGGTGTGGGTGTCTTCTTTCAAATATTCTATGTGTTATTGGGACAGTAAATCAAACAGGGATTATGGAAACTCAAAACGTAATAGCTAGTAATCTAACTTCGGTGTTGTTCAGTATTACAGAGTCTGTCTGAATCAAATTTTAAATATGGCAGCGGTTATGCCGTCTTCGTCTTATTTATTGTACAATAATAAAAATCTAGCTTATTTTGAGTATTCAAAGATCTCGATATAATTTTCAGGGGAATTCACAAAAACTAAAACTAATAAAAGTTAACATTCACAGCTACGAAACTCGTCTGTACGACACGCCGCGCCCCGCTAACGAATACTCCAAGACGGAGCGCAGCGAAACGCAATACCAATACAAAGAACAGAAATACGGATACGACGCACCGAAGTCGCCCATGAGCCCTAAGTTTAATGCTAGAGAGCTCAAGTTTGAGGACAAAGAACCCATCTACTCAACCCTGAAGAAACCTTCCGATGGCCTCGGACAGACGTTCTCGGAACACCAGAAATCTACAGAAGCCATCCCCGGCGGAACAAAACACTCCGAATACACAGTCAAAAGCGAATCGTACCAAAGCTACCCGAAAACTGAGTTCTCGAAGGTCGAGACTAGGGAAGAAATGAAGTCTCCGTTCACGTCGACCCCTATGAGGGATTTCAAGGCGACGTCTACTGATTTAGTGAAAGCTGTGACCCCAGACTATGATAGAATTGCCTCCCCGTACGGCAAGGAGTCGCATAGTTACGGAGGTCCCAACTTCATGGAGGAAACCACCACGGAGGTCAAGGAAATCCCGAACGGAACGCAAAAGATTACCACCACTAAAATATACAGCTCATCCCCGGTCAATCTTACCACCACCAACACCAGCACCAAGTACGAACCGGTCAAATTGGAAGGAATCGACGAGTTATCCAAGTCTTTTGATAACGATTCGAGGTACAGCACTCTAGACTCTAGGTTCAACACGTTAGAGTCCAAAATGAGTTCGGACACCAGTCGATCTTTCATGAGACCCTCGGAGTTCCAATCTTCCGACTACCAAACTTCTTCAAGCGTCACTAAAGTGAAACAACCGACCGACTTGATTAAAGAAATCGACGGTTTAGACAAAAAGTTCTCGAAGTCCACAATCACTTCGGAAACCATTGAGAAGAAATCCATCATGACCAGTTCGCACAAATCCGAAACTAGTTCGACGATCACCAAGAAGTTTGGCAATTTCTAAGGTAGAGAGTTCCGCTTGTGTCAAACGCTTCGTGTGTCATTGTCAGCTGTCAACTTGACAGGTTTTTCCGCGGGAAATGTTGCTGGTTTGATTTTTTTTTTAATATAAATGATGAGAAATAGCAATGTTTTCCGTTGTGAAAATAGTTTTTATATAGTACAAGCACGTTTTTTGCCTTAAATGTATTTATATTAATCGAGTTTTTCTAGAGATTTTAAAAGAAAACTACGAGTTTCTTTTCTTATAAACAGATTTCATTATAAAATAAGATTTTAATAGAAAATCGTAAGGTGCTAAAATATGTATTTGATAATATTCTTATTATTAATATTGACGGAAAAACAGACAAGATGCCTTAAATTTTGAAAAATTGTGATATTTTTGATTGAAATTCTATAATTGTTATCATTTAAGGAATAGGGATCTTTATTTATTCATGGCTTTACGATAGCTTCAGAATATACCTACTTACATTAAGTTTATATTAAATGTAAACCCTAAATAGTGTTATTTTTTAATTATGATAAATTTCGATCCCTATTTCTAAGCTTGCCTTGAGTGTGAAATAACATCAAAAACAACCTGAGTTAATATTTCAAGTACAAAATTTTGCTTAAGTTTTTTGAGATTTAAATTATGTATAATAGATTAGATTTTTCATAGTAACACAAGAAAGTATGCAGCTAACAATCAATTATTAGATTACAATAGGTACTTAGGTACGTAAATAATGTACACTCTCAAGACTTGAACAATTCATAAAGTGCTCCCGGTCGTGGAATCTTATTGTAAATGCGTTTAAAAACTTGCAGCCGCGTGTGCCATTTGAAATGAATTATATATGTTATAAATATAAATGTGCCTTCGATGTCGAATGATTTCTTGATAATATTTTGGCTATATGTAAGAAAATTAAGAGAAGGTATTTTCTTACAAATAGCCCAATAACTAATGTGCCATTTATTAACAAAACTACCTATTATAGAATGTATTGTGATTTTTTATAATTAATAAATCGTGGCGTCTCACAAAAACCTTTGGCAGCTTTCCTTATAATTAAACTCATATACTTCTTGCTGCTACAGTTATAGAAGTCATATAAATATATGACTTCTATAACTTTGCTTTCTAAAAAATTTGCTGCTAGTTTTTAGGAGACGTCACGCAACTTTAGAAGGTAACGATTTCTGGTGCAATTTCGGAGTAAATCTACTAAAAAAATAATGTAGCTACTAAGAGGGTAAGTTGTTTTATGATCTAAATAACTTATGAAATAACAGTAACATGGGTTAGCAGCTAATGTAACCAAAATGAGTTTTTTTTTTTATCTTTTTTTAGACAAATAGTGACGTCTACTACAGTGACATCTACCGAGGTAGCCTAAAGGTAGCCGCTTCAAACTACGCTGGTATCTATCTACATAGTTATGTTTATGCTATTTTTTTACAAATATGTATAATTTATATCCAATTTATTTTGTATCATGACGATGTGGTAACTTTAAAAAATATCTTATGTAATTTGCAGCTTCTGTAATTTAAAATTACCTTCTAAGATTTCAAAAACGTAAAGTTTTTATAAAATAGTGTAGGATTGCCCGCGAAAGCGCATTCGTCCACTGAAGGTATTGAAACACCAATTCTTATAGATATGTATAAATATTTAACTCATAAAATATAACTTTTAGAATCTGTTCAAGAAAGGATCTTTCTGACATCGAACTTAATTGACTTGTTTATAAGCGAATGTTATACCTCCTTCGCAGTCGGGTAAATAGCAAAATTTATGAATAATTTTCAAGCATCACAAAATTAAATTGATCTATTTAACCAAGGCAGGAATTGCTAGCGCTAAGAAACTATATTCATATTCATATATTTATTTACCTTTGGAACATTTTGTACACTTGGATTGGAAGCGTCATAGACTATAGGTATTACTATATAAAAACCACTGAAATCCTACGTTTTTTTTTCTTGAACAGATTCTTAAACTTCGAAAATATTATACTCTATGTTATATTGTGTGTCGGACGCTTGGTTCGGCTTGAAGGGCTAAATCGTGTCTTATTAATGTAGAACATCTATTTCAAAATGTAGATTTTTAAATGGATTGTTCAAAAATATTTATTATTGATCGTGTGTGTATAATGCATTTATAAGAAAAAAAATATGCTTCATATATATAATTTTCAAGTTTATATTTTATATTCACTATTCTTAAGTTAGAACTAACTTAGTTTTAAAAGTCATATGAATTACAGATACCTACCATGATTTTGAACAATCCATTACTTATTGTAATTTTTAACTTATAATTATAACTTTCATAATCTATCTACTAGCGAACTAATCTTCGAAGTTGAATGACGATACTTATTTTATTATAACTTAGTATAAGTATGAATATTAAAATCATCTATAATCTCATTTATAAGTGAACCAAATAAAATCGCTAATTCAATTAAATTATTATTGGTTTGTTTACAACTTTTGTTAATTTTTTTAGAGTTTTATTTTTAAATTGTCGATTGCTAATGTATTTTAGTTGGGCATTGTATATGACTTACCTGTGTATGTAATAAACTGTAACTAATTAAAACGAAATTTCATTTTTTTTTTATAATCTAATAGGATAGGAACTTAGATGATTAACGGTGTTCCTATAGAACACCAAGATAGACAGCATCAAACCAAGATGGCGCCGTAAGACAGAAAAAAATAATTTCCTACTCCTCGTCAATAAAAATGAAATATAACCATTTTCAAATAATTTTGGTTACGTTTTACGAAGGAGTTTTATTAAGAATCTAAAAGCTAATTCTTAACTAGGTATAATATACCAGCGCTGTTCCTTCTCGGTTTCGATACCAAAATGTAGGTTAGGTTTTCACTCACTTGAGCTACTTACGTACCAGGCCACCATGAGTCACCGAGCGATGGCATCACGCGGTGCTCATCAGTCCAAGTTACCAGGAAAACATGAACCCCGAGGGGGTGTTTCTCTTACCTACGGGGCCTACTTAACTTAGTCCTACTAAGTTAAGTAGGTCCAAGCAACTATTTACCAGAAACACCCCCTCGTGGTTCATGTTTTCCTGGTAACTTGGACTGATGAGCACCGCGTGATGCCATCGCTCGGTGCTTGTACTTTATAGGTATGCATCGACCGACTATATCGTACGAGTAAGATGCGTAGGTATAGGTACTTACTACAAACACCCCTTGACTCATGGTGGCCTGGTACGTAAGTAGCTAAACTGAGTGAAAACCTAACCTACATTTTGGTATCGAAACAGATCGCTCGGTGCCAGTCTAATCATAAATATATGAAGATCTGATACCTAATTGTTTCCCTATCACGCCAAAATTACTAGACCGATACCTACAGCTTTATTTAGAAACGAGTTTACGCAGACCAGGATTTTTCATTGTTGTTTTGTGAAACGGGATAAAGTAATGTAGGTACAGCTGCACCAATATGTATACACTCTAAAGCTTTTATATTTATACTCTTAATTTTGCAAAGACATACTTCTTTTGACAAGAAGTCGGACAAATAAGACTAAATTAATATGAAAATGCGTGCACTTGTCTTTGCAAAAATAAAAGTAATATAAATTTGAAAAATTATGAGTGAATACATGTTAGTGCAGCTGACTGTTCATCAGTGAAATAAAACACCATTTGGATTCATTGCGTGTAATAAAATATGAAATCATTGGAATAAATATACAACACTCAGTCGGCAAGACAGCATTTACATCCACATCGCTCGAGTACTCAACTTGATCTACTTTTCAGATTTTAGTATTTATAGTTGAGACTACTACTACTAGTGCACGAAAGGAGCCTCTTCGAGGCGCACTTGAAATCCTTTCACCACACTAGTTCGAAGGAACTAGTGACACGATAAGAAGAAGTTGAGACTGATGGTTAAGCCCGTAACGCACGTAGCTATAATATATGTTAATATGATTATAGCAAGGCATATTACGATATATTTTCTATACAAATATTAAAGCAACCACACGCAGCTATATATTTCTATGACTTGAATATTTGTGTAGAAAATATATCGTAATATGCCTTGCTATAATATATATTATAGCTACGTGTGTGACGGGCTTTAAGGTCTGCCTCCACTGCCTCGTAAGATACGCACGCTACAAAACCGTGTGTTTTGACAAACAAGTGATGATAAGTTAGACGATTTTTATTAAGAGAACATTCCTGCCCATGTCCAGATTAGTGCTGCACAGGGCTTTTAGTGCACGAAAGGAGCCTCTTCGACGCGCACTGGAAATCCTTTCACCACACTGGTGCGAAAGAACTAGTGACACGATAAGAAGGGCTTTTAACCATAAAGACTGATGTAGCGCCACAATGTATTAGCGCTCGTCCCTTTGCTCCATTTTGGGACAGAAAAACTCGACGCGTATTACGTGTGTAGCGTGCGTACCTCAAAGTAGAAACAAAAAAATATGATTCTCAAAAATACAAAAATTAAAAAACATTATTGTACTTCAGGTGTGCTTAAAAGCCGTTTTCTACGGGCTATTATTTAACTTACATTATCAGCAAAGTGTTTTAAGTAACCATAAAACTTGTATCCCACTACTGCTGCGATGTGCACGCCAGCTACAATATGGATATATGACACGTCGAGTTTTCGAGCATAGCGTGCGCATCTTACGCAGCAGTGGATACGTCGTTTTATGATTTTCAGACGAATATTGCTGTACCCTTTTTGATGTAACTTCTCACTACACTCACATACACACTTCTATCACTTACACATTATCTTTATCTAACACTAAATATTATCTTGTGCTTAAAGCTAATACCGACTTATTGAGAACCTAAAAGGAGTGGGTTCGAACTCCGGCGTGCACCTTTGTGAAATAAAACCGTTACTCCACTGCTGCACGCGATTCTGGTTATCTTTGTTGGATTAGAAGTTAGCTGTTTTATGGCACAGTTATCGGCATTTATTAGCGTGCACAGCAGTGGTGTGACTGCTTTATTTATTAATGTATTTATATAAGAAGGAAAATATAATATACATATCAAGAGAACGAAATAAACAAAACAAAGTTATATACGAAGTTTTTATAAAATAAAAATAGAACTTAAACTGTTTTGAACATAATACAAAAGTAATTGTTAATTTCAATGCTTACAACTCAGTTTCCTTCTCCAAATTAAATAAGGATTTTTCATTATCTTATTACGCAAAATACTGGCCTTTAAAATTCCTAAACACAATATTTCTGAGAAGAGAAAAAATAAACATAACTAAATTAATATGAAAATAACTTACATTTCTTATTTATTAAAATTATTGAGGACTTAATTCAAGGATATTCGTTGTATGATACGGAGGATTCTAATTTCTCCGTATTTATTTATTCAATACATACGATTTAAGTGAGACTTAAAACTTTAAGGCAGTCACTCCATCGCGGCACACGCTAGGCAGCAACTTCAACAATATTAAACTGTTTACCAAATTTTAATTTACAAAAAAAACTTAAATGGGCAATGCAGAAGGGGTACTACGTTGTATCTGTGCAGCCAGAATTTTAGGTTACTATAAAGTGACAGTTATCCAATTTATACCGAATTTATTTTGTCAAAAATTAGACTTAATTTTTTCAAGTTTTTTTGCTATAAATCTGTGTTCGGTAACGGCAACTGATTAAGTGTATTTTTTTTCTAGAGATTAAAAAGTGGTGTATTTAACAGTCAAGTTTTCTACTGAAATATATTGAATCAATAAATAGAAATGCATACATAAAGCGTGCGCTGCAATGGAGCATCAGCTTTTGGTTTATTTGACCTAATACCAAATAACTACTATTTTTATTAGCTACTGATGCATGTAAGATTCTGTTTTTGCAATGTGTAAACAATATATAATATAGCTATATGCCACATTAACGGTGTATTGCTTGTACTTATCACAGGATATATGGCCTTATGTACTATATGTCGTCGGCGCGCAGATTTTACATACCAAACTATTAAAATATAGTTCTATAAATGCTTATTTTGCACCGAGTATACATATAAACTAATTACTAATTAAAAAAAGATCTCTTCTTACAGTCGCATATGATGTGTAACATCTGACATCTGAATAGAATCATTCTAAATTTAAATGTTGCTTTGTTTAATGTTTTTATTAATTTCATTTTGAGGTTGGTACCATCTGAACTTCACTTCATGTTACACACTTCCGTTGCATTTCACGAAATCACTGCCACAAATTGTCAGAAAGCGAAAGGAAAGATGTTACACATCATAAGTCTAAATATAACAAAACTGTAATTAATAACTATTATTGTTTTCACGAATATATTTAACCTACATATATGTATAATTTTACTTATTATATACTTGTGCGGTGGAAAGCCGACAATATTGAATAACTGCCTGTTTCAATATATGACAGATCAAATACAATTTGTAGAAATATACTATATAATATATTATACCTTATACAGGGTGAATTATCAAAATTGGCCCGACTCGTTTGATCATTTTTCGCTATTCTTTATACTTTCGGATTTGGCCAAAATTCTGCATTTTTTTCAAATAAAAACGATTTTGCATCGCCTGTTCCAAAATCTAAATCAGTTACAAAGGGATTTTGGGACGAACCCATTGAATTCCAGTCGAAAAAAAACACCCTGTATACGGATAATCGTCCAATATTGAAACTGGCCGTATAATACTTTAAAAACTTTTTTTTTAATGAAAAGGCATTTTTTTTGGAATGTAGAGTAGACCAATTTTGTTATAATTTATATTCTACTACGATATGATTTACTAAAGTTGAAAATATGTAAGTTTAATTTCATACAAAAAAACTCAAATCCAAATCAATGGAAAATAGACTTAAGAAATTACTAGGTGATAAAAAAAATCTGATAAAATCCGTCTTGGCCGAGTGGTAGGTGCCTCGACTCTCGATCCGAATTAAATGTCCAAAATATAAATATATTTATTATTTTATGAAAAGTTCCATCTGTCACCCTGTTGCTGAAAGGGTGACAGATAGAACTGTCCCCGGTGACAGATGGGAAAGATTCAATTTACTAGCTGATACCTACTATATTGCGAATTAACAAAATTCCTTAGTCACTTATGCCGACTTGCACCAAAATTTCAATTACTTTACTCACTTATCATAACCTTATTTTAAAAACTTTGCTGTCACAATCGGAAAACATAGACGAAACGAATAGTGTGAAGAAATTACTATAATACGGCGTACTTTTTGAGTATTTGTCCGAAACATTTTGTATGGAAATTTGCCTTGTGGATTGCCCTTAACGATCAGAATCTCGACTGTTAAGAACTACCAAGCGAATAAAGTAATTGCTTAGAGACTTTGACAGTTTGGTGCAAGTAGGCATTACACTACTTGACGAATACAACCTCCTAATTTCAAGTATCTTCGTTCAGTGGTTTGACTTGTATGTTGTTAGTCAGTCAGTCATAAATAAACCTTATTTATATTGATGACAATTCAATGCATACCTATTTTGATTGTTAGAGATTTGAGTTTTTTTTTTTATGAAATATGTTTGATTAAATTTTGATGTGTAAATAATCTGGAGGAAGTAAGTATATCAAAAATATAACAAAATTAATATAGATTTTTGGAGAAAAATAGAGATTTTCACGAGATTCTTAGGACCATTTACATTCTTATAACTAATAATCATGCTTAGCGGACGAAACGTAGCGGACATCCGCTTAGGTTTAAGAGATACAACCAATTTTTAATTACCATAAAACTCAAATTATTATCAATTAAAGGTACCGCTTGACGCAAATCCATAGGAAAACCACTAACGGTAACAGTTATCCAATTTTAATCAAATTTATTTTGACAAAAAATCGAGATAATTTTTTTCAAGTTTTTTGCCATATCTGTGTTCAGTAACGGCAACTGACTATGTGTATTTTTTTTCTGGTGATTAAAAATTGCCGGTGTATAGACGAGTCAGCCGCTTTCCTGTAAGTGCCCTGTACCTAAACAGTCACGCACAGAATAAAGTCCGCTGATTCGTCCGCTCATATACGTATCAGATATATCTCGACAACTATCTATCGTTTCGATATATTTAAGAAATATACTAAAGCCACCTATGGATCTTTACTCATTATAATCTTAAGGGTAATCCTCAAGGCAAATTTCCATAGAAAATGTTTTGGACAAATACTCAAAAAGTACGCCGTATTATAGTAATTTCTTCACACTATTCGTTTCGTCCATGTTTTTTGAATTCGTCAACATAAAAAGTGAAAGGTTTCATACTTTAATTTAGATTTTATACGTGTTTTAATATTAACCCTACTAACTTAAAATCTAAATTAAAGTATGAAACCTTTCACTTTTTTAGTTGACGAAATCAAAAAACATGGACGAAACCAATAGTGTGAAGAAATTATTATAATACGGCGTACTTTTAGAGTATTTGTCCGAAACATTTTGTATGGAATTGGATTTGAGGATTAGCCTTAACCCGATTATGGATCTATGTCTGAAAATAAACGTTTATTATTATAAAACCCTCCTTTCTCGCAGTCGGGTAAATACAATAAGTTTATATGTATGTGTCACGGTTTGTTGACAGACATTCTGTCATTAAAGTTGGCTGCAGTACATCCCTCATCTCGCGGCTAATGCCTAGATCACACGTATCGCGTACTCGGTACGTATTAACATATCGCCGAGTGCTCGGCTGAGCGAGTGACGTGAGATACTCGCTTACAAACTCTCGGCCGAGAAACATTTTACTGTTTCGCCCGTTTGCTCGGTACGTGTGATCAAGGCATAAGGGCGCAAATTCCACTTACACTCCACTTCGAGCACTGTGATTGGCCAATTCACGATCCGCTCCTCTCCACTCAGGCCAGCTCCGCAACAGTGAAAATGCGCCCTTATGCCTTGATTACACGAACCGAGCAAACGGGCGAGACAGTAAAATGTTTCTCGGCCGAGATGATGTAAGCGAGTAGCTCACATCAGCTCGCTCAGCCGAGCACTCGGCGGCCACTCAGTGGGAAGGCGCTAACTCCCCAACATCCAGCATCCGAGATCTGCCTCTCCCAGCATCCAAGGTCCAGGGCACCTCCTCATCTACCTGTGTCTGGTGGCGTCGTACACCTTCACCAGCTCGGGGATGGCGTTGGGCTCCACCGGGACCTTCTCCATCAGCTCGTCGAGGGACTTCACGTAGCTCAGTTTTTTGAAGAATTTTGAACTGAAATTAATCATAGTTATCAACAAATTATATAAATATATTTAGCAATAAATCCGCTTGATTTCTAAACAAAGGTTTTAATTAACTTAACTTTAGTTCAACTATACCAAAGAGTCAAATAACAGAAAACCAAAGTTTAAAGATACGACACGTGTTTCGCCTCTACACGAGGCATCATCAGGAGGTGAGGACTCGCCGAAGTTTGAAACGAGAGTGAATAAACAACGTTGCCCGTGTAGAGGCGAAACACGTGTCGTATCTTTAAACTTTGGTTTTCTGTTCGTTGACTCTTTGGTTTAGTTGAACTAAAGTTAAGTTAATTAAAACCTTTGTTTAGAAATTAAGCGGATTTATTACTAATTATATTTATATAATTTGTTGATATTTTTTGATTTCCACAAAGTAACGCCTGAATCAATCAACAACTACTTTCTTTTTTTGGGAGTCAGATGATTTTTTTTAATGTGGATTTAGTTTACAAAATAATATCTTAATATAACAATCATAATACTATGATCGTGATTTTAAGATGATTCTATCTATATTCTTCAATTTTGCAATTAAACAACCCAGATGAAATGAATGATACGTTGATTTGCATGAATTTATGTGGCTTCTTAAATCAACGGTTCGATTCTCGGTTAGGGATAGTGATTTTTTTATCTAAGTATGCAGTACTTAAAGGTGAAGGAAAACATCGCGAGGAAACCGTCATGTAATAGAACCTAGTTCGGAAACATGTGTAAAGTGCACGAAAGGAGCCTCTTCGGGTGCACTTGAAATCCTTTCACAACACTGGTTTTAAAAAACTAGTGACACGATAAGAAGAAGACGTATGCAGTTTTCAACCGACTTTCTAAAAGGTGGAGGTTAACAATTCGGTTGAATGTTTTTTTTAATTTTTATTCGTTTGTTGCTACAGAACTTCGTTGTTTATGAACCGGTATTCAAAATTCTTTTTTTTTTGTTTGAGAGGATATACTTTCAGATTGGTCCCATACAATTTTCATCAAAATCGATTCAGTAGCCTAGTTTTTATATCCAAATAATTTAAAAAAATATGTCGTCGAAGTAAACGAAATTGCGTATTTGCTTCCCTGTGACTTTTCAGTTGTGTTTACGGTCACTAAAACAGTCCAATTGAAGTCAGGACACAAAAACATACGAGGTGAGCGCGATAAATACCCGTTATAATCAAATATCTATGAAGTTGGTTGTCTATGTTTTTGTAAAACCTTGATTATTATTATTAATTCATTTATTATCAGACAATACATCCATATTACAGTACTCATTAAATATTAAAAAAAAAAATGTAATTAATATGACTGTAACTTTATGCAAAACATATCAGTTATTAATTGAGATAGGCACTATCATTTCCCGTCATATTAGCAATAATACAACATAACTTCCTGTCTTTAGTCTTAATTTCTAGCTAACTTCCGGTCTTTCAATTCACCACCAGACAGCAGCCATTTTGTGTCATTGGCGTTTTGTTTCCCGTCGAGTGCGGTTGTCTGAGCCATACGCTCTATCAACCATATAAAAAATATATTTTATTTTACCTACATTTTAAAAAAAGTCGTGTCATACGATTTACTTTAAGGATTTATATCCACAGTGCAATGTTTTATTGCATATCAAAGTAGAAAATGTCTGCAGTAGCTGCTGTACGTAAGTTTTTCATAATCTTTTAATTTATTTATTTTTTCAACGTTGTTGAAAATACCTAATGTAGTACTTCGATGTTCTCGTGGTGTTACATTATTACCTACCTACGTAGCAAGGCTGGTTTTTAAAAGCTAGCCAAGCGAATTTACGGGTTCGAGTCCCGCGGTAGATTAAATTTACATCGAGCCAGTTTTTTGTTCGTAAGACAAACCGTTTTTCCACATGGTTAAAACTTACTGGCCAGAGAAATATTTTGATTTATAACGGTTTTTGCCGTTCGATATGTTTTATGTTGGAGATATACTTTCTGTCTATAAAGTGAAACTGTTGTAAAATACGTGATATTAGCTTGTCATGTCCCTTCCTCAAGATTTAGCGATGTTGTGTCGACTTTCTTCTGCATCATAGTGATTCAAGAATAGAAAGTTTCTGCGAAACATAATAACTGCTATGTAAATGAGAAGATAAGATGAAGACATCGTCGGTGAGTACCTACATTTTACCATAAAAATTCCATGTAAATTGCTAAAAGCAAAGTATCCGTTTCAGTGAAATTATTTATTTTATACTAAGATTGATTAATTACTTGTAGAGTTCTTTATCACATGGAATTTTTGGTGAAAATTTTCAGGTTATGATTATTGGATGAGTTCAATAAAGGTATTCTAAAAGTCCTACCTCGCAGGTGGTTGACGCAAACATTCAGACGTTTCTCCTCGCAGGAGTGCGCATATAAGTCCTACCTCGCAGGTAGTAGACGTACATATTCAGACGTGTTTCCTCGCAGGAGCACGCACATCAGTCCTACCCCGCAAGTAGTAGACGAACATTCAGACGTGTCTCATCGTAAGAGTTCACACGCACAATAGTCCTACCACACAGGTAGGTTATACATTCAGACGCGTCTCCACGCAGAAGTTCGCACACCAGTCCTACTAGCAGTTAACAGACTAACATTCAGACGTGTCTCATCGTAAGAGTTCACACGCATGATAGTCCTACCTCACAGGTAGTTTACACACATACAGACGTATCTCCTCGTAGGAGTACGCACATGTCCTACTAGCAAGTAACAGACTAACATTCAGACGTGTCTCATCGTAAGAGTTCACACGCACGATAGTCCTACCACACAGGTAGTTAACCCACATTCAGACGTGTCTCCTCGCAGGGGTACGCACATCAGTCCTATTCTTAAGTAGCAAACTAACATTTAGACGTGTCTCACCGTAAGAGTTCACACGCACAATAGTCCTAACACACAGGTAGTTTTTCACACAATCAGACATGTCTATTCGCAAGAGTATGCACAGCTAATTCTATCCCACAGAGAGATAAGGAGATATAGGTATGGAAATACGTGGAGCGGAAAGTACACTACAACGTTAAGTATTCAAGAGGTGATAATATCTAAATGATTTGCGTCGCACGCAAACCGGTAACAAAGACTTGCATTTAAGCGAGCTTGGATGTTAAAAATCCAATAAGCCTACCCCACGCAAATATTCGTGGGTAGGTGTACAATCCCTGAGTCTTCTCACAAGTGTGGAAACTTAAGGGAATCTAATTTAAACAAAGATTTGCAGTTGTGAATTTGCCTGCTGGGGGAAAAAATCTATATTGAGGGTAGTTCAAAAAGTTTTGCATCGCTTGTTCTGTGAGTGCACGTAAAACGCCTTGCAAAATATGGGAGCTTGGATGTACAAAATCCAAAGTCTTACTTCACGTAAACATGCGTAGATTGTGAATCATCCTTGAGTCTCCTCATGAATGAAGGAACTTAAAGGAAACAGGAAAGCTATTTCAAAATGTTTTGTGTCAAACTCTCTACGACAAAAGACTTGCTTTTTGCGAGCTGGATAATCAAAATCATATATTCCTGCCTCACGCAACATGCGTAGGTAGTGATTTGTCCTTGAGTCTCCTCACAAACGTAGGAACTTTCAGGAAACAATATAGTAATTTAAACAAAAATACCTATAGTGTCGTACTCACTACGAACAAATACTTGCAGTTGCGAGCTTGGATATTCAAATCCAATATTCCTTCTTAACGAAAATATGCATAGTCATACACGAAATTATGGTAGTGGAGCAGTCGCTAAGTCTTTTCATAAACGTAAAAACTCCAGAGAGCGTGGATAAAATGAGGACATGTCTTTGCAAAAAGTTGCTGAAAAATTTATTGTATTGCGTCGTATACACTTTCAGGTGCACGCACAAAGACTCGCAGGGTGTGAGCTTGGATATTAAAATCCTATAAAATCTACCGCGCGTGGCTTTCGCGGGTAGTTGGGATGAGTCCTCGATTTTAGTTTTTCGAACGTAAATAATACGATATTGGAAGAAGTTATTCTATACAAACAAGAATTGCAGTTATGACCTTATTTCAAGTAATGGTGTAAAGTTGAAAGTTTTTAGGAGTAACCAAGCCCAATACGATATTGGCTGCCGGAGTGCTGGATAACTAGTTCTTGCAAAAGTCTAGTAAGCTTGTTTTTGATTATGAGTTAATCTCTGCCTGCGCAGTAAACAGCGAGTTGTATTTCAGAAAATACTAAATTATCCTGTTTATAAAGTGTTATTGATAAGGGTGTCATCGCTGTTGCGTGATTCCCTAGTATCGGCTTGGATAGTGTTTTCGGTATTGCTTACAATCCTGCAGGCGCGGGTCATATCCTAGAGGTACTAGGTTCCTAGAAGGTTACAACGGCCTAATGCGTGTAGATAAAATACCTATTATACCTACCCGATGACAACCGAGTCGGATGTGTTTTTGCCTACTTCATTGTTCAATGAACCCAAAATATTCTTTTGGAATTTTTCGTTTATTCCTTTTTCGGTCATACAACTTAATTAACGAACTATTAGTCCTAAACAAACACAAAAATAAACGACAAAATTTTCATAACGCCTCTTAACGTATTCCGTAAGGGTGTTTCAACGAGTACCTAGCAGTTGTCTAACATACCGAGCGTGTTAATACCACAGCGTTTCGAAAATGAAATAACTGTACAACGTACTTATTCGAAATAAGGCATATTAGTTCATAATTAAGATCCATTGATCTTTTCCATCGATCCTTTTTGTAAAGCCTTTTTAACAGTGCCTACTTATGTGAATTTTCAGCTATTTATTTAGCAAATGTAGATAAATCACGTGGTTCTTAAGTTCATATTTTCTATATGCTCATCATAAATTCATATTTTGAATTTTCTTTCTTGCTCACCGTTACCTACATCGATGCATCAATGTGGACCCAACATTTTTATCATAAAAAGATGTTTGTGTTTTAGGTTGAATAGTTAAAGCATTACCATCCCTACGAACGGAGTTATACAAATGCTTATAGAATATTGACACACACAGTACAGAGTGAAAACAGAGTGCACCATGGGGTATACTATTATAACCCTGGTTGTACCTATCTTTTGTTTTTCAGTAATGAAGAAAAACTTCTTTCTTGGTATACAGAATCCATGAGGTGGGCAGGTACATATGAGTATGTACCTACCTATGTAATGTGCAATATCGTCTCTCGAATGAAGTTGTAATGTGGCTGATGGTAGGTAGTCGGTTTTTTACATGGATTTATGTGTTTGTACTTACGTCTCATAGATGTTTACGATGTTTACATAAATCGTTCTGCCAGATTCCTTTGCGGATAAGATCGATTCATTGTCTATAGATACATACAATGTTACCGATTTTGGAATTGCAAGTTTTTTGACTTTAACCTGAACGATGTTTAAAAATTTAATTTTAATTTAAGCTATTCAAGGTCAGGACTTAAGTTTCTACCTGTAACAAACATTTGAAAAGAAAGGAACTCCATCTCTTTCAAAACTGGTTAATAAATAAAGCTTCTTATTGTTAAACGTATCGTGCTTCCTTGCTTAAATAATGTTGAAAATTAAACTTGCATCTGTGGTGGTAGCCACGTCCATGACTATCAATTTAGTACTTATTACCTACGCGGAAAATGCGTATTAGTTTGGCTTTCACAGAAGTCTTAGCAGATAAAAATAGTCTAATTTTCCTACCCCTGAGTAGAAACTACAGCCTCAGAGTAACTACAGGTACTTGGCGTGCTGTGAACTTTTATAATACTTGTCTCTACTATGTAACAAGTATTGTGTTTTTTGCGCTATTTAAATTCTTTCTCATGAAAATGCTATTATTATAGGTAGCAAGTATCTAATAGTAAAGGCGAAGAAGAGGTTATTTCTGTTCTGAGTACATTGTATGTACGCTGAGACAGATGAACACGTTTTGTGCTTAATGCCTCAAGGTATTCTTTGTAAGTAAATAATTATTCTACATTTACACGATGAAATAAAGTTTTTTATAAGTTAGTTGGCTGCAATCAATCATGTTCCGCTCTTAGCGCGAAATATAATACGTTATCTTATTAGTTAATAACATCAGGTGATTGTTACTTGTCTGATCCTAAGAAAATAATAAATACAGAATTGCGTTGATTCATAACACTCATTCTGTCCAGTTCATATCTGCTTCTACCAGCAGGTTACCTTCTAAAATTTGTCTCAATTCATACTAAGACAACTTATTAGCCTTAGAACGATTTTACTGTTACTATCGTTCATCAGTTTTTGGATATCTTCTATGTCCATAAAATATAATTGTTTTTGTTCCATCGGCTTTTTAGCCGTCACATTGGCGTGCGTGTCTCTCCTAACCACCACCAGGCGATAACAAACAAGTCTCAATTAATAACTGATATGTTTTGCATAAAGTTACAGTCATATTAATAGAAACGTTTTACCTACCAATAAAACGTATATTAATATACTTACCTTTATGCAAAACATACACTTTCAGTTCTGCCTAGTGTTCTCAAAACTCAATGACACAAAATGGCTGCTGTCTGGTGGTGAATTGAAAGACCGGAAGTTAGCTAGAAATTAAGACTAAAGACAGGAAGTTATGTTGTATTATTGCTAATATGACGGGAAATGATAGTGCCTATCTCAATTAATAACTGATATGTTTTGCATAAAGGTAAGTATATTAATATACGTTTTATTGGTAGGTAAAACGTTTCTATTAAAAGAACTTAAGAACTAAAAATTAATGTCATGATGAAAAAAAAAAACATTAATAAATAAGAATTGGAAAATTTTAAAAAAAATTACTTAACTCTAAAAATATTTTTTAAGTCTAAAATCAACCGGTAAGATTTTCTTGATTATGAATAATATTTTTTGTTTAATCTTTTCCAGTTTTATTCTAGCTAAGTAGTATCTAGATACCTGATGAAAGGCTTCGTCAGCAATACGAAGGACTTGAGCCAGAAGGTGGGGTGCACCAGGTACAGATGCTTCAAACTCTTGCGCAGCCTGAAAATATAGATAAGATAACAAACATAAACATAAACATAAACATTCACACACTCACACCCCTGCACTGGGATTCCCTGTGTCGCAGGTGGCATGGACACATACAACACATCACAACATCCAACACCCGAGAACAAACATTTGTGTTCGTCACAAATATTTTCCCCGGCCGGGGATCGAACCCGGAACACCAAGCTTCGTAGGCAGGGTCACTACCAACTAAGCCACGGTGTCGTCATAAGATAAAGATAAAGTTTATTTTCCAAAAAAAAAAGATCTTAATACTATGTTTACAATTTGTGTTAAAAATGCAGAACCTATCTAATTTAATTAAGAACTAAGATCTTTGTACAGGTCTATTTAAAGACTTTTCGGTCTAGGTTAAGTATAGATATACTTGTGATATAGACCCGAGAGATCCCTACTTCGGCCGGTCGAGAAGATAAGTTTTTAATTACTCTAGGTAGGCATGTATAATGTTAGTTAGTCATGTCATAAAGACTACACCGTCAATTTTTAATCACCAGAAAATACGCAGTCAGTTGCTGTTACTGAACACAAATATGGCAAACAACTTAATTTTTTTTTTTATTAAAATTGGATAACTGTTACCGTTAGTCATTTTTCAATGGATGTGCGTCAGTCGGTACCTTTAATTGATAATAATTAAATTTTTATTCATCGTTTGGCAAACCCGGGTACCTAGCTCGAGCCAGCTCGCCGCAGCGGGTTACTACGTTGTATCTGTGCAGTCAAAATTTTGGATTTCTACAAAATGTGCGAGTGACAGCGGCGCCCGAGCCGAGCTGCGGCGAGCTTGCTCGAGCTAGGTACCCGGGTTTGACGAATGATGAGTACCTAATGAAGCAAGGCCATAGGAAAATGACTAACGGTAACAGTTGTCCAATATCAACAAATTATATAAATATATTTAGTAATAAATCCGCTTGATTTCTAAACAAAGGTTTTAATCAACTCAACTTTAGTTTAGAACTTTAGTACACATAAAAACCTTTATTTAGTAAAACCTTTGTTTAGAAATCAAGCGGATTTATTACTAAATATATTTATATAATTTGTTGATATTTATGGATTTCCGCAAAGTAACGCATGAATCAATCAATTACAGTTGTCCAACTTTTATTATATTTATTTTGAAAAAAAATATCGTCAAATTTTTTTTAATTCCATATCTGTGTTCAGTAACGGCAACTGAGTATGTGTATTATTTTCTTCTGGTGTTTAAATATTTACGGCATATACACGGTCAAATTTTAATCACCATAAAAAAAATACGCATAGTCATATGCCGTTACTGAACACAGATACGGCAAAAAATCTTGAAAAAATTAAGTCGATTTTATGTTAAAATAAATTTGATTAAAATTAACTGTTACCGTTAGTCGTTTTCCTATGGATTTGTCAGGCGGTACCATTTATTGATAATAATTTAAGTTTTATTCATCGTTTGGCAAACCCGGGTACCTAGCTCGAGCCAGCTCGCAAAACCTCGGCTCGGGCGCCGCACTCGCGTCGCAGTCACTCCGCCATTTTGTAGAAATCCAAAATTCTGACTGCACAGATGCAACGTAGTACACCGTCTGCATTGCCCATTTAATTTTTATTGTTAATTAAAAATTAACAAACAAACAAACAAACATTCACACACTCACACCCCTGCACTAGGATTCCCTGTGTCGCAGGTGGCATGGACACACACAACACATCACAACATCAAGACCCGAGAATAAACATTTGTGTTCGTCACAATTATTTGCCCCGGCCGGGAATCGAACCCGGAACACCAAGCTTCGTAGGCAGGGTCACTACCAACTAAGCCACGGTGTCGTCAAATTGGTGTATATACCTCCTGTCTATCAGCTTGTAGCATTCGTGCAGCCAGTGGAAGGTGGGCAGCCGCCTCCGGCCGGCGCTGCCGTGGAGGTACACCAGGATGTACTCGTCCGTCACCAGCCGCTCCAGGGTCCAGATCACGTAGCTGCCATAACATAACATTATATATATATATTTTTTTTTTTTTATAAATATTTCACACAACACTATCTAGCCCCAAACTAAGCAGAGCTTGTACTATGGGAACTAGATGCTGATAGATTACTTAAATACTTTTTTTTTTTGTTTAAATACATACGTAGAATACATAGAAAACAACCAGACTCAGGACAAACACCGATGTTCATCACACAAATGTTTGTCCTGTGCGGGAATCGAACCCGCGACACCGGGCGTGGCAGTCCAATACACTTGCCATTCCACTATCTGTGTCGTCAAATTTACTTAAAATGTTACACAATGTAATAATACCTACGTCATCCATCCATAAATAACGTCACACAAATATTATAATTTTTGTTCCCCCCATGACCTCGTCAGAGCTGGTCACATTTGTGAAACTCCCCTCTCCTTAGTGTGAAGTCGCTTCTTTTTTTTCAATTTTATATTTCGTAGTTATGAAATTAAGGGTAATCCTCAAGGCAAATTTCCATACAAAATGTTTCGGACAAATACTCAAAAAGTACGCTGTATTATAGTAATTTCTTCAAAAAAAGTGAAGGGTTTCATACTTTAATTTAGATTTTTTTTACGTGTTTTTAAGTTAGTAGGGTTAATTTCAAAACACGTATAAAATCTAAATTAAAGTATGAAACCTTTCACTTTGTTTGTTCACGAATTCAAAAAACATGGGCGAAATGAATAGTGTGAAGAAATTTGCCTTGAGCATTACCCTTAATTTCATAACTACTTATTAGATAAGATAAGATAATCATTTATTTACTAGATGTCAGCTGCACAGATATATATAAAAATACTTACTACTCTTTGTATGATGGTCACCCTACAATTTCAACTAATGTTGAATTGTACGAGTTGTCAATTTGCCTTCGGCATATTCCAAAACAGCGAGCGTTTGTAAACGGACGACGCCGTTTGTAAAATGCCGAGTTTTACAATATGCCTGCGACATTATACACTCTCAAGCTTTCACATTCATATTATAATTTTGATCAGACATTCTTCTACTGACAAGAATTATGATAAGTAAGGTAACAACATTAATTTGAAAATGCTTGCGTCTTTGCAAAATTAAGAATAATATAAATGTAAAAACCTTGGGAGTCTATACAGTACCCTTAGTACGAGTTTTGATAGTTCTCGAAAACTTTATGTAGTTTCGTTTCCTTCCATACATTTGCTTACAGCGCCCCTAACGAAAACTTTCATGAACTAAAATCGGCAGTATGAGTTGGATCGAAACATAGTATTCGAATACCAAAAAAGTTTTCGACCTGTTTATGGCACTTTGGCAGTACGAGTTCTAACTTTGACAAGTCAGCGGTAGTAAACTAGGACGTTTACGAAAACTTATGTAGTATTCGCACTCACTAGATAAAAATCATTATATATAGATAAATATCATTTCATTTCATTTTCATTTCATTCATTTCATTTCATTTCATTTCATTTCATTTCATTTCATTTCATTTCATTTCATTACATTTCATTTCATTTCAAAATTCGGTGAGAGCTACGCGAACAAGCTAGTATTTGTAAATATTTGCAAAGCCACATTTTATTGTTCTCAGCCTGACATGTGGGCCTTCGGTCGGTTTATTTAAGTCACCATTTCTAAAATTATGGATATGGGTAGGGTTATTATACAAATTTCGAGACACATCTTGTTGACTTTTTTCCAGAGAGAGAAATAATTACCACTCTATGAAATCTATCCATAATTTTAAATTGTGATGGGCTCATTTTTCCTTTAAAAAAACGATGCCTCCATAAAAAATAATAATAAACGTATGACAAGGCAGTATGGTCATATGACTTTAGCCAACACGCAAATAAAAAAAAAACAAAACGTGGTACAAAGCGCCAAACGTAAAGGATATGTTCGTCTCTTTCTTTTGCCGACGTGTAAAAGAGTTAGAAGTATATACCATGAAGTTCGTTCAATCGAGCTAGAAGTATATACCATGAAGTTCGTTCAATCGAGCTAGAAGTATATACCATGAAGTTCGTTCAATCGAGCTAGAAGTATATACCATGAAGTTCGTTCAATCGAGCTAGAAGTATATACCATGAAGTTCGTTCAATCGAGCTAGAAGTATATACCATGAAGTTCGTTCAATCGAGCTAGAAGTATATACCATGAAGTTCATTCAATCGAGCTAGAAGTATATACCATGAAGTTCGTTCAATCGAGCTAGAAGTATATACCATGAAGTTCATTCAATCGAGCTAGAAGTATATACCATGAAGTTCGTTCAATCGAGCTAGAAGTATATACCATGAAGTTCATTCAATCGAGCTAGAAGTATATACCATGAAGTTCGTTCAATCGAGCTAGAAGTATATACCATGAAGTTCGTTCAATCGAGCTAGAAGTATATACCATGAAGTTCGTTCAATCGAGCTAGAAGTATATACCATGAAGTTCGTTCAATCGAGCTAGAAGTATATACCATGAAGTTCGTTCAATCGAGCTAGTCGATGATTGATATTGTGTAAACTTAATACGAAAAATTTAGCCCGTACTGCCGATTACAACGTAAACTATTCGTTTGAGCGAGCTCACCAAAACTATTGAGTTTTGGAAACTATCAAACTCGTACTAAGGGTACTGTGCAGCTGTCTGTACCTTCCTACTTTGTAAATGAGTCTGTCGGAAATAAACGGCTTATTAATATGAAAAGTTAATTCTAATTGTATATACTCACAGGAACAGGTTGTCCATGACGTAGGTATAGTCGGTGCGCGAGTTGTCGGGCAAGTGGCAGGCGCTGAACACCACTAGCGCGAGTCCCTCGCTGTACCCGCCGTGCGACACCACTCGCTTGTACGGTTCTATAACCTGCACAGTGTTGTAATGATTAAAATCAGTGATTCAAAGGAGGTCGTGGTGGCCGAGTGGATGAGGCCCTTACCTTGCGATCTGATGGTCGCGGGTTCAGGTCATGCGTAAATGGGTTTTTTCGGTCGAAAAATCTATGTATTCCATATATTCATATTGACAAAAGTTCGAAAGCATGTGTCGAGTGCACGAAAGGAGCCTCTTCGAGGCGCACTTGAAATCCTTTCACCACACTGGTTAGAAGGAACTAGTGACACGATAAGAAGAATCAAATAAATCATTTTTCATTGTCATAATTTTTCTTTTAATGTGGCTATTGCCTGTTTTCTATGAGTGTCGTGCAAGCCTATAATTGGTTCACATTTTAGTGTATGCTATTATGTAAGTGTTCTGTGTATTTTGGATTATGTGTGCTGTTGGCATTGCCTTATTGAATAAATAAATATTTTTTTAATTATTTAAATCTAAAAATCCGAATGACACTGTGGTGACATTTTCACACACCTTCATGTCACAGATGCGCGGCGTGCCATTCCTGACGGAGAGCCAGGCGCGCTCCTGACTGAACTCCTCGGCTGCGGAGTACTCCGGGATAGTGTCAGAATATGACACCGTATTGCTGGACTTGGATCTAGAATTAAAGCAGTCATTTTAATTGCAGCTATCTGTAATCCTAACAACAGCTGTCTATAATCCTAACTACAGCTGTCTATCATCCTAACTACAGCTGTCTGTAATCCTAACTACAGCTGTCTGTCATCCTAACTACAGCTGTCTGTAATCCTAACTACAGCTGTCTGTCATCTTAACTACAGCTGTCTGTCATCCTAACTACAGCTGTCTGTCATCCTAAGTACAGCTGTCTGTAATCCTAACTACAGCTGTATGTCATACTAAGTACATCTGTCTATAATCCTAAGTACAGCTATCTATAATCCTAACTACAGCTGTCTGTAATCCTAACTACAGCTGTCTGTCATCCTAACTACAGCTTTCTATAATCCTAACTACAGCTGTCTGTCATCCTGGATGACAGAAGTCATCCTAACTACAGCTATCTGTCATCCTAAGTACAGCTGTCTATAATCCTAACTACAGCTGTCTGTCATCCTAAGTACAGCTGTCTGTCATCCTAAGTACAGCTGTCTATAATCCTAACTACAGATGTCTATAATCCTAACTACAGCTGTCTGTCATCCTAACTACAGCTGTCTGTAATCCTAACTACAGCTTTCTGTCATCCTAATTACATGTCTCCGTCATCCTAACTACAGCTATCAGTCATCAAAACGAATCTCTTTGTCACCATAAGTACAGCTCTCTGTCATCCTAACTACAGTTGCCTGTCATCCTAAATTCACCTTTCTGTCATCCTAACTACAGCTGTCTGTAATCCTTACTAAAGCTTTCTGTCATCCTAACTACAGCCGTCTGTAATCCTAACTACAGCTTTCTGTCATCCTAACTACAGCCGTCTGTCATCCTAACTACGGCTGTCTGTTATCCTAACTACATCTATCTGTCATCCTAATTACAGCTATCATGACAACTCACCGCTTAGTGTCATCATCGTCACTACAGATCTGAGGGTCTGATGTAGCCCGGGGCTCTGCTGTGTGCGGGTTTGGAGGTTCCTCCCCATCGGACTCCAGCGTCGCATCGCTCAGGCTGTCCAGGCTACATCTGTCATCCTCGACTGGCTAATGAAGAAAATATTGTTATAAAAAATCAAAATTATACTTTGGTAGTTCTTAACAGTCCAGATGCTGTTCTTAGATGAGTTTAAAAAAAATACAAATTGGTGGATTTTTCGAGCTGAATAGTAAGTCGTTAATATTTTTTTGTTGACCAAACCTATCGAGTAGGGTATCAAAATGAAGGTACGGCAAAAAAACATGAAAAAATTAAGTCGAATTTATGTCAAAATAAATTTGATTAAAATTGGATAACTGTAACCGTTAGTCGTTTTCCTATGGATTTGCGTCAGGCGGTACCTTTAATTGATAATAATTTAAGTTGTATTCATCGTTTGGCAAACCCGGGTACCTAGCTCGAGCCAGCTCGCCGCAGCTCGGCTCGGGCGCCGCACTCGCGCCGCTGTCACTCGCACATTTTGTACAAATCCTAAATTCTGACTGCACAGATGCAACGTAATACCCCGTCTGCTTTGCCCATTTAATTTTTTTTGGTAAGGAAAAATTGGTGGTGTATAAGTTATATGTTTACATTTAATTTGGAATAATGAATTGACAATGAATGTATAATTATTTCACAGTCGGGTTTTCAGTTTTTAAACATTTAAGCTTGTTATCATTGATGCGTAACGATTGAAGCAAGGCAATAGGAAAACGACTAACGGTAATTTTAATTTGAAAATTAAATTTGACTTATTTTTTTAAGTTATTCTGCTAAATCTGTGTTCAGTAAAGGCAACTGATTATGTGTATTTTTTTCTGGTGATTAAGAATTGGTGGTGTGTGATACTTTTTTTTGTAAATACATAAATAGAACACATAGAAAACACCCAGACTCAGAACAAACACCGATGTTCATCGCACAAATGTTTGTCCTGAAGCGGGAATCGAACCCGCGTCATCAAGTTGACAGGTTCAGTTGTAATCGAATCCTCACATACATCACTTATCCACGGAAGACATTGAAATCCAATAATATTATACATTGACAAAGCAATGTTGTGAAAAGTAATCGAGTTTCCGTAAAAACGTTACCCTCTTTTCTACAAGTCGATCAAAACAATGGCGCATTTACACCACTGTTTGTAAATACCGTGTGAATGCGGTTCGTGATATAAGCGTTACAATACATGGTTTCTTATTGCACATAACTCATTTTACAATTAGCTTTTTAATGTGACAAGGCGCTCTCCTGATAGTTAGAGATCACGCCAACTCATGACTAGAACCATAGATAATAACGGTGTTCCTATAGAACAAGATGGACAGTACCGAATCAAAATGGATGCGGTATATAGGACCGAAAATTTTCAGATACCATGTCAATAAAAATGATATATCCCTATTTTCAAATATTGTTTGTTACTTTTAACAATGTAGTTTTATTAACAATGAAAAAGCCTAGTAGTTTTAACATATAATAGTTATTTAGCTTCTCTTTTTCGAAAATTAGCATCGCGCCAAAATGTACTAGAAGTTAGCCAATGTCAGTCTCGAAAGCTCAGTAATTTCAATAGCTACATAACAGTAGTACCATTCCAACCGGAACACAGTAATGCATACACATTACTGCTTTAGGGGCAGAATGTCTGGAACTGTGTTGGTATTGGTATCCTGTAGTTGGTAGACGGTATCCTGCTGGGGACGCCTCCGAACGGTAAAAACGGTAGTCGGGGTCGCGGGGTTGCGAGGGTTGGGGGTTGTGGAGTTGCGGGGGTCGTGGGGTTGCGGGGGTCGTGGGGTTGCGGGAGTCAAGGGGTTGCGGGGGTCGTGGGGTTGCGGAGGTCGCGGGGTTGCGGGGGTCGAGGGGTTGCGGGGGCCGAGGGGTTGCGGGGGGCAGTCCAGCAGTGGTCGTGCAGGGACTGACATGATAATGATAAAAAGGCGTCATTCATTTTGCATCTTTCACTCTTAAGTGACGCATCTAAACACAAAATGAAACATTAGTGCCGAATTAATTAATTAGTGCACAGATCCAACAGTGTTGGATATATTGTCATTCGCATCTTTCACTCCCACTCCGAATGATCGAGAAATGAACGGTCTGAACACAAAGTATTTGCACGACAAAAGTTGATGCAGTGATTCTAATTTAAAGTAAGACCACAATGTACCTGTATTACGCAAATAAAGATTCATTCATTCATTCATTCATTCAAAGGTGAACGTCCATTCGGATTCGGCCACTAAACTTATTCCTATGCGCAAGACTTCATTCGAGAACATGTTGAAAGAAAGTAACAGATGAACGTTATTTTTTAAGGGGAATCCTCAAGGCAAATTTCCATACAATATGTTTCGGACAAATACTCAAAAAGTACGCTGTATTATAGTAATTTCTTCACACTATCCGTTTCGTCTATGTTTTCCGATTGTGTCAACAAAAATTTGTAATGTTTCATACTTTAATTTAGATTTTATACGTGTTTTAAAATTAACACTACTAATTTAAAAACACATATAAAATCTAAATTAAAATATGGAAATTAGCCTTGAGGATTAGCCTTAAGTCATTCTAGCTCAGCCGTGTGAACATGGAATGAAAGAAAAATGAACTATTCACTGGAGTGAACATTCACTCGAGTGAACCGTCTGATATCACCTTAAGCTAACTCACCAGTATTATTTTCCTCCGGATGACGGCAGGGCTGGTGCTTCGGGGGCTGCGGGGGGCGGTGGGGCGCAGCGCTACCGCCCCCGTGTACGGATCCAGGAGCGCTTGGTACAGAGACTTGTCCTCCTGAGTTGATGATGATACCACGTCTGGAGACTCCAGCTCCTGGGGGCAGATATATTATTAAATAAATATATACCACATTCGTTTTTGTTTATGCGAAACCTGAAATTAGTTTGCTCAGAATCGATACACAAGTTCAAAAAAAAATTAACCCGGATTAGATTTTGAAATATATCTCAAAAAAATTTTTTTTTTTCGTGATTATATAAGAAAACAAAATAAACGGGGCTCAGCTTTTCATAAACAAAAACTTAACTAGGAATACATACGGTTAGTTTTAGTTGAGGAATTTAGCGCAGGAGTAGGTTCTCCATGAAAAAGGTAGGACAACGAAGCAACACAATTATGAATTATCTCAGTGAGTTTAAGAAAAAAAATATATTTTTTGATTAGAAAAAGAAAAAAATAATAATTCGTGTGTTTCGCATAAACAAAAACTAACCCAGTATATGATTATTGTGAAATAGAAATAAATATAAACATTTTGGACTTTTAACACAAGGGAGAAAACGTGTTGTTTAAAGAATAATCAAGGTTTTACAAAAACATACATCAACCGACTTCAATCGGACTGTTCTAGTGACCGTAGACACCACTGACAAGTCACAGGGAACAAAATACGCAATTTTGTTTAATTCAACGACGTTTATTATTCAGTTTTTTTTATTTAGAAACTAAACAACTGAACCGATTTTGATAAAATTTCTATGGGACCAATCTGAAAGTATACACTCTCAAACAAAAAAATATTTTTTCAAATCTGTTTCTAAACAACAAAGTTCCGAGGTAAATTATTTTATTGAATTGAAAACCTCCTCCTCTTTTGAAGTTGGGTGAAAAGAGAGAAAATAAGTTTTTTGGACTTACATTGTGTGCCCCTATGCTGGCCGACATCTCGATGGGCAGTTCGAAAAGAGGCATCGCTCGCGGTTGGCTCGGTGTTTCACTCCACTCTGCTACCTATTAGATATCACATTTATAAATATACAGTGCCAATTATTATTATTCTAATGAAAAGAAAACAAGCTTAAAGTTTAAAAAACTGAAAACCCGACTGTGGAATAATTATACATTCATTGTCAATTCATTATTCCAAATTAAATGTTAACATATAACTTATACCTACATATATTTGTAATCTCCTTTAAAATACCTTCATATTGATACCCTACTCGATAGGTTTGGTCAAAAAAAATTATTAACGACTTACTATTTAGCGCCAAAAATCCGCCATTTTGATTATTTTTTTACAAAACCCATCTAAGAACACTCGGGTTATTGAGACGAATCTGACGATACCTTAACTGTCAAAATCCATCCAGCCGTTTGGAGGATACGAGGTAACAAAGAAATTTACATACATACATACATACAAGATACGCGCGTAAAACATAAACGAGTTAAGTAATTGCTTAGGAACTTTGATAGTTTGGTGCAAGTCAGCAATAGATATTTTTGAACAAAAAACTTACCGAATGAAATTCGTCTTGCGACGCATCAGCTTGGAATATCTTAGGCGTACTTTGACTAGAAATCTTCATGGCACTATCTTGACCCTCAAAACAGCTCATAAAATTTTGAGGCGGAGTCTCCTCCAGTTTAGGTATAACTTTCCTCCTAGCGTTAACCCTGGCCACATCGGGCGGCAAATCTAAGCTATCATTGAGTAAATTAGAATCCGCTGCGGTAAAATTCTCAGTGTAATACAAATTATTTTTCGAAGTGTTACGTTGGGGAGTGAAAAAGTTCGTATCGTTTCGTTCGTCCTCTATACTGGAGAGGGAGAGTTCTTTCTCATCCTCAATTTTGTGGATCTTCTTGGGGATTAAGTCTGGAAAGTCCGGGCTTGGTAGACCCATCAGAGGATGGTCAGTTGTAAGGGTTAAAGTTGATGAGAACTTTGGTGGGCTGACACCTAATTTGACGTCTGGAGAATGTATGTTTAGGTTAGACATTTTGGAGACCAGGCTATCGTTAGGTTCGGACAAGCGAGAGATTGATGGCTTCTGAATGGTGGGGTCGTCTGAGTCTGAAGATTGCGAAGGGGTGCTGTGAGGGTCGGATCCGAGGGACATCTTCTCGACCGATGATGTGGAATCCTCTTCGTCTCGGAATGTTGTGAAGTTACTGAAAAGAGGTGATCGGTTAGATCGCTATGTAAGTCCTTTTTCTGCAAGCAATGCACAATTCACTCTTTAAATTTGTAATTACCAACATTTTTATTAAATTTATATATTTTTAAATCTGGATATAATTTTTCGTTTTAATTTATATTTGATTTTAATTTTATGCTTAAATTTTTGTGTTATTTTTTAAATAGTTTAACATAGCATAAGCATTATAACAATGATACATATAGTGTACAGTGTAAATGAAATGTTTTTTTCTAATTTTGATTGAATTAAACAGGGTAAGCCACCCCCGCCCCCCTGCTTTACCCCCTAAATCCCCTAATAATATCATAACAATGTAACTAAATGTGTAAGTAACATTTTTCTCTGGATCATAAGAATAGAATAGAATATTTTATTGTAAAAATAAAAAAAGGAAAAAAAAAGATTTTGTCTGTGACCAAAAGAGGGCTTAGCAGGGTTTTGAATAACAAAGTTATGGGCAGTACTGTTAAGAAGAAGAAGATCAAATTCCACCCTGCCGTGTCATATACCAGGATGCTAAAAAGGTCCACATTCACTTAAGGAAATCCTCAAATCCGAATTCCGAAATTGAGTATACAAACTTGAGTATTTGTCCGAAACTTTTTGTATGGAATGCAGATTTGAGGATTTGCCTTAAAACAAATATATTATTTATAGATAGATAGATGAACACTTTATTGTACCAACCAACAAGAACAAAGCAGAGTAAAACATAGAACATGTATAAATATATATATATATATATGAAATGAAATGATATGAAATGAAATAAATTGAAATGAAATGATATGAAATAAAATTATATGAAATGAAATGATATGAAATGAAATAATATGAAATGAAATGATATGAAATAAAATTATATGAAATGAAATGAATTAGTGCATGAAGTTTAATACAGTTCTTTAATTGTAAAATTTGGTTTCACATACTTAACATATTTGGTTTGTGAACAAAGCTTTGTTATATGTAATATCTACTGACGTTAGGTTTTATATTAATTAACAAGATATTAATTTGGTAGGCATTATCCATTATCCATTTACAATTAAAATTAATCTTTGTCAACTTGTTTCACCATTATGATATTGTATTTCTCTAATTTATGTAACAATACGCCGGTCCTTTCTGATAATTCTTCTGTGTATCTTTTTGGTTCCCACGATACAGGCCAAGAGCCTAGTGTGGGGTCACCGATTACTGACCTAAGTGAAATGTTTTGTTTAATAAATAAATTGAAATTGAAATTGAAATAAAAAGGCCTTAAAGTAGTTAAAGGGGCGGCCTTATCGCTGTGAGTAATCTCTTCAAGACAACCCGAAAAGGAAATAATAAAATAGAAGTTGAGATAGACAGTGCACAAGAGTTATACATTAATGAATAAATACACTGAAAAATCATAACTAAGGACGGTTGCCTTTCAGTCATTAACTCTGTTCAGGTCATAGGTACCACAGCTGCTATACATAGATAAAACAGGTTTACTGCGATGGATTATAGCAAGTGAAATCCAACTTCCTGTTAAGTAGCCATAAATAGTATGAAGTCAATGCCTACTTTACAATGACTCATTACTTATTATTAGAAATAACTAATCGTAAATACTAATGTTATAGGGGAAAGTTTGTTAGAATGGACCCATTTTCATAACTGTTTATTTTTCATGTTTTGTGATGTGCAATAAAGCATTATCTATGTATATACAGGGTGGTTTTTTGAGAAGGGTCCTGAAGCCAAGTCCGAAACCACGGGAGTATGAGAAAAGTCGTAAAAGGAGTCATGCCCTCGATTCATAAGAAAACAAACGCACACATTTTCACTTTCATGACTTTTCTCTAACTCCTGTGGTTTCGGACTTAGCCATCAGGGCCCTTCTCAGAAAACCACCCTGTAGTACCTTCTAATGATGATATGAATGGAAATCTCCAGCCGTCTATTAAATACCTATTTAGATAAATAACAGACCCTCATTATCATATGTTTACATAATAATATATTAAGTAAGCATTCGACTTGTTAACTGTTATAGCCAGGGCTATCAACACTAGCCTAGATATCTGGTAGGTAATGTACAGACAGCATCATAAGTATCCCCCTTGCACAAGACACGCAGCTTCAAATCCCTTCAAAATGCCCGCCGCAGCATACGAAGAAGTTTTGCCTTCGAAAACAATTTCTATTTTCATAACTAAGTATGTAATCATAATTTTATTTAATTTTTTAATGGGATTTCTGGGCATCTTGTACAATGGGGATATGTATCTATGATGCTGTTAGCATGCTTACCATGGTAAAACCCGGTTTTGTCATGAATTAATAGTGTAAATGAATTAATTTTAAAACGGATAAAATACCCACTATTATATTTGTAGGTAAAAATTACTACATTAAGGGGAATCCTCAAATCCAAATTCCATACAAAATGTTTCAGACAAATACAAATATTTCTCCAAAACATTTTGTATGGAATTTGGATTTGAGGCTTCCCCTTAAAATGGATAAAATACCCACTTATTATATTTGTAGGTAAAAATTACTACATTAAACTGACTTTTCGTATTATGTAGGTAGGTACAGTACAATGGAGTGTTAAAAGCATTTTTTTCAATTAGCAACAAGGATATTTTATTATATATATAATGGAAAATACCAACGAATTTGTTGTTGTAAATGTTATAAGGTCGCGATAATTTAACAGGTTTTTAATACGACCTCAAGAGAGGTGGCATGCAAAATTCACTATTAAAATAAATCTATTGAAGGTAGTCACAAAGTTCGAAACAAATGATCTTTACGTAAAAACAACCACCGCAGATCATCGGGGTCATTGAATACAAGCGAATAAAAGCTTATTTATCAGTATTAGCTAACACAGTTTCAAGAGAACTCGAAAAACATTGAAAATAACACCCCTATTTTGAATTACTTAAAACTTCCCTAAATGTCAAGGGTTTCTGGTAAAATTACCTTACCTCATTGATATTCTGATGTTCTCGTGATATAATGGTGATGGTACTACGTTAACTAGAGGAAATTATATTAAAAACTAAAAATTACAACACGACACAGCAATACACCACAATCGATTCGAACGAAATCCTTTTGTTTGACAATTCATCTGTCACTTTTTTTGACAATGGCTTATGATGACAAAACTGATGTGTTTGTTTTGGTTTGCTTAAAATAAATAAAATTAGAGGTCAGTATGAAATAAGAAAAACATTCTCTGCAGGCTAGCAGTGAATCAAATTGGAAAAATCGTACTAGTTAACAGTTAACAGGAATCAATGTTACCTGAACTGTGTTAACAATGAGTATAATGGCAAAGAGAACAATAGTGAGTTTCTTAGAACATTATTTTTGTAAATCAGCACCGCATGTAGGTACTTGTTCACAAGTTTAGTTCATTTGTGTCGTTCGTAATGGAACTTGCATAATTCTTGTAGGTTTTTTCTTGTTACCTAACTTAAAAATGTCAATCAAATCAGGCTGAAAGCACTAATCTACTGGAACGTGTGGAACTAGTGAAAATTATTTTAAATAAAAACGTAGGTAGGTAATAAAAGGTGTAAAGTACCTATAATCAAATCAAATCAATTAATTTATCAAATGATATAAATAAAATATGCATAATATAGGTATAATACATAATATAAATGTGAAAGCTTGAGAGTGTATACATGTTGGTGCAGCTGACTATAGGTACTTATTCTAAGCCAAACACAGCTTCAGGCTAGTAATGTTACAGGAGTTGGAGTAATATTATTATTTTCTTGGCTATTTAGCTCTCTAGCACACGCTTTTACACAACTACACAAGCCGCTACTAGCCCAACCATTCCTACAATAAATTAAGTTGCATAAACTTACACAATCATTGACACATTATAAGATGCTTGTCTCAGGTACAGATTCGGTGACTAGTTCCATTTGGCTTTAGATTATGGTAATTTTCTCCTTATGTTGTTTGAAGTCCTGTAATTTTTTTAACACATCACATAGGACTAATTAGCATAGTTTGAAACTTTACAATAAGAACACTTGATAATTTGCATAATTACAAATATTAAATTAGGTAGGTACAATCAGTATTTTAAAAGTGTGCAAGTGAAGAAGCGTGCGTTATGAAAAATGAGGAAACCAAAGTTATAATGTTTATGGAAATTTAATGAACTAGCAAAGAATTTCATAATATTTTCACACATCTTCCGCAATCACATGTATCTTTCGTTCACTGTTTTCTAAATATTGACCTAAAAAAAGTATTTCTAGTCCCGAGGTTCGCAAATCAAGTCAGTTGTGAATTGGGGTTTCCTCGAAGAAGTAACAATCTTATTTTAAAATTATTTGTTTCAGAAATTTAAATACAGTATGCAGTTTATTGCTGTAGTGTTTTTAATATATTTAGTTCTTCCTGCAAGCTTTGCAGAAGATGTCAGCTGTAAGTTTTTAGAAATAAAATTGGTGAATGTTGCCAAGTGCGGCTTGCCGTAAATTTATGTGCTAGCTACTTCGCTTCTTCTTTATTATGCAAAAAATCTACTGTGTTTGTTATTTTTTCAGATCAAGCCTGTGTTGATAAGTATTCTAGAAAGGGCTACCAGCCCTGGCAAGAATGGTCAGATCATTACACCTGCCACAGATACAGATGTGAAATAAGGGATGGGAAATACTTTATCGCGGCTGTTGGGTAATAATAACCATTATAGTTACAAACCTATGACAATATTTATCCTTATCTCATCATTGTTACATTTGATTCTAGCTGCCGAAAACCAAAAATTCCCGAGAATGCTTTAGAATGTCACGAATACATTGAAGATGAGAACGTTGGTAAGTGAACCATTTTTATGTCTATTTAATAAATTCATAAGTCTATGGTGACACATACAAACTTATCTTTTATATCGACATACCATTGACCTAATAATTGACTATGCCTTTTGAGTCACTACTTGACTGTCTTATACACATCTAAATTTTTCGGTTATTTTGCTACGAACAGAGTTTCCCACCTGCTGCGCTAGATTACGGTGCGTAGTTGAAGTGAGCGGAGAACGGATTGTCCAAACAAGGGGACAGCCTGGTGAACTCTTCCCTGATAAGTAAGCTATGATTTTTTTAAATTTCTGAACAAAACTGGCACTTAATGTACGCATCATTATTATTCTCACATGTATGGCACTTATTTTAGTAATCTAATGATATCACTTATCAAATTAACTAACAATAAAAACATAACTTACTTATGTTAATAAAATTATATGGTTACGCAGACCCTGGAAGGGACAACAGAACGAGCCGAATCCAGCTGTTGTAGGCATGTCTGGCATCCAGCAGAACACCGTTGTTGGTGAAGCCCAGGCTCAAACAGCTCCGGGCATGTTCAACAGCAGAGGCGCAGGCAAGCGAGGCAAGGTATTATTGGCCATTGTGTAATCTGAGCCTCGACAAAGGCTCAGATCGATGGCTGGTAATAACTTCTTTCATGAAAAGAAAGAAAAATTATGTTAAAAGCCAAATTTCAAAAATGCTGATACTGTACACTTGGAATTATGTCTACGTTTCGTCATTAGAACAATTTTAGAAATGGAGAGATAATGAGATTATAAAATGTTTCATTTCATTTTTATTGTCAATGAGCATGTATTAACCAATCAAATAATATTCCCGACAGCGGATGGCAGTGATCTTAGCGGACGCCGATATGTAGACCCCTACCCTAGCCAACCGATGCAAGAATCACCCAGGAGGAAGAGGTCCACTGCCTACCCAGTTTTTGACAGGGCACTTATTCACGAAGCTAGTGCACATCAACCCCACCCTGTCAAAATCCACGCATATTCGCCGGAAAGATACACGTCTTATTTCTCCAGTAGCGTCAAGGGCCTCCATAGTCCTAAATTGCACCTATCATGATTTAATCAATTTTATTTTTGTTTGGTTTTATTTCATATTTTTAAATATTATTTTGTTTGCTAAGATATAAATATAAAGTGTGTAAGTATTACAGCAACGCAACATTATTATAATGACTCATGTTACTGTTTAGTTTGATATCATCAAGTGGTATATTTTGATTAATGTTAAATTATAATAATAAAGGTAAGTTACCTTAAAATGAATATTTAATTCAATTATACCTATGCCTATCTGTAGTTGTTTAGATCAGCCACAAAAATGTCAGTCTCTGAGTGTCTCCATTTTTTTCATAGCAGGCTGACGATCCTGAGGAAAAGTTTCGTAACAACATACAACAGGAGCGCGGAAGAGTATTTTTTTCACTTGTTTGTATTAATTCAATTACTGAATTTTTCTGATTATTTTATAAATCCATCTTCATGGTTATATAAGATACAGATCAAAATAAATTTGTACGGAACACTTCATATTTTTTTTTTCTTTCGAAGAACCCAAGTTCTTCGGTTTTGGCTTCACATCAAAGGTATATAGCCAGTGTCAAGTAATGGAGAGATTATTCTTTTAAGGTAGAGCGCCATCTGCGCTCGCCGAGAGTCCGGTGACGCAGTAACAGCCATCTGCGGCTAACTGCATTAAACGTCCATCCGAAAAAAAAAAAAAAAAAAAAAAAAGGAGAGATTATTTAAGTTTTGTCATCAGTCAGAGTCGTTAAGTAGAGTCCGGTGACGCAGTATAGAGTCCGGTGACGCAGTAACAGCCATCTGCGGCTAACTGCATTAAACGTCCATCCGAAAAAAAAAAAAAAAAAAAAAAAAAAAGAAAAAAAAAAAAAAAAAAGAGTCGTTAAGTCAAGTCATGCCCCTGTAAAGTAGTGGTGGTTGCGACTTTACTAGAGGCTTCTATGGAGTTTTGGAGGCAACACAAAAAGTCACGTTTTACAGCATTACACTATTCACCAACACTCATACATGCTCACGATCACTTAATGGTTAAAAAACCACCGTTTTTACACATAAACACTCAAAGTAATACAAGTTTTGTCAATTAATTTAATGCCGCGAATACGCCAAAAAAAACATTTCATATTCATTTTAAACAATCTGCATATAAATGTATATTTACACTATTAGACAGTGCATTGCACATACTTAATCTTGCATCTTTTTCTCTCTACAAAAAAATTGTAAGTTTGTTTTGCTTTGTTTTTGGTTTCGGGTGTCATGTTTGTATTTTTTTTATACCTGGAACAAAATAAAACCAATTCAATCAAATACGTATCAAACTGTTTGCTGTCAATCAATTTATGTAGAATCAAACTTGAATCAAACAAACAAAATCGATTTTTGTTTGGTTGGATCGATTTAAATTCCTTAAGGAGTTTTGACGGGAACATGAAAAATGGCGCATTGGCGGCATTAAATTAATTGACAAAACTTGTATATCTTTGAGTGTTTAAGTGTAAAAAGGGTGGTATTTTATCCATTAAGTGCTCGTGAACGTGTATGAGTGTTGGTGAATGGTGTAATGCTGTAAAACGTGACTTTTCGTGTTGCCTCCAAAACTCCATAGAAGCCTCTAGTAAAGTCGCAACCACCATTACTTTACAGGGGCATGACTTGACTAATCGACTCTGACTTATGAGAAAATAATCTCTACAATTACTTGACACTGGCTATATACCTTTGATGTGAAGCCAAAACCGAAGAACATCGGTTCTTCGAAAGAAAAAAAAAAAAAAAAAAAAAAAAAAAATTCCTTAAATTCTAAATATTTGCATCAAGTGGTTATATTCTCTTTGATTTGCATGTTTAAAGAGCAAGCAATATCAAAGTGAAAAGTGATTTACTTCATCTAAAATAAAACAAGTGTGAAAATGAAGAACTTAGAACAAAACCCACTGCTGGATTTAGGCCTTCTTCAAATGCCGTTCTCGTAGATCTTTCGCTTCCCGCATCCAGGTTTTTCCCAGTACCTTTGCGATATCGACCATTCATCTAGCCAATGGTCTGCCAAGGCCTTGTTTAGATCCTCGAGAAACACTCTGAAGTACTTGTGCTGTAGGTGAAAAAAAAATCTAATACAATATTACATTCTCTAACAGTTATTTAAATTGTTTACCAATCTGAAATAAAAAATGACCTATAAACCATAGAATTTTTCATTTGTGATTTGTATGTTCTAAGCTAAAAAACTTATTAATGTTTTGCCCGTCAGGGTCTACAGTGAATAAGTGTTCTAACTACTGTTGTTACCTTATTTTCATAGTAAAACAATAAATTGAGTATTAAGACTGTTGAAAGAAATACTGAAGGGTCAGTGTTTTCTAAAATGGTGGAACCAGTGAAACCATTTGCATGTACCATCCCGGACTGTGGTCAGACGTTTACCAATGAGGATCATTTACACGTACATACAAAGAAGCATGACATGGTGCTCCAGTTTGGAATGGAACAGAAGGCTGCCTTCGTTGGTAAGACTACTTTTGGTTACAGTGTCACAAAACAGGCCACTAAGGAAAATAAGATTTAGAATTATTAATAAGAGAATTTTTAATGAAAATGTAAATGAAAAAAATTAAAAATTATTTATTTACTAACAAAACACAAATCTATTAGCTAAGCTACCCAAGCTAAAATTAAATAAAGCTAAGTGTATTTACTATTATTAACAGTGCATTTTGTAGAGAGATTCAAACATATTTGTATTTATTAACGGCCTCACACTATGCAAGCCTGTATCGTGGAGACCTTGTATTAACGGCCCCACACTAGGCAAGCCTGTATCGTGGAGACCTTGTATTAACGGCCCCACACTAGGCAAGCCTGTATCGTGGAGACCTTGTATTAACGGCCCCACACTAGGCAAGCCTGTATCGTGGAGACCTTGTATTAACGGCCCCACACTAGGCAAGCCTGTATCGTGGAGACCTTGTATTACGATAATTCAAACAACTAAAGTTAAGGCAACCTTGAAAATATCTGAAAGAAATGACTATTTCGCTATAATTTGAGTGAGAGAATTTCCTCAGTGTTAGTTGTCATAATGTTGATCCTGCTCGCTTTGTGCAATGCAGTTGCAAAAAAAAATCACCGTAACCTACCGTCTAGCTAGCTACTAGCTAGGCGGTCGTTGACTTTAGTAGTAAATGCCCTGAAATAAAGTTTATCCTTATACGACCCACCAAGTCTTTTTGCCTCAGTGTCCCGTTTGCTACACCCCAACCCCCCATTAGCGACACTGACACAAATAAATGCGATTGGTTGAATTAAGAAACACTTTTTTTTTTCTAGCTTCATTTGTAGTTAATAGTTTTATTATTATTGTGTCGCTGCGACCCACAGCTATTTATTTATTGGGAAATAAATACATTCTAAATTAAATTCGTAGTTTATTTATTAAAAGCTCAAGAAAATAAGGGTGTTAAGGGGAATCCTCAAAGCCGAATTCCATACAAAATGTTTCGGACAAATACTCAAAAAGTACGCCGTATTATAGTGATTTCTTCACACAATTCGTTTCGTCCATGTTTTTTGATTTCGTCAACAAAAAAAGTGAAAGGTTTCATACTTTGATTTAGATTTTATACATGTTTTAAAATTAACCCTACTAACTTAAAACACGTATAAAATCTAAATTAAAGTATAAAACCCTTCAAACAGTGAAGGGTTTTATACTTTTTGTTGACGAAATCAAAAAACATGGACAAAACGAATAGTGTGAAGAAATTACTATAATATGGCGAATTTTTTGAGTATTTGTCCGAAACATTTTGTATGGGATTCGGATTTGAGGATTAGCCTTAATGCATCATCCATAAAGAAAATAGACACATCAGCGAAAGCTGCTCGTCTATCAACAAATAAATAAATGTTTCAGCGGACCAGACCCCCACTCCAACTCGGTTCATCAGGAACTGTGAAGAGGTGGGACTCTTCCAGGATCTGCAGAATGTCAACCCGTTTGATGAGGGCTTCAAGAGAGCCATGGAATCCAAGTAAAATCAATGTATACAAAACACAATACACACCCACTAACTCACACACACACTCACTCACACTCTCATTCACTTAATCACTCAACTATTTACTCAATAAATCACTCACCCTTTTTCACTCACTCACTAACACTCTCACTATGCGATTCATAATTTTTTTATTTTATCTGTTAACATCTTCAGCCTATACTAAATTTCAGATCAATCGGTTCAGTAGTTTTGGTGTGATTTAGTAACAAACCATGTAACAATCCATTAATTTATCCATCTATTACTTTATCCATACATTCATTCATCTATCCATTCATTTATCCATCCATTCATTTATCCATCCATTCATTTATCCATCCATTAATTTATCCATCCACTCATTTATCCATTCGTTCTTTTATCTGGATGGATAAAAGAATGAATTCATTGATGATGGGTTGAATGTAGGAGATCTAGTACTTATTATAATGTAGAGTCCGAACCGAGTCACTGTAATCCTACAATACAGGCTCTTGAGGAGACCTAGTGTAGGGTACAGAGCTCCAGTAGGTACATCTACAATTTAAGATAAGTCTGCCATGATATTCATTACAATGTACCCGATCCATATTTAAGATACCAATAAACAATTTTATTTTATTATTATTTTTATTCATCTATCCATTCATTTATCCATCCATTCATTTATCCATCCATTCATTTATCCATTCATTATTTTATCTGGATGGATAAAAGAATGAATTCATTGATTCATTTATCCTTATAAACTTTCTCAATAAATGTGTAATGGTATTTTCAGACAAGGAATGGAAGGTGGCATGACCACTCCGTCCTCAGATGAGCTCCACACTCCTCAGATGTTCCCGCTGATGGATCCGGCTGACCCTGTCTACACCACCCACCAGCGGAACGTCACCATCAGTAGGTAAGTGTTTGAATTAAGAATCGTTTTTTTTTTAAATAAGCCTAATTTGCAAACGTCGTCACTAACCAATTCTAAAAAAACGAAGCTCAAGGTTTGCCAGCAAGGAATAGTGCCGTGTTGGCCGCGTGGGAAGTGCCGCGTTCGTTCCGAAGATCGTGGGTTCGAATCCGGTCGTACATCATAGGATTTTTCTGTTCAAAAATATATGTGTGTATAGAAACACGTGCTCAAACACGTGAGGAAAACGAAAACATGGTATCAAGTGCATGAAAGGAGCCTCTTCGAGGCGCACTTGAAATCCTTTCACCACACTGGTTCGAAAGAACTAGTGACACGATAAGAAGAAGATGTTAAACGTCCTTCTAAACAAAATATGAAAGTATTAATGCGATTTTTTTTTTCATAGATCATCAAGCGACGAATCAGGAGCGATCAAAGAATTAGAAACGACGACAATTTCAAAATTGACCAATCAAGTGACCACAATCAGTAGAATAGTCGAAAAACACGAAGAAACCCCGAAAAGTACTGAAAATAAAAAAGATTCTATACGAAAAGACTCAGTTTTGTACAACAATGTCACAAATATTAAAATACTTAGCAATGTTGAGATAAAACCAGTCGACGAAGCGAAAGACAGAGACAAAGAATACCTCCAAGCTCCACCAATCATGAGCCAGCAATCCATAGACAAAGTCGTTGATAGTCTGACTTCCGACTACGCCAAAGACAAAGACGACTACGAAGTCACAATTAAACTCCCATCCGGTCAAAAAATCAAACTAACCACAGAAGATACAAAACTCGAAAATCCTAAAGAAATACTGAAAAAAGTTTTATCCGAAAAGGCGGAAGTTAAAAATAATCTACCGTCGGTATTGGTACCTAACGTGATACCGTTCGGTAACGGTACTTTGATACCGGTTTCTATAGTCAATACAACAACTGTTATACCGAAATTGCCTTTGAAAGTGTTTGATAAGAGGCCGGTGAAGAGAAAAAAAGAGACTTTGACGGCTTGTAAGAGTAAAGAGGAAATTGATAGAGAGTGTAGGAAAGCTGCGTCTAAACGACATAGGTAAGTCTAACTGAGGACGTAGTGGCCGAGTAGATGAGGCCCTTGCCTAGCGAGCGGTCGCGGGTTCGAATACCGGTGGCAGTCATGTGTAAATGGGTTTTTTCGGTCGAAAAAATCTATGTATGCATCCCACGTTCTCGCAACGGTGAAGGAAAACATTGTGAAGAAAATCTCGACCATAGTACATGGTAGTATAACTAACTTACTTATATTTTTAGGGAAAAGGATAAATTAAAAAAAATGGAACTCAAACTAGACAACCAAGAGTTGAAGAAATCCAATGAAAGACTGAAGGCTGAAAATGCCGGACTGAAATCCATGATTCTACAGCACGTGAAAAAATGCCCACACTCCGAAGATTTTAGTGAGTAAAAGTTTTTTTTCTCGATTCGGTAATTTTTTTTTATGTTGTAAAACAACGAGAAATGTTGTGTAACTTTTTAGGTTCTATGACATGCCGGTTTCCTCACGATGTTTTCCTTCACCGTTAACCTCTAAAACTTTAATAAATCTATTAATTACTAAAGTAAAGTTAGTGCACGAAAGGAGCCTTTTCGAAGTGCACTTGAAATCCTTTCACCACAGTGGTTCGAAAGAACTAGTGACCTTCACCGTTAACATCGTGTTTTAATGCACACATAGATTGTCGTACACCAATCTATGTGTGCATTAAAACACGTGCTTAACGGTGAGGGAAAACATCGTGAGGAAACCGGCATGTCATAGAACCTAAAAAGTTCGAAAACATGCGTCAAGTTCACGAAAGGAGCCTATTCGAGGCGTACTTGAAACCCTTTCACCACACTGGTTCGAAAGAACTAGTTACACGAAAAGAAGAAGCAGTAATTTCTCTAGTGCCCTTCAAACCGGAACACATTAATGCTTGCACATTATTATGATTGGTAGAATACACTTCTGACACTTCTTGGTATACTTAACGGAATCCTGCATTTGATTTCATTCGTTCATTCATTCATAAGTAACTATATGAAATGAAACATGAAACGGTTGCCTGGAAGAGATCGCTTTTAGCGATAAGGCCGCCCTTTGTATTGCCTTTAATGAGATTAAGAATATCCAATTGTTATTTCCTAGTGGTAAACAATAAAGTTATTATCTATCTATCTATATATTTTTTTTCTTTTTTCAGGTAATTTTCTCTCGAATAATGAAAAATGTTATCAAAATTCAGAGAAACAGTAAGTACACACTCTTTTCTGATCCGCGCTGTCGGGTAAGGGCATCAGAATACAACATTTGCTACATTATACCAAAAAAAACTACTGTTTATTTTTAAGTTGATTGTATTCCCCTTTGTGAAATAAATATATAAAATAAAATAAAAATATTTTTAATTTAATTAAAAAAAAGGTTAGGTTTTAAAATTACATTCCAGTATTCATAAATAAATCTCTCTAATTTATATTACTTCTGCAAATTTATTTAGATAATATTAATTATGTAAGTAGGTACCTAATTAATTAATAATTACAAATAATTAATTGTATGTAATAAATTGTTAAGTCTTATATGTGTATTTTATTAATTTCAAAAAGTTATTTGTTTTATAAGCGACATTTTGATGGTCAGTCTCAAAAGCCCAGTAATTTCACTAGCTATTACCCTTCCAACGGGAACACAGTAATAATACATTACTGTTATTACCATAAAAATCATAAAAGTTGTATCACTCAATTTACTAATAATAATTTAATGAATCTATTAATTACTAAAGTGAAGTAAAGTTGGTGCACGAAAGGAGCCTTTTCGAAGCGCACTTGAAATACTTTCACCACAGTGGTTCGAAAGAACTAGTGACACGATAAGAAGACTAAAGTAAAGTCGTTGTGGCTGAGTGGGAGGTGGCTCAACTTTCGATTCGAAGGTCGTGGGTTCGAACCCGGCTGTACACTAATGGATTTTTCTATTCAATAAAATCTATGTGTGCATTAAAACACGTGCTTAGCGGTGAAGGAAAACATCGTGAAGAAACCGGCATGTCATAGAACCTAAAAAAATCGAAAACATGTGTCAATTGCACGAAAGGAGCCTCTTCAAGGCGCACTTGAAATCCTTTTACCACACTGGTTCGAAAGAACTAGAACGATAAGAAGAAAAAGTTTACTAAAGTATCTCTGTGCCGGTAGCATTACCTATATTTTGTTGAACCGCAGTCGGATAAATCCATGCTAACAGAAAATTCCATTAAACAGAAATCCAATTACGAACATGCCATGCAATCAATACCCCTGCAGTCAACCATGTCAGGGTCTAGCCATGCTCTCATGGCGTAGTGGTGGGGTCGCTAGCCTACCCGAGAAATGAAATGATTTATTGTGCTTGAAGTATGGTTACATCAAAGGTTTTAAGGGGAATCCTCAAATCTGAATTCCATACAAAATGTTTCGGACAAATACTCAAAAAGTACGCCGTATTATAGTTATTTCTTCACATTATTCGTTTCGTCCATGTTTTTTGATTTCGTCAACAAAAAAAGTGATAGGTTTTATACTTTAATTTAGATTTAAGTATACGTGTTTTTAAGTTAGAAGGGTTAATTTTAAAACACGTATAAAATCTAAATTAAAGTATGAAACCTTTAACTTTTTTGTTGACGAAATCAAAAAACATGGACGAAACGAATAGTGCGGAGAAATTACTATAACACGGCGTACTTTTTGAGTATTTGGCCGAAACATTTTGTATGGAATTCGGATTTGAGGATTCCCCTTAAACTAGTTTTGGTCTTACACATTTCTCCTTAAATACAGCATGCAATAATTAAGGTTTTACAAAAACATAGACAACAGACTGTTTTAGTGACTGTAAACACCACTAAAAAGTCACAGGGAAGCAAATTACGCAATTTCGTTTACTTTGACGACATATTTTTTTCAGTTATTCGGGGACCAATCTGAAAGTATATCCTCTCAAACAAAAAAATATTTTTTTAAATAAAAAACATTCAACCGCATTGATAACCTCCTCCTCATAAAGTCGGTTGAAAAGAAAAAAAATCTAATAAAAATGTATGTCACCGTCAATTTTTAATCACCAGAAAAAAATACGCAGATTTAGTCGAATTTTTGTCAAAATTTTGATTAAAATTGGATAACTGTTACCGTTAGTAGTTTTCCTATGGATTTGCGTCTGGCTGTACCCTTTATTGATGTGGTGGCCATGTGGATGAGGCCCTTGCCTTGCGATCTGATGGTCGCAGGTTCGAATCTCGGTGGCTGTCATGCGTAAATGGGTTTTTTCGGTCGACAAAACCAAATCTATGTATGCATCCCACGTTCTCGCAACGGTGAAGGAAAACATCGTGAGGAAAACGATGGGTTCCCATCGAGTAACACTGTTACCGGCATGTCGTAGAACCTAAAATTTCGAAAAACATGAAATCCAAAATTCTGATTGCACAGATACAACGTAGGTACCCCGTCTGCATTGCCCATTTAATTTTTTTTTGGTAATTCAAAATTGGTGGTGTATAAAAAATCAAAATATACGGTCACAAGGAATCAAACAAAAAAATTAACGTCAATTTCAGAAAGTCACTATCATATAAAAATGTAGCTTTAAAAGCCGCGTTGGTAAAGTGGGAACTTCGACTTTTGATCCGATGGTCGTGTGTTCCAACCCGGTCATTGATGTACAATGGATTTTTCTGTTCAAAAATATATCTGTGCATTAAAACACGTGCTTAACGGTGAAGGAAAACATCGTGAGGAAACCGGCATATCATAGACTCGATATGTTTCATGTGCACGGAAGGAGCCTCTTCGAGGCGCACTTGAAATCCTTTCACCACACTGGTTCGAAAGAACTAGTGACACGATAATAAGATAGGAAATGTCTAACCCAAATCCACTGACAAAAACTCAAAATAGTTTCTCACTTAAAACACCTAAAAAAAACTTAATTCTCATTTTCTATTCATGAGGCAGCTTACGGAATTTGCACTCGTTCTGTATAATTTAAACACTAGTGACCTTGTAACACTGACATAAAAACACCCCATGTTATTTATACTACCCCATAGCTACCCCGTCTTACGTAAATTACCCCATATCTTTAGAATATAGCTCAAAAATGGCAACAAAATGTCGCGAAATTAATATATACTTTTTGCGGATTTACAAGTTAGGCTGATATGTTTTTTTTAAGTTCATTGATTATTTGGGGAATACAAGATGAGTGTTTTTATGTCCCTGCATAGCAGCAAAGATACGTGCTACGCATTGAGTGTTGCCAGCTGTGGGGTTTCTACTAAAGTGTAATTTTGTGTGTTACATTTGAGAAATAGAGGTTTGTTTCTTATTAAGTCATGATACAAGATATACAAGGTACCTACCACTATATCTGTGGTACCTACATTATAAAAAAATAACGGCTTTAAAAATTATAATGTACTTAATGCACATACTCGTGCTGTATTGAATAAATGTTAAATATAAAATTTTCAGTAAAAAAATATGATCCTTTGTTACACCAATAAAAAACTGTAGGTAGTGTAAACCAACCTATTATTGGTACCCTAGAGTTTGGCGCGAAAAAACAAGGAAACCAATGATTATTCAATTTCAGTTAGCTTTTATTACTTTTAAACCTACTTACTAATTATAATTATATCCTAGAAAATACAGTACGCGCTCCGAACGAATGTTTTTCAGATGTTTAACTGCAATTCGTGTGCAGTTTCAAATCGGAATCAAAAATCACTAATGCTCGATTACTTCAGATAGGTAACTTTGGAAACACTCTGATTTGATGTGCGTACTGAAACAGGTTGTCCTGGTTATAGTACAATTTATCTATCTATAGTACAAAATAAAATGGTAGAAAAAATGGTGTGTATGTAGCAACACTGACAGTACCAAATGAGCGCGCGGGCGGTCTCCCGTGGCCTCCGGAAAATGGGCTCAAAAATATCATCTAATTTCCGCAGAAAATTATAAATAATTATATAAAACACGTTTCATTCCCAACAAAATTATGTTTCCTGTACATTTATAGCATACGTTATGCAAGTAGGTAACACGTAGTGAATATAATTTACGTTTTCGATTTTTTCGGAAAAACCACCGGTAAGAATAGCAATAATTACAAATTCCAAATATTTAAAAATAAAATATTTTCCAGTGCAGTGTCGATGTAGAAACCTAAAATTCGTAAGCAAATAACAGTGAATGCGTTCGAAATTCAGACTGCGGATTTTTTAAAGGTTGCAGTCATGCAGTTTTTATTTATGAAAAGGTTTTATTTAATAGATTGAATGAATGGTAGATTGTGCCTTTGTGGTTTATAAACAATGTGGTTGTAATAAAGTGAATGCGCCCCTAAAATCGATACTGTCTGCGCATTGGTAGGCACGGCCGCCGTAAGCCAGCATTTCCACGCTAATGTACAGAATCACAAATACTTTGCTTTCTTTTGCCTATTTTGTACAATAAAATATACCTAGGTAGTACAGCTAAAGACTCTTTGATAACAAAATACTAACCTTTTTGCAGAATAATGTAAACCTTTTTACCTTTTTGGTTAAAAGAAGTCGTAAGTACTTTACCTAAAATAATGTAGGTACACAAAGTCATTTCTTGATACCCAAATTACGTAGGTCGGTACCTAGATACAATATTTACGTTTATATATATTTATATTTATTTTAATGGAGAAAAAAAGGTTAAATACAGCGATATAAGAAATTATTTAAATTCAATAAACCTACCTACATTCTTACCGAGGTAGGTAGATTATTATTTAACGGTTGTTTTTTTTTTTAAATAAACTGAAATTCATTTCTGATGCCTATTTAATAAGTAGCATCAGAATTGATACCATTAGTAGCTAAACCTACATCATAGGTAGGATACCTAGATAGGTAAGATAGTAGAAATCAGATAGTAGATTTTCAATTTGTCAAATCCCTTTGAAAATAAAATCGCACAGTAAAATAAAAATAAAAATCTCAAACTAAGTGCTTGTCATTAGTAAAATAAAGAAATACTTACGTAAATTAACTAAGTGCCTTTCATTAAATTAAAGCTAAAACCATTTAAAATTAGTGTTTCAAAATTTCACAGATGAAAAGTTATGATGACGCTTCCACACTGGAATGACATGTAATTTAGTATAGTGTTGTACCTGCGTTGTTTAAACATATCGATAAAATTAAAAGTTGCATTAGCAATATTGTCCGCTAGATGGCACTGAAATATCGGAGGAAATTGTAGAAAAATATGTCACTTTGAGAAAAAGGTTAGTAATGTATAAGGTTTTACAAAAATATTCTACAACCGACTTCAACTGGACTCTTCTAGTGATCGTAAACACCACTGACTAGTCACAGGGAAGCGAAATGCGCAATTTCGTTTACTTGGATGACGTCATTTTTCCAGTTATTTTGATTTCAAAACCAAAAGACTGGACCGATTTTCATGAAATTTCTATGGGACCAATTTGGAATGTATATCCTATTTCCAAGAATTTTCGGTTTACAAACAATAAAGTTCTGAGAACCTCTTCCTTTTTTTTGAAGTCGGTTGAAAAGTATTGTTATACAAAGTAAAAACTTTTACGATTTTATGAAATTTACAGGCTGGGTTGTCTAGTCAGCCGCATTTACACTGAAGCTTTTTAGTTTTTTGAATACTTGATTTATTTAAAGTTTGTTCTGTTCGTGTAAAGTTATACTTATTAAAGTGTGTTGTAGGCATGTTATATAATCTGGAGAAGATTATACAGCAGTAGCGTCGGAGATGGCGAGCTGAAGACCATACCGAGAACACGGCGTTCGAAGAAAGTGACGAAAAATGCGCTGGATATTCCCCGTTCCAGGTAACTTTATCATCATCACCTTAAACCATCATCATCAATCTTTATCATCATGATTATGGCTGTTTTTCCGTTTCCGTTCCGTTTCGTTAATAATATCAACTGAAAAAAAATCTGAGACACTTATTACACAACTAAGAAAATCGCTGATTATCTCTAAACGGACTTATAATTTCATGAAACATAGGTATCTTATATTTAATCAATTAAATTAGTCTTCAAATAATTTCATTGGTTATTATCAGTTTTCGATATCTGAATTCCACTTACCTACTTAAACAGTTGTGAAGTTATATGCCTTAAAAATATACCCTATACGTAAATTAGAAAAAGGATTCGTGACATATTATACAGTTGTTTTTAGGAATCGAAGAATGAACCGGCTCCCATTTCCCCTATCCAAAGAATATAGTCTGGGCATATGATCTTAAAAAATATGCCCTATACGTAAATTAGAAAAAGTGTTTGTGACATATTATACAGCTGTTTAATTAAAAAACGGAGAATGAACCGTTTCCCATTTCCCATATCCAAAGAATGTAGTCTAGGTATATGATCTTAAAAAATATGCCCTATACGTAAATTAGAAAAAGTGTTTGTGACATATTATACAGCTGTTTAATTAGAAAACGGAGAATGAACCGTTTCCCATTTCCCATATCCAAAGAATGTAGTCTAGGCATATGATCTTAAAAAATATGCCCTATACGTAAATTAGAAAAAGTGTTTGTGACATATTATACAGCTGTTTAATTAGAAAACGGAGAATAAACCGTTTCCCATTTCCCATATCCAAAGAATGTAGTCTAGGCATATGATCTTAAAAAATATGCCCTATACGTAAATTAGAAAAAGTGTTTGTGACATATTATACAGCTGTTTAATTAGAAAACGGAGAATGAACCGTTTCCCATTTCCCATATCCAAAGAATGTAGTCTAGGCATATGATCTTAAAAAATATGTCCTATACGTAAATTAGAAAAAGTGGTTGTGATTTACTATACAGCTGTTTAATTAGAAGACGGAGAAAGAACTGGCTCCCATTTTTCCCATCCAAAGAGGTCTAGGCACCTAGGTTGTGTATCCCTTTGTGGGCGCTTCGCTGTCAGCCGCCGCCGCTTTGAGACGCTTTCAAAGAGCGTGGCTTGCTCTAAAAATGTCATCGGTGCGGAAGTTTTGATTATCTTCTGAAGGCCTCGCTAGTACCTACCAGCCCGTCTGGCGTAGGATAAAATGTTATAGCCGGAACCAACTATTGAACTATTTTCATAGACCTATCAGTTATTTTCCCAATATACGAGTACATATAATTTAGCTTAGGTCTTATTTTGTACTCATATTTCTTTATGTTCCCAAGTGACGAGATGCATTAGGCACTCTTCTGATGGTAGATATCACGCGTGTTTACGCATGAACAGAACAGTGCTACACAGGATTCTGAATCACATAAGCCGATATTTTAATATCTTATTTTGTGCATGCACTTATAAAATGAATTTGTTTAGACTTTTAGCTATAAGAAGTTCATTATACGAATTGTGATTGAATTAATTAAATTAAATTATTTTTTTGGTCATCTCTACTTCACTGGGATCTCGGATCTGGAGGCACGGTAGTGCCTCCGAAGCCGAAACGAGAAGCACGGCCGTTACCACCTTTTCTAGAAGCAAATCGAGGCACTTTTCAGCCTCTTAAATCTCTGTAACTGATTTTATGTTAAAAGCTATATTTAGATAGCCAAGTAAGGAAACGTTAATGAATAAACAAAGCCGAATTCAGTTGTTACAAACATACAATAATAGTAGATAATGCACTAAGGGGATAAAGCAGTGTCTTATGTCGCGGGTGGCATATTGAACCCTGAGCTAACGAGGGACTCAGTTAACTGTTCAGTAACTCAGTTATGTAGAGTCCTGAGTGACGCGAGGGGTTCAAGCTACCCAAGACGAAGACAGGCTTTTTCCCAGAGGAGCATACTCTACTTTTCACACCTTTCTGCGAGGCAATAAAAATCCAGGGCTCCGAACTCAGCAGCCAACACCGTCTTTTGTTTCACAATCTCTGAAGTCGCGCCGTTTTTCTTTTTTTAATGAGCGGCCAGTTCGATTTTAGAACAAACCTTTTTACAATGCCATATGGGCGTTCTTTTACTTAGAGTTTCCACGAGTTTCCACACGAATTTGACGTTCCAAATTTAAATCACATTATTACCCTAGGGAGTTTCATACAACATTACCTCCCTTGGTAGGTAATGCTTTGCTTTACCTTGATGATAGCATGATATGTAATTTGGATATTGTCGAGTAGTCGGTGTGAAAATGATTTTATTAAATAAGAGTTAACGATAAATAGAATTCCAATTTTGGCTCACTATCACAACACAAGATCTCACGTATTTTTGCGGTAGTAAGAGCTCGTTTTGGCTTTTTTTTACATTCAATAGATTTTTGCTGGGATTAAGTATTTATTAAATCCGATTTAACATACCTACATGAGAACTACAGTCACGCTTGTTTGACCTACGTGGTTGCAGTTGTTAGGTTGCTCGGCCTTAGCACCTAATTACCACGATCACGAACGGGCTAATCGAACCCCTACATTCCTATAAAAATATATGAATAGTTAACCTACTTTATTGTTTTCTGGGTCAATAATAAGCGGTAATATTAAATGCATGTCGATGACGTATAAGTTATACCCATGATATTGCAGAATTTGAAAAAAACTTGGCATAGAGCGTATGCAGTGGTAAATATATTATGCAGGGTCATCTCTCGTCGGTGGGGGGGAGGGGGGAATGTCACTTCTCGAAGAATTGTACAGTCAGCATCAAAAGTCGATGACCATATTCAGATTTTCAAAATCGCTTTACACCATATTATATTTTTAACTTTGATGGTATTCGTTTAATACTGGAGCTTGTCATATTGAGCCATTTAGGAATAATAAATGGTGTAGACCGATTTGAAAATCTGAATATAGTCATCGACTTTTAATGCAGACTATACCTCTATATACACTTAGAATACAAATATTTTATTTATTATTTTCTGTCCGTTTTACAAAGAATGGTCCACGGAAATCTTATGCTGAAGATAAGAATGAAAAGAGAAAAGGGAGGCTTGCCTTAGATAGGTAGGACTACCATGGCTGAACCACTCTCTAAATTTGGATTATCCTATAATCATCAGCCTATTGTAGTCCACTGCTGGACACATGCTTCTTCTAGTGTGTGCCATCGAGCCCTGTCTTCGGCTTGCCCCATCTATCTTCTGCCTCCAACCTTTCGCAGATCTTCATTCGGCTTGTCCAGAGAGCGTCTTACTTGCAGAGTTATTAGATTGGTATATCCTGATGTTCTGAAATCGTGATTTTTTTGACGTGACTACGTCTAATACATCGATGAACGCCGCGCCGGCTGCATGCACGGAAACGTTCACGTCATTGTCCGGTAACGCTAATTGTCCCGTTACGCTGGTAGTCGCGTTTAACTATCGTCCGTAAACCAACTTTACAGACAACCAATTTTATTAATTTGTTTGTAATAATGATAATAATAAATAAATAATAATAATAATAATAATAGTAATTAATAGATAATGATTAAAAGATATAGAGTGAATGATTTACCAGATGACTCGTGATTTACCAGATAATCCTGAGAACAAATGTTTCCGTTGTAACTACAATCAATCTATAAATAATTGTTTGTTTGGAAAACTACACATTAAAACCCCGATCAAAGATTTTATTGCTCGTTATAGATAAACAGTATCGTATTGTTATACACGCACTACGCATGTCCTACCTTAGTAGGTAGAATTAGTATTCTACTAATATTATAAAAAACTGAAGATTGCCGGAAAACAAACCCACAACGTTTATTATAAGCGGTGTTAAAAATAATAGCTACTCATCTAATTTTTGTTTCTTATTTACCCCATTACTATTTCCGGTTTAGAACTTGTAAAGGCAATTTCAAAGAGGACGAGCGTTGTAGCCGTGTTATGTGAGTAGGTACTACTCGGGCGAATGAACATGACACCTGGCTGACACTCTCGCTCGGAACTTGATGCTTCCTCCGCTGCCCCGCGCGGCGCCCTCCGTGTTTCTTCTTCCTCTAACTGCGAAGCCTTATACTTATCATTACCAAGTATTACAGGACCTCTTCTCCATCAAGATTATCCAATTCCACGCTGTACTTTACACAAACGTCTTTCGAGCCGTAGTATGTATCGCCTGAGTAGTATGTGTCTAAGTCCTGTGTAGCAAGCACTATACCGGTTATGGGCAGGCGTGATTGCTTACCAATCGGAGAGCGTCCAGCTCGTCTCGCACTTGTTTACATAAAAAAGAAGCTGTCTCCGTGCACTCTCCTCATATACTAGCGTCATAATGATCGTTCACACATTTTGGCAGATATTTCATGTCATATTTCATTCTTATTAATGCAATTACAAAGTTATCGGTCCACGGCCGAAGACGCAATTTGAAAGTATTTACGTCACTTCGTTTTATTTATAAAAATACATGTATTTTGGGGACGAATTGTTAATATTAGTTGAACGGCCACCCACGTAACTAGTACTAATATAATAACAGAAACATATTTATTTTGAGTTATAATAATAAAGAGTCTAGCTAACAGCCACAATTTTGTAAGCGTTGCAAATTAACAAAATTTCTTGACGAACTTATCCTTAAATTTTCGAGTCTTTACGTCCATTGATTTAGCCTGTAGGCTGTGTTTTACCTACTTGTAGTAGGTAGCGGAGCGCATGACCCTGTCAAGGCACTTCAGAACATTAGATATAAGTACTTACTAACCTTTACACTACTTCTTATTGTCTTTTACGTGTAATTTTATTGTAATTAAATATCAATCAACTTAAAAACAAACAAAAATGTGTTGAAATCCAAATCACGATCATGGACCTATGTAACATAATTGTGTAGAAAGGGAATTTCTGTGTAAATCATTGAAGACAAGATCCTCCATGGCCATGGATAAAATATAAGCATAGCATAGCATAGCATAATCACTAATCAGCCTATAATGTTCCCACTGCTGGGATTCTAGGCCTACTCTCGGCAGGAGATCGAGTCTTAATCCACCACGCGGACCCAATGCGGATTGGTGGATGTCACATGCCATAGAACTTTTTTTTTTGTCCTTTGACATGCCGGTTTCCTCGCGATGTTTTCCATCACCGTTGCGAGAACGTGGCATGCATACATAGACTTTTTTGACCGAAAAAACCCATTTACGCATAACTGCCACCAGGATTCGAACCCGCGACCATCAGATCGCAAGGCAAGGGCCTCATCCGCTCGGCCACCACGTGTCTCATATAATATAAGGTATTGCGGAGATTGTCTTCAATGATTAGCACAATAATTTCCTTCCAGACACCTATAATTCCATTATCACGATTGAGATGGCGCCAAAATTTTTGACATCTGTCAAAGTGACATTTGTGTTTCAGTTCTTCTGATGTCCTGGTTCGGCGTGGAGCAAGTGAAAGCCAACTCGTGCATCAGAACCGGTATGAGTTCAGAACTTCCACCAGCTCAACTTTCTAGGTGTTAGTCTGTGCTCTGTGTTGTGACGCTGCAAACACATTCGATTGTCTATGGAACTGTATACCTACTTCATGTAAAGGCGGGAAAATTCTTGTACCGTGTCATTCGTTCAAAAGTCTCATTCATTCAATCGATTAAATTATAGATTATAATACGCAATTCGTTTGAGTTATGTTTGATATGGTGAGAATTTTCACGTCTTTACATTACTCAATGAATTTCCCATTTGATGTGTATCGATAGTCGATGATTTTGTGGTTTAACGCATCACTACGGCACGAAGCTTAATCTGTTGTCACTTTTTTACTATTAGTTAATCATCACTACTATTAAAATATCTTCTATTTTATTATAATACAATATTATAATATTTCTTTAATGATTCATAAAGTACCTAACTCAGATTCATAGAGTTCAATTTTAGGCAATATAACGAATCCCAATAGCTAGATTATTCATTATTCACCTGCCTATATTTAGAGTGCATTTTATATTCTACATTAAAGGTTAATAAAATAGTGATGAGCAAATAGCCAACAAAACTATCGACATCGATATTTCATCAAAATGTTGTCTATTATTTTTATCGATGTTTTTGCAGCTGTATGTAATTGTAACTTCGTGTTTGAGTGTTCACAGGAATGTGTATTGATGTTCAAAGGAATGGGTAACTTAATGCATGTTAGTTATTAAATTAGGCACAAAAAATATTATAAAAAAAAACTTTGGGCAGGCGTGTTTCTAACAACCGCCTTAAAACTCGTCATTTCAGGACAATAATAAATTAATTATAATGAAATAATATAAAAATAATATGAAAAAAGATACAATCAAGACCATTATTGTCTCCTGTGAATAACTGACCTACAAAAACAACACATGTAGAAACAAATTGGTTATTTAGATAGACTATTAGAAAACCAAATTCATAGTTTATTAAATAGTTATCAAAATTTGAATAGGTGCACTTGGCTCAACGTCTTAAGTCCTGCGTAGCATTATTTTCGTCATGGGCCTGACTTTGATGAGCGAGCGCCTTCGTCTAAAATCAACATTAAAAAAAAGTTAAGCCAAGTGTTTTTAGAAGACTCCTAGACAAGACCCAGTCCACGGTTTTTCTTTTCCTTTTCAGTTCGTCTGTTCAGTTATTTACAGGACTCTTCTTCTTCTGTGTAGTTTTCTTTTCTACTTTTCTTTTTACTAATAAAAGCATGGGTTTTCAGTGTTATGGGCTATAAGTCTCAGCCCCCTGGTTCAGGCGGAATGCCAAAGTAAGTAATATAGTTTCAGCTTCTAGGCTCACAATACTGCCTAGCTGCATAAGCGATACATCACTCACAATGAACATAATATTTTTTTCGGACGCCGTAGACTGGGTTATAAAAACTTGTAGTAAACGAATGACGGTTATTTTATTGATAGTATATCGGGTTAGTCGTTGCTTTTCGTAGTTGTCGTAGATATAGATCTGTCACTCATTAGATATGTGCTCGCATTCTTAGCGTTGCTTTTGGGTTTATTCTGATAGATGGTAGGAAGGTAGCTGTGTTTAATGGATTGTAGATTTAGATCGTCGCATTGCGTGGTTAGTCGTTTACCGCTAGAATGAAGGTTTGCTTGTTGCATATTTTGTTTCAGGAGAAAATATAAAAAAAAATCATCAAATCATAACATCTAACAGCTTGTGTCAGTTAAACGTTCGGGAAACATATAAATTTAAGAAATTTATAAAACGCATTTTGATATAGATACTTGCTAGGTAAGTATAAATAAAAAACTTCATTCTTTCATCGCGTCAATGGCTCTGTTTCAAATTACTCTCAAACAAAAGGTGGCTACTTTTACTGCCTCATGCCTCAATTAATAAATGAATGATTAAATAATAAGGTTGTACAATTAAAATTGGACTGTTTTAGTGACCGCAGGCACCACTGAAAAGTCACAAATATACGCAATTTTGTTCACTTTAACGACTTTTTTTTCAGAATTTTTTATTTCAAAACCAAAGTACTGAACCGATTTTGATTTAAGATTTAATTTCTACGGGACCAATCTGAAAGTATATCCTCTCAAACGTAAAAATAATTTTTCTAATCAGCTTATAAACAACAAAGTTCGGAAGTAAAAAGCAAATTTAAAAAAAAACCTAATTTATAACCTCCTACTTTTTCGAAAACTCTATTCTGATGTAGTGGGGTCAGCTTAAAGTTGCCATCAAAATATCATTTCTATTCACATAAGAATGAGGTCCACTGAACACTCGTCTGTTTTAGAGAGACACAAGCCGAGGGCTTGTTGACCCCAATAGTTAATTGCTTCCAAGGCACACCACGGACAAAGATGCCGATGAATAAATCTCGAGAAATGTCACAGACTACTCTCGGTAGCCGACAGTGTAGCCGTAGAAACCTCGCTTGGGAAACCGCCATCTTGGCGTGGGGGGACGGTTGAAACACAGTTCTTTTGGTAATATATTTGATATAATCACTTCGTAAAATAGTTTTTTTACATACACAGTTTATGATCTTTATGATTCATGGAGTGTGCGAGCAACTTAAGGGGTTATATCGTTTGTAAATCATTAATTATTTGCCGAAATCTCAAGAAAAACTTATCGAGTCGCGCCAAAACACCAAATTATGTGCTATTTCGGCGCGTAAAATTATGTAGCGTTCAGAAACGCCACACACTTATAAATTATACAAGATTAATGTCATTTTATGAAGACATGAGAGCGTTATAAAAAGATAGTGGTTTTCTAACATGTCGTTAAAATTATGTGCGTTTTTATTTTTTCTATGCAGACAATGATTATCATTATTATGGCGATAAATTATCTATACCACTTGTGACTGTGTCTATCACAAAGCAAAAATAATAAATATTAGACGAAGAAAAATATTTATGTGCAACTGTAGCGTAAAATGAACGGTTCTATTTTGAAAAACTTCAGCACGTATAACCGAAATTACTGTCAGGTTAATTTAATTTATTTTCGATCAACCAGTCACTTAATTATCGATGTCGATAAATTAACGCGCACTTCACTGGCTGCACTAGTAACGAAGTGACAAGCGTAGTGCTGCGCTTTAATTTGACATGCAATTAATTATCGAGTATGTTTCGGTTAATCGAATTTAATAAGTCTATGATGAATTATAATTACTTAGTCTAAAATTGCCTGTTTTTGGTATAGGTAATTAGGTACTTTAAGATGATAGCAACTTGTTAGTTATAGTACAGCCGTAGACAAAAATCTTAAGCAATGTAGATCGTAGCACGCTTTGTATACGCATGTTCACGAATGTACTTCCTTTATCTTTTCTATTTACTTCCTAGACCTAAATAGATAAAATTATAATAAATTAAACAGTTATAGTAAAATAGTCATCTCACATTTACACACTACAAACTTACACGCAAGTAAAAAGAAATAAACAAATCAATTTGTTGTTCAGAGTTCAACCTAGGGATGGACAATTTCATCGATATTGGGGAGTTATCGATAAAAACCTATGGATCTTCTGTGTTACTTCTATCAACGTGTCCTGAAGTAGGTAGGTTTTAAGGTGCGGCAAATTACGCTGACTGTCATCGGAACTTGGAGAACGGGAACTCTAATCTTGTGTATTCTGGCTGGTCTTATGCTATATGTACGTTAGCGTTAGTTACGTACTGTGGCGTTTATGACGGACTTATCACTGGACTCGTCACTATCCGAGCTGTCACACTACTGTCCTGTCGTGTTTGGCGGGAGGGGTGCGACGCGACAGGGAAGGTGCCAAGCGCCGGCGTCTATTGGTCGCTTAGCCACCTTCTCGCCGGTGCGGAACCAATAGGCGCGCCTCACCTCACTTGCGCAGAGCTCCCTCCACTTTCGCCGAACGCTATTAAACCGTGAAAACACCAATACTAAATACGATTGTAATAACCAGTGTTCTGTAACTAGGTTTGTTAGATTTATTCCCATCTTGTCACCTTGTTCTGTCCCCCTAGAGTGACAGATGGGACAAAAAAGTTTTATCTGTCACCCTGTCACCAATAGGGGGATAGCTAGAACTATTCATTCCTGTCTGTCCTCCAATTAAAGAGTTTTGCTGCAATGACTCAATAAGCTTGGAACGTTTGGCGAAACTGTTTACCAGCTATCTTTTAGTTCAACGTTAGTATGTGTATAGGAACGTTTTGGTGGATGAGTTGCCAAGCTATGCCAGCTATACTAACAGCTGCGATGGTTCCAGCTCGCACGATATACTGCTACGAGTGTGACAGCTGGACAGACGCGCGCTGCAAAGACCCCTTCAACTACACGGCGTTGCCGCGGGACCAGCCGCCGCTGCAGACCTGTAATGGATGCTGCGTTAAGATGGTCCGCTATTCTAAGAGCCGTGAGTATTAGACTGTTTTTTAACCGATTTCAAAAAAGGAGAAGGTTCTCTATTCGGTTGTTTTTTTTTGTGTTTGTTACATCAGCACTTTGTTGTTTATAAACCGATTTGATAGATTTTTTTGTTTGAGAAAATTGATTTCAGATTGGTCCCATAGAAATTTCATCAAAATCGGTTTGTTTTTTAGTTTAAATATCAAAATAACTCAAAATATAATTGCGAAATTGCGTATTTCAGTGGTTTTATGTGTACGGTCACTAAAACAGTCCAAGTCCAACTCTCCGTAATCTCTTGCCTTCAGGAGAGTGTCTTGCGCGTCTCATCACAACGTATGATCAGTACAGACCTTGGCTTCATCTATCGTCTGCTTACAAGCTGTTTGATTACGTCACTGATGAGATTTCTGCTTCTTTTTTCATCTTCTTCTAGCTTCCGTATAGTTATGTCTCTTCCACATACATCCGTGTTTATCCCTTCTAGCTTTTTTATAGTAGGTACGTTGCATATCTTAACAAACTTAAGTAGAACCATGTTCTGGCTGCAATCTTTATCTCGATTCTCGGTACGTTATAATTATAAGGCACTTAATACTTCAGCCAATTTTATTAGTTAACATCAAAAATGCGGTTGCAATTTCAGCATTGGCCTTAAACTTTCAGACATTTTAGCATATTTTTATATCCATAAATTATTTCCAGTACCTATAGAGTGTCGAAGAAAGTATACCTACTGTATCTGTGAGAAATGGGCTTGTATCTTTTCCCATCAGAAGAAAGAAATACTTCATAGCACAGCTCGGCACCACACAAACACCTTCCAATTTCATCAACCCATTCTGGTTCCAGTGGGAGGTTCTTGATGCTTGTCGAGCTAGATGCTTACGCCTTGATCACACGTAGGTACCGAGCAAACGGGCGAGACAGTAAAATGTTTCTCGGCCGAGTGATGTAAGTAAGTAGGTTAGGTACCTACATCGCTCAGCTGAGCACTCAGCGCTATGTTTATACTTACCGAGTACTCGGCCGCGAGCACTGTCTCGGCCATTTGCTCGGTACATACGTGTGATCAAGGCATTACTATACCCCGATTTATAATACAAAATTTTTTTTGTAAACAAAGAAGTAAGATGTAACAGAGACAGGTCAGGGTTAAAAACGAGTTTTTACCACGGATCACTATTACTAGTAATGGCGCGCGGTTTTGCTTGTGCGATAGTTTCCTATTTTACCTAAATAATTCTTAACCAAACTTATTCAGGTACTTCAGAACACTGAAAAGTAGGTAGAATAGGAAATATATTTTTTGTGAATCGAAACTTCTGGGATATTAATCATAATAATGCCAAGGTGCATAGCAGATACCTAACAAATATTCATTCGATTCACACAATTGCATACGAGAAGCGAAGAAAAGAACGCATTCTACTTCGTAAACGGACAAGAGACGAATAAAATTTACAAACACACGTTTAGGTCAAAATCCAAAAACTGTGATTTACTCCGATGATACCAATGTCTTAAAATATTTTTCGCTTATATTTTTTCGTCGTGTTATAACTTTCTGAAAAAAATAAAAATAATAATCAGTACAAAACCATCGCTATTTTCCATTCTATGGATATTGACTAGAAAATAAACCATACCATAAGTATTTAGGAAAATTGAGTAAACGTCACTTTGATAAGTGTTTTTTTTGGGTGGTCACACCTTTGTTTACAAAAACAATCTTGAATTCTGAATCGGGGTATAGATATGAATATTTTGATATCGTAGGTAAATGTCTAAAAGCGCTTAAATCTAACGTTAATTCGAATAGACATAGTTATTTTCTGCTTAACAAACTGCGGTCGTTTGATTTAGGACATTTGCCTTACGCCAGTTTATTTTCTGGCGGTATGCCAACTACAGCTTAGCATTAGGTGGGTATATTTTGATAGGTGTACAAATTATTTTGTCGTATTTTTGTGAATATTAAATCTTTTATGTGTTGACAATGACGCTTTGCCCACTTCACACAGTATTTGGTAAAATCATGTTGGATGCCATAAAATGAGAATCGGTGTCCTAGTGGTTAAGCTTCATTTTCTTGTGTGTTCTTGCAACTGCAACTATCGATGAAAAAATAGTTTTATTAATATAATTTTAGGTTTCATTTCGAAATTTCGAAAAAATAATCCTTCATTTTTAATACCTAAATCGTTTTCTGACATTTCACATACCGCCATCATAATATCACAGTGAGGAAGGATGGAAAGATGCATGTTTGTTCCTCAATCTGAGCTGGTATTTGATATAGATACAGGTTTATAAACTGGTAATACACATAGAGTATTTTTCACCGAATACCACGCAGGAAGCAGCTAAAAAGTCTCCATTTGGGGTTATAAAATAATCCTATCCTACTATATCCTACTAATATTATAAACGCGAAAGTTTGTAAGGATGGATGGATGTTTCTTACTCTTTCACGTAAAAACTACTGAATGGATTTTAATGAAACAATACAACTTTACGATAATATAGCTTATACATCAGAATAACACATAGGCTACAATTTATAAAGAACGCAGACGAAGTCGCGGGCACCAGCTAGTATTAAAATAAAGCCTTTAATTTACAACATCCTTATTGCTTTTTTACATTAATGTTAGTAAATTGGTGTTAGTTACTTAAGCTAGTTGTTAGTTGGTTAGTGTTTTTATTTTGGATGTGGATCCCTCCTCGGGTGAAGGCCTCCTCCAGCTTCCATTCTTCGCGGTTAAGAGGATATGTGAAACTGTCAGAAATGACAGCTGCCGAATTGTAAGACAGTGATAGCGCAATTAGACACCTTACCCCGAGGGAAGAGGTTAGATATAGATTTTTGTCGCTCAAAAGTAACGGACGTAAGCGACAAATGATAAAACATCGTATTGCTTGAAAAGTATTGAATTTAGGTATAAAAAAATCCTTTTACATATATCTAAGTTCTGTGATTACTCACTCAATAGTATAAAAATAAACCGTAAATATTTTCTAAATTCGGAGGATGGATGTAAATCATATTTTAAGAGGACCTATTTCAAAAAAATAATCTATCGAGAAAAGTTTCACCAATCGTGTTTCTGTCTTACATTTATTTAGATTATATCCTCAAGTAATCACTGTATTAACATCAAGTTTGTAAACTGTACCGTTACCGAGTAAGAATGAAACGCAGCGACTCCAAATTTTCACATAGCCTCTTAAGCGATGTCCATTTGGGGTTAGAACTCTAAAATTGATAGCAATTTCTCCATTCCAGCGTACGAAGTGGTCCGCCGCACGTGTACCTCACAACTGCAGATCAACTTGTTCATGGTGGACCACGTGTGCATGATGGAAAGTACTGGCACGGGCCACATGTGTTTTTGCGAGGAGGATATGTGCAACGCGGGCGTTCGCGCGGCCGCGTGGCCCGCGCTCGCCGCGCTGGCGCTAGCATGTGCATGCTTCAGGTGAAGGTAGTTTAGATAGCGGCTCCGTCGATCGACATCGATATCGATAAAGTTTTCATCGACTGTGGCACAACACTATATTTATGGGTGGTTACTAAAATTATGAAGGTATGATTAAAAAAGACGGGAAATGATTGTGGCACAACCCTATCTTTATGATTATGAAGATGGTGGGTATAATTGAAAAGACGGGAAATGATTGTGGCACGAACCAGTCTTTAAAACTGGTTACTAAAATTTTGAAGATTGTGGGTATGATTAAAAAGATGGGAAATGATTGTGGCACAACTCTAACTTTATGGGTGGTTAACATTTTAATTATGAGGAATGTGGGTATGATTAAAAAGACGGGAAATTATTGCAGCACAACCCTATCTGTAGGGTGGTTACTAAAATTATGAAGATTTTGGGTATAATTAAAAGGATGCGAAATGATTGGGACAGCCCTATCTGTGTGGGTTTTATATGATTAATAATATGGGTAGTGTCTGAAAAAAAAATGAGAGGAATGCAAATTGTACCTGATCTGAGTATTGAATTAATGTCAAATTTTTTTAGGAAATTCCAGAGATTCCATTAGATAGTTTACATTGTCAAAAACGTAATTTAGAATTTATCGACTCATTCGAAAGTAGTTATACAATTAATTTACGAGATAGTATTAATGTAAATTTCTCGTCTTTGAAATCGTGTCTGAAATATATCAAAATATCGATGATATTTTTGTTTGTGTCACAGCTCTAGATGGATTTGAACATCGATAGTTTGTACCGACCGTTTCCCAGCTCTAGACGATCGGTATTGACTATCGAGGTTTTCTCGGCCGTGTCACAGGTATAGATAAACTCCGGCAACCATCGATAGTTTTATATCGATGGATTGTGGACGTTTTTCATCGACTGAGGCACACCTCTAGGTGGTAATCGCTAACGTCGGTAACTACTATAGATGTTTTTGATCATTGAAACCAATCCTATTTTAGAGGAATTCTAAAATAGTCGAATCTATGTCAGTTTAAACAAAAATTACTGATGATCATGATTTAATAGGACTGCATGATGAATTGGCCTTTTGACATCTTATATCGATGTTTTTATCAAGTGTATCCCACTTCTGATGGATTCAAACATCGATAGTATTATCGACGTTAAATATCGTTGTTTTTATCGACCGTGTCCCAGCCCTAGCGCGGCGCGGTGCGAGTGCGATCGATGGAGTCTACTAACCTTAGGTGTAATTACAATTCTTCGTCCAATAGTAGCAGTAGAGGAGTGCTTAGTTTTCTCAGCACGCTGGATGCATGGGAAGAGCGCTTTTTAACCATTTTACGTATTTTTCAAAGGATTTTCACATAAAAAAAAATGGCTTTAGCATTAACAATAAAACGCCTAAATTTTCGGAATATTTGACTTAGCTTACGGAGCTTGTGGTGGCAAAACTAAGCACATTTTTTTCATCTTCAGCATTTTTGCTCTGATTAAATAAGATTCATTCAGACGGCGTGTACATACTGCTCAGTCACATAGTGATGCGAAATAGTCGATAGAGGAAATCATCGATATCGATGAAGTGAGTTTTTTCAGCGAATGCTTTGAATTTTGGTCCAATTTTTTACTGACCAATTTGCTCATAGATTGCACATCAGATAGAAGTGTCGCACTCGGTAGATAGACAATGATGAAATGAAGGAACTAGCGTGAACTGCCGAATACTTAGAAGCGATAATATAGTAGTTAGGTGCCTGATAGGATACGAGACGAGTGACTAGGCTAGACCGAAGGTTGTGTTTTATTTAATCATTTTAGTTTAGGAAAAAACATTCGAGTGGGTTCTTCGACACGCGAGGGAACGCTAAATAAATGTACTGATATAAAATTTGTTGACAAAATTTACCGGAAAGTCTTTGATAAAAATGAATTATATTTATTATTTTAGATTTGCGGGGGTTTACTTGCATTATTTGTTGTTTATTTAATTTGGAAGTCAAGTTGCGCGGGTTTTTAGAATAACGATTGAAATACGCTAGATTTTAGATTCGTTGAAAATGAGACCTCGTTTAGCATAGTGTAAACATAATTTTATGAACGTAAACACCAAATTAATCATAAATTATAAATAATGTAAGTTATAATTTAGCCGGCAATAATGAATGCAAGACAAAAAGCTATTTTTCGCTTCAATTTTGAAGCTACTCCAGTCCAATCCATGACAGTTTATTTATAATGTTGATTGTTAAAGCTAAGCATTGCGTTCACGTTTTATCACGAATTATGATAATGTTATTGTTCGTTATACTTACAAAGTACAAGTGTCTATCAGCTGTCAGCTGTCGGCTGCACATAACGTCCATTTCTGAGATAAAACATAACTATATGAGCGCAGTGTATTATACAACAGAGTGGGAGACATAATTTTGGATCATTTTCCCATTAAGGGATGAGCTTCAATTATTTTAATAAGTATCGATAAACATAGGCTGACGTCCGATAGATAGCAGAGACATTAGTGAATAGCTTTATACATACCGATGTAGTTCCTTTATCCATCAATACTTTAAATAGTTAATTTCTAACGGTGCATTAATAAATGAGCAAATTATAAATATTTTACATAATTATAATATTTACACGTTTATCGTCATTTTATAATGCGGACTGTATATTAAGTCATCGTTTAGGATATTGGGTTTTAGGCTAGTTGTATTTATGATATGTCGACGTTCTGTTACTGACAAAGTTATAACTCCCTCCTACAAGTATAATATCAAATGAGGGAAGTTCTATCAACGGTAATATAACTGAATTTGATACAACAACCATACGAATTCAAGTCAACAATAGATTTTGTCATTTTGTAACAGAATGTTGGCGTATCGAACATCGAGTGCAAAGCATATAAAATAGGTTTATCATTAATATAACTGTAATATATGTAATTAATAAAATAATTATATTTCGACGTAAAATATTAACTAACCTTCCTTAATTGTTATTTATTATTTAGTCTTTAAATATAATGATATCGCCTTTTAATATTTTTATTAACGTTTTCCCATTTCATAAGAATAAAAAGGCCATCTTTTGAAGCATCCGGGATTATTTCAATGAAATTTTGATGTATTTCGGAGTCTTAAAATGACTGTAAAAATAATGTAGTTGGCCGAAAAACATTAAAATTTCAGAAACCACCATAACATTGCATGGGAGGTATCATCAGTTACAATTCGAGCGACTTAATAGATGATAAGCATGACCACTGCACCGTAGTCTCGCTTCCCACTCGGCCGAGACACTGGAATGAAAATGTTCCTCTAAGTTAGCTGTTGTTTGATGCAAATACGCTCAAATCTTGTCTCTCCGGATCGCATCGACTATTTGTAACATCGATACTTTTTATCGACACTAGGATGTCCCTACTTAAGTTCAAGTGTTATTTTTCCATTCTTTTTAATATCATAATGGTTTTATAATTTATTTTTTCTTAAAATAACAGCTAACTTAATCCCTCAACTGTTTGTTACCTAGAACATTTTTACTGAACCTAATTGCAGGCATTAATGAAAAGATTGATTGCTTTATTTTTAATCTAAACTAGTATATTAAGAATGCTATGTATTGCCGGGTTATAGTTTTAAATAGAAAATAATAACGATACATTATGATCATTGCTACAAAAAAAAAACACATGACATGATATGTTTATTTTAATCGAAGCTTTTGCTGTAAAAAACCTTAAAGATATCAAGAGGTAACATCACATTTTAATATATTTTAGTTGATATTTTTTATTAAAAACTATAACCGACAAAAACTGAAATTTAATAATACTTTTCTTCACTTTCGTATTGCATATCACGCGAACAGTTAGATATTCTGATTGTAACCAAATAGTCAATTAGAGGGTTTTGACATATCTTTTTTGGCGGTACAAATCGCTTGGTAAGGTCTTGGACCAAGCATGTCTCTAACATCTGGGTAAAACTATGGCTAGACAATATTTTACATAAAACTCTTTTCATTATTTTGGGTGTCTAAATTTTTTTTATCGCCATCCTGAAAATCACAAAAATACTTTTTTTTATATAACTTTGATTCAAATTGAAAGTTTCAGAATAGTATCAATAGATTTTCATCGACATATTGAACATCACTAGGAAAAACTAAAAAAAATATATATTTTTTAATCTTTTTTTTCTAGCTTTTTTTTTAATTACTTAAATAATTATAAGCCATAGTTTTGCCCAACCCCTGCACCTTGTTCCTCACAACAGCTGATGGCTTGCGATAAAAAAGGCCTAGAATCGAGCGCTGCTCAGATCCTCCTAAATATTATATAAAAAAAATGAAGTTCTTTCTAAATTAAATGTAAAAATTCTAGAATTATTATATCACTTACTGTTAAACAAAATGTAAAATAGGTTTTCGAACGCTCACTAAGAACTTATCTTAACAAATTTGTGTTTAGCACTTCAGGCCTGACACTGTTATGTATAATTATTTCATTACAAAATTTTTATTTACAATACTCTTATGAAAAACTTTTTAATGTATAAAATTTAATTGTTATTATTAATTAATTTAGAAAGAACTGTCACTTTTACGAACATTCGTGGCCCGACAATCCTTTCTCATGTAAACTATGGTACAACATGAAGGACGCGTCTTCTAAACCAGACCGCATTACAAATTACTGCATAATGTTCCCACAGCTAGAGCTCAGGCTTACTTTCGGCAAGAAGAACAAATAGGTGTTAATATCTAATTAAAAAATTGCTCTTCTGCAATCTAAGACTCAATGCAGATTGACGACACCGTGGCTTAGTTGGTAGTGACCCTGCCTACGAAGCTTGGTGTTCCGGGTTCGATCCCCGGCCGGGGCAAATATTTGTGACGAACACAAATGTTTGTTCTCGGGTCTTGGATGTTGTGATGTGTTGTATGTGTCCATGCCACCTGCGACACAGGGAATCCTAGTGCAGGGGTGTGAGTGTGTGAACGTAGATCAATGGATGTCAATTTTTTTTTCTATTTGTGTGTGACTTTTGCCCGAAAGTGGGGAAACAGCAAGTGGCAAAAGAGGGTAAAAAAAATTGTGTAACGGTTTTAACGGATAACGGTTCACTTGTGTAAAATTACTGGGCTTTCAAAAATGAAAATTTAGATCGCCAAAAAACACAAATCCTGTACCTAAGCACATTTGACCATTAATTCTCTGTTAATTGGTAGAAATACTTATTTTTGCAGTGCGGCCTGGTCTAGTAGTCAGTCCTATAATTATAACTATAAATAATTATAATTATCATAATTATAACCGGCGGTTTGATAACCTTTGCTGACAATAAGTTGAGAGCAGTATTATGTCGGATTGCTTCAAACCTAAGGTGAACATTTTGAATATAAAAGTGCCATAATATAGAAAATATTGTTATAAATATGTCGTTTTATTTATACCCACTCTATTTATATATTTAACTAGTTCACCCCGAACCACGAAATGTGTAGTCCTGTGTAGCCCTGTTCTACTAGTTCTTAAAAGCCTATTTTATTACAGCATAAGCTAACTAATACAATCTATATTACAAAATTTACAAAAGGAAGCAATTGGGCCACCCACAGACCGTTGCAAACGATCTATAGGTAGCTCAACTGCTCCAACTCAATACCCGATGGCAGCGTGCTGAGGATACTGGCTGCATTGCCTCTTTGTATAGCAAGGCTTATTCTTTGGCCGAGATAGCTGCCAGCCCTCTGATCACGCGTGGCTTCGACCAGACGCTCTGACAACGTTTTGAAAACGCGGAAGGCTCACATTCCCTACGGACCGAGGGTCTCGACTCCGAAGGGTTTAAGAGCTTAGTTCGCCTCATCACTTGTTTTAACCCGACTGCGATCTTCTTCTTATCGTATCACTAGTTCTTTCGAACCAGTGTGGTGAAAGGATTTCAAGTGCGCCTCGAAGAGGCTCCTTTCGTGCACTCGACACACGTTTTAGAACTTTTGGTTCTACGACATACCGGTTTCCTCACGATGTTTTCCTTCACCGTTGCGAGAACGAGGGATGCATACATAGATTATTACGACCGAAAAAACCCATTTACGCATGACTGCCACCGGGATTCGAACCCGCGACCATCAGATCGCAAGGTAAGGGCCTAACCCACTCGGCCACCACGTCCTCTGCGATAAAGGTTTATGTTTTTTTTTTGAGTGTATGTATGTTTTTGTCTGACTTCATGCGCTGCCCTGCAGGCTAAACAGCTGAAAGGATTTTGATAAATTGGATGTCGTTGGATTCGTCTAGGACACGCGTGTGCTAGGTACCGACAGCGTCACAGATAAGTATCCCCCTTGCATTATAATACCCAGCTTCAAATCCCTTTAAAATCACCGTCGGTCGCGGCGAATGGAGAAGTTTTGCCTTTAAAAAATAGATTATATTTGTATAACCGTAGGTATGTAAGCCTAAAAATAATTTTAGTATTACAATTTTTTGAAAGGATATATAGCTGGGTGTCTTGTGCAATGGGGATGCTTATCTCTGACGCTGTCTGTACCTAAAATGTCAAAAAAATCAAATATTGCGGCTATAAGGCACCAAAATTTGAGAAACAGACATATATTATCTATGAATTTTGGGTTAAGAGGAATCTCATGTGAATATCATAGAATAGAATCAAAGTGTAAAAAATCCTCATAATATTTCAGCAGTCAGGTTTTCAGTTTTTATCAAGTTTAAGCTTCACAAAAATGATTTGATGAAGATGAATAAAATAAATGAAATAAAACATGAAACACTTCTTGAAATAAGTTTATTTCATTTAGTAACATGGACAAAATGCATAACTTATGTACAATTATGTATTACGGTATTGAACACATAACCAAGTGGTACACACAACTAACCACCGTACACATAATAGCAGGCGAAATTGGTATTGCGTTAAATTTATTGTGGCACATCTAATATTCCGGAAAAGTTTTAAAATGTCGATAAAAGGATGTTTGCAGCTCAATCACGCTGAACTACTGAACCGTAAAACTATTTGGCTGAAGTTCGGTATTGTTTTAGCTTAGAAGTATCTTTCATTAATTAAGGTATCAGTGTTAAAAGTAGCCTTAGTCCTTTTCCAACGTATAAACTTTAGCTATACCAAATTTTAGCTCTATTGGTTCAGTAGATTCGGCTTGATTGAGCCACAAACTCACTAACACTTTCAAATTTTATGACCACGTTTTTTTTAATCCTTATGACTTTATGCTTTATTTAATTATGTATTATTTATTTTCTTTTCACAAATTTATATTAGGTTTTTTATCGAGTTCCATTATGTATCTTTGACTTGCCTTGTATTAACGGTCCTTGTCATATTGGTCATTCCTGGTGGAATCTTGCAACTTAAATTTGGAGCACTTCCCGATTAAATAAGTGAGAGATAAAGCAAAAGCATAAAAACATGGTTTTAAGATTTAAGAAACTTAATTTCTTGTTTGATATTATTGATTTATGGTGTGTTTGACGCAATTTATTGATCAATAAGTCTTGATAAACATCTTGATTTTTTTTTAATCATATTTAAATGGTTCACAAGATGTGCCATAATAAGCGGTGTTATATTAAAACATCGACTAATATTATCGATAACTTACACATCACTACAATCGACATTTAAATTAGTTGAGTTAAACATTTAGAAATACTAAAATATTGCATTGTGTTAACATTTTTAAGCAGATTTCATAGAAAAGAAAAATACTTCAATTTTTTTTAAAGAGAAAAGTCCCTATTATGATATTTTGGGACTAAATCACTAAAATACATATATAAAAATGAGATTATGTGTTCAAAATATATACTTTATATACCCGAATCCCTCACCATTTTATCACAGCTCTGTTATATCCCATACCTTCCTATACATGTCACCGGAAAGTTGTAAAAACCGTTAGTTTACATTGTTCCTATTAACACACTCGTCATTTTATAAACGTTCGTATAATTTTGGACTCGACGAAAAATCAGCCCTAATATAAATAAATAAATATTTTGGACATTTCATACAACGCCATCTAGCCCCAAACTAAGCAGAGCTTGTACTATGGGAATCAGATGGCTGATATTCTATCTTCTCTCGAGGGACTTGAATACTTTTTTTTGTAAATACATACATAGAACACACCCAGACTCAGGAAAAATACCGATGTTCATTACACAAATATTTGTCCTGAAGCGGGAATCGAACCCGCGACTCCGGGCGTGGCAGTCAAATAAACTTGCCATTCGACCATTCGTGTCGTCAAAAATAGCTTATTGGCCAATGAAATAGACCAATCAATGCACAGTTTACAAGTTTACGGTTTTTTTATCGACCGTAAAGTTGTGAACAATCACTTTATTGGTTGTCATCTGACCAAAGTTAAAAAACATAGTCCATAATTGACCAATCAGAGAGTTACTGCGTCGTGATTGGTTTGTTATTAGTTAGATAGCGACACACCGGTTTTTGGGCCTTAAACCGTTAAGTTATAAACTAACGGTTTTCACAATTTTACGGTAATTCGTACAATTTATATTACGAAGAGTTAACCCGATTGTGGGTGTCAAAAGAAGTGTTATTTACTTAATTACTCTTTAAAACACTTATGTATATAAAACGACAAACAATAAATCAAATAATGGAAGAAATTCACAAGTTAAACCACGAGTTTCTTACAATTTATATTTACAGCGACATCTATTATCCGAAAACTGCAAAACAATGTAAAAAAAGCTTAGTAAAACAGTTTTGTTACTCTTTTAAGAGAAAAATAACATTTATTTCTTATCCTACAGTACTTTTTTCTGTATGAGAAACAACATACAATACATTTTCGTTTCACATCCATATTTGATGGATGTATGTATGTAGTTGCGCTATAGTCAATTATTGTACTATATTTGGTCAACAACGCCATCTATTGGCATGGAAAGTTGTAGTTTTACGTCTTCAATAATAAATCACACTCAAATCCTTTCCCTTTTTAAACTTAATATCAGATTATTTCGTCATAAAATTATTTTCCTTTTCTTTCATGTAGTAATAATTAGATACATTTCTCAGTAATGTAAGAAAGCGCCATCTATTGGTTTCGTTTGACTTTACAGCTTCCTAAGACTCCAATAGATGGAGCCATATGATTTATTTTAAACAGAAGTGCTACAATCATATGTAATCCTTGTTAGAAATATTACCGCATTATCAATTTGCAATTATATGAAGTTAGGCAAAGGTGAAGATTTTATAGACATCGATAAACAAACGTTTGCGCGATGTAGAACATGATAAATTTGTCCAATAGCGCCATCTGTTGGCTTATTCCCGCGAAACTATCCGCATTCAAACCCCAATTAGAACTCTTGGTTCGGGTCTCATATCAAAAAATGAAATCTCGTAGATTTAGTGATAAATCACCACAACATCCAGTACATTTAGTGCCAAAAATCCACTAATCGCGGACATTTAGTGTCAAAAATACACAAATCTCGCAGATTTAGTGTCAAAAATCCACAAACCCCGTAGACTTAGTGATGAATAACCACAAATACAGTTAATTTAGTGTCAAAATCCACTATTCTCGCAGATTTAGAGTGAAAAATCCACTATTCTTGCAGATTTAGTGTCAAAAATCCACTATTCTCGCAGATTTAGAGTGAAAAATCCACTATTCTTGCAGATTTAGGGTCAAAAATCCACTATTCTCGCAGATTTAGTGTCAAAAATGCACAAATCTCGCAGATTTAGTGTTGCACGCAGCACACGAGGTGCCGCAGCCGGTGCGCGAGGCGTCGTGGCCATGCGGCGGCCTCGAGGGTGTGTTATATGATGTTGCAGCAGCGGCAGTACCGCGGCCGCGCGGCGCCCCCCGCCGGGGGGGTCACCGGCGCGAAGTACGCGTGCACCTTTATGTTGGGCAGGTGGTTCTGTGGACGACAGAGAGGTTATTAGTTATTTGTTCACCAAGGTACTTTCAGACATCTTATGAGACTTTTATCATCAAAACTACATGGGCTATGCGACGTGGAGGTCAAGTATAAATGTATGATACTACCTTTTATAGACCGTTTCGATCGCTATCATAAAAATACAGTTTATTTCCTCATTAAAGATATACATTAATCATGACTTTCAAACTTCATTATATAAAGTACTTGCCCTTCATATCATGACACCCTGTATATTGATGGTGCCTCAACTAGTGCAGTACTCACCCGCAGTTTCCGGATGGCGTTCCTGGACACCATCTGGCAGTCGTAAAGCTCTATGAGTTGCAGGTTGTGGCAGGACGTGAGGTGCTCCAGCGCTCCGTCCGTCACCAGAGGACAGTTGTCTAGTCCTGGACAAACAAAAAAAAAATTAAAAAAAATCTTAAACTACCTATCTGCCAAATTTAATGAAAATCGGTTGTGTAGTTCGGGCGCTTTCGTCAGACATACATACAATACATATCTACAAAGACATATGCCATCAAAAACAATTTTGTAAAAATTGTAAAAAGTACCCCAAGTCTCGCTTTCTACCGTAAAAAATTGTCAGATCCATGTAACACCAAGCCGGTTATTTTATAAAGTCCTTACTTAAGGGACCTACTGTCTTTAGTTATTACGTAATAAGCTAACCTAACAACATCTTATAGTGACCATTATGAATATTAAAAATCTTATGTTTTAAATAAAATAGATTGACTCGGCCATCGCATAAAACACAATGTATCTCACAAGTAATAAAATTATTATATGAAATAAGATTGATTATTGCGATTGCCAAATTCAAATATACCGTGTTTATACAATACCTGCTTGGGTACTGACAATTCAGGCTTCTAGTTTTATCCACAACGAAGCTATAGGGGGTCGAAAATGGCCTGAACTGCTTCGAGAAAAGGATAGTACGGCCGTGCCACTTTTTTGCTCGACTTGGTGGGAGCCCTACCGTGCTCCCAGATTTACATACACATACATACATACATAGATATGTGTTCTTTTATTTTATTTTATTCATTTGGGACAACAAACAACTATAATATACATTTTTCTTAATAATTATTACATTTTATTTTTATTTAATATTTTTATTTTTTTCGGAAAACTTACAGCTAGGTACACATCTTACATTAACTATATTATAGCCCACTGCGTTATCCACAGAGTTATAAATCAATTTTACATAGGTATGAAGACCACTAGCGGTGTTCGTAGATATTATCTACTAACACATACTTATCTAGAAACATGCAATAAAATTATATTGACACATATCTACAATACAAACATACAATACACATCTACGAGCATACGATACATAAATCTACATACATACGTTACATATCTACAAACATACGCACATTCAGACGCCGATTCGTTTAGCGTATTATCTACTGTCTGAGACCTTCACTAATGCCTAGATCACACGTACCGAGTACTCTGCGCTATGTGTATACGTACCTAGTAATCAGCCGAGATCACTGTCTTGGACGAGTATTCGGTAATTGATTGATTCCGGCGTTACTTTGTGGAAATCCATAAATATCAATAAATTATATAAATATATTTAGTAATAAATCCGCTTAATTTCTAAACAAAGGTTTTAATTAACTTAACTTTAGTTCAACTAAACCAAAGAGTCAAAGAACAGAAAACCAAAGTTTAAAGATACGACACGTGTTTCGCCTCTACACGAGGCATCATCAGGAGGTGTGGACTCGCCGATGTTTGAAACGAGACTCTCGGATTTATTACTAAATATATTTATATAATTTATTGAATATTCGGTACGTGTGATCAAGACATTCTGGTGGTCGATGCTCTATTTAGGTCGTGGGTACGTACCCAGCACGGTGAGGTGTTCGGCGGCGCAGGGGGACATGGACAGTTGTCGGATGCCGTAGTCCGTTATCAGCTCGCAATGGGACAACGTCTGAACACAAATTTAGAGTTAAGGAAATCATCATCTCAATTTAGATTTTATATGTTTTAAAATGTACCCTACTAACTTAAAAACACGTATAAAATCTAAATTAAAGTATAAACTTTACACTTTTTTTGTTGACGAAATTGAAAAACATGGACGAAACGAATAGTGTGAAGAAATTACTATAATACGGCGTGCTTTTTGAATATTTGTCCGAAACATTTTGTATGGAATTCGGATTTGAGGATTAGCCTTAAGAGGCTATGTGAAAATTTGGAGTCGCTGCGTTTCATTCTTACTCGGTAACGGTACAGTTTACAAACTTGATGTTAATACAGTGATTACTTGAGGATGTAATCTAAATAAATGTAAGACAGAAACACGATTGGTGAAACTTTTCTCGATAGATTTATTTTTTGAAATAGGCCCTCTTAAAATCTGATTTACATGCATCCTCCGAATTTAGAGAATATTTACGGTTTATTTTTATACTATTGAGTGAGTAATCACAGAACTTAGATAAATGTAAAAGGATTTTTTTATAAATTCAATACCTTTCAAGCAATACGATGTTTTATCATTTGTCGCTTACGTCCGTTACTTTTGAGCGACAAAATTTTTATTTTTATTTTATTTATTTTTATACCTAACCTCTTCCCTCAGGGTAAGGTGTCTAATTGCGCTATCACTGTCTTACAGTTCGGCAGCTGTCATTTCTGACAGTTTCACATATCCTCTTAAATAATTAAATTAAATAAATATTTTGGACATTTCACACAACGCCATCTAGCCCCAAACTAAGCAGCTTGTATTATGAAAACCAGAAACTGATAGAATACTTAAATACTTTTTTTTTTAAATACATACAGAGAAAACACAAGAGTGTCAAAATAAACAAAACGACTAACGGTAACAGTTATTAAAATTTTATCATATTTATTTTGACTTAAGGGAGTACATCCTAAAATCCGAATTCCATACAAAATATTTCGGTCAATTTATACGTGTTTTAAAATTAACCCTACTAACTTAAAAACACGTATAAAAAAATCTAAATTAAAGTATGAAACCTTACACTTTTTTTGTTGACGAAATCAAAAAACATGGACGAAACGAATAGTGTGAAGAAATCACTATAATACGGCGTACTTTTTGAGTATTTGTCCGAAACATTTTGTATAGAATTCGGATTGGAGGATTGGCCTTAAATTCGACTATTTTTTTTGCCATATCCGTGTTCAGTAACGGCAACTGACTATGTGTACTTTTTCTTCTGGTGATTAAAATTTTGCGGTGTGTGGATGAATGATGAGGATCAATGGTGATGGTTCTCACCAGTTTCTCCAGTCGGGGACACCCCATGGCCAGATGCACCAGCGTGGTGTCAGTGATCAGCACACATTCCTCCAAATCCATACGCTCTAAAAGTCTGCAACTCTGTAACGAAAAATCACGTTAAATTTTATCTTATTATCGTGTCACTAGTTCCTTCGAACCAGTGTGGTGAAAGGATTTCAAGTGCGCCTCGAAGAGGCTCCTTTCGTGCACTCGACACATGAAAATGAAAAATTATTTATTTACTAACAAAACACAAATCTATTAGCTAAGCTACCCAAGCTAAAATTAAATAAAGCTAAGTGTATTTACTATTATTAACAGTGCATTTTGTAGAGATTCAAACATATTTGTATTTATTAACGGCCCCACACTAGGCAAGCCTGTATCGTGGAGACCTTGTATTAACGGCCCCACACTAGGCAAGCCTGTATCGTGGAGACCTTGTATTAACGGCCCCACACTAGGCAAGCCTGTATCGTGGAGACCTTGTATTAACGGCCCCACACTAGGCAAGCCTGTATCGTGGAGACCTTGTATTAACGGCCCCACACTAGGCAAGCCTGTATCGTGGAGACCTTGTATTAACGGCCCCACACTAGGCAAGCCTGTATCGTGGAGACCTTGTATTAACGGCCCCACACTAGGCAAGCCTGTATCGTGGAGACCTTGTATTAACGGCCCCACACTAGGCAAGCCTGTATCGTGGAGACCTTGTATTACGATAATTCAAACAAAAAAAGTTAAGGCAACCTTGAAAATATCTGAAAGAAATGAACATTTTCGCTATAATTTGAGTGAGAGAATTTCCTCAGTCTTAGCGAACGATAGTAGAAATAACCAAGTAGTGGCAAGTAGGTGTATAGGAAAATTAAATTGCAATTGAATCTATAAAGGTATACAACATTTTCGCTATGATTTAAGTGAGAGGATTTCCTCAGTTTCGGCGTACGATAGTGACAGAACCACTCTCTAACCAGAAATTTTAATTGAGCTGGGGATTTACCTTTTATATCACAATGCTTGGCCACAATATTGAAGATATGGGTTTTTATGGCATTACCAAAACGATGACATGTTTTCGAACTTATAGGTTCTACGACACATCGGTTTCCTCACGATGTTTTCCTTCACCGTTGCGAGAACGTGGGATGCATACATAGATTTTTTCGACCGAAAAACCCCATTAACGCATGACTGCCACCGGGATTCGAACCCGCGACCATCGGATCGCAAGGTAAGGGCCTCATCCACTCGGCCACCACGTCTATTAAATTTTATAAAATATGTAGATTTTACCCGATCATACCCGATCAATTTGTATTTATAAAGATCCATTAGGATGACAAAATTTCTGATCAAAGCAACTATAACCTACGTTTAAAATTAAGATAAGATAAGATAATTTATTTATTTCCTCGTAATTACAACCACATCTTTGGAGTAACACTTATATACTATGACAGAAAATACAGTAAGGTAGTAGTAAAATAAGAAAATGGTTTTTAATACTATTGTACCTATACTGTTTTATAATGTTTTTAAGTCGTGATGGCATTTGATCACGAAGACTGTCCATTTAAATTTAATCAGAAATACCTTTCTTTCTCTTTAATTATTCATTATAACTCACTCATCCTAGCCACCGATTATAAACTCACTCACCAAATGACGCGAGACTCACTCACCACTTGGAGGCTTATAAAGCCACTCACTCACCGCCTGGACAGTCACTCGTTCACCGTCAAGACACCTATAAAGCCGCTCACTCACCATTTAGAGCCATGTGCAGCCACTCACTCACCATTTAGAGCCCTGTATAGCCACTCACTCACCACCTGGACGACTATGAAGCCACTCACTCACCGCCTGGACACCTCCAAAGCCACTCACTCACCATTTAGAGCCCTGTATAGCCACTCACTCACCACCTGGACACCTATAAAGCCACTGACTCACCGCCTGGACACCTGCTAACCCGCTCACTTCATGCCTGGACACCTATAAAGCTACTCACTCAGCGTCTAGACACCTGTAAAGCCACTGATTCACCATCTAGACACCTGCAAAGACACTCACTCACCAATTAGAGCCCTGTATAGCGACTCACTCACCACCTGGACACCTGTAAAGGTACTCACTCACCCTGGCCAGCGCCTGGAAGCCGATGTCGGTGAGCTGCGCGCACTGCGCCAGCTGCAGCGTCTGCAGGTCCGCGCAGCGCGCCGCCAGCGCCAGCAGCGACGCGTCCGTCAGCCGCGCGCACCCCGACACGCACAGCCGCCGCAGCCTGGGGGGCAGCCCCGTGATCGACGCGTCCGTCAGCGCCTGGAGATGCGTACACAATATATTGAACGACAAAGTGAACGTTTTAATGTCTTTGACCGACAATGTGAAAGTTTAAGTCTTTGACCGACAAAGTGAAGATTTCAGTGTCTTTGACCGACGACGTAAAAGTTTCAGTGTTTTTGAACAACAAAGTGAAGGTTTCAGAGTCTAGATTCTAAACCAATCTCAGTTTATTAACCGACAAAGTGAAGGTTTCGGTGTCTTTGACTAACAAATTGAAGGTTTCAGAGTCTATATACTAGATCAATCTACGTTTATTGACCGACAAAGTAAAGGTTTCAGTGTATTTAACCGAAAAAGTGAAGGTTTCAGAGTCTAAATACTAGATCAATCTAAGTTTATAGAACGACAAAGTGAAGGTTTCAGTGTCTTTGACTGACTAAGTGAAAGTTGTGAAAGTTTCAGAGTCTTTGACCGACAAAGTGATGGTTTCAGAGTCTAGATACTAGATCAATCTACGTTAATTGACCGACAAAGTGAAGGTTTTCCGTATCTTAGACCGACAAAGTGAAGGTTTCAGTGTCTTTAACCGACAAAGTGAAAGCTTCAGAGTCTAGATACTAGACCAATCTAAATTTAATAACCGACAATTTGAAGGCTTTAGTGTCTTTGACCGAGAAGGCAAAGTCTAGTTAGTAATCTACGTTTATTGAACGACAAAGTGATAGATTTTCATTATGTCGATCGCTTAAAAAATCGAACTAATATATTCTGACAAATGAACATTTCATTCATTCATAATAGTATATTTTAGTAACTTACGTCACATCCTTGTACGTTTAGAACTTCTAAATCGGGACATCTTGTGGCCAAAGTGATGACAGCCCGGTCGTTCACGTTTCTACATCCTGCAATAACAAGTCACACGTCACCGTTAGATTGTAAAATCCGTAAGTTTATAAATTAACGGTTATCAAAACCGTTAAATTGTAAAATTTTGACAGATTGTAAACGCAACTACCATGTTTTTTCAAAGGAGATTTGGAAATACAGTTTAGCCCAGTTTCCATTCAATTTCGCTTATGTTAGACATATCAAAACAAGAAATATACTTAAACATGTCGTGAGATTGTTGTACCAAAATTACAGCTCGACTTATTTGAAAGTTAATTTCGCTCATTTTATATCTTCAAGTGTTTCGTAACACTTTCATAGTGCACGAAAGGAGCCTCTTCGAGGCGCACTTGAAATACTTTCACCACACTGGTTCGAAAATAACACTTTCAGCACTTTCAGCTTTCACACTTTCAGCACAAAAAATAACTAATCTGCCATCTTGAGCCGTCCGCCATTTTAGATTTAGAATGACATCAATTTGTTATAAAAAAACGCTAGTCTCGTTTGACGACAAAAAATCGCCACCGTCGAGTGGCAAGTTTGTTGAGACTGTCTCCCCGGTGTCGCGGGTTCGATTCCCGCTTCAGTACAAACATTTTGTCAAAAATGAAATGAAATATATACTACACTTTGATTGGTAGCGGAAAAATATCTTAAAAAATTAAAAAATTCGTGAAATGTATAAATATTTCGTAAAAAAGTTTAAAATTTCGTGAAAGAGTTACAATTTCCTGGATTTTTATTTCGATATAAATCGATATTTTTCATGAATAATAAATACAAATAACTCCTAGTAAGTAGATACCGAGTAAATAACAAGTTTGTTGAGACTGTCTCCCCGGTGTCGCGGGTTCGATTCCCGCTTCAGTACAAACATTTTGTCCCAAGTATAATGTTCTTTTGGTGTGACAACAAAAATATTAGTATATACAAGTTTGCTTAGTTTGGGTCTAGATGGCGCTGTTTGGAAAGTCCAGAAATTATTAATTGTTAGGTAATAAGAGTAAGTATTTTTTAGACAATGTTAATTAATATAATAATTAATATAATATAGCACCTTTGCATATAAAGCTGACTAGTTTCGGACAGCCCCGCGCTATCGCTTCGACGCCATTTTCTGATATCGACTGACACCACGACACGTTCACGTGTGTGAGCAACTGAAACAAGAACACAGAAATGAAAATACAATACACTTTGATTGGTAGCGGAAAAATATCTTAAAAATTAAAAAAAACGTGAATGTATAAATATTTCGTAAATAAGTTTAAAATTTCGTGAAAGAGTTACAATTTCCTGGATTTTTTGGAGATTTCGATATAAATCGATATTTTTCATGAATAATAAATACAAATAACTCCTAGTAAGTAGATACCGAGTAAATGAAATTTTCATCGAAATCAGCCCCGAGAGTCTTTGAACATTTGTCAATATTCCCCATAGTTTAGAATTTGGCCATACAAGCCTAGTTGAAACATTAATTCTGTATAATGTAACTTACAGGACATCCGTCTGAGAGCGCCTTTAATGAAATATCGCTTATACTGGGACACGAGTCCAGGTTTATTCTGGAAATAAACATTAAACATTAAATCAATATTAATAAAGTAAAAGTTTATAAAAACCCAAAAGCCAAAATATTATCACCATATTTTTTTTTTCTTTCGAAGAACCTAAGTTCTTCGGTTTTGGCTTCATATCAAAGGTATATAGCCAGTGTCAAGTAATTGGAGAGATTATTTTGTCATAAGTCAGAGTCGATAAGTCAAGTCATGCCCCTGTAAAGTAGTGGTGGTTGCGACTTTACTAGAGGCTTCTATGGAGTTTTGGAGGCAACACGAAAAGTCACGTTTTACAGCATTACACTATTCACCAACACTCATACACGTTCACGAGCACTTAATGGATAAAAACCACCGTTTTTACACTTAAACACTCAAAGTTATACAAGTTTTGTCAATTAATTTAATGCCGCCAATGTGCCATTTTTCACGTTCCCGCCAAAACTCCACTTTATTTTTGTTCTATGACAGTTTTATGACAATAAACCTTCGAGAATCTAGCCAAAGGAGATGTTAATGCAAGGCATACCCCTCTGCTGGCCATATAACCTTCTTGGCCATTCTCGTTAAATAAAACTATAAGCTGTATTTGATAACTGTTTGCATATTTTAAGATGGTATGGTAAGACGAATCTAACGATACCTTAACTGTCAAAATCCATCCAGCCGTTTGGAGGATACGAGGTAACCCAGAAATTTACATACATACATTCAAGATACGCGCGAAAAACATAACCCTTCCTTGGCAGTCGGGTATATAAAGGCTTTGTCTTGAAATTTTAAAATCGATTGCTATTGAAGGCAAATATCTAATTTATGGTTAGTTTACACGCTACAAGCCAGCGAGTTCGCTAGTAGCGTGTAAACTCGCCCAGTGTCGGATTTTTTTACAATCTGCTAGTTGACAATCCTTCTCGAAAGCTAACTCGCCGACTTGTAGCTTGTAAACTAGTTGTGTGTCATCGAAGCTTAATACTAGTGGCAGGTGTGGTCAACTCACCTTTGTAGTTTGCTGCATTTTCTGCCCAGAGCTTGACACGTGGTGTCTGTGATTTTCTTACATTTGTTGAGATTTAAGTCTTCGATGTTTTGACATGACTGTAAAAAGAAACATTTTTTTTTTATTATTCATTCATTTATTTATTCAATCACAATTTCACAATCGTATATGAATGTCTTTATAGTACACACACAAAGCAAAAATAAAAATAAAATAAAAATACAGAAAAAAAAAAAAATACAATTTTAAAATACTACCTAAACTACACTACAGCAGCAAGATAAGATAAGATAATCATTTATTTGCCAGAATGTAGGTACATAATAGGTTGTTACATGCCAATCAAGGGTCCTATACATTCTGCCTCCATTCGAGGCGTGCAAAATTATATTTAAACTAAAGAAAGAAGCAAACCTACTAACTACATACTATCCTATGTCACTAAACCTATCTTGTCATAAACTCGTCAATTGTATAGAAGCACCCCTCCAACAAAAGGTTTCTCAGTTATTTTTAAACACGTTTGGACTGTTAATTGTTTTCATCTCATTAGGTAGAGCATTATATAACAGTTAAAGTTACCTTGTTTAAGGCGTATTGTACCTCTTTCTATACTTGCAATCTGTGGGTCAAATATACGCAGAAAACCTACAATGCTCTACGGGTCCAATATAACAACGGTTTCAGGATGCTGTTGGGGCTTCTACGATATTGTAGCGGTTCAGGGATGTTCGCAGACGCGCGCACTAACGACTTTCATGCAATAATGCGAAATAGAACTGCATCCCTGGTAAGCCGCATCCGAGGAAGCACCAACGGCCTTCTGAAGGATGTTGCCACCAACTTACAGTCTGCCATCATGAGGCACTGGATGGCGATTATTAAACCTATTAATAAACTGGTAACACAATAAATAAATAGATTTTCAATAGAAATTATAATTGAATAAAGTTGCCCACATACCTAAGGTGTACCACATACTAAATGCCTAGAGTGTAAAATGTGTTGTTTTTGGTTTTTGGTTTTCTTTCTTTTTGTCATGAGGTATTCTTTGTTTTCATTTAAATTGTTTGTGTTAATTTTCTGTGTGACATTTTAATTTTAATTTAATTGTATTGTATTTTATTGATCTCAATCTGAAATGAAATTTGATTTATTTATTTATTATAGAGAAGAAGCTTGATAACGACATTATTTCTACTAAATCATAGTATACAGGGTCAGCCAAAAGTGACATCAAAAAATTTTTTTTAGATTCCTCACATCTGGGTGTATCCGAAAATACCACATGTATGTTCCGCGATTTTTAGTAGTTTAGAAGTTATGATTTTTTTTATGTGTATTTTCGAATTTACTTCCGGAAAACCTTAAAAAAATCTTAACTTAATTAATAGTAAGATTTGTTTTTTTTTTTTTTCTCAAACATGATTGTCTTGAATTACTCTTTCATACGTTATAATCAACTACACAACATTCTTCATTACAAGTTACCGAAAAAAGGGTCGAAAGTGAATATTTTAGGTTTGAGTTGAACAGAGTAAAAGTTTCAAAATTTTCTCAACAGTACAAAATTATTGTTTCATAGGTTCAAACTACTTTTACAAACTTCAACACTTTGTCAGCCTGCCAAATAATAAAAAAAATATTGCTCTTAATGGGCAATTTTACGATGAATTTGGCACCGAACTTAGTTAAGTGAGCATGGGTAAAGATAAAAATTGTTCGAAAACCCAGGTGAGGAGAAAAACATTTTTTGACGTCACTTTTTGGATGACCCTGTATTTATATATATTACTCTGTAGTTCTGCGTATTTGTATTTACAAGAAAATATATATACCTAAGTTAGTATAGTATTATAATTATTATCTGTGCCTAAGTATAGTATCAGCCATCTGGTTCCCAAAGTACAAGCTCTGCTTAGATTGGGGCTAGATGGCGTTGTATGAAATGTCCAAAATATTTATTTATAATTAGTACGTAACCGTTTTATTTAGAGTAAAATAAATAAATGATATACGTACCTGTGCCAATGTTTTCATGGATCCGTCTCCGATGCTCTCGCACCCTCGCAGCGACAACTGGCGGAGGAACCCTCCGCATCGCACCGATAGGTTCTCTATCACTGGACCCTAAAAAAAAATTGAATTTAAAATATACAAAAACTAACATGCTTATGTTTAAAAAAACTGAAAACCCGACTGCGAAATAATTTGTTATACATTCATTGCCAATTCATTACTCCAAAAACCTTTATTTTGATACCCTACTCGATGGGTTTGGAAAGCAAAAAATTATTAACGACTTACTATTTACTCCAAAAATTTTGAGTATTTTTTTTTAACCCTAAAAACACTGGTGATTGAGACGAATCTTACGATACCTTTACTGTCAAAATCCATCCAGCCGTTTGGAGGATACGAGGTAACACAGAAATTTACATACATACGTACAAGATACGCGCGAAAAACATAACCCTTTCTTGGCAGTCGGGTAAAAACATACGCTAAAGAGTAAGAAACATGAAAATATTCACATCTGAAAGCGTCGATGACACAGGGCTAGTTTACAAGCTACTAGCAAACTCCCTGGCTTGTAGCTTGTAAACTAGCTCTGTGTCATCGACGCTTAACAAGGTTAATAAAATAATAATGATGAGAAACTGTAAAAAGTATTTAGTTGTACCTCCACATCTCTCTGAAATTCGAAGAGGTCAATCCGTTGCCAATTGGAGCCGTCCAGTGCAAGAATGTTCCATAATTTTGACACCTGCAAATATTATAATGATATAATATAACCCTTCCTTGGCAGTTGGGTAATAACAATAAGATTTAATATTAATAAATGGGATAATAATAATAAACATATAGTTTTTATAAGGAATTTTAAGATTTTGAATGGCGTTATAGCAATGCATAATTCATAGATCCAGATGGTGAAAATAAATGTTTTTGAGTTTTTGCTCGATCCCACTTATTTTACGATATATAGTCTCAAAAACCCAATAATTTCTATAAACTTTACCCTACCCGAAACACAGTAATCAATGCATTTCATGCTGATACACAGTTATGCTTTCAGTAACCGTAACGTTACCTGTGCACACCGACACAGCGAGATAACATCCAGGTAAGACAGGATCCGGAGTAGCAACTCTTTGGGAAGTTTCCGGTTGATGTGGTTTTCATCTTCCCCAGAGAATCTGGTGATCTGAAACCAAATCACATTTATAAACCAGCTGGCACAGGTCTGTTACAGAAAGCTGGCATGTACAACACATTCACACGTGCGCTTGTGTTTGTGTTGTGTCTGTGAATAAGAGCGTGTCTGTCTCTCTCGCGCGCGCTCAAGCTTATGAGTATGAAGGAGACAGGTATTGTTTTGATTTTGCTACTGTTTATAAATTGTGTTATAGTGATAGTGAAATTGCATTAGTGTGAGTACTTGACAGTGCCAGCTTTCGTTGACCGACCTGTAGGTACCTTGTATAATCGAGAATATGAATTAGAGTGTTATGTTAATCGATGGATTCCCATCAAGTAACACCCAAACGAGTGTTACTCGGTGGGTTTTTTTTCCATTGATTAACACCCATGTAGTGGTGTTCCCACCATGCCATACAACATTGAAAGAATTATTAATTAGTATATTGAATTTTTTTTTCATTCTATGACATGCCGGTTTCCTCACAATGATGTTTTCCTTCACCATTATGAGAATGTGGGAGCACATGGTGTTTCATGACCTCTACTACAATTCGAACCTGCAACCAATCAGACTTATTTTTATATGATACTTATATCTCCGAAACCACTTTTCTGATGTTTATGAAATTTGGCATGTGGGTAGGTAATTTCATAATAATTTTATGAGTTTGTAAATGAGCTGAATCGGTAAAGTGGTTTAGGAAGTATTAGGCGCGTGAGGTCATAGTTCTAGGCAAACCAAAAGTGTAAGAGAAAGAGTCAAATTTGATAAGAGATATTATCAATTTGGGACAAATATATTACATAGGTTTCTAATAAATAAAGATATGTAATTATAAACAATAACAATGGTATCTTATCTTATCATGCACATGAATTATGTCTATAATTCTTTTAATTACTAATCGTCTTATCAGTTCTTTTACATGGAAAAAAGAAATGTTTTATATACATAGATAACAGCCTGGTCCTGACTGAGTAACTGACAGACAACGCACAGGTCAAATCAATGAACGTAGAGACTTGAAATTTGGAGGCTATGTTTGTCAAGAAGTGAAAGTAACTAAAGAACAAAATTTAGTTAATTCATAACACAAACAAAGTTTCGGGTGTCAGTTTATTGGGTATGTAAACAGTAGGTACTTACTTAACTAAGAAAATAGGGCTAGTATTGTATCAAGTCACTGAACTTACTTTTTAAAACCTCCCAAATTATGGGTTGGGGCGTAGCAAACGAGGCACTGAGGCAAAAAGACTTAGCATAATAGCCTATAATGTTCCCACTGCTGGGACTCAAGCCTACTCTCGGCAGGAGAGCGAATGGGTCTTAATCCACCACGCGGACCCAAAGCAGATTGGTGGATGTCACATGCCATACAATTTTTTTATGTACTTTGACATGCCGGTTTGCTCACGATGTTTTCCTTGACCATTGCGAGAATGTGGGTTGCATACATAGATTTTTTCGACTTCCTAAAGTTCGAAAACATGTGTCGAGTTCACGAAAGGAGCCTCTTCGAGGCGCACGTGAAATCCTTTCACCACACTGGTTCGAAGGAACTAGTGACACGATAAGAAGAAAAACTGTAAACAATCTAAAATATCTAAATCTTATTTGAGACCCGTTTGCGACACTGACCAAATTATGGCAAAGACAAATAATTTATACATCCAAGTGGGTAATTCAAGTCTTATTATCGTAACAATCACGGTAACGGTACGCGAGTTCAGCGTCCGCGTAGAGGTCATTTACACGACATGAACAAAGAAAACCGTAGCTTCCTTGATTTTCTCCATACCGCACATGTTAAGCAAATTAAATGAAGAAATATTCAGATTTTAGACGCGCAATTCGGATGTGGCTGAATACAACGATGCGCTTTTGCATTTTTCTATAAAATTAAAAAAAGAATCTGTTTACGATGCAAGTAACATTGTAACGACGTAATTTCGGTATTAAATAGCGACTTTATGGACCATTGAGTCCGTGTAGGGCTCTTATTCCCATAGAACAAAGGAACAGGCCCTTTATCCATCTATAGTCAGCTGGTTTTACAAAACAACAAACAATAGATTTATTGATTCATCCTACTTACTTCAAATTTGCTCCGCCCAGAGTGGGACATATTCGGGAACGGCGTCACTTTAGCCACAATGTATAATTTTCACAACACCGGTGGAAATGTTATTGCGAAACGCGAGCAAACAAATATGGTGGATTTTATTTTGATTTTCGCAGCAAGAAAACTCAACGAGCGATTGTCATCCTTCATCAGCTGCGACTGGTGTTGCAAGTTTATGGAAAAGTACTCCCCATCTGTCACTCTGAAATCACCCGATAAAAATATTTGATTGTACAATAATGTTTTATTATGGGAGTTTTAAAAGAACTTTTTAGGTATGTTTATTAAAAAAAAACTATGCATAAAGTGTTTAATCGATTATAATTCTAATAAAGGAGTGCAAAACAACTCTAGTAGATGCATTAAAATCTTATCTTCCATCGAACAATCAACATTGTAGTAGAAAGTTTGCCACAAATCCTCAATCGTAGACCTTTGTCAAGGCTGTTTGTCAACTCTTATGCATATTGCACACAAGCTCGATCAACTCAAAATTAACTCGGATTAAAGTAGATTCTCCAAAGCTGGCAGCCCTAAACTATGTTCCAGCGCCGTTTGGAAAAACATATGATTTTTAGCATTAACTATCTGTCAAAATATACTTATCTCTTTTTGAATTGAGCTCGTTTCCGTTTCCGGATTTATACAAACTCTTTGTTATGTTTCCTGGCGAGGTTTTACGAATTCCAAAAAGGTTACTATCGATTGCCAAGAATTTTTGATCAGGTTATACAACCCCGACCAATCTTCTATGCATCCTTGGAATCCAACTCATCTCGAAGTTATCTGAAGGAGATCACTTAAAAGCAATAATTGTACCTATTTGATTGCTTTTTCACAAAACAGATAGTAAGTAAGTAGGTACCTATTTAAGCTTGAATAAAAATCATAAAGTTAGAAAATATTTTAATTTGATTGCTTCCTAAAAGGGTCCGCTACAGGTTTGGAAACTTTCTCAAAAGGATAATATTTATGGTCCTGCCAGAAAGAAGGTTCTATCAGCCTAAACCTCTGATCTGTGCTGATCCTATCCACTTCTTCTTCTGTGAGTGTGAAGTCGAAGATATCGATGTTTTCTGCCAATCTTTTCAGGTTAACTGACTTTATAACTGGAACGATTTTTCTGTTCACCTGGAAAATAAAATGGTTGGGTTTAAAGCCTACCACAAGGATTTCTCACTTCTAAAAAACTTTTTGACGTGACTACCTTTAATGAATCGATAAACGCCGGCTGCATGCACGAAAACGTTGACGTCATTGTACGGTAACGCTGCTATTGTCCGGTAACGATCATTGTCCCGTTACACTGGTTGTCACGTTAAACTATCGCCCGTAACCAACTTTACAGACAACGAATTTATTTATGTTAATAACATTTTTTTTATGTTAATAAATGGCGAGACTAGCTAGGCACTCTCCTGGTGGCAAGAGATCGCGCCTGCATCACGCGGTAAGCGGCCTGCCCATATTTCCTAGATCACACGTACCGAGTACTCTGCCGTGATAGTGGTCTCGGCCGAGTACTCGGTACGTATAAACATAGCGCCGAGTGCTCGGCTGAGCGAGTGACGTAAGCTTTCACTGTCTCGGCCGAGTAATATTTTACTGTCTCGGCCGAGTACTCGGTACGTTTATACATAGCACCGAGTGCTCGGCTGAGCGAGTGACGTAAGATTTTTCTGTCCCTGCCGAGAAACATTTTACTGTCTCGGCCGAGTACTCGGTACGTGTGATCTAGGCATAAAAGTGTTACACAGGGCTTTGATTGAACACTGCTTTAGCTATAGCTATAGTATGCTCGTCCACCTTGAGACACGAAGCACACTAAGTGTGTAGTGCACGAAAGGAGCTTCTTCGAGGCGCACTTGAAATCCTTTCACCACACCAGTTCGAAAGAACTAGTGACACGACAAGAAGAAGACCTTGAGACATTTCGATGGTCAGTCTCGCCCAGTTATTAACTAGCTACAGTAGGTACCTCTCCAACCGGAACACAGTAATGCCAACCCATTACTGATTTACATACAAACACGCGTAAAACATTACTCTCCGTCTTCACAGTCGGTTAACAGATGAACCACTCACCTGCCATCTTAACACCACCTGAGCAGATGTCTTCCCATACTTATCAGTAATGGCCACCAGTGTTGGGTCGTTGAGTTTTGGTCCAGGGAGAGTCATGCCGAAGCGAGGGACCATCGTACCTAGGGGACTGTACCCCATCACTGTGACGTTTTGGGACTGGCTGAAGGAGATCAGGTCTGATTGGACCATTTGAGGATGCACCTGGAATATCAATTCAATTCAATTCAATTCATTTATTTGGGTCATTAACAAAATTTACACGGTGTCGTGCATTTCTTATTTTTAATTAAGGGGAATCCTCAAATCCGAATTCCATACAAAATGTTTCGGACAAATACTCAAAAAGTACGCCGTATTATAGTAATTTCTTCACACTATTCGTTTTGTCTATGTTTTTTGATTTCGTCAACAAAAAAAGTGAAAGGTTTCATACTTTAATTTAGATTTTATACGTGTTTTAAAATTAACCCTACTAACTTAAAAACACGTATATAATCTAAATTAAAGTACTAAACCTTTGACTTTTTTTGTTGACGAAATCAAAAAACATGGACGAAACGAATAGTGCGAAGAAATTACTATAATACGGCGTACTTTTTGAGTATAAGTCCGAAATATTTTGTATGGAAATTTGCCTTGAGGATTACCCTTAAGTAAGTATATGAACTTTAAAATGAAATATTGGCTCTCACCTCAATCTGTAGAACCACAGGTTTGATTTCCCCCTCATCCAGAACTCTTTGCATCTGCTCCAAATTGAAGTTTGAGACGCCGACAGACCTGGTCAGTCCGAGCTTCATAGCGTCTTCCAACCCTCGCCACGTCTCCATGAAGTCTACATCTGAATACGTGTAGTCTGACTGCAAATAACATTGACGACACCGTGGCTTAAGCTTAACTAAGCCACGGTGTCACTACTAGTGACCCTGCCTAAGTGCCTACGAAGCTTAGTGTTCCGGGTTCGATTCCCGGCCGGGGCGAATATTTGTGTGACGAACACAAATGTTTGTTCTCGGGTGTTGGATGTTGTGATGTGTTGTATGTGTCCATGCCACCTGCGACACAGGGAATCCTATTGCAGGGGTGTGTGTGTGTAAAAGTTTTTTTAAAAAAAAGGTAAAAAAAAAACCAACAACACGGAAATACGACACGGATGGTCGAGTGACAAGTGTGTTAGGCTGCCACGCCGGAACGATGCCCTTTAAAACGGAACACAGTAATGCTTTCACACGACTGCTTTGCGGCAGAGTATCTGCCACTGTGTTGGTACACATCTAGACAGTATCCTGTAGGGGATGCCACTCAATGGTACGCCTCCCAAACGGTGCGCCTAGCACCTCCCAAACGGTACGCCTAGTGCCTCCCAAACGGTACGCGTCTCAAACGGTACGCCTCTCAAACGGTACACCTTCCAACGGTACCTACTCACATTGAGTGCTATCGGCCAATGCATCAGGTACAAGTCGACATAGCTCAGTCCCAGTCTGTCCAGGGACTCTCTGAGTGCTTGAGGGACCTCTTCTCTTCCGTGTTGGGTGTTCCACAGCTGAAAAGAGCAGAATACGAAAGGTACATAGTTACTAGCCACTGCCCGCGGGTACACCTTATAGTTTCGTGGTTTCGAGATAAAAATAATCTGTACAAAACCACATAATAATATGTGAAAATAGCGAGCCACGATCAGATGGATTGGATTATGATGGAAAAGTCGCTTTCTTCGAAAAAAGATTTGAGATCTACATATATGGCTAGCCAAGGTCTAAATTTTTTTCCTTTGTATACACACAATTACCTAAGCTGTGTTTATGAAATTTGAGGTACTTCATTAACTCCGGGCTTTCAATATATAAACCAAATCTGGTGTGATTATATTGATCAGTTTTTCAGCTATGACAAGGTCAAAAGTGACTCCAAATGGTTCGTGTAAACTTACACACAGTGCTACTCGCCAGTTCGCTGGGCCTGACCGTGGCTTGACACACTGTCGTGTGTCGAGATCTTATATCCATAGTAGTCCGTAGTACTGGTAGTACAGTCAGCTGCACAGATATGTAAACACTCTCAAGCTCTCACATTTATAGTAAACTCTCAATTTTGCAAATAAATTCTTCTATTGACAAGATTTCTAACAAGTAAGATGACTACTTTATTTAAAAATGCACGCGTGCACTTTTCTTTGCAAAATTAAGAGTGATATCAATGTGAAGACTTGGGAGTGTATACATGTCTGTGCAGCTGACTGTACCTACATTGAAAACGCGCCAAAAAGTAAGACTACATAAATTGACCGGCAGATGGCGTTCCCACTTCATTATCTTTTGTAGTTAAAAAAATACATACTTTGGTAGTAACAAAGAGATCTTCCCTCTTCACAACCCCTGCATCGATCTTCATTTTCACCGCCTCTCCTACTTCTTGCTCTGTCTCATAGATGGCAGCAGTGTCTACGTGGCGGTAGCCTACGTCAATCGCCCGGCAGATGGCGTGGAAGACTTCTTTGTCTTTTGATTTAGCTAGTTTCAAATCCTATAACAAATACTTGTTTATTGTAATACAAGGTCTCCACGATACAGGCTTGCCTAGTGTGGGGCCGTTAATAAATACAATATGTATATATTAATAATAATATATGTTTGAATCTCTCTACAAAATGCACTGTTAATAATAGTAAATACACTTAGCTTTATTTAATTTTAGCTTGGGTAGGTTAGCTAATTGATTTGTGTTTTGTTAGTAAATAAATATTTTTTTCATTTTTTTCATTTTCATTTTTATTGTTTATTGGTAATAAACAGCACACATAAAGATAAAGTGTGGCTTAAATATGGACTATAGAAATATAGTCTCAAAAGCCCAGTACCTTCACTAGTTACCGTGCCCTTTAAACTGAACTGAGTAATGCTTACACGTAACCGAATATTTCGTACTAGGTTGGTTTGGTAGGTACTCACTCACTCATAAAGACTGAATCCTGTAGGCGATAACGTCTTCCAACAGTCAAATAAAATGGATGTAGAAGCCGTTTTCACTCTCGCTAGTCGAGAGTAGGCCTGTATCCCACGAGTGGGAACAGGCTTCTACAGCTAACCTGATCAACTCCAAGATAGGTTCCCAAAGCGATGGCCGGCATCGGTCTTCCATTGTTCAGAATCACGTTTGGTACTTCAACGCACAACGCCATCTGTTGGTCAAAAGCATTCAACTTGATTTTTTTAACCTAAAGCGTGGATGACACAGGGCTACTATACAAGCTACAAGCCAGCGAGTTCGCTTGTAGCTTGCCAAAAACTCGCTCACTCGCTAGCTTTTAAACTCGTCGGCTTATAGCTTGTAAACTAGCCCTGTGTTGTGTCATCGACGCTTTAGACAGAAAAATATGTATAGACTCTTATAACAATCACATAATATAGGAAAAATGGTAAAACCCATGTTAATTAAACAAGTTAAATTAGTAACTTATGTATGTAGCTATTTACCTAGCGTTTGATTTTCTTCTAGTCTAGTAAAATTGATTTTTATTACAGCATTATCTTACTAACTTTAGCATAGCTATGCTATGCTACAGCTGTAGCATACCTATAGCTTATCACAATGCGCACTTGAAATCTTTTCACCAAACTTGTTCGAAAGAAGTGACATATCTTGAAGAATAGAGGAAAGGTATAAGCATTAGGGGCAATCCTTAAATCCGAATTCCATACAAAATGTTTCGGACAAATATTTACGTGTAAAACACGTATAAAATCTAAATTTAAGTATGAAACCTGTCACATTTTTTGTTGACGAAATCAAAAAACATAGACGAAACGAATAGTGTGAAAAAAATACTATAATACGGCGTACGTTTTGAGTATTTGTCCGAAACATTTTGTATGGAATTCGGATTTGAGGATTCGGTACTAAAGAAAACGACAACGAAAATAATATCCTTAAAAAAAATTGCTTACAATTAGTTTATTAATTATAAGTAGTTAAATTGTAATAAAAACATTTTTACTTACCAAGACACAAGACAATGCGACACACGTTCTCCGAATCATCTCTATCGTATCGACTGCCTCTAGCTACAAACTTATCAAGTTATATCACAATTATACTTATGTTTATATTTACATTCAAGATTTCAAGGCTATAATAATAAATGGATGGGTGAACGTCCCGGATTAGAGAGAGAGAGTCGTTATTTTTATCATAACAACACAAATAGGGTCTAGGGCTGCCACTTACAGCTAACCCGGGCATTATTGACACAAACCCGGATAAACCCGGATAAATTTTTGCAGTTTGTAGCGATAGGACAGATATGTAAAAAATACGTGTATAATGTAGCTCAAGACAAAATTTGTGTCCCCACAAACGTTTAAAGGTATCAGGATACGAAAATGTTGTTATTAAATAGACGTTTCTATGTACATACTTAAATTAAAAAAAAACTAAATTTAAATAGGAGATGTAATATATTATTCTTATTATTTTCAGCGTGGAAGAATATGCTTGCTAGTTGCTTGAAATAAAATAAGCTTGTTTACGTGTGAGGTATATCTTCTTCTTATCGTGTCACTATTTCTTTCGAACTAGCGTGGTGAAAGGATTTTAAGTGCGCCTCGATCAAAGAGGCTCCTTTCGGTAGCTATGTTATTGGTAATTTTTAGGTATATTATTTATACCTACTAATTTTTTTACGTTCGTCTGTAACCTTTCCTTACCTATATAAATAGATACCCCGGATATGTCGTCGAAGACATTCAAGATTCAAGATATTTATTTACATAGTATGTTGTTAAAATAGTAATTTGCGTCTTATGTTCCACCATTTATAATGTGCGAATTTCCAAACCGATTGCTCCCCGGAAAACCCGGGAGAACCCAGACGGATAGCAACCCTATTATTTTATACCTACGCAGCGCAGCCATAACAATCAATGAATTCTATAGCTACAAAAGGTCTGGAGGTATTATCACAGAAAAACTAAATAAGTACCTTCTACAGAATTATCAAAGTAGTTAGTCTATTAATACGTACTTATCGTCTTTTTACCCAAGATGGCCAAGAAAGGGTTATGTTTTTCGCGCGTATCTTGTATGTAATGTAATGTACCTATGTAATTTTTTTTGTAACTTCGTATCTTCCAAACGGCTGGATGGATTTTGACAGTTAAGGTATCGTTAGATTCGTCTCAATAACCCGAATTTTCTTAGATGGATTAAAAGTAATTTAAATAACCAAAATGGTGGATTGTTGGCGCTAAATAGTAGGTAACTAGGTACCTACCTACCAAACCAATCGAGTAGGGTATCAAAATGAAGTACCTATACAGTATAAAAATTAAAGGAAAATACAGAAATACATAGGTATAGGTATTTAAGTCATAATGTTTATATTTAATTTGGAATAAGAATTGGCAAACAAATGTACCCAAATATACTTACCTAATAATTTCGCAGTCGGGTTTTCAATTTTTATACACTCTTAGCTTGATCTCTTCTCTAGCTTGTAAACAAGTGGTATTAACAAGTTGCTGACCGGACTGACTGACTAAGTACTGATCTTCCCAGAAACCCTCCTACATTCACTTTATGCCGACTTGCACCAAACTATCAAAGTTCCTAAGCAATTACTTTACTCGCTTGGTAGTTATTAACAGTCCAGATTGTGACCGTTAAGAACTGGCATGCGAGTAAAGCAATTTCAATTCCATTTCAAAAATTCTTTATTTCGTAACTTATTCTAGCAAAGCTCCAGTGTAAGTATATTCCTAAAAACAAGATAAACATATATATTTTTCTGTTTTTTAAGTACAGATGACTTATTTAAAAACTAATTAAAAAAATAATTATTTACTTATTCACAGATTAGATAAATAATTAGTGTCTCTTAGAAAACAAACAATATAATTTAATAATTACGTAGGCTTTTATATTAGCACTACATTTAGTAACATACTTTTACTCGGGAGTAAAGGATAGGTCAGTAGGTAGGTAAGGTACCTACCAGAGACATACAAAAAAAAATAAGATACTAATAACTGAAAATCTACAAATATTTGTTTTGACAAAAAAAAACAAAAATAAGCGAGGGCATTAAGGTAGTTTAGGTAGGTATTTAAATTATCAGGTACATTGCATTACATCGCAGGCGAAGCCAAAAGCTTTAAGCATGTCTAAAAAAGTAAGCCTTTGCCATGTCATTGAAAATGATGTGTAAAAAAAGTGATTGAAAAGTAAAAAGAATTCAAGACTCCATCCGGATATCGAACCAGCTATTTACAAATACGCGCTTTATTACTGCTCGATAGCAGCAAGTACTGGCGCGTTCATAACACCTAAAAGCCAAATAAAAAAAAAATACTTACGTTATCGTTTTCACATTTTACACAGCGCCATCTAACCCCAAACTAAGCATGTAATATATATGTCGCAGGCATTTTGTATAACTCGGCATTTTACAAACGCTCGCTGTTTTGTAATATGCCGAAGGCAAATTGACAACTTGTTCAATTCGACATTAGTTAAAATTTTAGGGTGACCATCATACGTAAGTAACGTAAGTACGTAAGTACTTTGATAGCCTTTGATGATTTTCTGTCATTAGTCTGAGCACGATCGCTTCGCTCGCGTGCAGGCGCAAAAAAAAACTTAAAAACCTACCGTCACCTAACTTTTATCAGCCCTAGATAGTTTTCTGTCATTAGGCTGTGCAAGCTCGCTTCGCTCGCGTGAAGGCGCCCTAAAATAAAACCTAATATCCTACCGTCACCCAACTTTTATTTGGGTCGAAATTTTAATCGTTCTAACCTCTTGCTCGACGGTCGTGTCTGCAAGTAAAGCACCAGATTCCATGGACACCTTAGTGTTTTTTTATGTCATTTTACAAACGGCGTTTGAATGGTTCATCAATATTGTGGCATATTATAAAATGCCGAGGCAATTTTCAATTTGCCTTCGGCATATTACAAAACAGGGAGCGTTTGTAAACGGACGACGCCGTTTGTAAAATGCCGAGTTATACAATATGCCTGCGACATTATATTCTATGGGAATCGAAAAGTGATATCATATTTTATAAACCTCTTTTTTGTAAACACATACCTACATACATAGAAAATAAATACCCAGACTCAGGACAAACACCGGGACGAACCCGCGAAACTTGGCGGAGTAGCAGTCCAACGCACTTGCCACTCGACCATCCGTGGTCCTTCAAGCCGGATTTTTTTTATAAAACAAAGATAAAAAAAATTGCTGCATGAAAAATTAATTTATTTTTCCCTAAGAAAATAGAACACTCGGATTCGTCTATCAATTTATTTACATAAGGTATATTATATTAAGCGACTGTACAGTGTCTATGTCTACTACATCTTTACATTTTTGGTTTCGATTGTTGAATGCAAACGAAACATTTTTCCTAAAAAAACTTGAAACACTTCTGTACTCGACTGTACATTCCTCTACTTAGCTAACCCAACAGTCAATTCTCCAGTCAACAGTATTTCTTAACACGGTGTGGTCAAAATATGTGGCAAAAAATGTTAGGTATTTTTGTGTTGAGTTTAGCGTCTGTGGTGTTAGGTGGGCCAGCCACAGAGTCTTATAAGAATCAATGTAAGAATAGCATAAGCAATCACCCAATACAGCATAAGCATCAGAGAATAGCATAAGTGTCAAAGAATAGCATAAGCATCAAATAATAGCATAAAAATAAGAATAAATTAAAAAGATCACTACCAACTCACATTGCTCAGGAAATGCAGCAAAATTGCTTTGCCCTACGCATATCACAAGGGTGTAGGTAGGTGTACCTACTGTCTCGTCTTTTTTGTTTCTTTATCTTGCCATTTTGAGAATTAGACATTTTTAGAATTTGCCATTGTGAGAATTTGGTATTTGTAGAATTTGCCATTTAAAAAAATGAGTCCTATTAAAGCGTCGATGAAACACAAGTTTTTTTACAATCTGATTGTTGGCGTTTTTAAAAGCTAGCGTGTGAGCGTGTTAGCGTTTGGGAAGGATTGTCAACAAGCTGATTGTAAACACGCCGATGACACTGGGCGACTTTACACGCTACATCCTTATCCTGATCCTTAGGCCATTTTGCGAATTAGTCATTCCGCGCCTAAACCTTTTAATATGTCCAGTTTGCACGGACCCCCGAACTATGAGGAAGCATGCAGCCTATTCGGAGTGGGCTGATGCCTACTCCTGCACCAGACATCGCTGCCAGCCAGGGGGGAGGAACCTGGCTATTTACACTGTGGGGTGAGTCTCGCAAGAACTTTGCTTCAGGGGATAACTTAGCTACATTACCAAAACAATGTAATGCTTTTGTTAGTGACGAGAAGCTAGGCGCTAAGAGACTAGTGAAGTTCTACGTGATATCTACAAACACGATGGCTTCACACGGCCTGTGCTATGATAACACGCGCCGCGCCGCGCCGCACCAAGGACATCTGTACGAGAGCGGCGGACGAGTCCGGATCACCCCTTTTCACGTCCTGTGTTAACACGGGCCTTTTTTTGTCTTCAGAGGGAAAATTCATTTACGAATAAACCGGTCAGGGGGCCGGAGTTATGTGGGACTCGCAGCCCTCATGGGAGGACGGAATACCCACTAAAACCCATCCGGTGTTCCTCTCTCGCCATTCTTGCTGGGCCCACGGGAGCAAAAGCCTTCCGCGACCCTGTTAACACGGGCCTGTGTTAACCGACAATACGTGCTCGCCCAGGCAGTATGGGGCCGTTCGCTTCACACGGCCTGTGGCGCGACCAGACCCGGCGCGGGCCGTGCTAACACGGGCCATGCGAAGCCGCCATAAGTGTTCTAACAATGTTTAACAACGCTTGTAAACTTTAGGAAATTTTGATGGTCTGTCTTGAAAGTCTAGTAGCTTCACAGAGTTTCACTAGCGTCGGAGGTCAGTACTGTTTAAGATTGGTGCTAATAGAACAAGTTCCAATAATAGTCAACTTGACTCTTATTTATTTTGTAGATGCAAAAGAGTGGAAGCCCCGGAATCAGCGATCGAGTGTGAAGAAGTGGTGGAAGACACGAACATGCAGTTCCCGTACTGCTGCACCAGACTGAGGTAGGAGTAGGAACAGCTTCATAGTAACATCGCTATTTTACTCCAGATATAATGTAGTAGCTAGATGTGCTAGGTGTTCTTCTGATGGTAAGAAATCACTCCTGCTCATGAATGACCACAAGGTTACAGAAATTTGAATTAGATAACTGGGAAGATGGGCATGCTCCGTCCCGGCATCGCACGGGCCTCCTACGCCGGAAGATGGTCTTAATATTCCGGGACATCTCTCGCCCCCTGAAAGAGGTGACCGAGGGGTTCGCCATAGCCATAGGCAGATAATCAAATCCGACCGAGACCCCGTGACCCTGTCTAGTGCTAATGCGCCGTCGAACCTCCTCGATGATTTGACGACGCATTGGCACTGAGGAATATCAATGGGTTTTTAGTCGGTATGCCCTGGTGGTGAGCCCGACATAGCCCTTTGGCCCTCCCCGGCGGCTAAAGGGTATGCGAAATAGCATTTTCCCATTGTATAAAAGGGGAAGATGGGCATTATCCCAGCCACCCTGAGAATGTTGTTAGGCTAGCAAAGTAGACGAGAATATTTTGTCCCAGCCCCTGCGCCTTTGGGCCAGAGAGTCTTAGATGAAAATTATTCCCAGTCTCCCCCTCTCAATGACGTTCGCAAGGAATATCAAGAAGGTAATTTACCCTCTCTTTTCTCCAGGTGCCTAGTAGTAGTTCGAGGCGAGGTGTGGACGAGGGTGCTGGGCCAGCCCTGGGAGGCACTTCCTGCCGCACCCTGGAGCCACATGTACAAGATGAAGCGACCGCCTCCAGCTGATGGCTCCTTCATACCCAAGTGAGGAGTCTCTAGGAACCCTAGTATTAGTTTTGACCGGGTTTACTACTAATTGATTGATTCAGGCGTTACTTTGCGGAAATCTATAAATATTAATAAATAGTATAAATATATTTAGTAATAAATCCGCTAAACTTTCATCTCTTCGCTGAATCTCTCGTTTTAGACTTAGGCGAGTCAACATCTCCTGAGGATGCCTCGTGTAGAGGCGAAACACGTGTTGAGTTCTTAATTAGGTTCTATGTTTTCGGCGCTTTGGTTTAGATACTGAAATTCTAAACTAGAGTTAAGTTAATTGGGACCTTTGTTTGGAAGTTTAGCGGATTTATTTCTAAATATATTATACTATTTATTGGTTTACTACTGTCATAGCTTCTTCCGCGTGCTATCGGATATAGCCTATGTGCTTCTTCAGGTCATACTCTATGCCTATACCGAACTCATCTTAATCGGTTCAGTATATCAGCAGATATGTATGTATAGTATGTCAAGAGAACGAAGTCCAAAGCTATGGTTCTTCTTAGCATGTCACTAGTTCTTTCGAACCAGTGTGGTGAAAGGATTTTAAGTGTGCCTCGAAGGGGCTCCTTTCGTGCACTCTGACATATGTTATCGAACTTTTTAGGTTATGACATGCCGGTTTCCTTACTATGTTTTCCTTCACCGTTAAGCACGTGTTTCTAAATGCACACATAGATTTTTTAGCAGAAAAATGATAGTGCTACTATATAAAGAACGTTATAGACACTTTCTTGATATATTTACTTTATAAAACTAAGTTAGAGTTGAATTACTCATTACTTCGGCTAGATTCTTATACTTAGTATGAGAGTACATTAAAACGTAATTAATGTGCACTAAACAAAAAAAACCGTTTCCTCGGTACGTGTGTGTGATCTAGGCATTAGTATATTCCACACGTATGTTAACGCCTAAAATAAATAACTCTTTCTCAGAAACCCCGCAGTAGAATCAGGGCCAGTCTATGAATTAGCGGAAATCGAGACTCAAAAGGTGCTTCGCGCGGCCGGCGGGAAGACCACAGAGACTCCAGATTGCAACGAGGCGGTACCCCGCGCCGCACCCGCGCCCGATATCGTGGTAATATGATGCATGTTATCATGCTTACCTTGTTAAATTACAGAAACTCGAAACCTTTGAGTGAAGACGTGGTTTTCATAATACGATTTTCATATGGATACTAATTATTTAAAGCGTCAATGACATACGGCTAGTTTACACGCTGCAAGCCAGCGAGTCTAAAGCTGTATAATAGTACGAGGCACACAGCTTTTTTACAAGCTGATTATTGGCGTTTCTAAAAGCTAGCGTGTGAGCGTGTTACCTTTCGAGAATGATTGTCAACCAGTTGTCAACTAGCAGATTGTAAAAAAGCCGATGACACTGGGCGAGTTTACAAGCTACGAGTACAAGCGACCTCACAAGCTACAAGCGAACTCATTGGCTTGTAGCTTGTAAAATAGGCCTATGACATTAACGTTTTCTATAGGTAGGTACTATGAGTAAACTGAGGGTCCAATGGTTTTTACGGTCACTAGAACAGTCATTGAATTCGGTTTTAATAAGTATGTTTTTGTAAAACCTTGATTATCTAACAATAGATTTATTGCTACAGATTGCACTGACAACAAACTCTGAGCAGAAGGAGGAACGCAAGAAAAGTGAAAATATTAGGTAAGATTGGAATCGAAGCTACACAGTCTAAATCCTATCGATTCACCCTAAACATCTTAAAAAGGCAGTCAAAACCAACACAGCGTATTCTTTGCCCTTTTTATTTCGCATTACTATGTTCCAGATTGAAGGGCATAAAGATAGTGAAATTACTGGGCTTTCGAGACTGACCATCAAAATGTCTCAAGACGAGCGCTGTGTGGCACGGGCCTATGGGAATCAAAGCCCTGTATAGCCTGTTATGGCTATGGGCAGGCATGATCTTTTTCACACCACGTGCTCGACAATATCCAATTACATATCATGCTATCATCAAGGTAAAGCAAAGCATTACCTACCCAGGGAGGTAATTATATATTAAAGGGAGTAAAACATTCAGATGTATCACAGAACTGTGATGTTGAACCCAAGAAATGAGGTAATGTTGTATGAAACTCTCAAGGGTAGTAATGTGATTTGAATTTGGAATGTCAAATTCGTGTGGAAACTCGTGGAAAACTCTAAGTAAAAGAACGCTCATATGGCATTGTAAAAAGGTTTGTTCTAAAATCGAACTGACTACACATAAAAAAAAGAAAAAAGTCGCGACTACAAAGATTGTAAAACAAAAGACGGTGTTGGCTGCTTAGTTCGGAGCCCTGGATTTTTGTTGCCTCGCAGAAGGTGTGAAAAGTAGAGTATGCTCCTCGGGGATAAAGCCTGTCTTCGTCTTGGGTAGCTTGAACCCCTCACGTCACTCAGGACTCTACATAACTCTCTCGCTTCGCTTAACTGAGTCCCTCGTTAGCTCAGGGTTCAATATGCCACCCGCGACATAAGACACTGCTTTATCCCCTTAGTGCATAATCTACTATTATCATCAGGAGAGCGCCCATACGCTCTTGTGGAAAATAAAGAGTTCAGATGTAATCTAGTAATTTTGGAATTATGAATAAATTATTGTATTGTTTTGAATTGTATTCGTTCATTCATTCATTTTCTATTGCAGACACAAACGAGTCCGCAAGACACCACCAACCGCTATGCCCTTCTACGACGATGCTGAACACGAGCCTGATGCTGCTGTGGAAATGGACGAACCAGCGCCTTCTACTGAGAAGGTATACCACGAATTTGAATTCGAATTTATTTATTCCCAAAAAACCCTAACATCACAGAAAAAATCCAAATCGTTATATTTTTAAACACAAATTAAAGTAACACACAATAACAATAACGATTATGGAATACGCATGATTTATGCTGACTTGCAGCAAACTTTCAAAGTTCCTAAATAATTACTTTACTCGCTTGGCAGTTCTTAACGGTCAGAATCTAGACTGTTAAGAACTACCAAGCGATTAAAGTAATTGCTTAGGAACTTTGACAGTTTAGTGCAAGTAGGCATTAAACACGGCCGCGTAGGGCTCTGATTACAATTACAAATTTTGGTGTTGCTACAGCACTTGACTACTTTGAGGCATTTTGATGATCAGTCAAAAATAAGGTAAGCTACAGTGTCCTTTAAACCGGAACCGAGTAATGCACTACTTGGTGGTAGAATATCTGGCGCTGTGTTACAAACGGTTCAACGATCTTTCTTTATCAATTTAGTCGTTGCCTTGTTAGGAATTTTCCTAACAAGGCCAGTCGTGTGAGCCAGTAAAATCAAATAATGTCTGAGGAAAGAACATATCTTGGCCTAGCTACATTACAAGTGCCATGTGTGTGTGTGTATGTATGTATATACTGTACCTAACCTACCTACCTACAGTCACCTGTACTAATATGTCTACGTCCAAAATTTTCGAAATTATGTCACATTACTTGGTCGAGTGGTAAGGTGTATTGGGCTGCCACACCGGTGTCGCGGGTTCGATTCTGTACCAAGTGCCTAATAGCGATTTGTATTCTTCACAGCCATCGGGCATTGAGAGCTCAGACGAAAGATTCTTCGCAAACCCCTACGGAGTAACTCAGAGGGTCCCTTTTAAGGTAAGCAAGCCTTCTAAAACATATATTTATATATTTACTGTATATGGTTCAACAATTAATTCACGCCACACTATAAATATTTTAGATTAAGCGTCGATGACACTAGGCTAGTTTACGCGCTACAAGTCAAGTCAGTGAGTTTAAAGCTAGCGAGTGAGCAAGTTAGCTTTCGGGAAGGATTGTCCACAAGCAGATTGTAAAAAAACCCGATGACACGGGGCGAGTTTACAAGCGAACTCGCTGGCTTGTAGCGTGTAAAATAGCAGTGTGTCATCGACGCTTTAGGATGAACCAGTTAGGCTATAAATAAAGAGACAATGTACAAAAAGTTTAGTGAAAATTGCAGTACCTAACCTATAGCATCTACGAGGTATTATAGGTTATCAATTTTGACGCTTACCGTACGATAGCAATGTATATGGTTCATTGGGCTTCAAACGGCCCGTGCTATGCTAACACGCGCCGCACCGCGCCACGGTCATCTGTACGAGAGGCGGATGAGTTCGGGTCACCCTTTTTCACGTCCTGTGTTAACCGACAATACGCGCTCGCCCATGCTGCCTCGGGCCGCTCATTTCACACGACCTGTGGCGCGGCCTGGCCCGTGCTAACACAGGCGTGCAAAAAATGGGGTAGCGAGACAAAATAGTAACCGATAATTATATTTTCTTGTACCCTTTACTAACTTTTGTTAGCTAGAACTATTATATTGCAATCATTAATAAATTTCGTTAGCAGGATCTATGATTATTGTACTCGTTACTAAATTATTCTCGCTGTCAAAAGTATAGTAATTGATTGATTCAGGCGTTACTTTGCGGAAATCCATAAATATCAACAAATTATATAAATATATTTAGTAATAAATCCGCGTCACAAACACAAAACACGTGTCGTATCTTTAAACTTTGGTTTTCTGTTCGTTGACTCTTTGGTTTATAATATAGTAATATGTACTAAAGTTCTAAACTAAAGTTAAGTTAATTAAAACCTTTGTTTAGAAATCAAGCGTATTTATTACTAAATATATTTATATAATTTGTTTTAAAAGTATAGTAGTAACCATAACGAGATTTTTTCTCCGTGTAACTACAACATTTTTCAGTAAATTTTGGTGACGTAACCCGATTACACGTTAACTTTTTCGTTATAGTTAGTTCTCGCTTACAATGTTCCTTGTATTTCAGTCACAACACCACCAGGTATCCTGGACGGAGATCCCTCAGAGCCAGTGGAATGAGCATGACCCTGGCGCTGATACTGATGCCACTAAGGTAGCCGGTCTAATGATCATCTTACCACGTTTTTGCAAGACACTTTCTTCTATCTGTCTGTCGGTTAGGGTGGAATTTTGCAACTCTAATGTCTCACAGATACCCTTGTGCATAAGAGCACGGCGGTGACTTGTCAAAATTACTACTCGGGCGAATGAACATGCCACCGGGCTGCCACTCTCGCTCGGCACTTGCTGCGTCCCCCGCCCCCCGCGCGGCGCCCTCCGTGTTTCTTCTTCCTCTAACTGCGAAGCCTTATCATTACTTATCATTACCAAGTATTACAGGGCCTTTTCTCTATCACGATTATCCAATTCCACGCTGTACTTTGCACAAACATCATTCGAGCCCATTCGAGCCAGATGTCATGTTCATTCGACAGAGTTATAGGTACCATCCTAAGCGAAGTATGAAATTGCATTAGTGTGAGTACTTTGACAGCGCCAGCTTACGTTAACCGACCTGCACACAAACATTGCAAGTTTAAAAAAAAGCTTGTATAATAAAATATTTCTTCCAGGATGGAATATACCACCAGCCCGACTTCCCAGTCTCCAAAGAACCTCCTCCCTCGAACCTGCAAGCGTTGGTGGACGCCATCGGAACTAGGATGAGGGACATCGAGAGTGTGGTGCAGCGGATGAGCGAGAAGGTGCACGACGCTGCTCCTCAGGACCTGAGCGCTGAGAAACGGTCAGTAGAGTCAGTGAGTCAGTGGGTCAGTAGATTAAGTCGCCCAATCGGCCATAAGTCAGTGGGTCAGTGAGTCTGTGAGTCAGTAGGAGATAGAGGGTCAGTAGAGTTAGTGAGTCTTCTAGAATGGGACAGTCAGGTTAGTAGAGCGGCCACTGTGTCAGTAGAGTCAGTGGGTCTACGGGTCAGTGAATCAGTAGATTCAATGAGTCTTCAGATCAGTAGAGCCACTTAGTAGAGCTTGGCTTCACAGTTTCAGTCAGCCAGTGGTGCAGCAGATGAGAGAGATGAGGCACGATGCTGCTCCTCAGGATCTGACCGCTGAGAAACGGTGAGCAGAGTCAGTGGCTCAGTAGAATCAGTGACTCAGTGGGTGAGTCAGTCAGAAGTCACTTCAGCGCTCATACACATTAAGATAGTTTCTAATGTATTTGGTAATGGTACTAAGCGTCAAACAAGTTAACCTCTTTAATTTGTTTTTTTTTCTTCTCTAATTTGACCCAAGAATTGCGTTCTTTGTCACGTGGTTCGCCAGAGGACAACTTGTTTGACGTTTAGTAGGTATATCAAAGCCATTAGAAAATACAGTGTTAGGTACGAAACGAGCCTCCTCGAGGCGCACTTGAAATCTTTTCACCACACTTGTTCGAAAGAACCAGTGATACGATAAGAAGGTACAATAAAGCCATTGTTCTAGATCTGATGGGGAGAGTTCCAAGCACCATTTGTCAGAGAAGAAAGAGATTGAGGTCAAGCAACCGAGCCCAGACGCCGAACACTACAAAAGGTACCTACTTACTAGTCGGGCGAGTAAACATGCCACCTGGCTGCCACTCTCGCTCGGCACTTACTGCGTCCCCCGCCCCCCGCGCGGCGCCCTCCGCGTTTCTTCTCCCTCTAATTGCGAAGCCTGATCATTACTTATCATCACCAAGTATTGCAGGACCTCTTCTCTATCAAGATTATCTAATTCCACGCTGTACTTTCACAAACGTCATTCGAGCCAGGTGTCATGTTTATTCGCCCGAGTAGTACCTACTATTATCACGGTTGGTCGAGTGGCAAGTGTGCTGGACTGCCGCGCCGGTGTCGCGGGTTCGATTCCCGCTTCAGGAGAAACATAGTTTGTGTGGTGTTTGTCCTGAGTCTGGGTGTATTCCAAGTATGTATTTACAAAAAAAAGGTATTTAAATATAATATCAGTTATCTGGTTCCCATAGTACAAGTTCCGCTTAGTTTCGGGCTAGACGGCATTCTGTAAAAAAAAAAAAGTTGGGCTATATTTTTTCGGATGTACTTTTAATGCAGTTGCCCGCTGATGGCCGTTACTGCGGCACCGGACTCTGAGTTGGCTTTGTGTGGAATGTCCCAACTTCTTTATTTTGACGACACAGATGGTCGAGTGGCAAGTGCGTTGGACTGCTACGCCGAGTGTCGCGGGTTCGATTCCCGCTTCGGGACAAACATTTGTTGTGATGAACATAGATGATTGTCCTGAGTCTGGGTGTTTTCGATGTATTCTATGTATGTATTTATAAAAAAAAGAAGTATTTAAGTATTGTATCAGTTATCTGGTTCCCATAGTACAAGCTCTACTTAGTTTGGGGCTAGATGGCATTGTGTGTAATGTCCAAAATATTTATTATTATTATTATTTTCAAATTTGCAGGTTTTCAGTGAGGAACCGTAGTAAGTACCTCCACAACGGTGATGGCACCACTGAGGCACCTCTCTATGCGGAAGACCCCAACGGCATGAACGGGTACTTCAGCGATGCCAGTAACAGTGTGCTGAGGCGATCCAATGGACCTAAGGTGAGGCTTCTCATACTTTTTCTTAATTTTAATTCTTTTTAAATTATTTAGCCTTTATACACGGTCAATTTTTAATCACCAGAAAAAAAATACACATAGTCAGTTGCCGTTACTGAACACAGATATGGCAAAAAAACTTGAAATAATAAAATATAATTTTTGTAATTTTTTTTTACTTAGAAAGGTATAACTGTTACCATTAGTCGTTTTCCTATGGCTTTGCATCAGGCGGTATCGTTTATTGATAATAAAGTTTTATTCATCGTTTGGCAAACCCGAGTAGGTACAGTCAGCTGCACCAATATGTATACACTCTCAAGCTTTCACATTTATATTACACTCTTAATTTTGCAAAGACATTCTTCTTCTGACAAGAATTTTGACAAGTAACAGGACTACGTTAATTTTAATATGCTTGTGTGCACTTGTCTTTACACAATTAAGAGTAATATAGATTTAAAAGCTTGGGAGTGTATACATGTTAGTGCAGCTGACTGTACCTAGCTTGAGCCAGCTCGCTGCAGCTCAGCTCGGGCGCTGCACTTGCACTTCCGCTGTTACTGTCATTTTGTAGAAAATCTGACTGCACGCAATGCGGAAGGTACAGACAGCGTCATAGATAAGTAGGTATCCTTTGCATTATAATACCCAGCTTCAAATCCCTTTAAATCACAGTCGCGGCGAATGGAGAAGTTTTGCCTTTAAAAAAAGATTATATTTGTATAACCATATGTAAGCCTAAAAATAAGTTTAGGTATTACAATTTTTTGAAAGGATTTATAGCCGGGTGTCTTGTGCAAGGGGGATACTTATCTCTGACGCTGTCTGTACATATGAGTACGTAGTTTACCTTCTGCATTGCTCATTTAAGATTTTTGGGTGATAAAATCATATGGTGTATACCACCATTTATAAGTGTAATATTTTTTTTATGTTTTGTAGGCATAGATGAATAACGGTGTTCATATTAGAACACCAAGATGGACAGTACACCAAACCAAAATGGATGCGGTTAATGCGACAGAAAATTTTCAAACACCCTGTCAATAAAAATGAAAAACGTCTATTTACAAATAATGTTTGTTACTTTTTACGATGGAACTTTATAAACAATGAAAAAGCCTAGTAGTTTTAACATTTATCTAGCCCTGTTACTTCTCTTTTTCAAAATTTTGCCTCGGTAAAAAATATACTTACCTACTAGAAGTTAGCCAATGTGCCCCTCTTTTTTGTGACGCATTTTCAATGTAGGTATTACATTGTGTTTTGTAGGAGCCAGTACAAACCTACATGGCGCCAGTAGAAAACAGAAGAAAACATAACCAGGACTCTTCAGATGACGTTGAGAAGAAGCATAAGAAGCATTCTCATAAGAAGAAGAAGAGTAAACATGGCCATAAGAAGCACCGCGGGAAAGAAGAGAAGAGGAAAAGGTTCAACAAAATCTCGTCTACGGAGATCGATAAGAATGTGGTGTCTTTGGAAGACAGCGGTGCTGTTGTGTAAATGTGAAAAATGTTTTGCTTGTTGGGGTTCGAACCTACGACACTATGATTAACGCAACTGAATTATTCCCATGTGTCACCCTGTTCTGTCCCCCTATGGTGACAGATGGGAAGTTCTATATAACTCACATGGTCACATGATCCAAGACTTCAATAGATAGGACTGTTTTAGTGACCGTAAACACCAGTGAAAAGTCGCAGGGAAGCAAAATACGTATAATAATAAAAAAAGTCAAAAAAGTTCGAACCTACAATAAGAAACGTGGAATTTAAGATTAAACTTTGTGCAAAAAGTCTTGCCTCACAGGATTTGAACCCTCAACGTGACCGCTTAGTATGGTTTAAGAATAAGTATACCATAGTATGGTGAGGTTTTGGGTTCGATTCTCTAATTTATTTTAACTACACCGTAAATTTTTAATCACCAAAAAATCAGTTGCCGTCACTGACACAATTAAGCCGAATTTTTGACAAATGTATTTGATAATAATTGGATAACTGTTACCGTTAGTCGTTTTCCTACGGATTTGCGACAGGCGGTACCCATCATTGATAATAATTTAAGTTTTATTCATCGTATGTCAAACCCGGGTACCTAGCTCGAGCCAGCTCGCCGCAGCTCGGCTCGGGCGCCGCACTCGACCCCGTCTGCATTACCCATAAAATTTTTTGGTAATAAAAAATTGGTGGTGTAGAATTTTTAAGCAATTCAAGTACATGTATTTAATATACTTAGGTAATAAAGTTATAAACATTTATGACCTAGTTTAATTTTTCCTTAGTTCGATCTTTTGGTTTGGTTAGAAATAAGACATTTTTTTTTATCATAACTATTATTTATTTACAATCTAACGCAATTTATCACTAACAAAATGCAATAGTGTCATTTAAATACTCAGAAATTTACAGACTAAATAAACAAGATACTTACTAGTTCTTTGAAATACCTACCAAATACAATTTTAAGATAATAATAGCAACTTTGAATGTGACAAGTGGATCATAGCTCAGAAAGCCTAGTAGGCCAGTCAAAGATAAGAAGAAATCAACCTCGGGATGAGGGATAACAAGCTGGTAACTCGTATACACCTTTATTTTGGTGCTCTAAAACTAGTCTCATAAGTCACATAGAATCTCGTGTCTGCGGCGTTATTCAAGTCAAATATCACGGTAATCGGTTTTTTGCGATTATCTCGGTTCCTCCTTAATGATCATCTATTCTTCTTTTTCTTACTGTGTCACTAGTTCTTTCGAACCAGTGTGGTGAAAGGATTTCAAGTGCGCCTCGAAGAGGCTCCTTTCGTGCACTTTTTCTTTTTCCTTTCAATATCATGATGAGTAAGTCAGTCAGTGGTATTTCGCTCTCCGCCCTCTATCTCAAAAACGCATGAAAAAATGTATGAATTTGTCGCAAATTTCATGCACTACGTTTTTTTAATAGATGACAACATTGAGGCTATAGGAACCAAGATAATCGCAAAAACCGATGACCGTAACCTTTGACCTCGAATAACTTACGAAGCAGACATGTAATTTCTGTGACTTTTGAGATAACTTTTAGAACACCAAAATGAAGGTGTATACGTTTTCCAGCTTCTTATCTCTCATTCCGAGGCGAAACCCTAATTTGACTGGCCTATAGGTACATTTTGTTCATGTGCCTACTATATAAAAAAATATATGGCTTGAAGACTCCATTCGATTTTTAGTGCCACACATAGATTTAACAAAACTAAATTAGATATTGCTATCAATGGATGTCTTAATTGGACATTTAAATAGTGCCAAAAATCCAACATGGCGATAGCGTTTTACGTAGTAGATAGGTCAGTATTTATTTAGTAATGGGATTGACATTCTTATCTGGATTTTTTCATAGTTTTTTGAAGCTGTCTAAATGGCTTCACGGTGCAAAAATATTTAAATTTGTAAAGTGCCGGACTAAAAATAAAGATTATTTTTTACATAGTTTCAAATGTTCTGAAGATATTCATCGCTGATTCTCAATAACTAGCTTCTCTGTCCTGTACATGTCTCCGATAGCAGCCTGAAACAAATAGAGATGTAAGTAAATGGGCGAATCAACTTTTTTACCCACACAATGGACTGGTCAGAAAAAATATTTTGAAAAAAAAAACATTAATATTCCTTTATATTAATTTGATTAGGTCATAAGAAATATCATCTACTTTAATATCCTAGAAGGGCAGCGACGTTTATTCATATTTTAGACAGTTTTTATACAAAACAACAACACATACCCTCAAAAACTGTCACCTGAGTTACCTGCATTCAACATTACATAAATGATGAATGAAACGCGAAAACATTGCTCATTTTTATTTATTTACTCTTGCATGCATAATCAAGTATTTTGGCAAAATCAGTTTTCATATCATTCTTACATTTAAGTAAAAAACTAACTGGCTTTGGTCTCTTGAGTTACCTTTGTACAAAAAAGGATAGTTATTTCTCAATAAAACCAAATATAGAAGAATTACATATGGAAATGATTTTTTTATAGAAGCTCGCTAATTGTAAGAAAAAGTATACCGGTAATATAAAGGATAATAGAAATAAATTAGCAATTATGATTGGAAATACAATGTTTATATTGGGGACAATAATAACTCCAGAGACAAATTTGGGTAACGCCTAAGACATACATTGGTATAACTAATGGACGACGCATGATTAAATAAACCTAACTCAATAACATATAACAAAAACTCAACAATGACATTGATCCGGGACCTGTCGTCGTTAATGGCCACCTTCTTGAAATTATTTCGGAGTAGGTACACATAACTCGGCAAGAATCTGCAGTTAGGTAGAAACAATTTTGAAGTACTTAATCAATTTGGAGTCGGTGCCAAACAAACAATCAACGATATTCAACGAAAAATGTAGTTGTCTACTTTTCAATCATCAAATACAACTGATATACCTAATATAATAGGTAGGTAGATACCGGGATAAGTAAAAACTTAGTAGGTTTTGACAATTTGTTGAAATAGAGTCAATTCTACTTTATGCGCTACAAGCTTATCTCACTAAGTACACGAATGTCTTAGGAGTTACCAAGAATGTCTCTGGAGTTACCGCCAATGTAACGCAGGATACTGGTAACTCAGCAGACAATCGGTGTATTTTCATGAAAAGAGCACAATATAATTTGATTGTGGACTAGGCGTAAACTTTAATCGAAAACATATGTTAAGTACTGCCAAAGTATCTGATTATATTAAATAAACAATAATATTACATCGAGAAATCGTGGTCACTCAGCAGACGGCACAAAAAGGCACGCAGTCCCTCCGAACGTTCTTTGCGACCTGGTGGCTAGACGGCGTTATGAAAGGACCCCCTGTGACTTTTCATTGGTGTTTATCAATGAAAAGTCACAGGGAAGCAAAATATTTCGTCCACTTCGACGACATACTCTTCTACTCGTGAAGAAAGACATCTGCGAGAGGACCTTATAGAAACCAATTCAAGACATATACACAAAAAAGAAACCACTAACTCCAATTAAATCGTGATCTAACCAACACCCTTACGGCTCATCACTTCCTTAGCAACAGAGTGGTGCACAACTGGAATATACTGCCAGAGGATGTTGTTTCTGCAGCATCCACAAACTCGTTCAAGAACAAACTCGACACTTGGTTACGAACCGACAAGACTATGTTATATAAGTGACACAAAACTATTAAAAAATCCAACACTGTGTGACATAGGCACATCAGCGAAAGCTGCTCGTCTTTATAATTTAAGGTGATAATGCAGGGGCATGTATTCTTAGACTGAAAGATCCTAAAAGCAATGCTTACAAAGCCGCAAGCGGAAGCTAATCATACAGAAACATTGTAAATATATTTTTCAAAAGGTATATCTACATTTTGGAAACTGCACAATTTGTAAAACAAAACGTATATATGTATAAAAAATATGAAAGCAAACGGCACCACCTAAAGATATGTTATCCTGACATGAAAATGGCGCAATTTAGCAAAAGCATATTTGGTATGTATGGCTCCTAGGATATACAATCACTTATCAGTATCAATATTGGAAATAGCATCTGTTAATGTGTTTAAATTTAAGCTAAAAAAACTGCTTTTAATGAAAAATTATTATACTTTAAATGAATATTTTATGTACAATCTAAATGACATTGTTATTTAAAAAAAAACTAGTTTTGTAGGTGTTATGTTGGTGTGTTGTGTATTTGATTTTCTATTCATTTATTTTGACACATGGAAATTTGACATTTAAGTTTTAAATTATTTAATTATTATTTTTTTTTTTCAGTTTTGTATTGCATGCTGATCATAAGCTGACTAAGGAGAACCTCATTCATTTATGTTATTATAAGATCTTTTTGTAACCACCCTTATTCGCAATAAATAGTTTTGAAAAGGAAGCCAGAGCAGCTTACCTGTCTTCTTATCATCAGAAGATTTTCTTGGCCAAACGCATACTCTTTTTTTATCTGTTTAGCGTCCGTCAGTGTTTTGTTCTCTCTAAATGCATCTCTTGTTCTTCGTATCGCGTAGTTTCTGAAATAATAACAAAATTACTCTCGTTTCGAACTTCGGCGAGTCCACACCTCCTGATGATGCCTCGTGTAGAGGCGAAACACGTGTCGTATCTTTAAACTTTGGTTTTCTGTTCGTTGACTCTTTGGTTTAGTTGAACTAAAGTTAAGTTAATTAAAAAATTTGTTTAGAAATTAAGCGGATTTATTACTAAAAATATTTATATAATTTGTTGATATTGATAAATATATCCAGTAAGTAGGTAAACATTGTTTCACTTTGTTAGTAAAAATAAATCCAATGAAGTTTAAAGAGTATGGTTACTATTTCCTAACTTGATGGTACGTAATGCTACTTATTATGGCCTTGATAAAACTTTAATGCCTATTCCTTCAAAACTGCAGAATCTTGAAGAGTGATGAAAATATAGAGAAAACAAAGGTGTCCGGATTTTGATGATTTAGTACGTATATGAGAGATAACGTACTAAGGTAAATAATGAGCTTTTTCAACGTAAAGTCTGATAGATAATGGAAAACGGAAGCCGTAAGTTAATTTTAAGGTTATGTAAGTTCTTACTTGAAATTGTAGTTGTTGAACTTTTGAGACTCTCTCAACAGCGACTTGTACAACTGTAGTATTTGCGTTTTACCAACGCCCGAAGCCATTGTTTTATAATTTAGTAAATATTTTACACTCACAAAAATTTTTTTCAGCGACAAAAATATAAATAGTACGTTTTACGTGTTTATTTGGAATCAGCTGTTTTGACTAGAATTGGCTATATAATGAAAGTTCTAGTACGTAAAACGAAACGGTATTTCATCTGTACTGTCACTGTCAGTGTCAGCAACTGTAAGTTTTATAGTCTGTGAACCGTTTCGCGATCATCGTCAACGAAAGTCATCGTTTTTCAAAGTATTGAATTTTTAATTAAATGTATTATTTGATCCTCAAAACAACTGTAAATAACACAACTCCCACGTTTCAGACAACTATCTATCATCAAAGTGCCATTCCTTCTTCCAGGAACTATAAAAAGTGAGTATTTATTGATCTTTAAAATTCCCTCTCTGCTCTGTTTATATTATTGTTTTTTTTTTTCACAAATTCGTCGTTTTTTAATGATAAGAGGTGTGAAATGACCTCTGAGTCTGCTGGGAATCTCGTGACGCCGAGATTGCATATTAATCGCGGTTCGTAATCGTTAAAATGGATCAAGTATGTTGAACTTTATAAAGTAGGTTGATTAATTTTTTCTATGATGTAATCCTTTGTAAACAAACCGGATATTAAATTGAGCTATTGTGTAACCCCTTGCGCTATTTATAGCCATGTAACAACACTAAACGCAACCTGAATACATTCTATCTATCTATTCAGCCGGTAACACCCACTGCTGGGTAAAGGCCTCTTCTCTATTGCGCCATTCTTGCCGATCTTGTGCAAGGCGGATCCACTGTGGTCCAGCTGCCTTAACAATCATCCGACATCAGGCTGGTGGTCTGCCCCGAGGCCGCCGCATGTCCCTCGGCCTCCACTCTGTGAGTGCTTTGGTCCACCGATGGTCATCCCGCCTGGCCAAGTGTCCTGCCCATTTCCACTTAAGCCTCGCAATCCATTTACCCACATCTTCGACCTTAGTTCGACGTGGAATCTCGAATATCTGAATACATTAATTTAGTCAAAACTAGAAAGAGCTTCTATTCAGGCCTTCTCTTTCTTTAGTTATAAATTACAAGCTACTGCCCTTGGCTCAACCGATATCGAGATAAAAACGTGCCAATGTGTTTTTTCAGCTCATTAACTGTGCCCGGACTGTGACCGTAGGCACCACTAAAAAGTCACAGGGAAGCAAAAACAATTTTGTTCACTTCAACAACTTTTTTTTCAGTTATTAATTTTTTAGGAACTTATTAGGAACTAAACTACTGAACCGATTTTGATAAAATTTCTATAGAACCAATCTGAAAGTATATCATCTAAAAAAAAATACATTCAACCGAATTGAGAACCTCAACCTTATTTGAAGTTGGTTGAATCCTCCTACTAATATTATAAATGTGAAAGTTTTATGGATGGATAGATGGATGTTTGTTACTATTTAACGTAAAAACTACTGAATGGATTTTAATGAAACTTTACAATAATGTAGCTTATACATCAGAATAACACATAGGCTACAATTTATAAAGATACCTGTGCAGACAAAGTCGCGGGCACCAGCTAGTATGTTTTAAAACTACTTTCTAATTGCTTAATTTTTTAAATATACCTACGTTTTTTCTGAAGTTTGTACTGTAATAACCCTGATCAATTGGTTTCAGTTACAATTGATGTCTCAAGAACACGATGAGAGGCACTGGTATGATGACGAGCGGTACTCCTCTGGGCGGGACAGCGATGACAGCCCATTACTGTCACACCGGTAACTTACTCACTCACTCACTCACTGATTATCTCAATCACTCTCTCACTTACTAACTCTCAATCTCATACTCTCTTTTCCTTACTTGCACATATACTCACTTTTTTTCAAATTATTTGAGTATAAAACCAAACTACAGAACCATTTTCTATCGAACCGATCTGAAAGTATACTTCGATTTTAAAAATGCAGATATATTTTATAAAGGAAAGGTAGGTACTATAGATTTAGTAAAAAAAATATGTAAGTACAAGGAATAGGAATAATTTGTCACTTGTATAAAAAGAAAAAAAAAAGAAAAGAAATAATTTTATTGTCATGGAAAAAAATAAATGAACAGAAAAGGTTGAATTACAGTAAAAAAGAGTCCTCCACACAATGAGGGCCTAGCTCAGCTTTAATGCTGCAGCGTACTGGTGTTCTGCTAGACCCCAGTGGCGACGACACGGAACATATAAATCTATCCAAAAAACTACTAAGAAAAAATAAAAAACTACTAATATAAGACAAAAATCATTTTTTTAAGAGACTTAATTATACTGTACAAGTTTTGTTTTACTGGCAACATTACCTACATACGCAAGATCACCCAATTGGGTCATTTGAATTTTTTTGCCATAGACAAGGCTAGAGTGATTATAGCAATCATCCAATGGCACACTGCAATTTGATGAATCAAGCATCCTATACGACGCGTATTGCAACTTGATTGCGACGCCATATTGAGAAAAAAAAAGAAAGATGTGGAAAATTGAAAATGTTTGCTTCTGAAACATACGCCATCACGAATGCTGTATAAACATTAAACATAAACATTCATAAACATTCACACACTCACACCCTGCACTAGGATTCCCTGTGTCGCAGGTGGCATGGACACATACAACACATCACAACATCCAAGACCCGAGAACAAACATTCGTGTTCGTCACACAAATATTTGCCCCGGCCGGGGATCGAACCCGGAACACCAAGCTTCGTAGGCAGGGTCACTACCAACTAAGCCACGGTGTCGTCGTGTATGTGTATGTGTAACCCAGAATTTGACACGAGAGTAATAAATTAACATATTTGAGTATTCAGTATACAGTATTTATTTGCAATATTGGGTAGGTTACATTTTAGGTCTTGGTAAGTCAAATAAATGATGAGGATGGCCGAGTGGATGAGGCCCTTGCCTTGCGATCTCATGGTCGCGGGTTCGAATCCCGGTGGCATTCATGCGTAAATGGGTTTTTTCGGTTGAAAAAATCTATGTATGCATCCCACGTTCTCGCAACGGTGAAGGAAAACATCGTGAGGAAACCGGCATGTCAGAGGACAGGAAAAAAAAAATGTTGTATGGCATGTGACATCCACCAATCAAAACAACAAACAAACAAACATTCACACACTCACACCCCTGCACTAGGATTCCCTGTGTCGCAGGCGGCATGGACACATACAACACATCACAACATCCAAGACCCGAGAACAAACATTTGTGGTCGTCACAAATATTTGCCCCGGCCGGGGATCGAACCCGGAACACCGAGCTCCGTAGGCAAGGTCACTACCAACTAAGCCACGGTGTCGTCAAAAATCAGGGAATAAATGATTCTGTATTCAAATAAGATTTTTTCAAATCGCCGTTGTTGCCTAATTATTATAGTTTTTTCCAGGATATACGAAAAACGGCTCTACGAACAATACCCTCCTGCTAAGATGGAGGACAGGGACAGGAGACAAGGGACACTCTCCGTCCTGATGAAGTTTGTCCTGTTCTGTACCGCCATGATACTATTCTGCGTGTTACTGTACATACCTGTGTATAAAAGAGCTAATGACCAATTGTCTAAAGGTAATTTGGATAAATTAATACATAAACAGATATATGGGTCATTCTCAGTTAAGAGGTAATATGTTGTATGAAGTGACGGCATGGCATTTTTTTTTAATATTTTTACTAAAGTATATATCTTTTTTATGGAAACTTTTAAGTTGAAAATGTTTACAAAGTGGCCTGTCAATTTGTTGGTTTTATCTGGTTTTTTAAGAGACCAGGGTAAATACTCAGTACAGGGTAGAGACAAAATGCACAGGGGAGGATACTTTATGGACAGGGATAAGAGATAGACATATTAAAAACAGGGTTATTTTTAAGAATTAACTTTTTTTATTTATTTTTATTTTAATTATGAATTATATATAATCAGACTTGTCATTTCTCAGCAGTCTTTGTTTATAAAATTAAATGTTTCTTAATTGCTAGGTACAAAACATAAAAAGGCTTTTGACTTTTCCATTCAGTCAAAATAAAAATATCTATAACTTTATTATCGATAGTAAATAATGAAATAAAAAGAATCAAAAACTTGTCTGAGTAACAGTATTAATTTTTTCTTGTACTTAAACTTTGTATTGTACTCTAAAAACATTTTAATTAAAAGGTAACTAAAAATTTTTTTTTTCTAAATCTTGCGCTCAAAGACATCAATATATTCATTAAATGCATAAAATACACCACCCTCTCATTTTTAAGTGAAGGGAGGGTAGTTTTTTTAAATCTAATCCTAGGTGATTTCGAGCCGTTCTTCGCGCGTAATTTTTTTTCTAGGTGCCATTTTATCTGTAAAAAAAGTTATATTATATTTTAAAACTAAGATATAAACAATGCCAAGTAAAGGTTAAAAAAAATGTAGAAGTATTAATGAAAACGCATACAAATGTATCAAAAGAGCCAGGGGAAATACGCCAGGGGAGATACATTTCGATTGATATCTACAATAGCCGTAAAAGTATTTATTGTACGCAATTCACAATCAAACGTAACAATGTATGCACTATTCATAGTGAATATTTAAGTCTATATTAGTATTTTAACAAATAATTGCTAAATAAAACTTACCAGAGGAAAGACTGCATTCACTCAACATTTCTACACCCAGCGAGCGGCATGACAGAAATGGCCGTTAAAATGGCTGCGCAGTCGGCTTATGCGCTGCTTGCTGCTAGATTCTCGTTACATCCTATGCACTATCCAGAATTTCGACAAACTAGCAAAACAAAACTGATTTTTAACCGATAACAAAAAGCCAGGGGACGAGACACAAAACACGGAGGACAAATTTCGGCGTTGATATTATTTATGAAAAATTGGAATATAAGTAATTTTACTTATAAGAAACTTTGACTAAGTTATTGTTCTGTATAAAATTAACGATGGAAAAGTAATTATTGAATTTTAATACATTCATAATAATTGGTTTACAAATAAAGTCGGTTTGGGGACAGACCAGGGGAAAGACTTTTTTCTTGTATTAGAACTTATTGTGACTAAACTACTTACATTTATGTAATAAATTTAAGTGAGCATGTAGAAATCATTTAGTTTTAAGTAATAAATAGGTTAATTAGAAAGTAAGTATGAAAAAAAAGTGGTTTTTTGTCCTTGCCATGGAAAGTACCTCTTAACTGAGAATGACCCATATCCTAACTCTTTCGCAGATTTTTATCCATAAGCGCATTCTATGATTCAATAATACAGGGTGTTGTGGGTACATACAAATATTTTCCGTTGTTGTCTATCACTCGAGTCGTTTCATTGATCACAACACGGTGACAGCGGTGGGATTCGAACCCACGCCCTTTTGGATTTGGACTCGTGCCTAAAACCAGACTAGTCAAAAAATTAATTTAAACTCTTTTTTTTCTATTAAATAACCTCTTTACACCCCGCTTACGCCGGTGTTCTCCTGTGATTAAACCACTCACACATACACATCATGTGTATGTGTGAGTAAACTACTGAAATTATTATTAAACCACTTAACGTATACCCATCATATAAACCACCACTGGTTTAATCACTGGAGTACACCGGTGTAAGCTGGGTGTAAAGACAATTACAGAGCCGACCCTACTTGTGTTGTGGCCAATAAATTATCTATATCTTTAAAAATTATTTAATCTTAAAATATTTTTTAAAATTATTTAATCTTATATGATTTTTAAAATTATTTAATCTTAAAATATTTTTTAATTAATTTTTAAAATATTTAATTTATTTTTTTAAATTTCAGCTCTGGTAGCCGGTTGGTCGACACACACAAACAGAGACACAAAAATATATGTTCTACCCCACAATGTGACAATAATTCACGAGCCAGCCGATGTTTGCCCCAAGGAGGACAGACAGACGAAAAACAAACTATTTTTATTAATAGTTGTATGTTCTGCCACAGAAAATTTCGATAGACGAATCGCAATCCGAGAAACTTGGGGTAACCGTACAACGTATGAAGAATTAGCCAAGATTTTCAATGAAACTAGAGATAAATATAAGGATTATAATTATACGTATGATTTGTATGTCGAGAATAATACTAGTGTTAGGGAGAAACGGGATTTGGGGATGGCAAGACTTTGGCCGGAAATCGCTAAGGCGTTGCAAAACAGCCTTGTCGATGAAAAGACTGAAAAAGTACCTGAAAATGAAAATAGATTTGACGATGATATGTTACCAGAATTTGATATGAATAAAGAAATTAATGAAATAAACACAGATGAATATGATTATGAAAGTAACGTTATGAGAATTCCACCGAGGGGTTACGAAGACAACCCAGATTTGGGTAAAGTTTTGAATCTTTTGAAAAAGGATAGAAATTTCCCCGAAATTCGGGAGAATCTCCCGAGTGGGCACGCAGGGGTGGACTTCAAACTGGTGTTTTTATTAGGGTTGCCGCCTTTTAGGAATGATTCTGACGTCCAGGATCGGATTGAGGAAGAAATTGAGAAATATGGGGATGTGATTCAAGAAGGATTTATCGATTCTTACAATAATTTAACGCTAAAGTCAATTATGATGCTGAAATGGATAACCAATAATTGTAATGAAAGTGGTAAGTATATTTTAAATAGCTATTTCCCCGGTTTCACTCGCGTAGGTAGATTAATAATTTCACATATAATTTCTTTCACAACTCTAGCTAATGCGTGAAGACGGCAGTTTGCAAGAAAAAAATGATTAAAAACACCTATTTTAGTCGAAAGATCGATCACGTAAAAATTGAGCCAAAATTCAGATTTAAAGTAGCCTATTATTCTTTTTCAGTTAATAACTAACTAATAAATCGGACCCATATTAAAAAAAAAATTGTCGGTGTCTGTTTCTATATTACTTAATTTACTTATATTGTTTATGTTTGTTACTCAAGTGTATTTTTCATAAGTAATCAAAACTAGGTATTTATCGCGAATAACTGTGGTTTCAAAAGTATCCTATGTATGTATTTATATAAAAAAGTATAAGTATTGTATTAGTTATCTGATTCCCATCTTCGAGAATCCAGCAAAAGCAGGGTTTATACGTCAGAATCTGCTAACATAAATTTCTGTCATTTTTGACGGGGTACAAGGTAAACACGCATTGCACACGCGCCTAACAAAACTTATTCATATAAACGCACACTACAATAATCTCGCACACCATCTTAAAATATGCAAACAGTTATCAAATACAGCGTATAGTTTTATTTAACGTGAATGGCCAAAAAGATTATATGGCCAGCAGAGGGGATTGCCTTGCGTTAACCCCTCCTTTTGCTGGATTCTCAGAGGGTTCCCATAGTACAAGCTCTGCTTAGTTTGGGGCTAGATGGCGTTGTGTGAAATGTCCAAACATTAGGATTATCTCCTCTCATTATCTGTATGTTATCTCCCAGTGCGCTACATCCTCAAAACAGACGACGACATGTACGTAAACGTCCCAAACCTGGTGTCGAACCTGCGAAACAGGTCGCGGCAGTTCGACGCGCAGCCCCACTCCGCCACGGAGTACATGCTGATCGGAGACCTAATTTGCGGCGCCAGGCCGGTGTTGGACTCCACCAACAAATGGTAGGTTATGACCATAGACTTTTTTCATTTCATTCAACAAGACAGAGTGCTATATAACATTACAATGAAGCACTCTAAATAAAGAGGTTATAGAGTTGGGCCGATGAGTTTGGAGCTAAGATTTTACGGAACTTCGTTTAAATAAGTGAAATGCCTTATTCTATTAGAAAGTTATTTGATTACTTTTTATGTTTTATTCTCTGTATGAATTCACAATTACAGAGTAAAATATCCATCGATATTAAATCGTATAAAACGATGTAATATCGATGAAACTATCACGTTTTTTTTTTCAAAAGAACTTGAAGATAAGTACCTACTTATTATTAAATTAAGCCTTCTTCTATTTGGAACATCCAGGCCCTACACCAAATAGTACTCATATGATACAAACAAATCAATGTTACGGAAATCCCCTATAGTAGTCCAACATTGCCCATCTCTGGTATAATGTTCAGCACCAACTTTGACAGATATTCGGCTGATTCGCGGCGACAATGGCTATTTGTACGCGTTGTTTCCGGTGCTTTCTTACTTCTGTGGTTATGACTAATATATTGACTAAGTATGAAGCGTGGGCTAAGGTCTCCGTTTTAGCTTGAGCGAAAATGCTTTCTTAAGTTTATTCTGTCCGGATGTTCTCATCACGTTACGGAAACGTCGGGTGACGGGTTATTTTAACATACCCCAATTTTTTTTTGATTGGGAGACTTTGTTTCTTTGTTTGTGTGTTTGTTTGTTCGTCCATCACGTAAAAACTACTGAACGGATTTAACTGAAACTTTACGATATAACTTCTAAGCCTGAAAAGGTTATAGGCTATATCATATTACGCTACATCTCTTCAAAGGGTAGATATAGAAGTTAATAGAAGTTTAAGGTTAGTATGGAAACAGTTTTTTTTATGAGTGTATCTATTAAACTTTGGGATTACGTTCTTCCAAACAAATAATTAGATACAGGTTTAACCGGTTTTCAAAATTAAAGTTTAAATATGTAAAATCAAGTACGGATTGAAGGTGTTATTAGACCAAAAGTTGAATGATCCTGTCTCCTCAGGTCTACACAAGATTTAATTGAAAGTTGCATATTTATTATCTCCGAAGATAAGTACCGCCATGTTTTTCAGTTTTCTACTAAATTAAATGTTTGAGTGGGTAAAAAGAGTTTGAAAATGTGCATGTATTGATTGACTTACTTAGTACTGGCACCTAGCAATTCTGTGACATGTATTCCGCGGGTGGAACAAACAACATCGACAATAAACATTTCTTCCTGGTGACGAAGTCGCACGCGGGTCAACTAGTAAATAAATAAATAAATATTTTTGAGGCAATTTACATTTGCCTTCAGCATATTACAAAACAGCAAGCGTTTGAATACGGTCGTTGTAAAATGTCGAGTTATTCAAAATGCCTATAAAAATGTGACGTGTACGCTTATAGCTGTTTTATTTAAGTGTCGCCTAAATTCGCCACTTCATGTACAGTCTTCGGTAGTATAGTGGTAAGTATCCCCGCCTGTCACGCGGGAGACCCGGGTTCGATTCCCGGCCGGAGAGATACACTTTTTGCGTTTATATATTTCTCTTATATGTTTTGTTATAGGTTTACTTTTAATTTCATCGGTTTAAAGTTAGAGAAAGAGATATTTTTCAAAATTCTTCTAGAGATTTCTGTGACATGCTAAGATTTATTTGGATTTCATACCTTTTCTGAATAGATAAGATAGATTGATATTTGTTGCATAAACACGCTGAAACTTTGCGCGCTCTTAAAAATCAAATAAAAATTAAATCTTTATCTTATCGTTATCTTTATTTTCTTGATTGATTTTCCACATTACATGTTATCATTTTTTTGTATTTTTTTTTTTTAATTTTTGTGATTATTTTCTTTCTTTCACGATAAGATGAATTGTTCGTCGTTCGTAACTGTTGGCTTCCGAAAAAAAAACTTAAGTTTCGTGAAGAATAATTCTCCATATTTTAGACGCTCATTCTGGACGTCATTAAGCTTGGCCCTCATTTCTGGACGTCATTAAGCTTGATCCTCATTTCAGGACTTTACTATGCTTGGTCCTCATTTCAAGAAGTCATTAAACTTGGTCTTCGTTTCAGGACACTATTAGGCCTGATCCTCATTTAAGCTCGGTCCTCATTACAGGTACAGTCCTCGCTACATGTACGGGGGCCGCGTGTACCCTCGCTACCTATCAGGCACGGGCTACGCACTCTCGTCGCCCGCCGCGAGCGCCCTCTACCGCGCCGCCCTCAATACGCCTCTGTTCCATTTAGAAGACATCTACATCACCGGTGAGTAGTTCTCTTCTGTACAACATCTCTGCGTCGGTTATGTTCACCTGGTACTTTTGCTGCGAACGTAGAATTCAAGCCTCTGTATCTCTCTGTATGTCTCTTCCGTTGTAAATGTAAATGTAAATAATGTAATGTAAATGGCCGTATTAGTAAATGATATAAAGTTTAATACATCGCTGCGTCGGTTATGTTCGCCTGGTACTTTTGCTGCGAACAAAGAACTGAAGCGTCTGTATCTCTGTATGCCCCCCAAGTCTCTTTCTTCCGTAGTAAATGTAAATAATGTAATGTATGTCTCGGTCCGTAGTAGTAAATGACATGAAAAATACGTCTCTGCGTCGGTTATGTTCGCCTGGTACTTTCGCCCGGTGCCGAACGAAGAATTCAAGCGCTTTCTGTTACCTAAATCTTTTTTTCTGTTTAACGATGTAGGTAAGGTATGTGTCGACTTAAAAAAAACTGCTTGTTTTTTTCTCTTATGTTTGTTACCTTAGAACTTTGTTATTATGATATTTTATTACTTTCAGATTATAGAAATGTTATCAAAATCGGTTCAGTAGTTTAGTTGTTCAATCAAAATAACTGATGAAAAAAAGTTGTCGACGTGAACAAAATTGCGTGTTTTGCTTTGACTTTTTGACGCTTTGAAACCGGCTCCTTTTGAACTCCACCAGAAGCCGGCGGCTGTGGTGTGCAGAGGCCTTTATGTTACCCATCTTCTATCTGCCTCAGATAATATTCTGAGATTAGACTATGCATATGATAGGCTGTTAATTGAACGGGTCTACAAGCTAGCTAGCTGCAGCATAATAACACTTTTTCAAGCTTTCTGCACCTCATTGTACACTTTTAGTCTATGGACCAACTATAGGCAAAAGTCCTTGAATGCCCTTCGTGTTCAATACAATAACGCGTTCAGGGCGTTGTTGCGGCTGCCGCCGCGGTGCAGCGCGTCGAGCATGTTTGCCGACGCGGGTGTAGACGGCTTTCCAGCGGTAATGCGCGCCCAACACGCTCCTGAACGTGGTAGCCGACCAGATGGACGGTTGCCTTTTGCGGCATTGGATAGCACTCAGTGTTAGCAACTTATACCTGGCACTGAGTGTGCGGCTACCTGTACCTACTTGTAACTGTAATTTTAATTTGTGTTATGAGGGAGGCTAGCTCAGGGAACTCATATGAAATAAAGTTTTAAAGTTGGTATTGTTTATTAGGTGAACGAAAAGAAATTACATGGGTCTAAGAGCCCAGAAACACTTAGTTTTAGATAGTTTTAGATAAGTTAAATGCGAGCTGTGCGAAAGAATAGTGAACGCGTTTGAAAACAAAAGAGTAACTGGCAAAAAATACAGCGCGCCTGCGCGAAATGAAAAGCAAGAGACACACGCGTGCACTAGTCTATGATGAAGCGAGGCGGTAGCCGACCGCGTGACACCCGCATTGGCAGGACCCTCTGTGGTCGGGTTGCCATAGTGTGTAATTGTAATTTATTATTTATTAGTAGCTTTATTGAATTTGAATCTTAATAATGTTTAATAATGTTTGTGAAATATGGATCATAGTAGTCTGAAATAAAAAAAAATATTTTATTATTTTATAATTATGTATGGTGTGGTATGTGTCGGCAGGTATGTGCGCCCTCCGCGCGTCCCCCCGCCTGCCCCCGCGCGACGACCCCTCCTTCTCGTACAGCTCGGCCCCGCCCCCCGCGTGCGCCGCCCACGCGCGCGCCACCTCGCACCGCGTGTCCGCGCCGCTCATGCGCTCGCTGCACGCCGCGCTGCGCCGCCCCGCGCTCGTGGACAGGTGAGCCACTACTGAGCCAGTGTAGGTGACGCGCCACCTCGCACCGCGTGTCCGCGCCGCTCATGCGCTCGCTGCACGCCGCGCTGCGCCGCCCCGCGCTCGTGGACAGGTGAGCCACTACTGAGCCAGTGTAGGTGACGCGCCACCTCGCACCGCGTGTCCGCGCCGCTCATGCGCTCGCTGCACGCCGCGCTGCGCCGCCCCGCGCTCGTGGACAGGTGAGCCACTACTGAGCCAGTGTAGGTGACGCGCCACCTCGCACCGCGTGTCCGCGCCGCTCATGCGCTCGCTGCACGCCGCGCTGCGCCGCCCCGCGCTCGTGGACAGGTGAGCCACTACTGAGCCAGTGTAGGTGACGCGCCACCTCGCACCGCGTGTCCGCGCCGCTCATGCGCTCGCTGCACGCCGCGCTGCGCCGCCCCGCGCTCGTGGACAGGTGAGCCACTACTGAGCCAGTGTAGGTGACGCGCCACCTCGCACCGCGTGTCCGCGCCGCTCATGCGCTCGCTGCACGCCGCGCTGCGCCGCCCCGCGCTCGTGGACAGGTGAGCCACTACTGAGCCAGTGTAGGTGACGCGCCACCTCGCACCGCGTGTCCGCGCCGCTCATGCGCTCGCTGCACGCCGCGCTGCGCCGCCCCGCGCTCGTGGACAGGTGAGCCACTACTAAGGCTTTCCCGGGAGTCTCGGTCTCGAAAATTTCGAGAGTCTCGACGATTTTTTATTATTTTCGAGACTTGATACTGATAGTTTCGGGACCGGGAATAACGAGACTTTTGATACTCAGAAAAATCTTAACAATATTCAGTGTAGAGTAGCCCTTAGTATATTCTAAAACAAGGATAAGACAAGGTGGTACAGTCTTATGACTTTAGCCTACCAAAAAAGGGCAAATAAAAAAAAAGTATTAGGTACTGCTGTGGAAAAAATTGCGTTTTAGAAAACGCAATTTAACGAAATTTTCGAAAAAAAACGCAAATATTGATAAATTCTGGATTACAAAGTTAAACTGTGATGTGTTCGCTAATAGGCCATAAAATGTCTAAATGCCAGTCCTATGAGTGTGCCTATAAATACTATTGAAATGGTCTCGAAAGTCTCACTTTTCCCGGGAATTTCGAGACCGCATCAAGTCTCAATTTTTTTTTTCCCGAGACTCAGAAAGTCATAGAGACTGAAAGCCCTAGCCACTACTGAGCCAGTTTAGGTGACGCGCCAGCTCGCACCGCGTACCACCGCCTACTGTACCACCACCTGAGCCAGTGTAGTGGATCGAAATTTTAAGCAATCTAAATTCTTGCTCGACAGTAAACGGAGTTTGAATTGTCGATCAGTGTTGTGGCATTTACAATTCAAATTTACAATTCGCGTTCGGCATATCACAAAACGGCTAGCGTTTGTAAACTTACTATGCCGTTTGTTAAATGCTGAGTTATACAAAATGCCTGCGACAACTACAAGTCTACGAAATGTGACGTGAACGCTTATAGCTGTTTTATTTATGTGTCGCCTAAATTCGCCATTTCATGTACAGTCTTCGGTAGTATAGTGGTAAGTATCCCCGCCTGTCACGCGGGAGACCCGGGTTCGATTCCCGGCCGGAGAGAAACACTTTTTGCGCTTATATTTTTTCTCTGGTATGTTGTACTACAGTTTTTTCTCTTTTTTATCGAATTAAAAGTTAAATATTATGTATGTATGTGTTTATACTTTTTTTTTCAAAATGTTTGAGATTTTTGGTGCCCTTCATTCAGACACGCCAAGATTAGTTTGGGCTTCATATTATAACATTTTTGTATTAGGAGGTATATTTAGCCAATTTCTAGTTAATTTTGGTGGTCCGAGGCTACATTTCGAAAAAAAAGGTAGGTAATAGGGCATTGACAAAACTCCATCGTAAAAGTAACAATTTTTTATTTTTTTTTTTTTAAAAAGGGTATATAATATGTCGTATTAATTGACGAGGTGTCTGAATTTTTTTTGCTCTCTAAAAACTCCATCTTGGTTTTATAACTGCCTATCTTGGTGTTCTATAGGAACACCGTTATTTATATATTATTATATATTATTTTCAGATGTGAAAGAATAAGATTAACGCAGGTAAGGAAGGACAGGCTTCGTCCAAAAACGCCGCCAAAAATAAACAAATTTAACCATTGAACGAACGAAATTGTTTTAGAGCGCGGAAAAAATAAATTGTAGGGTACTTAAAAAGTTTAGGAAACTTTTCGGTTTGCTATTTATTGGTACTTTGTACTCTATATATTATTTGGGGTGTAACGGGCTGTAATGTCCCATTCGCAACGAGCATGTTACGTTACACGCTGTGTTCTAAAATCCGTGTAACATACTCGTTTCGAACCGCGTAACACTCAAATGCCATGATCACACATACCGAGTACTCAGCCGAGACAGTGCTCTCGGCCGAGTACTCGGTACACACGTATGAACATAGCGCCGATTGCTCGGCTGAGCGAGTGACGTAAGCTTTCACTGTCTCTGGCGAGTAACATTTTACTGTCTCGGCCGAGTACTCGGTACGTGTGATCTAGGCAAAAAGGATTCGCCGTTGAGTTCCACGAATGCTCGCTTTGTAACATGTTACATTACGCCTCGTAACACCGGTCAGTACAGTCTTAACAATTATTTCTGTTTCTCCTAATTAACCTAAACGTACTTTCTAGAAATTATTTAAAATTTAATTTAAAAAAAAATATCGATTTAATGATTGAGGGGTTAAAATTCCTAATTTTTTTTCCGTGCTCTGAATAGTATTACAAATTTTAGCTGTGATTATAAACCCTATGTAGGTAGCTATAGGGCCCGTTTTCGCCTGCTGAGGCTTACTAAGTAGGCTTTTCTCTAATAATCTTTCTATTTTATAAAAAAAAGTATTATTTCATCGAAAAGCTATACTAAACGAACAAAATTTCAACTTATTAATTATTAATAAGGATAATGGTACATAATGGTTGAAGTATACACCGCAAATTTTTTATTACCAGAAAAAAATACGCATAATCCGTTGCCGTTACTGAACACAGATATTATGGCAAAAAAACTTGAATAAATTCAGTCGATTTTTGTCAAATAAATTTGTTTAAAATTGGATAACTGTTACCGTTAGTCGTTTTCCTACGGATTTGCGTCAGGCGGTACCCTTTGATAATAATTTAAGTTTTATTCATCATTTGTCAAACCCGGGTACCTAGCTCGAGCCAGCTCGCCGCAGCTCGGCTCGGGCGCCGCACTCGCGCCGCTGTCATTCTGTAATTTTGTAGATACCCAAAATTCTGACTGCACAGATACAACGTAGTACCCCGTCTGCGTTGTCAATTTAAGTTTTTTTGATAATTAAAAAATTGTGGTGTATATTGTATTAGAAAAGAAAAAAGATTTAATAAGTACGTAACATCGATCAAAAGTTTTATCTCGATATAATAAATTGTTTTATATTTTTTAACCTATCTTGGGGGCAACCATTGCCCAGCTATGGAAAGATATGGGTTAAAAAATGTTTTCTGGTTAAACTTCTTCAATAGTTGCGTAAATAATACTTATGTTGATGTGATATAATTCCTGCCTAACATGGATACGAATGTACATATTATCTATAGGAGTGGGACCTTAAAGATTATACAATAATCTTAACCGGCCTTTATGCCTACTTGCACCAAACAGCGAAAGCTCCTAAATGGTATAGATTCAGACAGTTAAGATCCTCCTAGCGAGTAAAGTAACTGCTGAGGCTTAATGCAAGTGGGCATTAATATCTTGCAAGCGAGTTAATCGAGTAAAGCAATTGCTTAGGAACTTTGACAATTTGGTGCAAGTAGGCATTAGTCTGTCATAAAATAAGGCGACACTACACGCTCATACAAACGTCAGTCACCATGAATCATGCATATGAATAAGACTTTTTTTTTATGTGAAAACTGGTACAAGTAAACGATGAACAGCTTTGTCCGTTTCAGAAGTACCATATTTAAACAAATTTAGTATCCAAATAAGATAGGTAAATCAAGAAAATATAATTTCAAATCAATGTTATACACTAATAGACTAAAATATAGTTAATTTATTTAAATACCCTTTTAAAAATCCATGACTGTTGAAATCAAAATATGTATTTAAATCTTATTTTCTTCAGTTAATAAATTAGTAGTTTAAAAAGTTTCATTGTCAGTCATAAATAGTTTCTAATTCAATGATATGATGACTGACCGTGTATTCACGCCTTATTATGATAGAAATGGGGTATCTACACACGACAAATTAATTGTTTCAACCTGTCAAATCATAGACAAAATTGCATCGTTTGAAGGCAAACTTTATCTATAACCAGACGAACTTCTTACCAAGTGAAGTTTTATCTTGATTGTCCTGACATTGCATTTAATGTTAATTATTTTTAATATAACTTCTGCGTGTCTTTCAAATTTATATAAATCGTTAAAAAATATGTAAAAAAAAAACGCCAGCGAGCTTTACAGTAGTCGAATATGATTTGTAACATCTGACATCTTACCTTGGTTAATAAGTAAAATTTAAATTTGCAAAGATTCTGTTTACTTCATCTTTCTGAGGTTGGTACCATTTGACGGCCAACTTCCTGTTACACACTTGCGTCCCGTTTTCACGAAATTACTCCCACCAATTCACAAAAAGCGATAGAAAAGATGTTACACATCAATAATAATGTAAGATGATTTAACAAATTGAAACAATTAAATGTAAAATGTATAGAACCCACTATTTGATTGGTGTAGATTTTTAATTATTCAATTAGATAGTTTCATAGATAGAACATTTAATTATGAACAAAAAGTGGTGATAGACAAGTTTATCGCTCAAAGCGATTTCTTCCAAACCTTTGAATCTCTTATTAACTTTCAATTGTATTTTATCTGGCTATGGTCTCTATTTAATTGTATTTATTTTTTAATAGCTCTCATTTTACTCGATAAGAATAATCAAATGTATAATAAATAAGGGTTTTTGTAAGATTATTTTAGAAATAAGTGGATTATAATTTAAGAATTATACTCCTGGAGGAAATTAACTATTTTTACATTTATTATTTTTATTTATTAAATGCACTGCAGTTATATTAGCTTTGCGTAAATAAACTTTAACTTCTTGCATTTTTATACACCAACCTCAACCTTCTTAAATTCTCGCACTAACATTTTTTTAAAATTTAGTTTACAATCATTTTCAATCCACAATATTCTTCTAGCACATAACACTATCCATTATTATTATATTCATTATTATTATTATTATATATATATTATGTATAACTGTTAATCATAATAGTTTATACATAATAGTAACTAAAGTTAGCTAAATTACTTATGTTTACTCAAATTTGACCGCAATTTTTTATTTCTTTTATATTTTTTTTTATAAATTTCAGATAAGACACCAACTACCCAGTGTGGGCGCTAGTTTGTTGAACATGCTCGTTAGCAAAGATTGCAGCTAGCATAGCATAATGCCAGTATTACAAAACTAACACCAAACTCTTCGTAGCTATTTGCAATCCGTACCACAAACGCTAAAAATCGATAAACATTTGTGTTATAAGTATGTAGATTAAAAATCATAAAAATATAATAATAAATTAAATTAAAAATGGTAAAAAAAAAACACTTTTTTATGCTTTTGCTCTATCTTGCCTCCTTTACGACATACAGCGGGTGCGAGACATTTGAGTTGCAAGATATCACCCGGAAATACAGATAGACAGACAAACATGAAAGTGTATTAATAAAATCGTGGTAATAATAAATATATAATGCGAAAATGAAATAACTCTACTGCGAAAAAAAGGTATCGATTGATGTCTATAATAGGGGGTTGATGATGCCTAAAGGACTCATAGTGTCACATCTCACCTTAAAAAGACATATGCCTACTTGCACCAAACTGTCAAAGATCCTAAGCAATTACTTTTCTTGCTTGCCATTTCTGAACAGTCCAAATTCAGGCCGTTAAGAACTGTCAAGCGAGTTAAATAATTGCTTAGGACCTTTGATAGTTTGGTGGAAGTCGGCAATAGTCTCACATCTCACCTTAAAAAGTCACAGTGCCACATGAAATCTATCTCTTATGAAGTCATGATGTTACTCGAATCGTTAAGAAACCATAATTCTTTAAGAATTACTGTTAAAACAATAAAATTAAAAAGAAATCTTAATACATTATTTTTTAGAAAAAGCTTATTATTTTAATATGATCTCAAAATGGTTGAGGTTTGTTTTGTAATATTGGCGCCAAAATATATGTATAGGACAAGACAAGTGCAAGTTGGTATGACTAATTAACTAAGTATTCTTAGTTTAAATAGCAAAATTAGATGAATTATAGTAGAAGATTATGTTATTGGTCGTACCCACTACTTGTCTTGGTAAACACAAGGTGATTCACACAGACAAAATATAATAATAATAATGTATAATAAAATAAATCTAAACAAAAATATCATAATAATTAACAAGATGAATTTGGGATTAAATAAAATTGCATGATACAAAGGTCATAATGTCCTATCTCAAATCTAAAGTATAATTATTTTTTTTGTTTATACAGGTGTCCCATAGTTCATACCACTTTATCTTAATTCAACTGTTAATTTCACAACATATTTAAAGACACGCTGTATAATGTCAAATCTGGTGTGAATCACCTACCTAAACTAGATGGTACATAACTATTTTGCTCATTTCATTAGGTTGTGTTAATATGTAGATTTTTTATTTATATATTTAAAATGATTGCTCATTTTATGTTGTGCAATATGTGATATTCGTCTAAAAATCTGTCATGGGGGAGTCATTATGTCATTTTTTACGATCGATTTGGCAACACAGACATAATAGTATGAAAAAGTCAATACTTTTATTATTTATTTAAATTATGCCGGTTATTTTGTATGAAAAAGCATTTTTTTTTATTATTAATCATCTAAAAATATAGTTTAAAAATATATTTTTAGAGAATATTATCAACCGCCAGTCGTGAGATCCAGATTTAGTTTTTTTTATATTCCTGATATTTTATATTATGCTCAATTACGTTTTTTTTTGCTAGTATTAATACACCGTTGTACGTTAGTGCCCTGTCAAAAAAGTATAATTTCTGTTGTCCTGTAAAGTACCTACCTATTTATTTAAAAAAAAGGTTGCGTCTCACCAATCTGTTTTTTTTATTATCATGTTAAAGGTTGCACTAGTTATTAACTCTATTTACGCGAATTTTATTGTTTTTATGCACTTTTTACATAATTAAATATTTATAATATATTATTTTTTGTAGTTTTAAGAAAGTACAGTGAGGATTTTAGTGCCTGATGATCTTTAAGCTTGATATTATTAGTCGGATCGCTAAAGCGTCTCGTATATTGTACTTAGTATTATTAAATAATCATAGTATTTATATTTGAATAGTAAAGGTTTGTCAAGTGCTTTTTTTTTAAAGGTATGTTTTCTTGCAATGTATGAATAAAATATTAAGTACGAAAATCATATATCTCCTTTGACTGGCAACACTGTTTGTAAAATTTGTTACTTATCATTGATAAGTTACCAATATTACAATACAAGTCATATAAAATTTTATTATATTTTTCAAATATTGCAAGGAAATATGTCACATTTAGAAAAACAATATTATTGTCAGGGACAGTTAAAAAGCATGCTTTATTTTATTAATTCTTTGTAAATTTGGTCGTTAGGTGTAAGAAAGTGTTACATGTTAAAAGTTACGAATCGTTAAACTTTTATAATTTTATTATTAATGTGTGTCATATGTATGAAATGTTAAAATCGTTGTAATACCTATTTTGCTTTTGAATGGGTAACATTTAAGACCCAAATAAAAACATTACAAATTGTATCTCAAGAAATAGATTGTGCCATTTGAACATTATGAAATAATAAAATACTTAATAAGTACAATATTAAATATTATATTAACATACAGATTATAAATAATGCTTTAATGATTCAAATTTTTAAACTTATAAAAGTAAGAAAACCTATACCGATTACATACACAGTATTATTTACAAATTTGAGTAACTATAAATGTATTGAGTATTAAATCTAATTTGACTTATTTAAAGGTTAATAATCTTAAAAAGGAGAAATAAATTTACTTTTGATGTCGAAAGTAGATTTTGCAAAATTAAACGGGTTTTGGTAAATAGAGATTAGATTTGTTTTTTATACCCAATAGTAACAAATTTTAATTGGAAAGAAAATTGTGGTAATAACATAAAATATACAAATATTTTGTTTTATTTGGCTATTATCATTAAGTATTGGCATGAAAATGTTTCTTGCTCGCACTAGAAATCAAGTGTAGGTAATTAAAAATCCCATTTGCCCCTACCTCATTTCACCCAGTGGGGCCATTGCCATTCACCGGGGACGAGCGAAGGTTACCTTAGGTTCTATATGACTTAAGTATGTACACCGCGTGCCCCCGCCGCCGCCGAACAACCCAGCCAGCATCAGTAAACTAGCATCGCTTACGATATGTCACCAAAATATTAGGTGCTGGACTAATAACACAAAAAACTAGAGGTTTTATTGACAAAGGAATTAGCCTGCGACGTATTAATTTTGACCGAACACTGGCTAAGCCATCAGATTGTTTCTGTTACGCTTTGTAACTTTCATTTACTATCATTTAAAGCTGTAGGGAATAGATAGCACACGGTGGTCTATCTACGTCCGTTCAGGCCTAATGGTAGTTAATAGACAGGATTACTGCGATTTATCGCATGAACAAATTTTCGATGTGTGTGCTGTACATTTTATTGAAGATAATATTATTGTTATTGGAATCTATCATTCCAACCTAACGAATCTTTCAGATTACCTAAAGCTGTTTGAAAATCTTCTAAATAAGGTAACGCAAGACGGCTTTTTATGCATTATCATGGGGGACATAAACATAAATTTTATAGAAAATTCGAGCTCTAAAAAGCAGTTAGTTGACATTCTATCAATATATAATTTTATTCAACTGGTTGACTTCCCCACTCGAGTAGAAGGGGAAGGGGGCAGCAGTACGCTCCTCGATCATATCTACACTAATATACCTGAGGAGCGCGTAGCTGGCCCTGCCACCTGCGTCGACACGCACCTTAGTGACCACAATAAGATAAGATAAGATAAAGTTTATTTTCCAAAAAAAGATCTTAATACTATGTTTACAATTTGTGTTAAAAATGCAGAACCTTTCTAATTTAATTAAGAACTAAGATCTTTGTACAGGTCTATTTAAAGACTTCTCGGTCTAAGCTAAGTATAGATATACTTGTGATATAGACCCGAGAAATCCCTACTTCGGCCGGTGGAGCAGATAAGTTTTTAATTACTCTAGGTAGGTGTTATTCATTAACAACATTAATAGTGTAAAAAAAAAGAAAAAAAGGTTTGGTTTCACAATGCTCAGCGTTTGACGATATTGAGGAACGTACCTAGTTTCAGATTAATGCGCAGCTATAACTCGGCCAATCGCGATAACTACGTGCGCTCACTTGATTCATTCGACTGGGTCGCACTATTAGATAAATCGAGTGGATGCTGCCACCTACTTGCTGAGTCCTTAATGAATATACTCACGTATAAATTCGACATCTGTTTCCCCCTTAAGAAACAGCCCGTCTCTCTTGGTAAACAATGGGTTGACGCAGAGACGCACGACTAAAAATATCTCCTCTTCGATATTATATATTTAGAAAAGCTCTTTCCAAAAAATGATGCTATTATTAGTAAGTTCGAGGACTATTCTATTAAGTACAACAAACTACTTACCGAAAAACGCAGAAATTATTACTCTAACCTAATCCATGATAATCCGAATAAGTCAAAATGTATGTGGCGTATAATCAATGCTGAGTTAGGTCGAAAGAGTCGAGAAAAGGTTGACTATACAGATATTATACGAGACGATAGCGGCCAGCCCTACGCGGCTAAGAAAAACCTGGTTGACGCGCTAAATCTGGAATTCGTGTCGGCAGCGAGTAGCGACCACGCCTTCATTGCTGAAAAGTTACGATTCTATGGAATCCGAGGACCAGCAACAACGTTATTAACCACCTTCATGTCAAAACGGTCTCAAGTAGTAGTAGGTGATGGCGGGCGTGTGTCCTCTGAAGAGCTGGAAAACGTGATGGGAGTGCCACAGGGGAAAAAAAAATATTACGTACTTTACGGGTTTGCTAATTGCTTTGTAAAAAAAATTGGTTGATAAGAATAAAGATTTATTTAGGTAAGTATTCAAATTTATTGCACAAATAAAATCACATTGTACTTATAAATCGGGCAGGCTTAATGCCTCTCGGGGAATCCTCAAGGCAAATTTCCATACAAAATGTTACGGACAAATACTCAAAAAGTACGCTGTATTATAGTAATTTCTTCACTCTATTCGTTTCGCCCATGTTTTTTGATTTCGTCAACAAAAAAAGTGAAAGTTTTTATACTTTAATTTAGATTTTATACGTGTTTTAAAATTAACCCTACTAACTTAAAAACACGTATAAAATCTAAATTAAAGTATGAAACCTTTCACTTTTTTTGTTGACGAAATCAAAAAACATGGACGAAACGAAGTGTGAAGAAATTACTATAATACGGCGTACTTTTTGAGTATTTGTCCGAAACATTTTGTATGGAATTGGATTTGAGGATTAGCCTTAAAGTAAACTTGTAGGTATACAAAAAAAAATACATTTTTTTTATTACTTTAGACAGCTGTTTTTCACATAGATAGTGTCACAGTAAGTTATATTTCTAGTTTTAGTAGCAGCCAAAGTCACAGAGCAGTGTGTTAACCGCCCTACGCATGAGAAGACCAGCTCGGTAGAAGAACGTCTCCCGCTCGAAGATATTCAGCAGGGACAGGTCTTCTGAGAGGAAGTTTTCTGTTTTTTTATCTGTAAAATAATTGACCTTTTAAAAGTAAAGTGACGAGACGAGGTAGATGCTCTCCTGGTGGTAAGGATCACGCCTGTACCTACTTGACCATCGCAAGTTCGCGCGAACGTCGATCGCGCGATCACGCGATCAAACGTACTAACGCCAAATAGGCGTCCCAATTAGCATCACGTCGCGTCGCGCAATCGCGCGATTGCCAATCGGGACGCCTATTTGACGTTAGTAGGTACGTTTGATAGCGGATTCGCGCGACGCGCTACGGTCGCATCGCTTGCTCGCGCGACGATCTATAATAAAGGCCCATTTACACGATACCATTTTCTTGCACATACAACGGCAATAATTGAATGCAATACATGACGCGCAATAATTGATCTTAAAGAATTGTATGTAACTGTTTACACGCGGCTATAAGTAAAAAAATGGAATGCAATTATTGTATGAAAGTCTTGACAAAAAATAATTGCTGATGTTTTTTGTTTACACCAATACAATTATGTTTAGGCGATTATTGCTGACAAGTTTTGACTTGTCTAAACACAGACTTGTATGTGCGTGTACCATTTTTCAGCGGGTTGCTTCAAGTATTGCACATTTCGGCGTTGTCAAATTTTCATTCAAGTGTTGAACGTTGCATGAACTTGCATGACTTGTTTACACCAACAAAAGTTTTGAAACAAAACTTGTATGACAGATCAAGAATGTTGCGTGTTGTTTAGACCATGCAAGTCATTTATTGCTTCAATTTAATTGTATGCAACAGGCAAGAAACTTGCATCGTATAAATGGGCCTTAATAATTAACGCCATATATATTCTTGTGATAGGCCCATGGGTATTATATAAATGCTTATACCTATATACAGTGTGAGCCAAAAAGTGACGTCAAAATTTTTTTTTTAGATTTCTCATACCTTGGTGTATCCGAAAATACCCCATGTATGTTCCGCGATTTTTAGTAGTTTAGAAGTTATGATTTTTTTAATGTGTATTTTCGAATTTACTTCCGGAGCACCTTAAAAAAATCATAACTTAATTAATAGTAAGTTTTTTTTATTTTTTTTCTCAATTTTTGCCAAATTCATAGTAAAATTGCCTGTTAAGAGCAAAATTTTTTTTATTATTTGGCAAGCTGACAAAGTGTTGAAGTTTTTTAAAGTAGTTTGAACCTATGAAACAACAATTAAGTTGAGAAAATTTTTAAAATTTTACTCCGTTCAACTCAAACCTACAATTTTCACTTTCGACCTTTTTTTCGGTAACTTGTAATGAAGAATGTCGTGTAGTTGATTATAACGTATGAAAGAGTAATTCAAGACAATCATGTTTGAGAAAAAAATTAAAAATCTTACTATTAATTAAGTTATGATTTTTATAAGGTGCTCCGGAAGTAAATTCGAAAATACACATTAAAAAAATCATAACTTCTAAACTACTAAAAATCGCGGAACATACATCGGGTATTTTCGGATACACCCTGTGTGAGAAATCTAAAATAAAATTTTGACGTCACTTTTTGGCTGACACTGTATAAGGCTTTTTCCTGTTTGAGTTACCTATAGAAAACGCTTGGCTACCTTGGTTACCTATAGAACTACTGGACGTAGAGACTTGAAATTTCAGGCGTTTTTCAAGAAGTACCTACTTAGTAGGTAAGCACAAAGATGTAGGTACCTAGGTGTCAGCAGCCAGTTAGTTGATCTCTATAGAACAGACCTTTAGGGTTGATGTGGAATGAAGGCAGCTGCGCGACGAACGCAGAGGTGAACGCCTTGCAGAGGTCCATAGCGTCTGCTCGGTACAGGTTTGCAGTTAGACGGATCAGCGCTGCAACACAAATAACGTCTTGTCGGCTTCACACGGCCTGTAATAACACGCGTCGCACCGCGCAAAAGTCAGTACGGGCGAGAGCGCGGACGAATCCGGATCAACCCTTCCCACGGTCTGTGTTGACAATACGCGCCCACCCAATTCTCAATCTTTTTTTGCCTTAAATGTTGTAAAGTTGATGAAAAATGAAGATAGTCACAAACATACACCCTGTACTGTAAGGGCAAACAAATTTAACAATTTCTTAATACTAGGTAATTGAAGTACCTAATGTACTTTTTTTACCTACCCAAGCCAGCGCAGTTCCCCAAAATAGCGGAGTATGACCCTGGGTTAATGGGGCCTCCCGCTCGTTTCTTACGAATTATTGTTTTTCCCGCAATTGATGATCAACGATGCTGAAAATGCCGTGTCTGGTCACGATGAAGCTGCATGCGAGTCACATTCATACTCACGGTAAGTCCCGTTGATGGTGTAGCTGTAGATGGTGTCTTCCTGCAGAGGCCAGTGCTGGTAGAGCGTGCGGTCGGACACGAAGTTCAGGGTGGGACAGTCTATGCCGAGCACGGCCGTGTCTTTGGGCACGTTGAAGCTGCAACCGACTCACATTTATTTAAGTGAAAGTATATTAAATTTTATGTGGTTCGCTTTGCTCGCCGCATACCTAGATATTATTTTATTTTTCTACGGCAGCTAACTTCGAACGCCACGAATTTAAATGCATCGGCAACTCATATCCACAGCTCCACGCGAACATATGAAAAAATAGAGGCTCGCTTCGCTCGCTACACATCATGCTTGCCTACCTTTGTTACTGACGAGCCATATAAGAAACAATAAGGCGCATACATCCACTACTATCTACTACTCGGGCGAATAAACATGACACCTGGCTCGAATGACGTTTGTGCACAGCGTGGAATTGGATTATCTTGATAGAGAAGAGGTCCTGTAATACTTGGTAATGATAAGTAATGATAAGGCTTCGTAATTAGAGAAAGAACAAACACTGAGGGCGCCGCGCGGGGCGCATCAAGGGGCGGGGCGGGGAAGCATCAAGTTCCGAGCGAGTGTCAGCCAGGTGGCATGTTGATTCGCCAGAGTAGTGTGACGCCCTTGATCTATAACTCTACTTTTGACATGAAAAGCATTAAAATGGGGCGTTTCGAGCCGGATTCTCGAGACCCTAACCTCACACCGCCAGTGTTACTCACAAGAACTCAGACACGAAACATCTGTCCTGCCCCGTGATCCACAAATCATTGTCGATGTAGCTCGCGTTGAAGTGGGGCGTCTCGAAGCGCATCTTCGGGATCCTGTAGCGCCACAGTTGCGCCAGGTCGGGCCTGGTCTGCCGCCGGCAGTGGGAGTTGGCACTTATGTTGTCCTGGACGCATTTGAGGTCGTAACCGTTGCCTTTGCGGTTACACGGCCGGACTATGTTTGGTTTTCCTGTACAAAAATTATATTAGGTACACTTATTAAATTTTCTGCGAAATAAGGATTTAAAGTTACAAATCGTACCTACCTACTTAGAAGCGCAAACCTTGACCCTATTATTCCCATTTTTCCCCAATTTCATTTTCCCCAGTGGGGTTAAGCGGGGATTTTCAAAATATTTCTGTTATCTCTTAATATTTTCGTTCTGCTTGGGATAGTTTATTTTTAAATCGGCATTTTACATCCAGCTGTGGGCACGCCAGTAACTGAGTAATAAGAAAGAATAACAGAAAAGAGTAGAATATCGGACTCAGTCGCACGTCTTATCCTCAACCTGATTATCCCCATGCTCCCACTTCTGATTTCCCCAGTGGGGGCGACCGGGAATTAGAATAGAATAGAATATATTTATTGATTTGTAACTTAAAAAATTACGTACTTAGTTATAGTTACAGATGGTCTATTTGTATTTGAAAAAATGTTTTTACCTATAATATAAATCAAGAATAGCCAATATTAAAAACATCACCCCGTTCTACATTTTCTTGGGGAAATAACATCCCGTTTCGCCAACACTTGGGGAATTCTGATGATAGTACTCACCGGCCAAGCAGAGCGCCGCGGTGGCGACAATCATCAGAACCTTTACCAGCATCTCGAAGCGTCTTCGGCAGCAGCCGACCAGAACACAACTGGCTCCAATTCTATTGAATCAAAGAAGTTTAACAAAATGATTATTTATTATATTTGTCCAGGTGGGGATTAAAACCATTGTTTGGAAGCAAACTTTATCCTAGGTAGACTAGGTACCACACCTACTAACTAACATTAAATTAATTTAGTTTGCGAGGACAGATGGAATTTTCTTCTTAAATTATGCCAAACTACTAAATCGAATGAACACCAATCCAGTCGCAATCTACCAATGTTGATTAAATAAAATATCAACATTCAATATTTTCAATCACTGAGTTCGATTTTGAATTAATTATATTGCAAATCAGAGCATTCTCAGAACTTAATAGTGCCTACCGCAGAAAGATATGTAGATCTAGGGTGCCTTCACTTCCTGACAAACATACCTTCTCTTTTCAAGTCACTACGTCCAGTCGATTGGCATGTGGGTTGTCTATCATCCAGTCAGTACCTCTACTGACTGGATGATAGACAACCTATAGAGGTACCTATAGGTAGGTATTAATTTCCCGATACAACGCGAGCGAAGACGCGAGCAACAGCTACCTAGTAAATGTAGTGCGTGCCTTTACACAAAAATGAAATACCAATTAATTAAATATAAAGTACCTAAATAGGAACAAATATGTATACAATGGTTGTAAAATAAAATGCCAAATTCCTTAACAATACCGAAACGAAATAATGTCTACTATTGCTTCAATTGCTTGCGTAGTACCTAACCTACTTTAGAAGCAAATAAAGTAATGGACTGAACTAATACCTACATGGAAGTTAAGTATTTATTTAATTTATTGGTACAACTTTACTCAGTGACGTCATACATAAAATTATTGAAATTTTCAGAAATATGTAGACCTACCTACATATTCATTCGATGTTTTTTTTTGTTTTTACAACACTGCACAACAATAATAATACTTAGTTAACTGAAAGTCGTAATTTCATACAATACAACAATTATAAACATAAACAAAATGATTATTAAGGAGTTATAATTATGTTGCATTCATAAAAAAAATATCAACATAATCAACGTTTTACACAAATATCGACAACCAACTTCAATCGGACTGTTTTAGTTACCGTAAACACCACTAAAAACTCACAGGGAAGCAAAATACGCAATTTCGTTTACTTCAACGATATATTTTTTTCAGTTAATTATTTGGTCATAATAAAAACTAAACTTGAGAATCGATTTTAGATAGGAAAGTATATCCTCTCAAACACAAGAATATTTTTTCAAATCGGTTTATAAACAACGTTCTGAGGTAAAAACATAAAAAAAACATCCGAATTAAGAATCTCCATTTTTTTAAGTCGGTTAAAAAAAAATATCTTGAAAAAATAAAATAAATCGCGGGGTTCAAACCAAATTGAAATGCGTTTTAGGCTTAAAAATCATTTTTATTCAATAACTATCGTACATTAATAATCAATAATATTAATTTTATTAAATACATCGCGGATACCCGCCACACACTCTCGCCCAAGCGTTAATATAAATGCACTTTTTTTTAACACATACATTCAATGAACAGACAAAGATTATTTAAATACTTTTTATAATAACTGTAAAAATTAACGATAGGAATTTATTTTGAAAATATTCCAAAATTATGTTAAACTTTCGGTACGACTTTAGTAAACACTCATTTTTTCCCATCAATTGGAAAATAAAATTCCCATTAATTGGAAAATATAATTCCCATAACATTTTTCAATGTGTTTTCGTAATCTAAAGTAAATATTTAAATAATCTTCATTTTAATTAGAAAAGTACTTAGTTTAACACATTTAGAAGTCACATAAGAGTATTAAGCATTTTATTTACCACTGATATTAATGATGAATAAATTATTACGCATTATCATTTATGCCCGAGATACACGAAGCTAGTTTTTCAAGACAGGATAGCAAGGTAGGTAAGCTAGCAGCCCTGGCTTCTTGTTAACAGAACTAGAGCTAGTAAGCTAGTCAGAAAGTATGCTAGTTTTGATTAAACGAAGCCAGAGTTGCGAGCTTACACTATCTTGCTAACCTGGATTTATAAACTTGCCTCGTGTATCCCGGGCATAATGCCCGATGCTAGTAATCTAAGTAATAAGTAAGATAGTGTTTACACGAAGCCAGAGCTGCTAGCTTGCTAGCTTACTATCACTATCTTGCTATCCTGGTTTTAAAAACTAGCCTTGTGTATTATTATTATTATTGTATTATTCGTTTCATTATGCCTTATATTGTCAAATAAAATAAAACTCATAATTATAATAATAATTGGAGCTGTTTATATCAAGCTAGTGGTATGCTATTGTATCAAAAAATACTATACCGTAAATTACATCCTTATATGACTTTAAAATGCTTAAACCATTAATCTTATACTCAGGTTTCAATGCAAATACATAACAATAATCAAGGTTTTACAAAAACATACAACAACCGACTTCAATCGGACTGTTCTAGTGACCGTAGACACCACTCAATAGTCACAGGGAAGCAAAATACGCAATTTCGTTTACTTGGATGACGTCATTCATTGATTTCAAAACCAAAATACTGAGCTTATTTTCATGAAATTTCTAGTATTTTCAAATCTGTTTATAAACCAGAAAGTACTGAGGTAAGACACATAAAAAAAACAACAAACGAATACATAATTTCCTTTTTTGAAGTCGGTTGAAAAGCAGTACAGAACGGATTACACATTGTCGAGCCTATGGCGACTAAAATGCCTACTTTCACCAAACTGTCAACATTCCTAAGCAATTACTTTACTCGCTATGAAGACCTTAAACATACAGATTCAGATCGTTAAGATCTTTGTAGCGAGTAATGTAATTGCTTAGGTTTGGTGCAAGTGGCCATAAGTCTAGTAAATTTTAAGACTAACTAACTGACTTTGGTCGTTTTCCATGATTAGGAACTCACATTTTCCTACCGTTTATGCATTAAAATGAGATTCTTCAGATGATGTCGTTCTACATTTCAGGCAAGGCTTCAAGAACTTAAAATCACAATAAAGGCCGGCGCACATATGGCGGAGCGCAGCGCAGAGCATTTTCACTGTCAAAATATCTCACTCGCTCATTTGTACATTTTTAAAGATATAAATTGACTGAGTATACATTTCAATGAGTGGAAAAACAGCTCTTCCCAATCTCTTTTTCTTATGTTAAACATATCAAAACAAAATATCTACATAGGTACTAAAACATTTCCTAAGGTTGTAGTAACACCGCCTCACTTTTTTGAAAACTACTCCGTCAATTAATATTTTAATAAATTAAAAAATGTGCGAGCGGATGAGCGCCGCGCGGGATTCTGGGCCTTAATACATTTTTTTTTATCTCAAAATCACTAACGCTTGCATTTGCCCAAAATATACTTTTTGCAAAAGCCACCTAATAAAAATATACATTGAAACCCATGTATAAAACATAATAACGCCACAATGTAACCATAATTTAAATATTAGTAGCCTAAATGAAAATTAAAGCGTTACAAAATAAGATTTATAAAGAAAGAAATAATATAACCGTGATGGTAAGACTGCCCACTTGCACTAGAGTCGTGAAAGCAATTGCTTAGATAAACTTTGCCCCAAATTAGACGATTTTTTACCTAATTTAATGAAATGAGTGGATAAAGTGTGGTTTGTTGATCATTTTGACTTTTAACAGTTAAGTAATTGCTTATAAATTCTGATTGTTTAGTGCAATTGGGCATAATATTTTTTTATGAATTTGACATATCACTCAAAACGCATCGCGTTAGTTTAGTACCTTCACTTTCTCTTTCAAATAATAAAATTACTGAAGTTGAGAATATTCAATAAGTATTTATTTATATTTTGGGAACCAACGGCAAATCAACAGGAAATCATTCTGTTTGAGCGTCGAGAGCAAATTTGTCATTTCCATTTACAAATTACAGGTCGATCAACGAAAGCTGGCGCTGTAAAAATACTCACACTAACGCAATATTACTATTATACATCTTTATAAACAGTAGCAAAAGCAAAACAATAACTGTCTCTTTCATACTCATAACCTTGAGCGCGCGCGAGAGAGAGACAGACAGACTTTTCAAGATGCGCATGCAGTGACGTCACGCCGCGTTATTCACAGACACTACACAAGCGCACGTGTGAATGTGTTGAATATGCCAGCTTTCGTTAAAAGACCTGTACAACATGAGTAACCAACTTCAACCACAACAATAAAGACTGTGAAAATATCATTCATAATTATTATTCTCAGTTTCACCGCATCATTTACAACGATTGTTATAACACTAAATAATAAACCAATACGTAAGTGGTTTTTAGTCCTAGTTTCAGATTTCTGGGAACCTTTTTAAGACTGGTTTTTAGACCAAATAACATAGAACGATTACAATAAATAAATTTACAATTTTAATATAAGACTAAATATCTACTTACACCAAACTATCAAAGTTTCTAAGCAATAACTTTACTTGCTAGGAGAATCTTAACAGTCCGAATGTTAAGATCCTCCTGAACTCATCAAACGTAAAATCTTACAATCGAGTAAAGAAATTGCTTATGCCGGGCACACACCTTACAATATACTGACGCAAGCTTAGACTTGCACAAGTCTAGAAAACTGCAAATGTACCTAAACTTGCGCAATTTTCTTCCAACACACGTTATCGTATACTTGCGCAAGTAGGTATATTAAGCAAATTTATATTTTCGCAAGTACATATCCTAAGATGTGTGGCCGGCCTTACGTTTGGTGTAAGTGGGCATGACATTATTCGTGTTGTGTGTAATTTGTTATGATAAAATAACAATTTGATATTTGTCACTTTGAGATTTGCCATTAAGAAAGAACATAATATTTTTTAATGGCGACAAAAATATATAAATACAAGACTGGATCGCAATATCACCGCGTATCAAAGCCAACGTCAAAGCGACGGCAAAAACAAACAAACAAACAAACAAATGTACAAACATCACATGGGATAAAACTTAGGTACCTAATTTACAAACAACATCACACGACAGCATCTGCTCAATATTACTGACTATCAATATTAGGAGACAATATTACTGTCTGAAACATATTTTTTTTTATAACAAGCTAATAGTTAATGAATACTGAAAACCCGACTGCCATTGGATTTCTTAGACTTTATTTTGGATTCTATGACAGTCATAAGAAAATATTCAATTTTTGTAATCTCCTTTTAATTTCTTTAATTTTGTTAGATACCCTACTCGATAGGTTTGGTAAACAAACATTTTTCAACGACCTACTATTTTGCGCCAAAAATCCGCCATTTTGATTATTTTTTTTAAAACCCATCTAAGGACACTCGGGTTATTTAGACGAATCTAGCGATAACTTAACTGTCAAAATCCATCCAGCCGTTTGGAAGATACAGAGGTAACAAAGAAATTTACATACAAACATACAAGATACGCGCGGAATACATAACCCGTTCTTGGCAGTCGGGTAATTCGAGACACGAGTAAACTTACAATAATATTGAGCAAGTGCGAGTAAAATCTGGGAAACCAATTGAGGTCTTCTTGATGTGTCACATCTTTCTTCTAGCTTTTTGTCTTTTTGAGGCAGTGATTTCGTGAAATGCAACGGACGTGTGTAACAGGAAGTTAGCCGTCAGACGGTTTCAACCTCAGAAAAATTAAGCAAATAGAATCCTTCCAAATTAAATTGAGATATCAGATGTAACACATCATTATGCGACTACTGTAAAGCGTCAATGACACAAGGCTAGTTTACAAGCTTCAAGCCAGCGAGTTCGCTAGCAGCTTGTAAACTCGCACCGTGTCTAAGGCTCTTTTACAATCTGCTAGTTGACTATCCTTCCGGACAGCTAACTCGCTCACTCGCTGGTTTGTAGCTTGTAAACTAGCCATGTGTCAACAACGCTTATGCCTAGATCACACGTACCGAGTACTCGACCGAGACAGTATTATGTTACTCGGCTGTGAAAGCTTGCATCACTTGCTCAGCCAAGCACTAGGCGCTATGTTTATACGTACCGAGTTCTCGGCATATAGGTCGCTCGTTTTTTTTTAAATATTCTTTATACAATGCTTTGGTGACAAGGTTGTTCATTTACACAATTTTGACAGGATGTAACAGCCGAAACCCGTGATCATAAATCCATTCTATCTTGTAGTTTAAGCTCGTATTTTGTACACATTTTCAACATTGTCAAAACTGTTGCGAGAATCTCTCTACCCAACGACATCCGATTAATATTTTTCTATACATAAATACAATGCAGTATAAGCCCTGAGCACAATCAATTTTGATTAAATAATCTTCCTATGCCATTTAACGAAGAATAACGTGTTACTATGTCATGTATATCATGTCATATCATGTAATTAACAATTAAACGGTTTGAAAACCGATAGAACTTTTGAAATATTGTAAACGCAAGTACCATTCTCTTTATAATCAAAGTTTTACAAAAAATCGATTTCAATCAAATCAGGGAAGTAAAATACGCAATTTTGTTCAAGTCAACGATTTTTCTTTCAATCAGACCATGTCAATAATGTAGGTATTTGTTGTATCATAAGGAATGTTGCCCAATTTTAGTAAGGAATGTGCGAATTTATTTCCCATTGTTGGAAAAAGTGGTGTTGTAAAATTTCTAATGATGGGTTTTTTTTTGTTAATGGGAAAATCGCCCAATGATGTAATTTTTTATTTACATTTTCAAAATATAGAATTATAAGCGCTATTACCTTCTTCTGTAACGTTCAATAACTTATCTAACATTCGATTTTAAGCCAAATTTAATAGAAAAAAGTATGACGCAGTTATTTCAAAAGTGTATTTCAACACTGAAAATTCACCCTAAAATGCCAAATTTGTTGATATATCAAAACCCTAATCTATTATTGGCATTAGTACATTCATAAATATCAGATATCATTTTTGAAGTGAAAACTTCTTTAGGCGCACTGACCAAGATATTACGTGGGGAATTGGACTGGGCTACTGGGCTTCCGTAGTGCACGAAAGGAGCCTTCGCACTTGAAATCTTTTCACCACACTGGGTCGAAGAACTGGTAACGTTAAGAAGTAGAAGACTGGGCTTTCAACGCTCGGATGTAACACTACTTCGGGTAAAGTCAGCTGGTATAATATTACTAAGTGAAGATGGTAATGTGTCTACTGTCTTTTCTTTTACCTGAACGACATCAAATAATGGTAGCGTTACATTATAATACCACAAATTAAAGTGTCTGTATTGTTGATGCTATGACCGTGAACTAAATGTATTTTTAAATTAGCATCCTCTCTACTGTCAGGTCAATGTACTCACTGTCAAACAGTTGGAAAATAGTTGTGTTTCGTATTATTAACCTCGCCTTTGAAGATGTTTTCACTTCTGTCGTGTGGTTTTTTTTTTATATCAATTTTAACAAATTATAAAGGATTTTTCAACAAAATGATACAGTTCAAGACGATTACAAAACCTATACTGTACATTCACACTTATCTCATACGTTTTAAGGTCGAAATTTGAATGACTACATCATATACTTTAGATTTATGTGTTTGAGTATTTTTCTATAGAAAAGTTATTTCAAGTGTGCAAATAAGTAGAATTAATATTTGTGTTAAAAAATGTTTAACGTGATTAACAATAATTTTGTTAATCCAACTGTAGTTTTATTGTTTCAAATTACGATTTAAATTTATTACTGAAGTCCCAGAATCCAGCGCGAAGCTATCTCACTCGCACATATCTACATTTTTGAAGATATAGATTGAATGAGTAAATTTCAAAATAGTAACAAATGCATCGTTCCACTTTTTTGACGTCATTGTCCGGTAACGCTAATTGTCCCGTTACGCTGGTAGTCACGTTAAACTATGGTCCGTAAACCAACTTTACAGAAACCCCTTTTTTTTTCAATGTATACTCTTGTCAATTTATATCATCCTAAATGTGCGAGAGAGATAGCGTCGCGCGGTATTCCGATCCTTAAATCACTTTACTAAATACTAGTATTACACAAATTGCATGGTTATCAAAAAATATCACTGTAAATTGAAGTCAGCCATGCAATTTTGAACCTTAAACCATAAATCTTTAAACTCTAAACTCCAATGTCTTTTCTAAACCGTCGCGCGCTTATGCCATCCCCATTTTGATATTTTGTATAACAAAAAGAGAATTCACATAACAATAAAATACGTATTGTTGATAGTAAACGCAAATAATTCTACAATTCTTTAAAATAAATCAGAAATTCGAATGAATCTTTCAACTACCGTTCGAGCGATACGCAAATAATGCGTAGTATGTGTTACAGTAGCGATCTTCATCACAACACTTTATGTGTAACATCTTTCGTCTCGCTTTCCGCCAATTTGGGGTAGTGATTTCGTGAAACGTGACGGAAGTGTGCAACAGAAAGTTAGCCAACTGATAGTACCAACTTCAGAAAATCGAGTAAATAGAATTCTTTCAAATTTAAATGTGTTTCTTTGTTCTCCCGAATAACTCCTATATATTTCAATGGCAGATGTTAAACATCGGATGCGACTAGTTTAAGGAGTTATTGATGTGTGACATCCTTCCTCTCGCTTTCTGACAATTTGTGGCAGTGATTTCGTGAAATGTGACGGAAGTGTGTAACATGAAATTAGCAGATGGAAGCAACTTCAGACAAATGAAGTAAATTGAATCATTCTTAATTTAAATGAGATGCCAGATGTCACACATCATATGTGACTAATTTAAAGCGTCGATGACACAAGACTAGTAAACAAGCTTCAAGCCAGCGAGTTCGCTAGCATTTTGTAAACTCGCCTCGTGGGTTTTTTTACAATCTGCTAGATGACTATCTTTGCGGACCGCTAACTGGCTAGCTTTTAAACTCGCTGGCTTGTAGCTTGTCAACTAGCCCTGTGTCATTGACGCTTAAGGCTTGCTCGTTATAATTATTTAAGCTTTTACGTGTAGTTGTATCAAAATATTTAGATGTAGAAAGAAAGTTTCTTTGAAAGAACGTTATTTTTTTGTTAGAAATATCTTCGTTTACCAAAAACAACATCAGTTACATCCATAAAAAACAAAATATATCCCAAAAGTATAGTAAAATATTCAACAATTCCAATCAAAGGGTGAAACGGGAACAATGCGGAACAGACCTGACTAGCGCTGAGCTGGGACTCCCGGCCTTTACCTGCGAGTGGGAGATACAAATTAGATAAAGATATAGATAAAGATAAACATAGAAATAAAGATAGAGAAGAGCTGGGACACCCGGCCTTTACCTGCGAGTGGGAGATACAAATTAGATAAAGATATAGATAAAGATAAACATAGAAATAAAGATAGAGAAGAGCTGGGACACCCGGCCTTTACCTGCGAGTGGGAGATACAAATTAGATAAAGATATAGATAAAGATAAACATAGAAATAAAGATAGAGAAGAGCTGGGACACCCAGCCTTTACCTGCGAGTGGGAGATACAAATTAGATAAAGATAAAGATAAACATAGAAATAAAGATAGAGAAGAGCTGGGACACCCGGCCTTTACCTGCGAGTGGGAGATACAAATTAGATAAAGATATAGATAAAGATAAACATAGAAATAAAGATAGAGAAGAGCTGGGACACCCGGCCTTTACCTGCGAGTGGGAGATACAAATTAGATAAAGATATAGATAAAGATAAACATAGAAATAAAGATAGAGAATAGCTGGGACACCCAGCCTTTACCTGCGAGTGGGAGATACAAATTAGATAAAGATATAGATAAAGATAAACATAGAAATAAAGATAGTGAAGAGCTGGGACACCCGGCCTTTACCTGCGAGTGGGAGATACGGTACTATACAGGGCGTCCCACGGATATACCACATGGAGGGAGAGTACCTTGAATATTGTAGATGGAACATTTTACTAAAAGAAGACATTATTTGAATTTAAAAAACAATTTAAACTGCATTGGTTGAACCGGGAATCGAACCCGTTACACGAGAAAAATAATCACCTGTAGCTTTATCATACCGATCGAAAGGCTTCATCATAAGGATTATTTTTTGCTACCTATCATTCACAAATAAAAGGAAGACCATGAATTTTAACATTTGATATGATATTAAATACTGTACCGTTAATATTAAGCTTTTTGCTTATAGAGAGCAGCATTTGATTTTCCGTTCGAGTTAGTCAAGTGCTGATAGTCCATTTCCACCGTAAGTGGCGCCACCTAGCGGCTTTGTGTGGTATTTTTATGTCTACCGATAATGGCCGCTCAATTACTTCTCATTGGCGTTTTGTATTCCGCCGAGTTAACACGTCCGAACAGCTCCTACCTAGGACTATTCCATACTTATTATAAGTTTTCAATATCGAATTCGAAACTATCATTCGAAAAAGAAATAAAGTGTTTAAAAAGTGCAAAAGGGGAAAATGTAAGTACCCTCTTTTCTTAATGTAGCCGATATGGCTTTATTAAATTGAATTATTTAACGGTTTATTCCGTTCGGTATAACATGTATGTGTATACAAAATAAAGATAAAGATATTGTCCATCCGCCCAGGTTTGTGTAGCAGAAACACTTGATGAGATTCCCCAGTTACATAAGAAAAAGTGTTTAAATTGAAATTTATTGATCTAGATAGCGTGAATTTGCGCTACAAGCTACCTATATAGCTATCAAGCTCAAGCTGCAGGTCATGCAGCCCTATAAACGGCAGCTCGTCGAACTATCCGAGCAGGATTCTGCGCGTGAGTGCACTATATTCATGAAAATCGGTGAGCTACGCAAACTTTTTAAATTTTGTTGAAGTGATTCTAATAGTCTTTTCGGGTCAGTGGTTCAACGTTTATTTTCCTAGTACGCAAGTCCACGACTGGTGCTATTACTAAAGAAATTAACTTTCATATTAAACAACGTTACGAACGTTTTAATGATAGTATGAACTTGAGTACTTAACTGTTCTACGAAGTTTTTTGTCGAAAAGCCATTGACATAGGAACCGTCTGTTCCAAAAGATCCGATGACTAGTTCTAATGTAGGTTCAATCGTTTAGATGTTTTTTGGTTAGTATGTAAATATTCCTACACAATTCTCATTTAAACCACTCCAGGTGGCATTGTCTAGCAAACAAAACGGGGAAAAATACGTATAAGTACATGCACCTTACGTTGTGGGAGTAGGTATCATACCTATTCAAGAGAAATAGGTTTTCTTCAGAAAACCCGTAAGATTTGAGCAATAATAATAACTAATTTAATTGTTTTACTACTGACTTGACTACCTACCCGATTTTTATTGAAATTAAATAATGTTGCAAAATTATTCGGATTTGTTGTAGAAATCATTTCTACCACCAAGCAAGCCCTCACACAAATAATTTTGAGTCACACCTCCTTAGAACAGTAATTTTGATTTGAATACGCAGTAATTTTCTAGGTTGTAATAGTGGTGTAATAGTAACAATAAAAGCTTAACATTAGGGTAACCTATGGTTTTACAAAAGATGTACTGTGTCTGAAGCAAGACATGTATAATTTTAAAAAACATATATAGTATGAATTCTCCGCGGATTTCAATTTCGGGAACTTTGAGTAATTACAAAATTTGAGAGATGTTAAACTGCTTTAATTTACTGTACATGGAAATTAATCTTATGTCTCTGCTCACGCAAGGCATCATTAATCTGCCAACAGGTTAAAGCTAACGTCCGGGGGGTGTATATAAGTATTTAAAGTATTTATTTTTCTTTCGTGCATTATTAAAGTACCGACTTTGATTCAAGTTTTTATGATGTCTCTGCTAACGCAAGGCATAAACAATCTGCGAACAGATTAAAACTAACCTCCGGGGTGTAGATAGTGTTTATTTTCTTTCGTACACTATTAAAATAAGTACCTACAACGAGTCAAGTGTTTATGATGTCTCTGCTGACGGCAAGGCATTAACAATCTGTCGACAGATTGTCTGCCGACAGATTGGAGCTCCCATCTCGAGGGTGAGGAGCAAGTATTGATTTAATGACAAGACTTTTATAATATTTTACCTTGTAGTGTTCCACTACCTACATTACTGTATAGTCTAACCGGATGCATTTGTTTTTGGCAAACCTTAAGCTGCAAACAGATCTAAGTATAAAAGTTTAGCTTTTAAGGACATAGTTCCAGTACCTACATTGAAATCTATAGATGTTTCTGTCTACGACAAGACATCAGCAGTTTTAAAACGGTTGCTCCATCTTAAATATTGATGTCGAGCCCGTACTGCTTTCATAAACCAGACTCAAATAGGCACAATAGAACTATTGGATACCTGCTCACTGCAAGGCATCAACGATTTGCAAACAACTTAATTTTAGGTTCTGTAATGCTTGTATAACCAGGTTTACCAGGGAATGTTAATAGTAGCGTAGGTACGCATTGAAGCGGCAAAACATTACCAGTGAATCACGAGATTCCCAAAGAAGTTACGCAAGACTGTTGTATTGGCTACTTCCCAGTTCGTACACTCTTTTTACTAAACTTATGGGTGACTCAACTCACGGTAAGAGCACCAAAATAATGGAACTTTGTGTGCTCGACAGCACGTAATGAAGGAAAGTCCTTGTTTAGGATAAAAAATATCAATAATTTATAATTATAAAATAGTTTACAGGATACTATAAATTCATCTTTACTTAGGCTAGAAATTGTGAGATATTTTTTCAACTCTCTTTCGAGAAATGAACTACTTACGTAATGTTTTTATCAGATACCCTCATGGTATTTTTAATAAAATTGTTTATTTAAATGACAACAAGTGCTCGTCTTGCCCCTTGCTTAGCCATTATTGGCTCGAACCTTGTATTTTAGTAAAGTATCGTAATATTAAACGTTTCAAAAAAAAAAAAAAAAAAACAAGCAAGTAAGTACCCTACTTACTTATCGATATCACTCTTATCAAAAATATTATTTCCAAATATTGTCAGTAGGTACTTTATGAGATCTAAGCTGTCGCCTCCAAATTAACATAAATGCACTAGATGCCTGTGTATCTTCTTAATCGTAATATAGGTACGTAAACTACGGAAGTAGGTACCGTATCAATTAACCCTGTTCAACAATGAACACTGACTAGAGCATGATACAAAATAGCATGCCTGTAAACTACAATCGTTTTCTCCTAATTGAGTGTTTGGCTCTGTTGTCAAGAGTTCTAAATAAGCCTCCCAAAGGCTTCAGACTTACAATATAAATGTACGTCAAACCTTAGTTACAAATGAACTAAATAGTGTTTGAGCTTATTATAAAAGTTTAAAATTAACATGGTCGCATTAGTCTAAGCAGACACTTATCTGGCTCGAATGATAAGAATTTTCTGTACATGAACATATAACCTTTAACTAGTACTTGTTTATTTAAACAGTTGCTATACCTATACCTAGTTAGTAGGTATATGGAATATACTATATTATGTATTTAAAGTGAACTATATTTATAGTACCTAAATATCAAATATTTCGAATGGCAACGACTGCACCTAGGCAGGTACTTAATTTTTCATGTCTTTATTGAGTTGCTTAATAGGCAAGATCAAATCACTTAACCCAACATACTGATTGCCCAATATCTTATCACTTTAAGTATGTTCATGCATTTTATATAATTATCATACATGCCTGTCACTCAGGCTGTTGACCAATGCTGTATTCCAAAGTTTTATTGTATATTATATTCGTTAGCTATCAAACGAACTTCGCAAGCGATTGCATACCGACTACGTTCGATCTTTAATTGATTAAACTTTGTTCATGAAAAATAAAATGTTATGGTTATAATGAACAACAACAAACAACTGAAATGACATAATATCCTAATATCATCTAGCGAACATTTGCAAACAAGAATGGCTCTCATTCATTATAACGATATGACGGGACGCTGACTTGTCAGCTCACATGATTTCTCGATTCTGGAATCCTTCCCATAATGATAACTTTTAACGTTACTCTTAGTTTTATGAGTAAACGCAGTAGGATAATAAACTGATGTTAAAGGTATACATCAATGAAAAATTGACATTTGGCATAACTGACATGAATCAATACTTACAATTCTATATCTACAATTCTATCCTATTTTCCTTAACGCTTGTTGTTATTGTTGACTATTGCAATATAATAATTTCTTATCGTGTCACCAGTTCTTTCGAACCAGTGTGGTAAAAGGATTTCATGTGCTTCTCGAAGAGGTTCGTTTAGAATCACTAACATTTAATTTGCCAAATAGCTACCTAAACTAGGTGATTCGGTAATTGTCTAGTAATTAATGTTATTGTATCTACTTAACTTGATACAGTGATCAAAATCACTGCATTGGAAGCATAATAGAAGTGTCTCTAAATAATATTAAACTACCTAACTGGAATTACGAATAATTGGATAGTGTCGACACACCCAATTATCATCACGCTAATAATTTTAAAAAACTATAACATTATATTATATTACATTGATTATTTTTATTATTTTCCCTCTAGTTTATTATAACCACATAAAAAAAAAAAATATAGAGAGGAAGGCAATGTGAAATTGTTTTTAACTTTTTTTTTGAGAAAATATATAAAATTGATTTAACATAATAACTTAATCACTCTCATTCAATTCGAAACAAAGTATTTGTATTTTAAATACAGTTTAATTAAATTAGTATGAAGTATTATGCTAGTAAATACTACAATACATTTGTAAATAATAATGTTCACTTATATTTCGAAGGTATCGAACAAAACTGATTAGGCACACATGGCTGTGTAGCAAGTATACCGAATGATAATTATATCGAAGCTGTGAACGCAGTAACCCTGAAAATGTGTTATGAGAGTAACCAACCTCCGACAGTGGTTTCTGAAATATTGTTTGACCTCGCTGAAGGTCTGTCATAATCAGTATTTAAATATCCTATATCCTATACTTATTACATAAGACAGTAAGTTGCGAGTTATGTTTAACGTAGCAAATACAATGATTGTTATTAAAACAAACAAAATATCATAATTCATATACTTTATTACAGGTTCATATTGAAAAATGATAATAAAGTTATGATTTATTGTAAGTTCTTAATAAAACATAAGTATGTTTTATTAAGAACTTACAATAAATCATCACATTGGCGTATAAGAACCTGAAATTTCACGTTGCAAGTGGCGTCACCAGGCGATAGCAAACAGAATCTCTATAAGCAAAAAGCTTAATATTAACGGTACAGTATTTAATAGCGGCGTTTTCCCTGAAAGAAAACGCATATTAAATACTTACCTTAATATTAAGCTTTAGTTTGATTTCTGCCTGGTGAAAATACGTAATAAAAAGCCAATGAGAAGTAATTGAGCGGCCATTATCGGTAGACATAAAAATACCACACAAAGCCGCTAGGTGGCGCCACTTACGGTGGAAATGGACTATCAGCACTTGACTAACTCGAACGGAAAATCAAATGCTGCTCTCTATAAGCAAAAAGCTTAATATTAAGGTAAGTATTTAATATGCGTTTTCTTTCAGGGAAAACGCCGCTATTTTGTTCAGAAAAATGAAAAGCTGACATTGCCGTAAGGACATAAAACTATATATATATATAATACTCGAGTTGAATATACAGGGTCAGCCAAAAAAAGGCGTCAAAAAATTTTTTTAGATTTCTCACACCTGGGTGTATCCGAAAATACCCCATGTATGTTCTGCGATTTTTAGTAGTTTAGAAGTTATGATTTTTTTATACGTATTTTTGAATTTGCTTCCGGGGCACCTTAAAAAAATCATAACTTAATTAATAGTAAGATTTTTTGTATTTTTTATTCTCAAACATGATTGTCTTGAATTACTCTTTCATATGTTATAATCAACTACACAACATTCTTCATTACAAGTTACCGAAAATAGGGTCGAAAGTGAATATTTTAGGTTTGAGTTGCACGGAGTAAAATTTTCACAATTTTCTCAACAGTACAAAATTGTTGTTTCATAGGTTCAAACTACTTTTAAAAATTTCAACACTGTCAGCTTGCCAAATAATAAAAAAAATGTTGTTCTTAACAGGCAATTTTACGATGAATTTGGCACCGAACTTGGTTAAGTGAGCATGCGTAAAGTAAAAAATTGTCCGAAAAAAAGTTTTATCTTATTTATTTAATTTTTATGGTCACACACCGTCTATTTATAGATCTCGATCCCTCTATTAGAGATTCCCCCCCCTCCTCGCGCCGCTTCGTTATGTACCCCTACAGAGTGTGTATAGTTACCGTGTCAGTCCGCAGTCTGCGTGGCGCGGGTGGAGGTGCACGCCCCCCGCACCGCCGGGGGCGGGGGGCGCGGGACCCCTCCTGCGTCGTTATGTACACCTACAGTGTGTGTATAGTTACCGTGTCAGTCCGCAGTCTGCGTGGCGCGGGTGGAGGTGCACGCCCCCCGCACCGCCGGGGGCGGGGGGCGCGGGACCCCTCCTGCGTCGTTATGTACACCTACAGTGTGTGTATAGTTACCGTGTCAGTCCGCAGTCTGCGTGGCGCGGGTGGAGGTGCACGCCCCCCGCACCGCCGGGGGCGGGGGGCGCGGGACCCCTCCTGCGTCGTTATGTACACCTACAGTGTGTGTATAGTTACCGTGTCAGTCCGCAGTCTGCGTGGCGCGGGTGGAGGTGCACGCCCCCCGCACCGCCGGGGGCGGGGGGCGCGGGACCCCTCCTGCGTCGTTATGTACACCTACAGTGTGTGTATAGTTACCGAGTCAGTCCGCAGTCTGCGTGGCGCGGGTGGAGGTGCACGCCCCCCGCACCGCCGGGGGCGGGGGGCGCGGGACCCCTCCTGCGTCGTTATGTACACCTACAGTGTGTGTATAGTTACCGAGTCAGTCCGCAGTCTGCGTGGCGCGGGTGGAGGTGCGCGCGCGACGTCGCCGCCGCTACGTGCCGCCCCCTGCGCCCCCCCCACCGCCGGGGGAGGGGGGCGCGCCGCTGCGGGAACCCTCCTCGCGCTGCTTCGTTATGTACACCTACAATTCAAATTGAAATATTTGAACCTAGAAGTTGAAAAATGGACTTCCGAAATGACAATAGCTGTTGTTTTCATATTATAATTTCTAACTGTTGGGAATTATTTCTATGCATTGGGAATTTATTTCTTTAACCCTTAACTACCCTTAACCGCGGTCATTGAGACCGCTAGCAAAAGTTTTAAAACGCGCGCACGAGTGACCTCGACGAGCGCAGACATGGCATTGCAGGGGGCGGGGAGAAGGTACAGTCTGCTCTGTAATTGTCTTTACACCCAGCTTACGCCGGTTTTCTCCTGTGATACACACACACACAAACACATCATGTTTGTGTGAGAGTAAACTACTGATGAGATGAAACCACTTACGATGTACCCATAATATAAACCACAAGTGGTTTAATCACAATAGAACACTGGCGTAAGCTGGGTGTAAAGACAATTATAGAGCCGACTGTACATGGACGCACGAAATGTAAAAATGCACGTACGCTTCATTATTGACAAAAATAATTTCGCGAGAGACTGTGAGACCGGGGGTAGGTAGTTAAGGGTTAACTGTTGATGATTATTTCAGACTATTGGGATTATTTTTCTAACTATTGGAAATAGTTTGACGACACTATTGGTCGAGTGGCAAGTGTATTGGACTGCTACGCTGAGTGACGCGGGTTCGATTCCCGGACACTCGGGACAAACATTTGTGTGATGAACATCGGTGTTTGTTCTGAGTCTGGGTGTTTTTTATGTATGTATTTACAAAAACCATCTTCAGTAATGAAGTACAGACTGCAGGGAGAGATTAAAAAAAAACAAGTATATAAGTATTGTATCAGTTATCTAGTTCCCATAATACAAGCTCTACTTAGATTGGGGCTAGATGGCGTTGAGTAAAATGTCCAAAATACTCCAAAAAATAAACCATATGTTGGGAATTTTCCTACGATATAGTTCCTAAGCAATTACTTTACTCGAATAACGGCCCAAATTCAGATAATTAAGTGATTAAAGTAATTTCTTACGATAGGAATTAAGAAACGCTTCTTATGCCGACTTGCACCAAACTATCCTTGACAGTTCTTGCTACTGAAAAAAACTGGCAAGCAAGAAAAGTAATTCCTTAGGAACTTTAGACAGTTTGGTGCAAGTAGGCATTAGCGATTAAAGTAATTACTTAGGTTAGGAATTTTGACAGTTTAGTGCAATGCAAATTTTATCGGTTTTTTAGTGTACAATCTCACCTGCAGTAACCGGAATTTGCTGACGGAGAGGTGTTTGAAATGTGGCTGCATTGCTTCCTCCCCGAGAGCAAATGTGAACGCAACCATGCAGAAAATGGCCGCTTTCCGCACCGCCGAGTTTTGGTGGTCGGCCAGCTAGAGACACAAAATTCAATTTAGGCCCTAGAGCAAAAAAGTAATTGGTAACAAAATCTAGCACCAGGTTTTAGCAGGTTTACAGATAATTATACGGCGTGTCAAGATTCGACTAAGACGCTCTCCCGATGGTAAGAGATAATGCTTTTCAATGACCAGAACAGCGCTACACAGGACTGTGTGCAATACTAAAGGGTCGTCCCCTTTGAGACATTTTAATGGTCAGTCTCAAAAACCCAGTAATAAAACTAGGTAAGTGCTTTTAGAATCTGAAAACAGAGATGCTTACAAATTACAGGTTATAAGTTAACAGTATTCTTTTGTTTAATAGAAAACACCATAATGCTGTTCTGACCTATAATTCTAAATTATTTTTACCTGTCCGATGCATTTCATGAATTGTTCAACGTCCATCAGTTCATTGGGTTTGGCTTTAGCCACCTCCGTGGCGAGTTTCAGCGCACACAGCGAGCTCGGGTAGCCGTGGGTGCGCAGCAATGGCTTCAAAAGTGCTAGCACCTGGAACAAGCGGTTTAAGCTGAACTTGCTTGTTTAGTGTTAGGGTAAAAAAGCCTTTGCCCTTTTCCATACGTAATTTCAACGATTGAGCAACAAATATTTGTTAAGGCGGTGCCGCAAAGTGCCACTTTTTGCACCAGTTGCCGCTACGATAAAAAGTAGCGCGTTGCGGCAATTTTCAACGAACTTTCACTAGCAGCTAGTAATAATAAGGAGTCGGTTTTTTTTTCCTTAACATTGGGAAATATTTCCGATTGTTAGGAAAAAAAATCAACCAATGGGGGAAAAATCCGATCATTGGGAAAAATCTAACCATTGGATAAAATTTTAATTACTGGAGAAAATTTCAACAATTGGGGAAAAAAACAATCGTTGGGAAAAAATTCCAATCATCGGGAAAAAATTCTAACCATTAGGAATTTTCCCATAAAGTCTACTCACCTTATCGGCGGGCAAGGCCTGTGCTATGTGCGGCATGCCGGCGTCGATGGCTCGCATGACCTCCTTGTTGAGGCAGCCGTACGTGTTGATCAGCTTGAGGACGATCAGGTCGAAGTAGTCCAGCCATTGCGGCCTAGTTTCAGGTCGTCGGCACAACCAAATGAGGACCTTTACTGCTTCGGCGGCCGCGCGCTCGTTGGCGGTACCCCATCCTTAAATAATAGTTACGTCTGTATATTTCACACAATGCTATGTAGTCCCAAACCATTAGCAGGAACGAAGATTGCCTTGCCGGCAAAATTTTATAAGTGTATGTATTATTATAATTTAAAATACTACCACCTTTTGAAACAATTTAAGTTTCCGATCATATTTAATGAATAAATAAGTCCATTTCTTTATAAATAGTTTTCTTTTTATATATTACTTTTGTAATTAAAGCATAAGTCTGTTGAAAATAGAATATATAATAGTTTTCCTATCTGATATTAAGTAGACCTTGTTTGCTGGACCAGCTAAAAATACTTAAGTAAAAAATACTTTTAAATATACGTTTTAGGGAATACATACAATACTCACACAAATGTTGGACCTGATGCAGGATTCGAACCCACGTCTATGGATTACTAAATAAATTTTGTGTTACTTCTGAAATTTTTCCTCATCATTGGGAATTTTCCCATCACTAAGAAAATTTACCATCATTCAGAAATTTTCCCATCATCTGTGAATTCGCCATCGTAAATAAATATAAATAACACGTTTTAATTAAATACCTGAGATATGTTGGGCGTTGGTCGCATTTTCGGAATTCTCTTTGTCTCCATTATTGGCGTCTAAGTCGAGAGTCATCAACGCCACTCGAACTATTGTCCTAAAAACAAATGGTACGCATAAGCATAATGTAGCGCATCGGCGATGTTTGCTGAAGCGCGCGTTGACGGCTTTGACGCCATCTGGCGCAAAAAATATGCATCGTTGTTACGCACAGTGCGCGGAAGCATCAACAGGATCCTAAACGTCATAGCTAATAGGTACGACAGTCCTCTGATGTGGCAACTCATTCAGAACACCTAGTTCTAAGATTGACGAAATAGAAATAATAGAAATAGAAATGTTTTTATTTGCCAAAAAAAAAAACACAAACAAATTACTCACTTAATGGATACAGTAAGCCTACTTAGTCAACCTACTTAGTGTGATTACAGTCAGAAGTCTAAAGATTTATTGGCAAAATTGGGCTCAACTCAGCGTTGTGCTGGAGCATGAGGTTCTATGACCCCATCGATCCAGCGCTGATTTTCAGTTGATCCCAGTGTGAGTGAAGACACGACCAGCCGGGAGCGGTCACTGAGCCATTGCATAGATAATATAATAATGTATAAACAAGAGATAACATACATATTTCATAAGAATGGTTAGGCGGATACGACGTGATAAAGATATTATTATGTAATTATTGATCTAGAATAGATAAAAAAATAAATAAAAAGTAAACAAATGTTAATTATCAAAGGTGACGTAAGTCACAATTTATATGACAGACAGGTATTTTTCCTTTAGTCTGAACAAACAAAAGCCTCCCGCAGCCTACCGAAATCGAGTGGCCAACTAGTGATAAAATCAAATATGTCCTAACTACGAAAAGGAAAAAGATGCTAATAAGCAGAAATCCCGAGAAGTAAGTAAATTATGTACTGATTTTTATTTTTATTGTGACGACACCATGGCTTAGTTGGTAGTGACCCTGCCTACGAAGCTTGGTGTTCCGGGTTCGATCCCCGGCCGGGGCAAATATTTGTGACGAACACAAATGTTTGTTCTCGGGTGTTGGATGTTGTGATGTGTTGTATGTGTCCATGCCACCTGCGACACAGGGAATCCTAGTGCAGGGGTGTGAGTGTGTGAATGTTTGTTTGTTTGTTGATTAGATATTAAGTAGGTATTACTAACACTTGTGGACCTTGCTGTCTGAATAAATAAATTTTATTATTATTATTATTATAAGCATAATCAGCCCATAATGTACCCACACATAACAAGAACAGGCGTATCGATGAGTTTTGGCGGGAACATGAAAAATGGCGCATTGGCGGCATTGAATTAATAGACAAAACTTGTATAACTTTGAATGTTTAAGTGTAAAAACGGTGTTTTTTTATCCATTAAGTGCTCGTGAACGTGTATGAGTGTTGGTGAATAGTGTAATGCTGTAAAACGTGACTTTTCGTGTTGCCTCCAAAACTCCATAGAAGCCTCTAGTAAAGTCGCAACCACCACTACTTTACAGGGGCATGACTTGACTTAACGACTCTGACTTATGACAAAATAATCTCTTCAATTACTTGACACTGGCTATATACCTTTGATGTGAAGCCAAAACCAAAGAACTTCGGTTCTTCGAAAAAAAAAAAAAAAAGCGTATCGATATATTGATTGAGTTACAGACCGATACACAACGTACAAGCCAAACCACTGAACGTCGAGTCTTGAAATTTTGTAGGGTAGGGTAGGTTTTACTAAGAAAGTTATTTAGAACGTAAGACTACATATATTATCAACAACAAGTAGTATCAACTATAGGTAGTATCAACTACAGATAGTATTAACTATAGGTAGTATCAACTACAGGTAGTATTAACTATAGGTAGTATCAACTACAGGTAGTATTAACTATAGGTAGTATCAACTACAGATAGTATCAACTACAGGTAGTATTAACTATAGGTAGTATTAACTACAGATAGTATCAACTACAGGTAGTATTAACTATAGGTAGTATTAACTACAGATAGTATCAACTACAGGTAGTATTAACTATAGGTAGTATCAACTACAGATAGTATCAACTACAGGTAGTATTAACTATAGGTAGTATCAACTACAGATAGTATCAACTACAGGTAGTATTAACTATAGGTAGTATCAACTACAGATAGTATCAACTACAGGTAGTATTAACTATAGGTAGTATTAACTACAGATAGTATCAACTACAGGTAGTATTAACTATAGGTAGTATCAACTACAGGGAGTATCAACTACAGGTAGTATTAACTAAAGGTAGTATCAACTACAGATAGTATCAACTACAGGTAGTATTAACTAAAGGTAGTATCAACTACAGATAGTATCAACTACAGGTAGTATTATCTAAAGGTAGTATCAACTACAGATAGTATCAACTACAGGTAGTATTATCTAAAGGTAGTATCAACTACAGATAGTATCAACTACAGGTAGTATTAACTATAGGTAGTATCAACTACAGGGAGTATCAAATACATGCAATGTAATGTAAATTTTAATGGAATCTGTTATTTTATAAGTATCATTCTTTAATTAATATAATTAGTTAATCCGTGTTAATTTAAGTTAACAAAGAAATACAAATACAAATAAATGCAGTATCAACTACATGTAGTATCACCTAAAGTTAGTATCAACTACAGATAGCCTCAACTACAGGTAGCATTAACTACAGGTATTCATAATATAATATATATAATATATTAACTATTGGAGATATCTGTAAAAATTGCTGTAAGAAGATTTTAATATATACTAAATATATAATATATTGGTTCTAAGAATATTTGTAATTTTATTGATTGATTCAGGCGTTACTTTGCGGAAATCCATAAATATCAACAAATTATATAAATATATTTAGTAATAAATCCGCTTGATTTCTAAACAAAGGTTTTAATTAACTTTCGCCTCTACACGAGGCATCATCAGGAGGTGTGGACTCGCCGAAGTTCGAAACGAGAGTGAATAAACAACGTTGCCCGTTGAACTTCGGCGAGTCCACACCTCCTGATGATGCCTCGTGTAGAGGCGAAACACGTGTCGTATCTTTAAACTTTGGTTTTCTGTTCGTTGACTCTTTGGTTTAGTTGAACTAAAGTTAAGTTAATAAAAACCTTCGTTTAGAAATCAAGCGGATTTATTACTAAATATATTTATATAATTTGTAATTTGTATGAAAAAAAAAAGAAAAATTATTTATTTACTAACAAAACACAAATCTATTAGCTAAGCTACCCAAGCTAAAGTTAAATAAAGCTAAGTGTATTTACTATTATTAACAGTGCATTTTGTAGAGAGTTTCAAACATATTTGTATTTATTAACGGCCCCACACTAGGCAAGCCTGTATCGTGGAGACCTTGTATTAACGGCCCCACACTAGGCAAGCCTGTATCGTGGAGACCTTGTATTAACGGCCCCACACTAGGCAAGCCTGTATCGTGGAGACCTTGTATTAACGGCCCCACACTAGGCAAGCCTGTATCGTGGAGACCTTGTATTAACGGCCCCACACTAGGCAAGCCTGTATCGTGGAGACCTTGTATTACGATAATTCAAACAACAAAAGTTAAGGCAACCTTGAAAATATCTGAAAGAAATGAACATATATATATGTATGTATAGATTAATTCAAAATTTAGAATAATATATAAGTGAAACAATATTTGCATGTCAGGAAAGAGAATGTGCTGAGCTATCTATTTGTGTAAACACCTTACCATAAGTACCACATTGAAGCAAATAAATAAATGTCTATGTCTAATACAACAGGCAGTATATACTCACTTGAAGTGTTCCCTGGGCTGTCTGCAGTCCCCGTACTTGAGTAGCTCGTGTGTTGCCAGCAGCAGTCTCTCCCAGTGCGCGGCGGGCGAGCTACTGTCCAACTGCCCCAGCGCTTCCAGCACTTCTGGTTCGCGTAAACCTGCTGGAATATTCAAAAAACCATCTAAAAACACTCGGGTTATTGAGACGAATCTAACGATACCTTAACTGTCAAAATCCATCCAGCCGTTTGGAGGATACGGGGTAACAAAGACATTTACATACATACATACAAGATACGCGCGAAAAACATAACCCTTCCTTGGCAGTCGAGTAAAAAGTGTAAAGAATAACATATAAAATATATATAAAGTGTAAAGACATATATAAAAATAGTGTAATGATATTGATAAATATATAACTGTGTATAAATGTTATATATAACTGTGTATAAATGTACACTTCTTGGTACCGTTCGCGTGTAAATGTGTACTTACTGGTGCCATTCAAGGGAGCGTCGACGAACGGCACCAATAAGTGTACATGTATACACTTAGTTTTAGTTTTTATTAGAATCGGCCCCAAAAGTTGATGCAGTGATTCTAATTTAGAGCAAGACCACAATGTACCTGTATTATGCAAATAATGTTCCATTCATCATCAAAACCTTTGATTTTTTTTTTTATTTGTAACTTTTTTTTTGACCTTTCGATCAATCCTACATAAAAAATACTTACATTTGGTAATGATGTATCCATTTTCATCAGTCTCATACGGCCTCATTTTGTCACGAGCCGAATTGTAGTCCCTGTACAAAAAAATACAAAAATTAGCTTAATTAAAAAAAAATTGTACTCATCGCAAAGGACATTGGCCACTTTGTATGAGCTTATGGCTTAGGGTGAACAGTGATTTTTGGTATAATTGTGATAGAGGCTTAATAGCTTCTAAAAGTAGGTACCAGAATATAAGGATATCTTAGTATCAAAATGTTCGGTTGACCTACTATCCCACTCATAAAGTTCATGATCGACGGAGGGTTTTATATAATAAAAATGAGTTTTTTTCACATATTTTCTATTTTTCATCACAATTATATGATACATTACATTATCTAAAAGCTGGCTAGGTAGATTCATATTATTTTAGTAGTCCTTGTCCAGTTTATGAACCGTACTGTTGCAATATGAAGCACAGCAACCCACCGTCTTTACGGCCTACAATACAATTACAACAGTACTGTTTTATTGCTTTCCTTTTTTAATTATTACTTTCAAATAAAATAAATTCAATATAGGTATATATTTTGGCTCAATCTGCTTGTATGCGGTGGTTCTGAGGGACGATTTTCCCTTCCTATGTTAGTGTGCTCCAATCTATAAATAAAGGGAAATCTGTTATAGCGAATTTCACAATTACTTACTTAAATTAATTAAACAATAAATGGAAATTGATGAACCTTACAGTTTGCTGAGCCATCCATTGCCATAAATACGCTTGCGTTTCCACTCCTAAATGCAGTCAATATGAATTCCATAAGCAAGTGAGGGTCAACATTAGAATCCATTGTCCATTTAAGAGTAAAAAAACTTCCTCAAAATATAAGTTGAAATGGAAAAAAAAATACAAAATGATTATTCTTATTCTTCGCGTTTGGCTCCACACATAGTATATTATAAGCCAGTGTAAAGTAATTTATCGCATTCGTGGTCAAGTTATTTAATAAACATGTTTTATTGCACATTGTATTGAATTATTGTAAAAATTATAAAAAATATTCAGTCAAATGTCCAAAATGAATGACATGACATGTAATGTAGACTTGGGTAGCTTTCACAGTTGCTACAATAGTTGAAGCGTCTCTTTCCAGCAAGTGAGGCATCACGTTTGTTTTGACGAGCCAGCTCACCACTCTTCCCTCGAATGTTCACCTTGGCCTTGATTTTTGATGATTTTTCTGCATACTCTATTAAGGGTAGATTAATATTAATATTACTCATAAAACGTGGCGACAATAAGAGATGGCTACGCTATCTATTTTTGTTAGTATCTTGCGACAAGAAATAAGATTAATAATTAAATGGCTCTTACATGAGTACTCAATCGTGGTACCACAGTGAGGGAGCTCGTCGTGTCAAGGAGTTGCCTCGCATACTACTCTATTTTTAGAAGCAAGACTATGACATGACTTTGATCCTTTTTGACGTGTGCTGTGCTGCCATATTAGTATAAAAAGAGATTAAAATTATCAATCGATTAAAAGAATCGATTTTTTCTAAGGAATTTATTTTTTTGGCGATCGAATAATAAACAACTGAGCAAAAGTCGTGTAAAGTAACTTCTATTAAAAACAAAAAAAACGGTATGTGTTTGACCACATGACAGAAGTGAAAACTTCATCAAGGTGACACGTGCTGACTTTACCTTAACAAGTGTTACATAGCAAAGCATAACGGCTGAATCTCGTTGAATACCCACAAATAAACAAGTGTTCAGCACGTTTCAAAAAGTATTCACTTTCAAAAAATGCATAAACACCCTCGATCACATAATGACAATTTGCATTATCGTGATATCGATTCATAAATAAATAGATATTATTCGATTACTATTCAGAAGAAAGTAAATGACAACACTAGTTTGATGAATCATAAGACAAACTAGGATAATATTATCATATTAAATACTAATTAAATAAACTTTTTTTAGGTTCACCTGGGTACTAAAATATTACGCAATAATTAATATCCAAAATTAATCGATTTATTGAACAAATTGGATTTCTCTGAACATCGTGTTCACTGAGGCCAGGAATGAACAATATCCTTTGGGCAAGATATACAATATGTCGATGAGTACCTCTACTTGGGCCAGCTAGTGAGCTTCGAAAACAGGCAAGATCGGGAAATCGAACGCCGCATCGAAAACGCCTGGAAGAGCTACTGGTCCATGAAAGAGCACATGAAGGGCAAACTACCACTGACACTGAAGCGCCAACTCGTCGACATGTGTATCTTGCCTGTCCTAACCTACGGTGCACAGACATGGTCATTGACCGAGTTCCAGAAGTCCAAACTCAAGATCTGCCAAAGGGCAATGGAACGCAGTATACTAGGTATCAAGAGGACCGATCGAGTCAGAAACACCATACTGCGTTCATTAACTGGCATTGCCGACGTAGGCCAGAAAACAACGAGGCTTAAATGGGATTGGGCGGGGCACGTTAGCCGCATGTATCCGGAGAGGTAGGTAGTAAGATAGCACCTTTAAAACAAAGTAAAATCCATTCTAATAGATAAAACTTATTACAGCATAAAAGATTTCATGGAAGATGATTGTATAGGAAAAGCTTAAGTAGGTAGGTTTTTAATTAAACACCAGGTAGGTAGGCATTATACCCTAATAAATAAAACACATATATAACTATTTAATTTCATTTATTGTTAAAAGATTGAAGTTTGTTGTAGTATGTTTTTGTGTAAAAGTTGAATATTTAATAGATTTTAATTATATAATATAGAAATATATATATAGTAGGTTTTTTTCATAAGCTCTAAGCTCTGCGTAATAAATAAAAGACTCGCCGAAGTTTGAAACGAGAGTCCACACCTCCTGATGATGCCTCGTGTAGAGGCGAAATACGTGTCGTATCTTTAAACTTTGGTTTTCTGTTCGTTGACTCTTTGGTTTAGTTGAACTAAAGTTAAGTTAATAAAAACCTTTGTTTAGAAATGAAGCGGATTTATTACTAAATATATTTATATAATTTATTGATACCACTGAATAGTCATAGGGAAGATAAGTACGCAATTTAATTTACTTCGACGACATATAATTTTCAGTTATATTGATATAGAAACGAAACTACTGATCCGATTTGGATAAAATTTCTATGTGATGAATCTGAGAGTATATTCTCGCAAACAAAAGATTGTTCCGAATCGGCTTATAAACAACAAAGTTCTAAGGTAACAAAAAAAACCAATGGAATTGAGACCTTTTTAGACCCTTTTTCAACCGACTTCGAAAAAAGGAGGTTCTCAATTCGGTTGATATTTTTGTTTTTAATGTTTGTTACCTTAGAACTTTGTTAGAAAAGAAATTTCATGAAAATCGGTTCAGTACTTTGGTTTCGAAATCAAAATAACTGAAAAAAAAGTCGTTGAAGTGAACAAAATTGCGTATTTCGCTTCCCTGTGACTTGTCAGTGGTGTTTACGGTCACTAGAACAGTCCGATTGAAGTTGGTTGTTGTATGTTTTTGTAAAACCTAGATTATTTGAAGTCGGTTGAAAAATTTTTTTTTTTCAAATCGGTTTACAAACAACAATGTTCTAAGGAAACAAAAAAAAACAAAACAACCAAATTGAGAACCTCCTCCTTTTTTTGAAGTTTGTTGAAAAAAACTATTCCCTTACCTTGCTTCTGATGGTCGCGGGTTCGAATCCCGGTGGCAGTCATGCGTAAATGGTTTTTTTCGGTCGAAATAATCTATGTATGCATCCCACGTTCTCGTAACGGTGAAGGAAAACATCGTGAGGAAACCGGCATGTCGTAGAACCTAAAGTTCGAAAACATGGTGTCGAGTGCACGAAAGGAGCCTCTTCGAGGCGCACTTGAAATCCTTTCACCACACTGGTTCGAAGGAACTAGTGACTCGATCAGAAGAAGACATTGGTCGTCTTTACTCACGTGTGGTAGTCCAGCCTGTTGTGCGGCACCGGCGAGGACTCCTTGGTGCTGTTGGCCTCCTCTGAGCTATCTGCGGAGGCCGCGCGCGCCAGACCCTCGCTGGGGACAATACACAACCATAAGCATATAATAGGATAATCATTTAATCGCCAGAATACATAAAAGGTTAAAAGGTCAAATCTATCTATATGTACAGACAGCGTCAGAGATAAGTATCCCCATTGCACAAGACACCCAGCTAAATCCTTTCAAAAAATTGTAATACTTAAAATTATTGTTAGGCTTACATACAGTTATACAAATATAATCTATTTTTTAAGGCATAACTTCTCCTTACGCCGCGGCGGTGATTTGAAGGGATTTGAAGCTGGGGTATTATATCAAGGGGGATACTTATCTATGACGCTGTCTGTACATAATAATAAAGTAGAAAACCCCGAATTCCTGTACATATGTTTTTGCCAGAAACGTGTTCAGCAGAATTTGAATTACATGCACCATTTTTTTTTTGGAAGACTGAATTTTTGTGTTCCTCACGTGTCCATCACGTAAAAACCACTGAACGGGTTTAAGCGAAACTTAACGAGATCATAGCTACTAAGCCTGAAAGGGTATTTTATATTACGCTACATCTCTTCAGAGGGTAGTTAAAGAAGTTTAAAGTGTGTATGGAAACGGTTTTTTTTATGAGTTCATCTACATATTTCAAACTTTGAAATTATGTTCTTCTAATATAAACTTTGGAATAATGTTCTTAAAACACCTTCAATTCGTAATTTTACATCTTTCAAGTATTATTTTAAAAATCGGTAAAACCCGTAATTAACCATTTGTTTTAGAGCACATAATTCCAATATTTGAAAAAAAAAATTGGGCCATGTTAGTTTAACTCGTCTGAACACGTTTCAGTAAAAAAAAAAACATAATTATGTACAAGAATTTGGAGTCTCCTGCTGTATAATATGTATTGATAAGGTAAGATAATCATTTAATCGCCACAATACACGACAGCCAGGTCTACTCACGCGTTGTAGTGTCCGTTGGGCACGCCGTTCGCCTTGTGCGAGAGTGTAACGTCCGACATCTGACTGATCCCCGAGTCTTTGCTCGACATGTGGTTGGCGTTTTCGGCTGTAACAATATAATCAAGGTTTTACAATAACGTACAACAACCGACTTCAATTGAACTGTTTTAGTGACCGTTAACACCACTGAAAAGTCACCGGGAAGCTAAATACGCAATTTCGTTTATTTCGATGACATATTAAGAACGCTTCATAATTTTTGACCTATGTCTCTAAATTCATATTCATATTCATATTCATATTCAATTCTATAGTTTATTGAACTGAATTTAGCTCAAAAAATATTTCTTAGTTCTAGTGTATATTTATAATGTGTATAAGTGTGTATTTAACAGTGCCGTACGCGTTTATACACAATGTACTTACATATGCCGTTCGCGTGTACACACATTTGTACTTACTGGCGCCGTTCGCGTCAACAGGTGCCATTCGAGTGTATATGTCGCAGGCATATTGTTTAACTCGGCATTTTACAAAAGGCGTCGTCCGTTTACAAACACTCGCTGTTTAGTAATATGCCGAAGGCGAATTGAGAGCTCGTTCAATTCGATATTAGTTGAAATTTTAGGGTGACCATCATACTAAAAGTAGTAAGTACTGTGATAGCCTTTGAAGATTTTCTGTACTAAACGGATGACGCCGTCTGTAAAATGCCGATTTATACAATATGCCTGCGACGTATACATGTGTACTTACAGATGCCGTTCACGTGGTATACACGTGTACATGTACTCACAGGTGCCCTTCGCGTGAATACGTGTACCTATTGGTGCCGTTCACATGCTGCTTGGTGTATAGATGTGTACTTACAGGTACCGTTCGGGTGTACACACGTGTACCTATAAGTGCCGTTCGGTTGTATACACGTGTACTCACCGGTGCCGTTCGCGTGTTGCTTGGTATACGTGTGTATCTCGGAGGTGGTACGTCGGATGCGCGAGTGCACATCTTCAGAGCTGGTGGGAGCCGTTCGCACCGGACTGTCGCCACCCGCTGGAATGAATGAATGGTTTATATTTTGTCTAAAGTATGGTTAATTACAGACGGGTCTTATGAATGCTGGCTAGCTGACATCGGCAACTTCGTTTGCATTGCAAATTAACAAAATTTCTTTCTTAGTGCGCGCTTTAACTTTTTGATGAATATACTCTCCAAATTACAAGTCTCTACATTTATTGGTTTGCTTGTGTACTGTCTGTCAGTCAGTCGGTCTAGCCACATAATCACTAAATTGATAGAACTCTTTAATGCACACTATAAATCAAGAAAAACCTTCGAGAATCTAGCCAAAGGAGATGTTAATGCAAGGCGTACCCCTCTGTTGGCCATATAACCTTCTTGGTCATTCACGTTAAATAAAACTATGCGCTGTATTTGATAACTGTGTGCATATTTTAAGATGGTGTGCGAGATTATTATAGTGTGCGTTTAAATGAATAAGACTTTGTTAGACGCGTGTGCAATGCGTGTTTACCTCGTCCCCCGTCAAAAATGGCAGAAAATTATGTTAGCAGATTCTGACGTATAACCCCTCTTTTTGCTGGATTTTCGAAGAGAAAATTAATTAAAATATATAACACAACGTTTTTATGATTTTGTTCTATCTCGCTTCCTTTACGAGATGTATTTAGAATGCATTGTGCGCGCGCTGCGAGCTACCCTGACAGTTCCGGCCGGATAGCGCGCGGGGACATGCGAGTTGCGAGATTACACCCAGAACGACAGACAGACACAAGAAAGTGACTTAGGGAAAACATGGTAAAAAATATACACTTGAAATACATCAAAATTATATCCAAATCGGTTAGCGAGGTGTGGAGAATTATCTATAATATACTAACTGCCGATCAACAAATTATATAAATATATTTAGTAATAAATCCGCTTAATTTCTAAACAAAGGTTTTAATTAACTTAACTTTATTCAACTAAACCAAAGAGTCAAGAGAGTTGTCTCTCGTTTCGAACTTCGGCGAGTCCACACCTCCTGATGATGCCTCGTGTAGAGGCGAAACACGTGTCGTATCTTTAAACTTTGGTTTTCTGTTCGTTGACTCTTTGGTTTAGTTGAACTAAAGTTAAGTTAATTAAAACCTTTGTTTAGAAATTAAGCGGATTTATTACTAAATATATTTATATAATTTGTTGATATTTATGGATTTCCGCAAAGTAACGCCGGAATCAATCAATTACTTACTGCCGGATGTGTTCCGTACGTGTTGTTGTAGAACCGAGTTGACCAGCGTTTGTGTGTCCAGAGGCAGCTCGTTCATTAGGCACGTGAACTGACGGACAAACAGGACGATCATACACCACAATTTTTTTCAAGTTTTTTTGCCATATCTGTGTTTAGTAACGGCAACTGATTATGTGTTTTTTTTTATCTGGTGATTATAAATTTGCGGTGTATACAGGGTTTTCAACTGGCCACGGCCAAATCCCGGTGGCAGTCATGCTTAAATGGGTTTTTTCGGTCGAAAAAATATACGTATGCATCCCACGTTCTCGCAACGGCGAAGGAAAACATCGCGAGGAAACCGGCATGTCAAAAGACTGAAAAAAAAAAATGTTCGCAAGCATGTAACATCCACCAATCCGCATTGGGTCCGCGCGGTGGATTAAGACCCATTCGCTCTCCTGCCGAGAGTAGGCCTGAGTCCCAGCAGTGGGAACATTATACGCTGATTTTGCTATTAAAGGACCTGAAAGTACCTGAAAAAGTTTGTTTAGGAATCATTTAGGTTAAAATAGGTGTATATATTATATAAGTTATATGTTTAAATTTGGAATTATGAATTGACAATGAATGTAAAATTATATCGCAGTCGGGTTCGTTTGCTACCCCTGACCTGTCTCTGTGACAAATCATGACATTTCTTTCTTTACAAAAAATATCTTGAATTCTGAAACGGGGTATAGAAACTTTATATGTACAGTGGGCTCTGTAATTGTCTTTACACCCAGCTTACACCGGTGTTCTCCTATGATTAAACCAATGGTGGTTTATATTATGGGTAGGTACATCTTAAGTGGTTTAATCACAACAGTAGTTCACGCACACATGATTGTGTTTGTATGAGTGGTTTAATCATGGAAGAACACCGGCGTGAGCTGGGTGTAAAGATCATTACAGAGCCGACTGTACGTAGGTGTTTTTTTATTATAATAACTAGATAATAAATACTCACAGGCACGGGGTTGCAGTCGTAGAGGCAGGCCAGCGCTCGTTTGGCGCACACTCTAACGTCGGCGGCGCGCGGGTCGGCCGCTAACGCCGCTACTTTCGTTAGCGCGCGCCCCGCCACGCCGTTAGCGCCGCCTACAGCGACAATAAAAAATGATTATTCACTTCTCATGCTCGTAAAGTTCAACTTTATGCTAGGTACAGGGGGAGAAAAACTGCATTTATAACCGTACGGCAAGAAAGTGATTGCTTATAAAATCTGTCCAGAGAGGTTTAGTTTGTTTCATGCCGCCGTCGTGCACGAAAAGTCTCTTAGTGCACGAAAGGAGCCTCTTAGTGTACGAAAGGAGCCTTTTAGTGTACGAAAGGAGCCTCTTAGTGCACAAAGGGAGCCTCTTAGTGTACGAAAGGAGCCTCTTAGTGCACGAAAAGTCTCTTAGTGCACGAAAGGAGCCTCTTAGTGTACAAAAGAAGCCTCTTAGTGCACGAAGGGAGCCTCTTAGTGCACGAAGGGAGCCTCTTAGTGTACGAAAGGAGCCTCTTAGTGCACGAAATGAGCCTCTTAGTGCACGAAAGGATCCTTCATAATACCCATAGATCAGCCGATTTGGTCTTCACCGAGGAGGCTGTAACGTCCGCTAGGAGCCTACATTGTACTTTATCCGCTCACCGTCAAAGGCCACTTGCAGGCTGTTGGGGGTGCAGTAGTCGTGCGCGAGGTCCGCTAGGAACCGCAGAGCGGCCGCCTTGGTCTTCACCGTGGGGGCTGTGGCGCCGTCCGCTAAGAACCTACACATATTTATACATTTTACTTATCTTATATTTTAAAAAATCCTATAGGTAGAAATAGGCGCACTTGAAATCCTTTCACCACACTGGTTCGAAGGAACTAGTGACACAATAAGAAGACGAAGGCGCTGTACCTGCGTCTCTAGATATTGTATGAAAACTAGTAGAAACGCCTCCTCACTCCCCTAATTTGAAGGCGCCCTAAGTTTTAAGTCATAGCAATAAGAACACACCTGAAGATGTTATGCATCTGCAGCTCGGCCGGGAAACACTCGTGGATGACGTCTAACGTCTTCTTGATCTTGCTCTGGACGGAGCCTAAGATGTCGGTGCCCAGCTTCATCAGCAATCTAGTGAAAAATGATAATTTTTTCACCTCTTATGGTCGTAATGTTCAATTTTATGCTAGGTACGGGGGGAAGTAAAACGGCATTTTAGACACTAACAGGCAGAAAAGCCAGCAAATGAACAATTAGCTCATTAAAATCTATTCAAACTACATTGTAAATGCGAAATCAGAAATGACGACCTCCACCGGGACCTCAACATAGAGTTCGTTTGTTTTTTTTTTTCTTTCGAAGAACCTAAGTTCTTCGGTTTTGGCTTCACATCAAAGGTATATATCCAGTGTCAATTAATTGAAGAGATTATTTTGTCATAAGTCAGAGTCGTTAAGTCAAGTCATGCCCCTGTAAAGTAGTGGTGGTTGCGACTTTACTAGAGGCTTCTATGGAGTTTTGGAGGCAACACGAAAAGTCACGTTTTACAACATTACACTATTCACCAACACTCATACACGTTCACGAGCACTTAGTGGATAAAAAAACCACCGTTTTTACACTTAAACACTCAAGTTATACAAGTTTTGTCAATTAATTCAATACCGTCAATGCGCCATTTTTCATGTTCCCGCCAAAACCCATAGAGTTCGTTGATAAAGTTATTAAAAAATATGCAGAAACTCACTCACGCAGACTTCACCATCATGTGAACGTCGAGGCAATCCAGCTCCTCGACAACACGGACATAGTGAGAAGACTTAAAAGAACGAAACCTTTCGAGTTAGTGTAGTGCAGTGTACTTTAATAACAGTGATAGTGCTACTTATAAAGAACACATTAACGACGTGTCTTCCCCTCAATAAGAGACTGTAAGAAATGTGCTATTGGACACTTTCTTGATATCTGTATTTATAAAACTAAGTTAAATTACTCATATTTACTTACTTACTTTGGCTATATTGTAATAGTGTTAGAGTACATTAAGAGGTTCAGTTTTTTAATAGGTTTTATTACGGATGTTAAAAACTAGAGAATTAACAACAATTTCATAATATGTTAAAGACATAATTAATTAAAAAAGCATATTATTATATTTGTGACTATTTAAATGATAAAAATGTTGATTTGTAATTTTAACATAATTCATGTGGAAAAATTGATTTGCACGCCACCTATAAGCTAAATATGGAGACACCTTCATTGCTATCGCCACCTGTATCCGAAGAACCCATGTTTTGCAAATAAAGATATTGATTGATTGAGAACTTAAGAGAATACGGGCCAAATCGCGGGACTGTCTAAACATAAGCTGGTATAGCCAGTCCTGAACAAGGGGCAAGTCGCGGGAGTTAGCTACCATACCTGAACATGAGCTGGTACAGCCAGAGTTGAACAAGGGCCAAGTCGCGGGCGGCAGTTACCATACCTGAACATAAGCTGGGTCAGCCAGTTCTGAACAACGACTAAGTCACGGGAGTTGCCATATTTAAACATGAACTGGTATAGCCAGTCCTGAACAAGGGCCAAGTCGCGGGCGTTACCTAACATACCTGCACATGAGCTGGTAAAGTCAGCCAAGTCGCGGGAGTTGCCATACCTGAACATGACCTAGTAAAACCACCCAAGTCGCGGGAGTTGCAATTGCAGATTGCAGAGTTTCAATAAATATATTGAGTATTGAGTTGCCATACCTGAACATGAGCTGGTACAGCCAGTCCTTCAGCTGCTGCCAGTGCACCAGCAGCAGCTCGCACACGGCGTCCAGCAGCAGCGAGAACACTTTGGTGTGCGCGTCCACGAACATCTTGTTCAAGAGTTCCGTCAACCGACGGAGTTGCTCGTCGGATAACAGTCGGCCGCTGTTCAGGTAATTGGCCTGAAAACATTTTTTTTTTGTTTGAAATTGTCCATGATTTTCGTTTGAAATGGAGGGCAGATGGGAATAAAATAGTACTATTTGTCCCCTTATTGGTCACAGCGGGACAGGTAGAACTTTTATAATTAATAAAAGTTCCATATGTCACCCTTTCAGCAACGGTGGGACAGATAGAACTTTTTTGTCCCATCTGTCACCCTAGGCGGACTGAGCAGGGTGACAGGTGGGAATAATTCAGTATTTTGTGTATAACTCGTTCGTGAAGCCATTTTATACTCGACTTAAATATCCGCCGTCGCCTTCGGCTCGGGCTGAATTAGCCTAGTATAAAATGGCTTGCTTCATGCCCTTGGTGTACAAATAACTAATTTTGTTGTTTATGAGTTTATTCTGATGTTGGTCGGGTCAAATATTAATCAATAACATTCATATTTTTCACTTGTACAGACAGCGTCAGAGATAAGTATCCCCCTTGCGCAAGACACCCAGCTATAAATCCTTTCAAAAAATTGTAATACTTAAAATTATTTTTAGGCTTACATACGGTTATACAAATATAATCATTTTTTTAAAGGCAAAACTTCTCTATTCGCCGCGACGGAGATTTAAAGGGATTTGAAGCTGGATATTATAATGCAAGGGGGATACTTATCTATGACGCTGTCTGTACCTAAGTTACATCTCTGCATCAGTAATGTTCGCCTCTTACTTAAAAATTAGCAAAATGAGTGATGATGTTGATGTTAATGTTGTTGAAAATGATGTTGTTGATGATGATAATGGTGGATATGATGAATGAATGAATGAATGAATGAATCTTTATTTGCGTAATACAGGTACATTGTGGTCTTACTTTAAATTAGAATCACTGCATCAACTTTTGTCGTGCAAATACTTAAAATTAGTGCTAAATAATTGTTAAGAATTCTTACTTAGTATGCTAATAAAAATAATTCATTAATAATTAATAGTATTCTTACATTAAAATTCGTCAAAAAACACAAAAATTCGTAAAGAGTAAACAAATTGAGTAGGTCATTTAATATTAGGGGAACTTAAAATTAAAATAATAATTTAATGAATAAAAGCATCTATCACAGAGCCAATTATACAATGATTATTTTAATTATGGTGATGATGTTGATATTAATAATTCTGAAGATGATGATGTGTGTACTCACCAGATGCGTGAGGCCGTCCTTCCGCTCGGTCCAGTGCGTGCAGGCGCAGAGGGCGATGATGTCGTCGGCGGGGGGCGGGGGCGGGGGCGAACCGCACTCCCAGCCCAGGCGGGACATCGAACCCCACGACATGCTCTGGGAAATACACCACCCATTAAAAACCTTCAAAAGTGGAAACCCTGATGAGCTATAAGAGGATATGTGAAAATTTGGAGTCGCTGCGTTACATTCTTACTCAGTAACGGTACAGGCATAGATGAATAACGATGTTCGTATAGAACAAGATGGACAGTATCAAACCAAAAGGGTATTGTTAGACAGGACCAAGAAATTTCAGACACCTTGTTAATATAAATGAAATATCTCTATCAACAAATTATATAAATATATTTAGTAATAAATCAGCTTGATTTCTAAACAAAGGTTTTAATTAACTTAACTTTAGTTTAGAACTTTAGTACATATTACTATGTACTGTGTTATTGTGTATATGTGTAATACTATGTATATGGACTCGCCGAAGTTCGAAACGAGAGTTCGTTTCGAACTTCGGCGAGTCCACACCTCCTGATGATGCCTCGTGTAGAGGCGAAACACGTGTCGTATCTTTACTTTTAACTTTGGTTTTCTGTTCGTTGACTCTTTGGTTTATAATATAGTAATATGTACTAAAGTTCTAAACTAAAGTTAAGTTAATTAAAACCTTTGTTTAGAAATCAAGCGGATTTATTACTAAATATATTTATGTAATTTGTTGATATTTATGGATTTCCGCAAAGTAACGCCTGAATCAATGAAATATCTCAAATAATGTTTGTTACTTTTTACGATGGAGTTTTATTAACAATGAAAAAGCCTAGTAGTTTTAACATATAATATTCATCTAGCCCTGTTACTTCTCATTTTCGAAAATATGCATCGGAACAAAATGTACTTGAAGTTAGCCAATGTGGCTCCCTTTTACTGGGCATATTTTCAATGTACTACATTGTGTTTCTATTCTTTAATACTTCTGTGGATACAGGTTACAAACTTGATGTTAATACAGTGATTACTTGAGGATGTAATCTAAATCAATGTAAAACAGAAACACGATTGGTGAAACTTTTCTGGAAAGATTTATTTTTTTGAAGTTTCTCGATTACCATAGTGTTTATTTTAAAACACGTCTAAAATCTAAATTAAAGTATGAAACCTTACTAATTATTGTTGACACAATCGGAAAACATAGACGAAACGAATAGTGTGAAGAAATTACTAAAATACGGCGTACTTTTTGAGTATTTGTCCGAAACATTTTGTATGGAAATTTGCCTTGAGATATTGACCGTCGTCGCCTTCGGCTCGGGCTGATAAAAACCTAGTATAAAATGTTTTGCCTTTTTGCCCTTGGTGTACAAATAACTAATTTTGTTTTTTATTCTGATGTTGGTCGGGTCAAATATTTATCAATAACATTCATATATACTGAAAACTGAAAAAAAGTCGTGCCTACGGTCACTAGAACAGTCCGATTGAAGTCGGTTGTTGTAAAACCTAGATTACTGTTTAGATCGGTCGCCGGGTGGAGTTCAAAGTTCAAAGTTAATTTATTGCATGAAATATATGTTTTTACAGATCTTAAATATTTACATTGGTATATATTCTGCCGTCTCGGGCGTGCAATGTTGTTTTTACAAACAAAAAGTATACCTATTATATATAGAGCGACGCAATGCCAATTGGGACGCCTATTTGACGTTAGTACGTTTGATCGTGGATTCGAACTTGCGATGGTCGCGTGATCGCGTTCTATTAGGACAATGTCTAAGACTCACGTCGTGCCTCCTGTAGGAGTCGAGGCTGCGCTCGGAGCAGACGCTGGAGGCCTCGGAGTCGTCGTCGCGGCCGCGGCTGCCCTCGTACGCAGACGTGTCTTCGGGGCTCTGTGGTACCACACACATGGTTATTACGAGTTATAACTCACTTTAGGTTGCACCTCACTCGAGGTTGCGCCTCACTCTTTGTTACGTTCAAGGATCTATTTTATGTAAGGATTTATGTTTACTTGCACCAAACTGTCGTCCCTAAGCAATTACTTTACTCGCTTGGTAGTTCTTAACAGTCCAGATTCTGATCGTTAAGAACTGCCAAGCGAGTAAAGTAATTGCTTAGGAACTTTGAAAGTTTGGTGCAAGTCGATATATGACTCGCTCTGAGATGCGACTCACTCAAGGTTGTGCCTTACATTATAGAGCGTTGCAAACTCACTCTATGTTGTAACTCACTCTAAGTAGAAATTGTCCAACTCACTGTAAGAATCGACTCGGTCTATGTTACAACTCACTCGAAATTGTGACTTTTATCAAATCAAATCAAATCAAAATTAAAACTAAAATTAAAATATAAAACATAGTGATGTTGCAACTCATTCTTAGTCCAACAAAATGTAGAAGCGACAATACGTTTTGAATCACTTTAGGTTGTACTAACTCTAGATTGTACTCACTCTGGTTGATCTCACTCTATTTTGCGACTCACTATAACTTGCAACTTACTCTAAATTGTGGTACTCTCTATTTTGCGACTCACTCTAGTTGTGACTCACTCTATGTTGCAACTCACTCTCGGTGGTAGCTCACTGTAAATAGCGACTCACTCTAAGTTGTGCCTCGGCGTCCCTGCTCTGCTGTAACAGACGGAGCGAGGCGGCGGGCGCTCGGCTCGGCGCGGTTCGTTCCATGGACTCGCGGCGTCTGAGCGCCACACTGTTTGATCTGCTCGTCCTAGACAAACAAAAAATTTATATAATAAACATAGCTTGTGTCAAAAGTAACCAAAATTATAGTTCGCTGCCTTTTTTTTATTATTAATAGACAAGCGTTTGACCACTACCTCACCTGGTTGTAAGTGACGGTGGGGTCAAAGATGAAGCACCCTTGGCTAGTATGAACATATTCACCCTAGTCTTAAAGGTTCCAAGATTATAGTGGTCTGGAAATACAGACGCCGGTAGCGAGCTCCATTCCTTGCTTGTGCAATATAAAGGTTGACTTAAAACGCCTGGCTCGAGCTGTGAGAATGTTAACTAAGTAAGGGTTAAAATAACCTAAAAGATGTTCACTTGAGTGACAAAATCTCATTGCGCCTCAAAGTATGCGGGAATATCTCTGTATCAGTTATTACGTTTGTCTGGTACTTTGAATACCAAACGTAACTAAGATTGAGCTGTGTCCAACAGTGGACTACGTCCAGCAGTGAGCTATGTACATTGTACAGTAGTGAGATGTGTAAAATAGTGGGCTATGTTCAGAAGTGGGATGTATCCAACAGTGGGCTATGTTCCGTAGTGGGCTGTGTCCAACAGTGGGCTATGTACCGTAATAGGCTGTGTCCAACAGTGGGCTATGTTCAGTAGTGAGATGTATCCAATTGTGGGCTATGTACAGTAGTGGGATGTATCCAATAGTGGGGTATGTTCCGTAGTGGGATGTATCCAATAGTGGGCTATGTTTAGTTGTGGGATGTATCCAATAGTGGGCTATGTGCAGTAGTGGGATGTATCCAATAGTGGGCTATGTTCAGAAGTAGGATGTATCCTAAGTGGGCTATGTTCAGTAGTGGTATGTATCCAATAGTGGTCTATTTTCAGAAGTGGGATGCAGCCAATAGTGAGCTATGTTCAGTAGTAGAATGCATCCAATAGTGGGCTATGTTCAGAAGTGGGATGTATCCAATAGTGGGCTAAGTTCAGAAGTGGGATATATCCAATAGTGGGCTATGTTCAGTGGGACGGTACCTGGTGGGGCTGGTCTCCCTGGAGCCGGCGAGGGAGCGCGGGATGCCCGAGGGTCGTCTCCTGGTGGTGGCGAGGGACATGGGACCGCTACGGGAAGACGGACTGGAAGACCTTGAAGTGGCTGCAACAAACAACGTCAAACGGTAATACTAATTATAATTTTCAACTGACTTCAAATAGGAGGGGATTCTCAATTCGAAAGTTTTTTTTATGTTTGTTACCTCAGAGCTTTGTTGTATAAAACCGATTTAAGGGGAATCCTCAAATCCGAATCAAATACAAAATGTTTCAGACAAATACTCAAAAAGTACGCCGTATTATAGTAATTTCTTCACACTATTCGTTTCGACCATGTTTTTTGATTTCGTTAACAAAAAAAGTAAAAGGTTTCATACTTTAATTTAGATTTTATATGTGTTTTAAAATTAACTCTACTAACTTAAAAACACGTATATATACTTGAACACGTAAATTTTTAAAGAATGGTCCCATAGAAATTTCATGAATATCAGTTCAGTACTTTGGTTTTGAAATCAAAAAAACCTACGTCATCCAGGTAAACGAAATTGCGTATGTTGCTTCGCTGTGAGTGTTCAGTGGTGTTTACGGTCACTAGAACAGTCCCATTGAAGTCGGTTGTTGTATATTTTTGGAAAACCTTGATTATAATACATAATATACATGGTGTAATAAACAACACTGCTCCAGAAAACTCAGGGTACAGGAAAAGTACTTCATATTGATACTGCATAGAATAGCAAGTGGCCAAGTCAATCTATTTTAATTAAAACATATAAGATTTTTAATATTCATAATGGTCACTATAAGATGTTGTTAGGTTAGCTTATTACGTAATAACTAAAGACAGTAGGCCCCTTAAGCAGGGACTTAATAAAGTAACCGGCTTGGTGTTACATGGATCTCAGATTTTTTTACGGTAGAAAGCGAGACTTGGTACTTTTTACAATTTTTACAAAATTGGTTTTGATGGTATAACTATAACAGTAATACAAGATATTTTATTAGTGCAAAAACATCCAAACACAATGTAACCATTACTTGTTTACCTGAAATAAATGAAATGAAATAACATGTGTAACTCACGTTGTGACTGCGAGACGCCAGGGCGGGACCTAGAGCGGGGGGCGGCGCGCTCGGGGCTTGGGGGCACTTGCCCCGGGCCCACAGGGGAACGTTTAGCGCGTGCTGCAAATATCCAAAAAAAAATTGTAACGACACGGATGGTCGAGGGGCAAGTATGTTGGGACTGCCACGCCGGTGTCGCGGGTTCGATTCCCGCTTCAGGACAAACATTTGTGTGATGAACATCGTTTCTAGTTAATTAATAATAATAATATAATTGGAAGGCACTATTTACCATACAAGTTTTTCAAACTTAGTTTGGTAACTATGGCTTAAACTAAAACGTAAGTACTTGAGAGAAATTAAGAATTTTATTAATTATTATCGGTGTTTGTCCCGAGTCTGGGGGTTTTCTATTTATTCTATGTATGTTTTTACAAAAAAAAAAAAGAATTTAAGTATTGTATCAGCCATCTGGTTCCCATAGTACAAGCTCTGCTTAGTTTGGGGCTAGATGGCGTTGTGTGAAATGTGCAACACTCTTATTTATTTTTAATTACCAACAAAACTTTAATCGGCAATGGAGAAGGAGTACTGCGTTGCACAGATACAATACAACGTTCTACTCGGGCGAATGAACATGCCACCTGGCTGCCACTCTCGCTCGGCACTTGATGCGTCCCCCGCTGCCCCGCGCCGCACGTCATTCGAGCCAGGTGTCATGTTCATTCGCCCGAGTAGTAGTACCCTGTAGTTAGTTAAGTCAGAATTTTAGGATTTATACAAAATGTGCGAGTGACAGCGGTGCGAGTCCGGCACCCGAGCCGAGCTGCAGCGAGCCGGCTCGAGCTAGGTACCCGGGATTGACAAATGATGAATGCCACTTAAATTATTATCAATGTTGGGTACCGCCTGACGCAAATCCGTAAGAAAACGACTAACGGTAATAGTTTTAAAAATTTAATCAATTTATATAAAAAAAAAAAAACTTTCCAGTTTTTTGCCATGCCTTATTTTTTTCAAGTTTTTTGCCACATCTGTGTTCAGTAACGGCAACTGAATATGTATTTTATTTTTGTGATTAAAATTTGCGGTGTATAAGAAACATTTAAATTCGAAAGGAATTCATTCACATCTTTTTTTCTGAGGTTGATACCATCTGACAGATAACTTCTTGTTACGTCTCCTGTTACACACTTCCGTCCCTTTTCACGAAATTTCTCCAACAGATTGCAGAAAAGCGAAAGAAAAGATGTTACACATCACCAATGAAACCTATTAAATAAGTGTGAGTTATGTAGTTGATGGTTTTTTTTTTATTTATGCAAAATACCCATTATTTATCATACCCATATTTTGGAAATGCGTTATAAACTATCTCCAGCCACCAATTATAAACTAAATGAATTTATGTTTTTTTTTCAAGTACCTTGTTGAGCGATTTCACCCTCTTCGGTAGCGTGCGGAAATAATATAATTAATTAACTAATATTATTAATCTAAATAATTAATCTTCTCTTATTAATCTTCTAGGAATCGTGTCGACACTGAAATCCAAAAACATTACTTAGTATTTTGGAAAAAATTACGAATTATAACATTTTTCACTAATTATAAATATCACGATGGAAAATCTTAGTGTGTGTAAGTAATGTTTTTGAATTTTAACGCACACACATAAGCTCAAAATATCAAACATTGAAACTTAGCAATTCTTGTGCATCATCGCGATCAACTCGAATAAGCCATTCAGTTAAACGCCTAGCCAGTTAATAAAATGGCGATGTTAACTGTTTCAACGCCATATTTATCAAACTCATGAAAATCAGTGACTGCTAGCGCCACTGTGGCGAAAATTGCAAAATACTAAACTACGTTTTGCATCATAATGTAGTACATTGAAAATCCGCCAAAAAAGTAGGCTTTATTCTTCTAGCCAACTTCAAACCAAAACCAACGGTCCAAGAGTAATTTTCAAAAAGGAGTAATAACAACGCTAGAGATTTATCAAAATTTTAAATTAATAGGCAGTAACAAAAAATGATGATGATTTGCGCGCTATAGCTGGCAGGAGGTGGATGAGAAGAGCCGAAGATCGGTCTCAGTGGCGCGCCTTGGGAGAGACCTACGTCCAGCAGTGGATTGCAATAGGTTGATGATGATGAAAAAAACAAATTTGAATATAGAGATATTTCATTTTTAATGACGTGGTGTCTGAAAATGTTCTGCAAAATTCCTGGTTTGATTAATGGTATCAATTCAGATGTCGCCAAAATTAAACCTAAAAAAGATTGATTTGACAGCTTTTACAGACAGTGTCTACAATAAAGATTTTTTTATTATTATGCATCCATTCGTCAGTCGAACTTATACTCACGCAAACTCGCTGTGCCGGCGGCCATTTTGTTTCTACTCATGTGAGAGTAAAGCGCCCTCGCGCGGGCCCTTTGAGCTGCCGCCGCGTCCACCGCCGACGCCGACCTCGCGGCTCCACCCGGTGACCGATCTACACAATAATCTAGGTTTAAAACAAGCTTAAAGTTAAAATAAACTGAAAACCCGACCGCGAAATAATTATACATTCATTGTCAATTCATTATTCCAAATTAAATGTAAAAATATAACTTAATTATATACTAGCTGGTGCCCGCGACTTCGTCTACGCAGGTATCTTTATAAATTATAGCCTATGTGTATAAGCTACATTATTGTAAAGTTTCATTAAAATCCATTCAGTAGTTTTTACGTGAAAGAGTAACAAACATCCATCCTTACAAACTTTCGCGTTTATAATATTAGTAGGACTATTCCAAATTTAATTTATACACATATTACTTATATGTATATATTTGTAATCTCTTTTAAAACACCTTCATTTTGATACCTATAGGTTGGGGCAACAAAAAAATATTAACGACTAACTATTTAGTTTAAAAAATCCGCCGTTTTTTTTTAAACCAGCCAAGGAAGGGTTATGTTTTTTCGCGCGTATCTTATGTATGTAAATTTCTGGGTAACCTCGTATCTTCCAAACGGCTGGATGGATTTTGACAGTTAAGGTATCGTTAGATTCGTCTCGATCACCCGAGTGTTGTTAGATGAAGATTGACACTACTAATTTTAAAACACGTATAAAATCTAAATTAAAGTATGAAACCTTACTAATTTTTGTTGACACGATCGGAAAACATAGACGAAACGAATAGTGTGAAGAAATTACTATATTACGGCGTACTTTTTGAGTATTTGTCCGAAACATTTTGTATGGAAATTTACCTTGAGGATTACCCTTAAATTTAATTTGGAATAATAAATTGACAATGAATGTATAATTATTTAGCAGTCGGGTTTTCGGTTTTTTTTACTTTAAGCTTGTTTCATTTATTGATCATCAACACAGAGTACACTTATACCTTTTTTTAGGAACATGCCAAACATAATAGGCCGAGTGCCACTACAGACGACATGAAAAACCCGTTGAATTAAAATTAATGGGATTTATTTAAATTAACCCCGTTTTTAGACATTATTTATTAGTGCAGTACCGTTTGTGAGTGAGTGAGCATGGCACAGGGATTTTCAGGTGAGTGATACCATTTATTGATTCTTGATTGGATAATCAAATTGTGAGCCAGTCAGAAGGCAAATTATGAGCCTTCTTCAAGGAGTCAGTGTTTTTATTATCGGTAGTGAGTGAGTGAGTGAGTGAGTGAGCGAGCGAGCGAGGAGAACTAAGAGAATTAAATAAATAGTATGAGTGAGTGAGTGAGTGAGCGAGCGAGTACTAGGAGAATTAAATAAATGATGAGTGAGCGAGCGAGTACTAAGATAATTAAATAAATGGTGAGTGAGTGAGCGAGTAATAGGAGAATTAAATACATTTTTGAGTGAGTGAGTGAGCGAATACTAGGAGAATTAAATAAATGGTGAGTGAGTGAGTGAGCGAGCGAGTACTAGGAGTGACCTCTCATAGCGACGGGTATATGCGAGATGGGTGGCCGCTCCTGCGAGGCGCGGCGGCGTCGCAGCGAGCTGGTGCGGCTGAGACCGGACACTAGGTTTTCCGTAGACGCTTTATGTATAAACAAATACATATATACGTTGTATCCATGGCAGCGTGAAAGAGGTATATATATTAGTTGGTAACACACGAAATGTAACATGTTAGTTGGTAGAACACACAGAAGGTAACATTTTGTTTATAGGAACACACGAAATGTAATATTTTGTTTACAAGACCACACGAAATGTTACATTTTGTTTACAAGAACACACGAAAGGTGACCTTTTGTTAACAACACACGAAAGGTGACCTTTTGTTAACAAGAACACACGAAATGTAACATTCTGTTTACAAGAACACACGAAATGTTACATTTCGTTCACAAGAACACACGAAAAGTAACACACGACACACGGGTTAGCAAAAATTGATCAGATTTTCTCTATAAAGAGTTTCTATGTAAAAATTTCGGGAGTGTCAAAATTTTTTATTTTCTAAATTCGTCAATTTTCGAGATATCTTCATAATTTTTTGACTGTTGTCATTTAAATTATGAAAATATTTAGATAAATACGGATTTTTTTTATTAAATTATTTTATGTATCTATTTAAGTTACCTGATACGCTGGCCGAAGGGCTTCTAGGACTAGTGATGACTCTTCTTTCTGTAATAAAGTACATAATATTTAAGTCTTCTTCTTCTTATCGTGTCACTAGTTCTTTCGAACCAGTGTGGTGAAAGGATTTCAAGTGCACCTCGAAGAGGCTCCTTTCGTGCACTTGACACATGTGTTCAAACTATTTTGGTTCTATGACATGCCCGTTTCCTCGCAATGTTTTCCTTCACCGTTAAACACGTGTTTTAATGCACACATAGATTTTTTTGAACAGAAAAATCCATAGGTGTTCGACCGGGTTTGTATTTAAGTTCATATTTTAATTCAATAAATTACTTAACTACTGAATTTTTTTACTGAACTTTTCTTAATTAAGATATTAAAAGAATGACCAACCATACGCTTCTTTGATGGTTACAGATCACGCCCACCTATGACCAAAACAGGACTTTGAGTTAAGTCGGTTAAGTTAATTAAGTTGAAGTCAAAGTTCGTTCAAGCACAAATACTTTAAACTAACGTCACATAAAGTATGTTGCTATTTTGGCAGTCAGTTTTGAAAGCCCAGTAATTTTACTAGTGCTCATCAAACGGCCACACAGTAATGCTTATACACTACCGTGTGCTGTTCGGTTACGTACCCGTCCCAACGCGGTGTAAACTATCAACTTTAGATTTATGGTTATAAGATATCAGTATTGATTGCCCAGAAACTTCCTTAGTGCTCTTCAAGAGATATCCTAAGTGCCCTTCAAGAAATATCCTAAGCGCTCTTCAAGAAACATCCTAAGCGCTCCTCAAGAAACATTATAAGTGCCCTTCAAGAAACATACTAAGCGCTGCTCAAGAAACAACCTAAGCGTTCCTCAAAAAACATCCTAAGCGCTCCTCAAGAACATTATAAGTGCCCTTCAAGAAACATCCTAAGCGCTTTCAAGAAAAATCCTAAGTGCTGTTCAAGAAACATCCAAAGCGCTCCTCAAGAAACATCCTAAGCGCTCCTCAAGCAACATCCTAAGTCCTCTTCAAGAAACGTCCTAAGCGTTCTTCAAGAAACATCCTAAGCGCTCTTCAAGAAACATCCTAAGCGCTCCTCACGAAACATCCTAAGCGCTCTAAAAGAAACATCTTAAGTGCCACACAGCAATGCTAACACACTACCGTCTACTGCTTGTCACGTACCGGTCCCGACGCAGTGCAAGTTTATGGTACTTAATTAGTATCAATAACCTATAAAATCCCTGAGTGTTCATCAACCCTACGCACCTACGGTCAGAGCACTCGCGCTCATTAATGAATTTATCCACGAGCACCAGCATGTCGATATATTTAATGATAAAATTAGAAATATTATCCAGGATTTATTAGTTTTTTTAAGTTTTAGTTTAAGGTTGTAAGTGTTTTGGTTAAGAACTGTAAGCTTCTATCTTTTTAAATAAATAAATACAAATAAATATATAAATAAATCAAACGGCAACACTCTCAAGAAACATCCTACGTGCTCATCATACGGCCACACAGCAATGCTAACACACTACCGTGTGCTCAGGTTCGTACCGGTGCCAACGCGGTGCAAGCTATCGACGCTCCCCAGGTTTCGTTCGCGCTCGATCTGTTTCTGCGCCGCGGAGTCCAGTCGGTTGAATAGGGCTTCAGCGTCGTCGGGGAAATGGCGTTTGTACGCCTGGAACGCTCTGGAACATAAGTATTAAAATATAGAAACACAAGGTAGTACATTGAAAATGCGACCAAGAAAAGGGAGCCACATTGGCTATCTAAGCAATTCAATAAATTGTGAACAGATTACTAAATATATACATTTTTCTTGTTCGTAGGGAATTTTAGTTAGACCTCCAACTCTTTTTAACCTTGCAATGTTTCCCATTTGGAATACGAATCTAGTTCTAATATTGTGCATAATTATGTAATTTTAGTTTTAAATCGATTGTATTCTGCTATTTGTTGTATTGTGTTTTAAAATTTCTAAACACTCCAGAAAAATCACATTTTGCAAAGCACTTAATAGACACTGGTCATTCTTTAAACGATAACAATACTTTTAATATATTACATACATGTGAAAAAGGTTTTAGGTTAAATATTTTGGAGTGTTTAGAAATTTTAAAACACAATACAGTAAATATTACGCTGTTGAATGATTTAAATACGAGTATTCCAAGGTCTCCTTTGTTGAGGATTTTTGTGACGTCGGATCATACGACAAGCGACTCATCTCCACAACGGGTATAAATACGGGCCGGGCAACGTTGTTTATTCACTCTCGTTTCAAACTTCGGCGAGTCCACACCTCCTGATGATGCCTCGTGTAGAGGCGAAACACGTGTCGTATCTTTAAACTTTGGTTTTCTGTTCTTTGACTCTTTGGTTTAGTTGAACTAAAGTTAAGTTAATTAAAACCTTTGTTTAGAAATTAAGCGGATTTATTACTAAATATATTTATATAATTTATTGATATTTATGGATTTCCGCAAAGTAACGACTGGGCGGTGCGGGCGAAACCTTGACTTCACTGAATCCATCCGAACACCTGACGGCTCGAAGTATGGCAGCAAAGCTAATGCTGTGGATGCTGTCAACTCTCATTTTGTGAATGCCGCAGTAATGTGTGGTGCTCCTAAAGCAGATATAACCGCAGCACAGCTCTTACTGGTAGCCTCCCGCCCTACGGTGGACCGCTCAATCAACTTTCGATCCTTCTCAGCAGAAGAAGTATTCAAGATAATCACAAGCGGTGTTGCGCATAAGCCCACGAAGGACATCTATGAGATGTCGGTATCACTCATGCACGCTGCTGCTGCGCCACTCTCGCTTATTCTGTCGGAGTTATTCAACACATGCATTAGAGATGGGCAATACCCCGAAGCATTAAAAAATGTTCGTGTTTCACCACTTTATAAGGGCAAAGGGAAAAGAGAGGAGATAAATAGCTACCGTCCTGTTTCCATTATCCCAGCAATAGCGAAAGTGTTCGAACACGGCCTCGGCGCGAGAATCACAGAGTTTTTGTCGTCGACTAACGCTCTTTCCGATAGACAATACGCCTATCGGCCGGGACGTTCGACGACTGACGTTGCTCGGGAAGTTATACGGCGTGTGATGGAGGCTCGAGAGCGCCACCAACAAGTAGCGCTCATACTGTGTGACTTGTCGAAGGCATTCGACGTCGCCGACCACAATGTGCTGGCTATGAAGCTAAGACATTACGGCTTTGAAGGCCCGTCGTTAGCACTACTCAGACTTTATGGCAGGTCGATGTCAGATTGTAACCAGTGAAGGCGGAACGATAAAATCAAAGACGCTTAAGACCACGATTGGGGTGGTCCAGGGTTCGTCACTGTCCAATATCATGTTCTCTCTCCTCCTCAATGATTTGCCTAATTGCGTAGACAATGCCCACATCTTAATGTATGCAGATGATGTCGCTGCAGTTGTTCAGGCACCTACTGTAGAACAGTTGGAGAGTAGATTGAACATGGTGGCGGAGAAAATACACACCTGGTTTCATTTAAACGGGTTCCTGTTGAATGTCGCCAAAACCAACATCTTGCGCTTCAATTTAGCTGGACGCAACTGCAAGCCTGTTACTGTTGCTTTAGGAGGTAAAGTAGTAACCCAGGTCAAGTCCTCATTGTTCCTAGGATTTCAACTAGATGATAGACTGACTTGGGAACTACATATAGATAAACTGTGCGAAAGGATTGGTCGGGCTTGTTTCGCTCTATGGCGTATATCAGCCACGTTAGAGCGGAACATGACTAGGAGCTGTTACTTCGCATCTGTTCACTCGCTCCTTCAGTACGGCGTGGAACTCTGGGGTAGAGCTGCTGACTGGGAGCGAGTGTTCAGAATGCAGAAGAGGGCAGTTAGAGCGATAGTTCGTGCTCCCTGGGACACTCACGCTCGTCCGATTTTTCAGTCTCTCAGGATAATGACAGTCCCAGCACTCGTCATCTTTTACGCGGCAATCTATGTCCGGAACCACTTAGATGAATATACGAGGTTCGGTGATGGAAACAAATACACGACGCGTCATGCACACAAGCTGAGGGCTGTACCACGGCGCCTCTCTAAATCGTCAAAGCTGGTACATGTGATGGGGCCGACGGTCTACAACCGTCTTCCTAACACAGTCTCAGAGGCACAATCAATGCAATCCTTCAAGTACAAATTAAAAAACTGGCTAATTGAGCAAGCTTATTATAGGGTTGACGAATTTTTAAATAATTCGAATCACTAATCACTAATCAATTTTGAATTATTATTATTTTTATCATTTATCATTAAGATATTTAATTTATTTATTTTTATGACTTGTAACTACCAATATGTGTTATCAATAAAAAACTTGAACTTGAACTTAACGCCTGAATCAATCAATTATCAGTCATTTGGTTCCCATATTACAGACAGCGTCATAGATAACGAGACACCCAGCTCCAAATCCCTTCAAAACTCCGCTGCGTTGTACAAAGAAGTTTTGCCTTAAAAATAAATCATATTTTATAATCATGTAAGCCCAATCATAATTTTATACTATTTTTTGAAGGTATTTGAAGCCGAGTGTCTTTTGCAAAGGGGATACTTATCTATGACGCTGTCTGTACAAGTTCTGCTTATAGTTTGGGGCTAGATGGCGTTGTGTGTAATGTCCAAAATATTTATTTATTAAATATTTAATTTGACCGGAGGATACGTAACATGGTGTTTGATATTTATGGGTACAAGACATACCTGCGCCCGGAGGTCCGCGCTGTACTGTCGGCGTCTACACACGCCTTTCTGATGGCGTCTTTGACCGCTTGCTGTTGCTTCTCGATGGCAGGAGTTGACCATTTATCCAACAACAGGACTAGTACGTCACTAAAACAAACATACATACATCAATATCTATAAAATATTGACGACACGGATGGCAGACGGTGTCGCGGGTTCGATTCCCGTTTAGGATACATATTTATGTGATGAAACACCGATGTTTGTCCCGAGTCTATTATTCCCTACGTATTATTACCTTTATACAAAAAAAAATATAATATTATTTATTTTTTTATGTAATAAAACTGTTTGTGTATGCTGTATCGCGTGCAAATAAACATTTTTACTTCTACGGGAAGTAAAACTGCATTTTAGGCTCTAGGAAATAAAAGTGATTGCTTATAAAATCTGTTCAAAGACGTTCATTTGTAATAGGTTTCATGCCACATTTCGAACTTCGGTCCGTCATAATACCCATAGATCAGGGTATTATGGGGGACCTAAATATTACATAATTTCAAATTTCGAACATCTTTGTTAAATTAGACGACGGTCTCTGTTTTTGAATTACTAAATGGGCGCTAATTTGAGTTTAAGTTTATTTATTTTCCTCGCAACCTCGGGGTCCTGAAGCAAGAAATTTAATTCGAGACTTTTATATATACAGCTTTTATAGATAAACATGACACCTGGCTCGAATGACGTTTGTGCAAAGTACAGCGTGGAATTGGATAATGTTGATAGAGAAGAGGTCCTGTAATACTTGGTAATGATAAGTAATGATAAGGCAGAGCAATCAGAGGAAGAACAAACACGGAGGGCGCCGCGCGGGGGGCGGGGGACGCAGCTAGTGCCGAGCGAGAGTGGCAGCCCGGGGGCATACTCGCTCATTCGCCTGAGTAGTATTTTATTTTATTTTATTTTATTTATTTAACATTAGACTCACAGTTACATTTTTTTCTTATATAAGCTATGAAATATATACTATTCTTAAACCAAATTGAGTCTACATTTTGTTTACTGTAAATATATAAGCATTATAGGTAGGTAAGTCTGGGTAGATAATTAGTAACTCTAACAGCAGTAAATTACAAACAAACAAATAATCGCATTGTGTTTGTCAGTGGTGTGTGTGGAGTGTGAATGTGATGTGTGTGTGTGTGTGTGTGTTGTGCGAAGTCTTAATGAGTTGCCTACCTAACCTGCAACGCTTGCAACAAGTATGCGCTCGAAAAACAAACTTGTCATTAGGTGCGGTTTACATGATGGTCATTTTATTCTAAAACTTATATGTTCGGGATTATGGAAAAATTATGGAAGTATTTCATATTTATTAAATTCCTGTACTAACCTGAGGGTGGATCGTATCTCTTTGGACTTGTGCGCGGTGAGGTTGGTCACGATGACGGGCACGAGCCGCGGCGAGTGCACGTAGCTCACTATGTAGCGCACGCACACGTTGCCCGCCGACGACACCACCTGCGACCGTACAGCATTACCATCATCATCGTCATAATAATTATCGTCAAAATTATCATAATCACCATTGTCATTAACATCATCATTATTATCATCGTCATCATTATAATTTTCATCATTATTATCATTATTTATATATTATACTATTTATATATTATATATTTATACTATTTATATATTATACTATTTATATATTATATTAATTATAATTTATAGTATTAAGTACTTTACTTACCTATAGTTATACCGTACCTACACTGTTTTACATTAATAAGTAACCACTTTGATTACTTTTTACACTCTTTGTTTTTGTAATGTATTAAATGACACGCCACACCATATTTTTTGCACGCCCGGGTTGACTGGTAGAAAATGCTATTATAGCATTAAGTCCTCCCTCACTTATGTAAGTGTTAAAGTTTTAAAATAAAAAAATAAAAAAATTATCATCACCATAATTATCAGCAACAGCTAGGCAAATATTATAATTAAGACTACACCAAGTCAAGTTAAAAGCTTCCTTGATCATTCGTAATATTGCCGCCACCTACACACCATAGCCGGCCAGGGCGGCACAACCCGCCGGGTCAGCATTTTGTATGCGATTGTTCAATAGTAGCCGCTTTCTCAGGGCGGCAGCTATGGTGTGTTGAAGTCTTAAGCACTTCCGTGTTCAATTAAAGGGTAGTAGCTTGTGAAATAACTAGCCTTTTTAGGCTATTACTGTCACAACGCACTGTAGCTATAGTGGGGATAAAAAAAAATACCTTGGCCGCGTTCTGTATGAGGTTGATCAACTCCTGTAGTATGTACAGACTGAATTGTTCTATTTTGTTTCTCAGTACTTTGGCCATGTGTGCTATCGTTATACACGCTTCGCGGACCACCTGAAAATAAAAAAAAATTAATGATTTTGATTGGCGCAACTTCTTTTTCTGTTTTTCTTTAATGCTACTTAAGTTCAGTTAAAAATCACGTTGACAGTAACATTATATTTTACCTTAAATTTTTTTTCCGGACTGTCGTAGGCACATGCGGTTGCGGCGAGCGTAGCGAGCCGCACTTTTTTCAAGCCAAGCCAAGCCCTTTTTCACGTTTAGTTCGAGAAAATATTTTTAGATCCAAGAAACAACGTATTCTCAATAATTGAGTTCATCGCAGCGAGCTTAGCGAGCCACACATTTTTTCATTTTGAAATTTATGATGACAACCATAATCCTACATGCGATAGCGAATTTTTTCTTAGTACTACCTACTTAATTTAATTTTTTCTTAGTTCTACTACCACTAGAACTTTTTTTCTTAGTATGTAATCTACATCTCATCTCATAGTGAACTTGTTGATCGGAAGCGTGCGTGAAAATATTGTGTCATTCGTTCGCCATCGCTGCTCTAGATACTACTAGGGCGATTCGGCGTTTGTATGTAAGTGCCAGACGATAACAGTCGAACCACTCATCCGATCGTCATAAAATTTGACAAATGGGTAGATAAGTTCAAAACAATTTTCCAATTATTATATGACCATTAACATATTTAATAGATTACCAAAAGGCATTCGAGAGTTACCTACTCGACAATTCAAGGCAAAGCTTTATGCATGGCTGGCTGAAAAATGTTTTTATAAAATAAGTGACTTTTTAGATTATAATTTTGACATACGATATAATTAAATCAGATTGTTAAATTAGATATATATATAATGCATGATAAATTTTGCACGCCGTCACACGGTGGAGTATGTGAAACCAAATATTATAATTTATGAACTGTATACCATACTTCATGCAATAAACAATTTCATTTCATTTCATTTCATTTCCAATTCGTACACGAGCCAAATGAATTCAGAGGTTTAGGTGACAAGGGTCGCGGTGACAGCAACTGACCTGACTCCTCAGATCCTTGATGACGACCAGGAATGGTACGGCGAGTTCCTTCAGATGCGCCGCGAACTCGACGGGGAATTGTGTGTGTGCGTTGGCGGTTAGCAGCGAACGAATTTTCTTCAGCTAAGGGAAGAAATGAGGGTTATTATACAGGGTGTGGCGTAATGAGTGGATAATCCTTCAGCTGCGGGTGGGGGCCTTCAGGACTGATCAGAAAATTAAAATATTTACCCAGTAAAAACCCCTCGGATTTTGAGTTACTGAATTTTTATTGCACTTTTTATTTGATAAACGACTTTTTCCCGTCTTAACAGGAATCTTCGTTGAATTGGTAGCTGGAAACACCAAAAGCTATACCATTTTGGAATGGCAATGTAATAGGCAAGTTTATTTTATATTATATATTTATTTTATTTTATTTATTTAACATTAGTTTTTAGAAGTTGGTCACTCAGCTCGCCATACATTTTTTTTACAATACAAACTTTTGGAAAAATATATGTATCAAATAAACTGTACCTAGGGCACAAAAACAGAAAGTACCATTCGAAAGCACAGATATCCAGGAATGCTCTAGCAAAAATATAAGTAAATTCCTAGATTTGTAATCTTAGCAGCAAAAACAATGGACAAAGATAAAAAAATGGACTCCTGCCTCGGTGTAAAGTGTACAATTTGGACTTCTGCCTCGGTGTATAGTATACAATGTGCACTCACGGCGTCGACGCGCTTCTCCCAGTCGGCGGCGCGGTCCCCCAGCAGAGCGGCCGCGTGGCGGCACAGGTCGTCGAGGCCGCGCACGCCGTACACAGCGGCCGGCGCGGTGCTCGCGAAGGCCGCTTCGAACGCCTCCGTGGACACCGCACCTGCCTCTCCGGGGCCGCTCGACCCCGACACTGCGGATACACAATAGGTATTCGAAGTTTCGAACGCTAGCTCGACACAACCCTACATATTAATAAATAGTATAATAAATATATATAGTAATAAATCCGTTTAACTCAAGGGTAATCCTCAAGGCAAATTTCCATACAAAGTGTTTCGAACAAACACTCAAAAAGTACGCCGTATTATAGTAATTTCTTCCCACTATTCGTTTCGTCTATGTTTTCCGATTGTGTGAACCAAAATTAGTAAGGTTTCATACTTAAATTTAGATTTTATACGTGTTTTAAAATTAGTCATAATAAGTTAATAAGAATTTGGAAATTATTCTGTAATTTCAATAAATTACAATATTAATAATTGATTGATTCAGGCGTTACTTTGCGGAAATCCATAAATATTAATAAATAGTATAAATATATTTCTGAGTATTTAAATGTATATGAATTTATGATGAAAATTATATAAAAAGTGTTAATACCAACCCTATTTTCAGCACCTTTTATATATATAAACACCCTCAATGATTGACTGAATGATTGTATGACCACTTACCGGCGCTGTTAATCTTCGTGGGAGGCGGCGGCTTCCTATTGGCTGAGGGCAGGCTGTACAAGCCAGGCACTGTGCGCTTCGGCACGTCGCCGACTGTGCTCCATGCAGTGTAGGGTCGGTTTAGTGTCATGCGATTTAGTGTCGTTTGATTTAACATCATTTGATTTTGTAATTTGATTTAGTGTCGATTGATTTAGTGTAGTTTGGTTAAGTGGAGATTGATTTAGTGTCATTTGATTTGATGTTATTTGATTTAGTGTAGTTTGATTTAGTGTCGTTTTATTTAACATCATTTGATTTTGTAATTTAATTTAGTTGGGATCGATTTTGTAATTTGATTTAGTGTCGATTGATTTCGTGTAGTTTGGTTAAGTGGAGATTGATTTAGTGTCATTTGATTTGATGTTATTTGATTTAGTGTCGATTGATTTAGTGTCATTTGATTTTGTATTTTGTTTTAGTGTCATTTGATTTTGTATTTTGATTTGATTTAGTGTGATTTGATATAGAGTTATTTGATTTAATTTGGTTTCATTAGATTTAGTGAAATGTGAATTAAATGTATATTTGTTTAAGTGTAATTTAGACAGAGGTGGTATATTTATTGTCATTTAGATGGAGGAGGATTCGATTTAGTGTCATTTCAATAGTGATGATTTCATTTTTAAATTTTGTGTCATGAGATGTTTTGATATAATTTTGATTGATGGTAGATCAATATTAAGCGTAGTTTTAAGTTTATTGGTTGATAAAATGATTTTGTGGTATAGAAGTGATAATAATAGGTTTTGAATAGAAAATGTGATGTTTAGTTGATGGTATGTCGTTTGAGTTGACGTTAGATTCCCATTCCAATGATTCAGTGATGGTCAGACCAGGTGGTACATGGTGGAAAGAAGAAAAATATGTTAGATAATAATACGAAATATTCGGTTATTTATTACTTATATTAGAATACTAATATTGATTAATTTATAGAAATATGCGAAAGAAAATTGAAAAAGGTAATTAATTGATTGACATCCGTATTCTTATGCTGACTTGAACCAAACTTTCAAAGTTCCTAAGAAATTACTTTACTCGCTTGGCAGTTCCTAAGGGTCCAGATTCAGACCGTAAAGATCTGTGAAACTAGTAAAGTAAGTGCTTAGAAACTTTGTCAGTTTGGCGCAAGTCAGCATAAGACGATTTCTTATCTATTGAATTTTGACAGGTGACAGCCGAAACCCTTAGTAAAGCGGCGGCCATTTGAGTTTGAGGACTGACTTAGAATACGGTTGTCAGATGTTTATACTTAGGTAAATCTTTATGAAATGATTTTACAACGGATGGGAGAAAATCTTAGCATATGAATACTTAAGGCCCAGAATCTCGGAGGCCGCTATCTCGTTCCCACTCTCGGAAAAACAGTTGTGCCCTATTCTTTCGCTTATGTTTTACATATCAAAAGGTAAGGTTGTAGAAGCAAATTAACCACTCCACTTTTTGAAACATAGGGGGGGGCTTCTCATATACTATGGATGGTCACCTAGGGGAGGTAGGGGGTAAAATATAGTAAAAAATGAGTCAGCATTCGTAGTTTGGGTGCGTTCCCTTAGGGCTCGACAGTGACAGATTCTAGGAAGCCATGGTCTCCTTCTGTGAGGAGGTTATCTTGCAGGAGGCAGCGGAGTGGATCAGAGAGGAAGACCATCATCCTGATCCACTTCACCGGCGGAGGACCGGAAGGAGACGACGGTATTCCACCGTCTTCTTCCAGCAGCAGGATGTTTTGGCACCGCTCGCCGGAACTAACTAGATGTACGCTTTACAAGTAAGCATTACTGTGTTCCCTTTAGAAAGGTACCAAAATTAACAAGTTGTTGCCCACGTGGTTATCTGTTTGATGTTGTTTCTGATCATTTTTTTTTTATTTTCAGAATAAATGAACTTTATCCCCTTAGTGCATGCATAAACTACTATTTCTGTCTAAAAAAGTCTATGTGTGCATTAAAACGTCTTGTTTCAATCGAGTTACACCCAAACCAGTAACAGTATACCACCCGCGACATAAGATATTACTTTATCCCCTTGGTGCATAATCTATACTTAATTGTAAAAAAAAAGGATGAAGAGCCTTGGGTTCAGTGGCGCAGGGCTATATGTATGCATAGCTGTGTTCTGACCTGGCGTGGCGGCGCCGCTGGTGTCGTCCCTCATCTTGGTCGTGGGTATAGTCATGTTGCGCTTCACGACAGTTCTGGCGACGAAATCCGCCTCGTCCACTCCCGCGTTTGCTAAAAACAAAAAAGAAAATGAATAGATTAATATACCACAACAGTATTTGTTTATGCGAAACCTGAAATTATTTTGCTCAGAATCGATAAATAAGTTAAAAAAAAAATAGTTAAATTTTAGAAAATATCCCAAAAAAAAAATTGTTCGTGACTAGAAAAGAAAATAAATTAAACGGGGCTCATTTTTTCATAAACAAAAACAAACCGTATAATTACGGTTTGTTTTAGTTGTGTAATTTAGCGCAGGAGTAGGTTCTCCATGAAAAAGGTAGGACAACGAAACAACACAATTTTATTATGGATTATCTCGGTGAGTTAAGGAAGAATATAAAATTATTTTTATATTTTCGTGATTAGAAAAAAAACGGGTCTCGGCTTTCGCATAAACAAAAACTAACCCAGTATAAAAACACGTTTTTATGCTTTTGCTGTATTTTGCTTCTTTTACGTTATGGTTTTTCAAAAAAAGAAAGAAGATATCAATTCGGTTTTTTTAAGTTTATTACCTGAGAACTTTGTTGTTTATAAACCGATTTGAAAAAAACATTTTTTGTTTGATTGGTCCCATACAAATGTAATGAAAATCGGTTCAGTACTTTGGTTTTGAAATCAAAATAATTGAAAAAATAACGTCATCCTAGTAAGTCAGTAAACGAAATTACGTATTTTGCTTCCCTGTGACTATTCAGTGGTGTTTACGGTCACAAACAGTCAAATTGAAATCGGTTGTAGAATGTTTTTGTAAAACCTGGATTATTGAGTTCGTAGATGAGCCAAATCGATTTAGTGGTTTAGGAGGTAGAATGCGTGGTTTGGAGCAATCGATTAGTAGTTATGTAATCACCTGTGGGTAGCAGCAACCCTGCTTCTCTCGCTTCGTCGAACTTCTGCTCCAGAAGCGCTAATTTAGCGGCCGGAAGCAACTCTTTCTTCTTCAGATCCGATCTTAATCTCTCACCTGAAAAAATAGTTATTTACTAACCAAGGGCCTGCAATTGCATAGTATAGCATAATCAGCCTATAATGTTCCCACTGCTGGGACTCAGGCCTACTCTCGGCAGGAGAGCGAATGGGTCTTAATCCACCGCGCGGACCCAATGCGGATTGGTGGATGTCACATGCCATAGAACTTTCTTTTTTTTTTCTGTCCTTTGACATGCTTGTTTCCTAACGATGTTTTCCTTCACCGTTGCGAGAACGTCTGAAGCAAGACATTTTATACGAGACTTTTATCAGCCCGAGCCGTAGGTGAGGGTGGATATTTAAGTCGAGTATAAAATGGGCTTCAGGACCCCGAGGTAAACACAAGACTTTTCACTTCAGTTGAGAGGAAAATGAATAAACTTCAACTGAAATTAGCGCCCATTTAGTAAAACAAACCGAGACAGCCATCTTATGTATATTATGTAATACTAGCTGGTGCCCGCGACTTCGTCTGCGCAGCTATCTTTATAAATTGTAGCCTATGTGTTATTCTGATGTATAAGCTATATTATTGTAAAGTTTCATTAAAATCCATTCAGTAGTTTTTACGTGAAAGAGGAACAAACATCCATCCATCCATCCTTACAAACTTTCGCGTTTATAATATTAGTAGGATTTAGGTCCTCCATAATACCCTGATCTATCGGGACTGATGATTATGAAGGACCGAAGTTCGAAATGTGAATAAATTTCTAGTATGAAACCTATTACCAATGAACTTCTAGATTTTATAAGCAATCACTATTTTTCCCTAGAGCCTAAAATGCAGTTTTACTTCCCCTAAGTTCACGAAAGGAGCCTCTTCGAGGCGCACTTGAAATCCATTCCCACACTGGTTCGACGGAACTAGTGACACGATAAGAAGACTTCCCCTAAAGCATGCACGAATTTAAACTTTACGCCCATAAGAAGCACCACTGGGTTCTCCCACTAACTCAGATTCTTACCGACATGTGTGTAAACGTCAACCAGTAGCAATAGTGCCGTGTCTCTCACGGCACTACTGGGGTCTCCCACTGACTTAGCTAAGTTACATCAATATCTCAGTGGTGATTCTTACTGACATGTGTGTAAACGTCAACGAGTAGCAATAGTGCCGTGTCTCTCACGGCACTACTTGGGTCTCCCAGTGACGCAGCTAGGTTACATCAATATCTCAGTGGTGATTCTTACCGACATGTGTGTAAACGTCAACAAGTAGCAATAGTGCCGTGTCATTCACGGCACTACTAGGGTCTCCCACTGACTTAGCTAAGTTACATCAATCTCTGAGTTGTGATGCTTACCGACATGTGTGTAAACGTTAACTAGTAGCAATATTGTCATGTCTCTCACGACACTACTGGGGTCTCTCACTGACGTAGCTAAGTTACATCAACCTCTCAGTAGTGATTCTTACCAACATGTGTGTAAACGTCAACGAGTAGCAGTAGTGCCATGCCCAGTAGTGCCGTGAGAGACATCACACGGCACTACTGGGGTCTCCCACTAACGCAGTTGGTTACATTTATTTCTAGTTGTCATTCTTACCGACATGTGTGTAAACGTCAACAAGTAGCAGTAGTGCCGTGTCTCTCACGGCACTACTGGGGTCTCCCACTGACTTAGCTAAGTTACATCAATCTCTGAGTTGTGATGCTTACCGACATGTGTGTAAACGTCGACAAGTAGCAATAGTGTCATGTCTCTCACGGCACTACTGGGGTCTCTCACTGACGTAGCTAAGTTACATCAACCTCTCAGTAGTGATTCTTACCAACATGTGTGTAAACGTCAACAAGTAGCAGTAGTGCCGTGTCTCTCACGGCACTACTGGGGTCTCCCACTAACGCAGCTAGGTTGGGAATTGCAGCTCTCAATTGTAATTCTTGAGCACCATGCCTGAAACAACAACTTAAGTTACATTTCGTGAAGTTATTGTAACAAATTCACCGCTCAACTTTTGTTCGATACATCGATCACTTATATTAATAGCAGCATCAGCAGGTTTATGGAGGTCAAGCGTGTAACACTTCACCTACATCAGCCAGTGCATAACAGTCATAAGTGGTAGTAGTGATAGTTATATGTATAAGTTTAATATGGATAATTGATTGATTCAGGCGTTACTTTGCGGAAATCCATAAATATCAACAAATTATATAAATATATTTAGTCATAAATCCGCTTAATTTCTAAACAAAGGTTTTAATTAACTTAAGTTTAGTTCAACTAAACCAAAGAGTCAACGAACAGAAAACCAAAGTTTAAAGATCGAAACGAGAGTTCTCTCTCGTTTCGAACTTCGGCGAGTCCACACCTCCTGATGATGCCTCGTGTAGAGGCGAAACACGTGTCGTATCTTTAAACTTTGGTTTTCTGTTCGTTGACTCTTTGGTTTAGTTGAACTAAAGTTAAGTTAATTAAAACCTTTGTTTAGAAATTAAGCGGATTTATTACTAAATATATTTATATAATTTGTTGATGTTTAATATGGCTTTTTACGTACAAACTCGACTTTCATATAGTTATATCAGCAGCAACATACAGGGTTAACTAGCCGTTAATTCCTACAACTTTTTTTCAATCTAAGAATCTCTAAGAAATATTCAGTCAATTTATATCTTCAGAAATGTATAAATGTGCGAGCGAGATAGCGGCGCGCGCGAATCTAGGCCTTAAGGGCGAGGCTTATGCCAACTGTGGTCGTGCACCTTGTGCCAGGGCCGGCATGAGGCGGGTCGCGGGGGCTGTACTCACGTGTCCAGTAAGGCCTGTATGCAGCGCAGCGCCTCCTCGCGCGCGTGCGGCGCCTTGTGCGCCAGGGCCGGCATGAGGCGGGCGAGCAGGGCGCGGGGCGGCGCCGCTCGGCTCTCGCCCAGCACGCCGAGGCACACGCGTGCCATGTGCCGCACCCCCTCCTTCGTGTCTGCCAATCTAAAAAAAATACATAATCATGGTTTTACAAAAACATTTTGATATTTGATATTTATTTCGAAAAAACTCTGAATTGGCTTACAGATAACTCCAAGGCGCCCAAACACTATTCTACACATAAGGTACAGTTTAAGATGAATGAATGATTCCCGCTTTAGGACAAACATTTGTGTGATGAACATCGGTGTTTATCCTGAGTCTGAGTGTTTTCTATGTATGTATGTATTTCCAAATAAAGTATTTAAAATTGACACTACTTAACGTTTACGTTTAAAAACACGTATATAATCTAAATTAAAGTATGAAACCTTACTAATTTTTGTTGACACAATCGGAAAACATAGACGAAACGAATAGTGTGAAGAAATTACTATAATACGGCGTACTTTTTGAGTATTTGTCCGAAACATTTTGTAAGGAAATTTGCCTTGAGGATTACCCTTAAGTATTATATCAGCCACCTGGTTCCCATAGTACAAGCTCTGCTTAGTTTTGGGCTAGATGTTGCTGTGTGAAATGTCCATTATATTTATTTATCTAAATTCATCAATTGAACATTGACTTCTATAGCATTGACATTAATGGTGCGCACCAGCAGGGAGTGGAACTCGCTACCGTCTGTTTGTCCGACACACTATAATCTCGGAGTCTTCAAATCAAGAGTGAATAAGTTCTTACTAGGCAAGCGTGCTACATCCTCGACCACACCGTCACTTACCATCAGGTGAGGTTATGGTCAAATGCTTGCCTATTTACAAAAAAAAAGAATACATTATCACGGCTTACAGCCGCCATATTGTACATGTAAACAAAAGGCTAATCCTACAACACTTACCTGTCTATAATGTGAGGTAACACAGTTGGTACGAAGTGTGAGAACTCTGGGCCCATTCGCTCGGCCAGCGCGGCCATTACTTCGAGCCCGTTTTGAGCCACCTGAAATAAAAAAAAATTGTTTTTAAAAGATTGAGAGAAGTTGGTGTACTACTCGGGCGAATGAACATGCCACCTGGCTGACACTCTCGCTCGGCACTTGCTGCGTCCCCCGCCCCCCGCGCGGCGCCCTCCGCGTTTGTTCTTCCTCTAATTGCGAAGCCTTATCATTACTTATCATTACCAAGTATTACAGGACCTCTTCTCTACCAACATTATCCAATTCCACGCTGTACTTTGCACAAACGTCATTCGAGCCAGGTGTCATGTTCATTCGATCGAGTAGTACAAGGTTTTACAAAAACATACAACAACCGACTTCAATCGGACAGTTCTAGTGACCGTAGACACCAATGAAAAGTCACAGGGTAGCAAAATACGCAATTTTTTCAAGATTTTTCGTCATAACTAGTGATTAAAAATTTTCAGTGTATAAACACACATTATATGCCATAATTTTTTGCCACTGAAATCTACGAATTATACATTATTTGAAAAGTAACACTATTCACAAATAGTGGGTAACTAACTAAATATAGCAAACTCTCAACAGATCGACTTCAATGGCCCAAGACTGGTACAGAATTGAGACGTAAGTATGAGGCCGTATTCTGAATAGCGTCACAGCACAGTAACATCGACTTTGGTTAATTATTGAATTGCTAAAGAATGATTTAATAAGTCGTGAAAAGTAGTGAAAATCTGTGATACTGTGTCAAGCTAGATTTAGTTTTATTTGCGGTTCTCACAATTACTCGCAAGCCGCCGCGGAAATCGATCAAGTCCTACTAATTCTCCTAATATTTAATCTTGTGTATGGATTCACATAGATCTTAGTACTCTAAAAATAAATAAATGATTTGATTTAATTAACAAGGGTTTGTGATGATGGATGAATAAATAGATGTTTGTTCCAATCACGCCAAAACAACTGAACCGATAGTGCTGAAAGGTATGAATTTATCTTATGAGCTGGAAAAACACAGAAACACATTTTAATTCTCAATAGCACGCGGACTTAGCCGCGGGCAGCTGCAGCTTTATGAATCAGTTTACGCTATTCAACATTTTATTTGCATCGATTAATATCGACATTTAAAGATTGTTTTTGGATCGTTTTTATCTCGCACGGCGCACCAGAATACGCGCCTACGCAATGGCGTGTGACGCGGAATCAGACTGTGCATGATACATTAATAATTGTCTCGTGGTATATGGCGGACATCCTTTGTTTTGAGAAGCTAGTTAATCGCTCATTGTTGCTTTGAAATCCATTTTAACTGTCATAAAAATGTAGTAACTAAAGGCATCATCGTCAGATGTCAGCTGAAATAATTGTTAACATTATCATTAGGTAAATTTATTGACTGGACAGCCGGTATTGCGGGTTCGATTCCCGCTTCAGGACAAATATTTGTATGAGCAACATCGGTGTGTCGTAAGAATTGGTGTTTTCGAATGGTATGTATTTATTCATAAATAAAAAAGTGTGTAAGTATTCTATTAGTAGGTAATCTTGTTGTGCTTTGCTTAGTTTGGGACTAGATGAAGCTGTGTCAAATAGGTCCTGCGTAATCTACACCTGCTTTCACAAAGAGACTTTAATACAGAATGCAGCAGTGAATGTAGAACCAACATTCACTGCTGCGTTCTGTATTGTGTATTAGAGTGTTATATTGTAGCTATACCTTGAAGTTCCCTCCATTACTTAATCGTCTCGTAAATCGAATCAAATTGATTCGAGAAAGCTCGGGTCTGCTGAGCAGCGACAATATGGAATGCAGCAATGAATGTATGTGTACCTTGAAGTTCCCTCCATTGAGCCACGATATGAGAGCGTCCAGGAGTTGAGCAGCCAAGTCCTGTGTGAGTTCGGGTTCCTTCCTCACGAGGGCTGTGAGCTGTTCCCCCAGCTGCTGCCTCAGTCGAAGGTCGGGCCTGCTGAGCAGTGGCAGTGCTGCCTCTAGCGAGGAAGGTTGAGGGAAATGCGCCATCTGAAAGGTATTTTCTAAATAGATGAACATCTAGATGTATTTAAATACAGAGTGAAAACAAATACACATTTATTTATTGTGAAACACAGGTAATGGGATGGTAACATGGATAGTTGTTGAGCTCTATGTTTTACCTTATTGGCGTACAATATTTTGGTCACCTAATTCTGACAATTTTCCTACACAATCATGCATAACTTACTATCATAACCTAGCCTCACTCCAGTTTATCATCAAATGATGTGAATGAGTTTCTTTTAGCCAAGCGTGCTCAATCCTCGACCACACCATTGGACCGTATTAGTGACCGTAAATACTACTGAAAAGTCAAAGGGAAGCAAAATACGCAATTTTGTTAACTTCGACGACATATTTTTTCAGTTATTTTGATTTCAAAACTAAACTACTAAACCGATTTTGATGAAATGTCTACGGGACTAATCTGGAAACATATTCTCTCGAACAAAAAAGGTGTAAGCATTACTGTGTTTCAATTTGTAGAGTAGCAAGTGAAATTACTTGGCTCGCGAGACTGACCAACAAAAAGTGCCAAACGAGGACTACAGGAGTGACGCACCGGCCTTTGTGAATTAAATTCCTGTGTAGCACTGTTTTGGTCATGAGCAGGCGTGATCTCTAACCATCAGGAGAGCACCTGGCTCGTCTTGTCACTTGTCTATGCTAGTGTTCTTACCACGAGTGGTTATTGGCACAGTAGGGCGCAGTCACACCGTGTGCACGTATCATCTCACCACACCGGCACGGTGTGAGACACGGCCACTCGCTGTCACATAGTTCGCACTTGATGCTATCTGAAACAAAAAATATATAAAATACATATTATTGCCAAATGATGTATTAAACTTAAATTATATCAATGATGTATTTATGTCGAATAAGGCAGTGTCCTAATAGAACGCGATGACGCGACCATCGCAAGTTCGCGCGAACGTCGATCGCGCGATCGCGAAACGTACTAACGTCAAATAGGCGTCCCAATTGGCATCGCGTCGCGTCGCGCGATCGCGCGAATGCCAATCGGGACGCCTATTTGACGTTAGTACGTTTGATCGCGGATTCGCGCGACGGTCGCATCGCTTGCTCGCGCGACGATCGCGTGATCGCGTTCTATTAGGACAACGCCTTACGGTAACAGCTATACAATATTTAGAATATTAATTTTGAAAAAAAAAAGCTTAAGAGGCCAATTACAGGTTCCCACGGATAGAAAACATATTTAAAATTCTGGTAAGCTTAAGTTTTTTTTTGTGTGGTTATTCTTTTTCATAAGGTTCAGTAGTTTTATTTATTTATTTTAACACTTTAACATTTACATAAGTGAGGGAGGACTTAATGCTATAATAGCATTTTCTACCAGTATGTTTAAAAACAAACATCCATTCTTCCCCATACATTCCGACCTTGATAATTTTACTTGTGAAATGTTATTTTTTTTTATATAGGTATATTTGCCATAATATGAGACCTTCAAAGTACCATAAAAACTTCACGGCCTGGCTACAACTGGCTTAATAAAACCAAGTAGTAAAGATCTAGTAAAATCCAAAACCATATTTGTATTACTATTTCAAAAGGACAGTATGTCTGTCTACATGCGTCAATCAAGACCTCATTTATAGAATTGCAATGACATTGTCTTAGCTACGGCGATAACCCTGTGTCACAGTGTAAATAAAAAAGTCAGTGTACATAGTTGTATGGAATGTATATTAGTAATTGACCGAGCTTGGTTAATACAGAGCGTCTGTTTTTTTAAACAAATCATTTTTTTTTTTAATTGGTTCGATTTCCGTCAAAAGTAAATAATTAAATAAATATATTCAGTTATTGTTTTCTAATAAATCGAGGGCATGACTCTTTTCACGACTTTTGTCTGTTTTGGACGTGGTTTCGGACAAGGCCATCAGTGCCTTTCTCAAAAAACCACCCTGTATATATATTTTTTTTATTTTAATACTGCTACTCCATAGACTACTACACTAATACCACTAGAGGTCTACAGCTCACAGAGCTACTAGTATTATTAGTGTAAGCTTTTATTAAATTCAAACTAGAATATATAAACATAAACATAAACATTCACACACTCACACCCCTGCACTAGGATTCCCTGTGTCGCAGGTGGCATGGACTCATACAACACATCACAACATCCAAGACCCGAGAACAAACATTTGTGTTCGTCACAAATATTTGCCCCGGTCGGGGATCGAACCCTGAACACCAAGCTTCGTAGGCAGGGTCACTACCAACTAAGTCACGGTGTCGTCAATATGATATAATATGTGTAAACATTACACATTCTATAATGAAGACAAGCTCGATGATGTCATTATTGATACTACATAACATAATAGTTATAAATTTATAATGATAAGTTTTTCTTAAAACTAGGTATGTAGGGGAATTGATTCTGTAATTCTTTATTGTACACAAAAAACGATATCGTATAAAATATTTAAAAGAAAATACATGTACAAAGGCGAGCTTAACCCTAACAAGAGTTTTCTTCCAGCAAACCTTAGAGGATAGAGAGAGGCTATGGTAAATGTGGGGGCGTGTACTGTAATTTAAATAATAATGGCTAAATTATTAGAAGAAAAATATTTATAATATGTAATATTTATAAATATACTTGAATACCTACATATAATAAATACTACTAATAAGATACATACTAACTATACTAAAATTAGTACCTATACATAAGTAAATATAAAACTACATAAAATATATAATTATACCATACATACAAAATAATGTACTTATAAGAATATATAAATATGCATAAATACGGACAAGTATCTATCACAGAGATAAGTAGTGCTCTTTGACTCTGCTTTTAAAAATGGTTAGTGACTGACTGGCTCTAATAGCGTGAGGAAGAGAGTTCCACAGTTGGGCAGCATGGACAGTGAAAGAGTCACCGTAGCAGCGGGACGAATGAATTGGTGTCTTGATAATGATATAAGATATTTATTTTGATACTTTGTGTATAAGATATTTATTTTATTTATGTTTATAAACACATTGGGGTCAATTCAGATGTCGCCATAACCAAAATTAAATATTTTGACAGCTCTAAAAATGTTGCTGTCCCTTTTATAACGATCGAAATAAAAAGGATGAAATTATTTTTAGTGTTTTCAAATTAGTTTAGTTTTTTAGCGACATCTGAATTAACACCATTGTCAAAAATTTAAGTCAATTACCTTTAAAATGTCCTTAGAATAATAGTACCTAACAACACAGAAGAAAAATTATCAAGTAATAAACTTTCTATGTCTATTGTAGTGAAAAGAAATTACGTAATATTCTGTGATAAGTATTAGGTAGGATTATGTACTCTGTGGTGCGTTATTAGGCGAATCATAATTGGATAAGTAACAGGCCTTGTAAATCAATAATTGGGCTTCTATATACTTCCTACACTGCTAAACCAAACTTGCTTTACTGAATGTTATTATACTATGTCAAAGGTCATGGAAAAATGTGAATCAGAGTTTCATTGAAAGTCTTTACAATGCCAAATCTATCAATCTAGACTTTATAATACTTAAGGGGCATCCTCAAATCCGAATTCCATACAAAAATGTTTCGGACAAATACTCAAAAAGTACAACTTAGTAAAATTAACCCTACTAACTTAAAAACACGTATAAAAATCTAAATTAAAGTATGAAACCTTTCCCTTTTTTTGTTCACGAAATCAAAAAACATAGAGGAAACGAATAGTGTGTAGAAATTACTATAATACGGCGTACTTTTTGAGTATTTGTCCGAAACATTTTTGTATGGAACTCGGATTTGAGGATTACCCTTAAGGTAGCCTTCGATGTAAGCGACCGCGACACAAGACCGCAATCGGGTCGCGCGACCAACTGCTTAGTATGCATTAATACGAAGAACTGTCGGATGCAAGCGACTGTGTCGCGCCACTCGAGCATACATATCCGGGTCGCCAACATCGGAATGTTACCTTAAGATTAAGTAGAGATATTCTACAATAAGATGAGTCCCCTGCATGCTTGTTTACCAAGCTAATATGATAACTTATCTATTTTTTATTTGTTGAGAGAGTGAAAGAGTGAGTTAAATGAGAGCGCCATATTAAATAGAAGATTTATACCTAACAGGACATTATCAAGGTTTTACAAAAACATAAAACAACCAACTTCAATCGGACTGTTCTAGTGACCGTAGGCACCACTGAAAAGTCACGGGGAAGCAAAATACGCAATATTGTTCACTTCAACACCTATTTTTTTCAGATATTTTGATTTAAAATACAAAATACTCCTTAACAAACCAATTTTCATGCAATTTCTATGGGACCAATGTGGAAGTGCTTTCAAATAAAAAAAGGCTTTCTTCAAATCGGATTATAAACAACAAAGTTCTGAGTTACTTAACAAAAAAAAACATTCAACCAAATTGATAACCTCCTCCTATTTTGAAGTCGGTTGAAAATAATTCAATAATTTATTATTTGTTAAGCATCCAGAGATTAAATATACTGTGATAATATTTGTCCCTGAATTATGATAACTTTTATCCTCAAAACATATGTTTTATCATACTTTGAGGATTTTTTCCCTTCAGCCGAATGTTAATTACAAACACCATAACAAAACTGTGATAATGAACGTACATCATTCATATCTAAACTATGTTTAACTATGTTAATGAGTGCACAAAAGGAGCCTTTTGAGGCGCACTTGAAATCCTTTCACCACACTGGTTCAAAAGAACTATTGACACGATAAGAAGAAGACCATACCCCACATAAACATAATAATGAGGCATTTCAAACTAGTTTTGACCCACATGAGTTTTTCACATGGCTTTCCTCTACCGTGAGACCTTCTTATTGTGTAAATGTGATTATTTGATGCTCTTGAGAATATGGCAAAACATTCTCTTCCATAATTAATATTTATTGAAAGAAAAACACTGATGTTCATCACACAAATATTTGTCCTCAAGCGAGCAGACTTGCGATTCAACCAATTGTGTCATGTGAAAAATAATTCATGAAAAATTAGTTAGCAGTGCATTCTGGAAATCATGAATTACCTGCTACAAGTGTCTTTACTTTACCTATTTCAGAATAAGAAGCATAAAAAAAGGGTTTTACATACAACAACGAACTTCAATCCGACTGTTCTAGTGACAGTAGGCACCGCTGAAAAGTCACAAAGATCAAATTTGACGACGAGTACTTTACTGGAATGGTTCAGTCAACAACCAAGTATGTATCTTGCTCCATTATTTCAAGGAGTTGGGATGGGTTAATTGTTTTTTTGAGGAACAACGCACAATGCGCTCTTCAGCGGGACGCCAGTGCAGACCGATTTACCCCCTACACAGAATAAGAATAAGGGGGTTGAAGTATCATAAATATTAATTATTTATTTATTTGTTGATAAACAAGCAGCTTTCGCTGATGTGTTTTTTTTAGCATAGTATTGTTGGTTTGTAACCTAGTGTCAAGTTTTTTCTTGAATGAGTTGGTGGATGCTGCAGTAACAACATCTTCCGGCAGTATATTCCAGTTGTGCACCACTCGGTCGCTAAGGAAGTGATGAGCCATAAGGGTAATATACAGTGTTTTAGTGATATTTATGGATGTTTACCTACAACTGATAATATCAGAAGAATGTAGCTTTTAATCTTGTAAATAGTTTTGATAAGCCCTTGATAAAAGTAACAATTTCTGTAAATACTACAATTTTATATCCCTACGCTAGATTAGTAGTGTGAAAAATGATATTGAATGGATATGTTATTCAATTGATCACTTTATGATGATAGGTTAACTGACATAGATTATTAAGTTGTACATTACCCAAGTATTTTAGAAGTTTTGTAGGATAGCGCTTAGCTAGTCTCACCACCTCTTCGAGGCGCACTTGAAATCATTTCACTACACTGGTTCGAAAGATCTAGTGACACAATAAGAGAAAGGTTATTTATTTACATAAAAAATAACCAAATGCCATAGTAGTACTTGTTCATCAGGGAATAAATTAAATTAAATGCTTAATGGTCTGAGAATTTTGACACTATCCTGGCTGTATCAAAACGTAGGCAATGCCTAATGCATCCTTCAAATATAAGTCTGAGCAGACCATGTAGATTCTACTATTTTTTTTTGTATGTAATGGGATATAGATTATAAACTGGTAAAATACCAAATGCTACTTTTTATCCTGTAACGATGCAGACATATCCAAAGGCATCAAATAATTTAAAATAACTTAAAGATTAGTGATCTACACCGCTAATAGAAAGTTGTGATTCATGCAGTAGAAAACAAAGTTGAATGTTTTTCTGTATGTTTTGTATGTAAGATCATGCAGTATGATGTCATCATACAACTATCAATTTAAGCTGATTGTGGACCCTGAATTAGATCCAATTTGCTATGAGGGCAATTTGCAATCTCTATGTACTAGTTGCGTCGTCGGAAGGTGTTCGACGATTCTAAAACACGAGAATTTCGACCATTTATGTACATATTTTCGTGACATCTTGGTGCAAGACTCATAGAGAAGTAATGGCAGTAAGTTCCACCAAAATAGATCGGGAATAACGATGCTCGTTGTAATAATGGTCATGCAACTAAAACAAAGCATCAGATGAACGTCTATACGTAAATCTAACACAGTAGGCGACATTACCATGTAGAGACGACCTTTTGTTGATCTGACTTCCTTGCACGAAGATCACTTCTTCACAAATGGTAAATTAGACACGATTTTCAACACAAAATACACGGTAGGGATCGCAGTTTCGGTAAATTATGGATTAACACAATGAAAAGTCCAAACGTTTTGAAAATCACTTGAAAATTCAGCGAGAAGACGATTACGCGCATGTCTTCGACAAAAATTTACATCACGTGACCTGTCATGGCGTCATTTGTCGTTTTTTTAATTTGCAAAAACTGACTAAGATGATGCGTTTCATTCATCCCAAATAAAAATAAATACGATTACTTTATTTTGATTGTAATTATTTAATTATTTTTTCTATACATTAAAATCTTAAAAAATAATCATTGTATTTATATTAAATCAAATATGTTTCGAATGGAATATAAAAACTAACTAGCGTCATCTATCGCCAAGTAGCAAAAATAATTATTTAGCGCACGTACTGACGAATAGCAATATATAGCTTATGATAGTTTTTCATAGATGTCACTGTTCAGATTTTGTTGGCTAAGCGGCTAATATAGCGTCATATTGAAAGGATTTTCCCACGGTAGATCGACGTAGGTGTGCTCGATAATAAATTGTACCTACTTACCTATAGTTACGTCAGTTACTAGCGATGGCGTTCCGCGACCTTCGAGAAAGCTAGATTCTCGAAGTCCGCGACGGAAAATCCGTACCTACCTACAATGTGGGGCTAGCACTATCCTACTTCCCTATTACATATTATAAACGCGAAAGTTTGTAAGTATGGATGGATAAATGGATGTTAGTTACTCTTTCACGTAAAAACAACTGAATGGATTTTAATGAAACTTTACAATAATATAGTTTAGCTTATATGTACATCAGAATAACACATAGGCTAAAATTTATAAAGATACCTGCGCAGATGAAGTCGCGGGCACCAGCAGGCTTAGCACGGACTGGGGATAAAAATTTAGTCCCCCGTTTTTATCCACCTTCAAGGGATAAAATTGACTGGAAGGTGGATAAAAACGGGGGACAAAATTTTTATCCCCAGTCCGTGCTATCGGTGCAGCTAGTGATAAATACATCTGGGCGGTCAGGTGCGTCTAATGACTTTTCACTAAGGGTTGCTTTTGGTTTACTGAATTTATTAAACTTTATAGGTACACAAATATTAGTCAAAAAACTACCCAGTAACATTTGAATAGCCGATAAAAGTAGGTACCTAGAAAGATGTGGAACGATTTTAGTTTCAACTTATACCCATCGATGCTTATACTTACCTAAATGTGAAAGAAAAAAATGTGTTCCAGAATTTATTTTAAACCGTAATGGAAACACAAAACTCAGTAATAAAAAAATCCTGCTGGTGAAGGCATCTTACAAATGGGCATATCATCAGGGCCACACCACCTCATCGGTACAAAACATGGTCTTCTACGCCCTCTCTTCATTCCACCACACACACATCTCTCATCTCTTTCCTCCTCATCAACAGTTTCTGGAGAACTCGGTCTATTCTGATAGTTTTCTGTCTTTATCTGATCTTGTTCAGGTTCCGGAGAATTATCTCTGGAACATTCACATTCTACAGAAGGAACTTTGGGTCTGGAAGATTTCTTGTTTCTTGAATCCCTTCGCTGGGGATTCTCACTTCTTTCCAAACCAATATTGTTGCTTATATCATCGATAGAAGTATAGCCTTCATCGTTGTTTGATTGAAGAACTTGAAGTCCACAGCGGCCACCCATCTTGCAGTCTTCAGAACAAGTGTCATTAGTAACCTTCCTTTGCGCTCTTCTAATATATTCATCATTTTTTAGTTTATTCACAAATTTAGCTACAGTATCAGGTTTTACTTCTTTGTTTAGTTTTTTGAGACTCTTCGATATTTCTTGTCTCATTTTAGCTTCGTTCTCCGCAGTGTGCCCGTTCATTTCAATGTTGTTGAGTTTCTTTGCAAGACTAGATTTAACTTGAACTACAAGTCTGTTTTTATCTTTTTCTTCTGAAATGGCCAATTCGTCAAAAAATTCTGTTATACCATTTTTCATTCTAATTTCTTCAACCTCTTCTCTCAAACCATCTTCGCTTGGTATCGGAATCTTTGCAAGCTCGCATATAAGTTTATTTCTCATCATTAATGAACTAATTGTCTCGTTCTTGTCTTTTGCAACATTTGCGAAAAACTTCAACACTGCATCATGGACATTCATTTTGTAAATATGTCTGCCTTCATCATCATTCTTATCGTAATTATATTGAACGAAATTTTCAACTATATCGTCCTTTAAATTGTTAAAAAGTATCTCATTTTCAGTAGATAATTCTTGAGGTTTATCCAAAATTTTGTCAACTGTTTTATTCAAATCATGCTCGTATTTAACTTGTGCTTTCTCTTCTCTAAATAGTGGTTTTACCGAAGCAATACTATCTATAAGTTGCATCTTCCTAGCAGATTTACTCTCTTGAAAGTTACAACAAGTCGGAATAACTGACAAAAGCTCGTCTAATTCTTTATCTAGCAAATCATTGTACAGAAAATCATCGTTAAAAGATTCAGGATTCATATTAAGTTCACTGATTTTGATGATTATTTTTGTGAATAAATTGTCTTTTATCATTTTGGCATTTTCTTCATCTTGTGGCGTGACTGCATAGATTGGTAGTTGGTTACACCAAGCATCTACCATTTCCATCACGATATCGGCAGCTTTTTGCTTTGATTGTTTGACTCGCTCTCTTTCAATTTGATTTGATCCGGGACTTAGATTATCATTTTTTCTCACTTTTGATTTGTCCTTAGACTTCTTTGATTTCCCCTTTTTATTTTTTGGATCAGTGACTATACATTTTCGTTGCTCGGTTGATGATTTCAAAGCGTTCTCTAGATTTTTACAGAATTGTTCAACATTATTTTGCCCAGGTAATAGTGGTAACTTCACAAGCCATTTCATTATTTCTTTATGTATCTTATCGGCTGGTTTAGATTCGGCTTTTTCAATCTCATTTATTCTCTTTGCTAGAGTTGCTAATATTTTATCCCTTTCAAGTAGTTCAGTTATTCCCGCTGCTTCTTCCAGAGGCAGTTCCTCGAACCATGCGTCGATTTCACACCTAGTTTTTATTTCCTCAACTTCTTTTATAACAGAAGCTTCGTTCGGTATCGGAACTTTAAACAAATCACTGTACAGTTCATTATAGATCTCGTCGTTGGTCAAACGTATTGCATTTTTATTTTTCACGCTATCATAGTATCTGTCTATTTCATTCTTAATATTTCTTTCGTATTTGGTTTTTACAGCATCATTGCCGTGATCAAAGTTTTCCAAAATAAACATCTCAGCTAAACGGCTCTTGTATATTTCAAAAGCAGGATCAAATACTTGTTTTGCTTTGACTGGATGAGGTATGGAAGCGGCAATAGTATTTTCAAGTTTATGCTTGTAAAACTCACCAGCACAATTGTCTTTTATGACTTTTTGAGCTTCAATAATGTTCTGGACTAAATCATTCCGTAGTTTTGTTTTATTTTTCTCTAATTCAGTACTTTGAGGTAGTTTATCTATAACCGCATCAACTTCATCGGATATTATATCCTGATATAAAAGATCATCATTAAAAGTTCTAGGATCAATGTTCAGCTCTCCAACTTTTTGAAAAATTTGCTTGGTCACGTCATCTCTTAAAGACTTTACTGTTTTCTCATCATCAGCTTTTATAGGCAAAGAAGCAGACCACTTTTCTATGTTGTCAACAATCGCAGCAGCAGGGTCTTTAATTAGTTTATTTTTTCCGCCTAAAAGCGTCTTAGAACTTTTATTTTTACTGAATTCTTTGCTTTGGCGTTTACTTTTTTCAATAATTTGAGTATAGTCCGTGGTATAGTCAAGATCGGTTTGATCTCGTCGCGTTTTTACCCTTTCAATTCTATTAATGAGTTGTTGGATAACAATAGCTACTATTACTTCGTGGCTTTCATCTAAAGACAAATCGGAAATCCATTTAGCAACATATTTAGCAAATTCTGCTTCTGCATTGGTGTCATTAGGGCTGTTTATTTTGTTTGTTTCCCGTTCAGTCAATTTCTCTGTAAGCTCGCAAACCATTCGTACTCTCTCTTTTTCGTCATTTTTATCTAACGGCAGCAGAGGAAAATTTTTAATCCATTCAGAAATTTCTTTGATATATTCGAATTCATTATCAAATTGATTTATAGACTCATCTCCAGGCAGTGGAACTTTAGTGAGTCTATTATAAACTTGTGCTTTCGATAATGCTATAGGATCTGCGCTATTTTGAACCATTTTTTTAATTTCAGCCAAAAGACGCACAGACCAAGCTTCTAACTTCACTTCATCATCTGCTATTTCACTACCATTCAATCGGATAAACTCTTCAATAAAGTCTGCAATATTTTCATCATTAATACCTGAGGTATCTATGGTTTCGTTAACTTTATGTCGGACTAGTTTTCGGTGAGCAATAACTTTGCCAACTAGTTGATCGATCATAAACATCATATTTTTGTCATTTTTGTGCTCTCGAATTATAGGCAATTGAACTAAAAAATGGCTAATTATTGAAGCCATGTACATATTGTAGTCCATAGCATCAGGATCAGCCTCTCTTTGTTCTTCAACTTCTAATATATTTTTTGCTAGATCAATTACAAAATCAATACGCTTTCTGTTACCTATAGCGTTATAAGTAGCGTCAATCGGGATATTCTTTAACCAATCTGAAATATCTTTTATGTATTCCAACTCTTTGGTTAATTTTTCACGAGAAAGGTGATCATTTGACCCTGATTTTTCAAAATTATCATACACTTCTTTTCTAGTAGGCGGATTGAGTCTTTGTAGTTTTGTCTTCAACAAATGCGCAAACGCGCGACGGGCCATTGGATCACTTACATCATAGTTGTGTTCTATGTACTTCACAATAAATTGATTCATTGTATTGTCTAGTTTTATCGTATCATCCTCACTTGTTTTTGTTTTGATAGGTTGAGGAGGATTATTTTTTGCTTCTAGACGCTGCTCTGCTCTCTCTGCTCTCTCCATTACTCTTTTATCGCGAGCATTAGCAAGTGTAGCATCTTGTGGTAAGTTAATTACTCTTCCTTTCAATTCATCAGCCATTTCACTAACCTTTGTAATTTGTCCTGGCTTCACTATATTTCCTAACCACTGCTCAACATCATTAAATATCTCCGTTTCAGGTCGTTTGTTGCTTAATTTGTTCTCTAAATCTTTAGCTAGTTCGTGTATTTTATTCTCCCTGGCGGTCAAATCGGCTTCAAACATATCTGATGGTTGCTCATTCATCCAGATAGATATCTCGTCTTCTAAAATATCTTTTCCTTTCGGAACAAAGTCTTCTTCCCAACCTAATTCTCCTTCCATGTGCTGTATGTTCGCCATCGCTTGGCGGTTCCCATGCTGTGGTCTCGTCAGCTTAGGAATAGGAATATCTTTAAGTTTTTCGAGTAGAATTTCCATTTGTGGAGTAATTTTTTCTAAATCAAAAACATCCAGCTTATTAAGCCATTTGTAAACGAGATACTTAAGCCACTTTTCGTTTTCATCTATAGATGCCAGCTGCTCCAACTTGGCTGCATCCGTGATTTCACCTGCTAAATCATCGATTATAGTTTCTTTAAAATCCTTCTCATCTGGTGCATTAAATTGTTCAGGTAATGTTTCCATCCAAGCTCTTATTAATTTTCCAACTTTATCTGTGTACTCTATTTCTTCAGGGTTTTGTCTTTGTGTATATTTTCGTGCTTTCTTGGGCGTAGATGTAACTGGGTAGTTCATAGGGCAGCACTTTTCTTTCGATGTGAATACTGAAATCTTTCTATTCAGTTCAGGTTTGATATTGTCTGGAACTTCAATACTGTGAGCATTGAGTGCACTTTTAATGTCTTTAATAATATTTTTAGTTATACTCGACGCTAAAGACTCTGGTATGTTACAGGCGCCTCTTAAAATATTGTGAATATCATCTTTGACATCAAATTCTGCTATTGACACTGACGAGTTAACATAATTCATTATAATGTTCGTTATTTCTCTCTTTACTTTATTTTGTTGTGAAAACCTTGTTTCTGCTAAACATCTATTGATCTCTTCTCGTATTACATTTTCAAACCTATTCCTAGAATTATTGAGTTCAGATTCATATTGATACATATCTATTTGGACATTATGGTATCTATTGTCATTACCATTATCATATTTAGATTGGATTCTGAGTAATCTGTTAGCCAACTCTTCAGCAAATTTATGAAGCTCTATACTTTTATTTCGTGAACATCTTGATCCAACTGGAAGATCATTTAAAACATCGAAGATAGCGCTTTTAAGTTTAAGCTTATAGTGACATGTATTTAAGGGTTTTTTGATTAAAGGAGCTATTCGCTTTAGTACACTTTGTATAACGTCTTTCTTACTTACGCCCATTCGAATTGCACTACTCTTTCTAAAGTTAATCATAGATAGCCAACTGTTTATTTCATACTCCATTTCAACAGCGTTCACAAGCGAATATCTAGATCTTCTGTTTGCTTTATCATCATCATTTCCACTGACTATTACATTTCTTTGAAGCATTTTGCTATTCAAGTCTTTGATTCTACTAAAAAGATTATCGTTCAACTTGCTTTTGAATATATCTTGTTCTCTTATGGCCCCTGGATACCACATTGGTATAACTTTCAACGACTCATCTATATATATTTTTACTTTTTTCTCGTATCCTAGGTCATTCGATTCGTGAGATATATTATTTATTTTCTCTGTCAATTCATTAACCACATTTTCTTTATCATAGGAGCCATTTCTTCCACGGTTCGGATACATTGGAACTTCTTGCAACCACTGTTTTACTTCTTTCTGAACATAATCTTTGTAGATGTTCCTCTTTGGTGTTACCATTTCACGAGTCTCACATCGCTTTAGTGGAATATAATCATCGAAATTATCATTATTAAATAGATAATTATTTTTTTCATTCATTTTCTCATTAATATCGTATGAGTTTATACAAGTTTGCGTTTGTACATTATCTTCGAAATCCGGGCCAGATATTGTCGATATATGGAGACGGGATATCGTTGGCGAAGTCATAACCTGTAAAAAAAAAATGTATTTGATGAGCCGGCCTTAAGAATTTGATTTGGAATAATGAATACCATCAAAAACAATTTTGTAAAAATTGTAAAAATTTGTACCAAGTCTCGCTTTCTACCATACAAATTTCTGAGATCCATGTCAGTCAATCTATTTTATTTAAAACATAAAAGATTTTTAATATTCATAATGGTCACTATAAGATGTTGTTAGGTTAGCTAATTACGTAATAACTAAAGACAGTAGGTCTCTTAAGTAGGGAATTAATAAAATAACCGGCTTGGTGTTACATGGATCTCAGAAAATTTTACGATAGAAAACGAGACTTGGTACAAATTTTTACAATTTTTACAAAATTGTTTTTGATGGTATCTCATTTTTTTTGTAGGTAGTCTTCTTCTTTTTCTTTTACGGTATAGATTGATGATGATGATGATCTACACCTATTATTCCATTAAATTATACATATACAGGTACGCTAATTCATTGTAATCCCATATATTTATATGGGATTACAAAGTTATTTATGCAGTTGGTGTATCTAGAAATCTGGACGGATATTACAAAATATTTTAGTTTTTCCGTGATTTATACATATACACTAAACACTAATTGCATTCTAAATTTGAAGCTTCTATGTCTACTAGAAATGCCTTAGACTTTTGATGATCGGTCAGTCAGTCAGTCAGTGACAAAATTAAGAATTTTGACTAGTTATAATTCTTAAACTACTGGTTCAAATTGAATGAAATTTCAAATATACCGTGTTTATACAATGCCTGCTTGGGTACTGAAAATTCAGGCTTCTAGTTTTATCCACAACGAAGCTATAGGGGGTCGAAGATGGCCTGAACTGCTTCGAGAAAAGGATAGTACGGCCGTGCCACTTTTTGCTCGACTTGGTGGTAGCCCTACCAGGTAGGCAATCAATGCATAATATTTTCGTAGTCAGGTTTTCATCTTTTATAATCTTTAAGCTTGTTTAACATACTTATGCCTACTTGCACCAAACTGTCAAAGTCCCTAAGCAATTACTTTATTCGCTTGGTAGTTCTTAACAGTCCAGATTCTGACCGTAGGGTATTGATTGCTGATCGGTAGATACGGTCAGAATCTGATAGATAAGCGAGTAAAGTAATTACTTTACTCCACCAAGCAATTCGGCATTAGTCAAAGTCTTGTTGGTTACAACATCTTTCGGCAATACCTATATTGTTGGCCAAAAACTTAGAACGTGTTTTAAAGTAAAAATTTAAAACGCTATTTTTAGAGGGGTGTTTCTATTCAATCAACGAGTTTATGACGAGATAGGTTTAGTGACATAGGATAGTACCTATGTACAGACAGCGTCACAGATAGGTATCAATATACCCAGCTTCAAATCCCTTTAAATCACCGTCGCGGCGAATCGAGAAGTTTTGCCTTTAAAAAATAGATTATATTTGTATAACCGTATGTAAGCCTAAAAATAATTTTAAGTAAGTATTTTAGCAATTTTTGTTATAGGTACTATTATTTTCTTTTTTTTATTTAATACTTATATTATTGTGTATATGCACTTATGAAATAAATATGTTAAGATTTTAAAATTTTTGACTAATATAAGAAATTCATATACTAATAAGAAATTCATATACCTACTATAGCAGGCCTGGGGAGTAGGTAGTGCGTGTGGCTCCTCGCCGTGGGCCCGATTGTAAAGAAAAGCAGAATATAGTTCATACAATGCTCATAAATACTTTGCGTTTATTGAAGAAAAGTTAAATTTAAGCAAGCAAGTGACACGGGTGTTGCGTCGCGTAGCGGCAGTCGGTCTGGTGGCGCGGGATGCGTAAGCGCAGCTCGGCAAATTATTATGTTAAAATATGACCCCACACCTACAAATATTCCAAAATCGTAGTACCTAGGTACTACGATTTTAGAAAATTTGATTGTGATTGTGATTGAATAAATGAAATGAAAACCACTAAGCGATGATGGTAATTGTTAGTATTATGAACGAAGCGGTGAGCAGTGCCTAACTAGTACCTACCTATGTATGTGTTGTGCGCGAATAGCCTGTACCAACTACTGAACATGTCGTCAGAATAAACATTCAAATGCTCCCAAAATCCGTGTTGTTATTTACACAACTACAGTAATGATGATAATGCACATTATCATAATTATGGTGATGTGACTCACTGATCGATTGTCAGTCTCTCTCTGACGCTGATGCCCGTGCTTCATTGTAGAGTGTCGTTGGAGTTGGTGATGTTCCATCCGCTCTTTGATCATCGGACAGAGCTCTTGGTTGCAAGACTGAAACCAGAAACCAAACTGTACAATTATACACCACAATTTTTAATTAACAAATAACGCCCATTAAGGGCTATTCAGAAGGAATACTACGTTGTATCTGTGCAGTCAGATTTTGGATTACTACAAATTGACAGAGTGACAGCGGGGCGAAATAAACTTATAGAAAAATTATAGAAATAAGAGGTAAACTTGTTTATGAGGTAGGAGGTTAGTGTGTTCTTGAAGTAAGAGGTAAAACGTATTTTTGATGTAAATAGTAAACGTGTTTTTCAGGTAAAAGTTAAATGTGTAGGTATAGCTAAATGGCGTTCTTTGGGATAGCAGGATACGTTACAAAAAAAAAACTTTTCTTACTTAAAATATAACATAAACCTTATAGAATAAGACACACTAATGCCTACTTGCACAAAACTGTCAAAATCCCTAAGCAATAACTTTACTCGCTTGGTAGTTCTTAACAGTCCAGAACTGTCAAGCGAGTAAAGTAAATGCTTAGGAACTTTTAAAGTTTGGTGCAAGTCGGCATAAGACTTCTAACACAGGTTTATCAAACTTAACAAAAGAGCCTCCAAACCTTATAAAAAAACTACGTTTAAATTTGAATGAAATATTTTTGATTTGAAAAATGACGATGAACTACAAGAAGCGAGAAGGTAACTTACGTAAGAAGATGTGAGCCTGTTCTTGATATTCTTCAGGTATCTTATATCCAGGTCTCGGTGGAATGGAGATCCTCTATCTCTGTCTCTCGTGGGCTGTTCTATGACCTCCTTCTCACGGTTAGTACTGATGGGTATCCTACTAGGTACGCGCGCCATTTTGTTTATTGACCTTAAGGAACCTGAAGAATGAAGAATGCGGAGGGATGAATGCCATGCTACTAGAAGAGTGTTAGATATGAAAATTACGAGAAGAGGAAGACCAAGGAAAAGATGGATGAACTATGTGAAGGAGGATATGAACAAAGCAGGCGTGAGTAAAGAGATGACGGCTGATAGAGACGAATGGAAAAAGAAAACAACCTATGTGTGGGATAAGGGCAGGGAGATGAGGACTGTAGGGACCTGACCATAATGCAGATTTTTGGGACCATAGAGTGGCTTGAGAACTTTTTTTCAACCGACTTCATAAAAGGAGGAGGTAATCAATTCGGTTGAATGTTTTTTTTAAGGGGTATCCTCAAATCCGAATTCCATACAAAATGTCAATAAGTACGCCGTATTATAGTAATTTCTTCATACTATTCGTTTCGTCCATGTTTTTTGATTTCGTCAACAAAAAAAGTGAAAGGTTTCATACTTTAATTTATATTTTATACGTGTTTTAAAATTAACCCTACTAACTTAAAAACACGTATAAAATCTAAATTAAAGTATGAAACCATTCCTTTTTTTTGTTGACGAAATCAAAAAACATAGACGAAACTAATAGTGTGAAGAAATTAATATAATACGGCTTACTTTTTGAGTATTGTCCGAAACATTTTGTATGGAATTCGGATTTGAGGATTACCCAAAATTTTCTACCAGTCAACCAGTTGATGGTAGGACAAGAAATAAAGGCGTACTTACCTAGGTAAATCTTAAATGCTAAACTAATTAACTAAATCAAGGTTATATTTTTTTTACAAAATATTTTATTTTATACATATTTATTTGTATTATTATGTTTGTTACCTCAGAAAAAAGCCTCATAACTTTGTTGTTTATGAACCGATTTTATTCAAGAGGATATACTTTCTGATTGGTCCCATACAATTTCATCAAAATCTGTTCAGTAGTTTGATTTTTTATAGCTTATCAAAATAACCGAAAAAATATGTCGTCAAAGTAAACGAAATTGCGTAGGTATTTTGCTTCCCTGTGACTATTCAGTGGTGTTACGGCCACCAGGCGGCCTTACAGTGGCTTGAGAACTTTTTGATTACAGCCGAATGGAAAACCTCCAGCTTTTTTGAAGTAGGTTGAAAAATTTACCGAATATGGTGAAAGCCATCCCATCGTTGGACTCATCGTGTAGAAATGCCACTACACCTTCGTCGCATCCCATTTTAGATAAATTTAGGAACTTTAATAACTAGAATTTTTATTTTATTTATTTTTGTAATATTTTTACGTTTTCGTTATTTTTCTATCAAAACAAAAATGTCATTGACGTAATTTCGGCGTACATATCTAAAGCGTCGATGATACAGGCCTAGTTAACAAGCTACAAGCTTGTAACTCGCCCAGTGTCATCGGCTTTTTTACAATCTGCTAGTTGACAATCCTTCCTGAAAGCTAACTCGCTAACTCACTAGCTTTTAAACTCGCCGACTTGTAGCTTGTAAACTAGCCCTTTGTCCACCCACAATTTCATCTGTGTTGCAAATAAACAAAATCTCTCTGACTCTACACTTTTTGACGAACACATCCTTCAAATTTCAAGTCTCTACGTCCATTGGTTTGGGCTGTGCCTTGTCTGTCAGTCAGTCAGTCAGGGCTAAATGTTAGTGACCAGGTAACTCTCGGAGCTTTGCTCGCATCGGTAGTTAAAGTAACACTTATAAACTACATTCATACTTACCAAATTTCAGATAAATCCGTTCAGTAGATTTGACGTGATTTAACAGCAAACATTCATCAGTTTCGTATTTTACGAGATACTTATTATAATGGTACGATGACACACGGCTTTATTACACGCTACACGCCAGCGACCTCGCTTGTAGCGTGTAAAGTCGCCCAGTGTCATCGGCGTGTTTACAATCTGCTTGTTGACAATCCTTCCCAAAAGCTAACACGCTCACACGCTAGCGTTTAAAAACGCCAACAATCAGCTTTAAAAACGCTTGTGTTTCATCGTCGCTTTAGACTATTTGAATTATCTCAAGTACTCTGACTGATCTGTGAATTATCTTTTTCACAGCTCCCACCTTCTTGCTAAATTAACGCTAAAAAACTGTCTGAAATTCTGTCAACTTTTTGTCAAGAAAGTCAATAAAATTCAACATATTATAAATTCTAAATTACCTTTGTACCTGTTCTACATAAACTGCTAAATTCCTAGCTGCCTATCTTATCTTTAAAAATCTACTCTTATTTACAGGATATATCAAAACATTGGTCTACTGACATGTAAGTAGGGTTACAGCCTAGCAGTCCACTACTGGACCTAGGTCCTAAGAATTTTTATAAGTTAACAAGTGACGTAAGCCGGTGCAACACTGCTACTATGCTCGTCCACCTAAATACATTGATGGCCCGTCTCAAAAACACAATAATTTTACTCTGCACTCATTAAATTGTACATATAAGTTCAAACATTATTTATTCTAATAATCAAGGTTTTATAAAAACATAGTATACTACAATTGGACCGTTTTCGTCAACGTAAACACCACTGAAAAGTCACAGCAAAATACGCAAAATAAATCGTTCATTCAAATCATTCATTCATTCTGGTTTCCAGGCTAGGACCTCACGCGGAAGACTGGCGCGCCTGCTATTGGCCTGATCTGTGTTACACCATCCTGAGGCTGCTGAAGATGACCGTAAGTTCTACTGTACTGCAATTTCATTCAGTTCTGAGCTCGAAGCTCAAATTCATATAAACACTTGGGTAGGTATTATCTATTTTTACAATACATATGGGTTATTAATCTATTGTCATTCGGTTATTAAAATCTATTGTTACTCTTCTATATAGGTATATGGGTTAATATTTTTTACGATATATTGATAATTTAATCAAAGCGCATAGCATCAGGCAAATTCTTAAAGAAAACGCCTCGAGTGCACTGTACACTATTTAGGTACACGCAATGCTTCGAGCCAATTTGGCCCAATCTGTGACCCTGTTTCTAAAAGAGATAAATTTATAAAATTTAGCATATACAATCTCATACGAGTCCTCATTAAGACTGCCAAAATTCATTAACGTAGCTTGAATGGATCCGGAGATATAGGCCGGGGAAAATTCCTAAAATTGGTACAATACATGGGTTATTAATCTATTGTTACAATACCTACATATTTTATTAATCAATTGTTAATATAGTTTTTTGATTATAACGGGTATTTATCGCGCTAACCTCGTATGTTTTTGTGTCCCGACGTTTCGACTGTATTGCAACAGCCGTGGTCACGGGTTGACTGGCGTATTGGAGCTACCGTCGCGGTGAAATGAGAGAACTACCCTCATTTTGGTCGTTAAAAATTGTTAAAAGTTGTGATAATCGCGAAAGTCTACGAAAAACAATTGTTAATATAATCAGATATACCTATCTATCTATAAAATTCCTAAAATTGGTACAATACATGGGGTATTAATCTATTGTTATAATACATGGGTTATAAATCTATTGTTATAATACAGGGGTTATTAATCTATTGTTACAATACCTACATATTTTATTAATCAATTGTTAATATATTCAGATATACCTATCTACTTATAAAATTCCTAAAATTGGTACAATACATGGGTTATTAATCTATTGTTACAATACCTACATATTTTATTAATCAATTGTTAATATATTCAGATATACCTATCTACTTATAAAATTCCTAAAATTGGTACAATACATGGGTTATTAATCTATTGTTACAATACATGGGTTATAAATCTATTGTTATAATACAGGGGTTATTAATCTATTGTTACAATACCTACATATTTTATTAATCAATTGTTAATATATTCAGATATACCTATCTACTTATAAAATTCCTAAAATTGGTACAATACATGGGTTATTAATCTATTGTTACAATACCTACATATTTTATTAATCAATTGTTAATATATTCAGATATACCTATCTACTTATAAAATTCCTAAAATTGGTACAATACATGGGTTATTAATCTATTGTTATAATACATGGGTTATAAATCTATTGTTATAATACAGGGGTTATTAATCTATTGTTACAATACCTACATATTTTATTAATCAATTGTTAATATATTCAGATATACCTATCTACTTATAAAATTCCTAAAATTGGTACAATACATGGGTTATTAATCTATTGTTACAATACCTACATATTTTATTAATCAATTGTTAATATATTCAGATATACCTATCTACTTATAAAATTCCTAAAATTGGTACAATACATGGGTTATTAATCTATTGTTACAATACCTACATATTTTATTAATCAATTGTTAATATATTCAGATATACCTATCTACTTATATTATGGGTTACTCTTATTCCTGTGCTAAGGAACCTCGCTCTCCCGTTACAAAATTAATTTGATTATGTTTAACAGGAAGTTAACTAGTCAAAATAAAAGCATAAAACTAGTTGATTTACTGTAGATAAAGTTTAAGTTATAGCCTTATTGTAGGTATACAAAAATCCAATATTCCAATAATATTCCAGCAGTCAAATTTTCTGATTTTTTAAATCTTTAAGCTTATTAAGCTGTGCTGTTTGTATTCCAGCACACCCCGTTCAGGAACTGAGATGGAAGTATCAGATGGTATGGTGGCCGTGGTTCACGGCATGCCCGAAGCAGCTCTCTGCGTCACCCTGCTGGATGGAGCCAGGCAGTACACCCTTCTGCCCAACACTGGTAGACACACCTTACAACTTCTAAGGGTCTGATCAGACTCGCGTGCCAGCTTTTGAAGATATTAATTAGCCATTTTCCTATGAAGATTCCAAAAAAATTCACCAGAGGCAGCACCATCGGGGAAAACTTTGGAATTATGTTTTTCAAATCAAATTATGGGAATATGTATTTACACAACTAACTACTAACAGAGAAGAATCATAAATTACACTAATTATAATAAAATAATTAGATGCGGGTTTTAGCAAATTTTCAAAATCAAAGTTTAAAGATGTAAAATTACATACGTATTGAGATGTTATTAGATTAAAAGTTAAATGCACCTATCAACAAATTATATAAATATATTTAGTAATAACCGCTTGATTTCTAAACAAAGGTTTTAATTAACTTAACTTTAGTTTAGAATTTCAGTACATATTACTATATTATAAACCAAAGAGCCAACGAACAGAAAACCAAAGTTCAAAGATACGACACGTGTTTCGCCTCTACACGAGGCATCATCAGGAGGTGTGGACTCGCCGAAGTTCGAAACGAGAGAAACACTGTAGAGGCGAAACACGTGTCGTATCTTTGAACTTTGGTTTTCTGTTCGTTGACTCTTTGGTTTATAATATAGTAATATGTACTGAAATTCTAAACTAAAGTTAAGTTAATTAAAACCTTTGTTTAGAAATCAAGCGGATTTATTACTAAATATATTTATATAATTTGTTGATATTTATGGATTTCCGCAAAGTAACGCCTGAATCAATCAATTATCTTAAATGCACCTGTCTCCTGAAATAAAGACAAAATCTAAATGAAAGTCACACTTTAATAATCTCCGAAGAAAAGCACTGCCATGCATTTAAAAGATGTATGCATGTAAAAAGAGATTGAAAATCTATGTTTGACGTTGCTGTGAATAGGGAAATCACAAATTATGGTCTACCTTCCGATGGTGCTGCCTCTGGTGGATTTTTTTGGATTCTTCAGAGGAAAATACTAATTGAACTCGTTAGTCGGTTCTTTTTGCGTTATGCGTGTGATCTGCTGGCTACGGATGTAACCAGCCTAACTCCATCTAGAAGCTAGAAGAAGGACTAGGTGGGCAGCTGATTCTTCTTCTGTTAAGCAGCCTCTACAGAGTGGGCTGGTACCCAAGTTATTGATTGAGTTCTTAACCGTGTGGCCAACCACGGATCAGACCCATCGTATCGTATGCCATAAGTGACGAACAATGGTCTTACTCTCAGGATTTGTGACAGCCCCGTTCCAAAGATATCAGCGAAAAAGCTTGGCCACACGGTAATGGATCCAGAACCGTGTGGCCAACTCTATCCATCTATAAATTAAGTAAGTACCTTATTTTCCAGCTGCACCGCAACAGGTATCAAGCTACGTGCAGTCCACTCAGAAACCAGAACATACGGAGTACCAATCGGACAGGATGCAGTGTGAATCGTCGGCTCAGGCCGTTGATGGCCGATACGCCAGCATTTACAAGGTTATGGGCTTTCTGCTTTTAAAGATATTCATTCTAATGGTGGCTTCTCAAGGCCTGTGTTAGCACGGGCCGCGGCACAGGCCGTGTGAAGCGAGCGGCCTGAGGCCGCACGGGCGGCGTGTGGACAGCCTACAGGCCGTGCGTGAGACGGGGTGATATGGACTCGTCCGCGACGCGCGCGCTCGCCCGTACAGATGACCTTGGCGCGGTGCGGCTCGTGTTAGCACCAGCCGTGAAAAGCCACTATAATTCTGCATGCCTATTCACTGTCGCCGCATTCTCTTAGGCCCGGGCTGAAATCAACATAGATTGCTGGGTACCTAGGCATTGCAGATCGACACTATGCTGAGACCGGACCTATTGGTCTCCATGATAATAATAGAGTAGTTTTGTCATGTAAGTACCTACTTAGTAGTAAGGCAAACATAGTTAATGTTACAATGTGTTATGTACCTACTTACATTTGCACCTATACCTACTTAGAGGAGCCAATAAACAAGTTTTCTTTCTTTCTTTCATTCTTTTTTTTTAGAAATCTATTTATTTTGATATTTATTTATAACGCCCCTCCACTTGCGCGCTTCATTTAACTAATGGCATTTGTACAACGGCAATAGTGGAGGGTTCCTGCATTTTTTGACTGATAGGTCTCTAGGAGTATTTCTGGGCTCTAGGATAAAAAATGTGATGTGGTTTACAGATGAACCACTGCAACGTGAGGCCTACATCTCCTCCAGTCCAGCTCACAGAGTTCCCGCCACAACGCGCAGCGCTGTGCCCGGGTACAAATAAATCAATATCAATAATGTAAAAAGCTTAGTACTGTCTACTGGCAGACAGCGCACATGCAAATCCACTGAACGTAGAGACTTGAAATTTCGAGGGTATGTTCATCAAGAAGTTTTTCTACCCATAATTTAGCTTGCATTGCGAATTAACAATATTCCAATAAAACTTGTCAGGTCATGGAAACTTCGAAGTGGGGGGCCTGGGAAGCGGGGAGAGCTACAGCCCGACGCGGACTAACAATGGCTGCTTCAGAGGGGGCATGTCGTGGCCTGATCGAGGTAATCTTCTTCATCATCAGTAGAAAAAGAGAGCAATCTCAACGATCATCATCTTTCTGCTGTTAAGGGTAATCCTCAAGGCAAATTTCCATACAAAGTGTTTTGAACAAATACTTAAAAAGTACGCCGTATTATAGTTATTTATTCACACTATTCGTTTTGTCTATATTTTCCGATTGTGTGATCAAAAATTGGTAAGGTTTCATACTTTAATTCAGATTTTATACGTGTTTTAAAATTAGTCAAAATACATGAAAGCTCACGACACACAATAGCTATTAGTCACATGCCTACTAGTAGTCGTGAGTTTTCATGAATTTCGTTAATGCGTTTCCACCAGAGATGTGCGAAGATGTGTAGCGAGGAATGTGTTTGCTAGGAACCTTTAGAATCACTTCATTTACCTAACCTCGCTCAGAGCAGCTCTAGTGGAAACGGCTCAGCGGATCAAGGTTTTTCTACATACAAAACAAGGGAAGGATGGGGAGGAAACCGGCATGTCGTAGAACCAAAAGTTTGAAAACAAGTGTCGAGTGCATGAAAGGAGCCTCTTCGAGGCGCACTTGAAATCCTTTCAGCACACTGGTTCGAAGGAACTAGTGACACGACAAGAAAAAGAAGAAGAAGGGAAGGATGTGTAAGAGGGATCTGTGCGAGGGATGTGTGTGAAGGATGTGTCGGTGGGTTGTGTGCAAGAGATGTGTGTGACTACAAGATACAGCTATTATGAAATTGGCAAATAAAGGTTTATCTATATACCTTATCACATCTTCGTATGTACATCCGCAGGCTCAGTCTGCAGCCCTAGGACTTCACACGAGCCAGATGCGTTCGCCAACTCCCTACGGAAGTACCCCAGCATGTCGCCAGAACGCTCCACAGAAGTCGTTGAGAGACTTATTAACTACACGCAGATGAAAAACAGTTCGTTTATTATGAGTATCTAGTGGCGCCCTCAACTGTGCTTACATAGCACCACATCAAAATAAGGAATTTCATATAAGTTATCATGCAAAAAATAAGTTCAATTCTTAAATATGTACCTACTAATCGAGATTATTTCAGTTACATTGAAAGCTTTTGCAATTACTTATAAATATTAATTTAAAATGATAGAAACCTTGTATTTTAAGTTAAAACTGATCAAGATACCTTCCCTGTCAATTGAGTTACAGCCGTAGGTGTAGGTAGGTGAAGGTGGCTTCTCACGTCCTGTGTTAGCGCGGGCCACGCCTCAGGCCGTGTGAAGCAAGCGACCTGAGGCCGGACGGGAACGTATTGTTGGTTAACACAAGCCGTGAGAATGAGTGATCCGGCCTCATCTGCGACGCGCACTCACCCGTACATATGACCTTGCCGCGGCGCGGCGCTTGTTAGCACAGCCCGTGTGAAGCCACCATAATGCTATGGCCGAAAATTCTGAATTACTTCAGGCAATGCAAGATACATGAAGACCACCTCACCCACCCACTCTGAATCCTCGTCAGCGAACTGCGAACACCCCTCCAGGAATTGCAGCAGGCAACGATACGAACCAGAGGTACTGTTATATTGACGGTCCTGGCTATAACAATAATTATACCTACGTAGATGTCCATCGGAAACCTTTGGGTTTGAAAACAAACTAGCCTATGGGTCACATATTCCAACATTTCCAGCCTCTTTAGTCTAGACTTCCGGTCTAAACATCAGGTCTAGACTTCAAGTCGAGCCTAAAGGGTAGTCGGCTGGACGAAGGACTGCAATAAGTCAACTTACAAGGCTCAATCCCAAGACTGTCACCGTGTCATCGGACACAATGGATAAACAAGTAACACAGTGTTGTAAGTACCCGTTGGGAAAAAATAAAAACAAGTAACTCAGCGCATCGCACCAATTTATAGCGTAGCCAATTATTATAGTACAGTACAGAGTGAACGTGTCCATAACAATGTATGGTGCGCGATATTGTTGTGCTATGAGCTATTATATTATAGCGTAGTCTGAAACCAGCTTAACGGAGAAAAAACCGCACCGGTTCATCTGTATGTCCATTCTCACAAAGTAAATACATAATTGTGATTTCAAGAATTCCGAAGAGTCCCCGAACAGAGACAGACGAAGAGAAGAATGGGACAAGCGAGGTTATGGGAGGAGCTATGACGTCAGATATGCGAGAGACGTGTCCAGGCGGGCCAAAGACACCATCAGGAACTTCAGCACTTACGTAAGTCTAAAGCCAGCATACCACGGTGCGTTATATGCGGACTGACGCGGACCAGTCCATTAAAGCGATGGCGTTGTGTGAAATGTCCTAAATCTTTATTTATTGTTTATCTGGGGGCACGGGAGTGCCCCCACCAAGTCGAGTTTCATTTGCTTACAAGTAAGATTGTCTTATTAGCTTAGGTTCTAATATGATAGCTAGCGGTGTACATGACCCTGTCAGGGCACTGCCAACATTCTGTCTTTTAAAATTATTTTAAATCTTTACATTACACACAGTGTTTCTTTAATTTCATTTAATATGTGTAATAGTTTAAGTACCTATAATAATATTAGTAATTTTGTTTAAAGTGTCATCTGCTTTCAGTTTAAGTTCTTTCATCTTCCACAGCCATACAGCCACCCCGTGTGTCCTACCATCAAGGAGAGATACGACCATCTACCACCAGAGCATAAACTGCCAGGACTGAACGTGAGTAACATTCCATTTTCCATAAAAGTGACAAGACAAGCAAGACGCTCTCCTGATGGTAGAGATCACGCCTGCCCGTGACTAAAACACACACACACAGGACTTTGATTTACATATGACGTAACACTGCTGTAAATAGCTCTCGTTCACTTTGAGTCATTTTGTTTTTTAATAAATCTATTTTAATTTACTGACGTCCAATTCAAAAGCACTGTCTAAAACGTCGATGACACAGGACTAGTATATAAGATACAAGTCAGCGAGTTTAAAAGCTAGTAGCTTGTAAACGCTAGTAGCCAGCGAGTGTAAAAGTTAGTAGCTATGTTCGGGAGGATTTTAAACTAGCAGATTGACTGGAAAAAAATGATGAAATGATTGGAAAAAGTCCTATGGCACAGGGTTAGTTTACAAGCTACAAGCCAGCGAGTACGCTAATCGCTTGTAAACTCGCCCCGTGTTACACTTAAGCTATTGTTAGCTTTGTAATTTACAGTGATTTTTTGTTTTCAGTTCAGTAATTCAGTAAACATGGAAACTCAAGGTTACTTTTTTATTATAATTAAATAGCTACTAACCTGTGCTTCGCCTTAATGGTATCCAGATAAAAAGTACCCTGTACCCTAAACTACACTTGTGCAAAATTTCAGCCGAATCGGTTCAGTAACTTTAGCGTGATAGCGGGAACAAACATTTATCTAAAACATTCTCACTAATTGTCCCTATAAAATTTTAGTAGAAATTCAGCCTTATTAGAATCAACAATTTTTCCAGTGTCCTTCACCTTTAGTTTTAACTACTTACTTCACTTTGCATCACTGTTATATGGCTTCTCATGGCCTGTGTTAGCACGGTCCGCGCTACGCCCCGGGCCGCGCCACAGGCCGTGAGAAGCCACCATTTTACTGTTACATAGGTACCATTTGGTAGTAACTAGACGAACCAACCTATGCATAAAATATCACCTTACCACCTTCTCGTAGTTACATGACCAATAAATAATTTCAATAATTAATTCACTGTGTCCGTGCGTCAACCAAGGGCTCATGCTGAAAACCAGCGTTGCAGTCTACTGCAACACATGCTGAGCATGAGCCCTTTTTTGACTGCATTGTACTTGCTTTAAGGTATTTTTAAGCTTGTACAGTTATGTCAACTTGTTCTCTCACTGTTTTGTTTTTCAGCTGAAATTTCAATGATATCTAGAGAAGTGACGACTATGCCTAGACTCAAACCGTCTGTGCGAAATGTAAGCATTTCAAAATCTATTCACCACACCAAGTAGAACCAAGAACAATTTTGATTTGTATAAAAAGGGAAGTATTTTATTGGTGTGTAAGCTTTCCTTGGAATACGCACCTTTACAATTCTTTGCATAGCTAAATAAATATTATATAATAATAAATAAATAAATATTTTTGGACATTTTACACAACGTCATCTAGCCCCAATCTAAGCAAAGCTTGTAATATGGTAACCAGATAACTGATACAATACTCAAATACATACAAAGAATACATAGAAAACACTCAGACTCAGGACAAACACCGATGTTCATCACACAAATGTTTGTCCTGAAGCGGGAATCGAACCCGCGACACCGGCGTAGCAGTCCAACACACTTGCCACTCGACATGATTGATTACACAGATGGTGGGCTGCTGCTGATGATGATGATAATGATAGGGTTCTACTGAACATGTCGTTGTTCCAGGTAGCTGTACCTTTCACCCCGACTGCGTCGACTGCTGATGCGAAACCAGATAGACCCCTCAAAGCTAGCTGTTCCTCCAAATCTATTCAAACGGCTCGAGCCCTGGATTTAACCCTAAAAATACGAAAGTCAGCACAGACATGCTTCAGTTCTGTAGACTTACTAGAAAATAAAAAAGTGAGAAATAAGAGAAAGAGCAAATCCCAAGAGGAGTTGAGGGTTAACGATGATTTCGAGGAAGAAATAGTCCAGCTTATTCACGATTTAACGTCATGTCCAGATATAGACAAAGAAAACGTATTGAGGATTCGTCTGCTAAGGAAATTGAGAAAAGTACACAAAATAGACAGAAGTGAGCGAGTCAAAATCAAAATTGGCAGGTGTATCAAAGATCAGTTGTATTCAGAAATAGATCTTAAAAACTTCACTCGTGAATTGTCCAATGAGTTGATTTCGAAAATTAGAAGGCATAATATATTTATTGGTGGTAAACCTAATGTTTACAGAACAGATGTACACCAATTTAAGGCAAACACAGAAGAAAATTGTGTTGATGAGGTAATTAACGAATGGCTCGCTGATATACCGATCAAGCCAGTTGATTATCTAGGCAGAGATGTTAAAAAAGGACACATTCTACACACTATTGCTGAAAGGGTAAGAACGCTTATCATAAAAAAATTGAAATACAACAGCGACAGTACGATGAAAGCCGATATCATCGAAATAATTGAGGACATACCCATAGATGTGAATGGTCACAATAAGAGATTGTATCTAAACAGATTAGTCTCAGAACTGATGAGGAAAATCAAAGACATTTTCACGCCAATTCGTAAAAGATTGAGAAAAACAACAGATTACAGCACGTATATCCAACCAACAGAAAAAGAGTTAAGGCAGTTCGTTAGAGAAGAATTAGTTGAATTTACTGAAAAGTTTCATATGAAAATTTGCCCAGACACGTTGAAACTAATTGAAGCGGAATTAACCGATATTCTCATGGATTCTTTAGAAATTGTCAGACTCGGTAACGTGGCAGATGTAAAAGAAGACATACTAGTTATTCTCGCTGATTACGTAAATATATCAGAACAACAAGCAATATATTTTGCTAACAATATCACCTACAACTTGCGAGATATTTTTAATCAATCCAATAGCATCAACAAACCCAGATCTCAAACATTTATCGTGCTACAGAACGATACTATTCCAGGAACTAGCAAAAACAATACTGAGTATTCCATTGAAGAAATCACCGAAGCCGATATCGAAGCGAATTTGAATACCTACACAGATCAAATAGTACAACAAATCGACGAATGGTCAGTTAATATAAAAGGTTTCGACGAGATTGACCCTGGTTTTAGGCAAGTTGTCATTAACGATTTGGCTGAAGATATAGTTGACAGACACAAATATTTAGAACTGAATCCTTCTAGTAAAAACACGGATGACGATGAACTAGAAAATTTAAAGTATCAGATCTTCAAGTGGATCAATAAAGTAGTCGGAGAAGGTAATTTGGATACCATCGAGCATGCATCAGAACTGATGAACAGGATCAGAGGTATACCAGTTCCAATGTTAACGAAGCCAAATTCTAACAGTACAGCACAGCACAGAACGCATTCAAAACAAGAAAGAGACAAACCTGAAAAAGTACAAAGCACAAACAAAGGCAGAGGATTTAGCAGCCTAGATCCAATGGTAGAACAATCCAGTTCTGCCATAAATACTGATAAAAAATTTATGACCCAAAATCAGAGACAAAGCGGCTCCGGTGGTATGTTTAGAACAGATTGTTGCAAAAATTCCCAATTTCAACAATCTGATTTGTTGGAAAACGAAACTACAGCAAGCCGTTTCAATAGATCACTTGGTGTCACTTCAACACCTATAAGGAAAGAATCTTATGTTGGTACTGATATGTCAAATATTCAGATGTCGCGAATGCCAGGTGTTGATGCTAGCATGATAGAACCACCGATAGACTGCTGCAAAAGTTCTAAGAGAAGAATGAGCGAATCAGTAGGAATTCTATCACCAAAGATGGGTTCAAACGCAAGTCCCAGATCTAGCCTTAGGAATAGTAATGAGTTCCCGTCTACATCTAGACATGGTACTCCCAGTAGCAGTAATAAAGTTAATTGTTGTACAAATACTAGTAGCAAGGGCGCACTAGTCCCGGATCCCCCATCAGTCAAACAACTGAACGACGAATATGATGAATTTGTCAAAAATTGGATACAAGAAATACCAATCGCTACTTCCAGTCCTGAAGAACAAGCACTCGCAGAGAAGGCTCGGCTAGGAATCTATAACGGTATTTGGAAAACTATAACCAAATTGAAAATGAGTCCAGTTTTAATGGGCAACCCTTTTTATTATCAAGATATTTTTGATGACGAGCTTGAAGTTCTGCTTAGCTGTTTGCCACAGACACAAGAACTGGCGAGTAAAAAGCAAATACTGAAATCAAAACTGATTGAAAAAACCACTGATACTAATGAATTAATAATGGCCACGGCCGCTCCGTCTACTTTTAAACAACAACTGCTTGAGAATGTTGCAAATAACATTCCTAGAAAAAAATCAATAGATTACGTCGGCAAAAACGAAGCAAGATTGTATGAGGAATTGCAGAAAATGAATCTCGCAGAAGATTTCATTCTCTACATCAAGTACAGGGAAAAAGATAAAGTAAAAGCTAATGTTTTCAAAAAGAAACTTATGAGAGAAGTTCAGAAATTTATCAATGGTATTAAAGCAAGTTACGGAAAGGAGTTGAAAGATATTGAAGCAGCAACGTACATAGATGATATTATAGTAGCATTGCAGAAAGTACCACTGCCAAGCGAAGACACGATAGCAGCAGAAGCGGACGAAATCGCAGTAGGACTGGAAATAGAGCAATGGTTTTCCGACCTCCCTTTACTTCCAAACGATACTAACTTAGATAAATTGGGAAGACGTAGATATAAAGACGCGTTAGCTAAGAAAATCCATGATATGGAAAAGCATGGTTCTTTAGAAGATAACGAAAAGCAAGTAAGAGATGAAATCAGACGATTTTTGGAAAGAATGCCATTGAGAGCAAGCGATAGAGAAAATATCGATTTCATGGTGGAGGAACTGGTAAACAGGCTAAAAAATAGAACAAACGATATTGTAGCTAATGGAGGAGAAAGAAGAAAATCTGTAGCGTTTGTAGAAGCGTACGATTATGATGAGTTTAGCCGAGACATGCCTATCTGCTCCAGTTTCTCAGACTCCGGAAGACCAGCACAGGCAAACCAGAGCTCGTACATGATAGCTGATGGCACTAGAGTCAAAGACCCTTACTTCGTTCCGGGCAGAAATGCTACTCCAGATTCACAGCAGCAATGGTATACTTTAGAAGAAACTCTAGCTCCAAAAAGTATTTCGGACCCAAAAAATTTACCCCCATGCTGTCGAAGCCAAGTAGGCGGACAAAATTTAATGCCCCAACCTCAAAATTTAGGACAATCATCTAAGCAGTATTCAGCTTCGAGCCAAACACCCGCACCAACGTCAATCCGAGAAAGAATAGAAAGTGTTGATGCTGGCAGGAGTCATACATATCATCCTAAGCAAAGAAACAGTGCTCAGTACGAAGAATATAGAAGAGGCCAAAGTTTTGAACGCAGCCCTCAAAGATATGATCATAGTCCGCAAAGATTTGAAAACCCTCACATATCAAGACAAGAAAATTTCGCTCCGGAAATAGACAGCCACGGCCGAAGTGGATATGATAGACCAAATTCTTGTGACGCGTCATGCACAGCCAATTCGTGTGACCCGTCATGCACAGCCAATCGAGCGGCTCCTGCTAGCTATAACCCTGAAGGTACTACAAAACCTGTATCGTCCCCACTAGATAGATCTTCCCCAAGAACAACGACACCTTCACAATTTAGCCGGGAACCTATAGGCTATTCGACCCCACAGAATACATCACCGCCAACTTCTTCTAAACCAAAGAAGAGACTGAAAGAAGTGGAAAAGCAACGGAAAGATGCAGCAAGAAGGAGATTGGAGTTGGATGATACAGAGAATGATAGTGAAGAGGAGGTCCGATGCCGCTGCATGGAGAAAGTGTGGAGATGTAGACGAAAGAAGCCAATGTGGTCCACGTGTGATGAACCCGACTATGTCCCATGTTACATGAGGTTTCCTACTCATCCGTACTTTTTTTGAAGGCGATTTTGTATTTTGTTACGTTTGTGATAGTTTTGTTTCGTTTGAATAAATAAGTGTAACCAACTTTTTCTTAACTTTGTTTTAGCTATGCTATACATCTAGGTATTTATCGGTGTATAGTTAATTAAATTATTTATTTTGCGTAAAGCGTCTATGACACACAAGCTTTTTTACACAGATGGCTGGCAAACGCTAGCGTGTAAGCGTGTTAGCATTTGTCGATGACACACAAAACTTTCTAATGCTGACTTGCACCAAACATTCAAAGTTCCTTAGCAATTACTTTACTCGCTTGGCAGTTCTTAACGGTCAGAATCTGGACTGTTAAGAACTACCAAGCTAATAAAGTAATTGCTTAGGGACTTTGACAGTTTGGTGCAAGTAAGCATAAACGCTCAGAAGCGAATTAGCTAGTGAGTGTGTCATAGGCAAAGATACTCTACTCGCCAACAAGCCTACACGCCAGCGACGATGACACACGGCTTTTTTAAACACTACAAGCCTACACGCCAGCGTGTGGCGTGTAAATTAGCACAGCTTTCTATTTTTTTACAGCATTTTTACATGCGTTTTTACATTTTACATTGTAAAAACGCCGATGACAATGGGCGACTTTAGACGCTACACGCCAATTCGCTGTAGCGTGTAGCGTGTAAAAAAGCTGTGTGTCATCGTACTATAAGGAATAAGCTCTTGGCGAATCCTAAAATAAAATGCCCTATGCTGCGATGTATGGAAAGAGAGAAGGGAGACCTTTGCCCAGCAGTGGGACTATCAAAGCCTACATTAAATAATAAATAATAATAATTTCAGTCAATAAGATTTTATTCGGACAAACACATCAAACAAAACGGACAAAAAAAACAAAAAAATCAAACTAGACAATCACAATGACTTACATCACTGTCTGAAATACAAGTAACTAGGGTGCGGACAGTGGGCCCCACAGCACTTGGTGCAGTTCTTCATGTCCTCAATGGAAGGGCAAGTGGAGCGACCGCCTCTGCCTCGTCTCCTGCCACTACACCTCGTCAAAATCCTCTCTCTGCATCTACACCTCGTCTTTTCTTCTTCCTTTTTCCGCTCTTTCAAAAACGGTTCATCATCATCGTCTGACGTGAATCTTCTACCACCCCAAAACTCGTTTTCTTCTGGAAACTTCCAATCATGCCTCGATGGACACCTTGCACCCATTTCATCAAAAGACCCAAGTCTCGTGACCCTCACTTTGGGAGTTCGGAAGGATCTACTAGTTCCAGGTTCAGGGTGATCTTCTGATGAGAATCCAGGCATTTCTCTTCTATAACAGGGTTCACATTCTCTTCTTGGTCTTCTGGGCTGTGGTTTCGGTGCGCAGCAAGCTCCTGGTACTGAAGGTCGAGGAGATAAGTAGGGACACTGCGCGTAAGGGTCCTGGTCAGAATACGGGCTGGGCTGTGGTGATACTCTTGGCGTTTGCGTCTTGGAAGGTTCTTGTGCGTGCTGACTTTGAGGTGGAGATGCACACTGCGGAAATGGTGATGGACATGGAGCGCAAGCCCCTGACATTCTCGATGCGTCCATCGTATCCCAGTAGTACTCTTTCACCACAACGTGTGGAGACACTTCTGCTTGACTGCCAACTGCCAGCATTGTTTTCTGGTCTGGTAGTCTTTGGTTTTGAATCCCGGAGATCTGTTGCCTGCATGGTGGGCAAGGTTCCCAAGGTCTGATCTCCGTTTGGCTACCGGCGTCAATTGGTGGAGGGCTGACTGATGCATCTTTTGATGGTGGATACCTCAGTCTTGGTGTAGGAGATCTATCTTTAATTCTCTGTAAATGTTCTCGGTCTTCAAAGCTTAGGGTGCTGGGTGGTACCATGAATTGAGATTTGCACAAGCCTGGGCAATCAGGATTGCATGTTTGTGGCAGCTGCTCTGCTGGTCCAATATCAAATGAATCAGGTTCGATGGAATGTCTAGTAGACGCACTGACTCTTCGTGATTTCTCTGTGCGTTTCAGATTATCAATCAGTTTATCTGCTAGTTTATTAGTTTCCGCATCTGCGAGATCTGTAGGCAATTTCTTAACCCATTTGGTAATTTCTTTTTTCATTATGCCATCATAGTCAGCGTCTGGCACAAGCTCCTTTTGCTTTTCAATATCATGAATTTTCTTCGAAAGCACAGAGACCATTTTGTTTGTCTGCATCTTTTCAGTCGCAGTTTGCTGTTTCAAGGGTACATCTTTGACCCAATCGTTCACTTCATCTTTTATTTTTACCAATTCTACTTCCTTCCTCACTGTTTCTTCTTTAGGAATAGGCACACCTTTGAGGGCGTTGTAAAGATCTTTATTAAGTTTTTTGCCATCGATGGGTGATTCTGGATGCTTTTTCAAGTAATCATTACTAAATTTTGTAATCTCATCATTGATTTTCGCTTTGTATTTATTTTTTTGGCCTTCGTCGTCTCCAACATAGTGCAAAGTGATGAAAGCGTCAGCTAGATTATCCTTGAGAACTTCAAAAGATGCTTTTTCTTCTTCGTCCAAGGATTGAAGTGGTAGTGTCTTGGATATAGCTTCACGAAGTTGCTGTTTATAAGCGATCCCCGCCGTTTCTTCCTGGGTCTTTTGTCTAGCTTTCTTTACCTTCTCCATCAGTTCTTTCTTGATAACTGGTAGGTTATTCCTGACGTCTTCACTAGAAATATCTGTGAGTAAATTATCTATTTCATCTTCTAACATCTCATCGTACAGAAAATCATCGTTGAAAACTTCGGGGTTCATATTTAGTTCGCCTATTTTATGTATTAGTTTACTAGCTACTTCTCTTTTTATTTTTTTAGCCTTTTCTACTTCTTCTGGCGTATTTCCTCTGAGTGGAAGATTGTCACACCAACTATCAATATCATCAAATAGAATATCCGCTGCTTTCTTGATAGTAGGCAGAATCACAACAGATTTTCTTCCTGTAGATTTGCCTGAAACATTTGATATCCTTCTTTGATCAATGTCAATCGGAACAACGGATAAGTTTTTGAGTAACTCTTCAATTTTATCATTTATGAATTTTTGATCCCTTTTCACATCTTCTTCTAATGGAAACTTCATCAAGTAGCTCCTGATTTCATCTCTGAGCATTTGTTCATTAGTTGGATTTTGTTGACGTATCTGTTTTACTATATCAGTTACTTCTTGTTTAAGATTTTTGTAATTCATTGCCTCTTTGGAGTCCATTCTCGTTAATGGAAGAGAACCAAACCAATCATCCATATTAACTTTGAGATATTCATCTGGCGGTCTATCCTTTCGCTCAGATATATTTTGGAACATCTGTGAACCTTTCAAGTATTGCAACAACTGTTCTGCAAATCTCTGAAGAAATTCTTGGTCTGATTTTTGTGCAGGATCCATCGGAAACTTCTTCAAATGTTTCATGATTTCGTCTATGAATAGTCTATCAAAATCTTCATCAGTCCCTTGAGCAGTTTCAAAAATTAATTTTAACCCTTTGACTAATTCTGGAATCAAACTTTCTTGTTCGCGTCTTTCTAACGAATTCCTTTTTAGATACAGTGGTAGGCTTTTCAACCAATCCTGAATACCGCCAATTAAATTTTCCTCGACAAATTCATTGCTACCTTGACTTAGCATGAAACTAGCATCAGCGGTAGCCTTCTGCTTTAGTCTACCCTTTAAATCATCTGTCATTTTTGCGAGTTCTTGTCTGTCAATATTCTTAGTCATTTTACCCAACCAATTAATTATTTCTTCATCTATTTTATCTGTCTCATTATTTGCTCTCAATTTCTGTACTTTGCTAGCTAATTCATCAATCATTTGCTTATGAAAGTTCTTGTCCGTAGATGTGTACAAATTATGAGGTATATCTTCCATCCACAATGATATTTCTTTTTTGATTGAGTCCAGAGAAACCGGTATAACTCCTTGAGCTTCTGCAAATTTTCCTGTAGGTTTTGCAAGTTCTGGGACGTCTAAATTTTTTATTTTATCCATCAACGTTTTTGTTTTCTGCATAATAGATGACATATCATCAACATTTAGTAATTTATTTAACCATCTGAAGACCTGATACTTCATATGTTCTAACTCTTCTTGGTCAGATTTCTTCGCTTTTGGGTTAAGCTGTAAATACTTCTGTCTATCCACAATGTCTCCAGCTAGATCATTTATCATGGTTTCTTTGAAACCTTTGTCTTCCGTTGCGCTTAAATCTATAGACAAGTCATCCACCCAAGATTGTATTACATTTATCAGATCTTTTTCGTAATCCTTTTCCACGTTGCTTTTGACTGGCCGTTTCTTATAAGTTTGGGTTGAAGCATCATCCTCAATATAAATAGAAGAAACATCTCCCGAAATTCTTTGAGGATAGAATGAACCTCCTTTCTTTGGAGTAGAAGCTTGAAAACCAATTCTTTGAATCCGATCAGCCAATGTCTTTGCCATTCCTTCTGTTGAGATATTTGGATCCAAAGAAAACTTTTCCAGATATTTTGAAATTTCTTCAATAATACCCTTTTCCTTGTCTGCAACATTTGGATCGGACATAATTTCTCCTAGTCTATTAGCTAGCTGCTCTGCTGCACGTTTTTGTTTGTTTCTTGCATTAGGACTATCATTGCCTGTCAAATCTGTGATAAAATCTAAAATTTCTCTTTCAGCTTTTGTTTCAAAATCTTCTCTTTCAATTGGAGACATAGCTTGGCCTTTGCTTAATCTAGATTTACTTATACTTAGTTTGGAGTCTTGGCTTTTGTAGCTTAAAGATAATTCTTTATTCTTTTCCATCAGTTTATTTGTAATATCATTAGCGTCTTCGTATGAAACGTCAGCGTCTTGTAAAATACTAAAAATATCATTTTTGGTTTTTCTATCATCTGTGCCTCGTACAATTTGATCAGCTAGTGCTTCGGTAATACTCCTCTCAACTTCTTTTCTTTTCTTTGCGTTTTTGTTATAGTCATCTAAGATATCACTGACTTCTTCAGAGACTAATTTTGTTAAATCTTTATCGAAATTAGTAGATTGAGACTGTCTGGATTGAGTAGTCGGAGGCATCCCTTTAACTCTGTTGATCAAAGCAGATGCTAAGTCAGTCGCTTCATCTTCAGACATTTTTGCTTCCTTCCGCAAAATATTAACTATTGCACGATTGATATCATCATTATTATCAGACAAACCATCAATATTTTCCCCTAAAATATTAGCAATTTTATCTTTGATTTCCTTTCTTTTACTTTCACTAACATTTGAAGGTATATCATCAATCAAATCAGATATTTCACTTGCAATTGGCTGCTGTAAATTTTCATCTTTTTTTGTCAACCTATTGAACAAATCATCTGCTATCTTATTCTTAAACATTTCTTCTTCATTCTTCTCTCCCGGATACCACATCGGTAGTTTTTCTATACACTTCAGGATTTCTCTCTTCGCTTTTTTCTCATAATCTCTATCTCCTTCGAAACTCTTCAGTTTATCAGCTAGATCTTTGACCATTTCTTCCCTTTTGCTCTTATTTTCTGGACTATCATCAGCGTACACCGGTATGCCTTTTAACCAGTTAAAAATCTCTTCTTCCGTTTTGTTTCTTGCTTTTCTGCAAGTGCAGCATGATTCTTCAAGTTCCAGAGGTAATTCAAGGGAGGGAACACGTTGTGGGGAAGTAGATTTACAGGCGCAAGGAGCTTGTTTCCTGCAGTGGTCGCACATACGCGAGCTTGAGGGTATCTGAAAGGGTAAGGATAGGGTAAGTGAGGGTAGGGGGGTAGGATCTTTTTTTTTACTATTTATAGGCTTGCGTTTGACCACTATCTAACATGATGGTAAGTGACGATGTTTCTTGAAATTCTCACGTAATGTGTCAAATGATATGCCAAATAAAGCGTCCGCTAGCGGCTTCGCCCTCTTAGAACCGGTTTTTTTTATGTGACGAAGTGGCGAGACTAGCTAGACGTTCTCCTGATGGTAAGAGATCACGCCTGCCCATAACCATAACAGTGCTACACAAGGCTGACTTCCATAGGCCGGTGCAACACTGCTATATAGCGCTCGTCCACCTTAAGACATGATATGATGGTCAGTCTCGAAGCCGCGGTAACTGTTGTGGTAACTAACCGCTGCGGTAACTGTTGTGGTAACTAACCGCTGCGGTAACTGTTGTGGTAACTAACCACTGCGGTAACTGTTGTGGTAAATAACCGCTGCGGTAACTGTTGTGGTAACTAACCGCTGCGGTAACTGTTGTGGTAACTAACCGCTGCGGTAACTGTTGTGGTAACTAACCACTGCGGTAACTGTTGTGGTAACTAATCGCTGCGGTAACTGTTGTGGTAACTACCCAAGCGGTAACTGTTGTGGTAACAAGACACTGCGGTAACTGTTGTGGGAACTAACCGGTGCGGTAACTGATGTGGTAACTAACCGCTGCGGTAACTGTTGTGGTAACTAACCAGTGCGGTAACTGTTGTGGTAACTAACCACTACGATAACTGTTTTAGTAACTTACCGCTGCGGTAACTAGTGAGGTAACTTACCGCTGCGGTAACTGTTGTGGTAACTCACCGCTACGGTAACTGTTGTGGTAACTTACCGATGCGGTAACTGTTGTGGTAACTTACCGCTGCGGGAGGTTGACAGCAGTTGAAACTCGGCAGCACGATAGCAGAGCTCGTTGACGCTGTACAGTGAAGTAGCATCAATATCCAATGAAGGGCTAATACGAGCTAGAGGACGTGGTGGCCGAGTAGATGAGACCCTTACCTTGGGATCTAATGGTCGCGGGTTCGAATCCCGGTGTCAGTCATGCGTAAAATGCGTTTTTTCGGTCGAAAAAATCTATGTATGCATCCCACGTTCTCGCAACGGTGAAGGAAAACATCGTGAGGGAACCGGCATGTCGTAGAACCTAAAAGTTCGAAAACATGTGTCGAGTGCACGAAAGGAGCCTCTTTGAGGCGCACTTAAAATCCTTTCACCACACTGGTTCGAAGAAACTAGTGACACGATAAGAAGAAGACGAGCTGGATACGACTTAGTTATGGTTCGACCCTGTATGTAATTAGCTATTTTCGACCCCTTTTAACTTGTAGGTATATTTAAGCAGTTGAGGGAGGTGGCTTAGGGACTAAACACACGACTTAAATAAAGTAAAAGGTTCTCAATTCGGTTTTTTTTTTATGTTTGTTACCCCAGAACTTTGTTGTTTATAAACCGATTTGAAAAATTCCTCTTCTATTTGAGTAATAAATTATGACTCAAATAGAAATAGAATTGTGAAAAGAATTTGTTAAAATTTTTAGCTATAAGAAATTCCTATACGTTTTGTTTTTTTTTTTTTTTTTTTATCATTTATTTTATAGAGGGTTTGCTCAATAACTGAGCATGCCACCCTCGAGCGGTCGTTTTAACTTAAACTATCTACGGCTCATTCCTATTTTGACAAGTTTTATAAGCTTAGCCGCCACCTTGGAGTTGGGGTTTGCTAAAACAGCATTACCAGCTCCCTGTTTCGTACAAGCACACACTGTTTTCCATTGTGAACTTATTTCTCTGGGCTTCATTCCGGACACATTCCACCATGATATGGTACACATCTTCAATTATATCACACTCTATACACTTTGGGGAGCGTGTCTTTCCCATGAGATAACCGAAACTATTCAGTGGGATGTGTCCGGAGCGAAGTCTTAAAGCTAATGCAATATCCGATCGGTTTAATGCTGTTCCAGCAAACCATGGAGAGCGGCACAGGCTAGGCTGAATAGTTTTAATACATACGATTTGTTAATAAAATGTGATTTGTTAAATGAAATGAAATGAAATGATGTAGGTAAATTAATCATGACATAACCAAATTCATTACCTTGTTCTCCTGCACATTTTGGGCTTGTACACTGGAAAAGAAAAGGGATTTAAATATTATTATTTCAGAGGCAGCCAAAATGAAACGTGTGCTAGATATTCTGTCGCAGACCAGTAATGTGTAAACATTACTGTGTTCCCAAAAAGCCGTGTTGGCCGAGTGGGTGGAGCCTCGACTTCCGATGCGAAGATCGTGGGTTCGAACCTGGTCGTAGGTACAACAATGGATTTCTCTGTTCAATATATCTATGTGTGCATTAAAAGGTGAACGAAAACATCGTGAGGAAACCGGCATGTCATAGAATCTAAAAAGTTCGAAAACATAGTTGTTAAGTGCAAGAAAGGAGCCTCTTCGAGGCGCACTTGAAATCCTTTCACCGCACTGGTTCGCAATAACTATTGATACGATAAGATGAAGAAAAAGCTAAGAACTCTGTCGCAAAGCAGTAATGTGTTAGTATTACTGTGTTCCGGTTGGACTGTAGTGAAATTACTGGTCTTTTGAGACTGACCATCGAAATGTCTCAACTGGACGTACGATATAGCTTTGTACCGGCTTATGGAAATCAAAGGCTTTGTAACACTGTTAGATTCATGCAAAAACGACGCGTCACTGCCGGCCGCTGTCAGCCACTACCGGCCGCTGTCGGCCGCTGTCAGCTGAGCCCAGCCGCTGCTATCCTAGTGGGAACTGAGCCATATAGTCAACTCACCAAGTCCCGCTGCCGGCCGCTCCCAGCCGCTGCCGGCCGCTGCTATCCTAATGGGAGCTGAACCATATAGTCCACTCACCGAGTTCCAATACCGGCCACTGTACCGTTCCCGGCCGCTGCCAGCCGCTGCTATCCTAGTGGGAACTGAGCCATATAGTCAACTCACCAAGTCCCGCTGCCGGCCGCTCCCAGCCGCTGCCGGCCGCTGCTATCCTAATGGGAGCTGAACCATATAGTCCACTCAGCGAGTTCCAATACCGGCCACTGTACCATTCCCGGCCGCTGCCAGCCGCTGCTATCCTAGTGGGAACTGAGCCATATAGTCAACTCACCAAGTCCCGCTGCCGGCCGCTCCCAGCCGCTGCCGGCCGCTGCTATCCTAATGGGAGCTGAACCATATAGTCCACTCACCTAGTTCCAATACCAGCCACTGTACCGTTCCCGGCCGCTGCCAGCCGTTGCTATCCTAGTGGGAACTGAGCCGTATAGTCCACTCACCGAGTCCCACTACCAGCTGCTACCGGCCGCTGTCAGCCGCTGCTGGCCGCTCCCGGCCGCTGCTATCCTAATAGAAACTGAGCCTCATAGTCCACTCACTGAGTCCCACGACCAGCCACTAAGGGCTGCTCTCGGCCGCTGCCATCCCAATAGGAACTGAGCCTTATAGTCCACTAGCCGAGTCCCGCTACCGGCCGCTCCCGGCCGCTCCCGGCCGCTGCTATGCTAGTGGGTACTGGGCTTCATAGTCTACTCACCGAGTCTTGCGAGCGGTTCTGGTGGTGCGTCCGCTGGTGGCGGTCGTAGCGGCTGCGGATTTGAGGACACACCTGGAACACAGCCTGCAGGCTTCATCATGCAAACTAGGGCTTTCAGTCTCGATGACTTTCTGAGTCTCGGGAAAAAAAACGAGACTCGATGCGGTCTCGAAATTCCCAGGAAAAACGAGACTTTCAAGACTATTACAATAGTACCTGCTTATAGGTACACTCAGGATCGGCATTTAGGCATTTTATGGCCTATATGTGTTTAAATCACAGTTTAACTTTACAATCCAGTATTTGATGATGTTCGATGTCCCAGATTTATCAAAATCCGCGTTTTTTTTCGAAATGGTTCCACTTTCTACAGCTGTAATATTATAATTGATTGATTCAGCCGTTACTTTGCGGAAATCCATAAATATCAACAAATTATATAAATATATTTAGTAATAAATCCGCTTAATTTCTAAACAAAGGTTTTAATTAACTTAACTTAAGTTCAACTAAACCAAAGAGTCAACGAACAGAAAACCAAAGTTTAAAGATACGACACGTGTTTCGCCTCTACACGAGGCATCATCAGGAGGTGTGGACTCGCCGTTCGAAACGAGAGTGAATAAACAACGTTGCCCGGCCCGTATTTATATTCATCGCCATAACGGGCAGTTGAACTAACGTTAAGTTAATTAAAACCTTTGTTTAGAAATTAAGCGGATTTAGTACTAAATATATTTATATAATTTGTTGAGCTGTAATATTTCTTTTTTTAATATGCCATTTTTTAAATATTTTTCTGAGTATCAAAAGGCTCGTTATTCCCGGTACCGAAACCATAAGTCTCGAGTCTCGAAAATAATAAAAATCGTCGAGACTCGAAATTTTCGAGACGGGATGAAAGCCTTAGACTACGGTCACTAGAACCGTCCGATTGAATTCGGTTGTTGAATGTTTTTGAAAAACCTTGATTATTTGTCTTATGGTGTTCCATAAAGAATTTTCACTCATTCATTCATTCATTCGTGTGACGATTGATAGAGTAGGTATAATAATTAGAAGTAGCAATCATTTCCATTCCTAGTAAATGTGCACTCACAAGTGGCTTGTCGTCACATATCTGCTTGATGGTCTCTCGGATGCACTTCTTCACGTCGTTGAGGTAGCGCACCTCCGGATGGCGGCCGAGGCGTCGCGACGCGGAAGACCTCAGGTAGTCATATTCATAGCTCGCATTCTTGTGACTGCTCTTTGTTCTGCTGAGGAAATTATTATTGGGTTAAAAGTGGATACTTAGGTTAGTATATTATATTAAGCCTGCAAGATACTTTAGATCTAATCCTTAAGTTTCTTAAGTTTTTCTTAAGGTTCTTAAGTTTTTCTTAAGTTTCTTAAGTTTTTCTTAAGTCTCTTAAATTGTTTATATTTTGCCATTTTTGCATTAAAGATAACCTTCTGATGTGGCGACCGCGACACACTAGCGCAACCGGGTCGCGCGACCCACTACTTAGTGGTAGTTAGTATGCATTAATTTTAGCACTTGCAAGAGGAACACTAGTCTAGAACTGGGAAAGTCAGGGTGACCTCGAGTTTAGTCCTCGTTTATAAATAAAGCTGAAAAAGTTCGAAAACATGGTGTGAAGTGCACGAAAGGAGCCTCTTCGAGGCGCACTTTGAAACCCTTTCACCACCCTGGTTCGAAAGAACTAGTGACACGATAAGAAGAAGACTGGTTTATAAATCTCACCTTATATAAGGCGAAGTGGAATCAAAACTCTTTCCCTTTTTGCCAAAACTGAACTTAATCTCATTGTTAGTGTTAGCCCCATAATCCCTCGACTCGCGCTTGGCCCGCGTGTATGTTTGTATGTTTTTTGTTGACGTCGTGTCCGTTCTCTGATCCTTGGTCGGTATTTCTTCTTTGAAGGAGCGAACGCTTCGGGAATTCGGGCTTTTCAACACTGGAATTAAAAAAAAATTAGACTCTTTACCATCAGAGGCCAGCCAGAGGGGGTGGCGGAGAGAGCACGAAGGGGTGTGAAGTAGTATGAATATAGGGGGGGTAATGATACTAACAGTGTTTATGCTGCGTGTAGCTCTGCAGACGTTGCTCAAGCAGACAGAGGGGGTAACGGAGAGTGCACGAAGAGGGTGAAGTAGTATGAACCTGGGGGTTACTATTACAAATGTTGTGGTACTAACAGTGTTTATATTGCGTGTAGCTCAGCAGACGTTACACCAGCAGCCTTAGGGGGTAGCAGAGACTGCACGAAAGGGGTGAAGTAGCATGAACTTAGGGGGGTAATGGCACTAACAGTGTTTATGCTGTGTGTAGTTCAGCAGACGTTGCACCAGCAGCCTGAGGGAGTAGCAAAGACTGCACGAAGGGGGTGAAGTAGCATGAACTTAGGGGGGTAAGGGCACTAACAGTGTTTATGCTGTGTGTAGTTCAGCAGACGTTGCACCAGCAGCCTGAGGGGGTAGCAGAGACTGCACGAAGGGGGTGAAGTAGTATGAACCTAGGGGGTAATGGTACTAACAGTGTTTATGCTGTGTGTAGTTCAGCAGACGTTGCACCAGCAGCCTGAGGGGGTAGCAGAGACTGCACGAAGGGGGTGAAGTAGTATGAACCTAGGGGGTAATGGTACTAACAGTGTTTATGCTGTGTGTAGTTCAGCAGACGTTGCACCAGCAGCCTGAGGGGGTAGCAGAGACTGCACGAAGGGGGTGAAGTAGTATGAACCTAGGGGGTAATGGTACTAACGGTGTTTATGCTGCGTGTAGTTCAGCAGACGTTGCACTAGCTCTGTGGACACGCTGCGCTCGGGGGCGAGGGGATAGCGGCGGAGGGAGTGCACGAAGGGGTCCGTAGAGGGGTCGGGAGGGGGGGAAATACGGCCCGAGTAGTATGAACCTGGGGGTACATTTATAGTGTACGTACTTATAAGCTTTGAATTGATAGAATACTAGCCGATGCGAATTTTTTTTTCAATCGACTCTAAAATAGGAGAAGGTTCTCAATTAGGTTGTTTTTTTTTCTAATAGTTGTTACCACGGAACTATGTTGTTTATACACCAAGTTTTTTGTTGGTGAGATTAGTCCCATAGAAATTTTATCAAAATCGGTTCATTAGTAAAAAAGTCCTTGAAATGAACAAAATTGCGTATTTTGCTTCCTTGTGACTTTTCAGTGGTGCCTACGGTCACTAGAATAGTCCGATTGAAGAGTATTGTTTATATTTTTGTAAAACTTTGACAAAGTACTTATTCTATCTGTAATGTTCCATTGTTCTCATGCATAAACAATTTGAATTTGAATTTATTAATATTAAATTGATGTAGCTTATGAGATCTGATCAAGAAAGATCTGATCGTTTTCCCCCGACATACCTCGGTCAGGCCACATTCCCCCCCTGTACGACGGTGTAGGCCTTGGGGGTATATACTCAAATCCACTGCCATGTCCGCCCACTTGGAAGTTGCCATAATCTGAAAACATCATAAATGACAAACATATTCTAGGTAAACAATAGTAAATAAATGTCAAATAGGCCACGACCCATAGACGAATAACGGTGTTCCTATAGAACAAGATGGACAGTATCAAACCAAAATGGATGCGGTAAATTTTCAGACACCCTGTCAATAAAAATGAGATATCCCTATTTTCAAATAATGTTTGTTACTTTTTACGATGGAGTTTTATTAACAATGAAAAAGCCTAGTACTTTTAACATATAATATTTATCTAGCCCCGTTACATCTCTTTTTCGAAAATTAGCATCGGACCAAAATGTACTAGAAGTTAGCCAAAGTGGCTCCCTTTTCTTGGTTGCATTTTCAATGTACTACATTGTATTTCTGTACTTTAATACTTCTATGGCCACGACCTTCTTCCCATCAGGTCAATCGTGGTCAAACGTGCAATATGCCTACTTTTAATTTAAGAAATGGGTTCAAACCTGGTCGTACACCAATGATTTTTGTGTCCGTAAAAAATATGTGTACATTATAACACGTGCTTAACGGTGAAGGAAATCATCGTGAGTGTGAAAAAAGTGAAAACCGGCATGTCATTAGTACCTACTACCTACCTTAAAGTTATAAAAACATGTGTCTATTGCACAAAAGGAGCCTTTTCGAGACGCACGTGAAATCCTTTCACCACACTGGTTCGAAAGAACTAGTGACACGATAAGAAGAATACTGACCTCTTGAAGGCTCGAATCTCTGCGGAGGGAATTCTGGTAGACGCTGCGGTGGCGAGGTTGGCCTGGCGCTGCAATGAGCCACCTGCCAAACGAAGAAAGCCAATGGTATCACAAAAATCCAACTTAAAACTGTGAAAGAAATTGAACGGAATAATACGAACAAGGTTTAAAACAAAAACATACAACAATCGACTTCAATTGGACTGTTATAGTGACAGTAAACACCACTGAATATGTGCCAACCGAATATTTTTAACGACCAAAATGCGGGTAGTTCCCTCATTTCACCGCGACGGGAGCTCCAATACACCAGTCAACCCGTGACCACGGCTGTTGCAATACAGTCGAAACTTCGGGACACAAAAACGTATGAGGTGAGCGCGATAAATACCCGTTACAATCTAATAACTACGTGTGATAATCGCGAAAGTCTACGAAAAACCACCACTGAATAGTTACAGGGAAGCAAAATACGCAATTTTGTACACTGCAACCACTTTTTTTTTCAATTGTTTTATATATAATAAATAACTAAACTACTAATCCGATTTTGATGAAATTTGTATGGGACCGATCTGAAAATATATCCTATAATATATTTTTTTTTATTTAAATCGGTTTGTAAACAAAGTTCTGAGGTAACAAGCATTAAAAAAACATTCAACCGAATTGAGAACCTCCTTTTTCAACCGACTTTAAAAAGTAGGAGGTTATCAATTCGGTTGATTTATTTTTAATTTTTATATTTCATCAAAATCGGTTCAGTAGTTCACCTAGTATTTATATCAAAATAATCGAAAAAATATGTCGTCAAAGCAAACGAAATTGCGTATTTTTCTTCCTTGTGACTTTTCAGTGGTGTCTACGGTCACTAGAACAGTCTGATTGAAGTCTGTTGTACTAAGTTTTTGTAAAATAAATAAATAAAATAAAAAAAAAAAAAACATTATTTTATAAAAAAAAAAAACCTATATAAAGATTTAAGGAGTTTTAAGACATATTAACGATACCTTAACTGTCGTAACAACAATATTTTTACAGATCGGTTTGTACCTAAACAACAAAGTTCTGACTAACAAACATAAAAAAAAATATAAAAATTAAAAATAAATCAACCGAATTGAGAACTTCCTTCTTTTTTGGAAGTCAGTTGAATATACGAATAAACTGTTCGCCACACCTGGTAACTGCTGGTGTAGCGGTCATCTCTGACTTGCGCAGCCTGGTTCCTTCCAACAATAGATGTATTGGTTTCCACTGAAGACTTGCTGATCGGCACTGCGTGTGATCTTAAAGCTGTAAATTAATAAATAATGTTTGGACACAAAAGTATTAAAGTATAGAAACCAAAGAGCTTCTATACTATGTATCTAGAGAGCTAACACGCCATTTTGTTTTATTTAAGGATTAAGAATTCTGAACCTTATGACTTGAAAATAAAGTTCTTTTTTAATTAAATCTAAATATAAGGATTTTAATGCTAGATGGAGCCCCCCTCGTTAAGGAGTGTGTCTCGTTCACACAGTTGCCAGCATACAATTAAAATTAACATGGCCATAATTTTTTAAATAAGTGGGACAATTTTCGAAATTAGACGATTTGCTCTAAATGTTATTCCGATTCATTTGAAAGGTTTAGTACAGTCGCTGTCATGTAGGTTAGGTACCTAACTGCCGAGAAAAATAATTACTGTTCGAAAGAAACAGTATTAAACCATTGAATCAGATATACCTCACTAGAATGCGGCGCACCGCCCTCTTTTTTGTTGATATTTTAATGCACCTATGTATAATATAATTTTAAAACAATAATGCAAAGTAACGTATGTATATAACATTGATAGCTTATTGAGCAGATTGAATTTTCCCTTGGTTGCTTGTTTATGTCTCAATGAAATATTCAAAGTTCAAAAATTATGGTCGCCCTACAGAACGAGACACACTCCTTACTGGTTCTAGCTCTTTCGGCTCGCAGTTTTCGTGTGAGTCGGCATTCTAGATACATAGTATACAAGTTCTTTGATAGAAACACAATGTAAGACACACACCACAGAAGTAAGAAAGCACCGGAAACAACGCCTACAAATAGCCATTGTCGCCGCGAAACCGCCGAATATCTGTCAAAGTTGGTGCTGAACATAATACCAGAGATGGGCAATGTTTGACTACTATAGGGGATTTTCGTAACTTTGATTTGTTTGTATCATAAGAGTACTATTTGGTGTAGGGCCTGGATGTTCCAAATAGAAGAAGACTTAATTTAATAATAAGTAGGTACTTATCTTCTAGTTCTTTTGGAAAAAAAACGTGATAGTTTCATCGATATTACATCGTTTTATACGATTAAATATCGATGGATATTTTACTCTGTAATTGTGAATTCATACAGAGAATAAAACATAAAAAGTAATCAAATAACTTTCTAATAGAATAAGGCATTTCACTTATTTATTTTTCCGTAGATCTGAATGCCGAAGATTCGTAAAATCTTAGCTCCAAACTCATCTGCCCAAATCTGTAACCTCTTAAATTAGAGTGCTTCATTGTAATGTTAGATAGCACTCCGTCTTGTTGAATGAAATTAAAAAAAGTCTATGTGTAGTACCTACATTGACAATGCGACTAATAAAAGAAGCCAAATTGACTAACTTCTAAGTAGTACAAAACGGCCGACGTATCTTGGCGAGTCTGAACATAGGCTATGCGAACTTTAGCGCATGTACACACGTAATAGAAAACTGTTGATGCCAATTTCTTTTTTATAAACCAACTAGCATAAGCCCGCGCTTTCGCCCGCGTTGATATATTACATATACATGAAACAATGTAATACGTGTGTACATGCGTTAAAGTTCGCATAGCCTATGTTCAGACTCGCCATGATACGTCGGCCGGTATTAAAGTATACAATAACAATAAGGTACACAATGTAGTACCTACATTGAAAATACGACCAATAAGTAGAAGAAGCCAAATTGACTAACTTCTAGTACATTTTGGTCCAATGCTAATCTTCGAAAAAGAGAAGTATCTACCTAACAGGACTAGATAAATACTTATTATTAAGTTAAAACTACTAGGCAAAAAACCTTTTTTTATTCGTCCCATACAAATTTCATCAATCAAAAATCGGTTCAGTAGTTAAGTTATTAAATCAAAATAACTGAAAAAAAGTCGTTGTAGTGAAAGAAATTGCATATTTAGCTGCCCTGTCCTGTAACTATCCAGTGGTGTTTACGGCCATTAAAACAGTCCAATTCAAAGTCGGTTGTAGAAAGTATGTTTTGTAAAACCTTGATTATTAATAAGGTAACCTAAGTAGTGAAAACCCTTTTTAAATCAGGGACCGCGCGAGTGCCGGCTTACGGGGGGCTGTATTCAGCTGCAGACGTGCAGGGGCTGATATAATGTTGATCTGTAGGTAAAATTACCTTGATTCTTGTTGAGGAGAGTGACAGCGAGCCCCGCGTCGCGAAGCCCCTGCACGACGGCGATCATGCCATCTCCCTCCATCGCGTCAGTGCTCCGGCAGCGGGATGTGCTGGAGAGAGACAGATATATATATATACACTTTCGGTTAGTATCGCCCGCTGTATTTCTGATACCTCCTTAATTTTTTTTTTATTCAAAAAGCAATGCCTTAAGCAAACATAGGTAGTACAAAATACAACAACAGAACACTTAAATCTGTAAATTTAACATACTTACACTAAAATGTGGGCCAATAATAGACTTGCATTGCACAACACTCGAAATAATAACAGGCTAAAATAAAGCGAATCTGGTATTATGCGAAATCTGGTACATACCTACATAACACAAACTCAGGTCACAAACACAACAAGTGGAAAGCCAAGCTAAGCACTCTCCTGATGGACACGTATGCATATGACCAAAACGAAGAAAAAAAGTTGAAGCAGTAGGTACTGTTCATAGCATTCGTCTACTTTAAGACATTAAGGTTTCAGTCTCGAACACTCTGTTCTTTCCCTAGCTACAGTACCCTTCCAACCATGGTCGTCACACCTATACGATGTTGTTACACCTATAGGACGACACCGTGGCTTAGCTAGTAGTGACCCTGCCTACGAAGCTTGGTGTACCGGGTTCGATCCCAGGCCGGGGCAAATATTTGCGTGACGATCACAATTGTTTGTTCTCGGCATTGTGTAGCACCCATGGAATCCTCCAGGACGACTCCCCACATTCAACTAACGAAATATGTCATAGGTAGCACAGAAAAAAATATATTTAGCATGTGACATCCACCAATCCGCATTTGATGGTGGAAGATATTTGCTCTCCTAGCCGAGAGTACCTATGCCTGAAACCCAGCTGTAGGATCATTAAAGGCTGATTATGCTTGGGTACTAACAGTCATCTTCATGAGTCGTAGCGAGGAGTAGCACAAGTCGGGGCGGTAACAAACCTGCCAATCCGCGCCGTGGGGCCCTGGCCTGAAACCAGCCCTGGTTATTTATGAGATGCTTTGAGAAGTGCTTTACACGAAACCAGTACAGGGTGTTTGGGAGATAAAAAATAAATATTTTGACCGTTTTCTTTCACACAACGCCATCTAGCCCCAAACTAAGCAGAGCTTTTACCTTCTATGGGAACCAGATAACTGATTATTTTGTAAATACATACATACCTAGAATACATAGATAACACCCAGACTCAGGACAAACACCGATGTTTATCACACAAATGTTTGTCCTGAAGCGGGAATCGAACCCGCGATACCGGCGTGGCAGTCCGACACTTGCCACTCGACTATTCGTGTCGACAATGTATGAAAAATCTCGTCCTTAGCTTGTAGTCGCTTTTAGTACCCGCTATATTAAGTGGTTTAACTAAAATACACCTACTAAATAGTAATAAATAGAAATAGGTAGTTTAATTAATTGATTTATTTTAGCGAGATATTATTGATTGAATTGAATTGATGAATTGATTTGATTTGAAATTCAAATTCAAATTAATTAAGTAATGTTTTTAAAGTTTATATACTAAATACTTCAAGATATGTCTAAGTACATCTTGAAGTATTTAGTATATTAACTTTAAAAACATAATTAAATTACAATTCTTTAATAATTAATTTGAATTTAAATTTCAACACTGTCAAGAATTAAATCGTCATTGATTTGTAATGTATAACATCATATTTATAAAAAAAATTGTCCGGTCGTTTTTGTAATACGTCTATTGCTGGTAATCGCACGACACAGGCCTAGAGCCTAGTGTGGGGCCATAGTTATATAGACCTTTGTATAAATGTATTATGTGATTAAATAAATATATAAATGAAATGAAATCTTATGCTATGCCAAGGCTATGCTAATACTTACATGATTTACCAAAATTTAAAAGAAAAAATAAGTAAAAATTAAAAACGAGCAAAATAACACTAAAATAAACTGAAAGCAACGCTTGAATTTGAAAACTGTCGATGTCAAAATGAAGATGATATTCTTCCTTTATCGTGCTGTAAAGAAGTTTATAACACATTTGCTCGTAAAGGGTCTATTATTGCACCAATTTCAATATCGTATTGTATCTCATTACGCACTAGTGCGGTAATGTAATGTAAAACGCACGAGTGCGGTAATGTAATTAAAAAGGAAGGTTTATCAATGTTCTCCGTTTAAAACGAACGATACTTTTTTTAAATCTTAGCAAAGAGTTTTTATGTCAGAAAAGTGGTCAACATTTTATGAATAAAATTAACTTTGGAGATAAAATATAATAAATAAACATTCGATTCCTTAATTTAATTAATATTGACCATAAAATACAACCATTTAAATGTAACAAAACACAAAAATATTAATTTACTTTATTATAATACTGGCTATTTTGTGCCTTTGCCTTAAAAAAAAAAGCGCTGATGCGCGCGCATCGCTAATTTGACAACCAGTAAAAAATATTCCGCGCGCTGTTTCTTTTCGCTGTATTGTTTTTATTTGAAAATGTCGTCAAGTCCGAGTTTTATTTATTTCCTCGCAAATATGTTATAAAACGTCGTATGACATACGTGCGGTTTGATAATTACAGCCTCTGCTTTCTTGTAGCCCTCACCTACGGCTCGGGCTAGCAATATCGCCTCGGCTGTAATTCTCAACTTACCGCACTTATATCATAATGTACGATTTTCTTCTACAGAGCTTGTCTATCTAATACCTACTGAAAAGTAAATAATACCGAGTAGGAGGTACTCGGTACGTATAAACACAGCGCTGAGTGCTTGGCTGAGCGAGTGATGTAAGCTTTCACTGTCTCGGCAGATTAAATTTTACTGTCTCGACAGTACTCGGTATGTGTGATCTAGGCATTACTGACAGACTGACTGATTCATGATCCCCAAAACCGCTGAACGTAGAGACATTAAACTTGGAAGAACGCAGTAAGAAAGTATTTCTAAAATAAACCCCCAAGGGGTTTAAGTTTTTACATGAACTTTTTGGTCTAGGTCTTTTATTTTTCACAATCGTTCACCTCCATGCATTTGAAACGCAACCTCAAAATAACTTGATTTTGACACTGACAGATAAATTGGCGGGAGTCACGATTTCGCGCCATTGCAATAGTTTTGCAACAAATTGCGCTTAGGATGGGAGAATTTTTATTTATTTAATTCTAATTAATTTACTTACTATCTACTTATGACTGATTCGTAAGGCGACTCGAAAGATCTTACTTATAGCTGGTATCTAAATATTAAATTACGTAAATTCCATAGAAGGCATTTAATTTTTTATTTTATTTTGTGCACCAAATGTGTAATCAATGCATTTACAGCATGTCCCAAAAATGTATTTGAACAATTAAAATTTTATAAAGCTAAATTTATTTAAGTATTGATATCACTTATTTATAGTACATAGATATTTATTTATTTCTATGTACGCTCGTGGTGTGGGGGCAGCTTTGCCGATACCTACCGATGTGCCTACGATACGATAGACCTACTATTACTTCACTTAAAAAGATAATGGACATTATTTAATACCTACAATGTTCTAGAAATTAAATATCGTTATCAATTCGGTCAGACAACAATGAAAACGGCTCGAAGCGAAAAAAAAATTCACGAGCGTTTTACTAGAATCGCATGCACGGCTTGTGTGGATCAAAGTCCTGTGTAGCACTGATCCAGTTATGCCCTCAACAACCTCCTAGAAGCCAGTCCACATAGTGACATATTTGCGGATCAATGGAAAGAGCTCACGTCTGATTTCCATTGGTACTGCCAATCAAAATTTTGACATAAATATAATTAATTAAGTGTATTATATATTTGATGACTATTTTAAATTTATAATTTAAGTAATATGTAATTTAATAATTTTATTTTTAATCTTTAAATAATGGAAATGGTTGTTTAACCGTTTTATTTAAAGTAAATAAATACTAAATGGGCAAGCGTGATCTCTTACCATCAGAAGAGTGCCTATTTAATAAAAAAAATCTCTAAATGGATTTAAAATTGAACTCAATTGTTTTTCAGTTGCCAGATAATTTCAAGGCATACCTAAGGTACAGATTATTTATACCATCACTAATCATGCTAGCCATTAATGAACCTATAGGTAGTAGATAGGTAGGTACCTACCTAAGTAAACTTTACATAGAGTAGATATCGTAGATTATAAAAAAAAAAAATGTCGAAGCCTAGCTGCCTTTTTATTTAATTTGTTAAAAATTTACAAAATGGGATATTTTTTGAAAAATAGCTAAATTCCAAAATATGTATCTTAACTCCCCTTCCCCGCCAGAAATAGTCGACTTACAAAAAAAAACCCTGTATAAAAACCCAACAATGTTTTTCAAACAAAATCGTTATCAATTCGGTCACAAGTCAAGTCACAACGGTCGCCAACGGCCGCGTTGACCTCGCGGCCGTTCGATTCGGCACAAATTGACCGCTTTCATAATTCGTTCAACGGATAAACTATTGTTTCTACAATTTCCTACTTTACTAAATGATTAATGGTGTCGGTATATTTACTGTTGACTAGACTACTACTCGGGCGAATCAACATGACACCTGGCTCAAATGACGTTTGTGCAAAGTACAGCTTGGTACAGCGTGGAATTGGATAATCTTAAAGTCTAAAAAATCATAAGTAATGATAAGCTTCGTAATTAGAGGGAGAAAAAACATTCAGCCGAATTGATAACCTCCTCCTTTTTTAATTCGGTTAAAAATTCCTTGTAAGTTGTAAAAGTAATTTAATTTTAATAAAAAAAAAAGTAATTGCTCAGGGACTTTGATAGTTTGGTGCAGGTCTGCATTAGACTGTGACAAAAAACTTTGTCAGTTATAATAAGTTCATATTTACCTACTGAACAACTTTTCTTTTCAAAAAATCTACTAAGTATTTTCATTATTTTTAATATTTTATTATTTATTATAGCTAGATAAGTTATTTTAGTTTAATTATGTTTTAGCATAAAGATAGAAGTTGGTTGTGTAAATAAATATAACTTGGAATTTTAATAAAATTTCATTCCATTTTAATTTCATTTTCATTCATTCGTCTTAAAAGTTTCATCCTGTATATTTAAAGATGTATTAAGTATGTTATTCTGAACTAAAATACTAAGTAGGTATCAAGTGTAGTAAATTATATAGTTCGTGGGAAACACACTAACCTTGGCAGTACTTGGCTTACCTTGGTAACTTATAAATTACATACACTGCATGTAGATATATAACCAATCTTGAGATAAACCTGTTTGCTTACATATTAATTTTCCCATACTTTTATAAAAAAAATTATATAGGTACGGCCCGCGGCAACTTCGAAAATATATTTTTATAGATTTTTTTTTGATCCAAACGTTCAGCTAAGAAAATAATGATTTTAGAATATAAACATAAGTATTCAATGAAATTATTACTTTTAACTTATGATACATTCAAGTTACAAATTAAGTTAAAATTTCAATGCAATTTGTAGGTAGGTAGGTACGATACGATACGGGTATGTGTTTTTAATAAGAAAAAATGTTAAATATATAATAAGTATGTTTAATCATAAGAAAAAAAAGTTAAATAAATAATAAGTACCTACCTACCTATTTATTTATTTTTTCTTTTTCACATCGTACCTACTTGCTTCATAATATTGCATGTTGTAACATATTACAAATATTAGTAAGTAAACTTTTTAGAACATGCATTAAGCCCTCATCTAACTTTTCTCTCAAACGGTAAAGCTAACTTGTAATGTTATCAACATTGTGTAATGCCCTGACTTCAAAATCATTGTTGTGCCGTGACCATTCCTAACTTAAACCAACACTGAGAACATAAGCCTAAGTTTTGAACTTTATTGCTAAAATCTTAGAGCTTGATTTAAAGCTGATAAATCAGTGAGGTTGCTTACAATATTTGAACCTTCGCATCGACAAAATACGGTTCAATATAAAAGCACTAATTTGTAAAACCGCAATGAAGTTGTCAACATTCCGATCCGAACGCAACCAACTTCAGTCTAACACCGTCTGTCATGCGCAGAACATGTTTTTGTGTCGCGAATTTTTTTCCAAACCCAAAAACGCCGTTGGTTTCGAAAAATAACAGACAATTTACAAAAAAATAAAATAAATCCTCGTATTTTTTCGCAATAAATTGTGCAGTGAGTGAAACGTGATTCAAGGCCGTTACAGTCATGGAAGACGTGTACACTATCAAAGTGAAAACCAAACCCGATACAAGGAATCTATATCCATCAGAGAGGAGGTATTCTGCATCTACTGTGTCAGGATTAGCATGGGTCCACATCGCTCTCGCTGCTACATCGTTTCTGCTAGCCTGCCTTGCGGTAGCCAGCCCAAAATCCGACGACAATGTAGTCAGAAATTCCACAGAATTCAACGATACAGCGAACTCAACTGTTGCTATTGCTAATAACAGCCTTATGCTAGTGCTAGCACCTACTTTGATCACGATTTTTGGTCTAGGCGCCGGTTTGGCGAGTATCCTAGCATCTGTGCGGTGGTACATCGATAGAAACATAACATGGCTCTTTGTAATGTCCACATTATCCACCATTATATCGTTAATCTCATTTTTAATGATCGCAGTGTGGTTTGCGACAACTTCTGAGGGTGATATATCCGATTTTTACAAGGACAAAGTACCTTTCAAAGATTTCTTAGTTGTTAAACATACAGATGTTTTTGAAAAGAATGAATCTCATATGGTTATTGCGGTAAATAACGATTCAGAGGAGAATCCACACAGTTTTACGAAAAAAGTTCTATCTATAAACATATTGATAGCTGCATTTTTGGAGTTGTTGTGGTCTATTTTGAGCGTGAAAATTTCATACAAAGGAATGAGAAATAACTATAAAGATGAGAGCAATGAACGCAGAGGTAACTGCATATCAGTCGTCACGAAAATCAAAGGTAATGACACAAGAAAAATGCCGAGAAATAAACTTATACCACCAAAACCAGACCTAATTGAGCACTACCCGAGCCGAAAGATGAAAAAGATATTCCTAGCGCAAGACGAAACCGGGTTTTATCTCAAAAATCAAAATAACAAGGCGAAAAACACAGAAACTAGTTCAGAGTTCTATAAAGAGAGAATGATGAATTTCCTCAATCGATGCGCTTTAGAAGGTGTATCAGACCCTGAAAATCAGAATTCAAGTGTAAATTCTGATCCTGGAAATTTGAACACAATTCAAGAAAGTTCTGTTGACCCTGACAAAGACTGTGCTACACCGATAAGCTGGGGAGATGAACATTCAATTTGCAATCAAAACACGATTAATTTCGATAAAATATTTAGATTTAAAAACGAAGCAAGTGAAAACAAAGATATTGCATGAGAAGATGTTTAGAAAGTATCGCGTGTTGATGTAACTAGTGAACTGTGTTATTAATGATTGTAATTTTAAATTTTCAAGGTTTGAGTGGAAAATTTTAAAAGTATTGCTCATTTGGGGTCATTGTTCATATATGACAGCTAATTTATAACTGCCATGTCGAAATATATTTCGTAAACTTGTAACAGTTTAAAAATGTATTTCGCTATGTTTTTGTAATACCTTCCTATCTAAAGATATTTCTTATTAGTCTTGTGAGTATTTTTTATTTTTTATGTCTACCTAATTCAATTATTGTTTACTTAGGTACTTAACAATTATCTTATTGTTCGATATTTGCCGATCGCTTTATTAATTGTGCACGCTTACTCGATAAATGTAATAATCAACGTTCTTATATTTGAAAAAAAAATACATATAAAACATGTATAAAACCTAGCTAGGAAAATCCAACTTGTAGGTTTCTAAATTTTGAAAAAAAAAAACTTTAATGTAACCAACCAACAAAAACCAGCAAACCTAACCAAATAAATATGTCAGAATTAAAACACCCTGTAGGTATATGAGTTTTGGAGCTACATTAATGACATCATGCGCTGTATGATAAATTTGACACACACAATCAATTGAGGTCTTTTTTTTTGCCAATGATTAATTTTACACGATCAATTTTGTTTATTGGTCAATTGTTTACCTAATAAAGTAAGTACCTACTAATACCAGAAAGTACTATAAGTATGTAAAATGATAATGGTTTTACAAAAACATGCTACAACCGACGTCAATGGGACTGTTGTAGTGACCGTAAACACCACTATTCAGTGGTGTCACAGGGATGCAACATACGCAATTTTGTTTACTTCGACGACATATTTTTTCAGTTATTTTGATTTAAAAACCAAAGTACTGAACCGGTTTTGATTAAACTTCTATTACCTATCTGAAAGTAACAATAAAACAATTGTTTTTCAAATCTGTTTATAAAGAACAAAGTTCTGTGTAACAAACATAAAAAAAAACTAACCGAATTGAGGACCTCGTTTTTTTTAAGTTGGTTGAAAATAGGGTTACGAAAGTACCTATCTTGTTTGGAAAGGTATACCTACCTACTTTAGACTATACTTCTTAAATTAGAAATATTTATCCCAAATCTTAGAGTAAGTTTGTATATTTTATTGTCTACTTACTATCCTAAATTTTTAAGTATATTTTAAGCTAGTGCCACTAATATTATGACTTAAATATCTCTTAGTTATTCTTAGGTAAGACTGATATTTTATATTTTTGTAAAATAAAATTATTTGCGATTCGAACTTGTTTTTTTCTTATAAGTTTCGTTTCTGTCATTGGATGTTGGCAACATTTTAATTTTCCTAGTTTCTCGGTGCAGATTTTTGTGAATAATATCCATAGGCTATCGTCATGAGTAAAAATTACAAAAAAAATTGTAAATTGACACAAAGATATTTGTTTGAGCACATAATATACCTACTACGACTAATATTTATTTTATGTAGGTATCTAAAGTTTTTAATAATCTAAGGTTGTATTGACTCACAGTACGTAGTCTAACTTGTACTTAGCTGCTTAATTTTTGAGGCTATATTTGATATTTCGTAAGAAGTCCAACTAAAAAGCATTTTATACTAAATTAAAATGAAAAAAGGCTTTAAAAAAATATTTATTTGGTAAATATAAAGGAACGATTCAATTCTTACATAGTAACTTATTTTAAACTTTACAATTAGGTACTTATTTTGCATTTATTGTCTTATCTTAATTTAATCAAATTGTAAAAATATCTAAACGTTATATTTAAGAAATTAAATTTTTCGATTTAGATATTAAATCAAGTTAAACGGTTTTCTAACAGTTAAATTGTAAATTATCGGTTTTCACAATTTTACGTTGACATACACACTAAATTAATGTATACTAACTTTAAACATAAAAAAAATGATCGAATGGATTATTGTAGAAATATAAATATAAAAAATATAAACAATACTAATATTGTTATTGTACCGAATATTTTAAGTGTAATTAGAAGTAAGTATGTATGTACTCAGCTTTTTGTACTAGGATTTTTTTTTCACATCTTAAGCGTCGATGACACGGCTTTTTTACACGCTACAAGCCAGCAGGTTGGTTATTTTTTTCAAATCCATAGGAAAACGACTAACGGTAACAGTTATCCAAATTTAATCAAATTTATTTTGACAAAAAATCGAAGTTTTTTTGCCATATCTGTGTTCAGTAACGGCCTTTTTTTCTGGTGATTGAAAATTTGCGATGTATATTCGAAAAGTGTCGATGTCTTACTTTGCTTTATTGACACTTACATTATTTTTTTAATTAACTTATGTGGCTGCAATTTTTCATACTAACCTTATAAAAACTTACAAAAATATAGGTGGGTGAAAGCTACCCTTAATAATCTTAGCTATTTAATTAATTAACCCGGTCAAAACCACAATATACTAAAATTAATAATGTTATGTAACGCATTCGTTTGTACTTACAAGTAAACACATTATAATTAAGGTTTTACAAAAACATACGTACAACCGACTTCAATCGGACTGTTCTAGTGACCGTAGACACCACTGACAAGTCACGGGGAAGCAAAATACGCAATGTTCACTTCAACGACTTTTTTTCTGTTATTTTGATTTAAAAATTTAACTAATGATCCGATTTTGATGAAATTTCTAAGGGACCAATATGGAAGGTTATCCTCTCAAAAATAATTTCTTAAATCAATTTATGAACAACAAAGTTTTGAGATAAGAAACATAAAAAAACCCGAATTAAGAACCTCTACCTTCTTTGAAGTCTGTTGAAAATCGCCTGCCAGGAAGCGCTGGTCGGATATCACCGAATATTTTGTAGCAGATTTGATCTTAGAATGTAACAAGTGTTATGTGTGATCAACTTTTACCCGACTGCCAAGGAAGGGTTAAATTTTTCGCGCGTATCTTGTATGTATGTATATTTCTGTGTTACCTCGTATCTTCCAAACGGCAGGATGGATTTTCACAATTAAGGGGGTTATAAATGGGTTATTTAAAAAAAAAATCAAAATGGCGGATTTTTGGTGCTAAATAGTAAGTCGTTAATAATTTTTTGGATACAAATCTTTTCGAGTAGGGTATCAATGTGAAGGTATTTTACAAAAATATATATCCTACTAATAATATAAACGCGAAACTTTGTAAGGATGGATGGATGGATGGATGGATGTTTGTTACTCTTTCACGTAAAAACTACTGAATGGATTTTAATGAAACTTCACAATAATATAGCTTATACATCAGAATAACACATAGGGTACATTTTATAAAGATACCTGCGCAGACGAAGTCGAAGAAATTTAATTTGGAATAATAAATTGACAATGAATGTATAATTATTTCGCAGTCGGGTTTTCAGTTTTTTTTTAACTTTAAGCTTGTACTATGATAAATAACATGTTACTCTGTATACTTTCCATGCCTATGAACGTAACACTCAAAGGTATTCGCCCAAAATGGACGCGGGCAGATCACTTGAAAACTTGAAGGCTAGTGTCTACGTGAGTGGCTCGTCCGTAAAGTATGGGTGGTTTAGACAGTCCAATGCTGTCAGTCTTCTGGCCGGGTCGAACACAAGCATACCCTGGAAACAAACATAATCTATCAAACATCTTTTAAGGCCCAGAATCCCGAGCGCCGCTGTCTCGCTCGCGCGTTTGTATATTTTTTAAGATACAACAGTATTACTCGATGGAAGAAAAAAATCACAAAGTGTAACATTGTTACTTGTTAAGTATACTTAGCTATCCGGCTGAAACTGTCAGGGTACATGTATCCTCACGGTTTAATAGCGCTGACCTTGAATGCGCAGAAGTCGATGTTTAGATGTGTTCGCTTAGCCACCGTCCCATCGTCTATTGGTCGCTTAGCCACCATCGCCGGCGTATATTGGTCGCTTAGTCACCATCGCCGGAGACTATTGGTCGCTTAGCCACCATCGCCGACGTGTATTGGTCGCTTAGCCACCTTCGCCGGCGTCTATTGGTCGCTTAGTCACCATCACCGGAGACTATTGGTCGCTTAGCCACCATCGCCGACGTCTATTGGTCGCTTAGCCACCTTCGCCGGCGTCTATTGGTCGCTTAGTCACCATCGCCGGAGACTATTGGTCGCTTAGTCACCATCGCCGGAGACTATTGGTCGCTTAGCCACCATCGCCGGCGTATATTGGTCCTTAGCCACCATCGCCGGCGTCTATTGGTCGCTTAGCCACCATCGCCGGCGTATATTGGTCGCTTAGTCTCCATCGCCGGAGACTATTGGTCGCTTAGCCACCATCACCGATGTATATTGGTCGCTTAGTCACCATCGCCGGCGTCTATTGGTCGCTTAGTCACCGTCCCGCCGTCTCGCCTCACCTTACAATCGTTCAATCGTTCATTGGCCAAAATGCTACATTGTATAACTCTGGTAAGTCATAAATAGATAACAATTTGAAAATAGTGATCATTTAAATTATTTTGTAAATCTATGTTCTAGACAGCTTGATCGAAGCAATAAGGAAAACTATGGACTTTGGAAAATTTGGCGTCTTCGGAACGTAATGTTCTAGCACACTACCTCATGTCCACTGCTGTGTTGTAGCTCACTCTCCATCACTCACTGAATATACGATGTAGTTGGTCGGAGTCAACTGCCGGCCACTGTACTAGAGACAGAAGGCGCATGAGGTCTTCGGAGCGTACTGTTCTAGCACATTTGTGCTAGCACAAGACCTCACGTCCACTGCTGTGTTGTAGCTCACTCCTAGCTCACTCTACATCACTCACCTGAATATACGATGTAGTTGGTCGGAGTCAGAACTGCCGGCCTTTTTGGTCGCTTAGCCACCATCGCCGGCGTATATTGGTCGCTTAGTCTCCATCGCCGGAGACTATTGGTCGCTTAGCCACCATCACCGATGTATATTGGTCGCTTAGTCACCATCGCCGGCGTCTATTGGTCGCTTAGTCACCGTCCCGCCGTCTCGCCTCACCTTACTTGCGCAGAGCTCCCCTCCACTTTCGCCGAGCTCTATTAAACCGTGAAGACACCTGCATATACCTCAGACACAAATTACCGGGGTGGTCTGAAGACGTACCTTAATGAGATCCAACGCGTGAGGGTGTACTTTGGACAAAAATCTGCTCAATTCCTGTGGCTTTTAGTCAGGGAAGCTGCCGACCACTGATACAATACGGCCGACGTATCTTGGCGAGTCTGAACATAGGCTATGCTAACTTTAGCGCATGTACACACGTATTACATTGTTTTATATGAATAATATATCAACGTGGGCGAAAGAGCGGGCTTATGCTAGTTGGTTTATAAAAAGAAATTGGCATCAACAGTTTTCTATTGCAAGTTTTCATGCGCTAAAGTTCGCATAGCCTATGTTCAGACTCGCCAAGATACGTCGGCCGTATTGTACATTAGACACACATTGCGGGGTGAACTGAAGACACACATTGCGGGGTGAACTGAAGACACACATTGCGGTGTGAACTGAAGACACACATTGCGGCGTGAACTGAAGACACACATTGCGGCGTGAACTGAAGACACACATTGCGGGGTGAACTGAAGACATACCTTGATAAGGTCCAACGCGTGAGGGTGTACTTTGGGCAAAAGTCTGCTCAGGTCCTGTGGCTTGTAGTCCGGGAAGCTGTTATACATTAGACACACATTGCGGGGTGAACTGAAGACACACATTGCGGCGTGAACTGAAGACGCACATTGCGGGGTGAACTGAAGACACACATTGCGGCGTGAACTGAAGACACACATTGCGGGGTGAACTGAAGACACACATTGCGGGGTGAACTGAAGACACACATTGCGGGGTGAACTGAAGACATACCTTGATAAGGTCCAACGCGTGAGGGTGTACTTTGGGCAACAGTCTGCTCAGGTCCTGTGGCTTGTAGTCCGGAAAGCTGTCGGCTACCACTGATACATTGGATGGCCATTCGTGGCGGGGTGGTCTTCCGATTAGCCTGAGAAAAATGATAAAATAAATAAATATAATATAATTAATAAATATTTTGGACATTTCACACAATGCTATCTAGTCCCAAACTAAGCATGCTTGTACTAGGGACCCAGATAACTAAAACAATACTTATATACTGTTATTTTGTATATAAATGTACATATATACGTACATAGAAAACAAAGAAAGGTAAGTTCAATATAATTCTTGAGTTCGGAGGTTTGCTAAATCAATTCAATCGTTTATTGGCCAAAATGCTACATTGTATAACTCTGGTAAGTCATAAATTGATAACAATTTGAAAATAGTGATCATTTAAATTATTTTGTAAATCTATGTTCTAGACAGCTTGATCGAAGCAATAAGGAAAACTATGGACTTTGGAAAATTTGGCATCTTCGGAACGTAATGTTCTAGCACACTACCTCATGTCCACTGCTGTGTTGTAGCTCACTCTCCATCACTCACCTGAATATACGATGTAGTTGGTCGGAGTCAGAACTGCCGGCCACTGTACTAGAGACAGAAGGCGCATGAGGTCTTCGGAGCGTACTGTTCTAGCACATTTGTGCTAGCACAAGACCTCACGTCCACTGCTGTGTTGTAGCTCACTCCTAGCTCACTCTTCATCACTCACCTGAATATACGATGTAGCTGGTCGGTGTCAGAACTGCCGGGCAACAGCGGACAGCGGCTGTGCATCTGTGCTAGCACACAGCCACATGACCACACATCTACAGCTGTGTTGTAGCTCACTCCTAGCAGAACCTCCGGAGGACGGTACCAGAGGGTTACCACCTATGGAGAGAATGGTTATAGATTAGTAAAATCAAAGCCGTATTGGCCGTTGTGCCTCGACTTTCGATCCGAAGGTCGTGAGTTCGAACCCGGTCGTACACCAATGGATTTTTCTGTTCAAAAAATCTATGTGTGCATTATAAACACTTAGCTTAATTATTATTAAGCTTAGCGGTAAAGGAAAACATCGTGAGGAAACTGGCATGTTATGGAATCTAAAAGGTTCGAAAACATGTGTCAAGTGCACGAAAGGAGCCTCTTCGAGGCGCACATGATATCCTTTCACCACACTGGTTCGAAAGAACTAGTGACACGATAAGGAGAAGAAGTAAAATCCAAGTGATCGTTAAGTGTATTTAATATTTATGGTAAAATAAAGAAAATTAATTGTCTTGACCAGGCCAAAGTCGGCTAACTTGACGCGTCCCGCTGACGTCACAACATATTGTATGACTTACCACGCTAGTCAGCTTCATCTCGGTATCGTATGTCTTGGCCAGGCCAAAGTCGGCCTACTCGACACGTCCCGATAATGTCACCAGTTTTGTGACTTCAGGTCGAGAGGTATGACTTGCCACACTGGTCAGCTTAGTGTCGGTATCGTATGTCTTGGCCAGGCCAAAGTCGGCCAACTTGACGCGTCCCGCTGACGTCACCAACAGGTTGTGTGGTTTCATGTCGAAAAGTACGACTTACCACACTAGTCAGCTTCATTTCAGTATCGTATGTCTTGGCCAGGCCAAAGTCGGCCAACTAGACGCGTCCCGCTGACATTAACATAGAATGTATCTACTGTGAGGCTTGAGGAAGAAAAGTACGACTTACCACACTAGTCAGCTTCATTTCAGTATCGTATGTCTTGGCCAGGCCAAAGTCGGCCAACTTGACGCGTCCCGTTGACGTTACCAGTAAGTTGTGTGGCTTAAGGTCGCGGTGGACTATCCGATGTGAGTGGAGGAAGTCAATGCCGGATAGGATGTCATATGACATTGTCTGAAACATATTACAACAAGCTTTAAGTTTTCTGCCCACTATCCCGCATACCATGGCCGTGCTAGGACCGTATCAGGCAAAAAAATATTGTTTGTATTGAAAAGTATGACACTGAACACACTACACTGTGTACACACCATCCATCAACCCAGAGTCCTGCTCCGCTATTTTGGGGAGCTGGGCTGGCTGGGGTAAAGTTAGTACAAAAAAGGGGTCAATGCACAATACACCCCACAGCGGGACGTCAGTGCAGAACATTTGTAGCCCCTTACCCAAATTAGAAAATTAGAAATTAGACACTACACTGTTCCGTCACCGATCGTCGCGTTACATGCAATTTTATATTTTGCCAGTGCTGACCTGACACGCTCCGTGCATGGCACGCGGGTGAGTCTCTATAAATGTGGTTCTGAAGTAGAATAATTGGAGTACCATGGACAGAGACATACATTGACCGCACCAATGCCTCTGTAATCCAGGAACTCTCTATCAAATAGCGTATATCGTTCTTAGTTCAAACTGACATCCTAAGTTCTTAGGACTAGTCTCGAGATCAATGACTCTATAATGCAACCAGTAATTGATTAATTCAGGCATTACTTTGCGGAAATCCATAAATATTAACAAATTATATAAATATATTTAGTAATAAATCCGCTTGATTTCTAAACAAAGGTTTTAATTAACTTAACTTTAGTTTAGAACTTTAGTATATATTATTATATTATAAACCAAAGAGTCAACGAACAGAAAACCAAAGTTTAAAGATACGACACGTGTTTCACGAGAAACGAGAGTTCTCGTTTCGAACTTCGGCGAGTCCACACCTCCTGATGATGCCTCGTGTAGAGGCGAAACACGTGTCGTATCTTTAAACTTTGGTTTTCTGTTCGTTGACTCTTTGGTTTATAATATAGTAATATGTACTAAAGTTCTAAACTAAAATTAAGTTAATTAAAACCTTTGTTTAGAAATCAAGCGGATTTATTACTAAATATATTTATATAATTTGTTAACAACCAGTAATTATTTTTAAGTTTTGGGCCTTTGAAGTTACAATACGCGCCGCCACAGCCCGCGGCCCGACCCGGCGCCAACAGAACAAGATACCAATAGAAAGCGTCGATGACACAGGGTTTTTTTACAAACTACAAGCCAGTGAATTCACTTGTAGCTTTTAAACTCGCCCCGTGTCATGGGCTTCACAATCTGCTAGTTGACTCTCCTTCCCGAAAGCTAACTCGTTCACTCGCTAGCTTTTTAACTCGCCGACTTGTAGCGTGTAAACTAGACATCCAGTAATGGCTCTCTCAGATGTGACAGACATTTAGGAATGACTCACCCTGATCCTATTATCAGAGAGTGGTCCGGGGGATCTTTTGAGGAAGGAATCCAGATCTTGTTCCACATGCTCGAACACCAGGAACAGAACCAACTGTTGTTCCTGCTCCAACGACGGACCGCCATGACAGACATCCAGTAAACTGAAACAAATAGATAGATATAAATAAGTTAGGTAGTTAGTTAGTCTGTTAATTGAAATAAGTCGATACTGTTTTAGTACGTTTTAGAACATAATAATGAATGAATGAATGAAAACTCTTTATTGTACCAGGAAACTTAAAGATAAATACAAGATAATTAGTGAGCATGTACAATGGGCGGCCTTATCGCTAAGCAGCGATCTCTTCCAGGCAACCTTGTGATGGAGAGTGAGACCAAAATACGAAACGTTGGCTAAAGGTGCACTAAAGAGTCTATTTTTAAACATAAATTAAGGAAATGACACAAAGAACTAATTATTAAAAGATTTGAATAACAATACTGTTAACATAGTCAAAAAAAATTAAGTAGGTAACATATTATATTATACTTATACAAATCTATAATATATATACACATAATATATATATATATATAATAAATATACATCTTTAATATACATATATCATGAACTTGAACGATCAATCAACAATTTAGGATTGCATGGGCAAGTATCGGTTTTTAACTCTTGTTTTAAAAACTGAAAGAGATGGGGATTGTTTAATGGAAAGTGGTAATTCATTCCATAAACGTACAGCTTGAATAGTGAAGGATTTGGTGAAAAGGCTAGTTCGATGCATTGGTATCTTGAGAAGGAGGTTATCTAAGGAACGAAGAGCGAGAGAGTGAGAGCTGTGAAGGAACTCAAACTCATCCTTCAGATATTTAGGAGTGGCAGGGTTGTTGAGAATACTGTATAATAAAAATGTAATAATAATGAAGAATACATAATTTTCGATAACTGAATGCCATTTAAAACGATTTTGTTAAAAGAATCAAGTCTCGCTTTCTACCGTTGAAATTTGTGAGATCCATGTAACACCAAGTGGGTTACTTTATTAAGTCCCTACTTAAGGGACCTATACTGACTTGCACCTAACTATCAAAGTTCCTAAGCATTTACTTCTTAACGGTCTGAATTTGAACCGTTAAGAACTGGCTAACAAGAAAAGTAAGTTGCTTAGGAATTTTGACAGTTTGGTGCAAGTAGGCACTACTTTCTCAGAGTTATTACGTAATTAGCTAACCTAACAACATCATAAAGTGACCATTATGAATATTAAAAATCTTTTATGTTTTAAAATGGCTCTCCCAAATATATATGATAACTAATAATAAGAATTACAAAAAATACATTTCATTTCATACTCTCTCTATGGTATTATACCATACCGCACAATATTAGGGTGTCGATAAGCTTCGAGCTGCCTCAGTAATGCTATTTCCCGGAGAGTGGACAACGGTATTCCATCTTCGGTGAGAGCGACTTTCACCTTCTTCATCGCTACGATCTGACCTCCATTGTGAAGATCTCTTGCTTTATACACCGTTCCATAGGCACCTGAAACACAAATTTAGTTTTATAAGATATTTTTTTATGAAATGCAAGTCTTCTTCTTACTGTGTCACTAGTTCTAACAAACCAGTGAGGTGAAAGGATTTCAAGTGCGCCTCGAAGAAGCTCCTCTCGTGCACTATAACTTACTAATTGATTGAGTGAGCACGAAGCACAGGCTAAGTCTCCGTTATAGGTATAGCAAAAATGCTTTTGTCTGTCTAGCGTCCAGATATCTGGATATCTGGCTTTTCATCTACAGCTCCCATTTCTCAATGGATTCTTGTGAAATTTTGTGAGAAGTTTCGACAATTACCTACATGAAATTTTTGTTGATTCAGTGTTTAGATATTTTTGAAAATGGCAGAATTATGGGGGTTGAAAGATATATTAAATATTATACCTAGGTGAAATTTTAGCAGATGGATGGATGGTTAGATAGATGGGTAGAGCTGTTTCAGACTAAAAATGCACGGCCCTCCAAATTCGCCGCTATACAAAAGCCCTTACAAGCTGATCGCTGGAGTGGCGTGTATTTAGGAACAGAAAGACTTCTACTACTAGTACTTTCATAGAGACAGCTTTATAAATACGTAGAGGGATTGTAGGTTATTTATAAAGCTTTAGTTTTTCCGCCTGGCCGGTAATTCTAGCTCATATGTTGTGACGGAAAAGTTAGCTTGGTAGGTTCGTATTTTTTGCGCGAAATCTGCGTACCGGCACATGTGATCATTTAGGTTAAAAACCTTTTGTTAACAATATACATATAAAGTTACCTGTTCCTATAACGTTCAACTCTTCGTATTTCTTTGCATTTTGGAATAAAGCACTAACATCGTTGACAGAAGCCATGGTCGGTGGGCTAAAAGCACTTGTACCAGCCATGGCAAATTACCACTTCTATGTTGTATAATCCCCTTCCTCAGCTTTAAAACAGGTGCACTCCACTTAGGAACGAAATGGCAATTGATTTTGATACATTATTTACTCGAAACCGGCTTTTTGAAACAAAATATTAGTAAAATAAAAAGTTTAGCCGTATTTTGTCAACTTTTGCAAGTTTTGATGAGCACACAGGCCGTTGAACTCAAAACACCTGCTGTGCTATGTGACTAAATGAAAAAGTATCCATAGCGCCTTGTAAAAGACTTGTAAAGACTACTTTTCTATTTGAAAGGGTTATAATTTCCGTGTTGCGGAGTCGCGACATCTAGCGGCAAGTTGCAGAACTATTTACTAAACCGATATAAAAGAAATCACTAGATGGCGACTGTGATCGCGGCAAAGTATGAAGCACGTTATCTCTTGGCGAGTAGCAGAATTATGTTTTGAAAATTGTTAGGATAGATTACAAAAGCCGTCCAAAAGCCGTACAAAAGTCAAAATTCGCGATATCTGTCGATCGGAAATTTTACTTTTATGACGAGAACCAAAAATTTCTACTCTGCTTTTCATATCAACCTGACTATGCTACGAGCCTTCGAGATCAGTCGTAATTTTGGAAAAGGTATATCAAAAAGCAAAGAGCTTTTATAAAAGGTATATCAAAAAGCAAAGAGCTTTTATACGATACTAGTAGGTATACAAGTTCTTTGTCAAAAAGCATTTCGCTCGGGCTCGTCCGGGATTTGAACCCGGGACCTCTCGCACCCGAAGCGAGAATCATACCCCTAGACCAACGAGCCGTGCTATACTAGCTCGAAATTAGAATTCTTATACCAAAACGAGTGACGTCATGTTTCGTATGAGTGATTTTGTTGAATCGATTCGTGGAAAAGATTTTTTTTGTAGATTAGAAAAAGCAAAGGATTTAGGTATTGAGCACTGTTTATAAAGCAAAAGAATTTACCAACTGATTAATCCCTTTTTTAAAAACAACATAAATAATATTATAGTGGTAACGGTAAGTACTAATTAACCAATTTTTAAAATCAAAGAGAAGAGATCCGAACACCTCAAGGCGTTTTAGAAAGTTGACGTGCGAAAGGAAAGAAAAAATACCGCTACACGACACCCTATACACACCTCGCTCTTTCTTACGTAATCTCTATCACTTATCTCGCTCACTCATATGAAATTAGCTGCATTCGTTCTACTGAAGCCAGTCTAGTAGGAACTTCGATGCGCGCGCATGTTCGATAATGGCGGCAGTTTTCGACTCGAAAAATTAACAAAAGAAAGTGAAAATAATTAATTTCCCGTCGTATTTGGATTCATTTAAATAAGCAAGAAAAGAAGTTGGTATTTTTGGCTTAAAGTGTGTGAAATACCCAGTGAATAACAGTGTGTGATAGAATGTGAAAGTTGTAAGAAATTGTGGACTTTTTAGAAAAATAACGTCTGTTTTCTACTCGTCAGCTGATTTGGAAAGTATTCCGTAAGTATTCATAAATAAATAAAAACATTTTGTACTTGCTAAAAAAGGATGAGAAGAGCTGAAGATTGGGCTCAGTAGCGCTTCTTTGGACTAACCTCCAGATGTAGCAAATTCCTACCTAATATTTATTTATTGATAGAAGAGTCGCCTTTATAAAGCGAGCAGCTTTCGCTAATGTGTCTATGTCACACAGTGTTGGATTTTTTTTACATAGTCTTGTGTCTTTTTTGACGTGACTACGTCTAATAAATCGAATTCTAATTTAAATCCCATCCAAAGACATCAAATTGATCTAATAAAACCTGGAGGCCTCAACTTGGTCAAACGGAATGACCTGGAGGCCTCAACTCGGTCTAACGGAGAGACATAGAGGCCTCAACTCGGTCTAACGGAAAGACCTGGAGGCTTCAACTCGGTCTAAAGGAGAGACATAGAGGCCTCAACTCGGTCTAACGGAAAGACCTGGAGGCCTCAACTCAGTCTAACGGAGAGACATAGAGGCCTCAACTCGGTCTAACGGAAAGACCTGGAGGCTTCAACTCGGTCTAACGGAGAGACATAGAGGCCTCAACTCGGTCTAACGGAAAGACCTGGAGACCTCAACTTGGTCTAACGAAATGACATCAAGGCCTCAACTTAATCTAACGAAAGTAATTAGGCAGGTACTTATATAATTTCCTATAGCACACGTACCTAAATTAAAAAGTGATTTTTTGAAAGAGTGTTCATCTTCATCAGTTATGACGTCATAACCGCCCGACCGGAACTTCGAATTTGCCAACATCCGGTGCGCAGTAGGGCTTCAAAAAACAGCAGGAGACAGATTTGTCATTTCGTTTTTTTTTTAACCGACTTCAATAAAAGAGGAGGTTATCAATTCGGTAGAAAAACAAAATTGTTTGAGAGGATATACTTTCAGAGTGTTCCCATAGAAATTTCATCAAAATCGTTTCAGTAGTTTAGTTTGTAAATCAAAATAACTGAAACAAATATGTTGTAGAAGTGAACAAAATTGCGTATTTCGCTTCCCTGTGACTTGTCAGTGGTATCTACAGTCACTAGAACCGTCCGGTTGAAGTCGCTTGTTGTATGTTTTTGTAAAACCTTGATTATTCTTACTCAGAAATAAGATAAGATAAGATAAAGTTTATTTTCCAAAAAAGATCTTAAGGGGAATCCTCAAGGCAAATTTCCATACAAAATGTTTTGGACAAATACTCAAAAAGTACGCCGTATATATAATTTCTTCACACTATTCGTTTCGTCCATGTTTTTTGATTTCGTCAACAAAAAAAATGAAAGGTTTCATACTTTTATTTAGATTTTATACGTGTTTTAAAATTAACCCTACTAACTTACAAACACGTATAAAATCTGAATTAAAGTATGAAATCCTTCACTTTTTTTGTTGACGAAATCAAAAAACATGAACGAAATGAATAGTGTGAAGAAATTAATATAATACGGCGTACTTTTTGAGTATTTGTCCGAAACATTTTGTATGGAATTCGGATTTGAGGATTCCCCTTAATACTAAGTTTACAACTTGTGATAAAAATACAGAACATTTCTAATTTAATTAAGAACTAAGATCAATTTAAAGACTTCTCGGTCTAAGCTAAGTATAGATATACTTGAGATAATAGACCCGAGAGATCCCTACTTCGGCCGGTAGAGCAATAAGTAATAAATAAAGGCAAAATAAGTGCCAACGACTTGACTTATCATGATCCCAGGTGAACTATTGTTATGAATGATAGATGAATAGATGGATAGTTTTTTTATTACAGCATAAGCTAACTACTACAATCTATATGTAGGTATATTACAAAATTTATAAAAGGAAACAATTGGGCCACCCATAGACCGTTGCAAACGATCTATAGGTAGCTCAACTGCTCCAACTCGATACCCGATGGCAGCGTGCCGAGGATACTGGCTGCATTGCCTCTTTGTATAGCAAGGCTTATTCTTTGGCCCAGATAGCTGCCAGCCCTCTGATCACGCGTCGCTTCGACCAGACGCTCTGACAAAATTAAAAACGCGGAAAGCTCCCATTCCCCATGGACCTATCAAGACCTACATATTTACGCCGCTTGAGATCTTCAGCAGAGTTTGCCGCCGCACCAGCCCTAACTTGCGTCCCTGGCAAATGAGAAGGTGTCAAAGTGTCTACGCATGTAGCGTCCCACACCAAGGGCCTGCCCATTCTCCATGGGTTAAGCGTCATACCGTCAGGCCGCTTACCATCGTCACGACTTAGACCGTTCGGCTCGAGAACGGCTGGCACATTGGCGGTGGTAAAAGCCCGGCGAATGATTTCGTTAAGACTACTACTACTACTGGATAGTTATGTTGACAAAACTACTGTTAACATACTACTCGGGCGAATGAACATGACACCTGGCTCGAACATGACGTTTGTGCAAAGTACAGCGTGGAATTGGATAATGTTGATATAGAAGAGTCCTGTAATACTTGGTAATGATAAGTAATGATAAGGCTTCGCAATTAGAGGAAGAAGAAACACATAGGGCGCCGCGCGGGGGGCGGGGGACGCAGCAAGAGAGTGTCAGCCAGGTGTCATGTTCATTCGCCCGAGTAGTAGCTTGTATCAGACGCGTGACAACAAATAGATTATTTTTATATTTTCCTTAGTAAGTACCAAAACTGGTTTTTTTTGTGTCTTTTTGAAAGCTGATATATTAAAATACCTACTTACTGTCCTGTATTTGGTTTAAAATAAATAAAATGGTGTAATTGCGCAAGAGGCGCGAACCAGTAATCAGATCAGAGGTAACAGGGGAGTGTGTCTGCCAACCACCGGCCTCCCTGCCCTTATCCCACACTTATAGGCGAGGTTGGCACAACATGTCTTCTTCCATTCGTCTCTATCAGCCGTCATCTCTGTACTCACGACTGCTTTGTTCATATCCTCTTTCTCACAGTCCATCCATCTTTTCTATAGTCTTCATCTCCTCGTAAATCCATCCACTTTCATATCTAACACTTTTCTAGTGACATGGCATTCATCCCTCCGCATCACATATAAATATGACCAAATATGTGTATTATTTAAATTTATGTTCATTGTTTATGGTAGTGGGGATTTAGGGAATAACCTTTAATGAACTCGAAAATAACCTAATGCCTACTAGCACCAATCTGTCAAAGTCCATAAGCAAATCTCGACTGTTAGGAACTACCAAGCGAGTAAAGTAATTGCTTATGAACTTTGAAAGTTTGGTGCAAGTAGGCATTAGTCTTTTTATTCCAATACCACGCAGGATAAACCTCAGTCTAGTAAGAACTAACTAAGTAAGTCCTTACCCTATAAATGTTGTCAGAGCGTCTGGTCAAAGCGACGCGTGATCAGAGGGCTGGCAGCTATCTCGGCTAAAGAATAAGCCTTGCAATACAAAGAGGCAATGCAGCCAGTATCCTCGGCACGCTGCCATCGGGTATCGAGTTGGAGCAGTTGAACTACATATAGATCGTTTGCAACGGTCTATGGGTGGCCCAATTGTTTCCTTTTGTAAATTTTGTGATATAGATTGTAATAGTTAGCTTCTTCTTCTTCTTATCGTGTCACTAGTTCCTTCGAACCAGTGTGGTGAAAGGATGTCAAGTGCGCCATGTTTTCCTTCACCGTTGCGAGAACGTGTGATGCATACACATAGATTTTATCGACCGAAAAAACCCATTTACGCATGATTGCCACCGGTATTCGAACCCGCGACCATCAGATCGCAAGGTAAGGGCCTCATCCACTCGGCTACCACGTCCTTTTATACTGTCTCTATTAGTATAGACATTTGTAAATTACTATTGTTAATCTTGTTAACTTTTTTGGGTCTATGACAAACCGATTTTCTCAAGATGTTTTCCTTCACCGTTTAGGAGGTACTCTTGTTACAACACTGATAGAAGCTGCTCACCTTATAGATAATACCTACCGACCCTCTAGTGGTCTTCATAAGTAAACAATTTTCTTAAAACTCTGTGGATAACGTAGTGGGCTGAAATATAATTAATATGCTTAAGATGTTATAACTGTTAAGTAAAATGTAAATTGCAGCTGTATGTTGTCCCAATAAATAAAATTAAAATTAAAATTAGTATATGCTGTAATAAATATATTCAGTCCTAGGTTCACTGATTTGTATAGCACTAACCCGTGACTTCAATAATACAATTCCCATTTCCCGTCATTGATGATCTGATCACAGACCGAGCTTAGAACTTGGCCCATCGCATCGCTACACTAACTGTAACTCCACGCTTCACTCACAAATGGGTGAGTGGCCGGTAACTGTATTATCTAACAACGTATTGATGAGGAATTTTGTTTTTATAAAGCTTCTATGGCACACTTATTGAGCGTAAATTATAAGTTAAGTAAAAAGCCTTAGCATAATCAGCCTATAATGTTCCCACTGCTGGGACTCAGACCTACTCTCGGCAAGAGAGCGAATGGGTCTTAAATCCACCACGCGGACCCAATGCGGATTGGTGGATGTCACATCCCACAGATTTTTTTTTCTATCCTTTGACATGTCGTTTTCCTCACGATATTATCTTTCACCGTTGCGAGATCGTAGGATACATACATAGATTTTTTCGACCGAAAAAACCTTTACTCATGACTGCCACCGGTATTCGAACCCGCGACCATCAGATCACAAGGCAAGTGCCTCATCCACTCGGCCACCACGTCCTCAAAAAGCCTTAATTCTATTGAATTCTTAATAGATTTATTACAACATACGCTAACTACTACAATCTATATTACAAAATTTACAAAAGGAAACAATTGGGCCACCCATAGACCGTTGCAAACGATCTATAGGTAGCTCAACTGCTCTAACTCGATACCCGATGGCAGCGTGCCGAGGATACTGGCTGCATTGCCTCTTTCATTTAATTCTTAATTAATTACAATTAATTCTTATTACATTACATTTATTTAAAAGTCTCCACTAGCGCAGGCCTCCCAGGGCTGTAGCCAGGAATTCACTTCAGGGGGGGTCGAGCAAGGTTTATACGTATTTTTTACCCTTAGTTTAGTTCGAAAAATCACCATTTAACTTAATTTTCCAGGATCTTGGTTATCTAAGGAAAATCACTTTTTCAGGAGCCTAATCACCCATAGAACAAACTTGATCGTGGCTAACGAAGCGAGCTGCTAATATTTACGTTTACTGTATGAAATTCTCAGACATTTCGGGCGGGGTTTGAACAATTGAACATAATATATATGTATGTATGTATTTTTCGTCCAACGCTCATCAGATCTTGATGAAATTTGGTAGGTAAGTTCAAAACATTCAATATATTAACAAAAATATGCCATTTCACCATGATAAATTAACCGTAGGTATCTGTAATCTAAAACGAATAAAAAACCTGAATTTTCATTTTCCGTTTAAATTCCACAAGCCGCATGAGGTCTCATAAAAAACGAACCAAGACAGGTCAAATAAAAGGTAAGCGAGGCAAGGGCAGAACACTAGTGACCCAAATAGGGATTCGAACCGGTTCGACGCGGTCAGTCGGACGCCTGCGCAGTGCGTGCCGTTAAGGGGCTGCATTGCCTGCATTCATTAATGATTTTTTTTATATTTTTTTACTCTTTATAGGCTTGTGTTTGACCACCATCTCACCTGATGGTAAGTAACGATGTGGTCGACGATGTAACACGCTTACCTAGAATAATCCTATTCACTCTTGCCTTGAAGACACCCAAATTATAGTGTATTATATATTTACAAACAGGGTGTCTTTACAAACATGCTCCAAATATTTTGGTCACACAGCATAGCGTCGCTTCCCCTTAACAAAATTCTTCACACCATTGAATGCATCTCACAACAAGATCTTGTGTGAACTTGGAAAAGAAACGATGCTCTAAAGATAAATTTAGACGGAAAATCTAAAGAATGCGAACACCATATTAATATGTAAATGCCAGTCTATGTAGTTTACAAAAGCCGTGTTGGCTCGATCAATCGATCCGAAGGTCGTGGGATGGATTTTTCTGTTCAAAAAATCTATGTGTGCATTAAAACACGTGCTAGACGGTGATTGAAAACATCGTGAGGAAACCGATAAGTCATAGAACCTAAAAACCACACCGTGACTTAGTTGGTAGTGACCCTGCCTACGAAGCTTGGTGTTCCGGGTTCGATCCCCGGCCGGGGCAAATATTTGTGACGAACACAAATGTTTGTTCTCGGGTCTTGGATGTTGTGATGTGTTGTATGTGTCCATGCCACCTGCGACACAGGGAATCCTAGTGCAGGGGTGTGAGTGTGTGAATGTTTGTTTGTTTGTTTGTAAAAACATTGAAAAATATCTGTCAAGTGCACGCCCCGAGGAGCACTTGAAATCTTTTCACCACACTGGTACGAAAGAACTAGTGACACGATAAGAAGTGTTATCGGAAAGCGAACCAAGAAGCGAATGGAGGGACGGGCATGTTGAGACTGAAAATACTATACCATAGAATTGTTTTTTTCTATTTATAGGCTTGCGTTTGACCACCATTTCACCTGATGGTGATGGTAAGTGACGATGTGGTTGACGATGTAGCACGCTTACCTAGAATAATCCTATTCACTCTTGTCTTGAAGACACCCAAATTATAGTGATCGGGAAACACTGACGCCGGCAGAGCATTCCATTCCTTGGCGGTTCGCATAATGAAAGTGGAAGGAAACCCCTTTGTGCGAATACCTAAATACATAATTCGTACCCCTTTTAATTTCTCACAGTTTTATGACAAAAACTTCGTAAAAAACCGTATATTTTACGATGAGCGATATATGCCCGCATGTTCTGTCATTTAATATGATGAAAAGTGAAACTGCCGTACGTTATTATGTTATACAAATGTAATAAGTTACATTTTATAAACATTTTTAAAAACAAGCTTATATGAAAAACCCGCTATTTTGGATTTAGAGTGAAGTCATTTTATTTATCGCAATATTTTCAGCAAACTCTTTAAAATTGAAGGTATTATACACCATCAATTTTTAATAACAAAAAAAAATGGGCAATGCAGACGGGGTACTACGTTGCATCTGTGCAGTCAGAATTTTGGATTTCTACAAAATGGTGGCAGAGTGACAGCGGCGCGAGTGCGGCGCCCGAGCCGAGGTTTTGCGGGCTGGCTCGAGCTAGGTACCCGGGTTTGCCAAACAATTAATAAAACTTAACTAACTACCGCCTGACGCAAATCCATAGGAAAACGACTAACGGTAACAGTTATCCAATTTTAAACAAATTTATTTTGCCAAAAGTTCGACTTAATTTTTTCAAGTTTTTTTGCCGTTTATGTGTTCAGTGACGGCAACTGACTATGTGTTTTTTTTTATGGTGATTAAAATTTCACCGTGTATAACAATAACACACGCTACACGCCAGCGACTACGCTTGTAGCGTGTAAAGTCGCCCAGTTTCATCGGCGTTTTTACAATCTGCTTGTTGACAATCCTTCCCAAAAACTAACACGCTCACACGCGTTTAAAAACGCTAACAATCAGCTTGTAAAAAAGCTTGTGTGTCATGACGCTTTCGGTTAAGTATTTATTACAGCATAAGCTAACTACTCTCAATATATAATTTATAATACAAAAGTAAACAATGTGCTGCCCATAGACCGTTGCAAACGATCTATAGGCAGCTTAACTGCTCCAACTCGATACCCGATGGCAGCGTACCGAGGATACTGGCTGCATTGCCTCTTTGTATTGCAAGGCTTATTCTTTGGACGAGATAGCTGCCAGCCCTCTGATCACGCGTCGCTTCGACAAGGTTATTTTTTGTACAAAACATGAAAAAAAAACAGTTTTTCAACCGGTCTTATCGATGTCAGAGCTATTAAACTCCAAGACGGAGATTCAATAAATATTCGGATAGTTTCATCAATATGGAAACAGTTCGGGTCATTGAACTGTAATTCTATGGCTAACAGTAAAAAAAATCTTTAAAAAAATGATAAATAACCATTTGATTGTACCGTTCAGAAGCATCCCCCGCAGGATTCCATATACATTTCAATACAGTGCCAAATATTCTGACGTCATGCAATGTAAACATTACTGTGTTACCTTTTTTAAATTATTTTCAACCGACTACCCCTTCCCTCAATACATACACATTATAATATAGTTATTTGATTGTAACGGGTATTTATTGCGCTCACCTCGTTTTTGTGTCCTGACGTTTCGAGTGTATTGCAACAGCCGTGGTCACGGGCTGACTGGCGTATTGGAGCTACCGTCGCGGTGAAATGAGGGAACTACCCTCATTTTGGTCGTTAGAAATGTTCGGTCGGCACACTACACTGACGACATCCGGACACTTAAGCGGTGTTTTAAAAGCGTTCCGCGTGCACTCGACACAAAAACGAGGTGAGCGCGATAAATACCCGTTACAATCAAATAACTATGTGTAATAATCGCGAAAGTCTACGAAAAACACATAATAATATATGGTATCGTTACGTTTTATATCTTCAGAAATGTACAGTCAGCTGCACAGACATGTAAACACTCTTAATTTTTGCAAAGAAAAGTGCACGCAAGCATTTTTAAATCTTACTTGTCAAAATTCTTGTCATAAAAAGAATGTCTTTGCAAAATTAAGAGTATAATTTAGATATGAAAACTTAGGAGTGTATAGATACATGTCTGTGCAGATGACTGTACAAATGTGAGAGCGAGATAGCGACGCTCGTGATTCTAGGCCTTATCAAAGTTATTCGAATTTAAAGTCTACAAGAAAATAATTATATAATAATTTGTACCATTTATTACCTTAGACAATGTTTCTTGCTAACATCCGTGTGTCGTCACATAACGGTGTAGGCAGGTGGAGTCGCTTGACCCACATAACTTCGCGATTGATGATTCTATACGAAACCACACCTACTAGACTTACGTACGACCTTCGGTGGACAGGAATTATAACGGTGCTTAAATATTTAGAGCCGAAACGTGGAGCAGAAAAATAGACGCACTGGTTATAATTTTATTGATGAAAACCACATGAAACATAAATGAACAAAAAAAGGTCAGAGTAACAGAGTCCTCCATCAATGGGGGTCTAGCTCAGCTTTCATGCTGCAGCGTACTGGCAGCACGCTGCAGCGCTGGTGTTCTGCTAGACCCCAGTGGCAACGACACGGAACGTATAAATAACCAAAAACTAAAACTACTAAAATAAGACAAGAAAACATTATTTAAGACTAATTTTACAACAAAAAATATAAATATATTTAGTAATAAATCCGCTTAATTTCTAAACAAAGGTTTTAATTAACTTAACTTTAGTTCAACTAAACCAAAGAGTCAACGAACAGAAAACCAAAGTTTAAAGATACGACACGTGTTTCGCCTCTACACGAGGCATCATCAGGAGGTGTGGACTCGTCGAAATTCGAACTTCGGCGAGTCCACCTTTGTTTAGAAATTAAGCGGATTTATTACTAAATATATTTATATAATATGTTGATATTTATGGATTTCCGCAAAGTAACGCCTGAATCAATCAATTAACTAATTTTACAATTGTCTTACTGGCAACATTACCTATTTATGCAAGATCACCCAATTGGGTCATTTAAATTTTTAGCCATAGACATGGATATGTAACATAACATGGCATAACATTCACACACTCACACCCCTGCACTAGGATTCCCTGTGTCGCAGGTGGCATGGACACGTACAACACATCACAACATCCAAGACCCGAGAACAAACATTTGTGTTCGTCACAAATATTGCCCCAGCCGGGGATCGAACCCGGAACACCAAGCTTCGTAGGCAGGGTCACTACCAACTAGGCTACGGTGTCGTCATGTGGTGCTGGAGACGTCTATTGAGGATCCCATGGACAGCACACCGCACCAATATCTCGATCCTAAAAGAACTCAACATAAAAGAAAGATTATCGTCGACGGTTCAAATACGTATACTAAAGTTCTTTGGACACATTACTCGTAAAGAGGACTCAATGGAGCGTCTAGTGGTTCAAGCACAATGGAGGGCAAGAGATCCCGTGGTCGCTCTCCAACTAGATGGTCAGACCTCGTCAAAACTCTCACAAATGCAACCATTACCGACTACTCCATGACAATGCGTCGCACAGAGCCAGGTGGAGGCGCATAGCTGGAGCTGCCATTCATAAGGAACCAATTATAACCACGACCACTCTGTCAAGAGTGCCCGACTAAGAAGAAGATAAATATTTAGATCTTTGATCGATGCTGAAGATCTCAAGCGGCGTAAATATGTAGGTCTTGATAGGTCGTACATGTTTGAGCCCTTTGGGGTCGAGACCCTAGGTCCATTGGGAATGGGAGCCTTCCGCGTTTTAAAAATTTTGACAGAGCGTCTGGTCGAAGCGACGCGTGATCAGAGGGCTGGCAGCTATCTGTCCAAAGAATAAGCCTTGCGATACAAAGAGGCAATGCAGCCAGTATCCTCGGCACGCTGCCATCGGGTATCGAGTTGGAGCAGTTGAGCTACCTATAGATCGTTTGCAACGGTCTATGGGTGGCCCAATTGTTTCCTTTTGTAAATTTTGTAATATAGATTGTAGTAGCTATAATAAATCATATCCTTCCTACTATCCTACTTCCTACTATATACATCATATATGTATATAATATTATAAACGCGAAAGGTTGTAAGTATGGATAAATAAATGGATGGATGGATGTTTGTTACTCTGTCACGCATTATAGCTTACTAGCTGGTGCCCGCGACTTCATCTGCGCAGGTTTCTTTATAAATTGTAGCCTATGTGTTATTCTGATGTTTAAGCTACATTATTGTAAAGTTTCATTAAAATCCATTCAGTAGTTTTTACGTGAAAGAGTAACAAAGATCCATCCATCCATCCATCCATACTTACAAACTTTCGCGTTTATAATATTAGTAGGATAGGATACATCAGTATAACACATAGGCTACAAATTATAAAGATACCTGCGCAGACTAAGTCGCGGGCACCAGCTAGTAATTAATATTTAGTAGTAGATTTGAAAGTATAAGCTCTCAAACAAAAAGAAAAAGAAAGAATTTCAAATCGGTTTATAAACAACGAAGTTCTGTGGTATAAGTAGCGGCACATAAGTCTAGCGCTGAATGATACGCGGGTACCTTACCCTCAGGTACCTTACTTTTTACTTCTGCGCAATAACGGTCAGCGCTAAAGTTACGTGCCGCTACTGGTAACAAATATAAAAAAAACAACCGTGTTAAGAACCTCCTCCTTCTCTGAAGTTGATTGAAAACACCCAGACTCAGAACACTGACATTCACCACACAAATGTTTATCCTAAAGCGGTAATCGAACCACCGACACCGACTTAGCAGTCCAACACACTTGCCACTTGACCATCCGAGTCTTCACTATCAAATCATTTTGTAACTACAAAAGATATTCACCACACAAATTTTTGTCCTGAAGCGATAATCGAACCACCGACTCCGGTGTGGCAGTCCAAAACACTTGGCACTCGACCATCCGAAATGAAATGATTTATTTTGCTTGAAGTATGGTAGCATCAAATGTCCAAAACTAGTTTTAGTCACACGAACTTCACCGTAAACTTATAAAATATGTATGTTATATAAAAAAATCTAAATTTATGCTCACAAGGAATCAAACAATGAAAATCATCGTCAATTTAAAAACCTTACACATAAAAATCTAATTAATAAAATAATTAATAATATATATATTATTTCGTTTAAAAATTATACGTTTATATGTAGGTACATATTATATATATGTACCTACCTATAAACGTATTGAAATTAATTATTTTTCATTTAATTATAAAATATTCCTAATAAATATTCTTAATATATTCCGTGTCGTTATTAACACGCACGACTATCAAATCATTTCGTAACTACAAAAGATAGCCTATCTAGAACACTGAGTCACAATCTTAGCAGGATGTCATATTATATTCTTGCAAAACAGTTGCGTTGTGGGGATTTCTTGAATGGCACTGTATTTCGTCACTAAAAGGTTGCAAAAGTGCCTTCGTAACGTAGCATTTTGAGTCACTAACTCCAATGTAAGCTAAGCAGCAAGTAGCATTACTGTGCTTCGCTTTGAAGGGCATTGTAGCTATTTACATTACTGGGTTTTCGAGACTGATTATAATTTAAGGTTCACAAAGAAATACTTTATCCACTTCAACTGGACTGTTATAATTACTGTTAATACCACTGAAATGTCACAGGGAAGTAGCTATTTAGTTTACTTCGACGACAATTTTTTTTCTTAAGTATTTTGATTTGAAAGTAAACTACTGAAACGATTTTGATGATTTTTTAAGAGACCAATCTGACACTATGTATTTTTTAAAATATAAGCACGTACTTAGAATTTTTTGTTGATTAAGCGTCGATGACACACGGCTTTTTACACGCTACAAGACAACGAGTTCGCTTGTAGCTTGTAAAATCGCCCAGTGTCATCGGCTTTTTTACAATCTGCTTGTTGACAATCCTTCCCGAAAGCTAGCTCGCTCACACGCTAGCTTTTAAACTCGCCAACAAGCAGCGTGTAAAAAAGCCGTGTGTCATCGATGCTTTAGCAACGCAAACGAAGTTTTCTAGTTGATAAAATTGACCTCGAACAGTAATTCGTGAATTTAAATTCTTTATGACATTCAAAACAAATTTACTAATATTATTATGCTAAAACTATTATACCAATTTTATTTAAAATGCCATTAAGAATTTGTATGTAATGTAAAATATTTAAAATCATTTAATACGACAGAATGTTTGCAGTGCCCTGACAGGGTCATGTACACCGCTAGCTAATATATTAGAACCTAAGCTAATAAGACGATTTTACATGTAAGCAAATGAAATAAACAATAAACAATAAAGATTTGAGCGTCAGTTAGCGTGCGTACAATATTATAACATCATTTCTCTATAACTGGAAGTGGGACAAACAGACGGACACGCGTCGAATACTAACCACATAACGCATCGATTTACTATGTATTTGGCGCAGCTGAGGAATGTATAAGATAGTTGTATTACTTACGGACTATTAGGTATATTCTTACCTTCCTTATTGGGGTAGTCAGTGGCTGGCAGATTTGCTACAAAAACATGATATTTTTGTGTTTACCTGATGCAAAACATGATAACTTTTTTTTATCTGATACAAAAACATGATATATTTTTTTATCTGATACAAAAATATGATTTTTTGTTTGATCTGATACAAAACATAATATTTTTGGTTTCAAAAGTTATGTGACTAAGCGCGTTGAAGTCTTTTGTACGAAACTTGTCAAGTTTTCGAAATGATAAATTAATGTTAGTAATTGTAATATGGTTAACATATATGAAAATGATAACTTGACTTGTTCAATCATTTCGTACAATGTACAATACGCAATTAAGAGCTTGTGAACTTGCATGTAGGTCTTTATTTTCACTCTTTTTTGATCTACGCACTATATTTTATGTGCTTAAGAACTTGGCCATGCTTTTTCATGTTTTTGGTGAGATTTAATTTATAATGTACCTAGGTCCGGTTTCTGAAACAAAGTCTCCTTTTTACGATTTTTTACAAGCTTCTCGTCCACTTCTTCTTCTTATCGTGTCACTAGTTATTTCAAACCAAGGTGAAAGGATCCCAAGTGCGTCTCGAAGAGGCTCCTTTCGTGCACTTGACACATGTTTTTGAACTTTTTAGGTTTTATGACATGCCGGTTTCCTCACGATGTTTTCATTCACCGTTATAGCGCGTATTTTAATGCACACATATTTTTAATTTTCACACAAAAAACCATTGGGTTCGAACCTTCGGATCGAAAGTCGAAGAACCTCCCACTCGGCCAACATGGCTTTTATGATATTTTTACTATAATTTCTTGTTGTATGTAATTAAAATTGTTATTTATCTCTTTCAGGTAATAAAGACATAAATAAGAGTGCAGTGATGTGTATAAACTATGTGAGCAGTACACAGTGATATCAACAAGATGGCCGCCGTAGCAAAATGGCGGAGTTGGCGGTTTGGTGCCGTGCTCTTCGCGATATTCATACAAGTTGTCAACGGTGAGTTTATCAATCATATAAATCATAAGTTATAAGGCCAATCGCAAACGAGTCACCAACCACCGCGACTAGTGACCGGCGATCATCAGTTTCAATTTCAATCAATTTCAATTTCAATTTATTTACTAAACAAAACATTTCACTTAGGTCAGTAATCGGTGACCCCACACTAGGCTCTTGGCCTGTATCGTGGGAACCAAAAAGATACACAGAAGAATTATCAGAAAGGACCGGCGTATTGTTACATAAATTAGAGAAATACAATATCATAATGGTGAAACAAGTTGACAAAGATTAATTTTAATTGTAAATGGATAATGGATAATGCCTACCAAATTAATATCTTGTTAATTAATATAAAACCTAACGTCAGTATTACATATAACAAAGCTTTGTTCACAAACCAAATATGTTAAGTATGTGAAACCAAATTTTACAATTAAAGAACTGTATTAAACTTCATGCAATATACTATTTCATATAATTTCATTTCATATTATTTCATTTCATATCATTTCATTTCATACAATTTGATTTCAATCATCACAACAGCTGATTAATAAATAAATGGGTAGTTGTAACTATTACCTATAATAATAAATTAATTAATTAATTGTAAATAATTAATAGTTTACGTACATTTTGTTGCTGTAGCGCGTCGCTGCCACCGGCGACACGTGTAGCGGCCACGCTCTACCTTCTTCTTATCGTGTCACTAGTTCTTAGTATTTTCGAACCAGTGTCGTGAAAGGATTTCAAGTGCGCCTCAAAGAGACTTCTTTCCTGGACTCTACACACGCTCTACCCACAACCTGCAATATAATGTATGAAAATGATTGTTTGCGTTGACCGTAAGAATTTTGCTTTATCATTATCACCCACAACAATTTTGTTACGGCTCAAATAAATGTATTCTTTACAGTATATAATAAGGAAGCTTAATCTAAATATAATTATTTTTTTATTAAATTATCAATCTATAGCTAAAAACAATAAAAAAATAGATAGATAGATAGATTAACACTTTATTGTACACTAACAAGAACAAAACAGAGTAAAAACAATAGAACAAGAATACAAAGGCCTTAAGGTAGGTGGTACAAAATATGTATAATCGACATTGGACATTAAAAAAAGGATGGAGTGCTTAAGATTGGGGATGGGGACTATCGAAACTCCTTTTTTAGTACGTCTTCTTATCGTGTCACTAGTTCCTTCGAACCAGTGTGGTGAAAGGATTTCAAGTGCACCTCTATTATGTCCGGATATTAAAGGAAACACATGTTTTCTTGGTAGACCATGTAATCAGCTCGGTAGCTGCACAGAAAGTGAAACTTATATAACTACCTACATTTACCTACATTATTATGAAATAAGGCAGAAAAGTAGAACCCACAATTAATACCATATTTCTGTATATGACATATCTCCCCCCTTAAGTATGATAAACACAAACACATGATGATAAACTTAAGTAAACATAATTTGCTTAGAAGAAGCGTAAATAATTAAATCATATAACTAATCAACTACAATTAGGACAGGTACAGATTATCCTTAGAGTGATGAGGCCTCTGATATGGAGTTTTGGAATGCTCAGTCATCTTACTCTTCATCTTCCCTGCACTGGTGCTAGATGTCTCAGAAGGCGGTATACCTAACATCTCAGCCCATTCACTAGCATCGGGAATCTGTATGATATTATCAGGCTGACTGGCTTCTTGCATTTCCATCTCATCATTGCTAACAATAATCTCCGAAGCTACAGTTTCTTCTTGTGTTGGAACTGTAGCTGATTTCTCTCCCCCCTCTGGCCTGGATTCAACAGATTTCTTTTTTATAAGTTGATCGATATGACGATTAACCACTGCACCATCGTCTGTCTCAATCTGGTAACTTGATGGACCACTCTTGTTGACAACTTTGCCTGGCAACCATCTTGCCCCCACGTTACTGTAGTTTCGATACATTACGTTTTGGCCCACGTTTGTCTGCCTTGTATTCTGCTGACTGTTACTACGAATTTGATTCTCAAACTTTTTATTTTGCAGGTTTTCTGGGTGTAACGTGTCCAACAACGTCCGTAGGCGTCTTTTCATCAAAAGCTCTGCAGGGGTTTTGTTTGTGGTGGTGCATGGAGTGGCTCTGAGACCTAGTAATAAGTTAGGAATCCTAACATCCCATGATAAATCATCCATTTTGCGCAGTTTGTCCTTAATGGTTTGAACCATGCGTTCGGCTAATCCGTTCGTGGCTGGGTGGTACGGTGCTGTGGTCACATGGCGAATATTGTTGGCTGCTAGAAATTGCTCCGTTTCGCTCGATACAAATGAGGTGCCATTATCAGACACTAATACCTCGCATAGGCCATGAGTTGCAAAGACGGTTCTCAACTGTTTGATGACAGTGGCCGATGTAGCATTGTTCACCATAAATAATTCTGGCCAACGAGAGTATGCATCGACGATAATCAAAAAGTATCTGTTGTGGAATGGTCCGGCAAAATCGATATGAATTCTTGACCAAGGTCTTGTTGGCGTTATCCATTCGTGACTGGTCCTTGGAGGCATGTGCCGGTGTTCCAGGCACTTAGTGCAGCCGCTCACCAAAGACTCAATATCTTCATTGAGGCGTGGCCACCACACGTAACTCCTGGCCAACGCCTTAGTTTGTACTATGCCCGTATGATTTTTATGCAGCATTCTTAACACCGCTTGGCGTAATGTCAGTGGTATTATCACGCGACAACCCAGTAGTACGCAGTCTTCTTGCAACGATAGTTCTAATCGATTTAGCCAGTATAGGCGTAAGTCATTATCGGTTACTTTTGCAGGCCAACCACGCTGTATGTAGAACATGACTTGAGCTAGTGTCTTGTCCCGCCTGGTTTCGGACGCAATGTTTTCAACGTCATACGGGAAGTCTTCTGGCGTCTCAGCCATCAACAAAATTTTGCCCAAATGTTGTTCTGGTTCATCAGGGACCGGTTGTGGCCACCGGCTCAAACTGTCCGCATTTCCAATCTGAGGTCCTGGCTTGTAAGTTATCTCATAACTATGCGAAGTCAATGCAATCGCTATTCTCGTCAATCTTGGCGAGAGCATATTGGGCATCGGTTTCTTGGGGTCGAATAATCCCAGTAGTGGTTTGTGGTCGGTCACTATACGAAAATGTCTTCCCATCAGATAATTGTGGAACTTTGTGATGCCGAACATAATGGAGGTCGCTTCTTTATCCAGCTGTGAGTATCTACGTTCATGCGCGTGCAGTGTCCGGGACGCCATGGCTATCGGCCGATCCTGGCCGTCCTCCCCTTCGTGAGATAGCACTGCGCCGACTCCGTATTCGGAGCTGTCACAAGTAAGTACCAGCGTCTTATTTATGTCATAATGCACCAGTGTCAGGTCAAACGTTATGAAACGTTTCGCCGTATCAAATGCGTCTTGTTCACGCTCTGTCCACTTCCATGCCTGAGACGTCTCCAGTAGCCTGTGTAACGGCTCTAGTATAGTCGCTTTGTGTGGTACGAACCTCTCGTAGAAGTTGTATAGGCCGAGGAATGCCTGCAGTTCTCGAACATTTTTGGGCTCAGGCGTATTCACAATAGCGTCCACTTTGCTGCGTGCCGGATGGATGCCCTCGGAGTCAATAATGAATCCAAGAAATTCGACTTGTTTCCTGGCGAACTTGCATTTGTTTTTATTGAGCCGAAGTCCTGCTCGTCCAATTCTTCCCAGCACCGAGTCTAGCCGCTCCTGCATTTCTAACATCGTACGACCACTGACGATTATGTCGTCGATCAGGACGGCTACTCCGGGAACGCCCGCCAGCAAGGATGTCATCAAACGTTGAAAAATTCCCGGACAAGCTTTTACACCGAACGCCAGTCGATGTACGGAGTACAAACCCTTGCATGTATTCAACGTGAGCAGTTTTGAAGTGTAATTTCTCCTGATTTCTTTACTATAGGTACTACCGGTGTAGCCCATTCTGAGTATGATGTCGGGCGTAAAACGCCTTCGTTTTCTAATCTGTCAATTTCCTTTTCTAGTCTCTCCTTAATGGCATAAGGAACGGGTCGGGCTTTGAGAAACTTTGGCGTCGCTCCATTCTTGAGATGAATAGCTACCGGTTGTCCACGGTAAGTACCGAGTCCGTCCCGGAATACCTCTTGATGTCTGGATGTCCATCTGTCCATTTCTGAAGCAGTCGTGTCATCGACGTGATTGATGTTCATAGATATGTCGAGCGGAGCGAACCAATCGCGTCCGAGCAGATTCGGTCCGTCTCCATTGGCGATGATGGCCGGCAGGTGTGTGTCGCGCTGGTTGTAGCGCACGGGCAGCGTGGCGCGCCCGATGAGGCGGACCGGCGTCTCGGTCCAGGTGCGCAGCGAGAGCGCGGCGGGGCGCAGCGCGTCGCGCGGCAGGTGCGTGCGCAGCGACTGCCAGGTGCGCTCGTTGACGATGGAGTAGCTGGCGCCCGAGTCCACCTGCATGCGGACGGGCACGCCCGCCAGCGACACCTCCACCTCGTACGGCGGCACGCGGCTGGAGCTCTGTACGCAGTAAACACCGTTTAGACGCTCCTCCTCTGCGAAGTTGACATTTCGATTAGTGTTATTCTTTTTGCTCAAACAAATCTTCTCTAAATGTCCTCTTTTTTTGCAATAACGACAGACGACATTGACGAAACGACACTCTCCGGCATGTCGGTCGCCACATCGATAGCAAAATCGAGTGTTGTTGTTGTTTGGTCGAACCGCATTGATGTCCATCGGCTCGGCGCCGCCGGGGGGCGGCAGCGGCTGCGGCGGCGGCGCCGAGTAGGTACTCGGCGGCGTGAGACTAGTTCCTCCTGCCAAGTCTTGAATCATTCGAGCGTCTCGCCCTGCACTTTCGGATGATAATATCGCGTCCACCACTTCCTGATAAGTCAATGTGTCCCGCTTCAACAGTTCGTATTGTAATCGTTCATCACGCATACCGCACACAAGTCTATCACGTAACATTCGCTCTAAGTCCTTAAAATTACACCCCGAACTCAGTCTTCTGAGGTAAGCGATGTAGTCCGCCGCTGATTCGTCACGTTTCTGATCTCGTTTATAAAACTTAAAAGACACCGATATTTCATTAGGTTTTGGGCTAAAATGTTTAGTTAGAACTTTTTGTATTTCGTCGAAAGCCACATCACTCGCCTTTTTTGGCGTAATCAACGCAAGTAAAGTTTCGTACACCCGCGAGCCACAAACTGTAACGAAATTTGCTCTTTTGGCTTCGTCCTTCGTGACGCCATTCGCCTCGAAACAAAATTTTAACCGATCGAGATAAATGTCCCAATTGTCCGTTTGTGGGTTGAACTGATCGAATTTCACTGCTTTTGCATCCATTTTTAACACTTTTCTCCAAACGTCGCCACTATTATGTCCGGATATTAAAGGAAACACATGTTTTCTTGGTAGACCATGTAATCAGCTCGGTAGCTGCACAGAAAGTGAAACTTATATAACTACCTACATTTACCTACATTATTATGAAATAAGGCAGAAAAGTAGAACCCACAATTAATACCATATTTCTGTATATGACAACCTCGAAGAGGCTCCTTTCGTGCACTCGCCACATGTTTTCGAACTTTTGGTTCTACGACATGCCGGTTTCCGCACGATGTTTTCCTTCACCGTTGCAAGAACGTGGGATGCATACATAGATTTTTTTCGACTGTAAAAACCCATTTACGCATGACTGCCACCGGGACCATCAGATCGCAAGGCAAGGGGCTTATCCACTCGACCACCACGTCCTCGACGTCGACTCGAGTACGTGCTTAAGCCTATGGTTTCCTACAATTGTAGTGGCTGATTTATCGGACACGGTATTAGAGGAAACTATAGTTTTAAATCTCTTGTCCTCACAAGGTTTTTCGCCGTGTATAGCCACGGGCGTCAGTATTTTATAGATTACTGTAGAAGCTTGTCGAAACAAACGGTTTTTAGTTTTTTAAGGCGAAAAACCGTGTGTAGACAAAAGGCCCATGACGTACGTAACTATTAAAATTTCAAGTCTCTACATTCAATATGTCTGGGCGACTGTGCGTTATTTGTTAGTCAGTCAGGAGTTTGCAAGTCCGTTAAGGTCCAGAATTTAAAATGTAGGTATATTTTTTTTAAATTTATTTTATATATTGGGACAACAAACAGCTGCAATATACATTTTACTTAACAGTTATAACATCTTAAGCATATTAATTATATTTCAGCCCACTACGTTATCCACAGAGTTTTAAGAGAATTATTTACTTATGAAGACCACTAGAGGGTCGGTAGGTATTATCTAGAAGGTGAGCAGCTTCTATCAGTGTTGTAACAAGAGTACCTCCTAAACGGTGAAGGAAAATATCTTGAGAAAATCGGTTTGTCATAGACCCCAAGAAGTTAACAAGATTAACAATAGTAATTTACAAATGTGGTTATCCATATTCTTAGAGAGAATACAACCAAATATATTTACTACTTATACATTTCTATGGGTTACTGTATTTTAGACATTTTAGCACTTCCTTCCTAAATTGACTGAGTAGGTATAAATTTCAGATTGTAGCGTTGAATTTGTAACTTCAACCTCAGGAAACGTTTAAGTATATTTTTGTTTTGATATGTTAAACATGAGCGAAGGAGATTGGGAAAAATAGTCTCCTTCAGATCGTTAGATCAGAATCACAATCGAAATTGTGGTTGTTAGACTAATAAAAATAAGGTATACCATTTTATGTCATTTCCAAAATGATGACCATAAAAAGCTCGTCAAGCGCGATCGGACACGCCTCACCACCTCCAAATCCAGTGACTGCCTCCAAGGCAACGAACCCCCGGCCTTGAATGGAGGTACCGCTTCATAAAACATGATACATTGATACCAAATTGATACAATTTGAGACCATTTCACAAATGTTTCTAGGGCCAAGATTACATTCACCCATTTCATCTCCAAAATGAAGGTCTAATAATCTGCTGTCTTAAGTAAAAAAAGCTTTAGGCAGTGTCCTAATAGAACGCAATGACGCGACCATCGCAAGTTCGCGCGAACGTCGATCGCGCGATCATGCGATCAAACGTACTAACGGCAAATAGGCGTCCCAATTGGCATCAAGTCGCGTCGCGCGATCGCGCGATTGCCAATCGGGACGCCTATTTGACGTTAGTACGTTTGATCGTGTGATCGCGCGACGGTCGCATCGCTTGACCTATTCCCGTCCGATACCAAAAACTAATACCAGTGGTATTTGTTTATTACCCTAACTTGCTCGCGCGACGATCGCGTGGTCGCGTTCTATTAGGACACTGCCTTACTTGCACGGTTTGAATTCTTTTAAAACCTTAAATATCAAACAATGTAATATAGTAGCTGCAAGGTATAAAAAAGGAGTGAAAAATGACGAAAAAACATCGAAACTTTGTTGCATTAATCTAATATGGCGGCTGTAAACCAACCAAATGAGTGAAAAAATGTCATCATCGAAACTTTGTTGGGTTTCGGTAAAGTCTTTAAATTAATTTTAGTCATTGTAATGTCATCGAAAAAAATTAAGTGTCAAAAATCCAATACCTATAATAATTTCCAGCAGTCGGGTTTACAAAAAACAAAGGAAACCGGCATGTCATAGTGCCTAAAAAGTTCGAAAACGTATGAAAAGATCCTTTTCGAGGCGCACTTGAAATCCTTTCATCACACTAGTTCGAAAGAACTCGTGACACGATAAGAAGAAAAATAGAAATAGAAATAGAAATGTTTTTATTTGCCAAAAAATTAAAAATAAATAGTTATTTGACGTGTTGTCAGTTGAAAGTTGTGATGTGTTGTATGTGCCCATGCCGCCTGCGACACAGGGAATCCTAGTGCAGGGGTGTGAGTGTGTGAATATTTGTTTGTTTGTTTACTGCAGTTACTTACTATACTAACAAGAAGAAGAAGCTACAGTGTTCTTTTAACTGAAACAGTAAAGCTTACACATTACTGCTTTGCGTTGAAATATCTGACACTGTATATATACGGTGCGGATGATAACAAAATTATGATTCGAATAACTTTCACTGCGCTGGCTGTACTTTCATTTTGGCTTATCTCCGCTTATAACCTCGCTACAGCGGGTGGGTTCACTCGTGTATCAAGTAATAATCAGGGTTGTACAAAAACAGTGCAACCGACTTCAATTGGACTGTTCTAGTGACCGTAAACACCACTGAACACTCACAGGGAAGCATAGTACGCATTTCGTTTTCTTCGACCACTTGAATTTGACACACATGGATTTTTTGGTGTACGACCATGTTCGAACCAACGACTTTCGGATCGAAAGCCGAGGCAACCCTCACTCTGCCAACTTTTGCACACAAAATGCCTGCGACATAATACACAAATATACCGTTACGTAAACGTAGTTATAGTTACCCATACATACCATACATAACGTAGTATACCGTATCTTACGTTACAGTACAATGACTTTTGATATGAAGTCACGGTGTGTGACTAGGTTTTAAAGTACTTAGGTACTCGCAACCGTTGGTTAGTTCCCTGCAGGATTCCGGCTAAATATATCGATAATATATAATAAAAGGCTTGAATCTAACTGACTGACAGACAACGTACAGGCCAAATCGCTTAGCGTAGAGACTTGAAATATGGAGGGTATTTGGTCAAGAAGTTTAAATGAAAGGAATAATAAAGGAAAAGAAAGAAAGAAAGGAATTTTCGTAATTCGCAACGCAAACGCCGGGCCGTGGCTTATTGGTAGTGACCCTGCCTACGAAATTTGGTGTTCCCGGTTTGATCCCCGGCCGGGGCGAATATTTGTGTGACGATCACAAATGTTTGTTCTCGGGTTTTGGATGTTGTGATGTCTTGTATGTGTCCATGCCACCAGCAACCCTAGTGCAGGGTTACCCTAACGGTATGAATGTTTAAAAAAAAAACAAAGTTGCAGGTGTCAACTAGTACTGTTTAGGATAATGCTATGCTATAATATTATGCTATACGTATAGTCAAGTGGTGAAAGTGTCTCGCCTGTCTATCAAAATGTACCCAATGCTTCCTATACCTATGCATTGTTCACAGTAACATTGTTATGTCACTGTGCGTATAATGTAATTGGATTGAATTGAAATACTTGACTCAATTATCTATGAAGACAATATTTGTGAACTTCAGTTGCTTTAACCTGTAATGCCAATCCCACCAAACACATACTACTCGGTCGAATGAACATGACACCTGGCTCGAATGACGTTTGTGCATAGTACAGCGTGGAATTGGATAATGTTGATAGAGAAGAGGTCCTGCAATACTTGGTGATGATAAGTAATGATAAGGCTTCGCAATTAGAGGGAGAAGAAACACGATGGGCGCCGCGCAGAGCAGCGGGAGACGCATCAAATTCCGAGCCAGGTGTCATGTTCATTCGCCCGAGTAGTATACATATGTGAAAATAGGAGCCACGATCAATATTATGATAATTATTATGATGTAGTCGTTTTCCTCGAAAAAAGACTTAAGATCTATGTCTTGCAAAGGTCTATAGATATTCCTGAAATTACATTTGGATGTTATACGTTCTTATAAATACATTTTAGGAATGAATTTATAAGAATCAATACTGTAACAATGTATTGATTAATAAATAAATAATAATATTTATTTTTATTAAATAAATAATTATAAAGTTAATTTATAATTTTGAATGCGTTGTGTGAAATGGCCAAAATATTTATTTATTTACTTTTAACAATGGATACAAAAGCCTACTCTGTGTTATCAAGAATATATTTGGTCAAAGCTAGAATTAACCAACCTTTATTTTCATTTCAGGTTATGAAGAAGCCTACAGAATATCACAACTATCACCAAAATCCGCAGTGGATATTAGAAATATAGAATTAGCAGAAGACACAGTTGTGAAAACCAGTCAAATTGCAAACTTAGCGTTAAGGATAGAACCTAGCGCACTATTTGAAGAACCAGAAATAACTTATGATGTTATTGCAGAAGATGAAGAAAGGAGAGAGGAAAGACATTTTATAATAGCAAGATCTGCTGATCCTATAGTCAGAGAATCAAGATCTTTAAACATAGATGAGATACCATCATCTAACAACGAAATAGACAACGATTTAGAATTACACAACAAAAGAAAATACTACGATATTCATCCAACGAAAACCATAGATTACTTACACAGTAAAGACGACGTCATTCTATCTTCGGAAGGTTTCGGAGACAAACTAGAGTTTAGGTTTCCGGGGGAAGAGAAGAGGGTCCCATACGGTCGTGCACTGACGCCTATGGGGCCCAGAATCAGGCCTACTGCAGTGCAGCCGATATTCGCGACAGCGAGCCCTAGAGATGAGGGTAGACAGAACACAGAGATTCAGAACATCATCACTGGCATAGTCAAACTGTTGAATGGAAATGTCAACGTCCAAGCCAACACGCAATTGTTAGGAAGACCCAGTCGCCCAATGGCTTCTAGAATCAACAACAGAGGACCACCGAGGATATCCGACGTTCCACCGCTTCCGGACTTTGATAAACCTCTAGCTCCTATACCGCAGCATTCGTTCGTTCCTACAAAAACACCACCACCATACCCATTCGACAGGCCACCAGTCCACGTCAATTTACCGGAGCAGATTGTTCCTCCACTAGTTCAAAGACCAGGTCTGCATAGGCCTATGCCCCCGTGGCAAAGACCCAGACCTCCGAATAGACCAAACAGACGACCGAATCCTGGTCTTCCTATGTATAAACCTAATCTTCCTATCATTCACTATGATATACCCGAGATGCCTGAAGAAGAAAGGCCTGGAGAAGTTTCTGCTACCGAAAATGAAACTGTTCATTCAGAAAACGTCATTCATCACGAAGAATCTAATATTCCCGTTGCGACTGAAGTTGCAACGGAAACGGAAACGACTAGCACTACAACTACAGAAGCTACTACGACAGAACTAACAACGACCACTCAAAAAACTACGACTACTGAACGAACTACCACTACAGAAAAAGCCAAAGAAAAACCAGTCAAAATAGAAAAAGAAAAGAAAAAAGAAACTCCTGTAATAGAGAAAGAGAAACCTAATAAATTTAAAACTGATGAAAAAACTACCCAGCCGAGTAAAGTAGAAGTGACTACTGAGATAATTGAGAAATCTACAGAATCTAACAAAATCCCAGAAACTAAAGTAGAAATTACTACTATAACCGAAGAAAAAGTTCCCCAAACCGATCAAAAACTCCCTGAAAATAACAAAACCGATCCCCAACATCCTCAAAATAACAAAATTGAACTGCCTCACAATGAGATTGTAGATAAAATTTTACAAAATGAAACTAACAAAACTGTGATAGAAAAAATCATTGAATCATCAATACCTGAGACTACATCATTATCGTCATCATTGACTCCTACACCTACTGAAGGACTAATGTCTCAAACACCTGCTGTGGAATCATCGAGTGTCAAGATCGAATCATCATCGATTAACTCACAGCCATTACCATGTAAGTAATCTTCTTCTTCTTATTGTGTCACTAGTTCCTTCGAACCAGTGTGGTGAAAGGATTTCAAGTGCGCCTCGAAGAGGCTCCTTTCGTGCACTCGACACATGTTTTCGAACTTTTAGGTTCTACGACATGCCGGTTTCCTCACGATGTTTTCCTTCCCCGTTGCGAGAACGTGGGATGCATACATAGATTTTTTTCGACCGAAAAAACCCATTTACGCATGACTGCCACCGGGATTCGAACCCGCGACCATCAGATCGCAAGGTAAGGGCCTCATCCACTCGGCTACCACGTCCTCGTGTATGTAAGTAATGAATCATATCGAAATAATGGAATTCATAAGCTATGAACTATATACTCGTAGGAATTGAACCTGCAATACCGCATATTATGGCATCTGTCACCCTGTTGCTGAAAGGGGGACAGATATAATTATTGGGCCCATCTGTCTCCCTAGGGTGACAGACAAGGTGACAGATGGGAATAATTCTCAGCTAAGCCTTTTGAAGATTTTCAGGAGTACCTATCAGGAAAACCCGAATCATAATTTCTTTTCACTTTCAATGCAACTTTATTTGTTATGCATACATTTGGCTGAATCCACCAAATTCAGTAAACATTGCCTCTTTCATAACACAGGGCTAGTTTACAAGCTACAAGCCGGCGAGTTTAAGCTGGCAAGTGAGCGAGTTAGTTTTTAGGAAGTAACTGTAATGGGGTTTTTTTAACTAAAAAAAACCGATGACATGGGGCGATTTTACAATCTACAAGGGTCGGACGCCAATGTCTGGAGATAGCTTCTTGCAGATTTATCAACTCCTGACATTTTTTTTCTTTTAGCATCTCAAGGAATTCCCTACCAGCCGTATCGTCCACGCCCTGGCATAGTCCTAGATGACACTGATTTCAAGCCACACGGCAGTCGGTACCGGCCAGAGCCCGCTGTGATCACTGCAGCCACCGAGCGTATGCCAGGATATGGGGAGATCTTCGATGTGACTGTTTCTGCTATACAAGGACCAGGAAAGCCTGGAGCTTCAGGTAAGAGACATTGACGATATTTTCTGCGCAAGAAACATCCAATCGCTTCAAAAATGGTGACTGTATCATTGTATTCATAGATGAATAACGATGTTTCTATAGAACAAGATGGACAGTTAATTGATTGATTCAGGCGTTACTTTGCGGAAATCCATAAATAAGCGAAGCGAACCGAAGTTCGAAACGAGAGTCTCTCGTTTCGAACTTCGGCGAGTTCACACCTCCTGATGATGCCTCGTGTAGAGGCGAAACACGTGTCGTATCTTTAAACTTTGGTTTTCTGTTCGTTGACTCTTTGGTTTATAATATAGTAATATGTACTGAAGTTCTAAACTAAAGTTAAGTTAATTAAAACCTTTGTTTAGAAATCAAGCGGATTTATTACTAGATATATTTATGTAATTTGTTGATAAGATGGACAGTGTCAAACCAAAAGGGAATCGTAAGACAGGACCAACAAATTTTAGACACCTTGTCAATAAAAATGAAATATCTCCATTCTCAAAAAATGTTTGTTACTTTTTACGATATTATAAATCTGGATCCTTGAATTCGTATATCCGAAAAGTACGTACAACTCTTAACACTGATAAGTTAATTCTCATTTATGTGGTGAATGTATTTCCAGTTCACATCGAGAATATAAACCTGTCTGGTCATGAGCATGGTGACATCATAGTGTCAGCGTCAGGAGACCAGGGCTTTGTGTCGATAGATGGCAAGCGGACATATCTCAACCTGTTCGATACTTCCACTCCTGGACCCACCATCGCACCAACCAGGGTTCAGACCTTACCACAGAGTTCTGGTAAGTTTATTTACTACTCGGTAGAATTAACATGCCACCTGGCTGACACTCTCGCTCGGAACTTGATGCGTCCCCCGCTGCCCCGCGCGGTGCCCTCCGTGTTTCTTCTTCCTCTAATTGCGAAGCATTATCATTACTTATCATTACCAAGTATTACAGGACCTCTTCTCTATCAAGATTATCCAATTCCATGCTGTACTTTGCACAAATGTCATTCGAGCCAGGTGTCATGTTAATTCGCCCGTGTGTTTTTGTTTGAAATAAACCTGATCCTGAAAATATACACCAATGGATTTTTCTGTTCTAAAATTTATGTTTGCATTAAAACATGTGCTAATCCTCAAATCCGAATTCCATACAAAATGTATCGGACAAATACTCAAAAAGTACGCCGTATTATAGTAATTTCTTCACACTATTCGTTTCGTCCATGTTTTTTTGATTTCGTCAACAATAAAAGTAAAAGGTGACATACTTTAATTTAGATTTTATACGTGTTTTTAAGTTAGTAGGGTTAATTTTAAAACACGTATAAAATCTAAAGCCTATGTCCAGCACTGGACTACGAAAGCCAAATGATGATGATGATGAAATACATTGAAGAGGCGTTTCCGGCAAGATGGATCTCGATGGGCACTAAATTAGTTTCAAGTATTTATTCTAGACAGGAAGTAGCAATTTGTAAGCTTTCTTCTGCGATCTGGTTTGATGTCCCCTAACTATTCTGGACAGGCATATTTAACTCAGAGATATAATTGGGCTTCGCAGTTCTGCCCTCTGTTGCGTTATTTCATGACTAGCGTAGTCGATTTTGTGCGATCTGGTTAAAGGGGTACGTAGTTGGTGAAATTTCTAAACTGACTATCAAAATTCAAAGTGATCGAACACAGGTCTGTGTTATTCAATGTCCCGCGTAGCACTGCTTTTGTCATGGCAGGCATTATTATGCATCAGTAAATTGTATGAAAAAAAAAAATAATGGAGTTGGATGATGGTATCTTACTTAACGACACAGACTACGATTTACCCCAAACCACACGGATGAAGCGAACAGCTATTAATAACTGTTCTGACATTTTCAGCACCAACAACATTAAGTCCTACCATAGGCCAAGGGGTGGCCATTCCTGCGGATGACATCATCCAACCGCCCCCTGTGAGAAGACCTCAGAACCCTCACATACAGACCCATGGACCCCCCGCCCATAGCCACAGTGGACATACCAGCCACGGGCAACACAGACCACACCAGGGGTTCAGAAAACCACAACCTACTGTGAGGTATGTATCGGAACCAAGTGTATTTATAGTAAAAGAAGTAAGGCAAGATGTTTCTCCTAGATGACTTCCTCTAACCACCCCCTCCGAGGAGGTCTCGGAACCCTCACTTTAAGCCTGAGTGACTTGGGGTTGAGGAACCAAAACCAACTGTGAGGTATGTATCGGAGTCAAGTGTATTTATCGTTAAAAGACATAAGGCAAAGTGTGGCTATTCTCCTAGATGACTTCCTCCAGCTGCCCTTTGCGAGGCGACATCAGAACAATTATATACAGACCAACGGACCATTCGTCCATAGCCACAGCGACCTGGGGTTCAGGAAACCACAACTTACTGTGTATCGGAGCCGACTGGATTTACCATTAGAAAAAGTAAGGCAAGGCGAGGTTATTCCTCTAGATGACATCGTCCAACCGCCCCCTGTGAGACGACCTCAGAACCCTCACATACAGACCCACGGACTCCCTGCCCACAGCCACAGTGGACATAGCCACGGGAAACACAGACCACACCAGAGAGGTTCAGAAAACCACAACTTACTGTCAGGTATGTATTGAAACCAACTGGATTTACCGTTGGAAGACGCAAGGTGTTGCTATTCTCCTAGATGTCTTTCTCTAACCACCCCCTGTGAGGTGAACCCTCACATATAAACCCACGGACCACCCACCCATAGCCACAGGGCTTGAAGCAGGGGTTGAAGAAACCACAACCTACTGTGAGGGTAAGAGATATGTATAAGAGACAACCGTTCAGCAAAGTCTTGGCCGAGTGGAAGGTGCCTTTCAATCCGAAGGTTGTGGGTTCGAGCCCGGTCGCACCAATTGGTTTTTTCTGTTCAAAAAATCGTGTGTTTAACGATGAAGGAAAACATCGTGAGGAAACCGGCATGTGCCTAATGAACCTAAAAGTTCGAAGACATGTGTCTAGTGCACGAAAGGAGCCCCCTCGAGGCGCACTTGAAATCCTTTCACCACACTTGTTCAAAAGAACTAGTGACACGATAAAAAGAAGAAATGAACCAGCTACTTTTGTTCACAGAATTGACACGTGTATTGTTGGTGATGATTCAACCTGCGATCAAGCTCAGAATGAGAAATGCAGAACAGAAGCAGGTAATAGAATAGAAAATACTTTATTGCACAGAGTAAAAAACAAGTACATAGGCGAACTTAATGCTAGTTAGCATTCTCTTCCAGCAGGTAATTTATAAACCGACAAAAAAAGGAAGAGGTTGTCAATTCGACCCATATATTTTTAGACAGGGTATCAAATCTTACTGCTTCTATTATTATCACATAGAGTAGTTGAGTTTCATTTAAATTTACTAATTTAGGATGCCATCTTGTGTGTCAGACTGCCACGCTGGTATCGCGGGTTCGATTCCCGCTTCAGGACAAAAAATTGTGTGATGAACATCGGTGTTTGTCCTGAGTCTGGGTGTTTTCTATGTATTACATGTGTGTATTTATATGAAAAAAAGTTTATTACTATTGTATCAGTTATCTGGTTCACATAGTACAAGCTCAGCTTAGTTTAGATTTTTCTGTTCAAAAAATCAGTGAAGGAAAACATCGCGATCAAACCGACATGTCATAGAACCTAAAAAAAAAGTTCGTACACATGTGTCTTGTGCACGAAAGGAGTCTCTTCGAGGCGCACTTCAAATCCTTTCTCTACACTGGTTCGCAAGAACTAGTGACATGATAAGAAAAAGGTTAGTTTGGGGCTAGATGGCACTCTGTGAAATGTCCAAAATATTTATAGAATAGAATAGAATATGCTTTATAATACAAACTAAAATTACAAGGGCGGTCTTATTGCTAGATAGCAATCTCTTCTAGACAACCAGACAAGACATTTTGTTAAGAGAAAAAAAAATACAGTTTATATAATTATATTTTAATTTTCAATAATGTTTATTACAGCATAAGCTATCTACTGCAATCTATGTATAGGTATATTATAAAATTTACAAAAGGAAATAATTGGGCCACCCCAATAATTTAATTTAATTTATATAATTAAAATATATATTATTTTAATTATATATTTTTTTATTTAATTTTTCAGGTATATCGAGCTGTCAATGCCGCCCCGGTTTCGCCCGTAGAACCCACAGGGATCCTTGCAGACGAGTGGTTTCCCTACTCCTCAACCTAAGGGTTGACAGACTCTACGATAGAAAGGTAAGTTGTATTTTGAAATTTCTGAACCGACTTCTAAAAAGGAGGAAGTTCTCAATTCAGTAGTTTTCTTCCTTAGAACTTCGTCAACCGATTTGGGGATTATAGTGTTTTTTTTGTTTGAAAGGAAATACTTTCAGATTAATTATTCCCATCTGTCACCCTGCTCTGTCACCCTAGGGGGACAGATGGACGTACAAAGTTTTATTTGTCCCCCTTCTTTGGTCTCATACAAATTTTATCAAAATTGGTTCCGTAGCAAAATAACTGAAAGATTATGTCATCAAAGTAAACCAAATTGCGTATTTTGCTACCCTGTGACTATTCAGTGGTGTTTACGGTCACTAGAACCGATTGAAGTCGGTTGTTTTTGTAAAACTTTGCTTATTAAATATGAACTTTATTCCAGGTGGCATGGGATTCAAAATTGGCTGACAAAGATTCCGAGCCATTCCAGCAGCTGAGCTATGAAGCTATTCGAGCTGTAAGTAGTATTCATAAAAGGCTTGGTCCTGACTGACCGACTGACTGACTGACCAACCGACTGACTGACTGACAGATAACGCACAGGCACAGGAGGACGTGGTGGCCGAGTGGATGCGGCCCTTACCTTGCGATCCACACTTTCCCCTACTTATTTCAAACTGTATAAAAGACAGTGGTAAGTGTGTTTTGTGATAGGAATGCTTAAACAACCCCAGAAATCCTATCATTAGGGGCGAGTTCCTATCATAATAAATGTTAAATTAGCTCTAATGCCTACTTGCACCAAACTGTCAAAGTCCCTAAGCATTTACTTTACTCGCTTGGTAGTTCTTAACAGTCAATTTTTGACTTACCAGAGTTATGCAATGTATCATTTTGGCCAATAAATGATTGAATTGAATTATAATAATAATAATGTTTTTGGACATTCCACACATCGCTATCTAGCCCCAAACTAAGAAAGCTTGTATTATGGGAACCAGATAACTGATAGAATACTTATATACTTTTTTTTTTTGTAAATACATACATAGAATAAACACCCAGACTCAGGACAAACACCGAGGTTCATCACACAAATATTTGTCCTGAGCGGGAATCGAACCCGCGACACCGGTCGTGGCAGTTTAACACACTTGCCATTCGACCATCCGTGTCGTCGACATACGAATTGAATTGATCTGACGGTCGCGGGTTCGAATCCCGGTGGCAGTTATGCGTAAATGGTTTTTTATTTCGGTCAAAAAAATCTATGTATGCATCCCACGTTCTCGCAACGGTGAAGGAGAACATCGTGAGGAAACCGCCATTTCGTAGAACCTAAAGTTCAAAAACATGTGTCGAGTGCACGAAAGGAGCCTCTTCGAGGCGCACTTGAAATCCTTTCACCACACTGGTTCGAAGGAACTAGTGACATGATAAGAAGAAGGCACAGGTTAAGATTTATAGTGTTAGTAGAATAATGTTAGTAGGATAGGTTATTGCACAGAAGTATCAAGTATAGAAACACAATGTAGTACATTCAAAATGCGACAAAAAGAAGCCACATTGGCTAACTTCGAGTAAATTTTGGTCCGATGTTAATTATCAACAAATTATATAAATATATTTAGTAATAAATCCGCTTAATTTCTAAACAAAGGTTTTAATTAACTTAACTTTAGTTCAACTAAACCAAAGAGTCAACGAACAGTTTTCTGTTTTTAACGTTTTCTGTGTTTAAAACCAAATTTTAAAGATACGACACGTGTTTCGCCTCTACAGTAGGCATCATCAGGAGGTGTGGACTCGCCGAAGTTTGAAACGAGAGTGAATAAACAACGTTGCCCGGCCCGTATTTATACCCGTTGTGGCGATGAGTCGCCTGTCGTATGATCCGACGTCATAAAAATCCTCAACAAAGGAGACCTTGGAATACTCGTATTTAAATCATTCAACAGCGTAATATTTGTTGTATTGTGTTTTAAAATTTCTAACAAATTCCGCGCCGGCGCGGTCGGAATCTCTCTTACAGGCCCTCTACATCGTTAGGTTCGATTCCTAACGGTGCCTTGGGTCAATAGTCCAATCATCCCCCTGGCAACAGTCCAAGCCGAGGTTCGACCCACCGTTGCGTACCCTTGTGCTGTTTGCCCCAACCTAAATTTTAAGGTAGAGCGCCATCTGCGCTCGCCGAGAGTCCGGTGACGCAGTAACAGCCATCTGCGGCTAACTGCATTAAACGTCCATCCGAAAAAATAAAAATAAAAAATGTTTATTCACTCTCGTTTCAAACTTCGGCGAGTCCACACCTCCTGATGATGCCTCGTGTAGAGGCGAAACACGTGTCGTATCTTTAAACTTTGGTTTTCTGTTAGTTGACTCTTTGGTTTAGTTGAACTAAAGTTAAGTTAATTAAAACCTTTGTTTAGAAATTAAGCGGATTTATTACTAAATATATTTATATAATTTGTTGATATTTATGGATTTCCGCAAAGTAACGCCTGAATCAATCAATTAACCGATGTTAATTTTCGAAAACGGGAAGTAACAGGGCTAGATAAATATTATATGTTAAAACTACTAGGCTTTTTCATTGTAAAGAAAACTACATCGTAAAAAGTAACAAACATTATTTGAAAATGGATATATTTCATATTTATTGACGTGGTTTCTTCATGTTCATGGTTCATGGGTTCGATTCCCGCTTCAAGACAAACATTTGTGTGATGAACATCGGTGTTTGTCCTGAGTCTGGGTGTTTTGTATGTATTCTATGTATGTATGTATTTACAAAAAAAAGTATTTAAGTATTCTATCAGTTATTTGGTTCCCATAGTACAAGCTCTGCTTAGTTTGGGACTAGATGGCGTTGTGTGAAATGTCCAAAATATTTATTTTATATATATATTTATGGTCTGATTTTTTTTGGTCCTGTCTTACGACTCCATTTTGGTTTGATACTGTCCATCTTGGTGTTCTATAGGAATACCTTTATTCATCTATGAATACTCGATCCATATTTAATGAAACCAATGAACGATTTATTTATTTATTTTTAAAAATAAAACACTGTATAAAGTGTTTCATGGGAATCATGGTTAGTCAATTGGTGTTTTTTTTTATTTCAGATTGACTCTGCATTTTCAATGACTCCGTTTTCGGATGACTTCGTCAGCAGTTCAGTCAACATGGTGCATAAAGGAGATGAAAATAACCGAGGGGTTTATGTGAACTACACTATACTGGTGAGTACTATCTCATCACGGTATCTCAACACAACATATTATTATCACACTATCTTATCATGAACTATCTTATTTTATTATTAAGCTCTAATTTTAAATATTTGCACGACAAAAGTTTTTTTATTTATAAAAAAAAAAAAAAAAGTTGATGCAGTGATTCTAATTTAAAGTATGACCTTCTTCTTCTTCTTCTTATCGTGTTCAGTTCCTTCGAACCAGTGTGGTGAAAGGATTTCAAGTGCGCCTCGAAGAGGCTCCTTGCGTGCACTCGACACATGTTTTCGATCTAGGTTCTACGACATGCCGGTTTCCTCACGATGTTTTCCTTCACCGTTGTGAGAACGTGGGATTCATACATAGATTTTTTTCGACCGAAAAAACCCATTTACGCATGACTGCCACCGGGATTTGAACCCGCGACCATCAGATCGCAAGGTAAGGGTCTCATCCACTCGGCCACCACGTCATACACCAAGTATGACCACAATGTACCTGTATTACGCAAATAAAGTTTCATTCATTCATTAATTAATTATTACGTTATAATAATATTATCTCAACATTCTCAACACAATACATTTTCATCACACTAACTTATCATCTCACTAGTTTATCGTTACATTATCTCATCACGTTTTCCTATCATCACACTATTTCTCATCATACTACCTTATCATTACATCTCATCACACTTTCTTATCACTACACTATCTCATCACACTACCTTAACATCACACTATCTCATCAAATTTTCCCATTATGCTTACTTAGCATTTTAATTACGATTAATTTCATAGCTTCTTCTTCTTATCGGTTCACTAGTTCTTTCGAACCATTGTGGTTCGGAAAGGATTCCAAGTACGCCTAGAAGAGGCTCCTTTCATGCACTTTCATATTACAATTCCATATAATTCCAACAGATGCAAGAAACGGCAGAAACCCTCAGTACGTCCATCGGCACTGAGATACAAAAGCACATGTTGGGTGTGATCCGCCGCAGATCCAACAACGTGGGTGCATCTGCGCTCTGGGTGGACTCTGTGCACGGAAGCGTGCTGCCTCTGCACGGTACGTTGCCTCTTGAGTGACTGTACCTTGCCTCATGAGTGACTGTACCTTGCCTCTTGACTGACTGTACTTTGCCTAATAACTGACTGTACCTTTCCTCATAAGTGACTGTACCTTGCCTCTTGTATGACTGTACCTTGCCTCTTGACTGACTGTACCTTGCCTCATAAGTGACTGTACCTTGCCTCTTGTATGACTGTACCTTGCCTCTTGACTGACTGTACCTTGCCTCATAAGTGACTGTACCATGCCTCTTGAATGACTGTACCTTGCCTCGTGACTGATTCTACATTGGTTCTTGACTGACTCTATCTTGGCTCTTTACTTACTACGTCCATCGGCACTGAGATACAAAAGCAAATGCTGGGTGTGATCCGCCGCAGTTCCAACAACGTGGGTGCATCTGCGCTCTGGGTGGACTCTATGCACGGAAGCGTGCTGCCTCTGCACGGTACGTTGCCTCTTGAGTGACTGTACCTTACCTCATGAGTGACTGTACCTTGCCTCTTGAGTGACTGTACCTAGCCTCATAATTGACTGTACCTTGCCTCTTGACTGACTGTACCTAGCATCATAAGTGACTGTACCTTGCCTCTTGACTGACTGTACCTAGCCTCATAAGTGACCGTACGGTGCCTCTTGACTATCTCTACCCCTTTTTACTGTTTTCAGATGTGGACGAATGTTCGTCATCAGATCTGAACGACTGCCACCAATTGGCCACCTGCACCAATACTTGGGGTGGATTTAAGTAAGTACTGTTACTTATTTAATAGTTATTTGTACACCAAGGGCCTGAAGCAAGACTTTTATACGTGACTTTTCAAGTTGAGTATTAAACGGGCTTCAGGATCGAGGTAAACACAAGATTTTTCACTTTAATGAGGTCTTTTCAATGAGACATTTAAAAAAAAGTGGTTCCATAAACTAAGATAGATGGCGCTGTATGAAACGCAAGTGTCAAAAATCTAACAATTAAAAAACAGAAAATTCGTTGTTTATTGTGACACTTGACATTGACAATTGCCTTTTGCGCAGCGCCATCTAGTGACCAAAATAAAAAAGCGTGACTTTTTTTATTGAAAAGCCCTCATTGCGAGGAAAATAAATAAATTGAAATATAGCCCATTTAGTAGTTCAAAAACAGAGACATCCATATTGAATGTAACAAAGATGTTTGAAATTTGAAATTATGTTATATTCAGGTAGTTAGTTAGAATTATAATACCCTGATCTATGGGTATTATGAAGGACCGAAGTTCGAAATGTGAATAAAGTTCTCAACTTCCAGCATGAAACCTATTACAAATTAACTTCTTTAAACAAATTCTTCTTTGAAAAATGTTTTGATTGAAGAAATCACTTATTTAAGAAGAAGCTTTCTGAACTGCTGGCAAGGAATGCATATTATAGTATAAATTAATATATTTTGGACATAGAATTGAAATTAATAAAACTGATCTATATTTAGTACTAATTAATTTATTATGTTAAGGAAAATAAATAAACTTTTGCATGCCCCAGTGGTAGAAGTAAGCTGGCAACACCATTTTTAGTATAAGATCCTTTTGTACCCTTATTTGATGCAAATAAAGATTGATTGATTGAACAATTCTTCTTTGTATTGAAATTAACATATTAATTTATACATGCATAGGATAAAAAAAAAAATTGCGTGCCCAAACGGTAGATGTAAGTTGGCACCACTATTATGTAGTAGAAATTTAAGAACTCTGCATGGAAACCGCAAATAAATGATTTCAACAAATTATAAGGAGGTGTGGACACGCCAAAGTTCGAAACGAGAGAACTTCGGCGAGTCCACACCTCCTGATGATGCCTCGTGTAGAGGCGAAACACGTGTCGTATCTTTAAACTTTGGTTTTCTGTTCGTTGACTCTTTGGTTTATAATATAGTAATATGTACTAAAGTTCTAAACTAAAGTTAAGTTAATTAAAACCTTTGTTTAGAAATCAAGCGGATTTATTACTAAATATATTTATATAATTTGTTGATATTTATGGATTTCCGCAAAGTAACGCCTGAATCAATCAATTATAATAAATTATTTGATTGATTGATTGAAAAAAACTTGATTTTTATTTATTAATTGGATTTTTAAATGGATTTCTTTGTATTGCAGATGTGCCTGCCCCGATACTACATTGGACACTAACACCGGAAGTAAAGCGGGGCGCGAGTGTACAGCGTGCCCCGCCTCGCAATGCAGCGATAGAGGCACTTGTCGGTACGCGGGGGGACAGCCTTTCTGCAGGTAAGCCTAAACCACGGAACCAATTTACCTTAATTTTGAACTGTTAAATTGAATTGAATTTATCTAGCTTCTTGTCGTTTTTTATGAAGATTGGATAAACGGTTTGAGACTTATCAACGGACAAACAAACATACATATAATACAAACGTAGGTAGTATCGACGAGTACAAAACTTCACTTCGTTTGGTCAATTTAGACGTTTTTGTCTTCTGTTGGATTGTATGAAAGCTTATTTGCTCCAAACCATGCCCTTATGCACCCTAACTCCTAAACTTCTGAACCTATTTGGCTCATCTACGAACCTAAAAGTTGTTTTGAACTTAGCTACCCATTCCCCAAATGCCCGTTAGACATACAGACGTACGAGTGTGTTATACATACAAATGCGATTCGTGTAGTACCTCTCTCCGTCCGGTCAATTAGACGCCGAGACCTCTCTTCGTCCTGTCAACTAGACGCCGAGACCTCTCTTCGTCCTGTCAACAAGACGCCGAGACTTCTCTTCGTCCGGTCAATTAGACGCCGAGACCTCTCTTCGTCCTGTCAACTAGACGCGGAGACTTCTCTTCGTCCGGTCAATTAGACGCCGAGACCTCTCTTCGCTCAGTCAACTAGACTCCGAGACCTCTCTTCGCTCAGTCAACTAGACTCCGAGACCTCTCTTCGCTCAGTCAACTAGACTCCGAGACCTCTCTTCGCTCAGTCAACTAGACTCCGAGACCTCTCCTCGCTCGGTCAACTAGACTCCAAAATATATTTTATTTGCTCGGTCTTCAAGACTCCGAAACCTCTCTTAAACAAAAAGAATCAATTATAAACCGTCACAAACGCTCAGGTAGCTCAGCTCAGCAGTAGATCCTAATCGACACCAGATGGTAGCGTGTCGAGGAAACTAGTTAAAAGTGTTTTAAATAGTCATAATTCACAAAAAAATATTGAATTTTTTTAAGATAATTGATTGATTCAGGCGTTACTTTGCGGAAATCCATAAATATCAACAAATTATATAAATATATTTAGTAATAAATCCGCTTGATATCTAAACAAAGGTTTTAATTAACTTAACTTTAGTTTAGAACTTTAGTACATATTACTATATTATAAACCAAAGAGTCAACGAACAGAAAACCAAAGTTTAAAGATACGACACGTGTTTCGCCTCTACACGAGGCATCATCAGGAGGTGTGGACTCGCCGAAGTTCGAAACGAGAGTACTCTCGTTTCGAACTTCGGCGAGTCCGAGGATTTATTACTAAATATATTTATATAATTTGTTGAATTTTTTTTTCGGATGGACGTTTAATGCAGTTAGCCGCAGATGGCTGTTACTGCGTCACCGGACTCTAGAAAAATATTGAATGGTTTTTGTGTTTTCTTTATTTACTAGCTGCACTTCCGGTTACTACGGAAGTCGGTGTGAAGTTGACGGTGAAGTGGTGGGGGTAGCCGTCGGCGCATCACTTGCCGCCGCTCTTGTCATTGCACTAACACTCACCGCGCTACTCTCCTGGAGGTAACAAAACGTTTTGGATCGACCTTTATTATAAGTACGAGTAAATAATGGAATTCCTTACCGGCGTCTGTTTTTACAAACTGCTACAATCTTGGTGTCTTCAAGTCTAGAGTGAATCAGTTTCTTTTAGCCAAGCGTGCTCCATCCTCGACCACACCGTCACTTTCCATCAGGTGAGGTGGTGGTCAAACGCTTGACTATTATTATAAAAAAAAAAAAAAAACTGCACTGGAGTAGCTCAACTTGTTCCAGCAAAATAGTTATAAAAATAAAGTTTAGAAACGAAAACCTGTTTATGGCTAATCCTCAAATCCAATTCCATACAAAATGTTTCGGACAAATACTCAAAAAATACGCCGTATTATAGTATTTTCTTCACACTATTCGTTTCGTCCATGTTTTTTGATTTCGTCAACAAAAAAAGTGAAAGGTTTCATACCTTACCTTACTAACTGACTGACAGACAACGTACAAGCCAAACCACTGAACGTAGGGACTTTGAAATTTGGAGGATGTGTTTGTCAAGAGCTGAAAAAGATGAGATGATGTAAGTTAATAAATTTATTAATATAGCTAGTTTGGAATATTTCTTGTACTAAAGTAAATTATCGCTTACGTCTGTGAAATGTATTGTTGATGAGAATATTTTCTTGTCTTAAACTTTTCTATTAGTATATGACTAATTCAATTTAATTTAGTTTATTCAATTTTATTCAATTTAATTTATATTGATTTGATTTAATTTAATTTACAACATTTTATTACAGCATAAGCTAACTACTACAATCTATATTACAAAATTTACAAAAGGAAACAATTGGGCCACCCATAGACCGTTGCAAACGATCTATAGGTAGCTCAACTGCTCCAACTCGATACCTTGATTTAATATTTTAATGTTATATGGATCTTTAGTAGTCCGAAAAAAAAAATATTTTTTAGTATTGTATGATTTTTTTAAGTAGTTTAGAAGATATGAGGGAACAAATGAACATACATACTTACCCACAAACATACATACCGGTCTAAATCCTAACCCTCATTTTGCGTCGAAATTTGATATTTCAAAATTGAACCTTACCCCATTGACTTACAGTCGCAAATGGTCCCGCGAGCAGAAAGCCGCTGGAATGGGCTCGCCTGTCTTCAACTACATGGCTTCAAATACCATCAAGACTCCGCCCGTTGGACAGCCACCTTATCAGGTACTCCCCTACACTATTAATATATAAATTCTTAATTATATAGAAATTTTAATCAATAGGTCCCCAACATGTTTATGTTTAAGTCCCCAATAGGTTTTCGTTTAGGTTCCCAACGGGTTTTGGTTTAGGACCCCAACAAGTTTTGTTTAGGCCCCCAACAGGATTTTTAGATCCCCTATAGGATTCGCTCTCCTAACCTGTATGTGTATTCTATGTATGTATTTACAAAAAAAAGTATTTGAGTAATTTATCAGTTATCTAGTTCCCAAAGTACAAATTCTGCTTCGTAAACGAAGCACACAACGTAAAGCAAACAACAAAGTTGTGTGAAATGGAAAAAATATTTATGTTTATTTATGTCTTATATTTATTTTGTTTTAGGTGACAATGGAGGAGAGATTGAGATGGGCGCAAATTGCTGAAGCAATGGTTGCTAACCATTATGCGGTAAGTTAAAAAAAAATGCGTAAAATATTGCGTAGTTTTGCAGCTGCGAAGACTCCGTATAGCGGTTAATAAGGCTTTGTAGAATTTTTATAGAGGATTCTTGAACTACATTTAGTAGCCGTTTCTAAAACCGTAAGTAGAACTTTTTGTAGAGATTTTTAGAATTAATGAATGAGTGAAAATGTTTTACTGTACACTAAAGGAAAAAGGAGTTATTAGATTGTGTAGAATTCATTTTATTACAGAGCTTTCATAGACTGCGACGATAGATGTTTCATTGACGGAATTTCTACAAATTTCCAATGTTCTACAAAGATTGACTAACAAGACATTTTTATACATTATTTACTTGGTTATAATAAAAAAATCATGTCACATTTTATGATTTTTAGCCGGAAGCCCAAACGATGGCCACTCGACCGTCTTCCGCCATGTTTGGAGCGTACCCGACTCTGCCACCAGTACCACTTCCCAGGTAAACACACGGACAGAACAACTCATACAAATTGAATGTACGACCTCTCTCTTTATTGTTACAAGTGATGATCAGTTTTTTTGGCTCGTTTTTATTATCTTGTTTAGCTGTTTGTCTGTCATTCCGTAATCTTACAATAACTCAAACGTTTCGCCGATGAGCTTTCTGGCTGCAACTGTCAGGGTAGCTCACATTTCGTGCACAATGCATTCTAAAACCATAAAAACCGTTTTTTTTTCCTATGGTCAATTAGAAAACATTAAAATAAATTTTATTGTTTACATAAAAACCTTAACGGTACACAGAAAATGCTGTTATTATTATTACCTAGGTATTGATGAAGTTGTACCTAATGAAGCATTGTTCCTCGCACTAGGTCTCTAATGAGCCTGTATGGCGAGGTCACAGAGACTCCCCTCGGACTCCATCAAAAATAAATTTGACTTGTAATAATTTTAGGAACGTGTTATTGTTGTTACGTTTGTCGATTTTAATAAACAATGTTAAGCTAGGAATTAAACTAAATTATGATGCACTATAGTCCATTTTATGTTGTCTATGTTATAAGCACTTACATGTAGGATACATTTTATTTTAATTTTTCATATTTGTTTTATAAGGATGGGTCTCCACGGACATCACAACGGTACCCTAAACACGGCGCCGAGACCCAACACCGCCTCACATCACAACCTGTACGGTAAGTTCACCGCACACGTTCACGCCAAAGCAGTCCACTAAATAAAAGCCTTCTACGTGTGCCACTTCACCCAATCCAAATGCAGTAAAAAAATAGTTGTCTACGTGATTTAGTCTAGGTCCCCTGCAGTTTTGAATAGGTCCCCAACGAGTTCCATCAAGGTTCCCTACAAGATTCTGGCTAAGTCCTCAACATGATTCCATCTAGGTCTCCTGCATAATTTAGTCTAGGTCGCCTGTAGTTTTGATAAGGTCCCCAACGAGTTTCATCTACGTTCCCTACAAGATGTTGACTAAGTCCTCAACATGTTACTAAAAATAAGCTTTATACTATTTTCTAAGAGAATGCTAACTAGCATTAAGTTCGCCTATGTACTTGTTTTTTACTTTGTGCAGTAAAGCATTTTCTATCTATCTATCTATTCCATCTAGGTCCCCAACAAGTTTCCATCTTGGTCCCCTTCTAGATTTCATATCTGGATGAAAGTAGCATATTTAAAAAAAAAAATAAAAAAAAAATAAACATATTTTATATCGGACTACAAGATACATATTTCACATGACACATTACATTACACTATTAAATTACATACAATTAAACAAAATTAAATTAACCTAAAATAAATTAAAGTGAAATAAAATAAATTAAAATGATTAAAAATAAAATATAATAGAATTAAATGGAATAAAATTGAATTAAAATGTATTGAACACTTTTAAAACACTGCATTATTTTTAGGTTACACAAATCATATGGCGACTGAATCCACTAGCTCAGAAGCGTCCAGCCACGTACAGGAGAGGGCGGATTTACTCGTCCCACGACCAAAATCAAGGGCACGCAGTATGCATGTAAGTTTGAATTATTTCCATCTGTCACCCTGCTCTGTCCACCTAGGGTGACAGATGGGCCAAAAACGTTCTATCTGTCCCCCTTTCAGCAACAGGGTGACAGATGGAACTTTTATTTGACCCAATCTCCAAATTATTTATCATAATTTTTTTTTTAAATTTATTCTTGAAATTGAAAAAGTATTTGTTTTTTGTCAAAAATTCAACAGGCTTATATTTTAGTTTTGAGGATGTAAAAACTTTTATTTTATAGAATAGCGTAGCATATAATTTATTAAAAAGACATTGACAAAAAATATTTTCACTAAGAAAATCTTAGAGTATCTTATCTTATCTATATCTTATTTTTCCCCAACGGACCTGTTTGTAAACGTGTCCTAAATTTTATTTATTTTGGTTTCAATGTGTCCCATTTTAATAAAAAAATTAGGATGAGTATAATCCTCCTGACGACATTGTCCCTTTGTAAACGTATCCCAATTATTTATTATAATGTCAATGTGTCCCATTTTACTGAACTAATTTAAATGTTTTTATTTTATTTTTCAGAATCAAACCGGTATTTACTATGATGTTGACTACGAAAATGCACCCGAACCAATTTATGGTACTAAGGGGATTCCCCTTTCTACTTACACTGTAAGTAGGGGACCCCCCTTTTATAGGTAGAAACGTTATTTAATTAAACTTATAGAAACACCTCTTTTATTGGTAAAAATCTGATTTACGACGTACACAATAAAAATGCTCTTTTAAAACTAAACAGATTGGTATAAAATAAAACGCCTCGATTAACTAGTTAGAAAAAGCAAGAGGGCATAAATTTAGTCCCCACTTTTACTTACACACTTAGTGAAAATCCCCTCTTTTGCTCAGGCATTTAGTGAAAACCCCCTCTTTAGTGGAGGTTACCTCTTTTACTCACACAGATAGCGAAAGTCCCCTCTTTTGCTGACGTAGTTAGTGGAGGTTACCTCTTTTAATCACACAGTGGAGTTTATCTCTTTTATTCACACAGTTGACTCAGTGAATGCCCCCTTTTAATCACACTGTTAGTGGAGTTCATCTCTTTTATTCACACAGTTGACACAGTGAATGCCCCCTTTTAATCACAGTGACAAAATCAACACATTGAGTTATGTTACCCTCTTATAATAACACACACTTACTAATGAGACTGGCCGTTTGCTTCCCTGAGAGATCCCATGACCAAATCAGCGATACGTAGGGATATTTTTTTTTTATAACGTAAAGAAGAATACAGTTAGTAACGTATCAGAAATAATTATTATAAGACTGCTTTTGTCAACGATTTATTTTTATTTTATTAATATATGTGATTTTTTTTGTATAGTTAATAGATAAGTATAGGTATACATTTAAATTATAATCTTTTAAATCAAAATAAATGTAACACAGAATAATGTTTGATTACACTTATAATAGGAAAATATATACATATACCTAGCTGTAAATATTATTTATAATTTAATAATGTGATTCAAGTTTGCATTTTTTTATATAATTATTATTTAATTTTATTTTCATGGAAAAAATACATTTTATCAGTACGTAACTGTTTCAGTTAGACTTCATTAAATACATAAGGTACTATTTAAATTATATAATTTTAGTCAACATTTAATTAATGCATTTATTTATATAATGTATTGTTCTTTATTATGAAAAAAGTTTTAAAATAAAACAAAAAATTAAATATATTGTTTATTTCCTTAAAATCTTAAATAAATAACAATATTGCAATTAAAATTATAATTATTATAAAAATAACTAGAAATGCACTATTCTTAGCATTGGCCGTAAATATTCCACTTACATATACGGATGTAAAGAAATATGAAAAGTAGCTGCATTATGTAACTAATTTGAACTTAATTATATTTATTTTTAAATAACTAGTTCTTAACTTACTCTTAAAAAAATTTAAAAACTGGAAAAAACTAAATATTCAGCAGAAATATGTCCGGCCAAGGCAATTTCGGTACACGTTTACCCACTGTTGTTTGTAATTCGGATCCCGATTATACCCAAAGATAATATAATTATAATTAATATTTATTATAGGTTTCAATCAACCTTCAAAATGCCTCGAATCACTTTGAAATATTTTAATACAATAAGAATTCTCTATATCAAAATATCTCAAAATTTTAAAGGCGATAGTAAGTTAGTTAGTTGATTATTTTTTGGTACTTTCTACATATTTTTTTTTTGCCAAGGAAGGGTTATGTTTTTCTAATTGTCCTGTGTGTATTGTGATTCACAAATAAATAATCTTATTTCATTATTTCTTTCATAAATATCAAAACTATTTAACCGATTGAGTTGAGCTGAGTTAAGACTGGAAAAACACATACACTACTTTTCTAATACCTCGCGATGCCACGGGTTGTAATTATCATAAATGTATGATTTTTTGTAAATACTTACTAAATACTAATTAGTTTTACACAGTTCTCATGAAGCAGTTATTCAGTACGTTGTAGTTGAAACGATACCCGGACTCAGGAACGCCGTCCATCTCCATATTATCACTGTGGAAGTGAACGTACAGAGAACCAGGCGGTGTCGCTGCAACAAGGATGAAAAAAATGAAAAAATCTTGGTCTTTAAATTTCAAACTTCGGTCCTTCATAATACCCCTAAATAAGGGTATTATGGGGACCTAAATATTACATTATTTCGATTTTCGAACATCGTTGTTACACACAGATCTCGGATACTTTCGGCTGTCGTACATTCTAACTTTATGTTGTTACATTAGATGGTCTCTGTCTGTTTTTGAATTACTAAATAGGCGTTTCAGTTTGAGAAGGCTTTTCAATAAAAAAAAACAATCACAATTTTTATTTTGGTCACTAGATGGCGCTGCACAAAAGTCAATTGTCAATGTCAAGTGTTGTAATAAACAACGAAGTTTTCTGTTTTAAAATTTTTGATACTTGCGTTTCATACAGCGCCATCTATATGTCTCATTGAAAAGCCCTCTTTGAAGTGAAAAGTCTTGTGTAGACCTCGGTCCTGAAGCCCATTTTATACTCGACTTGAATATCCGCCCTCCCTTTCGGCTCGGGTTGATAAAAGTCTCGTATAAAACGTCTTGCTTCAGGCCCTTGGTGATCAAAAAACTATTTTCAGACACCCTGTCAATAAAAATAAAATAATAAAAATCAAACATGACGACACCGTGGCTTAGTTGATAGTGACCCTGCCTACGAAGCTTGGTGTTCCGGGTTCGATCCCCGGCCGGGGCAAATATTTGTGTGAGGAACACTAATGTTTGTTCTCGGGTCTTGGATGTTGTGATGTGTTGTATGTGTCCATGCCACCTGCGACACAGGGAATCCTAGTGCAGGGGTGTGAGTGTGTGAATGTTTATGTTTATGTATGAGGCGTTGTCCTAATAGAACGCGATCACGCGATCGTCGCGCGAGCAAGCGGTTCGACCGTCGCGCGAATCCGCGATCAAACGTACTTACGTCAAATAGGCGTCCCGATTGGCAATCGCGCGACGCGATGCCAATTGGGACGCCTATTTGACGTTAGTACGTTTGATCGCGGATTCGCGCGATCGACGTTCGCGCGAACTTGCGATTGTCGCGTCATCGCGTTCTATTAGGACACTGCCTAACTTACAAGCAATAATCTGGTTAGCAGCACTGCCGCCGCAGAACTTGGAACCTCTGAGACCATCAGCCGTCTGCGCCTCAGGAATGAACAGATAATCCTCAGATTGAGGGTAGCCCTGTGTTACCGGGTTTATCTGGCAATCCGTGTCCAAGTAAAGATTGTCTTCAGACCTGTACGCCATGTTGAAACTTGCCGATGTATACCTGGTGGAGAAGTTGAGTTTAAAAAAAACGGTGGGGCTGTGTCGGGGCCGTTAATGGTTTAACGTGATTTGAATATAATACTATTGAAAATTGGAGATTATGCACCAAGGGGATAAAGCAGTGTCTTATGTCGCGGGTGGCATATGGAACCCTAAGTGTAACAGGGACTCAGTTATGTAGAGTGAAGCGAGGGGTTCAAGCTGCCCAAGACGAAGACAGGCTTTATCCCAGAGGGGCATACTCTACTTTTCACAGCTTCTGCGAGACAATAAAAAGCCAGGGCACCAGCAGCGAACACTGTCATTTGTATCACTTTCTTTGAAATCGCGCGTTTTTAGTTTTTTTTTAAGTCGTGCCTATGGTCAAAGAATAAGTAATTATGGTGGCCAGTTCGATTTTAGAACAAACCTCTTTACAATGCTATATGGGCTTTCTTTTCACACGGATCTGACGTTCCAAATTCAAATCTCTTTACTCCCTTGAGAGTTTCATACAACTTTACCTCCCTAGGGAGGTAATTGATGATAGCATGATATGTAATTGGACATGGTCGAGCAGGTGGTGTGAAAAGTTCTATACAACCCTTGGCTGCGACCAGGCATTTATTGAATCACGTATGTGGTCCTCGGCCCTGGGCCCTGGGCCTAAATACCTAGGAACGTAAGCGCTAGTTTCGGTAATTCTACGCGGAACACCCCCCCACCCCTGAAATACCTTTATATAGTGACATTTTATCTATTATTTTAGAGTTATAATTAAGATTTTTGTCAAACCTCGTATTTTCTATACCTGCTGACATAAGTTTTAATCTGACTTATATTTTATTTATTTTTTTGGTAGTAACACTATTCACTATTTATGGTATATTCCTGCACAATGTAATTTTTTTTTTGGGAAATAAATGAACTGAAATGAAAGAGACCACGCCTGGCCATGGATAGAACTGCAAAGTAAATACTCACTTGATACCACAAACATCGGAGGATCTCTTGAAGCAGGTGGCGTACATCAGGTTAGCGATGTACGGACCAGCTCCCCTGTTGTAGTTGAAAGACTCGAAGGATCCGCTGCGGTCAGGATAGTACTGGAGACAGCCGGGGGGAGCTACAAAAACAACATTTATCTTATTACAACGGTAAAAAGATAATTCTATTTAGGGTACAAAAAAGTACAGTTTAGGTACATATTTTAATGATATAACAATAATATTTATGGACATTTCACGCAACGCCATCTATCTAGCCCCAAACTAAGGAACTATAGGAACTAGGTACATATAAAAAAATATATAGAAAAAATATACATAGAAAACACCCAGGCTCAGGACAAACATCGATGTTCATCACACAAATGTTTGTCTTGAAGCGGGAAACGAATCAGCGACAACGGCGTGGCAGTCCAACACACATGCCACTCGACCATCTGGCTTCCGTGTCGTCAAATTGAGTAAACTTACCGATCAAGTATTCGTCTCTGTCGGCCGAAGAGGAGAAAGGAGTGGAGGGCAGAGACGAGGTAATGGACTCGAAGATACCATCACGGTATTTGCTGGAACACACAATCTGGTTAAGAGACCCCCCACACTACTTAAAATTATCACTTCTATTTAAATGTCACATGGTGATATTAAGATTTAAAGAAAAGAAAAGAAAAGAAATAATTGTATTGATGAAAACCACATGAAACATAAATTAACAAAAAAAGGTCAGAGTAACAGAGTCCTCCATCAATGGGGGCCTAGCTCAGCTTTCATGCTGCAGCGTACTGGCAGCACGCTGCAGCGCTGGTGTTCTGCTAGACCCCAGTGGCAACGACACGGAACGTATAAATAACCAAAAACTAAAACTAAAACTACTAAAATAAGACAAGAAAACATTATTTAAGACTAATTTTACAATTGTCTTACTGGCAACAGATTTCATTTTGTAACAGCTCAATCACGGGAGATTTTGTAACACACTCATATTAATATTTCATCAGTAGCCTACCTAATGTGCCTAATGCCATATCACTCCCAATTATAGTCAGCACACTACTGACTGACTATTATTATTATTTACGAATGAAATTGTGAATGGTGACAAGTATCATGACATGAATCAATCACAGCGACCGCCGGCGTACAATATCGCCGGGCTTATATCATCTGTTATTTTGGAACAGGAAAAGTAACAAGTGTTATGTGTGATCATAATCAGTTTCTACACTTTAATACTTCTGTGGACTTACCCAAGAGTGTTGAAGCATTCGAGCTGCGTCACCTTGATCTTCCACGTGGCTTGTGGTAGGTTGGGCTGTGTGTTGCGGTCGGCGATCTTGAAGTTGATGCGGATGGAGCGGCTGTTGGTGGATGCGTTCACGCGGACGTACACTAGGGAACAAACATTAGGATGCCACCATGTCATAGAACAAAAAAATAAAAGGATACATACATTGTCTAAACAGCTCCTTCAATATATATATTTTTTTAAATAGATCAATGAAAATAATGAAATTTTGTGAACGATGAATAAAGTCATACTTAAGGCATTAAAAACTCGATTCGATCGATCGATTTTAAAAACTTCTAATTTTGTTTGAGAGGTTACGTTTACGTTCGAGAGGAACGTATACGTTCAGATTGATCCTATAAAAAAATCTCAAAATCAGATCACTAGCTTAGTTTTTAAATCAAATTACCTGAAAAAATTAAGTCGTTGAAGTGAACAAAATTGCGTATTTTGCTCCCCTGTGTCTATTCAGTGGTGCCTATGGTCACTAAAACGGTCCAATAGAAGTCGATTGTCTATGTTTTTGTAAGCAAGGTTTTGTAATCAGCTTCATTGCTAGCAGTGTTGATATGCACTCACAATGCTGTCCATTATTATCTCCGCAGAGGGGCGGCAGGATATCAGAATTGGCTTGAAGGTTCGTGACTTGGAAGATGTCGTTGCGACAAGTGTAGCCTGGACGCTGCGTCACGTTCTCTACTGCATCCACCTTGAACAAATTTAAATTAGAGCCATCTCGTGGAGGGAGTCATAACGCTTTTCTACAAATTTTAATTAGCGCCATCTCGTGGAGGAAATAATATTAAAGCATTTCTAATCCACCGCTACCATCTTCTTTATGGTATTATTGTTATTTTTCTCCTTTTGGAATCACACTGCAAAGCAAACTAATTTTGTTTTATTTTGTAGGCATATGAAAAAAAAAATTAAGCATGGGACGAGACGAGATAAGCGCTCTTCTGATAGTAAGAGATCACGCATGCTCATAACCAGAACATTGCTACACAGGAAACACTGCTAAAACGCTCGCTCACATAAAGACATTTTGATGGTTAGTCTCGAAAGCCCAATAATTTCCTTAGCTATATTGCCCTTTAAACCGGAACAAAGTAATGATTACGCATTACTGTTTTGTAGCAGAATATTAAGTTGATATAAAACTTACGTAAAAAAACTAGCGAGCTTTAAGCGTTGACACACGGCTTTTTACACGCTACAAGCCAGCAAGTGCGCTTGCAGCTTGTAAAGTCACCCAGTGTCATCGACTTTTTTACAATCTGCTTGTTGGCAATCCTACGCGAAAGCTCAATTCGCTCACACACTAGCTTTTAGACTCGCCAACAAGCAGCGTGTAAATAGCCGTGTGTCATCGACGCTTTACAGTAGTCATTACGATATATACCTAACATCTGACATCTCTTAAAAAGTAGGAATAATTCTCTTTACTTAACTTTTCTGAGATTGGTACCATCTGGCGGCTTACATCTTGTTACACAATTCCGTTGCATTTCACGTAATAACTGCCACAAATTGACAGAAAGCGAGAAGAAAGATGTTAAAAGTACATACAGTGGTGGGTGGAGCCAAGTTGAAGGTCTCAAAGTCGATCCTCATCTGGCAGACATTGTTGTTATTAATCTCGATGTTGTAAGAGCATTCCAACCCTGAAGACTCTCTACTCAGCGGCGGATTGATGAAGACTGCAACTTTTGTGTTGGTTCGGACGTCGCACGCGTTCACTGAAAATAGCGCCATCTATGATTTGATTGAATCAACTGTTATCACTTTTGAATATTCACCTATTTGGTAGCTCTGTTACCGCCATAATCATAAGCTATTTTATTATTCAAATAAACCGCGCTTTTATTGTCTATAACGACTCTCAAATAATAAGTTATCTATCTATGGCAGTAGAATTCGATATTTCCCCTATCCTTTTCCTACCCACAACGCGCCCTATAAAAAAAAAAATAATTAAGAAGACCCGCAAATGAGAGATGAAACGAAATTCGCCATCTTTCGGAACTTTTGAGTTCCGCTTTCGCCGCCTTCGCGAAAACATGCAAATTTTGCATAATTATCAATTTCGGTCGATAATTCAAGACTGGCCAAATATTACGACGGGAGTGATTTTCTGTGTTGTTGTGGAGTTTTGTCAGTGTTATTTGATTGATAAGCGCGCGCGCATGGACACTTTGAAGATCGGATCACAATCACTGCGAACCCTGGACATCGTGAGCCCAGCTCACGAATGGATGCCTTCACGAGAGCAGAACCGATCTAAAGGTAACGCGTTGTTCCTTATTTCCTTGTTTGCTGTGCCTTGTCATAATAACCTACAACCGTATTTCTACTGCCACATCAGGGTATTCTCGCCATTACCTCAAAATACAGTACAACCCGCGGATTTTACACAGTATTTTTACTTTTAAAATCACCGCTCCAGCCTCCTAGAAGTCTGGACTAGTAGATTCGTCTGCTGTATACCTTACGTGGTCAATTCAGCTTATTTTCGCTTAGCGCCCCCAATGGAGATCAACCTCTGGTAAATCGAAGGTCAGTGGCGCCTCCAAGCTCTATCATAATTTTTTTTGACCAGTGTCTTCGTATCGAAGCCTCCACAGAAGATGAATCGATCTGTACTTTTTTTTTTTAAAAAGTATACAAACTTGGGTTGCACGTACTTCTATCACAATTATATTTTGTTAGCATGAATTACCTACATAGTTTTGGATAATGTGATATCTTTTTTAATGTTCCATAAAGGCTTAGCATTTGAATAAGCAGCTAAAAAAATCACACTCTAAAAACCACGAACCACGAACAAAATTGCGTATTTTGCTTCCCTGTGACGTTTCAGTGGTTCCTACAGTCACTATAACAGTCCGATTGAAGTCGGTTGTTGTATGTTGTTGTAAAAAGTTATTTGAAAGGTTATATGGTTCCATATTAACTCCATAAAAATCGGTTCAATTACTTACAAGAGCAGCAAGTAGCGAACACCCCACAGAATCCAATCGCCTTGCCTCCCTGCGTGTTGCATTGGTTCCTGGATAGGCAGACGCCGCCGGTAGACCGATCAGACCCCAAGCACTGTTCCCCATTGCCCACCGTGAAGATGCTGCCAGGAGCCTGTCTGGGACCTGCAAAATATATGTAACTTGTTGACACAATTAAGGCTAATCCTCAAATCAGAATTCCATACAAAATGATTCGGACAAATACTCAAAAAGTACGCTGTATTATAGTAATGTCTTCACACTATTCGTTTCGTCCATGTTTTTTGATTTCGTCAACAAAAAAAGTGAAAGGTTTCATACTTTAATTTAAATTTTATACGTGTTTTAAGTTAGTAGGGTTAATTTTAAAACACGTATAAAATCTAAATTAAAGTATGAAACCTTTAACTTTTTTTGTTGACGAAATCAAAAAATATGGACGAAACGAATAGTGCGAAGAAATTACTATAATACGGCGTACTTTTTGAGTATTTGTCCGAAACATTTTGTATGGAATTCGGATTTGAGGATTCCCCTTAAGCCTCGAATACACTAGGGTTTGACAAACAGAAGTGGAGATGGACAGGTCACATGATCCGAGATCCTCAGGACATATGGTGCAAAAGGGTCACTGATTGGTACCCTAGAGACGGCAAGCGCAATAGAGGGCGTCAACAAACAAGATGGGAGGATGACCTAAAACTTACAGCTGGACAGCACTGGAGAAGGGTAGCACAAGACAGAACCCAGTGAAAGGGGTTAGAGGAGGCCTATGCCAAGAAGCACACCGAACTGCGGGACATCCTTTAATACCTTATTTATATTATAACATTACAAAAAACATGTAAACCCTAAGTTTGGAATAAATGGCTTATTATTTATTATTACACTAGGGGACAGACGGAGCGACATGTCGCGGCACATTTTGCAGACCTCACATTGTGATTCTATATTATACTTCTATGGTGACGTACTTCTGAAAAGAGTGTCATATGCAGTACTGCAGTGTGCAGCGATGAGCAGCAGAACCAGCCTGCTAATCGAGTTCACCCCCATCTTTTATTTAAAATCTGCAACAAAAAAAATACGCTATTTTACTTACAATATATAATTTTTAATATATATTTAGGACAAATCACACAACGCCATCTAGCCCCAAACTAAGCAGAGCTTGTACTATGGGAACCAGATAACTGATAGAATACTTATTTACTTTTTTTTTTGTAAATACATACTATGAATACGTAGAAAAACTACCCAGACTCAGTACAAACACCAACGTTCATGACACAAATGTTTGTCCTGAAGTGGGAACCGAACCCGCGACACCGGCGTAGCAGTCCAACACACATGACACTCGACCAATCGTGTCAAAAGACTTTTGTTTATGCGAAACAAATTAGTTTGCTCAGAATCGATAACGATCGATACCATGCAAAAGGACAACGAACTAACACAAACATAGATTATCTCGGTTAAGTTTTTAGTTTTATAAAAATATATACACCGTAAATTTTTCATCACCAGAAAAAAAATACGCGTAGTCAGTTGCCGTTACTGAACACAGATATGGCAAAAAAACTTGACAAAATTAAGTCGATTTTTTGTCAAAATAAATTTTATTAAAATTGGATAACTGTTACCGTTACTTGTTTACGGATTTGTGTCAGGCGGTACCCTTTATTGATAAATAATTCAAGTTCCAACCAGCTCACAAAACCTCAGCTCGGGCGCCGCAATCGCGCCGCTGTCACTCTGCCATTTTGTAGAAATCCAAAATTCTGACTGCACAGATGAAACGTAGTACCCCGCATGCATTGCCCATTAAATTTTCTTTGGTAATTGTAATTGGTGGTGTTTATGATTATTATTTCGTGACTAGTAAAACATATAAGAATAAACGGGTCTCAGCTTTCGCATAAACAAAAACTAACCGTATATAATTTTTTTTTAATACTAGACCGCGTATCTTTATAATGAAATTCCATTGAACTAAGACCCGAGTTCATCAACAGATGGTTAAGTTTTATACAGTTGTTTAGACGATTTTGACACGAATTTTCATAGATTAAACGTCAAAGTTAACGGACGAAGAGCCTAATCTTCCGATTATCTATTGGTGAACACAGACCTAACTGTAAACACGTATAAAAATATTTTATTATTGCGATTAAGTACTCGTAACTTTAAATCGACGTTAGTTACTTATGATTGATGGTGTAAGACCCCGTTAGAAGTTGTATGAACATAAATACCAGTATGTTGATGGAACATTAGATATATTGACCGTTTTGTCGTGCAACAAGTTTACCGTAGTCTGCGCAAGAGTGCTTGAACTCAAATGAGAATGGGATTGTCAAGACGGTGTTATAGTCTAACCTAATAATTAACAAGAAGTTGTCTTAATAATCAAGGTTTTATAAAAACATACAATAACAAACTTCAATCGGAATATTCTAGTGACCGTAGGCACCACTGAAAAGTCACAGGGAAGCAAAACATATAATTCTGATCACTTCAACGACTCATTTTTTCTTAAATTTGATTTCAAAACCAAAGTAGGTTCTGAACCGATTTTCATGAAATTTCTATGGGACCAATCTGGAAGGTTATCTTTATCCTTTCAATCAAAAACATATTTTTCAAATCAGTTAATAAACAACAAAAATTTGAGGTAACAAAAATAAAAAAAAGTTCAATAGTTTAAGTATTAACACAAAATTACTGAAAAAAAAAGTCATTGAAGTTATCCACATTGCGTATTTCGCTTCCCTGTGACTTACTTTTTAGTGGTCAAAAGAACACCTATATTATACCTTAAGGGGGGGTTTCATACTTTAATTTAGATTTTATACATGTTTTAAAATTAACCCTACTAACTTAAAAATTACTATAATACGGCGTACTTGTTAAGTATTTGTCTGAAGCATTTTGTATGGAATTCGGATTTGAGGATTAGCCTTAAGTTTCAAGCGATTCAGTAAATTAGTTTTTAAAAAAAATTATCTATCTAAAAAAAAATATATCCCCAAAAAAAAAAATATATCCCCAAAAAAAAAACCTATTTTGCTTCCCTGTGAGTCTTCTTCTTATCGTGTCACTAGTTCCTTCGAACCAGTGTGGTGAAAGGATTTCAAGTGCGCCTCGAAGAGGCTCCTTTCGTGCATTCCATGTGAGATTGAAGTCGGTTGTTGCATGTTTTTGTAAAACCTTGATAATATTATATCTCTAGAAAATACTTAAATTACCCGCTTACGATTTCATTAAAATTCCTCCATAGACTTGTGTAAAAATACCTTTATTATAGAAACTTCAAGTAATAGGTATTATTATGTTAAATCGAAGATGCGAGATGCCATTATGTTTAACTGTAAGTTACGTACGACGTACCTAATAGACACGTTACTCACTGTTAAGACGCTTAGCGCTAATGTACATGGAATTATAGGGCTTTAAGATGGCTTTAAGTCATTTTCAACCGACTTAAAAAAAAGGAGGTTCGTGAGTCGATTGTATTTTTTTTAATTTAATATATTATATATATGGTACCTCAGAACTTTATTGTTTAGAAATATATATAAATGAACACAATATAACAAGTATAAAAAGGCCTTAAGGCCTGTGAGCGATTTCTTCCAGGCAATCCGTTTAAAAACTGATTTGAAAAAATATTTTTTGTTTGAGAGGATATATACTCGTATGTATTATGTACTTTTAGATTGGTCCCATAGAAACATCAAAACCGGTCCAGTAGTTTAGTTTTCAAAACAAAATATTGAAAAATATAATAAAATAATTCATATTTTGGATATTTCACACAACGCCATCTAGCCCCAAACTAAGCAGAGCTTGTACTATGAGAACCAGATGGCTGATAGAATACTTTTTTTTTTTTAATGTAAATACATACATAGAATACATATAAAACACCCAGAATCCGGTGTTGTCCCTTAAGTTGTCGTATGTCGTCGAAGTAAAGAAAAGATTGCATATTTTTCTTCCCTGTGACTATTCAGTGGTGTTTACGGTCACTAGAACAGTCCAATAAAATTAAGTCGGTTATGTTATGTTTTAGTAAAACTTGATTATAATATCCAAATTCAATTTCATCTCTCGTTTGTTTTACGCTTTGACGATAAAGACTTTACTTAGGTAATTCATAGATTCATAGAGAATCTATAAATTCAACTATTTTTACTTACCACGGTCACTTTCTTGTTTGTTTGTCTGTATATAATATTGCTGTGTAGTTGATGATATTTTATTTAAAAATAAGTGAAAGAAATGTTTATCCAAAAATCTATTAATAATTATTTAATTACAAATACTTGCAGCCAAATTTCGATAGGCACCCTGGTAGTAGATACTACTCGGGCGAATAAACACGACACCTGGCTCGAATGACGTTTGTGCAAAGTACAGCGTGGAATTGGATAATGTTGGTAGAGAAGAGGTCCTGCAATACTTGGTAATGATAAGGCTTCGCAATTAGAGGAAGAACAAACACGGAGGGCGCCGCGCGGGGGGCGGGGGACGCAGCAAGTTGCGAGAGAGAGTGTCAGCCAGGTTACATGTTGATTCGCCCGAGTAGTACATAATAGGTTTTAAGCGTATACTCGATGAACGAAGTGATCTTGCAGTGAGATCTCGTACTATAAAATATTAGTACAATTATTATATGATAAACGTTCTAATAAACTATCATATGGTACTAAAAAAACGATATAAAAAACTTCTAAACGGTTAGAAACCAGTTTGGATTTAACGGTAGGTTAAACCTTTAACGGTTCATCAATAACAGTACTTGATAGGTAATAGAATTACTCACATTACCTACCTACGACATACGCCTTGATCACACGTACCGAGTACTCGGCCGAGACATTTAAATGTTATTTGGACGAGATAGTGAAAGGTTACATCACTCGCTATGTTATACGTACTGAGTACTCGGCTCGGTTTGCTCGGTACGTGTGATCTAGGAATTAGTACAAAATTGTTTTTATGAGTTACGAGACGAAATAGTCACTATCCTCGTATCACGAACATTTTTGACAAACACATTCGTATCGAATCTGTCACAGATGGATTATTAATTTGAATGAAATTTTGAATACAAACAGTACCTACTGTAGACGTATCACGAACATTTTTTCAACCGCATTCGTATCGAATCTGTCACACAATCAATTTGAATGAAATTTCACTTATTTTATCTTGAAATATGAATCGTTAATCCCGTTTCTTGACACTCTTGAATGCGATACCTCTGAAGTTTCGGCGGTAAGCCGCCTGTTGACTTTTCTGTGACAGATTTGATACGAATACGCTTGTCAAAAGTTTTGGCATCTCTATGCTATTTAAATGAAATCCTAGAGGGCTAAAAGCAAAATAACATGAATTTGCTCAAAATAAATTATCTCCTTAAGTTTCTCATACAAAAGACATCAACGCGCTTCAACAATACAATTTTAAATATATTTTTTTAACAATACAATAAGGACCCGTGACAAAACTAAATAATACGAAAGTGGGCATTTTAGTCAATATCTATTATAAAAGGCTGGTACCGACTGACTGACAGACATTAACCTAAACCTGTGGATGTAGAGACGTGAAAATTCGAGGGTTATCGAGGTTCATCAAGAAATGTAAGCGCGTATTAAAAATGTATATTTGATAATATTTTTGCAAATTTGCAACGCAACTGAATTTGTGTGAGTGAACTAGTATATCTATTTTTATGGCCTAAAGGTGGCCTTCCGATGTTAACGACAGCGACCGGCGACCGAGACACGCGACCTCGCGACCCGAATATGAATGCGCAAGTCGCGACGACGCGACGCGACGCAGTCGTTTGCATTCAGTAGTGCTTCTTATTAATGTATGCGTCAACTTACCGATACCTAGGTCCCTAACTGCCCTCAACAACCTCCTAGAAGCCACTCCACATAGTGATTAGTGACATATTGCGGATCAATGGAAAGAGCTCACCTCAGATTTCCATTGGTACTGCTAATCAAAATTTTGACATAAATATAATTAATTAAGTGTATTATTTATTTGATGACTATTTTAAATTTATAATTTAAGTAATTTTTAATTTAATTTTTAATTTAATTTGTATTTTAATAATTTTATTTTTAATCTTTAAATAATGGAATTGGTTGTTTAACCGTTTTATTTAAAATAAATAAATACTAAATACTAAATAAATACTAAACTAAGCAGTGTGTCGCGCGACCCGTATGTAGTCGTGTGTCGCAATCATCATCATCAGAAGGCTACCTTAAGGGTGCATATCCACTGACGTGGAGTTGGATGGAGTGGAGAGGAGCGGTTCGTGAATTGGCCAATCACAGTGCTCAAAATTCCACTTTCACTCCACTTCGAGCACAGTGATTGACCAACTCAGGGTCCGCTTCTCTCCACTCCACCCAGCTCCGCATCAATGAAAACGCACAAAAGGAACCTCTTCGAGGCGCACAGCATCGCACCCTTAAGGTAGCATTACAATATTGGAGACCGCGGTTGCCAATCGCGACCCATGTGGGTCGCGCGACTTCCTGCTTCAGCGTTGACATAGGGCTAGTTTACAAACTACAAGCCAGCGAGTTCGCTTGTAGCTTATAAACTCGCCCAGTGTCATCGGTTTTTTTACAATCTGCTAGTTGACAATCCTTCCCGAAAACTCGCTCACTCTCACGCTTTTAAACTCGCCAACAAGCAGATTGTAAAAAAACCGATGATAATGGTCGAGTTTACAAGCTACAAGCGAACTCGCTGGCTTGAAGCGTGTAAAAAGCCGTGTTTCGTCGACGCTTTAGACTATTATACAAACGTAAGTAACGGAGACTAACGAAGCTTCAAACAGCAATCGTAAAGCTTTGCTCACATGCCTTTAAAACTACACGCGTGTGTACAATAAATATTTATAGCCAGTATTGTGTGTCTTACAGTTACACCAATAAACTGTGTGAATGAGGAACAATGTGTCAATTTACGTGAATAGGATGGGTGTATTTGCGAGCGTTGACTTCATGTTGACAGCTTCCTCACTCAAGCCATTGCTCTACCCAAAACATAAATGTTTTTCAACCTACTTTTGGCGTTAAGGTACTCCTTAAGAATCGATTTTCACATAAGAACGGTACGGAAATTATATGAACATAAACATAAACATAAATATAAACATTCACACACTCACACCCCTGCACTAGGATACCCTGTGTCGCAGGTGGCATGGACACATACAAGACATCACAACATCCAAGACCCGAGAACAAACATTTGTGTTCGTCACAAATATTTGCCCCGGCCGGGGATCGAACCCGGAACACCAAGCTTCGTAGGCAGGGTCACTACCAACTAAGCCACGGTGTCGTCCTGATCATGAGGAGTGATATTATTGGAGTGTACTCCTTATACACCACAAATTTTTAATTACCAAAAAACGTTAATGGACAATGCTGAAAGAGCACTATGTTGTATCTGTGCAGTCAGAATTTTGGGCTTATACAAAATGACTGAGTGACAGCGGCGCGAGTGCGGCTTCCAAGCCGAGCTTTTGTGAGCTGGTTCGAGCTAGGTACCCGGGTTTACCAAACGATGAATGAACCTTAGATTTTTATCAATGATGGGAAACGCCTGACGCAAATTCACAGGAAAACGATTAACGGTAACAGTTATCCAATTTTTATCAAATTTATTTTCATTAATTCGCGACTTAATTTTTTCAAGTTTTTTTGTTATTTTTGTGTTCAGTAACAGTACCTGATTTTTGTATTTTCGTTTCTGGCACCTTGCCGTTACTGAACACAAATATGACAAAATAACATAGGTCAAAGTAAAAAAATATATGTATTATTACAAAAAATTGCCACACATGAAATGAATAGATACCACCAACACTATATTTCACCACTTTTATAGACTTACGAGTATTATAATTTACATCAGGATATTATACGCCTAGCAATATTGGACAACGAAAACTACCGTGCTCAATACGACTTGTCACTTGTACCGACTGAATTCAACTCCCCGTGTTTAATCGATTCTCTCCGAAGTTAGCTCGGTAGGCATCGAAATAAAACCGTTTTCAAGGCCATGGCCGCTCGGCCTTCCTCGCTCGGAACTAGTTATTCACCAACTAGTGTTCCCAACTCAAAATACGTAAGATATCGTTGCCATCTTATAGAAATAATACTAGAAAGTTACAAATATATCAAATTATTTCAATAGATCACGACATTCGGCCATCGGACATCGTACGACATCCCTGCGTACGTAAGCAACTATAGATTTCTTGAATATTAAAATTATAGTAAGGACCAATGAGACTTATCATTAGAATTTCACTCTATCAAGCGTACCTAATCTTATTTGCATAAATAATTATGGTAATAATTATAGTTAAACAAAAGAAGTAAATCATAATATTATTTTTTTTTTGCATACTGATTAGGTGACTAAACATTATCGTAAAGCCATAAGAATACGCAGAAATTACAGATACAAACAAAATATTCTAAATATGTAGGTATTACTTTTGGGCATAAATCACGACATTTGGCCTCAGCAAAGCTATGTATTTAATAGAAATTAATGTAATAATGTCCAATAATGTTATCAATAGAAATAAAGCTATTGATGTTAACCCAACATATTTTGTACTGAATATGCAAAATAATATGTGTTTTTGTTAAACTTTGTACGCCAGATTGTATTCAGTATTTGCTGTCATTTAAAGTATAAAACTGACTATCAAGTGACTCAACAGTAAATGGATGACTTTATCCATACCTAAATATTTCAAATCCATAATAGCATTTTCGCATGTTCTCAAGTTTTAGTAATATATAAATAATAAAATATTGAGTATAATTTTATCTTACTTGAATGCCTGCCTTTATCAGTACAACGTTAGTGTAAATTGGCCCATGAGCATGGGAATTAATTTCTGCATGTGACAATTAAACTTAGAAATAAATTATCACTATCATACATGATTGTCTAAAAAGAGCAGAACTAAACGTATTCTTTGTGTTAACTTACATTTATTTTTTTATCAAAGTAACCTATTTAACTTAGGCTTGCCGTAGTATCTACTGAGTTTTGACAAGTTTCTATTGAACCCTTTAAAACTAGAATAGATAAGACATTTATATCCATACCAAAAACCAACATGCACCTGTTCGGTTCACCAAAGCTTAGAAAAATAACTTAAATACAATATAGGTCACATCTATTCCACATAACATTCTTTGCTCAATAGTCGTTCATTAAGATCTACTAGAAATGCTTTTATTTTTGTTATAATCTATTTTGTATTGGTCCCACTGAAAATTAACCGTTGATTCTTCTTTCACACTCGTCCACGCCTTGGGAAGATGGCGTGGTGCATTGGCCGTCCATCATCTACACATCCATTTTCATAATTTCTTATGACATGAATTATGCTTTGTCCTCCATCATAGTTCATCATGATCTCGCAAAAATCAATATTAATTTAAAATCAGAATATCGTAAAAAGTAATTAGCTGCCTTTTTCGATTCATCAGTTATGTCGTTTTTTATTTGATTTCTTTAAGTCCAGAGAAAGATAATATTAAGACTGTCAAAATAAAATAATCTACAAAGGCCGGATTAACCTTTCTCAAGGTATTAAAACCAAATCCTTAACAATTTTGAATAAGTCAAATGACTTGTAATATTTAGAATAACTCCAATAGTTTGAAAAGCTTTAATAGCTCGGATTTCTTAGAAACGTGTATAATCTGAGTTACCCGACTAAGTTACTCGAGCAACTTAATGTATAGTATTAGTATAGTATGGTAATCATAAATAACTTAAAGTATATTTTATTCAACATGGTTACTTCAGTCGCCTAAGTAGTCCGAGCAACTCTAGTAACTCAGAGATCCAATCGAACAAATTGAATGACTTAGGTGCAGACATTACCTGGATGCTTTAAATTACCTTAATGTCACATCACCTACTTATTTTGATAATTTGTATTAAATTTATTTTATTGATTGAACTAACTAGAATAATAAATGAACCAAACAATGAAAATACCTTGTAAGATTTCGATGTTCGATCTGAACGAAATGAATGATTCAATTGTTTTCCATCATCCAATATTAATAATAACTTTTACATAATATTAATGAATTAATAAGAAATAACTCTAAGATACTTTGTTTAAGGTATTTTTATTAAATGTCCACTCATATGAATTATCAAAACTGCCTAATATATCAGTTTAAAAGACCAGTCTGAATTATCTTGGTTAAGGTGATCTGATTATTGTTTTTTTTTTTTTTTTTTTAATGTAACTTCAATAGCAATTTGCAATTCATCTAGCAAAGCTTTTAATATTTAAAATTAATTTAATTAAATCAATAATATAAATAATTAATTCTTTTAAGAAGTTGTTTATTCTTTTTTTTTAAGTTATTTATTCTGTTAATAAGTTTTAATTATTCACTTGAGTTTGCTGGAAATTCTTCTAATAACTTTGAACTTACTTGAATCAAGTGTAGTTAGTAAAAGTAATGAATCATCCTCACGATGCGCAGTGACATTGACAAATGACATTGTTGTGATCATAAGAAGTCTTTATGCAGTCCGCTAGTCCGTGGCGTCATACAAAAATTGGCCTGTACAGCAGTGGGCGATAAAGGGCTGTTGATGATGTACTGGAATAAACTTGATATAACCCTGATTATCGGGAGTTACTTATATTTATAGCGCCAACCTTATTTAATCTTACTTGAATTGACTCAAATTATCTTTATTTAAATCAAATAAACTTTCAAATAATTAAAGCAATTAAATTATATTCAAACTAATTCAAATCTCATAAACACGATGTAACATTTGCTATATAGCTAAATACATTATTATTTGTAAGTTGTTTACTTAAAAGGTATATTCGTAGGAAAGATTACTGCTAACTGTTTAAATACCAATACCGAAGTTCTTGAAAGATATTACATGCAAAGAGGACTCAATGGAAAGTCTAGTTATTAAAGAAGAATGGAAACCAAGAAATCCCGTGGTTGTTATCCAACTGTTTATTGGTAAAATCTAATTGAAACCCTCACAGATTCAACCAAGACCGACCGCTTTCACAATGCGTAAAACAGAGTTTAACTAAAGATGAATAGTTGAAGCTGCCATTTATCGGGCCTTTGTGAAGAGTGCCCGACTACGAAGAAGATACTTTATTTTGTATACCTAGATTTTAATTTATCGATAACTATACTGTCTTGAAAGATATACTCAAAAATTAACGTGTAAACATTCTTCAAATAAATTTGTTAAGTAAACTTGAAATGCAAACTGGGAATGTAAACTTGAAATGTGAAGCATGAAATACTTGTGAAACGTTGTAGAACGTTTTCTTCCTAAAAACATTAAACAAGGTACTACTTACTAGATGTCTTTTAAGCAAAAGCAACCTAACGAATCAGTGAATGAACAGGCTTCTCAAATCCACTCAATAAAATTATTGTTCACCGTCCTAGTATCGCAGATTTACTTTTGAACCACTTTAAAAATAATCTTGATAGAAATACTCAAAATATAAACTTGAAATATCAATTTAAGAAAATAAACTCTTCGTATAATCTTGAAATATTAACTTGACAACTTGACTTGATCTATGAGTTTAAATAAACAAACTTGATAGGTAAACTTAACTTGAAAAATTGACTTCTGATCGTGATAAATTAAATTCAGCAACTTGAAAAGATAACTTGTCGATCGCACAAGCGTGTTTGATTTGCACCCATCTCGAGGCGCTAATTGATGTAGTCGTCAAATTAACGTAGAAAATTAAGTTGATTTAAGTAATATAAAACTTTTTTTTTTTTAAACATTTAATTGAAGATTTAACTTTAAAATACTATATGACTAACCAGAAAATAAATTTAAAATGTCTGGTTAATTAACAGGTAAAAATGTTCTAAAAAAAAAACTATAAATTGGTTGTTGTTCAAAATGTCCCAAAAACTATTGTTAATATCATAATTAATAATTGAAATTATTGGAGAAAGTAACTAAAGAAAGTACTAGATAAATACTTGACAATTAACTGAAAAGTTATCTGGAAGATAAACTGAAAAATAACTTTAAAATAATTTGAGAGTAACTGAATAAAATACCTATATCTAATAATAAATTCTTGTCCAATTGTTGTACTGTACATATCTCATTTTATCTTCTGTTCTCAATTTTTTTCAATAAGTTTGCCAATAGTTAAGTTAGTACTAAGGAATTGCTTTTTTGTTAAAGTCTATTGTGTTTTTGTATTTATAATGAATTGTTTTATTCTTATAAAATGTAACTATTTAAGTTTCATGTACATATCGGGTAACGTTTCCTTAATTAAATATGTGCATTATATTCTTAATAAATTATGTCAGTCAATAAACTAATAAACGCAAATAAACTTTGAAATCGTGCCTCCATTCTACGACGTTTCTAAATCCTGGACACACATGGTCCGTTGATTTTAGACATGGTTCAGTCAAAACATACTTGCGGAACGAGAATCTGAACACACATGGTTCAGTAAGACGACGTTTCTAAATCCTGGACACACATGGTCCGTTGATTTTACGTACTGAAATCTGAACACACATGGTTCAGTCAAACGTACTTGCGGAACGAGACTCTGACACACATGGTTCAGTAAGACGACGTTTCTAAATCCTGGACACACATGGTCCGTTGATTTTACGTACTGAAATCTGAACACACATGGTTTAGTCAAAACATACTTGTGGAACGAGACTCTGAACACACATGGTTCAGTAAGACGACGTTTCTAAATCCTGGACACACATGGTCCGTTGATTTTACGTACTGAAATCTGAACACACATGGTTCAGTCAAAACATACTTGCGGAACGAGACTCTGAACACACATGGTTCAGTATGACGACGTTTCTAAATCCTGGACACACATGGTCCGTTGATTTTACGTACTGAAATCTGAACACACATGGTTCAGTCAAAACATACTTGCGGAACGAGACTCTGAACACACATGGTTCAGTATGACGACGTTTCTAAATCCTGGACACACATGGTCCGTTGATTTTACGTACTGAAATCTGAACACACATGGTTCAGTCAAAACATACTTGCGGAACGAGACTCTGAACACACATGGTTCAGTAAGACGACGTTTCTAAATCCTGGACACACATGGTCCGTTGATTTTACGTACTGAAATCTGAACACACATGGTTCAGTCAAAACATACTTGCGCTACGAGACTCTGAACACACATGGTTCAGTAAGAAGACGTTCCTAAATCTTGGACACACATGGCCCTTACATTTTACGTACTGAAATTCTGAACACACATGGTTCAATCAGAACATAAAATATCCTTCATTATTACTCTGAATCTACTAAATCAGTTTCGAGAAAATCTAATCACTAGTATACTCAATCTCGAGCATGGTTCAGCTAGTTATTTTTGTTTAAATAATTCTAGAAATATTTATTATGCGAAGCAATGTAGTAAAACAGCACAAGGGATAACGAGTAAAAATAATTTGTTCAACATGTAGGTACTAAAGTGTCTCGTGAACGCCGTTGATCTTTAAAAATAATAATATGCATTACATAGTTATGCTCATAATAACGATCCTAAACAAAACAATTCAATTTTAAACCCGGATTACATCATTATTAATTTCTTACATTATTGACTTCATAAGATTCAAAACTTTAAATTTATAATAATAATCCTACACTTCAGCGAGTCTACCTGTTCATCACATCATAGTGTTTTGTTAATTTATCTAATGTTACTGAACAATACTGCACTGCTAGCAATTTCGCAAAATGTTATTACAGAGCAGCCCTGGTCGAACCCTGTCGACGGTGCCTTTTTAATAAATTCTAGTTACAAACTCGATCGAAATGTAAACCCGACCACAATCGAAGCATTAAACTAATCATGATGATATTACCATTTTTTTTTACAAAATCAGTGGGTAGACTCACAAATAAAATTACCATGATAATCACTATGCATTGTTTGCGACATAATTTGCCATCAATGGTAGTCCTGATAAAAATATTATGCAACTATTGCCTATGCACTTGCGTATTGTATGCTGAAAACATCGGAGAGTAGCCCTGATCACGGTGTCAGCAATACTCTGATACGTAGTCAAAATATGATATAATGACTTCATTATGCAATAATATTTCAAATTACATACCTGGGTTCAGCCCCTCTTCTGACATGAAATGAATAGATACCACCAACACTATATTTCACCACTTTTATAGACTTACGAGTATTATAATTTACATCAGGATATTATACGCCTAGCAATATTGGACAACGAAAACTACCGTGCTCAATACGACTTGTCACTTGTACCGACTGAATTCAACTCCCCGTGTTTAATCGATTCTCTCCGAAGTTAGCTCGGTAGGCATCGAAATAAAACCGTTTTCAAGGCCATGGCCGCTCGGCCTTCCTCGCTCGGAACTAGTTATTCACCAACTAGTGTTCCCAACTCAAAATACGTAAGATATCGTTGCCATCTTATAGAAATAATACTAGAAAGTTACAAATATATCAAATTATTTCAATAGATCACGACACACTGTTATTGTTAGTCGTTTTTGTATGGCCTCAACAAATTATATAAATATATTTAGTAATAAATCTGCTTAATTTCTAAACAAAGGTTTTAATTAACTTAACTTTAGTTCAACTAAACCAAAGAGTCAACGAATAGAAAACCAAAGTTTAAAGATACGACACGTGTTTCGCCAGAGAAACTTCTCTCGTTTCGAACTTCGGCGAGTCCACACCTCCTGATGATGCCTCGTGTAGAGTAAATATATTTATATAATTTGTTGATATTTATGGATTTCCGCAAAGTAACGCCTGAATCAATCAATTATCTTTGTATGGCCTTTCGTCAATTGATAGATCTGAGTTTCATTGATCGTCTCATCAAACTCGGGTACATAGCCAGCTCGCAACAGCTCAGCTCGGGCGCCGCACTCGCACCGCTGTCACTCACACATTTTGTAGTAACCAAAAATTCTGATTTGATACAATAAAGTACCCCTTCTATATTACCTATTTAATTTTTTTTGGTAATTAAAAACTTGTGGTGTATAAGACCCCCGGTATGGAAATTCTATGAGTGAAATTAATATAAGCATTACGTTTTTCTGCGCAACGTACTTCACGCCCTTTCATTTTGATAAAACGTTGTTATGGTTACTAAGTTGATAGGAGTATACTCTACTATATTAATATGCCATGAGTTAAGCCGATAATATAAAAAATAATGTACTATATATAATTTTTTAATACGTCCAAACAAACCGTATGTTGTTCCTAGTTCCGTACTTCTTTACATATTTTTCTTATTTATAACGATGAGTTAAAATTTAAAGAAAAGCGTGTAGAATTATTCATTTAAAACCCTGTTTATTGGAACGTCTCTACAATACACGATATGTACACATACTTTTCATTAATAACTTTTTTGCATTATCAACCATTTTCAGGCGAAAGCTTTTCATCGAATTAAAACAAAAAAAAATAGAAATTAATATTTTTGGGTTTCCCGTTTTTATAATAAAAAAAATATTTTGCTAAATGGTTGAATTATATGCCATAAAAGATCATTGAAATCTATTCAAAATAAGAGCTCACTTTCTCACAAGAGTACACTTTCGAATTTTTAATTTGAATCATTTGAATATTATTAAAAAATAATATATAAAAACAAGTACATACGTGTGTTCCTGCGGGAATCCAACGCGGAAATCATATAATTATGTAACGTGTGAGTTTATATAGCGGCAGCCTTGGCAATGACCGACAGTAGTCCAGGAGAAGGTGGTGAAAACGTCAGAAAAATGTGTTTTGTATTAGGTAGGTAGGTAATAAGAATGTGGTTTGCTCAATCTACGCGATTGACGCGAAATCTACAAAATACATATGTCTCTTTAACAGAACAAAGTTTAATAACATGGAGTAACTGTGAATTTTAATTATTAAAACCTAGCCTACTTAATTAAAACTATCCTAATTTTATATACACCTAAATAATAAACTTAAAAACTTGTAATGACTGTACACTTAGGTAAGTAAATATTGCGTAAATGGGCATAAAAATGTTTTGTGCAATTATTAATGTATTTACTTAATTTTTCTGAGGTTGGTACCATCTGACGGCTAGTTTCCTGTTACAATTCTGTCGCATCACCCGAAATCACTGCCACAAATTGTCAAAAATCGAGAGGAAAGATGTTACACCTCAAAAAAGGCTCTGGCTTCTGTAATACAGTTTATAAAAAATAAAACGGAAAACAGCGACTGTACACAACTTTTTACCTATGTATGATTTTGGAATAAACATTTTTGTGTATATTTTTGTAAAAATAAGATTTAAAAGGTACTTATAGTATGCTCTCCGGCTCCTGGTCTACAATTCTTTCTCCGGTCACGACGTGGTACTTGCGGCAAACAAGCTACGCAATATTTGTACACGCACTGGTACATCTGCAGCATCTGGCTTCTCTTGACTCTACAATGGACACCGACCTTCACGAGGTTTCAGTTCCTCTGGATCACATTCAAATAATCAAGGTTTTAAAACATACAACAACCTACTTCAATCGGACTGTTCTAGTGACCGTAGGCACCACTGAAATGTCACAGGGAAGCAAAATACGCAATTTCGTTTACTTGCATGACGTAATTGATTCAATTATTTTGATTTCAAAACCAAAGTAAAGAACCGATTTTCATGAAAAACTTTTTTCGAGAAAAGCTCTGATGCAATTGAGAACAACCCTGAATTTTCATTTATTAATTTATTAATCAAATCAAATCAAATATATATAATCAAGGTTTTACAAGTTGTTGTACAACCGACTTCAACCTTGTGACTGTAAACACCACTGAATAGTCACATGGAAGCAAAATACGCAATTTTAGTCACTACGACGATTTATTTTTGTAGTTATTTTTATTTAAAAATTAAACTACTGAATCGATTTTGATGAAATTACTACGGGACCAATCTGAAAGTATAGTTTTTTTTCAAATTAGTTCATAAACAACAATGTTTTAAAAGTTAGCGAATTGAGAAACACCTTCTGTTTTGAAATTGGTTGAAAACTACACAGACTTTTTACCCGACTGCCAAGGAAGGGTTATGTTTTTCGCGCGTATCTTGTATGTATGTATGTTTGTCGTATCTTCCAAACGGCTGGATGGATTTTGACAATAAAAGTATCGTTAGATTAGTTTCAATAAACCGATTGTCTTTAGATGGGTTTTAAAAAATCAAAATGGCGGATTGGATTGGCTAAATAGTAGGGCGTTGAAAAATTTCGACACACGACAGTGTGTCCAGCCACGGTCAGGCCCAGCGAACTGGCGAGTAGCACTGTGTGTAAGTTTACACGAACCATTTGGGGCCACTTTTGACCTTGTCATAGCTAAAAAACTTATCAATATAAACACACCAAATTTGGTTTATGTATTGAAAGCCCGGAGTTAATGAAGTACCTCAAATTTCATAAACACAGCTTAAATATTAACGTTCAAAAATCGTCTATTTTATCACTGATTGACTGACATATAGACGTAAAACCTAACCCACTTCCAGATGACCTAGAAAGTTCAAATTTGGCATCCAGCTAGGCAATTGTGTAGATACAAAGGAAAAAATCAGAAAACAGTAAATTTATAAGATTTTATTTTTTTTCAAATTATTTGATTTTATGAGGTAAATTTAGTGCCTTGCAAATTATGAGAGCAATTGCCTTGCAAATTTTTGCTGGATATTTTCATTTCCATGGTAAAATGTTGTTTTTATCGTTCAATAATTTAAAAATTATTTACAACAGCCCAGTTGAATGCAAGCAAATTGTCGCAAAACACTTTAATCTCTCGGCACATGGGTCAAGGTACTACCTTATTAGGAAAATAAATAGGTAGGTAACTATTATAATTATAGTAGGTCCCTAACCAATAGGTATACCTTTGAATAGTAATAAAATTCACAAAAAGTAATGATATCTGAACAAAACCACATATAATATGTGAAAATAGCGAGCCACGATCAGATGGATCGGATTATGATGGAGAAGTCGTTTTCCCCCGAAAAAAGACTTCAGATCTACATATATGGCTTGCCAAGGTCTACTAGATACATTCGTAAATTTATTTATAACAACGTATTACTTTATTTATAACGCAGACCTTGGCTAGCCATATATGTAGATTTGAAGTCTTTTTTCGGGGAAAACGATTTCTCCATCATAATCCGATCCATCTGATCGTGGCTCGCTATTTTCACATATTATATGTGGTTTTGTTCAGATTTTGTTCACCAAACCTATCGAGAAGGGTATCAGAATGAAGGAAATTTTAGGGAGATAACTTAAATATATATGTATAATTTAATTTTGAATAATTAATTGGTAATCAATGTAAGTATCATACTGTCGCAGTCGGGTTTTCATTTTTTATAAACTTTAAGCTGAACTCTAAACACTTGGACAAAGCCGCGAGTATCAACTAGTATACCTATATGTCGAAATAAAGGTACGTTGACCTATCTAAATGTCTGTCTATTTGTTTGTGTTGTGAAGTGTTTGTCTAGAACTCTACGATTCATTGACGTGTAGAGCTCGGTCGAGTGGCAAATGTGTTGAACTACCACGCCAGTGTCGCGGGTTCGATTCCGGACAAGCATTTGTGTGATGAACATCGGTGTTTGTCGTGAGTCGATATGTTATTTTTAAAGGTCATTCGCTCTTTAAATAAGTGACTTAGGGTTACAAATTTAGTGTTGTTCTATTGAGTACATAATTGGCCGTAAATGCAGTTTAAAAAAAATATGACTAATCAAACATGCTAGTTTTTCCATTACGTGAGGAAACTTAAAACAGTAGTATTTTTTCATTTAGAATATTCTCAATTGGTATAATTTTGTCTGATATACCCTTAAATAAAATTAATTACGAATAATTATCATTAAAAACGGTAGTACGGTCGCTAAAGTGATGTTTTTTTATTCAAATAACATTAATTCCATGTTTCTAGGACTTAAAAGTATGTAGTTATGTGCACGAACTGGCGTAGTTTTGGTTAAAAAACAAAATGGCTGCCATTTCAAGGGGAGTGGGGTAGGTAATGGGGGAGGGGGGATTTACCGATAAAAAATAACCCCCTTAAATATCGGTAACTCAAGACGAAACACATTGTATAATTAGGATAGTTTTAATTAAGTAGGTTATTTTTTAAATATAATTAATAAATATAAATAAACAATAAATTAAACCACTTAAGATCTACCCATAATATAAACTACAAGTAGATTAATCACAGGAGAACACTGGCGTAAGCTGGCTGTAAAGATTACAGAGGCGACTGTACATTAGAGATTAAAATACCTATAATAAAATGGCCTTATAAGCTCACATTTAAAAAAACCATTTCAACCATAAAAGGTTATAAATATAAACTTTGAACAATATTATAATACCTTTTAAGGATATTTCAACTTTCTACCAGTTTGTGCAAATTCGTTACGAACAATAAAATAAAACGCGACCAGAATAAACCAGTACAGGGAAAGTATATCAATTCGCGAATTAACATCCTTTAGGAGAAATTCACTTTTTACTATCGCCTTATTCACATAATGCCTTCTTCCCGCGGCTCTGCTTGCATGACATGACTGAATGATCTGTCATTCAGTCATGTCATGCAACGCACAGGCAAAACCACTGGACGTAGCGACTTGAAATTTAGAGCATGTGTTAATCAATATATTTAGTAATAAATCCGCTTGATTCCTAAACAAAGGTATTAATTAACTTAACTTTAGTTTAGAACTTTAGTACATATTACTATATTATAAACCAAAGAGTCAACGAACAGAAAACCAAAGTTTAAAGATACGACACGTGTTTCGCCTCTACACGAGGCATCATCAGGAGGTGTGGACTCGCCGAAGTTCGAAACGAGAGTCATCTCTCGTTTATAATTATATTATCTTTGGTTTATAATATAGTAATATGTACTAAAGTTAAGGTAATTAAAACCTTTGTTTAGAAATCAAGCGGATTTATTACTAAATATATTTATATAATTTGTTGATATTTATGGATTTCCGCAAAGTAACGCCTGAATCAATCAATTATCTTAAATCAATATGTTGTATGAATGAATTAATGATTAATCTATCTCAAGTGTGGTTAGTTACAGACAGGTCTTATGTATAAAGTAGAGTTGTGTGGATGTATCAAGATGGGTAACAACAGTGTCAGATATTCTACTGCAGTGCAGTAATGTGTAAGGATTACTGAGTTCGTGAGATTACTGGGCTTTCGAGACTGACCATCAAAAAAGTCTCTAAGTGGACGAGCAGTAACAGTGTTGCACCAGCCTTTGTGAATCAAAGTCCTATGTGGCACTGTTCTGGTCATGAGCAGGTGTGATCTTTTACCATCAAGAGAGCGCTTAGCTCGTTTCTTCCTATATTTACATAAAACGAGCTTAAAGTTTATAAAAAAACTGAAAACACTTGGGTTATTGAGACGAATCTAACGATACCAAAATCCATCAAAATCCATCCAGCCGTTTGGAAGATACGAGTTAACACAGAAATTTACATACATACATACAAGATACGCGCGAAAAACATAACCCTTCCTTAGCAGTCGGGTAAAAAAAATGTGTTTCTTAGTATCATACTAATGCCTACTTTCACCAAACTGTCAAAGTCCCTAAGCAATTACTTTACTCGCTTGGTAGTTCTTAACAGTCCAGATTCTGATCGTTAAGAACTGCCAAGCGAATTAGATATAATTTTAATAGTATATGAGAATAAAAGGCCTATGGCATTTTCCAGCTCATTAACTATAACTGAATTTTAGCACAAACCGTTCTGTAGTTTCAGCTGCTTGAGCTTTGAATTTTCTTGAACGGTCATTGGTTCAAGATCTATGACCTGCCCATTCCTACTTGAAGTGTTGGATGGTTCAAATACTCAAGGTATGCTACTCCGGAAATTAATAACTACAATATATTTATAGGTACCTACGAATACTTATAATATATTTTTGCAACACTGACTTGCATCAATAGCCTATTCGCGTTTATCAATGTACATACTCAGATAATTTTAATTATTTTTAATTGGTCTGACTCAACAACTTAACTAACGAAATAACTCAAGTCACGATAACTTTCCTTATCGTAAAATTTATATATTTTAGCATATATTGGTCTATGCTTTTAGGCATACAATTGTGACGAAATGGATTAATAGAGATAGATAGAGAGTGAATTTAACTCGTAGATAAATTAATGATCTGAATGATAAATGGATGTTTGTGCCTCATTTACAGTAAAATCATTAAACCGATTGAGCTAAATATTTTAAACTTAAAAAGACATACTTTTTAAAATCAATACTACGCATCCGAAATCGCGGGAATCATGTAGTTTCAAGACAAAAACCTTGTTTGAAAGTCATTGATAGCGACAATATGGCGGCAATGACGCAAGCCCGTGTCTTACGTCACGTCAGATTTCCCGGAGTAGCATACCTTGTGTAATTGCTCCATGTCTTGGATGTAGGTTACAGTTATACCAACACTTCACCAAGTTCTCTACATACCTGTTTTACCATTAGAGAACCAATATTGGCTGCAAATAAGGTGAATTATTTTATTATTAAGAAAATAGTAAGGAAAAAGTAAGTAAGTTCTTACTTTGGTTTAAGTAAGTTTTTTTTATGATACTAGTGTAGGTATGTTTAGTACTCTGTGATGATTCTAACAAAATAGGTTGAAGTAGTACCTACCAAACCCACTATTTAGTAAGTATTTACTTAACTTTAGGTGTTGTGTGTGTTAAGTCCGCTGCATAGTATGTACCTAGGTTAATCTTATTTATAATATTGTTGTAACAATAATTTTAATATTGATATTTTTATTTAACGCCATCTATTTAAAGAACCTAAAACTAAAATATTTTTAGAATTTTTAGTCAAGTTAGGTTTAGACAAGCGTAAAAGTTCTCACTCATTCGCATAGATGGCACTTTTTAACGACGCCATCTAGCGTCGAGTAGTATTACTATCAGGTTCTAAGGTAAAAAGGTTATTTCATTATATTTATTTTGTTATAGCTTTAATACATAGATAGCGTTCTATTTAATTATGAATAATGCCTCAAACAAGGAAAAAAAGTTGAGATTATCGCCCTCAATGACAAGTTTTTTTTTTAATTTTGCTGTAATAACTACGAAAGTCACACATAAAACTCATGTAAAAATATTAATTTTAACTTATAGATAATTTTACCAGTAAAAGCATTTACTTACCCCTGATTTAAAATCAAGGGAATTTATAAATTCTGGGGTGCAAAATCCCCTTGATATACACATCATACATTAAAAATGTATGGTCTGGTGAAGTTATGCGATATTATCATTGTCATATTTTTTTATAATATAAAAAAATATATCATAATCAGCCTATAATGTTCCCACTGCTGGGACTCAGGCCTACTCTCGGCAGGAGAGCGAATGGGTCTTAATCCACCACGCGGACCCAAAGCGGATTGGTGGATGTCACATGCGATACAACATTTTTTTTTTCTGTCCTTTGACGTGCCGGTTTCCTCACGATGTTTTTCTTCACCGTTGCGAGAACGTGGGATGCATACATAGATTTTTTCGACCGAAAAAATCCATTTACGCATGACTGCCACCGGGATTCGAATCTGCGACCATCAGATCGCAAGGCAAAGGCCTCATCCACTCGGCCACCACGTCCTCTAAATAAAAAATATATACATAGAGGTTTTTAAATAAATAAATAAATCTGCAAAGCCACAATTATAAATTTATAAGTACTTAAAACACTGATAAAGCTAACAAATAGGTACTTACTATGTCGTGGACAATAGACAGCATACAAATACTTAGACCGCAGGTAATATCTAACAGTAATCTAAAATCTAGACTCTAGTGAAGACGCGCTTCTACAAATGCATATTTTTAATCCCAAATTATTACCACTGTGGATATGCACAGAGCTGATAAAACCATTTTTTTAAATAAATTAAATAATAATAAATAAATAAGCTATTGCAAATGTTTTTATTTATGTTATTTTGGTCTCCACGATAAGCCCCTAGATTTGATTTATTGTAGTGGATTGATAAAGGGTATATTGTGTCTTACTTTATAAATCTAATGTACAACAATAATCTAATAAAATATTAAATATTGAGTCGCCACGACTTATTTTGCATTTTGAATTAACAAAATTTATTTCTTAGTATGCACCTGCCTAGTGCCTACACTCCTTGAAGAACATACCTTCGAAGTTTCAAGTCTTTAAATTCATTGGTTGGCCTGTGCGTTGTCTGACAATCAGTCAGCACAAAGACTTTTTTAAAATTGATTATATAAACTATCTGCTGTCTTCTCTTCACCTTCGCCCGTGTGCTAAGAGTATCAAGATAAAAATAAGCGTTTGTCACTTACGAGCTCATCACACATTTTAGCTAAATCAGTTCAGTAGTTTTGGTTAGCTTATGATATATTATAAAGTGGTTCTATGGTGGTATTATCCGCTCTATACTTTCTTTGGCTAAGTAAATGCGGAGAAGCAGAAGCGCAATAACCCTGGATTTGTGAAAATCGCGGTCGCTGCGCAAGTGAGAATATACCCACTTTTGTAACTTTCCAATTATTTAAGTCAAGTTAAAATCATACAATTAAATATTTTAAAGCACTTACAAAAAAATGTAATCGTAAATAAAATATCTACTGACTATTTATGGCTTCTAAATAACTCAAAAAACTGGAACGAACATCTTTTAAAATTGTATTTTTTTTAAAAGGGCACTATGGTTAGCAAAATTTACCGGGTTTTCGAGTCACATAACCGATATTTTTTGAACCAAACAAGATCACTTTAATACAGCAGCAACCTATGAAATTAAAAGTTCTGTGTAGCGTTAGTTTCCGTCACTTTAAAACTTAAAAAAATCTTTTGAATTGAACCGCAACATATTTCATAATACCTCGTGATCCGGACATTATTGAAAATGCACATTTCCTGATCTCTTCGCAAACAATACGACTGCAGCATTCGCAACCTCCGACCAGACACAATGGCAATCGACTACTTTTCTACTTTGAATGTAACAATAGGCTAGCTTTTACATTATACGTGGTGAAAAAAGGGAAAAAATTGAAGAGTATATATTTTTTTTTCAATCAATTTGTTTTTTGGAAAAAAAATATTAAAAACTATTTTTTTAATAAAATTGATTATTTTTTTTATAATATCAACATAATTACATTAATGTTATAAATGTGTATGTATGTTTAGGTATCTAATTTATATACCCTAAAAATGTCTGAATAAATAACAATAATCTTCTTATCGTGTCCCTAGTTCCTTCGAACCAGTGTGGTGAAAGGATATCAAGTGCGCCTCGAAGAGGCTGCTTTCGTGCACTCGACACATGTTTTCGAACTTTAGGTTCTACGACATGCCGGTTTCCTCACGATGTTTTCCTTCACCGTTGCGAGAACGTGGGATGCATACACAGATATTTTCGACCGAAAAAAGCCATTTACGCATGACTGCCACAAGGATTCGAACCCGCGACCATCAGATCGCAAGGTAAGGACCTCATCCACTCGGCCACCACGTCCTATAACAATAATAATAAGTATGTATTTTATTTTTATTTTTATACCTATAAAATGCATGTATGAAAAAAGATACAAAATCATAATAAATGAAATAAAAATTACTATAAATAACTATTCTCCGATGGATAATAATCTTGTTGTAAAAATTGTTTAAAGATATTATAAGTAAGCAAACTTGCTCAAAATCACGCCAAAACTGTATAGTAAACGATAAAGACATAATATACCTATGACCTAAAAAGGGACATTCACAACACAAGTGATGTGTCCTATCAGTCGGAGCTCCATTCTTAGAACGGGAATCGAACCCGCGACCAAGATGTAACAGTGGTCGCATTAACCACTCGACCATCGTTTTTGAATTCTTTCCTCACTTTGTCATGTTAACCAACCGTTGAAAAGAAGTAGCTCATCTCTCTACTAATTACACACGTTCTAATGCAAAGTCACGCACGAAAACATGTATCGTACATTCGCCGCTAAAATTACTACAGAAATAAAATGAAAATAACTCAGTAGATTTTTTTTATGAAATTAGCAAAAAAACTTTATGAAATCGAATAAGCTATAGTTTCAAATGTACTTCATTAAGGCCAATCCTCAAATCCGAATTCCATACAAAATGATTCGGACAAATACTCAAAAAGTACGCCGTATTATAGTTATTTCTTCACACTATTCGTTTCGTCCATGTTTTTTGATTTCGTCAACAAAAAAAGTGAAAGGTTTCATACTTTAGTTTAGATTTTATACGTGTTTTTAAGTTAGTAACTTCAAATAATTAAGGTTTTACAAAAGCATACGACAGCCGACAATCGGACTGTTCTAGTGACCGTAGGCACCACTGACAAGTCACAGGGAAGCTAAATACGCAATTTTGTTCACTTCAACGACTTTTTTTTCAGTTATTTTGATTTGAAACTAAACTACTGAACTGATTTTGATAAAATTTCTGTGGGACCAATCTGAAAGTAAGGGAAAGTATCCTCTCAAACAAAATACGATTTTTTAGAGGTACATAAATAACAAAGTTCTGAAGTAGGTTAGGTAACAAACATTAAAAAATAAATGTTCAACCGAATCAGCAAATTATATAAATATATTTAGTAATAAATAGTAATTTCGTTTCGAACTTCGGCGAGTCCACACCTCCTGATGATGCCTCGTGTAGAGGCGAAACACGTGTCGTATCTTTAAACTTTGGTTTTCTGTTCGTTGACTCTTTGGTTTAGTTGAACTAAAGTTAAGTTAATTAAAACCTTTGTTTAGAAATTAAGCGGATTTATTACTAAATATATTTATATAATTTGTTGATATTTATGGATTTCCGCAAAGTAACGCCTGAATCAATCAATTATCTTCAACCGAATCGATAACTTCCTCCTTTTTCGAAGTCGGTTGAAAATGAGGAGGTTCTCAATTCGTTTAATTTTTTATTTAACGACTGTTACCTCAGAATTGGTTGTTTTTAAACCGATTAAAATTTGTTTTTATTTGAAAGGATATACTTCCAGAATGGTCTCATAGAATTTTCATGAAAATCGGTTCAGTACTTTGGTTTTGAAATCAAAATAACTGAAAAAATGTCGTTGAAATGAACAAAATGGCGTATTTTGCTTCCCTGTGACTTATCAGTGGTGCCTACGGTCACTAGAACAGTCCGATTGAAGTCGGCTGTTGTGTTTTTGTAAAACCTTGATTGTGTATTTGAAATCTGTTCAGTTGAAAACAGGAAATTCCCTTGAAAATACCTCTATTTCAATCATTCAATTGAGTAAATTAAATTGGATTGAATATCTATGTACAACGGCCACACACCTTGCGGCGATACACAGGTTGATAATGGCTGAATCATGCGCCATTTTGTAAATGTGGTTTCCAATGGTGGACAAATTCGATTATAAATGAATGAAACGAATAGTGTGAAGAAATTACTATAATACCGCGTACTTTTTGAGTATTTGTCCGAAACATTTTGTATGGAAATTTGCCTTGAGGATTCCCCTTAAATAAAAATGCATAATCACTATGTGTAAAGTACTTAAAATTATTTAATAATCAAGGTTTAACGTAACCATACAACAACCGACTTCAATCGGACTGTTCTAGTGACCGTAGACACCACTGACAAGTCACAGGGAAGCAAAATACGCAATTTTGTTCACTCCAACGACTGTTTTTTTCAGTTAGTTTGATTTCAAAAGCAATGTACTGAACTGATCTTCATGATTTTTTTATGGGGCCAATCTGAATGTAGGTAATAATAATAAATAATAAATATAAAAAAAAAACAAATCGGTTAGGTATACTTTTTTTCAGTTATTTTCTTTTTGAAAAAAAATTGTTTGAAAAAAAACTTTCTAATTGGTCCCATAATTTAGTCAAAATCAGTTCAGTAGTTAAGTTTTAAAATAAAAAAAACTGTAAAAAGTATAACCCTTCCTTCGCAGTTGGGTAATAAAATAAATATCAGCCCTCAAATTCTAAACAAACATTACTGTGTTCCTATTATACTTGTACCCCGATCTTGGTCTCATTAAAACATCATAACTTGTGAACTAAATATCTAGACATAATTTAGACATTTCTTCGCTAGGGCTGCCCCGCGACAATGGGCGAGGCGAGCGGATCTCACTAATTGGTACAGCCCTGGGCGACGTCGGATGCACATTTTTATGGATTGGAAAAGGTGTGGAGAGGGTTTTATAGATATTTTTTGAAGTGAAAACTTCTTTAGGCTGAGAACTTTATTTTGTGGTCTTCTTTAGGTTGAGAACTTTATTTTGTTGGTATTGAATGAGACTGTACCGTCATGCTCGGCTATGTAATGTTCAGGTAAAGTCGGGTTGACTAGCTTTGATAATTATCACTTCTGGGATGGGGTTATTTTAAATATTTATTTTTGTAGGTAATTTTGCATTATACTGCTCGGTGCTGCGACCTTATAATAATAATAGCTCATTATAATGAGCACAAACAGTTTTTTTTTCTTAATATTATTTGTTAATTATTTTATTATTAGTGCATTATAATGCTCGGAGTTGCGACCTATTAATAATAATAGATAGATAGATACATAGATAATTCTTTATTGCACACCACAAAACAAGAAAATAAACAGAAACGCAAACAATATAAAAAAGTGAAGCATGGGCTAAAAATAATAATAATAGCTCTTTATAATGAGCTTTAATAGTAGTTAAGTTAAGTTAAGTTAAGCATAATATATTACGCAGTACGCACACTGTGCAAGTTTCTCGCCGAAATTAGCTACAAGTAGAAAAAAATATAATTATACAAAATAATCAAATAGATATTGCCTGCTCATGATAAAAAAATAGGTTGTCTTTACAACAGTTTATAGTTTTTTTACTTTACAGTTAGTTTACGGACGATAGTTTAACGTGACTACCAGCGTAACGGGACAATAAGCGTAACCGGACAATGCATGCCGCCGGCGTTCATCGCTTTATTAGACGAGTCAGGTCAAAAAGCACTTTGCAGAAGACACATATTATGTACATAGAACCATTCAAAAATTATTATATGATTTAGGTATTCATTTATATATATATTTTTTTTTTACTTATTTTTTTGGTAACTACTCCACAGTTCTCTCTGTTCTGTCAAAGTTTATAAAAGTATGTTTCTGTTTAAATTCCTCGCGACAAAATAACATCCATAATGATGTTTGTATGTATGTTCGTAGTTGGGGAAACTTTCGAATTTCTTACTGACTTTTCAAAAATATTCTTGGACTAGATTTTTTTGAATTTATTGAATGAATTAAACCCGTGACTTTACAATTTAACGGTTTGAAAAACGATATTTAAAAGTGTTTTTTTTTAGATAAATATTGTCAAAACTAAAAAGGTAATAGTTTTTAGGATGGATGAATGGATAGATTGATAGATTCAATTCAATCACACCAAAACTACTGAACTGCCTGAAATTAAAGGTATTTAGATATTTGATTATAACGGGTATTTATCGCGCTCACCTCGTATGTTTTTGTGTCCCGACGACGTTTCGAGTGTATTGCAACAGCCGTGGTCACGGGCTGACTGGCGTATTGGAGCTACCGTCGCGGTGAAATGAGAGAACTACCCTCATTTTGGTCGTTAAATAATCAAATAACTATGTGTGATAATCGCGAAAGTCTACGAAAAACTAAGGTATTTAGAGTTTGAGAGCTAAAACAACACAGGGTTATGATAAAAACATTATGTTACTCGTTGTAAAAAAAAATGGTTGTCTGTAAAGTTGGTTTACGGACGATAGTTTAACGTGACTACCAGCGTAACGGGACATTAAGCGTTACCGGACAATTGGCGTTACCGGGCATTGACGTCAACGTTTTAGTGCTTGCAGCCGGCGCGGTGGCGTTCATCGATTTATTAGAACAGTCACGTCAAAAACCCAATAGGTATCAATGTTACTCATTTAGGTGTTACTCATTAGGAACCCACGGAAGTACCTAGGCTACATTTTTTCAATTCATTATTACGCGAGAAAAGCCGCGGGAACCAGCTAATAAATTATAAGTAGGCAGTACTTAGATAAGTAGGTAAATGTTTAGAAGTGCGAGTCACTCGCAGTGTATTAAGGGACACCTGAGACGACGCTCGGTTTCACCGATACTTAACCAGTGGTTTAGTGTTAACCAAATGACAAAATCGTTTGCGTTGCGAATCAAAAAATTTAGTTACTATATTACGCACTCAGCTTAGCTTAACTCTTAGATTTGACTATAGTCTCCAAGTTAACGTCCACTGGTTAAGCTTGTAGGCTGTCTATCATTCAGTTAGTTAGACCAAGACGAGAATTTGATACCGCGCAAGTGATGTAGATATAAATATCTAAGTGTCGAAAGTATTAAGTATGATTTGAACATTTAGCTCAACATTTTATATAATTATTATTTCATAGCTAATTTTTAAAGTTACTCACTCAACTACCTTTTGCATGTCATCTTCACCTATAATTACAGTGGCACTTGGCCTGTTATGTATCATATTCCTGAAAAAAATATTAGTGTACACTGTGTTGGCGATCAAAAAATTAAATTAAATAAAGTAAAAAATGGCGGCATAATTTCTGCAGGCAGGTTTTCATAGTCTAATTTTGTAAATAATAATAAAAATTAGTAATTTATACAAGGTTACATATTGTTAAGTCAAACCTGATACCAGTTTGTTCAGAATCAGTTAATCGATTAAAATAATTGTCTTATTGAACCTCCCTTCAAATTAGTCCCAAATATTAAGAAATCTTTTAAATTTGGTTACCATTCATTACTTGCTACTTACCTACTATGTTCGTAGTAATGCGCAAATGCGAAAATATCCCTGCGAAAAGTCCAAACATGTTTTTGAAACGATAGAAATTTAATTTAAATTTATTTTTCTAAAACTAACGGATTTCTTTAGGATAAGATTAAATTAAATACTGAATAACAGTCCTAAGAGTGATTTAACGGCCGCTAACCACTGACCGTTAACCGTTAGTGCAGCCCGCCCGTTAATGGCGCGACTGAAATGTAAAAAGTTTTCCCGCCATATTTATTTAGACCATTAATTAGACATGGATTTAGTGGCCTAGTGGGAGCCAGGCGCAATTTTACTAGTTTATAATGGGTTCTTATTCTGGATCGTACAAAATAATCAAGGTCATATATACGACAACCCACTTCAATCGACCTATTCCTTAGTCGGACTGTTCTAGTGACCGTAGGCACCACTGACAAGTCACAGGGAAGCAAAATACACAATTTTGTTCACGACTTTTTTTCTTTCAGTCATACTGATTTAAGGCTAATCCTCAAATCTAATTCCATACAAAATGTTTCTGACAAATACTCAAAAAGTACGCCGTATTACAGTAATTTCTTCACACTATTCGTTTCGTCCATGTTTTTTGATTTCGTCAACAAAAAAAGTGAAAGGTTTCATAGTTAAATTTAGATTTTATACGTGTTTTTAAGTTAATAGGGTTAATTTTAAAATATAAATTCAACTTTTCAACACGGAAATTTGCATTGAGGATTCCCCTTAAAACCTAAACTACAGAACCGAATTCGATAAAATTCTATGACACTGATCTCAAAGTATATAATCTCTAAAAAAAAGTTTTTTTAAAATCGGTTCACAAACAACAAAGTTAACAAAACAAACAAACATTTCAAAAAAATAATTTAACCGAATTGATAACAAGATAATTGATTGATTCAGGCGTTACTTTGCGGAAATCCATAAATATCAACAAATTATATAAATATATTTAGTAATAAATCCGCTTGATTTCTAAACAAAGGTTTTAATTAACTTAACTTTAGTTTCTCTCGTTTCGAACTTCGGCGAGTCCACACCTCCTGATGATGCCTCGTGTAGAGGCGAAACACGTGTCGTATCTTTAAACTTTGGTTTTCTGTTCGTTGACTCTTAAGTTAATTAAAACCTTTGTTTAGAAATCAAGCGGATTTATTACTAAATATATTTATATAATTTGTTCGAATAGATAACCTCTTTTTTTGAAGTTGGTTAAAAATGAATGTGTTTCAGTAATATTTTATTTTTGAAGTAGAAAGTAGTTCAAATATTTCATAATAGGCCCGATGCTTTTGACTGAAAAATGTACAAAATATACAAAAACGTAGAGAAATGTGCAAACTTTCGGCATTCACTTCACATTAGAGTAGGGATGGGGTGTTGTCGATAATACCAATTAACTGCGGATTGTTGTTTAAGAGGATATGTGAAACTGCCAGAAATGACAGCTGCCGAATTGTAAGACAGTGATAGCGCAATTAGACACCTTACCCCGAAGGAAGAGGTTAGATATAGATTTTTGTCGCGCAAAAGTAACGGACTTAAGCGACAAATGATAAAACATCATATTGCTTTTATTTATTTTTTTATTTTTATTTATTAGAACAACAAACAATTACACTAATATATAAACTATAAGCAGTCTTAGGTATTTATAGTATTACTTGTAGTGTAATCAACCCCGTTGTACACATGTTACTAAACATAATGGGCTATTATTTAGGTAAGTAGGTAAAGTACATTATTAAATTATGTAAGTAGATAGTAGTAGGTATCCTATGAAAACATTTACCTGATAAGTTACTATAGAGTAATCTAGCTACAACAATAATTATAATTAACTAGGTGCGCTATGATAGTCAGACGTGATCTGGTTTATGGCTTTCTTGAACGAAGCAGGTGACGTTGCAAAGAATTCAAGTTCTGAGAAATGAGTATTGAATGTGTTTGTGATTCTATGCAAAGGTGCTCGTTCACCTGCGTTCGTTTTACAGGGAGCGTGTGCAAACAACTTACGTTTACAGGTAGCACGTGTTGTTGAGCGGTATGGTACATATATGCATATTTGGTTTACAAGTTTGTTACAATCAAATTTACCATGACAAAGATTGCTTGAAAAGTATTGAATTTATAAAAAAAATCCTATTACATTTATCTAAGTTCTGTGATTACTCACTCAATAGTATAAAAATAAACCGTAAATATTCTCTCAATTCGGAGGATGGATGTAAATCAGATTTAAAGAGGGTATATTTCAAAAAATAAATCTATCGAGAAAAGTTTCACCAATCGTGTTTCTGTCTTACATTTATTTAGATTATATCCTCAAGTAATGACTGTATTAACATCAAGTTTGTAAACTGTACCGTTACCGAGTAAGAATGAAACGCAGCGACTCCAAATTTTCACATGGCCTCCGTTCGTACTGCAGCGTTCCGCGGTCACTATTCGGAAAGTGTTTCCAACTTAGCCTGATTTACGCTGAATCTTTGCCAAGATTCGTTTTTTTTTACTTGTGTGTTGTCCGTGACTGCCGTTAGTACTACTTATCGTGTCTTCTAATTCTTTCGAACCAGTGTAGTGAAACGATTTCAAGTGCGCCTCGAAGAGGCTGCCATGAACGTGAACTGCCATGAGTGAAAAACAACGATTGAATACTTCTATTAAGTTGAAATAAATAGTCGTTTCAATCAATGGTTTTGGCGTGGTTGAGGACTGAACATTAGTTAACCTATCTATCCACCCCATTTTCGCAAACTGCCTTTAAATATGTTGCTCCATAACTCAATAACTTCATCGATAACTATTTTGTCGACACTGTCCCATCTCTATCTACATTTCAGCTACTTCAACCATCGCGTTCGAAATTTCCTATTCACGAAAAAAAAAACGCTTTTTTTATTATTTTTCACTTCGTAGTCCATACAAACACTTGTTTCATGCGAAATTATAAAAATATTTTTACCTTCCATAATGTTTCAGTTTTCAGTGCACGAAGAAATTTCAAATATGTTTAAAGTATAAAAATTATTTAATATTTTAAAATGCAAGGCAAGTCTATAATTTATAAATCAATGTACTTCAATATTTTTAAATATATAGGTAAGTACCTATATATTTATTTATATTTGTTACCGATTGTTACTCTGTTGTTTATAAACCGATTTGAAATATTGAAAAAATATGTGGTAACAATACTTAATTTTTATCCTATCCTACTTCCTACTTATATTATAAACGCGAAAGAATTTAAGTATAGATGGATGGATGGATGTTTTTTACTCTTTCACGTAAAAACTAGTGAATGGATTTTAATGAAACTTTACAATAATGTAGCTTATACATCAGAATAACACATAGGCTACAATTTATAAAGATACCTGCGCAGACGAAGTCGCGGGCACCAGCTAGTATTTAATAAAATTGAATTGAATTTATTTACTCTCCGTTTCGAATCAATAAGATTTTTAAAGTAATAGGTATAGTAGGTACTCACTTTCAGCTTTTGAAGAACACAATTCGAAATTAGTTGAAATTGTAGGGTGACCTTCATACAAAAAGTAGTAAGTACTTTTTTGCCTATGATGATTTCCTGTCATTAGTCTGTGCACGCTCGCTTCCCTCGCGTGCAGGCACAAAAAAAACCTAATAACCTACCGTCACTTAACTCTTATCAACCCTAGATGGTTTTCTGTCATTAGGCTGTGCAGCTCGCTCGCTTAGCTCGCGTGTAGGCGCAAAAAACCTAATAACCTACCGTCACCCAACTTTTATCTGGATCGAAATTTTAATCATTCTAACCTCTTGCATGACGGTCGTGTCCTTTAAAAGCACCAGATTCCATGGACACCTTAGTGTTTTTTAAGTCATTTTACAAACGGCGGTTGAATGGTCCACCAATGTTGTGGCTTATTACAAAATGCCGAGGCAATTTACAATTTGCCTTCGGCATATTACAAAACAGCGAGCGTTTGTAAACGGACGACGCCGCGCCGTTTGTGAAATGCCGAGTTATACAATATGCCTGCGACATATACATAATATAATGATTGGTGCTCCATATACCTACATAAAGTATAATTTTAAACGCCTCTTTTAATGTTGTGTTTATCGTTACCATGGTGAAGCCACACCTCAAAATATTTAACTACAGGTCCGAAGGTAAGGGTGTGGTCATTTACAAAGAAGATTAGCGATTGGTTCGTTGTAACAGGCGTGTATTTTACCATCGGTAGAATCATGAAGATTTTTGACGATTGTATTCGTATCGAATCCGTTAAAAAAAATCAACAGTTTGTTTGAAGTTTTGGAGATTACCTACTTATTTTTAAGATTTTTTTTGTGATCAAGGCTCAGTAATCGTTCATGATTTTGACAAGCGTATTCGGATAGAATCCGTTGAATAGTTATCAGCTTCTATGTAATTTTGTCAACTTCTTAAAAAAGAGTTGATTTCAATCTGACGGATTTCATACGAATATGCTTGTCGAAACCTACTTGATTAGATTAGGTACGGTTGTAGTTGAAAAAGCCAATTTTTATAATCAGTATTAAAAGTTTGATCATAAGAGCGATATTTATCGCTTTTTATATATATTATGACATTCTGTAGTAACATAAGTACCATTTATAGATATCAACAAATTATATAAATATATTCTGTTCTTTGACTCTTTGGTTTAGTTGAACTAAAGTTAAGTTAATTAAAACCTTTGTTTAGAAATTAAGCGGATTTATTACTAAATATATTTATATAATTTATGGATTTCCGCAAAGTAAAGCCTGAATCAATCAATTACCATTTATAGAGTTTAGTGAATACTGCTAGGCTCATTGTATCCACCATCCTTCTGTAAGAAGCTGTTTGCATTCCTTTAAATATAAAATAAAATTCATTTAATGTACAAATAACTACTCGTTTGCAACTTCGTTTGCGCTGCGTATTTTCAAAATTATTTTTCTTATTCCTCCTTAGTAGACTCAGTTTCAGCTTTTGACAAACACATCCTCCAAGTTTCAAGTCTCTGGATTTGTGGTTTTGCCTGTACTTTGTCTGTCAGTCAGGACAAAGCCCAGATTGATGATAAGAGGTGCTACTCAAAATCACATACAAATTCCATATTTACTACTCGTATTTATGTAAGTGTTTCCAATAAATAGAGCGAGGAGTGAATACAGTCAAAGATTGGATGAGAAGAGCCGGAGACTGGACTCATTTGCATTGCTATTCTATCCTAGGTTGATAATATTACTTTAGGGATTCAATAAATAAAACATAATCCATAAAAGCAGTTTTTTATTATATTGTAAGGAATCAAGTTCACATATATTTATTATGTTAATATTAGGTGAGAGTAAAAAATGTTACCTTAAAAAAAATTCAAGATAAATTATGCAAGTATGATGTAGAGTACCTACCTAGCCTACTTATTAAATCAAATCTACTTGATTTATTTTGACTATGTTAACAGTATTGTTATTCAAATCTTTTAATAATTAGTTCTTTGTATCATTCAATGCTTTCCTTAGTGCACTTTTAGCCAACGTTTCGTATTTTGGTCTCACTCTCCATCCCAAGGTTGCCTGGAAGAGATCGCTGCTTAGCGATAAGGCCGCCCATTGTACATGCTCATTAATTATCTTGTATTTATCTTTAAGTTTCCTGGTACAATAAAGAGTTTTCATTCATTCATTCATTCATTCATTCAAAAAACAAAAAACTATGTTTTTAGGTACCTAAGTAATTTGTATGTAAAATTACCAAGTGGGTAAGTACCTAATCCTTTTTTTTTTGCTAGACAACGGTAATTTAAATTACAATATATTAACAGAGTCTAACATTTAAAAGACTAGAAGAGATTATGATTATTATTCAAATAATATACTGTGCCAAATAAATAAATAAATCATAAATAATAATAATAATAAATCTCCAGGTAGGTAGTTATACCTACCAAGTACCAAGTAATAAATAGATAGATACATTTTATTCTGTATTTCATACTGATATTTTTTTTTCTTTATTGTAAATGATCTTAGACATACTTAATTTTTGGAATTATAATTTATTTAATTTTAATGTATTACTTAATTTATTTAATTAATAAAATCTAACAAAATGCTAATACATAATTATGATTATAAAACTAAAATTACATAGCCAGCTATTAAGAGGATACTTATGTGAAACTGTCAGAAATGACAGCTGCGAAATTGTAAGACAGTGATAGCGCAATTAGACACCTCACCCCGAGAGAAGAGGTTAGATATAGATTTTTGTCGCTCAAAAGTAACGGACGTAAGCGACAAATGATAAAACATCGTATTGCTTGAAAAGTATTGAATTTATAAAAAATCCTTTTACATTTATCTAAGTTTTGTGATTACTCACTCAATAGTATAAAAATAAACCGTAAATATTCTCTAAATTCGAAGGATGGTTGTAAATCAGATTTTAAGAGGGCCTATTTCTAAAAATAAATCTATCGAGAAAAGTTTCACCAATCGTGTTTCTGTCTTTTTATTCATTTATTTAGATTATATCCTCAAGTAATCACTGTATTAACATCAAGTTTGTAAACTGTTCCGTTACCGAGTAAGAATGAAACGCAGCGGCTCCAAATTTTCACATAGCCTCTTAAAAATTAAAATTTTAAATAAAGCTCGATACGCAGATCGACTAAACTAGGTAGGCAGTAAATAACCGACGTCGTCTCCTACAAATTATAATTATTACACAGAATTTAGTTCACTATCCACGGGCAAAGTACTAGATTGTATTTTATAAGCCAGACAAATCCTATTTTTACAAACTAATTTATTTATTTCTTAAAGTAAAGTTACTTTCCAAACCTCTAAAATTCTTAGCAGTCTTGGTATCCCTCGATGATTTTGCATCAGATCATGCCCTTATCAGTTCTCCGTCCAGTCGTCTACATACACGGGGCTGGAGAAATGAAAAGGGCACAAAACTGAGCATTTTCTATTTATTTCCATCCAATTTCTTCGCTTTTAAATTAATTTTCTTTCATTTTCCTTCATTCAGGTGCCGCCATCTACCGGGAATGGTATGAGTTCAGTCTTCATACAAGTTCTGCCATCTAGTGGTGAGTAGCACCGATTAGTTTAGATGGTCGTCAACAGATGGCGCAATTAACAATCCGGCATTTTATATGTGATGATAACACAAGTTAAAATGCAGAATTGGTTGTTTTCAGTGTTGTGAAAGTACCTGAAACATAGAAAGATTCCATAATTAGGTAACATAATTAAGGTTTTCAAAAACATACAACTACCGACTTCAATGGGACTGTTCTAGTGACCGTTAACACCACTGAAAAGTCACAGGGAAGCTAATTACGCAATTTGCTTTACTGCGACGACATATTATTTAGTTATTTTGATTTAAATACTAAACTACTGAACCGATTCTGATGAAATGTATAATATTTTTTATGACATTTATTTTTATATCGGTTAAATAACCAACAAATTCCTTAAGTAACCAACTTAAAAAGAAAATAACTACCGAATTAAAAATCTCCTCCTATTTAGGGTTAACTTTAGCAATTTTTGTCTACTTTCACCAAACTGTCAAAGACCCTAAGCAATGACATAACTCGCTTGACAGTTCTTAACGGTCAGAATCTGTACTGTTAAGAACTACCAAGCAATAAAATAATTGCTTAGGGACTTTGACAGTTTGGTGCAAGTAGCCATTAGTAACATCCACAACAACCCTAGGTAGTTTTTTTTATGTAAACTTACCTAACCTACTCATACAATACCGTGTTTTTCTTATCTGTATTCCTTCCCCCATTGTACCTACAATAAGAGAGAATATCAATTAAGACATAATAAAAAGAAAATGGCGGGCAGCCAAGACATTGTAAGGAACCTAATTAAAATTGTCAAAATATAAAAGCTTTTGCAATAATTGTGCTATTAAGTTTTTTTCAAAGAATGAGACATTACCTACTGAAATATGATTATTTAATTTGAAAGTAAGTACTTATTATAAAGAATGGCAAGTTCAAGAAGACAATTCTAATTAAGTGCATTTTTAAATTAAAATAATACAGTCCACTTTACTGTCCTCTCTGCATACAACATATATATTTAATTAATTAGATAATAATATTTCTAATTATTATCTAAAAATTATAAATAATAATTATATAGATAATTGAAGACCGAAGGCCTAAACCATGCCATTTTATCCGAGACTTTTTTAAGTAGAATATAAAATAGGCTTCAGGAACGAATTTATTATTCCCATCTGTCACCCTGCTCAGTCCGCCTAGGGTGACAGAGGGGCCAAAAACGTTCTATCTGTCAAGATAATTGATTGATTCAGGCGTTACTTTGCGGAAATCCATAAATATCAACAAATCATATAAATATATTTAGTAATAAATCTGCTGTCGCCGAAGTTCGAAACTCTCGTTTCGAACTTCGGCGAGTCCACACCTCCTGATGATGCCTCGTGTAGAGGCGAAACACGTGTCGTATCTTTAAACTTTGGTTTTCTGTTCGTTGACTCTTTGGTTTATAATATAGTAATATGTACTAAAGTTCTAAACTAAAGTTAAGTTAATTAAAACCTTTGTTTAGAAATCAAGCGGATTTATTACTAAATATATTTATATAATTTGTTGGGTTCTATCTGTCCCCCTTTTAGCAACAGGGTGACAGATGGAACTTTTATTATTTGAAAAAGTTCTGCCAGGCAGCTATTCAACTATTTTATTCCTGTCTGTCCTGTCTGTCACCCAATAATATAAAATAGTACCTAGATATATGATGATTCACACATAAAAATAGGTGAATACATTTAGTCAAACTAGTATAATGTAGGACCGAAATTCGAAATTGAAAAAGCATGAAACCTATTACAAACTGAATCTCTTTGAGCCGATTTTATGAGCATTTATTTTTTTACCCTTGGGCCTAAAATGCAGTTTTATTCCCCCTGGCTCGGTACATAAAATTCAACTATACGAGCATGAGAAGTGAAAATAACATTTTTTTTAATTTTTTTTCATTAAGTATAGACTATTATGTAATTGATATCAAAAAGTTTATAATGGATAATCAATTGATTTAGAACAACAAAATATTACATAAACCATTACCTAATGGATGCTTATTCAAAAACCATTAAGTAAAAAAACCATACCATATTTTCCTAATCGCAATTTCCACTTTACAATTTCAATCTCAAATAAATACAGTCCAGTTTTCAGCGGTAGGCAAGCTGTCGCCAACACGGCCACTCCATTTGTTATACGACCGCGCGCAACGACGCGTAGCGTATTTCTCATGCGACGCCTGATTGGATGCCTCGGCAGACGGGGACTTAGGGTGCCATTCCAGCAGAGATGTGCTATACTGCTATGCTGCGAAGATGTGAATTCTACGCTACGAAAATATGTGACCGTTTCCACCAATACTAAGCTTTGTAGCTGTGCGAGGAAGATCATGATGATCAGATGCGCTATGAAGATGCGCCGCCGCAAAGTAGCTTTTTTTTTTTTTTTTATAAACATTGACACACTCACACCCCTGCACTAGGATTCCCTGTGTCGCAGGTGGCATGGACACATACAAGACATCACAACATCCAAGACCCGAGTACAAACATTTGTGTTCGTCACACAAATATTTGCCCCGGCCGGGGATTGAACCCGGAACACTAAGCTTCGTAGGCAGGGTCACTACCAACTGAGCCACGGTGTCGTCAAAGCGCGCGAGAAAGATGCGCAGCTCGAGCTATGAGATGTATCGATAGTAGGGAAGCGGCATAGCAGGCATCCATAGCACGCATCCATAGCACGCATCCATAGCACGTATCCATAGCACGCATCCTAAGGGTGCTTTTCCACCAGAGATGCTATGGATGCGTTTGATATCCACCAATCATATTTATTGGTGCACATAGCTTAACACAGCAATTCATGGCCCACCCTGTATAATATATTTATTATAGCTACGCGTGTGACGGGCTTTACACATTTTACGAATGGCTTTATATCCAAGTCCTGTGTAGCACTGTTCTGGTTATAGATAGGCGTGATTTCATCAGGAGAGTGATGTCTCGTCACATAACAAAATTAAATAGAATACCGTCCACTTTTCCTGACCTTTGCAAGCAACTTTGGACATTTCACTTGATAATAATTGTCTAGTCAATGGTCACGTTTATGGGGTAAATTTTTAGATATCTTATAAATGTTTAATGATTATTCTCATTATATTTTTAAAAGTACTGTATTATTGAGTTATTTAATGTTTACCAAGTTGAAATGCTGTTATTACAAGCACTGCTTCCGGAGGTACTCAAAAACTTTAAAACATAAAAATAAAAATTATCTAATTTATTATCATTGAAGGTTTTATCAAAAATATTAAAAACATTTAAATAAGATACACAACAAAACAATATTAACTATTTTATTTCTTAACTAGATGAGTTTTTGTTGCGAATTAGTCTTAACTTCTTGACGGAAATGTCTAGTCTCTACGTCCAGCGGTTTGGCCTGTACGTTGTCTGTCAGTCGGTCAGTCAGTCAGTCAGTCAGTCAGTCAGTCGGTCAGTCAGTCAGGACGAAGCCTTTTGTATAGATTGATGATTAAACTACGAACATTAAAATCTAAGAAAATCAATTCTTACGTTTTACAAGTATAAAACCACTTCAATTTAAGGTCCAAATCCAAAAGCCACATTATTGAAACAATACAGGAAATACATGTTGGATGGGTGACCGCGGTTGGGACCGCAATGGAACCGATCGCATCGTAAATCTCAGGGCCGTTGGACACACTCGCCGAATCACGGGCGTTTGAACACTGTTGTAAGGGATTTTCAGGACTCACAGGGAAGTTAAATACGCAATTTCGTTCACTTCAACAACATATTTTTTCAGCTATTTTGATTTCAAAACCAAAGTACTGAACTGATTTTCATGAAATTTCTGTGGGACCAATCTGGAAGTATTATACTTTAAAATAAAAAAAGAATTTTACAAATCATTTGATAAATTAAAAAGTTCTGAGGTGATGAGGTGACATAAAAAAAACAACCAAATTGAGGAAAAATTCTCTTTTTTGGAGGTCGGTTAAAAATACAATGTGGCAATTACGTTATGTATTTTAGTTAATATATACACAGCACAGGATTGTAGCTGGCTTCTAACCAGAGTTTCAATCGCATTATTCGAAATAAAAACTTTTAAACTGTTAAAAATACAAATGGTTATAACAAGGTTTTACAAAAACATACAACAACCAACTTCAATCGGACTGTTCTAGTGACCGTAAACACCACTGACAAGTCACAGAGAAGCAAAATACGAATTTTTCACTTCGACGATATATTTTTTTCAGTTACTTATTTGATTTGAAAACTAAACTACTGGACCCATTTTGATGAAATTTCTATGGGACCAATCTGAAAATATATCCTCTCGAACATAAAAAGTATTTTTTCAAATCGGCTTATAAACAACAATGTTCTGAGGTAATAAACATAAAAAATGACCGAATTAATCTTCCTTTTTTTGAAGTCGTTTAAAAAAACGGAATGGAGAATAATAAATAAAAAAAAAAATATAAAATAATTAAAACATTATATTCTACATTTAGTGATACGATAAGACGAAGAAGCGCGATTGTATTATTTTTTCTTCTAAGTTAATTTTAACGATAGTTAACTTCGATTTTAGGGAATAGCGTTTAACTATCCCTCTGGGCAATATGTAGAATTGACGTAAAATCCAAAGGCAAAATATTTAAATCCAAACAATGCATGATAAATTGTATTTTAAAGTTAATACACGTAAGTTAGGTGAATAATGACGCCTGTCAGGAAGTCTCATTAAGTCAGTCTTTGACAAGGGTCTGCTATCTGTTATGTTAAGCGAAGCCACGTGCATTGGACTAGTTAGGTACTATATAAAGAAAATATTAAAATAAGTTAGGTACCTATAAGTTAAATAAAGTTCCTATTAAAATTAAGATTATTTGTATCGCGGCGCCTTATCAAGGTTCATGTAATATTTTTATTTATGTATGATTGTGAAATAAATAAATAAATAAGTAAGTAGGTATATTTTTGGGTTATACTCAGTGGCATCTGTTCCATTGTTCTCGAAAAATAAAATTTCATACATTGATTCGTAAGTCTAAAATTGTGTTGCTAAAGGTTGCAACACAATTTTATCTAAAACAAATAGTTTTTTTAAATAATAACTAGATTGCTATACTCTAACAGGGTCTTTATATTTTAAGCACTTAGTAATTAGTTTCCAACTGTATCTAGGCTTAAGTATAAGGTGCAATAAAAACATTTGAATTTGAATTTAGTTATGTGGCTGTACATTGTAAATATTATAATACTCTGAAAACATCTGAAAACAATCAAGTTTTTCCAACAACATACTACAAACGAATTCAATTAGAGATAAAGAAATTTTATTTGCCAAAATACAAGTACAATAATATGCTCTCAAATAAATTGGTGTCCTAATTATGTTTTATCTTAATTTTGGCGTGCAAATTCTGTCATATGTCTAAGTAATTATTTAATAGAAAAGAGAGTGTAAATATATCTATGTCCGTATCAATTTATAAAAATTAAGTTTATGACCCAATGTGTTTGTGTCCCTGACGTTAAAAAAATCGTTTACTGAATAGAAAAATTTTTCAATTAGGCAGTTTTTCAATTTTACTGAAAATAAGGTACCATTTAATTTTTTTAAACTTGTTGGTAACTTATTAAAAACCTTGCAGCTCATGTAATATTTTTGACTGAACACTCACAGGGACGTAAAATACGCAATTTCGTTTACTACAACGACATATTTTTCAGTTACTTTGATTTCAAAACCAAAGTACTGACTGAACTGATTTTCATAAAATCTCTATGGGACTAATCTGGTAAAAAATACAACAGTTGATAAATGAAAAAGTTCTGAGGTGATGAGGTGACATAAAAAAAACAACCAAATTGAGAAAAATCTCCTTTTTGGAAGTCGGTTAAAAATACAATGTGGCAATTACATTTTGTATTTTAATTTTTATAAACATTAAACATTTAAAGGCACAATATAAAAAAAAGTCTTGTACATAAGTATTTTTTGGAACTTAAATGTCACTTATAAACCTTCCAAATTAAAAATTGATTTAAGGCAGAACCAATAACGACCCTTAATGGCCCACCCGGGGTCATTCCATCTTATAAATGACCTCTTATGACCTCTCCCTGTCGCTTCTAAGTACTTTCGGTAATTAATAGGTGGTAATAGAAAACTTGGCTGAACATCATATTTTTATATTGTATTAATAATAACTAATAGGTACCCATGGTTTCGTTTGCGTATTAATAGAATAAAGAATAAGATAAATTTTTTTTTTTTTTTTTTTTTAATTTTACCTAAGTAAACAGTTCTTGAGGACTTGAGGACGTGGTGGCCGAGTGGATGAGGCCCTTGCCTTGTGATCTGATGGTCGCGGTTTCGAAACACGGTGGCAGTCATGCGTAAATGGGTTTTTTCGGTCGAAAAAATCTATGTATGCATCCCACGTTCTCGCAACGGTGAAGGAAAACATCGTGAGGAAACCGGCATGTCGTAGAACCTAAAGTTCGAAAACATGTGTCGAGTGCACGAAAGGAGCCTCTTCGAGGCGCACTTGAAATCCTTTCACCACACTGGTTCGAAAGAACTAGTGACACGATAAGAAGAAGAACAGTTCTTAATTTTATTAAAATCGACCCCATGGCTCCTAACAACATTTTTCTATAACAACCATATTCAAGCCTAAATTTTTAATCACGACACGGAAAAATACGCATAGTCAGTTGCCGTTACTGAACACATATACAAAAAACTTAAAAAAATTAAGTCGATTTTTTTTTCAAAATAAATATGTTTAAAATTAGATAACTGTTACCGTTAGTGGTTTTCCTATGGCATTCGTCAGGCGGTACCCATATTGCTAATAATTTAAGCTTCATTCATCGTTTGGCAAAACCGGGTACCTAGCTCGAGCCAGCTCGCCGCAGCTCGGCTCGGGCGCCGCACTCGCGCCACTGTCACTCGCACATTTTGTAGAAACCCAAAATTTTGACTACACACAGATACAATGTAGTACCCCTTGAATTTATGAAATTTAAATTTAAAAAAAAAAAAATAATGTGAGCATTAAACATCCATCTATCCATCAAATATTATCTGCCTATTTTCTTATTTTCATTGCAACCCTTTCAGCACTTTCGGCGTGAGTATCAAGTACATTATTCCAAGCCGGGCATGAATGTTGAATTCACATTCCTCTCTCCTTTGAAACTATGATACATCGTAGCGTGCTATGAAATTAATCAGTACCAATTTCGCTCCCTTAGAAGCGCCCATAGTACAGTCGCCTGCAGTTAGATTTCTACGCCACTGTTTAAAAAAAAACAATAATTTTGTCACTATTAAATTATGCCATAAGTATATTAAGGCCAATCCTCAAATCCGAATTCCATACAAAATGATTCGGACAAATACTCAAAAAGTACGCCGTATATAGTAATTTCTTCACACTATTCGTTTCGTCCATGTTTTTTGATTTCGTGAACAAAAAAAGTGTAAGGTTTCATACTTTAATTTAGATTTTATACGTGTTTTTAAGTTAGTAGGGTTAATTTTAAGGAGTTCTGGCGGGAACGTGAGAATGATAAATGTCGATGGCATTGTTGGTAATGGTGTTGATTTTGTTGGTACAAAACTAACTAAAACTTGTATTACTAAGTGAGTTTTTAATTATATTTTAAATTTAATTACAAGCATTACATTTATTTAGATTACATCCTCAAGTAATCACTGTATTACACTGTATAACATCAAGTTTGTAACCTGTACCGTTACTGAGTAAGAATGTAACGCAGCGACTCCAAATTTTCACATATTATCCTCTTAATCAAATTTAATGGCTGTCATCATTTTGAAAATTTTGTACGTATACTTCTTAGTGTAGACGACTGTACTAAAATAGTGCATTGAACGATGTTGTGTCTGGCACAGTCCACTTGTTAGTGATGTACATTTGATTCCCATTTCCCATCGAGTCACAGCCAGACACAGTGTTACTGAAAAATTGAGATTTTTACTTTATTTAATAAATAAAATACAATTATTTAAGTAAGTATCGTTATTCTTATTATTCAATTATCTATATTTATCTTTCAAATATTTTATTGTTTAAGACGACATTTACGATGAGTTTGTTTTAATTTGTACCTACATATACGTATAGGTAGGTAAGTACTTATTTCGTTTTCTATTTAAGTTCGTTCGTTTTTAAGTTTAAGTTTATGCCTGACAAGCATTTATTTTTAATTTTCAGTGAAAGAGAAAGTTTGTCAAAGTAAATCGCGTATTTTTTAATTATAGGTAATACGTAAATGGACGGACTCTTGGAATTAGGATCATTTCGCATCCCTACCGTATCGTATGCACTCAACAGCTAAATTGATGGTCCCGCCTCACAATGTTTATGTATGTTTGCTTGCAATTGATTTGATTTGAAATTGATTAGGACATTTCTAGATCAATATGTTATTCGATAGACAATTATGCCCAGATCACACGTACCGAGTACTCGGCCGAGAGCACTGCCTCGGCCGTGAGTACTCGGTACGTGGGATCTAGGCATTAGGGACATTACATTGGTTATTAACCTATGTCGTCCTTTGTCATTATCTCAGGTACGAATGCCTAGATAACACGTACCTACTCGGCGTATCACTCGCTCAGCCGAGCACTCGGCGTTATGTTTATACGTACCGAGTACTCGGCCGAGAGCACTGTCTCGGCATATGTGTGATCTAGGCATAAGTATGTATAATATCATAATTAAATTTGTTGGGAGGCCTTCCCCTGCAGGATTTCATCTAGATGGGTACCATCACGGTGTCAGATATTCTGCCGCAAAACAGTAATGTGTAACCATTACTGTGTTCCGGTTTGAAGAGCACTGTAGCTAGTGAAATTACTGGACTTCGAAACCATTGAAATGTCTCTATGTGGACGAGCGCTTCTAGCAGTGTTGCAACCGACCGGAATCAGTCCTGTGTAGTACTGTTCTGGTCATGAGTAGGCGTGATCTGTTACCATTAGGAGAGCGCCTAGCTCGTCTCGTTAGATATAAATGGGTAAGAGATGTAAAAAGAGGCGTTAGTATGTGTGTGTGTTAGTATTATAACCTATAATCACAGAGTACTAAAATATAATTATTCTCATCTGTCACCCTTCTCTGTCCGCCTAGGGTGACAGATGGGCCAAAAAAGTCCTATTTGTCCCCCTTTCAGCATAGTTTCACGTATAATGAATGACCATTCTTTAAAAAACATTACATTTATCCTTACTTACATTGATTTCATATTATTACAGTTTTGAAAAAGTATTTATGTTACCTATTATGAATGAATGAATGAATGAAAACTCTTTATTGTACCATGAACTTAAAGACAAATACACAGATTATTAATGAGCATGTACAATGGGCGGCCTTGTCGCTAAGCAGCGATCTCTTCCAGGCAACCTTGGGATGGAGAGTGAGACTTAAATACGAAACGTTGGCTAAAGGTGCGCTAAAGAGTCTGTTTTAAACTTAAATTGTGGAATGTATTGAATGAAACAAAGAACTAATTATTTTTATGTTGAAAACTTAGAGATAAACAAACCTCATTCCACAACTACAGGATTTAGCACTAAACTACCTAACATAACAAACCCAACTTCAACATTACTTTTACCAACATATAAGCACGGAAAAAGCGCGGCAAACCTAATATAGTTCATTATAACAAAAGCGGTTAGCGTGTCCCTGCATATTTTAGATCCCATTCTAGGGGCAAGATAGCAATTTGATAATACATCCCACACCAACAGCTAAGGGAGTGTTTTGATGCCCTTGGTATTAAGTATGCATGTGTATTGACGTGACTGATTGAGGACAGCGCCATCTATGAATAGCGAATGGAATTGTTGTTGCTACTCGCCGTTAGATGGCAGAAGTCAGATTGGTATTAACTTTGAGTTTATGATTGCAGCTCTGGGTTAGTATAAACAGAACTATATTGGGCAAGATAGCAATTTGATAATACATCCCACACCAATAGCTCAGGGAGTGTTTTGATGCCGTTGGTATTAAGTATGCGTGTGTATTGTCGTATTGACCTTGTTGTATTGACGTGCTGCTGATTGAAGACAGCGTCATCTATGAATAGTGGATGGAATTGTTGTTGCTACTCGCCGTTAGATGTCAAAAAAAGGTCAGATTAGAGATTAAATTATGATTAAATTTGATTTTGAAATAACACAAAACAAAATTAAATTTTGTGATAATGTTAAAAATCAGTATTTTTTTTATTGTTTCACTTGCTATGTTTGAAAAATAAATTTTATTTATAAATAGGAAAGGTAAGTCTATTTGCATGTTTAAACTGCGTAGAAAGCCGATTTTTATAAACGTAGTACAAAAATTAAGGCAAAAACGAACGAAACATCCATTATATTTCAACCTAGATCATCTGTGATTAAAATTAAAGCGAAGTGAATAATTAAAATTAGTTTCGCTACTCTCCGCCGTGGAGCGCTGTAATCTCATTACTAGCAACTGTGACTTCGTCTGTGGTGAATGCAGCTTTACCGGATGAGGAATGAAAAGGCCTGAATTTTATAAAAGCTGGCTGAAATAGTAAAAAAAATGGCTGAAATCTGTACAGAACCATAAAAAAATTAAATGAACTCGGTTGTAGGGTAACGGGCGTTCTTAGCTATTGTTTTGCGACGAGGTTTTCGATTTTAATAAATCAAGGTTTTAATACTACAACTGACTTCAATTGGACTGTTTTACTGACCGTAAACACCACTGATTAGTCACAGTCACAAAATACGCAATTTCGGTTATTTGATGACGTAAATTTTTCAGTTTTTTTTATTTCAAAACCATCGTACTGAACCGATTTTCATAAAAGTAAACACCACTGATTAGTCGCAGTCACAAAATACGCAATTTAGGTTATTTGATGACGTTTTTTCTTTCAAAACCAAAGTACTGAACTGATTTTCATAAAATTTCTATGTAACCAATCTGAAAGTAGTATCTTTATCAAATAAAAAAAGAGTTTTATGCCGACTTGCACCAAACTATCGAAGTTCCTAAGCAATTACTCAATGAATTATGGAAAAAAAACGGTCAGAATCTGGACTGTAAAGAGCGAGTAAAGTAATTGCTTAGGGACTTTAACAGTTTGCTGCAAGTAGGCATTAAAATCGGATTAAACAACAAATTGAGGTAACAAACATTAAAATAAAAAAAATCAACCGTATTGAGAACTACCTTCTTTTTTTGAAATTGGTTGTAAATGACGGATTTTTGGCTTAAAATAGTACCTACTCAATACTCAATAGATACTCAAATATATTTATTATCATCATTATCACAATGGTTAGTTGAAAAAACAAACTGTAGTAGGTTGCCTTCCCTTCCCTGTGACTATTCAGTGGTGTTTACTGTTTACGGTCACTAGAACAGTCCAATTGAAGTAACTTGTAAAATGTTTTTGTAAAACCTTGATTATTTATGCAACGTTCAAAAATATGATTCGTTATTTACCATTGAGGTTGAAACGAGAAAAATGTAACCTCAATGGTAAATAACGAACCAAAATATCGTGTAAACTCTCAATGCAACCTCCTCATCTCAACCTCAATGGTAAATACAAAGGTCCTCTAATTAGGAGTCTGTTTGCTTCATTGTTGGACTCGACCCATTGCGGTCATGATTGTTTGAGTTGGATGTTGGATTTTGCCATGGATTTTTTGTTGGATGGATTTTTCAACTGCCTTGGCTGTTTATGTGAGGCGAAAATTAGGATTTTTAGACAATTGAGTCTAACGTTATTAAAACTAAAAAATATTGCAATTATTATACATAGGAGGTACAGACAGCGTCATAGATAAGTATCCCCCTTGCATTATAATACCCAGCTTCAGATCCCTTTAAATCACCGTCGCGATGCATGTTAAATTTTGGCCTTTAACAAAAAGATTATATTTGTATAACCTTATGTAAGCCTATAAATAATTTTAATTATTAAAAAAAAATTCAAGGATTTATAGCTGGGTGTCTTGTGCAAAGAGGATACTTATCTCTGACGCTGTCTGTACCTACATTATAAAATGAAAATTTATTTTTGTCACATTTCATTTACCTACTTTATTAGAGATATTATCGGTACTTAAAGTTTACAGATTTGTTATAAATAGCAATGTTTTAACATATATAAATAAATTTATTTCCTAGTTAATTTATTACTAACTAGGTACCTATAATATAAAGTTTTTAAAAATTAATAAGGTTTAGGTATTTATGACCAATCAATAAAAATAATATCATAGGCATTTTGTTATTCTAGGTCATAGATTAATTATGACGACATACTGTTTATAGATACACAATGGTCATAGTGACTTTTTTTTTTTCCTTTCGAAGAACCTAAGTTCTTCTATTTTGGCTTCACATCAAAGGTATATAGCCAGTGTCAAGTAATTGGAGAGATTATTTTGTCATAAGTCAGAGTCGATAAGTCAAGTCATGCCCCTGTAAAGTAGTGGTGGTTGCGACTTTACTAGAGGCTTCGATGGAGTTTTGGAGGCAACACGAAAAGTCACTTGTTACAGCATTACACTATTCACCAACACTCATACACGTTCACGAGCACTTAATGGATAAAAAACCACCGTTTTTACACTTAAACACTCAAAGTTATACAAGTTTTGTCAATTAATTTAATGCCGCCAATATGCCACTCTTCATGTTCCCGCCAAAACTCTCATCATAGTGACTTCTTCCTAAATATGAAACCTATTTGCGTGACTGCGTGTTGCAAGTCGAATAAAATTTCCCTGCGCGTATGGAAAATTTCAATCTCGTTTCGGGGCAAATATACCTATGTCCTTAACCTGGTTTCGATCTATGATTCTATCAAGATAGTAACATAATATTTATTATCCATCCACACATTCTTTCGCATTTAATAAATAGGTGTGATATAAAGCTGTAAACTTAAGCTTGTAACTAACAAAAAGTAACCCATGCGTTTTTGACAGCTCATAAAGTATACCCAAAACCCCATACGAAGCTCAATCGGCTACGTAGTTTTGGCGGGATTGAGGAAAAATATAAGGACAAGGTCTTCATTTAATGTTTTGTGAAGATGGATAGATACAAGATAACTTTCCTCACAAATCAATAAATAAAGGCTTTGACTGACTGACTGACAGACAACGTACTGGTCAAACCTCTGAACTAAGAACTAAGAGACTTGAAATTTCAAGGGTACCTACCTATGTTCGTCAAATGTTAAGCGAGTAGGTACACTAATAAAGTAAATTGTTAATTCGCAACAGTAGGTACCATATAGGTATATAAAAGATAATACAAATCCAACAGACAGAATTAAGTATAAAAAAAAATGTAAGTAGGTACCTATTACTTTTTAAACTTTTCTTGTACCTAATCGTCAGTTTTTTCTTGACCAGTGAAGTAAAGTTACATACATTTCATCAAATAGGTATCATAAATTTAATTAAGTAAAATTAACCTTACTCAATAATTTATTTACAGATAGAAAAATTAGGTGATTTTCAGGCTCCCTAACTCTAAGCAGAATCAGTCATAAATAATTTCCAGGTATTTTATTTTTATACGTGTGGCAACATTTGACGCAATGGCGGCAATCAAAATTGGTGAAACATTTTTTCTGTTTAGTGGAAGTTTTACAAGTCAATAAGAATTAACAGGTAAGTTTAACCGATGGAAGATTATTATTATCGTTTATTTGTTTTTTTGCCGTGTAGTTTAGCATCCGTTTAACAAACAATAAGCCATTTTCGCCAAAAATCTGTTGCGTAGTTCTCGCCGCACAAACATCATTGACACTGAACCATGTTTGTAATAAATGCGCCACTTTGGCGACTTTCTGTACGGCCTATATTCGTTGTACTGAACTCAGTTTCTTCCTATAATACTTCTATGTTCTAGGTGTATAATATTTGTTTATAAAAATAATTCTTTGGAATAAAATTATATACTATTTATACACCTTGTATATAACAAAATGTTTTTGTAATATTTTTTTTGGAGTCTCTACGTTCAGTGGTTTGGTATGTACGTTGCTATCAACAGGTCAACGCCTTTTACATAGTATATTAATAAGATCAGTCAACTTTAAATTTTAACATGGTCAATTCCGAGAATACGCTATATTATAAAGGATTTAGGGTACCGCATTAATGAACCGTGAACGCGCGGGTGTAAAATCACTAAAGATAATTAACAGAGGGTTCTGTGGGTCATAGGGGTGCCATATGGCCCATATGGGGGTGATGAGATCGGACATTATCTGATGAGTCATAGATAATAATGTAGTTAGTTACACGGCTGAGTGAAATAGTGCAACAGTTACGTGGTTTTTTTTTAGGTAGATATGTAAGTACTTGTAATGTTTATATGGCTTTTTTTACATCATTAATAATCTTTTATCGGATGAGTCTTGTTACATGATAATTACACCACTTTATTATATCAATAATTATTATTTTATATACGTATTTGTTTATGCAAAATCTGAAATAAGTTTGCTCAGAATCGATAACGTAAATAAGACGTTGTATTTGTGCATTCTAAATTTTGGGTTTCTACAAAATGGCATAATTTTTATTGTATTTATTTTGAAAATAAATCGACTAAATTTTTTCAAGTTGTTTTGCCATATCTCACATATCTGTGTTCACTTACTGCCGTAAGTAACTAATTATGCGTATTTTTTTTGGTATTAAAAAATTGCGGTGGTTACCTTCTTTGCAGTCGTATAAAAAGCTAACTTCTCTGTACCTTTATTTGAGCTTAATAAATAGAATCACCAATAATAACATTGAAACGAGTCCGCAATCGACGTATTGTGACGTCACCCCCTCTAAGGGTGCGGTCGGGTCATCCAGCTATAGTTTATTACATTTACTAGAAGCGACAGTTACCTACATTTATCTTTATAATAAATCATAAATCAATATTATACAATTAATTAATTAATATTATTTATTATATTCAAGGTTTTTATGAAAACTTAATAAGTACAACCGACTTCAATTGGACTGTTTTAGTGACCGTAGGCACCGCTGATAAGTCACAGGAAAGCAAAATACACAATTTTGTTCACTTCAACGACTCTTCTTTCAGTTATTTTGATTTAAAAACTAAACCAGTGAACCGATTTTAATGAAATTTCTATGGGACCAATCTGAATGTTTAACCTCAAATAATAAAAAGTTTTTCCAAATCGGTTTATAAACTTGTTTATACAACAAAGTTTGGAATTTACAACACATAAAGCAAAACAACTGAATTACTACTTATAGTTTTTTAATTTTCATTATATGTCTGACATAATTTGTGCATAATTTTATGTAAGAATGAATGGAACACTACTAACTACAATGCAAGACTTGCAATTGGCCATTTTTTATGGAACATCTAGTTATTATAAACCAAAAGCCCAACCTTTTTTTGAAGGAAATAAATGTTTAGTTGGACAATAAAGTTCGTAATTGGACACGTGGCCAGGTGTGAAGGGTCGCGGGTTTGATTCCCACGGAGGGCGCGCAAATATTTGTTCCAATTTCGGAAATAAATAGGACTTATTTGATTTTTTTTAAATAATACAGTAGGAATAAATTATTATGAACTATATATGAATAACGGTGTTCCTATAGAACAAGATGGACAGTATCAAACCATAATGGATGCGGTATATATCAATAAAAATTAAATATCTCTATTTTCAAATAATGTTTGTTACTTTTTACGATGTAGTTTTATTGACAATGAAAAAGCCTAGTAGTTTTAACATATAATATATATCTAGCCCTATTAGGTACTTCTCTTTTTCAAAAATTAGCATCGGACCAAAATGTACTTGAAGTTAGCCAAGGTGGCTTATTTTTTTACATCGAGGTAAAGATTATGGTCAAGTGTAAGAAACTCACCAAGAACACCCCTACTGCTGTAACTCGATTTGTTCAAGCCGCGTCGATTTGAAGTCGAATTCTTCTCACGCATCTGTAATTCTGTAACAAGGAAAGGGGATTTTATACATATTCGTATTATTAGAAATTGCAGCTGCTTAGTGTATTTTTGTGGACTGTATGTTACAATACAATAACCTTAATAATAATTATAGCTTTCGTATCGTACATTATAATATTATAGGTACTTGAAATAGATTGTAAGAATAATAACAAGTGGGGATGGATGGGGTTCTAACTCAATCACGCTGAAGTTACTAAACCGATTTGGTTGGAACTTAGTATAGTTATAAAATATGATCTGAAGAAGGACATAGGCTTAAATAAATACTTTTAACTAGTCTTATTATTTAATATTGAGTGATTTCGAGACACAAAAATAATGTTACCACCTTCAATCTCGCAACATCTGCTAGAACATAGACAGATTCTTCAAATTACGTAAATTACCGAAAATCCCATTAATCAAGGAAATAAACAATTTCACGAAACGCTGTCACAGCTTAAAAATCTTCGTAATTATACAGTCCTTGCCAGTGCTTTATAGAGTAAATATAAAATAAAAATAAAGAGTAAAAAAGCCCGCGAACGACGACAAAGGAGGTTGATATCGCGAGAATGCGACCTTTTTAATTAAAAACTCTAATTTCAAAAATGGAAGGCCCTATTCAAATTCGGCCCAATGAATTTTTACCGAAACAAAAGTTCGTTGTATTTTTTAAGTTTATGTATTATTATTTCGCAGAGATTCTAATAGTGGACTGTATTTAATGGGTACTAAAGACTTTCATTATGTAATGTCAATTGGGCTAACCAACTATCTAATGTAATAAAAAATTACAACCTCTTTCGATGCGATTTGTCTAAATTTCAGTTGAGAATTCGTCACTAGATAAGTGCTTTTAGGGAAAGAATGTACAAAGCTAAATTGAAACACATGTCGAAGTTAAGTGATATGACGTCATCGATAACGTCACGCCATGTGCTTCAAGAATTTAGAATGAATGGACCTCATTTGACACAAGTCTGTTACGGTCTAGTTTTGTATCATTCTTATAACTGATTCTTTGTGCAAATCATAGCGCACGAAAGGAGCCTCTTCAAGGTGCACTTGAAATCCTTTCACCACACTGGTTCGAAAGAACTAGTGACACGGTAAGAAGAAGTCTTTGAAAGTGGGTTGATAATATTTCGAGGTACTATAATTTCATTTTATACAATTACAATACATTTTCATACGTATTCTTTACTGTACTTACCACTTTTTGATTGTGTTGAATCTTTTTTTTCATTCTCTATCAATTTGTGGGAGTAACTTCGTGAAAATGAGACGCAAAAGTGTAACAGGAAGTAGGCCGTCAGAAAATTGAAGTAAATAGAATCCTTTCAAATTTAAATGAGATGTCAGACATTACACATTCATCTTATACCTACTACTACTTTAAGGTTCACTCGTTTTTTTTTTAATTCCTATGATTTATTCAAATAAATCCCTTTCAAAGTTTCAATGAAGCTTTTCTATATTAGCCCATTATACAATGTCACATTGGTTATTTTTTTTTATTAACTAACCTAATTTAAACCTAACCTATTTTATTAACAGAAACGGATGCAAATTCGATATTCAAAGGTCAAGAATCGTTCGATTTTTAAATACACGTCAGACGGACGTCCGCGACGCTTCAATTTGCGGCAGGATGCAACCAATCGCGGTCGTTCCCGCGTCGTGTGACCCCTCACTAGGGATGTCAATGAGTTTTTGTCACTAAAATAGCTCTAGGACCCTATTTCTAAACGTTAGGTACATTACGGCCGACGTATCTTGGCGAGTCTGAACATAGGCTATGCGAACTTTAGCGCATGAAAACTCGCAATAGAAAACTGTTGATGCCAATTTCTTTTTTATAAACCAACTAAAATAATCCCGCGCTTTTGCCCGCGTTGATATATTATATATACATGAAACAATGTGATACGTGTGTACATGCGCTAAAGTTCGCATAGCCTATGTTCAGACTCGCCAAGATACGTCGGCCGTATTGTACCTATATTTACTTTTGTATGAGTTTAGTAAACTACACAAGACTAAGGCCGACATAGTTAATGCCGAAGAACAAAGAAACGTGTTCTAGACTTCTAGGATAGGTTAGGTTAGTTCGGATTTCCCACTGTAGGGATTCGCCATCGCAAAAAAAGGGTAAGGATTTGCCACCGCTCATAATATTTTAATATTTTTATTAGAAATTCACCACCGCTGTTTATCGTAGATACCACTAGTATATCAATCTTCAGCTGGAGCGAATGATGATTTACGCAATATTAGAACATGCTTTATGCGTATTTTTTTTGTAACCGGCTAATTCGGATAATAGTAAATCCTATTATTCGAATATCCGGATAATTCGGATAGTGTTCAAAAAAAAATTCAATCAAAATTACACGTTTATTTAAGTATTAAGTGCTGGATCACGTTCTGAGTAATCAAATCACGCATGATGTGTAATAATAAGATCAATACCATAAAAAATATTATTTCGGTTTCTATAATTTGCAATTTCAGTACCTAAGAATGCTACTACTTACATATTTTTGATGTGTTCTATTTTTGTATGCAAAATTTCCTACATAATAATGAAGTTATGTACTTACTTGATTTTTCAGAACACGTGTCGCGTCCATTTATGAATAACTTTTTTTCCTAATAACCACCAAAACTATTGATATGAATATTCCCATTATACAAAAACGAAAATACCATGAAATGTATTGTTAAATAACTGAAATAATGACGTAAAAACGTCAAAGATCTTGCTCACAAAACGAAATATACACTTCACTAACAAAATTAGGGCGTTATTCAAACGATAATCGCGAGTACAATGATTCTCAACATTCTCACACAGCACCATTAAAAACTGGGAAACTAGAGCGAGACAGCAATATCGTGCCTCTCGCATCAATTATGTTCAAACCCTCTAGCTTCCGAACGCGACACAGCACAGCACAATTTAGAGATAAATCAGTAAACACAGTTCCTAACCTAACGTTTCAAAGTTTTTAACTAAAACATTGATTTTCGAGTAATTGATTCTTGTAAGCTTCATTTTCAACCGACTCCAAAAAGGAGAAGGTTATCAATTCAATTGTTTTTGACGTGACTACGTCTAATAAATCGATGAACACCGACTGCATACACGAAAACGTTGACGTCATTGTCCAGTAACGCTGGTAGTCACGTTAAACTATATATCTTTAAACTAACTTTACAGACAACCAATTTTTTTTTTTGTCACCTGATTACTTTGTTGTTTATAAACCGATTTGGAAAAAAAAAACTTTTTTTTAAGGGATATACGATATACTTCAAGATTGGTCCCATTGACATTTCATGAAAATAGTCTTAGTCAGTACTTTGGTTTTGAAACCAAAATACCTAACTAAAAAAAATAATGATGAATAAATTGCATATTTTGCTTCTCTGCGACTATTCAGTAGTGTTAACGAACACAATAGAAGTCGGTTTGTAGTATGTTTTTCATAAACCTTGATTACATTGTGTTAATAAGTATTCGGTTTATAGATATATTTTATTTTCTCAAAGGAACTTAAAAAAATACGGTTCACTTAAATTAGAATTTATAACTAGTAGTATATTTATAACTAGTAGTTTTACCTAAGTGGGTACTTAATTATAGTATTTAACGCTAGTATCAAAGTATATCTTATAGTTTGTACAAAATAATGTGCCTTCTTATCATATAACTTCGTGCCTATCTAACAATATTATTTAATACTTATGTACTTAACGTAAAAAATAAGAAAAGTTATTAAAAATATATTTTGTTTACAGTGAGTAGAAATAAGTATGTTGGTAACAAGAAACAAACATGATGTTAGAGGAGTATTTCTGTTTTAAGAAGTGTTCTTACTGCAAAGATTGTTGTTCCCAGCTTCCGACAGGAGCCATGTTCTCACTAATGACCGTTAGAACGAAAATTGAAATGGGGTTCTGAATTCAAATCGAATGAAAAATGATTGGGTGTTGTCTATGGTAAATGACTGTCATTTTTAGATTCAGTGCGGAAATAGGATAAAAACTTTTTTAAAAGGACAAAGTACAAGTATTTAAATACAACGGTCATTTTCCTGTTTCGATGTACTTGCAGAAGGTAGGTTAAAAAAAGTATGTTTGGTAATGAAGAATTGTTTCATAAATCTTTTGTATGTTAAATAGCGAAATAGGTCTCGTCATGCGCTTCTTAATATTATATCAGGCAAAAATAAATAATATTTTGTATAACTAGACAAACTTTTTCGTATTTCGTATTAATAAAACTTGTTTTTCATGATATTCATCTCTTCATCAATCAAAAAACGAGCGAGCCTTACAGTAGTTGCATAATATTATGTGTAAAATCTGACATCTCATTTTAATTTTGATGGATTCTATTTATTTTATTTTTCTGAGGTTGATACTATACTATCTGACGGCTAACTTCCTGAAAATTATTGTCTATTTTGTCCGGTTGTCTTGTTATGTATTTTTTGGCATATCTACGGTTTGTTTTCAACACCATCTTAATTAATAACCACAAATAGAAATATATTTTGTTATCAATACAACGCAGTTCCCGAGGTCACAATGTCAGTCACAAACTTAATATTTCATTGAATAATTGATATCAACTGCATCAAAAATAGCTACTAAATAAGATTCAAAAACTATAAATTCAAGGAAAATGGAACACGCTCCCTTTAGTTTTGAAATTCAATTCGTTTTAAATTTTATTCCTGCGAAACACTTGGTACTATGAACACTTTGTGACATCAATTTGTAATTTAAATTTGGAACGATTCCGTCACTGATATTACAGGCCGGTATTGTTGACGAATGAATACTCCTTGGATTTGTGTATGAAAGAGTTTTTTTAACATCCTCCTTGCCCTATATTTCAATTAGGAATAAAGAAAGAACACCTTTGATTTTAAGATGAAGATAAAAACGCAATACGAATGAATAAAATATCTGAATTGTAAAATAATGTGGCTCTCAATGGTTTTAAGCAAGATATTAATTTAGTCAAGGTTTTACAAAAACATACTGCAACCGACTTCAATTTAACTGTTCTAGTGACCGTAAACACCACTGAACAGTTACAGGGAAGCTAAATACGCAATTTCGTTTACTTCGACGACATATTTTTTCAGTAATTTAGATTTAAAAACTTAACTACTGAACCGATTTTGATGTAATTTCTATGGGAGTAATTTAAAGTATATCCTCTCAAACAAAATATTTTTTCAAATCGATTTTTATACAACAAAATTCTGACGTAAGTAAGCACAAAATACATCTTGTCTGTATACTTTGTAACGTGTCGAAAACTTAGGAAAATATACAAGAATAGAATTTGTTTATTCTAGATATCATAGTGCTCAAGATATCAATCGCTGTTTGAATATTGGTTTTCGTTATTTACTAGTGGTAACCAATAATTTTAGTATCTATCTCGGAAAATTTTATAGCTAGAAACGTATTTTTTAGAAGTTAAACATACAATGTTCTTTTTATAGCATAATTTTCAAGCTTTTACTACAATCAGTAACAGAGATTCAGGTGGCTAACAAGCTTAGAGTTTATTAAAACTGAAAACTCGACTGCGAAATTATTATACATTGTTTGCTAATTCATTATTCCAAATTAAATTTAAAATATTACTTAATATATATTTCTGTAATCTCCTTTTAATTTCCTTCATTTTGATACCCTACACGATAGGTTTGGTAAACAAAAATGTATGAACGACTTACTATTTAGCGCCTTAAATCCACCATTTTGATATTCTAAAGACTCAATAAAGATTTTCGGGTTATTGAGACAAATCTAACACATCAAAATACATCCAGCCGTTTGGAAGATACGAGGAAATTTACATACATACAAGATACGCGTGAAAAACATAACCCTTCCTTGGCATTCAGGTAAAAAGTGCCTCGAGTTGCTTCGAGAAAAGGTGGTAACGGCCACCTTTTCTCGAAGGCTACTTGTCTTGGCTTCGGAGTCACTGCCGTGCCTCCAGATTACCAGGAATCGATCAAATGTCACAAATATGCGTCACGAAAATAAATATTTGAAAGAGAAACGAAACGCGGCCATTTTGAATTTGCCCCTGTTATCGGAGGTCAGCCCTTCCTACCAATACCAACTTATCGTTTCCACTTCCCGTTCACTTGAAATATTACAATTTTGGTCTTTGAAATGTTATTTACCGGTTCTTTTTTCATAAGTCTATTATAATGTATTCATTTTCTGAGTGTTTTCTTCTTAATATCTTAGTGAAGTATCAACCTGTTTTCCAAAACTTTTACAAGTACTTGCTGGTATTGTGGGAAATGTTTAAATATTATTTATTACTAAATTATGGTAATTTATATTTTTTTTCATTTATCTATTGTAAATCATTACGTCCTTTTTTTAAGTTATATTGTTATAGTTTTTTATATTGTTGTAATAGTATCAGATCTATTTTAATTAAAATTTCCAGTTTCTTTTCCCATCGAGTAACACACCTCTTCAGGTTGTTACTCCATGTTATTAAAATAATTCTCAAAACATTATTTTTTAAAACTCTTTTAAATATTTTTAATTGCTTAAATTAAATACTTTCGTACTTCTCGTGTATTGTATGCTTGTGGCTGCTTCTATTATGATTTTTTTTTTATAGTTAGACTCACTTATTTGTCATTGACGCAATGTATACATTTAATAATATGAATTTATATTATATTATAATTTTATTTATCCATTTGGGTTTTTTTAGTTAAGTTTATGTCAGTACTTTAGTATGAAGATATATATAAATATTAATAAATTAAATGTGTGTTAATAAAAAATTAGTTAATCGTATTTGCTTTGTAAATAGCCCTAATGATTAGCTGAACGAAATCTTTGTCCTCAGACTCAATTCAAATGAGGGCATAAAGGGTGACTCCGTCAATATTATAATCTATGTTTGTTCAGATGTTCAAACAGTTGACCTAAATGATTTTGAGCAATCCCCTTTCACATTTCAAAACTGTATCTATAATTATATTAAAAATCACTTAAAGTTTTATTGAAGTATTCAACAGATTGGGATTAAAAAACAGCTACTTCTGAATTAATACTAAATATACAATTATTTATATTTATACCTAGTTATTTAATTTGTCAACAGTAAAATATACCTAAGCAATTAAATTAAGCACCAGTATTAAAATCAGTGGCATTATTGCTATATTCAGTAGCTATCACATTAGTCTAGTCACTAAAGTCTGGGAGTACCAAAGCGTCTACCGAACTATCCTTTAAAATGCACTACAAATAGCCATAGCCAATACCACACAACCACAATCTCGAGAGAGCTCGGAAACGCGGGAAAAAAGGAAAAAGTTTATCAGCCTCTATCGATACTTCCACCGCAGGATCTAGATCCGAAGAAACCAATTTGACAGATAAGAATACTGGATGCACTTGGCAGTTTGTTACTATTTCAGATACCGAAATAATCGAAGAGAATTAGTAAAACGCAACGGCAAAGTTAATAATATACACGTAAGTATTTCTGTACTTTCAAGGAGTATTTATGTTATAACTGATGACATGGGTACGATACATCTACTAAAAAATATGTTGTTCTATAATTGCGTAGCAGCGCCTTATTCTGCTTTATCATACGAATGTCTGACAACTCGGTTATAGTAAATTGAAATAAGTAAATGTGTAAATTATTATTACTAAAATGTACAGCTTCAGTTTTTGAAGAAGAAAAAGTCGCAATAACCCATTGACGCATTTTTAACTTAATTCAATTAAGTACCTATATTTTGAATAATGACAACACAACACAACGGCAAAATCACAAAGAGGCAATGCAGCCAGTATGCAATTGCCATGGGTTATCATGTTGAAGCAGTTGACCTGCCTATAGATCGTTTGCAACGGTCTATGGGTGACCCAATTGTGTCCTTTTCTATAATTTGTAATATAGATTGTAGTACTTAACTTTTTATTTACTTACTTATATCAGTTTAAAAATGCAATAAGTCTAGAACAAAGTATCCCTACATATACAGAGAATCATAGAAAAAAAGCAAGCGAAACCGTCGCAATTCTCGTAATTCTGAAGTGTCGAGAAAACCTTTTCAAGAAACGAGACAGTTCTCAAAAGGTGTTTCGCGAATCACAACCCGAGCGTCATAAAAGAAAATTATCACCTCCCCACGGACAATGGGGCAAAAATGCCCGTAAAATATCAATGTCGAAAATGTAATACGACCGGCCGCCATTAGCGCGCGAATTGGGGTCAATTGTTGTTTGGCCATTTGACTCGTTACGGCGGCCATGTTTGAAATAATTTGGAAATGGAACGCGTTTCGCGGGAATGCAGAGTGGACTGTATCGGTGATAGCAAAATGATCTTTATAATCGCTTATTTGTTTTTGTTTTTTAAAGTTCTTTATTTAAAATAATAAAAATTACAATAAAAAAGTGACCTACACTACAAAAACAAAATCAAATTGTCAAAAAGTAGTATTTTGACTTGGTTATGAAAATATAAGGCAGAACGGAGACCTAGTGACTCGGTCGGCTATTGGCACCTCTTTGAGTCTCTAGACAAAATAATAATTTATAAACATAATATAAAAATTATAAATCTTCAATACCTACTTACTAACATTTAATAACTTTTTTTTTTTTACTAATAGGCTTGCGTTTGACCACCATCTCACCTGATGGTAAGTGACGATGTTGTCGATGATGTAGCACGCTTACCTAGAATGATCCTATTCACTCTTGCCTTGAAGACACCCAAATTATAGTTATATAAATTATAGTTATATAAATTATAGTTAAATAATAACTTACCTACTATAACATTATATTTCTTTACTTGCACTTTGTTAGTGCGCGTTTTTTTTGTGATCTTTATAATCAATGGTAAACAAATTGAGCGAAATACTCAACTACATACATATACATACTTGTCTCCTAAACTTCACTTCATTCGGTCAATTAGGAAAGGTAACTGTTTGAGTAACACTACGCTAAATATTCGCTAAGGAATATTTAAACTACTCACAAGTCGAACTGAATAATGATACGTTTAAAAATAGAATGAATATTCCCGCTTTTGCAAAGCTATCATTGGTCGAATTGATCGAGTTTGCGATTGATAACGAGATTTGATCGAAAAAATTTAGTTGGATCCTATTTTATAATCTCTTTCACTGCGTGTAGTGTTATTATTTCCTAAGAGGTTTTATTATAACTATATACTAGCTACAGTAAATTAACAACAAAATGTATCTTTCCAAAAGTAATTTTGTTTTAATATTATTAATTCATTTATTTCAGACAAAACATCCATAGTACACGTGAAATATGTCAAAAGATAACTTAAAAACTACAAATAAATGTCAAAATTGAATAAATTATGAATAAAATAATGAATAACAGTTTTAAAAAAAAATCTAATCTAAATAAAAATGAATTTAAAAATATTAAATTAATTAATTAAATAATTTATTCAATATTGGACTGCACCCAGCAATACTTGCATCCATCTGTTTTGGATGGGGCAGTCTGGACTCGACACAATCATCTATCAATTAATCAATATTGCATTTTTTTATTACTTTATACAAAATATTTACGCTTTAAGTTTAAGCATCTGATTTTTTCTGAATAAATAAATTTTAATTGTATTATTAATTGCAATATTTATCTATATTTTTCAGCTAGTATAATATTGTAGGTACCTATTGTTTTATGACAAGTTTTGACCGTGTCAAAGAACAATAGCACTAAAATGTACTGTGGTAGTAAAATGTTTTGCAAATAAAGTGCACACAAGCATTTTCAAATTAATATAGATAACTACTTGTTAGAATTCTTGTCAGAAGAAGAATGTCTTTGTAAAATTAAGAGTAGAATATAAATCTGAAAGCTTGGGAGTGTATACATGTCTGTGCAGTACTACAGACTGTACATACTATAACAATATTTTCAAACCAAAATTTATTTATTAACCTGTTTAAATAAGAATTTGAAAAAGATACAATACAAACACAAAAATAATAATAATACAAACGTCAAATCTAAAATCACTTCCGAAAACGCCCCTTAAATTGTATTGTTATACAAACAAATAAAACATTTTTGAACATCGAACAATCAGGCAGCTGACTTAACTTGACAATGCAAAAAAAAACGCTTTCATTCTGTTCCTATTGATTCGAGATCGATTCGAGAACCAGTAGTATGCGAGTATTTTATGTCAGCGACTTTGAGCTCTGTGCTTAAGATTATAGAGTTCAAAGTTAATATAATATGGAAAATCAAGCGTATGTCGACTTATTTATCCAACAAAGCACTAAGTTTTTTGAAGCAAGCTTTTGAATGATTTTAAAGGGAGTGTGTGATCGAGAAGCTTTATTATAAAGAACTCTATTTCTATAGAAATAAGGTCTTGATTTTATAAACATCAATAAGATAAATGGGAATTTTACTATAGGTATTTTTTATGTGAAATTTAAAAGCGTCTTTAAAGTTCAATGAACTATTGATAGGGTCTGTGTTTTTTTTTTTTTTTTTAATTTTCTATATACCTATAGTTTTTTTTTTGAGAAATTTTTAGTACTTAATCCAGCCGAACGACGAATTTCTCAAATAATTTTTATAGCATTAAAAAATTTGGTTTTATTAAATCTAAGACAGACTTCATCCCTTTTGAACCCTTTTCATTTCAAATGAGTGATTTAATTATTATTTTATGTCTAACCGAGTGGCGCCATTTTGTAACTGCTGTGCTTCATAAAATCAAAATTATCGTCACGATTAATTCAACAAACAACATTTACAAGGTTTTGTAAGTAATTTAACTTCTACCATAATTAAATACTTACTTAGCAATAATTATTATTTTATTTTAAATTCAATAAAATACTTACAAAACTTACTTGTAAACGTGCTTTTACGATAGGAGTTGCCAACACTGAAGTTTTAAAAGATACAGAAAATTTTGGGGTGATTATTCAACTACTTTTGTTACTTAACGCATAAAAGTTGTTTAAATTTGTATTAAAAAAAACTTTTTTTACACTTTTGCAGTCCTGTTATTATCTATCTAATAAAATAAATAAATACCATCATTATTTTTAGCAGGTTGGTACCATCTGACGGCTAACTTCCTGTTACACACTTCCATTGCATTTCGCGAAATTACTGCCACAATTTAACAAAACTATAGGAAAGTAGTAACACATCAATTAGTAAAGGTACCTACGTAAAATTTGTGAGTTAGTTTTGTAAGTGAGTATTCTTGAGTACCTACGTTTTCTGCATAAATACTTACCTATGACCGATTCGTAATCGTTGAAAAATGTGCTGAGTTTCTAGACTAAGAACAGTGTTACTTGATATCTTGGTATTGTAAACACAGACTCAGTATGTAGGCAATAGGTTTTTCTACATTATTTCGTCTACATAACACTTTTTTGATAAGTAAATTCCTTCATGGACTTGGGTAGACACCACACCACTGAAAAGTCACAGGGAAGCAAAATACGCAATTTTATTCACTTCAACGACTTTTTCTTCAGTTATTTTGATAAAATTTTAGTTTTTTTTTTCAAATTGGTTTATAAAGCGTCGATGACACACGGATTTTTTACACGCTACTTATTGGCGAGTTTAAAAGCTAGCGAGAGAGTGGGTTAGCTTTCGGGAAGGATTGTCAACAAGCAGATTGTAAAAACGCCGATGATACTGGGCGAGTTTACACGCTACAAGCGAACTCGCTGGCTGTATTTTAATGTTAATTGTATTGTATTGTATTTTATGGATCGGTCTGAAATAAAATTTATATATTTTATTTATAAACATTTAAAAAAAAAACTACCGAATTGAGAATCTCCTCCTTTTAAAGTCAGTTGGAAATTAATTGAAATGCCCGCTTTTGGCCCCTGACCATAACAGAGCCACGGAATCCCATACCACGGCTAAATCCGTCAAGAGCCTCTTTTCTCATAATTCAGGATCTTTAGAATGAAGTGACATCTTCAAAGGAAATCGATTTCAGCTTATCTTGTGAGAGGCTGAAAACGGAAGTACGTCACATCCACTTTCTACTTAGTAATCTGTAAACATACTTATGCCCACTTGCAATTACTTTACTCGCTAGGAAGATCTTAACGGTTTACGTCTGTATCGGTAGGATGATCCTACCGATAGCGATTAAAGTAATTGTTTAGGAACTTTGACAATTAAGTGGAAGTAGACTTTCGTAATCTATAAACATACTTATGCCCACTTGCACCAAACCTAAGCAATTACTTTACTCGCTAGGAAGATTATAACGGTTGGAATCTGTATGGTTAGGAATATCTTCTTAGGAATTTTAACAGTTTAGTTAAGTGCAAGATACAATAATCTACATTACTGGTACCTACTCCATTTTTATTTAAATTTAAACAAGTGACTAGACGAGCTAAGCGCTCTCTTTATCGAAGAGATCACGCCTGCCCATGAACAGAACAGTTTGATGTACAAAGGTCCCGTAATTTCACTGGCAACATAATAAATATTCAATTATTATAATCGAATTGAGAACCTCCTGCTTTTTTGAAGTCGGTATAGGTAAGAAAGTACAGACTGATCCAAAAATAAGTATTCCGTTTTCTAAATCTGGTAACACTCATAATAGAGGTGTCCATAATTTCACCTTTTTACGGATAATCATGAGACTAGCAAAAATTAATATGTTGGTAAGTGATAAATAATGCATCGAATAATCAGGCTGTGTGTGCATTTATGATAAGTAAGTCAATTTTCATCTTCAATTAATTTTTATAAATATAGAATTTTTATAAATTAATTTTTAGGGTAAACTTTAATTAGATTTAGATTTTTATTGTGAAGAACGTAGTCTTCATAGGTAGTTTGTTGTTAAAAATATTTATGTCTTAAGTTCTACCATTTATGGTGTATGAATTTTATGAATGAATTATTTATTTGTCTCAAGTATGGTTAGATTACAGACTGGTCTTATGAATGTAGGTTTAAGGTAGAGTCACATACTTCACTGAAGAATACAGTATACAATATTTTTCTTAATTTATAGTTATGGCTTAAGTTGCTAAAAATCTCGATCTCGATCAATGTATCTAAAAAATACATATTATTTAAGTTTGAATTACTGTCCAGTAAAATAATCGCATGCAAAATATATAAATATAATATACCTACAAATTACCTAGTTCAATGTCAGAATTATACAATAAAATTAAAAAATAAGATGTCAAAAGATATTAGAGGATCGAAATTAATTATTAAAATTGATTATTCGAAGAAGTCCGATAGTTTATAAAAAACATAGATTTTACAAATTTAACTTACTAAGTATTTTGTTATTCAGTTAGATGTAATATTTTACTCGGGTTACTATCACAGCTCTCTTATCAATGAATCAAGGACATATTATTATCAGTCAGTATGCGCTTGCGTAATGAACAACTGATACAGTAAATAAATACTTAGTGTATTTTAATAATTCTATTAGATGCCTTTCAAACAAACATAAAATAAACGCAAAAATAATAATTATTTATTATTTAAAAGTAAAGAGGTTTTTCACTCTGCCGTTCCTAGCCAACTAAGCAGCCATTATTAGTACTTGTTTATCGTATACGATACTGACTCGATTGTCATATTTTTCATATAGATCGGGCCTCAGAACTAATAAACGAGATAAACGAGACTAGTTTTTCAAGCTAGGATAATGATAGTAAGCCAGCAAGCTAGCAGCTCTGGCTTCGTGTAAACGGAACATATATATATGATAGTAACATCTGACATCTCATTTAAATTTGGTAGGATTATATTTACTTTATTTTTTAGGCTGGTACCATCTGACAGCCGAAGTTCCTGTTACATACTTCCGTTGCATTTCACGAAATCACTAACACAAATTGAGAGAAAGCGAGAGGATAGACGTTATACATAAAAAAATATAAATAAAGATACGCATAACCCATCAAGGTAATCTGAATGTATCTAACTAAAATCATAGTTGTCTAAATGATACAAAACGACTGAAAAATAAAAAATTCGTCGTCTGTTTACGGAAGATAGTTTTACGTGACTACCAGCGTAACGGGACAATGAACGTTACCGGACAATTACGTCAACGTTTTCGTGCATGCAGCCTGCGTTTATCGATTTATTAGACGTAGTCACGTCAAAATTAGCAAAATACCAATTTTGGATAGGTATTTAAAAAACGTTACGAATTGAAACGTAGTCCAAATGGTATGTAGCCATCAAAATTAAGACCAAAAACCTTGAATGAATCTTACAGTTACGATCCTCGGTCCTACTGGCCCCGTACAAATAAACGGGAACATCTGCGTCGCACGTGGCCCTACAATGGGGCTTATGGGAACGACAATGGGTCTACAGGCAGATGTGTGCTGGTACTGAGAAGCAGTTACAGCTTTAGCGGGCTATTTCTGAATAAATGCCAAAGATTCGGCACTTCTTCACCTGGATTGAAGAACTAGATTATTGGTTTAGACTTAAGAAGCCTAAATTTGGTTAATGGGGTTTTCAGTTTTCAACAGACTTCAAAAAAGGAGGAGGTTCTCGATTCGTTTGAATGTTTTTTTATGTTTGTTACCTCATATCTTTAGGTTAGCTGGAAGATAATGCTAACTAGCATTAAGTTCACCTATGTACTTGTTTTTTACTTTGTGCAATAAAGCATTTTCTATGTATAGATTATTTATATTCTATCTAGATCTATGTTGTTTATAAGCCGATTTGAAAAACCGTATTTTTTCTGTTTGTGAGGATATGCTTTCAGATTGGTCCCATAGAAATTTCATCAAAATCGGTTCTGTAGTTTAGTTTTTAAATCCAAATAACTGAGTAAAAATATTTCGTCAAAGTAAACAAAACTTATTTTGCTACTTTTCAGTGGTGTTTACGATCATTATAACGGTCCAATTTAAGTCGGTTGTTATATGTTTTTGTAAAACCTTGATTATTATAAAATTTAAGCTGATGTAGTTAGAGTTTTCGACTTGTAGCCTCCAATAGCATAACGATGTAAAAACGGTTTAGACGAACAAGCTTCAAAAAAATCGTACACGTGGTTTTACAATGGGCTTCGGATGAATAGGGGCTTCTACAGACGGACAGATGTACACAGATTTATTGTTAATAAAAGTGCGCTTGAGTTGCTAGGGGGTTAAGATTCGCACATTTCCGATGGATTCAAATTTGACCGCAAATTTATTACTCGACTACAAAGAAAGAGGGTTATGTTTTCGAGTGTATGTATGTATGTTTGCTTGATTCTATGTGTTGCCCTGCAGGCTAAACGGCTGAACCGATTTTGACTAATAAGTCTAGGTAGTAGGTCTCGAAAGTCACCGATAGGATAAAAAAATACCTAAAATGTAAATAAAAAACAATATGGCTGCTGTAAGCCAATACATTGTGTAAAATGTTAATTTTAATTTTAATTCTTCATAATTATGCACTACGCAAAATACATGGTGGGGGGAAAGTTGCCAAACTATAAATTTTTAAACATGCAAAACATCTCAGGGATGTCATTATAATGGTGACAAAATGGTTAAGTTAAGCTACAAACAGAGACCAGCCATTTCATACAAAGGACTATGGACTAATATAACCCATACAGCACTAACCGAATCCTATATGTCGACCCCAATATGACGTCATCCCTACCGCATAGCCTGCGTGCTTGCTTTGAAATGAAATTGAACTATGAGCGAGGGGATATAATGAAATTAGTTATGAAAGTATTGGTGAGTGATATACCTATAAACATTCAAGATTTTTAGTGAAATGAAGAATATGAACTTTACCGATTGGTGTCAATTCAATATGGACTAAGAATTATGATTCAAGATAATTATAAACAAGCTTAAAGTTTAAAAAGACTGAAAATGCGACTGCGAAAAAATTATACATTCATTGTCAATTCATTATTCCAAATTAAATTTAAACGTAATTACTTATACATATTTTTGTAATCTCTTTTAAAAAACCTTCATTTTGATACTCTACACGATAGGTTTAGTCAACAAAAAGTGTATAACAACTTAGATACTATTTAGCTCCAACAATCCGCCATTTTGATATTTTTGTTATAAAACCTATCTGAGAACACTCGGGTTAACATGTTCAAAGACGTTACAAGGAATATGTAAGTGTGAATTACACTACACAGAGTCTTAAGAATGTGAACGGCGCATTTCTAAGAAACTGTTTTGTTAGGTCATCAAATGATTTATAAGTATAAGATGATACCTACGAGTCGCCGACTAATATAGAGGAAGATTTTAAAATTGGTATGCGACTTTTATTTCGACACGGATGGTCGAGTGGCAAGTGTGTTGGACTGCCACACCGCCAGTTTAGTAGGTAGGTTCGATTCTCCTTCAGGACAAACATTTGTGTGATGAACATCGGTGTTTATCCTGAGTCTGGGTGTTTTCTATGTATTCTATTCAAGTATTTACAAAAAAAAAGTATTGATACATAGTATTGTATCAGTTATCTGGTTCCCATAGTACAAGCTCTGCTTAGTTTGGGGCTAGATGGCGTTGTGTGAAATGCCCAAACATTATTATTATTTTAAAGCTGGCATGGTTTGATCATTCATTCAATTGATCATAAGTATGTCGGTCAGATCATTGACCAGTTAATGAATGAGTCTACTGTTATCAACAGTAAATAATAATTGTACTTATGGACAGTCGCTTGCACGAAGATGTCTATGTTCAAAATTTCTTGAATTTTTATTATATACTATTTATATATTATACTTTCTCCATCTGTAAAATATTATACGACGTGCTACATATAATCTAGTACCTAAGTAAATAAATGAAGTCTAAATCTATATCGCTGTCCTGTCTTATTATGTCACAGTGCTATTTTTTTTAATGTACACAAAATTGATTGTAAAAAAATATATTACAATCAAGTTTTTGCCTTAAATATACATGTTATTATACATTTTCTCATATGAACCACAATTACAATTTTATCACTCAAAATAATGACAACATAGTTTTTGAGTTTCCGCTGTATACATTATAATAAATTAAATTATTTTTTTCAAAAAAATTGCCGTACTCAAGTAAATGTATAGTCACGACTGTACATAAATACAAATGAGGTTATATTATACCTACTTATCTGAATTTTTATCAGTTATAGCATGAAGTCGATGCGTGGTTATATAATAACGTATAATTCCTAACAAAATTGTTATTACAAGGAAGTAGGATAGACCCAGTAACTAACAAATTTTTTCACTTCCTGTTAAAATTAAAACTTGATATTTTTGTGTTTTATAATTATAAAACAGCGATAGGTTTATAAAAACTGAACTGAAGACTCGACTGCCAAAATAATATCGCCGCAATAAATTTTTAACATACTTTTTTTTGTTAGTTGTAGTGTCATGTTTTGGTTTTTTTTTTTACATTTTTCAAACATTTTTGTGGTTCACAGCCGCCATATTGGATTTAATGTGGATAGCTTATTAGGTCACTCGTGTGACTTACGACTCCAACGACACCTGTCAAATTCATCAAGCCGTTTAGGCTACAGGGTGCCATATAACAAATCATTAATCAGACAAACACACATACATAATTATATACATAGAAACATACATACATATACTGGAAAACATAACCTTCCTTCACAGCCGGGTAAATAGGTACCTACTAAAAATATGGTTTTAAAATGTTAATACTTACTTGGTAAGTAGGTATTACTAAACGGAAAAATATTCGATCATTTATAGTCAACACCAGTGCATTTACCTACATAACGCCGCCATACAAATTTTTAGTTAGACTGATCGAAAAAAATTTGAGGGGCGTGAAATTATAAATTGAAAAATATCTACAAGAATATTTTGTTTAGCAATAAAATTATAAATAAATGCAAACTTGAGATAACTACCAATTATTATTATAAAATAAATTGGATGAAAAGTCTTAGTACTAACTTGCCATTTATCCGCGAAAGAGCAAATTCTTAGACACCCCATTGAAAGAGGGCGTACTATTTTTACACCACGGTATATCTTTAGGTACATTGCCAAGGTTAGGTACTTACACAATCGTACCCTAGGTATTCCTGAAAGTACAATCTATTTTTAAAAACTTACCAATTTTCCTCTAAAGCTTCACTGAATAACCTACAATATTTACATTACAGCACAGCCGCCATTTTTGCAGCGAAAAACACTATTTGAAAATAGAACACTGGCTACCACCGTTCACGTTTCAAAGAGGTTGAATTATTTTGCATTTTAGAACATTTTTGTTTATTTTTTAACCGGACTTTCACAACGTACAACACGTTTGAAATTCAATGATGAACTAAGCTGACTTACTGAACAATTTGAATGAAGAACTATTGAATGATCAGAAATAGTCGTAGGGAGGAATTGGTACGGGTTCTATCAGCGCTTTAAGCGCTTCAAGTGGTAGGCAAACATAACGCTACAATTTTAAGTTTTTCGATAATTTGAGATACAGTAATAACTTGTAACTCAATGTTCTGTTCGAATATTTTTTTGTAACGAAGTTTATACAAAAAGTTATAAATTAATTTATAATCTACAGTCCCTAATATTACAGAATAAATAGGTAGGTAGGTACCTACTTATCCATAGATTACTCCTTAGACTTTCAAAATGCTAAGTAGCTGTCTGTAACCACACGAAATATCATTAGTCAAATTAAACAAACAAAAATGGTTGCCTGTAAAGTTGTTAACGATAGTTTAACGTGACTACCAGCGTGACGGGACAATGCGCATTACCAGACAATAAGCGTTACTGGACAATGACCGCGTTAGCGGACAATGACGTCAACGTTTTCGTGCATGCAGCTGGCGTTATCGATTTAGTAATAGTTCATCGAGTTCGTAGTCACGTCAATAATATACGGCTTATCTTAGAATATTTTTCAAACTGATGTTTTTTATTGATGGGTTTTATCAACAGGATGGTGAACGCTGTTACTCTGCTATGAAGCGCTGTAAGCGCTGAATTGCTCCGCTGTCGTTGAGGGCGCGTCAGCCAATCAGGAGAGAGCATGCGTACAGCGACCACCGGACTGTGGCTCTCAATCTTTTGGTAGCATTTAATTTTATTTGAAAGAAAGAAACAATTTGTAGGTATTTGTTAATAACTTAAGGGTTACTAAACCCTTAAGTTATTTACGAATACATAATGTTTCTTTATATTAATTTAACTTAAGTAATTTAAGGGTAAACAATTTGCAATGTACCTACCTACATATATATCATGATTTTGAATTTAGAAATACTTTTATATTATTTTTGTTGTGATCGATGACCGTAAGCTTACGTAGTGTTCAGTTATATATATATTAGATTATTTTTATAACTAACTTCTTATTATTACGTAGAGTACAAATCAGTTCAATATTAATAAACTTTGAGTTTGTAAGGTTTATCTAGGTATACGTAGGTACTCAGTACATAATTATATAGGTAGAGGTACTTAATTATTTTTCAGAAGTTACATATACAATTTGGTTCAATAAAATGTTTTAAAGTTTATACTTATTAATATTATATTATAATAATAATAAAATAAATAACTTTAAATTTTTTATTCCGCGGCAACTGGTCCACCACCATTGTTTATATTTATTTTTACAATATTAGTTTAGGTGTTTTGATTTCAATAGTTTCTTATTGATAATAATATTGTAAAAATGTATTTTTATGATATATAAATTGAATAAATAAGAAAATAAATATTAATTATATAATTTGTAAGATATAAATTTGAATAATAAAGTGAGTTTAGGAATAATTAATACATGTGCATAATAATAAAAAAATATTTCTATTCAGAGTTCTTAGACAGAGTTCAACCCCATTTTAACAGCATCGCTCCCCAGCCCATTGAAAAGTTTTTTTCATCAAAATTTCTTTGAAGACGTCACCTTGAATACCCTTGTCTTTGGGACGGGGAAATGTCGCATATTTCGACGGTTTTTGAGATAAGTAAATTGTCGTAGAAGCTATGTATTTGATGCAAGTACCAAATGCCAAGGCAGCGTAAATCAGTATTATAGAGTGCTTTTGCTTGTAAAATCTTATGAAATACGGACCTGTTTTTAAAAATAAAATCTAAATTTTAAAAAAAATGGACTTAAACTATGTGTTACACTGTAAAAGTAAGATTAGGTTTTGATTGAATTAAATCTACGTATTGCAATCTTTTTTCTTTTCGACTAAAGCCACTAAAGTAAGTGTATTTTTGTGTCACTGGAAAAGAGTTAAAAGCAAACTTTTTTAAGTTACTAGGGTGAAGAATAACGCCACTGGGGCATTTTCAGTGTAACTTTATCTATATATTTTTATTTGCTTCTCGTAATATCTTTTTGTATCAAAATTAATTTGTCTTATCTAAGATGACTCAACTACTACAAGTAATTAAAAAAAATACGCACGCAAAGTACCTACCTATAATAATTTATAATGCCACGGCCTAGTTCACCATAAAGTGATGCTTACTACATAGTCTGACCTTGATTGTATTGTTTTTGCTCCACAAACATTAAATAATCTTAACTATACCTACTATAAAACTACTACTTACTATTATGACTAAATGTATACTTAGATTATAAGGCGTTTATGTATTAAATTTATTTAAAAAAAAGTTATAATATAAGTATTGTATCAGTCATCTGGATCCTATAATACAAGCTCTGTTTAGTTTGGAGCTAGATGGCGTTGTGTGAAATGCCTTAAATATGTATTATCATTACTATAGCTACAGTCTACATAAATATTAACTATGAAATATTAACAACCAGGCATCAGTCTTCTGTCCATTGGTTTATATTTCAATTCAAATAAGACCTTTCTAATCAGGTTTTTAAGGTTGATTTTTAGGTGTGTTTCAACTCAAACCAAAATGAGCACTATACCTCTCATGTCAGCTTTACTACTTTGAATTTAAGCTTTAATGTTACGCTCATACGGTTCACATTTCAGTACGTCATACCACGTTTCAGTGCTCAAGTGAATGGAATGTTGCCAACTCATTTTCCGACATATGGGTTATAATTTTAGGGTTGAATTTCGTAGTCAATGGTATACTGAAAGGTGCTCTAATGCAAATACTGTGTTGGCAAGCAAAAGGCGCCTGTAATTATACTCTTGGGTGAAATGGCGGGAAAACCGCCTTCCGGATGTTTTACCCAAAGCCCTGGTTTGAAAGAACTGAGATTATTAAGTGTAGGAGATTGTTTAATAGATATTTTTTATAAATTTTAGCAAGAATAATTTTATCTTAAAATAACTTTTGAGTTAGGTAAATGTTATCAAAACATATACTTATCTAATTGATCAACATAAATCAAATAAGTATAAGTTTATAATGTATAAGTGACTCGGTTCCTTACTTATCTAAGTTGATGTGTATGGCCATACCATAATTATATAGGAATCTATAATATTTATAACTGGTTACTGTAGGTTTCCGTTCTTCAGAGAAAAGTATCTACAAAATATACAAATATTTAACAATTTACAAAAAAAAATGTTCTTTTAAAATCTGTTTACCCACGCGATATTTTTACAAAATAGGCTACAAATTGCAGCAAAATGCCACATTAATTTAGATTTAATTTAATTCCGGCGAAAATTCCAGCTTTAATATAGTAACATTGTTTTTAGAAGATTATGGGGCTTAGTTTGACCCCTATTACAAGCCCAAAACAGTAATATTGCGGATAAGCCACTGTTTCCCAACCTTTACCCTATATAACTGATTATTTATATAATTTATTACTCATTGTAAGAGTTAAGTAAAATTGCGTTGTTTACGATGATCCAATAGTGAAACAGTTTTAATACTTTCAAAATTCTGAAAAAAATGGACAGTTTATTGGTGTTCCTTACTCTGTAATAATGATTTTGTATAATTTAATTTAAAAATACCGTATTGCAATAAATTCTGTAAATTGCTGTAAATTTTTAGCTTAAAAAGAGATTAGTAAGACATTGTTTTTGCTGTTTTTCACACGTACTGTGGCTTAGTTAATTTAATTTGTAAGTTTACGAAAAGGTTCATTATTTACCATTAGCAAAATAATAGAGCTGACATAATTTTATAAACGTTGGCTTAAATACTGTTCCTGCTCGTTAATGTACGTTCTAAAGGAAATATATCGTATATAAGTAGGTATATTTTATATTACTTACTAACAATCGATATTTTTTTAAACTCTAATTTACGCCTTATCTTGTCTATGGTTCATTTAAACGACCAATAACAATTTATGAAATGAAATTATATATTTTGCCTGAAGTATGGTTGGTTACATCGTAGGTCTTAAAACTAGTGTGAAGCCTACTTGCACCAAACTATCAATGTTGCTAAGCAATTACTTTACTCGCTTAACATTCCTTAACGTTCTGAATTTGGACCGTTAAGATCTAAGAAGCACGTAAAGTGATTGCTTAGGAACTTTGAAAGTTTGGTGCAAGTCGGCAAGTTAATTTGGTAAGACTTTTATAGGTACGTCACATACAATTTTACTATAGCAAGTAAGTTTTGTAATATACTCGTGAACAAGAAAATCCATTCCATAAATCAAATAAAAATAAAAATTACTACAGATTCGTTTTTTTTTTATTAAGAGTTAATCTAAAAAAAATCAAATAATATTTATATGTTTAGAACATTTTCATCAGAAAAGTTAATATAGCGTTAGGTTTTATCTTGAATCCATTTATATTAACTTCTACTCTAATCAGTAGGTATCTGATTATTGCTTTACTTACCTGAAATTTTTCTGTTTTCGGGCACATCCGTACCCTAGATGACACCGGAAATGGGGACAGCACGAGAGGTGTGACGCCATTTCCGGTAGCCATGTTTGTCTGTTGCTTGCTCAGGTCAGGGCAAATGTGTTTGCTATTATTTTCGATTTTGTTTATAGAAAAGCGGTGTGTGCTTAAGACCACATGATAAAAGTGAGAAATTTATCAAGGCGACTCGAGCGGACTTTACCCGAATAAGCGTTATATGGACAAGCATGACGGCTCAGTCTCATTCGATACCCACAAAATAAAGCGCTCAGCGCGCCTTAAGTAGTTTTCACTTCAATAAAGAAATAAATATTATGAAAATAGCAACTAAGAGGCATAAATATATAGGGATTTTTCGCATTAATAGAAATTTTTTTTGTATTAGACATACAATACTCAATATCTACTCAAATATTATTGTCATCACAATGGTTTGGTAAGATGGTAACTATTACAATATTTTGATTCACATGTGAACCCCTTTGGGGCATTACAATATGGTAGGAGGCAGACCGAGGTTTTTCTTATTACCTAGATACTTAAGGCAAGCATGCAATTTACACTAAGTAGGTACCCATGTAATTTTTTTTAAAAACCTAAGTTTTTTGTTCCTAATTTTTTTTTTTTAACAAAAGTGTCTTATTGACTTCAGCATATTCTAAGTTATGTACAGTTGGACACTACTGACTACTGGTTTTTGTTTAAAAACGTACGAATTAAATCAAAATTGTATTATAAAATTTTAACCCTTCGCAAAAATACACGAATGAATTTCAAAAAATAGGTCGACCACATTAAAAACGTGCGCTTACAAAGGCAAACAAAAAATAACTCCCGGATGTACCCGGGTATTAAAAATGCAAACTTTGCCCGGATCATCCGTGGTTACGTACGTGCACCCTTGTGACTATCATTAAGTGGAAACTGGAAATAATGAGAAAAAACCGGTTTTTATTATTTATTTAACCTGTTTACATAGATGAATAACGGGGTTCCTATAGAACACCAAGATGGACAGTATCGAAGCATATGCGGTATACAGGACAGAAAAATTTCAGTCACCCCGTCAATCTCTAGGTAACAAAAACTGCTATGCCATGGCAGTTAAACTGTATAATAAGCTTCCTCAAAATCTCAGAGACCTACCAGATATACAATTTAATAGGAAACTATATAACATCCTCTGCGAAAACGGTTTCTACTGTATTGATGATTTTATGAATTTTAAATTTTGACCTGCTGCATACTATTTATTGTGACTTTTATTAACCCCCTAACTCTGATAAGATTTGCTTCATGGATTGACTCTTATAGGCACCTCTACTAGACGGATACTGAACTCAAGCATTGATATTCTAATTTAAACACTATGTAGTTAATTATCTAGTAATTTAGTTATCGGTAGCAGCTTGCTCATTGTAGTTAGTTAATTTAGACCTAGTACTAAGTACTTAAAACATTTGCACGGCCGAAAGGTCGAATATAGTGATTCAAAGTTATACAACCAACATATGTAGACACCTATATTCATGCAAATAAATGTATCATTCATTCATTCAATAAAAATGAAATAATATCTGCATTTTCAAATAATTTTTGTTTCTATTTAAGATGGAGTTTTATTAACAATGAAAACACCTAGTAGTTTTAATAATTATAATATTTATCTATCCCAGTTAGGGACTTCTCATTTTTGAAATTTTGCCACGGTCCAAAATGTACTAGAAGTTAGCCTGTTTAGATCCCTTTTTTGGCGCATTTTCAATAAATGACAGTGTTGTTCTATTCTTTAATACTTCTTTGCCTGGTTATTATTGAGTTAGTTCAGAAGCTGATGGCCGTGTTGCCTAGCAACTGTCAGATAACATGTCAAAATATCTGCCAAAGATAGTCCTTGCTCAAACTACGTGCAACTAGGTTTTTTGTCATAAGTTATGAATATTGGGTAGTCTTTTTTGCAGAATTTCTTAATTGTAAAGCCTCGATGACACAGGGCTAGTTTACAAGCTACAACCCAGCGAGTTCACTAGTAGCTTGTAAACTCGCTCCGTGTCATTGAATTATTTACAATCAGCTAGTTAAAAATCCTTCCAGACCACTAACTCGCTCACTCTCTAGCTTTTAAACTTGCTGGCTTGTAGCTTGTAAACTAGCCATGCCTCATCGACGCTTAAGAGAAACACTAGTCTAGATTTGGGAAAACTTGAGGGGTTATCTCGAGGTTAGTCCTCGTTTCATAATAAAGCCGTGACAGTTTTGTAGTGTTGAGTCCAAACCGTTAAAATCTTTCAAGCGACTAAAGAAATTGCTTAAGATGTTTTACTGGTGCAAGTGGGAATTAAACAAGTCCATTGAAAGGTAACTTCAGAAGGGCCTAACCACAATCGGCTATCAAACGAGGTATATAGGGTGGTACTTATAAGTTGCGAAGCTGCAAATATCTGGCATCAAAGAGCGGTCCAGAGCGCTTACAAGCGGTTATTACCGGATTTAAATAGGGCTACCACATAATGAGATGATTAATAAAGTAGTTGAGCGTTGAACAATGGATAGAAAATATCATTGAAAAAGTGCGTGATTACAGATTACCTTTTGATCATGACATTACATAGAATAAATAGGATTACCTACATTTTAAGAACAAATTTTAGTCTTAAATTGGGTAGTTTAACTAGAGCTAAATATGCATTATGAAATAAATTAGAAATTAATGTGACTAAGAACTTTTAAGTTTCCATAAAACAAGATATATTTAGTTTGGGGCTAGATGGCGTTGTGCTACTTATCATTACAATACTTTTTATTATATTTTATTTTACAAGGCCAAGATGGAGTATTGAAATATTCTGTACACAACACAATGCAATACAGAACGGAATAAATAAAAAATACGAAATATGCTATGCAGTTTGGTACTATACTAATTATTGTTTACTATTAGTATAATTATTAATATTATCACTTGATCACTACGACGACGTAACGCAGGATATACATAGATATACACCGTAAATTTGTAATCTCCAGAAAAAAAAATACGCATAGTCAGTTTCCGTTACTGAACACAGTTATGGCAAAGAAACGTGAAAAAATTATGTTTATCGTTTTATAGTGTACGTAGATTTTTTTTCACAGCCCTACTACACCTATTATTATATCTCTGGTTGCGTACGGTTGGCTACTTATGTACACACAAGCTCATAAAAGTTTTAATTAAACAGATTTTGAGACGAAAGCCACGGTTAATTCTAAATTACTGTAATATAATTTTGTGTAAAACATTTCTGGCAACCCTAAACTGGTTATTACCGGATCCAACCGACCGCAATAGGGTGTCCACGTTTTTATCGCGAACCGCGGATGTGCTACTAAATACATAATAAAGATTAGGTAGGGTCTGTTTGTATGTAAATAGGAATGTTGAGGTTTGTACCTTGATAGCGAATAAACTCAAAATACTCGGAGAAATTCAATTTTATTTAGAATTTTTTTGTAGAGGTTTTTTTTTTAATTGTCATGTTCCAAAAAACAGGTTTTTGAATTCTATGATGATATAATGATAAAAAACAGGACCAGATGTTCGACCTAAATTATAATGGCCTTTACTAATTACACAAAAGCACAAGCATGAGAGCTTCAGCAAACATCTTATTTCCTGACTGAGAAGAGAGTTTAATGTATTTTATATATTTTTATGTATGCTTATGTTATGTCACCATAAAGTTGTAAAAACCTTACGTTATTGCAATTTTACGCTAACGAATATAATATACATAGTTTACAGGCAGGTAAGTCTCTTTTTTTGCCGCATCCTGAGTAGACCTATGGATCTAGATGAATTTTGGTCATCAAAGGCTACATTTAATATCAATAGCCCAATTAGGTGAATTTATTTTGAAGTAAGTTTTTTTTGGTTTTCAGACTTCGAAATAGGAGGATGTTCTCAATTTGTATGAAATTTTTTCCCACTGACTATTCAGTGATGTTTACAGTCAATAGAACAGTCCAATTGAAGTTGGTGTCGTCATTTACTCATAAATATCAACCTATTCTTGCTAGTCTTGTCAAGAAAGCTCAACAACCTCTTTTCTTTCTACCGGTGGTAAGGTACCAAAGAGTTTTCGTAAGTCGACGTAGCGTAAGATATACCTTTCTTACCCTCAAATAAACAATTTACTTGCATATTGAGGTTTCGAACAAAAATAATCCGTTCTTCGTAAAAACCGGAATTCAAATCACGATTTTCAAACTTGGCGAAGTTTTCAAAACGTCCAGAAACCGATAAATCAACAATAAAAAGTTTTTAAAAGCTGCGACAATGCAATCCGGCTTGATCCGGTTAGGTTCGGCGAAAACCGGTTTAACTATTAACGAGCGGAAGGGTTGCGATTTTTTCTTCTATTTCTAGAAAATGGTGACCAATTAGAGTTGGAAAGTTTTACTAATTGCTGGTACTTAGATTACTGAAAAATATATTTCTGTAACTGGTTTTTTTGTTACTAATACTTGTAAATAAAATACTAATAGAATGTAGAATACAGATAAGGTACTACGGTCTGTTTTTCCTTGTAATGATTACCTACATACATTGAATTTAATAACGGTACTTTTAGCACCATATAGACTTTTAACATCCTATTTTTTTAGTTGAACTTAATATTCTTGCACAATTAAAGTATTCTTGCATCTAATAAATCGGATTACTCTTAAATAGCTTATACCTTTACTGACTAAAAAATATATGTTTTCCCATCTCTTCCTAATAAAAACGGTGTATCAGGTGTGTGCTTAAGAACACTGACGGAACTGAAAACTTCATCAAGGCGACTCAAACCGTCTGTACCCATCACTAATATTATTTATTTATTATTATTCAGCCATCTGTGTCCCACTGCAGGGCAAAGGCCTCCTTCAAATATTAACAATCATTAAAAAAAATACGTAAGTACTTGAAAGTAATGACCGCGGTCTGTCCAAAGTATAAAAGATTTTCGCATTAAAGTTTGAGAATCACACATCGATTTCAGAAGTAGTGCTTTGATTAGTCTATTTTAATTTCACAATGTTATCAACAGCCCGGCTAGCTCAGTCGGTAGAGCATGAGACTCTTAATCTCAGGGTCGTGGGTTCGAGCCCCACGTTGGGCGGTTTCTTTTGACGTTTTATTTTGATATTTATTTCAATTAAAGGTAGTTATTACTACATTTTTTTTGCTAGTTTTATTTCAATACATATATTTCGATACACACCATTTTTCTAAGCTAAAGATATAATACTCAAGACCAAACAAAAGGAGGGTTATGATTTTGACTGGTATTTATGTATGTACAGTTGGCTCTGTAAATAGTCTTAACACCCAGCCTACGCCGGTGTTCTCCTGTGATTAATCCACTCACACAAACATTTCATGTAGGTACCTATGTGTGTGTAAGTAAACTACTGATGATTGTGATTAAACCACTCACACATACGCATCATGTGCGTGTGTGAGTGGTTTAATCATAGGATAACACCGGCGTAAGCTGGGTGTAAAGACTATTACAGAGCCGACCCTACGTATGTGGGTATGTTATGTACCTATGTATGTATGTTCATCTGTTCCCTCATATCTTTTAAACTAGGTAGTAGGTACTAACCAGAATTTAGCATGATTTTTCAAAAGTCGGGTTTTAGGTTTCACTAATTTTTATTATTATTATATTTCGTGGTCAGATCAGTGCGGTTTAATAAATTTGAAGGTTAGCCACTGGCTTACACGTTACGGAAGGAAGTGAAAATAAGCGTATTATAGTCATTAAGGCTTAACTATGGCAGTCGCTACATTGTAATCTGGAATTGAGGCCAAAATACTAAGGTTTAAACAGCGTCAAGGGGTGTTAATAAAAAAAAAAAAAAAATATTATAACTTTATTTGGTCTTTTATCTTGAAAACCATTAAGAAACATTTATTTTATTCGCTTATTTAATATGAAAAAAAAAAAACCAAAATAAAGCTGTTTTTGAATGGTTTTTTTGATTCTTCTCCTAAACGGCATTATATATATTATATATTTTTATACCATTAGCAAGGTGAAAAAAAGTTAAAAAAAATAAACTAAGATTTTTATGATACGCTAATAATTCTTGCGACAAGGAATTAATATACGTAATTTTGCAATAAAAGTAGGCGTGCACCGCTCTGGACCTCAGTACCCATCTGACTACGGGACGGGGAGGCCGCGTCGCTCTGGCGCGCACCGCCTCGCGAAACGATTTTACGAAACATGACTGAATAAAGTAATATTCACACCATAATACTGTTGGATAGTACGTCCGTTATAGATAAATTTATTTATGTATGCAAATGAGATGGCTATTGGCTTTATTGTCAATACGCGCATGAAACAACATTTATAAGAGGCTCGGATTTGACTGACTGACAGACAATTTACAGGCCAAACCGCTGAACGTAGATACATGAAACTTGAAGAATGTGATCGTCGAGAGCTGAAAGTGAGTACTGGCATGTAAGTAGGTGAGTGAGTAGTGGGCGAGTAGGTGGGCGAGTTGGTGGGCGAGTACGTGGGCGAGTAGGTGGGCGAGTTGGTGGGTGAGTTGGTTGGCGAGTTGGTGGGCGAGTTGGTGGGCGAGTTAGTGGGCGAGTAGGTGGGCGAGTTGGTGGGCGAGTTGGTGGGCGAGTAGGGGGGCGAGTTGGTGAGCGAGTTGGTGGGCGAGTAAGTGGCGAGTAGGTGGGCGAGTTGGTGGGCGAATAGGTGGGTGAGTTGGTGGGTGAGTTGGTGAGCGAGTTGGTGGGCGAGTACGTGGGCGAATTGGTGGGCAAATAGGTGGGCGAGTTGGTGGGCGAGTAGGTGGGCGAGTTGGTGGGCGAGTTGGTAGGCGAGTAGGTGGGCGAGTTGGTGGACGAGTTGTTGGGCAAGTAGGTGGGCGAGTAGGTGGGCAATTTGGTGGGCGAGTAGGTGGGCGAGTAGGTGGGCGAGTTGGTGGGCGAGTAGGTGGGCGTTTTGGTGGGTGAGTTGGTGGGCGAGTTGGTGAGCGAGTAGGTGGGCGAGTTGGTGGGCGTGTTGGTGGGCGAGTAGGTGGGTGAGTTGGTGGGCGAGTAGGTGGGCGAGTTGGTGGGCGAGTTGGTGGGCGAGTAGGTGGGCGAGTTGGTGGGCGAGTAGGTGGGCGAGTTGGTGGGCGAGTTGGTGGGCGAGTAGGTGGGCGAGTTGGTGGGTGAGTAGGTGGGCGAGTTGGTAGGCGAGTAGGTGGGCAAGTTGGTGGGCGAGTAGGTGGGCGTTTTGGTGGGCGAGTTGGTGGGCGAGTTGGTGGGCGAGTAGGTGGGTGAGTTAGTGGGCGAGTTGAAGGTAGAGTAGGTGGGCGAGTTGGTGGTCGAGTAGGTGGGCGAGTAGGTGGGCGAGTTGGTGGTCGAGTAGGTGGGCGAGTAGGTGGGTTAGTAAGTTTGAGTTAGGGAAGTAGTTAGGAAGGTTGGTAGGTAGTAGGTAGGTAGGTAGGTAGGTAAGTAAGTAGGTATATAGGTAGGTAGGTAATTCGGTAGGTAGGACAAGTTTTCTTGCCCCATTTTTTTTTCCTTCGCTTCGCTCAGGTTAACGATTCGCACGTCCACCTTGGGATCTACTTGCTATCTCGAAAAGTGAAGTTGTTTTTCAAGTCGTTTTCGGCCAAGTTTTTTTCGGTCAAGTTGTTTTTCGGCCAAGTTTTTTCGACCAAATTGTTTTTGGCTATTTATTTTTCGGCTAAGTGGTTTTTCAGTAGTAGTTAAGTACTTACTTCAGTAGTACTTAAGTAAGTAGTTGCTTAAGAACTTACTTAAATAGTAGTTAGTACTTATTTAAGTAGTAGTTAAGTACTTACTTAAGTAGTAGTTAAGTCCTTACTTAAGTAGTAGTTAAGAACTTGCTTAAGTAGTAGTTAAGTAAGAAGTTACTTAATAACTTACTTAAGTAGTACTAAAAATACAAAAAATCTAACTATGGGAATGTATAGGGTTGGGAAGGGGGTGACCTCGGAAAAACTTCAACTTTTGACGATTCGCACGTCCACCTCGGGACCTACATGCTATCTCGAAAAGTACAAGTCTTATCCTACGCCCTAAGTACCTAACTTAACTAACTTACTTAAGTACTACTTAAGTAAGTACTTAACTACTACTTAAGTAAGTACTTAACTACTACTTAAGTAAGTACTTAACTACTACTTAAGTAAGTACTTAACTACTACTTAAGTAAGTACTTAAATACTACTTAAGTAAGTACTTAACTACTACTTAAGTAAGTACTTAACTACTACTTAAGTAAGTTCTTAAGCAACTACTTACTAAAGTACTATTTAAGTAAGTACTTATGAAAGTAAGACAAGTGCCTACTTTCTTGCCTATTTACTTGCCTACTCACTTGCCTACTTACTCGCCTACTTACTCGCCTATTACTCGCCTACTAACTCGCCTACTTACTTGCCACTTAATAACTTATTAAGTAGACACTTGTCTTACTTACTTAAGTAGTACTTAAGTAAGAAAGTTAATTAAGGTACTTACTTAAGTAAGCAAGTCAGCAGGCACTTGTCTTACTTACTTAAGTAGTACTTGTGTAAGTTAGTTCAGTTAGGTACTTACTTAAGTAGGCAGGTAGGTATGGTAGCTAATAGCTATGCAGTAGGTAGTAGGTATGCAGGTAGGTAGGTAAGTAAGTAAGTAGGCACTTGTCTTACTTCCTTAAGTACTTACTTAAGTAGTACCTAAGTAAGTAGTTGCTTAAGAACTTACTTAAGTAGTAGTTAAGTACTTACTTCAGTAGTACTTAAGTAAGTAGTTGCTTAAGAACTTACTTAAGTGGTAGTTAAGTACTTATTTAAGTAGTAGTTAAATACTTACTTAAGTAGTAGCTAAGTCCTTACTTAAGTAGTAGTTAAAAACTTACTTAGGTAGTACTTAGGTAAAAAGTTACTTAAGAACATACTTAAATAGTACTAAAAATACGAAAAATTAAAAATTTAACTATGGGAATGTAAAGGGTTGGGGAGGGGTGGGTTGACCTCGGTAAAACTTCAACTTTTGTTCACCTCGGGACCTACATGCAATCTCGAAAAGTAAGAGTTAAGTACTACTTAAGTAAGTACTTAAATTTGACTTAAGTAAGTACTTCTTACGAAAGTACTTAAGTAAGTAAGACAAGTGCCTACTTACTTGCCACTTAATAACTTAGTAAGTAGACACTTGTCTTACTTACTTAAGTAAAAAAGTTAAGTTAGGTACTTACTTGAGTAAGCAAGTAAGTAGGCACTTATCTCACTTACTCAAGTACTTTCTTAAGTAATACTTCTGTAAGTTAGTTCAGTTAGGTACTTACTTAAGTAGGCAAGAAAGTAGGTACGTAACTTACTTAAGTACTTTCTTAAGTAGTTCTTGTGTAAGTTAGTTCAGTTAGGTACTTACTTAAGTAGGCAAGTAAGTAGGTACGTTACTTACTTAAGTACTTTTTTAAGTAGTACTTATGTAAGTAAGTTAAGTTAGGTACTTACTTAAGTAGGCAAGTAAGTAGGCACTTGTCTTACTTACTTAGGCAAGTAAGTAGGTAGGTAGGCAAGTACTTAAGTAAGTAAGACAAGTGTCTACTTACTTGCCTACTTACATACTTAAGTACTTTCTTAAGTAGTACTCAATTAAGTAAGTTTAGTTAGGTACTTACTTAAGTAGGCAAGTAAGTAGACACTTGTTTTACTTACTTAAGTAGTACTTAAGTAAGTTGTTACTTAAGAACTTACTGAAGTAGTACTTAAGGGCTTATTTAAGTAGTACTTAAGTGCTTAATTAAAAAATACTTAAGTACTTACTTAAGTAGTACTTAAGTACTTACTTAAGTAGTACTTAAGTAAGTTAAATTAGGTACTTAAGTAGCAAATAAGTAGGCACTTGTCTTACTTACTTAAGTAAGGTTACTTAGGCAAGTAAGTAGGTAGGTAGGCAAGTAAGTAGGCAAGTAGGCAAGTAAGTAGACATTTGTCTTACTTACTTAAGTACTTACTTAAGTTTTACTTAAGTTACTTAAGTTAAGTTTACTTAAGTTCTTACTTAAGTAAGTAAGTAGGCTCTTGTCTTACTTACTTAAGTACTTACTTAAGTAGTACTTACTTTCTTAAGTAGTACTTAAGTAAGTAAGGTACTTACTAAAGTAGACAAGTAAGTAGGCAAGTAAGTAGGCAATAAGTAGGCAAGTAAGTAGGCGAGTTAGTAGGCAAGTAAGTAGGCGAGTAAGTGGGCAAGTAAGTAGGCAAGTAAATAGATACTTGTCTTACTTACTTAAGTACTTATTTAAGTAGTACTTAAGTAAGTTAGGTATTTACTTAAGTAGGCAAGTCAGAAGGCACTTGTCTTACTTACTTAAGTACTTTCTTAAGTAGTACTTAAGTAAGTAAGTTAAGTTAGGTACTTACTTAAGTAGGCAAGTAAGTAGGCGAGTAAGTAGGCGAGTAATAGGCGATTAAGTAGGCAAGTATGTAGGCAAGTAAGTAGGCACTTGTCTTACTTACATGAGTACATACTTAAGTAGTACTTAAGTATGTTAGTTAAGTTAGTTACTTACTTAAGTAGACAAGTAAGTAGGCACTTGTTGTAGGCACTTAAGTACTACTTAAGTAAGTACCTTTTCGAGACAGGTTACGAGATGGACGTGCGAATCGTCAACCTGAGCGAAGCGACGATTGCCGCTTCGCGGTGCGAACCCGGACCCGGACCCGGACTCGATCCGGTCCGGGTTCGGGATAGAGTTAGAGTTAAAGATTCGAGAAAGTGAGTAAGTGACTAAACTAAGCAGAGCTTGTACTATGGGAACCAGATAACTGATACAATACATACCTACTTTTATTTTTAATACATACATAGTGTACATATAAAACACCAAAACTTAGGACAAACACCAATGTTCATCTCACAAATATTTCTCCTGAAGCGGGAATCGAACCCGCCCCAGTCCCCAACATACATGCCACTCGACCACTCGAAAACTCAAAATAATGATATAATGTAGCCTAGGTATATGATTTTCAAACAATTCGCATACCTACCAAATTTTGGTTCAGTAGTTTTGGCTTGATTGAGTAACAAACCATTTAGCGAATTTTTAGTAGGTAGGTAGGTATGGACCTGACTGAGCGCGGACCGATTAGTAAAAAAATAATCTGTTCTGTACTATTTGTTAATATTAGGTGATATTATTAGGTAGGAGGTACCTACTTATCTTTGAATAAACTATGTAGGTAAATACTGTTGCATTTTTTTCTGATTTTATCTTGTTTAAATGTCGGTAGGTAAGAAGTTGAACGATAATATTTTTTAGCCCGCAACAGTAAGTCGGCATTCAATAAATATCCTAAATTTATTTTATAATAAAATATGTACCTACTTACGAAACGTTTCTTACTACTCAAATAATTGTCTGAATCTGACCTTACGCAATGGCAAAGCCGCGCGATGTCTGTTTCTGTTAGTCGTCGTGCGCGTGCGGGGTGCGCGGGACAAATCAGAGTGATCCACCCATTTCTGCTGACGTCATAGCAGCCACAGCATTCTTAAGAATGAACGACGCTTTTACTAGTCATACAAACTCTGCTTTATTCTGTGTATTTGTTGATTATAAATTGTATCATATTAATTATTTTATAATTTCAACCTATCGTAACAATGGGGGCGTAGCTCAGATGGTAGAGCGCTCGCTTAGCATGCGAGAGGTACCGGGATCGATACCCGGCGCCTCCAAATTCCTTTTTGTTTTATAATTGTGTTTTCTTATTATATATTAGCCAATCCCACCCTGGGCAACTTTCAGTACATCACAGTGGTTCAATAGAAATTATTTTATTTATAATTTTATTGAACCGAATTTAGAAATAATTTTAATCAAAAAAACGTAGAAAGCGAAACAATTCTGAGTTTTTTAACAGACATCGGAGAATCTCAGAAAACAAAGAAGTGCGTTCATGCACACTGGATATTGCTACTCGTCAATAGATGTCGCTACGTGCACATTTAAAAGTTTTTTTTAAATTTCAATGCTAACAGTTTATACCCAATAGAAATGTAAAAAGTATACCTACCTAATGTAATTTTATAATAGTTTTGCAAAGAAATACACCATTAATAGACTAATAGTGAAACCGTTGACATAAAAATCAGAATTCTCAAAATAGCCGTGTTAGAGTTGTGTTTCTGATATCAAACGAAGCAGTTTCACCAAACAATAACGGAACTTTAATCTACAACCTCCAGTCAAAGTTCCCGAAAGTCTATGGTACGAATTTGGCATAAATTCAAAGTTATTCGGTAGAAACTATGCAAGGCGCCCAAGTTTGCGGAATTTTGGCAACAACGCCATCTATCGGCGGATGGCGGGAATAACGTGAAATTACTGAGATTTATGTCGCAATTTGGGATATTTTATCGAAATTCGCTGAAATTTCCTACTTAAGCTAAATACTTAGTGAATGCACAACTACCCGGTTTTATTTTTTTAATTTTCTTTCTTTCTTCTTCTCTTTTTTCTTTCTTTACCTTTAGGTTTTTCTTCATATTAGAACTCCATCAAATACCTAATATAAGGGTAATGAAAATATTAATGATGACCTATTTTTATTACTAAAATACTACGGTCACTAGAACAGTCCAATTGAAGTCGGTTGTTGTATGTTTTTGTAAAACCTTCTTCTTCTTATCGTGTCACTAGTTCCTTCGAACCAGTGTGGTGAAAGGATTTCACGCTTTGAAGAGGCTCCTTTCGTGCACTCGACACATGTTTTCGAACTTTAGGTTCTACGACATGCCGGTTTCCTCACTATGTTTTCCTTCACCGTTGCGAAAACGAGGGATGCATACACATAGATTTTTTCGACCGAATAATACAATTTACGCATGACTGACACCGGGATTCGAACCCGCGACCATCAGATCCCAAGGTAAGGGTCTCATCTACTCGGCCACCACGTCCTAAACGTTGTAAAACCTTGATTATGTGCTATAAGGAGGTAACATTAGGTAACTCGGGCGAATGAACATGACACCTGGCTGACACTCTCGCTCGGCACTTGCTGCGTCCCTCGCCCCCCGCGCGGCGCCCTCCGCGTTTCTTCTTCCTCTAATTACGTAGCCTTATCATTACCAAGTATTGCAGGACCTATTCTCTATCAACATTATCCAATTCCACGCTGTACTTTGCACAAACGTCATTCGAGTCAGGTGTCATGTTCATTCGCCCGAGTATACCTATTGTTTCAATTTCAAAAATACTTTATTTCGTAACTTATTCTATCATAGTTCCAGTGTACGTATATTCCTAAAAACTAGACAAACATTATTTTTCTGTTTTTTAAGTACAGATGACTTATTTAAAAACTTATAAAAAAATAAACCTATTGTTTCTATTTCACTTTATTAGCTCGTGTTTCGATCCGTGAACTTAACGATGTGACATTTAGCAAATGCCAGTGATCCCCATTTCGCCATTTTATGTAAAAATAAATGACATTTAAATGTCAACATTTGCTAAAAGTTAGGCCCTGTATGTTCGTTAATTAAAATTTGTATAAAAAAAATTTGACTTATTAGAGTTACGCAATGTAACATTTAGGCCAAGAAATGATTGAATTGAATTGAATTGATTTGAATTAGTATGTTTAACAGACTTCAAAAAAAGAAGAGGTTATCAATTCGGTTGAATGTATTTTTTTAATTTTTGTAACCTCAGAACTTTCTTGTTTTAATTGTTTTTTTGTTTGTGAGGATATACTTTTAGATTAGTCCCATAGAAATTTCATCAAAATCGTTTCAGTATTTTAGTTTTGAAATAAAAAAAACTGAAAAAACGACATCATCCAAGATTATTCCTTGATAATGAAAATTATAGGTACTTTTTTTTTTTTTTCTTTCGAAGAACCTAATTTCTTCGGTTTTGGCTTCACATCAAAGGTATATAGCCAGTGTCAAGTAATTGGAGAGATTATTTTGTCAACAGTCAGAGTCGTTAAGTCAAGTCATGCCCCTGTAAAGTAGTGGTGGTTGCGACTTTACTAGAGGCTTCTATGGAGTTTTGGAGGCAACACGAAAAGTCACGTTTTACAGCATTACACTATTCACCAACACTCATACACGTTCACGAGGACATAATGGATAAAAAAACACCGTTTTTACACTTAAACACTCAAAGTTATACAAGTTTTGTCAATTAATTTAATGCCGCCAATGCGCCATTTTTTACGTTCCCGCCAAAACTCCTATATATATATATATATACTTATTTCGTGTTACAACTATTGAACTAAGTTTTAAGAAGTGTCACGAAAATTGTCAATTTCGGTAATATGACATTCGTAGCGTGTGACACTTAGAATTAACAAGGTAACAGAAGTAGGACCTGCATACGGCAATGTGCCAAGAAGAAGCCGATTCAATAAGTAAGTTAATATTTTATTATTTAAATTTTGATGTGTAACATCGTCCCTCTCGCTTTTTGTTAATACCTATGTGGCAGTGATTTCGTGAAATGCAACGGAAGTGTGTTATAGGAAGTTAGCCATCAGATGGCAGATACAAACCTCAGAAAAATTAAGAAAATTGAATTCTTGCAAAAAATTAGATGTCAGATGCGAATTTCCCCACTTTTTTTTATTTTAGTTAGGCACTTTCGTAAGATTTTGGGTTTTTTATGACCTGAAATATTATGATTATTACAAACACATACCTACTTATCTAAGATGGGTTATGTTGTAATTTTCAGTACTAGTATCATCTCTTATTAGGGAATTTCCACTTCTTAGCACCTGTTTATTGTCTATGGCATGACCCTAGAGTTGCCTACAAATAGTCATACGTACACGCACTATTAAAGTTTGCGCGTGTGTGCAAGAATGTGCATATTTTATGAGGGGATCAAACTAGAGCAGGGACAACTATCGATTATTATATCGATATATTCCCCGCTACTTCTATTTAAAATAATTTATAGAAGATTATAATATAGGTACTTACTTAAATAAACTATTCATTTAAATACTTAGATTTAAATGTATGTAAATCTACTTAGATTTAAATGTATGAAGGTATTTAATGTGCCATCTTAAAAACTAAATTTATACATAATTACATTGTAAATTTGTGATACTACCTATTAAATGTAAGGAAATAAACTAAGTTCCTATCAGTTAAGTTGCTGTGCCCAACAGGGTGAATATAGTACCATAGCCCTAAGGTGTAAGTGTACATATTTATCTGCAATAAATAAATTACTAAATTAAATTAAATTAAATCCTCTCCAATGCCTGTTGGTGGCCTGGGAGAAATCTCTCTCAGCGATATTGCCGCCAATTGTACCACTTATTAGTTTTAAGTCTTCTATTTGTTATTTTCCATGTGTGTACAATAAATAATTATCTATCTATCTAATCTATCTATCTATATTTGGATAATATCGTTACTAAAAATCGATAAAAGTGAGATCATATAATATGTATCATTTAAAAAACCCACTCACTTCCATTAAAGAGACAGTGATATCTTGTCAAGTTTAATTTTTGAAATGTTATTTTATTTATAATAAAAATAACGATCGTCACCTCTCCACTAAATTTACACGAATTCAGATGAAATTACGAATCCAAAAATATGTATTCGCCTATCATGCAATTTTTTTTTACCTTTCTATTTCAAATCCATTATATATCTACCATTTTTCAGTAACAATTTCAATAATTTCTGTCCCGCTTCCTATAATTATTGAATATAGACGTGACAAATTGCATTACGCCTCCCTATCTCACAGTCGGTTAACTGAACCTTTCAATTTCAAAGCGAGTTGATTATTTTTAATTGTATTAAGGGGCGTTAAAAGGCTTTGAATTTTGAAACTTCGAACAATTACTTTTGAAATGCCTCGAATCTGACAAAAGTGGTGGACCCAGAAATTTCAAACCATTTCGCCCCGTTTTAGCTGTCAGTGTATGTTAAAGAAATAAATTGGAATTATTTATTTTGAAATAATGTAACATAACAGATACTTAAACCTAAAGCGTTGTATTTTTGTTAGTATACTTAATTACATTTAATAAAAAAATATTAAGTACCTAGCTAGACACGATATGTATACGGTATGTTATCAACAATCTGTATAATCCGGTATTGTGTAGAATGCCTAGGTATTCTAATGCCTGTATCATAACACCTTGCCGGTAACATAATATAATGTAGCATGTAGATATTATAATATACACATGTATGTATGTATGTACATAATATGTATGTAGATATATTCTGTCCGACGATAACTGTCGAACCGTTCATCCGATCTTGATGTAATTTGGCAGGTGGGTAAGTAATTAAAAAAAAAAATGAGTTCGTAGATGAGCCAAATCAATTAAGGGGTTTAGGCGCGTGACGTCAAAGTTTGAGGTAAACTGCTAGTTAATTTATGTCTCAAATTAATTGTAAATCTCCTGAGTCCATCAGGCACTAGATTGGAAAATTGCGGGTAGCTAATAATGCGCTAATAGCCGTGATGTCTGCTAACAACCAATTAATCCGAGCTCCGGAGCTGAAATCACCCGAATGAAATCTGAATTAGGTTTACTCTAAAATTGACCAGATTTCCTTCACCTTATGCATGACTCGAACTTTAAGGAAAAAAATTGTGTCTTATTTATTTTAAATATTATCACAACCACACAGGTCACTGTAAATACACTTGTGACTATTTAACTTTTATTTTACTTAGTTTATGTATTTTTAACTATGAATAAAAAAAGAGGAACTTGCATTCTAGCACTAGAAACATTTTCATTTTATTAATTCATTCACAATTTTTTTCACGCCTTTTTGAATCTTACTTATCTCTAAATTCAGTTTACTTATACCATAGTACCTACTTACATGAAATTGACAGAAGTTAAACAATAAAATATCTGTCAATTAATATTGACTCAAGTACGATGAGAGTTTAAACCATTATTATAATTGGCTCCTAATGGGTTTGACGGTGTTAATACCGTCATGTCTGTTTAATAGTAATTATCGGATCTGACAGCGATAATCCGAGCTTCAGCATTGAAGATTAACTTCATAGAGCACCTTGTCTAAATCGTGTAGAAAAAAATTGGAGGGCAAAATGTTTTTTGAGCATTTGAAAAAATCCTAATTACGATGAAAAAAGCTAATAGTGTTTTATTAAAAACCTACTTTATATGTTTTATAAATCTCAATTTAATTTATCGATAAGTGTAAAGACTGAATGACATTATGAGAAGCTAAATATTTGTTTATGTATATGAATTAATTTAATGTTTGTATAATATTAAATTTCCATACAGTACAACGTATGTAAATCCAACTTATATTTTTTAATTTATAAAGATAATGTGAACTTCTGGTCAAGTAAATACTTACTACTAGGGTAAAAACTTTGACTCAAAAACCTTCACTTCACTCGGTCAATAGGTTTTTATTCTAAAATCAGGCCATCGCCATTACAAAATAAGTTCATGTTGTCTGTCAGGTGTAAAATTAAAACACGGGATCTCTAACTATATCAAACTGCAGACTATCAGAGATGCAGATTGTGTAAACTAACTTCTAATTAGATTTCTCAATTTTGACGAGGTTATAATTGAATTATATTTTGGGTGAATCTGATAGCTGAAGCGTTTACGGGAAACTAGACAATTATTATGAAACGAGAACTAAACTCGAGGCTCTGAGTTTTCTCAGTTCTAGACTAGTATTCCATGAAATTTCACATAATCAGGTGTTACACATAATAATCAAGATTTTTACAAAAAATAGTATCTAAACTCTATTTTTTCGGAGTATGTCTTAACACATTTTAAAATAGTGGTTCATTTATCAGCAAATACATCAAATGTAGGGCTAACAGTCGGTTGCTATTAGCCCTACATTTGATGTATTTGCTGATAAATGAACCACTATTTTAAAATGTGTTAAGACATACTCCGAAAAAATTGAGTTTAGATAAAGACTGATTTAGTCATTATCTATGATGTACATATACCTACTTCGAATGCTATAACTTTGTTTTTTTAAATTGTTGTATATTCCTACCTGCTTATATCATATTTTGGTGTTTGATCTCAAGTTTGTATTATGTTAGAAAGTTTAATTTGTATTTACCTGTTGTTCTTTTAAAAAAGTTTATTGTGTTAATTGTTTTTGTGTGTAACTTTATTTTTTGTTTAAATATAACGATTTGGATTTCATCTATTATGTTATGTTTTTTTTAAATAAATAAATTCGAAATTCAATTCGACTGTTTTAGTAACCCTAAATACGACTGAAAAGTCACAGGGAAGCAAAATACGCAATTTCGTTTACTTCAATGACATTTTGTTTTTAGTTATTTTGATTTTAAACCGATTTCGATGAAATTTCAACCAATTTTTGAGGTAACAAACATAAAAAACAACATTCAATTGAATTGATAACCTGCTCCTTTTTTGAAGTCTGTTGAAAAAAAATTAACGACAGTTGTTGCGTTTCTATTGTTATTTTGAGGGTAGTTTGGTAAATCACCCCCCTACCCGAACGTGAAGAGCTCGAAGCTCATCAGTGGATTGGCGGGAGTCATTGTGATTGGATGCTTGTGGACGTTCTACTCAAAATCCGTCGATTTTCCCTCCATTTTTAGCCGTGCAAAATCTGCATCTCAACATTTTGATACTAGTGAAGTGTCGCGGGTTCATAGCCGTGCTGTGTACGTTTTCCAGACTTTCGAACCTGGACTCGCCGTGCGAGTCCACAGGACCTTGCCTGCCACCAAACCAACAAGCCAGGAGCAGCAGTTCAAAGGTAGGTGATGTTCAATTGCCTTTGGATAAACTTTTGGAGAAACGTTTTCAGCCTCTGAACTTTCAAAACTCAAAACACATATTCTAAAATCGCCAGCATAATTAATCTCAAAAGGTTTGGTTAAAAACCGCACAAGTTGAACAAAATCGATATCAATGGGTTTGTCTTGGCCATGAAAAGGTCTTAGGACTTCTTTTGAATAGTTAAAATTCAACTGGACATTAAATAAAATGGAATTTATCAGTCAGGGTTTTTGTCTGTCATAATGTATCATTAAACATAAGCCAGAAAAAAAACCTTATACCCCATCATTAATGAAAATGAAATGCGAATACTAATACGGTTTACTTTATCGACACACTTGAAAATTAAATGCAGAATAAAGTGACATTACAGTATATTTTATCGACAATTTACCCCATCCCTAACTTGAGCACTTGAAAATTAGTTTAGTTATACATACATTTTATCGATATATTTTATCGACACTTTACCCCATCCCTAGCTCACAGACGCGCCCTATCGATCCAGCATCCGCGAGGGCGTCGTTTACCACCTTCTGCCTCTAACGCCGTCGGCCGACGACCTCCTGACCTTATATACGTAAATTAAAAAAAATGTTAAATAACTTTACGATGAGTCATTTGAAAAGTAAAACTAAATTAATTAATAAAAAAGTAATGCCCCAAACTTTGATCTCACGCGCCTAAGCCCCTGAATTGCTTTGGCTTATCTACAAACGCAATTTTTTTTCTTTACTTACCTATCAGGTTGGACAGTTATCGTCAGACAAACATACATACAAACCCATATACATACATACTTTGACAGATCAAACGCCGATTCATCCAAGTATACTTCTCTTCATTCGGTCAATTATTTAAAATCCAATAACCATTCTTTATTTTATTTCTTTGGGGTCGAGACCCTAGGTCCATGGGGAATGGGAGCCTTCCGCGTTTTTAAAATTTTGTCAGAGCGTCTGGTCGAAGCGACGCGTGATCAGAGGGCTGGCAGCTATCTCGGCCAAAGAATAAGCCTTGCTATAAAAGAGGCAATGCAGCCAGTATCCTCGGCACGCTGCCATCGGGTATCGAGTTGGAGCAGTTGAGCTACCTATAGATCGTTTGCAACGGTCTATGGGTGGCCCAATTGTTTCCTTTTGTAAATTTTGTAATATACCTATATATAGATTGTAGTAGTTAGCTTATTCTTTATTCGAATAATATATTAAAAGAATGGATGTATAATAGATGCTTGCTCTTCAATCACGCTTAAACTGCTATCCGATTGAGCTGAAATTCGGTATAGTTATCGTATAAGAGCTGGACTGGACAGAATATAACTTTAATTTTGGTGTGACTAAATAAGTAACAATCATTATCCATCAATTCTAACAAACTTGCGGATTTATAATATTTATTTTTTATTATATTTTTTGGACATTTCACACAACGCCATCTTGCCCCAAACTAAGCAGAGCTTGTACTACGGGAACCTGATAACTGATACAATATTTATAAACTTTTTTTTAAATACATACATATAATACATAGGAAACACCCAGAGTCATGACAAACATCGATGTGCATCACACAAATGTTTATCCTGAAGCGGGAATCGAATCCGCGACACCAGGTGTGGCAGTCCAATACACTTGCCATTCGACCATCGGTGTCGTAATATTAGTAGAATTAATGTTGACACTGACTGCCGAAGCGAATATACTGTTCTCAAAATCGGAAAACAGTAATGCTATCCCACTCACCAACACTTATCAACAAAAACAAAAGCCTAATTAAAATATTGTAGCAATATAAATACTGTGGCGATGACCCGATGACCTATATTATCGATACTTCTTATCGATATTTCGGCAACCCTAATGACGGGTGAGAGGAAATGATAAGTGCTTTGCTTGATTGAAATTTATTAAAAAAACGCTATTGGTTTTTTGCCCACAGCTGGGCATATTGTAGGCATATTGCATATTGCAGAATTATTAAGGTATACAAACACAATGTAGTACATTGAAAATGCGACAAAAAAAAGTAGCCACATTGGCTAACTTCTAGTACATTTTGATCCGATGCTTCTTCTTATCGTGTCACTAGTTCCTTCTAACCAGTGTGGTGAAAGGATTTCAAGTGCGCCTCGAAGAGGCTCCTTTCGTGCACTCGACACATGTTTTCGAACTTTAGGTTCTACGACATGCCGGTTTCCTCACGATGTTTTCCTTCACCGTTGCGAGGACGTGGGATGCATACATTGATTTCTTCGACCGAAAAAATCCATTAACGCATGACTGCCGGGATTCGAGCCCGCGACCATCAGATCGCAAGGTAAGGACCTCATCCACTCGGCCACCACGTCCTCTAATTAAATTATTGTAAGTATTATGTTTACGCGTTTTTCTATTCTTTGATCTGTCAATCCAAAAATATGTTAGTAATACGTAACATCACTAACATATTTTTGGAATGACATTGAATTTGGGTAAATATATTTTTTCCTGTTAGTTTTTTTTTACATAATAGTACGATGACACATTGCTATTTTACACGCTACACGCCAGCGAGTTCGCTTGTAGTGTGTAAAGTCGCCCAGTGTCATCGGCGTTTTTACAATCAGCTTGTTGACAATCCTTCCCAAACGCTAACACGCTCACACGCTAGCGTTTAAAAACGCCAACAATCAGCTTGTAAAAAAAACTTGTGAGTCATCGATGCTATAAGACTATCAAAGTTTTACAAAAATGTACATCATCATTCAATGGGACTGTTCTAGTGACCGTAAACACCACTGAATAGTCACAGGGAAGCAAAATACGCAATTTCGTTTACGTGGACGACATAATTTAAGTAACGACGATAACGACGATTAGCTATCTGGCTGCAACTTTGAGGCTTCCGTCGATTGGGACCACTAGGTTTCGGACCGCGGTCCCAATCGACGGAACGATTCAGGGTAGCTCACAACTCGATGACAATGAGTTCTAAAACCATATCGTAAGGAACCGAAATAGAGCAAAAGCATAAAAATCTGGTTTTTAGATTTTAATCAGCATTTGTTGTTTTATATATAGGTATTTTTAAAATGATCTACGGCACCAAAGTAAAGAGCCAATAAGACCCTCAATTTCGTACTATTAAACATTTTTATCCAATACATGGCAATAACATGGCAATGATTATAAAAAAATAACCCGCTTAGTAAATATCTTTGTTTCTATATTATTATATATTTTTATATATACTCTATCTTATATAAATATGTTTATCTTCTATCCTTATCACATCGCATTTGCAAGAACTTGAATAATTCTCATTAAAATCAATCGAGGCTTCCGTCGTTTGGGACCACTAGGTATTGGGACCGCAGTCCCAATCGGTGGATTACATTTTTAAATCCGTCGCAATCAAGTTAGTAAAAATATTTTCCAAAAGCACAAATATTACATAATATATCATCTCAATATTCAATTCAAAATTCGATATACTTAGACATGATTATTATTAGAATTCAATTGTAACACCAATAATAGGGACCTCCCCATTGATTTATTACTCCCTGGAGTTTGGTCGTGTCCCGCACTTCACCTTTAAAGGTTACTCTTCGAGTAACAAGAGGGTAGATAGACGACACTGATGGTCGAGTGGCAAGTGTGTTGGACTGCCACGCCGGTGTCGCGGGTTCGATTCCCGCTTCAGGACAAAAGTTTGTGTGATAAAAAAATATTTTATGAAATACCAGTTTCTTTTGCACCGAAGCTGAATTAAATAAAGTTTTCACTTCTCATGCTCGTAAAGTTCAACTTTATGCTAGCTACAGCGGGGGTTAAAATTAAATTTTTGGTCTTAGGCACTAAAGGCAAAAAAAATGCTGCTTATAAACTCTGTATAGTTTTAGTTTCTAATAGGTTTCATGCAAGAAACTTCTTGCATGAAACCTATTAGAAACTAAAGAGATAAATTTTCTAATTTAAAATTTCGGTCCGGCACCTAAACATAACTATTTTCTTTTTTTTAATATATCCTCGCCCTCGTTTTCTCATATAAAATGGCTTGCTTCAGGCCCTTGGTGTACAAATAACTATGACCCATAGGTGTTTTCAATTTTCAACCTTGTCACCTGTAGTAAAAATATTGATTTATCTGAAATTGGAGCCAAACAGAATCAAATAGTAATTGAATTGTTACTTACTAGCTAAAGCTAAAGTAACGAAAGCAAAAAAAACCTAACCTTTAAACTTTTTACCCCACGTTGGGGCGCCAACCCAATATATATTAATCTACTTAGTTATTAAAACTTTATATGACGTTTCCGTTAGAGCATTAAGTTTTTTTAATGGAAAATGATTATTATAGGAGAAAATGTACATTTCAAGGAGTTGGTATTAGATTGTTGTAGTCCCAAGGTGGGCGCCAATTTCAAAATTGCTTAAAATCTACTGAATGTCAAAAAGCATTCGTTTTTTTTAAACAACGAAATAACTTAGTTGAAACCATTAGTTATTGTGTAGAAAATAACAATTTCAAAGTCGAGAAGAAATAAAATTATATCCACGAAGTTTTTATAGAACGATGAAACCTGTTTTATAATGGTGGGATTATCAGACAGAATACGCTAAAATCTAAAATATTTTAGCAATAGCAACGTCAAATTAATCATTAATAATTTTCGCATACCGATGCGCCGACCAAGGTGGCAACTCTCCGTAGATCAGACGATAATAAACCGTATTGTAAGAGAGTAAAGTCGAGTATTCTCTAAGCGAGACAAGAGGAGTTATTTTTACCCCCTCTCATCTGCAGGGATCGATCCTACCTTAATTTGCACGTGCTTCGCCATTTCTGCTTCAAAAACTCCTTGGAAACCTTGAAATGACCGTAAAAATAGCGCTTACCTTCTCATCTGGACAGGAACCACCAATCACAGGAAAGAAAAAAGAAAAACTCAACGGAAGATTTGAAAATTTAAAAAACTAAGGTAAAACACGAGTAGAGATAGCAAAATAATATTTAGAATTGGAAATTTAGAAAAGAACTGAGTCGAAATATGAAAAAGACTGAAATTAAATTTGAAAATTCGAAAAAAATGAAAAGACACAGTACGTGCTCTGACTGATAGCACTGGCTCTCTGAAGATGGTCCAGAGAGGGTGCGCTTTTATACTAGGCGGAGGCAGGGAGGGGGGTAGGCAGCCATTTTGCGCGGTTGCCATAGCGACGAGGAGATGGCCTATTACGCGAGGGTGGCGAAGATTAAATGTACGGACAGAACAGAAAGGGATGGTGTTTTCAGAATTATGCTATTTTAATATATCCTTTGAACGATTACTGGACAAATATCTCCAAGATAGATTTTTTTAAATTTAAGCTGTTGTACTGAAAAGTATTTTTTTTGCCTACCACTAATTTAGTAATGGCTAGAATAGTCTAGATTAGGCTTGTCTTTAACGTAGAAGAGCAGCTTGAACATCTTAAGTCGTATTCTTAAGTATCTTAATTTTTTATAAAATAGTAAAAATAAATGCCCCATGCTGGGCGCCACTTAGTTTCTTCTTACAATAAAATAAGTTTGACCGTACTTTATGAAACAGTAAATACATATATAACCATGTTTTCTTGTAAGTTATTTTCTTGTTTGTCTGTTTATCTGTCTATTGCTTCGGGTGGAATCTTCCAACTCGAATTTTGTGCACTTCCCTATTAGCTATCCGTCATACAACTGCCAGGGTAGCTCACAGCTTGATGAAAATGCATTCTTAAACCATAAAAAACGCTACTAACTAATTAAACTATCGATCCTTAAATAAAAACTTTAATTAATGAAATAAAATTAATTATTTATATTTCAGTACATAATTTTTTTTTCTGAAATTCATCCCTATTGTTGTGCAAACTCTACCCTCTCCGTGCGTCCGATCTCAACCCTCGCACTCACACATAAACACAAAACGCACACAATCAAAGGGCCCGCTCTACTACATAAATGTTTTCTAACAATGCACACAGAGTCACTGTTTCACACAAACTCTATGCTTGTGCGTACTACACTGCTATTCTTACGTTATAACCGGACAAACACACAGATAAGCTTATCGACGTACATTTATCTCTTTCTTTTGCATAGAGTTATCTCTTTCTGGCAAAAATGTAAATTTTTGTAATCTAGACTTACCTTTTTCGCGCGCGGTTTTAAGAAAAACTACGGCGATTGAAAATGGGCGGGAAATTATCTTCTGGTAGCAAAAATATAAGAAACAACCGACGTTGTTTCTTATTATTTTTGTATTGTGGAAAAATAGCGAAGTAAAATAATTAATTAAGTTCGCGAATATCCTTGAGAGAAAACGATATCTGTATTTCAACCCACCGTGGACATAAATATTTAAGTATTGCTCCTTGATCTACGGAAAATGAAAATTACGTCTTATTTTTACTACAATAAAGCACAATTTGGCATACACAAGCCGTTTCGTGTAATGTAGTAACTTCCTAGCCACGTTGAATTTTTTATTACTTCGTATTTTCGCTACTCTGCGGTAGATGGTGCTAACAGCCAAATAATATATTATTTGGCATTAATATAACACTTTTTATTATAATTTAATATGCCCTACTTTTGCGATACAATTTTTCAATTTTATTAAAATAACCAAGAAACTCAAATATGAATGTGTCAATTTTTATTAGTTCTGCTACTCGACACTAGATGTCGCCACTAAGCATAAAGTCGGTATACAAGTAGGTTCGTAAGATAATTTATTTTTGTGTATAAAATATTGAAAAATTCCTACGTTTCAGTGTAATGTAAAAGATTTTTTTTTTATGTTTTCACAATTCACAGAAATACAAAGGGCGGTATATATTTTTTTCTAGGTTTTCTGCCTAACCTAAGTATTTCCATTCTCTGCAGAAATCCAGAATATCCTCTTTTTGAACTTGCAAACTATGCTCATTATTGTTCAAAACAATGGTACAAGTATTTACTCGGACATCTGAACAAAAAGACCATGAAAAATGAACAATTATGTGCTTGCATTCTCTCAGGAGGACCTATTTTGAAAATAAGCTTTAAAAAATTAGGATGCAAGGTATATCTTGTAGGTGTTTATGAATATAATAAATAAATAAATAAATAAATATTTTGGACATTAATACTGGTTTGGTTTCTATTAATATCATACAATCAATAAATATCATCATTATGTATAATTTTTCAACCGACTTCAAAAAAGTAGGTGTTCTCAATTCGCTTGAATGTTTTTTTTTATGTTTGTTACCTCAGAACTTTCTTGTTTATTTACAGATTTGAAAAATTTTTTTTTGTTTGAGAGGACATACTTTCAGATTGTGCCCATAGAAATTTCATCAAAATCAGTTCAGTAGTTTAGTTTTTAAATCAATATAACTGAAAAAAAAAGTCGTTGAAGCGAACAAAATTGCGTATTTTGCTTCCCTGTGACTTGTCAGTGGTGCCTGAACCTTACACTTTTTTTGTTGACGAAATCTAAGAACATGGACGAAACGAATAGTGTGAAGAAATTACTATAATACGGCGTACTTTTTGAGTATTTGTCCGAAACATTTTGTATGGAATTCGGATTTAAGGAATAGCCTTAAAATCTAAACTTTTATGGGACCAATCTGAAAGTATAGCCTTACAAACAAAAAAATATTTTTTCAAATCGTAATAACAAAGTTCTGAGCTAACAAACATTAAAAAAAAATACTTTCAACCAAATTGATAACCTCCACCTTTTTTAAAGTCGGTTGAAAATATATATTATACACACTATATTTAAAATTTTAATGGAAAACCTTCCGACTTTTCTGATTTCATTCGACTAAAGTCAACTAAGTAAAGTCGCGTAAAAAGTATCTCAGAATAAGAGAGGCAGGAATTTCATGATCGTTTTTCAGTTTTGCAAACAGGTAGGCTGGAGGTATTAAAAAACTTATTTCAGTATGTGAGCTCGTTTAATATCATGCGTGGAATAGAGTTTTTCAAGGGTTTGCAGAAATAATCAGATTTTCATATTATTTTGTTAATATGAAAATCTGAAACGTCACGTGTTGCACCGTCCTATGTGAATCAAAATCTTTTGTAGCACTCTTTTGGTCATGAGCAGGCGTGATCTCTTACTATGAGGAGAGCGCCCCGTCCAATGTGAAGGTACCTAGGTACGTAAAAAAAATCGTCAAAACATATTTCCGTAAAAAGAACCTATGTATAGAAATTTGGGGTCAACTGCTTTACTATTTATGTATAGATTTATGCCTAGTCTTTTGGTCATGAGCAGGCGTGATCTCTTTCTATCAGGAGAGCGCTTAGTTCGTCCCGTCCTATGCGTAGGTACCTAAATAAAATTAAAAAAAATCGCCTTAACATATTTCCGTAAAAATAACCTATGTATAAAAATTTGGGGTCAACTGCTTTACTATCTATGTATAGATTGTTTTTTTTTATGTACATATTTTTTTATGTAATTTTTATACTATCTCTAATTTATGTAACTTACATGTTGTAAAATAAATGAATACAAATCCACCACACAAGAAATCCTAGTGTAGGAACCAGTGTAAAATGAAAAAAAAATACCAAGATTAATTTTAGGAATTAAATCATAAATTCATTAAAATACGTATTAAATACAAATACCACATGGGTATAGCGGACAGCTCCTATTGCTATTTTTCATGACATACCTAAAAATTGCCTTTTTTCAATAAGCATTTTTTTTCACTATATTTTGTTTTTGTTCAACGTTTTAAACAAAAAAAGACTTTGAAAGTGACTTATTTAACTTCCGTTAAAATTAGAATTCAAATTGTTTTGCCGACGGTACTGCAGTTATCGTTTTGTGTCTAACTGTACTGTAATGAACATTTTTGCAAATTCTTGAGCGGACCGACGAACGCGGTACTCGATTTATATGCCAAAAATAATAAAAAAAAAACCTGAACCTACCTGGTTTTTTTACCTGGTAGAAATACCGGTGGGTTATAAATATGTAAAAGCGTTGAAAAATACATTAGTAAATGCATGATATGACCAACTTATCTGTTTATAAAACAAGCTTAAAGTGATCATTTTAATGAAGAAAATGCATGCACCGCCACATTTAATTTTTATCCCCAATAAACTGAAAACCCAACTGCTAAATAATTATACATTTCATTATACCAAATTAAATATAATCATATAACATAGGTATATATATTTTTGTAATTTCCTTTAAAATACCTTCATTTTGATACCCTACTCGAATTACTAATACTAGCTTTGGTTAACAAAAAATGATTAACGACATACTATTTTGCTCCAAAAATCCGCCTATTTGTTTTTTTTTACATAAAAAAACCCATTTAAGAACACTCGGGTGATTGAGACGAATCTAACGATACCTCAACTGTCAAAATCCATCCAGCCGTTTGAAGGATACGAGGTAACACAGAAATGTACATACATACATACAAGATACGCGCGAAAAACATAACCCTTCCTTGGCAGTCGGGTAAAAAGTAACTAGTAAAGTAAGTTCCCCCTTCATTGGTACTTCATAATGAAGCTCTCAGTCCATTAGTCGGTATGTTTGTCTGTCCGACTGAAATCAGTAAATGACTCGCGAAAATTCTCATTATGTTGCAAATGAACAAACATGCACATTGTTTGTAACTTGTTGTTAAAATATGTTGCATACAAAGTGTACTTTTTCCTGAGTCTGGGAATGTATTAATTTTATAACTATGTTCTGGTTTGAAAGACACTGTAGCTAGTGAAATTACTGGACGTTATAATAATAATGTTTGGACATTTCACACAACGCCATCTAGCCCCAAACTAAGCAAGCTTGTACTATGTGATCTAGCTGATACAATACTTAGATGCTTTGTTAACACCGATGTTCATCACACAAATGTTTGTCCTGAAGCGGGAATTGAACCCGTGACACCGGCGTGGCAGTCAAGCACACTTGCCACTCGACCATACGTGTTGTATGAACAGTTAACAGTGTGCATGTATGACGTAGTATGATGACTATAAATTTATAATTTTTATTTTCCCTTTATTTAACTTTTTATCTCATTTATATACTTTACTATAGGTACTATTAAAAATAATCTGACCCCTGACCCAGCCACCAAGCGATTATTATTATAATTATTATTATTCAGTACTTTTTGCATAAGGAGCATGTTATCGACGTATTACGAAAAAAGCCAGCTTAGAAAAAATAAATAAAAATAACCAATATTTCATAGCCAATTTATAATTACATACAGTAAATATAATTAATAACCAAAAAATTGATATTCCCAAGCTGAATAACAACATTCCTATTGCCGCGCCAACATCATCACCGTCTCTATCTTCTGAGTGATTAAAACATGTTTTATCAAAACCAGTACATATAACAACATAAGTAACACTCAAACCGAAAGTTATTAATGAGTTAACAATAGTTAAAAACACGTAACAATTAAGTAATTGCTTTTTTCTGTAACAACACGCAAATAGTAGGAATAGATTTGATATAAAAGTTAGCCACATTAAACCGACAATGGAAGATATCAAAATTGCGTATTTGATTTCGATTTTGAAGTATTTGTCCAGTTCTGGACGGTAACCTGGAAAAAAAAGAATTTCTTATAAATAATAATATACATTAAACATTCACACACTCACACCCCTGCACTAGGATTCCCTGTGTCGCAGGTGGCATGGACATACAAGACATCACAACATCCAAGACCCGAGAACAAACCTTAGTGTTCGTCACACAAATATTTGCCCCGGCCGGGGATCGAACCCGGAACACCAAGCTTCGTAGGCAGGGTCACTACCAACTAAGCCACGGTGTAGTCATAATCAAGGTTTTACAAAAAATATAATAACCGACTTCAATCGGACTGTTCTAGTGACCGTAAACACCACTAAATAGTCACAGGTAAGCAAAATACGCAATTTCGTTTACTTGGCTGACGTAATTTTTTCAATTATTTGGATTTTAACACCAAAGTACTGAACCGATTTTCATGAAATTTCTATGGGACCAATCTGGAAGTATATCCTTTCAAACGAAAAAGGATTTTTCAAATGAGTTTATAAACAACAATGTTCTGAGCTAACCGAATTGATAATCTCCTTCATTTTTTAAGTATGTTGAAAAATTAAACTTCAAATACTTATAATAATAATTATTTTTAGCGCCTGTATTGTATTTAAATAATTAAATTCGATACTATTCTCATCTGTAGCAACACGTATTAATTCCCAGCATAAGAAAATATAATTAATTTAAAATGAATATTCGTTACGTACAACGGGAGTGCTACGGAAGTGCTACGGGTGCTACGGAATTGTTACGGGTTCTACGAGAGTTCTACGGGATTGCTACGCGTGCTACGGGAGTGCTACAAGGTTGCTACGGGTGCTACGAGTGTACCACGAAATCGTTACGGGTGCTACGAGAAAGCTAAGGGATTGCTACGTGTGATACGAGAGTGGCACGGGACCGTTACGGGTGCTAAACGAGTGCTACAGGATTGCTACGGGTGCTACGAGGGTGCCACGGAATCGTTACGGATGCTACGAGAGTTCGAGAGTGGCACGGGATCGTTACGGATGCTACGAGAGTTCGAGAGTGGCACGGGATCGTTACGGATGCTACGAGAGTTCTACGGGATCGTTACGGATGCTACGTGACTGTTACGCGGTTGCTATGGATGCTACAAGAGTGCCACGGTATTGTTACGGGTGCTACGGGGTTGCTACGAGTGATGTTAGAGTGCCACAGGATCGTTACGGATGCTACGTGACTGTTACGCGGTTGCTATGGATGCTACAAGAGTGCCACGGTATTGTTACGGGTGCTACGGGGTTGCTACGAGTGATGTTAGAGTGCCACAGGATCGTTACGGATACTACGTGACTGTTACGCGGTTGCTATGGATGCTACAAGAGTGCCACGGTATTGTTACGGGTGCTACGGGGTTGCTACGAGTGATGTTAGAGTGCCACAGGATCGTTACGGATGCTACGTGACTGTTACGCGGTTGCTATGGATGCTACAAGAGTGCCACGGTATTGTTACGGGTGCTACGGGGTTGCTACGAGTGATGTTAGAGTACCACAGGATCGTTACGGATGCTACGTGACTGTTACGCGGTTGCTATGGATGCTACAAGAGTGCCACGGTATTGTTACGGGTGCTACGGGGTTGCTACGAGTGATGTTAGAGTGCCACAGGATCGTTACGGATGCTACGTGACTGTTACGCGGTTGCTATGGATGCTACAAGAGTGCCACGGTATTGTTACGGGTGCTACGGGGTTGCTACGAGTGATGTTAGAGTGCCACAGGATCGTTACGGATGCTACGTGACTGTTACGCGGTTGCTATGGATGCTACAAGAGTGCCACGGTATTGTTACGGGTGCTACGGGGTTGCTACGAGTGATATGTGAGTGCCTCGCGATCGATACGGGTGCTACGTGAGCTCTACGGGGTTGCTACGGGTGCTACGTGAGCTCTACGGAGTTGCTACGGGTGCTACGTAACCGCTACAGGTCATTATAATGTGAGGACGTAGTGGTCGAGTAGACAAGGCTCTTGCCTTGCAATCTGATGATCGCGGGTTCGAATCCAAGTGGCAGTGAAAGTTAAATTGTTTTTTTTCTCTCTCAAATATCTATGTTCGCGTCACATGCACTCACAATAGTGAAGACAAACATTATAGAATGATTATGCTAGTCATTAAAACATAGGTACCTGCTAGGTAGTAAATAGTATGTAGAGGTCCAAATAAAAAGGAGATTAGTATCAAAATTGATGCTATAACGAAACATAAAAGCCGCCACGTCCAAAATTGACAAAATGTACACATTTTTATGGTCATTAATGTGTATTTTTATTCATGGTTTAGTGATTTTTTAGTACATAATTTTGTTGTAATTTCTTATATTTGAAAGATGACTGTAATATTAGTTGACAGAATTTTGACTTGACAAACATGAAGAAAATTGATCAAAGAGGTAGATTTTTTTTTTATTTACTCTGGTTTACTTTATTTTTGAAAACACCTAGATTTAAGGCTCAGAAACCCGTGCGCCGCTATCTCACTCGCACATTTTTAAATTTTTGAAGATGCATACATAAATTGACAGAGTATAATACTTAATTGTTATATTAGGGCTACTTAATTTTGAACTGTAGTCCTATACATTCTTTCAAACAAACAAAAAATCAACTACAAAATCTAGATGGATTGTTCTTTTTCACTATAAAAGTAAAAAAAATAACAAAAAAGCCGTGTTGGCCGAGTGGGAGGTGCCTCGACTTTTGATCCGAAGGTCGTGGGTTCGAACCAGGTCGTACACCAAAAGATTATTTAACAAAAAAAATATGTGTGCATTAAAACCACGTGTTTAACGGAAAAGGAAAACATCGTGAGGAAACCGGCATGTCATAGAACCTAAAAAGTTCGAAAAACATGTGTCAAGAGCACGAAAAGAGCCTCTTCGAGGCGCACTTGAAATTTTTTCACCACACTGATTCGAAATAACTAGTGACACGATACGAATACCACATGTTTTAAATTACAAGTCTTTATTAGGTCAAATTGTTTTTTTTTTCATAAGAAATATGATAAAAAATGGGCATACTGTTACCTTTAATCGTTTTTCTATAGTCTAAATCACAACGCATCATTGATAAGTATTTAAGTTTTATTAATCTTTTGGCAAACCCGGGCACCTAGCTCGAGCCAGCTCGCCGCAGCTCGGCTCGGGCGCCGCACTCGCGCCGCTGTTATTCTGTCATTTTGTAGAAACCCAAAATTCTAACTGCACAGATACAACGTAGTACCCCTTCTGCAATGTCCATTTAATAAATTTAACTCTATGTTTTTTGATTTCGTGAACAAAAAAATTGAAAGGTTTCTACTTTAGTTTAGATTTTATACGTGTTTTAAAATTAACCTTACTAACTAAAAAACACGTATAAAATCTAAATTAAAGAATGAAACTATTCACTTTTTTTGTTGACGAAATCAAAAAACATGGACGAAACGAATAGTGTGAAGAAATTACTATAATACGGCGTACTTTTTGAGTATTTGTCCGAAACATTTTGTATGGAATTCGGATTTGAGGATTCCCCTTAAACATTTTGTCGTGTATATTAAAGGTATCCACTTCAAAAAAGTTCATACGTTGCACAAACAACTTTGACCGATCATAAACGATATTTGTTAAGTAGCTCAACTGATCCAAATGATTTAAAGTGAAAGGGTACCACTATAAGATGGAGATAATGTTGCATGCGACAAATTGAATGTCGTCTGCAGCAAAGCAGTTTGGGAGCCCGCCAAAAATATAACCTCAGTTTGAAACTTTAATACGTTTCATGTTTTACGAGTATTTACACAAATAAACCTACCTGGGTGTTTACTCGACTGCGAAGAAGAAGAGGAAGTATGTATTTGGGTATATATTTTATCAACCGACTTCAAAAAAAGAGGAGTTAGGTACTCCATTAGTTTGTATGTTTTTTTTCTTTCGTCACGGGTTTGAATCCCGTATCTGGACAAACATTTGTGTGATGAACATAGGTTTTTGTTTAGAGTCCGCGGATGTTTTTCATGTATTCTATGTATGTATGTATTTACAAAAAAAATACAAGTATATTATATAAGTATTGAATCAGTTATCTATGTGTGCATTATAAACACGTGCTTAACGGTGAAGGAAAACATCGTGAGGAAACCGGCATGTCATAGAACCTAAAGGTTCGAAAACGTGTGTCAAGTGCACGAAAGGAGCCTCTTCTAGGCGCACTTGAAATCCTTTCACCACACTGGTCCGCAAGAACTAGTGACACGATAAAAAAAAAACAGTTATCTGGTTCCCATCTACAAGTTCTGCTTAGTTTGGGGCTAGATGGCGTTGTGTGAAATGTCCAAACAATTTTTATTATTAAATGTAATGTACATAGTCGTATTTTCCTTGCTAGGTACTCCTTTACTAAAAATAAACTCATAATCCTCCTTCACTAAAACCAAACTCATAACCCTCCTTTTATCCACAGTCGGGTAAACAGGTGTTCAAACAAGTACGGTTAAATATTAAAGTTCGTGTCCAACGCCTTTGTCAACGAAATAACATGTTTAAATAAATATCGGGAGACAGCGGTCAGTGTAATAAAACGTGTATCAGTGGGTAAGTATCAGATTTTTGAGTATTTACAAATAGTATAGATATATTTAGTAATAAATCCGCTTAGCTTCTAAACAAAGGTCTTAATTAACTTAACTCTAGTTTAGAATTTTAGTATCTAAACCAAAGCGCCGAAAACAGAAAACCCAAGTCAGAACTCGACGTGTTTCGCCTCTACACGAGGCATCCTCAGGAGATTTTGACTCGCCCAAGTCTGAAACCATTATTAATATTTATGGATTTCCGCAAAGTAACGCCTGAATCAATCAATAATCAGATTTTTGAGGTCTAAGATCGTTTTAAAAAGTTTTTTTTGCGCGTGTAAACTACGTGCGCATCGGCATAAACACGGTTCATTTTGCGCTTCAAAAGCCCATAGCGCGTACTCTGGCGTTTAAGCGTCGATGACACAGGGTTTTTATACAAGCTACAAGCCAGAGAGTACGATTGTAGCTTGTAAACTCGCCCAGTGTCATCGGCTTATTTACAATCTGCTTATTGACAATCCTTCCCGAAAGCTAACTCGCTCGATCGATAGCTTTTAAACTCGCCGGCTTGTACCGTGTATACTAGCCGTGTTTTATCAAAGCGGCTAGCTCTCGGTTTGTTGGTCAGCAAGAGCGAAGCCACAATACTCCGATGCGTTGCTTTGCGTCGCAGTTTTATACTGGCGTCCAAATCTAGATAGAGATCGCTGCTTAGCGATAAGGCCGCCAATTGTACATGCTCCTTAATTATCTTGTATGTGTATCTGTAAATTTCCTGGTACAATAAAGAGTTCTCATTCATTCATTTTAGCGCTGCGATACAAATGCCAGTACGAAATTGCTACGCAACGCAACGGAAGGGAGAAGTGTGGCTTCGCTTTACGACAATGCTCGAAAACGTTCGTACGAGTGTATATGCGCTGCAAAAAACAAAACATTAGTGGCGAATATATTCGCCAGATGTAGGAATAACAAACATTTAAGAGGATATGTGAAACTGTCAGAAATGACAGCTGCCGAATTGTAAGACAGTGATAGTGCAATTAGACACCTTACCCCGAGGGAAGAGGTTAGATATAGATTTTTGTCGCTCAAAAGTAACGGACGTAAGCGATAAATGATAAAAAATCGTATTGCTTGAAAAGTATTGAATTTATAAAAAAAACATTTTACAAGTTCTGTGATTACTCACTCAATAGTATAAAAATAAACCGTAAATATTCTCTTAATTCGAAGGATGGATGTAAATCAGATTTTAAAGGGCCTATTTCAAAAAATAAATCTATCGAGAAAAGTTTCACTCGTGTTTCTGTCTTACATTTATTTAGATTATATCCTCAAGTAATAACATCAAGTTTGTAAACTGTACCGTTACCGAGTAAGAATGAAACGCAGTGGCTCCAAATTTTCACATAGCCTCTTAAAATAAAAGTATTATTTGAGGTCAGCTAAGAACTATTTTTTTTTTTATATATATCGTTCGAACTGGTGTAAAAAAAAACTGATGCTGTCGCCTTTGTTTGCGGAGACCAGTGTCGATGCAATTTTAAATAAAGTAGATAAAGGTCTTCCACGTTAACATGAACCTTAAATTATTGCCAATTATTTATAAAAATGCTCTAGTGATTATTCATTTTAGTTAGAAGAAGCATTTCAAAGCTGGGATTAATGTGTGCAAAAAAACAACTAACGGAGTTTTTCTACGGTAATGTCATATAACTGCAGAAATTAAGTAAATTAATAAATTATTTTTTTGGATATTTCAACGCCATCTAGCCCCAATCAGAGCTTTTTCTATAAAAAAAACTAGTTATTTGATAGAATACCTAAATACTTTTTTTTTTTAATACATACCTACAAGAATATCCAGACTCAGGATAAATACCGATGTTCATCACACAAATGTTTGTCTTGAAGTGGGAATCGAACCCGCGACACCGGCGTGGCATTCCAACGCACTTGCCACGTTTAAATATTTATTAATTTTACGTATTTTCATTAAATAATATTCATATACATTTGAGTAAATTTTATCAAGATTGACACATCATTTAGTATCTCTCCTCCCATGTCTAATAGACAATAACCACGACTGAACAGTCCCGCACAAAATCTTTAGCTCGGTTTTCGACTAATTTACAATAAATCTCCATATATTTATATATGGACACGTCGACACCGTGGCTTAGTTGGTACTGTTGGTAGTGACCCTGCCTACGAAGCTTGGTGTTGCGGGTTCGATCCCCGGCCGGGCAAATATTTGTGACGAACACAAATGTTTGTTCTCGGGTTTTGATGTTGTGATGTGTTGTATGTGTCCATGCCACCTGCGACACAGGGAATCCTAGTGCAGGGGTGTGTGTGTGTGAATATTTATGTTTTATGTTTATATAAAGTTTTTATATAAAGGATTTACAAAAATAAAGACTTCAATTGGAATATTTTAGTGACCATAAACACCATTGGATAGTGACAGGGAAGCAAAATACGCAATTTCATTAACTTTGACGACATTTTTTTTTCAGTTATTTTCTTATAAAAATTAAACTACTGAACCGATTTTGATGAAATTTATATGAGACTAATCTGATAGTATATCCTATCAAACAATGTATTTTTCAAATCAGCTTATAAACAACAAAGTTCTGAGGTAAGAAACATAAAAAACATTCAACTGAATTGATAAATAACCTCCTCCGTTGAAGTCGGTTGAAAAATTAGACACTGTCTTGAATTTCTAGGCAAATAGGTTTTTATAAGCTGGTGCTTAAGCCTAGAATCCCGCGTGCCGCTATCTCACTCCCACATTTTGTAAATTTTTGAAGATAAATTGACTAAGTATAAATTTAATTAGTTAATAGCTTAAGGTTATTATCAGCTGTTAACTTGCTCTCAGTACTTTGGTTTTCCCACAAATCAGTTCTTAAATGTGTAGCTTTATTTTAAGGCTAGCCCTAAGCCCTCAAATCCGAATTCCATACAAAATGTTTCGGACTAATACTTAAAAATTACGCCGTATTATAGTAATTTCTTCACACTATTCGTTTCGTCCATGTTTTTTGATTTCGTCAACAAAAAAAGTGAAAGGTTTCATAGTTTAATATAGATTTTATACGTGTTTTTAAGTTAGTAAGGTTAATTTTAAAACACGTATAAAATCTAAATTAAAATATGAAACCTTACTAATTGTTGTTGACATAAATAATATAATTGACATAATAATATAATATGTGTGAAGAAATTACGTTTAATTAATTAAATTAAATTATTATTATTAATTATAATACGGCGTACTTTTTGAGTATTTGTCCGAAACATTTTGTGTGGAAATTTGCCTTGAGACCCTATGGGCCTGGAATCATTCAATCAAAACAATTGTAAATTTTTGAAGATAAATTGTCTGAGTATAAATTAAATTAGTTAATACAACCTTACGATTTTTGTATATTGTTTTGATATGTGTAACATAAGCGAAAGAAGCAAAACTTTTTTTCCCTGAGGTTTCTAATATTAATTAAACTGACTTGTATCGCCGACTGTACAATATACACACAGTTAATTTAACTAAAGGTGGGTGAAGTTGTCACAGAGTGACAATGGACCGGCAATCGAGTTGTTCAGTTGTGACACTGCAAGTTAGAAAACTGTGGTCTTGAGACAATTCATTAAAATCAGCTTAATATGATCATTTATTAAAACCAATGGTAAATGTTAAGTATTAAATAATACTTTTAGATTATATTCATAACAAATAAAAATATGATTGTTATATCAATTTTATTTAATCATTTAGATCATTCATTTAAACATGCCTTCTTCTTATCGTGTCACTAGTTCCTTCAAACCAGTGTGGTAAAAGATTTCAAGTGCGCCTCGAAGAGGCTCCTTTCGTGCACTCGACACATGTTTTCGAACTTTTGGTTCTACGACATGCCGGTTTCCTCACGATGTTTTCCTTCACCGTTGCGAGAACGTGGGATGCATACATAGATTTTTTCGACCGAAAAAACCTATTTTACGCATGACTGCCACCGGGATTCGTACCCGCGACCATCAGATCGCAAGGCAAGGGCCTCATCCACTAGGCCACCACGTCCTCAATGCATGCCAATGTGACACGATAAAAAAATCTAGTTTCTGTTAATCAGCCGTCTAATTAAGTACCTATTTTAGAATTAGCCTTTTTCTATAAAAGTATACATTTAATTAATTCAAATTAAAATATTTTGCTTTAGACTAAGTCTAAAACTACTAAGTTCATATGAGTACATTTCATTTACAGCCGACTTCAAAAAGGAGTAGGTTAATATCAGTTCGGTTAAGTTTTCTTATAACAATTATACGTATTGTGAAATAAAGCATAAAGTGTACAAGTTTGTATTAAGTAGGTAAGTATTTAAATGTGTATCAAAACAATATTTGAACGGCTGTAATTCAAAGTTTAATCAAAAAGTGGCGACAGGTTATAACAATGGAAAATAAACTAATTTAACTTCATATCTCACACTATTCAATATACTTAAGTAATTTAAGAGTTTGTCTGTTTGTACACCACGAGATCTTCTAAGCTAACTTGGCCTGCTTACTATGGGAGTACCTAATTATTGCAATTATTCTATACTGTGGTGTGTTCAGGGTTTTTTTTTGTCTCGTCAATCTGTATGTAGAATGTAAAAATGAAAATGAATTACCTACTTTCATAGGAGTATTAAGGTATAGAATCATTCTATAGTACATTTAACAAGCTTAAAGTTTAAAAAACTGAAAACCCGACTGCGAAATAATTATACATTCATTGTGAATTCATTATTGCAAATTAAATTTAAACTTATGTATATTTTTGTAATTTCCCACAAAACCCTCATTTTGATACCTACCCATCAGGGTTTGGTAAACAAAAAATTATTAACGACTTATTATTTAACTCCAAAAATCCGCCATTTTGTTTTTTTTTAAACCGATCTAAGAACACTTGGGCGATTGAGACGAATCTAACGATATCTTAACAAAAAAGCTTTACTCTAATAATACTTTGTATAATTTTTATTATTAGGTATAAATCCTAAGGATTAGACTCAGTACATTGTATTTTATAAATTTTCTAATCTATATTTATTTATTATTTTGAAGAATAAAAATAATTTAATCCACACAAAATTATTGTAGCTCATTGAAGAAGTTTTAATGCCAAGATACGGCACGTACCCGCCATCTTGGAATATCGTTTGGCGCGTAAACTGCTGTCATCTGTCGGTTTTGACAGGTCGATTTGGCGCGAAAATCATTTAACCCTATCTTTAAAATTGGATGTTGAAATACCTAATTTCTGTTGGGTGTAAAATATGCGAAAGACTGGTCTTATTTTTGATCCCCGATACAAAAAAAATTGTCCTGACTGGTAAATAAAATGAAATGGAATTTATTTGCCTATACAATACAATATAATACCATAGAAACTTATGACTAATATAAATAATTCTAACTTAAAAAGACTTACTTACTCTAACCTTCTCGTATTTATTAAGTGTATGTATTTGTATGGCAAAAAGGACTCAACTCAGCGTTATGCTGGAAAGATGGGGTTTCCCACCTATTCAGTGCTGGTTTTCAGTTGGTAGACAGCGAGCCTTACAGTAGTCTCATATGAAGTGTAACATCTGACATCTCATTTAAATTTGGAAGGATTTTATCTGACCGCTAACTTCCTGTTACACACTTCCGTTGCATTTCACGAAATCACTGCCACTAATTGATAGAAAGCGAGCAGAAAGATGTTAGGCTTCAAAAGTACGAAGACATTTTGTTCAATTCTAGACACCCTATCGCCTATAAGTACATACTTATTGTTACTCTTTATTACAGCTTAAGCTAGCTACTATACAACTATACAATCTATATAAAAGGAAACGATTGGGCTACCCATAGACCGTTGCAAACGATCTATAGATAGCTCTACTGCTCCAGCTCGATACACGATGGCAGCGTGCCGAGGATACTGGCTGCATTGCCTCTTTGTATGGCAAGGCTTATTCTTTGGCCGAGATAGCTGCCAGCCCTCTGATCACGCGTCGCTTCGACCAGACGCTCTGACAACATTTTGAGACACTATTTGTTGCCAAAATCTATGTTATAGCCAAGACCGAAGCTTTGCGTATAGGTACACGAATATTCCATACAATTCCAGGTTATCGTAGCAAACTTCGATCAATTTCCGCTACACGAGAGCCGGTGACACGTCCGTTCACAACAAAAGTCCGCGTCGAAGTGCGCTATCAGTTCGGAATTCAAATTTAACGGCTGACCGGAAATGCGACGTCGGATATTTCCGGTTTCGAGTTGCGTTCAGTTGTCGGAGCGTTTGGTTACTCCTGATACGTAACTGTGATTTCAATTTCAGTTTGATTTTCAGTGCTGCTTTCAAGTTTACCATAATTTGACCTATCTTTAGATTCGTATTTATTTATCTATGTTAAGACATTTATTTACTTGGGCAAAAAAATCTATCTTTTCCAGTGGGTTCTTGCGTAGTATCGGGTTAAAACTAGCTTATTTATATCATATTTTATTATAACAATTTGTAAATAACAATTAGTTCAGTATTTTTGGCGTGAGTTCTAATGGTAATTCTCTCATCTCCTCTAAAGTGTCGATGACACACGGCTTTTTTACACGCTACAAGCCAGTGTCGCGTGTAGCGTGAAAACTCGCCCAGTGTCATCGGCTGTTTTACAATTAAAAAAAAATTGTCTGTAAAGCTGATTTACGGACGATAGTTTAACGTGACTACCAGCGTAACGGGACAATGAGCGTTACCGGACAATGACGTCAACGTCTTCGTGCATGCACCCCGGCGGCGGGGTTCATCGATTTATTAGACGTAGTCACGTCCAAAACAAAAGTTAACTCGCTCATAACTACACAACAGTTCTACTGACTTTTAATCATAAAATCAGCATGAGATCTGTTAAAGCGCTCGTCTTCTTTGAATAATTTATTGTACATTTCTATTTACTATTGAAAACACCATGTTTGTTTGTTTGTTTGTGGGAGAGAAAACAATCGGCGTGTCGTCGTATCCGGCGTCAGTCGGCGTGGCATAATGCCGACTAGGTAGTCCCTACTAATGGCTTGCGAATATATTTCAACACACAGTAATAAAGTATAGAAAACAATGTTCTTTTATTGGTCACATTTTCAATGTAGGTACTGTAATGTAGGTATGCGACCAATAAAAGAAGCCACATTGGCTAACTTCTAGTACATTTTGGTCCGATACTAATTTTCGAAAAAGAGAAGTAACAGGGCTAGATAAATATTATATATGTTAAAACTTCTAGGCTTTTTCATTGATAATAAAACTACATCGTGAAAAGTAACAAACATTATTTGAAAATTGAGATATTTCTTATTTCAGATAATTGATTGATTCAGGCGTTACTTTGCGGAAATCCATAAATATCAACATATTATATAAATATATTTCGTAATAAATCCGCTTGATTTCTAAACAAAGGTTTTAATTAACTTAACTTTAGTTTAGAACTTTAGTACATATTACTATATTATAAACCAAAGAGTCAACGAACAGAAAACCAAAGTTTAAAGATACGACACGTGTTTCGCCTCTACACGAGGCATCATCAGGAGGTGTGGACTCTCTCGTTTCGAACTTCGGCGAGTCCACACCTCCTGATGATGCCTCGTGTAACGAGAGAGTCCACACCTCCTGATGATGCCTCGTGTAGAGGCGAAACACGTGTCGTATCTTTAAACTTTGGTTTTCTGTTCGTTGACTCTTTGGTTTATAATATAGTAATATGTACTAAAGTTCTAAACTAAAGTTAAGTTAATTAAAACCTTTGTTTAGAAATCAAGCGGATTTATTACGAAATATATTTATATAATATGTTGATATTTCTTATTTATTGAAAAGGTGTCTGAAATTTTTTGGTCCTGTCTTACGCCTCCATTTTGGTTTGATACTGTCCATCTTGGAGTTTTATAGGAACACCGTTATTCATCTTTGTTTCTAATATAAATTACTAAAAGTAATTAGATAGTTATCAAAAAACAAGAGTACGATTAAAACCATACAACCAAAAATCAAAATAATAGGCTTAAATTAAATTTAAGTTTCATTCATTGTTTGTCAACCCGGACCCCTAGCTCGCTGCACTCGGCTCGGTCGCCGCACTCGCGCCGCTGTCACTCGCAGTAACCAGCAATTCTGGCTGCACAGATACAACGTAGTACCACTTCTGTATTGCCAATTTCAGTTTTTTTTTGGTAATTTATAACTTGTGGTGTGTGGGTGCGTGTATAGTTTATGAGGTAAAAAAAAATAAGCTATTTTGTATCCCGATACTTGTATATGGATCCGGGTTACTTGCGCCAAAGACATTTATGCAAAAGACACTTGCGCGATAATAAATTTACGCTAAAGGATAGTTGCGCGAAAGACACTTACGCGACTGGAAATTTGCAGTCGTACAAGTGTTTTTCGCGTGAAAGTACCTACATTTGCGCGAAAGATACTTGCGCGGCTGGACATTTGCGGTTGCGCATACCTGATACCATGTGATTTATTTTCGAGAAACAGTAGTACAGACAGAACCCTCGCCCTATTTTGAGAGACACAGCTTCCCCTCATATTGTGCCACGTGACATTGTGATGTAGATTATGTCACGTGACATGCATGACATGTGTAGATTGTTGATGACCTAATTTGATAATGATGTCTTTTAGATGTCCTAATTTGATAAATTATATTATTAGGATATAGTGAAATTAGTAATATTTATTGACAGAAAATTTCATCTAACTCACAAACAACTGGTGACACGATGAGAACATCGTGTCACCAGTTGTTTTGAACCAGTGTGGTGAAAGGATTTCAAGTGCACCTCGAGGAGGCTCTTTTCATGCACTACCCATTCTATTAAATTAAGACAGAATTTGTCAAATGTCTAAAATATTTATTGAATTATTTGATACATCAAAAAAAATTACTTACATTTTTTTTTTTTTTTTGAGTAAGTATTTTAGTATTGTTGGGAGATAAAAGAGCGTAATTTTTGTTTTTTTAGTACAGGTACTTTTTTTTTTTTATATACTGTATGTATAAGTATCCCGACAAACATTCGCATTAAAGTAAGCATATAACTTTTAGGACATTACTTAATCCGTATAGGTATACTCAAATGTAATATTCACAAACCTTACTTCTAATTAGTAAATAAATACAAAAATACAAATACATTACTTTTGTACTAAATATTAGAGATTTATAAAATTTTTTTATTCCTCCAACAGAATGGTCCCCAAATGAAATTATTTTCAAAATTATTACAAATGTAAAAACAAACGACATTTGGAGTTAAAATCTGAACACAAATAAACGTTTAAAATACGTATAATTGGTATTTTATACAGATCCTGGCAGCACGCGGCTGCTGCAAAATCTTGAGAAAACATTTTGTGGATAAGACTTTTTTTTTTTTTTTTTTTTTTTTTTGAGTTGAACGTTTTCTTTTCTTTTATTAATTTACTTAAAATAAAAAAGAACTACCTATGTAGTAAAGACCCGAATCAGATGAATCATTGAATACCTCGTCCTAACTAAGTACTAGACTGAAATATGACTGTCGTAAATGAGAGTTGTAGGTAGGTGCTTACTTTCTATTATTGTGCTTTACGTTGTGGGTACCTATGAATAAATGTGCAGTCTTGGATATGCCGTCTTTCAATTATTACGACAATGACGACACGGATGGTCGAGTGGCAAGTAAGTTGGATTGCCACGCCGGTGTCGCGGGTTCGATTCCCGCTTCAGGACAAACATTTTTGTAATGAACATCGATGTTTGTGCTGAGTCTGGGTATTCTATGTAATATTTAAAAAAAATATTTAAGTATTGTATCAGTTATCTGGTTCCTACAGTAGAAGCTCTGCTTAGTTTGGTGTTAGATGACGTTGTGTGATAAAATCAAAAATATTTATTATTATTCATATTTATTTACGGGAATCGAACCCGCGATACTCGGCGTAGTAGGCACTTGCCACTTGACCAATCGTGTCATCAATTAAAGGGGTCATTCTCGGCGGCATTTGATCAATTGTTCTCGAAAAAAAATTAATCATACATTGATTCTCATCGGATGCAAAATTTTTAGTATCTACTAAATAATTAATTATATGTTTATTCCCAAATTGCATCCGGAGAGTTCTAGTACAGTTAGCAAGGAAGTTTCTCCATGACCAAAATAACTCCACGCTCGTGTCGTTGGCTTATCCATTGCATTCTTTCATAATCTGTATATTATTAAGCCGTGCCCAGCGACGTTTATTCAAATGAGTCCTCCGCGACAGACAAACATTCGGTCTTAGAGGGGTAGTAATCGTGTTGTATACAATTATACGTTTGAAATAGTAGATTATTCACTAAGGGGATAAAGCAGTGTCTTATGTCGCGGGTGGCATATTGAACCCTGAGCTAACGAGGGACTCAATGTAGAGTCCTGAGTGACGCGAGGGGTTCAAGCTACCCAAGACGAAGACAGGCTTTATCCCAGAGGAGCATACTCTACTTGTCACACCTTCTGCGAGGCAATAAAAAACCAGGGCTCAGAACTCAGAAGCCAACACCGACTTTTGTTTCAGAATCATTGAAGTCGCGCCTTTTTTCTTTTTTTGTATGAGTAGCCAGTTCGATTTTAGAACAAACCTTTTTACAATGCCTTATGGGCGTTCTTTTACCTACTTAGAGTTTTCCACGAGTTTCCACACGAATTTGACGTTCCAAATTCAAATCACATTACTACCCTTGGGAGTTTCATACAAGATTACCTCCCTTGGTAGGTAATGCTTTGCTTTACCTTGATGATAGCATGATATGTAATTGGATATTGTCGAGCAGGTGGTGTGAAAAATATATTGTACATAAACGACTTCAAAAACAGAGGAAGTTCTCAATGCATTTGTTTTTTTTTAAATTTTTGTTACCTCAGAAATTATTGTTTATAAACCGATTTGTAAAATTATTTCTTTATATGAAGTACCTTTAGATTAGTTTCATAGAAATTATATCATAATCGCTTCAATTGTTCAGCATTTAAATGAAATAACTGAGAAAAAAATCGTTGAACTTTAAAATTTGCTTATTTTGCTTCCCTGTGACTTGTCAGTGGTGCCTACGGTCACTAGAATAGTCCGATTGAAGTCGGTTGTTGAATGTTTTTGTAAAATCTTGATTTTAAATAGACTAATCCAACGACCAAAAGGCTGGGCGCTTACCTCGTTCAACGAATTAACCTCGTTATTCAATGACTACGACAGTACTTTTATTCTGTGTAGCATAAGCATAGCATAATCAGCCTATAATGTTCCCACTGCTGGGACTCAGGCCTACTCTCGGCAGGAGAGCGAATGGGTCTTAACCCACCACGCGGACCCAATGCGGATTGGTGGATGTCACATGCCATAGAACATTTTTTTTTCTGTCCTCTGACATGCCGGTTTCACCACGATGTTTTCCTTCACCGTTGCGAGAACGTGGGATGCATACATAGATTGTTTTGACCGAAAAAACCCATTTACGCATGACTGCCACCGGGATTCGAACCCGCGACCATCAGATCGCAAGGCAAGGGCCTCATCCACGTCCTCGTTATTCTGTGTATTATTTATAATTTACCTACATTAGGATAGTCATAATGTGTGGTACAAATTTCATGAGATAGACTCTACCCGTTTACATTTTATACCGTTTTCAAAGTTTCAACTGAGTATTTAACAGGGTTCCGTAGGTGCTAGAATCGGTGCAAATTAGGTGGTGACTCCTGGTGGTGTCCTCTATCGATCCCGCAACATTCTACAAATGTACGAATTATGTTTAATCTTTTTCGGATTTTAACTAGCCTATGGGGCAATGACGTGCGCGCGGTGTCGCGTATCAGTCGTCCATAGAACTTCCTGAACACAACACCCTTCGGCCAAAATCAATTAAAGCAATGTTGACCTATGTGAATCAAAGTCCTGTGTAGCACTGCTCTGGTCATGGGCAGGCGTGATCTCTTACCATCAGGAGAGCACCTTGTCAATTATTTATTAAAAAAAAAGACAAACTTAACTCATAATATATATAATTTTGGGGAAATGCGACATCTCATTTTTATCCCTCTTAGTATGACCTATCTATACATAAACATGTATTTTAATATACTTGTTGCTTTGTTTTCGAAGGGAGAGTCTTTTGTTCGAGTTATTGTCTTATTCTGAGAGACTTATGCCTACTTGCACCAAACTGTCAAAGTCCCTAAGCATTTACTTTATTCGCTTGGTCTTAACAGCTTGGGCTTAACAGTCCAAATTCTGACAGTTAAGAACTGACAAGCGAGTAAAGTAATTGCTTAGGGACTTTGCCAGTTTGGTGCAAGTAGGCATTATTGTAAGCCCCCTTCGATTGAAGAGGTATTGTTGAAGGATTGCGCTTAGATTTAGTGCAGTATAAGTGCCATAAGTAGGTGTTATATGTAAGTGCCATACGCAGATGCCATCAGTAGCTGCAATGTGATACACAAAGGATTGCACGAAAGGAGCCTCTTCGAGACGCGCTTGTAATCCTTTCACTACAATTTTTCGATAGAACTACACGATAAGAAAAGACACAAATTAGGTAGGTACTTACTTAGAGAGTGTATCAAAATAAAATTAAATCTTTGAAACAATTTTACACAGGTTTATAGTTCCGTTCTTACGACTTATCATTGAGACAGATTTTAAATTCAATTCTTTTCATCCCAGACGAGTATTAAAATCATTTTATGCACTAGCAACATTTTTCTCGCGTGGAAAACTATAAACATCTAATTTGTATGCAAAAAGCATTGAACAATTCATACTTTTACGAGTGAAGTCGACGGTAAATGCCTAGTTAATTCGTTTTTTATCGTTTAGGGCTAATTTGTATGTCTGTGTTTACTGAATCGTAAACAAAACTTAATAGACTTCATTTAAGGGGAATCCTCAAATCCGAATTCCATACAAAATGTTTCGGACAAATACTCAAAAAGTACGCCGTATTATAGTAATTTCTTCACACTATTCGTTTCGTCCATGTTTTTTGATTTCGTCAACAAAAAAAGTGAAAGGTCACATACTTTAATTTAGATTTTATACGTGTTTTAAAATTAACCCTACTCACTTAAAAACACACATTTTGTACACACCACATTTGCTAAACTCTAATATGTACATTATGGTCCGATGCTAATTTTCGAAAAAGAGAAGTAACAGGGCTTGATAAATATTGGATGTTAAAACTGCTAGGCTTTTCATTGTTAATAAAACTACATCGTTAAGAGGATATGTGAAACTGTCAAAAATGACAGCTGCCGAATTGTAAGACAGTGATAGCGCAATTAGACACCTTACCCCGAGGGAAGAGGTTAGATATAGATTTTTGTCGCTCAAAAGTAACGGACGTAAGCGACAAATGATAAAACATCGTATTGCTTGAAAAGTATTGCATTTATAAAAAAAATCCTTTTACATTTATCTAAGTTCTGTGATTACTCACTCAATAGTATAAAAATAAGCCGTAAATATTATCTAAATTCGGAGGATGGATGTAAATCAGATTTTAAGAGGGCCTATTTAAAAAAATAAATCTATCGAGAACAGTTTCACCAATCGTGTTTCGGTCTTACATTTATTTAGTTTATATCCTCAAGTAAACACTGTATTAACATCAAGTTTGTAAACTGTACCATTACCGAGTAAGAATGAAACGCAGCGACTCGAAATTTTCACATAGCCTCTCACAAGCATAATTTGAAAATAGAGATATTTGATTTTTACTGACAGGATGTGTCTTTTCTGTCCTGTATTCCGCATCCATTTTGGTTTGATACTGTCCATCTTGGTAATCTATAGGAACACCGTTATCCATCTATCTATCTATCTCAAGATGTTTTCCTTCACCGTTTAGGAGGTACTCTTGTTACAACACTGATAGAAGCTGCTCACCTTATAGATAATACCTACCGACCCTCTAGTGGTCTTCATAAGTAAATAATTCTCTTAAAACTCTGTGGATAACGTAGTGGGCTGAAATATAATTAATATGCTTAAGATGTTATAACTGTTAAGTAAAATGTATATTGCAGCTGTTTGTTGTCCCAATAAATAAAATTAAAATTAAATCTATGGAATAAGGGTGTTAGTAGTTTTAGAAAATGTAATATACATTTTCTAAACAGCACTGTATTAACTGTAGGACGTGGTGGCCGAGTGGATGAGGCCCTTGCTTAGCGATTCGATGGTAGCGGGTTCGAATCCCGGTGGCAGTCATGCGTAAATGGGTTTTCTCGGTCGAAAAAATCTATGTATGCATCCCACGTTCTCGCAACGGTGAAGGAAACATCGTGAGGAAACCGGCATATCAACGGACAAAAAAAAAATGTTCTATGGTATGTGACATCCACCAATCCGCATTGGGTCCGCGTGGTGGATTAAGACCCATTCGCTCTCCTGCCGAGAGTAGGCCTGAGTCCCAGCAGTGGAAACATTATAGGCTGATTATGCTAAACAGCACTGTGGGAGCACCTTTACAATTTTACATGAAACAATTACATAATAAGCTTCTTCAAGTACATTCTCAAAATATAAACATAAAATGTATCCTTCCAGTATTTTAGAACATAGTATTTTTTACGAAAACAGGTAACAAAACTCACAGGAAAAACAAACTCCACCGGAATCCCTATAATAAAACCTATAAACCGTGTATGAAACATTCATAAAATCCAACTACTGCTTCCTGTTCTGTGGTTTAGGCTGTATTGATTGCGTTTCGACCAATGAGCGTACGGTCGGACGCCTTTGGAGATATACCGCGGATGTCGGAAAATGAATATGTGTGGATGTGACATGTACTACTCGGTCGAATGAATATGACACCTGGATCGAATGACGTTGGTGCAAAGTACAGCGTGGAATTGGATAATGTTGATAGAGAAGAGGTCCTGTAATACTTGGTAATGATAAGTAATGATAAATAAGGCTTCGCAATTAGAGGAAGAAGAAACACGGAGGGCGCCGCGCGGGGGGCGGAGGACGCAGCAAGTTGCGAGCGAGTGTCTGCTATGTGTCATGTTCATTCGCCTGAGTTATACCATCTGTCGGGTGTCGGGTCCGAGAAAATGTCGGTTGCTCCAACAAGCCGGTGTCGCAGGTTCGATCCCGCTTCAGGACAAGCACTTGTGTGATGAACATCGGTGTTTGTCCTGAGTCTGGGTGTTTCTATGTTGGTACCTACGAGTATGTATTGACAAAAAAAAGTATTTATTTTTTTTGTGTAAAATGTCAAAATATTATATTATTATTATTGAGTTAAGTTTAAGAATATAAACTAGTGGATTGTGTCGAAGATACAACCGTTAATTTTATGTGGATACTTCTTGTTGCTTCTATGAAATATATTTTGTCAAAAAGGTTTATTTTGTCACAAAATATTGAATTACCTAAAATTATAAATAATACACAGAATTAAGGTCCGCGGGCAAAGTATTCAAAAGGCTGGCGACGTTACGTCGTTGTATAACGACGCTATTCGTTGACCGAGGTACAATACGGCCGACGTATCTTGGCGAGTCTGAACATAGGCTATGCGAACTTTAGCGCATGAAAACACGCAATAGAAAACTGCTGATGCCAATTTCTTTTTTATAAACCAACTAGCATAAGCCCGCGCTTTCGCCCGCGTTGATTTTACATATAAAACAATGTGATACGTGTGTACATGCGCTAAAGTTCGCATAGCCTATGTTCAGACTCGCCAAGATATGTCGTCAGCCGTATTGTAAACGCGAGCTTTTTGGTCGTTCGATTTGACTATTTCGCTTTGCGTCCGAGCCCAACAGACTTAAGGCTAATCCTCAAATCCCATTCCATACAAAATGTTGCGGACAAATACTCAAAAAGTACGCCGTATTATAGTAATTTCTTCACACTATTTGTTTTGTCCATGTTTTTTTGATATTGTCAACATAAAAAGTGAAAGGTTTCATACTTTAATTTAGATTTTATACGTGTTTTAAAATTAACCCTACTAACTTAAAAACACGTATAAAATCTAAATTAAAGTATGAAACCTTTCACTTTTTATTTTAACAAAATCAAAAAACATGGACAAAACAAATAGTGTGAAGAAATTACTATAATACGGCGTACTTTTTGAGTGTTTGTCCGAAACATTTTGTATGGAAATTTGCCTTGAGGATTCCCCTTAATGTTTCAACCCCAAAAGGCCGAAAAAAATACCTAAAAATACCTATTAATATAAGGTTAACTTCGTTTAAAAAAGTTAGTCCAGATGTGACGTGACAGTTTGAACTGTAGGCCTATACAATCTTGCAAACAAATAAGTACACACTTGAGAAACATAACTTCAAAGAGATAACGCATCCATCTTTTGCTCATCTTCAGCCACGCCCCGCGGAAGCCACGCCCACCCAAATAGGCGTGTCCTGACAGTACATTACTTACAAATGTATACATTTATGTGTATACATACCTGTCACGGTCTTTGAAAACTTGCTCCATGGAGCTTCAGAGGTACCTTTTGTTCTGTAATCTCGTTCTGCTTTTGTTGTACCTGCTATATGGCTTCAATGGTAAGAAATAGTTATTTGTACACCAAGGGCCTAAAGTATGGCATTTTATACGAGACTTTTATCAGCGCGAGCCGAAGGCGAGGTCGGATAGTTAAGTCGAGAATAAAATGGGCTTCAAGAACGAACACATGATTTTTCACTTGAGCTAAATACTGAAATAACATTTTATTTCGTAATACAAAACAGAGACAGCTAGCCAATGTTGCCACGATATTTTTAATTCGAAAATAGGTTATTTTTTTGTCCCTCATATTACCATGATCTATGAGTATTATGAAGGACCGAAGATTGAAATTTGAAAAAAAGGTCTCAACTTCCAGCATGAAACCTATATCAAACTGAACTTTTTTGAACAGATTTTATAAGCAAATACTTTTACCCCCTAGGGCCGAAATTGCAATTTTTACTCCCCCTGAATCTAGCTACAAATTAAACTTTACGAGCATGAAAAATGAAAACTATGAATAAATAGTATAAATATCGCCGAAGTATCAAACGACTCAAACGTTCGTTTCAAACTTCGGCGAGTCAACATCTCCTGAGGATGCCTCGTGTAGAGGCGAAACACGTGTTGAGAGTTCTAAATTGGGTTCTATGTTTTCGGCGCTTTGGTTTCGATACTGAAATTCTAAACTAGAGTTAAGTTAATTAAGACCTTTGTTTGTAAGTTAAGCGGATTTATTAATGAATATATTTATACTATTTATTGATATTTATGGATTTCCGCAAAGTAGGTAACGCCTGAATCAATCAATTATATGAAAACTATTATTTTCAGTCACAATGACTAGTAAAATTTTACCGTTGGGAGGATTCCCTGCAGGATTCCGTATTCGCATTATGGTTTGAAGAGCACTGTAACTTGTGAAATTACTAGGAGAGTGACCATCAAAATGTCTCAAAGTAGACGAGCACGTTAGCTGTGCTGTACCGTCATTAGTGAATGAAAGTCTCGTGCAGCACTATTCTGGTCATAGGCAAGCGTGATCTCTTACCATAAAGAGAGCGCTGAACTTGTCTCGTCTCTTCTTCTTTTAAAAAAATATCAGAATAGTACTTTTAGTGACATTAAATCTATCGTATCGATAAAGAGTGATTTTTTTTATCTATTTTATTTTTATTATCACCTAAAAAAGCGATGAATGCCTAATTTAAAAGTAATGCATAGGTATTTTTCAGCTGCAAAGCAAAATCCTGAGCGCTTTAAAAAAAGTAAAAAAATATATATCATCCATTCTTTTATTTCTCGAAGAAACTTATTCTAAAGTCGATATAAAAGGATTTCGTGCAATCAGAAACTTTTTATTTATGGCATAAGACGGCCCCATGTGCAATGGCCTAATTAAATTACAGGACTTTGTTTTCAAGTTGTTTTTATATAAGTTTAGAGACTTTTATATTTTTCTTCAATTTCGGTTGATTCCACAAATGAAGCGAGGTTTCAGAATTTAGACACTGGGAAAATCGGCGTTTGTATTTATGTATGTATTATTATTTATTAAATTAAAACGGTTAAGCCATTTATTTAAAATTAGAATTAGATTAGAATAAAATTTGCATTAGATTAGAATATAATAAATGATTAACAAAACAATTAAATAAAACAAAAGTATTAATAAATAGTATAAATATTTAAAGTAATAAATCCACTTAAGGGGCATCCTCAAATCCGAATTCCATACAAAATGTTTCGGACAAATACATTTTGTATGGAATTCGGATTTGATGATGCCCCTTAACTTCCCAACAAAGGTCAATCAATCAATCAATCAATATCTTTATTTGCAAAACATGGGTAATTCGGATACAGGTGGTGATAGCAATGAAAGTGTCTCCATATTTAGCCTATAGGTGGCGTGCCTATAGGTGACTCGCCGAAATCCGAAACGTGATTCACCACTAATTAATTTCGGCAAGTCAACATCTCCTGAGGATGCCTCGTGTAGAGGCGATACACGTGTCGACTTGGGTTTTCTGTTTTCGGCGCATTGGTTTAGATACAAAAAAATTAAACTAGAGTTAAATTTATTGGGACCTTTGTTTGGAAGTTAAGCGGATTTATTACTAAAAATATTTATACTATTTATTAATATTTATTATATATATATTTCCGCAAAGTAACGCCTGAATCAATCAATTTTCTGAAAGAAAAGTAATAATGAGAATTATATAATTTTAAATAACTGAATAATACGACTTACAAAAATTAATTAAATTCTACAATTTCACAGAACCTGAGACACTCTGACGTAATATTCTATCCCATTTATCTGCAAATGTATGCTTGTTTGTACGATGTTAACTATCGAAAATCCGATCTCAAAATAATGGGTGGAAAGTTCAAAGAATGTTTTGGCATTATAATGAAACACTAGCGGACGCCCTCAACTTCGTTCGCGTTGGGTATTTTCAAAATTCCTATCTTAGTACTCATTTTCAGATCTTGACGAACACAGTCCAAGTGTCAAGTCTCTACGATCAGTAGAGTACGTTGTCTAATTGACAGACAACGTTCAGTCAGTCAGGCCTAAGCCTATTTTGTAAGTAAATTGATAAATCTCGATAACAAACCATTGCCATCCTATTACCAACACAATAAAAGGATTTTTTATTGTATTTATTTATTTACCCTAATCCTAATACTGATATAATTTTATTTTAATTTTAATATACGAATTTAATGATTATTATTTTATTTATTTTTTAGTTAATAAATTGTTATTTTTAAGACTGACCTAGTTATTGTGAATATTGTCTAACTATTTTTTGTGTTAATTTTGTAAATATGATTTGTAACTAACATTTTGCTCAAAGTTTTATATAATTTGTAATATTAATTTTATTTCACTAAGTTACGCGCTCAATTACCTCTTGCATGTCGTCTTCACCTATAATTGCAGTGGCACTTGGCCTGAGCTATGTATCATGTAACCAAAAAAATGTATTAGTTTTATACTGTGTTGGTGATCAATAAATAAAATTAAATTAAATTTACTAAAAAGTTAACAATATTTTCTATTCTAAGGGCGCCTTAAAACCTTACCAGGTTTGTCTAGGACCCAAAAACAACTTTAAACTATACTATTATATTATATACTATGTTAATGCGAGCTGCGGCCTCAGTAAAAACTAGGCGTAAACATTATGATGGTGCTGCTTATTTTGAGGAGATTGGAGTGAATGTGGGGCGCTGCATACGAGATGTGGACGGAGAAGCGCCGTCCAATATGAGAGGAATTGATCGTCAGTTGGGTCGCGGAAGGCTTTTGCTCCCGTGGCCCAGCAAGAATGGCGAGAGAGGAACACCGGAGGGGTTTTAGTGGGTATTCCGTCCTCCCATGAGGGCGGCGAGTCCCACATAACTCCGGTCGGTTTATTCGTAAATGAATTAACCCTCTGAAGACAAAAAAAAAAAAAAAAGGTGTAAACATTATCGTTTTCAGCGACATTGCATTTCTGAGAGACTAAACTTGGTAATTGGATGTAGGTATATAAAGCTTATCAGCATATCTGTTCGGGGCAATGTGTTGACTATACAGGGTGTTTCGATATTCAAGTATCTAACTTAATTGTCAGTAGTTGTCTCCACCTATCTATAAACATCAATCTGTAGCTTCGTATGCTTACGAAAATGAACTAACCATCTGCTATGATTTACGCATAATATACTTATACTTTATATATAAGTAATTTTATATAAGTAATTTGGATTTTCCTGTATTTTTCATTTCGGTTGAATAATTTTTTTTTATGTTTGTGACCTTTGAACTTTGTTGTTTGAAGCCCAATTTAAAAATTATTTTTTAATTTAAAAGACACTTTCTGATTGGTCATAGAGAAATTTCACGAAAATCGGTTCAGTACTTACCAAAACAAATCGCGTATTTTGCTTCCCTGTGACGATTCAATGGTGTTAACGGTAACTAGAACAGTCCATTTCAAGTCTATAGTTATATGTACACCAATAGTTTTTTTTTAAACCTGTATTATCTTCAATTTCAACCGAATCGACCTTTCTCGGTCATTCACCAAAACATAACGAATCCCAAGTCGCTACGGCCGTTACCGTATGTTTACGACTCCGCCGCTAGGGGGCGGCGTTCGTTAATATTTTAAACCACTTTTATTGACTAGGAATGTCTCAGCGTATCGATTGGGGATGGTAATAGTACCTACCACTAGGAGAGTCGGCCTGAGTCCTAGCAGTAGGTTCGAATCCAGCATCAGAACAAACTGTGATGAAAATCGCTGTCCATCCGGTGTTATTTCTAAGTAGGTATTATAGTTATTAAAAAAAAGCCGAGAGGGAGTTACCTCGACTTTCGATCTAGAGGCCATGGATTCGAAACCCGGACGTACATCAATGGAGTTTTCTGTTAAAAATCTATGTGTGCATTAAAACACGTGCTTCACGGCGAAGGATAACATGAGGAAACCGGCATGTCATAGAACATAAAAAGTTCAAAAACATGTATCATGTGCAAGAAAGTAGCCTCTTCGAGGTGCACTTGAGATCCTTTCACCACACTGTATCGAAAGAACTTAGGTAGAAACGACTTCCTAGTGGTGCTAGAGTCCTAGCAGTGGGTTCGAATCCAGCATCAGGACAAACGGTGATGAAAACGGTTGTTTCAAAGTATTCTATGATTTCTTTAAAAAAAACAAGAAGAGCAGTGTATTTGTATTTAGTCTTTATTTAAATACTTACTTACTACTCGTTTTTTTTAACCAACTTCATAAAAGGAGGAGATTCTCAATTCTGTTGTTTTTTTATGTTTAACTTTTTCAGAATGGAAAAAATATTTCTTATGTTTGAGAGGTTATACTTTCAGAACGGTCCCATAGAATTTTTATCAAAATCGTTTAAGTATTTTAGTTTTTAATTCAAAATTACTGAAAAAAAGCCCATTGCTTTTGTCTTATAAATTGCAGTAGTTAGTTTAAGCTGTCATAAAATGTATTTAAATATATTATTTATCTGTATTATGTATATTAGTGTGAACCCGGTTATACCTACCTATGTCTTCAAAATATCTAAGTGCAGTCAGTTGCACTGACATGTATACACTCCCAAGCTTTTACATTTAAATTAGGTACTCTTAATTTTGCAAAGACATTCTTCTTCTGAAAAGAATTCCGACAAGTAAGATGACTACATTAAGGGTAATCCTCAAATCCGAATTCCATACAGAATGTTTCGGACAAATACTCAAAAAGTACGCCGTATTATAGTAATTTCTTCACACTATTCGTTTCGTCCATGTTTTTTGATTTCGTCAACAAAACAAGTGTTAATTTTAAAACACGTATAAAATCTAAATTAAAGTATGAACCCTTTCACTTTTTTTGTTGACGAAATCAAAAAACATGGACGAAACGAATAGTGCGAAGAAATTACTATAATACGGCGTACTTTTTGAGTGTTTGTCCGAAACATTTTGTATGGAATTCGGATTTGAGGATTCCCCTTAAATTGAAAATTCTTGCGTGTACTTTTCATTGCATAATTAAGAGTAACATAAATGTGAAAGCTATGGGAGTGTATAAGTACATGTATGTGCAGCTGACTTTAAATTGATTGATTTTATTCGATTTGTATTCTGGAAGAACGCAATAATTTGATGGAAGCTAACTCCTGACTCATCCATTTGAAACGTGAGGTATTTCGTATTTCAGATGAGAAAATATTTATACGTTGGTTTATTTTCTAATTCTTATTGAATATAAGATATTTTTATATAATAATTATCTAGTATTATTTTATCTTTTTATTTTTTTTAACGTAGGTTTATTTTCTGATTTTGAGTTCTAGAAAAACTTGAGTTTTAGAAAGAAAGAAAGAAATAAACGAATATTGATATTATAGAACAAGAAAAACATTGACACGATAAAAAGATTATGAAAAGGACAATCTTCTATCGTGTCACTAGTTCTTTTGAACCAGTGTGGTGAAAGGATTTCAAGTGCGCCTCGAAGAGGCTAATTTCGTGCACTTGACACGTGTTTTCGAACTTTCTATGACATGCCGGTTTCCTCACAATGTTTTCCTTCACGTTGATTTTTTGAATAGAAAAATCCATTGGTGTGCGACCGGGTTCGAACCCACGACCTTCGGATAAAAACAGCCTACTATTTTTAATGCCATCTCAAAAATAATTTTACCTCAAAAATACTCAATAAACAAGAAATAAAAAAATGTCTACAGCACTGCCCACAACCGTATTCAAGTCACGTACACATCGCAACCAGACTTGTATACATACATATACAGTATATTTATACAGGTGTAAGCGGTATCAAATTTAAATATACATCTGGGAGTTTACGTGCTCACTCATTATAGATACAGGGTGGTGAGTTTTGGTTTAAGTATTAAACAAAACTTAAATTTTATAAAAACTGAAAACCCCACTGCGAAAATATTATACGTTGATTGTCAATTCATTATTCTAAATGTGATTTAAAAACATGATATTTGTATTTTTGTATCTCCTTTTGATTTCCTTTATTTTGATACCCCACTCGATATGTTTGATAAATAATATATTATTAACGACTTACTAATTTAGCGCCAAAAATCCGCCATTTTTATATAATTTATACAATTTTTTTTAACCTTTCTAAGAACACTTGGGTTATTAAAACGAATCTAACGATACCTCAATTGTCAAATTCCATCCAGCCTGTTTGAAAGATACGAGGTAACGAAAAAAATTATTTACATACAAGATACGCGCGAAAAACATAACCCTTCCTTGGCAGTCGGGTAAAAAATGATTATTTACCTATTAATCAAAATTTACTGTGTTCATGAGTACTGATAGATTATTCTATCATTTATTGAAAATGAAAAAAATTAAAAATTATTATTTACTAACAAAACACCAATCTATTAGCTAAGCTACCCAAGCTAAAATTAAATAAAGCTAAGTGTATTTACTATTATTAATAGTGAATTTTGTAGAGAGATTCAAACATATTTGTATTTATTATCGGCCCCACACTAGGCAAGCCTGTATCGTGGAGACCTTGTATTAACGGCCCCACACTAGGCAAGCCTGTATCGTGGAGACCTAGTATTAACGGCCCCACACTAGAAGCCTGTATCGTGGAGACCTTGTATTAACGGCCCCACACTAGGCAAGCCTGTATCGTGGAGACCTTGTATTAACGGCCCCACACTAGGCAAGCCTGTATCGTGGAGACCTTGTATTAACGGCCCCACACTAGGCAAGCCTGTATCGTGGAGACCTTGTATTAACGGCCCCACACTAGGCAAGCCTGTATCGTGGAGACCTTGTATTAACGGCCCCACACTAGGCAAGCCTGTATCGTGGAGACCTTGTATTAACGGCCCCACACTAGGCAAGCCTGTATCGTGGAGACCTTGTATTACGATAATTCATACAACAAAGGTTAAGGCAATCTTGAAAATATCTGAAAGAAATGAACATTTTCGCTATAATTTGAGTGTTCCGAAGTTCCGAAGTCTTAGCGAACGATAGTAACAATAACCACTATTTAGGCAAGTAGGTTTATAGGAAAACTAAATTGCAATTGAATCTTTAAAGGTATACAACATTTTCGCTATGATTTAAGTGAGAGAATTTCCTCAGTCTCGGCGAACGATAATGACAAAAAATTTTTCTGAAATAAATTTATACGTGTAACGTAACGTAACGTTTTTTTTTTTTATTTACCTACCTTATTTTGGCTTTCAACAACAATACCTTGAAATAAATGGTCTATAATTTTTATTTGTAGGCTTCGAATATTATTAATTAAATAAATTAAAATAAATGAAAAAAAAAATATTGTTATTTTATTTAATTTTCCGTACAAGCTTCGTTCTGGACCACCCTGTATAGTAACGTTTGTAAGCTAGTATCGAAAGTATCCGCTGGAGTAAGTGCTGTATTTTGTACGAAAATTATAGCATTGCCGGAATAGTAAGGGGACACGATAAAGTTAGATTTATCAATATCGATGGAAATCATCTGTTCACCAAACTTCACAGGAAATGTATGAACTGGACATATTTTGAGCGTTTATAAAACCTTACAATTTGATGAATATTATGGTATTGTATTTATCTTACTTTTCAAATGTCAATCATCCATTTCTATTTACTTTTAATAACCTAGCTAATAAATAAAAAATAATTATGTTGTATCGCTGTACCCCAGGGATTTTTTGCGGTTCAACTGTTTTGTACTGTTGGAGAAAATTATGTGGTTGGACTAGAAAGAAGCACTTGTTTTGTATAATTTATTAAGCCTTCGGAAGCTTACAAACCTCGATAAAAACTGCTCTTATTGATGTTATAGTCCCAACCCTAGCCTAATAGCCGAACGAGAGTGCCGTCTCGACGCCATAATGTCGATAATGCACTGCACTAATTGCTCTCGATATCGATAAAATAAACTTTCCCAGGTACAACACTAGTTGCGGAAGTGCAGCTTAAAATATTAGAAGGTATTATTTCGGATTGAAATGTGGTTTATTGTTTTCTAAATAAATTATTTAGAACTTCTTTTCGCCGGCGTTTTCGCCCTCAATTTATCTGGATTAAAAGTACTTTTAAAAGTAGTTTTAGTCCTTGTTGGGATATTGAACATATTTATAATGAATTTGGCTTGATAGATTAAGTAGTTTTGGTGTTTGGAGTAACAAAAAATGAATCCATCCTTCCAAAATTTTGTGTTTATTGTAAAAATTTATTTCATCTCATGCCCGTAAAATTCAATTATAGGCTAGGTGCAGGGAGAATAAAACTGCATTTTTGGCCCTAGGGCAAAAAAGTGTTCAATAAGGTTCAGTTTATAATAGGTTTCATGCCGGAAATTAGGAGCTTTTTCAAATTTTGAACTGCGGATTATTAACATCAATTTATTTATGCCCCAGAAGAAAAACGAGCTCATAACCTTCTAGTGCACGAAAAGAGTTTTTTCGAGGTGCACTTGAAATCCTTTCACCACACTGGTTGGAATTAACTAGTGACACGATCATCAGAAGAAGGTTCCTTCTTCTGATCGTGTCACTAGTTCTTACCAATTCCAAAGAAGATAATAATTTTCTTTCAGTTCCTTGAGAAATAAACTTATATTACTTACAAGGGAAATATTGCAGTACAGTACATTAAATTATAACTGCGATTGCAGCAATAAAATGCAGGCAAAGTCTGGATTTTTAACTAGTTTCCGTCTGTAGCAGTTTTATGATGAAAAGTTTATATTGTATCCATTTATGAATTATGTGAAAACAAGCTTCAAGTTTATACAAACTGAAAACCCAACTGCGAAATATTAGGCATTGATTTCCAATTCATTATTCCAAATTAAAAGAGGTTTGTTTAACAAAAAAATATAAACGACTTACTATTTAGCGCCAAAAATCCGCCATTTTGATTATAAATTTTAAAAACCCATCTAAGGACACTCGGGTTATTGAGACGAATCTAACGATACCTTAACTATGTAATAATATTACTTATTCTTTGCCTTAACTATCAAAATCCATCCAGCCGTTTGGAAGATACGAGGTAACCCAGTAATGTACTTACATACTTACAAGATATGGGCGAAAAACATAACCCTTCCTTGGTTGTCGGGTAAAAAATATAGGTACTCAAACATTTCGTGAGTTTGAAGTAACAAACTCACCGCTAAACTTTTTGAAATTTATACTCAGTCAATTAACATCTTAAAAAAGCGCGTGGAATTCTGAGTCTTTATTAAATTCAAAAAGTCGCAACTGTATTTACCTCAGTTGTTCATAATAAAAACATGGATATTCTCAAAAATATTTATTTTCATAATTATTCTGTTTATTTCTATAAAACAATGTATAAATAACATTTTCATATATTTTTCATAATCAATGAAAAATAATGAACTTCATAAAAACTTTAGTACCAATAAATCTAGATAACCTCGAATCGCTATTATTGAAAACCATAGATAAATAACGGTGTTCCTATAGAACACCAAGATAGACAGTATCAAACCAACATGGAGTCGCAAGACAGGACCAAAACATTTCAGACACCTGGTCAATAAATATGAAATATCTCCATTTTCAAATAATGTTTGTCACTTTAAACGATATAGTTTTATAAACAATGAAAAAGCCTAGTAGTTTTAACATATTGCACGAAAGGAGCCTCTTTGAGGCGCACTTGAAATCCTTTCACCACACTGGTTCGAAGGAACTAGTGACACGATAAGAAGAAGAACATATAATAAATTTATCTAGCCCTGTTACTTCTCTTTTTCGAAAATTTGCATCGGACCAAAATGTACCAGAAGTAAGCCAATGTGGCTTTTTTTATTGGTCGCATTTTCAATCAACTAAGTACATTGTGTTTCTCTATTTTACATACAAAACGAGAAAATAGTAGATTATGCACTAAGGGGATAAAGCAGTGTCTTATGTCGCGGGTGGCATATTGAACCCTGAGCTAACGAGGGACTCAGTTAACTCCTAAGCGAAGCGAGGGAGTTATGTAGAGTCCTGAGTGATGCGAGGGGTTCAAGCTGCCCAAGACGAAGACAGGCTTTATCCCAGAGGAGCATACTCTACTTTTCACACCTTCTGCGAGGCAATAAAAAGCAAGGGCTCCGAACTCAGCAGCCAACACCGTCTTTTGTTTCACAATGTTTGAAGTCGCGCCTTTTTTCTTTTTATTTTTAAGAGTGGCCAGTTCGATTTTAGAACAAACCTTTTTACAATGCCATAAGGGCGTTCTTTTACTTAAAGTTTTCCACAAGTTTCCACACGAATTTGACGTTTCAAATTAAAATTACATTACTACCCTTTGGAGTTTCATACAACATTACCTCCCTTGGTAGGTAATGCTTTGCTTTACCTTGATGATAGCATGATATGTAATGTGATATTGTCGAGCAGGTGGTGTGAAAAAATATAAAACACAGGCTAATCATATTTGTGACTTTTGATAGTTGTGACTTTCTTAGCGTCTTCGATAGCTTTGTAATAAACATCCCTTAAATTCCTCTTTTCTTTCTTTGGGACTTTCAAATCATTTTTTACTTCGGCATTATTTTTCCCATTATTATTCATATATTTTTTATTATTTTTAGCTTTTTCTTTATCATTATGGACATTTTCTTGATTATTAGCTTTAAAGCTGTGTTTTTTGTTAAACTTTTTGAAATAGTCATTGAGTATCATCTTTAGATTTCGATTTCGTTTCTTTTGAATACGTTTTGGATTTTTTTCTGATGCCGCAGCTCTTTTGTACCTTAGAGTATTGTATATCTGAAACAATTAATGTAGATTAAAATCCAATAAAAACTTTATGCTTTTCGTTCTTTACGAGGTATAGCGGATTTTGTCTAGTTGAGTTTGAGCAGGATAGCTCATCAGGAAGTGTGAGACATTCGAGTCGCAAGATTCCACCCGGAAAGACATACAGGCAGATAAAGAAGAAAGTGAATTTATAAAAACGTGATAATAATAAACCATAATTCTATCATTATCATTATCCTCGAATCCAATTCCATACAAAATGTTTCGGAAAAATACTCAAAAAGTACGCCGTATTATAGTAATTTCTTCACACTATTATATAATATACTAGCTGGTGCCCGCGACTTCGCCTGCGCAGGTATCTCTATAAATTGTAGCCTATGTGTTATTCTGATGTATGAGCTATATTATTGTAAAGTTTCATTAAAATCCATTCAGTAGTTTTTACGTGAAAGAGGAACAAACATCCATCCATCCATCCATCTATCCATCCATCCATCCATCCATCCTTACAAACTTTCGCGTTTATAATATTAGTAGGATATCATATAAAAAAAGTGAAAGTTTTCAAACTTTAATTTAGATTTTATGGGCGAATCAACTTTTTTACCCACACAATGGACTGGTCAGAAAAAATATTTTGAAAGAAAAAAACATTAATATTCCTTTATATTAATTTGATTAGGTCATAAGAAATATCATCTACTTTAATATCCTAGAAGGGCAGCGACGTTTATTCATATTTTAGACAGTTTTTATACAAAACAACAACACATACCCTCAAAAACTGTCACCTGAGTTACCTGCATTCAACATTACATAAATGATGAATGAAACGCGAAAACATTGCTCATTTTTATTTATTTACTCTTGCATGCATAATCAAGTATTTTGGCAAAATCAGTTTTCATATCATTCATACATTTAAGTAAAAAACTAACTAGCTTTGGTCTCTTGAGTTACCTTTGTACAAAAAAAGGATAGTTATTTCTCAATAAAACCAAATATAGAAGAGTTACATATGGAAATGATTTTTTTATAGAAGCTCGCTAATTGTAAGAATAAAGTATACCGGTAATATAAAGGATAATAGAAATAAATTAGCAATTATGATTGGAAATACAATGTTTATATTGGGGACAATAGTAACTCCAGAGACAAATTTGGGTAACGCCTAAGACATACATTGGTATAACTAATGGACGACGCATGATTAAATAAACCTAACTCAATAACATGTAACAAAAACTCAACAATGACATTCATTTCGGATATTCTTATCAATTTTTTTGAAAATATCAATCAGGGTTTCAAATTTGTATTGCTCTTTTCCAAAAATAGCTGGAGTTGGTACGATTCTTATAATGTCTTCATAACTGACACGGCTCATTTCATTCGTATCAATTCCGAATATCTTTCATCTCGCTTTTTGTCAATTTGAGGCAGTGATTTCATGAAATGCAACGGTTTTGTGAGCGTGACGGAGACGTGGCAAAGTCCCGACACTGACCAAAAATGAGATCAACTTCATTATGACGAATAAAAGGCATATAGGTATTAAGGGATGTCTCCGTGACCAACAGGTTCAATACCGGATCTGATAAGCAACTTGTCCAAGGCTCCCCGAGCTGATATCGATATTAAGCTCGATAGAAACAGTCTTGTGGAGTCCAAGCTCCGACCTAACCCACTCCAAATCATGGCGGGCTCTGAGAAGTTCCAGAAGCTTCACGGGGTAAGATTCATTGCATTGTAGCCCCCTGAGGATGTAGATGATCTTAGGTCTCGGGTCTTAGGGATGTCTTCGGTCTTAGGGATGAGGGCAATAAATTCTGCCAAATACAGCGTACAGTCAAGAAGTCTAAACTTTCGGATGAAACTCTTCGGCTGATGACAAAAAGATAGGAAAACACCAAGGCCACTTCGTCAGACAGGTGAGACTTGAACAAGCGGATTGAGAAGATACCTTTGAAGCTTTAATACTTGCCAAATGAGTGGCAGGATCGCTTTTTCGAAGCCAGAGATTTTAACTAATATCGAGGACTTCTTTGGTAGACTGGACACCGCACATGCCCCTCATACCCAACGTAACGACTACGATTCCAGAGCCTATCTGACACAACACTCCACTGACAAACTGCGTGACATCAGCCTAGACGAGATCGTATTAGTTCTAAGACACCTTAAGCTACACATGACAATGAATAACTACACAATAAGGTAGATTATACAGAAGTCTGAAGAGTATAATCGGCCTTTGTGCTTAGCTTTTGTGGAGAAGAAGGCCTTTGACTCTGTTGAAACCTGGGCTATCCTGGAATCCCTGCAGCGATGTCAAGTCGCCTATCGTTATATCGAAGTGGCTAGATGCCATATGATGCTGCCACCATGAGTGTCCAAGAACGGGACCAGCAGTCTAAATTCATCCAACTGTGCAGAGGAGTGAGACAGGGTGATCTCATATCCCCAAAACTGTTCACAATCGTATTGGAGGATTTGTTTCAGACGCTGGACTGAAAAGGTATGGGCATTAACATAAACGCCTCAGTGCATCTCACACTTGCGATATATCGCATACGGATATAGACTTAATGGTGGAGTCGCAACAGATGCTGGAAGGCCTAGCATCAGCCTCGCGACAGATAGGTTTCAGTATGAGTTTGGATAAAACTTAAGTCATAATCAATGACCACATTGATCTGGGACCTGTCGTCGTTAATGGCCACCTTCTTGAAATTATTTCGGAGTAGGTACACATAACTCGGCAAGAATCTGCAGTTAGGTAGAAACAATTTTGAAGTACTTAAATCAACGATATTCGACGAAAAATGTAGTTGTCTACTTTTCAATCATCAAATCCAACTGATATACCTAATATAATAGGTAGGTAGGTACCGGGATAAGTATAAAGTTAGTAGGTTTTGACAATTTGTTGAAATAGAGTCAATTCTACTTTATGCGCTACAAGCTTATCTCACTAAGTACGTGAATGTCTTAGGAGTTACCAAGAATGTCTCTGGAGTTACCGCCAATGTAACGCAGGATACTGGTAACTCAGCAGACAATCGGTGTATTTTCATGAAAAGAGCACAATATAATTTGATTGTGGACTAGGCGTAAACTTTAATCGAAAAGATATGTTAAGTACTGCCAAAGTATGTGATTATATTAAATAAACAATAATATTACATCGAGAAATCGTGGTCACTCAGCAGACGGCACAAAAAGGCACGCACTCCCTCCGAACGTTCTTTGCGACCTGGTGGCTAGACGGCGTTATGAAAGGACGCCCCCGCGCTATGCCAGCGAATGCAAACACAAATGAAGCTTCCTACAGCAAACAGTGGCATCTATGTGTTTCCTGGTGAAATTTACGAGCGTAACTCAGCATACGAAGGTTAAATCATTTCAGTAAGGGACAAATTTTTGAGATTTTTTTTTTGAAAAATGGTTTGGCCAATTTCTATTTTGTTATGCACACTATAATCTGTAATATACCGACTCGTTGTGTTATAAGAATTAACCGAAAGCGATAAGTATAAGTTAATTTAAAATAAAGTTCACATGGTTAATGTGGTCTTCAGGACAGGGATATTTTGTATGGAGCGAAGTTTTTGTGTACTGAGTTACCATATTTTTTTATGGAAATTAAAGATTTTCGAGAACGCAATCAAGTTTTCCGTAGTGCCAAATTATCTGAGATACTAATCTAATAATCATTAAGTGTGTAACTATAACCAATTAGCGTATTTTAGTAAGAAATGGTCGGGGACAGCATAGTGTGGGTAAAAAAGTTGATTCACCCTTATACGTGTTTTAAAATTAACCCTACTATCTTAAAAACACGTATAAAATCTAAATTAAAGTACCTTTCACTTTTTTTGTTGACAAAATCAAAAAACATGGACGAAACCAATAGTGTGAAGAAATTACTATAATACGGTGTAATTTTTGAGTATTTGTCCGAAACATTTTGTATGGAAATTTTCCTTGAGGATTCCCCTTAACGCCCTTAGCACACCGACGACGACGCGACGCCGCGACAAAGCGAAACTGCGATACACCTGTCATCTGCCATGAAAAATATCGCGTATTTTGTATCTCGTTGTATCTATCTGTGATTTCCTATAATATCTTTATCTGAATAGTATCGCTGTTACTCTCGATACTAGTTACTGTTTGTCACGGACGCCGCGATACCGCTATTTCAGTTTCGCTGTTATGAGAGAAATGCGGCCCTTGTCTTATTTTACAGAATCGAAGATTATATATATGATATAATTCATGTATAATTATAATGCTTTTTCAGATTTTGAAAGGGACCAATCTTGTTCAGATGACATGTATAATGCGAAATGGCGAAATTGGTGTGAAAACGACCGCTTAAAGATCGCTAACATTTCGCTTTTTTGACTAGGAACGCATTTCGCTACCGCGGATACCATAAATTAAATAATTTGTTTAGACATAGATCAGACGTAAACGCTGATGTTTATTACACAAATATTTGTCCTGAGCGGAAATCAAACCCGAGACACCCGCGTAGCAGTCAGACTCGCCACTCGACTACTTGTGCCATCAGCAATGATGATACTGTATGATGATACTCACATTAAAGTCATCGATGGAAGACAGTTGCTTCTGTAAATAGCTTATTTGGGTCTCCAAGTATTCTCTGACTCCTGCCATTTTGCTCTGTAAAGGCAAAACCAAAGAATTGATAAAATATAAAAAAAATATACAGGGTGTATCGTGATGAGTGGATAATCCTTCAGGTGCGGGTGGAGAACTTCAGGACTGATCAGAAAATTAAAATATGTACCCAGTAAAAATCCCACGGGTTTCGAGTTAGAGGACGTTTTCGATACTTCCATTTTTTTTTACCTTTGTCCTTCAAATTTTTTTTTTGCTAGAGTATTCCTGGATAACTGTGCTATCGAATGGTATTTCTTGTTTTTGTGCCACAGGTACAGTTTTTTTGATACAGATTATTTAGCAAAGAAAATGTGTTTTGCTAATTTTTTTCCAAAATGTTGATCCCCTGTGGTGAAAAAAAATTTATGGTGACCCATGTAACCAATTTGTGAAAAACTTGCCTACTTCATTGGCTTTCCGAAATAGTTAGCACTTGGTGTTTCCAGCTACCAATTCAACGAAAATTCTTGTTAAGACGGGAATAGGTCGTTTTTTCAAATAAAAAGTTCGATTAAAATTCACTTGGTGAATTGGACTTTCATGTCTTCAAACCGCTATATCAATTCCTGGATGGCTTGCAGCGTAACGAGACAGTCAGATCTCAATGAGTTCATGAATCCTCAGTAGAACGAAAAGACAAGCCTGAGGGTTTGTATTATTGTACTGCTGAGGATACCGTCTGTAGCATATAATCTAATGACCTCAGGAGATACCTTATCATCATCCGACATGTCTTCAAACCGCTATATAAATTCCTGGACGGCTTGCAGCGTGCCGACAGTCAAATCTGGACTAAGACCTGTCTTCTCGTTTTGCTGAGGATGCTGTCTCCGGAATGTGATCTGACGACCTCAGGAGTTACCTTATCATCATCAGTCATGTCTTCAAACCGCTATATAAATTCCTGGACGGCTTGCAGCGTGCCGACAGTCAAATCTGGACTAAGACCTGTCTTCTCGTTTTGCTGAGGATGCTGTCTCCGGAATGTGATCTGACGACCTCAGGAGTTACCTTATCATCATCAGTCATGTCTTCAAACCGCTATATAAATTCCTGGACGGCTTGCAGCGTGCCGACAGTCAAATCTGGACTAAGACGTGACTTCTCGTTTTGCTGAGGATGCTGTCTCTAGCATGTGATATTTATGGCCTCAGGAGTTACCTTATCATCATGTCTTCAAACTGCCGAATCAATTCCTGGACGGCTCGCAGCGTGCCGAGACAGTCAGATCTGAATGAGTTCACGAATCCTCAGTAGAACGAAAAGACAAGCCTGAGGGCTTGTATTCTTGTTCTGCTGAGGATCCTGTCTTTAGCATGTGATATATGACCTCAGGAGTTACCTTATCGTCATCATTCATGTCTTCAAACTGCCGCATCAATTCTTGGACAGCTTGCAGCGTGCCGAGACAGTCAGATCTGGACTCAGGCTTGTCTTCTCGTTCTGCTGATGGGGCGGTGTCAAGGGTGTGGTCTGATGACATATCTGGATTAAAAATAAAAGGTACTAATAGAATATCTTAATTAGACTCAAAAGACTGGATGGAAGAAGCTTGGTGGCTGGGTTATGGGTCAAATACAAAAGGCGGTACTTCTTGAGTCTTCTTCTTATCGTGTCACTAGTTCTTTCAAACCAGCGCGGTGAAAGGATTTCAAGTGCTCATCGAAAAGGCTCTTTTCGTGCACGTGACATTTGTTTTTGAACTTTTGAGGTTCTGTGACATGCCGGTATTTTCCTCGCGATATTTTCCTTTACCGTTAAACACGTGTTTTAATGCATACATAGGTCGATTTTTTGAACAGAAAATCCATTGGCGAACGACCAGGTTCGAACCCATGACCTTCGGATCGAAAGTCGAGGCACCTCCCACGGCCAACACGGCTTCGATTGTCCTGATAGGATCGTTACGGTGAACGCTAATAGCGAAGAGTCTCGACCAGTAATCTAAGAGGCTCTCGCTTGGTGGCTGGCTTAAGGGGCATCCTCAAATCCGAATTCCATACAAAAATGTTTCGGACAAATACTCAAAAAGTATTTAAAAACACGTATAAAATTTAGATTTTATACGATTTTTGAAGTTAGTAGGGTTAATTTTAAAACACGTATAAAATTCTAAATTAAAATATGAAACCTTTAACTTTTTTTGTTCACGAAATCAAAAAACATAGAGGAAACGAATAGTGTGTAGAAATAACTATAATACGGCGTACTTTTTGAGTATTTGTCCGAAACATTATGTATGGAACTCGGATTTGAGGATTACCCTTAAGGGTCAAATACTAATGGCGGCACTTCTTGAGTCAACGCTTTTTGAGGTTTCTCAATCTGCAGCCCTAGCCACCAGCCGTTTGGGTCCTTCTCCTCGACTGGTGCTAGTTATCACCATGTAATAAAAAAACGTGTGATAATGCTATGCCTAAGGTAAAACCATACCATGCTGTTTAGAGAAATCCATTTCAGGAAATCCTTCATTTTTGTATTCAGGGCTATATTTTGCGGAGTCTGTGTCTGGACCGGACGACGTCAGCCATTCTAGAAACTGCTGAAGATCTGGAGGTAATTCTGAAACAGAATCACAAACATTCATTCATTTCTTGTGATGGCACGAAAAGGTAAGTGTGTTGAACTGCCACTCCGGTGCCGGTGGGTTCGGATCCCGCTATATGACATACCTACTTTTTTGTGTGATTTACATCGGAGATTAGTTTTTAATTACCAGAAAAAAACAGTTACCGTTAGTCGTTTTTCTGCGACTATTAATCAGTCGGTACCTGTCGGTACGCATTATTGATAATTATTTAAGTTTCATTCATCGTTTGTCAACCCGGGCAATCAAACCTAGCTCGAGCCAGCTCGCCGCAGCTCGGCTCGGGCGCCGCACTCGCACGCTGTCACTCTGTCATTTTGTTGTAACAAACAATTCTGATTGCAAAGATACAACGTAGTATCCCTTATGTATTTATTGCCTATAATTTTTTTTTTTTTGTAATCTTGTGGTTTATGTAATTTCTCAGTTATCTGGTTCCCATAATACAAGATCTATATTTATTTTCAGGCTAGATAAAAAAAGAACATTAAAATAAACCTAACCACCGGTACCGTCAATTAAAGGATGAGTTTTAGTATCTAAACCAAAACACCAAAATCTCACTCTCGTTTCAGATTTCAGCGAGTCAACATTTCCTGAGGATGCCTCGTGTAGAGGCGAAACACGTGTCGAGTTCTGAATTGGGTTTTCTGTTTTCGGCGCTTTGGTGTAGATACTAAAATTGTAAACTAGAGATAAGTTAATTAAGACCTTTGTTTAAAGGTGGACTTACTACGGCATGTTCTCTGCTGCACCTGAAAATCCACGAGGTCACTCATCAGCCGAACCAACTGCTGCATCAGGGAAGACGCCAAATGACCCTCACTGGATTCTTCTCTCACTGAAAAAGAAACAGCAGAATTACATCACACTACATAGAACAACTAGCCTGTAGTATGTTTTTTCACCCCACCTGCTCGTCAATGTCTAATTACATATCATGCTTTCATCAAGGTAAAGCAAAGCATTACCTACCAAGGGAGGTAAATGCATGAAACTCTCATGGATAGTAATGTTATTTGAATTCGGAACGTCAAATTCGAGTGGAAACTCGTGGAAATCTCTAAGTCATACGACCATATGGCATTGTAAAAAGGTTTGTTCGAAAATTGAACTGGCCAGCAATAAGCAGAACTCATAAAAAAAAAAAAAAGGAGAGCCTTCTAAGATTGTGAAACAAAAGACGGTGTTCGCTGCTGGAGCCCTGGCTTTTTATTGCCTCGCAGAAGGTGTGAAAAGTAGAGTATGCCCCTCTGGGATAAATTAAAACTGGGCCAAAAAAACGTGATTGTCCTCCAAAGCGGACCCCTCTGCCGCCACTGTTGAGGGGCAGGGGAAGTTCCTGTTCTAGAAAATTGAAGACATCCCCTAGAGTCTAGGGCCTAGAGTCTAGGGTCGGTCTAGGGTCGGGCTGCAAGGAGGCCTGTGCAATACCGGGATGGAGTGGCAACCAAACCCGGCTGGCTCCCATCGAGCGGAAAAAGGTGGAATTCTCGCCGTACCCTTCCGGTCCTCCCCTGGCAAAGCGGTTCAGCCTGAGGATCTTCCTCCCTAGATTACCTCCTCGTAGAAGTAGTCCACTGCTCCGCCTAGCTCATCACAGCACATGTACACCTAAAAACACCTTACCGTCAACTTTTCGGGACTTCTCAATGTCTTTAGCTGTGTTACGGCAGATCGCCTTCATCTTGGCCGTCAGTGCTGCAAAGTCGGTCTTTTTTGGTTTGTCCTGTCAAATTAATAATCATCAGGTTTTTAAACAAACTAGGTATATTTTATTTACTTATTAACTGTTGTATTAGAATTTAGAATTTATTTATTTCGCAAACATGTACATGTGAAAAGTTCTTAACTAATTGATTGATTCAGGCGTTACTTTGCGGAAGTCCATAAATATCAACAAATTATATAAATATATTTAGTAATAAATCCGCTTAATTTCTAAACATAGGTTTTAATTAACTTAACTTTAGTTCAACTAAACCAAAGAGTCAACGAAGAAAACCAAAGTTTAAAGATACGACACGTGTTTCGCCTCTACACGAGGCATCATCAGGAGGTGTGGACTCGGCGAAGTTAGAAACGAGAGAGAGAGACTCTCGTTTCGAACTTCGGCGAGTTCTTAACTAGTTTCTTAAAGTTATTATTCTTCAGATCTCTGCACCACAGACTATCTGTGCTCTGCACCCTTTCCATGCACTAGGTACAATCAGTGTTTGTTCACATCACACAAATATTTGATATGAAAGACAATAGCTTAGCATCTTTTTCTCTCATCTCTTTATCTCATCATTACAGATTTTATTATCTATATCATTATTTAAATGTTAAAAGTCGGTTTATAATATACTTACCTCAGCAACATTTCTTGAAATTCTTTTGTACATAGGTTTATTAGATTTGCTTTTCGTATCTACTTTTGCATGCTGTTCTTTTCTGAAACACGAAGTATCTAGCATAGTATCGTATTGTATGCTATGATGAAAGAAAATATATAATTTTTAATTATATATTTTCTTTCATCATCAGACTATACGCTTGATGTTGCACCTATTTATATAATACTAGCTGGTGCCCGCGACTTCGTCTGCGTAGGTATCTTTATAAATTGTAGCCTATGTGTTATTCTGATGTATAAGCTATATTATTGTAAAGTTTCATTAAAATCCATTGAGTAGTTTTTACGTGAAAGAGGAACAAACATCCATCCATCCATCCATCCATCCATCCATACAAACTTTTGCATTTATAATATTAGTAGGAAGTAGGATAGGATGCATTGAAAACTTTCAGACTTCTGCACCGTTTAGAACTGCGTATCAACTATGTTCACCACACTCTGAACTAACTTAGTTAATAAACTTGGCATAATCAGCCTATAATGTTCCCACTGGACTCAGGCCTACTCTCGGCAGGAGAGCGAATGGGTCTAAATCCACCACGCGGACCCAATGCAGATTGGTGGATGTCACATGACATACAACATTGTTTTTTTTCTGTTCTTTGACATGCCGGTTTCTTAAACTTAAAAACAAATTATTATTATTATTATGAGTCCACACTGTCCCACTGCTGGACAAAAGCCTCCCCCATTCCCTCCAATTTCCTCTGACTTACAAATAAGTTAGAAATTATCTTTTCACACCACATGCTCGACAATATCCAATTACATATCATGCTATCAAGGTAAAGCAAAGCATTACCTACCTAGGGATGTAATGTTGTATGAAACTCCCAAGGGTAGTAATGTGATTTGAATTTGGAACGTCAAATTCGTGTGGAAACTCGTGGAAAACTTTAAGTAAAAGAACGTCCATATGGCATTGTAAAAAGGTTTGTTCTAAAATCGAACTGGCCACTCATAAAAAAAAAGGCGCGACTACAAAGATTGGAAAACAAAAGACGGTGTTCGCTGCTGGAGCCCTGCATTTTTATTGCCTCGCAGAAGGTGTGAAAAGTAGAGTATGCTCCTCTGGGATCAAGCCTGCCTTCGTCTTGGGCAGCTTGAACCCTTCGCGTCACTCGGGACTCTACATAACTCCCTCGCTTCGCTCAGTAGTTAACTTCAATATGCCACCCGCGACATTAGACACTGCTTTATCCCCTTAGTGCATAATCTACTATTAAAATTAAAACTTACTTAGAATCCACTGCGGCAATTTTATGTTCCTTTTTACTCAAGCTCTGGGCTTTTCTGTGAATACCATCAGTTAACTTTCTCATTTGGTTTTGGAACCATGCGTTAGGTTTCTTTATAAAATAGTTTTTATCAATCGAATGTTTATCTCTAGCGCTATTTTCAAAATTCTCTAAATCCACGCCATATTCTTCGTCGTATATATCGTTCCAGAATATAAGATTACTGTCTGCGTTTCTTTTGACTATATTATTAGTTATATTTTTGTTGATAGGTTTTGATATATTTTTCATCGTGATGTTTGTTGTTGCTGAAAATAACTGAAGTATTTATAGGTATTTACCTTAATTTAAAAACTTACTTATCTTAAATATTGTTAAATTAACAATTACGATTTCTGATATTTACTTTTCATACTACATTTTTTGTATATTTAGCTTACTTATATCATTTTTGTTGATATTACGTTAATATACAATAAAACTCAACCCCTAAAGGTAAAGGAAGCATAATGTGATGGGAATAAGTAGGTACATACTTACTTTTTAGAAAGTGTCTGTTGTATTTGGGACGGACAAGTGAAACGAACCGTGGCTATAGACACACTGTTTATTCGCAGGAAGGATCGCGGCGGACACAGCCGCTCGCGCCGTAGGTACCTACTTATATGTAGATACACAACACTTCCTCCCCCATTTGACAAAATCCGAAAGTAACAATTATAAAGCAGTTTACAAATGAGGTCTATAATCAACCCTTGGGATGTTACGCAACAATCTAGAATTTGATCTAGAAGCGAAACTTGGTGTAGCTACGGCGGGTGACGTCACCGTTAATCTCCTCTCCCCACTGCTGCGCTGAGCACCGCGCGCAGGCGAGCCCGCACTCTCAGGAGTGTCATGCACTTCCTGTACCAGGTCAAGGTCCAGAGGAATACTCTTCCCATCATCATTGCCTTTGTACAAGATAACCTGGTTTTTATGTTTCTTTACAACTTGAGAAGTCTGACAGTCATTTATCAAGTACATTACTTTACCAAGTTTTCTTTGAATAGTTCCTCTACGCCAACAAAAATTATCCTTATTTGTATATTTTTTATATAAAACCTTATCGTCTATGGAATACGTATGAGTATTTTTTCCACCATAAGTTTTACTCTGCAAGCACTGTTGACGTTTCACATTATTAGCGACGCGTGTGGGTGGGGCTGATGATGATGACTCACTTGGATTCATTAAATCTAATCGCGATCGCAATTTGTGGCCAAAAACAAGTTGTGCAGGCGAAAACCCAGTCACAGAATGCACCGAGTTCCTATAGTCGAAAAGATATTTTAGCAGTTTCAGTCTCGCATCTTTACGATCTCGTGATGATAAAATACTAGTCTTTATACCTTTTTTTACAATCTTTACATAACTCTCCGCCTGCCCATTACTGGCGGCATTGTATGCTGCCGACGTTAGATGCGTAATTCCATTGAGTGTGCAAAAATACCTAAACTCGTGAGAAGTGAACGCAGTCCCGTTATCACTCACTATAGTATGAGGTAACCCATACTTAGACATATATTCGTACAGGTTTGCAACAACCGCACCTGACGTGGTATTATTCGTCATGTCGTACACTTCGACCCATTTGGAGAAAGCATCTACGATCACAAAATAAACATACCCACCCAGAGGTCCTAGAAAATCAATGTGGATTCTGTAAAATGGCTTTGGTGGGTACGGCCAGGGCGCGAGTGGGGCGCGTGGCGGCGCGGGACGCATTCGCGAGCAAACGTCGCATGCGCTTATCAGCGCTTCGAGCGCTTTGTCCACTCGCGGGAACCAAAAGCGAGACCGCGCTTCTGCCTTGCTTTTTACAATACCTAGATGAGAGCTGTGTAACTCGGATAGAACTAGCGATTGCAAACATTCCGGTACTACAACTTTATGCCCTCTCATAACACACCCGTTTTCGTAAGATAATTGATTCCTACATAGAAAATACGGTCTTAGTTTTAAATCTGTTATATTTTTTTGCCAACCATTTAAAATAAAGTCTATTACCTTACAAAGCGTTACATCTTCGTGAGTTTCTTTTTTTAAAATGCTCATCGTTATAGGAAAATTCCCTTCTACCACAAAATTTACATAGGTAGCCTTATCTACAGGAATATCATCATGCCTATGTGAGATGCCTCGGGTCGCGGCTGCCGGACCCCCCGTGCCCCCCGCCCCCGTACTAGCACCGCTTTCGTCTGCCGAGGGTAAACTGGCGCGCGATAAGAAATCAGCGCTATTGTCCGCACTCTTTACGAATTCAATTATATAATTATAAGCGCCTAGAAAAATTGCATATCTTTGTAGCCTATTAGCAGAAACCTCGGGTATGCCTTTATGAGGTCCGAAAATTGAAATAAGAGGCTTATGGTCAGTGCGTAAAATAAATGGAATTGACCTGCCGTACAAGAATTGATGATAACGGCGAACTCCAAAAATTATAGCGGTCGCTTCTTTTTGAATTTGCGAATATTGTTTTTCAGCCGAGTTCAGGGTTCGTGAGGCGAATGATATGGGACGCTCTGATCCATCGGAGTCAACCTGTGACAGGATTGCTCCTAATCCATTTGGTGAGGCGTCTACTGTCAATATTAACTTTGCATTTGGATTGAAATGCGCCAGCACTTGATCGGATGCTATAGCGTTTTTTATCATAATGAATGCGTTGTTTTGTTCAGGGCCCCAATTCCATTTCTCTCCCTTTTTGAGAAGATTATACAATGGGCTAAGGATACTCGACGCATTTGGCACAAAATTTCTATAATAATTCACCAAACCTAGAAATGATTGTAATTTATTTACATCGGTGGGGGTCGGCGCCTCCACCATAGCTTTCACCTTATCTGTAGTTTTCTTAAGGCCGTTCCTATCTATTACATATCCTAAATAATTTATCTCGTCCTTGAAAAATTCGCATTTCTCTTTTTTTAGAGTTAACCCTGCATCTTGCAGGCGTTGGAGGACGGCCTGGAGCCTTTCCATGTGCAAAGTGGGGTTTGGGGCAGTGATAAGCACGTCATCAATGAGGCATAAGACCCCGTCCATACCGGCTAACAAATTTTCCATTACTCGTTGAAAAATTGAAGGCCCGCTAGAAATGCCAAATATTAACCTGGTATAAGCAAATATTCCCCGGTGCGTATTTACACATGTATATTTCTGTGAATCCTCATCTAAAACTAGTTGAGAATATGCCATCGAGAGATCTAATTTCGAAAATTGTTGTCCCCCGTGGAGCCTTGAAAACAATTCCCGAACAGTAGGCAATGGGTATTGTTCTATTACCAATTGTTTATTAATTGAAACTGAGTAATCTGCACATATTCTTACAGAGCCATCTCGTTTGAGCACGGGGACAATCGGTGATGCATAATCGGAATGTTCCACCTGTTTTAGTATACCTAAATTGACCAACCTGTCAATCTCCTCATCTACCTTTGGTCGTAAAGCAAACGCCATGGGGCGCGCCTTGAAAAATACTGGTTTGGCATCATCTTTAAATTGTAATTTCACTTTGTACTTCGTGAATTTACCCAGTTTATCAGAAAATACTTCGGGATATTGGCTTTGCAATTGTAAAGCTATGTGATCATCGGTTGCCGTTACAAAATTACAGGGTGTAAGTTGTAAATTGAACAAGCAAAGGAAATCCCTACCTAAAAGTGGCGGCCCGCCATTCCGTATGACATGCACTTTCACCGTATGAGTTTGCTGCATGTACGACAAAGGCATAATCGCTATACCTAAACATTCCATACTGCTACCTACGTAGGTATATAACGGATTCCGAATAGCTGAGAGCTGAACACTGCTAAAATATTTTTTGTAAGTGGATTCAGAAATAACAGTCACGGGAGCACCACTATCAATTTCAAAACATAATTCGACCCCGTTTAAAGAAACCGTTTCGGTCATGGGTTCTCCCCGCATCGTCCGAATATTGTTTAAGCACTTACCATCATCATCTTCATCATCCCCACGCACATCCGTGCTCGTCACCAAATATTTCACTTTATTGCACATCCTGCGTAAATGCCCTTTTGTATTACACTTACTGCATGTGAAACTAGCGAATTTACACTGCGAGGACTTATGATTAGCACGACCACACACGCAACACTTTTCTTTCTTTCCGGCAATAGCACTTTGACGACCTTTCTGCATCTTGAACAATTGGTCGTTGGCGGCTCCGGCGACGGCTGCGACGGGTGCGCTGCTGGCGGAGGGGGCGCGCGCACATCGCACGCTCTCGGCCAACTCCACCGCCTTTGATAGCGTCAAATCCTTCAGATCCTGCGCGAAAAGCTTTTCCCTTTCGGCTCCTGGCGCTATTCCCATCACAAAACGATCACGTAATGCTTCTTCGACATCCTTAAATCCACAGTGCGCTGTGAGTCCTCGAAGTCTCGCGGCCCACTGATGATGAGTCTCACCCGGCAGTTGCACGGCTGAATAGAAGTTGTACCGCTCGGCGAATCCACAGCGTTTCGGTGTGAAATGATTGTCCAGGATCTCGATAATCGTCTTATATGGCACCAGTTGTACATCTTTTGGTAATGCCAAATCAGCCACGAGTTTGTAGGTACCGTCGGTGAGTGCGCTTAGCAAAATTGCTCGTTGCTTGATTAGTATCGCGTCCGTAGTGCCGGTTATGTCGTTCGCAATAAACCATTGCGTCAACCGGCTCTTGAAAGTGCTCCAATTTTGTAAATTATGGTCAAAATTTGTCAAAATTCCAAAATGGGCCATTTTTATTCCATGGAAGTGGGTAGGTTAGCTGCGCCAATGTTGTATTTGGGACGGACAAGTGAAACGAACCGTGGCTATAGACACACTGTTTATTCGCAGGAAGGATCGCGGCGGACACAGCCGCTCGCGCCGTAGGTACCTACTTATATGTAGATACACAACAGTGTCTAAAATCTATGCTAGTTTTAATGCCAACAGAAGTAAAAGTGTAATATCTGATGTAAAATGTACAGTCAGCCGCACAGACATGTTTACACTCCCAAGCTTTCGCATTAATATTATACTCTTATACGGCCTACAGACCACCTTGGTTCGATGTGGACCTATTCTTCGACGCACTCCCTGACACTGCTAACAGCTTATCAACGTGTGATTTCATAATAATAACGGGAGATTTTAATATTAATGTTTTACAACAACATGACTGCAAAACTAAAAAACTATCCACCTTTTTAGGTTGCTTAAATCTTACACAACTAGTAGCTTCCCCGACACATTTTACCGATACGAGTTCATCCCTTATCGATGTTATCTGCACCGATCTGCGCGCGCGACGTACCTCGGTCGAGGCCGTCGGGTCACTGCAGGGACACGCTATGGTGTTTTGTGAATTCTACATTAAACGAGATAAGCCTACTGCACAATGCATCACCTATCGCCCCATTAAAAATATTTGTTTAGATAATTTTAACTTTGATTTGCGCTCAATCCGCTGGGATTTAATTTCTGAAACAACAGAAATCAATGAATTTCTGGAGTATTTTAACGGGTGCATTTTAGGTATTTATAATTACCATGCCCCGGAAAAAAAGTGCGTAATCAGAGATCGTTCGTACCCATGGATGACAGATAACTTAAAATTAATGATTTCTTTGAAAAATCAAGCACTGGCTGAATATAGAAAAACCAAAACTTTATCAAAAAAATATTACTATAACACGCTTAATTCATTGGTTAATAAAACAATTTATTATGAAAAGTCGGCGTATTTCAAATATAACATTAATTGTAAACTAAATGATCCTAAACAACTCTGGAAAAATCTTAAAGCCACTATCTTACCTGATAAAAAGAAACAACTGCCTTCGCATTTCACGGATGCTGAAGAAATAAACAGTCATTTTTTGAATGTACCTGGTGGATCATTGGTCCAGATCTCCCACCTTACATATTTCGAATATAATATATATTGTCAAGGTAATAGTTTTTCCCTTGAACCTGTAGACATTGATTCCGTTGCGAAAATCATAAATCAACTAAAATCTAACGCAGAAGGATATGATAACATAACACTCAATATGCTCACCTTAACTTGCCCTGAAACATTGAGTGCCATCACGTGCCTCGTTAATAAATCTTTAGTTTCGTCACAGTTCCCGGATATCTGGAAAACAGCTATAGTCCGGCCGATACCTAAAACCAGCTACCCCACCGAGGTAAAGGATCTCAGACCGATAAGTATTCTACCATGCCTCTCGAAGGTGGTCGAAAAAGTTGTTTGTTTACAAATGACTAGCTACCTCGAAAAACATGCTATTTTGCCTGATGTTCAGTCGGGTTTCCGTAAAAATCGTAGCACGGCGACGGCATTACTCGATGTTACGGACAACATTTTACAAGCTCAAGATGAAGGAATGTGCACACTTCTAGTGCTGTTAGATTTTTCCCGCGCATTTGACGCAATAAATATTTCCCTTCTTCTTTCGAAACTTAAATATTATGGATTTCATGAAAACACGGTAAAATGGTTTCACAACTACCTGAGTAACCGTTTTCAGTTTGTCGAGCTGAAAATGGCAGACGGATCTATTGTTCGCTCAAAGGCCGCACCAGTTACTAGAGGCGTTCCCCAGGGGTCTATTCTCGGACCCATTCTGTTTATATTGTATTCTGCAGATATAACGAACTGCATAAAACATTGCAAGTTCCATATATACGCTGATGACCTGCAAGTCTATATATCGTTTAAACCAGAAAATCTGAGTAGGGCAATAGGAGATCTAAATGAAGACCTACAGCGTTTAGCCTCTTGGGCAGATAGTAATTGTCTTGTACTCAACCCGGTTAAAACAAAGTATATGCTCCTGGGCAGTGCGCAACAAATAAATAAAGTATCTGCTCAACCTCCCATTGATCTTAAACTGCTAGGCGAACCTATTGAGCGAGTCTTTGAGGCTAGAAATTTGGGGCTATGCATGGACTCCGAGCTACGATTTGAAAAACATATAGCAGCATGCGTGCATAATTGTTTTTATAGACTAAAAATATTATATAAAATCAGGCCTTATCTTAGTGACGCTCTTAGACTTAGCCTTGTTGAAACACTTGTGCTCTCTAAGCTTAATTACGCGGATACAGTCTATGGCCCCAGACTGCTTGCACGGACTCAGCGTCTCATACAGCGTGTTCAGAACGCATGCGCCAGGTTCTGTTACAACGTTCCTGCTCGTAGCCACTTAACGCCTTTTCTAAATCAAAACTATGTCCTGAAAATGAAATCACGGAGGAAACTCCATTTAGCATGTCTCTTATTTGGTGTTGTCAAGTTCCATACGCCGTCATACTTGCATGAGAAGCTTGCCTGGATTGCTCAAAATAGAAACCGCGATAGAAGGACATGCTCGCAGCAGCTCTCAACGCAGTGTCACAGAACAGCTTCCTTCCGGGGTAGCTTTCGTTACGCGGCGTCAAAATGTTGGAACAACATACCTCCACCAATAAGATCCTTACAAAGTGTGTTTACCTTCAGGAAAAAACTTAAAATTTATCTTATTAACGCCCAGAGACAGCTGGGCAACACCATTCAGGATACATCTTTTTTATAATTCTCACATACCTACATACATTAACCTAACCATATAATATTATTTTTATATATATATATATATCATATACACAACCTAATACTAACAATTTATTACAGCATAAGCTAACAAATCAATACTACAATATACAAAAGGAAATAACTGGGCCACTCATAAACCGTTGCAAACGATCTATGGGTGGCTCAACTGCTCCAACTCGTAACACAATGGTAGGATACTGGCTGCATTGCCTCTTTGCTCTCTTGCAATAGCAAGGCCTATTCTTTGGCCGTATATAGATATAAAATACTAACTAGATGCTAAAGAAAATTATCTAGATATATAAATGAAATGTTATATAATTATTGTTTTGTGTCGTATTGCATTGTACTGTCTCTGTATTGTCCGTGCGTCAACCAAGGGCTCATGCTGAAAACCAGCGTTGCAGTCTACTGCAACACATGCTGAGCATGAGCCCTTTTTTGACTGCACTGTAGGTACTTGGTTTAAGGTATGTTTAAGTTTGTACAGTTATGTCAAAAATAAATATTTTTTCTTTCTTTCTTCTTTCTTTCTCTTAATTTTGCAAAGGCATTCTTCTTCTGACAATAATTCTAACAAGTAAGATGACTACATTAATTTGAAAATGCTTGCGTGCACTTTTCTTTGCAAAATTAAGAGTAATATAAATGTGAAAGCTTGGGAGTGTATACATCTTTGCAGCTGACTGTACTTTAGTTATAATAAGTCTCACCTGTTTCAGCAGCCGTTTCTTTACTTTCAACTTTGCTTCCTCCATTTTCAGCTTCTTCAGTTAAATTAGCATTTATAGATAGTAATACTCTGGATCTATGTCCGATGTTTTCAATCATATCAGAATCGTATATTGGATAATTTAACTCTTTCGTTGCGTTTTTTACTTCGGCTTTTTGGTCTAAATATGTATTTGTTGCAGTAACATTTGCGATTTTCTCATCTTTTATGCTATAATAAAATATATGAATAATCATATGATGGTTTAAGTATATAAAATTGACTGAGATTATTACAAAAAACAAATTAAATTTATACAAAAATATTATATTTATTTTATATACACATATAATATATAATTGCAACGGTCTATCTAATATATATATATAAACAAATTATACTTACTTTATATACACATATAAAATAAGTAAAGTTAAATGATATGTGTAAGAAAAGGTACGGTAAGAAAAATAAAATAATATGTGTGATTTTACCTTGAATTTGAAGTATGATTCAAATTTAAATCAACGCCATCCAACGCGGCAAACCAATTTGAAAGCGTCATGAAAAAGTCACTAAGTTCAATTCCCTGACTATGATTTGTCATTTTGTCATCTTTGATTATTTTTGTAGAAGTATTAGTTGCATCATCATCAATGATATTAACCCCAATGGTAGTGTTACCAATAGCACGTTTAAATTTGAAAATTGATATATCAAAGGGACTTTTTATATGCACTACAGGATTATCTTCATCTCGCTCATAATCTTCACCATTATCAATCTTATCATCATCGTATTCAAATGATGTCAATGTTCTTTTGCCAACACCAAAAGCGAAAATAACGGCATTCTCTTTAGAGAGTGGTTTAGCAGTGGGCATAGAAGTAGTGTCATCGTGTCTGATTTCATAAAAAAAATCGATATCCATACTCGGTGTTTGTAGGGGATTAATAAATGTATCGATTTTAAAACTTGGAGAAGGGATCACCTTTACGTGTTTTCTTAGGGTCTTTAAAATGTCTGATGGTATATCTTCACTGGACGACGTTGTTGGTTGGAATTCAATTCGTATGCCTTCAGATAGCTCATAATCTGTTTTTTTTAATACATACAAAACATTACTCCAACACTTATTATGAATGCTTTGTTTTGGTTATGCCTAGATCACACGTACCGAGTACTCGACCGAGACATTAAAATGTTATTCGGCCGAGACAGTGAAAGTTTGCGTCACTCAATCAGCCGAGCAATCGGCGCTATGTTTATACGTACCGAGTGCTCGGTACGTGTGATCTAGGCGTTACCAAGACCAGAAAATATTATGATAGTTTGAAAACTGAATACTTTTCAATTACTTTATTTTATTTAAAAAAATCCGAGTGGGAGGTGCCTCGACTTTCGATCGGAAGGTCGTGGGTTCGAACCCGATCGTACACCAATGGCTTTTTCTGTTCAAAAAAGATCTATGTGTGCATTTAAAACACGTGCTTAACCATGAAAGAAAACATCGTGAGGAAACCGGCATGTCATAGAACCTAAAAAAGTTCGAAATCATGTGTCAAGTGCACGAAAGGAGCCTCTTCGAGGCGCACTTGCAATCCTTTCAAATCACTGGTTCGAAAGAAGTGACACGATCAGAAGAACTGTTTTATTGCTTATCACACTTCAAACGGCCAAAATAAAGAAAGAGTGTTCATTATCATCAACTTATCGCAGTCACTGCTGACCATATTATCTTCTCTCAAAGTGCGCCACCGTGGCCAGTCCTCGGCTTGCCGCATTCATCTTCTGCCTGCAACCTTAAGCATCGTCCTAATAATAGAACGGAAATGCGCGATTATCGCGCAAGTAAGCGATGCGACCATCGTAAGTTCGCGCGATGGCAAAACTGGGTGTCCTAATAGAACGCACGAATTGACGATGCGAACGACCGACCTCAGGCGTTGTCCTAATAGAACGCGATCACGCGATCGTCGCGCGAGCAAGCGATGCGACCGTCGCGCGAACTTGCGTTCTACAATTTGTTTGTTAATATCCCTACAATGCCGAAGAGGGATTGTTCTGTCCCCCGCGGGAACAACGAATGTTCTTCGACTTTTTGAATTTCCATGATTTTCATTGAAGAACTGTGCACCAAAGTGCAGCTGATTTTTAACGTGGTGATTACCCTAAAATCAGCTGTTTGGTGAACTTTCCAAGAGCTCTGACCTTGACCTCAGTAATGTTAGTGATGAGACAGATTAAGGCTTATCTTACAGAAAACTTTACAGCATCTGAGAGGCAAATGGTTTTTTTTTTGTGCTAGGTTTTGTTGTTTAACTTAAATGCCATACGTAATGGTGTACCTACAAAACATCGTGAGGAAGTTGCATTTTACGCCACAAAGTAGGACTCCATAAATTCGCATTTTGGTCTATGTGTTGGAGAAACAAAGATCACGCTAGTGAAGAGTTTGACCCTAGTCCAGGTAGTTGGAACATGAACATCAATTGTGTTAGAGTACTTTGGATCGAAGACAGCAACAAGATTTTTCAAAGTATTTTTATTGATAATTTTGTTTTGACCACTCTGTCTTTCATATTCTTCATTTCATAGCTAAAGAGGTTTCAGCTACTCGATACTCTTTCGATACAAGATGGCTCTAATAAAACTCCTTGGTACAACATTTTAGACATTTGACATTTTGTTTGTTTTTTTGTAACTATGGTTATGGACTGAATTATTTATTAATTTTTTAATTAATTTCTTTATAAATTCAATAAAACATGGCACAAGTGCTGTGTTATGAGCTGCGAGAAGACAAATTGACTCAAACTTCGGCTTTACATAAAGTTGTTTGCGTAAAAATAACGAAAAATAACTCAAAAATGTGTTATGTTTGTGCATTCGTCGGATCATCATCAGGCTTTCGCAGTCCTCTGCAGGACATAGGCCTTTCCCAATGTGCGCCATTGCTCCCTCTCTTGCCGCATCCATCGTGCGGGTGCAATGCAACTGTGAAAACTGCAGACTACAAGTACCTTCCTACTCCAGGAACTAAGAGAAAAGTCCTCAGTAAGAAATTGATAAATAAAAATAAAACAAACATTTGTATGTATTTTCTCTTAATCTCTCAATAGTTTGAAATAGTCTTAACTAAATCATGTAAAACTTTTCTTAATTCTTTACATCAAAAGGTTCATAAATACCTACCTACTCAACTTACCTAGATCATAGGCATAAGCACATGTTCCTTACGTGTGTCTATGTGCGACGTGGAGGGTGTGTACAGATGGAGAAGTAAATAGCAAATAGGGTTGTCTTAAATAATTATTGTATGAAAATTTCTGATACGACGTATTCAACCTTTGCACACGTGATAGTATTCACACTCTTAGTCTGAATTCGCCCCCTCAGGGCTTGTAGGGACATAACACTACACGTTGTATAGATACAAACCACAGTGCGCCGCGCGAATATGGCGCGACGCGATTATCGCGCGAATTTCAATTAGGTCACTTATTCGAATTCAATGTTTGATCGCGCGTTCGTACGAACTAAGTTCGCACGAATAGTTTTTCAAACATTTTAATCGCCCGAGCACATCGCGCAAATATCGATTAGGACACCTATTGGACATTAGTATGTTTGATCGCGGATTCGTACGACTGAAATTTGCGCAAACTTGCGATGATCGCGTAATCGCGTTCTATTTGGACGATGCCTTACGCAGATTATCACCTCATCTATCCAGAATGCGTCCTACACTACGCTTGCAGAGTCATGGTCTCTACTCAACAACTCTTTTACCGTAGCAGTTGTCGGTTTTTCGGCAGATGTAGCCAGCCGTTTGCTAATGCAGCTAGTAAGAGAATATACCTTTTTTTGCTCGGTCGAAAAGCCCATTCATCAAGCCTGTTTTCAGACCGTTTAAAGACAACTTTACTCTTTTATCTGTAACATTATCATCAATTTTCTTCTCTGGCTCCTTTTTACTATTGAGCACTCCGTAATCGCTGTACGCTTGCGCCATTTCCACAAGTCGATCATTTTTGTTGTGTAAATAATCTTCAATGTACTCTGTATCAGTCAAATCAATCTCAAACTCATCTATTTCTGGTGCAGAGTCTTTGCTGTGCACAGGAGTTTTGATTTTATTGACAATGATGGGTTCTTGTTTGGGCATCAAATTTAATTCTTCAGGGTACAAGGGCATTGGCCCCTTCCAGTTTGGATTCAAGATGCTGACTGGTTTCATTTCAAGTTGTTTAGATTTATTTTCTGATGTCTGTAATATACACCACCAATTTTTAATTACCAAAAAAAATTAAATAGGCAATACAGGCGAGGTACTACGTTGTATCTGTGCAGTCAGAATTTTGGATTTGTACAAAATGGTAGAGTGGCAGTGGCGCGAGTGAGGCGCCCGAGCCGAGCTTTTGCGAGCTGACTCGAGTCCATAGTTGAACGACTAACGGTAACAGAACAGTTATCCAATTTCAATCAAATTTATTTTGACAAAAATTCGAATCATTTTTTCATTGTTTATTGTCATATCTGGTGGAAACGGCCACTGACTATTAATGATGAATGCGTATTTATTTCTGGTGATTAAAAATTGACGGTGTATTAGGTTAGAAATAATAAATAACGCTGATTTTTGACAAATATTTCAGTTATCCACTAAACTACTGTACAATGAGACTAGATCATTATAAACGATTTAACTTACGTCCATTTTTTTCATTCTTTCAACATCATCATGGTCTGCATGCATCATCTTCAAATCATTGCTTCGATCATCATACCCTTCAATTTGAAGAAGTTTTCGTATATTTGGTGCTCTTTCGGGGTTGGATGGAAAATTGGTTCTTTTATTAAGATTAGTACTGAAATTTCCATTAGTATTATAATTTATTACACTTTTTTGTTATCTATTAGTATAAGATTATTGATTGATTCAGGCGTTACTTTGCGGAAATCCATAAATATTAATTAAAAGTATAAATATATATAGTAATAAATCCGCTTAACTTCCAAACAAAGGTCCCAATTCGGATACCGGCGAGTCAACATCTCCTGAGGATGCCTCGGATAGAGGCGAAACACTTGTCGACTTAAGTTTTCTGTTTCGGCGCTTTGGTTTCGATACAAAAAATATTAAACTAGAGTTAATTTAATTGGGACCTTCGTTTGGAAGTTATGCGGATAATTTATTATTATATTTATACTATTTATTATCTATTAGTATATTTTGTCATTTATATGCATAAATAAGGCTACTTACTCATACATCATGGTTGATATACTCATGAGAACATCGTACTTGTTTGTCGCGCTGTCCTCTCTCTTTAAATCCCTATCTATAAATTCCCAATCATTTGCTATATCATTACGAAATGTACTCGTTTCTGATTTTGACACTTCTTTGTCATCTTTGATATTCTCAAACACAGCCTTTTCTTTATCATTGACCAAATCTAGACTATCTTTCAGAAAGTTCTTCTCTGGTGCATCTTTAGCAAGTATATCTTCAACTTTTGGATGTTTACATTTATTTTTCTCGATACCAAGAATTATGTCAGTTCCGAATGGATCCATAATTTCAGGCAGATTTTTAGCCAAAAACTTGTCTAGAAGCTCATCCAGTCGCTGTGTGTTTTGATAAAATGGGTGTTTCAATTGATGTTCGTGAGATTTCGAATCTTTCGGTACGTGGGAGCATTTAGCCACTTTTTTACTCAGGTATTTTGGATTATATTGTACGAAAATTTTCTTGTCTTCAATTAGGAATCCTTTTGGTTCAGATGTGTTGTCGAATCGTTTGATTCTTGCCTTGAACTTTGCTTTCATTGTTGTTAGTGTGGGTGCTTTAGTGATTTTATCTTTGGCATTAGTCACAATATTATCTTTTTCATTCTCCTTCACTGTCTTATCATGTTTCTTTTTAAAATGAAAGAACTTCATTGGTTTATTTAATATTTTCAAAGACCTCTTAGCTCTGTCTGGATACGTTTTGTATTTGTCGTCCATGTTTTCCACGCTTTCTATGTTGTCAATATTTATATCGTTGTTTTTCTTGAGCTTACGAATTTGGGCATCCGTCTTTATCAATTTCTTGAAAAACTCTGTCAAAATTATTACAATTATCTCTATTCATTTTATATATAATCAAAAACATATTGTATAGTTGAGAGCTATGCTCGGGGTTTCTCTAAATGATAGAATCCGAAATGAGGTCATCCGACAGAGAACTAAGGTGGTCGACATAGCTCAGAGGATCAGAAAGCTGAAGTGGCAGTGGGCCGGCCATGTCTGCCGAAGAACTGACAACCGTTGGGGTAAACGTGTTCTTGAGTGGAGACCACGTCTAGGCAAACGCAGTGTAGGACGACCTTTGGCCAGATGGAGCGATGATCTGCGCGCTATAGCTGGCAGAAAGTGGATGAGAAGAGCCGAAGATCGGGCTCACTGGCGCGCCTTGGGAGAGACCTACGTCCAGCAGTGGACTGCTATAGGTTGATGATGATGATTGTATAGTTACTCTAAAATACATATCAAAATTTTACAAAATTTTACAGTGACTACACAACATAGATTGATAAATTAACCCACATTGGGAGATTTTGTAAAAATCTAATCCAATGTGGGTTTAGGGCTTCAGAGAGAGGAATCGTCGCACGATGCGAGCTGTTTCGAGTACTGCTGCTTTTTGGGCTTTTGTAATGATGTAATTTGGTAGTAACAATGTCTGAAGGTGGTGATCAATATTATTTCCGATGAGTCCATGTGCTAAAATGATTATTGGAACAATAATAACTTCAGTGTTCCACATGGCGGAAATTTCAAAAGCTAAGTCAGTGTATTTTAAAAATTTGTCTTCTTCAGATTTAAACAGATTACCGTCATGTGGAACCCTCATATCAATGATGTATGTTTTGTGTTTGGATCTATCTATTACCACGTAATTAATTAATTTTTTTATTATTATTATAAATTTAAGTTCCCGATATATTATTAATGTCCTTTATTTTTTATTTTACCCTGCCGTACTTAAGTTTTTATTTCATTTTAGGTCCTTTCGCAGCTTCGCCTGCTTTAAGGCCAGTCGCAAACGAGCCACCAAACAGAGCCTACGCTCACACACACACGCTCTACACAGCTACCTGTGGTTAGTGGCTCATGTGAGGTGACCCTAAAAGGTTCGTAAAATGATAAGGATGGTCTTATTGCTAGACAGCAATTACTTTCAGACAACCATGATGGTATATGATATATAAGTGCACCTTTAGCCAACGTTTCATATTTTAAACTCAACCTACATCCTAAGGTTGCCTAGAAGAGATCGCAGCTTAGCGATAAGGCCGCCCATTGTAAATACCCCTTAATTATCTTGTATATGTATCTTTGAGTTTTTGGGACGTGGTGGCCGAGTGGATGAGGCCCTTGCCTTGCGATCTGATGGACGCGGGTTCGAATCCCGGTGGCGGTCATGCGTAAATGGTATATTCGGTCGAAAAAAATCTATGAATGCATCCCACGTTCTCGCAACGGTGAAGGAAAACATCGTAAGGAAATCGGCATGTCGTAGAACCTAAAAAGTTAGAAAACATGTGTCGATTGCACGAATGGAGCTTCTTCGAGGCGCACTTGAAATCCTTTCACTACACTGGTTCGAAGGAACTAGTGACACGATAAGAAGATCTTTGAGTTTCCTGGTACCATAAAGAGTTTTCATTCATTCATTCATTCACGATTTACCTCTCAACCGGTCACTACTTTGGATCTCACTCATCTTGTCTCCGTCCAATATTTTTGACAATTCACTCCCAGAGTCCACGAGACCACTCTGCAAAAGAGAAATTTGTAAAGATGGATGGATGGATTAACCACGCCGAAGCCACTGATCCGATCCGACTTTTCAACCTAAGTTTATTCACGACACGGATGGTCGAGTGGCAAGTGTGTTAGATTGCCACGCCCGGTGTCGCGGGATCGATTCCCGCTCAGGACAAATATTTGAGTGCATCGGTGTTTGTGTTTTTCCTGAGTCTGGTTGTTTTCTATGTATTCTATGTATGTATTTACAAAAAAAAAAGTATTTAAGTATTCTATCAGATATCTGGTTCCCATAATACAAGCTTACAAGTATGGGGCTAGATGGCGTTGTGTTGAATGTCCAAACATTATTATTATTATTAAGTATAACCAGACATTTTAGGACATTATGTTACATAATTTTTTTTTGTTCATTTAGTCATAAGCTATCGACATAAATGAAGGTTACATAGAGCGCCGACAGATTCGAAAAAAAGATGGCGCCGGAAATTATGCCAAAAAGTTCGTAAACCCCTTTTGTACGAAATTGCAGCTGGTTTAATTAAACAGTTATTTGGTTTCTTTGCTTAGTTTGGGACTAGATGGCGTTGTGTGAAATATCCAAAATATTTATTTATTTTTAAAAAAATGGTTTAATAGCACAAAATGTTAATTGAATCAAGACTTATAAAAAAGGACTTTTAATTAACTGGTCACCTTAGAAATAATTTCAATACTGTGAATATGAGCCACTAAAATGTGTTTTAACAAGTTTAAAGTTTTTAAAGTTTAAAAAAACTGATAACCCAATGAAAGAATTACCAATTCATTATTCCAAATTAAATTTACACATATGACTTGTACTATTTAAATATATTTTTGTAATCTCCTTTTAATTTCCTTCATTTTGATACCCTATTCGATAGGTTTGGTAAACAACATTTTTTCAACAACCTACTATTTAGCGCCAAAAATCCGCCATTTTGATTATCTCTTTTAAGAACTCGATCCGTGTGTGTCGGACACTCGGGTTATTGAGACGAATCTAACGATACCTTAACTCAAATCCAAATCCATCCAGCCGTTTGGAAGATACGAGGTAACAAAGAAATTTACATACATACAAGATACGCGTGAAAAACATAAACCTCCCTTTCCTTAGTAGTCGGGTAATAAAAAGGAGAGTAATGTATTTAACGTTTTCATCATAAACTCGCAACAACAATAATTAAGCCTTTTCTAAAGCCAAGTAAGTTCATTATTTAACAATTTACGTGAAAATAGTAAAATATTTTTTCAGCCTGTCCCGTTTCGCACCTGGGGTTGAATAACTACTTGCAAAATGGGGTCCAAACCCCTTTCAGCTAATGGGTACTCGTTAATTGTAAAGTAATTTTTGGAGGTTTCGCGAGAAAATACCTGAAATAAATTTATTAACTTACTTCATTAAATTTCCGTATTCTTTAAATTCCACGATTGATAAATACCAATTTAGTTACCTATGTGGATAAACACAATGTTACATAAGTTTTTCTGGAAAATAAAAGGCATTATTATAAAATTTTATATCATATATTCTATAAATTGACTCTTGAGCTTATAGTACGATGACACACGGCTTTATTACACACTACACGCCAGCGACTTCGCTTGTAGCGTGTAAAGTCGCCCAGTGTCATCGGCGTTTTTACAATCAGCTTGTTGACAATCATTCCCAAACGCTATCACGCTCACACGCTAGCGTTTAAAAACGCCAACAATCAGCTTGTAAAAAAGCTTGTGTGTCATCGAGGCTTAAGAGCTCATAGCTATCCTGATGATAAGATAGGCGCATGACCAGAATAGAGCTACACAGAACTTCGATTCAATATGCCGGTGCTACACTAATAAAGTAGTATACCCCGAATTCCTTTACATATTATGCTTTTTGACCGGACTACGTCTAATAAATCGATGAACGCAGGCTGCATGCATGAAAACGTCATTTTCCGGTAACGCTCATTGTCCCGTTTTTAAGATTCAAGATTCAAGATTAGAGATTTTTATTCGCCAGAACATAGTAGACATTGTATGTTGTTAAAGAATATTATTGGTGCCTTATGTTCTACCATTTATGGTGTGCGAGTTACAGTGAATGAATATAATACTATTAAATGGTATTTAAATGTCAAAGTTAATTTAAATGTTAACGATACCTACTACTTAACTATAATAATATTAAACAGCACAATATACTAGCAGATAAATCTGCCTACTTTTTTGCTAACCTTTGTATATATAGTATATTTTATTTTTCAGTATGATTCATAAATTCCTTTAAGTTATAGAAACAGTTTTCAGCAAGCCATTGGCTTCTATTTTCACATATTATATGTGTTTTGTTCAGATATCATTACTTTTTGTAAATAAATTTATTACTATTCAAAGATTATTATTTATAAGGTATAGGTTAGGTACCTACTATAATTATAATAGTTACCTACCTATTTGTTTTCCTTACTTACACACCACCATCATCGCCTCTAAATGTATGTAGGTAGGTAAAAGTACAATAAGTTAAGTACCTAACCTACCTAAATAGCGTAAATAAGGTGTGGGTACCTGCCTTTGTAGGTAGTAAGTACATATGTGCCGGGAGATTAAAGTGTTTTCCGACAATTTGCATTTCCACTAGCTTGCGTTCATCTGGGCTTTTGTAAATATTTTTTAAAATATTGATAAAGTAAGTACATAAAACGATAAAACAACCTTTCATCATGGAAATGGAAATACCCTGCAAAAATTTGCAAGGCAATTGCTCTCATAATTTGCAAGGCGCTAAATTTACCTCATAAAATTGAATAATTTGAAAAAAAAAATCAAATCTTATAAATTTACTGTTTTCTGATTTTTACCTTTGTATACACACAATTATCTAGCTGGATACCAAATTTGAACTTTCTAGGTCATCTGGAAGTGGGTTAGGTTTTACGTCTATATGTCAGTCAATCAGTGATAAAAATGACGATTTTTTGAACGTTAATATCTAAATAACCGTTTAAGCTGTGTTAATGAAATTTGAGATACTTCATTAACTTTGGACTTTCAATACATAAACCAAATTTGGTGTGTTTATATTGATTAGTTTTTTAGCTATGGCAAAGTCAAAAGTGGCTCCAAATGGTTCGTGTAAACTTACACACAGTGCTACTCGCCAGTTTGCTGGGCCTGACCGTGGCTGGACACACTGTCGTGTGTCGAGATATACTTTTATGGCATTTATAAAAGCATTTCTTTTATAGATGTCAAGTTTTGAGAAAGGTAAATACAGTTCATATGGATATCTAGTCATCCGTTACGCTGGTTATGACGTTTTCACGTTGAACTATCGTCCGTAAATCAACTTTACAGACAAACAATTTTTTTTTCCGAAATGTGTTCAGCCGAGTTTAAATAACATGCAATTTAATGCAAGATTTTGTTCGTTTGTATGTGTGTGCATCCATCACGTAAATACCATTAAATGGATTTAACTGAAACTTTACAATAACATAGGTACAAAGCCTGATAAGGACATGGCTATACGTATTAAGGGGAATCCTCAAATCCGAATTCCATACAAAATGTTTCGGACAAATACTCAAAAAGTACGCTGTATTATAGTAATTTCTTCACACTATTCGTTTCGTCCATGTTTTTTTGATTTCGTCAACAAAAATAGTAAAAGGTTTCATACTTTAATTTAGATTTTATACGTGTTTTAAAATTAACCCTACTAACTTAAAAACATGTATAAAATCTAAATTAAAGTATGAAACCTTTAACTTTTTATGTTGACGAATTCAAAAAATTTGGACGAAACGAATAGTGTGAAGAAATTACTATAATACGGCGTACTTTTTGAGTATTTGTCTGAAATATTTGTATGGAATTCGGATTTGAGGATTAGCCTTAATACTATAAGTATTGATTGACTTGCTTAATACTGACACTTCGCTATTCAGTGACATTTATTCCGCGGGTGGAATAAACAACATCGACAATAAATAAAGTTTTTTCAACGGGAGACGAAGTCGCACGCGGGTCAGATAATCAATACAAATAAAATAATTAAATAAAATATAATATATTTTACTAGTATAATATAGATAGATAGATAGAAAATGCTTTATTGCACAAAGTAAAAAACAAGTACATAGGCGAACTTAATGCTAGTTAGAATTCTCTTCCAGCTAACCTCTGCGTATTATGGAGATGTGGTAGTGCTAGAAAATAGTATAAAGTTTATTTTTATTAATATAATACCTACGATATTATACAAAATACACTAATAAATAATAAATAAAATGCTCAAGTATTCTGGAGTGCCAAGTAGTGACAAGATAGTTTGGATTTATACCTAATACCTAATACCTAACTTTTCAATTAATTACTCATTCATTACCCTATTAAAACCTCATAAAATACTAGGATTTATTCGCGAGCGGGGCGCACCTGTACCTACCTAAATAACTTTGTAATTAAGTCGCCGATGTTTATGCATCTATCGACTCGCCTACTCTCGCAAATCAGTCGAGGAATTTAATTGTAACACAGAGGGTGTACTTTTCTATAATTTAATGCACGTCTTAATGATATGGATGCTTAGTGGCAATTTTATTGTAGATTTAACTAACATAAGTATTAAAGTAATACATTGAAATGCGACAAAGAAAAGGGAACCAAATTGGCTAACTTCTAGTACATTTTGGTCCGATGCTAATTTTAGAAAAAGAGAAGAGTGGGTTAGATGGGCTAGACGTTAAAAGTACTAGGCTTTTTCATCTATCTATATATATATAATATATATATATATAAATATATAAAAGAAAGTCGTGTTAGTTACACCACTTATAACTCAAGAACGGCAGAACAGATTTGGGTGAAAATTGGTATGGAGGTAGCTTAGAGCCAGGAGACGGACATAAGATACTTTTTATCCCGTTCGATTTATATTTTATTATATTTATATTTTAGCTATGTAATTGACGTATAATGACAGCTATGTAATGACGTATAATGACAGCTATGTAATGACGTATAATGACAGCTATGTAATGACGTATAGATGACAATTTGATATTTGTAAGAAATCAATATTCAAACTATTTCTAATAAATAAATAATTAACAATACTATAAATGAACAAAATTGACATTAATATTTTAAAAAATATTCCACGGCTGACGAAGTCGCACGCGGGTCAGCTAGTTGTTAATAAAACTACATCGTAAAAAGTAACAAACATTATTCGAAAATAGAGATATATAAATTTTTATTGACAGGGTGTCTGAAAATTTTCTGTCCTGTATTCCGCATCCATTTTGGTTTGATAATATCGATCTTGGTGTTTTAGAGGAACACCCTTATTCATCTATGATTTAACTCAACTCAACTCAACTCGAAAATCTCGAAAGTTCAGTAGATTCACTAGCCACTGTGTCCTTCAAACCGGAATACAGTATTTTCAACAGACTTCGAAAACACCTTTCAGTCACAGTGTTTTCAACCGAAATCAAAGAGGAAGAAGATTTCGTTGTTTATATACTGATTTAAAAATATATTTTTTTTTGAGTGAATATACTTTCAGATTGGTCCCATAGAAATTTTATCAAAATCGCTTCAACAGTTTAGTTTTTAAATCAAAATAACTGAAAGGAAAGTCGTTGAAATGAACAAATTGCATATTTCGCTTTCCTGTGACTTTTCAGTGGTGCCTACGGTCACTAGAACAGTCCGGTTGAAGTCGGTTATGTTTTTGTAAAACCTTGATAATTTCGAAAATTTATTTGTGTAAATTGTTTTACAAAAACTGAAAAAAGTGCCTATTACATCGAATTAAACGAAAATGCGTTCCTGTTACTTTTGAAGTCTAGTAGTAAGATTTTGTAAAAAACTTTGAATATTTACTACCAGACGACATTTTTTTCAAAAAAGTCTCAAGCACGGGTCACAAAATGCATGTTTTCACTTAAAAAGTAATCATGGTAGATATTTCAGTTCGCCGTCTAATAGAGTCGGGCTCTGCAGACCGAAAGATGTTTTTTTACTCAGTTCAGTCATAATGTTGTAGAGCAGGAGACGGGGGGACATTTTTAGAAAGTTTATTAATGAATTGTTTTACAGAATCTGTTTAATTCAAATTAAATAAAATAATTTTAGATTAGTTTCATTTTTATTTTTATTATTATAGCTAGTTAAGTAATTTTAGTTTTATTATTTTTAGCATTTAGTAAGTAGTTAGTTGTGTATAAAAAAAAGATATAAAAATATATTTTTTTATTTACGCTACAATATTTAAACTTGATTGATTTTGACAAAACCTATCTGTAAATATACGTCAACTTTGTCATGGGAATAAAATCTAATATTATAAAATAATAATAAAATAATAAAAAAGTGTCAATATAAAAATAGCGGTGATTTGTCACGTCAAAGTATTTGTGTAATTCTGTTAACTAAAATCATTTTTAATGGTTGTCCACTATAGTGTTAATTTAACGTTCTCACTTCTGAGTTTTGTCGTGTGGTCTTAAGCACACATCGTTTTTTTGTGTGTAATGGTGTATAAATCTGGCCTCTATCTCCGGCTCTACACCAGATTGTCGCGTCCTCGGCTATGAAAAGCAGTCAATACCTGCCCAGCCCATTGTAACGGCGTTATGATATCACGCGCCGTTCTATTGCAACGAGATCGCCGTTTGTAGCCACCATTAGTGCTTTTAAAGTTACAAAGTTGTTATTCTTGTAACTTTTTGGGTTCTATGACATACCGATTTTCTCAAGATGTTTTCCTTCACTGTTTAGCCGGTACTATAGTTACAACACTGCCATAAGCTGCTCACTTTGATAGATAATTCCTACCGACCCTCTAGTGGTCTTATTATATATAAATTATTTTCTTATAACTCTGTGGGCTGTAATATTGTTAATCTAAGATGTTATAATTATTCAGTAAAATGAATATTGCAGCTGTTTGTTGTCCCCAATAAATAAAATTAAAATTAAAATTAAAGGAATCTCTACTGGATTTTGACGAATAACGTATTATAAAGTTCGTCTATCTATAACCTATTTAAAAAAAATTAAATGTTTTTAGGCAAATTTTTTTTTAAAGTGAATAGTGTAAAAATTTGGCCTTTATCTCCGGCTCTACACGAGATTGTCGCTATGAATAGCAGACTGTACCTGCCCAACCCATTGTGATGGCGTGATGGAACCACGCCGTTGTACAACGAGACGGCCGTTTATAGCCGCCATTTTGTATTTTCAATGTTACACAATCAAGGTTTCGCAATAACCCTTCCTTGGCAGTTGGGTAAAAACATACTTATTGGACTGTTTTAGTGATCGTAAACACCACTGAATAGTCACAAACAAAATACGCAATGTCATTTAGTTGGATGACATAATTTTTTCAGTTAATTTGATTTCAAAACCAAAGTATTGTTGAACCGATTTCATGAAATTTCTATGGGACCAATCTGGAATCCTTATAATTTTTACATTTGATCATTTCGTGTAAGAAATATATCTAAAAAACTTAAAACTTGAAAACCAACAGTCTTCTTCTTCTTATTGTGTCATTAGTTCTTCCGAACCAGTGTGGTGAAAGGATTTCAAGTGCGCCTCGAAGAGTCTCATTTCGTGCACTAAACACGCTTCAAAACCAATAGTAAGTAGGTAGGTTCTGACAAAATAAGGGGTGATTGATAAAAATGAGTCCCCAAGAGTTGTCGAGACAAACACACCCTTTGTATTTTATGTGAAATCGCGTGGGAGCCCTAGCTCGGAGAGATTTATAGGGCTGCTGCTTAGGCTCAATTCACACCAAGATGGTAGCAGCGCGGCGAGCAATTTCAGTGTGATGTAATTTGGACTTTATCTACCTTAATCTACGAGAATCTACCAAAAGAAGACGTCAAACGCCATCTCCTCATACCTTTAAGGCCTTTAAAGTCAAAGAGTTCTATCTAAGACAAACATCATTGACTAGTAAGTAATATTTCAGGTCTTATACTTCTCACATTCATCAAGCATTATCTATACCTACGTACATATATTTATATTTAATATGTATTAGTTTATTATAGGTTATTTATGTATTAGGATTTTATAAAACATAGTATTCTTTATTTATTTGGAAACAGTTGTACGCCCTGCCCCGCTACTTATATTTAAATCATCTCCAATGCCTGTTGGTTGCCTGGAAGAAATCGCTTTCAGCGATAAGGCCGCCAATTGTACCACTCCTTAGTTTTAAATCTTGTATTTGTTATTTTCCATGTGTACAATAAAGAATTATCTATCTATCTATCTATCTAACGTCAATCTGCAAGGATAAAATTCTGCCATTTTCGACGGGGACGAGGTAAACACGCATTGCACACGCGTCTAACAAAATCGTATTCATGTAAACGCACACTATAATTATCTCGCACACCATCTTGAAATATGCACACAGTTATCAAATACAGCGTATAGTTGTATTTAACGTGAATGGCCAAGAAGGTTATATGGCCAACAGAGGGGTACGCCTTGCATTACATCTCCTTTGGCTAGATACTCGAAGACCTTATTATAATCATGGTTACAAAAACATAGTACCTACAACTGACTTTAATTGGACTGTTCTAGTGACCGTAAACACCACTGAATAGTCACAGATAAGCAAAATACGCAATTTTGTTTTCTTCGACGACATATATTTTTTTCAGTTATTTTTATAAATACGAAACCGATTTTTATGAAATATATATAAGACCAATCTGAAAGTATATTTTCTCAAACAAAAAAAGTTTTTTTTCAAATCTGTGATTGAACAACAGAATTATGAGGTAACAAAAAAATGATGGTTATTGGTTACAAATTATTTTTTTTAAATTTATTTTAACCTTAGTGGGACAGATAGAACTCTTTTGTCCCATCTGTCACCCAAGGCGGACTGAGCAGGGTGACAGATAGGAATAATTCAAATTTAAATCATATTTTTCTAACTATGTTTGTTTTATACAATTTACTTTTGAAAAATTACAATTTAATATCAATATTATCTACACCTTTAGTTAATAAAACAGGTGCACAACTCTGTCAAAACAAAAAAAACATTAATAAATCTATCACAACTAAAAGAGAAATATTGGAAAAATCCTTGTCCCGATACGGGACCCCTTAAATCACTTAAGGCGAAGTCTTACGGGACAATAAAGTGCGTCTTAACGTCCCGGCTGTTATGATTTGTTACCGTCTTGTGGTGTACATTGCGTACATTGTACATGGTGTCTTAAATTGAGACATTTGATTTATTTATTAGCAAGGGGGATGATAATTTTGTGGGATGTATAAAATAAAATAACCTATAAAATGTGAAAAAGTATTGGATTTTTGAGTTGTAACTTTTTTGAAGCCATTTACTGCGAATTTCACTTTAGAGGTGTTGCACCGGCTAATGTGAATCAAAGCTTGTGTAGCACTGTTCTGATTATAGAAAAGTGTGATATCCTATCATTGGGAGAGCATCTACCTATTGTCACTAGCTCAAAAAAAAAAAAAAACTAAAATAATTTTCATAAAAATGTAAGGGACAATCGTAACTACATAATCTAGCACAAATAAATAATTAATAATAATAATTAATAAATTAAGATGTTATAACTGTTAAGTAAAATGTATATTGCAGCTGTTTGTTGTCCCAATAAATAAAAAAAAAAAAAAATTGTATGGCATATGCTCATTGCTCACTGATTCTATGTACAGATTGTACATTATATAACTAAAAGTGACGTTTGTACTAAATTTTTGTTAAGTGTAAAAAAAAACTTTAATTAAATTTTCTTAAAATTTTAATCTTAAATTGAAAATGGGTGTTACTTGTTGGAAAAAAAAACCAACAAGTAACAGAGTAACTCAATAGCTACCAGGTGATTTCATTTCATTTATTTCACAAACAATTTTTACATTGTATCGGAATTTCTAAATCTAAGTGCATGTATATCACCCACCCTGTATATCAGGTACTACAACCAGCAATTGACTAATATAACCTCTATACCATAATATTAATATTTATCACCACAAGAGGGAGGCACTTTTGCCCGCTTTATTATTCATCCCTTAATGTGTAGCGTTGCCTTAAATGGTTGCAAATAAAGGTAGCATTTCGATATTGGCGACCGCGACAGGCGACTGCGACAGGCGACCGCAACATGCGACCGTGACACGCGACCTTTTTTTTCCGGATGGACTTTAAATTCAGTTAGCTGCAGATGGCTGTTACTGAGTCACCGGACTCTGACACGCGACCGGTTTACGCGATCGCACGGAGAAAAAAAAATGGGATAGCGAGACATAATAGTGCCCGATAACGTAACCTTAACTTAGTTTTTAAGTAGTTTAAAAAAAAAAACAAATTAGCTGATAATTGGCAAAGGGGATTGTTCATTCCTGGCCTCAGCGAACATGATGTTCAGAGAAATCCAATTTGTTCAATAAATCGATTAATTTCGAAAATGTATTATTGTGTTATATTTTAGTACCCAGGTGAACCTAAAAAAGGTACCTTGAAACCTAGAAAAAAATATTTAATTAGTATTTAATATGATAATATTATCCTAGTTTGTCTCATGACTCATCCAACCAGTGTTGTCATTGACTTTCTTCTCAATAGTAATCGAATAATATCTATTTATTTATGAATCGATATCACGATAATGAAAATTGACATTATGGGATCGAGGGTGTTAATGCATTGTTTGGAGACATACAAAAAACAATTACAACCGAATTGAGAACCTACTCAACAAATTATATAAATATATTTAGTAATACCTCCTGATGATGCCTCGTGTAGAGGCGAAACACGTGTCGTATCTTTAAACTTTGGTTTTCTGTTCGTTGACTCTTTGGTTTATAATATAGTAATATGTACTAAAGTTCTAAACTAACGTTAAGTTAATTAAAACCTTTGTTTAGAAATCAAGCGGATTTATTACTAAATATATTTATATAATTTGTTGATATTTATGGATTTCCGCAAAGTAACGCCTGAATCAATCGAGAACCTACTCCTTTTTTCGAAGTCGGTTAAATAAACACTGCTTCAAATCTAGCCCGCTAGATGTACTTCACTAATTTCCCCTTGCGCCTATGTTTACTTTTTAATCTGTGCTCCACCCTGAGGCTATTGTTCTGGACAGACAGACAGACGGACCGTGCTTTTGTCGTCCTTGTATTACGTGGCTTTTTGATGAATAGCTTTTTTTATATATTTTTGTTGACAATTTAGGGGAGATTGACTCACCATCTAGACCCAAACTAATGCCTAGATCACACGTACCGAGTGCTCGGCCGAGACAGTAAAATGTCACTCGGCCGAGACAGCTGAAAGCTTACATCACTCGCTCAGCCGAACACTCGGTGCTATGTTTATACGTACCGAGTACTCGGCCGAGAGACTCGGTACGTGTGTGCTTTAAAAACACGTGCTTAAAGGTGAAGGAAAACATCGTGAGGAAACCGGCATGCCATAGAACCTAAAAAGTTCGAAAAACATGAGTCAAGTGCACGAAAGGAGCCTCTTGGAGGCGCACTTGAAATCTTTTCACCACACTGGTTAAGAAGAAGAAGTAGGTAATTTTACAACTCGCAAGTACCTAATATAACAATTCGATAATTTTAATTGTTGACCCTAAACTTAAATGTTCTTAGTTAATTTTGATTACTTCTGAGAACTTAACAAATAAGATGTTATCAAAATCAATACAATAATTTAATATGTTTCGTTTTAAGTTAAGGGGCTGATCCGAAACTTAAGAGATTAAAACTTGACGTGTAAATATGTGAGACTGTTAAGGGGAAGCGATTGTCTGGTGCGGTATTTAATTTTATCAAAAATAGCTTTAAAGGTAATGTTAAAGACGGAAAACATAATAAATATCTTAGAAAATAAGGAATGAAGTAAAGTCACATTTGATAAAAATAAGTCTAACTATTTAGGTTTTGAAGAGGGAAAAACGAAATGAATGTAATGTAATAATTTCATCTTTAATCTTTAAATAATGGAATTGGTTGTTTAACCGTTTAATTTAAAGTAAATAAATAAATAAGGGAAAATAACCGATGAAGTAAAATATGTAATTTTTTTATTCTGTGAATAAAATTATAATGTAAATCAATTTTACTATAATCAATATAAAATTAGCCTTCATAAATAAAAACTATCCTTATTTTATGCATCTAAATATTGATAAAGGACTCAATACAGAAAATTGTGTTCATGTGGCATGAATACTGTGATATTAGTTAGGTTATTTTTTCTAAGCTAAAAAAAGAATAATTAATTACCTACTTGTAAAAATTGTACCAAGTTTACTGGAACGTTTATTCAAAGTTAAACATAGTATCAATAAAATTTGAGTTTTTTTACATAACACTATCTAGCCGCAAACTAAGCAGTGGTTTAATGAATTAGGAGTAAGATTTTGAATTTTTATTTAAATTATAACAATTATATTTATTTGGAAAACCCTCCCCTTAACAAAATCTCCGAAAATCTACCCTCATTACAAACAGGTGACGTCAACGTTTCGCTAATTCAGCATCCGTCTTTGTCACTCCCCGTGTGTTAGAGCGAGACAAAACACCCAAACAGTAATACCACACAGAGAGTGAGTGAGTAAGTGAGTGACTACTGAAATAAATTAAGTTTTCATTATGTCTAACCTAAAATCAAACAGTTTTATGTAATGAGAATGGATAGAGGTGAGTCACTGTTACTCAATCACGCTAAATCAACTGCACCGATTGAGCTAAAATTTTGTTAGCATAGTTAACCAGCCGAAAAAGAACATTATAGGTAATTTTTACCCAGATTCTGAGTAAGTACCACAGGTAGTACTAATAACATGCTTTTCAAAGCTTATGCAATCTGTAATAGTAGATTATGCACTAAGGGGATAAAGCAGTGTCTTATGTCGCGGGTGGCATATTGAACCCTGAGCTAACGATTCGCTCAGGAGTTATGTAGAGTCCTGAGTGACGCGAGGGGTTCAAGCTACCCAAGACGAAGACAGGCTTTATCCCAGAGGAGCATACTCTACTTTTCACACCTTCTGCGAGGCAATAAAAAGCCAGGGCTCCAGCAGCGAACATGCACCGTCTTTTGTTTCACATTCTTTGAAGTCGCGCCTTTTTTCTTTTTTTTTATGAGTGGCCAGTTCGATTTTAGAACAAACCTTTTTACAATGCCATATGAGCGTTCTTTTACTTAGAGTTTTCCACGAGTTTCCACACGAATTTGACGTTCCAAATTCAAATCACATTACTACCCTTGGGAGTTTCATACAACATTACCTCTCTTGGTAAGTAATGCTTTGCTTTACCTTGATGATAGCATGATATGTAATTGGATATTGTCGAGCAGGTGGTGTGAAAATTATGTTTACCCTGCAGGATTTGCTAAAAGCTACCAGATAAAGGGATAGAAGTTGCAGGTTTCTGGGCCAAAAATAGAAGTACGCCAATAGGCTAGTATTTCAGGCCAGTATATCAAGATAGTTATAGTGAGCTAGCAAGGTAGCAGCTCTGGCTCTGTTTAAACAGAACGAACTTAATTTCTAGGCTAGTAAGCTAGTAAGAAGAAATTCGCTATCAGAATATTTCAAAACTTGCCAGCGCGCGCTGGGCTTTTTCATTACTTACCAGATCTTGGTAGGTTGATGTGAAATCCATTGATTGAGGTACTGAGTTGCCACTGTCATCCCATTTTCTAAAAAGAAATAGGATACAATATATTTATATACATATATTATAAAATACATGATACGTATCTAATAACAAAAGATACAATAGGACATAAGAAGGATACAACTAGGATACAAGCCAGATATCACTAGGATACAATCCAGATACCACTAGGATACAAACTAGATATCACTAGGATACAAGTCAGATATCACTAAGATTTCAAGCCAAAAACCACTAGGATACAAGCCGGATACCAGTAGGATACAAGCTGGATATCACTAAGATACCAGCCAGATACCACTAGGATACACGCTAGATACCATTAGGATACAATTAAGTTAATAGGCAGATACTCCTAGAATAAAACTGGATACCACTAGGATAAAAGTCAGAAACAACTAGGATACAAGCCAAATACCACTAGGATACAAGCTGTATACTAACTTCCCACGTTTCCCAAAGCGATCCCACCGCCACCCACTTAGCCCATCTGAGTGTATCCTCCGCTTCAGTCTCTCGCTATCCTTCTCTCCATTCTGGCTATTCAGACAGGGTATACTCTTGTACACCAATAGGAAGGCCACTATGACAGAGACAGTGAAGAGTATGCCGAGGCATGCGATACACGCGTAGTCTGAACTTATTAACTTCTTTAGACTGAAAATGATATAAAAAGTGTAGTATGTTGGGCACTTTGTGTGTATTTATTATCATCATCGTGAACATCAAATTCATCATTATTTTCATCGTCGTTTTAAAATTATCAATATTATCAGCGAAGTTATCATTATTATCATCAAAATTATCATTTACTTCAACATTATTAAAATATTAAATTATTGCCATTATCAGCAAAGTTATCATTGTTATCGGCAACATAAATATCAGTTATTTTATATTATTTCATTTTATTTCAAATTTTTCAAATTCAAAACTATTTATTGCGAATAAGGGTGGTTACAAAAAGATCTTATAATAACATAAATGAATGAGGTTCTCCTTAGTCAGCTTATGATTAGCATGCAATACAAAACTGAAAAAAATAATAATAAATAAATAATTTAAAACTTAAATGTCAAATTTCCAGGTGTCAAAATAAATGAATAGAAAATAAAATGAATAAAAAATCAAATACCAACACACCAACATAACACCTACAAAACTAGTTTTTGTTTAAATAACAATGTCATTTAGATTGTCCATAAAATATTCATTTAAAGTATAATAATTTTTCATTAAAAGCAGTTTTTTTAGTTTAAATTTAGTTGGTCATTTAGTCAGGCTTCATGTTGCATAATGTGTGTTTTATTTTTATTTTTATATATATATTTTAATTTTCATTTAAATATTATGTTATTTTTTATTTATTTTTTGTGTATATGTGTGTTCTCTGATTGTTTTTTTTTTTTGTACCTAATATTTCTAAGTTTTTATGGACATTGTCTGAAATAAATTATTTGATTTGATTTGATTTTGATTAAATTTAAACACATTAACAGATGCTATTTCCAATATTGATACTTTTAATTGTCGCACTGCATTTTTTTTTATTGTATAAATAAGTGGCGAGATAACATCACTTAACACTTAACTTATGGCGAGAGGTGCGGTGGTGCAACACTGATTTAATGCTCGTCTATTTTTAAACATTTTGATGGTCTGACACTATTTTGCTACTCATCTAGATAGCATGTTTAATTTGGTGTTAATAATTATCACTGTTAAATAATAATTTTTATGATAATTATGATGCCGTTGCTGATAATAATGATAATTTTGATGATAATAATGATAATTTTGATGATAATAATGATAACTTTGCTGATAATAATGATAATTTTGATGATAATTTGCATAATCTCATATTGAATACTTACGCACAAGAAACACAGGAACACGTGTCTTCTTTATTAGATCTCTTGGCGTCATTGTCACCCTGAAAATATTGTCATTTTTAGTTGACGCGCCGGACGTACCCAAAAAAAGAAAAAGCCGTGTTGGCCGAGGTGCTTCGACTTTCGATCCGAAGGTCGTGGGTTCGAACCCGGTCGTACACCAATGGATGTTTCTGTTCGAAAAATCCATGTTGCAATAAAACACGTACTTAATGGTGAAGGAAAAACATCGTGAGGAAACCGGCATGTCATAGAACGAAGTTCGAAAACATGGTGTCAAGTACACAAAAGGAGCCTTTTCGAGGCGCACTTGAAAGCCTTTTACCACACTGGCTAGAAAGCACTAGTGACACGATAAGAATACGTACCCAAAACCACCAACTTTCTCTTTTTCCTTCATGAAATGGCTGGAACAAATAACAATATAAAGTTAATGATTTATCTAAAATCTAAATCTTAGGAGCAAATCTAAATCTAAATCTAGATATATTTTTTTGCTGATTGAATGTTAGCACCTGTCTAAAGTACAGGAGTACAGAGAAGGATTAGGTTTAACTTTGGGATTGAAATGAAATGAAATGAAATATTGTTTATTGCTTTATTTTTTTTTATTAATAATAATAAACATTCACACACTCACACCCCTGCACTAGGATTCCCTGTGTCGCAGGTGGCATGGACACGTACAAGACATCACAACATCCAAGACCCGAGAACAAACATTTGTGTTTGTCACAAATATTTGCCCCGGCCGGGGATCGAACCCGGAACACCAAGCTTCGTAGGCAGGGTCACCAACTAAGCCATGGTGTCGTCATTGGAGTGTAAATGTATGTAATCGTAATAGCACTAGCCTCCACACAAGGATTTCCTGTCAACAGAATTCTCAAATTTTTAAGTCACTCTAAAACAACATATGGTCTGAATTTTGGTAAGTATAGAATTTATGACTTGGAAAGAAAAATCAAAGTTTTTGCAAAACATGCTACAACTAATTTCAATTGTATTGATCTAGTGACCGTAAACACCACTGAAAAGTCACAGGAAAGCAAAATACGCATTTTCGTTTTCTTGCATGACATATTTTTAGTTATTTCGTTTTAAAAACTAAACTATTGAAACAATTATGATGAAAATTCGGACATATTCAAATCTAAAAGTAGATATATCCTTTCAAACAAAAAATAAATCCAAATCTGTTGATATAATTGACAAAGTACTGAGATAACTAACATAACATGTGACTTATCAGTGGTATTAACGGTCACTGGAACAGTCAGTTGAAGTCGGATGCAGTATGTTTTTGTGAAACCTTAATTAGTATGGATTTGTCTCAATGTCTTGGTATGAAATAAAATATAGTGTATTAATAATAACAACATTATTATAATAGTATATTATTATTATAACTTTATTAACTTACATAGCTTTGAGTCCTGCTCGGTTCAAACTCCGGATTCCTCAATTCTTGGTTCATCTTGTATGTAGGATGATTTGAACTTGCGCAATCCACTGACTTCTGGAATTTATTTTATGTTCAACCGACTTCAAAATTTGAAACGTAACTTTCAGATTGGTCACATAAAAATAATCATAACTTTGCTGATATTAATGATAATTTTGCTGATAATACTCGTAATGTTCATTTTGATTCAATAAAAAATTATTAAAATAGGTTCAGTACCTAGTTTAGTTTTTAAATAGAAATAACTGAAAAAAGTATTTGAAGTGAACGAAAATGCGTATTTTGCATTCTTTTCCTAGAATGCAAAATACGCAATTCAGATATAGGTATTATTTTTTTATAAAAATTTGTTATTTTTTTTTTATAAATTCCACACAAACCCTAAATTTTTCCCGGTTGAAAGTATTTTATGTATTAATAATTATTATTTTAAATTTGGGATAATGAGCTATCTCTGTTTAAATTTTATCCAAATCCATCCCTTTTCATCATCCATTTTTTATTAATTCTAACCATAAAAATAACTTACATTGTCAGATTTGGATTTCGATCTAAAATACTTTTTCTTTCGTTCATGCTTATTTTTCAGTAAGTTGGTTTTCTCTGGATCGCTGTAAAAAAAACAACGGGCTTGGTCAGAGATACAACAATAAATATAAGTGTATACTTCGTTGCCTCTTTGACAATATATTGACAATTTAACACACAAACCCTAACTATCTTGAACTACACTTAAAGATTGTTAGGGTTTGCACTGCTAAGGTGATGTCATTAATGCCTAGATCACACGTACCGAGTACTCGGCCGACAGTACAGTATCAAATCGAAATGGAGTTCTAAGACAGGACCAAAAAATTTCAGACACCTTGTAATAAATATGAAATATCTCCATTTTCAATGAACATCCATTTTGAACCACAATGAAAAAACCTAGTCGTTTTAACATATTATATATATATCTAGCCTATTACATCCCTTTTTCGAAAATTAGCATTGGACCAAAATGTACTAGAAGTTAGACAATGTGGCTCCTTTTTACTGTCGCATTTTCAATGTAGTACATTGTGATTCTATATTTTAATACTTCTGTGTGGACCACTTACTGCTTCTCTTTCTGCATCATATCCTTGAAGAGCTTTAGGACAGGAGATTGAGTTTCCTTATCCGATTTCTTCCCATGACTAAAACAACGAATTATATTACTTTTTCAACCGACTTCAAAAAACGGGAAAGTTCTCAATTCGGTTGTTGTTTTTTTTTTGTTTGTTACCTCAGAAGTGAACTTGAATAACTCAAAAGTACACGAAAGGAGCCTTTTCGAGGCGCACTTGAAATCCTTTCACCACTCTGGGTCGAAAACTCGAAAGATATGTGACACGATAAGAAGAACCTCAGAACAAGCTCAGAACCTTTGATCATAATACTCTCTAATCAAAGCTCAGAACTTTGTTTAAAAATCGATTTAAAAAAATCTTTTTCGTTTAAGGCTAATCCTCAAATCCAATTCCATACAAAATGTTTCGGACAAATACTCAAAAAGTACGCCGTATTATAGTAATTTCTTCACACTATTCGTTTCGTCCATGTTTTTTGATTTCGTCAACAAAAAAAGTGAAAGGTTTCATACTTTAATTTAGATTTTATACGTGTTTTTAAGTTAGTAGGGTTAATTTTAAATAGTAGTAATAGTGTGAAGAAATTACTACAATACGGCGTACTTTTTGAGTATTTGTTCGAAACATTTTGTATGGAAATTTGCCTTGAGGATTCCCCTTAAGAGGATATACTTTTTCAGATTGGTCCAATAGAAGTTTCATCAAAATCGGTTCTGTAGTTCAGATTTTAAATCAAAAAACAACGTCATCAAATCTAAAAAAGTTCAACGCGTGACGAAGTCGCACGCAGATCAGCTATTACTAGTAATAACTATAAATCTTCTTCTTCTTATCGAGTCACTAGTTCCTTCGAACCAGTGTGGTGCAAGGATTTCAAGTGCACCTCGATGAGGCTCCTTTCGTGCACTCGACACATGTTTTCGAACTTTAGGTTCTACGACATGCCGGTTTCCTCACGATGGTTTCCTTCACCGTTGCAAGAACGTGGGATGCATACATGGATTTTTGGACTGAAAAAACCCATTTGCGCATGACTGCCACCGGGATTCGAACCCACGACCATCAGATCGCAAAGGCAATCGCGACCTCATCCACTAGGCCACCACGTCCTCTATCTACTATAAATTAAACATACCTTTTATGGCTTATCCCCATTTATAAAATAGTAAAACATGTCATCTCAAAACAGCAAAAATATCCTTCCATATTATTGACAGAACGAAAAGAGGTTGTCAAAATATGTCAAGTGAGTTTTTTTCTTTTAACTCGACAGCGAAGAAGGTCAACTTGAGTTTTCTAAAGTGTCGATGACACACGGCTTTTTTACGCGCTACAAGCGAGTTCGCTTGTGTAAAGTCGCCCAGTGTCATCGGCGTTTTTACAATCAGCTTGTTGACAATCCTTCCCAAAAGCTAACACGCTCACACGCTAGCTTTTAAACTCGACAACAACTAGCTTGTAAAAAAGCTGTGTGTCATCGATGCTTTACAATGTTTTACTTAGCCAGGAATCAAAACTTCAATCCTGCTTTTATTTATCATTTACATCAATATCTAATTTTTTCCATAAAAAAATTGGTTGTCTGTAAAGTTGGTTTACGGACGGTAGTTCAACTGACTACCATCGTAACGGGACAATGAGCGTTACCGGACAATGACGTCAACTTTTACGTGCATGCAGCCGACGGAGTGACGTCAAAATACCTTTTATGGACATTTAATAAATATATCTGAAAAAAATATTTTTAGTTATTCCAAAATAACAAAGTATTATTTGCACCAAGTACTTAACTTAACCGATGCTTGTTTACACTGATCATAACTCTTAAGTAGGGGTTTTTGGCGGGAACATGAAAAATGGCGCATTGGCGGCATTAAATTAATTGACAAAACTTGTATATCTTTGAGTGTTTAAGTGTAAAAACGGTGGTTTTTAATCCATTAAGTGCTCGTGAACGTGTATGAGTGTTGGTGAATAGTGTAATGCTGTAAAACGTGACTTTTCGTGTTGCCTCCAAAACTCCATAGAAGCCTCTAGTAACGTCGCAACCACCACCACTTTACAGGGGCATGACTTGACTTATCGACTCTGACTTATGACAAATAATCTCTCCAATTACTTGACACTGGCTATATACCTTTGATGTGAAGCCAAACTGAAGAACTTATGTTCTTCGAAAGAAAAAAAAAAAAAAAACTCTTAAGTAAAACATGGTTGTAAAGAAATAACATATGTTTTAGTACCATTCCTAACGTACGACTTATCGTTTAGTAAGCGTGCAAGGATGTAATAAAAATATATTTGATACTGCGTTCTACCTCTTAAAATAATTGCTGTAGCCCACAGTTTATCTCTTAAGGGGAGATCTCTTGAGGGGTGTATATCGTGGTGGAAGATAACTTTTATAATGACGAACGCTTTTACAGTGATATAGAGAAAGGACATGGTTTTGAACACCGTAAATACGTAAAAACCGTAAAGGCATAGAAGTACATAAAAATATATAAAAATTATGTAATTCTCATTATTATTATTATTTCACTTAATTTTTTCAATTGTTTTGTTAATAATTTATTATATTCTAATCTAATGCAAATTTAATTTTTAATTAATGTAATTGGTTTAACCGTTTTAATTTACTAAATTAATATTAAATAGATATCAAAAATAAAAAAATGAATAAATAAGCAAAGAATCACACTGTAGTACATTGAAAATGCAACAAGAAAAAGGGAGCCATATTGGCTATTTCCTAGCACAGAGTACTATGATATACCTACAAACTTCTAGTAAATTTTGGATAAAATATTATAATAATTAAAGCTACTAGGCTTTTTCATTGTTTTTAAAACTACATCGTAAATAGTATAACAAATATATTTGACACGGATGGTCGAGTGGCAAGTGTGTTAGACTGCCACAACCGGTGTCGCGGGTTTGATTCCCGCTCAGGACAAATATTTGTGTGTGAAAATCGGTGTTTGTCCTGAGTCTGGGTGTTTTTTATGTATTCTATGTATGTACTTACAAAAATATGTACATACAGTATTCTATCAGTTATCTGGTTCACATAATACAAGCTTACGTTTACGTTCGATGGCGTTGTGTGGAATGTCAAACATTATTATTATTATTATTGAAAATGGAAAAACAAAAAATTTTAGGGGCGACAGCCGAAAGTATCCGAGATCTGTGTTTTTATTGATGAGGTGTCTGAAATTTTTTTTACCCTATTTTAGGACTCCATTTTGGTTTGATACTGTCGTTTTTGGTGTTCTTAAAAATTTATGCGGAATACAGGACATAAATTTTCAGACTCAAAAAAAAATATATCTTTAAATTCAAATATTTTTGCGTTGTAGTTTTAACATAATTATAATATTTATCTAGCCCTGTTACTTCTCTTTTTCGAAAATTAGCATCGGACCAAATTGTACTAGAAGTTAGCCAATGTGGCTCCCTTTTCTTGGTCGTATTTTCAATGTACTACAGTGTGATTCTATACTTTAAAACTTCTATGTATACAGGTAACCTCTAGTCGTCACCTATTACCAAGTGTATACCGCGCAGTGCCCCGCAAGGCCTCCATGTTCCCGACGTGGACGGACATAGAATGTAAATATCCGACTGATAAATAAAGAAAGAGGTTAAACGGCTGAGGTGTGCCGTGCAAACATTGAGATCAGGGCTGCTACAGATAAAAATTAAAAAAAAAATCCAGCGCGCCTTTCATGCCATCATACGCAAAAAAACCGCCTCACTGCTCTGCAGAACGTGGAACAGTACTAACAGCATCCTACAAGTCATTGGGCGCAGATATGACTCGCCCATCATGCAAACTTTCAATCGAGTTTTGATCCAATAGGCTGCTCCACTATTGGATTAAAGCTCGATTGGAGGTGCTCATGATGATAGGTTTAAATTTATTTTTGTAATGTTTTAATAATGAATAATGATTTTAAGTAATTAATTAATATTTTTAAATGGATTTACATTTAAAGTTGTCCGAAATAAATATTTTGATTTGATTTGATTTGATTTGATTATAGGCGTTGTCCTAATAAAACGCGATCACGCGAGCGTCGCGCGAGCGACGCGACGCCAATTGGGACGCCTATTTGACGTTAGTACGTTTGATCGCGTGATCGCACGATCGCGTTCTATTAGGACACTGCCTTACAGTACCCCACAAATTAATTACCAAAACATTTTAATGAAATGGGTTGTATCTGTGCATTGTGTACTTGTATGCACATTTTCATTGTACTGTATTACAGAATTCAGAGCCCTTCCCGATACAATGTGAAAGTATTTTGTTTTGTGCAGATTTAACAATCACCTAAAGGTTTTATTAGAAGTTATCTGTTATTATTTAGTAAATTAATATTATTGTACGTTCGTAAATGGACAAACTGTGGTTCTTACAAATATCTATAACATATTTACACACAGTTTTATACAATACCTATAAGTATTATTAAGATATGCTTAAGATAGGTTAGTATGTTCTTAATAGGTATGTTATTGATTACTTATCTAGGAGGTTAATTTAGGCTTGTTTAAGGTTGAGGCTTGCGACAGCCCTAGCAGCTAATATGTGAGTGACAGTAAGTCATAAATTACAGACGTCACTCGATGCGGGGTCGCGAGATCAAGGGTTGATGCTGCGGAGAAATCGGGGTTCCGTATACAAGGTGCACGAGAAAACGGACGAACTTGCCTCCCATTTTTCTTTTTTAACTATTTTTACCTTTTTTTTAATATTTACCATTGATTTCTTGAAGGACTTCGTGAGAATGCGCAATGTTTTATTTCTATAATTATGCTTATTGATGTGTAACGTCTTTCCTTTAGCTTACTGATATTTTGTGGGAATCATTTCGTCACAATGGGATGGAAGTGTGTAACAGGAAGTTAGCCGTTAGATATGGTGAGTACCATCCTCAGAAAAATGAAGTAAATGTGTGTGAAAAAAATGAATCCATGTGTAAATGATAAAACCAGATGTTACACTGTTACTAACTTGTATTGTCATGATTGTCAGTATCAATATTGGAAATAGCATCTGTTAATGTGTTTAAATTTAAACTAAAAAAACTGCTTTTAATGAAAAATTATTATACCTTAAATGAATATTTTATGGACAATCTAAATGACATTTTTATTTAAAAAAAAACTAGTTTTGTAGGTGTTATGTTGGTGTGTTGGTATTTGATTTTCTATTCATTTTATTTTCTATTCATTTATTTTGACACATGGAAATTTGACATTAAAGTTTTAAATTATTTAATTATTATTATTTTTTTCAGTTTTGTATTGCATGCTAATCATAAGCTGACTAAGGAGAACCTCATTCATTTATGTTATTATAAGATCTTTTTGTAACCACCCTTATTCGCAATAAATAGTTTTGAATTTGAATTTGAATTTGAATTTGAATTTGTTTTTAATAGATACGTATAAAAAAAACGAGCGAGCGTTACAGTTGTCTCATATAATGTGTAACATCTGACATCTCATATAAATTTGGAAGGATTATATTTACCTAATTTTTGTAAGGTTGGTACCATCTGAGGGCCAACTACCTGCTACACACTTCCGTTGCATTTAACAAAATCACTGCCAAAAGTTGGCAAAAACCGAGAGGAAAGATGTCAATATTTCATCAACATCATCAAAAGTTCCATCTGTCACCCTAAGGGGACAAAGCAGAGGACAGGTGGGAATATTAATAAATATGTAGTATATATATATTTAGTAATAAATCCGCTTAATTTCTAAACAAAGGTCTTAAGTAACGTTATTAATAATTAATTTACTTATTTATTTATTAATTTAATCAAATGGGAATAATTCAAAATTAATATTTACCTACAGGAAATATATAAAATACAACACGGAACCCTGTTCCAATTTTTTCAATTTTCCACCGCAAAGGTACCGTAAAGTAAGGTAAACAGTTTTATGAAGGCCGCAGTCCCCGGGGCACAGTTTTAGGGCTTCACAACCCTCGGGCTTCGCCCTAATGACGACATATCGCAGTCAAATAGATTTGTACAAAGCTGGGATGGACTGAGAAGCTTTCGAAGATGGTAAAAGTCACTGTGGACAGTACAGCCGTGTGACAGCCATAGATGTAACGGTGTTCCCTTTGATTGATTAATTTTTAATCACACGGTCAATTTTTAATCACCAGAAAAATAAATACATATGGTCAAATGCCGTTACTGAACACAGATATAGCAAAAAAACTTGAAAAAATTAAGTCGATTTTTTTTTTAAATGGATAACTGTTAACATTAGTTGTTTTCCTATGGATTTGCATCAGGCGGTACCCTTTATTGATAATAATTTAAGGGGAATCCTCAAATCCGAATTCCATACAAAATGTTTCGTACGTTAGTAGGGTTAATTTTAAAACACGTATAAAATCTAAATTAAAGTATGAAACCTTTCACTTTTTTTGTTGACGAAATCAAAAAACATGGACGAAACGAATAGTGTGAAGAAATTACTATAATACGGCGTACTTTTTGAGTATTTGTCCGAAACATTTTGTATAGAAATTTGCCTTGAGGATTCCCCTTAATACTTATGTGGTACCAACATTTTACGACATTGGATTCTAAGGATTTTCAGTTATGAGGTGTTCAAAGTCATCCCATAATCCTATGGCACAGTGGCGTGGAGACCCGGATTCGATTACAGGTTTATCCCAGGTTCGGTTCTCGTTAGCACAGAGTCGTAAAGATCTGAGGTTAGTGTTTTAGGTTGTGGTATAAGTTATAAGCCTGTTAATACACAGAAATTTTGATGTGTAACATCTTTCCTCTAGCTTTCTGTCAATTTGTGAGAGTGATTTCGTGTAAATGGCACGGAAGTGTATAAAAGGAATTTCATTATAAGTATTTTGGTTCTGAAATAAAAAAAACTGATAATATTACGTCATCCAAGTAAACGAAATGCCATCAAAACCAATTTTGTAAAAATTGTAAAAAAGTACCCCAAGTCTCGCTTTCTACCGTAAAAATTTGCCAGATCCATGTAACACCAAGCCGGTTACTTTATTAAGTCCCTACTTAAGGGACCTATATGGCTACTTGCACCAAACTATCAAAGTCCCTAAGCAATTACTTTACTCGCTTGGTAGTTCTCAGCAGTCCAGATTCTGACCGTTAAGAACTGCCTAGCGAGTAAAGTAAATGCTTAGGAACTTTGAAAGTTTGGTGCAAGTCGGCATTATTAGATTAACAAAGTTAATTTATTGTACATCCGTAATGGATAAGACTGTAAAATTACTTGTACCTACATAATACATAATTATACATTATACATAATGTAAATACATAAGATCTTTATTGTACAAACTACAGTTTAAGCAATACATATTTTCTGATTCCTATTCTGAAGAGCTGAACGTTTGAGTTAAGTATTTTTTGTTTAATTTTATCCTACCTAATGTACAGACAGCGTCAGAGATAAGTATCCCCCTTGCACACGACACCCAGCTAAAAATCATTTCAAAAATTGTAATGCTTAAAATTATTTTAGGCTTACATACGGTTATACAAAAATAATCTATTTTTTAAAGGCAAAACTGCTCCATACGCCGCGGCGGTGATTTGAAGGGATTTGAAGCTGGGTATTATAATGAGAGGGGGAATACTTATCTAAGACGCTGTCTGTACCTAGAAAAATCTTCAGTCTGCCTGCCTATAGATATTGAAGTGCTCCAAAGGAGCTCATTGAGTATTTAAATTTATTGAGTATTGAGTATATTTTTCTAATTTTTATTTAAGTAAAATAGATTTATGCTCTTAAAAATGAATTCGCTATATCTTATGCAATATACCACTCGATATACACATTGATATCGGTGGAGACGTGTGTCGCTATAACAATAAGACAGCCAGGTGCTATCTGCCATAATGTGTTAGCATTACTGTGTTCCGACTTTAGATTTTGGCACTTAAGTAAAAATAATAGGATTTACTTACGCACTTATTACCTTACTACCTAGATTTTGGTACTGTTGTAAAAATACTAGTATTTACACTTACCCACTTATTACCTTACTACCTAGATTTTGTTACTGTTGTAAAAATACTTTTATTTACACTTACCCACTTATTACCTTACTACCTAGATTTTGGTACTGTTGTAAAAATACTAGTATTTACACTTACCCACTTAAAAACCTAATTACCTTACTTATAAAATAAAAAAGCCTTTGTTTCTATTACTAAATTCAAATTAAAAATCGGTTCAGTATGTTGGTTTTGTAATCAAAATAAATAAAAAATGACGTCATCCAAGTACCTACATACCCAAACGAAATTGCGTATTTTGCTTCCCTGTGACTATTCACAAATAATGTAGAATGTTGTAAAGTAAAATTAAGACTAATATAAATGTAAAAGCTTGGGAGTGTATACATGTCTTTTTTAGTCTTTACCCATACAGGTCTAACCTTGGTAGATTCTCACCACTTAAGGGTAATCCTCAAATCCGAATTCCATACAAAATGTTTCGGACAAATAGTCAAAAAGTACGCCGTATAATTTCTTCACACTATTCGTTTCGTTCATGTTTTTTGATTTCGCCAACAAAAAAAGTGAAAGGTTTCATACTTTAATTGAGATTATATACGTGTTTTTAAGTTAGTAGGGTTAATTTTAAAACACGTATAAAATCTCAATTTTTGAGGGAAGCAATTCTTGATCTTTTTGAGTATTTGTCCGAAACATTTTGTGGATGGAAATTTGCCTTGAGGATTCCCCTTAATAGGTATTATTTGTGTTCATATTGTTGGAGTAACTAATAAATAAATAAATAAATATATGTCTGTGCAGCTGACTGTACATACAATCATTTTAAAATGGTTTTTCCACAACAATGACAGGCAGAATACGAGACGCATGATGCATTCTTATTCATCCAGCTTGGCTTAGATCTGAAACGGTTTCCAGCGGCTGAATCCCTCTTGTATTACAAATCTATCGCACGTATCGCTCTAATTGTGCAGGGATGTGAGACGCGGGACGGTAGTGTGCGAGATGCAGTCAGGAAAATTATGAGATAATAATAAAAAAAGTATATGAGATAAAAATAATAATAATAAAATAGAGTACTGCATTTTAAAAATAATTATATAATTTCTACTTACAAAAGATTCAATTATAGTAAAAGTAATAGTAATATTTATTCGGACATAATATGTTTACAAAAGAGTGAATCCACAGGTCCCGAACTAGCAGAAAGCTGTATTTCAGGAGCCTGAGTCTTCTCCTGTTTATTATAATTTGGGTTATGTCTATTACAAAGGGAAAGTTTTAAATCAATTTTAAATTAAACTTTAATATTATTATTATGAAATATTATTTCACTGCCTACTATTCATTTATAGTAAAAAAAATCGGGCCACATTAAATCTAATTTACATCCATCTTCCGAAAAAATATTTAACTCTTATACTTTTGAGTGAGAAAATCAATTCAATTTAGATAATCAGTCAATTTAGATGTCGTCACTGTAGTTTTGACAAATTAGTTTAGTTTAGTTTTGGCGACATCTGAATTAACACTATTAGAATTTTTTTGAGGATAAACATACATGTAGTATAAAATTAATAACATCGGATATAAATCATAAATTCTAAAGTTCTTGCAAACGTTTGTATGTATGTTATTATCCAAAAATAATAAATTAACATCCTAAAATCATTTTAAGATATTTTCTCTTCCGATACGCCACAGATGAAGTCGCGTGCATCAAAGTGTAATAATAAGATTATTCTTCTTTGTGCATTATCGCATAAGCCCATCCAAAGGCATCGGCTTGAACACGCTTTATGCTTTTAAATCCTGCGATTGTAGAATGTAAATATTGCGAAAAATGAATATTATCACGAAAGGGGTAGTATTCTAAACATTCTGGGGGTTTTGAGAATTATTTCTGGTTCTATCGAGTTTTAGAAACGAAAGTAGAAACGAGACTTCCGTCGATTGGGACCACTCGGGTTGGGACCATGGTCCGAACCGACGGATCGATTTAATTTAATTATTTTTTACGGCGATTGGGACCGCTCTCAAAATGAATTACTTAAAAAAGTTGTTTGTTTTATACATAAAATAGTAAAATTGCCTTCTAGTTCTAGTAATAAAGTTTATTTTTGACTTGAATAACGGTCTATTTTTAGCGATGAATAATTTAAATCTGAAATTAAACTAGAGAAAAAAATATAGCAAATTTAAAATTACGTTTCATAAATTCTAGGATTAATAATAAAGAATAATGTTACAGTCTCTACTATTTTAACCAAATCAACTCTAAAAATATATATATATTTTTAATATTCTTTATATTTTTTATATTATACGCTAAGTTTTGCTTTCAAAGATTTAATAAGATTAAGAAGAAAACATCTGTCAGTGATCAGATTATGTAATTATTCTCTCTGGTCGGGCACTGGCGCGTTTACCCTACTGTCATTAGAATCGCTAATCTTTGTTTACTGTATAAATAAGCGGGTAAGAGTGGTTCAGTCTAAAAATGCACGCCCCTCCTCTGTCGTTATCATACAAATACATTTACATCATAGAAGTATTCAAAGTATCGAAGTAGTATATTGAAAACGCGCCAAAATAAGGGATTTAGATTAGTAATTTCTAGTACATTTTGTTCCGATGTTAAATTTTGAAACAGAGAGATTGTAACACCGGTATTATAATATTAAAGTATAAATATACTAGTTAGGCTTTTTTATTGTTAATATAAACTTGTAAGTACTTAAAAAGTTATAAAAAATATTTCAAAATAAATATATTTCATTTTTTTGACCGGGTATCTAAAATTTTACTGTCCTTTTTCAGCCAACAATCCAACATCTTGATGAAAAAAGAAATAAAATCTCAGACACCCGATCAAAAAAATTAAATATCTCCATTGTGAAATATTTTTTATAAATTTTTACGATTAAGTTTTTCATAACTGTCTATCTACGTGATCTAGGAACACTGTTTTTTATCTATGTATGTCTTACATTACATAGAATGATCGCGAGTGTGGAGAGGCGTGCATTTGTAGACTAAAAGATCTAAATAAAAAAAAATGCAAAGCAGTAATGTGTAGGTATAACTGTGTTCCGGTTTGAAGGACACTGTAGCTAGTGAAATTACTGGGCTTTCGAAACTGACCATCAAAATGTCTCAATGTGGACGAGCGCTTTAGCAGTGTTGCAGTGTAGCACTGCTCTGGTCATCAGTAGGCGTGATCTCTTGCCATCAGGTGAGCGCTTAGCTCGGCTCTTCGTACAAAATATTAATCTTAAACCTCTTATTATCTCTCTTATCTGTAAAAAAAAACCTTCTTCTTATCGTGTCACTGGTTCCTTCGAACCAGTGTGGTGAAAGGATTTCAAGTGCGCCTCAAAGAGGCTCCTTTCGTGCACTAGAGGCACTAGGAGTTATTACCTAAATATATGCAAATTCGATTTTGTATTACAAGTAGCGTCATCTATTGCCGAGTAGCACTACTATTATTTACTTTTGTTTAAAGTACTTTCTTTAATTCCATGAGTTTTCATGCCTACTTATTTTTAAATTTACACACTTTAATAACTTTTAACACATCTTATAATTCGATTTATCTTGTACTTTGATTATTCAATAAAATTATATTATTTTGTTTCAGACATACACGTAGCGCCATCTATGAACGGTGTAAGTACAAATTATGGTAGAAGCTTGAACCTGAAACTTGTGACAAATACCAATAGATGTCACTATTACTAATAATGAAATTTGAATTAAAAAAATTCAATTACACGACCGGCTTAAAAAAAGCAGCAGGTTTTCAATTCAGCAATTTTTACAACCGATTATAAAAATGAGGATGTGTCGATTCGTTTTTTTTTAAATTGGTCGTAGTTCTAGAATAATTACTCCTAGGGATGAGTGTAAACGTGTCCCGAAGAACTTTTCAGTATTCAGTATTCATTTATTAATTGCCATAAGTAGAGTGTATACATTAGTAATGGATTCCTTAAGTATACCAATCTACATAAATATAGGTATAATGATTGATAAGAATGATTATTAATTACCAAACCTGTTGATTCATTATTTCCGAATATCGCAAAAAGGATTTTCTTGATGCGTGTTTTTGCAGGGGTGTCTCTGTTCGTGCATTGACACAACAAATTTGGTCTCGTTTCGTGCGTTCTACAAAACTGTGAAAAAATTACCTACAGGAGAAAAAATCTCCTTTGACCACTCTATGGTTTGAAAGAACTAGTGACATGATAACAAGAACATGACTGGGTAGGTACCTACTTTTACGACGACACGGATGGTCGAATGGCAAGAGTATTGGACTGCCACGCCCGGTGTCGCGGGTTCGATTCCCGTTTCAGGACAAACATATTTTGTGTGATGAGCATCGGTGTTTGTCCTGAGTCTGGGTGCTTTCTATGTATTCTATGTATTTACAAAAAAAAAGTATTCAAGTATCAGCCATCTGGTTTCAATAGTATAAGCTCAGTATTAGTTTTGTATTGTAGCCTCCCTTTTTTTTTTTTTTAAGCTTCCTTTTATAATGTATATTTCCTCGGGGTGTACAATAAAGTGTCTCTATCTATCTATATTTCTGGTTTGGGGGCTAGATGGCGTTGTGTGAAATGTCCAAAATATATTTTTTTATCGTTTATTAGAACGCACGAAACGAGACCAAATTAGCTAAATACCTAAAATGTGCACGATATTACAAGGGTGCGTGCGATATTTTATCCGATTTGCCGAACCCTGAGCTATCATTTATAACTCTATTTATTGTCTTTATCAATAAATCTATTGCCTACCTGTATTTATCACTTATCTTTGCATGTATCAATGTTCCATTCATAATATAAATATCAATATTTACTCATTAAATTGATCATTCGGTTGTTAGCTCAACTGTATAATCAGTGAGTGTTTTTTTTTGGAAAATAAGCGTCATTTTTGACGCTCTACCACAACCATGATTGGTAAGTGAAATTATTATTAAACCTAGATTAGTCTTACTTAATTCTCAAAGTCTTGAAGAAAATAGTACTTAAATTGACCTAAATATTGATATTTGGAAATCTGAGAATATAGATTTAGTTTTCATCGAAATCGACCACGAAAAGGAACTTTTAGGGTTTTTGCATATTCCCTATACTTTACAATTTGGCTATCCAAGCCTAGTTGAAAAAATCACTCTGTATACAAGGTGTTTTTTTTAAAAGGGTCCTGATGACCAAGTCCGAAACCACGAGAGTTAGAGAAAAGTCGTGAAAGGAGTCATGTCCTCGATTTATAAGAAAACAATATCTGCATTTTTTTTTTAATTCTCTTACTTTTCGAGGAAAACTACTTGAATGGTTTAAAAAAAACGCTCTGTATTATTGAACCAAGAGATTCTGTTGCTGTTATAGATCATTCTTTGCAAAAAAATGTATTACTAAAAATTACAGGAATTAATTTTAGTGTAAAGTACGAATTTGTAATGCAATAACTGGAGGGAACTACTCAATAAGATACAAGTTTTCTATTATGTACTACTGTAACAGCAATTTTTTTAATTGTAATTAAAATGCTCGGTGTAACTTGGGTATTAAAGTTTATTAAAGTAGCCTTAAAATTTTTTTTTTTTTTTAAAGTCCGACTCACTGACATACAGCAACATCATAACTAATTAACAACATCATTGTTATTTTACAGTAAGTATTTGTTTCTTATCAGGAGGATACAAATAATTTTTTTTTTTTTTATAAATACAGTTTTTCCTCTCCTCTCTCTCTCCTCGACTCGACTCCTAAAAACATTTTTAAATAACTATAAACTTTATGATTTTGCCCTCAGAGGGCGGTCGAAAGTATTCATCCTGTATCTATGTATATTACAAAATGTACAAAAGGAAACAATTAGGCCACCCATAGACCGTTGCAAACGATCTATAGGTAGCTCAACTGCTCCAACTCGATACCCGATGGCAGCGTGCTGAGGATACTGGCTGCATTGCCTCTTTGTATAGCAAGGCTTATTCTTTGGCCCAGATAGCTGCCAGCCCTCTGATCACGCGTCGCTTCGACCAGACGCTCTGACAACATTTTGATAACGATTTTTTACCGACTTCAAAAAATTAGGTTTCAATTTGGTTTTTGGTTTTTTTTATGTGTGTTTTTAGTCGGTTGTAGGTTTATGGTTGTAGTATGTTTTTGTAAAACTTAGATTATAATTTATTTGTTTTGATCTTTACCGTAGACCTACCTAAATTATCTATTTATACAGTATTTGCAGGCCGATTGACACCACTCGATAAAATTAATCTCTTTATCTACATTATAATAAGTCACTGTTTCCGTGAAGCAGTATTATACTTAGGTACTTACCTACTACTAGATACATAGAATCTGAAGTAGGTATTTCCTTGAATAGCACTTCTAGATTAGAAAAGTGGATGTGCATTTCAAGTGCCACTCAATTTCAATGGGATTAATTTTCTTTTGATTTAGCGCTTCGTTCATCGAAATATAACAATATATAAAAAGTAAAATACATAATATATTATTGTATTTTTTTTATGTTATTTTAATAATAACCCTTCCTTGGCTGTCGGGTAAAAGTGAATTCCTGGCTACGTCTTTGTTTGATACTGACCAAGTATCCATCTATAGAAAGGAACACCGTTATTCATATAAGCATTAAATATACTTATTAGATTTTTTTATAAGTACCCATATTTATTGTATTCATAAGTAGTTATGCAAATAAATAGCAACTTTATGTAGGTACATAAACAAATATTTTATGTCTGAAATAGACAAAATTTACGATAGGGCTGGTCCACAAATTAAAGGTCGCTCAGCGAGCTATGAAGAGAACTATGCTCGGGGTTTCTCTTAAGGATAGAATCCGAAATGAGGTCATCCGACAGAGTACTAAGGTGGTCGACATAGCTCAGAGGATCAGCAAGCTGAAGTAGCAGTGGGCCGGCCATGTCTGCCAAAGAACCGACACCCGTTGGGGTAAACGTGTTCTTGAGTGGAGACTACGTCTAGGCAAACGCAGTGTAGGACGACCTTTGGCCAGATGGAGCGATGATCTGCGCGCTATAGCTGGCAGAAAGAGGCGAGCCGAAGATCGGGCTCAGTGGCGTGCCTTGACCTACGTCCAGCAGTGGACTGCTATAGGTTGATGATGATAATGAGACAAAATTGTTGAACTTATTGCTGAAATTGTTAAGATCTATTTTGACATACCTAGTTCTCGACAATAATAGTAGATTATGCACTAAGGGAATAAAGCAGTGTCTTATGTCGCGGGTGGCATATTGAACCCTGAGCTGACGAGGGACTCAGTTAACTCCTGAGCGGAGCGAGGGAGTTATGTAGAGTCCTGAGCGACGCGAGGGGTTCAAGCTACCCAAGACGAAGACAAGCTTTATCCCAGAGGAGCATACTCTACTTTTCACACCTTCTGCGAGGCAATAAAAAACCAGGGCTCCGAACTCAGAAGCCAACACCGTCTTTTGTTTCACAATCATTGAAGTCGCGCCTTTTTTCTTTTTTTGTATGAGTGGCCAGTTCGATTTTAGAACAAACCTTTTTACAATGCCTTATGGGCATTCTTTTACCTACTTAGAGTTTTCCACGAGTTTCCACACGAATTTGACGTTCCAAATTCAAATCACATTACTACCCTTGGGAGTTTCATACAACATTACCTCCCGAGGTAGGTAATGCTTTGCTTTACCTTGATGATAGCATGGTATGTAATTGGATATTGTCGAGCATGTGGTGTGAAAACATTATTTATGGTTTATTTAATTTGCTTACATGTAACATCGTCTTATTACCTTAGGTTGTACTTAATATAGTAGCTAGTGGTGTAGGTACATGACCCTGTCAGGGCACTACAATCATTCTAGCCTTTTAAATTATTTTGAATATTTTCATTACACACAGTTATTATAGATGTCATTCTAAATTTAATTCATGATATTATATAGGTTTTAGTATTATATTAGTTAGTTTTGAATGTCATTTGCTATACTAGGTTATAATAATAGATAAACAAACAAACAAACATTCACACACTCACACCCCAGCACTAGGATTCCCTGTGTCGCAGGTGGCATGGACACATACAACACATCACAACATCAAGACCCGAGAACAAACATTTGTGTTCGTCACAAATATTTGCCCCGGCCGGGGATCGAACCCGGAACACCAAGCTTCGTAGGCAGGGTCACTACCAACTAAGCCACGTCTAGTGTAGATAAGACCACGGTGTCGTCTAGTGTAGATAAGATGGCACAAAAAAATTTATTAAGAAATTTAAATTAATAAATTACTGTTGTCAATTTTATCAAGTAGAAATTCGTTAATAGAATAGTAGCATCTATTATATTCTAATAGAATTTCGAGTTAAAAGATACGTATGAATTTAGAATTACTAATAACACTTGTAATCTTGTAGTACGGGTTATGATAAGCGGGATTTCCCTAAACAGAAGCACCTACAATCTATTTTCCATTAATTAATATATCGTATATATAATATGGTTTTTTTTTTTTTTTTTTTTTTAACTTTATAATTTTTATTACAGCATAAAATAAAATAATAATAAATAAAATTCTTTATTTCTCTCAGGTACTTACATTTTAGTATAAGCCCTAGTTACCAAACTAAGTTTGAAAAAACTTGTACTATGGTAAATAGTGCCTTCCAATATTATTATTATTATTATTATTATTATTATTATTATTATTATTATTATTATTATTATTATTATATTATTATTATATAGCATAAGCTAACTACTATTTTTTTCACCTTCTCATTTGCCAGGGACGCAAGTTAGGGCTGGTGCGGCGGCAAGCTCTGCTGAAGATCTCAAGCGGCGTAAATATGTAGGTCTTGATAGGTCGTACATGTTTGAGCCCTTTGGGGTCGAGACCCTAGGTCCATGGGGAATGGGAGCCTTCCGCGTTTTTAAAATGTTGTCAGAGCGTCTGGTCGAAGCGACGCGTGATCAGAGGGCTGGCAGCTATCTCGGCCAAAGAATAAGCCTTGCGATACAAAGAGGCAATGCAGCCAGTATCCTCGGCACGCTGCCATCGGGTATCGAGTGGGAGCAGTTGAGCTACCTATAGATCGTTTGCAACGGTCTATGGGTGGCCCGATTGTTTCCGTTTGTAAATTTTGTAATATAGATTTTAATAGTTAGCTTATGCTGTACTTTAAATTCTACAGTATTAGGGCATAATTAAATTAACATAACATTTCATATATCAGAATAATATTATACATCAGAATAATATTTCGAGTAACATAAGACTCAGTGGCAGCATATAACTTAAAAACTTATTTTATTCTATATAATTATATTATTATCAGAAAATACTACCGTAAATTTTTTAATCACCAAAATAGAAATACGCAACATTGAACATTGACATTTGACACAGATAATGGCAAAAAAACTTGAAAAATACTCGCACATTTTGTAGTAACCCAAAATTCTGACTGCACAGATACAATGTACCTCTTCTGCATTAACCATAATATTTTTTTTTGGAAATTTAATATATGTGGTGTATAAATGGTTAGAATTGATTTTTACAAATTTTTTCAGGAAAATTCTTGCTTTTCGCTTCGCTAGCGCTTGCTAACGGTCGCCCATCAGAGATCCCCAACGATTTCTCGAGGTCTAAAACCCTTTGGGAACCCACGGACCTTTGCCCAGACAGACACTGGCTACTATCTCACGAGTGGGATTGCACTAAATTCTACTATTGCGAGTATGGGATGAAGTATATTGAACCGACGAACTGCGCTCCTGGGACGCATTTCTCTTTTGATTTGCAAGTGAGTTTTCAATCGACTTCAAATAATCTAGGTACCCTTTGTACCATTGATATGTACAGACAGCGTCAGAGATAAGTATCCCCCTTGCACAAGACAACCAGCTATAAATCTCTTAAAAAAAATGTATAAAATTATAATTAGGCTTATATGGTTATAATAATACTTATAATTTATTTTTAAAGGCAAAACTTCTTCGTACGCCACGTCCGCGCCGCATTTCGTTTTGAAGGGATTTAAAGCTGGGTGTCTTGTGCAAAGGGGATACTTATCAATGACGCTGTCTGTACATAATTTATTGTACATCTGCAACGGATAAACCTGTTATTACTAGTACCTATTACCTAAGATCTATACCTATTGTACCTACATACTACAGTTTATGCGATAAAATGTTTTGATTTTTGATTTCAAGGTTTTTACAACAACTGACTTCAATCGGACTGTTCTAGTGACCAAAATAGGTACGCAATTGGTCACTTCAAGAACTTTTTTTTTCAGTTATTTTAATTTATAAACTAAACTACTGAAGCGATTTTGTTAAGTTTTTATAAAATTTGAAAAAAACCTTTTTTTATTTGAGAGGATATACCTACTTGCAGATTCGTCCCATAATTTTTTTTTCAAAATCGATTCAGTAGTTTAGTTTTTAAATTAAAATAACTGAAAAAAAAGTCGTTGAAGTTTAAAATTGCGTATTTAGCTTCCCTGTGACTTGTCAGTGGTGCCTACGGTCACTAGAACAGTCCGATTGAAGTCGGCTGTTGTATGTTTTTGTAAAACCTTGACTATAGGTACATTAAGAATAACACCTGTGATTTTTTTTCAATTTTGCAAAATTAAGCATTGATTTATGTTATTTTAAACAGGTTTAAATTTACACCTCGAACCTGGAATTAATATTGTGTGACAAGGCTAATAGCGCTCGTTGACTTAGAAGTTCGGGATGGGATTCATTTTGGATTTTGATCATTTGGGTCGATATTTTTTTTCATAATTTCAATCCAGAATTTATTATTTTTTACGATCTCAAGCTTAGGTATATTTTTTACTTTTATTATGTGTTCTAGGTCTGTGTACACCCACCATTAGCCAATTGTCATCTACCCAATGTGCCGCCAACAGAGCCTGAAATTGTTGTAACCACAACTCAGGCTGCTACCGAGCCACCCACCACAACTGAGGCACCTACTGAGCCACCCACCACAACTCAGGCTCCTAACGAGCCATCGACCACAACTAAGGGCCCTACAGTGCCAACAACTCCAACTCAGGCCCCTACAGAGCCTTCTAATACCACTGAGGTATCTACCACGACTGAGGCACTTGCAACAACCGAGGTACCAACCGAGACACCATCTACAACTGAAGCCCCGGCAACTGACGCCCCAGAAACTGATGGTGTAGACGAAAATGCTACTGGGGGATTGGACAATGGCGGTTTTCTAGAGAATGGATGCCCTGCTGATTTGGACGTCCATTGGCTCCTTCCTCATGAAACCAACTGCTCCAAATTCTACTACTGCGTTCGTGGAGAGCTAGTAGAAAGAGAATGCAATTCTCCCACTCATTTCAACCCTATTCTCCAGGTATCTTCGTAATAAAACAGTACCTATATCAAAACAGATTCTTTGAAAAATGGTAAATAATTTACGCAAAAAAAAATGGTTTCAGGTTTGTGACTGGCCTGAAAACGCTGGCTGTATCGCTTCAACTAGTTCCCCAGTAACTGGTGGACAAACAACTGAAGCCCCAGGAACTGGTGGACAAACAACTGAAGCACCTGGAACTGGTGGTCAATCAACTGAAGCCCCTGGAACTGGTGTACAAACAACTGCCCCTGGAACGAATGAGTTCCTGCCTAATGGCTGCCCAGTTGATTTCAACGTCCATTGGCTCCTCCCTCATGAGACTAACTGCTCCAAATTCTACTACTGCGTTCGTGGAGAATTGGTAGAAAGAGAATGCAATTCTCCTACTCATTTCAATCCGACCCTTCAGGTATAATTGCAATATAAAAATATTACAGATTGCAGATATTACAGGTTTTACAAAAACATACAACAACCGACTTCAATCGGCCTGTTTTAGTGACCGTAAAGACCACTGAATAGTCACAGGAAAGCACAATACGCAATTTTGTTCACTTCAATCGTGAAAACTTTTGTAAATATGTATTTAACGATTACATTTTTTTTTTAAGGTTTGCGACTGGCCTGAAAACGCTGGCTGTATCGCTTCAACTAGTTCCCCAGTAACTGGTGGACAAACAACAGATGCCACTACCGAGCCATCGACCACAACTAAGGTCCCTACAGTGCCAATAACTCCAACTGAGGCCCCTACAAAACCTTCTACTACTACTGAGGCACCTACCGAGCCATCGATCACAACTGAGGTCCCTACAGTGCCAACAACTCCAACTGAGGCCCCTACAAAACCTTCTACTACCACTGAGGCACCGACGACAACCGAGGCACCTACCGAGCCATCGATCATAACTGAGGTCCCTACAGTGCCAACAACTCCAACTGAGGCCCTTACAGAGCCTGCTACTTCCACTGAGGCACGTACCACAACCGAGGCACCTACCAAGCCGTCGACCACAACTGAGGTCCCAGTGGCAACAACTCCAACTGAGGCCCTTACAGAGCCTCCTACTTCTACTGAGGTACCTACCACAACCAAGGCATCTACAACAACCGTGGCGCCTTCGTCAACCGAGGCACCTACCGAGCCATCGATAACAACTGAGACCCCTACAGAGCCATCAACTACAACTGATGCCCCTAACGAGCCATCGACCACAACTGAGACGGCTACCGAGCCACCAACTTCAACTGAAGCCCCGGCAACTGACGCCCCAGAAACTGATGGTGTAGATGAAAATGCTACTGGGGGATTGGACAATGGTGGTTTTCTAGAGAACGGATGTCCGGCTGATTTAGACGTTCATTGGCTACTTCCTCATGAGACTAACTGCTCCAAATTCTACTACTGTATTCGTGGAGAGCTGGTGGAAAGAGAATGCAACTCTCCAACTCATTTCAATCCGATCCTTCAGGTATATTTGCAACATCACAATATTACAGATTAGAAGGTTTTACAAAAAAATACAAAAACCGACTTCAATCGGACTGTTCTAGTGACCGTAGGCACCAATGAAAAGTCACAGGGTAGCAAAATACGCAATTTTGTTCAGATCAACATTTTTTTTATTTTATTGTGTTTTGAAAACTAAACTATTGAACCGATTTTGATAAAAACTTTATGAGACTAATCTAAAAGTATATAATAACCTCTTAAACAAAAAAATATTTTTTCTTAACAACAAAGTTCTGAGGTAACAAAGATGCAAAAAAATAAAATAATAGCGCATTGAGAACCTCCTCCTTTTTAGAAGTGTAAACAAACACTTTTGTAAATATCTATTAACAAAAAAAATATTTCAGGTTTGCGACTGGCCTGAAAATGCTGGCTGTATCGCTTCAACTAGTTCCCCAGTAACTGATGAACAATTAACTGAAGCCCCGGGAACTGGTGGTCAGACAACTGAAGCCCCTGGAACTGGTGGACAAACAACTAAAGCCCCTGGAACTGATAAATGCACAGACAACTGCCAAATTCTCCCATGGGCTCACGAGACAGACTGTGATAAATTCTGGCGTTGCGAAGGAGAATTTGCAGTCTTAAATACATGCTCTGAAGGTCTACATTTCAACCCCAACACTTCTACTTGTGACTTTATATGCAACGCTGGTTGCGTGAGAGAAGAAATCGAAGCTTCGTTGGTCTCTGATGGAATTAAAATCTTCCTGCCTTGGGATAAGGTCGATAATAATATGTTGAGAATGCTTGAATTAAGTGCTCATGAAAAAGTACACCATTAGATTTTTAAAACTGATTAAAAACCCATTCTATTGAACTACATTTGCAATAGCTTTATTAATTTTGGTATAAAATCCGTTTTTAAACATCATTATAACCAGATTAAAAATAAAGTACCATGTACCTACTACAGTACTTTTGACGTGACTACGTCTAATAAATCGATGAACGCCGGCTGCATGCACGAAAACGTTGACGTCATTGTCCGGTAACGCTGTCATTGTCCGGTAACGCGCATTGTCCCGTTACGCTGGTAGTCACGTTAAATTATCGTCCGTAAACCAACTTACTGACAACCAATTTTTTTGGTTGTTTAATACTACATAATGTAGTAGGTACGTTAAAAATAGAGTATCTACTATATACTTCATAGTACTTTATTTTATATATACACAATGTATACAGTATTTCTAGTATATTGGTACTTATAGGTAGGTATATAGAAATAAAAACAGCCATATTTTTAATAAAATATATTGGTAAAATATTGTCTCTTTATCTAATAAATAATATATTTTAATAGTAAATATAATTGCAAATAATATCCGCATTTCTTAACAATAACCTAAATATTTATAAAATTAAATATTTATCTAGAGTTACATTTAAAAGTATTATGAAATTAACCTACTCAATTGTTATTTTGAATAATTAACAAACTAGGTAACTAGATATGTGCCTCTCATTCAATTAAATTCTATATTAATCTTTCAACATAAATTACATGTACCTATTTCGATAATTCAATACAAGATAACAAAATATGTATAAAAATAAGTAACACTTACACCAGACATTTTTAATTACCAAAAAAAATTAAATGGACAATGCCGAAGGGGTACTACGTTGCATCTGTGCAGTCAGAATTTTGTATTTCTACAAAATGTGCGAGTGACAGCGGCGCGAGTGCGGCGCCCGAGCCGAGCTGCGGCGAGCTGGCTCGAGCTTGGTACCCGGGTTTGACAAACGATGAATAAAACTTTAATTATTATCAATGTTGGGTACCGCATGACGCAAATCTATAGGAAAACGACTAACGGTAACAGTTATCTAATTTTTAACAAATTTATTTTGACGAAAAATCGACTTAAGTTTGTTTTGCCATATCTGTGTTCAGTAACGGCAATTGATTGTGCGTATTTTTTTTTCTGGTGATTAAAAATTTGCGATGTATAATTTTAATAAAGTATCAGCAATATTAAAAAAAATTGTGTGACTCAACACAAGTGAAAACTTTTTACGAAATACCACTATTTTTCGCAGTTTGACAGTGAGTATACCTATTTGACATGACAGTAGAAAGAATGCTAATTCAAAAATACATTTTGTTCACGGTCATAGCATCAACAATACAGGCACTTTATTTTGTCGTATTATAATGTTACGCTACCATTATTTAATGTCTTTCAGGTAAAACAAAAGAGTATCTAGATGTTGCGTTTCTATTGTTATTTTGAGGGTAGTTTGGTAAATCACCGCCTGCCCGAACGTAAAGAGCTCGAGGCTCATCAGTGCATTGGCGGGAGTCATTGTGTTGGATGTGTGTGGACGTTCTACTAAAAATCCGTCGATTTTCCCTCCATTTTTGGCCGTGCAAAATCTGCATCTCAACATTTTGATACTAGTGAAGTGTCGCGGGCTAATAGCCGTGCTGTGTGCGTTTTCCAAAGACTTTCGAACCTGGACCCGCCGTGCGAGTCCACAGGACCTTGCCTGCCACCAAACCAACATGCCAGGAGCAGCAGTTCGAAGGTAGGTGGTGTTCAATTGCATTCGGATATCAGTAGAAACGTTTTCAGCCCTAGACACTGAACTTTCAAAACTCAAAACACATATTATAAAATCGCCAGCATAATTAATCTCCAGCTTTAAGAAAGGAGTTTTACGCCGACCAGGATTTTTCATTGTTGTTCCAATATCTGTAAAACTATATCGTCGTAGTAATAGAAAGGTGACATTAATTTAAATGACATTTATTTATATATGATCGATGGTAACGAATGTACTTTGGAATGTACCTAGTTCGAATACGGAGCAAACGGAACGTAAGTAAATAATACGCTCAAAAAGGTTCTGTTATGCTGATGGCCGTGTTGCCTAGCAACTGCCAGATAACATGTCAAAAATCTGTCATAGATAGTCCTTGGCCAAACTAGGGGGCCACTAGGTTTAGAGAAATAAGTACCTAGATTTTTTCCGTAAGTCATGAATAAAGATGCTCGTTTGGTTAGTCCCAGCTAGTACTCCTTGCGAAATTTCGTCTAGAACTGGGAAAGTCAGGGGTGAACTCGAGTTTAGTCCTCGTTTCTAAATAAAGCTGAAAAGGTTTGGTCTAAAAACCGCACAGTAGACACATTACCATGTTCACTCAGTAATATTATACCGACTTTACCCGAAGTTGTGTTACATCCGAGCATTGGGAGCCCAGTAGCCCAGTCCTATTCACTCCCAGAAATATTTTTCTCAGTGCGCCTAAAATTTATTTTCGCCTATTTTCGCAGGTCAGAAATTTTAAAAAATCTATGAGATATATATTTTAAGAAATTATTAGATAGCTTATAAACTATACCCATACCAAATTTAAGACCAATCGGTCCAGTAGTTTTGGCTTGATTGAGGAACATCCATCTCTTCATCCATTCTATTACACAAATAAATAATTTCATTCATTCATTCAATTACTTAATTCATTTTCTTAATTATTTTCTTTACGTGTCACTAGTTTTCGAACCAGTGTGGGGAAAGGATTTCAAGTGCGCCTCGAAGCGGCTCCTTTCGTGCATTTCTATTTTCTTAATATTAATTTTAATATGTCTTTATAATATTAGAATAGTAGATTAATTTATTGTTGACTGTCTGCTACATTATCAGCTTCTATTACCTGAAATAAAAAATAAAAATATAAATAATTTTCCACACTGTTATTAGCGCACGTCCATTTTGAAAAAAAAATATAGTCAGTCTTGAAAGCCCATTCATTTCAAAAGCTACAGTGCCTTTGGAACCGAATCAGTAATCCTTACACATTACAATGAATTACAATTACATGGAATTGGTTGTTTAACCGTTTATTTAAAGTAAATAAATAATTAATTAATTTGGAAATAAATTACTGCTTAACAAAATAATTATCTGGTACTGTGTTGGTACCTAGACCTAGACGAAATCCTGCAGGGGATAACAAACTATAATGTATAAAGTGCCCTGTATTTTCACAAAAAGTCCGGCATAATGCAGAAGTGATATTAAGAGGCTATGTGAAAATTTGGAGCCGCTGCGTTTCATTCTTACTCGGTAACGTTACAGTTTACAAACTTGATATTAAAGCTAATCCTCAAATCCGTTTTCATACAAAATGTTTCGGACATTATTTAATTTTGGTTTTATACGTGTTTTTAAGTTAGTAGGGTTAATTTTAAAACACGTATAAAATCTAAATTAAAGTATGAAACCTTTCACTTTTATTGTTGACGAAATCAAAAAACATGGACGAAACGAATAGTGTGAAGAAATTACTATAATACGGCGTACTTTTTGAGTATTTGTCCGAAACATTTTGTATGGAAATTTGCCTTGAGGGTTTCCCTTAATACAGTGATTACTTGAGGATATAATCTAAATAAATGTAACACGATTGGTGAATCTTTTCTCGATAGATTTATTTTTTGAAATAGGCCCTCTTAAAATCAGATATACACCAATCCTCCGAATTTAGAAAATATTTACGGTTTATTTTTATACTATTGAGTGAGTAATCACAGAACTTAGACAAATGTAAAAGGATTTTTTTATAAATTCAATATGTTTCAAGCAATACGATGTTTTATCATTTGTCGCTTACGCCCGTTACTTTTGAGCGACAAAAATCTATATCTAACCTCTTCCCTCGGGTAAGGTGTCTAATTGCGCTATCACTGTCTTACAATTCCGCAGCTGTCATTTCTGACAGTTTCACATATCCTCTTAACACTTAGGTACCTACTCTTTTAAACTTCTTCCCATAATACATACGTAAGAAAGTGACATTGATCCTTTTAACTGCCTTCCCGTAATAAAATAAAAATAAAAAGGGAAGACAGTTTTAATTTATTTAACTGTCTTCCCGTACGTAAGTTTAAAAGTAACATTGACATTTACCCTTTTAACTTTTTTTCGTACTATGTAAATGTGAAAGTGACATTGGCACTTATCGTTTTTATCTTCTCCTTATAGGTACATAGATAAATAAATCTTTTTATCTTGTTCCCGTAAAATGATATGAACGAGACTTTGACACTTACCCTTTTAACCTTCTTCTCGTACATATATGTAGAAGTGACATTGCCCTTTTAACCTTCTTACCATACATAAATGTAGAATGACGTTGTCATTTTGACCTTCTTTCTATATATATAGTGACTTTGACACTTACCATTTTAACTTTCTTCTCGTACATAAATGTAGAAGTTACAACACATTTTGACCTTCTTCCCATACATAGTGACTTTGACACTTACCCTTTTAACCTTCTTCCCATACATATAATGTAGAAGTGACATTGCCATTTTAACCTTCTTCCCATACATATAATGTAGAAGTGACATTGACTTTTTAACCTTCTTCCCATGCATAAATGTAGAATGACGTTGACATTTTGACCTCCTTCCTATATATATAGTGACTTTGACACTTACCCTTTTAACCTTCTTCCCGTACATAGATGTAGAATGACGTTGACCTTTTAACCTTCTTACCATACATAGTCACTTTGACACTTACCCTTTTAACCTTCTTCTCGTACATAGATGTAGAATTACGTTGACATTTTGACCTTCTTCCCATACATAGTCACTTTGACACTTACCCTTTTAACCTTCTTCTCGTACATAGATGTAGAAGTGACATTGACTTTTTACCTTTTCCCCATACATAGTGACTTTGACACTTACCCTTTTAACCCTGTTGCCGTACATAGAAGTAAAAGTGACGTTGACTCTGGTGGGTGTCCCGGTCCGGGCATCAAACACGCGACAGCTGCTAAATGGAGGCGAATAGAGGTGTAATGAAACTGCTCCGTCTATGTATGAGGGATTTTCCATACGATGAAGGCCTAGAGCGTCTGAAAATTAAAAATAAATATATTTATGACCATTTTTTACCCGACTGCCAAGTTAGGGTTATGTTTTTCGCACGTATCTTGTATGTAACGTATGTAAATTGATTTGTTACCTCGAATCTTCCAAACGGCTGGATGGATTTTGACAGTTAAGGTATCGTTAGATTCGTCTCAATCACCCGAGTATTCTGATGGGTTTTTTTTAAATAATCAAAATATCGAGTAGGGTATCAAAATGAAGGTATTTTAAAGGATATTACAAAAATATAAAAGTAAAATGTTTAAATTTAATTTGGAATAATGAATTGACAATGAATGTATAATTACTTCGCAGTCGGGTTTTCATATTTTTTAAACTTTTAGCTTGTTTATAAGTCAGATTAAAATTTCGAAAAACTCACCATTTATATAACAAACATCGTTGAGTTCCAATCTAGTTCTTCCAATCTCCTCCATCCCATCTAAATCGAGACTTATCTCCTCTCCGCCATTCTCAACTATCTCAGTTCCGCCATTTTCCACTATCTTGCTTCCGCCATTTCTATTTTGACATGTCCGTTTCTGACAGTTACCGTTGCAGTCAAAATTATCACTTTCGAAACAACAACGATTGACTGTGTTGTTGTTTTTGTGATTTTTTCTTATTTCCGGTTCATGGGTTTCCGGCCAGTCATATCTGAAAATAATAACAAGAATTACACAATTAAAAAAATTGGCAAAAAAAATAATATTTAAATAAATCTATAAAGGAGGAAAGCAGTTATGTGTAAGCATTCCTGTATATCAGTTTGAAGGGCACTGTAGCTAGTGAAATTACTGGACTTTCGAGACTGACCATCAAAATGCCTCAAAGTGGACGAGTACTTTAGCAGTGTTGCACTGGCCTTAATGAATCAAAGCTCCGTGTAATATACTCTGGTCATGAACAGGCGCGATATCTTGCCATCAGGAGAGCGCCTAGCTCGTCTCGTCACTAGTTCAACCACAGTTCAACTAATAAAAAAATTGGTTGTCTGTAATGTTGGTTTACGGACGATAGTTTAACGTGACTACCATCGTAACGGGACAATGAGTGTTACCGGACAATGACGTCAACGTTTTCGTGCATGCAGCCGGCGTTCGTCGATTTATTAGACGTAGTTACAAAAAATTGATAAATTATCATTACTGTTAAAACCAGTTTTCAGTTAGGAATCACTGACGCTAATAACTTTTTAGGTGTTATGTGACCTATATGATTTACTTATCAATTGACTTATCTGAGTTATACATTAACTCATATTTCAATTGATAAATAAATTATTCGCTAAAGAGACTATTATGAGCTTTAATAGCCGCTCCTCCGATAACCTTTCATTATATTTATCTTGAAACAACACGCACTGGCTATGTTATTCAGGGTATAGCATAATCAGCCTATAATGTTCCCACTGCTGGGACTCAGGCCTACTCTCGGCAGGAGAGCGAATGGGTCTTAATCCACCACGCGGACCCAATGCGGATTGGTGGATGTCACATGCCATACAACATTTTTTTTTCTGTCCTTTGAGATGCCGGTTTCCTTACGAAATTTTCCTTTACCGTTGCGAGAACGTGGGATGCATACATAGATTTTTTCGACCGAAAAAACCCATTTACGCATGATTGCCACCGGGATTCGAACCCGCGACTATAAGATCGCAAGGCAAGGGCTCCACTCGGCCACCACGTCCTCATTCAGGGTATGACTCTATAAAACCATTACTTTAACAGACTGCGAAGAAGGAATGTGTCGATTAAAATTCACTTATTTTTTCTCAATAGATACCTACATTTTCGGTACCATTGCAATTATCTTTAAAATATACCAATGAGCATTTAAGGCTGGATAGATTTTAACAAAATGAATGAATGAATGAATCTTTATTTGCGTAATACAGGTACATTGTGGTCTTACTTTAAATTAGAATCACTGCATCAACTTTTGTCGTGCAAATACTTAAAATTAGAGCTAATTAATTGTTAATAATTCTTACATACATTACATTTAAGATTATTAATAGTTAAGATATCGTTAGATTCGTCTCAATAACCCTAGTTCCTAGTTCCTAACAATAGTTCTTAATGGTATTTTTTTAAATAATCAAAATGGCGGATATTTGGCGCTAATAGATCGTTGAAAAGTGTTTGTTTACCAAACCTATTGAGTAGGGTATCCAAATGAAGGAAATTAAAAGGAGATTAAAAAATATATAAGTTATGTTTCAATTTCATTTGTAATCATGAATCGGCAATCAATGTATGTAAGTATAATATTTACGCAGTCGGGTTTTCAGTTTGTATAAACTTTTTTTTTTTTATGATGTATACATAGAAGTATTAAAGTATAGAAACACAATATAGTACATAGAAAATATGCCCAGTAAAAGGGAGCCACTTTGGCTAACTTCAAGTACATTTTGGTCCGATGCAAATTTTCAAAAAAGAGAAGTAACAGGGCTAGATAAATATTATATGTTAAAACTACTAGGCGTTTTCATTGTTTATAAAACTACATCGTAAAAAGTAACAAACATTATATGGAAATGGAGATATTTCAAGATGTTTGAAATTTTTTGGTCCTGTCTTACGATTCCCTTTTGGCTTGATACTGTCCATCTTGTTTTATAGGAACATCGTTATTCATCTATGGATGTACACAACTATTCTCAGAAAAAACATTGTTACTTCAACAACAATGCGTTAACTTAAGCCTACGTACAGACCCAACATTTATTTCCATTGATTAGATAACATAATATAATAATTAATAACTTCCGTTGTTATGAAGTCAATCCATTAGCAATAACATTTCTATTGACGAACTAAATTGTAAGTCGGTATAAATAAAGTAACAAGTATTTATGAATGGACGTCATTAAAGAGATAATATAACTGGAGTGTTATAACTTTTTGATGTTAATAAGTTTGATGTTCAAAAGATATAAATTTTCGTAGAGAAGTTTGATATATTCACCAATGATTATATTTAAAATAATAGAAAAAATATATATAAATAGTAAGACAATAAGAAGAAAACCTAAATGTCAAACTCCAAAACATAGAACGTGTAATTTCACATAAAATATTTTTTAATAAAAAATATAAATCGTTCACTAGATGTCCTTTTTAAAGCATTTACCAGTATTTATCGTTTTTCACAATCAGAATCATCATATTTTTATTGTATATAACTGTGTACACAAAGATCTTTAATTATAGTTTGGAAACAACAGTTTATCCAGTATGGACATACAATTTGCCTTTTTTACCATTTGGGAGATATATATACATAGAATATTCTCTATTATTGACGACACCTTGGCTTAGTTGGTAGTGACCCTGCCTACGACGCTTGGTGTTCCGGGTTCGATCCCCGGCCGGGGCAAATATTTGTGACGAACACAAATGTTTGTTCTCGGGTGTTGGATGTTGTGATGTGTAGTATGTGTCCATGCCACCTGCGACACAGGGAATCCTAGTGCAGGGGTGTGAGTGTGTGAATGTTTGTTTGTTTGTTATTGTATCACCTTAAAATTAAATTCAAAACAAGATATATAAATTAAAGATATAAGGAAGATATATTTCATAAAGAGCCGAGCTTTTGCGAGCTGGCTCGAGCAAGGTACCAGAGTTTTCCAAACGATGAATAAAACTTAAATTATTATCAACGATGGGTATCGCCTGACGCAAATCCATAGGAAAACGAGTAACGGTAACAGATATCCTACTATTTTAAAATTCGACTTAATTTTCTCAGGTTTTTTTTTGCCATATCTGTGTTCAGTAACGGCACCTTATTATGCGATTTTTTTTTCTGGTGATAAAAATTTTACGGTTTATAGAAAAGGGCTAGATTATGATCAATAACATAAATTATGAAAACAAGTTGATGCAATAAAATATTTAAATATATAGTCATAATAATGACGTGAGTCCAGAGATTGTCCATATCTCCTTTATTATGAAAACATTCTGGATAATAAATATGTTTTTGTAGAGCGATAGCAAAATTGTTATAATGAACTGAAACTCTAAATCTAACCTAAAGTTTCTTTAGTCTGACCGTATCAAATCGATATATGTATAACTCGGTCGAATTAACATGACACCTGGCTCGAATGACGTTTGTGCAAAGTACAGCGTGGAATTGGATAATGTTGATAGAGAAGAGGTCCTGTAATACTTGGTGATGATAAGTAATGATAAGGCTTCGCAATTAGAGGAAGGAGGGAGCCGCGCGGGGCAGCGGGGGAAGCTTCAAGTTCAAAGGTCTTAATTAACTTAACTCTAGTTTAAAATTTTAGTATCTAAACCAAAGCGCCGTAAACAGAAAACCCTATGCTGTTTGACTATAATGGCAGATTCAGGACATAAATGGCGGATTTAAGATAATGGCGGAAATCCTTACCTGACTTCTTCCAGGCTTCCGCTCAGCAGTTTCATGAAGCAATGTGAGTCAGCGTGGTCATGGATTGCAGACGCGTGGCCAGGTCCCCAGCAAATAATCATTATGTTGAAAGCGCCATTGCCAGCGTCGACCAGATTTCTGGTATACCTGAAAATGATTGACAGGATATTAATATTCTTGATAATTGATTGAATCGCGGAACATACATGGGGTATTTTCGGAAACACCCAGGTGTGAGGAATCTAAAAAAAATTTTTTGACGTCACATTTTGGATGACCCTGTACATAAAAAGAGGCAATCCTCGGCACGCTGCCATCGGGTTACTATCGAGTTGGAGCAGTTGAGCTAACTATAGATCGTTTGCACCGGCCTATGGGTGGCCCAATGTTTTGCTTACATTTTGTAAATAGATTGTAATACTTAGTTAGATTATGCTGAAATAAACAACTTGGATTAAAAAAAAATGTTATGCGATAATGTGAATATTATGACGTCAAAAAATGCGAGGAATATTACCAGTGCAAAACAAATCATAATTCTTAAATGGAAGCTCTTATTAATAATGATATCATAACTTTGTTTTCGCGAATTGTAATGTTGGTGCTAAATTGATTTGAGTTATCAATGTTTAGAGTTATTACCTGATATATAATAATAAATTATTTTTTTAATAAATTATTTATTGACACAAAAGCTTAAAGGTAACTAGTAGGTACTTATATTATATTATATCACTATTAAACTAATGCTAATGCTTAGAATTAGAATTAGTGATAGGTATAAAATAGTGATTTGTTTTTAGGAATACATTGTTATGTTCATACTAGGTACCTACTTCTAGACAGATGCGCTAAGAACCGGACAAGTTTTTACTGTATCCCGGTTTATATATATATATTTTATATATATATATATATATATATACGTTGCCGTCTGGTGGTGACAACGACCGACTAGGTTATTTATATATTTTTTTATATTTAGTGTTATTTATTAATCTTCTCTGTTATTAGTTAGTTGTGTTAATAACAATTTTACCTGATATCTGTGATATAAATTTTTTTGGTTTCTAAGCCAATCAATCAATATATAATTAAGCATAGATGAATAACGGTGTTTGAATACCAAGATTTTGTGTAATAAAAAATAAAAAAATAAGATGGACAGTATCAAACCAAAATGGAGTCGTAAGACAGGACCAAAATATTTCAGACGCCCTGTCAATAAAATTGAAATATCTCCATTTTCAAATAATGTTAGTTACTTTTTACGATGTAGTTTTATGTATGTTTGTTACTAAATGTAGTGCTAATATAAAAGCCTACGTAATTATTAAATCACATTGTATGTTTTCTAAGACACTAATTTATTTATATAATCTGTAAATGAGTAAATGTTTAATTTTTTATAAGTTTTTAAATAAGTCATCAGTACTTAAAAAAACAGAAAATATATATGTTTGTCTAGTTTTAGGAATAAACGTACACTGGAACTATGCTAGAATAAGTTACGAAATAAAGAATTTTTGACATTGAAATTGAAAAATTGAAAATATATTTATCTAGCCCTAATAGGTACTTGTCTTTTTCATAAATTAGCATCGGACCAAAATGTACTAGAACTTAGCCAATGTGGCAATAAAACCACGGAATTGAGAACATCTTCCTTGTTGAAGTTGCTAGTCGGTTGAAAATACCTTATTTTGCAGTGGAAATATTGAGTCTAGATAACAGAGAGAATGTAAACAAATATTTTATACCTAACCTTGAGATAAACTATGATAAATTGGCCCAAAGAAAGGTAATCTACACAATATACAGGGTAAAAAAAACTGTAATATACAGGGTGATATTTATTTTTACTTACATATTTTACCCATGGCTATTATTTTTGTATTACTACCTACCCAAAATAGTTTTTATTTTTACCAGACTAAGAAAAAAGAGGGGCGATTTCAAAATATTTTGGGGCTAGTTTTTTATCAAATCAAATCATATTTTATTTCAGACCGATATCCATAAAATACAATACAATACAATTAAAATTAAAATGTCACACAGAAAATTAAAATACACAAAAATTTACACAAAACAATTTAAATAAAAACAAAGAGTAATGACGAAAAGAAAGAAAACAAAAAACCAAAAACAACACATTTTACACTAGGCATTTAATATGTGTACACCTTAGGTATGTGGTACACCTTAGGTATGTGGTACACCTTAGGTATGTGGTACACCTTAGGTACGTGGTATACCTTAGGTTTGTGGTACACCTTAGGTATGTGGTACACCTTAGGTATGTGGTACACCTTAGGTATGTGGGCAACAAATTTATTCAATTATAATTTCTATTGAAATCTATTTATTGTGTTACAAGTTTATTAATAGATTTATTAATCGCCATCCAGTGCCTCATGATGGCAGACTGTAAGTTGGCTTAAATTTATAGGCTTAAAAATATTTTAATCGATTTGGAAATTTGAAAAATGTTTTTTTGATTCTGAAAAAACAAGTTTCAGGTTCCGTATAAACAAAATGTAACCTTGTATAAAAAAAAGAAAGGAATGCTAGAAAATTAAAAAGACTTACCGAAAGCGGTCGAATTTAGCGTATCTCTTCCAGTCCTTAGGGTTGGATCTGTACCCCGCCATAACTTTCTGAACATCCTGTACATTGACGTGGTCGGTTGAGAACATCCTGTGTAATTCTTCCACTAGCTTTTCCAGGCCTGTAATTTCTCTGAAAGTATTTTACCATTTTTACTCACAACTTTTACTAAACAGTTTAAACTAGTTTTTTAAATTGTTTACTATTTATTTTTATAAAATTTAATGATTCAGATTATCGCAAACGGGGCACTAAGAAATATGACTTATGCCTACTTGCACCAAACTGGCAAAGTCCCTAAATTACTTTATTCTCTTGGTAGTTCTTAACAGTCCAGATTCTGAGCGTTAAGAACTGACAAGCGAGTAAAGTAATTACTTAGGAACTTTGAAAGTTTGGTGCAAGTTGGCATTAGATTTTTTATTATAGTTAGTTGCACTGTTTTACTTAAGTATTTATTATTTTAAATGTTTTACCCAAAAGATTTAATTTCTGTCTGCCGTAAAAGCCAATGTGTCAGATTATTGCAAACAGGGCACTAAGTAATATATAACTTATTTTTTTTATTATCGTTGGTGTGCACTGTTTTATTTTACTTAAAGTTTTTTTTTAGTTTAATATTTTAAATGTTTTACCCAAAAGGTTTAATTTCTGTCCGTCGTAAAAGTTAATGAGTCAGATTATCGCAAACGGGGCACTAAGTAATAATATATGACTTCGATTTTCTATTATTGTTAAGGCGTGCACGTTCGCTTCGCTCGCGTTTAGACGAAAAAAATAATTCATATCCTACAGTTACTATTATTCTATCTAATGCACTTAAAGGGCAAAAAAACACAATTTTTACACAAGTCATTTTACAAAATAACACAAATTTTGGAATTCTTTTCACGTTCCCGCCGAAACCCCGAATATTGTATTCTATTATATTCTATTCTACGCACCTGTCAATCTTAAGCGGTCGTTCGATGGTCATCTGTTCGATGTCGGTGCATTCCGACACCCTCAGCTTGCAGTTAGCAGTCTCCAATTCCATGGTTCACCTATTCAATTCAATTCAATTTATTTATTTAAACACATTTCACATTAGGTCAGTTATTAATAGACACTTTACACATACTAGGCTCTCGACTTGTATCGTGGGAACCATAAATTCAATCTAAATCTAAAAAAAAATAGTTGTCTGTAAAGTTGGTTTACGGACGATAGTTTAACGTGACTACCAGCGTAACGGGACAATGAGCGTTACGGGACAATGACAGCGTTACCGGACAATGACAGCGTTACCAATGACGTCAACGTTTTCGTGCATGGAGCCGGTGTTAATCGATTTATTAGACGTAGTCACGTCAAAAAAGTATTTAGTAACTAGGACAAAATATTTATTACTAGATCCAGATTGTACCAAATCACATCAACCCATGACTTAAAAAATGATACGCAGAGCTTTGAATTACATATAGCAGCACTACTAATACTTAGCGCTCGTCCACTTTGAAATGTACTCTAGAGCCCAGTAATTTCAATAGCTACGGTGCCCCCAAACCGGAACACAGTAATGTTTACTGCTTGAGCGGAAAAATTGAAGTGTCGGTACCAATCTAGTAGATGAAAACCCGCAGGGAACATACCTCACGTGCTTAAAGTAAAATTTTATAATGATATAATGCATTTAAGTAGGTACTTATTTTTAATAAATTTAAAATTTAATCAATTACGCTAGAACAACAAAACCGTATTACTTCCGAATTATGAGATGCGACTCTATTAGATGTTATGTGGGACCTAAATTTAGAGATACGACTCTATTAGATGTTATGTGGGACCTAAATTTAGAGATACGACTCTATTAGATGTTATGTGGGACCTAAATTTAGAGATACGACTCTATTAGATGTTATGTGGGACCTAAATTTAGAGATACGACTCTATTAGATGTTATGTGGGACCTAAATTTAGAGATACGACTCTATTAGATGTTATGTGGGACCTAAATTTAGAGATACGACTCTATTATATGTTATGTGGGACCCAAATTTAGAGATACGACTCTATTAGATGTAATGTGGGACCCAAATTTAGAGATACGAATATATTCATCCCAATTACAGGCGAAGTTGCCGGCGTTAGCTAAATAATAATAAATAAATAAATATTTTGGACATTTCACACAACGCCATCTAGCCCAAAACTAAGCAGAGCTTGTACTATGGGAACCAGATAACTGATACAATACTTAAATGCTTTTTTTTTGTAAATACACACTAGAACCGTTTTATTTTAAGTAAATAAATAAATACTATAATACTAAATACTAAATAGAATACCTACATAGAAAACACCCAGACTCAGGACAAACACCGATGTTCATCACACAAATGTTTGTCCTGAACTGGGAATCGAACCCGCGACACCGGACGTGGCAGTCCAATACACTTGCCACTCGACCATCCGTGTCGTCATCAGCTATCTCAACAGACTCAATATCTTTGAACCACAGAAGTATTAAAGAATAGAAACACAATGTAGTATATTGAAAATATGCCCAGTAAAAGGGAGCCACTTTGGCTAATTTTTAGTACATTTTGGTCCGATGCAAATTTTCGAAAAAGAGAAGTAACATCGCTAGATAAATATTATACCCTATGTTAAAACTACTAGGCTTTCTCATTGTTTATAAAACTACATCGTAAAAAGTAACAAACATTATTTGAAAATGGAGATATTTCATTTTTATTGACAAGGTGTCTGATATTTTTTGGTCCTGTCTTACAATACCCTTTTGGTTTGATACTGTCCATCTTGTTCTATCTATTATAGGAACATCGTTATTCATCTATGCTTTGAACAGTCATTTATGTACATACCGTGATCTCGAAATTTCTCGCCTCTTGTCGAAAGTTCACGATTTCACTACACTATTAAAATGCAAATAAAAAGTTAACAAAAAAAAAACGAAGAAGAAAAAACTTCGCAATCTCGATGACAAGAATATAACAAACTTTTTATCGAATCATAAACTTTCGAAGGAGTTTTATTCCGATTTTGAAAACAGGTCCGCCTTCGCACGAGCTCGGGGATCGAATGACAGTTCAAATTCGCGCTTCTTTTATTTTGACAGATTACTTTTTTTTCGTGTGTAACGGCAATGCCAATGGTAGCAAGAGATATTCTCAGGGCCATCTCTAGTACATTGGGCGCTGGGGCGCGAAACTTTACCTGCGCCATTGCCAGCACATCATCATCATCATTTCGCATTTCCCATTTCGCGCCACTGAGCCCGGTCTTCGGCTCTCCGCATCCACTTTTTGCCGGCTGCCTTACGTATGTCGTCACTCCGGCCGGAGGGCGCCCTACACTACGTTTGCCGATACGCGGTCTCCACTCTAGAACCCGCCTGCTCCAGCGGTTGTCGGTTCTTCGGCTTACATGGCCAGCCCACTGCAACTTGCCAGAACAAGCGTTATTTAAGGCCCAGAATTCCGCACGTTATCTCGCTCGCACATTTGTACATTTTCGAAGATATAAATTGACTGAGTATATATAACAAAAAAGTGGCGTGGTGAATTTAACTGTAACTACAACCTAACGAAATGTAATATTAAACATTTTGTTTTGATATGTTCATTAAAAGCGAAGGATATTGGAAAAATCAGTTTTGGCCAATCTCCTTCTTTCTAATAGTACGATGACACACGGCATTTTTACACGCTACACGCCAGAGCGACTTCGCTTGTAATGTGTAAAGTCGCCCCGTATCATCGGCGTTTTTTACAATCTGCTTGTTGACAATTCTTTCCGTTTTTAAACGCTAACACGCTCACACGCTAGCGTTTAAAAACGCCAACAATCAGCTTGTAAAAAATCTTATGTGTCATCGACGCTTAAGGGTGCGGCGCAGAGATAGACACGTAAACGATTCACTTTTCCCGAAATTTTAAATTTATATAATGTGTTTGTTTACATATTCGTAGGTGTATTTGTGGATAAATAAGTAGTCACATATGATGTTTAACATCTGACATGTGATCTTGGTAATAAGCGACATTTAAACAAACATCTGACAACATTGGCCAACTTTCTGTTACACACTTCCGTCCCATTTTCACGAAATTACTTATACAAACTGACAGAAATCTAGAAGAAATATGATACATATCAAAAAACCAATTGACTCGGCGCCCCCCTAGGATTCGGCGCCCCGGGGAGCCACGAACCCCTTGCACCCCTGCCTGGATCGGGCCCTGCATATTCTGCCAATGAAAGGGGCGAGGTTATTGGCCCTGATAATCTCTTAAGGGCTACCATTTAGGGTCAGGAGTCATTATGATAATAACGATTGATTCCCCCATTTGTACCAAATAACAGCGTGGGATTAACTGAACAACTCATTGACACTGATGGACTAGTGGCAGTGTGTTGGGCTGCTAAGCCGAGTGTCGCGGGTTCGATTACCGCTTCAGGACAAACATTTGAGGGATGAACATCGGTGTTTGTCCTAAATCAGGATGTTTTCTATGTATTTTATGTATGTATTTACAAAAAAGGTATTATAAGTATTTATTGTATCAGTTATCTGGTTCCCATAGTACAAGTTCTGCTTATGCCTAGATCACACGTACCGAGTACTCGGCCGAGTACTCTGTACGTTTAAACAAGCTGAGCGAGTGATGTAAGCTTTCACTGTCTCGGCTGAGTAACATTTTACTGTCTCGGCCGAGTACTCGGTACGTGTGATCTAGGCATTAGTTTTGGGTTGGGGCTAGATGGCGTTGTGTGAAAAGTAGATAACATTTATTATTTTAATTCAACTAAGCTATGTTGGCCGAGTGGGAGGTGCCTCGACTTTCGTTCCGAAGGTCGTGGGTTCGAACCCTTTCGTACACCAATGGATTGTTCTGTTCGAAAAATGTAAGTGTTCATTAAATCATGTGCTTAACGGTGAAGGAAAACATCGTGAGGAAACCGGCATGTCATAGAACCTAATAAGTTTGAAAACATGTGTCAAGTGCACGAAAGGAGCCTTTTCTAGGCGCACTTGAAATCCCTTCACCACACTGATTATAAAGAATGATTATGATAAATAATTGAATGTTTTCGTTAAACTTATGAATAATCTTAGATTTGACCCTTGTCCAAGATATTGCGTCATTTACAGTCAATATTATTTTTCATTAAGTGCTTTGTAGGCATGTAAATGATTGCTACTTCTATTTCATTGTCATATGATGATATGATTTCATTTTGTAACAGTGAAATCTACGGAGATTTCTCATCAGTGGCCTAATGTGATAATGTCCCTCTTTGTTAAATAATTCACACGTGACGCTACGTCACGCAATCAGTCCCTATCACAAACAAACAAACATTCACACACTCACACCCCTGCACTAGGATTCCCTGTGTCGCAGGCGGCATGGACACATACAACACATCACAACATCCAAGACCCGAGAACAAACATTTGTGTACGTCACAAATATTGCCCCGGCCGGGGATCGACCCGGAACACCAAGCTTCGTAGGCAGGGTCACTACCTACTAAGCCACGGTGTCGTCAATCAGTGGCCTAATGTGATAATGTCCCTCTTTGTTAAATAATTCACACGTGACGCTACGTCACGCAATCAGTCCCTATCACAGTGAGCACACTACTGACTGGCTGTTATTGTTATGTACGATACGAATGAAATTGTGAATGGTCACAAGTATCATGACAGCGCAGCGTACAAAATCGCCTGCCGGGGCGCGCCTGGCGGGTATTACCGGTGATTTTGAGTGACTTGGTCTCAGAAAGTAACAAGTGTTAGTGTGATCACTTTTATACCATGATAAATAACATGTTACTCGGTTTACGTTCCATGCCTTGCTTTGTAGTTTGGTCATACCTATCCTACTTCATAATAGATATTTATTTATATAAACACAGATTGGCTGATAACTAATAACCAAAGCGCACAACAGTTAACATGTAGGTATACTTACCTATTAATATTTATTATACACCGTAAATTTTTAATCACCAGAAAAAAAATACGCTTAATCAGTTGCCGTTACTGAACACAGATATGGTAAAAAACTTGAAAAAATAATATTGAAATCCAATTTTAATCAAAATAAATTTGATAAAAATTGGATAAACTGTTACCCGTTGGTCGTTTTCCTGTGGATTTGCGTCATGCGGTACCCATCATTGATAATAATTTAAGTTTTATTCATCGTTTGGCAAACCCGATCCCCACCGCCCTTGAGGGAGGGCGGAGGGGTATGTCGGACTCATACCGACTAAAACCCCATGGTGGCCGACCTCTGCGCATTAGAGGGACCCCGGGATATCCGAAGAACACGTACCGTGTCCCTCACGCACGTTGCTGTGAGGCCCATCCCAGGGAAGGCTTGCACCGACCCCGAGCTCCGCTTGCAGTGCATGCCTACCCGTGCACTGCAGCCGTCCCGGATTCGAGTATAATGCAGCCAGAGCCCCCACTCCGACCGCTCTCGAACCCAGCAAGATCTCCCTCAATGGCAGGAGACACCGCCGCCCCTCATGGGGCGGACGGCCCGGGATGTCTCACCTGGACCTAGCTCGAGCCAGCTCGCCGCAGCTCGGCTCGGGCGCCGCACTCGCGCCGCAGTCACTCGCACATTTTGTAGAAACCCAATATTCTGACTGCACTGATACAACGTAGTACCCTTTCGGCATTGCCCATATTTTTTTTGGGAAGGTTATTTTTCATTAATAACACAGACAAAATAAAAATAATAGTTATGTAATGAACCTAAGTTAATGAAATAATATAATATTACATTTTATTATGACGTATTATCAAAACCTAATAGCAACCGTATTTTTTCAAACATTATAATATAGAGGCGTCAATTTTTTTTCAATCTTCTTCATATCGCGTCACTATTTCTTTCGATTTTTTTTTCAAAAATTGAAAAAAAAAATATGTTTTGCAAATTGCACCTAAAGTTTCAATTTTAAGAAAACTAAGTGCTTATTTGTATGTTGTAAACATAAATGCAGTGTAGTTATTTGATTATAACGGGTATTTATCGCGCTCACCTCGTATGTTTGTTGCCACGGCTGTTGCAATACAGTCGAAACGTCGGGACACAAAAACATACGAGGTGAGCGCGATAAATACCAGTTATAATCAAATAACTATGTGTGATAATCGCGAAAGTCTACGATAAATGCAGTGTTTCTGGAAATATATTTACTGAGAAAAATAAGTGAATTTTATCAAAGCATTCCTTCTTCGCAGTCGGATAAAAATAATAGTTTTATAGAGTCATACCCTGAATGAGAACGTGGTGGCCGAGTGGATGAGGCCCTTACCTTGCGATCTGATGGTCGCGGGTTCGAATCCCGGTGGCAGTCATACGTTTCTTCGGTCGAAAAAATCTATGTATGCATCCCACGTTCTCGCAACGGTGAAGAAGAAGAATCTTGTCGTGTCACTAGTTCTTTCTAACCAGAGTGGTGAAAGAATTTCAAGTGGGCCCCGAAGAGGATTCTTTCGTGCACTTGACACATGTTTTCGAACTTTTAGGTTCTATGACATGCCGGTTTCCTCATGATGTTTTCCTTTACTGTTAAGCACGTGTTTTAATGCACACATAGTGTTTTTTGAACAGAAAAATACATTGGTGTACGACTGGGTTCGAACCCACGACCTTCGCAACGAAAGTAGCGGCACTTTCCAATCGGCCAACACGGCTAAAAAAATTTAATCATCTGAATGCGTATTTATCGTTTTTGAGAGTAGTCATGTTTTATGATATTTTTTCAACCGACTTCAAAAAAGGAGTGGTTATCAATTCGGCTGAATGCATTTTTATATATTTGGGTTTTTGAGACGAATCTAACGATACATTAAGGCCAATCCTCAAATCCGAATTCCATACAAAATGATTCAGACAAATACTCAAAAAGTACGCCGTATTATAGTAATTTCTTCATACTATTCGTTTTGTCCATGTTTTTTGATTTCGTGAACAAAAAAAGTGAAAGGTTTCATACTTTAATTTAGATTTTATACGTGTTTTTAAGTTAGTAGGGTTAATTTAAAAACACGTATAAAATCTAAATTAAAGTATGAAACCTTTCACTTTTTTTGTTGACGAAATCAAAAAACATGGACAAAACGAATAGTGTGAAGAAATAACTATAATACGGCGTACTTTTTGAGTATTTGTCTGAATCATTTTGTATGGAATTCAGATTTGAGGATGCCCCTTAATTGTTAAGTCCATCCAGCTGTTGGAAAGATACGAGGTAACAAAGTTCACATAAATACATACATACATCAAGATGCTTAGTTATTATATCGGAATACGAAAACTTTATGACATTTTCTTTGGTTCTTTGGCCTCTGCCAAAACAAATATTCTAAAAGCCATTAATTAAACCTCTTTTAATTTCAACAAATTATATAAATATATTTAGTAATAAATCCGCTTGATTTCTAAACAAAGGTTTTAATTAACTTAACTTTAGTTTAGAACTTTAGTACATATTACTAAATTATAAACCAAAGAGTCAACGAACAGAAAACCAAAATTTAAAGATACGACACGTGTTTCGCCTCTACACGAGGCATCATCAGGAGGTGTGGACTCGCCGAAGTTCGAAACGAGAGATCTCTCGTGTTCTCATGTTAATTAATTAATTAATTAATTAAAACCTTTGTTTAGAAATCAAGCGGATTTATTACTAAATATATTTATATAATTTGTTGATATTTATGGATTTTCGCAAAGTAACGCCTGAATCAATCAATTCTCTTTTAATTTATTTTTTTTGTTTTTACTATACTATCGTTGTCTTTTTTTTGTACATATGTAATTAGAAACTAATTATTGTTTAATACTATTTTGTTTATGCTTAAATTTAAATTTAAATAGTTTTACATTAAACATGTCCACACAACGCATGCAGTGTTCACTGCTCAAAGAAATAACACTGATTTCTTTTATAAGTAGTTTTTTTTATTTTTTTTATTTAACCTATCTCGTCCCACTGCTGGGCAAAGGTCTCCCCCAACTCACTCCACGTCTTTCGGTCCCTGGCCATTGCCCACCATTCTCCCTGAAAGGAGTCGAGATCGTCTCGCCAACGTATAAGTAGTTAAGTAAAAAAAAAAAATGTTTTAGTGATTATTTCAATTAGGGAACCGAATAATAAAAAAAAAAAGATATGCGCGAAAAACATAACCCTTCCTTGGCAGTCGGGTAAAAAATTGTAAGCAATCACAGAAAATGTCAAGGTGGGACCTGTGGAATCAATCAATAAATAGGTAGCCAACGAAACCTATAGATCTTTATTGATTCGTACTTATAAGCGGGTTATAACTTATAAATAAGACGACACCGTGGCTTAGTTGGTAGTAGCCTACGAAGCTTGGTGTTCCGGGTTCGACGGGGCAAATATTTGTGCGACGAACACAAATGTTTGTTCTCGGGTGTTGGATGTTGTGATGTGTTGTATGTGTCCATGCCACCTGCGACACAGGGAATCCTAGTGCAGGGGTGTGATAGTGTGAATGTGTGTTAGTTTGTATAATGAGTAGGTAGGTAATCTATAAAAATATCATTATTTTTTAGAATAGATTAAAAACGGTGTTCCTATCAAAGAATCAAGAATCAAGAAACATTTATTGTATAAAACTGTGTACAAAGATCTTAACATATTTTAGTAGGAAACAACAGTTTATCCTGATAGGACATACGATAAGATAGGTACTAACTAAAATTAAATAGATACCTACCTAGTTTTATTACATCAGATGTAGTAGACTATAGGTACAAACATTTGTTAATTTTTTTTTTCAGTTAACTAATAGGTTAGGTTAGTTACTGAACCGATTTTCAAAAATTTCTATGAGACCTATCTGGAAATAGGTATAAACTATCAAATTAAAAATTTTCAAATCGGTTTTTGAACAACAAAGTTAGAGTACTTATCAAAAAAAAAATTTTTTTGAAAGAAAGAATTGTTAGTGCTAGCGAAACATCATAGTTTTTTTAAAACAGGAGATTTTTTTTTGTTGACTGGGTGTCTGAATTTTTTTTTCCTATCTAAGTACATAGGTATTTTTTAGACATTAGTTTTTCGTTTTCAAAATATTATTTTAGTGTTAACTTATTAATAAGATCCTTGGTTCCTGTAGAACACCAAGATTGACAGTATCAAAACAAAATGGATGCGGTAAACAGGAGAAAAAAAATCAGACACCCAGTCAACAAAAAAAAATCTCCTGTTTTAAAAAAACTATGATGTTTCGCTAGCACTAACAATTCTCTCTTTCAAAATTTTGTTTTTCTTTTTTGATAAGTACTCTAACTTTGTTGTTCAATAACCGATTTGAAAATTTTTAATTTGATAGGTTATACCTATTTCCAGATTGGTCTCATAGAAATTTTTGAAAATCGGTTCAGTACTTTGGTTTTAAAATTAAAATAACTGAAAAAATGACGTCATCCACTTGGATTGAACGAAATTGCGTATTTTGCTTCCCTGTGACTGTTCAGTGGTGTTGACGGTCCCTAGAACAGACCATACATAGTATGTTTTTGTAAAACCTTGATTATTTACACTAAGCTAATCTTACTTAAGTAAGTATTTCATATTTATATTCATAATCTTACACAAGTAGGTACTTTTCTACGATACTCGAGTAGTTAAAATTCAATTCAATTTTATTTACATATATTAACCCATTGATATAGAAAAAAAGAAAACCATGCCGGATTAAAAACTTTGGAAAAGTACTACCTAAGTCCTACTTTCAAAAATAACGAAAACGTATCAAAAACGCCATTTTCCGCACCAAAAACCACTCACTTACGACATTTTGCAATTAGAAGACACCAATTGTAAAAGTAGTATACCATTTTCAAAGGAGACCAATGCCCTTTTTATTCGAAAACGCCATATCCTCTCAATAAAATCGTAAACACTTACGCCCTTTTCGTCTAAGCGCAAAACCTCGCAAAAGTAGTATACTATTTTCGCCAGTCAGTATCATAAACAGCGTAAGTGCGTTACAATTACGTGGTTTTACGACGTTTTGGAGTTATTAGGGATATTAATCGTTGAATAATTCGCATTGCGTGCCTTTTTAATAGGTGAATGTTGTTTTTGCTACGATACCTGAATATTTGCATTCATTTAGTATGAAGATAGTCTTTTTGAGTATTGAATTTAAAATCAAGCATGGCTAGATCAGGGATGGCGAACCAATGGCACGCGTGTCCGTGATGGCACGCGACGCAATATTTTGGGCACGCGACGCAATATTTTGGGCACGCCACGTCACCACCCATCTCAAAGTTCACTATGAGATGAGATGTAGATTACCTACCTACTAAGAAAAAAGTAGGTATGAACTACTCTTGCGAATTAACATGACAGCTGGCTCGAATGACGTTTGTGCAAAGTACAGCGTGGAATTGGATAATGTTGTGTTTGTGTTCTCTTTTGTTTTAGACAATCAATTGGGATCAAAATTCCGGTGGACTCTCCCTCATTCGACCGATCATATTCTTAACCTCCTCTGTATATGAAACTAGCACGAAACGGACATTGGCAGAATCGTGACTATTACGTCACACGTGCACGCCATTCATTAAGAATTGAATTGAATTATGTTGATAGAGAAGAGGTCCTGTAATACTTGGTAATGATAAGTAATGATAAGGCTTCGCAATTAGAGGAAGAAGAAACGCGGAGGGCGCCGCGCGGGGGGCGGGGGACGCAGCAAGTGCCGAGCGAGAGTGGCAGCCAGGTGGCATGTTCATTCGCCCGAGTAGTACATTTTGAACTGTAGGCCTATACAATCTTGCAAACAAAGAAGTATCCACTTCGAAAAATAAAACATACTGGTTATATAATACATTTTTATTTTTACATCTTAACTACCTTAGTGCCTACTTTACTTACTAGTAATATATAAAATTTACTATTTAAAAAAATATGTACCAAAAATGGAACGATGCAAGCAAACAAAAAAAATACACGTTTTTAAATACTTATTTCTACAATCAATCATCACTCATTATCATCATTAACAGTAATCGTCACCATCATCTGTAATCGTCATCATCATCATTAACAGTAATCGTCACCATCATCTGTAATCGTCATCATCATCATGGTCAGTAATCGTCACCATCATCATAAGTTATCGTCATCAGTCATCGTCATTACTCTCTCTCTCTACTCCGATATTCCACTCAAACGCCATCTTGTACCGTGCCACTGAGTCTGCACTTTATGACTATGTTTTTGACAGCTTGTACGATAATATTTGCAATAGGTGGCGCTATTTAATATTTAATATAAGTATATAAAATATTTTTCTGATTTCTTATTAAACCATGGTTTATTACTATTACACTGCCTTTTATATATGTATTTTTATGTAAATATTTTATTGTTCTTTCTTTTATAAGTAAAATAGATTTTTTAATGTTTGTTTTAATATAATATTTTTGTTAAGCTCTCAATTGCTAAGGAAGGCGTCACTGCTCATAGGCCCGGGCTGAAAACCAGCGTTGTCCTGCCTTCTCTAGGTATCTAGATTGCTGGTACCTAGGCATTTCAGGACGACAATATGCTGAGACCGGACCTATTGGTCTCCATGACTTAATAATAGTAATAATAATAATAATAATAAAATGTATTTATTCAGACAGCAAGGTCCACAAGTGTTAGTAATACCTACTTACTATCTAATCTTAGAACTAGGTGTTAGTATTTAAAAACTAAGAGAGACTTAGTCCTCTGAATGAGTTGCCACATCAGAGGACTGTCGTACCTATTAGCTATGACGTTTAGGATCCTGTTGCTGCTTTCGCGCACTGTCTGACTTAAGGCATACCTAGTTATTTATGTTATAATGTTTTATGTACCTGCTTACATGTGTAGCTATACCTTTTTAGAGAAGCCAATAAACAAATTTCTTTTCTTTTTCTTTTTCATTAGTCATCATTATCAGTCATCGTCACCATCATCTGTAATCGTCATCATCATCATGGTCAGTAATCGTCACCATCATTATCAGTTTTTGTCATTTGTCATTATCATCATAAGTTATCGTCATCAGTCATCACTATCATCGGTCATTATCATCATCATCACTCATCATTATCATCATCATCAGTCATCATTATCAGTCTTCGTCACCTTCATCATCAGTCATCATCATCACATCAGTCATCATCATCGTCATCATCATCATCGGCCATAGTCCTAATCTTGGCTTCCAACTCCTTGGCGGGATTGAACACGCCGCTGGTCTGCGCGTTACAGACGAAACATCTGGCGGTTTTTTTGAAATTTTCTAACGCGCACTTTTCACAGAAATAGTGTTTGCATCTGAAACAAAAAAAGGTTATGAATTACTGTTTATTTTAAATTATAAATAAAATCTATTTGACATTTTTTTGCGTTGAGAATCTATACATATAATAAAGCAGAAGACCCCCAATTTTTTTACATATTATGTTTTTTTACGAAGCCGAAATTAATAAACATGGCCCAAAAATATTTTTTGATCGAAAGAGTTTGTTTGTTTGTGTCTTCGTCCATCACGTCTTCTTCTTATCGTGTCACTAGTTCTTTCGAACCAGTGTGGTGAAAGGATTTAAAGTGCGCCTCGCAAAAGCTCCTTTCGTGCACTTGACACATGTTTTCGAACTTTAGGTTATATGACATGCCGATTTCCTCACGATGTTTTCCTTCACCGTTAAGCACGTGTAGATGCACACATAGATTTTTTTGAACAGAAACATCCATTAGTGCACGGCCGGGTTCGAACTCACGACCTTCGGATCGAAAGTCGAGGAACCCACTCAGCCAACACGGCTTTTTTATATCTACAATACTATCAATCCACAATACATAGAAAAATGTTTGGTATTGACTGACTGGCTGACAGTCAACGAACAGGCCAAACCGCTGAACGTAGACACTTGAAACTTGATGTGTTCTTCCATAGATGAATAATGGTGTTCCTATAGAACAAGATGGACATTATCAAACCAAAATGGAGTCGTAAGACAGGACCAACAAATTTCTGACACCCTGCCAATAAATATGAAATATCTCCATTTTCAAATAATGTTTGTTACTTTTTACGATGTAGTTTTATTAACAATGAAAAAGCCGGAGTTTTGGCGGGAACATGAAGAGTGGCATATTGGCGGCATTAAATTAATTGACAAAACTTGTATAACTTTGAGTGTTTAAGTGTAAAAACGGTGGTTTTTATCCATTAAGTGCTCGTGAACGTGTATGAGTGTTGGTGAATAGTGTAATGCTGTAAAACGTGACTTTTCGTGTTGCCTCCAAAACTCCATAGAAGCCTCTAGTAAAGTCGCAACCACCACTACTTTACAGGGGCATGACTTGACTTATGGACCCTGACTTATGACAAAATAATCTCTCCAATTACTTGACACTGGCTTTGCCTTTGATATGAAGCCAAAACCGAAGAACTTAGGTTCTTCGAAAGAAAAAAAAAAATTAAAAAGCCTAGTAGTTTTAACATAATAATATTTATCTAGCGATGTTACTTCTCTTTTTAGAAAATTGGCATCGGACCAAAATGTACAAGAAGTTAGCCAATGTGGCTCCCTCTTTTGAGACGCATTTTCAATGTGTTTCTATACTTTAATACTTCTGTGCATACATACATAACATTTGTAATAAAATTTAAAAAAAACTTACTTAGTGACTACAGGATCTTTAAAGCTGTTTCTACATATAAAGCACTTGAAGGGTAGTTCATCATCGCTATGGATTTCATAGTCCGAGTCTCCAGAATCCTTTGCGGGGAGATTCTCATCACGCTCCAACTGCCATCCGTGTTTATAATCAGAGCGGTCGTGGAGGAATTTACACGAATCTACAAATAAAAAATAATATTAATATAATAATATATAATATGCCATCGGGTATCGAGTTGGAGCAGTTGAGCTACCTATAGATCGTTTGCAACGGTCTATGGGTGGCCCAATTGTTTCCTTTTGTAAATTTTGTAATATACCTATATATAGCTTGTAGTAGTTAGCTTATGCTGTAATAAAAAAAAATATATAAATAATATATATATTTATTGATTTGTAACTTAAAAATTAAAATTACGTACTTAGTTATAGTTACAGATGGTGGTCTATTTGTATTTGAGAAAATGTTTTTACCTATATAAATCAAGAATAGCCAAAAAATACATTGTTTAGAAAACAGATTTGTAAGGACTTATTTAAACTTATAATTAGTAATAACAATTCAAATTAGGATGTTATAACATTGGAGTAGGTTGTCATTAGGATCATAGGATACAAATACAAATGATTAACTTAAAGTAAAATTGGCTAAATTTCATCACATTACACTCATCACAGTTTATACCACGTGTAGTGTTAAGTCCCTACAAGCCCTGAGGGAGCGAATTCAGACTAAGAGTGTGAATACTGTCACGTGTGCAAAGGTTGAATACATCGTATCAGAAATTTTCTTACAATAATTACTTAAGACAACCCTATTTTGCTATTTACTTCTCCATCCGAGTACCTACTTAGTGGCGCAAAATGCAACTTCCTCACGATGTTTTGTAGGTACACCATTACGTATGGCATTTAAGTTAAACAACAAAACCTAGCACAAAAAAAAAACCATTCGCCTCTCAGATGCTGTTAAGTTTTCTGTAAGATAAGCCTTAATCTGTCTCAGCACTAACATTACTGAGGTCAAGGTCAGAGGTCTTGGAAAGTTCACCAAACAGCTGATTTAAGGGTAATCACCACGTTAAAAATCAGCTGCACTTTGGCACAGTTCTTCAATGAAAATCATGGAAATTCAAAAAGTCGTAGAACATTCGTTGTTCCCGCGGGGAGAGAAAATCACCCCCCCCCCCCCCCCACCCCCTGGCATTATAGGGATATTAACAAACAAATTGTATTACATCACACTCATCACATATTTTCATTACCATTACACTTTCATTCATAATTCATAATCTTTATTTGCGAAACACAGGTAAAAAAGTTGGTAAAAAACATGTTGACAAGTTCAGCTGTGCTCTACTTTACAGCGTGCAAAATAACATAATTTAAGAGAAAAAATACAATCATGCAACATTAAATAAAATCAATTCCATTACATTACATTAGGTATATATTATAATCAAAATTAATAAAAAATAAATTCATAAATGTTTGTCACAAAGATATTCTGTTACACTGTAATAAGCTTTTTCTGTCAGTAATTTCTTAACCTTTTGTTTAAATAAATTAATTGAGTCCGTTTCTAAAATGTCACTTGGTAAATGATTATAAATTCTCGGTGCCATACAAAATAGACTCCTACTAAACATCTCGGTTTTGCATGGTGGTTGGCTCAGTTTGCCAACATCATTACATTTATATAAACTGTGATTAAAATAATTGATATTCTTAAGGTACAATTGGCTAAATTATCATCACATCACACTCATCACAGTTTACATACGAGTATATCTCACTCATCACACCTTTTCAATACCATCACACTTTCACCACAGTTTATATTACATCACATCAACCTCATCATATATTTTCATTATAATTAAAATAATTGATATACCTAAAGTACAATTGGCTAAACTTTCATCACATCACACTCATCACAGTTTTCATATTATATCACACTCATCAAATATTTTTATTATCATCAAATTGAAATTAAAATATAAATTAAAAACTATGCTCTTAAGGGTAATCCTCAAATCCGAATTCCATACAAAATGTTTCGGACAAATACTACTTTTTGAGTATTTTTCCAAAACATTTTGTATGGAATTCGGATTTGAGGTTTCCCCTTAAAATTAAAAATGTATAAAAATTACGATAATATTTTGTTTGTATTATGTTATGAGCTTATACAAATTTAAGAATAATTTGAAGCAGTTCTTGTTGAAGAAGAGTTATTACTCCATAGACGAATTTTGTGATGATAAACTGACAAACTTTAAGTGATATTTTTATAGATGGTAGATTTGTTTTGGTATGACATGGCAACATTATATTTAGTAATAATCTGACATTCATGCTGTTTTGACTTTTGTATTTGTTTTATTTTTGTTTGAGCTGAAATTTATTTAAATGTTTATTCTATGTATTGATTATAACATGTATAATAGTGTGTTTCGTAATAATAAATTAATGTAAGTACTATTTACAAATTCGCTTAGTTTTAGAAATTCCGACACAATGTTAAAATTGTTTGTGAATAAATGAAATGAAATGAAATATTGAAGTCAAGCGAGACAATTCCAACGCGTTCTTAGTAACTTACCTCCAAAACCACAGAAACCCGTTTCTTTGTAATCTTTGCAAATGTCCGGCTGGTAGTCCCATCTGTTACAGAGAATAATAGTGTCACTTCTCTAGGTCGTAAAGTTCAACTTCATGCTCGGTGTGAGGGAACTAAAACTGCATTTTAGGCTCTAGACTAGTGCGTAAGGTCACAGATCAAAAAACAACTTTAGCAGCTTATTACTCATATGTCTATGCGTGGCTTAACAACGGAATAATCCTCTGGGGCAACAATGTAGACGTTCAAGACCTCTTCATCTTACAAAAGAAGTGCGTGCGAATCTTAGCTAACATAAAAATACCTGAAAGTTGCCAACCACATTTTATTGACCTAAAAATCCTAACGCTGACATCCATCTACATTTTAGAAATTTGTAAGTTCGTAAGAAAATACCCAATTTATTTTAAAAAAAACATTGACCAACCACGCCGCTATCAAAGCAGATACAAATATAACTTGGTCATACCTACATCTAAACTTAAAATATACGGTTCGGGTCCAAATGCAATGGCGGTAAAAATTTACAATAAACTTCCAGATAAAATAAAAATCCAAGAAAATGATCACATTTTTGAAATTAATTTAAAAGAAATGCTTTTAAAAAAATGCTATTACGAGTTGCAAGATTTTATAAACGATTCATTTAGTGATTTAACAATATAGTTAAAAATATCGGCCCGTCTCTATCATTTGCAACACCCTATCCGGGTAATATTGTGTAGCTGTACTTTATTTATTTGACCTACAAGACCTAAAATGTAACCTGCCCAATATTGCAAATAAATACTGAATACTGAATACTGCATAGGGAGTTGAGAACTTTTCTAATTGCGATAGCCCTCTATCTTGCCTGACTGTTGACCTGATAGGTCCCTCTCTCACCTGACCGTTGCCCTGATAGCCCTTTCTTACCTAACCATAGCCCTGATAGGTCCCTCTCTTACCTGACTGTTACCCTGATAGCTTCCTTTTTTACCTGATCCTATGGTCGTATCAGGGCTATCCCTGATCGGTCTCTTTCTTACTTGACCGTAGCCCGAAAACCCCCTTTCTTACCTATCTGTAGCCCTGAAAGGCCCTTTCTTATCTGACCGTAGCCCTGATAGTACCTTTTCTTACCTAACCATAGCCCTGATAGTACCTTTTCTTACCTGACCATAGCCCTGATAGTTCTTTTTTTTACCTGACCGTAGCTCTGAGATTGGCGGGAGCCCTGATAGGCCCCTTTCGGACGAGGCCTGAGCTCGCATTGCCGGCGGCCGAGTCCTTCTTCTTGTAGTATTGAGCGTAGTTATTTATTCCTCGATATACCTACAACAATGCATTGAATGAATGAACGAATAAATGATAGTTTATGCTTTATTGTAGATAGATAGATGTAATCATTATTGCACAACTTAAAATAAAAATATATGAAGAAGGAAAAATACTGATGAAAAAGTGGTACAATGGCCGGCCTTATCGCTAAGAGCGATCTTTACCAAGCAACCTTGGAATGAACTCGAAATATTTGAACAAAAGAGGACGGCGGCGTACAAATACCTACCAGGAAACTAAAATATTTTACAAGATAAGAAACATAAATATACACCACAAATGTTTAATTGCCAAATAAACTTAAATGGGCAATGCAGAAAGGGTACTACGTTGTATCTGTGCAGTCAGAATGTTGGGTTTGTACAAAATATGCGAGTGACAGCGGCGCGAGTGCGGCGCCCGAGCCGAGCTGCGGCGAGCTGGCTCGAGCTAGGTGCCCGGGTTTGCCAAACGATGAATAAAACTTAAATTATTATCAATAAAGGGTACCGCCTGACGCAAATCCATAGGAAAACGACTAACAGTAACAGTTATCCTAATCAAATTTATTTTGATAAAAATTCGACTTCATTTTTCAAGATTTTTTTGTTCCATCTGTGTTCAGTAACGGCAACTGATTATGCGTATTTTTTTTTCTGGTGATCAAAAATTTACGGTGTATAATATCTACTACTCGAGCGAGTGAACATGCCACTGCTGCCACTCTCGCTCGCAACTTGCTGCGTCCCCCGCCCCCCGCGCGGCGCCCTATGTGTTTCTTCTTCCTCTAATTGCGAAGCCTTATCATTACTTATCATCACCAAGTATTGCAGGACCTCTTCTCTACCAACATTATCCAATTCCACACTGTAGTTTGCACAAACGTCATTCGAGCCAGGTGTCATGTTAATCGAGTTATACCTTATCATCGGCCTGTCCCTCCAATTCTTCATTGATCTTCTGAGCCTTCTCGAAGATGGCTTGAGCGTCTCTGTCCCTCTCCGTGTCAAGCTCGTACGTAGCTGTAGCATTCTCTCGCTGTTGTTGCACCGAGAGTGTTGTTCGCTCTGCTACCTGGAAATATAAACAAAAATACACAGTATTAATAGTAGATTATGCACTAAGGGGATAAAGCAGTGTCTTATGTCGCGGGTGACATATTGAACCCTGAGCTAACGAGGGACTTAGTTAACTCCTGCGCGAAGCGAGGGAGTTATGTAGAGTCCTAAGTGACGCGAGGGGTTCAAGCTATCCAAGACGAAGACAGGCTTTATCCCAGAGGAGCATACTCTACTTTTCACACCTTCTGCGAGGCAATATAAAGCCAGGGCTCCGAACTCAGCAGTCAACACCGTCTTTTGTTTCACAATCTTTGAAGTCGCGCCTTGTTTCTTTTTTTTTATGAGTGGCCGGTTCGATTTTCGAACAAACCTTTTTACAATGCCATATGGGCGTTCTTTTACTTAGAGATTCCACACGAATTTGACGTTGTAAATTCAAATCACATTACAACCCTTGGGAGTTTCATACAACATTACCTCCCTAGAGAGGTAATGCTTTGCTTTACCTTGATGATAGCATGATATGTAATTGGACATTGTCGAGCAGGTGGTGTGAAAAGTATAGAAACACACTGTAGTAAATTGAAAATATGCCCAGTAAAGGGAGCCACTTTGGCTAACTTTTAGTACATTATGGTCCGATTCAAATTTTCGAAAAAGAGAAGTAACATCGCTAGATAAATATTATATGTTAAAACTACAGGCTTTTTCATTGTTAATAAAACTACATCGTAAAAAGTAACAAACATTATTTGAAAATGGAGATATTTCATTTTTATTGACAAGGTGTCTGAAAATTTTGGTCCTGTCTCACGATACCCTTTTGGTTTGATACTGTCCATCTTGTTCTATAGGAACATCGTTATTCATCTATGCTGTTATATATCTACAATATAAGTAGAAAAGAACGCTAAAAAATAAAAAATGCCAGGCTCCAAGGGAGGGCTGTTTTAAGAGGGTATTTGTATTTATGAATGTATGTTTGTCTGAATTTCTGTCGCACCCCGCAGGCTAAACCAGGTAATATTATTAGTGTAAATTCGCTCTGAGCCAACAAAATATGGTAAAAAATTACAAAAACTATCAAAACTTGGTCAATTTTGGAAAATAAAGTTTATTAAAATAACTCTTACCTACATATTGAATTGATAGTTTTCAATACAACGTTTTTTTAAGTTATTCAAGACATTGTAAACATACGGTTTTAGCAATTCTACGTTGTAATTTTTTTTTCATTATGGATAATAGTAATAATTATTATTATTTATTCGTTGATAGACGAGCAGCTTTCGCTGATGTGTATGTCACACAGTGTTGGATTTTTTAGTACACAAAACGTGTCACTTTTTCAACATAATAGGGCACTTTGGCACTTTTCAGATAGGGAACTCTAAAAATTTAGTATCCAAAAGTCTTTTGTACCTTCTCCTCATCACTGCTAACTCTGTCATCTTCGATCTCCACTTTTTGTCGTTTAGAGCCGGATGTGGACTGGATGTTTGGATTGGATTTCTGCGGCTTTTTAGTCGGTAACACTACACCTTGGTCCGAGTCTGAACTGTTTTTCTCTGAAAAAATGGATTTTATTGAATTAACGACATCAAAGGCTAGAACTCAAGGCAGGTATCATAAATATTGAGTTATTTCATGCAAATATGTGACAAAACGTGCTAGGCGCTCTCCTGATGGAAAGAGATTATGCCTGCTCATGACCAGAACGCACTGTTCTGGTCATGAGCAGGCATAATTTCTTTATTACACAGGACTTAAATCACATAGGCACTCATCTTCATTGATGTTTTGATGGTCAGTCTCGAAAGCCCAGTAATTTCACTGGCTGCAGTGCCCTTCAAACCGGAACACAGTCATTCTTACACATTTCTGCTTTGCGACAGAATAATTAGCACTGTTTTGGATACCCATCTTAACGGTATCCTGCAGGGGATGCCTGCCAACAGTAAATATTTAGTAAATATCAGTAAATGTCTAGGAAGTAAGTAAATCTCTAGGTATTTAATTGACGGAAAATAAATTAAATAGGTAAATACTAAAGGATTAAATGAATCTATAGTTGAGAACTGAGCCCAAAACTTTACGAAAACATAACCTCAAATGAAACTACGAATATCGTAAATACATTGATGAAATTGTAATCCAAATATTGATTATTACCTTCAGAGCTGGATTCTTTGCGTTTTCTGCCGCCTCTATTCCTGATATTACGCTTTTTAAACGTAGTTGGGATTTCCACTTCTTCATCAGACATTTTATTTTTATCAGTTTCGATATTGACTTACAGAAGATATTGATGATTAAAGGAGATAAAAAGAAAGTAGGTATTATAGATCTATTTGCATTTACCCATTACAATTTATTGCAACAATTTAAATTCTACGTGCTCGATTTTGTAAACAAAACAAAACCTAACATATGCCACAGATTATCTGAGTAAGTAAACTGTCGGAGGTTTTGGCGGGAACATGAAAAATGGCGCATTGGCGGCATTAAATTAATTGACAAAACTTGTATAACTTTGAGTGTTTAAGTGTAAAAACGGTGGTTTTTTATCCATTACGTGCTCGTAAACGTGTATGAGTGTTGGTGAATAGTGTAATGCTGTAATACGTGACTTTTCGTGTTGCCTCCAAAACTCCATAGAAACCTCTAGTAAAGTCGCAACCACCATTACTTTACAGGGGCATGACTTGACTTATCGACTGACTTATGACAAAATAATGTCTCCAAAATTACTTGACACTGGCTACCTATATACCTTTGATGTGAAGCCAAACCAAAGAACTTAGGCAAAGAGCTTTTATACTAGTATACAAGTTCTTTGAACTTAGGTTCTTCGAAAGAAAAAAAAAAAGTAAACTGTCAGTTCCAGATCAAATAAATTATTTCCCAATTTGGTTACAAAACAGTTGTGAAAAAATGTTTTCAAATGAAAATATTTCTTACATTTATACGCGCAAGTTACTTTTTATTTTGGTTTTAAACAGTAACGCAGTAATTTGGTGTCAGAGTAGTAGTATTTTCACTACAATAAATAATTTTCTTTAACTATGTAAAAATACCCAATGCATCGATTCTTTTTATAATTTAATATTAATGTAGATTGGCAAAAAAGTTTAGAAACGGAACTAATTTTTTTGTCTGCTGGCGCCTGGCAACATTCTTAAAAATAATGAGGTTTCATGTCAACAAACTTTACGACTTCGTAGAATTTTTATTTCAAACAGTGATTATTTATGTAAAATAAATACAAAAGTGAAAAATAATGAAAAAACTATTTGAAGTGTTGGTAGGGAGATTATTTATAAGGTGTACAGGCGATGTCTGGCGGAACATGAAGCCCAAACTATTGTTTCCAATCTCAACAATATTTACCAAATAACCGCTGATATGACAGGTATTTATGAGTTGTTTTGTTGTTTTTAATTGAATCAAGTGTTAATTGATGAACCCAAAGCTGTTTTGAATTACTTGCATAGCAATAAGCGGGAATTTGGAACAATAAACATAAAACGCATAGGTTATGTTTACATTTTGTCTGTATTACTCTCGTATAGCGCGCCTAGATTAATTTGATACTTGAGTCACATGAGCTACTCTGCATTCATGTACATGTAAATTCGATTTTGTTTTACAGGAAGTCCTGTAAAATGAAATCGAATTTACATTTACATGAATGCAGGAAGTCCTGTAAAACGAAATCGAATTTACATTTACATGAATGCAGAGTAGCTCATGTGACTCAAGTATCAAATTAATCTAGGCGCGCTATACGAGAGTAATACAGACAAAATGTAAATTCGATTTCGTTTTACAAGACTTCCTGTAAAACGAAATCGAATTTACTAAGCTACTTAGCTGAACGTGCATTCCAAGCTATTACCGAGAACGATTGGAAGAATTCATGCCAGCACGTAATAAAAATAGAAAAGGAGCACTGTGAGTGACCGGGAACTCTATACAAAGATATAGAGAGTCATAAATCTTGAAGATGATAGCAGCAGTACCTCTAAATCTGAGCTCAGATCTAGTCAATACAGACATGGATGAGAAGGGATTGGAATATTTAGGGGAAGATTTATCGGAATAAAATAGAATATTTTTGTACAAAGTCTATTATTATCATTCCTAAAAATGTTGTTAACACTAGGAGTGAGTGACATTCAAATTTACTTTTAGGTAGGTTCATAGTAATCAGTTGCATGCCGAGAACAGGTCCTTGTGCAATTAAACAATACTTACTGATTTGATTAAATTACGCTTATGTAAATATATTTTTTATCAGTCTATGTTGTCCTTCCCTTTGTTGGGCAAGGTTTGTAAATACATTAGTCCTACAAAAATGCAACTAAGTATCAAGACAAGGTTGGTACGCTATTCGGTCGCAGCGGGTTGCCATACAAACAGCACAGTGGCGCCTCCATTATTTTCTACTCTTTTTTGCTAAGCTATACATAATGTACCATTCATTTTCACCTCGGTGCGGTGCCAGTGGGGTTTTTAGGTAAGTGGGAAAAACCCCTTTGCTATCTGGTTTACCCAAAAATTAGGTAACATTTTAAGAGAAGGTAACACTTTTGAAGCCAAAATTGACAAAGTCAATTGCCATTTATTTCAAGCTGTCAATGTCAACAGTGACTGCTCTTTAATTTTGAAGTGCAGGAAGGTTCAGTTCGTCACCCTTGCTTCAACTTTAGTGGCGACTTCGTCCGAGTCACGGTGTGGAGTCATAAACAAACACAGTGATGTTATTTTACTCGGCTGCATGATACAAAACACAAAGTATGCTACTTTGGAAGAGTTTTGTCTATTAAGTACTTGAATTTTGTAGGTACCTACATAATTATCTTAGCAATTTCTATAGTGAACATTTGTAAGTAGGTACCCAATTAAATTTTATGAAATTTATAGCCATTATATATGTAGGTATAATGTTTCTAAACCGTTCGATGAATTAATAAAAGTAAGAGGAAGCTATCATTGAAATAAAACAAGAAATAAATAATAACATTATTATAAAATTTATTAAAAACCCGCCATCAGACCAAAAAATACTTTTATTATTATAATCAACAAAAATATTTTAAGGTCAAAAACCACTGAGTAAGTACAAATTGTATATTTGCTATCGAGATTTAGATAATACTCTTTGGTTATAAATGTTCTTTGGCTAATAAATAAATAAATACAAACATAATAAAATGTGATAGTACCATTGCATTATAAAAATAATTAAATTTTAAAGCATTCAAATTAATCAGTACATAGTCCTACCACCAAATTTGTTGACTGGTGTATTCGTATCGAAGCAACATCATTACAAACTTTTAACTTTTCTGTGACGGGTTCTATACGAAAAAGCTTTTCACAAAGTTTTGCGTTAGGGCTACATATATGACTTATATAAATAGCTAAATATATTTTTTCTTGAATGACTATATGGCTCGATAGATTACTGTGTTGATCGCTAGATGGCACTGTCACGGGTATCATTTCAAAATCCATGGATTCTCCATTTCATTTTCAAATCCATTTTTCATTTTTTCGATGCTGTGCATCCCGTGTCAGAGATTGGTTCACATCGCTGGAAAGAAAAATAAAAAAAATAAGTAAACATACTATTATAATAACCCTTCCTTGGTAGTCGGGTAAAAAATCACCCTTCGTCGACAAATTCCTAACGAAAACGCTTTTTCAAAAAATTTTGCGATAGGGCGTCTGAAAATAATTACTTACTCGGTTATCCGGATTGAATTCGTATCCGTTTCCGCAGAACAACGGAACGGCACTTCCACCCGCGCAGAGGTAGAAACCGCTGCATTGATCCGGATTCGGCACGTGACCCACTATGCCTGGAGGACAGATCTCTTGCACCTGGAAGGAAAACATAGGAAATACGAAATAATATTGAAAAATCACACAGAATTCATCTTCTTGTATCTATCTCATAGATGAATAACGGTGTTCCTATAGAACAACAAGATAGACAGTATCAAATCAAGATGGATGCAGCATACTCTACAGAAAATAATGTTTGTTACATTTTACGATGTAGTTTTTAAACTACATCGTTAAATTAAAATTAACAATGAAAAAGCCTTGTAGTACATGTTATATTTATCTAGCCTCTAGTCCTGTTAAGTACTTCTCTTTTTCGAAAATTTGCACCGTACCAATATTTACTAAGTACCTACTCGGGCACCTGGCTCGAATGACGTTCGTGCAAAGTACAGCGTGGAATTGGATAATCTTGATACAGAAGAGGTCCTGTAATACTTGGTAATGATAAGTAATGATAAGGCTTCGCAATTAGAGGAAGAACAAACACAGAGGGCGCCGCGCGGGGCAGCGGGGGACGCATCAAGTTCCGAGCGACGTGTCAGTCAGGTGTCATATTGATTCGCCCGAGTAGTAATAGAAGTTAGCCAATGTGGCTTTTTTTTGTCGCGTTTTCTATGTACTACATTGAGATTCTATTATTTAATACTTCTGTGAAATTTACATACTTGCATACATACCTACCTATATACAAGATACATATACGCGCGAAAAACATAACCCTTCCTTGGCAATCTAGTAAAAACGTACCGTAGTGGTATCCATTTGTTCAGTGCTGGTGAGATTTTCCTCAGGATCCCTCGTCAGCTTGACAGTTGACGTTTTAACACCTAGCGTGGAGCCAACAGTACAGCCTCCTTCTGACATAGGCACGCAGATCTGTAACGAAAAATAATAGTGGGCCTTACAGTACACGGCTTTTTTACACGCTACAAGCCAGCGAGTTCGCTTGTAGCCGTTAAACTCACCCAGTGTCATCGGCGTTTTCACAATCTGCTTGTTGACAATCCTTCACGAAAGCTAACTCGCTCACACGCTAGCTTTTAAGCTCGCCAACAAGCAACTTGTAAAAAAGCCTTGTGTCATCGACGCTTTACAGTATCGCATATGATGTGTATGTAACATCTGACATCTCATTTTTTGGAACGATTCTATTTACTTAATTTTTGGTACCAACTGACGGCTAACTTCCTGTTACACACTTCCGTTGCATTGCAATGCGCGTCCAGTATAACAACATCTTTAGGATGCTGATGCGGCTGCCTCGCTTTCGCAGCGCGTCAGGAATGTTCACGGAGGCGCGCACGGACGGCTTTCAAGCGCTTATGCGCAAGAAAGTCGCATCCCTACTCCAGCGTGCGCGAGCCAGCTGCAACAGCATCCTACAGATGATTGTGTCGAGTCCAGACTGCCCCATCCAAAACAGATGGATGCAAGTATTGCTGGGTGCAGTCCAATATTGAATAAATTATTAAATTAATTAAATTAATATTTTTAAATTCATTTTTATTTAGATTAGATTTTTTTAAAACTGTTATTCATAATTTATTCAATTTTGACATTTATTTGTAGTTTTTAAGTTATCTTTTGACATATTTTACGTGTACTATGGATGTTTTGTCTGAAATAAATGAATTAATAATAATTTCACGAAATCACTGCCACTTAATTGAAAGTGAGAGGAAAGATGTTACACGTCTAGCAGCTTCCTTTTACAGCTTTAAGCTAAAGGTACCTACGTATTTATACAGACTTTCAGAACAATCACTTTAATATTTTTGGCGTGAATGCGAAACAAACGTCAATTTATTCACTAAACCATCTATAAAAAAAACGGTACCAAATTTATAAAAAAAATGAGTATTAATAGTATCAATAAGCACATCTTAGGTATAAAATGGCCTCCATAAAATTTCCACTTTCGCAAATTTTAAAAACTTCCATTTCCGTTTCCGCTACTGTTTTTCCAAGTTCGTGGCTTATTCACTTACCTTAGAACCCGCGCTGTATTCTTTTCCATCATCACAATACATCCTCAGTGCTTTTCCTTCCGCGCACACATAGAAGGACTGGCAATTTTTCGGATCCGCAACTGTTCCGTTTCCGGAATCGTCGCACGGTCCGGAAACCGTTGCGATTTCGTTCGGAATCGTCGTCAGCGTTGGGAGAGTTGTGGCTTTACTTAGAGTACACCCACCTTCCGCTATTACTACGCAGCTCTGAAAATGAAAAACAGTGACGTAAACACTACTGAATAGTCAAAGGGAAGCAAAATAAGCAATTTTACAGTTATTTTGATTCCAAAACCAAATTATTGAACCAAATTTCATGAAATTTATAAGAGACTAATCTTTAAATACATCTTCTCAAACAAAACAAAGAATTTTTCAAATCGGTTATTAACATTCTACGGTAACAAACATTAGAAAAAAAAACTGAATTGAGTCCCTTCTCGTTTGAATTCGGTTGAAAAATGGGTATCAGCGTAAAATTTCATACTTACACTAACAGTAGAATCAAATTCAGATCCTTCCGCACAGTACAATGGTATAGCAGAGCCTCCGACACACATATAATACGCGTTACATCTGTCAGGGTTAGGTACATTGCCCACAGTACCAACAGGACAAATTGTCACTCTGGTAGTCGTTTCAACGTTAGATTCTGTCGATTCATTATCATCCAAAGTTAGGTTATTTTTGTCTGTAGTGATAGGATCTTTTCCGCTAGTTGTAGTATCGATTTCCGTTTTCGCAACAGTCGTTTCATCTATTTCCTTGTTCATCAATATTGTTGTGGTGTCAATGTTTTTTATTGAACTTAGTGTACAGCCACCCTCGGCTATTGGTACGCAATTCTGAAGTAAAACATATTTAAGGGTAATCCTCAAATCCGAATTCCATACAAAATGTTTCGGACAAATACTCAAAAAGTACGACGTATTATAGTAATTTCTTCACACTATTCATTTCGTCCATGTTTTTTTGATTTTTGAACCAAAAAAATGAAAGGGTTTCATACTTTAATTTAGATTTTATACGTGTTTTTAAGTTAGTAGGGTTAATTTTAAATTTTTAAAACATTTTGTATGGAATTCGGATTTGAGGATTCCCCTTAAATTAGTTCTCCTTTAAAGATTTTTAAAAGTTTTAGATTAAGATAAAGATAAAGACATTTTATTTGTCAGAAACACGGAAGGTATTATTTTTGTATGTTGGAAACTTAATTTACATACAATTCTGACAATAGATTTTTAAAAACTTAAGCAAATAAGAATTAAATGGACGTGAAGAGACACTAAATTCAAACCATTTTTATGAGCGAAATGTTTGATTCTGTCGACCCAGATGGTCGAATGGCAAGTAGACTGCTACGCTGGTGTCGTGGGTTCGATTCCCGCTTTAGGACAAATATTTGTGTGGTGAACATCGGTGTTTGTCCTGTGTTTTCTATGTATTCCAAGTATGTATTTACAAAAAAATATTTAAGAATTATATCAGTCATCTGATTCCCATAGTACAAGCTCTGCTTGGTTTAAGGCTAGATGGTTTTATGTGAAATGTCCAAAATATTTTTATCTATGATTCTTTCTCGTTATGTCATCATTAGTGATTTATGCATAAACTTACCCTAACAATAGGATCAAATTCAGATCCTTCTGCACAGAATAGCGCCAAAGCAAAGCCTCCAGTACACATATAGTACGCGTCACATCTCTCAGGATTAGGTACATTGCCCACTGTACCAACTGGACATATCGAAACTCTAGTAGTCGTTTCAACATCCGATTCCGTAGACTCATCACCATCTACACTTAAACCATCATTTTCCGTTGTCGTTAATTCATTTTCGGTAGTCGTTGTGTCGATTTCCGTTTTCGCAATTGTCGTTTTTTCTACTTCCGTTGTCGTAACTGTTGCTGAATCTTCTTTGTTATGTGTTGTAGTGGTTTCAGTATTGGTTGAACCGAGTGTGCAGCCACCTTCTGCTATTGAGACGCAATTCTGAAAAGAAATCTGAGCTTTTGATTGTGTGTGATTTTTTATTCCAATTCCGGAAATTCAATTCATGCGCCAATGAGATTCATCTATCTATTAACCTAAATATACATATTTATTTATTCTTAAAACCCATGATAATCTGTAGGCTTAACACAAATATCATAACGATGAAAAACTGACAGAATATAATATTATACCTAAATATAAAGTAAATGGCTTGTAAAATCTGAAATCAGAAAATATTGTTCTTCTTCTTATAGTGTCACTAGTTCTTTTGAACCCGTGTGGTAAAAGAATTTCAAGCGCGCCTCGAAGAGGCTTCTTTCGTGCACTTTATGGATAGTACACAGTAAAAATTTCGGTCTAACTCACCCCAACTGTAGAATCAAATTCATATCCATCTGCACAGTAAAATGGTAAAGCAGTCCCTCCAGTACACATATAGTACGCGTCACATTTGTCAGGATTAGCAACAAATCCTACTGTACCGATCGGACACAACGTCACTGTATTTGTTTCAACCGTTGTAACTTCCACTGTGGTATAATTCTCTGCATTTGTATTGGCTGTAGTAGATTCTGTAACCTCGTTTACTGTGGTATATTCTACTGCTTCTGTTATTATAGGTGCATTAGTTGTTGCGATGTTTTCCGTAGCTTGTGATGAGGTTTCAGTGTTGCCACTTCCAAGAGTGCATCCACCTTCAGCAATAGCAATACAGCGCTGTGAAAATAAGGATTGCTTTGTGGAGTCTAGATACTGGAAAAATCTGCGTTCGTATGTGTATATGTATGTGGGTATACAGACACATTCTGTGCAATGACAACTGTCGAACCGCTCATCCGATCATGATGAAATTTAGCAGGTGAGTAGGTAAGTTCAAATTTTTTTTTGAGTTTGTAGATGAGCCAAATCGGTTCAGGGGTTTAAGTGCGTGAGGTCTAAGTTTGGGGCAAACTACTAGTCAACAAACAAGATTTATTTAATACTCCATACTCAACGTAAGTGACGAAAAGAATATACATCCAGAATAGTCATAATACTGTTATTACGAAAAGGACATTCACTGCTGAATCAAGCATCTCTAGAACGCTGTGACGAATGGCCTTCATTCCATTCTCCAGCTTTTCACGACCATCTACTAGGTATCTGTACATCTACATAAATGTTGCGTGTATGTCATGGATGACTGTTCCTTATAACAAAAGTTACTTACATTTGCCGAAACATCAAATTCAAATCCCTCGCTGCAAAACAGTGGTATAGCGACGCCTCCTGCACACATGTAGTATGCATCACATCTTTTTGGATCTGCTACATTACCCATCGTACCAACAGGACACAGCGAAGCTTGAGTCTCCGATTCTACAACTGCTGTTGTCAATTCTACCGCTTCTGTCGTCGCATCTACAGCTTCTGTTGTCGATTCTATCCCTTCTATTGTAGCTGCCTCTTGTTCTGTTGTGACTATGTTTTCTGTCGTCATATCAGCTGTTGTAGTAGATTGTATTTCTGTTGCAGCTTCTGAAGTATATGATACGTCTGTTGTAGGTTCAGAAGTAGTGACACTACTGCCACCAAGCGTGCATCCACCTTCACTTATTTCAACACATCTCTGTAAAAACAAAAATAGAATATATATTTATTTGTAATAATAAACCCACTCTCTCTCAAAAAGTATCAGCTCAATTGGTTCAGTCATTTGGGGGTGATTGAGACACAAACAACCATTCTCTCTCGAACTTTCACTTTTATAAATGAGTGGGATTAATATGCCTTTAGGTAAAAGGAAACTTACACGTGACACTGGGTCGAATTCAAATCCTGTTACGCAGAACAGCGGTATAGCGTTTCCGCCAGCACACATGAAGTACGCATCACATTGTTCTGGGTGAGCTACGTTTCCTATCACACCAATCGGACAAATCTGTGCTTGTGTAACGGATTCTACGACTTCTGTAGTTGTGGCTACACTTTCTGTTGTCGTTGCAACATTTTGCGTCGTCATCTCCGTCGTTCCTACTGCTTCTGTTGTTCCGTCGCTAGTAGATAATTCAATTACTTCTGTCGTGGTCTCACTCTCTGTGGTGGAATCTGGTGTGACGGTTACAACATTTTCAGTAGTGCTTACTACTTCTATAGTGCTACTGTTTTCGTTATTTTCGGTCGTAGTTGCATCAGTGTTAATGCTACTTCCAAGCGTACAGCCTCCTTCAGCGATCTCTACGCAACGCTGCAATTAAAAACTTCATTATCTCACCTCATTGGTTCTAATAATAATATTAATGTTAGTGATACTTAACAATATAATTAAAAAAATTTTTGGATTGAAACTTACTCTTACTTCTGGGTCAAATTCGAACCCAACTGCACAGAACAGCGGTATAGCGTTCCCGCCAACGCACATAAAGTATGCATCACATTGGTGTGGATGAGCGACATTTCCCATTACGCCAAGTGGACAGAGCGCCACTTGTGTTGTCGATTCTACGCCTCCTGTCGTTGTGACTACTATTTCGGTCGTTTTTTCAGCATTAGGTGTCGTTATATCTGCTGGTTCAGTTGTTGTTACATCTCTAGTGGTCAACTCCACTACTTCTGTCGTAGCAACACTCGCTGTGGTAGATTCTGGCGCAATGGTTGTTTCTTCATTTTCAGCAGTGGTTGTTTCTTCTGTAGTACTAACTTCTAGGTTATTATCTGTTGTAGATTGAGTGGTTGTATTAGTGTTAGTACTACTGCCCAGTGTGCATCCTCCTTCAGCGATCTCAACGCAACGCTGTCAATAAAAAGTTAAACATTGAGTTACTAATGAATTTTAATATAAATAATTAGTATAAGATATGTATCTGTTATCATAAAACTTACCGCTACTATTGGGTTGAATTCTAATCCTTCTGCACAGAACAGCGGTATAGCGTTCCCGCCAACGCACATAAAGTATGCATCACATTGGTGTGGATGAGCGACATTTCCCATTACGCCAAGTGGACAGAGCGCCACTTGTGTTGTCGATTCTACGCCTCCTGTCGTTGTGACTACTATTTCGGTCGTTTTTTCAGCATTAGGTGTCGTTATATCTGCTGGTTCAGTTGTTGTCAACTCCACTACTTCTGTCGTAGCAAAACTCGTTGGAGTAGATTCTGGCATGACAGTTGTTACTTCATTTACAGCAGTAGTTGCTTCTTCTGTAGTACTAACTTCTAGGTTATTATCTGTTGTAGATTGAGTGGTTGCATCAGTGTTAGTACTACTTCCGAGAGTACATCCTCCTTCAGCGATCTCCACGCAACGCTGTCGATGAAAAATTATGCAAGGTGTGATACTATTGCATTTCAATTTTGAAAAATTAGAATAAGATTAAACTTACCGCTAATTCTGGGTTGAATTCTGTTCCTTCTGCACAGAACAGCGGTATGGCGTTCCCACCAACGCACATAAAGTACGCATCACATTGGTGTGGATGAGCGACATTTCCTAATACGCCAAGTGGGCAGAGTTCAACTTGTGTTGTTGATTCTACGACTTCTGTTGTAGTTACAACATTTTGCGTCGTCGACTCTGCTGGTACCACGGTTGTTCGTTCTACCGCTTCTGTCGTTACATCGCTGGTAGTAAATTCCAATACTTCGGTTGTAGTCACACTCTTTGTAGTTGAATCTGGTGTGACGGTTGTTACAACATTTTCTGTAGTACTCACTACTTCTGTAGTGCCGGTGTTGACGGTTTTATCTGTTGTAGATTCAATTGTTGCATCGGTGGTAGTACCGAGTGTACATCCACCTTCAGCGATCAATACACAACGCTAAAATAAAAAAAATATCTAAGTTTTTACAAGCTACAAGCCAAAATCATATTTTAAGTAAACTACTGGTAACTTACCGCTAATACTGGGTCGAATTCGAACCCTTCTGCACAGAACAGGGGTATAGCGTTTCCACCAACGCACATAAAGTACGCATCACAGCGATCTGGATTAGCTACATTTCCCATAATCCCGAATGGACATAGCTGCACCTGTGTGGTCGATTCTACTGCTTTTGTCGTTGTGGCCACACTTTGTGTCGTTAACTCTCCTGGCTCTGTTGTCAGTTCTACCGCTTCTGTCGTAGTTCCATCGCTGGTAGTCAACTCCACTTCTGTGGTTGTTACACTCTCTGTAGTATAATCTGGTGTGGCGGTTGTTACAACATTTTCAGTAGTAGTCACTACTTCTGTAGTATCCACTACTTTTGTAGTGCCCGCTACCTCTGTAGTGCCAGCTACTTCTGTAGTGCCCACTACTTCTGCAGTGCCAGTGTTCACGTTATTGTCTGTTGTAGATTGAGTTGTGGCATCAGTGTTAGTACTAATGCCAAGTGTGCATCCACCTTCAGCTATTTCTACGCAGCGCTTTAAATAAAAATGGAATCATGTTTCATATTTCTAAATATTATGTAGTAGTGTAGTAGTGTTGTAATATTATGTCTAAATAATATATCACTAGATCTTTAGTAAATTGGTTGGAAATTTTTGTGCAAATCATTGAAGACCATATCAATATCATCTTCTTCTCGCTTTCTCTTTTACCCTTCATGAAACAAGCTTAACTAGTTCTTTAGAACCAGTGTGGTGAAAGGGTTTTAAGTGCGCATTGAAAAGGATCTTTTCTTGCACATGACATATGCTTTCGAATTTATTGGTTCTTGACATGCCGGATTCCTCAAGATATTGTCCGTTTCGTTAAGCACGTGTTTTAATGTTGTTTTCAATGATTTGCACAGACATTTTGACCTGAACTACTGAATTGATCACGACGGAAGATCAGCGTTGGTTGATATTCCTACCAACCAAAATTATGCTGAGTCGGAGACCTTTTTGCACCACGCTATCTGTATATTGAGTTTACATTTATTTATTTATGTTTCATATGTTTATAACTGTTCGTGTATGTTGTGTCGTGTGCTAATAAACTTACCCTAAGCTCTGGGTCAAATTCAAATCCATGGACGCAGAATAGCGGTATAGCATTTCCACCAGCGCACATAAAGTACGCATCACATTGGGTTGGGTGAGCTACGTTTCCTATCACTCCTAGAGGACAAAGTTCTTTTTGTGTTGTTGATTCTACAGCTTCTGTCGTTGCAGCTAGATTTTCTGTTGTCGTTGCGATATTCTGTGTCGTCAGTTCTGCGGCTTCAGAAGTAGTCACTTCTTCTGTTACTGATCCATCTTTCGTCGTTGACTCTAATGCTTCTGTTGTTGTCGTTTCCACTTCTGTCGTTGCAGCTACTTTTTCTGTTGTCATTGCAATATTCTGAGTTGTCAATTCTGCGGCTTCTGTAGTAGTCATTTCTTCTGTTACTAATCCATCATTCGTCGTTGACTCTAATGCTTCTGTTGTTGTCGTTTCCACTTCTGTCGTTGCAGCTACTTTTTCTGTTGATGTTACAATATTCTGAGTTGTCAATTCTGCGGCTTCTGTAGTAGTAATTTCTTCTGTTACTGATCCATCTTTCGTCGTTGACTCTAATGCTTCTGTTGTTGTCGTTTCCACTTCTGTCGTTGCAGCTACATTTTCTGTTGTCGTTGCAATATTTTGAGTTGTCAATTCTGTGGCTTCTGTAGTAGTCACTTCTTCTGTTACTAATCCATCATTCGTCGTTGACTCTAATGTTTCAGTTGTCGTTGTTTCTACTTCTGTCGTAGCAGCTACATTTTCCGTTGTCGTTGCTATATTCTGTGTCGTGAATTCTACGGCTACTGTAGAAGTCACTTCTTCTGGAACTGGTCCATCTTTCGACGTTGACTGTAATGCTTCGGCCGTTGTCATATCCACTTCTGTCGTTGCAGCTATATTTTCCGTCGTCACTGCTTCGTTTGTAGTAGGTTCTACTATCTCTGTTGTAGGTTCAGATGTGTCACTTCCGCTTCCATGGGTACATCCACCTTCAGATATTACAACGCATCTCTGTAATAAATGCAAGTCAATTGATTAATATCAAACGTGCTATAAACGGGCCAAAACCCATCTGTAGTATTCATATAATATATACTTACTGATTCAACAGGATCAAATTCAAATCCAGCGCTGCAGAAAAGTTGGATTGCGTTGCCTCCAACGCACATAAAGTACGTATTACAAAGGGTCGGGTGAGGAATGTTCCCGAACGCACCAAGAGGACATAGATTGGGTGTAGTTGATTCTATTTCTTCTGTTGTTGTAGCGATTGCTTCTGTTGTGGAAGCAAATGCTTCTGTTGTTAGTTCATTTGCTTCTGTTGTTGATGCAAATGCTTCTGTTGTTAGTTCATTTGCTTCTGTTGTTGATGCAAATGTTTCTGTTGTTAGTTCATTTGCTTCTGATGTAGTACCAACTGCTTCTGTTGTATTACCAACTGCTTCTGTTGTAGTACGAACTGCTTCTGTTGTAGAGTACCCTTCAGTTGCAGGCCCCAAAGTACAGCCTCCTTCAGCAATTGGTACACACATCTAAAATCATTGATAAAAATCACAACGCATACTATTTTTGTTTGATTAAAGTTTGTCAGTTTGACCTTTTTACCCAATAACTTTACTAGCTTCGGCTTGATTGAATAAAAAATTCCATCCAGATTTAAAGATATTCAATTTATAATTATAATGAACATTTATGATTATTTCGTTAAAGTGATAGTTGATGTCATGTCGTATCAACAATTAAAAGATGTTGCCTGAGAAAAGTGGGGTCTATTTAATCAGTAGCTCCGACAAGAGTGAATCTCTTTTTACCCAACTGCCAAGGAAGGGTTATGTTTTTCGCGCGTATCTTGTATGTATGTATATTAATATCTTTGTTTCCTCGTATCTTCCAAATGGCTGGATGAATTTTGACAGTATCGTTAGATTTTTCTGCATAAGCCGAGTGTTCTTTGGTTTTATAAAAAATATCAAAATGGCGGATTTTTAGCGATAAGTATGTAGGTCATTGATTTTTTTTTTACCAAACCTATCGAGTAGTGTATCAAAATGAAGCATATTAAAAGGAGATTGCAAAACTGGCACATAAGTTTAAATTTAATTTGGAATAATTAATGGGCAATCATTGTAAGTAGGTATAATATTTTCGCAGTCGGATTTTCAGATTTATAAACTTTAAGTGTTACCCACTCAAATATTGAATTTAGTAAAAAACTGAAAAACATGGCGGTACTTATCTTGAGAGATTATTATATAGATTATTATTTCAACTTACCCTCAATTTGGCGTCAAATTCAAAGCCCTGTATACAAAACAGTTGTATAGCATTCCCCCCCGCGCACATAAAGTATGAGTCACATTCTTCTGGGTGGGGTACATTCCCCACTGTCCCTAGGGGACATAGTTCAGCCACTGTGGTAGTCTCTAGGGCTACTGTTGTTGGTTCCTTGGTTGTTGGGTACTCAGTACTTGGTTCATACGTCGTTGGATACTCAGTGCTTGGTTCCTTGGTTGCTGGCTCATACGTTGTTGGATACTCAGTGCTTGGTTCCTTGGTTGCTGGCTCATACGTTGTTGGATACTCAGTGCTTGGTTCCTTGGTAGTTGGCTTATACGTTGTTGGATACTCAGTAATTGGTTCCTTGGTTGTTGGCTCATAGGTTGGGTACCCAGTACTTGGTTTTGTAGTTGGCTCATACGTTGTTGGATACTCAGTGCTTGGTTCCTTGGTTGTTGGCTCATAGGTTGGGTACCCAGTACTTGGTTTTGTACTTGGCTCATACGTCGTTGGATACTCAGTGCTTGGTTCCTTGGTTGTTGGCTCATACGTAGTTGGATACTCAGTACTTGGTTCCTTGGTTGTTGGCTCATACGTCGTTTGATACTCAGTGCTTGGTTCCTTGGTTGTTGGCTCATAGGTTGGGTACCCAGTACTTGGTTTTGTAGTTGGCTCATACGTTGTTGGATATTCAGTACTTGGCTCATACGTCGTTGGATACTCAGTGCTTGGTTCCTTGGTTGTTGGCTCATACGTTGTTGAGTACCCAGTACTTGGCTTAGTAGTTGGCTCATACGTTGTTGGATATTCAGTACTTGGCTCATACGTCGTTGGATACTCAGTGCTTGGTTCCTTGGTTGTTGGCTCATAGGTTGGGTACCCAGTACTTGGTTTCGTAGTTGGCTCATACGTCGTTGGATACTCAGTACTTGGTTCCTTGGTTGTTGGCTCATACGTTGTTGGATACTCAGTGCTTGGTTCCTTGGTTGTTGGCTCATAGGTTGGGTACCCAGTACTTGGTTTCGTAGTTGGCTCATACGTCGTTGGATACTCAGTGCTTGGTTCCTTGGTTGTAGGCACATACGTTGTTGGGTACCCAGTACTTGGTTTAGTAGTTGGCTCATACGTTGTTGGATATTCAGTACTTGGCTCATACGTCGTTGGATACTCAGTGCTTGGTTCCTTGGTTGTTGGCTCATACGTTGTTGAGTACCCAGAACTTGGCTTAGTAGTTGGCTCATACGTTGTTGGATATTCAGTACTTGGCTCATACGTCGTTGGATACTCAGTGCTTGGTTCCTTGGTTGTTGGCTCATAGGTTGGGTACCCAGTACTTGGTTTCGTAGTTGGCTCATGAGTCGTTGGATACTCAGTACTGGGTTCCTTGGTTGTTGGCTCATACGTTATTGGGTACCCAGTACTTGGCTCATACGTTGTTGGATACTCAGTATTTGGTTCCTTGGTTGTCGGCTCATACGTAGTTGGATACGTTATTGGATACTCAGTGCTTGGTTCCTTGGTTGTTGGCTCATAGGTTGGGTACCCAGTACTTGGTTTCGTAGGTGGCTCATACGTTGTTGGATACTCAGTGCTTGGTTCCTTGGTTGTTGGCTCATAGGTTGGGTACCCAGTACTTGGTTTTATAGTTGGCTCATACGTCGTTGGATACTCAGTGCTTGGTTCCTTGGTTGTAGGCACATACGTTGTTGGGTACCCAGTACTTGGTTTAGTAGTTGGCTCATACGTTGTTGGATATTCAGTACTTGGCTCATACGTCGTTGGATACTCAGTGCTTGGTTCCTTGGTTGTTGGCTCATACGTTGTTGAGTACCCAGTACTTGGCTTAGTAGTTGGCTCATACGTTGTTGGATATTCAGTACTTGGCTCAAACGTCGTTGGATACTCAGTGCTTGGTTCCTTGGTTGTTGGCTCATAGGTTGGGTACCCAGTACTTGGTTTCGTAGTTGGCTCATGAGTCGTTGGATATTCAGTACTGGGTTCCTTGGTTGTTGGCTCATACGTTATTGGGTACCCAGTACTTGGCTCATACGTTGTTGGATACTCAGTATTTGGTTCCTTGGTTGTCGGCTCATACGTAGTTGGATACGTTATTGGATACTCAGTGCTTGGTTCCTTGGTTGTTGGCTCATAGGTTGGGTACCCAGTACTTGGTTTCGTAGGTGGCTCATACGTTGTTGGATACTTAGTGCTTGGTTCCTTGGTTGTTGGCTCATAGGTTGGGTACCCAGTACTTGGTTTTGTAGTTGGCTCATACGTTGTTGGATACTCAGTGCTTGGTTCCTTGGTTGTTGGCTCATACGTCGTTGGATACTCAGTGCTTGGTTCTTTGGTTGTTGGCTCATACGTCGTTGGATACTCAGTGCTTGGTTCCTTGGTTGAAGGCTCATACGTCGTTTGATACTCAGTGCTTGGTTCCTTGGTTGTTGGCTCATAGGTTGGGTACCCAGTACTTGGTTTCGTAGTTGGCTCATACGTCGTTGGATACTCAGTGCTTGGTTCCTTGGTTGTAGGCTCATACGTTGTTGGGTACCCAGTACTTGGTTTAGTAGTTGGCTCATACGTTGTTGGATATTCAGTACTTGGCTCAAACGTCGTTGGATACTCATTGCTTGGTTCCTTGGTTGTTGGCTCATAGGTTGGGTACCCAGTACTTGGTTTCGTAGTTGGCTCATGAGTCATTGGATATTCAGTACTGGGTTCCTTGGTTGTTGGCTCATACGTTATTGGGTACCCAGTACTTGGCTCATACGTTGTTGGAAACTCAGTATTTGGTTCCTTGGTTGTCGGCTCATACGTAGTTGGATACGTTGTTGGATACTCAGAGCTTGGTTCCTTGGTTGTTGGCTCATACGTAGTTGGATACTCAGTTATTGGTTCCTTGGTTGTTGGCTCATAGGTTGCGTACCCAGTACTTGGTTTCGTAGTTGGCTCATACGTCGTTGGATACTCAGTGCTTGGTTCCTTGGTTGTAGGCTCATACGTAGTTGGATACTCAGTTATTGGTTCCTTGGTTGTTGGCTCATAGGTTGCGTACCCAGTACTTGGTTTCGTAGTTGGCTCATACGTAGTTGGATACTCAGTTATTGGTTCCTTGGTTGTTGGCTCATAGGTTGCGTACCCAGTACTTGGTTTCGTAGTTGGCTCATACGTCGTTTGATACTCAGTGCTTGGTTCCTTGGTTGTTGGCTCATAGGTTGGGTACCCAGTACTTGGTTTCGTACTTGGCTCATACGTCGTTGGATACTCAGTGCTTGGTTCCTTGGTTGTTGGCTCGTACGTCGTTGGATACTCAGTGCTTGGTTCCTTGGTTGTTGGCTCATACGTTGTTGGGTACCCAGTACTTGGTTTAGTAGTTGGCTCATACGTTGTTGGATATTCAGTACTTGGCTCATACGTCGTTGGATACTCAGTGCTTGGTTCCTTGGTTGTTGGCTCATACGTTGTTGGGTACCCAGTACTTGGTTTAGTAGTTGGCTCATACGTTGTTGGATATTCAGTACTTGGCTCATACGTAGTTGTATACTCAGTGCTTGCTTCTTTGGTTGTTGGCTCATACGTAGTTGGATACTCAGTGCTTGGTTCCTTGGTTGTTGGCTCATACGTTGTTGGGTACCCAGTACTTGGTATAGTAGTTGGCTCATACGTAGTTGTATACTCAGTGCTTGCTTCTTTGGTTGTTGGCTCATACGTAGTTGGATACTCAGTGCTTGGTTCCTTGGTAGTTGGCTCATACGTTATTGGGTACCCAGTACTTGGCTCATACGTTGTTGGATACTCAGTGCTTGGTTCCTTGGTTGTTGGGTACCCAGTACTTGGTATAGTAGTTGGCTCATACGTAGTTGGATACTCAGTGCTTGGTTCCTTGGTTGTTGGCTCATAGGTTGGGTACCCAGTACTTGGTTTCGTACTTGGCTCATACGTCGTTGGATACTCAGTGCTTGGTTCCTTGGTTGTTGGCTCGTACGTCGTTGGATACTCAGTGCTTGGTTCCTTGGTTGTTGGCTCGTACGTCGTTGGATACTCAGTGCTTGGTTCCTTGGTTATTGGCTCATACGTTGTTGGGTACCCAGTACTTGGTTTAGTAGTTGGCTCATACGTTGTTGGATATTCAGTACTTGGCTCATACGTCGTTGGATACTCAGTGCTTGGTTCCTTGGTTGTTGGCTCATACGTTGTTGGGTACCCAGTACTTGGTTTAGTAGTTGGCTCATACGTTGTTGGATATTCACTACTTGGCTCATACGTCGTTGGATACTCAGTGCTTGCTTCTTTGGTTGTTGGCTCATAGGTTGGGTACCCAGTACTTGGTTTAGTAGTTGGCTCATACGTCGTTGGATACTCAGTGCTTGCTTCTTTGGTTGTTGGCTCATACGTAGTTGGATACTCAGTGCTTGGTTCCTTGGTTGTTGGCTCATACGTTGTTGGGTACCCAGTACTTGGTATAGTAGTTGGCTCATACGTAGTTGTATACTCAGTGCTTGCTTCTTTGGTTGTTGGCTCATACGTAGTTGGATACTCAGTGCTTGGTTCCTTGGTTGTTGGCTCATACGTTGTTGGGTACCCAGTACTTGGTTTAGTAGTTGGCTCATACGTTGTTGGATATTCAGTACTTGGCTCATACGTCGTTGGATACTCAGTGCTTGGTTCCTTGGTTGTTGGCTCATACGTTATTGGGTACCCAGTACTTGGTATAGTAGTTGGCTCATACGTAGTTGTATACTCAGTGCTTGCTTCTTTGGTTGTTTGCTCATACGTAGTTGGATACTCAGTGCTTGGTTCCTTGGTTGTTGGCTCATAGGTTGGGTACCCAGTACTTGGTTTAGTAGTTGGCTCATACGTCGTTGGATACTCAGTGCTTGGTTCCTTGGTTGTTGGCTCATACGTAGTTGGATACTCAGTGCTTGGTTCCTTGGTTGTTGGCTCATACGTTGTTGGGTACCCAGTACTTGGTTTAGTAGTTGGCTCATACGTTGTTGGATATTCAGTACTTGGCTCATACGTCGTTGGATACTCAGTTCTTGGTTCCTTGGTTGTTGGCTCATACGTTGTTGGGTACCCAGTACTTGGTATAGTAGTTGGCTCATACGTTGTTGGATATTCAGTACTTGCTTCTTTGGTTGTTGGCTCATACGTAGTTGGATACTCAGTGCTTGGTTCCTTGGTTGTTGGCTCATAGGTTGGGTACCCAGTACTTGGTTTAGTAGTTGGCTCATACGTCGTTGGATACTCAGTGCTTGGTTCCTTGGTTGTTGGCTCATACGTAGTTGGATACTCAGTGCTTGGTTCCTTGGTTGTTGGCTCATACGTTGTTGGGTACCCAGTACTTGGTTTAGTAGTTGGCTCATACGTTGTTGGATATTCAGTACTTGGCTCATACGTCGTTGGATACTCAGTGCTTGGTTCCTTGGTTGTTTGCTCATACGTTGTTGGGTACCCAGTACTTGGTATAGTAGTTGGCTCATACGTAGTTGGATACTCAGTGCTTGGTTCCTTGGTTGTTGGCTCATACGTTGTTGGGTACCCAGTACTTGGTTTAGTAGTTGGCTCATACGTAGTTGTATACTCAGTGCTTGCTTCTTTGGTTGTTGGCTCATACGTAGTTGGATACTCAGTGCTTGGTTCCTTGGTAGTTGGCTCATACGTTATTGGGTACCCAGTACTTGGCTCATACGTTGTTGGATACTCAGTATTTGGTTCCTTGGTTGTTGGCTCATACGTCGTTGGATACTCAGTGCTTGGTTCCTTGGTTGTTGGGTACCCAGTACTTGGTATAGTAGTTGGCTCATACGTAGTTGGATACTCAGTGCTTGGTTCCTTGGTTGTTGGCTCATAGGTTGGGTACCCAGTACTTGGTTTCGTACTTGGCTCATACGTCGTTGGATACTCAGTGCTTGGTTCCTTGGTTGTTGGCTCGTACGTCGTTGGATACTCAGTGCTTGGTTCCTTGGTTGTTGGCTCATAGGTTGGGTACCCAGTACTTGGTTTCGTACTTGGCTCATACGTCGTTGGATACTCAGTGCTTGGTTCCTTGGTTGTTGGCTCGTACGTCGTTGGATACTCAGTGCTTGGTTCCTTGGTTGTTGGCTCATACGTTGTTGGGTACCCAGTACTTGGTTTAGTAGTTGGCTCATACGTTGTTGGATATTCAGTACTTGGCTCATACGTCGTTGGATACTCAGTGCTTGGTTCCTTGGTTGTTGGCTCATACGTTGTTGGGTACCCAGTACTTGGTATAGTAGTTGGCTCATACGTCGTTGGATACTCAGTGCTTGGTTCCTTGGTTGTTGGCTCATACGTCGTTGGATACTCAGTGCTTGGTTCCTTGGTTGTTGGCTCATACGTTGTTGGGTACCCAGTACTTGGTTTAGTAGTTGGCTCATACGTTGTTGGATATTCAGTACTTGGCTCATACGTAGTTGTATACTCAGTGCTTGCTTCTTTGGTTGTTGGCTCATACGTAGTTGGATACTCAGTGCTTGGTTCCTTGGTTGTTGGCTCATACGTAGTTGGATACTCAGTGCTTGGTTCCTTGGTTGTTGGCTCATACGTAGTTGGATACTCAGTGCTTGGTTCCTTGGTAGTTGGCTCATACGTTATTGGGTACCCAGTACTTGGTTCATACGTTGTTGGATACTCAGTATTTGGTTCCTTGGTTGTTGGCTCATACGTAGTTGGATACTCAGTTGTTGGTTCCTTGGTTGTTGGCTCATACGTCATTGGATACTCAGTGCTTGGTTCCTTGGTAGTTGGTTCATACGTTATTGGGTACCCAGTACTTGGTTTAGTCGTTGGCTCATACGTAGTTGGATACTCAGTGCTTGGTTCTTTAGTTGTTGGCTCATACGTAGTTGGATACTCAGTGCTTGGTTCTTTGGTTGTTGGCTCATACGTAGTTGGATACTTAGTGCTTGGTTCCTTGGATGTTGGCTCATACGTCGTTGGATACTCAGTGTTCGGTTCCTTGGATGTTGGCTCATACGTTGTTGGGTACCCAGTGCTTGGTTCCTTGGTTGCTGGCTCATTTGTCGTTGGATACTCAGTGCTCGGCTCCTTGCTGGTTGGCTCATACGTCGTTAGATACTCAGTGCTTGTTTCCTTGGTTGTTGGCTCATACGTGGTTGGATACTCAGTACTTGGTTTAGTTGTTGGCTCATACGTAGTTGGATACTCAGTGCTTGGTTCCTTGGTTGTTGGCTCAAACGTCGTTGGATACTCAGTGCTTGGTTCCTTGGTTGTTGGCTCATAGGTTGGGTGCCCAGTACTTGGTTTCGTACTTGGCTCATACGTCGTGGGGTACTCAGTGCTTGGTTCCTTGGTTGTTGGCTCAAACGTCGTTGGATACTCAGTGCTTGGTTCCTTGGTTGTTGGCTCATAGGTTGGGTGCCCAGTACTTGGTTTCGTACTTGGCTCATACGTCGTGGGGTACTCAGTGCTTGGTTCCTTGGTTGTTGGCTCAAACGTCGTTGGATACTCAGTGCTTGGTTCCTTTGTTGTTGGCTCAAACGTCGTTGGATACTCAGTGCTTGGTTCCTTGGTTGTTGGCTCAAACGTCGTTGGATACTCAGTACTTGGTTCCTTGGTTGTTGGCTCATAGGTTGGGTGCCCAGTACTTGGTTTCGTACTTGGCTCATACGTCGTGGGGTACTCAGTGCTTGGTTCCTTGGTTGTTGGCTCAAACGTCGTTGGATACTCAGTGCTTGGTTCCTTTGTTGTTGGCTCAAACGTCGTTGGATACTCAGTGCTTGGTTCCTTGGTTGTTGGCTCAAACGTCGTTGGATACTCAGTACTTGGTTCCTTGGTTGTTGGCTCATAGGTTGGGTGCCCAGTACTTGGTTTCGTACTTGGCTCATACGTCGTGGGGTACTCAGTGCTTGGTTCCTTGGTTGTTGGCTCAAACGTCGTTGGATACTCAGTGCTTGGTTCCTTTGTTGTTGGCTCAAACGTCGTTGGATACTCAGTGCTTGGTTCCTTGGTTGTTGGCTCAAACGTCGTTGGATACTCAGTACTTGGTTCCTTGGTTGTTGGCTCAAACGTCGTTGGATACTCAGTGCTTGGTTCCTTGGTTGTTGGCTCGTACGTTGTTGGGTACCCAGTACTTGGTTTAGTAGCTGGCTCATAAGTTGTTGGTCCCGTGTTTGGTTCTGTTGTTGGTATCTCAGTAGAAAGCTCTGTTGTTATTAATTGCTGTGTTGTTTCTTGAGTAGGCTGATCTGTTGTTGGATGCCCCGTTGTTGAAGTTGTTGGTTGCTGAGTTGGTTTCTGAGTTAGCTCCTGTGTTGTTAAGGCTTCTGTTGTTGAAGTCTGTTCTGTTGATGTTGGTTGCTGTGTTGGTTTCTGTGTTGGCTCCTGTGTTGCTGAGGCTTCTGTTGTAGAAGGCTGTGTTGTTGAAGTCTGTTCTGTTGATGTTGGTTGCTGTGTTGGTTTCTGTGTTGTTGAGGCTTCTGTTGTTGAAGTCTGTTCTGTTGATGCTGGTTGCTGTGTTGGTTTCTGTGTTGGCTCCTGTGTTGCTGAGGCTTCTGTTGTAGAAGTCTGTTCTGTTGTTGTTGGCTTCTGTGTTGATGATTGCCACGTTGTTGTAAGTTCTTCTTTGGGTGTTTCAGACGTCGGCCCTTCTGTGGGTTTTGCTGTAGTAGGCACTGGTGTTGTTGAATGTCCTATTGTTGACGCTTGTGTTGTAGCATCCGGAGTTGTATACTCATCTGTTGTAGCTTCGTCTGTTGTAGTAGCTGCTTCTGTTGTAGGTTTTTGTGGTGTAGGTGCTACTGTAGATCCGGAATTACAGTTGACTAGATGTTTGTGATCGCAAACCTGGAAATATACATTTGTTATTGACGAAGTTTCAAAAATGAAAAGATTTTATAACTTGGAACTTAATTTTATGAATTGTTGATATTATTTAAGAACCTATATTGATTATTCTTTTAATTGGATATTGCTGAATACTATCATATTAATGCATGCAATTCAGATCTGATTTAAGATCTGGATTTAAGCTAAGCGTTCACAGACCGGCATCGGACGTATCGGACGCATCGTACGTAACGGATTAATTACATCGTACGTCCACTGTATCGGCAGCGATCGGATTGCCGATGTCACCTTCATTCGGATTTTTGTAATGCCTTATGACATTTCTCGCTATAAAATGATAATCGCGATTACGTTTCGCGACAAATGGCCGACAATGCGGAATAAGCGCGCGGGGCGCGTCCACTGATCGACATTCCGTATGACGTCATCGGTACGCATTGCATGTAGGCATTGCCGATGACGTCATACGGAATGCCGATCAGTGGACGCTGTTGTATGAGTTTTTATACAAGGCAACCTAAAATCCGTTACGTGCGATGCGTGCGATACGTCCGATGCCGGCCTATGGACGCAAGCCTTTAAAAGGAATTGGTTTAAAAAACCTTGATAGGTACATACAAAAATGCTTCTACGAGTTGAAAACCGACTTCAATCACTCTTTTGGCGACATATTATTTAGTTTACCGATTAATAATCGCTATCTGCCATTTTGTCTGAGTAATTTCGTTAAAATGGGATGGATTTTTGTAACAGGAAGTAGGCCGTCAGAAAAATTAAGTTAATGGAATCATTATATTTTAAACTAGCTGGTGCCCGCGACTTCGTCTGCGCAGGTATCTCTATAAATTGTAGCCTATGTGTTATTCTGATGTATAAGCTATATTATTGTAAAGTTTCATTAAAATCCATTCAGTAGTTTTTACGTGAAAGAGGAACAAACATCCATCCATCCATCCATCCATCCATCCATCCTTACAAACTTTCGCGTTTATAATATTAGTAGGATAATTATTACCAAGGCGAGATGTCAGATGTACATACGATTACTTTACGATGACACACACCTTATTTACACGCTACAAGCCAGCGACTTCGCTTGTAGCGTGTAAACTCGCCCAGTGTCATCGGCGTTTTTACAATCTGCTTGTTGACAATCCTTCCCAAAATCTAACAGGCTCACACGCTAGCGTTTAAACTCGCTGGCTTGTAGCTTGTAAACTAGCCGAGTGTCATCGATGCTTTAGTCAGGGCTAAGCCTCACACGCTAGCGTTTAAAAACTGCGATGACGCATACAATTTTTTCTAGGCTCACTCGTTTTTTTTTTTGGAAAAAATAATCAAATAATCACCTGTATTTCAAAAACGAAGTAAGTGCCCGGCGCACAAGGCATCAACACTTTATTTCCAAATGTGCACTGATAGAACTTATCACAATCTGTCTCATGTGGCAGTAAATGATGGACATCAAAATCCTTTGGACATCCATTAGGCAGGATATCATGAGGCGAGAGTGTTGTTGTTGACTGTGATCCAGGCGAGTGTGTTGTAGTTGACTGTGTTATTGGCAACTGTGTTGGAGACACGATGGCCCCAGGTATACAATTGACTAGATGTTTGTGGTTGCAAACCTGTGAATTTTTTTTTTTTCTTACAGTATGTTTATGCCAAATGTTTCATTGACATAAAAATAATGTGCGTTTTGTTAGTTGTAAAAAAAAATTAAAATATACAGCAAATCAATATTATAGTAACCTAGTTTCTGTTTCTCTAAGTTTCTTCAACTTCGTCAACGTTGACTTTAGAATTTGGTAGGTAATTTTTTGATACTCCCTCTGTAACCTAACATTTTTTCTCTGTCAAATTTCATCCAAAGCCATTAACACTTTTTTGCGTTTTTGAATAACAAACATCTAAACATACAAACTTTTATATTTGTTATACTGGTAGGAACTTATGATTTTTTTTTATGTAAAACATGACGAGTCTAGCTAGGCGTTCTCCTGATGGTAATAGATCACGCCTGCCCATAACCAAAACAGTGCTGCATAGGTCTTGATTCACATGGTCCGGTAAAATACTGCTATTAGCACTCGTCCACTTTGAGACATTTTCATGGTCAGCCCACTACATTACCCTTGCACCGGAACACAATACCTACCTAATGCTTACACATTACTGCTTTTCGACAGAATATCTGATCAATAAACTTACCTGAAGTTCATAGCTAAAGTAAGTTCCTGGCGCACATGGCATTGCAATTTTATATCCAAAGTTGCACGTATAATATTTATCGCAGTCAGTTTCATGCGGTAATAAATAATGGATGTGGAAATCCACTGGACATCCATTTGGGAAGAAATCGGGCGAATGTGTTGCAGTAGACTGTGTTGATGTAGACTGTAATTCTGGTGACTCTGTTTCCGTTGACTCTGTTTCTGGCCACTCTGTTCCGGTTGACTCTGTTTCTGGCCAGTCTGTTCCAGTTGACTCTGTTTCAGGCGACTGTGTTACAGTTGTTGTGTGTCCACTGCTGCATGTTGCCATAAATGCCCAATTACAGATCTGAAATTTTAATATTAAATATTTTTAAAGGATCACCGTATCATAATCATTATTTTTTTTATGATTTGTATTTTCACACAACGCCATCTAGCCCCAAACTAAGCAGAGCTTGTACTATGGAAACCATATAACTGATACAACACTAAAATACTTTTTCTTTTATAAATACAGACGTATAATACATAGAAAACACCCAGCAGCAACAGCGATGTTCATCACATAAATATTTGTCCTGAAGCGGGAATCGAACCCGCAACACTTGCATGTCACTCCAATATACTTGCCACTTTTCCATCCGTGTCGTCAATTCATATTATTAAAAGCCGTGTTGGCCGAGTGGGAGGTGCCGACTTTCGATTCGAAGGTCGTGGGTTCGATCCCGGTCTTCGATATTCTGTTCAAAAAAATCTATGTGTGCATTAAAACACGTGATTCATGTGTCAAGTGCACGAAACGAGCCTCTTCGGCGCGCACTAGAAATCCTTTCACCATACTGCCTCGAAAAAACTAGTGACACGATAAGAAAAAAAATATTTTACCTTAAAATTAATATCAAACAGCGTTCCCGCAGAGCACTCCTTCAGAACCAGAACACCATTACTGCACTGGTAAAACCTCGAACAGTTGTATTCATGCGGTATTAACTCGTGTTCGTATATACCCGCTGGACACGGTTTAGGCGACTGTGTTGTAGTTGACTGTGTTATTGTTGACTGTGTTGTTATTGACTGTGTTGTAGTTGACTGTGTTGTGATGTCGGGAGGCGCAGGCGGCTGGGTTGGTGCGACATGGCATGTCACTAAAGCAGGCCAGTTGCATAACTAGAAATGTAAATTAAACAAGGTTTTACAAAAACATACAACAGCCGACTTCAATCGGACTGTTCTAGTGACCGTAGGCACCACTGACAAGTCACAGGGAAGCTAAATACGCAATTTCGTTTACATCGACGACACATTTTTTTCAGTAATTTTGATTTCAAAACCAAAGTAATGAACCGATGTTCATGAAAAAAGCTTTTGATTTAAAAAATAAACCACTGAACAGATTTTGATGTAATTTTTTTTTTTTTTTTTCGAAGAACCCAAGTTCTTCTATTTTGGCTCCACATCAAAAGTATATAGCCAGTGTCAAGTAATTGGAGAGATTATTTTGTCATAAGTCAGAGTCGATAAGTCAAGTCATGCCCCTGTAAAGTAGTGGTGGTTGCGACTTTACTAGAGGCTTCAATGGAGTTTTGGAGGCAACACGAAAAGTCATGTTTTACAGCATTACACTATTCACCAACACTCATACACGTTCACGAGCACTTAATGGATAAAAAACCACCGTTTTTACACTTAAACACTCAAAGTTATACAAGTTTTGTCAATTAATTTAATGCCGCCAATACGCCATTCTTCATGTTCCCGCCAAAACTCCGATGTAATTTCTATTGGACTAATCTGAAAGTACATATTTAGTTACTCTAAAAAAAAAAAAAAAAAAGATTGTTGATTGAAGATAATTTTCAAATCGGTTTATAAACAACAAAGTTCTGAGGTAATATTTAAACATGATAACCTCCTTGTAATAGCACTCAGAAGCCCAAGATACTTTGCCCAGCTTAGTTCGGGCCTCACCGTCACCTACCTACTGTAATGGTATCCTACATGTGTACAATCAATAGCGCTAAATGTACTATTAATTAGTGTATAATTTGTATTACCCAATAATATGGTAAATAAAATGATTTAATTTGATGAAAATTACTTAAAAAAATTCAACAATTGAATTGTACAACCTCCTCCTTTTTCAACAGACCATAAAAAAAAAGAGGAGGTTCTGAATTTGGTTGTTTTTTTTAAATATTTGTTACCTCAGAACTTTGGTGTTATTAAACCGTTTTATAAAATTCTTTTTTTTGTGAGAATATACTTTCTGATTAGAATTTCATCAAAATCGGTTCAGTAGTTGAGTTAAACCAAAAAAGAAGCATCACAAGCCATCAAATTGTATATTATTTAGATTATCATAATATTTTTAAGCTTATTTATGGTACAAAATAAATTTATCTTTATCTTTATCTTTTAGTTTTTAAATCAAAATAACTGAAAAAAAAATATATCGTCGATGTAAACAAAATTGCGTATTTTACTTCCCTGTGACTGTTCAGTGGTGCCTACGGTCACTAGAACAGTCTCATTGAAGTCGGTTGTTGTATGTATTTGTAAAACCTTGATTATTTGAAGTCTGTCAAAAATTAGGCTTCACTCTTAAAGATAAAGATAATTTATTTGCCAAAACACAAGTACAATACATGTATTGTCTTATATAAATTGGTGTCCTTAGTATGTTCCACCTTTAGTTTCAGGCGTGCAAATTTTGTCATATTATTATAAATTATTTAATAGAAAAGAGATTTTAATAGTAGATTATGCACTAAGGGGATAAAGCAGTGTCTTATGTCGCGGGTGGCATATTGAACCCTGAGCTAACGAGGGACTCAGTTAACTCCTGAGCGAAGCGAGGGAGTTATGTAGAGTCCTGAGTGACGCGAGGGGTTCAAGCTACCCAAGACTAAGACAGGCTTTATCCCAGAGGAGCATACTCTACTTTGCACACCTTCTGCGAGGCAATATAAAGCCAGGGCTCCAGCAGCAAACATGCACCGTCTTTTGTTTCACAATCTTTGAAGTCGCGCCTATTTTCTCTTTTTTATGAGTGGCCAGTTCGATTTTGGAACAAACCTTTTTACAATGCCATATTGGCGTTCTTTTACTTAGAGTTTTCAACGAGTTTCCACACGAATTAGACGTTCCAAATTCAAATCACATTACAAGCCTCGGGAGTTTCATACAACATTACCTCCCTAGAGCGGTAATGCTTTGCTTTACCTTGATGATAGCATGATATGTAATTGGATATTGTTGAGCAGGTGGTGTGAAAAAATATTTTATAAATTAAGTTTATGTCCTTACGTGTTTGTATCACTGTCGTTAAAAAAATCGTTTACTGAATACTTAGAAACATTTTTAAATTTTACAGAATTTATCAAACAATACATATACTATAATTCTTACTTGAAGATTAACATCAAACATCGTCCCCGGTCCACAGTCCATGGGTATTTTCTGTCCATTGCTGCACGAGTAGAATTTCGCACAGTCGCTTTCGTGAGGGAGTAGGTAATGTACGTTGTTCGTCGGACACCCGTTGGGGAGGTACTGGGCTGAAGCAGTCGCTATGAAGAGAAGGACTGCTTTGTACATATCTGGAAAAGTTTTCAAATACAGAAAAACATAGTAAATATTATAAAAAACATTATTTCAGTCCCTGAAAGACCTCTACCCAGAAGAATGCAAGTCTCTCCGCTCGCACGATCAGTTCAATTATCAAGATCAAATTTGTATGTCTCATGCTCGTAAAAGAGGTTCACTTAGTAAATGATTTCAAGTAGAAAGTTTAGAACTTTTGTCAAATAACGAATTTCTGTCCTGCATAAAGCGTCGATGACACAAGGCTTTTTTACAAGCTGATATTTGGCGAGTTTAAAAGCTAGCGCGCTAGTTTTGTGCGTCATCAACGACTTACACACTCAGTGTTAGCGTTTGTTGATGACACACGAAACTTTCTACACGCTCAGAAGCGAACTAGCCAGCGAGTGTGTGTCATCGACTCTTTATGTGTCGTAATGAGTGGATAATCCTTCAGGTGCGGGTGGGAGACTTCAGGACTGATCAGAAAATGAAAATATGTACCCAGTAAAAATCCCACGGATTTCGAGTTACTGGACGTTTTCGAAACTTCCATTTTTTTTATCTTTGTCTATTGTTTTTGCTGCCAAGGTTACAAATCTTGGAATTTAGATAATTTTTTTTTGCTTAAGTATTCCTGGATAACTGTGCTATCGAATGGTATTTCTTGTTTTTGTGCCACAGGTACAGTTTTTATAGTACAGCATTATTTGGCAAAGAAAATGTGTTTTGCTCATTTTTTCCCAAAAGTTTGATCCCCTGTGGTGAAAAAAAAATGTATGGTGACCCATGTGACCAATTTGTGAAAAACTTGCCTACTTTATTGGCATTCCGAAATGATCTAAGACTTGGTGTTTTTATAGCTACCAATTCAACGAAAATCCCTGTTAAGACGGGAAAAGGTCGTTTTTTCAAATAAAAAGTTCGATAAAATTTCACATGGTGAATTGGAATTTTGTAAGCAAAATGCATGTTCTAAGAAAGGTTAAAAAAAAATGATGAAAATTCCAAGATTTGTAACCTTGGCAGCAAAAACAATGGACAAAGGTAAAAAAAAATGGAAGTTTCGAAAATGTCTAGTAACTCGATATCCGTGGGATTTTTACTGGGTACATATTTTCATTTTCTGATCAGTCCTGAAGTCCCCCACCCGCACCTGAAGGATTATCCACTCATTACGACACACCCTGTATATTAAAAATCTAAACATAACTATATTCAGACATCAAATTTTTTGAGTATTTCTATAGTGGTACAATAAAGACTATTTCTGGTTTTTAATTACGCAACGTAGTAGTTTAACTTCATACAATTTTCTCGCACTAAGTGAATGAGTTAAAGTGCAAAAAGCTCATTAAAATTTATCCTCAACTTGAAATATAATGAGCTTGATAAACATCTCGGATAAAATAGCTTGCTGTACAAGCTATTAGCTTGTTTAAAATATATTGCTCATTACCTATAACGCTCACCACTTACATATATGCTCACCTAACTAAGTTCGGTGCCAAATTCATCGTAAAATTGCCTGTTAAGAGCAAGTTTTTTTTTATTATTTGGCAAGCTGACAAATTGCTGAAGTTTTAAAAGTAGTTTGAACCTATGAAACGGGTGAGAAAATGTTTGAGCAAAAAAAAACTTACTATTAAATAAGTTATGATTTTTTAAGGTGCGGTAGTTAGTTAATTCGAAAATACATATTAAAAATATAATAACTTCTAAACTACTAAAAATCGCGGAACATACATGGGGTATTTTCAGATACACCCAGGTGTAAGATATCTTAAAAAAATTTGAAGGTAGCATGAAGTACGATGCCCATAACGTTTTTTTTATGAAACGCAATAAAAAAAGAAAACCAATCGAAACGAAGGCCGAGACATAAGTTATAAACAAACCACGGAAGTCAAAATTGATTCATCATTTCAACTGATCATCATTTTTTTATATAAACGCATCTAATTATTACAATTGCTTTAATATACACGCTCCTTCTGCGCAATATCTAGTTGTTAAATAATTATAAGTAATATACAGGGTCAGCCAAAAAGTGACGTCAAAAAATTTTTTTTAGATTTCTTACACCTGGGTGTATCCGAAAATACCCCATGTATGTTCCGCGATTTTTAGTAGTTTAGAAGTTATGATTTTTTTAATGTGTATTTTCGAATTTACTTCCGGAGCACCTTAAAAAAATCATAACTTAATTAATAGTAAGATTTTTTTTATTTTTTTTCTCAAAAATGATTGTCTTGAATTACTCTTTCATACGTTATAATCAACTACACAACATTCTTCATTACAAGTTACCGAAAATAGGGTCGAAAGTGAATATTTTAGGTTTGTCTTGAACGGAGTAAAATTTTCAAAATTTTCTCAACAGTACAAAATTGTTGTTTCATAGGTTCAAACTACTTTTAAAAACTTTAACACTTTATCAGCTTGCCAAGTAATAAAAAAAATGTTCCTCTTAATAGGCAATTTTACGATGAATTTGGCACCGAACTTAGTTAGGTGAGTATGCGTAAAGAAAAAAATTGTCCGAAAAAAAAGTTTTAGCTTATTTATTTAATTTTTATGGAAAAAAAATTAAAAATCTTACAATTAATTAAGTTATGATTTTTTTAAGGTGCCCCGGAAGTTAATTAAAAATACACATAAAAAAAATCATAACTTCTAAACTACTAAAAATCGCGGACCATACATGGGGTATTTTCGGATACACCCAGGTGAGAGAAATCTAAAAAAAAATTTTTGACGTCACTTTTTGGCTGACCCTGTATAGATAATTAAATATATTACTATAGACTATAGAGTTTAGAGTATTTTGACTATAGAGTCAAAAGTATAGTTACCTAATAGTTCTAGTAATAGGTTCAATTTATTTAAAATAAATAGAAAATCTTCAACAATTTTATGACGAAGAAAATCTTCTTTTATTAACACAAAGAAGGGGAACTTTACATTGTTATAAAAAAAATATTACTATAAAATCCTTAATATAATTAACTTAAGAAAATTGTTTTTCAATATTGGCACATAAAAAAGAGAAAATCGCTCTTTGCACTTTTCAACAGACTTGAAAAAAAGGCGGAAGTTCTCAATTCGTTTGATTTTTTTTTACGTGTGTTACCTAGAACTTTTTTTATAAACCGATTGGATTTTTTTTTGTTTGAGTATATACTTTTAGATTGGTCTCATAGAAATTTAAAACCGGTCCAGTAGTTTAGTTTCTATAACAAAATGACTGAAAAAGTCAGTCGCGAAGTAAACGAAATTGCGTATTTTGCTTCCCTGTGACTATTCAGTGGTGTTTACGGTCACTAGAACAGTCCCATTGAAGTTGGTTGTTGTATATTTTTTTAAACCATAGAGTACTAAGTTAAACACAAGTAAAACCTTGATTATCGTTACTTATTATCGAAGTAGTTCGTAGTGCACTAAAGGAGCCTTTTCGAGGCGCACTTGAAATCCTTTCACCACACTGGTTCGAAATAACTAGTGACACGATAAGAAGATCGAAGACCGTGTTGGCCGAGTGGGAGGTGCCTCAACTTTCGACCCGTTTTTCATGGGTTCGAACCCGGACATACACCAATGGATTTTTCTATTCAAAAAATATATGTGTGCATTAAAACACGTGCTTAACGGTGAAGGAAAACATTGTGGGAAACCGGCATGTCATAGAACCTAAAAGTTCGAAAACATGTGTCGAGTGCACGAAAGGAGCTTCTTCGAGGCGCACTTGAAATCATTTCACCACACTGGTTCGAATGAAATAGTGACACGAAACGAAGAAGAAGATCAAAGACATTATAACGGTTTTATAAGTAATAGTAAAAAAAACACAATTTTTTTTTTTGGATTTACACATAAAATTTTCACTTATTACCTACTTTGTATTTATTTTATAGAATAACCACACATTGAACACTTATTTTCGACGCATTAATTTTGAAAAAAAATTTAAACTCAGTCCTTTTTTTCAAAAAATCACAAAGACGTAGGACATGCTTCTACGATTACAGTCGAAACAGCTATAGCAATTTTCCAAATTTTTTATCTGATAATATTGAATTCGTGATGAACTGCCAATTATTCATCATCTTTGCGCTAGGATCTTGCCAGGTGCGGACTAAGGACTAAAGGGGTATCCAGAGCTCAAAATCTAAATCCAAAAAAAAAAACTCTAGTTTTTATGAGACAGAGGTGGGTGGTACTGAGAGATGATGGCATTGCAAATTCGAATTAGTTTTTTTAAAATTCGATTTTAAATTGCCCATCAATGGGACAACGTAGGCTAAAAAATATATATTTAAAAACAATATATTTTATTAGCTGCATGTGTATATTATTTATTCCACAGTGTTACATATTGCGGTTTTGGTAGATTTAAATTGTTATAAACTGAGAAAGTTTACAGCAAAAAAAACACAAGTTTTTAATTACCAAAAAACTTAAATGGGTAATAAGTTGTATCTGTACAGTCAGAACTTAAATAATCAAAACAATGATGCGTACCGATTGATGATAATTTTTTAATTATTTTATTTTTGTAGGTTAACTTTAATTTTACAATTTATTTAATTTGCCAATTAATAGTAATTATAGTGCCTAAACTACCCACTCAGTCTTTTATCTATCCAATAATTAACAACTGGGCGATTCTATAAAAGAAATCGAGCCCCCTTTACTGTAGCCCTAAATCCGTCCCTGCACAGTCCGTTAAACAAATAATTAATGTTAACAGAAACTATTACACTCTTACTTCTAACGGATCAAACCAATAAGTTCAGAGAACCTTCCAAAACATATGATAGATCTATTCTTTCAATTTGTCGCCATGACAAATGGTTTTTAGGGTTCCATAAAAAAGAGTGAAGGACCGAAGTTCGTAATTTGAACAAGGTTTTATTAAAACATACTACGACTGACTTCAATTGGACTGTTCTAGTGATCGTAAACACCACTGAATAGTCACAGGGAAGCAAATAAGTTATTTTGATTTCAAAACCGAAGTACTGAACCGATTTTCATGTTTTTTTTTTTTAATTTGGTTTATAAACGACAAAGTTCTAAGAAAACAAACATAAAATCATTTTTTTTACTTCCCATGTATGTACAGTCAGCTGCACAGACAGTATACACTCCCAAGATTTATACATTTATATTAAGGGGCATCCTCAAATCCGAATTCCATACAAAAATGTTTCGGACAAATACTTAAAAAGTACGCTGTATTATAGTAATTTCTTCACACTATTCGTTTAGTCCATGTTTTTTGATTTCGTGAACAAAAAAAGTGAAAGGTTTCATACTTTAATTTAGATTTTATACGTGTTTTAAGTTAGTAGGGTTAATTTTAAAACACGTATAAAAAATCTGAATTAAAGTATGAAACCTTTCACTTTTTTTGTTGACGAAATCAAAAAACATGGACAAAACGAATAGTGTGAAGAAATTACTATAATACGGCGTACTTTTTGAGTATTTGTCCGAAACATTTTTGTATGGACATAGCATAAAGTTAAACTTTACGGTAATTAGAAGTGAAAAATATTTAATATTCCCGGAAACAACTTAAAGGTATATTAAATTTAATAATAACTGATATTTTTATGCGATTAATATTCATTTATAATTGTACGGAACCAAGAATTTGTCTTACATCAATTCATTGTTTTTTAAATGATTCATAATCTGGACACACAGATTAATAACGTGTTTCTATGGAACACCAAGATAGACAGTATCAAAGCAAAATGGAGAAAAAAATCAGACACCCCGTTAATAAAAATGAAATACCTATATTATCTGCATTTTCAAATATTTTTGCGTATGGAAAACCTAAATAGACAGTTTTAAAGCATGATGGAGGCAAAAACAGGACAAAACATTTTCAGACACTATTAATAATATTAGAAATATCTCCATTTTCTAATCATTTTAGGTTACATTTCTCCATAAAGTTTTAGTAACACTGAAAAAGCCTAGTTATTTTAACGTATACAATTTTTCAATCCCTGTTGTTTATCTTTATCGAAATTTAGCCTCGGACGAAAAGGTACTTGAACTCGGCTAAAATCAGCCAACTTTTTGACGCGTTTTTGGTATACTACGTCATCATTCTATACCTTAATACTCCATGTATGGACATTGTTTAACTGGCGCTTACCCATAGTTTACTGTTAGAAGGTTCTCAATTCATGTTTTTTTTTTATTGATTTGAAAAATAATAATTAAACAGTTTAAAAGCTTAGTTTTGAAATTAAAAAAAAAAGCTGAAAAAAATGTCAATTTAGTAAACATTTTTTTTCGTGTTTTGTAAATTTCTTGAAGTTTTTTTTTTGGGAAATTTCACACAACGCCATCTAGCCCCAAACTAAGCAGAGCTTGTACTATGGGAACCAGATGGCTGATAGAATTAGAATATTTACATACTTTTTTGAATGAATGAATGAATAAATGAATGAATGAAAGAATGAATTATTTATTTGTCTCTCTCTCTGGTTAGATTACAGACTGGTCTTATGAATTTAGGTTTAAGGTAGAGTCTCACATACTTCACTGTAGAATACAGTATACAATTTTTTTCTTAATTTATAGTTATGGCTTAAGTTGCTCATAATCTCGATCTCGATCAATGTATCTAAAAATACCATAAAATTTCAGTTTGAATAACAATGTCCAGTAAAATAATCCCATTTTATTTTATTTTAACTAAATAAAACATAGAAAACACCCAGACTCAGGACAAACACCGATGTTTATCACACAATTTTTGTCTGAAGCGGGCATACACTCGACCATCATCGTCGTTAATATCTCACCTTATTTCCTATATTATTATAAGTATTGAAATCACACACAAAACTTTTTTTTCGATGAGCTCACTTTGAATTTTTTTCCAATACTAAAAGTTTCTCTCTGAAACAAATTTAAAAGGTACTTAGTAAAATTAATATACATTTAAACATAGATTATCATAATATATCTAAATCAAAATATCTTCAAATATTATCTTTGAAATCGACTACTTACAGGACTGTTCTATTTAAAGGTTCTTGCACACTGGATGGAAAACTTCGATTCGATATTTCATAAGCCAAGTCATACTTAATCTGACACATGAAAAAAAAACCCAAAACCAAGGTGTTTTTGAATGATTTTTTTTTCGATTTTCTCCTAATTGGCATTAAATATATTATTTATTTTGACACCATTCGCATGCTTTTTCGTAAGCCACATATATAAATAATTTAGGTATAGGGTAAGTCCGGGGTAGATGGCCCTACTAACTTTGAAGACCTAAATTTGGAATAAATTTAATGATTTAAACCACCATTTTGATTAAAAACAAAACTTAAACTATCCATCTTACTATATTAATATAATAATCAATCTCAAAATCAACAGATATGGCACTGTTGACTATTTAAAAAAAAATACAATTGGCTATCTCTCCCAGAGTGTCCGGGAGTGATAGCCATAGGGCTTTGGGGGAGATGGCCAGTTGTTTTCTTGCCCTTTCCTTTGCCCTCAGGGTATTTTAATTCATTTTTTCTTATTACCACAGTTAGAACACAACATGTCATCGTATTCAGTACAATTTCCGTGGACCCAGGGCAAACATAATTTTAAATTTCAGCCAGTCTTCATCGAGTTGGGTTCTGTAGTAATTTTCACCACAACCTCTGTCAACCGCTTCCTCTCCGTCTTTATTTCCACTTTCAGCAGTATCACCCAAAACCAGAATTTCTTTGCAACTTCTGTCTGAGATCCTGCGAATAGTTTTAAGTTTCCTAGAAGTATTTTATTTGGCCTTGTACTTTGTCCAAAGCATTTTTAAGGTCTCCTTCAATTCAATTACCTCTAGTTGAATGCCTGCCTTCCGGACATAGAGTTTGGCATCTGTAAAAACCCTTTTTTGTTATATGTTGGTCTTGAAATAACTTCATATTTTAAGGCCATCTTCCCCAGAAACAACATGGTCATCTATCCCAATTTCATGGGGGAGATGGCCATACCTGTTTCTAAATTTATTTTATCACCCTCATGGTTCATTTTGAGGTTAGAATATGAGGCAAGTTATTTACCTTACGATAACATCACAAAAAGAAGCCTAATTCTAAAAAAAAATCTGTGACCACATAATATGGCAACCCCTTATCTTATATTACATGAGTGTTGAAAAAACTAAGTGATTTTACTCATTTAAAACTAAAATTACGCGCAAAAATCACTCTGATACTGGTTGTTGGCTGGAAGGCGAAGCAAACTATACTGTCATTAACGTCATCTACCTGTTATAAGTTGTTTTTTTTTCACCTGGTCTTCTCTCCCTTACGGCCATCTACCCCGGAATTACCCTATGATAAATATATGAAAAAAAATCCCAAAATTTTATATTCAATGCCGTTTAGAATAAGATCGAAAAAGAACATTCAAAAACAGCTTATTTGTATTGGGTTTTTTTATATTAGCGAATAAAATAAATGTTTCCAAACATTTTACAAGATAAAAGACCAATTTTTTTTCCATAACCTTCATGCCTATCGGTTTTTAAAACAGAGCATTTTGGCCTACCGTCACAGATTACAATGTAGCGACGACTGGTTATGGTAGCCCTTTATGAGGATATGTGAATCTGTCAGAAATGACAGTTGCCGAATTGTAAGACAGTGATAGCGCAATTAGACACCTTACTCCGAGGTAAGAGGTTAGATATAGATTTTTGTCGCTCAAAAGTAATGGACAAATGATAAAACATCGTATTGCTTGAAAAGTATTGAATTTATAAAAAAATCCTTTTACATTTATCTTAGTTCTGTGATTACTCACTCAATAGTATAAAAATAAATCGTAAATATTCTCTAAATTCGGAGGATGGATGTAAATCAGATTTTAAGAGGGCCTATTTCAAAAAATAAATCTATCGAGTATTATTAAGTTTCACCAATCGTGTTTCTGTCTTACATTTATTTATATTATATCCTCAAGTAATCACTGTATTAACATCAAGTTTGTAAACTGTACCGTTACTGAGTAAGAATGAAACGCAGCGGCTCCAAATTTTCACATAGCCTCTTAAAGCTGTATCTCGTATTTCTACTTTTACTAATAAGGCTTGAAAAACGCACGCGGCCATTTCTGCAGTGTGAAGGAGGCTTTAACACTTAGGACACAAAATAATTCAATAATTCTCAGAAACGATTGGATTAGATTATCGAAATATCCGTCTACAAGTAATGCAATTTAAAGATTAATTAATCAAGATTTAATAATAATAACTATCTAGAAATAATTTCGATTCAACACTTATAACAGAGTTTTCTAGAAAAAAATACATTGTTTAAACGTCTTTCATATTATGCTGTCAATAGTAGTTAATCACAGAATTTTTACCAAAATCGGTTCAGTGGTACAGTTTTAAAATCAAAATAACTGACAAAATTACGTATTTTGCTTCCTTGTGACTTGTCAGTGGTGCCTACGGTCACTAGAACAGTCCGATTGAAGTCGGTTGTTTTTGTAAAACCTTGATTGTTAAAAAGGTCTTGTATTTATTTGTAACATAAACGGAATTGTTAGTCAACAATTATTTTTAAATGCTAATATCATAGCAGAATAACGGTGTTCCTATAGAACACCAAAATGGATGCGGTATATAGGACCGAACATTTATTGACAGGGTTGTCAATAAAAATGTAATATCTCTATTTTTAAATAATGTTTATTACTTTTAACTATGTAGCTTTATTGACAATGAAATAACCTTGTAGTTTTAACATATTATAATAGTTATTTAGCCCTGTTACTTCTCCTTTTCGAAAATAAGCATCGGACCAAAATGTTTAAGTAGAAGTTATTTTCATACTTTCATAGTTTATTGTTCTCTTTTGCATACAGATGGAATACAACTTAGGTGTAAATATATAATAAAAAATAAACCCTGTCAGGGCGCAACAACTTTGAGTTCATTTTTATATTTAGCAGGTACTTTACTTACATAATATTCGATTGTAGGCTCGTTAGTGTACCTATTACATACGGAACGTTTTCGAATTTAAAATATTATGATGTCATCAATCTAATATACCATAAGTATGTCAAACTAAATATTTATCAAGGAATCAGTCAAGAACAATAATTGTCAATATAAATCAATAGTTATGATAATTATATATTTGAATAAAATACAATGTCAATAAAGAGGTTAGCTAATGTGGCTCCCTTTTATTGGTCGCATTTTCAATGTACTACATTGTGTTTCTATACTTTAATACTTCTGTGTCTAATATTTATAAAAAAAAAACTCACCTATACAGAGTCAAAATCAACAAAACACTGCATTAATCTTACCTTACCGTGAAAACTATTTTAATATAATTTACCATGCTGATTAAGGTAATTACAGCCATTTTACCGGAACATTTACCCGACAACGCTAAACACAAAGGATGAGTATTCATATTTATTTCCTTCTATATGCATTAACTAACCGACCCGCGTGCGACTTCGTCACCCGTGGAATAATTGTTTTTTTTTTTTTTTTTGCTTTCGAAGAACCTTAGTTCTTCGGTTTTGGCTTCACATCAAAGGTATATAGCCAGTGTCAAGTATTTGGAGAGATTATTTTGTCTTAAGTCAGAGTCGATAAGTCAAGTCATGCCCCTGTAAAGTAGTGGTGGTTGCGACTTTACTAGAGGCTTCTATGGAGTTTTGGAGGCAACACGAAAAGTCACGTTTTACAGCATTACACTATTCACCAACACTCATACACGTTCACGAGCACTTAATGGATAAAAAACCACCGTTTTTACACTTAAACACTCAAAGTTATACAAGTTTTGTCAATTAATTCAATGCCGCCAATGCGCCACTTTTCATGTTCCCGCCAATTCTCCGGAATAATTGTTAATTGTCGATGTTGTTTGTTCCACCCGCGTAAGAACTGTCACAGAAAAGCAAAGTGGCAGTACTAAGCAAGTCAATCAATACTTGCACATTTTCAAACCCTCTTTTACCCACTCAAACATTGAATTTAGTGGAAAACTGAAAAACATGGCGGTACTTATCTTCGGAGATTATAAAAATGTGACTTTCAATTAGATATTGTAAATACCTGAGGAGACAGGTTCATCCAACTTCTGGTCTAACACCTTTATACTTACTTTTACATCTTTTAACCTAATTTTGAAAATCGGTGGAACTAATAGTAATAGTAATATTTAATAGTAATATTTTTATTGAGACATAATAAGATTTACAAAGACTTTTTGAATCCACAGGTTCCCAAACTAGCAAAATGCTGTATTTCAGGAACCTGAGTCTTCTCCTTATTTTATAACAATTTAATGTATGTCTTCAAAACTAAAAAATACTTTATATTTAAACTAACTGTACAGGGACTTAGTTAGACACGTCTGCACTGTGCAGGGGTCCGGGGGAGAAGGGGATTCTTCAATCGGACTGTTCTAGTGACCGTAAACACCACTGACAAGTGGAACCACAGGGAAGCAAAATACGTAATTTAGTTTACTTGGATGACGTCACTTTTTCAGTTATTTTGATTTCAAAACTAAAGAACTGAACCGATTTTCATGAAATTTCTATGAGATAAATATATATATTTTCAAATATTTCAGACTTTTTCAAAAGGGTTTATTACCAAGAAAGTTTTGAGGTACATTACGGCCGACGTATCTTGGCGAGTCTGGACATAGGCTATGCGAACTTTAGCGCATGAAAACACGCAATAGAATACTGTTGATGCCAATTTATTTTTATAAATCATCTGGCATAAGCCCGCGCTTTCGCCCGCGTTTATATATTATACATATAAATCAATGTAATACGTGTGTACATGCGCTAAAGTTCGCCTATGTTCAGACTCGCCAAGATACGTCGGCCGTATTGTAACAAACCTAAAAAAAAACATTTAACCGAATTGATTACCTCCTACTTTTTGAAGTCAGTTGATTATGCTCCTCCCCTTTCCAAAATAGGTAAAATTTCATTGGCCAATTAATAATCTATAAAAATAATCCGATTGGTAAATGATTACGAAAGTTCTCCGAACTTCATATTAGTTACGATTACTTTTTAATATGATAATTATGATAAATTGATAATTTTATGGGACTGTTAAGGATACATGCTTGAACTTGACATTACACTAAAGCATCGATGACACACGGCTTTTTTACACGCTACAAGCCAGCGACTTTTCAGCGACAGCATGTAGTCGCCCAGTGTCATCGGCGTTTTTACAATCTGCTTGTTGACAATCGGCTTGTAAAAATCTATGAAATAAGTATAAGCTGGGCTAATTTACACGCCATACGCTGGCGAGTAAGAGGACGTCGTGGCCGAGTGGATGAGGCCCTTGCCTTGCGATCCGATGGTCGCGGGTTCGAATAAACCACCCATCCACCCTCCCGGGTGGCAGTCATGCGTAAATGTTTTTTTTTTCGGTCGAAAAAATCTATGTATGTATCCCACGTTCTCGCAACGGCGAAGGAAAACATCGTGAGGAATCCGGCATGTCGTAGAACCAAAAGTTCGAAAACATGTGTCGAGTGCACGAAAGGAGCCTCTTCGAGTCGCACTTGAAATCCTTTCACCACACTGGTTCGAAAGAACTTGTGACTCGATAAGAAGATTTGTTTTATTAGCCTATGTCGTCCCATTTTTGGACAAAGGTATATTATTTATGTATTTCTATTATTGTGTATCAAATAATTTAGATTGGCAAAAACGCGTAAATTTCATTACTTTATCATAAAATCTATTGAGTAATCTAAAATCTAACATTTACCATCTAATTGGATTTAGATTGGCGAGCATTTTTTTGCGTATCTAGATTTTTAGATACATCGACCGTTGAAATTTTTGTATTTTTACAAGAATAATACATCAAGTAGGTACTTAGGTATAATTGTAAAATCTATACATATAATAAAGCAGAAGACCCCGAATTTCTGTACATATGTTTTTTTTGACGGAAACGCGTTCAGACGATATTAATAAACATGCCCCAAAATTTTTTTTTTGATTGGAAGACTTTGTTTGTTTGTTTGTGGGTTTGTGTGTTCGTCCATCACGTAAAAACTACCCAACGGTTTTGACTGAAACTTTAAATCATAGCTACAAAGCTTGAAATGGTTATAGGCTATATAATATTACGCTAAATATCTTCAGAGGGTAGATATAGAAGTTAAAAGTTTGTATGGAAACAGTTTTTTTTATGAGTGTATCTATCTCAAACTTTGGAATTATGTTCTCCAAAACAAATAATAAGATACGGGTTTCATCGATTTTCAAATTTATAGTTAAAAGATGTGAAAGTACGGAATGAAGGAGTTATTGGACCTAAATTTGAATGAGTCTGTCTCCTCAAGAATACACAATATCTCATTAAAAGTTGCATTTTTATGATTTCCGAAGATAAGTACCGCCATGTTTTTCAGTTATCTACTAAATTCAATGTTTGAGTGGGTAAAAAGGGGGATTGAAAATGTGCAAGTATTGATTGACTTGCTTAGTACTGACACTTTGCTATTCCGTGACATTTCTTTCGCGGGTGAAAGAAACAAAATCGACAAAATAAACAACTCTTCCACGGGTGACGAAGTCGCACGCGGGTACAGCTAGTCTTAAATAAATCTATCTATCCATTTGACTTTTGTTCTTATGAATATTATATGGACAACGCTTTCTCGCCCCAAACGAAATAATAACCTATTAGTTTCCTACTTAATATTACTTTTGAAAGCAAATAAGTTTGAGCGAAATTTCCCAGTTTTTATATATTAGTCTGATTGCGGTTTCAGATTAGCGGATTTACTGAGCGGATACGCCGCTCGTGTTCTTTTTTGCAGCGCGTGTAGGCGCGACAAGGCGCCAGAGACACCTCATGCGACTGACACTCGCTACGCTAGAAAAAACTAAGTGGAAACGCCTGTATAAGCGCGTATAAGTGTAGACATGGACATAGACATTTAATTATATGCTTCAATGTGGTACTTATGGTAAGGTGTTTACACAAATAGATAGCTCAGCACATTCTCCTTCCTGGCATGCAAATATTGTTTCACTTATATATCATTCTAAGTTTCGAATTAATTTATACATATAAATTACAAATATTCTTAGAATCTCATCTCACACATCTGCGGAACGTACGGCGCCGATCGTTCAGTTGAATACGCTCGCAGTGTTTTTCAAGTTCCCTATGATACATCAGAGAGGACGTGGTGGCGGAGTGGATGAGGCCCTTGCCTTGCGATCTGATGGTCGCGGGTTCGAATCCCGGTAGCAGTCATGCGTCAATGGTTTTTTCAGTCGAAAAAATCTATGTATGCATCCCACGTTCTCGCAACGGTGAAGGAAAACATCGTGAGGAAACCGGCATGTCGTAGAACCTAAAAGTTCGAAAACATGTGTCGAGTGCACGAAAAGAAGCCTCTTCGAGGCGCGCTTGAAATCCTTTCACCACACTGGTTCGAAGGAACTAGTGACACGATAAGAAGAAGACTGTATACATAGCATAAAGTTAAAAAATCTATGTATGCATCCCACGTTCTCGCAACGGTGAAGGAAAACATCGTTAGGAAACCGGCACGTCAAAGGATAGAAAAAAAAATGTTGTATGGCATGTGACATCCACCAATCCGCATTGGGTCCGCGTGGTGGATTAAGACCCATTCGCTCTCTTGCCGAGAGTAGGCCCGAGTCCCAGCAGTGGGAACATTATAGGCTGATTATGCTATTACACATGAGCCGAAATAACGTCATGTTCCCGAGCGAAAATTTCAGCCAAAACGCATTCAATGTATACACATCACGCGACGCGTTCACGCGTTATGCGACCGAAACTAGTCCCGACACCGTCTGACAACGACACCACGTAATTTTCTGTTAGCGCACTGAAGAAGACGCCGCGTTTCTGAGCGTTTGATTTGTCCTACCAACGGAATATTACGACCGAAGCTTCAGCCGCTGAACTTTCGACGCCAGACGTTCCGCAGATGTGTCGTTACACTAACGTGCGACAACGCCGCGCTAACGCCGCGAGAAACGCCCGTAACAGCGCCACAAAAATACGCTATTCTAAAACCGAACTTAGTATATTTTACGAACTTATCGTATATAATCAGTCATTACCAGATTTTTATCAAAATTATAACTAATTCGCGTCGTCTAACAAGAATTTTTTAGTCGCTACATTATCTTTGCCAATCTATGATAGCTTGTCTATAGATTGTCGATAAAAAAAACAACGCCCACTTATTGCGAATACGCCTCTTAAAAAATCTATTATAATTGGACTGTTTTAATGATCGTAATCACCACGCAATTTAGTTTTTTTTTTTTTTTAACATTCACACACTCACACCCTTGCACTAGGATTCCCTGTGTCGCAGGTGGCATGGACATACAACACATCACAACATCCAAGACCCGAGAACAAACATTTGTATTCGTCACAAATATTTTCCCCGGCCGGGGATCGAACCCGGAACACCAAGCTTCGTAGGCAGGGTCACTACCAACTAAGCCACGGTGTCGTCACCGTTACTAACACACCGTTACGTAACGGTTACATATTTCTGCCTTTTGGGGTTGAAACATTGGGTCCGTGGGGCTCGGACGCTTTGCTCTTGTACAAGGAGCTAGCAAAGCGGCTGATAGATAAATCAAACGACCAAAGGGCTGGCGCTTACCTCGGTCAAAGGATTAGCATCGCTATTCAACGAGGTAACGTCGCCAGCTTTTTGGGTACTTTGCCCGTGGACAGTGACCTAAATTATGTGTTTTATTTGTAATTTTAGATATTTTTATACTTATTTTTATTATTTTTATACTTATTCAAGTAATTTTAGTTTTATTGTGTTTTAGCATTAAGTTAGTAATTAGTTGTGTAAATAAATGATATACCTAAATAATGTTTGTAAATTTCACACAACCTCTTTTAATCTATTATTATTATTTATTATTTATTTATCTATGGTTTATGGTACATAATATTACTTTTTTTCTTCGGTTTTGGCTTCACATCAAAGGTATACAGCCAGTGTCAAGTAATTGGAGAGATTATTTTGTCAAGTCAGAGTCGATAAGTCAAGTCATGCCCCTGTAAAGTAGTGGTGGTTGCGACTTTACTAGAGGCTTCTATGGAGTTTTGGAGGCAACACAAAAGTCACGTTTTACAGCATTACACTATTCACCAACACTCATACACGTTCACGAGCATAATGGATAAAAAACCACCGTTTTTACACTTAAACACTCAAAGTTATACAAGTTTTGTCAATTAATTTAATGCCGCCAATGCGCCATTTTTCATGTTCCCGCCAAAACTCCCATAATATTACTTATTCTTTGCCCAAACTAAGTGTATGGGAACCAGATAACTGATACAATACTTATTTAGTTTTATACTTTTTTATGAAAACTTATAGGTACAGGACCCTAAATTCAACGATAAGCGGGTAGTGGATGGTGGGTCTGGTCGTGACCACCCCAGAAAATAAAAGATTTTTTTTTATTACAGTATAATATATTTGTTTGGCATTCTGGCATTTTAAGGGTTGTGGTGAATAACAGTACTGTTTAGGTTTCCGATATTAAAAACAATTCAGTATTATTTGAAGAAATGGAATCATTGTAGTTAAAAGTATCATAAGGGGTGTTAATTTTTGAAGGATTTCATAAATTGTACTGTAATAAAAAAGTTTTCTTTTTTTTCTTTAATTTCTCGAGTAGAGACACGATCACGCTGGGACACGCTGTATAGACTTTGGACAAACACTGATATTCATCACACAAAAATTTTGCTACGTGAAATCTACTAAGCCTCTACGATCCTACGAAACGTCGAGGAATCCTCTACGCTGCTACGCGACGTCTACGAATCCTCTACACTGCTACAATACGTCATCGAAACTTCTACGCTGCTACGCGACGACGTCTACGCGACCTGGTTTGCACCCAAAAAACACTTTTGCCCTATGTTACATAAATAATATTAGTAAATGATTTCTCAAATCACATTTTTTTATATAAAAGAAATTTCTACGAATAATAAAATGAAAAGAGAGAAAATACACGTTAATTTTTTACAAAAAAAAAATACCGACCTCAAAGAAAGCAAAACACGCAATTTCGTTTACTCGAATAATGGCGCCTTCAAATTAGAAGCGTGGGAAAGCTTGTACTAATAGTTCTAAAAATACTTAAAGTTGATACAGTGATTCTAATTTAAAATAAGACCACAATGTACCTGTACGCAAATAAAGATTAATTCATTCATTCATTCATACTAGTTTTCATACAATATCTAGACGTGCAGTTGAAGCGCCACTGTGGCGCTGCTACTAGTTTTCAAACAATTTCGATTTAGTTTAAGATTAGTATACAAATATTGCATAGCATATAAGATAAGAAAAAATGTAACGCCACTATTTCAAGATAGTGGCGCTTCAACTGCTCTCTCTCTAATTTGAACTTGGGTTAACTCAAAATGGACGCTGAACACGCCGATCGCTTTATTTAAATTTGCTAACATTACCAAACACACTTCCTGTATTTAGTGACCAGCCGGACATTGGACTGTACGAATCCGAGAACAAACTTTCAAGACAAAAAGTCTCTAGTACTAAGATTCGATCCACCGCCCTGCTGATTATCAGTCAGGCATACCACACATCGACCACCGATTCAATTAGTTAAATGACGAATTTGACGCACCGTATCTCGCAATATAATGACCATGACACAACTCTAATTTGAAGGCGACAATTTCAGTTGGTACCTATTTTAGAAGCCAATGTCGGAGCTACCAAGCCGCCTAGAGTCCCCGAAATTGCGTAGAAATCACTGATAAAGATGTGACTATTAAATAGATTAAATATTTTGATATTAAGCATAGATATTAAATCTTTGAATAGGCGACAATACGGTAACGGTTTTGATAAAGTTCATGATTTTATGGCTATTTTGTATTTAAATAACGCCTTTTTTGTTTCTTTACCTTAGGAAGGTGTCCCCTGCAGGATACCGTCTAGATAGGTACACAACAACAACACATTGCCTGATATTGTCTCAAACCAGTAATGTGTTAGGATTACTATGTTCCTGTTGGAAGAGCACTATAGTTAGTAAAATTACTGGGTTTTCAAGACTATAAAAATGCCTTGTGATATCGACACGAGCCTTTCATCTCGATATCATACGAGCCATCTCAATATCACACGAGCCTTTCATCTCGATATCACACGAGCCATCTCAATATCACACGAGCCTTTGATCTCGGTATCACACGAGCTAAGTCGATATCACACGAGCCTTTCGTCTTGATATCACACGAGCCTTTCATCTCGATATCATACGAGCCATCTCAATATCACACGAGCCTTTCATCTCGATATCATACGAGCCATCTCAATATCACACGAGCCTTTCGTCTTGATATCACACGAGCCTTTCATCTCGATATCATACGAGCCATCTCAATATCACACGAGCCTTTCATCTCGATATCATACGAGCCATCTCAATATCACACGAGCCTTTCATCTCGATATCATACGAGCCATCTCAATATCACACGAGCCTTTCATCTCGATATCATACGAGCCATCTCAATATCACACGAGCCTTTCATCTCGATATCATACGAGCCATCTCAATATCACACGAGCCTTTCATCTCGATATCATACGAGCCATCTCAATATCACACGAGCCTTTCATCTCGATATCATACGAGCCATCTCAATATCACACGAGCCTTTCATCTCGATATCATACGAGCCATCTCAATATCACACGAGCCTTTCATCTCGATATCATACGAGCCATCTCAATATCACACGAGCCTTTGATCTCGGTATCACACGAGCCATGTCGATATCACACGAGCCTTTCGTCTCGATATCACACGAGCAAAGTCACTTGTCAAAACTGTTTTAAAAAAAAAATCGAAACAATTATGAGTTATCGTTTAAAAATTTGATTGACAAGTTAGATTATAGATTGTTAGAACAAAGGCGCCAACATTCTTGTAAAAGTATTTAAGAAGCATTCTATTGTTTTAGTAATCACCTTTTTGGTTTTTGGTTGTTTATATTGTAAACAATCATTACTTATCTATAATATGTAATAAATAAAAAAAAAAAGTTAAGAAATTTTCAGTATTCAGTATTTATTTGCAATATTGGGCAGGTTACATTTTAGGTCTAGGTAGGTCAAATAAATAAAGTACAGCTACACAATATTACCCGGATAGGGTGTTGCAAATGATAGAGACGGGCCAATATTTTTAACTATATTGTTAAGTCACTAAATGAATCGTTTATAATTTAGTTTAAGGGCGCCTTTATAATCAGAGGCGTGAGGAAGCACAACTGTGGCGCCACTGTGGTGCTTCTACTAGTTTTTATACAATATACAGAACTCCAATTATCCGAACTCCGACTATCCGAATCGCCGATTATCCGAATCACAAACAAGTCTTGACTTGACTTGTCTTAACTTGCCGTTGTGCGGAGATGTTTAAAAAACAATGATTTTTATTTCTAAACTTGTACATAAGTACATTTTATTTATATTTAAAACATGTGAAAATTTCATGTTTCTTTCATTTAATTTAATAAAAAAATATTGCAATATCAAAACGTAGCTTTTATTCTCTCCAATGGCAATTTTTTTTAAAAAAATCCGATTATCCGAATATTTGATTATCCGAATGGGTCCCGGTCCCCATTAATTCGGATAATTGGAGTTCTACTGCTCAAATTTATTTTTGATTGAGTTCAAATTTATTTTTGATTGAGTCCGAGGGGAGTCTCTGTGACCTCGCCATACAGGCTCATTAGAGACCTAGTGCGAGGAACAATGCTTCATTAGGTACAAATTCATAAATACATAGGTAATAATAATAACAGCATTTTCTGTGTACCGTTAAGGTTTTTATGTAAACAATAAAATTTATTTTATTTATTTATTTTATTTTAATACCTAGACGCGCAGGTGCAGTACCACTATCGATATCGTGGCATAATGACGCGTCTAGATATTGTATGAAAACTAGTAGAAGCACCACAGTGGCGCCACAGTGGCGCTTCCTCACGTCTCTAATTTGAAGGCGCCCTTAGCGTTTAGTTGTGTAAATAAATAATTATAGCTATTTTTTTTAAATTAACCTACATGGTTGTTATATAAATAAATTCAAAAAAAAATATATAATTTTAAGCAATATTAATAAAAGGCTAGCACCTGACTGACAGACAACGTACAAACCACTGAACGTAGAGACTTGAAATTTGGAGGATATGTTCGTCGAGAGCTAAAATAAATACATACTAAGACAGGAATTTAAAATATTCGCAATCCAAAGGGTCCAAAGTTTAAAGTTTTTTCATAAATGCCGTATTTTAAAAACTACCGATTTTAGAAACTTGAAAATTGGCAAGTAGTCCCATCAATCTATAAGTATAAAAGCTAACTAACTGACTGACAGCAACGTACATGCCAAATCACTGAACGTAGAGACTTGAAACTTGGAGGTTGTATTCGTCAAGAGCTGAAAGTGCTAAGAAAAGCTAAGAGAGGAATTTTAAAAATACGCAACGCAAACGATGTTGCGGGTGTCAGCTAGTCGATATTATAATCGTAATTCAACTAATATGAGTATAAGATAAGAAATGTAGATTAAAATCTATAAATCACGTTTTTTGTTTTTGATATATCTCGCTTCCTTTACGAGATATAGTGGTTATGAATTTAGAATACATTAGTTATTCGTAGACTTTCGCGGATATATTTCGGGTATTTACGCGCTCACCTCGTCAGACGTTTCGACTGTATTGCAACAGCCGTGGTCACGGGTTGATTGAGTCAACCCATGACCACGGCTGTTGCAGTACAGTCGACACAAAAACATACGAGGTGAGCGCGATAAATACCCGTTATAATCAAATAACTATGTTTAGAATACATTGTACGCGCGATGCGAGCTACCCGGACAGTTACAACCGGATAGCGCATCGGAGAGTGCGAGACTTGCAAATTGCGAGATTCCACCCGGAACAGACAGACAGACAGATAAGAAAGTGACTTGATATAAATATGGTAAAATAAAAATAATTTCAAGTCACTTAAAAGCTCATTCGCATGAACGGTTTTTTAACGAGCGTTAAAAATCCGTTCAAATTGAAAAAATGCATTTCCAAGTAGCTGTTTGCACGTCAGCGCATTCAAAACGCGCAAAATGCTTTGGTTCTGTTTGAACGTATTTTTAACGCGCGTTAATAGTAGATTATGCACTAAGGGGATAAAGCAGTGTCTTATGTCGCGGGTGGCATATTGAACCCTGAGCTAACGAGGGACTCAGTTAACTCCTGAGCGGAGCGAGGGAGTTATGTAGAGTCCTGAGTGACGCGAGGGGTTCAAGCTGCCCAAGACGAAGACAGGCTTTATCCCAGAGGAGCATACTCCACTTTTCACACCTTCTGCGAGGCAATAAAAAGCCAGGGCTCCAGCAGCGAACATGCACCGTCTTTTGTTTCACAGTCTTTGAAGTCGCGCCTTTTTTCTTTTATTTTTTGAGTGGCCAGTTCGATTTTAGAACAAACCTTTTTAAAATGGCATATTCTCGTTCGTTCTTTTACTTAGAGTTTTCCTCGAGTTTCCACACGAATTTGACGTTCCAAATTCAAATCACATTACAACCCTTGGGCTTCATACAACATTACCTCCCTTGGTAGGTAATGCTTTGCTTTACCTTGATGATAGCATGATATTTAATTGGATATTGTCGAGCAGGTGGTGTGAAAAATAGCTTCCACTATTATTTATTTCTTTTATTAATATACCTTTACCCAAAAATGGGTGTCCCAAAGAAAATAATCATAAAGAAATTAAAGAAAAATAACGGGCAAATACGGCTTAATAATAATAATAATTAATATGCCTAGCGTCGTCATGAAACCGTTTAGGCTACACAAAAGAAAAAAAAACATTTATACAGTTGTTTCAATTCGACATGTCTAGTGGCAAGTGTGTTAAACTGACATGCCTGTCACGTGTTCGATTCGTCCGCTATGACAAGCATTTAAGTGATGAAAATCGGTGATAAAAAGTTGTAAAAAGGTTGGTTCGAAAATAGAACTGCCCACCATAAGCAGAACTCATAAAAAAAAAGAAAAAAGGCGCGATTTCAAATATTGTGAAACAAAAGACGGTGTTCGCTGCTGGAGCCCTGGCTTTATATTGCCTCGCAGAAGGTGTGAAAAGTAGAGTATGCTCCTCTGGGATAAAGCCTGTCTTCGTATTGGGTAGCTTGAACCCCTCGCGTAACTCAGGACTCTACATAACTGAGTCCCTCGTTAGCTCAGGGTTCAATATGCCACCCGCGACATAAGACACTGCTTTATCCCCTTAGTGCATAATCAACTATTCTTCAACGGGTGACGAAGTCGCACGCGGGTTAGCTACCTAAAATAAACTCACCGTGTAAATGTCCTTAGAAGTGAATTATATCCGTCCCACAGTTATTCAGAACAAAAAAATTCACTATTTTTTTTTATCGATCAACTGTTTTATTTTCTTACTGCAATAGGTAGTACCTACTCTCGCTGATAATGATAAACTGATAACATTTCTACATGTGTCATTAATTAAAATATTAAGTATCTGATAATGTATACAATCAGATATCAGCGATTGGATGGGTGACCGTAACGGGCACTTGCGAATTTGCTTCCGTACTTTGAAGAGTACGGTATTGTCAGTCCGGGATATAACAATACTAGCTGCTTTGTATCGGTATTCAACGTAGTAATAATTATTGGTATAATTTGACGCACTTTGCATATTTTTTTTTTACAAAACTAGTAGTTTATCGTAATTAAGGCTAATCCTCAAATCCAATTCCATACAAAATGTTTCGGACAAATACTCAAAAAGTACGCCGTATTATAATAATTTCTTCACACTATTCGTTTCGTCCATGTTTTCCGATTGTGTCAACATACAATTAGTAAGGTATACTTTACTACATACTTTAATTTAGATTTTACGTGTTTTTAACGTGTAAGGTTAATTTTAAAACACGTATAAAATCTAAATTAAGTATTTGTCCGAAACATTTTGTATGGAAATTTGCCTTGAGGCTTTGGCCTAGAATTCTGCCTGCTCATAAATCTCGTTCGCACATTTGTAAATTTTTGAAATATTATTTGACTGAGTATACATTTTACGGAATTTAGGGAAAAACAATTTTGCCCAAACTCCTTTGCTTATGTTAAACATATCAAACCACAAGCTGTTGCAAGCTTAAATTTCAAAAAACTGAAAACCCGACTGCAAAATAATTATGCATTCATTGTCAATTCATTATTACATATAACTTATATATATTTGTAATCTCCTTAAAAATACCTTCATTTTGATACCCTACTCGATAGTTTTGATCAACAAAAATTATAAACTTACTTACTTAGCTCCAAATTCCGCCATTTTGATTATTTTTTTTAAACACATCTAAGAACACTCGGGTGATTGAGACGAATCTAACGATACCTTAACTGTCAAAATCCATCCAGCCTTTTAGAAGATACGAGGTAACACAGAAATTTACATACATACATACATACAAGATACGCGCGAAAAACATAACCCTTCCTTGGCAGTCGGGTTTTACCGAATTGAGAACCTCCTGGATTTTTGGTCAGCAGTTGCAATCAGCAAGAAAGGCCACATTAATTACTATTTTTAATTTTATTACATTTGATACTTAGTAGGATTTAAAATGAATTTAACTAGTTTGTAAGGTTGGATTTAAGTTATCTAACTAAATGAATTGAAATAATAAATATACGATATTTTTTTCTAAATGTTCTTTATTAAAAACATGGCAACAATACTCTTATTTCTACGCTATTTGACTTTAGGCATACATTTGCATTTTTTAAAACTAATTTTGAATAATAGATGGCGTTAAAACGTAAGAAAAGCATTCTTAAATCAATTCAAAATTATTTTAGATCAAATTATTTAGTTAAAATTGATATTTTCAAACTAACTTTAATGATAGTGATAACATTTTAAAACTTATGCGTAGCAATTAAAATAAAATTTAATTGTAACATTTTCTAAGTAAAAGTTTAACAAAAACTAAAAAACGTATATTCTAAAAAATAACAATGTATTTATTATGTAAAACAAAAAAATAAATAAGGAAATTCACAATATTTAAACTGTATTTATATCAATCTTAAATCAAAACCAAAAATAACTTTTTGGTTTTGATTTGTACTGACTGAATGACTGACTGACTGACTGACTGACTGACTGACTAACTAACTAACTGACTGACTGACTACCTGACTGACAGACAACGCACAAGCTAAACCACTAAACGTGGGGACCGAAAATTTCGAGGGTATTTGAAGGGGTGTAAAAACGTACTAATGTCAGTTAAAAGCAGTTTTATTTCTGTTATAAATTATATTAAATGTATAATAAATAAATATGTCATTAAATACACAGAATATACATTATTAAAAAGCCACACTATTATTTTTAAAACGCAATGTATTCATTGTCTAAACATTCATTACAATTTGTACATTCATTATTTTTGCGGTGCTTAAAATTTTGACTGAAAGATCTCTATTAAACCTACTGTAGGTTCCTTCTTATTTTAGCAAACTGTCTAAATCGAGTCATAATATTTTTTTCCTTTCTAGTGATCTGTGACTTTTTCTAAATTTTCATTTTCTATGTATGCGTATTTACTGCGTGACATTTGCGTTTTCACTGTGTGTCACCTGAGTTTTCCCCGTGTGACACTTGCGTTTTGACTATGTGACACCTGCGTTTTTACTGTGTGACACCTGCGTTTTTAATGTGTGACATTTGCGTTTTTAAACTTAAAACTGCAACGTGACATCTGCGTTGTTTTTTCGTAATACCTGCGTTTTTACATTTAATACCTATAGTAGTTGGGCTTAAAAGGCCCAACCTTATTAAGGCCTAAATATTTGGCCTGTTCGTCTGTTAATTCCGTCAAATGCGCGTCAAACGTGGGTAGGTGTAGCGATGCAACGTACTCGTCCATTTTCTTTGGAAGAAGGTACACGTCAGCCTGTAGACAAAATTAAACTATTATTAGAAAATGTGTCATGATATTCTTGATGTAAAAACTTCTTTTGGTGCGCTGAGCACTTTATTTTGTGGGGTTTAATGAGGCTGAGCCATTTCAGCTATTTAACGCTCGTTTGGGTAAAGCCGGAAAAAAAATATTTGATGAATATTTCACTTCTGTCTTGTGAAGACATTGTTTTTTTTTATGTGTCATATGTGTTTTTTTTAACAGATCATGTTACATTACTGAACAGATAAACACCATATAAAATATTATAGGTAATTTAATTATTCTTACTATACTATGTTTTTTTTCACGTCATCTCTGCTGTTTTAACTGAAAAACAACCACATTTTTATACTTACCCACTGCGAGTCACCAGCTTACTCCGTGACATACGTGTTTTGAATTGTGACATTTTCATTTTTCGGCGTGACATTTACATTTCTTTATATTATATATTATTCACCTTGTATCTATGTTGTGGTGCGTTATACAACTCGATCAGCGCCAATGCCTGAGTCGCCGCCGTCACGGAGACGACGAACGAGGGTAGAGATGAGCAACATAAGTTGGCTAGACGACCTTCGGCTAGAAGCACTATACGCTTGCCGCTTGGCCATATGATGTGGTCTACCTATAGGACACAATAAAGCTTTAATTGACTAAGTTTACAAACGCCACATTGACAAGTCTAGTTATATCAAGGTTTTTTTTTTTTTGGAGTACCAATAAGCTTATGAGTCTTATAGTGGAATTTTATTATGAAATTTGATCAAAAAATAGATTACAAATGAGTCAGTGTCATGCAATAATTAAGGGTGCATTTCTACTACATTCTGTTATTATTACTAGTGTTATATGCATATTATAAAACAAAAACTTTAGTATTCCCAAGTCCGACGGTGAATAGTTACAGTCATAGGCATTTTTTTAAGAGACTTTTGAGTTTGTTGCATTGATATTCAGCATAATTAAGTACGTATTCTTGTACCACATAATATGCGAAAATAAAAATAAATTGATCGGTAGGCTTCTTCCTATACCTGCTAAGAGGAGAACAACTAACAAGTACAAGCCATTTAATTTTAACTTTGTATTTCCTGCGTATTTCTGCTTTAACTGCACACAGACAAAGCTTAAACATATTTTATGTGAACATAATATATGTGTTAATTTTCACACAACGCCATCTATATCTCCAAACTAAGCAGAGCTTGTACTATGGGAACCAGATAACTGATAGGATACATAAATACTTTCTATATGTAATTACATGCATAGAATACATAGAAGACACCCAGACTAAGAACAAAAACCGATTTTCATCACACAAATGTCCTAAAGTGGAAATCGAACCCGCGCCACCAGCATGGCAATCTAACAGTGCATTCCACCATCCGTGTCAACAAGCAACTGAAGTCATGCGAAGAATGATAGTGATAGTTACAGTGACCTGACTCCTGACGCGTTCCCAGAGCAGATCTGGCGTTCGTAGAGAGTGCACGTCGATCTCTGTATTGCTGTGTCCCATGTTACAGACGCAGCATCCGTTCTTCATCCGCTCCATGTGATCCCGTGTGACCACGCCTTTATTTCCCGTAGCTGTTATTACTATGTCCACTTGCCTTATCACCTGAAACCATGCTTATATTTTAAAAGCTATACATATGTGAGATGTTTGTTGCTCAATTACGCTTTAATACAGAACCAATTGAGCTGCTAGATAAAGCAATTATCTGCGGCAAGTGAAGAGCTGAAGATGAAGCTCAGTGGAGCACTTTGGGAGAGACCTACATCCAGCAACGCACTGCTATAAGTTGATGATGATAATAAATATAATGTTTTAAGCTGAAAATCGTCATGAGCGTTTTATTTTGAAAAAACGCGGGTTAATCCGCAGGCAGCTTTTCACGGAAACTTAAATAAATAGTAATAATAAAAAGCCGTTTATTTCCAACAATAATACTTTACAAAGAAAAAAAATATTATATAAAGAGTTTGTAATTTCAATACATATTTCTTCGTTATTATGTACGAGTTCTGTTTGTTATTTGGATACCCATCTAAGGGTGAAGGCCTCGTCCATCTGCTTCCATGCGTCTCTTTCATCGGCGAGTCTCGTCCAAGTAGGAATTGAATATGTACTCTAATTCGTTTAGCCTTTCTTCTTCAACGAGTGTTCTTACATATTATGTTTCTATGAATATGTAGTTTTTGATATTAGGTTATGGAGTTATATATAGAGGGTTTTGGTCGAGATTTTCTCCCGCGGGGACCAGCCGTATTGGGAGACATTTTTATATTAAATCTTGAGTTCGTGTAATTTTCTTGTGTGAGTCGCAAAGTGTTGCTTACAATTTTCGCGGAAACTTACCTCATTTAGTTTGACAACTCTAAAACCGTCCATTGCAGCTTGTAGTGCGCATATTGGGTCAATTTCTGTGACATACACCTTAAACAGATAACAGATATAAACAATAATTATAAAATAATGATAGGATGTCTAAATGAAAAAAACAGCCTAGTAATATTATGTTATTTATAACACATTTGCTCGTAAAGAGTCTATTATTGCACCAATTTCAATATCGTATTGTATCTCATAACGCACTAGTGCGGTAATGTAATTAAAAAAGGAAGGTTTATCAATGTTCTCCGTTTAAAACGAACGATACTTTTTTTTAATCTTAGCAAAGAGTTTTTATGTCAGAAAAGTGGTCAACATTTTTTGAATAAAATTAACTTTGGGAGATAAAATATAATAAATAAACATTCAATTCTTAAACAATAATTAATATAGACCATAAATTACAACCATTTAAATGTAACAAAACACAAAAATATTAATTTACTTTATTATAATACTGGCTGTTTTCTGCCTTTGCCTTAAAAAAAAGCGCTGCTGCGCGCGCATCGCTAATTTGACAACCAGTAAAAATTATTCCGCGCGCTGTTTCTTTTCGCTGTATTCACAGATCAGTCAGAGTACTAAGTAGCTGTATTGTTTTTATTTGAAAATGTCGGTGAAATGTCGTCAAGTAATGATGAATTTATTTATTTATTTCCTCGCAAATGTGTTTTAAAACGTCGTATGACATACGTGCGGTTTGATAATTACAGCCTCTGCTTTCTTGTAGCCCTCACCTGCGGCTCGGGCTAGCAATATCGCCTCGGCTGTAATTATCAACTTACCGCACTTATATCATAATGTACTATTACAGTTGCATTTGACACATGCTTCGGGCCACCTGCGTTTTTACTGCAGGACCTGATTTTGAAAGCAGGGACTATATTCCATACCGTCACTTGCGTTTTAACTGTGTGACATTTTCATTTCGATGTGTGACAATCCCGTTTTTAACTGCATAACACTTTTATTTGTACCGTGACATTTGCATGTCTTTGTACTTACCACACATCCCAAAGCTTTCAAGGCCTGACAGCATCCTTTCCCGACTTCTCCGTATCCACAAACCACTGACTGTTTTCCTCCAAACATAAGATCTGTGCTCCTTTTCAACGCGTCAATGATGCTCTCCCTGTTAATAATCAAGATTTCAACATCAATCAATCAATCTTTATTTGAGTCAAATAAGGGTAGGTACATACAAGGATCTTATTAAAAAAAATAAAGCAAAATCCGCAATTTTGTTCACTTCGACAACGTATTTTTCAGTTAATTTGATTTAAAAACTAAACTTCTTAACCGATTTTGATGAAATTTCTATGGGACGAATCTCAAAGTATCCTCTCAAACAAAAAAAAAGAATTTTTCAAATCAGTTCATAAGCAACAGAGTTCTGAGTTTACAAACATAAAAAAAATTAGGCCAATAGAAAAAATGAAACCTCTTATTTTAAGTCTGTTGAAAAAAACAAAAATAAAGTGAATTAAGAACCTCCTCGATTTTTAAAGACGGTTGAAAAGATACTTACCGACAGGAGTAGAGGTTATCAAACTTGGTCTTGGTAACGGAATCGTTTACGTTCATAGCGGGAACCACCAACTTGCCCGCCTTACTGAGTTGATATAGTCTGTGCACCCCCGTCACACTCTCCTCCACTATACCTGCAACATCATCGTCATGATCAAAGTCATCGTCATAATCAAAGTCATCGTCATAACCAAAGTCATCGTCATGATCAAAGTCACCGTTATTTTGCTTTCCTTAGGTCTGTAGAATCTACAGACATCAAAATAATAGTTAAAGTTGATGCCAATGAATCAGTCGAGCCGTCATATTCACAATAAAAGTATTAAGTATTGAGACATTGAGTCTGAGCTGATATAGTGTGTGCACTCCCGTCACACTCTCCTACACTATACCTGCAACATCATCGTCATGATCAAAGTCATCGTCATTTTGCTTTCCTTAGGTCTGAAGAATCTGCAGACATCAAAATAATAGTCAAATTTGACGGCAATTAATCAGACGAGCCGTCATAGTAACAATTGAGTATTGAGTCATCTTCTTATTGTGTCACTAGTTCCTTCCTTTCACCACACTAGTTCTTTCGAACCAGTGTGGTGAAAGGATTTCAAGTGCGCCTCAAAGAGGCTCCTTTCGTGCACTCGACACATGTTTTCGGACATTAGGCTCTACAACATGCCGGTTTCCTCACGATGTTTTCCTTCACCGTTGCGAGAACGTGGGATGCATAATTAGATTTTTACGACCGAAAAAACCCATATACGCATGACTGTCACCGGGATTCGAACCCGCGACCGTCAGATCGCAAGGCAAGGGCTTTATCCACTCGGCCACCACGTCCTCATTGAGTTAACGAGTTTATACTGTTGGAAATAAGACCGATATACCGATAGACGCTGTTTGATAGAGAGTTCCTGGAGTATGGAGTATGAAGAATTACAGTACCTTTAATAAACTTGAAAGCCTGGGGGTGTTTCTTCAGCATGAGGTGAGTAGCGTCTCCTCCATCATCCAGGATGACATTGGGTTGCCAAGTGGCAGTGGGCGCGCAACATTGGTCGATACACCACCAGAAGGCTTCTTCGCTTTCTCCACGCCACGCGAATATAGAGAAACCTGGAATGGGGAATGTTTTGGAGAAGATGGAAGTTTATAAAAACTGAAAATAGAAATATCACTTTATGACAAAATTCGATTTATGACAATTGTTCAATAACATTCTCATGACCGAAATACATCTAGAGTTAAGATCGTACCTTACAAAACAAATCTAAAGTTTAGATCGTACCTAACAAAACAAATCTTAAGTTTAGATCGTACCCAAGAAAACAAATCTTAAGTTTAGTTCGTACCTAACAAATCAATCTAAAGTTTAGATCGTGGGTGGGTACTTAACAAAACAAATCTAAAGTTTAGAAAGTATCTAACAAAACAAATCTAAAGTTTAGAAAGTATCTAACAAAACGAATCTAAAGATTAGATATTACCAAACAAAACAGATCTAAAGTTTAAATTTATTTGTCGTACACTACGCTTTCCGAGATGAGATCTCCACTCACGAACACGTTTACCCCAACGGTTGTCGTTTCTTCGGTAGATATGGCTGGACCACTGCCACTTCAGCTTGCTGATCCTCAGAGCTACCTCGACCAAGTACAGGTAACCTCACGGTTTAATAGCGCTGACCTTGAATGCGCAGAAGTCGATTTTTAGATGTGTTGGGCAGGAGGAGTGCAACGCCGGTAATGGCGCCCGGCGCCGGCGTCTATTGGCTTAGCCACCTTCCCGCCGCGGCGGAACCAATAGGCGCCGTCTCGCCTCACCTCACTTGCGCAGAGCTCCCTTCCACTTTCGCCGCGTACTATTAAACCGTGAAGACACCTATACACGAAGCCTAGTAAAGATCAATACATGGTAATCCTCTTACTAGCGTGTTCCAAAGCCACTGCCACTTCATTCTGGGTGCTGTAGATGTTGCAAACCGCCCATCGCTGCTAGAGTCTCTATCAGCACAGACGTCTGTGCGTTGATGTGCGTTCAACCTACTATCCGAGAAGCCTAGTAAGGAACAATACATGGTAATCTTCTTACCAGTGTGTGCCAAAGCCGCTGACACTTCATTCTGGGTGCTGTAGATGTTGCAAACCGCCCATCGCTGCTAGAGTCTCTATCAGCACAGACGTCTGTGCGTTGATGTGCGTTCAACCTACTATCCGAGAAGCCTAGTAAGGAACAATACATGGTAATCTTCTTACCAGTGTGTGCCAAAGCCGCTGACACTTCATTCTGGGTGCTGTAGATGTTGCAAGCGGCCCAACGCTGCTAGAGTCTCTATCAGCACAGACGTCTGTGCGTTGATGTGAGTACAACCTACTATGTGAGAAGCTTAGTAAGGAACTATTGTTCCTTACTAACATGGTAATCTTCTTACCAGCGTGTGCCAAAGCCGCTGCCACTTCATTCTGGGTGCTGTAGATGTTGCAAACCGCCCAACGCTGCTAGAGTCTCTATCAGCACAGACGTCTGTGCGTTGATGTGAGTACAACCTACTATGTGAGAAGCTTAGTAAGGAACTATTGTTCCTTACTAACATGGTAATCTTCTTACCAGCGTGTGCCAAAGCCGCTGCCACTTCATTCTGGGTGCTGTAGATGTTGCAAACCGCCCAACGCTGCTAGAGTCTCTATCAGCACAGACGTCTGTGCGTTGATGTGAGTACAACCTACTATGTGAGAAGCTTAGTAAGGAACTATTGTTCCTTACTAACATGGTAATCTTCTTACCAGCGTGTGCCAAAGCCGCTGCCACTTCATTCTGGGTGCTGTAGATGTTGCAAGCGGCCCAACGCACCGTGGCCCCCAACGCTGCCAAAGTCTCTATCAGCACAGCCGTCTGTGCGTTGATGTGCGTACAACCTACTATCTGAGGAAGAAGATGACACTATTCAGTATTTATTTGCAATATTGGGCAGGTTACATTTTAGGTCTTGGCAAGTCAAATAAATAATGTACAGCTACACAATATTACCCGGATAGGGTGTTGCAAATGATAGAGACGGGCCGATATTTTTAACTATTTTCATTTCATTTCATTTCATTTATTTATTCAATCACAATTTCACAATCGTATATGAATGTCTCTATAGTACACACAAAGCAAAAATAAAAATTTAATAAAAATACAGAAAAAAAAAAAAAAAACAATTTCAAAATTACTACCTTAACTACACTACAGCAGCAAACCTACTAACTACATACTATCCTATGTCACTAAACCTATCTTGTCATAAACTCGTCAATTGTATAGAAGCACCCCTCCAACAAAAGATTTCTCAGTTTATTTTTAAACACGTTTGGACTGTTAATTATTTTCATCTCATTAGGTAGAGCATTATAGAGAAGAACCGCTTGATAACGACAGCCATGCTTTGACACATTTAACCTATTGCACCATATGTATTGGAAGCTCAGGGTCTTTTCTTCTAGTATTAAGCCTCTTTGCCCTATTCTCTAATGTTTCATACTTAAGTGGATGCCGCACAATATCCATGAGAACCACTAAAATATACAAGCTAATTATATGCTAATTTAATGAAATGTAAGAACTCATTGTAGAATTTAGTCTTCAAGCACTGAGGAATGGGCGATGAGAATATCTGACTCCCAGAATCTAGCTGAATGTTCCACTTTATCTCCTGCTTTGTTGTGCCTACCTAACTTAAGTGCTTACTTTAGCATCCTAAAGCTTTTCGTCTTAAGCCCTTGCTCTCAGGAGGCCTTGCTGGAATCTCCGGTGCTTAAGTCAGCATCCTTCAAAAGCTTGTCCTCTGAAGCCCTTGCCATGGACACGAAGTATCCAGAATGCTGCCCAGCCTAGCTTTTTCTCTTCAGCTAAGCTTTAGTTTAGTTTAGCTTAGCATTCTTCAAAGGCATGTTCGCCATAACCCCTTAGCTCGTGAAGCCATAAACCTGTTTTTCCCCGAACCTTGACCAACTTACCTTAGCATCCTTCAAAGGCTTGTCCTCCTTAGCCCTATTTCTCAAAGCCATGATTCCTGGCATCTCCTGCTCGGCGATCTCGATCTCCCATCGACCAAACGCATTCTTCTCGATGTTTCTGACGCAGTTGGCTCTAAACGCTGCGTTCTCCAGTTAAACTCTTTCTTAAAATTGTCTACCTCACTGCAGTATTTTAAAGGTTTCCCCCCTTAGCTCTTTCTCTTATGGCCATGAAGTGTACATCGCGATCACTGCCCAGCCTAGCTATTGATATCCAGTTTAGCTCTTGCTTAAAATGTATGCTTACCTTAGCATCCTTCAAAAGCTTTTCCCCCTTAGTTCTTACTCTTAAGACCATGAAAGGTTTCCCCTTCTTAGCTCTAGTAACGCTTCCCAGCTTAGATAAATTCTCCTGTTTAGCTTTTGCTTTAGTGCTTACCTTAGCATCCTTCAAAGGCTTGTCTTCTTTAGCCCTAGCTCTCAAAGCCATGATTCCTGGCATCTCCTGCTCGGCGATCTCAATCTCCCGTCGCCCAAACGCATTCTGCTCGATGTTTCTGACGCAGTAGGCAGGGTTGGGTTGGCCGGCTGCTATCGCCTTCTCGTGTGGTTGGACGCCTTCGTCTTCGTCTGATGATGACCCTGAAAGGAAGGAGAGGTTTTCAATCATAAGGTTATTGGAGGCGACAGCTGAAAGTATTCGATACCAGTTATTTAAATAGCTGGCAATTGTATATTTTTTTTGTTTTTTCCACCTTTTTCTCTGACTTTGTCAGAAACATTTTCAAGCTAGCATTTTGTATTTATACTTTTTATTCTGTTTGTGTTGTGATCGGTGCAATTTGGATTCGGTTGATAGATCTGTATAATAATACCTTATTACCAAAGAACTTGTATACTATGTATCCTTATTACTAACTTATTGATAACTATTTATCTATGCCATAGACTTTTTTCACTTCTTTCATCTATGCATATAAATAAACTTATCATTTCTTTTTTATTAGATTTTTTTATCTTTTGATTTTTTTTATTTATTTTAGAATTGTATATTCGAATCCGATGTCAGTGGCCCCGTCACAAATTCACTGACAATCGAAATCGTATCGTATCCGTTACAGAGAAGTCAACAGTAGTCAGTGACTCAATCACGAAAAATTTAGACAGTCGAATCAGTTTCGTGTCCATCACAGAGAATTCAACAGTAACCCAATCACAAAAATTGCTGACAATCGAATTCGTATCGTATCCGCCCATCACAGAGAAGTCAGTTACCTAATCACGAGAAATTCTGACAATCGAATTCGTATCGTACCCATCACAAAGAAATCATAGTTTGTATGACGTTTTGGAAAATTCCATAAAAAACTAATAACCCTTCTCCGTAGTATACGATACGAATTCCATTTTTTTCAAACATTTCTATTATTTGAAATTTATTCCTTTCTTTTCATTCTTCCGTACTGTAATTTTTTCATATTAGGTATGTATCAAACTTACAAAAATCACTTCTCCCAGAAATAACAGAATGTCGTTTCTTCAAATTCGGTTTTGGCGATGTAATTTCTTCTTCTTTCTTCTTAACGTCTTCTGCGCTCTTCTCTTCTTCTTCCTCTAATTCTTTGATGACGTCATTCCTGTTAGGATCCTCTATGATTGTATGCTTTATCTCTTTCACTGCTTCTACTTTGTAACTCTTCTTCTTTAGAATTGACATTTTAAGAAAATAATATCTTAGCTAAAGTAAATTAATACCTAATTCAGTTTACAGTCAGATCTGCGAGATAATAATCAGGGTTTTACAAATACATACAACAACGACTTCAATCGGACTGTTCTAGTGACCGTAGGCACCACTAAAAAGTCACAGGGAAGCAAAATACGCAATTTTATTCACGTCAAGGACTTTTTTTCAGTAATTTTTAATAAATAAACGATTTTGATAAAATTTCTATGGGTTTAAAACATTTTTTTTTGTTCGAAAGGTTATTCCTTTAGATTGGTCCCATAGACATTTTATCAAAATCGGTACAGTAGTTTAGTTTATAAATCAAAATAACTGAAAAAAAAGTCGTTAAAGTGAACAAAATTGCGTATTTTGCTTTCCTGTGACTTGTCAGTGGTGCCTACGGTCACTAGAACAGTCCGATTGAAGTCAGTTTTTGTAAAACCTTGATTATATTATACCTAATCGAGTTGGTAGTTAGTTTTTTTTCGATTGGCGTCATTGGTATTTTAGTAACACACTTTTTAAAGGATACCTTATAAAGAAAAAAATCTTAACCACCATAAGAAATAAAGTTCATAAGCACCCTTATTAAGTTCATAACTTCACGGCCAACAAACTCGTTAAGTTATTGCGTAAGATAGTGATTGCTAGTTCACAATCTTACGCAATAACTTGATTTGACCCGATTTGGAAAATTCCTTTTCTTTTATTCATATTATTATTATATCATTTACCTATTCATCATTTTTTATATTATTATTATTATTATTATTTGAAAGTTAATAGGTAGGTACTTTCAAATTGGTCCCACCAAAATTAAGTTCTTTTTGTTTTGTAGTTAAGGCCAATCCTCAAATCCGAATTCCATCCAATTGTGTGATCTTGCATAAATAGGTAATGTTGCCAGTAAGACAATTCTAAAATTAGTCTTAAATAATGTTTTCTTGTGTTATTTGAGTAGTTTTAGTTTTAGTTTTTGGTTATTTATACGTTCCGTGTCGTCGCCACTGGGGTCTAGCAGAACACCAGCGCTGCAGCGTGCTGCCAGTACGCTGCAGCATGAAAGCTGAGCTAGGCCCCCATTGATGGAGGACTCTGTTACTCTGACCTTTTTTTGTCAATTTATGTTTCATGTGGTTTTCATCAATAAAATTATTTCTTTTCTTTTCTTTATACAAAATGATTCGGACAAATACTTAAAAAGTACGCCGTATTAAAAAAAAAGTGGAAGGTTTCATACTTTAATTTAGATTTTATACGTGTTTTTAAGTTAGTAGGGTTAATTTTAAAACACGTATAAAATCTAAATTAAAGTATGAAACCTTCCACTTTTTTTTTTGACGAAATCAAAAAACATGGGACGAAACGAATAATGTGAAGAAATTACTATAATACGGCGTACTTTTTGAGTATTTGTCCCAAACATTTTGTATGGAATTCGGATTTAAGGATTCCCCTTAGGTTAAAATCAAAATAACTGAAAAAATATGTCGTCGAAGTGAACAAAATTGCGTATTTTGCTTCGCTGTGACTTGTCAGTGGTGTTTACGGTCACTAGAACAGTCCGATTGAAGTCGGTTGTTGCATGTTTTTGTAAACCTGAATTATTAGGTATACTGCAAAATATCTATTATTATTATGATACTTACATAATAAATATTATTCTGAAAATCTGCCAAACAAATAACACAATCCTATATTTTTAACGGTTGAAGTAAATCGATTTCGAAATCGGTTGGAACTAACCGATTACTAAGAAAGGTATGTTCTTAGTTTGCTGTTGCTTAGCTGTGCCCTATAACAGGGCTCATGTAAATACTATAAGAAACTAGTTAAGACCTTTTTCAAATGTACATAATTGCGAAATAAATAATTTCTAAAATTCTAAATTCTAGCTACTAAGTGCAAACGCGTCGCCGACTAAGTACAGCGATCGGTGACCGTTCATGTCAGTGAATTTTATTATTTCATAAAAAGATTTTCTCTAAAGATTTTTAGAAGGAAATTTATTCGTGAGGTCTGGTTCGGAGCGAAAACTATTTTATTTCAGCCAGCTCTAAAGTGCACCCGCAAACGCGTCGCCGACTTCATCAACCGGTGGCTGGCATCTGTTAGTTTTCATACATTTTGTTGCTGTAGCGTGTGGCTGACACCGTCGACAAGTTTAGAGGCCGCGCGCGGTAGCAATAGTCGGCGACCCGTTTGCGGTAACCCTAAGATCCATAATGCAACCAGAATATATACTATCGTTTGTTCGCTTTTACAGCATCCAAGGACCTTTATGCCAAAGAGAATTCAGACGTATAAATAGCCATAAATGCATCTCTTGAAAGAGCCAAGTATGAACTGAATTTAACTGTTATTGCTTTGATAAGAAAATGAATAACAAGATGCGTTAAAATTGTTTGCAGACTTATTTTTATGGGAATTTTCTTATTGTCAAGATTTTACAAAAACATACAACAACCGACTTCAATTGGACTGTTTTAGTGACCGTAAACACCACTGAAAAGTCACGGAAGCAAAATACGCAATTTCGTTTACTTCGACGACATATTTTTTATCAGTTAGGTATTTTGATTGAAATACTAGAAATACAAAACCCTTTTTGATAAAAAAAATTACAGCATCCACAAGGGCCTTTATCACAAGGAGAATTCAGGCGTATAAATAGCCATATATGGAGCTCTTGAAAGAGCCAAGTACGAACTGAATTAAAAACAGCTTATTAGAGCTTATTATGAAATGTAACAAGATGCTTTAAAATTAATTGCAGACTTATTTTTATGGACATTAAAGTTAGATGTTGGTGCTGGAATCCAGTGGTGTATATTCCAGGGTCGGGCATTGCCGTGTCGTGCATTACTGTCTCCATAACCTACGAACACTTGACCGGTAATGATTGATCGAACAAAGACACATAAAATTTACAAAGTTCGAGTTACATTCAGCCACAGAAGTAATTAAAGTGTAGAAACACAATGTAGTACATTGAAAATTATGCCCAGTAAAAGGGAGCCCCTTTAGCTAACTTCTAGTAGGTACCTACATTTTGGTACGATGCAAATTTTCGAAAAAGAGAAGTAACAGGGCTAGATAAATATTATATGTTTAAACTACTAGGCTTATTCATTGTTAATAAAACTACATCGTAAAAAGTAACAGAAATAATTTTAAAAATTTAAATATTTAATTTTTATTGACAAGCTGTCTGAAATATTTTGGTCCTGTCTTACGATACCCTTTTGGTTTGATATTGTCCATCTTGTTCTATGGGAACATCGTTATTCATCTATGCATACAGCATTCCTATAATATCCACACTATGCAAGGTGAAAGTTGATACCTACTTACCAACAACTAAACATTTGCTAATTTTACAATAATTAAAAAAAACCTATACGTTTCGAAGGGGTTTGAAAAATTATCGTAATCAATATTAAACGGATTAGATTTTATCGTCGAAAACAGTGACAGTTCCCAGAACACAAATCGATAAGTTCCCAGAAAACTGTTTTTATCAAAGCCACATCACTATCACACACTGGCACAAAAGAACTTACAAAAAAGGCACTGAAAAATGCTGATTTTATTTCAACCTTCTTGCACTGGCTCGTAAGAAAACTCAACGTTCGAATTTCAAAAGTTAAATATACGTTATGCCCGGCTGAAACCGCGCGAAAAGTGTGACTGACGTTCTTATTTCGAACGGTGTAGCTCGCAAAGTATGGAATAGGATTTCGTAAAGTATTGTAAACAAAAAGTTGTAGGAATAATAAAATATTGTACGATAATGTTGATTGACATTATTCGAGTGTTAGGAAATCTATATTGCAATGCATTTGCATTGCCCAAAATAATTCATTGTCTGATACCTAGTACCTACCTAATTGATTGATTCAGGCGTTACTTTGCGGAAATCCATAAATATCAACAAATTATATAAATATATTTAGTAATAAATCCGCTTGATTTCTAAACAAAGGTTTTAACTTAACTTAACTTTAGTCTAGAACTTTAGTACATATTACTATATTATAAACCAAAGAGTCAACGAACAGAAAACCAAAGTTTAAAGATACGACACGTGTTTCGCCTCTACACGAGGCATCATCAGGAGGTGTGGACTCGCCGAAGTCTGAGACGAGAGAACCTTTGTTTAGAAATTAAGCGGATTTATTACTAAATATATTTATATAATTTGTTCATAGTACCTACCTATTTAGACTTTCTGTTAGCAACTTTTGCACCTCTAACTACCTATACAATAAAATCCTGTAAGTAATTAGACTAGGCAGGCAGGTAGGTACATGTACTTACTTCTCATCTAAATATAATCTGACATCTTAAATTATTATTTTTGAAGTGATAACTTCTTTAAGCACACTGAGCAAAATATTTCGTGGGGAGCGAATTGGATTGGGCTACTGGGCTCGCAACGCTCGGATTTAACACTTATTCGGGTAAAGTCGGCTGGTATACTCGTTAGGTTGGTAGGTAAATTGTGTAATATTGAATTACAGTTATGTTAATTTTTATTACACATAATTTACACAATTACATAATTTTATTTTAATTTAAATGTATTATCTGTATGATTGACATTGATTGGATTTTAATTATCTGAATAAACAAATGTATTTTTATTAATATTACTAAGTGAAACGCCTCATGATACTAAAACTCGCTGATAAAAACCGAGCGTAAACGCCAGTATACGCTTGTATACGCGCGTACGGCTTTTTTAGTTTCGCGAGTACCAATTCGCCCGTATACGAGCGACAAAAATACGCTTGTCTCAAACCGCACTAAGAAAGGAAGTGTGTTCGCAACGCAAACCAAGTTGTGGGTGATTAGTTTGATAAATTGTAAACAAAAGTACCGTTGCTACTATACAGATGCGTGACAGCGACATTATCTATCTTTTGTCGCACGAGACATTTTTTTTTACCAGCGACATCAGTCGTCGACCTTCAATCAATCAATAATTACTGTATTTACCAAAGATTTCAATATCTTTGGTATTTATTGAGTACTTTGTACATTTGGCGCTTCGAAAGGCAAAATGTCGTCCACTTAACTTTACAGAGGCGGCATATTGGAACACTTTATTAGATTTACATATAAATATCTGTAATGTTGTAAAAATGATACCATTTACATTCATCCAAACAAAATGAGTTTTTAGATTACGTCTTTTATTATATTTATATACAAAAAAACGACTAATAGAAACTAATAAAATATGTCATAAGAGTAGGTTGAGGTATTACATTCAATGTATATCAATGCTATAAAAAAGCTAAATTCGAAATTGTAAAAATTACAGTTTAAAAGGGATAATGCGCGTGAGTTTTTTCTGCGTCAATTTATATCAACCGTCATATATGACAAATTTTTGCCACCTGGAGCATTATTTCTAATGGCAGGTGGTCCGCTATGTAAATATATCAGAACTATACGAGTTTTTTTTTCGTATAAGACTACTATTTTTATCTACTACAGAAGCTGACTCACAAGTTTGTGACATTTCTGTATGTTGTGACTCACAACACGTCACACAATAGATAGAAATCTAAATCAAAAATTCTAAATCATAAATCGGTGGGATTCAGATTAATTAATGTGTGTGTATCGATGAATAAAATTATATTTTAAGATGAATAAATAAGCTATTTTTATCATGTTACTACGCAAAGCTGCGTGAAGCAGTAATTAATAAATTAATTAGTATAACCAAATAAAACCTTAAATCCGTTCTTGTTTAGAGACATTCTTAAAATATGTATTAAGTACTCTACATAATAAACTAATCAATCATACAAAAATTTCGTAAACTTCTTTTTGGAAATAAAACATTATTAGATAATAATATATTATTATTAATATCGTTTTCATAGGTTAACAATACTTACTGATTATTATACCTAATAATTATATTATAATAATATAGTATAAGAGATTTCAAACTTGGAGGATGTGTTCGTTCATCAAGAGCTGAAAGTAGGTACCTACTAAAATAAGAACTTTGAAAATACGTAACGCAAAGCTACATAGTTACGGGCGTCAGATAGTTTTCTTTAAATTTTACTCGACTGCGAAGAATGCAAATTTTGATTTTATTTATTGTATATAAAATTGTTATAAAACTGAAAAATTAGTTACTAACCGAACCGTTAAACGACTTGTTATTTGTCAAGTGACTATCCATTAAATTCCAAGTTTACAATAATATTATCTAAAAAATATTATTTGTCAAAATACAAACCCCAGCAAACGGTTAACGTACGGTAAACGTGTTTTAGTGTCTTCCGTAAAAATGGTTGATTGATAAATTGATTAATTGTTGCTTCGGCAATTTGATATGATTAAGCTAAAATTAATACAATGAGTAGCTTTGATTAATTGATGTCGAGAGGTTAAAATGGAAGTGTTAAACAAATTATCAAACAGAACTTGTTCTTCTACTGAATCTACAACAAAAAATTGTAGATAGATAGGTTTTTAAGTTTTCTAATAATCTTTGAAATGGCAAAGTATTTTAGTTAAGCATATACCGTATTTTTAAACAAGCTTAGTCTTAAAAAACTAAAAACCCGACTACCAAAATATTATCACCAAATCGAATTTCTAACAATTTTTATTTGTTCTAGTCTTACGACAATAAACAATATAATGACTAAAATATATTTTTGTAATCTGCTTTTTTTTATATCCTACTCGATAGGTATGGTAAAAAATATATTAACGACTTACTATTTAGCGCCAAAAGTCCGCCATTTTGATATTTTATTACTAAAAACTCATCTAAGGACACTCAAGGGTTATTGAGACGAATCTAACGATACCATAACTGTCAAAAACATCCATCTGTTTGGAAGATATCAGGTTACAAAGAAATTCACATACAAGATACGCGCGAAAAACATAATCCTTCCTTGGCAGTCAGGTAAAAAAGAAGCCGCCTCCACTGCACCTAGCACAGCTGCAGTACTTGACTGCATAAAATTGATTGGTCAAGCGTGCAACTGCAAGGTGACCGGTGTTTTGCGGTTAAGTACCTACATACCTATTACCTACGTTACCTCCATTTTATACGAGATTTTTATCAGGGCGACCCGAATGCGAGGGCGGATTGTCAAATCGAGTTTAAAATATACATCAGGACCGAGGTATAGGTAATTGCGAGGAAATTAAACAAACTTAAATTGAAATGAGCGCCCATTCTGACGGCCAACTTCCTGTCACACACTTCCGCCTCATTATCACGAAATTACTCCCACAAATTGACAGAAAGCGAGAGGAAAGAGGTTACACATCAAAAACTTTATTTCCAGTGATATGTCAGTATTCGGTTCGGTGCCTATCAAAATTAGTTGTAAGCTGCGATGTTGCGCTGTGCATTGCTACGAATTTTCTAAAGGCGTTTATGATTTTCCTCTAACACTTTCCTTCACAGTTGGTTTTAACTGAAAATGTACTTGTCTCGTAAGTTTGTAAACCAATCACTAAAATAAAATATGTTTAAACTTCTCGTGCATATAGATAGGTCCATTATGGTTGGCTAAAATTAGAATTATTTATTTAGATAAAATGCATTATAACAGCTGATAATTAGGTACCTACCTACTTAAACAAAACATTTATGTTTAATTATTTTTTTTAACTATTACACAATATTATAATTAAATTACTTTTTGACACTTAACAAAGGGAAAATAAATACCTAAATTTTGAAAATTAATATATAAATCAAAAGTGGTGCCGTTTGGGTGCGAAGCCGAAAGTACCTATCTGAGATCAAATGTGGGTGCTTATAAATGGTCTTTTCAGCTAGACAAGTAAGCAGGGGATATTTTACCTCCTTGTACCTTAGGTAACTATGTACCTAAGTAGCTAGTTGGAGCCATGTCTCAACTAAGTCTAAAAATAAACGGGACAAAATACCACGAACTGTTAGATAGGTAGGTAGGGTACCTTGTTTACAATTGCAGCATTCGGCCGAATTTAATGGATATTCTGGAGTTACCCTGACCTATAATACTATGGGTACTTGCATCTACAGTCTAGGGGTGAATTCAGGGCAGGGGCAAAAGTCATACGGTAAGTACCTACCTACCTATATAGTCTTCTTATCGTGTCACTAGATCTTTCGGACCAGTGTGTTGAAAGGATTTCAATGCGCCTTGAAGAGGCTCCTTTTGCGCAGTAAATAGTACCTAGGTATGTTATGTACCAACCTGATAGTAAACAAGCGACGAGATGAGGTAGAGCTAGGCGCTTACCTAATGGTAAGAGATCGCGTCTGCTCGTGACCGGTGATAGTGATAGTGTTACATAGGACATTTAATTTTAAGGGTATGGCTTATCACATCACTGCTCGGCGGTAGAGTATTTAACACACCCCTCTGCCCATAATCCTGCAGGGAGCACCTCCCAAAAACGGCGAAATCTCCCGCCATTCGTATTTCAGAACATTATAAAAATATACCTTCTGAATATTTTATTATTACTGCTAGTAATTTAAATACAAACATATTTTTATCTTCTATACTTATTATCGGATTCATTTCTTGGGTTTCTACATCACAGTACTGTGATACATCTAAATGTTAGTCAAATTAGACCAGCTTGACCACACTGGTTTACCTCGGAGGACTGACCCCATATAATATCCTGCTATTTTTTACTCACCTACATTGAAGATATATTTTATTTAGTCACTGTTGTAGCCACAGTGATTCAGCTAACTACCTACTTAGTTGGCTGGTACTTTCGTAAAGAGCTTTTCCATGTAAATGTATTGTTTGATTACCATAATGTAGTTTCCCTCGACTCGTCTGCAAGCTAATGGCAGATATGTACTTATAGTAAGTAGGATAAGTTTAGATGGTAAAATATCGGTTTTGGTGGTAAAAAATAGGCCCCATGTATTGTCAGAGCCATTAGAGGTGCATTAAAGAGACTACTTACCTCATTTATGGTATTGAAGTTTTTCTGGACGAGATCGCTTTTTAGCAATAAGACCGTCTACCTCCGCCTATAATTTTTTTTTATATTTTTGATAATGATAAATAGAATAATAAAATTTCTAGTGTATTGGGTAGGTAGCTGGGTACCCTAAAATGTTGTTACTTACCAGTGTAAGAAGTTGAGCTGTATGAATCTGCTGAGGATGCAGAGAGAGACCGGCTTCGATATCGCGCAGACTTCTTCAGAGCCCCCGACTTTCCGCGCTGCCCCTCGAACTTGCCCGCTGCACCATCACTAGCGCCCCCGCGCACTTGTCCTGGGTCCGTCACTGGACTATCACTAGGCACACTAGCGACAACCACACTCTCTTTTCTCAATCCAGATGCTGACGAATGCGAATTTATATCAACATGGGTTTCCGACATTTTTATAATAAATACACCGGTTTTTAGACACCACTATCGATTTTTATTTTTACGCTTATGAAAATCGATACCAATTACGTCACAACCGCTGAAAAAAGATTAACAATAAATAATAACAGTTCAGAATTAGACACCCTTGCGTTTTATTGAAGAACACTGAATGATTCCTGGTTTTCAGGGTAAGATACTGAAATAAGGGATTAAGGGATATTGAAATGTCGGTTTATAACATTTTGTACAAAAAAAAACAGAAGAATAGAAGGGAAAAACAGAATTTCGCTTTTCCACCCGCACTGAATTAAACACCCCTCTCCCTTTGCTTCATTCACCCCGTCTCTGAAATGTCAATTTTCGATCGGCATTCCACTAGGGAAAGAAACCGAGGGCGGGCATGCGTGTTCTGTTCGAACCGGACACCGGAATAAATAAGCTTTAGTCGGATATTCTTCTGATAAGTTTCATCATATAAAAACAGTATTATATTTATGTATTATTACCTAAATGAAATACCTACTCAAAAACCTAGAAAATATATTTATGAAGCTAGGTATAACTATACATTCATGAATACAGTGGTTTTTTAATGTGTCCAAGCGCTAAAAATCGGTAGGTTCCGAAAACCGTACAGCGCTACAAAGAACTTTGCTTGCTTTACCCATCACTAGTAATCCAATATGGAGGTGAAACGTTGACAGCCGCTTCACGACAAAACAACGGAAAATAAATAACATAAAAGTTCGTTTCAAATCACATTTTGGTGAGTAAATCATGGTTATTTTACATTACTAATAGTTTTCCTATAAAATAAAACGATTGGCAAAGTTTTAGTAAAAGTTGGCGACCGAACCTGAAACACATCGTCACTTGGCTTTCCGCCGGTAATAAATGTATATTTTTTGTTGATTTGTGTGCAAACATTTAAATGGCATACAGATAATCTATGAATTTAACATTATGTGTGCAAATCGAGAGATTTTTTTAAAGTTATCTTACAATTCCTATGTTAATATCTGAAGCATTCAAATAGAAACTCAATGCCAGAAGATTGGCCCTATGTTCTTTGTCATTCTACCTACTTACAGTTTACGTACTAGAAATTTGCACTACGTATAAATGTTTATTTTGTATATTATGTCCTTCCTAATAATTCATGTTTACATACTAGTATCATGTTATCACAAAATCAATGCCATTTCCTACTATCTAGTGCCAAGATCATTAAGGGTTATGATGTTTACAAATGTACCATAATAAACTTAATAGAAATACTCCTTTATTAAACTGAGTCACTCTGCTCACTAGCATTTCTCCCTCTTAAACTATTCCCATACAGAATATAAAAGAAGTAAGTAAGAACAAGAGTCGAAAAGAATTATACATTTCCAAAACAAAGTGACTCAAATTAAAAAAAAAAAAACTGTGACACAAGCCATGTCTCTACCAGGCACATCGACTTGCGAGGCAGCCTCAAGCTCGTGCGACTGGTGTAGATCCGGCTTATGTCACAGTGAAAGCTGCTCATTTATTACAAAGGATTACTTAACTGTAGTTTATGTTTAAAACCCTTATTCTAACTTGCACCAAACTTACAAATTTCCTAAGCAATTACTTTACTGGCTTGGCAGTTCTTAACAATCAGAATATATATTGGTAAGAACTATTAAGCTTGTAAAGTAATTACTTAGGGACTTTGACAGTTTGGTGCAAGTAGGCATTAATGGCGTATTTAAATAATATTATGTATAAAACTTAAATGATTATTATTACTAAGACTAAACTAATAATTATACCTAGCCGACACCCGCAACTTCTTTTGCATTGTGAATTTCAAGTCTCTACGTTCAGCGGGCCTGTATGTTGTCTGTCAGTCAATCAGGTCTAAGCCTTTTAGGTTAACCTATAACCTTATAGTCTCTTGTAGCCAGTTGAAGTCAATAAACCCAATATAAGCTATAAAGAGGCCATAGGTTTTGCCACACAAGGTCTAATTTTTTTTTTTTTTTTTTTTTTTCTTTCGAAGAACCGAAGTTCTTCGGTTTTGGCTTCACATCAAAGGTATATAGCCAGTGTCAAGTAATTGGAGAGATTATTTTGTCATAAGTCAGAGTCGATAAGTCAAGTCATGCCCCTGTAAAGTAGTGGTGGTTGCGACTTTACTAGAGGCTTCTATGGAGTTTTGGAGGCAACACGAAAAGTCACGTTTTACAGCATTACACCATTCACCAACACTCATACACGTTCACGAGCACTTAATGGATAAAAAACCACCATTTTTACACTTAAACACTCAAAGATATACAAGTTTTGTCAATTAATTTAATGCCGCCAATACGCCATTTTTCATGTTCCCGCCAAAACTCCAGGTCTAATTGTAATCTCAGTTTTTATGTCAAAAGTGACCAAAATTGTTATAAGATTCATTTGTGATCAAGGCATTTTAGTCATCTTCGCACTTTGACCTTTATTTATCACTGTGTTAAATATACATAAATCCTTCTTGCCTTAGTACCTAATGGTGTCTACAAACATGAGTCAGATTTGTTTAAGCTAGGTAACAGTAAAATGTAATGAAAATCTTCATCTCATCATCTCGCTGCCCTTATCCCACACTTAGGTGGGGTCGGCACAACATGTCTTCTTCTCCCATTCGTCTCTATCAGCCGTCATCTCTGTACTCACGCCTGCTTTGTTCACATCCTCTTTCACACAGTCCATCCATCTTTTTTTTGGTCTTCCTCTTCTCGTAAAACCATCTACTTTCATTCTAACACTCTCCTAGTGACATGGTATTCATCCCTCCGCATCACATACCCATACCACGATAACCTGTTACTCCTCAACTTATCTGTCACTGGCGCTACTTTCAGGCTTCTTCTAATATACTCATTTCTAATCTTATCCATTCTAGTCACACCACACATCCATCTCAGCATTCGGTAATGAAAATCTGATCAGAAAGCTTTTTACCTGACTGCCAAGGAAGGGTTATGTTTCTCGCGCGTATCTTGTATGTATGTAAATTTCTTATTTACCTCATATCTTCCAAACGGCTGGATGGATTTTGACAGTTAAGGTATCATTAGATTCACCTATGCTCAGTGAACTAGTGACAGGATAAGATGTGTTAGTTGCAGTAGAGAGTTTCAGACAAAGAATACTGAACGACTTGAGTTGAAACTGTGACAATCCCTTTCCGAGTTGATATGTGTGCTACGACCTTAAAACAATTGTACGTAACAAGCGGGAGGCACCACGTTGAAAGGCTTATTCCCAAAATCCCCACAAGTGGGGATGGCTAGTGAGGATTTCAGGAATAAGCCCGTTAAAGCGCGTCGGGCATCAAATGTAGGCAGTATGTACTAAAGGGTCACATTGCTGCAGCGGGAAACGCAGCGTCTTCACTGCTTTGTATTTCCGCTCATCACAGATTCAAGACGCGCCCAGTGTGGCCTTGCCATTATATTTCTGGGACCCAAGCTTTGGGTTGTTTTGATACCAATTTCCGCTTTCAGATTATACATAATATGTCCAGCGGTGGGCGTGGACGCGGCTACACGGGGAGACATCACACCAGAGCTCGGCCGGGAGACAGGAGCGAGGACGACGCAGCCAGGACCCTGGCCGAGCTCAGCCCCAGAGCCACCGGTAAATACAGTTATATTTTTTTTTCGAAGAACCTAAGTTCTTGGGTTTTGGCTTCACATCAAAGGTATATAGCCAGTGTCAAGTAATTCGAGAGATTATTTTGTCATAAGTCAGAGTCGATAAGTCAAGTCATGCCCCTGTAAAGTAGTGGTGGTTGCGACTTTACTAGAGGCTTCTATGGAGTTTTGGAGGCAACACGAAAAGTCACGTTTTACAGCATTACACTATTCACCAACACTCATACACGTTCACGAGCACTAATGGATAAAAACCACCGTTTTTACACTTAAACACTCAAAGTTATACAAGTTTTGTCAATTAATTTAATGCCGCCAATGTGCCATTTTTCACGTTCCCGCCAAAACTCCAACTACAGATTGTACATACTACTCGGTCGAATGAACATGACACCTGGCTCGATTGACGTTTGTGCAAAGTACAGCGCGGAATTGGATAATGTTGATAGAGAACAGGTCCTGTAATACTTGGTAATGATAAGTAATGGTAAGGCTTCGCAATTAGAGGAAGGAGAATCACGGAGGGCGCCGCGCGGGGGGCGGGGGACGCAGCAAGTACCGAGCCACTTGTCAGCCAGGTATCATGTTTATTCGCCCGAGTAGTAAGTGTCCAGCGGTGGACGTGGGTTAGGCTACACGGGGAGACATCACACCAGGCCTCGGCCGGGAGACAGGAGCGAGGAGGACGCAGCCAGGACCCTGGCCGAGCTCAGCCGAGAGCCGATGCGTAAATTGTTTAATTTTTTCACAATTAAAGTAAAAAGATATTGGGTAAAATCGTTAATAATTTGTACATCTAGGGCCTGAAGCAAGCCAGTTTATAAGAGACTTTTATCGGATATTCAATTAAATTATAAAATGGATTCAGGAACGAGGTATAACCTACACAAGATTTTTTTTAATTGCGAGGAAATTGAAAAAAAAAACTGAAATGAGGCGCTTATTCCAGTTTAATTTCGTAATTCAAAAACACCGATTTAGCGAGCTATTTAATGTTACCTCGATATTCGAAACTAGAAAATAGTTATGTTTAGGTTCATAATACCCTGATCTACGGGTATTATGAAGGACCGAAGTTGCAAATGTGAAAAAAGTTATATCGTTCCAGCATGAAACCTATAACAAACTGAACCTCTTTTATGATCATTCACTTTTTTGCCCTAGGGCGAAAATGTAGTTTTACTCCCTCTTTACTGTACCTTTCAAAAGGAAAAATTAAATTTCTACTTTACTAGTATTAAATAACCAAAATCTATTTACAGTGATTCTATCCCCTGACCGAGAGCGTCGCACAATGGAGTCGGAGAGAGTGAAAGAGAGTGAGATACGAGAGAGGGAGACGGAGAATGATGCAGTCGACCTATTGGACAACATATCCTCGGAGGATGACGCGGTGTTGAAAGAGTTGCTGAGTATCGACGAACAGTACCAACCTTTACTGGTTTTGGTGAGTTCTTTCACCTGGTGTATGCATTTATGTGTTCCGGTTTGATCGTATTTGTATTGATGAGCAGTACCAACCTCTACTGTACCTCTACTACCCTTGGTAAGTTTATTAACTTGGTGTAAGCATTTATGTGTTCTGGTTTGAAGGGCTTAGTTTCACTGTTAAGCATTTGTGTTACGGTTGGAAGGACATTGCAGCTGGTGTGGTAAGTATCGTAAAGTTGATACAGTGTAAGCATTGCTGTGTTCCGGTCTACAGGTGCTCAGTGCACTGTGTAAGCATTTATGTGTTCCGGTATGACGGGCACTGTTCCGGTGTGGTAAGTATCTTTAGTTAACACAGTGTAAGCATTGCTGTGTTTCGGTTTAAAGGTGCTCAATGTCACTGTTTAAGCATTCATGTGTTCCGGTTTGAAATGCATTTACATTTTTAAACCGAAAGCAAGTATTGTTTTTGTAATGATGTTTGTTTGTTTGTTGCAGCTAGAACAGTTCTCGCCGTCCGAAGATGGCATCCAATTTAACCGGAAACTCCGCCATTTTGAAACCACCATCTCTAATATGTGTCCGGATGAGAATCGACTACAGTGAGTATAACATACCTTTATTAAATGTTCAACCAACTTAACTAATTAAGGTTTTACAAAAACATACAACAACCGACTTCAATCGGACTGTTCTAGTGACCGTAAACACCACTGACAAGTCACAGGGAAGCGAAATACGCAATTTTGTTCACTTCAAACAGCGACTGTACCATAACTTTGTACTGTCGCGGCCGCATCATGTATTAAAACGTCAACGTCAAAATATTGTGCTTTCAAAACTGTCATTACTGTCACCCTATGTGTTATCAAGAATCAAGAATCAAGAAACATTTATTGTATAAAACTGTGTACAAAGATCTTAACATATTTTAGTAGGAAACAACAGTTTATCCTGATAGGACATACAATAATATAGGTACTTATAACTAAAATGAAATAGATACCTACCTAGTTTTATTACATCTGATGTAGTAGACTATAGGTGCAAACATTTGTTAATTTATTTTTTAAGTTAACTAGAACTTAGGTATTTTTTAGACATTAGTTTTTCATTTTCAAAATATTCTTTTAGTGTGTAATGAACTTCTTGAACAAGCCATTTTCTCAAAGTGTTTTTAAATCCAATACCAGATAGCTGCTTAAACTCTGTAGGTAAATGATTGAACACTTTTATTGCAGTTATATATGAGCTTTTTTTAAACATTGTATTATTAATTTGAGGTATACATATATTGTACTTATGTTTACTTCTTAAATTCTCATGACGACTAGATTTAGTAGTTATATCTAGTATCTAGTTAGTGCATTACGATGCAATTTTTGCCGCGATAACCGCTTACTCGAGTTTTGGCGGGAACATGAAGAGTGGCATAATGGCGGCATTAAATTAATTGACAAAACTTGTATATAACTGAGTGTTTAAGTGTAAAAACGGTGTTTTTTTATCCATTAAGTGCTCGTGAACGTGTATGAGTGTTGGTGAATAGTGTAATGCTGTAAAACGTGACTTTTCGTGTTGCCTCCAAAACTCCAAAGAAGCCTCTAGTAAAGTCGCAACCACCACTACTTTACAGGGGCATGACTTGACTTAACGACTCTGACTTATGACAAAATAATCTCTCCAATTACTTGACACTGGCTATATACCTTTGATGTGAAGCCAAAATAGAAGAACTTAGGTTATTCAAAAGAAAAAAAAAAACCGCTTACTCTCTACGAAAAAAGAACACCCCTTTTGAAAATCTGAATATATAAAAGAAAGTCGTGTTAGTTACACCACTTATAACTCAAGAACGGCAGAACAGATTTGGGTGAAAATTGGTATGGAGGTAGCTTAGAGCCAGGAGACGGACATAAGATACTTTTTATCCCGTTCGATTTATATTTTATTATATTTATATTTTTATTTCGTCACTATAAAACGTGGAAAGAATCAGACTTGGAATAACAAAACGCAAATGATAGCTATGTAATTGACGTATAATGACAGCTATGTAATGACGTATAGTTAGTTAATTGGTCTAATAAAAATAGTCTCCTTCTTAACCCTTCAAAAACAAAATACCTAATCTTTGGATCCAAACAGCAGATACTAAAACTACCGCAAAGTATTCAACTAAGCCTTATGGGCGAGCCAATCGAGCGCGTTTATGAAGCACGTAACCTGGGACTTCTCATGGACTCTGATCTTAGGTTTGAAAAACACATTACAGATTCAGTACAAAACTGTTTCTACCGTTTAAAAATTTTATACAAAATAAGAACATATCTAAGTGAGGAACTCAGAATTCGACTAGTCGAATCCCTAGTATTGTCTAAACTAAACTACACTGACGCTGTCTTTGGTCCTCGCCTTCTAACCCGGACACAGCGCCTTGTTCAGAGAGTCCAGAATGCTTGTGCTAGATTCTGCTTTGCAATTCCACCGCGTGGGCACGTGACTCCATTTCTGAACCAGCATTACATTCTTAGGATGAAATCACGTAGGAAACTGCATATGGCTTGTCTTCTTTTCGGCGTAATTAATTTTACCTCTCCTTCATATCTCTACCACAAACTACGTTGGATGAAATCAAACGAAGCTAGAAGACAATGTTCTGTACAGCTGGCTACGCCACATCATCACTCAGCGGCTTTCAAAGGCAGCTTCCGATATGCAGCAACAAAATGCTGGAATAATATACCTCCGCCGATTAGGGACCTGAAAAACATTAACACTTTTAAGCGCAAGCTTAAATCTTTTCTCCTAATTGCTCAAAATGACGATGAAGTTTTAATAAATAACGATAGGTCTATAATTTAGTTTGAGTTTTGTTTTTGCTTTATGAAGCTTAGGTTTACATACATACATACATATATATATATATATATATACATATGCACATCAATCAATATACATATACATATTCAAATCCTTATACATACATATATATATAGGTACCCATAACACTTAACGCTCCCTCTGTCAGTCGTTAAATAGTGTTTTGTTCTGTATTTTTATTGATAGGAAATAATAAAGCCAATTTATTATTACAATATGTACTTACTGATATTTTCTTCTTTTTGGTTTATATCAATTTTGATTTTGTTTCATTCCTTGCTTATTATGATTTTTGTTATTCATTTCGTTTGTTAGGTTGCTTTTTTTTTTCTTTTGTTTTTTATTGTTTAGCAAAATAAGTAGGTTAATAGTCATAGGTCGTGTCGGTAACCTTCGCAGGGCTCAACTGAAAACCAGCGCTGGATAGGTGGGAAACCCCATCTATCCAGCATAACGCTGAGTTGAGTCCTTTTTTGCCATACAAATACATACACGAAGGTTAGAGTAAGTCTTTTTAAGTAAGAATTATTTAGATTAGTTATAAGTTTCTATTGTATTGTATAGGCAAATAAATTCTATTCTATTCTATATAGATGACAATTTGATATTTGTAAGAAATCAATATTCAAACTATTTCTATTAAATAAATAATTAACAATACTATAAATTAACAAAATTGACATTAATATTTTAAAAAATATTCCACGGCTGACGAAGTCGCACGCGGGTCAGCTAGTTGTAAATAAAATTATCGTCTGAATAAACGAAAATATTTGATAAAACTTGAAGATCTCGTCATTTTGAAACACCCCTGAGGAACCCCGTGAATGCCGCAATATGTACCTAGGTATGATTTTGTTATAAACAATTTCGTATATTTGTAATTAAAATATACTTCTTTTCAACCACAGAGCGGCATTTGCCACATTCCGCGCAGCTGCGTTACGTAATCCAGTCACCGCGCGGCGTCTGGCCGGCGTGGGCGCATCCTTCACGAGGCAACAGCGACAACAGCTGCTGAGAACTACTCTGCTTAATGTCATCATGCAGGGTACCTTCTCTAGTAAGTACAATATTAATCAATTTCAAGTTTTTTTACTTGAACTAGTTTGGAACTTCATGACCTAGCCTTGTAACTCTATGACCTAGCCTTGTAACTTCATGACTAAGCCTTGTAACCTCATGACCTGGCTTTGTAACCCTATGATCTAGCTTTGTAACTTCATGACCTAGCCTTGTAACTTCATGACCTAGCCTTGTAACCTCATGACCTAGCTTTGTAACTCTTGGGTCCTCATCGAGTAACACCTTAACGAGTAACAGTGTCAAAAAAAATCCCAACGAATAAGGAACAACAACGAACACTGTTAAGGCTTGACCAAACCAACGCGTTCAGCTAGCGTCCGCGGTGGCGATCAGTTGTTGGCCAATCAGTATGACCTAGCCTTGTAACTTCATGGCCTAGCTTTGTAACCTCATGGCCTAGCTTTGTAAGCCTATGACCTAGCCTTGTAACCAAATGACCGCATTTTGTAACCAAATGACCGCATATTACTTTACTTCGTAACCTAATGACCCTACTCCGTAATCTATTGACCTGAGATTGTATACAAACTATATTTTAAACCCAAAGACATCATTTAAAATTCACCCTACTAACTTAAAAACACGTATAAAATCTAAATTAAAGTATGAAACCTTTCACTTTTTTTGTTCACGAAATCAAAAGACACGGACGAAACGAATAGTGTGAAGAAATTACTATAATACGGCGTACATTTTGAGTATTTGTCCGAATCATTTTGTATGGAATTCGGATTTGAGGATTGGCCTTAATTGCAAATTCGTTTTCCCCAAAAAACATTCGCTCTGTATTTTTTTCATTGTTTTTCAGAATTGGACATTTTGGAGCGAGCCAACCCGCTGTTTTTAATTAACGCGGCTAATCTCATGGGAGACTACTTTTCAGGTACAAATGCAATTTTTTTAATTTTTTTTTTTGATAAAATACTTGTAAGAAAAAAAAACACGTATTCCTATCAAATGCATGTGTTATCAACACATTCTTACAATGGTGAGGAAAAACACCAATCTGCATTAGGTCTGTGTAACACAGACCTGATGCAGATTAGGACAGAAAAACACCAATTTGACCTAATGCAGATTGGTGTTTTTCTTCACCATTGTAAGAATGTGTTGGTAACACATGGCTCGAGTGTGGTCGTGAGTCCCAGTAGTCGTCTTCTTATCGTGTCACTAGTTCCTTCGAACCAGTGTAGTGAAAGGATTTCAAGTGATGCTCGAAGAGGCTCCTTTCGTGCACTCGACACATGTTTTCGAACTTCATGCCGGTTTCCTCACGATGTTTTCATTCACCGTTGCGAGAACGTGGGATAAATAGATGCATGACTGCCACCGGGATTCGAACCCGCGACCATAAGATCGCAAGGCAAGGGTCTCATCCACTCGGCCACCACGTCCTCTGATTCCTCCGAGTCCCAGAAGTGAGAACAATATGTCACAGTCAAAATTAATTGCTGGTCAAAACCAATATTGACCGGGTAAATCAGTCAAAATCGATATTGACTGGTTTTCGCGGTCAATATTGGTTTTGACCGGCAATTAATTTTGAGGCAGTGTCCTAATAGAACGCGATGACGACCATCGCAAGTTCGCGCGATCAAACGTACTAACGTCAAATAGGCGTCCCGATTGGCCATCGCGCGATTCACACTATTCGTTTCGTCCATGTTTTTTGATTTCGTCAACAAAAAAGTGAAAGGTTTCATACTTTAATTTAGATTTTATACGTGTTTTAAAATTAACCCTACTAACTTAAAAACACGTATAAAATCTAAATTAAAGTATGAAACCTTTCACTTTTTTTGTTGACGAAATCAAAAAACATGGACGAAACGAATAGTGTGAATCGCGCGATGGCCAATCGGGACGCCTATTTGACGTTAGTACGTTTGATCGCGGATTCGCGCGACGATCGCGTGATCGCGTTCTATTAGGACAACGCTTGACTGTGACATATACATGTTTTCACACCACCTGCTCGACAATGTCCAATTACATATCATGCTATCATCAAGGTAAAGCAAAGCATTACCTACCTAGGGAGGTAATGTTGTATGAAACTCCAAAGGGTCGTAATGTGATTTGAATTTGGAACGTCAATTTCGTGTGGAAACTCGTGAAAAACTCTGAGTAAAAGAACGTCCATATGGCATTGTAAAAAGATTTGTTCGAAAATCGAACTGGCCACTCATAAAAAAAAAGAAAAAAGGCGCGACTTCAAAGATTGTGAAACAAAAGACGGCGTTGGCTGCTGAGTTCGGAGCCCTTGCTTTTTATTGCCTCGCAGAAGGTGTGAAAAGTAGAGTATGCTCCTCTGGGATAAAGCCTGTCTTCGTCTTGGGTAGCTTGTTACCCCTCGCGTCACTCAGGACTCTACATAACTGAGTCCCTCGTTAGCTCAGGGTTTCAATATGCCACCCGCGACATAAGACACTGCTTTATCCCCTTAGTGTATAATCTACTATTGTGCAGCTGACTGTACTATTTATTGTTATTGCAGAAGCGCGCTTATGCAACGGCAATAAGGTCCACATTCTCGCGTCGCCTCTCCTCCAGTACATGAAAGCGCTTCTGGCGAGCGACGACGTGCGCGCGCACCGCAGCCTCGCCACACAGGTATCCTTGAACCCGGTCCACGGATCTTGCTATCCCACTTAAGGGTAATCCTCAAGGCAAATTTCCATACAAAATGTTTCGGACAAATACTAAAGTACGCCGTATCATAGTAATTTCTTCACACTATTCGTTTCGTCCATGTTTTTTGATTGTGTCAACAAAAATTAGTAATGTTTTATACTTTAATTTAGATTTTATACGTGTTATTAAGTTCGTAGGGTTTATTTTAAAACACGTATAAAATCTAAATTAAAGTATGAAACCTTTCTTATTTTATGTTGACAAAATCGGAAAACATAGACGAAACAAATAGTGTGAAGAAATTACTATAATACGGCGTACTTTTTGAGTATTTGTCCGTAACATTTTGTATGGAATTGGATTTGAGGATTAGCCTTAACAATACCCACTACTTAACTATGTTAAATAACATAATACACTAATGCCCAGTTGCACCAAACTTCTTAAATTCTTTATTGCACACATAAAAACTATTAACACACGTAATTAATAAAAGGCATGTACATAGGCGAGCTTAACCCTTAAAAGAGTTTTCTTCCAGCAAACCTTTGAGTATAGAGAGACAGTGTTGTAATGGTAGGTTTGTGTACACTTACTTGCACTTACATATACAGGGTCAGCCAAAAAGTGACGTCAAAAATTTTTTTTTAGATTTCTCACATCTGGGTGTATCCGAAAATACCCCATGTATGTTCCGCGATTTTTAGTAGTTTAGAAGTTATGATTTTTTTATGTGTATTTTCGAATTTACTTCCGGAGCACCTTAAAAAATTCATAACTTAATTAATAGTATGATTTTTTTTTTTCTCAAACATGATTGTCTTTAATTACTCTTTCATACGTTATAATCAACTACACAACATTCTTCATTACAAGTTACCGAAAAAAGGGTCGAAAGTGAATATTTTAGGTTTGAGTTGAACGGAGTAAAATTTTCAAAATTTTCTCAACAGTACAAAATGGTTTTTTCATAGGTTCAAACTACTTTTAAAAACTTTAGCACTTTGTCAGCTTGCCAAATTATCAAAAAAATGTTGCTCTTACTAGGCAATTTTACGATGAATTTGGCACCGAACTTAGTTAGGTGAGCATGCGTAAAGAAAAAAATGGTCCGAAAAAAAAGTTTGTCCTTATTTATTTAATTTTTATGGTCTACATCATTTGTAAGGCATCATCCAAAGTAGTCTAAAAATCTCAAATTAAACAATCAGTGATAAATTAAAAAACAGTTTACTTCAAAAAAGTTTGGTTTTTATACATATATAATACATGATACGGTTATTTTGCTTTATTTTAGTATCAATAAACAATAACACACAAATTAAGTTACATTACTTTATTTAATTTTCAAAATGAGCCTTTCAACTTCGATATACAGACGGCAACGTCTTAAAAAAATATATTTTAGTCTACGGAAACCACTTGAATTTTCTTTGACTATCACAGCTGGGCAATTGGAAACCCACATCTTGCAAGAGCATCAAATTTCCAACATCTATAGAGCGTAGACTAAAAGATATTTTTTTAATGCGTTGCCGACTGTGTATCGAACTTGACGGGCGTCATTTTGAAAATCTAATAAAATAATGTAACTTAATTTGTGTGTTATTGTTTTTTGATACTAAAACAAAGCAAAATAACCGTTTCAATGTATAATAAACCAAACTTTTTATAGTAAACTGTTTTTTAATGTATCACTGATTGTTTAATTTGAGATTATTTGACTACTTTGGATGATGCCTTACAAATGATGTAGACCATAAAAATTAAATAAATAAGGTAAAACTTAGTTTCGGACCATTTTTTTCTTTACGCATGCTCACCTAACTAAGTTCGGTGCCAAATTCATCGTAAAATTGCCAGTTAAGAGCAACATTTTTTTTTATTATTTGGCAAGCTGACAAAGTGCTAAAGTTTTTAAAAGTAGTTTGAACCTATGAAAAAACAATTTTGTACTGTTGAGAAAATTTTGAAAATTTTACTCCGTTCAACTCAAACCTAAAATTTTCACTTTCGACCCTTTTTTCGGTAACTTGTAATGAAGAATGTTGTGTAGTTGATTATAACGTATGAAAGAGTAATTCAAGACAATCATGTTTGAGAAAAAAAAATTAAAAAAATCTTACTATTAATTAAGTTATGATTTTTTTAAGGTGCTCCGGAAGTAAATTCGAAAATACACATAAAAAAAAACATAACTTCTAAACTACTAAAAATCGCAGAACATACATGGGGTATTTTCGTATACAACCAGGTGTGAAAAATATAAAAAAAAAATTTTGACGTCACATTTTGGCTGACCCTGTATAAGTAATCAACTACGAAAATACCATACATAATACATATACTACTTTAAATACATATTAATTATACATACATATATACATATTATATTCAATACTTAGGATATGAGATAATTTTCTTTTACTTTACTTTTGAAGATGTTTAGAGAAGGGCTAGCGCGAATAATGTGTGGAAGGGAGTTCCACAGATCTTCCAAACTTCAAAACAAAAGAGAACTTCCAAAGTCTCTAAGCAATTACTTTACTCGCGTGGCAGTTCTTAACGGTCAGAATCTGGACTGTTATGATCTATCAAGCGAGTAAAGTAATTGCTTAGGAACTTTGACAGTTTGGTGCAAGTAAGCTTATGCCTATCTGCCTACTCATTTGCTGTTCCTGTGCTAACCTTATGTACCTAGCTTTACACATACGAGCTAAGCCAGCCCTGATACCTAAATCACACGTACCGAGTACTCGGCCGAGACAGTGAAAGCTTCCGTCTCTCGCTCAGCCAAGCACTCGGCGCTATGTTTATACGTACCGAGTACTCGGCCGAGACAGTGAAAGCTTCAGTCTCTCGCTCAGCCAAGCACTCGGCGCTATGTTTATACGTACCGAGTACTCGGCCGAGACAGTAAAATGTTACTCGGCCGAGACAGTAAAATGTTACTCGGCCGAGACAGTTAAATGTTACTCGGCCGAGACAGTGAAAGCTTCCGTCTCTCGCTCAGCCATGTACTCGGCGCTATGTTTATACGTACCGAGTACTCGGCCGAGACAGTTAAATGTTACTCGGCCGAGATAGTGAAAGCTTCCGTCTCTCGCTCAGCCAAGCACTCGGCGCTATGTTTATACGTACCGAGTACTCGGCCGAGACAGTAAAATGTTACTCGGCCGAGACAGTGAAAGCTTCCGTCTCTGGCTCAGCCAAGCACTCGGCACTATGTTTATACGTACCGAGTACTCGGCCGAGACAGTAAAAGCTTCCGTCTCTCGCTCAGCCGAACACTCGGCACTATGTTTATACGTACCGAGTACTCGGCCGAGACAGTTAAATGTTACTCGGCCGAGATAGTGAAAGCTTCCGTCTCTCGCTCAGCCAAGCACTCGGCGCTATGTTTATACGTACCGAGTACTCGGCCGAGACAGTAAATTGTTACTCGGCCGAGACAGTGAAAGCTTCCGTCTCTGGCTCAGCCAAGCACTCGGCACTATGTTTATACGTACCGAGTACTCGGCCGAGACAGTAAAAGCTTCCGTCTCTCGCTCAGCCGAACACTCAGCACTATGTTTATACGTACCGAGTACTCGGCCGAGACAGTAAAATGTTACTCGGCCGAGACAGTGAAAGCTTCCGTCTCTCGCTCAGCCAAGCACTCGGCGCTATGTTTATACGTACCGAGTACTCGGCCGAGACAGTAAAATGTTACTCGGCCGAGACAGTGAAAGCTTCCGTCTCTCGCTCAGCCAAGCACTCGGCACTATGTTTATACGTACCGAGTACTCGGCCGAGACAGTGAAAACTTCCGTCTCTCGCTCAGCCAAGCACTCGGCACTATGTTTATACGTACCGAGTACTCGGCCGAGACAGTAAAAGCTTCCGTCTCTCGCTCAGCCAAGCACTCGGCGCTATGTTTATACGTACCGAGTACTCGGCCGAGACAGTAAAATGTTACTCGGCCGAGACAGTGAAAGCTTCCGTCTCTCGCTCAGCCAAGCACTCGGCACTATGTTTATAAGTACCGAGTACTCGGCCGAGACAGTAAAAGCTTCCGTCTCTCGCTCAGCCGAACACTCGGCACTATGTTTATACGTACCGAGTACTCGGCCGAGACAGTGAAAACTTCCGTCTCTCGCTCAGCCAAGCACTCGGCACTATGTTTATACGTACCGAGTACTCGGCCGAGACAGTAAAAGCTTCCGTCTCTCGCTCAGCCGAACACTCGGCACTATGTTTATACGTACCGAGTACTCGGCCGAGACAGTAAAATGTTACTCGGCCGAGACAGTGAAAGCTTCCGTCTCTCGCTCAGCCGAACACTCAGCACTATTTTTATACGTACATAAGTAAACCGCATCTAGATGAGTATTTGTTTATGCGAAACCAGTTATTATTATTATTTGTAGGTATATTATTATGTAAACTATCTATATCAGGTTCTTTTTACTTAACTTTGTTACTTTTTCTACTATAATTTAGTTTTTATTTTTACATTAGGGTCCGCTTTTGCCAACTAACTTAATTATTAGTACACCCCCAAGCAAGCTTTCTTTTTTTTTGTATATTCGCTTTCCATCCAAAGGTTGTCTGGAAGAAATCGCTTCCTAGCGATAAGACCGCCCATTGTACTTTATATTTTTTATGTTAAGATTTAATCATAAGTTCTGGTGTACAATAAAGTATTTCTATCTAACCTAAAATTAGTTTGTTCAGCATCGAAAAAGAGTTAAAAATTAACCAAACCCTGTTAAATTTGGTAACAAATTTCTAAAATAAAGAAAAAAAAATATTTTTCATCATTAGAAAAAGAAATGGGTCTCGGCTTTCGCATAAACAAAAACTAACCGTACATAAAAGGCTTGAATTTAACTGACTGACAAACAATTCACAGATTAAACCACTGAAGTTAGAGACAAGAAATCTTTAGAGTATGTTCTACATTAAGTGTAAGCGCGTACTAAAAAAGGAATTTAGTTTAAGCCAATCCTCAAATCCGAATTCCATATAAAATGTTTCGGACAAATACTCAAAAAGTACGCCGTATAATAGTAATTTCTTCACACTATTCGTTTCGTCTATGTTTTTTGATATCGTCAACAAAAAAAGTGAAAGATTTCATACTTTACGTGTTTTAAGTAAGTAGGGTTAATTTTAAAACACGTATAAAATCTAAATTAAAGTATGAAACCTTTCACTTTTTTTGTTGACGAAATCAAAAACATGGACGAAACTGATAGTGTAAAGAAGTTACTATAATACGGCGTACTTTTTGAGTATTTGTCCGAATCATTTTGTATGGAATTCGGATTTGAGGATTCCCCTTAAGTTGCAAATGTCAGTTATTAATTCAATAAAACTTTCCATTACAGTTGATGCAAAATGGACGAGAACTATTGGCAGTGCAACAAACGGAAACCGAAGAATTGACCATCAAAATCCGTCTTAGGCTATTAACACCTCCTCCATGTGGAATCGTGTGGTTGCTCCTAAGTTCCGACATGGCCTTAAACAAATTCTTACCACTACCCAATTGCTTACAACAATTCTACGCTTCCAACTTGAAGTTAACCGCAGACAGTGATTATTCTGAAGTTAGTTATGGCTCGTGGAAGAAAGATGAGAAATCAGATGAGAGTAATCAAAGCCTAAACCTATCTAATAGCTTGGATGACGAAAACAAGCCGAAATTAAGGCCAATTCTCGGCGCTGGTGCGGCTTTATTACGTCAAAATCATCAAGAAGTTGATTGGACACCAAAAAGTCTGGCTAAGAGGTATGATCTTAACTCGTGGCGGCAAGAGGAAAAGGACGAACCCATTTTTGATCCTAGTGTTTTACCGCCTAATGTTACAAACTTACCCAATGTTCCAAACTTAACTAATGTCCCAAACTTACCCAATGTTCCAAACTTACCTAATGTTCCAAATGTGACGAATGTTACGGCGCCGCGTAATTTCGACTTCCCACCGCCAAATTACAAAGATTACAACAATTATTTGCAACAAGGCGATGGACATTACATCCAAAATCAATATTACGAGGAGGATTTCTCCGAGCTTTCGTTATCCGAGCGTAATACGGATAATCCAAACCAGGACACAGAACGCTTCGATACTGAAATCCCCGAACGGGCAACAATCGCCGATTTCGAAAATGACAGACAAACGGACAAAATTGACAATGAAATACAAAAAAACTCGAGAAAACCCGTCGAGAATTGGAGGAATAGTAAAGAGGAAAAATGGACGCGTCAAAAGTCTAAAGATAATGTAAGTGAAGACGGGGATAGACGTAGTGTTAGTCGGAGTTCTAGAGAGCCTAGGGCCCGTATTAATAGACGTAACAGTGGGGAAGATACGGCCCCAAAATCTCCCCCCAGAAGACATGTCTCTGACGTACCCAGAAATCATAAATATTGGGACCACGACGATCGATGTGACAAAGACTATTGATGTCGCTAAATTCTAGATGGGTTAGGTTCAAAATTTCAAATTTAGACTATGATAATTTCTGTTATGATGATAACTTCGATTATACTGGTACGATAACTTTGGTTATTTTGGTACGATAACTTTTGTTAGGCAACTTAGGTTATGATGATAACTTCGATTATTTTGGTACGATAACTTTGGTTATGATGATAATTTTAGTTAGGCAACTTAGGTTATGATAATAACTTAAATTATTTTGGTACGATAACTTTGGTTATGATGATAATTTTTGTTAGGCAACTTAGGTTATGATGATAACTTTGATTATTTTGGTAACTTGGGTTATCATGGTAGCTTGGGTAATCATGATAATTTTAGGTTTTATGTAACCCCATTGAACTAAGTTACAATGATAAACTATTATTATGAAAACTAACGGTATGATTTGATAACTTAAGTTATGATTATCACTTGGATTGGTTATGATAACTTAGATCATGATTATTAACATGGGTTATGATAACTTTAAGTTATGATGATTAATAACATGTGTTATGATTATAACTTGTAAAAAATATCGATAGCAAAAGATCAAAATGATTCGTTAGATACATTTTAATTTTAAAAATTGACGACAGGTTATGCGTATTTTCAAATTCAATGTCTAGAAGAGATTGCTACAGCAATAAGTCCTAAATTTTTATTTTTGTATTATAAATTGAATGGTAAATAAAGTACATTAGTAATAAAAGTAATCTTACATAAATTATGGTCATTAAAATTATATATTTTTATTAAACTCAGTGTAAATTTAAGAAAATTTTGAACGTTTCTATAAAAGCCATAATAACCGTATTGCGCATTCTATTTAATTATTTTTTATTTTTAAATGATAGCCATTTAAGTTTTATTTTTCCCTAAATTGAATTCCTTTAATAAAAGATTCACATAATTATTATTTCATCAATACTTTTATGAAATTGTAAGTCTGTTTTCAAATAAAAATTGTATTAATCTATATATTTCAATAAGGAACATTTTGTTCGAAATTTCCAAAAGCAAGTTCGTGGATGGTAATATGGCAAAATCAGGCTAATAAGGCGGAACTTTTCAAATAAAATTTGTAATAATCTTCATATTTTTTTTTATTGTCAGGGAAAGGCGCATTTTTTTAAAAAACATTTTGTTTTAAATGTCCAAAAGCAAGTTCGTGGATGATAATATGGAAAAATCAAGCTGATAAGGCGGAACTTTTCAAATAAAATTTGTAATTTGTCATAATTTTTTTTATTGTCAGGCAAAGGCGCATTTTTTTTATAAAACATTTTGTTCTTAGTGTCCAAAAAATATTTTTGAAAATTCTCTAACCCATCTTAGGAGATATTCTAGAAATAAATTAAAAAGTAAAGTGCTAACTAAATAATACTTAAATATAAATTATATTAATTAGTATTAAATACCTAGTTATAAACATAATTAAGATCTCTTATGTATAAAAGATACATAAAATAAAACATTTACTTTACGGTTATCGCCTTACCTTGCATAGGTAGACAAATACCTTGTGAGTAAACATTAATGTGTTCCTATTTGGAGGGCACTGTATCTGGCTAATTACTGCTCTAACAAGGGTCACCTTATGTCTCATATCTGGAAAATGCTGGAAAAAATTCAATTTATCTCTACTTATTTTATATTTCATTGTCATAAACAAGTTCATTTTCATATTCATTTGTATTGGGTCATTCTCATAATCCCCACCAGGATTGCCCACCAGGGGATTACGACATTATTTAAAAAAAAAATCGTAACTTTGGCCCACTCATTTTTTGCTCAATAAATTCCTGTTCATAACTTATATTTTGTTCTGTTGTACTTACATTTAATTTAAAAATGCATCTGATAATGTTCAAACAGTTTTACTCAATGAAATTTTATATGCCAGGAATGAAATTATGCTAAACTAAAAAATACCTAAGTTTTTTGTACTTTCGATATAAAATCTGGATTCTTTAGCGATCAAAATGTTCATAATATTAGAATAAGTTAGTTACAATAATAAAGTATAAATAGTTATTTTAAATAGATAATTAAATTAAATATAAAGTAAATCGCTAGTGGAAATACGCGCCTTAACAGTAGGTAGTCAATCAATAAATTAGTGACTAATTTATCAAATGAATTACTAATCAATTGATTAACACCAATTATTTTACCAATAGTTTAGTGTCCTAAGAATTTAGGATATATGAGTACCTGCATAATTTGTAATGCACAATTAATTTGATTAACTAAAACAAGCTTAAGGGGAATCCTCAAATCCGAATTCCATATAAAATGTTTCGGACAAATACACAAAAAGTACGCCGTATCATACTAATTTCTTCACACTATTCGTTTCGTCCATGTTTTTTAATTAAGGGTTTCATACTTTCATTTAGATTTTATAAGTGTTTTTAAGTTAGTAGGGTTAATTTTAAAACACGTACAAAAGCTAAATTAAAGTATGAAACCTTTAACTTTTTTTGTTGACGAAATCAAAAAACATGGATGAAATGAATAGTGTGAAGAAATTACTATAATACGGCGTACTTTTCGAGTATTTGTCCGAAACATTTTGTATGGAGTTCGGATTTGAGGATTACTCTTAAAGTTAAAAAAACTGAAAACCCGACTGCGAAATAAATATGCGTTCATTGTCAATTTAGTATTCCAAATTAAATTTAAACATATAACTTATATATATATTTTTGTAATCTTCTATAAATACCTTTTTTGATACCCTACTCGAAAGGTTTGGTAATCAAAAAATTATTAACGACTTACTATTTAGCTCCAAAAATCAGCCATTTTGATTATATTTTTAAATAACCCATCTAATAACACTCGGGTTATTGAGACGAATCTAACGATACCTTAACTGTCAAAATCCATCCAGCCGTTTGGAGGATACGGGGTAACAAAGACATTTACATACATACATACAAGATACGCGCGAAAAACATAACCCTTCCTTGGCAGTCGGGTAATAAAGTCTCCCATGAAAATGTCAGACCTCGAAATATCTTTTTGTTTCCCTACTTAACTATTAATTAAATTGTGCGATTCCATAAAATTTAGAAAAATTTGTAGATTTTTTAAGAACTATCATATAAGTTTTTTTTTGTAGGATTTGCCGAAGTTTGACTATTAATAAAAAAGCAAATATTAAACTAGAATTTGTCCGTATGTCCTTATTTCGATGTCCCCACTACCCTGCCCCACTAGTAGGGAATCCCCACCAGAGATAGCCTACTGTTCTCGACCATTGGTGGGGACTCCCTACTAGTGACACGTAAGTGGGGACATTTCAAATGACCATTTCAGTGCATGCTATTTTCAAATGTGATATGATTAGGAATATGCTAATGTGTCACGTTTAAGAATAGCGTGTAGTGTGCAGTGGAGTAAGTAAGTACCCTTATTTTTTTGTTAAGTACTTACCTATGAATTATAATATCTACTGACAAAATGTCTAAGTTCTTGATCAATTACCTTAATCGCTTGACAAATGACGAACAGGAACATTTTGGTCACCCATTTTGTGGGTTCACCAATTCAATAACGATAGTCGATGACGAACTTTAAGAACTGCCAATTGAGTAAAGTAATTGCTTAGAAACTTTGAAGCAAGTCGACGCTAGTGAGTGGCTTAATTCGCTACCTTGTCATCGACTCGCGCTATCGAATGGTATGTAAATTTTGGCATTTTGGTCTCCTAATTTTGTACCAAGTTGAGGCACCATTCGATAACGATAGTCGATAACAGCTTAGTGAATAGAGCCCCAGATTTTTCTCTAAATTGTACTCGATTTTTTTACCCCCACCTTAGTTTATTGTAATATGCCCCACCAAAGGGGATCCGTTGTCAAACTTGTGTAAAAAATTAACTAGATTAGAAAATTCCCGCTAAGTTTCAGATTATATAGACATAATAATTTTTAACATAAAACGTCGCGGAGACGATGCTTATGATGTATAAAATTATGTTATGCAATAAAATTGGAATTTGATTTCATATTTTCGTTTTATTTATCTGTTTTTCATGTTACACATACGAGATATAACCCTGACGGAGTTTTGAAGCCGCCTTTTGTGTTTTTAATCTCTAGTAAAGCGTCGATGACACGGATTTTTTACACGCTATAAGTCAGCGAGTTCGCTTGTAGCTTGTAAAATCAACCAAGTGTCATCGGCTTCTTTACAATGCCTTTTGACAATCCTTCCCGAAAGCTAACATGCTCACACGCTAGCATTTAAACTCGCCAACAAGCAACGAGTAAAAACTTATACTTACTTATAATAAATATTTGATTTTTAATTAATTTTAAGCTGAGTACCAAGTTACTTACCGACCTACTTATTTCTTCAATAAAGACTAGCAAGGAACTTGAAAATGAAAAATCGTGTGCTTTTAATCATTTTATTGAAGCAAAACGTACAATAATTTATTACTAGATTTAGACATTTAAAAGCGGATCATTGTTGAATAAATTTCTGTTTTTTTTATTCCTGCAAGTCCCTTTGGTGTCACCCTGGTGGGGATACTGATAATATTCCCCATCAGGGTTTCCCCACCAATGGGGACTTGACAATGTAATACTGTAAAAATCACTACTTATCAATTATGAACACAATCACAAAGACAGCACGTCTGAAAGCATTTTTTTTTACACACTGGGCTCTACGCCGATTATTTCTTAGTTCCTAATTATGTTAATGTAAGTACTACTCGGACGAATCAACATGACACCTGGCTCGAATGACGTTTGTGCAAAGTACAGCGCGGAATTGGATAATGTTGATAGAGAAGAGGTCCTGCAATACTTGGTAATGATAAGGCTTCGCAATTAGAGGAAGAACAAACACATGTGTGTGTGTGTGTGTGAGTGAGTAAACTACTAATGTAATTTAACCACTTACGATAAAGGTACCCATAATATAAACCACTAGTGGTTTAATCACAGGAGATCACCGGCGTAAGGTGGGTTTAAAGACAATTACAGAGCCGACCCTACCAATGTCTATTTTAAATTGTCATATGATACTTAGATATTCTGCAGCAAAGCAGTAATGTATAAGTACCTATCTACTGTGTTCCGGTTTGAACTGTAACTAGTGAAATTACTGGGCTTTCGAGGCTGACCATCAAAAATTGTCAAAGTAGACGAGCATTATTTATAGCAGTGTTGCACCGGACCATACGAAACGAACATCTTATAACTCAATCAACCTTTACATAAAAAAAAATACTTATCATACTAGGTAATGCCTAGATCACGCGTACCGAGCAAACGGGCGAGTCAGTAAAATGTTTCTCGGTCGAGACAGTGATGTAAGCAAGTAGCTTACATCACTCGCTCAGCCGAGCACTCTGCGCTATATTTATACGTATGTACAAAGAAACTCTTCCGAGAGCACATCTCTCCCATTTGCTCGGTACGTGTGATCAAGGCATAAGATCTGTGGATAGATAGACGATTGTTTTTTTTTACTTATTTTACAGGCAAGGCGTGGCTTGTGCGTACTGCCATTTTAAAACTAAGTAGATTTACTTACATGTATAAAGTGAGTACTTATATCGATATTTTTCTTATGCCTACTTGCACCAAACTGTCAAAGTCCCTAAGTAATTACTTTACTCGCTTCGTAGTTCTTAACAGTCCAGATTCTGATCAACAGAACTGCCAAGCGAATAGGTAAAGTAATTGCTTAGGAACTTTGAAAGTTTGGTATTATAATAGCGAACTTTTATCTTACAATGTTACAAGGCCCATATAAATAGTAAGATATTATAAGTAAGCTTATACATGTATAAGTTAGGTATGGCATATGATCTACTAACATATATAAGTCTTACATTCAAAATTATGTAACTCGCTGTAAGAAGTTTCACATTATGCCATTGTCAGAAAGAAGGCGTATAGCAGATCTCTCTTATCTTATCAGCATTGCTAGTGCCAGGGTAGACTGTTCTGAATTACTCGGTCATTTGAGTCTTAAAGTTCCATCACATCTCTTAAGGCCCATTTACACGATGCAAGTTTCTTGCCTGTTGCATACAATTAAATTGAAGCAATAAACGACTTGCATGGTCTAAACAACACGTAACATCTTGATCTGATAAACAAGTTTTGATTCAAAACTTTTCTTGGTGTAAACTGATACATGATGAAATTAACTTGCATGTATGTACTACATGCAAGTTCATGCAACGTTCAACACTTAAATGAAAATTTGACAACGCAAAAACGTGCAATACTTGAAGCAACCCGCTGCAAAATGGTACACGCACATACAAGTCTGTGTTTAGACAAGTCAAAACTTGTCAGCAATAATCGCCTAAACATATTTGTATTGGTGTAAACAAAAGACATCAGCAATTATTTTCTGTCAATACTTTCATACAATAATTGCAATCCATTTTTTTTACTAATAGCCGCGTGTAAACAGTTACATACAATTCTTGAAGATCAATTATTGTGCGTCATGTATTGCATTCAATTATTGCCGTTGTATGTACAAGAAAATGGTATCGTGTAAATGGGCCTTTAGAAATCACAATCTCTTATATGTTCCACAAGTCAAATCTAAGTACAGGCGTAATTCTTACTTCCCACGTGTGTGCAATTGTTTCAATACATTGTCGCGAGAAATTGATGTTAACCTTTTCAACACATCCCCTGTTAGTCTCAAGCGTGTTTTAAACAATCGTTTCTTTGAATCCTAAATTCTAAATTATAAGTGTGTGTCCGTCTACTTCTTTAAAATTCTAAAGATCTACTTGCCTTTACCTATTTGTGAAAATTTTATCTTTGTAATCAATCGTGTACTGTAATCTGTAAGATTTCCAAAAAATAAAATAAAATACATAAATAAAAAAATGTTTTAACTACGACACGATACATTCTACAAGTAACTGGGTCGAAAAATTTTAAAAACACTACGAGGTCTCGAAACCCCTACGGTTTGGAGACAAATATATATTCCCAAAGTCCCCACTTTGGTTGGTGGTTGATTATGGTGGGGATTTAGACTTTTTTTAACCGAAATCCTCACCGGTGGGGAATTCGGAAATAAGCCTTTTTTCTGGTAATTAAAAACTTTTGTATTGTACAAGTGAAAAGCTATTTAGGCTATTAGGGTTACTATGAAATGCTATGATTAGTGTATGGTGCATGGCATGTACAGTCAGCTGCACAGACATGTATGTAGGTACATGGCCGTATACAGGGGGGGGGGTTGGGGGGTTGAACCCCCCCCCCCCCCCCCCCACCCCCGAAATGTTTGAGTCAAAAAAAACGTAAAAGTAAACGCACAAGTTCTACAAGAAGTAAAATTTTAATTCGCTCGATAATTTACTCTACAAAAAGTCTTAAGTTTTTTGACTATTTTTATGTGAGACTTGCAATCTAGATTATTTTTATCTTAATATTCATACAACGCTGCCTTCGTCTATGGGTGGGCCTGTGGGTGAGCCAATTGTTGTGCCAGTTGACTCGTATTTTCTCATCTTAAAGACGTGTTTTTTCTCAGTCTTATTTAAAATTAGGCCGTTTAGGCCTATAAAATTGGCGGCTCGCTTTTCTTGCCGCAATCAGGTTTGTATTATCTTTATTCATTTCAGGTTTTTATTAGGCCTATTTGGCATATAAGTATGTATAATGCAGTAGTTTTCAGGATTAAATTAGAGGAGAAAAATATGTAAAATTAAACGATCAGATGTTATGTTTTATTAAGTAAGTGCTTGAGGTAATTTTGGGTTCCAATACAGCGATTTTTCCTAATAAGTAATCTATTCTGGGCCCTGATAACGTAATTCTCCCAAGTAAATTAAAACTCTAAAAAATTTGCGGCTCGCTGCGCTCGCCGCGTTAACATTCATTCTATTGCGTATTTAAGGGTCCTGATAGAGTCATTTTCATGACTAAACTATTGGCTTGAAAATTTGCGGCTCGCTTCGCTGGCCGCGATCACATTTCTTTTGCTAAATGATTTTGGGTCCCAATACAGCGATTTTCCGTAAATAAGTAAAGTGTTTTGAGCCCTGATAAAGCTATTTTTCCTAATAAGTTAAAACCTTGGAAATTGGCGGCTCGCTGCGCTCGCCGCATTCACATTCATTCTATTGCATGTTTATGGGTCCTGATAGAGTAATTTTTAGGGCTAAACTATTGGTGTGAAAAATTTGCAGCTCGCTTCGCTCGCCACGATCAGGTTTCTATTACTAGGTATCATTCGGTCCTAATACAGTGATTTTCCTTAATAAGTTAAGTGTTTTGGGCGCTGATAAAGCGATTTTCTATAGTAATTTAACTCCCTAAAAAAAATTGCGGCTCGCTTTGCTCGCCGCGTTCACGTTCATTCTATTGCGTATTTAAGGGTCCTGATAGAGTCATTATCAGGACTAAACTATTGGCGTGAAAATTTGCGGCTCGCATCGCTCGCCGTGGCCGGTTTTCATTTAGTGGGTAATTTTAGGTCCCAATGCAGCGATTTTTCTTAATAAACCAAAACCCGAAATTACGTTTATTTTATTGGGTGTTTTAGGTTCTGGAATATTAATTTTCAGGACTAAACCAATGACGTAAAAACTAGCGGTTCGCTTCGCTCGTCACGATCAGGTTTGTTCTATTGGGAGATTTTCGCTCCTGAAAAAGTGATTTTCCTTAGACAATTAAGATCCTGAAATTAAGACCCTGAATATGGATCAACCATGCTCGACAAGCCCCCCATAATATAAATGTGAAAGCTTGAGAGTGTATACATATTGGTGCAGCTGACTGTACCTACAACAAAATGCTATGATAAGTGCATGGTGCAAGTAGTAAGTAAAGCTACTGAATGGTACAAGTGATAGGATGCGTAAGGAGGTAGTTCAAAAGCACAGGAGTGCCTGCAGCCACCTCCAAGTTCATGGTTTCTGGATCCTCAGAACTCTCAGAGGAGACTGACATCTTCTTTGGCTCGATGAGGAGATCTGTCGATGTATTGTCGTCTGGTACTTCATCGACAAATACCTGGGAAGTTGGAGTTTAAGGTAAGTACTTATTTTCAGCAATAAATAAAGCCTTATGCCCACTTGCACCAAACTGACAAAGTCCCTAAGCTTTACTCTTAAACTTTACTCGCTTGATAGTTCTTAACAGTCCAGTTTCTAACGTTAAGAACTGCCAAGCAAGTAAAGTAATTGCTTAGGAACTTTGAAAGATTGGTGCAAGTCGACATGAGTCTTGCTTGTCTAGATAGGTATCGAAAATTGGGTTGAACTTAATATTTAATCAATCGAACTACTTTTCAAAATTATAAGTTACATCAAGTGTAAGATGATTAGATACAACATGTGATATCCTCAGTTACCTCGTCAACCTCCTCAGGCGGCTATTTTCTTCACATTGCAACTCATGTACGTGACATCGTGTACTCACTGTCATATTCCTATAAATAGATTGATTATGTGATATCCTCAGTTACCTCGTCATCCTCCTCAGGCATATTTTCTTCACGTTGCAACTCATGTACGTGACATCGTGTACTCACTGTCATATTCCTATAAATAGATTGATTATGTGATATCCTCAGTTACCTCGTCATCCTCCTCAGGCGGTTCTTATCGCTGCAACGCTTATTGTGCCATGTGGCACAAACAAAGATGTATGTACGTACATCGTGTACTCGCTGTTAACTTCCTATAAATAGATTCATTAGGTGATATCCTCAGTTACCTCGTCATCCTCCTCAGGCGGTTCTTATCGCTGCAACGCGGCTTGTGCCATGTGGCACAAACAAAGATGTATGTACGTACATCGTGTACTCGCTGTTAACTTCCTATAAATAGATTCATTAGGTGATATCCTCAGTTACCTCGTCATCCTTCTCAGGCGGTTCTTATCGCTGCAACGCTCATTGTGCCATGTGGCACAAACAAAGATGTATGTACGTACATCGTGTACTCGCTGTTAACTTCCTATAAATAGATTCATTAGGTGATATCCTCAGTTACCTCGTCATCCTCCTCAGGCGGTTCTTCACGTTGCATCGCGGCCTGTGCCACGTACATTATGTACTCGCTGTCATATTCCTATAAGTAGATACATTAGTTGATATCCTCAGTTACCTCGTCATCCTCCTCAGGCGGTTCTTCACGTTGCATCGCGGCCTGTGCCACGTACATTATGTACTCGCTGTCATATTCCTATAAGTAGATACATTAGTTGATATCCTCAGTTACCTCGTCATCCTCCTCAGGCGGTTCTTCACGTTGCATCGCGGCCTGAGCCACGTACATTGTGTACTCGCTGTCATCTGAACTGTAATCTTCTTCGTCTTCATCGCATTCAAAGTAGCGGCTCTGAAAACAAACCAGAATTCCTTTTTTTAATAAAAAAAAATAAGTACCTATGAGACGAGCTAGCTAAGCGCTCTCCTGATGGGAAGAGATCACGCCTGCCCTAGATCAAAACCGAGGAACACAGGACTTTAATTTCCATTTTTTTTTTTATTGTTTAAGAATTTGTAGATACGTCTACATAATTATGTAGGTACCTACATATACATAGATACCATATACTATGTATATATATATATATATATTTTAATCACCATAAAAAAAATACGCATAGTCAGTTGCCGTTACTGACACACCACATATACCTACGGCAAAAAAACTTGAAAAAATTAAGTCAAATTTTTGTCAAAATAAATTTGATTAAAATTGGATAACTGTTACCGTTAGTCGTTTTACTTGTTTTTTTTGTTGTTTAGTTGGGTCAGGCGGAACCTTTAATTGATAATAATTTAAGTTTTATTCATTGTTTGGCAAACCCGGGTATCTAGCTCGAGCCAGCTCGCAAAACCTTGGCTCGGGCGCCGTACTCCCCCCGCTGTCACTCTGCCATTTTGTAGAAATCCAAAATTCTGACTGGACAGATGCAACATAGGTAGTACCTCGTCTGAATTGCCCATTAAATGTTTTTTGGTAATTAAAAAATGGTGGTGTAGATACCATTAATTTTTTTTTTTTTTTTTTATTTATTTGGGTAAACAAACAGTTACATAATAAAGACTTAAGGTTATGTTAATATTAAGTATCCTAGATTAATAATTGTGAAACCAACATCGTTTACCACAGATTAATGGTAACAAAACATAAAAAGCCACGAATGGTTTGTCCTAGACAGACTGGCTGTTTCAGACAGTGCCACACTACCGGAAAAGAAAACAGTAATGCATAGGTACACATTACTGGTTTGCGACAGAATATCTGATACTGTTTGGTTCTGACTATTCTATGGTCTTGTGTTCGTATAGTAATCTAGTCGGAATCCTGCAGGGGACGCCACACAGTAGGTAGTACCCATGTAGTAAAACCTACTTATGACATGACCCACTAATAGTTTATCTAACACGTAACTTTAGCCTTTGAGGTCATTAAGACATTCTGAATCATTAGATCATTTATTTACCTACACAATCATAAATGGATGCTAAATAATGCTAGATTTAATCGCATCATGATTCATGATCTTATTTTGGATTGTAATTTTAATTTACCTACATATATATAGCACAATCGAAAGAGCAATGGATAGGCTACATTTGAAGTTTTCGAAGTATACGACATTGGTGCTGTTATGTTGGCAGTACCGCTTGTATCTCGTAGAATTACGTTCCGTTCTACGAAATAACAACAAGGAGTTTTCTTTTTCGCACATACAATGTAGGAAGGTACTAACTATAATCAATTTTTAATTTAAATGGTGTTTATATTAAAAATTGATTATAGTTAGTACCTTCCTACATTGTATGTACCTATGTTTATTGTAGGTAGGTATACTATAAAAATACTAAAATGATACGACGAAGAAACTATTTTTTATCCATTATCGATGAATCGAGATTCTACCACTGAGCAAGTGCGTGTATCGAAACGAAGCTCTTTATTTTAGCCACACGTATAAAACTAATCCACCAATCGCAGTTGTCTGTCATTGTCAAACTGTCAACGTCAAAATAAAGTACCTACTTATGACGAAATCGGAATATTTTTGTGTTTTTCCGTATTTTATTTGACTAATTAAGTAAAATCCAACAGGGATAACAACGATGCCCGATTGGTGCAGTAAATAATCTACACGAGGAAGGAAATCCACTTTAAGACTACATGATAGTGTGGCTAAAACTGAACTCGAAAATCCTTTGTGTAAATTAGACCTTTGTGTTTTGCGATTTATATCAACAATGGCAGCAGCTTTAGCGAACGACTCTCCCAAATACAGGAACAGCCTGATTTGCTGCAGCCCCCGAAGCGCTGAAGTAGCTTCCACCACCGAAAGCACATCTTCCACATCAGGTGTTTCGAGCGAAGAACATTACGACACAAATTTCATCCCTAAATCTATAGCCAATAAGAAGTTGAAAATACACAGCTCCGCCACTAAAGAGGAGATAGAAAAAGCCATTAATCAGTGTAAAGAGTTGGTACTGAACAGTCCCCAGTGTTCCGAAGAAAGGAAATGGTTAGTAAGGTACTTGGTTGAGCTAAGATTGCGTCTACAAGATTTGAGTGATAATGACGGAGAGTCTCGAGTCAAAGTATCCATAAAAGGCCATCATTTCGAACAGCAGGTAAATCCGTCAACTAGAAAACAGTACTGCGATCATTGTAGCGGGGTAATTTGGAGCATAGTTCAAAGTTCATACATCTGTACCGACTGCAACTATTTGTGCCATTATAAATGCGTCGATCATATTTGTAGAATGTGTGCTCATGTAGTTATGACCGAAAAAGGTCAGTTTGAAATGAGTATTTGCCCCGAAAGAGGTCTTGCGAGTCAGGACTATAAATGTGCTGAATGCCACACAGCTTTGACGTTTCAAGACACGTGGAATGAGCCTCGGTTGTGTGACTACACAGGCTTATACTTCTGTGCTACGTGCCACTGGAATGACCTATCCGCTATACCTTCAAGAGTCGTACATAACTGGGATTGGGAAAAAAAATATGTATCGCGACTGGCGTTTCAAATGTTGAACTTATCGTGGACTCGACCTTACATAGATGTTGAGAGGATAAATTCAAAACTATTTAATTTCATAGTCCAGTTGGAATGGGTGCATAAAATGAGGAAAGATCTGCAGTGGATGAGACGGTACCTTTGCAACTGCAGTGAAGGAACCAGTCTCCTATCACCGTTGGTTGTTCAACTCGGTGATGTGAATAAAAAGTACAGTATGGCTCATTTGCAAGCCATTAACGATGGATCTCTGGAAAGTCAGCTAACGGAATTAACCGAAGTTTGTCGGTCTCACATTACTAGCTGTCCCTTATGTTCCGGAAAAGGGTATTTGTGTGAAGTCTGTGGCAACGATGAAGTGTTGTACCCGTTTGACAACGGAGCACTTCTATGCGACAAATGTAATTCTATGTACCATAGAGGTTGCTGGCTCAGGAAGGGAGAGAAATGTGTCAAATGTATGAGGTTGGAAGATCGTAGAAAAATCAGTGAAACGGACAGTCCAGACAATAATATGGTTTTTGACATCGATAAATTTGTGAACTAGTTTTGGCTGACGAGTAGCCCATCAGCCTAGTAGCATATTCTTATTGAATCCATCACAGAGAAGTCTATAGTTTGTATTGAAAAATTTGATACAAGCTTATAACATGTCTGTAACATTCAATATGAATACTTTTGTCAAAAAGTAGGGTGATAGGGCTTCAGTTTAATTATAATATAATTATGGTTATTTTGTTCATGCTTTACTTTATTTTGGACATAATAGCCAGACATAAAAAAAAAAATGAATAGTAAAAATTTTATTTTATTAATTATTTTATTCTTACCTCATTAACGAGTTTTAATATAACCATAAAATCTTAAAAATACTCTAACAAATTGGTGCTATTGTAGTTATTTTAGCAATAAACTTTTAAAGCTTTAGCTAGCTATTAAAAAATGCCTTGACATTATGCTTAGCATGCATAATAATTCATAGATAATTTGTATTGTAGACATAAAAATATTTTTTTAGGTACCTAGGTAAATGTAAAAAAAAATTAAATAAAAAATATTGTTGCATCAATTGATAAAAATCTAAGTAGTAGTAGGCAGGTAAAATGCAACTTTTGACAAAAAATTGGTTGTCTGTAAAGTTGGATTACGGACGATAGTTTAAAATGACAACGTCATAACCAGCGTAACGGGACAATGAGCGTTACCGGACAATGACAATGACGTCAACGTTTTCGTGCATGCAGACGGCGTTCATCGATTTTTAGACGTAGACACGTAAAAAAAAGATTATGCTTCCTACTTAAAAATAAAGTAGATTGCTCGCATGCCAATTTAAAGAGGTGTTTTCAGTGTAAAAAAAATATTGAAAATATTGCTATTTATTAATGATTCTAGCTTTATGTGTGAATTGTAAAAGGTGTAAGAAATTAGGTGTGAAAGAATGTTATGAACAATTTTTGAAATATTAATATCGTGATATTTAATTGGTTAAAATTATTTTTATCACATGAACACTCAGCTCTGTAAAAAAGGTATCTACTTGTTTGTAACGTTAAAAACAAATAAATAAAATCATTGTAAAGAAATTCTGTATTTTTTTTTATTCGTTTTCCATTCAGTATAATGTACCTAAGTAATAAAAAATCCTGTTTTTTTGGTATCACATACCATTATTATATCACCTTATACCATATAATACATATATATATACCGAATAAATATCGATAACTAATTTATGATATCTATCGTGCATAACGTAGGTACTAGCGGCTCTGTCTGCGTTATTTATATGAGGTTAAAAAAAGTTACAGGTGCAGTGTTTTTTGCATTACCTAACTGTTCTAACGTGCATCTTAGATTATAAATTCTGTGCACTGCATATAATCAAAGTTCAAACAGCCTTTTGTGGAAAGATATTTCAATTATTCATAGTTATAATGAATATTTTTGAAAGACAACGTAGAAACTTGAAGGATGTTTCGTCAAGATCTAAAAGAGTCTAATAAGAAAGAAATTCATTTTAAAAACTTGAATATCTATAGAAAATAATAATTAAATAATTTAATATCGTTTGCATTGAGAATTTATAAAATCCCTTTCTTAATACGCGCCTGCACTTCTTGACACCCTCCAAGTTTGATTTGGTTCCAGTAAAAAGTATTCATTTAAATATTTTAAATCATCACAGTGTTAACAATAATCAATAATAATATTTTTGCGTGTTATAACTACAACTCACCTGACATTCCAGACACCTGCAAGACTCGCGGTAAGTGCAGGTTGTGAGCGCGCTTTGCAGCTTATGCAGGTATTGCAGCTGATCGCCTGCCAAACGCTTTTTGCGGCGCGATAATGATGACAAGAAGGCGCGGATGGACCGCTTGTTCGACTTTTCTTTCGGAGATGCGTTGCTGCGAATTTTTTTTTTTTGAAAAATCACTTTTATTTTGAAGAACAATTTTTATTTTATATTTTAATCTGCCATCAACCGATTCATTGAGGTTTTTAATGTAATTAAGTGGCGAGACCGGCTAGGTGTTTTCCTGATGGTAAGAAAGAGATCACACCTGCCCATAACGAAAACAGCAAGCACAGGACTTTGATTCACAATGGGCCGATGCAACACTACCTATTTATCGTCCACTGTTGTTCTGATGGTCAGTCTCGAAAGCCCAGTAATTTTACAGTGCCCTTCGAACCGGAACACAGTAATTCTTACACATTACAGCTTTGCGGCCGAATATCTGGTACCTACTGTGTTGGTATCCATCAAGACTGCAGCCTGCAGGGGACGCCTTCAAACGGTAAGAACATTTGCGGATTTCCAAGTTGTGGCATTTTTTTTAGTTTGATAGGTTTTTATTGTAAAACTTTCTTGATTTTGAACTAAAGACCTAATGAATAACGTAAGGATCAGGATACTTACCTACTGTTATTAGATACATTTATGAGCAAAATATAGTTTTAAGTTGGGTGTAAAATCCCTTTGCTTATATTCCAATACAGCACAATTGCTTTGCCCTACGCATACAGTGTAGGTGTAAATGTACATAAAAGTAGTTAGGTATACTTACTCTAAGAAACACACTACTTATGTAATGTACCCTACTTGGCAATAAATAAATGAATACTAAATAAGATGGAAACTCACTCATTCCCGAGATGGTTCAGCTGAGACGGCTTCATGTCTTCTCCACAGAGCGTAGTCTCACTTGGTCTTTTGTTACGTCTTTTCACTCCAATATATTTGTCCTTCTCATCTGTAACTGTAACTTTACTCTTATTAACCCCTACCCAAAATAAGTCGGGCCAGGCCACAACATTGCGTTACGGCGTCGCATCTTCACGCAAGCACAAATTTAGTAGAACACGCGCAGTGCGGTCCATGTCTCACTAGAAACTGAAACGTTGGTTAGCGTCTTTCTTATTCTGAGTAGGGGGTACAGCGGTCTGCACTAGCGTCCCGTTGAAGGGTGCATTGTGCATTGCCCCCCGAAAAATGTGTTAACCCTGTCCCAGCCATCCCAGCTCCTTGAAATAACGGAGCAGGATACTGGGTTGTTGACAGCACCGTTCCAGTAAAGTGCTGGCCGACACATTTGGTGGAGAGGAGTCTAGCAGCCTAAGTAAGCCTTTTTTTTTTTTTTTTTTTTTTTTTTACATGGGGAAATCCTCATGGATGCCCCCCGCCCTTGGGGGAGGGCGGAGGGGTATGTCGGACTCATACCGACTAAAACCCCATGGTGGCCGACCTCTGCGCATTAGAGGGACCCCGGGATATCCGAAGAACGCGTACCGGTGTCCCTCACGCACGTTGCTGTGAGGCCCATCCCAGGGAAGGCTTGCGCCAACCCCGAGCTCCGCTTGCAGTGCATGCCTACCCGTGCACTGCAGCCGTCCCGGGTTCGAGTAGCCTACGTAAGCCTGTCTTAACCCGACTCTCCTCTGTAGCCTGACAGTGGATGATCACATGCTCCACGGTCTCTTGATTTTGTAAGCAGCCTCTACAGATGTCGATGTCTGTAGCTCCTGTCTTAACTAGATGGTGGTTGAGATCACAGTGACCTGTGATGACTCCCACCATCAAACGAAGGTCTTCGCGTTTTAGTTTTAGTAATTTATTTGTTAGATTTTTGTCTAATTGAGGAAACATTAGTTTTGTATGTGCACAGTCAGTGCCGCGCTCCCATAACTTTTGGTGTTCTTTTTCCGCCTGTAATTTAAATCTACTCCTAATTTCAGCAGTGGTTAGCGTCTTATCGTACGATGTCGTATCCGATGAAATTTTTGCGTTGCGATATCGCATCGCATTTCTGTACGATGTTGTTTTTGCGATATGTCGCCGCAGTGTTGTGGCCTGGCCTTAAGTAGCTACCCATACTGAATTAAAATAAAATCGGTTCGGTAGTTTCGGCGTGATTGAGCTATAGACATCTTTCTCATCGTCACTTTCACATTTATAATAAGATATATATATTAATAATAGATAGAATCCATCTCTTCTACGGCTTATGCCTAGATCACACATACCGAGTTATCGGTACAGTAAAATGTTACTCGGCTGAGACAGTGAAAGCTAACATCACTCGCTCAGCCGAGCACTCGGCGCTATGTTTATACGTACCGAGTACTCGGCCGAGAGCACTGTCTCGGCTGAGACATAAGTCCTCACTGACTGATTTATTTATTTTATTTCATTTAAACTAATAGTTTTTTTTTCTTACCATTAGCATCATTTAGCACCGAATAATCCCGCACTTGGCCTGCGTAATCACTATACTCCTCTATGGATCCGTTGCTCCTCCAAGAGTTCTGGTAGATGATGGAGTTGCCGTTCTCTACGTCGAAGTGGTTTTCGGGCTGTTGAAGAACCTGTAAAAAACGAAATGGAAAAAAAGCTCGCTTTTGTACTATATTTATTTTATTTTGTCAGCTAAGATTTGTTTTGATAGTGAACAACATTTTTTCAACTATCTAGTCTAGTCTGACCTTAATTGTATAGTTTTTGCTACACATTTTTTTTTAGATCCTGTGTGACACCATTGTAGGGCAAAGGCGACAATTATTAAATATTATTAAAACCTAATACCTACCTACTAGAATAGCACATTTAGTATTTAGTATTTATTTATTTACTTTAAATAAAACGGTTAAACAACCAATTCCATTATTTAAAGATTAAAAATAAAATTATTAAAATACAAATTAAATTAAAAATTAAATTACAAATTACTTAAATTATAAATTTAAAATAGTCATCAAATATATAATACACTTAATTAATTATATATATGTCAAAATTTTGATTGGCAGTACCAATGGAAATCAGAGGTGAGCTCTTTCCATTGATCCGCAAATATGTCACTATGTGGACTGGCTTCTAGGAGGTTGTTGAGGGCAGTTAGGGACCTAGGTATCGGTGAGTTGACGTGCGCGACAGTACGGCACAAGGGCGGAGCAAAGAGCCTGTGCTTTCTGCTTCGAGTGTAGTTATTAGGCACGAAGAGTAGAAGTGACTCACTAAGTAGATCAGGCGCATCAATTGTACCGCGGAACACTTTGCAAATAGTTGTGATCTGATCCTGCGCTCTCCTGGTTTCAAGAGAGTTATAGCCCAGACATCCAAGAAGAAATCTCGTCGGGTACATAAATGGATAGTATCCCAGCCTGTGTTTGTATAGAAATCTGAGAAATGCCTTCTGTACCTTCTCCAAAAGGAGAGCATAGGTGCTCTCGTATGGATTCCAGATGCAAGAGCTGGACTCTAGTTTACTGCGAACCAGCGCACTAAACAAAAGTCTGATAACGTGCTCGCTTTTAAACTCACGAGCATTTCTGAGCACAAAACCAAGTCTCTGGAAGGATTCCTTAGCAACGATAGTGATATGATCGTGGAACGTAAGCCTCTGATCGAATGTTACTCCTAAATCTTTTACCATAGTTGTTCGAGCGATTATGTGATTATCTAATGTATAATCAAAAGTTACACACACATGACTATGTGTAGTACCTATACTAAAATACATATCTAAATAAATATGAACATCAAAATAAAATGGAATTTCACAGGTGCAATAATGCCATAGGTTTGCCATTGGTTGATATACCTACCTACCAAGTAACAACCAACATATGCTGAGTCGGAGCCCTTTTTGCACCACGCTATGTGTATTATTGTGTTTACATCGTTTATTTATTCTTTTCATGTGTCTTTATCTGTTTGTGTACAAATAAATATTTTCATTTTCATTTTTTAATTTTCCATAGCCTGCCAATTCTGCCTAGCACAATATTATGCTACCTACTTACGAACTTTGTCCAATATTTTCTGACGTACCTGATAATGAGCCCTCGAACCAAGGAAAAATACCGCCGGAGCTCCAGCTGTCATTCTACCTAGCTGAAAAGAAAATACATAATAATGTATTATTATTGAATATTTCGTAGAGCTATGGTAATATTTTGAACTTGGATGGTGCACTGCCGTGTGTCATTCATTATCGATTGCGCCTTATATTATGAATGCACCTTTATGTAATTTCAACCAATTTAATACATTGTTTTGAAAATACTACTTACAAAAGATTTCTCTAGAAACAGACATAAATTAAAATTGAAGCGTAATTTTAAGCAATAATAAATGTTACGATTCCGTACCTAAAAAAAATACTTTATATATAATAACATTATTGATCGGAAATAAGGTCAATGAACTTACCTAGTACCTACCTACCTCAGGGTAGGACGTGAGACTGCAATGTCTAAAAACTTTTTACACAACCAAGCGAATTATTTTGTGGATTGCGTTTCTCAAAATAACATCGATAATTATTTCGATTGTTGTGTAATTTGTATATGTGTAATTTTCCGATTTTTGTGTCAACAATTTCTAGACAAAATGTAAATTTGACGCTGATTTGACTTGCGCATTTTGTACCTCCTAAAACTTGGGGTTGTCATATTAGGGAAAACTATCCTTACTCGGGAAATATTTTTTTTGGTAAAATAATAAATTGATTATGTGGGTGACATAAATACCAAGTTTTTTATATAGAAAAAAGGAATTCAATATGGGAGTCCCAGGAACGACATGTTTTGTCACAAACAATATAAATAAGTAATCAATATTAGTAAAAAAAGGTTTTGTTGCAGGTTAAAGGTTTTAGTTAGAGGTTCGTTATATCGTTACCAACCAAGATAGTTTAGAACTCCAACAAGGAGTTGAGCTGAGAAACGAAAGATGTCGCTAAAAAAAATAGGGTGCTGGTGCTGAACTCATTCTGATACGAGTAAACATATTTCAAATTCTCAATGACAGTACTCTCAAATTCGATTTTTAAATAGCGTAGGTAGGTACTTAAAGGTAGAGTTCCGGAATTTTTACATTTACATCAATAATATTATATACTTAGATCCAAATTGTATACAAAGCTAAGGTTAGTTTCTTCAGAATGTACTGTGTGTGGGTTTAATAATTATGTGTGAGCTCAAATATTTATTTCTTAGCCTTCTAATAAACTTTTGAGAACTGTGTAACTTACTATTAATCAATATCTATATAAGGCCTGACCTGACTGGCTGACAGGCAATGCACATGCTAAACAACTAAACAAAGATACTTAAAAATTGTAAGCCTTCTTGGTCAAGAAGTTTAGGTGCGTACTAAAAATATATTAGTGAAGTTGTAGACGTCAGCTAGTTTTGACTAATACAAAATATATTGTTTTTAATTTTTGGTAGTTAAGTTTCGTTTCTTGCGAAAATGTAGAGCATCCGTAATATACTTAGCTCTATTATATTTTATAACCAATTAATGAATGACGCACACCTATAAGCCGTTAGCTTATGGTAGAGCCCCTCACCTTAAAAAACATGACGTCAGGTCTGACTCTACGTACATCAGCCAATGGTAAGACGAGTTCTGCATCGCGCAAACGATGTTGTTTCGTGCACTAGAGCATGAACATGATCTAAGTTTTAATTGTTGGGGAGTCCTCAGCTACACGGTAAGCCGGTCGTGTCAGGGGGCCGGTCTAAGCCCCTGTCTTCTGTAATGTCGCCTTCTACCAAGTCGTCATGAATGGATAAAATATAAAAATGGAAATGAACATAAAAACTTGCAAACAATTCTGTAAAGAGAAAAACGAGAGTTATAAACTCTCAACCTCACCGTAGTAGCTACTTTGACTCTCTTTTGCTGTTATCAGTACTTTGCAAAAAAATCGTACATTATTTGTTTTTGTGAGCAAGTGAATTGTTTGTATTCACTTCCAACTTATTTGCAATAATATAAATCTAATTTTATTAAAAATAATTGCGTAAGTTCTGTGTGATACCCAGTCATTATGTCATCAAAAATATGTCATGTTAAATCAATAGTACATTGCATTAATATAATTTGTACCATATAACGTGTAAAAAATTGGCTGAATATTAAAATATACCTACACTTAAATATGCTCTGAATTACCAACAATTTATCAACAACATTTTTTTTAAGTAAAGGCTTAATAAGAAGGAAAATCATCAATTATTGTACAGCTGTATTTGTAGATTGTTAGCGTTTGTTAAGTTATTGTTAGTTGATTTCACTCACCTAGGTACTTTATAATTTTGTCTGTTTTTGGTTACTGGATGGAACCAATGTACCTACAACTTTGAAAAAAAAATTGAATCAACATTATCATCCGATTTTTGACTCTTAAATTAATTTATAATAGAAGATTTTTTTCTGCTAAAATATCTATTAAACAATGTTTATCCATCTTTTATAATTATAAATTGTCTAACATTACTGTACTAGGTACATAGATGAATAACGGTGATTCTGGAGAACACTAAGATAGACATTATTAAACCAAAATAGATGCGGAATACCTACAGAAAATTTTCAGACACCCTGTCAATAAAAATTTGAAATCTCTATTTTCAAATAATGTTTGTTACTTTTACGGTGTAGTTTTATTAACAATGATAAAGCCTAATAGGTAGTTTTATTTTTGTTTTGTTGTTATTTCTCTTTTTTGAAATTTAGCCTTGGACCAAAATGTACTAGAAGTTAGCCAATGTGGCTCCCTTTTTTTGGCGCATTTTTAATGTACTACATTGTGATTCTATATTTTAATACCTCTATGATGTACTACTAATAAAATAATTTAGTGCAAGTTACAAAAAGGAAGTCAAATCAGCTACTGACGTGAGGATGAGACCTAGGTCTCTCTCTTATCATTTTCTTGAAATTATTTTGTTTGAAATCTTTATATTTATCATAATATGATTGCATCATCGCTTCAACATATCTGATAGCAGGGAATTAGCCCGGCTCCCCACCAACACCGGCTTACGTAGTAGCTACGGACCTCCCGTTAACATACTTCTGCTCTACAAACGCTCTCTGAATGCACACAAAATAATGTTTGCGCGATTCAGGATTCAAATTTTATGTCTCTATAATATCTTATCATCAATGTATATTACATTTTCATTAATAGCATTCAATTGATTTTACTAATTCATAATAAATCGTTATTTTTAATATTAAAAAAGTAAAATTAAATGTTGAAAATATCCCGACAGTTTAATGTCACTTTCCTATGAGATTCTCATAGGAGCGAGAGAGACAGCCTGAAATTGTTCCCGCGCTTTCTGAGATGCATTCGTTTAGCTAGTAAGTATTTAGATATAGCTCTACCATTGGGCTATCAAGAACTCTACCTGATATTGAATTTATGAAAGAGACAAATATTACTGTTTTTCGTTGAGTGAGAGAGATAGACAGCGCTGGCAGAATACATTCTGGTGTATTGCATCCAATCTTTTAATTATTTTTGATAATAATATAAATAATTAAATAAAATGTTTATAACACTGAAATTAAAAATAAAACTTGTAAATGGGATATATGGAGCAATATCGTGAAATCAACTGGCAGCCCCAACTCAATATTTTGGTAGAAATTTGCCACAACATTGGTAGAAAATGGTAGATTTGTTGAATTGAGGTTTTTGTTGACCATGAATGAAACCTGCAAAAAAATGGTGGTGTCGTTCATTGGGAGGTATTGATTTATGCCTACGTGTATACGTAAAGTGATAAAACCCTTTCCTTTGCTCGTGTAATTTCGTGAAAGAAAGATCTTGTGAAGTTGTGATTGAATCGAATTTGTTGCCATCAAATTATTGAACCGTAAGTATGGCGTATTGTTGCAACAATAAAATTCAATATTTTCGTAAAAAATAGAAACCCTGAGCTCAATCGTTGTTGGTGTTGCAATGAAAAAGATTTTATTCATTTGACGTCTTTGCTCGCATCAATTTTGTAAATAAACTTTAGCGATGGAGAAGAGAAAGTTTTTGTTAGATTTGAACAGGTCCCACCTTACATTCTTGGACCAGCTGGCTATTATCTACTTAAGTCTTGATTACCTGGCCTTTAGGTGGATTATTAACCTAGAAACAGACAATACAGATAGGTAATTACCTCTGATTAATATCCTTTGTCTAAGTAGGAAGGTAACTATAAAGTAAACAAGTGGAAAGACGAGGGACTCTCTTTGTAAACAATGACCAAAAAAGTGCTACAAAATAAGGCTTTGAATACTTAAGTCAGTGCACAATGCACCAAAGACTTTGGTGCAGACCACTGTACCCCCTACACAGGGTTCGAAAATATCCAATATTTATTATAAAGTTATTTGATTATAACGGGTATTTATCGCGCTCACCTCGTATGTTTTTGTGTCCCGACGTTTCGACTGTATTGCAACAGCCGTGGTTACGGGTTGACTGGCGTATTGGAGCTACCGTCGCGGTGAAATGAGAGAACTACCCTCATTTTGGTCGTTAAAAATGTTTGGTCGGCACACCACACTGACGACATCCTTATGTTGAAGGTGTTTCTTCCTTATGTTAAAGGTGTGACTGATACAACCATGGCTGTTGCAATACAGTCGAAACGTCGGGACACAAAAACATACGAGATGAGCGCGATAAATACCCGTTATAATTAAATAACTATGTGTGATAATCGTGGAAGTCTACGAAAAACTATTTATTATAAATATCAAAATATCTGATATATATATCAAGTTTGATATATATGAATTTTGTATGAAAGCCATACTATTACTTTATTGTATTAATGAATACTATTTGCATATGTGTTAAAAAAGCATGCTAAAATTATTAAAAAAACTAAATTTTTTTTTTATTTATTCTTATCAGTCACTAGTCATTTTTTTGTTCTAAAGCGCTTCAACGGTTAGAGAGTATGTTCCAAGCCTGAAATGGTTATAGGCTATATAATATTACGCTACATATTTCAGAGGGTAGATATCAAAGTTTAAAGTTTGTATGGAAACGGATTTTTTTATGAGTGTATACATCTCAAACTTTGGAATTATATTTTACAAAACAAATAATTAGATACGGGTTTCACCGATTTTCAAAGTTAAAGTTAAAATATGTAAAAGTACGGATTTAAGGTGTTATAAGACCAAAAGTTGAATGACCCTATCTCCTCAGGTAAACACAATATTTAATTGAACGTTGCATTTTTTTAACCTCCTAAGATAAGTACCGCTAAGTTTTTCAGTTTTCTACTAAATTCAATGTTTGAGTGATTAAAAAGAGGGTTTGAAAATGTGCAAGTTTTGATTGACTTGCTTAGTACTGACACTTTGCTATTCTGTGATATTTCTTCCGCGGGTGGAACAAACAACACCGTCAATAAACAATTCGTCCACGGGTGACGAAGTCGCACGCGGGTACAGCTAGTTGTAAATAATAATGTGAAAGCTGGTACCTACTGTGTTCCAGTTTAAAGGGCACTGTTAGCTAGTATAATTACTGGGCTTTCAATACTGACTGAAATGAAATCGGAGAAACGCTATATGAGTGTTCTATTGCAAGTACTGTAGCAGTATAACACCAGCCTGTCTTCAGCTTAATGAAAGTCTGGTGTTGCACTGTTCTGGTCTTGGGCAAGCATGGTCTCTATCCATCGGGAGAATACCTACTACTCGGGCGAATGAGCATGCCACCTGGCTACCACTCTCGCTCGGCACCTGCTGCGTCCCCCGCCCCCCGCGCGGCGCCCTCCGTGTTTGTTCTTCCCCTAATTGCGAAGCCTTATCATTACTTATCATCACCAAGTATTGCAGGACCTCTTCTCTATCAACATTACCCAATTCCGCGCTGTACTTTGCACAAACGTCATTCGAGCCAGGTGTCATGTTCATTCGCCCAAGTTTTAGCTCCGATAGCTTGTCACTTACGATTATTGGTTGTAAGTTTAAATAATAAGTCTAATGCCAACTTGCACCAAAAAATCAAAGTTTTTAAGTAATTACTTAACTCGCTTGACAGTTCTTAACGGTCTGAATTTGGACTGTTAGAAAGAAAAGTAATTGCTTAGAAGCTTTGACAGTTTGGTGCAAGTAGGCATAAGTTATATTAATTTTAAGAGCTGTGGATTTTTTATAATAAAAAATAAAATAAAAATAAATAAAATGACTATAAAAAAATCCAATTCCGATTTTCCTTGGTGCCCCGTTTGCAATACTCACCCTATTCTTGTTTTCAGTGAGTTATGTCGAAGGATTCCGAAGAGATGGGTGAGCAATCTGACCCCAAGTCTGAAGTGGATGACAATCAGATTTACACTGCTGAGTACAAAGATGGTAATATTGACTTTCTCCTATACCCTAAACTAACCCAATTTAGTTAATTTTGACTAAACATGTTTAAGCCTTGCTATACAAAGAGGCAATGCAGCCAGTATCCTCGGCACGCTGCCATCGGGTATCGAGTTGGAGCAGTTGAGCTACCTATAGATCGTTTGCAACGGTCTATGGGTGGCCCAATTGTTTCCTTTTGTAAATTTTGTAATATACCTATTTATAGATTGTAGTAGTTAGCTTATGCTGTAATAAAAGTTAATTTTGTACTTCTTCTTATAGTGTCACTAGTTCAAGTCATATTACATGTCCTGCTAGGTTTTTAATAAGTTACCAACAAGTTTAAAAAAATTGAATGGTATATACCTACCTTGTGTACGGACCTTAAAATTGACCTTAAAATTTAAACCAAATTAATCTTAAAATTAAAATGTACACAATCGAACCTTAACATATTTTTAGTATGTATGTACTTTTTTTAATTTGTAAAGTGTTATAGGAAAATAAAGCTTTATTTACTTTTATTTTATTTATTTATTTTTATACCTTATATTCAGTAAACGATTTTTTTAACGACAGTGATATAAACAAACATATAGGGAGTTAAACTTAATTTATATAAATTGATAGGGACATAGATATAATTATTTAAACTATGTTTTCTATTAAATAATTGTATAATATGACAAAATTTGCACGCCTTATACTAAAGGTAAAACATACTTAGGACACCAATTTATTTAAGACCAATATACATATTATATTGTAATTGTGTTTTGGGAAATAAATTATCTTTATCTTTCCTTAGTGCGCCTCGAAGAGGCTCCTTTCGTGCACTTGACGCATGGTTTTCGAACTTTTTAAGTTCTATTGACATGTCGGTTTCCTCACGACACGTTGTTTTCCTTCATCGTTAAGCATGTGTGTTAATGCACACATATATTTTTGAACAGAAAAATCCATTGGTGTCTGTACGTAAGAACGAACGGCTTCGAACCCACGACCTTTGGATCAAAAGTCGAGGCACCTCCCACTCAGCCAATACGGCTGTCCTAAAACAAATCAATTTAGTTCATTTAGTACTTAAAAAGTAGAATATTCTTGCTAACCTGTCAAAAATAAAGATTGGTTTTGCAAATGTAATTCATTTGAGAATTATTGTTGAATGAATTAATTATTTATTTGTCTGAAGTATGGTTAGTAACAGACTGGTTTTATGAATGTACGTATGAATGTTGGACAAATGAACAGTCGGCTCTGTAATGGTCTTTACACCAAGCTTACGCCGGTGTTCTCCTGTGATTAAACCACTCACATAAACATCAAACCACTCACACTAACTACATTTTTTATTTTTAAAATAATCCATTTTCTTTCTTTTCACAGGTCAATTGCAAATAGTTGAAGTGTGCCCATTTGATAGAGGGGTAAGAATTTATATCTATCAATATAAAGGTGGCGATTCGCGCCGCGACAGAGACAAGCGACCGAGACAAGCGACCGAGACAGGAGACCGCGACAAGTGTCTCGGTCTCTTCTGCATGTACTGTAAGGTCGAGACCTAGACAAATCCAAAATCAATCAGTGTTTCACAGTCTTCGTCAAAAAAAGTATTCATTTTAAAATATGTACTAAATAAATGTGCTTTGAGTGCGACACGAGACACTATAGTCCGGAGCGGCGACCGTCTCGCTGTCTCCTGTCTCTGTCTCGCTCGCCAACTGTCCCTTAATATACGCGATGGTAATACTGGCATGCGAGGGCACAACTTGCATGCCAGTATTACTTGCAAATGTATCCGCAGTGTGCCAGTTACTTGCACATGCCTGTAACTTGCATGCCACCTACTTTCCTGATTTAGTGGCATGTGTATCCCCAGCTTAACGTCAAGTGACGGTCTCGGTCGCTTGTCTCTGTCGCAGTGCGAAGTCGCGAACCGCCACCTTAACAGTGGACAATAGGCGGTCTTATCGCTAAAGAGTAATCTCTTCCAGACAACCTTTAATAAGATGTTTATTTTTTCAGGCAGAAGACCAAAATCAGTTGACATACAACCAAGAAAGCATTTTACCGGATATTTCAGAGGACGGAGACAAAAACACAAAGTATCTACAGCTATTTGATACAGGGAAAGGATTGCTACAGTTAGATTTACTCAACGTTACATTCGTCAAGTGAGTATACAGACTGCATTGATGAAAAAGTGCGTTTTTGACGTAACAACGTCTAATAAATCGACGAACGCCGCCGCGCCGGCATGCACGAAAACGTTGACGTCATTGTCCGGTAACGTTCATTGTCCCGTTACGCTGGTAGTCACGTTAAGAGGCGGAATATTTGGGATAGCTGCGTTACATTATTACTCAGTAACGGTACAGGTTACAAACTTGATGTTAATATAGTGATTACTTGAGGTTAAAATCTAAATAAATGTAAGACAGAAACACGATTGGTAAAACTTTTCTCGATAGATTTATTTTTTGAAATCTGCCCTCATAAAGTCTGTTTTATATTCATCCTCCGAATTTAGAGAATATTTGCAGTTAATGTTTGTACTATTGAGTGAGTAATCAAAGAACTTAGATAAATGTAAAAGGAATTTTGTATAAATTCAATACTTTTCAAGTAATACGGAGTTTTATCATTTGTCGCTTACGACAGTTACTTTTGAACGAGAAAAATCAATTCGGCCGCTGTCATTTCCGAAAGTTTCACATAATATCCTCTTAAACTATCGTCCGTAAACCAACTTTACAGACAACCATTTTTTTTTTTTTCATTTTTTTATTCGTTTGTTCTATCTTTTTATTACTAAAGAATATCGTGTATGTGTGGTATAAATGAAATTTCTATTTCGCACACCCTGATAAATAGCTTCAAAGGAAGATGGCCCAGGAAAACGAAAAAAAAATCGCCAAAATTATCTCACATACATAATTGATGCCCCCTTAGTGATTGCATTCTTTTTTCAGATCAGAAGATGGTACGTACCAGATGGTGACCGACGCAGCCGGTGCCGACAGCGACGATACCACTATCACATGCGTGCTGTCCAGCGATGTCGATGGTAAATTATTATACCAATTTTATTTAAAATGCAATTAAGAATTTGTATGTAATCTAAAATATTTAAAATCATTTAATAGGACAGAATGTTTGCAGTGCCCTGACAGGGTCATGTACACCGCTAGCTACTATATTAGAACCTAAGCTAATAAGACGATTTTACATGTAAGCAAATGAAATAAACAATAAACAATAAACAATAAATAAACTAATTTTTCCAAAAACATACAGCAACCGACTTCAATCGGACTGTTCTTCACTGACAAGTCACAAGGAAGCATAATACGCAATTTCGTTTACTTTAAGGGTAATCCTCAAATCCGAATTCCATACAAAATGTTTCGGACAAATACTCAAAAAGTACGCGGTATTATATTAATTTCTTCACACTATTCGTTTCGTCCATGTTTTTTGATTTCGTTAACAAATATATATAGCTATTTGATGCATATAGAAATGAAGAATATGAAAGATAGAGTGGTCAAAACAAAATTACCAATAAAAATACTTTGAAAAATCTTGTTTCTGTCCTCGATCCAAAGTACTCTGACACAATTGATGTTCATGTTCCCACTACCTGGACTAGGGTCAAACTCTTCACTAGCGTGATCGTTGTTTCTCCAACACATAGACCAATATGCGGATTTATGGAGTACCTACTTAGTAACTTCCTCACGATGTTTTGTAGGTACACCATTACGTATGGCATTTAAGTTAAACAACAAAGTCTAGCACAAAAAAAAACCATTTGCCTCTCAGGTGCTGTTAAGTTTTCTGTCAGATAAGCCTTAATCTGTCTCATCACTAACATTACTGAGGTCAAGGTCAGAGCTCTTGGAAAGTTCACCAAACAGCAGATTTTAGGGTAATCATCACGTTAAAAATCAGCTGCACTTTGATGCACAGTTCTTCAATGAAAATCATGGAAAACACCCCCCCTTCGGCATTATAGGGATATTAACAAACAAATTGTATATGTGTATATTTATTCATATACGTATTTAAATATAATTTGATTGGCAATCAATGTAAGTATAATATTTACGCAGTCGGGTTTTCAGTTTTTATAAACTTTTAGCTTGTTAAAAAAAGGATGTAAGTACTGTATCAGTTATCTGGTTCCCAAAGTACAACCACTTAGTTTGAGACTAGATGGCGCTGTGTGAAATGTCCAAACATTATATATTTATTTCAGATGCGGAGTCAGATCATCAAGAGTCGTATGTGATGGTGCACACGGGGGAAGAGACGGACCCTTATATGTATCTGCAGACCACACACGACGTGCCGACAGACCAACAGACAGAGGTATTATTGACTGTATGTATCCCAATAGACAGATGTATTATTGACTGTATGTATCCCAATAGACACAGGTATTATTGACCGTATGTATCCCAATAGACATAAGTATTATTGACTGTATGTATCCCAATAGACAGAGGTATTATTGACCGTATGTATCACAATAGACAGAGGTATTATTGACCGTATGTATCACAATAGACAGAGGTATTATTGACCGTATGTATCACAATAGACAGAGGTATTATTGACCGTATGTATCACAATAGAAAGAGGGATTATTGACCGTATGTATCACAATAGACAGAGGTATTATTGACCGTATGTATCACAATAGACAGAGGTATTATTGACCGTATGTATCACAATAGACAGAGGTATTATTGACCGTATGTATCACAATAGACAGAGGTATTATTGACCGTATGTATCACAATAGACAGAGGTATTATTGACCGTATGTATCACAATAGACACAGGTATTATTGACTGTATGTATCACAATAGACACAGGTATTATTGACTGTATGTATCCCAATAGACAGAGGTATTATTGACTGTATGTATCCCAATAGACAGAAGTATTATTGACTGTATGTATCCCAATAGACAGAGGTATTATTGACTGTATGTATCCCAATAGACAGAGGTATTATTGACTGTATGTATCCCAATAGACACAGGTATTATTGACCGTATGTATCCCAATAGACATAAGTATTATTGACTGTATGTATCCCAATAGACAGAGGTATTATTGACCGTATGTATACACACGTATGTATATTGATGATTGATTTATTTTGTTCCAGCCTCAAATAGCGTCTGTATCTAAGTCGGACAAGCCTAAACCACTCACGCCTGTGCAGATATTGGAAAAGGCGAAAGCGTTACAAAAGGCTAAGTAAGTATTTACAGGGTGTGTCGTAATGAGTGGATAATCCTTCAGGTGCGGGTGGGGGACTTCAGGACTGATCAGAAAATGAAAATATGTACCCAGTAAAAATCCCACGGTTTTCGAGTTACTGGACATTTTCAAAACTTCCATTTTTTTTTACCTTTGTCCATTGTTTTTGCTGCCAAGACTACAAATCCAGAAATTTTCTTATTTTTTTTTTGCTAGAGCATTCCTGGATAACTGTGCTATCGAATAGTATTTCCTGTTTTTGTGCCATAGGTACAGTTTTTTTTGGTACAGCATTATTTAACAAAGAAACCCCCCGCCCGCACCTGTAGGATTATCCACTCATTACGAAACACCCTGTATATAGGGTACCTGTATATAGGGTAGGGTACATTAGGTAGCTCAACTAGGATACCTAGAAATTTGATAAAAATTATAGGTATAGGTGTATATAAAGTTTGCCAAACGATGAATGAAACTTAAATTGTTATCAAAGAAGGGTACCGCCTGACATCCATAGGAAAACGACTAACGGTAACTGTTGAGGCCCGGAGCCTTATGAAAAATGCAATAAATGCCAACCTAGCTATCCTTGAACACTATCGGGAAATGCCAATATCAGCTAACATTTTGAAGAACCATGGATCCACAAATTACAGAAAGATTCAAAGAATTAAGATAATTGATTGATTCAGGCGTTACTTTGCGGAAATCCATAAATATCAACAAATTATATAAATATATTTAGTAATAAATCCGCTTGATTTCTAAACAAAGGTTTTAATTAACTTAACTTTGGTTTTCTGTTCGTTGACTCTTTGGTTTATAATATAGTAATATGTACTAAAGTTCTAAACTAAAGTTAAGTTAATTAAAACCTTTGTTTAGAAATCAAGCGGATTTATTACTAAATATATTTATATAATTTGTTGATTTTCAAAGAATTACTTACAGGAATCCTTGCCGTCCGCTATAGTAGGAAAGGCGCCTTCCAAAATGATGAGATTCTTCAGCACAGAGCCAGATAGGAGGTTGGAGCTAGATATATAATTTTAAATTTGTCCTTCGATAGTTCAACACAGATTCACACATAGACACTCAAGAATTTGTCCAGTAGTTTAGGTGGCGCAACGAGAGCAATGCGCGTGCGCGTCCTTGGGTTATCAATCGATCACTATTGAGATGTTCGCTAGCGCATTGCGAGCCAGTGTCGTCATATAGGTACAGACAGCGTCATAGATAAGTATCTCCCTTGCATTATAATAGCCAGCTTCAAATCCCTTTAAATCACTGTCGCGGCGAATGGAGAAGTTTTGCCTTTAAAAAATAGATTATATTTGTATAACCATATGTAAGCCTAAAAATAAGTTTAATATTACAATTTTTTGAAAGGATTTATAGCTGGGTGTCTTGTGCAAGGGGGATACTTATCTCTGACGCTGTCTGTACATCCCAACAAACTTAGTATGCTAATTGATTGATTCAGGCATTACTTTGCGGAAATCCATAAATATCAACAAATTATATAAATATATTTAGTAATAAATCCGCTTAATTTCTAAACAAAGGTTTTAATTAACTTAACTTTAGTTTAGAACTTTAGTACATATTACTATATTATAAACCAAAGAGTCAACGAACAGAAAACCAAAGTTTAAAGATACTCTCGGCGAGTCCACACCTGATGATGCCTCGTGTAGAGACGAAACACGTGTCGTATCTTTGAACTTTGGTTTTCTGTTCGTTGACTCTTTGGTTTATAATATAGTAATATGTACTAAAGTTCTAAACTAAAGTTAAGTTAATTAAAACCTTTGTTTAGAAATCAAGCGGATTTATTACTAAATATATTTATATAATTTGTTGAAACTTAGTATGCATTTTAGCAAAGATAGATTCATCGTATACATCCATATAGATACTAGACGGGCTTGTCGCGCGGGCATGTATCCACGAATTCAATGAAATCGATTCTATAAAATGTATGATGCATAATTACTTCTCAATATTGGCTCAAACAATAACAGTTATCCAATTTTCATCAAATTTATATTGACAATAATTTTACTTAATTTTATTAGGACATTCAAGTTTTTATGGTAATTAATTTGCGGTGTATGTAAATATTTTCCAGATCGATCCTCGGCCCAGCTCTCAAAAACAGACGAGGCAGGAAGAGCAAGACGGCGCTCCCCACGCCGATGGAGCTGTTATCCTCTCCCAACTTCAAGCTGTACCTGTACAGCTGCAAGCTGTGCAGCTTCAAGTGCAACGCCGTCAAGGAGATGTCCGCGCACAAGGTACCTACGACCGAGAGTAGAAACATACATACATACAAACGCTGATGCTGATACCGTTATCGTCGGTCAAATATACATACAAACGCTGTTGCTGATATCGTTATCGTCGGACAAATATACATACAAACGCTGTTGCTGATATCGTTATCGTCGGACAAATATACATACAAACGCTGTTGCTGATATCGTTATCGTCGGACAAATATACATACAAACGCTGTTGCTGATATCGTTATCGTCGGTCAAATATACATACAAACGCTGTTGCTGATATCGTTATCGTCGGACAAATATACATACAAACGCTGATGCTGATATCGTAATCGTGGGACAAATATACATACAAACGCTGTTGCTGATATCGTTATCATCGGTCAAATATACATACAAACGCTGTTGCTGATATCGTTATCGTCGGACAAATATACATACAAACGCTGATGCTGATATCGTTATCGTCGGACAAACATGCTTACAAACGCCGATTCTTCTAGTATCTAGACTTTCAGCTATGTATAGTCAATAAAATATTTAACCTATATTTCTGTTTATTCTCAGGCCAGCGAGCACTTCAACAGCAACAAAGGCGCCGGCCCGCGCGCCGCCTCGCTGCAGTGTCCGCGGTGCCCGTACAGAACCCACACCCACACACAGGTATGCTTACCCCTCTGGCATACGCTAACATCATTGGGAGGTGTACCCTGCAGAATGCCGTCTAGATGGGTACCAGTGCCAGATATTCTGCCGCAAAGCAGTAACGTGCTATACCCCGATTTATAATTCAAGATTGTTTTTGTAAACAAAGAAGTGTCATGATATGTAACAGAGACAGGTCAGAGTTAAAAACGAGTTTATACCACGGATCACTATTACTAGTAATGGCGCGCGGTTTTGCTTGTGCGATAGTTTCCTATTTTACCTAAATAATTCTTAACCAAACTTATTTAGGTACTTCAGAACACTGAAAAGTAGGTAGAATAGGAAATAAAATTTGTGAATCTAAACTTCAGAGATATTAATCATAATAATGCCAAGGTGCATAGCAGATACTTAACCAATAATCATTCGATTCACACAATTGCACACGAAAAGCGAAAAAAGAACGCATTCGACTTCGTAAACGAACAAGAGACGAATAAAATTTACAAACACCAAAAATTGGTCTAAATCCAAAAATTGTTTCGAACTTCTGTGAATTACTCCGATGATACCAATGTCTTAAAATATTTTTCGCTAATATTTTTTCGTCGTGTTATAACTTACTGAAAAAAATTTAATAAAATATAATAATCAGTACAAAACCATTGCTATTTTCCATTCTATGGATATTGACTAAAAAATAAACCGTACCATAAGTATTTAGGAAAATTGAGTAAACGACACTTTGATAAGTATTTTTTTAGGGTGGTCACACCGTTGCTTACAAAAAAAATCTTGAATTCTGAATCAGGGTATAGGCTTTTTCATTGTAAACAAAACTACATCGTAAAAAGTAACAAACATTGTTTGAAAATGGAGATATTTCATTTTTATTGACAAGGTGTCTGAAATTTTTTGGTCCTGTCTTACGATTCCAGTTTTTAATTTTTTTTTTATTTTATTTAATTCGGTACAGACGCGTGCAATAATATGTATACACATCGTAATATTCAAAATTATGTCTCTATACAAATTTGCAATAAAATGTACACACCAAAACACCAAAATTATGTCGCCATCAACTTGTGTCATAATATTCTAAGCAGGTCTATGTCAGAAATGAGTAAACACCATTACTTTCATAAATATGTAACCTTACTGAATTTCAAAAATATGTAAACACGTTCAGTTGCATTAAAATGTAGTCATTCATTCCTTTAAAAAGTTTCATAAATATGTATACAATTTGATATTTGGCATACAATCAAGTCTTGAGGATTTTGTCATTTAATGCTCAAAATTATGTAAACACCCTAGGCGTCATAAAAATGTAAACAGTGATTTAACATTGTATTTTTTGGGATACTTATAGATTTGTTTGAGCTGGTAGGTAGGTAGGTAAGTAGGTAGGTATATAGGTAGGTAGGTAGGTAGGTTGGTAGGAAGGTAGGTAGTTGTGGTAGGTAGGTAGGTAGGTAGGTAGGTAAGTTAGCAGGTAGGTAGAATCCAAAGAGCTTTTATACTATGTATCTAGAGAGCTCAATCGCCATTTTGTTTTATTTAAGGATTAAGAATTCTGAACCTTAATATTTGGAAATAAAGTTATTTTTAATTAAATCTAAATATAAGGATTCATAATCCTTGATAGAGACCCACTCGTTAAAGAGTGTGTCTCGTTCACACAGTTGTCAGCATACAATTAAAATTAACATAGCCATATTTTTTTAAATAAGTGGGACAATTTTCGAAATTAGACGATTTGCTCTAAATATTATTCAGATTCATTTGAAAGGCAAAACCTTTCAAATGAATCTGAATAATACTGCAACAAAAACAAGCGTATTTTCAATACGCTTGTTTTTGTTGCAATTTAAAGATGTGTGCATTGACTTCAATTATGCAGCGTAATTGTACCTCAGGGGAATCCAGTTAAATAACTAGTTCTCAATGTAATTGTTTACGTACGGTCAATAACCAGTGCCGGTGGATTGTGAGGAGACAAAAATCTGTGTAAAAACCACTTTTTTTTTTTTTTTTCTTTCGAAGAACCTAAGTTCTTTAGTTTTGGCTTCACATCAAAGGTATATAGCCAGTGTCAAGTAATTGGAGAGATTATTTGTCATAAGTCAGAGTCGTTAAGTCAAGTCATGCCCCTGTAAAGTAGTGGTGGTTGCGACTTTACTAGAGGCTTCTATGGAGTTTTGGAGGCAACACGAAAAGTCACGTTTCACAGCATTACACTATTCACCAACACTCATACACGTTCTCGAGCACATAATGGATAAAAAACCACCGTTTTTACACTTATACACTCAAAGTTATACAAGTTTTGTCAATTAATTTAATGCCGCCAATGCGCCATTTATCATGTTCCCGCCAAAACTCTAAAAACCACTTAAAAACCAATTATTTGTGCAAAATACTTACGGACACGTCTTACTCGTAAGTTTGACTTTGACAGATATGTCTTTGGTCTCTTGGTTTGATACTGTCCATCTTGTTCTATAGGAACATCGTTATTCATCAATGACTACTGCATATTTTGTAAAAAAAAAAAATTGTTACAGCTAATGAAACACTCTCGGGACGTCCATACGAAAGAAATTATCAACAGTGAGTATTATTTATTGATGTATTATATTTAAGGCTAATCCTCAAGGCAAATTTCCATACAAAATGTTTCGGACAAATACTCAAAAAGTACGCCGTATTATAGTAATATCTTCACACTATTCGTTTCGTCCATGTTTTACGATGGTGTCAACATAAAATTAGTAAGGTTTCATACTTTAATTTAGATTTTATACGTGTTTTTAAATTAGTAGTGTTAATTTTTTAAAGTATTTGTCTGAAACATTTTGTATGGAAATTTGCCTTGAGGATTAGCCATAATCAATAAATATAAATGGCCGAGTGGGAGGTTCCTCTTATTTGTATCCGAAGGTCGTGGGTTCGAACCCGGTCGTACACCAATAGATTTTTCTGTTAAAAAAATCTACGTGTGTATTAAAACTGGTGCTTAACGGTGAAGGAAAACATAGTGAGGCAACCGGCATATCTCAGAAACCCAAAAAGTTCGAAAACCATGTGTCCAGTGCACGAAAGGAGCCTCCTCGAAGCGCACTTGAAATCCTTTCACCACACTGGTTCGAAAGAACTAGAAAGGAAAACATCGTGAGGAAACCGGCATATCTTAGAAACCCAAAAAGTTCGAACACCATGTGTCAAGTGCACGAAAGGAGCCTCCCCGAGGTGCACTTGAAATACTTTCACCACACTGGTTCAAAAGAACTAGTGAAACGATAAGAAGAAGACTCAATAAGTATATTTTAGCGACAAATTTAAGGATTTAGGGGAGACCTTTGCCCAACAATAAGATAACATATAAAAAAAACCCTCCAAGTTTCAAGTCCCTACATCCAGTGGTTTATATGCCTGTATTAATCCATAATTTGTATTTTTCAGCGACATCTGTTGTACAATTAGACAGTGAGAAGATGGATCAAACAGCCATCTTGGTTTGTGGAGCGTGCGGGTTCGAGTCCGGGGACAGGTCACTTTTCAAAACGCACATAGAAGAGCAACACGGCGCCACTAGCGTTGTGTTAGAATAATTAATTAATTAATAATTTAACAAGTTAATGCCCAGATTACACGTGCCGAGTACTCGACCGAGACAGTAAAATGTACTCGGTACGTGTGATCTAGGCATAACAGTTTTAAAATCGAAAAACTTGCCTGCAATACAGAATTTTATCATGCCGTGATTTTGGCAATTCGAAAAATGGATTTTATCCCGAGACACTTGTATGAAGACAAATCCATTAATACCACATTTGTTAAAATCCTTCAAGTATTGATTTTTATACTTCTTCTCCTTCGTGTCACCAGTTCTTTCGAACCAGTGTGGTGAAAGGATTTCAAGTGCGCCTCGAAAAGGCTCCTTTCGTGCACTCGACACATGTTTTCGAACTTTTGGTTCTACGACATGCCGGTTTCCTCACGATGTTTTCCTTCACCGTTGCAAGAACGTGGGATGCATACATAGATTTTTTCGACCGAAAAAACCCATTTACGCATGACTGCCAACGGGTGAACCCGCGACCATCAGATCGCAAGGTAAGGGCCTCATCCACTCGGCCACCACGTCCTCGTTTTTATACTAGGACACGTGTACAATCAAGACAAATCCATTAATACCACATTTGTTGAAATTTTTCAGGTATTGTTTGAGTTGAATTAAAATTATAAATGGCGGCTTGCAGCAGACATGTTGAATTTCTTAATTTTCGGATTCATCTGTATTCTTGAAGTAATCAATGACACTTTTTTCAACCGACTTCAAAAAAGGAGTAGTATATCAATTCGGTTGTTTTTTTATGTTTGTTTATCAACCGATTTGAAAATTCTTTTTTTTGTTTGAGAATATATACTTTCAAACTGGTCATAGAAATTTCATCAAAATCGCTTCAGCAGTTTAGTGTTTATATCAAAATAACTGGAAAAATATGTCGTCGAAGTAAACGAAATTGCGTATTTTGCTTCCCTGTGACTGTTCAGTGGTGTTTACGGTCACTAGAATCGTCCGATTGAAGTCGATTGTATGTTTTTGTAAAACCTATATTATTTAAAAATTAATAGAACTGTTTAATGACAGAGGAACACACAAACAAACATTTATTTTCATAGACATAATAATATGTTCTCAGACAAACATACATACATTACTATTACCCTCTTTCTTCGCAGTCGGGTAAAAAACAATTTAAGATTCTGTAAATGTCAAAATTGTGTTAACGAATGATTCCGTTAGTTGAATTTATTAGCATTTATTTTTATTTTATGTACATATTAGTGAAATAAATTATCTAAGTTATATTCATACTTTATTTTACTTTAAATATGCTTGTAGTATATTAATATATTTTTTATTACAAAATACTGCAACCATATTGGATTTCTTACTCATCATAACAAAAACTAATCTAGAGTGACACATTTTATTAAAATCCATTATTTTGATCGACTATGATGAAGACGCAAATCCAATAATCCATAGTTTATAAAAGTCCATCAAGGCTTTTGAGTTACAGTGAGCTTGATCCGTTTTTTTAAAGTTGAGTAAAATCAAAGTATGTAGTAAAATCGAATAAATAAAAAACAAAAATTCTTAAAATTAATTTATTCCATTCCATACCCATACATACAAATCCACATTACATACACTTAAAATTCATTCATTTCATACATTGTAAAATTGAATTATTTAGAGAAAATAGGCTCTACAAAATGACAAGTTTATATTCTTACGAACTATAAACGCCTTATTAACCTGAATTCTTGTATCAAATTATCTAATTTACAAGTTTTTAATTAATAAAAAAAATAGGCGTAGAAGGGGTAAGACATTGTATCTGTGCAGTCAGAATTTTTGGATACTGCAAACTACTCGGTACGTGTGATCTAGGCATTACTTTATATTCCGGAGATGACCTGGATGACATACAAAAAACAGAAATGACATACACAAATTAGAGATGACAGGATGACATACCAAAAATCAGAGATGACAGGATGACATACACAAATCAGAAATGACAGGATGACATACAAAAATCAGAGATGACAGGATGACATACAAAAATCAGAGATGACATACACAAATCAGAAATGACAGGATGACATACAAAAATCAGAGATGACAGGATGACATACACAAATCAGATATGACAGGATGACATACAAAAATCAGAGATGACAGGATGACATACAAAAATCAGAGATGACAGGATGACATACACAAATCAGATATGACAGGATGACATACAAAAATCAGAGATGACAGGATGACATACACAAATCAGATATGACAGGATGACATACAAAAATCAGAGATGACAGGATGACATACAAAAATCAGAGATGACAGGATGACATACACAAATCAGAAATGACAGGATGACATACAAAAATCAGAGATGACAAGATGACATATAAAAATCAGGGTAATAAGGCGTACTATTAGACATAATACTAAAAGCAGCACCTAAGGGCACTTCCTTTCGAGCTGTCCTTTCCCCCCTTCATCGTATTCCTGAGAAGATATCCACATCTGCTGGAACGAGCCGATTGACGCCAGAATAGAACCTCCTGTAACCAAAAAAAAATATTTTGTTCTTTTTTTAAACTTCTTCTTATTATCGTGTCAACCAGTGTGGTGAAAGGATTTCAAGTGCGCCTCGAAGAGGCTCCTTTCGTGCACTCGACACATGTTTTCAAACTTTTGGTTCTACGACATGCCGGTTTCCTCACGATGTTTTCCTTCATCGTTGGGAGAACGTGGGATGCATACATAGATTATTTCGACCGAATAAACCCATTTACGCATGACTGCCACCGGGATTCGAACCCGCGACCATCAGACAAAGTGCTCAAACTCTTTCACAGATAACGTTGAAGACTCATTACTCAAGTTAGCGCTAGTCAATGCAACAGGCATATCAAAGTTTTTTGTTATCATATTCATGAAATTGTGCTTTGCTATTCTGATCCCTATTTTAGTGGTGGTAGGGTTTAAGTATGGATTATTTAGCAGTTTCGTCCTCTCTTTAGCAGTTTCGTCCTCTCTAGTACAACAGTTACTGGTCCAGGCAACAAGCTTAGTAGCAACGTATCGGTTTTTTTTTTTTTTTTTTCGAAGAACCTAAGATCTTCGGTTTTGGCTTCACATCAAAGGTATATAGCCAGTGTCAAGTAATTGGAGAGATTATTTGTCATAAGTCAGAGTCGATAAGTCAAGTCATGCCCCTGTAAAGTAGTGGTGGTTGCGACTTTACTAGAGGCTTCTATGGAGTTTTGGAGGCAACACGAAAAGTCACGTTTTACAGCATTACACTATTCACCAACACTCATACACGTTCACGAGCACTTAATGGATAAAAAACCACCGTTTTTACACTTAAACACTCAAAGTTATACAAGTTTTGTCAATTAATTTAATGCAGTCTATGCGCCATTTTTCATGTTCCCGCCAAAAAAAACCAACGTATCGGTTAAATGCTCTGCTTTGCCCCATTTTCGTACATCTGTTATGCGAGTTACACATATAGCAACAGGTTTTCTTGAGTCTCTCCAAACCTCTCCTGAGTCTTCGCGACCTCATCCACTCTGCCACCACGTCCTCAACACGTTTGTTTTTTTTTAATAATAGTACATCAAAAGAAAAATATATGACTGGAAACCAGCCGTACGTATACATACGTAGGGTTAAGCGAGCTAAAATTTGTTTAATTAATTTTTGGTAAGTGCCTACTGTTGCTATTCAACAAAAAGATTTGGCCGCAAAATAGTCAATTTTTTACACACAATAAGTAAGTTTTCTGTCATATTCGGATCGAATTATGTTCCACGAAGGTTTCCTACAAGAGCAGTCAAGAAACTTGGCGAGCGTAGCGAGCCCCAATTTTTTTTCTACCATAGTTATAATGTATGATATACACCACAAGTTTTTAATTACCAGAAACATAAAAAATATTCATGCAATTGCAATTCTGACTGCACAGATACAACGAAGTATTGCCCTTTCTGTATTGACCATTTAATTTTGGTACTTAAAACTTGTGGTGTATAATACTGTTGGTATATACCGATCCACGCGGCGAAGCGTCGCTCCTGCAGCGCGGGCGCGGCGCTCCCCGTACCGCGGCGCCGAGCCACTGTACTCCGTGTTTGTTCTTTCTCTAATTGCTCTGCCTTATCATTACTTATCATCACCAAGTATAACAGGACCTCTTCTCTATCAACATTATCCAATTTTTTTTTTAATTTTTTTCAAAATTCATAATTCATTTATTTTCAATTTCAAGCATTTACATTCAATTTAAGTATCTAACATAATTTTTACTTATTGGCTTGCTTGAGACATAGTATGGGTTTCAGCACCTACACTAAGCTGTTAAGCTTGTGCCGTAGATGCTGGTACCTTCCAGGAACATTGTGATTTTCAGCCAAGAAGTAGGACTAATCTACGCAGGAGGATCTATGGAAGTACATTTAAGTATATTATTTATTTATATTGAAATTTATGATTAAGAATTTATTCAGTTAGCTAATTATATTCTGTTACCTCAAACTTTTAAATTCCACGCTGTACTTTGCACAAACGTCATTCGAGCCAGGTGTCGTGTTCATTCGCCCGAGTAGTAGTACTCACCGATCCACGCGGCGAAGCGTCGCTCCTGCGGCGAGGGCGCGGCGTGCGTCTTGAGGCGGTGCGAGTGCGGCGCGCGCGCGGCCAGGTCGCGGGCGAGGCGCTCCCCGTACCCGCCCAGCGCGGAGCCGCCGCCGCACACCACCACGCTGCCCCACAGCGCGGGCCGTGCGTCCGCGTCGCACGCGCTCGCCGCCGCGCACACTGGGATCACACGGGTGACAGTTCAAATGTGAGAGTCTTCGTAGTTATATTGGCAGCAAAGGTTGGATAAAGTCTAGGTATTAAGGGTTATCCTCAAGGCAAATTTCCATACAAAATATTTCGAACAAATACTCAAAAAGCACGCCGTATTATAGTAATTTCTTCACACTATTCGTTTCGTTCATGTTTTTTGATTTCGTCAACAAAAAAAGTGAAAGGGTACTTTAATTTAGATTTTATACGTGTTTTAAAATTAACCCTATATATACCTGTATAGACCCGAGAACAAACATTTGTGTTCGTCACAAATATTTGCCCCGGCCGGGGATCGAACCCGGAACACCAAGCTTCGTAGGCAGAGTCACTACCAACTAAGCCACGGTGTCGATATATGTCGATAATAATAGTTGATAATATAGCAGGGATGTAGATATCCCTTCTTACAGTCTACTCTAACATTCGTAGTAGAACAGGGATATTGGTAGTAGAGCTGGGTTATAAACTGCATTATTAGTAGCAGACCTGGGATATAGACTGTAAAATTGGTAACATAGCCGGAATACAAACTGTAATATTGGTAACAGAGCCGGGATATACATAGACTGTAACATTGGTAGCAGAGTTAGGATATAGACTGTAACATTGGTAGCAGAGCTGGGATATAGACTGTAACATTGGTAGCAGATCAGGGATATAGACTGTAACATTGGTAGCAGAGCAAGGATATAGACTGCAACATTGGTAGCAAGATCTAGGATATAGATTGCAACATTGGTAGCAGAGCAAGGATATAGACTGCAACATTGGTAGCAGAGCAAGGATATAGACTGCAACATTGGTAGCAGAGCAAGGATATAGACTGCAACATTGGTAGCAGAGCAAGGATATAGACTGCAACATTGGTAGCAGAGCAAGGATATAGACTGCAACATTGGTAGCAGAGCAAGGATATAGACTGCAACATTGGTAGCAGAGCAAGGATATAGACTGCAACATTGACAGCAGAGACATTACCCAAATGCGCAGCCCCCAGCGAGTGCTCGAACAGGCCCTCAGCCAGCTTGAACCTCTCGGGGCCGAAGTCCTGGTGGTACCCGCCGGGGAACTCGTAGTGCACCTGCGGGATGCTCAGGGCCACGCGCTCATCATACGTGTTCTCTGATACCTGGGGAATGATATGGGAACTTAAAAAAAAATGCAATTATACACCGTAAATTTGTAATCACCAGAGAAAAATACGCTAAGGCAAATCCTCAAGGCAAATTTTCATACAAAATGTTTCGGACAAATACTCAAAAGGTACGCCGTATTTTAAAAAAATAACACTACTAATTTAAAAACACGTATAAAATCTAAATTAAAGTATGAAACCTTACTAATTTTTGTTCACACAATCGGAAAACATAGACGAAACGAATAGTGTGGAGAAATTACTATAATACGGCGTACTTTTTGAGTATCAGGCCCACCATCCGCTATCAGCTTATAGTTGAATTTAGGGACACGTTGCATACATGTCTGTGCAACTGACTGTACCTAAACTTGTGCAATTATCTTTCAACACACGTTACTGCACACTGGCGCAAGTCTACGCAAGTTTAAGCTGACGCAAGTGTATCTAATTCTAATTTGGGTAAGGGGTTGCAAGTGGTCTGCACTGACGTCCCGCTGTGGGGTGTTTTTTTTTTTTTTTTTTCGGATGGACGTTTAATGCAGTTAGCCGCAGATGGCTGTTACTGCGTCACCGGACTCTCGGCGAGCGCAGATGGCGATCTGCCTTAAAATTTAGGTTGGGGCAAACAGCACAAGGGTACCCAACGGTGGGTCGAACCTCGGCTTGGACTGTTGCCAGGGGGATGATTGGACTATTGAAGGATGATTGGACTATTGAAGGATGATTGGACTATTGAACTGTGGGGTGTATTGTGCATTGACCCCTTTTTTGTACTAACTTTACCCCAGCCAGCCCAGCTCCCCAAAATAGCGGAGCAGGACCCTGGGTTGATGGATGGTGTGTTCCAGTTTCCCGGTAGGGTCATCCGGACCCGTATCCAGGATTTTCCTCAGCCCAGTCTTCTTTCTGGCCTCTTCTGTAGCTGTGCAGTGCACAACCACGCAAGTATATCGTAATGTGTGTTCAAAATCTTTGTACTGACGTTTGAACATGTACTGTTGCCAGGAATGAGTGAGACTCGCTGGCAATGCCTAGCTTCATGATATCTGTAGGCCTATCATGAAGCTACACACTGAAGGCCTTGCCCCTTCGAGAATCTAGTAAAAGGAGACGTCAAACGTCAGAATTTGCTAACATAATTTTCTGCCATTTTCGACGGGGAACGAGGTAAACACGCATTGCACACGCGCCTTATGAATCTTATTCATGTAAACGCACACTATAATAATCTCGCACACCATCTTAAAATATGCACACAGTTATCAAATACAGCGTATAGTATTATTTAACGTGAATGGCCAACATGGTTATATGGCCAGCAGAGGGGTACGCCTTGCGTTAACATCTTTGACTAGATTCTCGAAGCCCGCAGTTACGTTTACGCATCAAATAATGCGTAGTTTCGTAGTATACCTACAGTACGCCTTAAACTATATGTATACTCAACAAATTATATATATATATTTAGTAATAAATCCGCTTAATTTCTAAACAAAGGTTTTAATTAACTTAACTTTAGTTCAACTAAACCAAAGAGTCAACGAACAGAAAACCAAAGTTTAAAGATACGACACGTGTTTCGCCTCTACACGAGGCATCATCAGGAGGTGTGGACTCGCCGAAGTTCGAAACGAGAGTCATGAGTAACTACTTATAAAGTACATATATTCCACATTTTTATGAGATAAATAACCATTAACTTCAATTTACACTTTTTCTATCGCTAATATGCAAAAAAATAAATAATTATTAAATTGTGAAAGTATGTAGGTACATTTGAGTTAGATAAGTATTTGTATTTAGATAACCTAGGCTACCTAATGTCCTTAGCAAAAACCTCGGTCCGCCTCCTACCTAGAGATATTGTAGTGCCCGAAGGGGCTCGCATGTGATCCTACCATTCTGTTCGTTGACTCTTTGGTTTAGTTGAACTAAAGTTAAGTTAATTAAAACCTTTGTTTAGAAATTAAGCGGATTTATTACTAAATATCATATTTAAAAAAAAAAAAAAAAAATTGTCCGGTCGTTTTTGTAATACGCCTATTGCTGGTAATCGCACGTCTGGTTCCCACGACACAGGCCTAGAGCCTAGTGTGGGGCCATAGTTATATAGACCTTTGTATAAATGTATTATGTGATTAAATAAATAAATGAAATGAAAATATATTTATATAATTTGATAATTTGTTGATATTTATGGATTTCCGCAAAGTAACGCCTGAATCAATCAATCATATGTATACTTCTTATAAATATGTAGGTATTCAGGTATTAATGTGACGTACCTGTGCCACGGTGTGTACAAAGTCTTCGTACTGACGTTTGAGCATGTACTGTTGCCAGGAGTGAGTGAGACCCGCTGGCAACGCCTTCAGTGTGTAGCGCGCCCTTTCTCTCTCACGAATCACCTCTTTACTCTGAAAAGTGAAAAAAAAATTGTCGATTTGAGAACAATAATCAAGGTGTTACAAAAACATACAACAGCCGACTTCAATTGGACTGTTCTAGTGACCGTAGACACCACTGACGAGTCACAGGGAAGCAAAATACGTAATTTTGTTTACGTCGATGACATATTTTGAACCGATTTTGATAAAATTTCTATGGGACCAATTTAAAATTTTCGAAAGTATATTGGCAGATGGGCAACATCTGTATGTGCATGTTGTTGAACACCAACTTACCTGTATACTGTAGATGGGCAACATTTGTATGTGCATGTTGTTGAACACCAACTTACCTGTATACTGTAGATGGGCAACATTTGTATGTGCATGTTGTTGAACACCAACTTACCTGTATACTGTAGATGGGCAACATCTGTATGTGCATGTTGTTGAACATCAACTTACCTGTATACTGTAGATGGGCAACATTTGTATGTGCATGTTGTTGAACACCAACTTACCTGTATACTGTAGATGGGCAACATCTGTATGTGCATGTTGTTGAACACCAACTTACCTGTATACTGTAGATGGGCAACATTTGTATGTGCATGTTGTTGAACACCAACTTACCTGTATACTGTAGATGGGCAACATCTGTATGTGCATGTTGTTGAACACCAACTTACCTGTATACTGTAGATGGGCAACATTTGTATGTGTATGTTGTTGAACACCAACTTACCTGTATACTGTAGATGGGCAACATCTGTATGTGCATGTTGTTGAACACCAACTTACCTGTATACTGTAGATGGGCAACATTTGTATGTGCATGTTGTTGAACACCAACTTACCTGTACACTGTAGATGGGCAACATTTGTACGTGCATGTTGTTGAACACCAACTTACCTGTACACTGTAAATGGGCAACATTTGTATGTGCATGTTGTTGAACACCAACTTACCTGTACACTGTAAATGGGCAACATTTGTATGTGCATGTTGTTGAACACCAACTTACCTGTACACTGTAAATGGGCAACATTTGTATGTGCATGTTGTTGAACACCAACTTACCTGTATACTGTAGATAGGCATCATCTGTATGTGCATGTTGTTGAACATCAACTTACCTGTATACTGTAGATGGGCAACATCTGTATGTGCATGTTGTTGAACACCAACTTACCTGTATACTGTAGATGGGCAACATCTGTATGTGCATGTAGTTGAACACCAACTTACCTGTATACTGTAGATGGGCAACATCTGTATGTGCATGTAGTTGAACACCAACTTACCTGTATACTGAAGATGGGCAACATTTGTATGTGCATGTTGTTGAACACCAACTTACCTGTATACTGTAGATAGGCATCATCTGTATGTGCATGTTGTTGAACACCAACTTACCTGTATACTGTAGATGGGCAACATCTGTATGTGCATGTAGTTGAACACCAACTTACCTGTATACTGAAGATGGGCAACATTTGTATGTGCATGTTGTTGAACACCAACTTACCTGTATACTGTAGATGGGCAACATCTGTATGTGCATGTAGTTGAACACCAACTTACCTGTATACTGTAGATGGGCAACATCTGTATGTGCATGTAGTTGAACACCAACTTACCTGTATACTGTAGATGGGCAACATCTGTATGTGCATGTTGTTGAACATCAACTTACCTGTATACTGTAGATGGGCAACATCTGTATGTGCATGTAGTTGAACACCAACTTACCTGTATACTGTAGATGGGCAACATCTGTATGTGCATGTTGTTGAACATCAACTTACCTGTATACTGTAGATGGGCAACATCTGTATGTGCATGTTGTTGAACACCAACTTACCTGTATACTGTAGATGGGCAACATCTGTATGTGCATGTTGTTGAACATCAACTTACCTGTATACTGTAGATGGGCAACATCTGTATGTGCATGTTGTTGAACACCAACTTACCTGTATACTGTAGATGGGCAACATCTGTATGTGCATGTTGTTGAACACCAACTTACCTGTATACTGTAGATGGGCAACATTTGTATGTGCATGTTGTTGAACACCAACTTACCTGTATACTGTAGATGGGCAACATTTGTATGTGCATGTTGTTGAACATCAACTCACCTGTATACTGTAGATGGGCAACATTTGTATGTGCATGTTGTTGAGCATCAATTTCGCCTGCGTCGCCAGGTGGTCGCCGGCGACGGGCGACCTCGCCGCCGCGCTCACTATCGCATACCTACAAACAAACAAACATTTCACTTTAACTACCACTGTACTCTAACTAACACACGGGGCAACACAGAATTATTAAAGTATAAAACACTGTAGTACATTAAAAATGCCCAAAAAAAAGGGATCTAAATTGGCTAACCTCTAGTACTAGGTACGTAGTAATTTTAAAACAACCTGTCAATAAAAATGAAATATCTCCATTTTTTTACAATTGAATTTGATTATCACTGAAAAAGCCTAGTACACAGAAGTATTAAAGTATAAACAAACAAATTATATAAATATATTTAGTAATAAATCCGCTTGATTTCTCTCGAGAGTTCTCTCGTTTCGAACTTCGGCGAGTCCACACCTCCTGATGATGCCTCGTGTAGAGGCGAAACACGTGTCGTATCTTTAAACTTTGGGTTTCTGTTCGTTGACTCTTTGGTTTATAATATAGTAATATGTACTAAAGTTAAGTTAATTAAAACCTTAAGTTTAGAAATCAAGCGGATTTATTACTAAATATATTTATATAATTTGTTAATATTTATGGATTTCCGCAAAGTAACGCCTGAATCAATCAATTATGTTAAAGTATAGAATACATTGAAAATGTGACAGGAAAATGGGAGCCGCATTGGCTAACTTCTAGTAGGTACATTTTAGTCCGATGCTTATTTTCGAATAAGAGAAGTAACAGGCTAAATACATATTATATGTGAAAACTACTAGGATTGTTCATTGTTAAAACTACATCGTAAAAAGTAACAAACTTTATTTGAAAATAGAGATATTTCATTTTTATTGACAGGGTGTCTGTAAATGTTCGGTCCTATATACAGCATTCATTTTGGTTTGAAACTGTCCATCTTGGTGTTCTATAGAAACACCGTTATTCATCTATGTTACATTTATTAAATCTTTGAATGTAAATTACATATTTTTTGAGTTCAAACCCGGTCATACACCAATGGATTTGACTGTTCAAAAAAATATATATGTGCATTAAAACACATGCTCAACGGTGAATGAAAACATCGTGAGGAAACCGGCATGTCATAGAAAATAAAAAGTTCGAAAAACATGTGTCAATTGCACGAAAGGAGCCTCTTTGAGGTGCACTTGAAATCCTTTCACCACACTGGTGAAAGAACTACCAAACGATAAGAAGAAGAAGAGAGTAGGCCTGAGTCCCGCCTGTAGGAATATTATAGGCTAGTTATGCAAGCATTCCTGTGTTCCTCACCCGTCCACAACGGGCACAGCCGAGGTCTGGCTGGCGCCAGCATCCACCACCAGCGCCGTGCTCTTCCCGCTGGCGAAGGCGGCCAGCACCGCACTCTTCACCAGGAAGAATGCTGGTGCGTTGTACTTCTCGAAGAGTAGTTCTGCAAGTTTCTCCCGGGAGGGTCGGGAGGCCCAGACCGCCTCTGTGAATAGGGCTGGGTGGTGTTCAGAGGGGGAACGGATTACCTGGAAAATTAATAAAAACATGTATATTAAAATATGGTATCAATAAAATATAAACCTGGACTAGACTCGCCCAAGATAGGCAGTAATGGCTGGAGAGTTGGAGGTGGCCTTTACCCAAAAATGGGTGCGCCAAAGAAAATAATCAAAAAGAAATTAAAGAAAAATAACGGGCAAATACAGCTTTATAAAAAAAATGAATAAAATATACTATAAATACATCAATACCCATAGATGAATAACGGTGTTCGTATAGAACACCAAGATGGACAGTATCAAACCAAAATGGATGCGGAATACAGGACAGAACATTTTCAGACACCCTGTCAATAAAAATGAAATACATCTATTTTCAAATAATGTTTGTTACTTTTTACAATTTCGTTTTATTAACAATGAAAAAGCCTAGTAGTTTTAACATACAATATTTATGCCCTGTTGCTTCTCTTTTTCGAAAATTAGATTGGACCAAAATGTATTAAAAGTTAGCCAATGTGGCTTCTTTCTTTTGTCGCATTTTCAATATACTACATTGTGTTTCTATACTTAAATACTTCTGTGTCCTCCATCCGCTTAAGCCAACCTCCACATCTTGTGTATCTCTCATCCAGGTATATTAAGTTTTAACACATTTACACAATATTAGCTTTCTATACCATACTCATAGACTTTTTTCATTTCATTCAACAAGACGGAGTGCTATCTAACATTACAATGAAGCACTCTATATAAAGAGGTTATAGATTTGGGCCGATGAGTTTGGAGGTAAATTTTACGGAATTCGGCATTCAGATCTACGGAAAAATAAATAAGTGAAATGCCTTATTCTATTAGAAAGTTATTTGATTACTTTTATGTTTTATTCTATATAAAAGGACCGATTAACGAGTCCAATTGCGGAAAACGGATTCAACTACATACTACATACATACATATGTTTTATTCTCTGTATGAATTCACAATTACAGAGTAAACTATCCATCGATATTAAATCGTATAAAACGATGTAAAATCGATGAAACTATCACGTTTTTTATCAAAAGAACTTGAAGATAAGTACCTACTTGTTAAAATAAGCCTTCTTCTATTTGGAACATCCAGGCCCTACACCAAATAGTGCTCTTATGACAAACCAAAGTTACGGAAATCCCCTATAGTAGTCCAACTTTGCCCATCTCTGGTATTATGTTCAGCACCAACTTTGACAGATATTCCGCTGTTTCGCGGCGACAATGGCTATTTGTAGGCGTTGTTTCCGGTGCTTTCTTACTTCTGTGACCATACCTTAGAGTAGCAGTAATCCAACATTTTCTCAAATAAGTCCCAATTATCAATTGAGCCGTCCTTCATGTAGGTTTGTATCTCCATGTGCGGTCGGGGAACGTGAAGTTGGGTTACGTCCATGTAGTAACTGAGATCTCCCGTCTTCGTACCTGAAGAGTGAGGGTAAATTGTAATTGTAAATGGACTCCCTTTTCTGCACTAAAGCCTCGATGATACAGGGCTAGTTTACAAGTTACAAGCCAGCTAGTTCACTATTAGCTTGTGTCTAGGTTTTTTACAATCTGCTAGTTGTCAATCCTTCCGGACTGCTAACTCGCTGGCTTGTAAACTAGCCTTATGACATCGACGCTTTAGACTCTTGTTGGTCCTTTGTACGTTGGATATTGTGACTAATAGTCTAGCTAACCTTACTTCGTCCCGAAACTAGAAGAGTGAATGTATTTAGCTTTTAATGCAACAGAACTTAAGATCTAATAAAAAGTTGTTTTCGGCCTGGCTGAATACAGGGTGCAATGGCGCAGATTGGAAGAGGCTTATGTCCTACACTACAGTGGACTACGATAGGCTGATGAGATTGGTTTTGACTTTTGATGCAGTTTTAAGGCAGCCTAGTTTTAAAATGAGCTAATCCTAGGCAATTTTCTGTGATGAATTTCAGTTGTAAAGATACGACTGTGTTTAGTGGAATATACGATAATTGTTAGAATCCACTTACCGCTTTGCGTGACATTCCCATCAGGCACCTTTTCTTCGGCTTCTGGAACATGAGTAGCAGGTCCAACGCCAATAACAGCAGGAATATCCGCTTTTGGAGTATCCTCCTGAGCATACCCAACTCTAAGCGAATGGTGGCCGGGATCGAACACCAGCGCGCCTATTTCATCGCCGCCGTACAGCATGCCGTTCGGCGCACTCATTTTTATGGTTTTATAGTTATTTTCGAGTAATTTTTACGTTTTTATTTTTCCAAAATCAACGCTTGTTTTGGTGAATGAACGACAATATAAGAATGGATGAACGAGAGGAATGAATGATTTTGACAACTATTGTATGTCACTGTCAAAAAATATGAGAAGGCGTTATGGTAGGCTTAATCTGTACGTGGATCATAATAGTCTATGGTTAAGAACTAAACCGGAAGTGCTCTATTTTTACGTCGGAGGACAGAAAAGAGCGCCAAATCTAATCTCAAAAGGAGGCTGCATGCATCACAAGCTGACTTGTTAGTTATTTCTGCTAAGTTTGCATGGATTGCACGATTGCAGATCACGAATATTTCCACAAAATAGGTATTAAACCACTTTTATCCGTCACCATACATGGTTTGAGATAATTGTCTCAAATGGCTAAAAAAACTATAAATAATGTATTGTATTTTTTATTTTTCATGAAACTAAATTACAATGTAATGCGTGCTAGTTGACTCACTTCCTACACATTGACACAAATAGTTACCAGATAGGTGGAGCATCTAAAAATCTTTGAATATTATTATTTTTGAATATTTTTGAGTTAAGTGCCAAAGTTATAACAAAGAACATGAACAAAGTGATTGGAATAAACAGTACCTAACCTACCTAGACAGGTACTTCCTTATAATTTGAAAACTATGTATATTTAATAAAATAACTTGAAATGAAAACAAAGCGTAGGTAAGTACTTAGATAGGTATGATGATAATGATATTATTAATAATGTTATAAGAATAAAAAAACTTTTAGTACATTCACAGATACAAACTATCGAGCTACTCTACACACATTGTCACAAATTCACAATATCAAAGATAAAAATATAAAGCTCTACTTATTTACTAAGTTTAAGAAGATAAGTTATTAGGTAAGTAGGTACTTTTTAATTATATTATAATTATTTGTAAGTCTATTGTTTTCCACTAAATAGTAAGTATTAAATTGACATACAACTGTTATTTTTTATTCTGAAGTTATAAATAAGACATTATGTACTTAGGTATAAATAACAAATCGTAGATTAGGTATAAATATTACAATTTGTATCAGAACGTGAATGAGTCGATGAAGTAATTTTTATTTGTTACACACTAAAATAAGTACTTAGGTAGGTTTCTCAACAATAATAACTAAAATAATAACCTTTGAAACATAGGTAGGTTATAGTAGGTACCTAATATAGTAACACCAGCATTTCGTCCTCATACTAATTTGACTCCGATCTTGACATATTCTAAGCTTATCAGTCTTACTTAGGTAAGTTAATAAAAAAACTAATAAAGGATAAAAAAATAAAGACATCTTTAGGAATTAATATCAATAATAAGTAATAAGTCAATAAATCGCCAATACTTATGCTGACTTGCACCAATCTTTCAAAGTTCCTAAGCAATTGCTTTACTCGCGTGGAAGTTCTAAACGCTCAGAACTTATACTTACTTTTCTACTGTTATTGCGTAAATGGGGGTTTCCCGGAAAAAAATCTATGTGCGCATCCCACATTCTTACAACGGTGAAAAAAAACATTGTAAACAAACTTGCATGTCATTAAACAGAGAAAAAAAAAAATTATGCTATGCTACAACGCAATGAACATTTATTCTTGGGTTATAGTTTTTATAATTCATTGATGCGCTATTTCTTCGTTGCAATTCGGAAAATTCGTTCTTGCAAAAATAAACGGCAAGAAAGCTAACGAATGACCGAAAAAATAATATTTTAGATGTAATAAACATACTACGTTAGTATTTCGTTTTTTTTATTTTATGATTCTATGATTAAGTCCTAATATAGGCCTCTATTATATTGCAGTAGATAGGTAGGTATTCAATCGACTAGACATAATTACTAAATATTTTTTTGTTTACTTTTTAGTATGGTTTAAATTTATTATTACATTTTTATATAAGACACTTTAAAAAATATATACTTATTATGTTTTTTTATTCTAATCCTAACCTCAACATCAATGTTATAGAAAACTGGAGAAAAGTACGTATTATATATTATTTATTTTTAGGTACTAAAATTTATGCAGCCGATGAGAATCAATGTATGATTTTTTTTTTCGAGAAATGGAACATATGCCACTGAGAATAACCCATCTATACACGGTCAAATTTTAATCACCAGAAAATATCGCATCGCATAGTCAGTTGCCGTAACTAAACACATAAACAACAAAAAAACTTGAAAAAATTAAGTCGTATTTTTAGAAAATAAATGTGATAAAAATTGGATAACTGTTACCGTTAGTCGTTTTCCAATGGATTTGCATCACAGGAAATAATTTAAGTTTTATTTATCGTTTGGCAAACCCGGGTACATAGCTCGAGCCAGCTCGCAAAACCTCGGCTCGGGCGCCGCACTCGCGCCGCTGTCACTCTGCCATTTTGTAGAAATCCAAAATTCTGACTGCACAGATGCAACGTAGTACCCCGTCTGCATTGCCCATTTTTTTTTTTTTGGTAATTAAAAATTGTTGGTGTATAATTATTAGGTTTCTTTAAACAATTAATTACGTATCTTAAAATCCATTCAAAAAATTATGTTCCATTAGTATCGTTCTAATTTGAATCTACATCTCAAAAACTGTCTATGAAAATGTTAGTATAATTAAAAATATATACCTACTTAGTTCAAAGTTGAGTATAATGCCTAATTCTAAGTTATTATTAAGTTATTACCTACAATAAATTCTACACTAAGACTAGACGTCAATAGAGATCGGGTCACAAATTCTAGGTGCATTCAGTACGATTAATATTATAATTAGTATTTCAAGTAGTTTCAATAAAGTATCAAGAAATAGGTACGATATTAAGGACACATACTATTATTTAACTAATTAAGTTTAGAAGTTTTTTTGGTATTATGGAGGAACGGTTTTTGAGCTATTTTCCAAGCTATATTTCTCAACATTGCTTAGTAATTAATATTTAGAAATATTATGTATTTAAAATAATAAAATCAGTACTATATATATATATATATGTATATGTTCAGGTAGAAAGACTGTTCTGAAGAATTTTAAATAATCACGTAGGTACAAAGTGATTTTTCGACAGTCGGAGACGAGCCGTCAGTGAGGCATGACGTGCCTTGCGTTCATCCTCATTAAAAAATATGTATAAAATAAATTGTAATAGAAATCCATTATACATTACATAATATTGAAAACTAATCGAATTCTCTATCAAAAATACTCAACATTTTTTTACAATACATATCTTGAATTTTTCATGTCTAAATACATCTTTGAAGTAATCAAATAAGTACCTACAAGTTTTTGAATTAAAAATATATTTACTTAGGTCAAAATGCATTGTCATGTCGCCTTTTTCCATTGATTTTTCATAATATAGGTTTTTTCATTGTAGTTGGCATCCAATGCTGACTGCAGTCAGGAACGGAGCCGTGCCTATACCAGCGTCTCCATCTGACACGGCATGAGGTACCTACGTAATAAAAGGGAATTATTCCCATCTGTCACCCTGACCTGTTCCCCTAGGGTGACAGATGGGACCAAGTTCTATCTGTCCCCTTGTGGTTTAAAGGCGGACAGATGGAACTTTTATTAATTTTAAATGTTCTATCTGTCCCCCTGTCACCAATAGGAGGACAGATAGAACTATTTATTCCTGTCTGTCCTCCTATGGGTAAGTAACTAAATAACTCTTGACTACTCATGAGGACCTTGGTCTAGCAGTGAACAGCTGATGATGGTACCTGGTTGGGGTTGCATTGAGGACCTAAGTCTAGCAATGGATAGCCGATGATGGTACCTGATTGGGGTTGCAGTGAGGACCTAAGTCTAGCAGTGAACAGCTGATGATGGTACCTGGTCGGGGTTGCAGTGAGGACCTAAGTCTAGCAGTGGACAGCGAATGATGGTAGCTAGTTAGGGTTGCAGTGGGGACCTAATTCTAGCAGTGAACAGCTGATGGTAGTACCTGGTTGGGGCTCCAGTGAGGACCTAAGTCTAGCAATGGACAGCTAATGATGGTACCTGGTTTGGGTTGCAATGAGGAACAAGTCTAGCAGTGAACAGCTGATGATGTTACCTGGTTGGGGTTGCAATGACGACCTAAGTCTAGCAGTGAACATATGATAATGGTTCCTGGTTGGGGTTGGAGTGAGGACCTAATCTAGCAATGACGATGGTTGGGCTTGGAGATGGACCTGGTCAGGGTTGCAGTGAAAGCCTAACTCTAGTAGTGAACATCTGATGGTAGTACCTGGATGGGGTTCCAGTGAGGACCTAACTCTAGTAGTGAACATCTGATGGTAGTACCTGGTTTGGGTTGCAGTCGCGGCAGGTACAGTTGGTAGACAAAGTACAGATGCCTCGTAACGTCGCAATGGCTTCCCATTTGATCAGCTCGTTGATGGAACAGTTTCGCTCCAACAGTCGCTGTTAAATAATAAATATATAATTCACACAACGAGTAATATTAATAAAATGCTGTACGCATTCTCCTGAGTGCTATTGGGATAAATAATAGCCAGTATCCTTTTGCCACTCTTGTCAAAAAAAAAAGTTTTGCCCCCGTCTTGAAGGATTACCTTCTATCCGCCTACAAATTTTCACAAAAGTAACCTCCCTTTTTAGGCGCATTCGTCTCATTACATGACATAACAATGATTTCTAGGACAAGTCATTGCAATATTAAAATACACGTAATGAGTCATATTCTTCAGTTCCATCATCTCGCTTTCGTTGCACTGAAGTTAAACACAGCAATGTTAAGGGTAATCCTCAAGGCAAATTTCCATGCAAAATCGTTCGGACAAATACTCAAAAAGTACGCCGTATTATAGTAATTTCTTCACACTATTTGTTTCGCCTATGTTTTCCGATTGTGAGAACAAAAATTAGTAAGGTGTCGTACTTTAATTTAGATTTTATACCTGTTTTTAAATTAGTAGTGTTAATTTTATAACACGTATAAAATCTAAATTAAAGTATGAAACATTACTAAAATTTGCCTTGATTTCTCTTAATAGACAACTTCTTAATATAATGCACTGTGCCGGTAACTGCAGGGAACGGTTTTAAACGGTAGAAGGTTAGGTCTTACTCGTTTACCCCCTCTTGAAAGGTATTGGCATCTAATCTACTCACACTGATAACCTCTCTATTAGGCACGTTCCACATTTCTTCATCAGTCATCTCCTGTTCCCTCAATTTCTGTCGTTTCTTCGCTTTCTTGGCGCCGCAGTATCGAAACTCCTCACTGGCGAGGGAGCTCGTGTCCAGTTGGATGGAGTTGGCATCAATGGAGGTTGCATCATCTGTGGAATAATGATGATTTTGTTGCAGCTTCACAAGTCGTTTCTGCTGCAAGTTCACAAAAATATTTTCTTCATATCCATTTTTGTACACAGCAGGAATTATAAAAAATAATTTGCATCGAAAACAGAAAACCCAAGTCAGAACTCGACACGTGTTTCGCCTCTACACGAGGCATCCTCAGGAGATTTTGACTCGCCGAAAATCGAGAGAATCTCGTTTCAGATTTCTGACACGTGTCGAGACACGGACATTTTGGACACGTGTCGAGTTCTGACTTGGGTTTTCTGTTTTCGGCGCTTTGGTTTAGATACTAAAATTCAAAACAAGAGTTAAGTTAAAATACAATTTGCATGTTTTATAAACATGCTAAATTGCAGTTGCCTGCTGTTACATGAATTACTTTTTCTTGACTAAATGTCAAGGTGCTATTAGACTAAAAGTTGAAGGCACCTGTCTTCTGAAATTAATCTAAATTATAGCCACATTTTGATCATCTCCGAAAAAAAACACTATTTCAGTCTTTTAGCTAAATTCAGTGTTTAAGCGGGTAAAAAGAGCGATTGAAAATGTACGTTAAACGTTGCTGTGACTATTCACAGCAACGTTTAACGTACATTTTCAATCGCTAAATCATATTATTATTTAAAAATCCACTAGGTGGGTACATAGTTTAACAAACTTATGTACCTACCCACGTAGTGGATTTTTATGTACCCTCTGATGGATTTTTTTTAGAATCTTAAGAGGAAAATGGCTAATTTACCTGGAGTAGGCAATTCGAACTTCTGCAACTGTTGATTCTGATAATCCAGGTCTTCGTTCTGCAGATGCTGCAGGTCTTGAAGAGTGAGAGTCATGGAAGAAGTGGAGCTGGTAGATGGTAGGGTTTGGTACTGCATCTATGAAATATAATAATAAAGGATTTACAAAAAAATACTACAACCGATTTCAATTTGTCTATTTTAGTAGCCGTAAAATCTACTGAATAGTCACAGGGAAGCAAAATACGACATATTTTTTTCAGTTATTTTAATTTTACAGCTAAACTTCTAGACTAGTTTTGATGAAATTCCCATGGGTTCGATCTCTCAAACAAAAAAGATTTTCAACTAAATTCTGAGGTAACAAACATTTAAAATAAAATTTCGACCACTGAAGCCAAATTTATGGCAATTTTTTTATAAGGTCTACTAAACTGTATGCTACAAGAATTGCATAACATTAAATTGTATGAAAACAATACGTGAACAACTTTCTTGAAGTGAACACTGCTTGGCTCGCATCTATAGCGTCGTAGCTGAAATCTCAGCTCACGTAGCGTCGTGTAGGAAAGTCGTAGCTGATATCGTAGCTCACGTAGCGTCGTGTAGGAAAGTCGTAGCTGATATCGTAGCTCACGTAGCGTCGTGTAGGAAAGTCGTAGCTGATATCGTAGCTCACGTAGCGTCGTGTAGGAAAGTCGTAGCTGATATCGTAGCTTACGTAGCGTCGTGTAGGAAAGTCGTAGCTGATATCGTAGCTTACGTAGCGTCGTGTAGGAAAGTCGTAGCTGATATCGTAGCTTACGTAGCGTCGTGTAGGAAAGTCGTAGCTGATATCGTAGCTTACGTAGCGTCGTGTAGGAAAGTCGTAGCTGATATCGTAGCTTACGTAGCGTCGTGTAGGAAAGTCGTAGCTGATATCGTAGCTTACGTAGCGTCGTGTAGGAAAGTCGTAGCTGATATCGTAGCTTACGTAGCGTCGTGTAGGAAAGTCGTAGCTGATATCGTAGCTTACGTAGCGTCGTAGCGCCCATTCGTCCTTCTCAATAATCGTAACGTAGTAAATAGCTGTACTAAAAAACGACCAATATTTTTTTTTTATTTACCTTTGCCTCTTCAGCTTTGGCGAAAGCGACTCGAGGTGGTATTGCTATTATGTCAGAATCCTCCTGAAACATTGATAAATAATAATACTGGCAGCTTGTGAATATATATTACTTGTGAATATATATAATATGTATTACTGGGTTTTTGAGGTTCTATAAATGTATCCAAGCGGCCGATCGCTATTGCATATAACTATGGTTCAAACTCCTTATTTAGCGCATGGTGAGACGGCTCGTCGAGGAATGGGAGAGGGCTCGACAAGAAAATGAGAGACGGCTCGTCGAAGGGAGTTTGACAGCTCGTCGAGGAATGGAAGATGGCTAGGCAAGAGAATGAGAGACGGCTCGTCGAAGGAAGGATGATACCTCCGAGGGAATTAGAGAGGGCTTGAAAAGAGAATGAGAGACGGCTCGTCGAGGGGAGGTAGACGGCTCAACAAAAGAATAAGGGACGGCTCGACAAGACAAGAAAGAGAGGTGGCTCGTAGAGGAAAGGGAGACGTCTCGTCGAGTGAAGGGAGACAGTTTGACAAGAGAATAAGAGACGGCTTGTCAACGGGATGGGAGACGGCTCGTGAAACACTACTGATAATTTAAATGTTGAATAGACATGATTGATCGTACCTCGTCATCACTGTTGTCGATATTCAGCATTGCGAACTCCGCGAAGCCGCTCTCGTTGCTGTAGCCGCGACTTGTCGACGGGATGGGAGACGGCTCGTGGAACACCACTGTTGGTTGGTCCAATAAAACAGGCCATTATTATAGATCATGTCATAATAGCACATGCCATTATAGCTCATGCCATTATAGCTCTTGCCATTATAGCAGATGTTATTTTAGATCATGCCATTATAGACCATGCACTAATAGCCCATGCTATTATAGCCCATGTCATTATAGCCTAAGCTATTATAACCTTTGCCATTATAGCTCATGCTATTATAACCTATGTTATTATAGACCATGTCATTATAGCCAATGCTATTATAACATATATTATTATAGCCTTTACTATTATAATCTATGTCATTATAGCCCATGTCATTAGATCCCATGCTATTATAACCTTTGTCATTTTAGCCCATCTCATTATAAACTATATGATTATAGCCCATGCTATTATAACCTATATCATTTTATAGCCTATGAAAATATAGCTCATGTCATTATAACCTATGCCTTTACCCAGATCAGTGCTAGAGCTTTGCAGCAGGTTTTCCGTAGAAGGTTGCTCCTGCTGTTCTCGGCTGCGACCTTTGAAGATGCCGAATTTCTTCGGAGCCATTTAGAAGGAGGAACCTGGAAATTGTATCTTCCATTATGTTTCATTGTCTGTTTTTCTTATATAACTTTGTTGCACGAAATATACAACAAATTTTACAAAAGGTGGGCTTAATGCTAAAGCATTTTCTACAATCTCAACCTGCCATCATAATGGGCAAAATTTAATTTTAAATTTGAATTGACGACACCGTGGCTTAGTTGGTAGTGACCCTGCCTACGAAGCTTGGTGTTCAGGGTTCGATCCCCCGCCGGGGCAAATATTTGTGACGAACACAAATGTTTGTTCTCGGGTCTTGGATGTTGTGAAGTCTTGTATGTGTCCATGCCACCTGCGACACAGGGAATCCTAGTGCAGGGGTGTGAGTGTGTGAACGTTTAACTCAGTTTAAAAAATATTTTTTTGGGGGACAGACAAGAATAAATTAGTTTTATCTGTCCCCCAGTTGCTAAATGGCGGACAATGGAACTTTTTTTAATTTTAAAAGTTCCATTTAAGCATACTTTTGCCTATCTGTCACCCTAGGAGGACAGAGCAGGGTATGGGAATAATTCGATTTTAGCACGACACGCTAACTATTAGGTACTCATTTTCAGATATTTTTGTAATCATGCACAATATTTACAATAATTAAATAGTTTTGAATTTGAATTTGAACACACTATTTGATCCAAAATGCAATATGCGAGATTTTGTCAAATATTTTGCCTAAAAAAATTATTAAAAATTACTAAAAAATAGTAGAAAACCATTCTATTGTTTGTCAGAGGTTTTGCCAGAACAGAAACTATACCTACCTAAATGAGTGACTACGTCTGATAAATCGATGAACGCCGGCTGCATGCACGAAAACGTTAACGTCATTGTCCGGTAACGCTCATTGTCCTGTTACGCTGGTAGTCACGTTAAACTATCGTCCGCAAACCAACTTTATAGACAACCAATTTTTTTTAATGCTTACCTTGTTTTAAATCACAGTATGTACACTTACAATCAAAAGTATAAGAATCGATTACAAAATATATTTCTAAGACGCAGTATGGACCAATAAGGTCGTAGTTTTTACAAAAACACTATATAAAATCTAAAATTGAAGGTTCAGTACAAAGGTTTGGTAAAAATATAGGATTTTTTGGTAAAAACTTGTAATTAAATATAGGAATTTGGTAGAAAAAAGTGTTTTCACAATGTTTCCAGAAGGGAACTCAAGTAGGTTCTTTTATACGCACGTTTCAGTCACTCTTGAACTTGATAACAAATAACTGTTACTGGCTAAATAACGATGCACTATTTTTGCTGTGTAACATCTTTCATCCATAGATGATAGACAGTATCAAATCAAGATGGAGTCGTAAGACAGGACCAAAAAATTTCAGCCACCTCTTCAATAAAAATGAAATATCTCCATTATCAAATATTTTTTGTTTTTTAAAACCTAGTAATTCTTAACTATCTTATTGTATTAGCGCTGTTTCTTTTCTGTTTCGAAAATTAGCATCGGACCAAAATACTTATGCTAGAAGTTAGCCAACTTAGCACCCTTTTTCTTGGCGCATTTTCAATATACTAATATACCTACTACATTGTGATTCTTTACTTTAATTTAACACCTATCTACTTCTATGCTTTTGTCTCACTTCCTGTCCATTTCTGGCACAGATTTCGTGACATGAATAGAATCCTTCTAAAATTTAAATTAGGTGTCAAATGTCATGATATTGTGATGAAATGTGCGATCATCATAAAATACGACTACCTGTAAGTAAGGCTTGCTCGTTTTAGATAAAAAAAAATTATTGTTTTTTTTTAAATACGAAACATTTGATGGTCATCCAAACAAATTTTTAGATAACTATTTTAGTTTAGTGTAACGACAAAACAAGTCTTCATTTTACTGGTCTGAATTTTTATACGTATCATTAATTATTGATTTCGAAAAAAATACTATTTTTGTTAATGACTGGAATTAAGTGTCGCAATGACGCTTTTAGTTATCAACAAGATTTATGAGAATAACGTTACCTTATCACATTATCCGTTATTTTTCACCGTTATTATTTAATATTATTTAATAACAGTGAAAGTAACGCTGAAAAGAAACTGTTATTTCATAATCCGCCCACGAAAAAGAACCTACTGAATGACGTCGTAGTTTTAAGAATGCGCGCGCAGACTGTTTATAATTCTATCAAACAAATTGCATTTTCAGGCCTAAATCCATACTAAACCGTAATTCTTTGTAATAAAGTTTATTTTTCTTCGACTCAAATACGTCAGAATCTGCTAACATAATTTTCTGCCATTTTTGACGGGGGACGAGGTAAACACGCGTTGCACACGCGCCACGTAGTGGTTATATTCTCTTTGCACGCGCCAAATGAAACTTATTCATGTAAACGCACACTATAATAATCTCGCACACCATCTTAAAATATGCACACAGTTATCAAATACAGCGTATAGTTTTATGTAAAGTGAATGACCAAGATGGCCAGCAGAGGGGTTCGCCTTGCGTTAACCCCTCCTCTTACAGGATTCTCGAAAACAAAAACCTATGAGTTTATCACAAGCTAAATTCAATCGCAATTCAAGTAAATAAGGTTAATTTTACAGTGGATGTATCTAGAGCTTTGTAATCAATAAAATATAGATAAAATTAAAGAAAACTGCATTTCGAAAGACAGTAATTTTTTTTAAATAGTACCTCCGATACAAAGCTTCATTGGATGATGGCACCAAAAAAAATCAGACTCATAAAATATAAATTAATTATAGAAAATCTAAATAATGGCGAAAATGGCCTTTGCCCTACAATGGTGTCCCATTGTAGGGCAAATATGTCCCATTGTAGGCTGATAATAATAATAATATTAAAAATTATACGTTGCAATTTTTAAACCAATGGAAATAACCTAGTCATCTCATTTGACGACACGGATGGTCGATTGGCAAGTGTGTTAGACTGCCACGACCGGTGTCGCGGGTTCGATTCCCGCTCAGTATTTGTGTGATGAACATCGGTATTTGTCTTGAGTCTGGGTGTTTTCTATATATTCTATGTATTTAAATACAAAAAAAAAGTATATAAGTATTCTATCAGTTATCTGGTTCCCATAATACAAGCTTACTTAGTTTGTGGCTAGATGGCGTTGTGTGGAATGTCCAAACATTATTATTATTATTATTATCTATATTAAAGTTTTGCATCTGATCAATATGAACCTCCTACAAATTGGCTATACCTACTATACCTTAGCCAATTTTTTAAATTAATTTAAATATTTTATGACTGATTTTTACCATACGATATGCATGCATGCAGTGTCTATTTGTGTGGGATTGGAGTCGAACCCACAACCAAAAGTAAAATCCAAGTTTCAAAAGGCCTCGTAAATCCAACACCGAAATCCATCCACTGACTACCACAAAGAAAGGAAAGAAAATTAAAAGTTATAAGTCAGGGAGTAATTGTGTATTTCGGAATTATTCTACATAATTATTTATAATTAACATCAGATTTAACTTTAAAAAACCTAATAACGGTTTTTAACCCAGCCTAAAACCGTTATTAAGCATTTTAACAAAGACGGAATTAAATTAAACTACAATGTTTTTTATTTGTAGAAATAAATTAAAAATAAGTATTAAATAGGTACGGTACTTAAATAGTTTTAAAATTATACTAGATACACAATGCTCAAGCAAAATGTAACTGTAAAGTGTTGAAAACAATGGATATTATGCTTAATTGAATTTTTTAAGCATATATATTTATTTCAGATGTTGTTATTGTTAAAAATCATGCTTAGGCAAATACATTTATAATTTATTTAAGTTCACTTTCCTATAAAGTTCTTTGGTGTTGCCAGATAAATAAAAATAAAATGTACGTAATGATGAGTTTTTGATAGTTTTCTACATTTTCGATTTATTTATAGCCGAGGTTCTTAAAAAGGGGGTCTTCGTTTAAATTGTGTTCGAAAATGGGGCTTTCTCGAAATATGACTGACGCATCCGCCACGTGCATCTGTCTCTTGCCGTATCTGTAACAAAAACAAACATATATTTGTAAATGAGTAAGCATTACTGTGTTTCGATTTGACGGGCACTCAGTGAGTTAAGTCACTGCAGGCACTGCATGCCCTACTACGGCAGGACATAAATTCGTCTAAATTATTTAAGACCTTATTGTAAACACTCATATTATGTTCTAGCAGATAAACAATATTTCATTTTATTTAATTTAATTTATTTTAATTTAATTTCATTGAATAGCAGTGATCTCTTAATTGATTTAGCTTCCCTTTTACAATATTATCTATTATTGTTTTAAACGAAAACAAGGTTTTAGTAAGTAGATATCTTATTTGACTCTACTATGAATATTGATACTATTTTGACCAAACTATGATGTAAGCAATTTGTTAATTAATGTAATTGGATAATCCGTTTTAATTTAATAAATAAATACAAATATCTAATTTACTTGAGTATCATATATTTGATTGAAAATAATGCCATCTAGTGGTGTATAGTGGAACTAAATATTAACGTAGGCTAAAAACACTATCAACATTTAGGAACCTTAATAAAAGTTATACACATAAAATAACAGATGGCGTCGGGTTGTTCTATTTTGGCGCCCAACGTGGGGCTAATTTTATTCTATGAGTGAAATACATAAATTCATATCAATGAAATACAAGTTTTCAATTACAAAAAAAACTCAAAATGGGGGAGTTATATAAATATAAATATAAAAAAACATATTTCAGCCTTTTCGAAATTTCTCAAATATATTACTAAACTTTTTTGTTGCCATTATTAAGACGCAACTTTTTTGTCCATTCAATTTTTTATCCGATTAACTTTCAGGCGTTGAGGTTGAGCGAAAATAATGTTAAAAAATTATATGTCACATCAAATCACAAGGGAATTTCCGTGGAGGTACTTTTTTTTTTTTTTTTAATAATTTATCAATATACACAATTTATTATACATTGGTTGCTTATGTTAACACTAATAAACCACTAAGGTTTGTGCAAGTGCTATGAGTTGACATTTCGAGCGTTATCTCGATAAGTAGGTACCTACTACTCGGGCGAATTAACATGACACCTGGCTCGAATAACGTTTGTGCAAAGTACAGCGTGGAATTGGATAATGTTGATAGAGAAGAGGTCCTGCAATACTTGGTAATGATAAGGCAAGCAATTAGAGGAAGAAGCACGGAGGGCGCCGCGCGGGGGGCGGGGGACGCATCAAATTCCGAGCCACATATATTATTTATTCTTTGGCCACGTGTCAGCCAGGTGTCATGTTGATTCGCCCGAGTAGTACTAACCTCGCGAGGTCTACAGCTCTCAGAGCCACTAATTCTATGAATCTGTGTATGTACCTTCCTCTTCCATGGACAGAGTAGTATTCCTGCAATTCCTTCAGATAGTTGGAGATCTGCTCTGCGGTGTCGAAGCGCTCGGGGCGGCGTGGGCGCGGGTACTGTGCGTGCGCGCACCACAATATGGCCGCTAGCAACATGGCGGACGTAAGCAGCCGCATTGTGTCTGCAACAAAGGGACCATAGAATTATTTATGGTGTCCGGACGCGAACAGCCCCATGGTTTCTGCATCGAATAGGGACCATAGATTATTTATACTACTCGTTCGAATTAACATGACACCTGGCTGACACGTGGCTCGGAACTTGATGCTTCCCCCGCTGCCCCGCGCGGCACCCTCCGTGTTTGTTCTTCCTCTAATTGCGAAGCCTTACGATTACTTATCATTACCAAGTATTGCAGGACCTCTTCTCTACCAAGATTAGGTATCCAATTCCACGCTGTACTTTGCACAAACGTCATTCAAGCCAGGTGTCATTTTAATTCGACTGAGTTATAGTGTTCCTAATAAACACAAAAGTGCCGTAAAATAGGGCAATTTCAAAGACACTGATTCAAAAAAAAACAATTTTTAAATATTTGTTGCTTTTACAATGGATATTTGATGTTAATGAAAAAGACTACTCTTAAAGTATATTATTTTACAAAGGTTGTAATTTATCTGTTGTTAAAATTCACATCGGTCCAGAAAGTACTAAGTCAGGCAACTTTATGTAACGCGTTTTTTATTACTAACGTACGGTTCGATACTACACAACAATATTGCGCTAGGAAAATGTCTAAAAATTAATTAAAAAAATACAACATATCCCAATTCAGAATTCAAGATTTTTTTTGTAAACAAAGGTGTGACCACCCTAAAAAAATACTTATCAAAGTGACGTTTACTCAACTTTCCTAAATACTAATGGTACGGTTTATTTTCTAGTCAATATCCATAGAATGGAAAATAGCAATGGTTTTGTACTGATTATTATATTTTATTTTATTTTTTTCAGAAAGTTATAACACGACGAAAAAATATAAGCGAAAAATATTTTAAGACATTGGTATCATCGGAGTAAATCACAGAAGTTCGAAACAATTATTGGATTTTGACCTAAACGTGTGTTTGTAAATTTTATTCGTCTCTTGTCTGTTTACAAAGTCGAATGCGTTCTTTTCTCGCTTCTCGTGTGCAATTGTGTGAATCGAATGATTTTTTGTTAGGAATCTGCTATGCACCTTTGTATAATTATTATGATTAATATCTCAGAAGTATAAATTCACAAATTTTATTTCCTGTTCTACCTACTTTTCAGTGTTCTAAAGTACCTGAATATGTTTGGTTAAGAATTATTCAGCTAAAATAGGCAACTGTCGCACAAGCAAAACCGCGCGCCATTACTAGTAATAGTGATCCGTGGTATAAACTCGTTTTTAACCCTGAACTGTCTCTGTTACAGTGACATATCATGACACTTCTTTGTTTACAAAAAAAATCTTGAATTATAAATCGGGGTATAGGTTTACTTAAACTTACACTTTTCTAGATTTATTTATACTATTCTTCGTATACGGAGAGAGAATACGGAACACGTCGAACTAAAGGCTAAGTGAAAATTATAGTACAGAAAACAAGGTTTCAATAGCCTCCTTTCTGAACGGAACCCTAAAAACCTCTATCGGTCTAATAACTACAAATCTGTAGATTTCTCAGTACCATAGATTAGCCCTGTATCTAATCTAAGATAGAACTAGTTAAAATCTAGTTATGGGATTGAAGAATTAAGCTTTGGTTAGATTAAATACGATAAAAATATCGAAAGGATTTTCGTTATTGACGTAATTTGCATGGATTTATTTTACTAGTAAAAGGTTACAACCACAGATGTAACATTGAAAATGTGGCAAAAAAAAAAGAAGCCACATTGGCTAACTCCTAGTACATTTTAGTCCGCTGCTAATTTTAGAGGGCTAGATAAATATTAACTACTAGACTTTTTCATTATTAATAAAACTACATTGTAAAAAGTAGCAAACATTATTTTAAAATGGTAAGATATTTCATATTATTTGACATGGTGTCTGAATTTTTTTGATTTCTCTATCTTGATTTGATACTGTCTATCTTGATGTTCTATAGAAACACCGTTATTCATCTATGGTTACAAGAAATACAACAGAATGTTTTTGTTAAATTTTTTCAGACCGACTTCAATCGGACCGTTCAAGTGACCGTAGGCACCACTGAAAAGTCACAGGGAAGCAAAATACGCAATTTCGTTTACTTTTTTTTCAGTTATTTTGATTTAAAAACTAAACTACTGGGCCGATTTTGAAAACATTTATATATGGGACCGATCTGAAAGTAGGTATACTCTCAAACAAAATAATTTTCAAATCGGTTTATAAACAACAACGTTCTGAGGTAACAAATATAAAAAAAAAACATTCAACTGAATTGATAATTTCCTCCATTTTTGAAGTTGGTTGAAAAATGGCGAATGTGCGAGCGAGATAGCAGCGTGCGGGATTCTGGGCCTTAATAAAAACGTGATAAAAAAATACTGGGGCCGTTCACATAGTAGGTGTTTGTCATCACTAAAATTAGCTATATTGACCGGTTATTTTAGCGAGGGGAATCCAAACAATGCCACTGTGTGCTTTACTCTCCACTGCGCTGGCATTAACCAAATTATCGATGTAATACGGTTTTAGTTACAAATAGTAGTATTTTAGTTAGAAGACGTAGTGGCCGAGTGGATGAGGTCCTTACCTTGCGATCTGAAGTCGCGGGTTCGAATCCCGGTGGCAGTCATGTGTAAATGGGTTTTTTCGGTCGAAAAAATCTATGTATGCATCCCACGTTCTCGTAACGGTGAAGAAAAACATCGTATGGAAACCGGCATGTCGTAGAACCTAACGTTTGAAAACATGTGTCGAACGTACACGAAATCGTGCACGAAAGGAGCCTCTTCGAGGCGCACTTGAAATCCTTTCACCACACTGGTTCGAAGGAACTAGTGACACGATAAGAAGAAGGTAAGGTGCAAATAACCTCATATATGTATTTTAACTACTAATTTCCTATTTATTAACCGACTTCAAAAAAGTAGGAGGTTCTCAATTCGGTTGAATTTGTTTGTTTGTTAAATCAGAACTTTGTTGTTTAGAAATCGATTTGAAAAAAAAATAATTGAAAGGATATTCCAGAATGGGCTCATAGAAATTTCATGAAAATTAGTTCAGTATTTTGATTTTGAAATCAAAACTGAAAAAATTACTTCATCCAAGTAAACTAAATCGCGTATTTTGCTTCCCTGTGACTATTCAGTGGTGTTTACGGTCACTAGAGCAGTCCAGTTGAAGTCGGTTGAACTATGTTTTTGTAAAAGCTTAATTAGAGAGATTTACTCTCGTTTCAGATTTCGGCGAGTCACATCTCCTGAGGATGCCTCGTGTAGAGGCGAAACATGTGCCGAGTTCTGACTTGGGTTTTCTGTTTTCGGCGCTTTGGTTTAGATACTAAAATTCTAAACTAGAGTTAAGTTAACTAAGACCTTTGTTTAGAAATTAAGCGGATTTATTACTTAAGGGGAATCCTCAAGGCCAATTTCCATACAAAATGTTTCGGACAAATACTCAAAAAGTACGCCGTAATATAGTAATTTCTTCCCACTATTCGTTTTGTCCATGTTTTATGTATATATTTGTACTATTTATTAATATTTATGGATTTCCGCAAAGTAACGCCTGAATCAATCAATAATCTTAAATCAGCTAGTAAAGCTTGATTATTTAACCAAATACTTAAGGTTAAATCTATTTCCAAAGGCAGTTAATACGGAACAATTTTCCCTCCATTTTATCTCATGCTGTGAAAATTTCAATCGGCTCCTGCAAAATTACAGACAACGCTCAACAGGTGATAGGGATAGGATGTGACTTGTCGATTAGAAAGCTCGACTCTATTCAATTTGTATATATTTTTGTACTGAAAACTTATATAGGCGTGCTGAGCAAAATATTTTGTAGGTAGGGATAGTAAAGCACGGTTATGTACGCTGTATTCCTGTCTCTTGAGTGTAGGTTTTATTTATCTCTAATTTAAAGTTACTTAGAATATGTGATCTTGCGTTATTTAGTTGCAAGTACATTGTGTGAGAATAAATGAAATGAAATGAAATGCTAATTCGGGTAAAGTCTAAGTTGAATGAGAGAGGTTGTCATCGGTCTGCCAGCATTTCAAACAAAATTTGAAGAGTGATTGCTTAAAGTGGATTGACGCGTTGAAGTGAAAACTTTTTAGGTGCGCTGAGCAATTTATTTTGTGGCCATTGAATGAGACTGAACCGTCACGTTCGGCTTTGTAACTCTCGTTCGGGTAAGGTCGGCTCGAGGCGTTACTCGTGTGTATAGTCTTATTTAAACACGGTTTTTTTATTCTATTGACTCAGTAAGGTTACTTTTTTATATTCTCGTTCATTTTTAATCAAGTATAGTATGTCTACTCAACATAATTAGTCTAAGTAGGAAACTAAATTTTCTAATTGTACCTAGTAACTTCCTCAGAGTACCTATCATAAAATATGAATAAAAATATGGTGTAATATTTACCGAAATAAAAGATTTGAATTGAATTGAATTGAAATAAAATCAATCGTCAAAAATATTTAAATCATGTATTCTTTGTAGGACTTTTCTGGTTACGGGCAGGCAAGATCACAAAGCGTAAAGCACAACAATTCAAGAAAAAAAAACGTTGGTTATCGGGTTATTAAAAAATCTATCGATATTTGCAGGTTTGTACCATCTCTAGCAGTTGATTTGAAGTTTAGAAACAAAAGCGTAATGCGTAGCGCTTGCACTTGCTACGAAGCGCTGGAAGTTGTGCATTGAGAATAAAGCTCTATTGTTAGCAACTGTAGGTTTGTTTTTGTTTGCACTTATTTATGAACAATGGACTGACAACTTGAACATTGATTTTCGAAGTCTATGGAACGTTAAGGCTAATCCTCAAATCCAATTCCATACAAAAATTTTATACGTGTTTTTAAGTTAGTAGGGTCAACTTTAAAACACATATAAAATCTAAATTAAAGCATGAAACCTTTCACTTTTTTTGTTGACGAAATCAAAAAACATGGACGACACGAATAGTGTGAAGAAATTACTTTAATACTGCGTACTTTTTGAGTGTTTGTCCGAAACATTTTGTATGGAAATTTGCCTTGAGGATTCCCCTTAAGTAACGTTTATGGTGTGTTTAGATGGTGATAGTTATTTGTACAGTCAGCTGCACATACGTGTATACACTTGCAAGCTTTCACATTTAATATTACTCTTAATTTTGCAAAAAAAAGTGCACGCAAGCATTTTCGAACCCACATACTCCAATATAATAATGATAATTTATAAGCAAATTTTAAAATGCACTGTTGCTTTAGAAACTTTGTTGCAAAAATCTGTCTTTCTTACTTTCAAACGTAAACGTTTTAAACAATATTGGCAAAATCGCAAAAGCCTAACTTACATTCATCCCACACGTACGGCTTTGAATAACCGAGGTGTTGCCAACTCAAAGAAGTTCATTCCGTGCGCGTCGCGTATTATTTGCACGGTTGGCAACACCGTAACTAGAAATGGAAACTTTGAGAAGGTTAAACTGACTTAGATGTTTAATTTAAAATGTGTTTAGTGATAGAACGGCATATGAATATTAATTTAAGTTGAAGATGAGGTATTGCAAAATAAGACGGGTAGTTTACAGTTAGCTACAAATACATGTAAACACTCCCTAACTTTCACCTTTATATTGTACTCCTAATTTTGCAATGACATCTCTTTTGATATGAATTCTGACAAGTAGTCATGACTACATTAAGAGGCTATGTGAAAATTTGGAGTCGCTGCGTTTCATTCTTACTCGGTAACGGTACAGTTTACAAACTTGATGTTAATACAGTGATTACTTGAGGATATAATCTAAATAAATGTAAGACAGAAACACGATTGGTGAAACTTTCTCGATAGATTTATTTTTTGAAATAGGCCCTCTTAAAATCTGATTTACATCCATCCTCCGAATTAAGACAATATTTACAGTTTATTTTTATACTATTGAGTGAGTAAGCACAGAACTTAGATAAATGTAAAAGGATTTTTTTATAAATTCAATACTTTTCAAGCAATACGATGTTTTATCATTTGTCGCTTACGTCCGTTACTTTTGAGCGACAAAAATCTATATCTAACCTCTTCCCTCGGGGTAAGGTGTCTAATTGCGCTATCACTGTCTTACAATTCGGCAACTGTCATTTCTGACAGTTTCACATATCCTCCTAATTTGAAAATGTTTACGTGCACTTTTCTTTGCATATTTAAGAGATAAATGTGGAAGCTTGGGAGTGTATACATGTCTGTGTTGCTGACTGTACATTACTCAATACATTTATTGTCTTCACATGGTAAAAATGGTAACAAATACACAATAAAGTGGTAGAATCATATGTGAGCCCCTTTGGGGCACTACAATATCTATAGGTAGGAGGCAGGCAGACCGAGGTTTTTACTATTCTTATCGTGTCACTGGTTCCTTCGAACCAGTGTGGTGAAAGGATTTCAAGTGCGCCTCTAAGAGGCTCCTTTCGTGCACTCGACACATGTTTTCAAACTTTTTAGGTTCTACGACATGCCGGTTTCCTCACGATGTTTTCCTTCACCGTTGCGAGAACGAGGACTTACTATGAACATTAGGTAGCCTAGGTTATCTAAAAACAAATACTTATCTAACTCAAATGTAACCTACATACTTTCACAATTTAATAATTAGTTAATTATTTGCCTATTAGCGATAGAAAAGGTGTAAATCGAAGATAATAGTTATGTATCTCATAAAAATGTGGAATATATTATAATTACCTACTGGGTACTTTATAAGCAGTTACTCATGTACATTGCATCGATAAAGTAACGGGTTTGATTCTCATGTACATTGCATCGATAAAGTAACGGGTTTGATTCCTGGATCTGTTAAATAATATGACATATATCTACTTACTATTGTGGATTTGCTAGATACTGCTATTACCTACATTAATTATGGTGTCAGTTTCAGCTTGCTAATTTATCTAACAGTGCCCCTCAAACCTGAACACAATAATGCTTTGCTATAACATGGTATCAGATATTTGTAATTCTAATTCAATTAATCGGATATACATATATTTTCGGTAAAATTTGAATAATAAGATGAACACTGCTTTATAATTAAAAAAAAAACATTCTACCCTTCTTTATCTTTTCCGTAGTTGGGTAAATATTAAAAGTATCCAATGTAAGAGACTTTTAAGAGAATAAAACCAATTATCTCCTAATTGGGACACAATAAAATCTTAACATCTCCCATACGTACGTTTTACAAGCAATTAACAAATTCTGTCTCTTAAAAGTTAATCAACCGTGGAATTGAGGATAAAGTTTGGATTAAGGGGAATCCTCAAATCCGAATTCCATACAAAATGTTTCAGATAAATACTCAAAAAGTACGCCGTATTATAGTAATTTCTTCGCACTATTCGTTTTGTCCATGTTTTTTAATTTCGTCATCAAAAAAAGTTAAAGGTTTCATACTTTAATTTAGATTTTATACGTGTTTTAAAATTAACCCTACTAACTTAAAAACACGTATAAAATCTAAATGAAAGTATGAAACCTTTCACTTTTTTTGTTGACGAAATCAAAAAACATGGATGAAACGAATAGTGTGAAGAAGTTACTATAATACGGCGTACTTTTTGAGTAATAATCCGAAACATTTTGTATGGAATTCGGATTTGAGGATTAGCCTTAAGTTAGCATACTTGATTCAAATTATAATGAAATAGGGTATTTATAAAATCAATATATACGAAAAATAATAGGCATCAGATTAAAACTTCATGAATGAATAAATATTTTTTATAAAAAGCCTCCGGCATTTTGGTATTTTTAAGGGTTGTGGTGAATAACAGTACCTACTATTTATTTTAGATTGCCGATGCAAAAAACAATGACCTATTCCTTTCTAATACCAAAAACTAATACCAATGGTATTTGTTTATCAGTAGGTATAATTTGAAGAAATGGGGTCATGGTAGTTAAAAGTATCTAAGGGGTGTCAATTTTCGAAGGAATTTATAAAAAATGTACTGTAATAATATATATATAACGTTTTCTTTTTTTTTTTCTCGAGTATACACGACCAGGCCCACCATCCGCTAACTGCTTATCGTTGAATTTAGGGACACGTTGTATCTATGTCAGTGATTCTACAAGTTTACCTACTCCAAAATGCATCAAATATTATCAAGTTTAGCTCTTGACATGTTTTATGTCTAGTAAATTTTTATCAGTGTTAATTTTATTTAAATTACTTAAATTTTCATTTTTTTATTTACCTAATTGAATGTTTATGTCATTTTAATTATGATATTATCACAGAAGTATTAAAGTATAGAAACACAATGTAGTATATTAAAAATGCGACCGATAAAAGAAGCCACATTGGCTAACTTTTAGTACATTTTAGTCCGATGCTAATTTTCGAAAAAGAGTAGTAACAGGGCTAGATAAATATTAGTATATGTAAAAACTACTAGGCTTTGTCATTGTTAATAAAACTACATCGTAAAAAGTAACAAACATTATTTGAAAATGGAGATATTTCATTTTTATTGAAAATTTTCTGTCCTGTAGGACATAGGTACTACGTAAGTATTTCCAAATACGACAAAACACAAAATCTGGCTTTTATCAACAAAGTACGGTAAATATAAGCCTTTGTACGAAATAACCCACATGCGATAAGCATCGCATCCAAAATAGAATCTAAAATAAGAAAAATGAACAATGCACGGCTGCCGTCTTTAATTTTCATGACGTCAACCTCTTTCGTTGTTTAAAACCTCTTTCGGTTTTCTGTTTAGGAAAAAGAAGGAAGTCAAATAAATGATTTATTACTCTTAAATATTTAAATAAAATGCAGAAATAGTTTTTATGTTTAGGTAAATGGATTAAAAGAAAGAAATACATCTTTTAAAAAAGCAGAAGCTCAATTAGTTTTAATATTAAATATTGTTTTTTTAAAATCAAAGCTATTTTAATTAATGTTGTTTTATACCTTTTTATTTATAAAGCCATGTTGCTATAAAAATAAAAATTTATAAAAACTTAAACTTAGAAATTATCTTAGTAATGAAAACCTAGAACTTTTACTATGGCAAAATGATAAATGCAGAAACTTTAAAAGATTTTAGGTCTTCACATAAAAAGTCGCGGAAGTTATAGCATTCCAATAAGTTTACATCTTTAAACTTTAATTTTGAAAATCGGTGAAACCCGTATCAAATTATTTGTTTTGAAGAACATAATTCTAAATTTTGAAAAAGATACACATAAAAAAAAGTTTTGAAAAAATATGAGTCGATTGAAGGTCTCAGGCATCAAATTATCGAATGAATAATATCATTTCTATAAACCAATAAATCCACTAAATTGAGAAACCATTTTTAATGTAGGTACAATAGTAAAGTATGACTCTATAATTTAATACTTTTATGCCTAGGGTATTTAAAATTTTACCCAATATGCCCAGCCCAGTAGGTACAAATTACAAAGTGTTCTTATGTCAAAGCGAACCTCAAAGTATCAAATGTATCTAACGGTACGTACCTTAAACGACATACCCCCTTTGAAAAAAGATGCCTATTGTTATGTAATGTTATCGAATAGCTAGATCATTAACTAAAGTATGTATGTTTATTACAGCATAAGCTAATTAATATAATGTATATCACAATAATATAAAAATATATGTTTTTGCAAAAGAGATATTTAATTTTTATTGACAGGGTGACAGTCTAAGAATTCCGCACCCATTTTGGTTTGATACTGTATATCTTGGTGTTCTATAGGAACATCGTAATTCATCTATGGGTAGGTAATTAATTTCTATAAAATCTAAATATGCCGTATCAGTTAGACGACACAGATGGTCGAGTGTCAAGTGCATTGGACTGCTACGCCGGGTGTCGCGGGTTCGATTCCCGCTTCAGGACAGATATTTGTGTGATGAACATCGGTGTTTTTCCTGAGTCTGGGTGTTTCCTATGTATTATATTTATATATTTACAAAAAAAAGTGTATAAGTATTGTATCAGTTATCTGGTTCCTATAATACCTACAAGCGTGCTTAGTTTGGGGCTAGATGGCGTTGTGTGAAATGTCCAAACATTATCATTATTATAATTTATTTATCATTTTTTCTAATTTATTTTTTATCAATAATAGTATAAAATACTATTTAAATAAACAGCTTATAAATAGATACTATTGATATTATTAGTTTTCATTGCCCTAGTGCGGGGTCCATTGTGAACTATTATTGTGTAGATAATATCTGTGTTTTGAAAATATATATTGATTGAGCTGATTTCAATCAATCAAGATTGAAATCAGCTCGAGACTCCTTTGAGGGTTTTTCGATATTCGCCATACTTAAGGATTGCAATTCTAAAACCCTAAATGACCTAAATCCTAAATGACAATAGTCATCCAAGCCCAGTTGAAAAAATCACCCTGTATATTTTGAATGATTATTAATTTTGATTATAAGTATGGAGTACCGTAATAAAGTATTTATTATTTTAATTAAACGCGTATGATAATAAAAAAAATCCCAACAAGACTAATGGCATCTACTTAAAACAGGGTTTAATTACTTTAAAACAAAACTTTATGAACTTTGACAAACTTAATCTACGACTTGAGAGTATTTTATGAGTTGGTGGTAGTTAGACTATTATTAAATGCATTAATTATGGCGTAGTGGCGGTTTGGCTGGATTCGAAATACGTTTGAAGGAGGAAAAAAATTATGAAGTTGGGAAAATAAATATTATAGATACTACGTAAAAAATAGGTAAAGAGGTTTTCCAAATCGCTTTTTATGTATTTTGGTACCCAATCAAATGAAATAGTAAAATAGATCTTACTATATCCCATTTTTTTTTACTTATGATGGGATAAAAAAATTATTAAAACCTCTCTTTTTTTCTTGTCACTTCTCACTTTGGGATTAATCTTCTTATAGTCTTAGTTCTTAGTATTTTAGTAAAGTTTGGATTTTTTATTATAATTACTAATAAAAATTGAGTTCAAAACCTAAAACCAGACTACTGAAAAATCACGCTCTGAAAAGTAAGAAGTCATAAGGTTTTTTTTGTATATAATTCAATGTTTAAAAAACTCCTTTGTAATTTAAAAAAAAAATCACGCTTCTTTTTAGGATTCCTTGTATTTGTAATAATGTGGACCAGATCTAGGTTTTTTTTAATGTATTAGTTATTGTAGATTAAATAAATAAAAATATATTAAATAAATAAAAAATCACTCGTTAGAACTTCGAGTGCGTTCATAGGTGTTCCATTAGTAAGTCATGTAAGTAAGTACTACTAGTTAAATCGTTTGAGTTAGTCCACAAATGGAGCCTCTTCGAGGCGCACTTGAAATCCTTTCACCACACTGGTTCGAAAGAACTAGTGACACGATAAGAAGAAGAATCTTACAAACCTTCTGTGATATAATCAAGGTTTTACAAAAACATTCTTCAATCGGACTGTTCTAGTGACCGTAAGCACCACTGACAAGTCACAGGGAAGCAAAATACGCAATTTTGTTCACGTCAAGGACTTTTTTTCAGTTATTCTGATTTAAAACCTAAACTCCTGAAACGATTTTGATAAAATTTCTATGGGACCAATCTGACAGTACCTACCTATAACCTCTTAAACAAAATATATTTTTTCAAATTCTTTTACAAACAACAAAGTTCAGAGGTAACAAACATAAAAAAAAACATTCAACCGAATTCAGATATCCTCATTTTTTTAAAGACGGTTGAAAAAAATATGTAGGTATAAATAGATCACTAACCTGGTGTTCCCTGAAGCGGAGTATGGAACAGGTCCTGAGCTGGTCTCCGGACAGTGCTAGAGTGGTAATGGCAGGCCCAGGGCGGATGGCGGCTTTATGTGCACTGCACAGGTGGGCGGAGTAACGGCACAGGGCGGGCGGCGGAGTCGATTTGTAACGATATATTTTGATATTGTAAGGGCGCCTTCAAATTAGAGGCGTTAGGAAGCGCCACTGTGGCGCAACTGTGGCGCTTCTACTACACTGGACAGCAAATAAACTGGGCCACCCGCTGTCTTGGAAATCTCTTTCGATTTTCTCAAAAGTATAAAACTTACAGCCATGAAAGTTATACTTATAGAACGTGTATTTCATGCTGATTAAAATGACTATATATTTTTTCTAAAGTACCGTCAATTCAAATTACAATCAAGCAACAAACACAAAGCTAACGATTTGTCCTGTCTTGACTAGAGTTTGCGACTAGCGTTTGTCGTGATCTATTGAAATAATTTGATATATTTGTAACTTTCTAGTATTATTTCTATAAGATGGCAACGATATCTTACGTATTTTGAGTTGGGAACACTAGTTGGTGAATAACTAGTTCCGAGCGAGGAAGGCCGAGCGGCCATGGCCTTGAAAACGGTTTTATTTCGATGCCTACCGAGCTAACTTCGGAGAGAATCGATTAAACACGGGCAGTTGAATTCAGTCGGTACAAGTGACAAGTCGTATTGAGCACGGTAGTTTTCGTTGTCCAATATTGCTAGGCGTATAATATCCTGATGTAAATTATAATACTCGCAAGTCTATAAAAGTGGTGAAATATAGTGTTGGTGGTATCTATTCATTTCATGTCAGAAGAGGGGCTGAACCCAGGTATGTAATTTGAAATATTATTGCATAATGAAGTCATTATATCATATTTTGACTACGTATCAGAGTATTGCTGACACCGTGATCAGGGCTACTCTCCGATGTTTTCAGCATACAATACGCAAGTGCATAGGCAATAGTTGCATAATATTTTTATCAGGACTACCATTGATGGCAAATTATGTCGCAAACAATGCATAGTGATTATCATGGTAATTTTATTTGTGAGTCTACCCACTGATTTTGTAAAAAAAAATGGTAATATCATCATGATTAGTTTAATGCTTCGATTGTGGTCGGGTTTACATTTCGATCGAGTTTGTAACTAGAATTTATTAAAAAGGCACCGTCGACAGGGTTCGACCAGGGCTGCTCTGTAATAACATTTTGCGAAATTGCTAGCAGTGCAGTATTGTTCAGTAACATTAGATAAATTAACAAAACACTATGATGTGATGAACAGGTAGACTCGCTGAAGTGTAGGATTATTATTATAAATTTAAAGTTTTGAATCTTATGAAGTCAATAATGTAAGAAATTAATAATGATGTAATCCGGGTTTAAAATTGAATTGTTTTGTTTAGGATCGTTATTATGAGCATAACTATGTAATGCATATTATTATTTTTAAAGATCAACGGCGTTCACGAGACACTTTAGTACCTACATGTTGAACAAATTATTTTTACTCGTTATCCCTTGTGCTGTTTTACTACATTGCTTCGCATAATAAATATTTCTAGAATTATTTAAACAAAAATAACTAGCTGAACCATGCTCGAGATTGAGTATACTAGTGATTAGATTTTCTCGAAACTGATTTAGTAGATTCAGAGTAATAATGAAGGATATTTTATGTTCTGATTGAACCATGTGTGTTCAGAATTTCAGTACGTAAAATGTAAGGGCCATGTGTGTCCAAGATTTAGGAACGTCTTCTTACTGAACCATGTGTGTTCAGAGTCTCGTAGCGCAAGTATGTTTTGACTGAACCATGTGTGTTCAGATTTCAGTACGTAAAATCAACGGACCATGTGTGTCCAGGATTTAGAAACGTCGTCTTACTGAACCATGTGTGTTCAGAGTCTCGTTCCGCAAGTATGTTTTGACTGAACCATGTGTGTTCAGATTTCAGTACGTAAAATCAACGGACCATGTGTGTCCAGGATTTAGAAACGTCGTCATACTGAACCATGTGTGTTCAGAGTCTCGTTCCGCAAGTATGTTTTGACTGAACCATGTGTGTTCAGATTTCAGTACGTAAAATCAACGGACCATGTGTGTCCAGGATTTAGAAACGTCGTCATACTGAACCATGTGTGTTCAGAGTCTCGTTCCGCAAGTATGTTTTGACTGAACCATGTGTGTTCAGATTTCAGTACGTAAAATCAACGGACCATGTGTGTCCAGGATTTAGAAACGTCGTCTTACTGAACCATGTGTGTTCAGAGTCTCGTTCCACAAGTATGTTTTGACTAAACCATGTGTGTTCAGATTTCAGTACGTAAAATCAACGGACCATGTGTGTCCAGGATTTAGAAACGTCGTCTTACTGAACCATGTGTGTCAGAGTCTCGTTCCGCAAGTATGTTTTGACTGAACCATGTGTGTTCAGATTTCAGTACGTAAAATCAACGGACCATGTGTGTCCAGGATTTAGAAACGTCGTCTTACTGAACCATGTGTGTTCAGATTCTCGTTCCGCAAGTATGTTTTGACTGAACCATGTCTAAAATCAACGGACCATGTGTGTCCAGGATTTAGAAACGTCGTAGAATGGAGGCACGATTTCAAAGTTTATTTGCGTTTATTAGTTTATTGACTGACATAATTTATTAAGAATATAATGCACATATTTAATTAAGGAAACGTTACCCGATATGTACATGAAACTTAAATAGTTACATTTTATAAGAATAAAACAATTCATTATAAATACAAAAACACAATAGACTTTAACAAAAAAGCAATTCCTTAGTACTAACTTAACTATTGGCAAACTTATTGAAAAAAATTGAGAACAGAAGATAAAATGAGATATGTACAGTACAACAATTGGACAAGAATTTATTATTAGATATAGGCTAGTGCAGGGGTGTGAGTGTGTGAATGTTTATGTTTATGTTTATGTTTATGTTTATGTTTATGTTTATGTATTTTATTCAGTTACTCTCAAATTATTTTAAAGTTATTTTTCAGTTTATCTTCCAGATAACTTTTCAGTTAATTGTCAAGTATTTATCTAGTACTTTCTTTAGTTACTTTCTCCAATAATTTCAATTATTAATTATGATATTAACAATAGTTTTTGGGACATTTTGAACAACAACCAATTTATAGTTTTTTTTTTAGAACATTTTTACCTGTTAATTAACCAGACATTTTAAATTTATTTTCTGGTTAGTCATATAGTATTTTAAAGTTAAATCTTCAATTAAATGTTTAAAAAAAAAAAAGTTTTATATTACTTAAATCAACTTAATTTTCTACGTTAATTTGACGACTACATCAATTAGCGCCTCGAGATGGGTGCAAATCAAACACGCTTGTGCGATCGACAAGTTATCTTTTCAAGTTGCTGAATTTAATTTATCACGATCAGAAGTCAATTTTTCAAGTTAAGTTTACCTATCAAGTTTGTTTATTTAAACTCATAGATCAAGTCAAGTTGTCAAGTTAATATTTCAAGATTATACGAAGAGTTTATTTTCTTAAATTGATATTTCAAGTTTATATTTTGAGTATTTCTATCAAGATTATTTTTAAAGTGGTTCAAAAGTAAATCTGCGATACTAGGACGGTGAACAATAATTTTATTGAGTGGATTTGAGAAGCATGTTCATTCACTGATTCGTTAGGTTGCTTTTGCTTAAAAGACATCTAGTAAGTAGTACCTTGTTTAATGTTTTTAGGAAGAAAACGTTCTACAACGTTTCACAAGTATTTCATGCTTCACATTTCAAGTTTACATTCCCAGTTTGCATTTCAAGTTTACTTAACAAATTTATTTGAAGAATGTTTACACGTTAATTTTTGAGTATATCTTTCAAGACAGTATAGTTATCGATAAATTAAAATCTAGGTATACAAAATAAAGTATCTTCTTCGTAGTCGGGCACTCTTCACAAAGGCCCGATAAATGGCAGCTTCAACTATTCATCTTTAGTTAAACTCTGTTTTACGCATTGTGAAAGCGGTCGGTCTTGGTTGAATCTGTGAGGGTTTCAATTAGATTTTACCAATAAACAGTTGGATAACAACCACGGGATTTCTTGGTTTCCATTCTTCTTTAATAACTAGACTTTCCATTGAGTCCTCTTTGCATGTAATATCTTTCAAGAACTTCGGTATTGGTATTTAAACAGTTAGCAGTAATCTTTCCTACGAATATACCTTTTAAGTAAACAACTTACAAATAATAATGTATTTAGCTATATAGCAAATGTTACATCGTGTTTATGAGATTTGAATTAGTTTGAATATAATTTAATTGCTTTAATTATTTGAAAGTTTATTTGATTTAAATAAAGATAATTTGAGTCAATTCAAGTAAGATTAAATAAGGTTGGCGCTATAAATATAAGTAACTCCCGATAATCAGGGTTATATCAAGTTTATTCCAGTACATCATCAACAGCCCTTTATCGCCCACTGCTGTACAGGCCAATTTTTGTATGACGCCACGGACTAGCGGACTGCATAAAGACTTCTTATGATCACAACAATGTCATTTGTCAATGTCACTGCGCATCGTGAGGATGATTCATTACTTTTACTAACTACACTTGATTCAAGTAAGTTCAAAGTTATTAGAAGAATTTCCAGCAAACTCAAGTGAATAATTAAAACTTATTAACAGAATAAATAACTTTAAAAAAAAGAATAAACAACTTCTTAAAAGAATTAATTATTTATATTATTGATTTAATTAAATTAATTTTAAATATTAAAAGCTTTGCTAGATGAATTGCAAATTGCTATTGAAGTTACATTAAAAAAAAAAAAAAAACAATAATCAGATCACCTTAACCAAGATAATTCAGACTGGTCTTTTAAACTGATATATTAGGCAGTTTTGATAATTCATATGAGTGGACATTTAATAAAAATACCTTAAACAAAGTATCTTAGAGTTATTTCTTATTAATTCATTAATATTATGTAAAAGTTATTATTAATATTGGATGATGGAAAACAATTGAATCATTCATTTCGTTCAGATCGAACATCGAAATCTTACAAGGTATTTTCATTGTTTGGTTCATTTATTATTCTAGTTAGTTCAATCAATAAAATAAATTTAATACAAATTATCAAAATAAGTAGGTGATGTGACATTAAGGTAATTTAAAGCATCCAGGTAATGTCTGCACCTAAGTCATTCAATTTGTTCGATTGGATCTCTGAGTTACTAGAGTTGCTCGGACTACTTAGGCGACTGAAGTAACCATGTTGAATAAAATATACTTTAAGTTATTTATGATTACCATACTATACTAATACTATACATTAAGTTGCTCGAGTAACTTAGTCGGGTAACTCAGATTATACACGTTTCTAAGAAATCCGAGCTATTAAAGCTTTTCAAACTATTGGAGTTATTCTAAATATTACAAGTCATTTGACTTATTCAAAATTGTTAAGGATTTGGTTTTAATACCTTGAGAAAGGTTAATCCGGCCTTTGTAGATTATTTTATTTTGACAGTCTTAATATTATCTTTCTCTGGACTTAAAGAAATCAAATAAAAAACGACATAACTGATGAATCGAAAAAGGCAGCTAATTACTTTTTACGATATTCTGATTTTAAATTAATATTGATTTTTGCGAGATCATGAACTATGATGGAGGACAAAGCATAATTCATGTCATAAGAAATTATGAAAATGGATGTGTAGATGATGGACGGCCAATGCACCACGCCATCTTCCCAAGGCGTGGACGAGTGTGAAAGAAGAATCAACGGTTAATTTTCAGTGGGACCAATACAAAATAGATTATAACAAAAATAAAAGCATTTCTAGTAGATCTTAATGAACGACTATTGAGCAAAGAATGTTATGTGGAATAGATGTGACCTATATTGTATTTAAGTTATTTTTCTAAGCTTTGGTGAACCGAACAGGTGCATGTTGGTTTTTGGTATGGATATAAATGTCTTATCTATTCTAGTTTTAAAGGGTTCAATAGAAACTTGTCAAAACTCAGTAGATACTACGGCAAGCCTAAGTTAATAGGTTACTTTGATAAAAAAATAAATGTAAGTTAACACAAAGAATACATTTAGTTCTGCTCTTTTTAGACAATCATGTATGATAGTGATAATTTATTTCTAAGTTTAATTGTCACATGCAGAAATTAATTCCCATGCTCATGGGCCAATTTACACTAACGTTGTACTGATAAAGGCAGGCATTCAAGTAAGATAAAATTATACTCAATATTTTATTATTTATATATTACTAAAACTTGAGAACATGCGAAAATGCTATTATGGATTTGAAATATTTAGGTATGGATAAAGTCATCCATTTACTGTTGAGTCACTTGATAGTCAGTTTTATACTTTAAATGACAGCAAATACTGAATACAATCTGGCGTACAAAGTTTAACAAAAACACATATTATTTTGCATATTCAGTACAAAATATGTTGGGTTAACATCAATAGCTTTATTTCTATTGATAACATTATTGGACATTATTACATTAATTTCTATTAAATACATAGCTTTGCTGAGGCCAAATGTCGTGATTTATGCCCAAAAGTAATACCTACATATTTAGAATATTTTGTTTGTATCTGTAATTTCTGCGTATTCTTATGGCTTTACGATAATGTTTAGTCACCTAATCAGTATGCAAAAAAAAAATAATATTATGATTTACTTCTTTTGTTTAACTATAATTATTACCATAATTATTTATGCAAATAAGATTAGGTACGCTTGATAGAGTGAAATTCTAATGATAAGTCTCATTGGTCCTTACTATAATTTTAATATTCAAGAAATCTATAGTTGCTTACGTACGCAGGGATGTCGTACGATGTCCGATGGCCGAATGTCGTGATCTATTGAAATAATTTGATATATTTGTAACTTTCTAGTATTATTTCTATAAGATGGCAACGATATCTTACGTATTTTGAGTTGGGAACACTAGTTGGTGAATAACTAGTTCCGAGCGAGGAAGGCCGAGCGGCCATGGCCTTGAAAACGGTTTTATTTCGATGCCTACCGAGCTAACTTCGGAGAGAATCGATTAAACACGGGCAGTTGAATTCAGTCGGTACAAGTGACAAGTCGTATTGAGCACGGTAGTTTTCGTTGTCCAATATTGCTAGGCGTATAATATCCTGATGTAAATTATAATACTCGCAAGTCTATAAAAGTGGTGAAATATAGTGTTGGTGGTATCTATTCATTTCACGTTCCTTTTTTCTACAACAAGGGAAGTCGGATATGTCGTATCATTCCTTTAGTTTTTGTGTTTATTTTTGTGACTTTTTTTTATCAATAATGGATACGACACCTGAGAAAGCAAATCAAGCCATAGCTCTTCAAGCAGGCGTTGCGCACCGTAAGGTCACTCGAAGACTTCGAATAAGCAGATTTTCGATGCAGCGAGCTTACAAATGATACCTAGAGACTGGAGCATTCGATCCAGGTATGAACAGACCCAGGGCTACATAAGCAGCAGTTGATCGTTATATCCATCTAACTGTTCTGCGAAATCGCCGCCTCAACGCAGTTCAAGTCCCACAAAGTCTGCGTGACGAGCGACAAGTAGTCATAAGTTTGGATACCGCCCAAAGAAAACTAGCCGAACGGAACCTGACTCTAAAAATAGCTGTAACAGGTCCAGTAGCCCACCGGCTACCGTTAATGCTGGACCTGTTAGTACATTCAATACTAATACTCATATAGTTGTTACTAAATTCAAGGCCTTCTAGGCGAGCACGCCTTGAATTTACTCGAGAGCATAAGGATTGGACGGTCGAGCAGTGGGGTAAGTGGGGTAATATTTTTTAAGATAGTTGCGTAAATCAATTTAGGTTAAAAAGACTCCACAGTTTTCCTTGTGCTGCGATACCGCACGCATGCCTTCTAACTTTGGGCGGGCTTGTAATTACAGATTACAAGTGAACTTTAAGTTATGTTCTTTGATTTTACTCAAAAGGTAACGATAAAGCCACAAATTCGTTTTCTGATATTTTAATCCAATTGATCAAGGAGCCTCTTCGAGGCGCACTTGAAATCCTTTCACCACACTGGATCGAAGGAACTAGTGACACGATAAGAAGAATCCAATCCAATCTAATTGCATAGCTTTTTTACACAAGCCGTTTACGCTTGTAGCGTGTACCGCTAACAATCAGCGTGTAAAAAAGCCCTGTGTCATCGACACTGATATTGAAATGTCAAAGTTAGTAAATTTTAATTTAACAATAACTACTTATCCATGGTAAAACATAATACACAAAAATATATACATATAATACATCTATCTGCCTACTTATTTTCTGTCACTGTGCTAGCCTTTGTAAATATTACATATTATTTTAAGTATATAATTCATAAATTCACGATATGTTTTAGTACTTATGGTATTTTTTGTTTTGATATGTTTAACATAAAAGAAGGTAGGAAATAGGGAAAAACTGTACATCCCAATTTCCTTCGCTTATGTTCAACATATCAAAATAAAAAATATACTTATTAAAACAATTCGGGAGGTTGTAGAAACAAATTCACCCTCTTTTTTTGAAATTTATACAAATTCAATTTATATCTTCAAAAATGTACAAATGTGCGAGCGAGATTACAAAAATTAAGAGCAATATAATCAAGGTTTTACAAAAACATACAACAACCGACTTCAATCGGACTGTTCTAGTGACCGTAAACACCACTGACAAGTCACAGGGAAGCAAAATACGCAATTTTGTCAGTTCAACGACTTTTTTTTTCAGTTATTGTGATTTAAGGCTAATCCACAAATCCGAATTCCATACAAAATGTTTCGGACAAATACTCAAAAAGTACGCCGTATTATAGTTATTTCTTCAGACTATTCGTTTCGTCCATGTTTTTTGATTTCGTCAACAAAAAAAGTGAAAGGTTTTATACTGTAATTTAGATTTTATACGTGTTTTAAAATTAACCCTACTGACTTAAAAACACGTATAAATCTAAATTAAAGTATGAAACCTTTCACTTTTTTTGTTGACGAAATCAAAAGACACGGACGAAACGAATAGTGTGAAGAAATTACTATAATACGGCGTACTTTTTGAGTATTTGTCCGAAACATTTTGTATGGAATTCGGATTTGAGGATTCCCCTTAAAATCTAAACTACTGAAACGATTTTGATAACATTTATATGGGACCAAATCGATCAAATCGGTTTTTAAACAATAAAGTTCTGAGGTAACAAACATAAAAAAAGAAAGAAAAAATCAACCGAAAAGAGAACCTCCTCATTTTTAACCTACTTCATAAAAGGAGGAGGTTATCAATTGGGTTAAAGGTTTTTTTTTTTTTAATATTTTTTACCTCAGAACTTTGTTATATATTAACTTAGTTTGAGAGTATATACTTTCAGATTGGTCCCATAGAAATTTTATCAAAATTAGTTCAGTAGTTTAGGTTTTAAATCAAAATAACTGAAAAAAAAGTCGTTGAAGTGAACGAAATTGCGTATTTTGCTTCCCTGTGACTTGTCAGTGGTGCCTACGGTCACTAGAACAGTCCGATTGAAGTCGGTTGTTGTAGGTTTTTGTAAAAACTTGATTATTTGAAGTCGGTTTAAAATACAGCTTATTCTAAACTAAACAAACAACCAAAATACCTTGTCTCTAGAAATTTGAACCTAATTCGTAGATAAAAATACATTTTATGAAGCCAATAAAACGGGGTGGCTTCGGCCCGTTATTATAATAAATAGCTTCAAATATTATTCTTCCTGGTTACTGGACGTCTTGCAAAATAAGAAAAGGGATTTTTGAAATAATTGCATATTGGTTTTTATCATAAAAACCATTATATTACATTTACTGCGGTACATCGCATTTAGATACAAAATCTTTATTTTGTAATTTGTAATTCATTATTGTACACACAAACACGTTGGAATTTAGATCATAAAAGAAAAGACAAAGGCGAGCTTAACCATAATAAGAGTTTTCTTCCAGCAAACCTTTTGAGGTTAGAGAGAGGCTATGGAGAGTATTGGTTCTTTCGGTTATGTGATTACCGTTGGGAGACATCCCCTGCAGTATCCCGTCTAGATGGGTACCAACACAGTGCCAGATATTTTATCGCTAAGCAGTAATGTGTTAGCATTACTGTGTTCCAGTTTGAAGAGCACTATAGCTAGTGAAATTACTGGGCTTTAGCGACTGACCATCAAAATGTCTCAAAGTAGTAAGACGAGCGCATTAGCAGTGTTGCACCGGCCTATGTGAAAAAGTCGTGTGTAGCACTGTTCTGGTCATGAGCAAGTGTGATTTCTTAACATCAGGAGAGCGTCTAGCTCGTCACTTGTTTACATAAAAAATATGATTTTAAGAGTAATAGGCATTCGATGAAATTACCCGTTTTTAGGTTACATTCTTACAAAAAAAAATTGCAAACGAAATTCGCAAGTCTAAAATAAAAGCAACAGCTCATTTCAAATGTATTTATTCAATATCAAATTTAGCTCCGTTTTTCCATTTCAGCTGTGAAGGAGGGATGCCAATTTTACCGGGAACCTTGTCGAATGGGTACATTTTCAAGTCTTGACAGCAGGAGTAGCAGCTAGTCAATTTAAATAAAACGCTTAGCCCTGACTGACTGACTGACAGACAACGCACAGACCAAATCCCTGGACGAAGAGACTTAAAAATTCCAAGGAATGTTTGTCAAGAAGTTTGAATAAATGAATGAATGATACATTTATTTTCATGAATATAGGTAGCTACATTTGTTGGTTGTTTAACTTTGAATCACTATATTCGACCTTTCGGCCGTGCAAATGTTTTAAGTACTTAGTACTAGGTCTAAATTAACTAACTACAATGAGTAAGCTGCTACCGATAACTAAATTATTAGATAACTAACTACATAGTGTTTAAATTAGAATATCATATATAGAATATATATTATAGATTTTGGCTGAAGGGTGTCGTATTCAGGAAGTTCTATGGTTGACTGATACGTGACACCGCGCGCGCGTCATTGCCCCAGTGGCAGTGACACGCTAATTGATAAGTTTTTATAAATATTTATGTTAGTCTCTATGGTATATATCATATGGGCCCTAGTTAAGCTACATTGTACTTTTCTTGTGTCTGAAATAAAATTAAAATTATTATTATTATATCAATGCTTGAGTTCAGTATCCGTTTAATAGAGGTGCCTATAAAAGCCAATCCATGACATGAAACAAATCTTATCATAGTTATGTGGATACCTATAGTTAGTTTAGTTTAGGCGCGTAGTAGGAAAATATTTTTTTGAATCGTCGATGAAATGAAGTTCGCAAGTCTAAAATAAAAACAACCGCTCATTTTAAATGTATTTATTCAATATCCAATTTAGCTCCGTTTTTCCATTTCAGCTGTGAAGGAGGGATGCCAATTTTACCGGGAACCTTGTCGAATGGGTAATTTTCAAAGTCTTGGTAAAAGAAGGGCACACACGTTCTGTAGTTGACGTCAAACTTGGCAATGGTGGCCATATCCTCAGGGTCCAGGTGGAAGTCGAAGATGGACGCGTTCTCCAACACACGGGTTTTTGTAATAGTCTTCGGGATTATGATCAATCCTCTTTGGTACTGAAAAAGAAAAATATATATATAAATTTGCTTATTTTTTTCGTCAATTATAAAAAAGAGACTGCATTGATGCCATCTAGATGGGTGCCAACAAAGTGCCAGATCTACGACAAAGCAGTAATGATAATTATTTAAAACACATTGTTTGTGTTCCGGGTTGAAGGGCACTGTAGCTAGTTAAATTACTAGGCTATCGAGACTGACCATCAAACAGGATCACACATAACACTTGCTACTTTCTGAGACCATGTCTGTGTACAAAATCCGCCGATATCCACCCGGAGGCGCGCCCCGGCAGACGATTTTGTAGGGCGGCGAATGCTGTGATGTTGTGACTCACGCATGATACATGTCACCATTCACAATTTGATTCGTATCGTATCGTAAATAATTATTTGGAGGCACGGCAGTACAAGATCTCACGTATTTTTGCGGTTGAAAAGCTCGTTTTGTCTTTCTTTTTATATTAAAAAGGTTTTGGCTGGGATAACAGTCTGTCAGTAGTGCGCTGCATGTGAGTAGGAGTAATAGCGTGACGTCGCATTATGCGTGAATTATAATAATTCGTCACTATAGAGATAAATTTTTAGCTACAAGGCGCTTTAGTACTTTTGCCCTAACAAAGACTAAGTATATGATATGAGCCACTGATGAAAAATAGCATAGTGTGTTACAAAATCACTGGTGATTGAGCGGTTATAAAATGAAATCATATTATTATCACCATGTGACAATATAATAGAAGTAGCAATCATTTCCATGCCTACTCACCAGGTATCTGAAGGTGACTTGCGTGACACTCTTCCCGTACTTCTTGCCCATAGCGACCAAGATCGGGTTGTTGAGTTTGGGTTCCGGCGTGTTGGGCGCCGCGCGGTTGGGGATCATGGTGCCTAGTGGTGAGTACGCCACCACCTGTACCCCGTTCGATTTGCAGTAGTCCACTAGTTCTGGCTGACCGAGGTTCAGGTTGATCTGAAAGATAATTTTGATGATTATTACGTTAATTAAAAGAATAATACTGTTGGAAAAACGAATGCCATCAAAAACAAATTTGTAAAAAGAACCGAGTCACGCTTTCTACCGTGAAAAGTTGTGAGATCCATGTAACACCAAGTCGGTTACTTTATTAAGTCCCTACTTAAGGGACTGTCTTAAGTTATTATGTAATTAGCTAACCTAACAACATCTTATAGTGACCATTATTTATATTAAAAATATTTAATATTTTAAACAAAATAGATTGACTTGGCCATCGCATGAAAACACAATGTATCTCACAAGTAATACAATTATAATATGAAATAAGATTGTTTAGTGTCAAGACTTGACTTCTACTATTGGAATACCAGTTCATGGGTGAAACCCCTAAGTAATATAAACTTACACACAGTGTTACTCGCCAGTTCGCTGGGCCTGACCGTGGCTTGGCACACTGACGTGTGTCGAGATGACTGGACTTACTGCCAAATCGGTTTAGTAGAAAAGTTGTGAATAAGCAAAAACTTCTACCCATCCATTCATCCATCCCTTCATCCATTTCCACTAAGTTAATATAACATTAGCAGCTTAAACTAGTGCACACGAAATACCTCGATCTGGTTAAGCACCGGCGGCACCTTGCAGTTTGCCAACAATCTCTTCATCTGGCCGAGGTTGAAGTTGGAGACGCCGATACCCTTGGTTAGTCCCTTGGCCAGCACAGCCTCGAACCCGCGCCATGTCTCCAGGTAGTCGATCTTCTCGTCCACTCCTTCTTGCTGGAAATTTTCAAAATGTCAGTCAAAAAGCCATCCATCCATCAGTGGGAGAAATTCAGCCTAAATACTGCAACACTTTCTACCTTTGTCATGTTTATTCTCTTCAACCGACTTCAAAAAAGGAGGAAGTTATCAATTCAGTTGAATGTTTTTTTTTTATATTTGTTACCTCATAACTTTGTTGATTATAAACCGATTTGATAAATTATTTTATTTGAGAGGATATATATACTCTCAGATTGGTCCCATAGAAATTTCATCAAAATCGGTCAAGTAGTTTAGTTTAGAACAAAATTGCGTATTTTGCTTCCCTGCGACTTGTCAGTGGTGTCTACGGTCACTAGAACAGTCCGATTGAAGTCGGTTGTTGCATGGTTTTGTAAAACCTTGTAATTATTTGATTTTGTTTACACACTCATTATAGTACACAAATCTAGATCGAAACAAAATATTGTGCGTAAGTTTATTTATTATATTGAGTTGATTGTATTCAGGATTTTGAAATAAATAAAATATATAAATAATTGTTTTTCTTGTAGCAGTAAATAACACTATTTTCGTGTGTGATCTAGGCAAAATCGAATGACGTTTACATGAATTTCAGTTCTAAAAAAATAGTTTCACGTGCCGATTATTTTTCAACAGTCTATTTTACTTGTTTTGATTATCATAATGTGAATGGGTAAATTAAGTTGGCTAATTTGATTATGAATAAGTGTATTCAGTTAGACCTTAATTTTTTATGCTTGACGAGAGAGGCTCCTCCTGATGGTAAAACATTACTTTGTATAAAGTAAATACATTTTAAACTGCTACAGCGGTCGCCTAATTTTAAAGCATTTTCAACCTACTTTAAAAATAGGAGGTTATCAATTGACATGATTTTATGTGTGTTACCACAGAGCTTTGTTGTTTATAAGCCGATTGGAAAAACACTTTTTTTGTTTGAGAGTTTTATATATTTTATAGACAATTTTATCAAAATCGGTTCAGTAGTTTAGTTTTTAAATCAAAATAACTGAAAATCAATCAAAATTTTGTAAAACCTTGATGTTTCTAGTCAATCTCAAATGCCAAGTTTCTCCAAGGTTCTCCAGTCCGGAGCACAGTACTCACAGAACACGAGAACGGCCAGTGCATCAGCACCAAGTCTACGTAGTCCAGGTTCAATCTCCTCAGGGAACCTCGGAGAGAGACCTCCACGTCACCAGCCCGGTGGAAGTGTTGCCACACCTGGATGGAAAAACATTTGGGTAAGAAGATACTTATTTAATCATTAAAGCTAAAAAACATTTGGGTAAGAAGATACTAATTTAGGGTCGTAGCACACATATCGACTCGGAAGGGGATCGTAACCGTAACGGCTCGCCAACCGCTGGTTGGTTCGGCAACGCAGACCGCGGGAGGGGCGTGGACGAAGAGACGTAAGCTAGAATACGGAGAGCCGTAAGCTAGGGTACGGAGAACCGTAAGCGCGGGGACGGCAAGTCGACCACGCGCCGCACCGCGGTTCGTAAGCTTGTCCCGAGGCGAGGCGATTACATTACGATTCCGATTAGTGTGCGTTGCAGTAGGGACTTTCATATAACTAATACTGAACAACAATCAGCTTGTAAAAAAGCCGTGTGACATCGATGCTTTTGTGTATTTTGGGTTGTAATTAGGTTTTACGGTCAAAAATCTCCATGTGCACGGACATCTCACGTTCTTACAACGGTGAATAAAAATATAAAGGTAAGATGGTTAAAATGTAGAAAAAAAATAACTTCTAGCTACATTTTTTATAAGGTCCTTGGTCATAATATTATGTAATAATATTACTTATTCTTTGCCTTGGTGGTGTTAGCTATTGAGTTATTTTGACCGTCACTTGTTTACATAAAAACTTACCTTGGTGGTGACAAAGAGTTCCTCCCTCTTCACGACTCCTTCCTTAATCTTCCGGTTGATGACCTGACCTACTTCCGGTTCCACGCGGTAGAAGTGCGCCGTGTCGACGTTGCGGTAGCCGATGTCGATTGCGTACGATAGAGCTTCGTCCAGCTTCGGGATGGCGGACACATCGAAATCGAACTAGAAATAGATTTAATTCATACATTTATAACTACAATCTATATTACAAAATTTACAAAAGGAAACAATTGGGCCACCCATAGACCATTGCAAACGATCTATAGGTAGCTCAACTGCTCCAACTCGATACCCGATGGCAGCGCGCCTAGGATACTGGCTGCATTGCCTTATTGTATTGCAAGGCTTAGTGTCGCCGCATCACACGGGCCACCGGCCACAACCATAAAACGCCGCCACCGGCATATTTCCTGTAGTTTTCATACATTTTATAAGGACTCGCCGCACATGGTAGACGCCGGTGGCCGCCACACGCTACAAACCGCCGCTACTCGCTTTTTATGGCAGCCACCGGCCACTCTGCGATTTGGGATTCAAAAAGTGACCGCAAGCGACCACCGGCCACAAGTGGCTATCGCGCGCTTCAAATACTTTTATAGCTGCGTCTAGCTTCTCGTGGCGGCGCGTTTGAGGTTGTGGCCAGTGGCCTATGTGCGGTGACACTTATTCTTTGGCCGAGATAGCTGCCAGTCCTCTAATCACGCGTCGCTTCACAGATTATTTTTAATATTTATTCAGAATACTTTAGATTGATGAAATACAAATATAGGTTAATTAAAAGTTACTTACAGAAAACACGGGCTCTTTTGAATTATCGGAGTTCGCAGCCGGCTAGAAAACAAACATTACATTAGAACCTTTGAGGTAACGTTATATTTCGAGATTGCTGTACGAAGACACAACTATCATCATAATCAACCCACAGTAGGTCACTGCTGGACGTAGGTCTCTCCCAAGGCTCGCCACTGAGCCCAATCATCGACTCTTCTCATATCTGTCTGTCATTTTCTTTTTGACTTTATTTTATCAATTACTGCTTTGAATGTTTTATATTTAAATGATTTTAATTTTTATGTGTGACTCTATATGTAATGAATTGTTCTGTAACGTATAATATAATATTAGTTAGTGTAAGTGGTGTAAAACCGTTTTAATTATTTAAATAAATAATAATAATAAATTAATTAAATAAATAACAAAGTTAAAGATAAAGATAAAGATTTTTATTTTGCACGAAACACGCAGTGCGCAGTTAATCGCTCCGTCTAGCCAGATATCATCTATGGCATGTCTTCTTCTTATCGTGTCACTAGTTCTTTCGAACCAGTGTGGTGAAAGGATTTCAAGTGCACCTCGAAGACGCTCCTTTTTTTGCTCCTTTTGTGCACTTGACACATGTTTTTCGAACTTTTTAAGGTTCTATGACATGCCGGTTTCCGCACGATGTAAGCACGTGTTTTAATGCACACATAGATTTTTGAACGGAAAAATCCATTTGTGTACGACCGGGATTGAACCCACGACCGTCGGATTGAAAGTCGAGGCATTTCCCACTCGGCCAACACGGTTTTATGGCATGGGAAATCCGCCAATCCGCGTTGGGTCCGCGTGGTGGATGAGCCATTCACTCTCCAGCCGAGAGTAAGCTTGAGTCCCAGCATTGGGACTGCAGGCTTACCGTGTCATTGCCGCCCAGCCAAGTGCCGTAGCCTAGGACAGGTATTTCAGCACCATTGTTGAGTTTGAAGGTCGGGATTTTGACCTGGAATTACAAAATGATATTCTTTAGATAAATTTACTAAAATAAGTGTATTGGATTCGTGGTTTGTGGTCCTAATCGACGGATTCAAAAATATAAACCGGCGATTCGGACCGTGGTCCCAATACCTACCTAGTGGTCCCAATCGACGGAAGCCTCGACAACTTATTGGATGAGTTAATAATCAAAGTATCAAAATAACATAAATATATTTTCAACCGACTTGAAAAAGGAGGAATTCGGTTGAATGTTTTTTTGTATTTTTTTTTAATGTTTAAACTCAAGAATTTACTTCAGAACTTTGTAGTTTATGAACCGATTTTAAAAAATCTTTCTTTTGTTAAGGAGGATATACTTTCAGATTGGTCCCATACAAATTTCATTAAAATCGATTTAGTATTTTGGTTTTTATATCCAAATTACTGAAAAAAATATGTCGGCGAAGTAAACGAAATTGCGTATTTTGCTTTCCTGTGACTTTTCAGTGGTGCTTACGGTCACTAAAACAGTCCAATTGAAGTCTATGTTTTTATAAAACCTTGATTATTTACCCAACAGCGCAGAAGGAGAGTAATGTTTTTCGTAAGTAGGTTAGGTAATTACGAGTATGTAAGCAAGTATGTTCCTTTGTTACGCCATACAGCCTAAACGGCTTGATAGATTATACAAATAAGGTGTCGTTGTATTTATCTAGGTCCCGCGAGGGACATGGGCTACTTTAAATGTAAAAAAAACCATTATGTCGGTAGCAAACCGCCATTGACTGACTGATAGGTTGACAATGCACAGGCCAAAAGACTGGACATAGAGACTAGAAATTACGAAGATATGTTCGTCAAGAAATGTAGGAACTAAAAAAAGGAATTTTAAATTTAAATTATATTAATATTATGTTAAAAAATAGAAAAATTAAGTTAAAAAAGGTGCAGTACCTAATGAACTAATTTGATAAGACACAATTATCAGTAACATTTCAGATTATTTTGATACTACATATTTATAGATAGCTATTTCATTATCAGTATTTTTTAACAAAATAAAAAATATTTTCCTATATAAAAAAAAATTACTACAATTACTGTGGCATTAAAAATAAGTTGACTAGTTATAACAATCCCACTCAAATCAAACAATCTAATTCGCTCTATGTACTTTGCTAAGCCTTCTAGCTAAGAATGTACCTCAAGTGTTAGATATTATGCAACCAAGCAGTAATATGCAAGAGAGCACGCAGCTTGTCTCCATTTGTTATACACCGCCATTTCATAATCACCAGAAAAAATACTTTTTTGCATAATCATTTGCCGTTAAAGAACACAAAAAAAAATCTAAATCATTTTTTTCTATATAAAAAATATATTATAATTGGATATCTATTACCGTTAGTAATTTTCCTATTGGCCGTGCATCAATACAATAGGTACCCATCGTTGATAAATTATTTAAATTTCATTAATCCTTTGGCAAACCCGGGTATAAAACTATCTCGAGCCAGCTCGTCACAGCTCAGCTCGGGCGCCGCATTCTCGCCGCTGTCACTCGCACATTTTATAGAAACCCAAAATTTTAACTGCACAGATACAACATAGTACCCCTTCTGCATTGCCCATATAGGTACGTTTTTTGGTGTATATAAAAATGAGAGGATTTTTTAAATTAATTATAATGACTTACCTGCGTCATGATTGCTAATTCTCGCAGGTAATCCGGAAACAGGCCACTAGCAAGCAATGGCTGATAACTGAGTAACGCATATATATACTCACCATTCAATAATTATCTAAGCTGATAGGTAAAGGATAGGTGAGGACTAGCTTCTGCCCTGACTTCGGTCGCATCTTCGACACAGGAACTGGCTAAGTGCAAGTCAGACACATACAATGCGCGAATTTAAATAGCATTCTGTCAATTTGTGGCAGTGATTCCATGAAATTTAACGGAAGTGTGTAGTTGTATTATTTATTTTATTTTATTTAAAAATATGTGTCTGATATTACACATCATAATATTGCGACTATTGGCTATTATTTTTATTGTACTTACTTATTTTAAAGTTTTAACTTTAAACACTCTGAATACATATCTAACTTCGGTCTTTAACCGTTTTTGCTGTAAGTTAGACAACGAAAATTTACGAAAACCATGAATTTTGTATAGGGACTCTTTTAAATAGTAAACTTGGTTTATTTTTTTCTTCTTCATTAAAAACCCGCTATCACACATTCTGATAACATTTCTGCCTGTTACAGCTCTCAAGTAAATTACCTAAATAAAGTAAATTAATTAAAGTAAATAAATTCTCATTTAAATTATTAAAATTACCTTTTAAAGATTGGACTGACAGTAAGATTTTAGATAGAATGTGTAGGTCAAATTAGCACATACCTGATACGGAACCCTAAAAAATAACTTTATGTCATTTAGGTCATAACCAACTTTTATATGATAAAAAATACTAAATTTACTTGAGTTCCTAAATACCTATAGGTATTCTGGCTTAATCAGTTTAGTAATTTGGGCGTGATAGAGTAAATTTAAGCATTCATACATTCACACAAACTTTCGCATTTAATATATTAGTGTGATTCAAAATACACCTGAATCATTATGATCCATAGAAGTATTTAAGTATTGAATCATAATGTAGTACATTAAAGACGCGCCAAAAAAAGTTGAACAATTTAGATAACTTCTACTTAGTACCTACATTTTGGTCCGATGCTTAATTGCGAAACCGAGAAGTAACAGGGCTATTTTAAATTTATTTTTATTACATTTTTTCATGGGCTTTTGAACAACATGTTCATGCCAGCCGCCCTATACATGAAAAGTAATTATTTTTCTATGACAAATAATATTAAAACTTTCGAAATATTTTAGTTGAAAAATGACAGGCTTTTTCATTGTTTAATTTAATTAAATTCTTTATTAATCTAAACATACATCGATGTAAATTACATTTATTTAGATGATTGTTAATGAAATTCCATCGTAAAAAGTTAAAATAAAAATTTTAAATACCTATAATGGCGAGCGAAGCGAGCCACCGACCTCCGCTACGCGAATCGTAATTCGCACGTCCACCTCGGGACCTACATGCTATCTCGGAAAGTACATGTCGTATCGACATGGTGGTTTTCGCCATAGGTATTTATTTTTGATATTTTTAAAAATCCATCATGGTTGCCATACAAAAAAAATACCCTCCATACAAAAATTATCAACCTTCGCTTTATAGAAAATGTTTTATTTATGTTGACGGGGTGTCTAAAAAAATTGTCCTGTTTTCCGCCTCCATCTTGCATTGATACTGTCAATCTTGATGTTCAATAGGATCTTCGTTATTAATCTATAATGTGATGTAGGTATCTTCACAATGAATCAGCAGTAAAATACTCGCATAGATTATGACAATCAATATTTAATATTTAATCATGTAGATCTGACAATCTACTTCAAATCTCGATACCATTCGCGCGCGAATCCGGTGCGGATATTCTGCGCAAAGCAGTAATGTGTAAGCATTACTCTATTCTCTTAAATGTGACGACAAATCATGACATTGCTTGCTTATAATAATTTCTTTTTCTTTCAACCGAGTCAAAAAAGGAGGAGATTATCAATTCGGTTGTTTTTATTTGAGAGAATATAATTTCAGATTGGTCCAATAGAAATTTCATGAAAATCAGTTCAGTACTTTAGTTTTTAAATCAAAATAACTTAAAAAATGTCATCAGCCATAAGTAAACGAAATTGCGTAGTTTGTTTCCCTGTGACTTTTCAGTGGTGTTTACGATCACTAAACAGTCCAATTGAAGTCAGTTATTGTATGTTTTTGTAAAACCTTGATTATTATATAAACTGGTGAAATTGGGGCCATGAATTTAATAGTAATTAATCTCTCGATTATGCATTTTCATTCCTCTATCAAAAAGGATTTAATAAAATACAATATTGTTTATATCGTACAAAAAACATACGTACAAAGTTGTGGTACAGTCGCTGTTTCCTGTTTTAGTTTTTACCCGACTGCCAAGGAAGGGTTATGTTTTTCGCGCGTATCTTGTATGTATGTATGTAAATTTCTGGGTTACTTCGTACCTTCCAAACGGCTGGATGGATATTGACAGTTCAGGTATCGTTAGATTCGTCTCGATCACCCGAGTATTCTTAGATGGGTTTAAAATAATCAAAATGGCAGATTTTTGGAGCTAAATAGTAAGTCGTTAATAATTTTATGTTTACCAAACCCATCGAGTACGGTATCATAATGAAGGTATTTTAAAGGAGATTACAAAAATATTTATAATTTACAATGTTTAAATTTAATTTGGAATAATGAATTTTCTGTCCAGTGCTGCATTGGGCCAGTCAGGCTGGTATATCTAGCTCATCGCGCCATCTTCGCCGCAGAAAATTGTGGAAGAAAAGTAGCGAGGCCTTTGCCCTGCAGTGGGACAGTACAGGCTAGTAATAATAATTATAATAATAATGAATTGAACATGAATTTATAATTATTTCGCAGTTGGGTTTCAGTTTGCTTGTTAAAAACTGTATTACAGTATCCAGAGCCCTTCCCGATACAATGATATATTTTTTTTATTTTGTGCAGTAATCATAACTTAGTATTATAAAAAAAAACTGTTGTGTTTTCGAAGTAATCTACCATTCGCAACGAGCGTGCTACGTCGTTACGCCGTTCGCTAAATTCACCGGTGTGTTTGGTGTACTGAAACGCTGTGTAATGTACCATACGCAACGAGCATGCTACGTCGTTACGCCGTTCGCTAAATTCACCGGTGTGTTTGGTGTAATGTAACGCTGTGTAATGTACCATTCGCAACGAGCAAGCTACGTCGTTACGCCGTTCGCTAAATTCACCGTTGTGTTTGGTGTACTGAAACGCTGTGTAATGTACCATACGCAACGAGCATGCTACGTCGTTACGCCGTTCGCTAAATTCACCGGTGTGTTTGGTGTAATGTAACGCTGTGTAATGTACCATTCGCAACGAGCAAGCTACGTCGTTACGCCGTTCGCTAAATTCACCGGTGTGTTTGGTGTAATGTAACGCTGTGTAATGTACCATTCGCAACGAGCGTGCTACGTCGTTACGCCCGTTCGCTAAATTCACCGGTGTGTTTGGTGTACTGAAACGCTGTGTAATGTACCATACGCAACGAGCATGCTACGTCGTTACGCCGTTCGCTAAATTCACCGGTGTGTTTGGTGTAATGTAACGATGTGTAATGTACCATTCGCAACGAGCAAGCTACGTCGTTACGCCGTTCGCTAAATTCACCGGTGTGTTTGGTGTAATGTAACGCTGTGTAATGTACCATACGCAACGAGCATGCTACGTCGTTACGCCGTTCGCTAAATTCACCGGTGTGTTTGGTGTACTGAAACGCTGTGTAATGTACCATACGCAACGAGCAAGCTACGTCGTTACGCCGTTCGCTAAATTCACCGGTGTGTTTGGTGTACTGAAACGCTGTGTAATGTACCATACGCAACGAGCATGCTACGTCGTTACGCCGTTCGCTAAATTCACCGGTGTGTTTGGTGTAATGTAACGCTGTGTAATGTACCATTCGCAACGAGCAAGCTACGTCGTTACGCCGTTCGCTAAATTCACCGGTGTGTTTGGTGTAATGTAACGCTGTGTAATGTACCATTCGCAACGAGCGTGCTACGTCGTTACGCCCGTTCGCTAAATTCACCGTTGTGTTTGGTGTACTGAAACGCTGTGTAATGTACCATACGCAACGAGCATGCTACGTCGTTACGCCGTTCGCTAAATTCACCGGTGTGTTTGGTGTAATGTAACGATGTGTAATGTACCATTCGCAACGAGCAAGCTACGTCGTTACGCCGTTCGCTAAATTCACCGGTGTGTTTGGTGTAATGTAACGCTGTGTAATGTACCATTCGCAACGAGCAAGCTACGTCGTTGCGTCGTTCGCTAAATTCACCGGTGTGTTTGGTGTACTGAAACGCTGTGTAATGTACCATACGCAACGAGCATGCTACGTCGTTACGCCGTTCGCTAAATTCACCGGTGTGTTTGGTGTAATGTAACGATGTGTAATGTACCATTCGCTACGAGCAAGCTACGTCGTTACGCCGTTCGCTAAATTCACCGGTGTGTTTGGTGTAATGTAACGCTGTGTAATGTACCATTCGCAACGAGCGTGCTACGTCGTTACGCCCGTTCGCTAAATTCACCGGTGTGTTTGGTGTAATGTAACGCTGTGTAATGTACCATTCGCAACGAGCGTGCTACGTCGTTACGCCCGTTCGCTAAATTCACCGGTGTGTTTGGTGTACTGAAACGCTGTGTAATGTACCATACGCAACGAGCATGCTACGTCGTTACGCCGTTCGCTAAATTCACCGGTGTGTTTGGTGTAATGTAACGCTGTGTAATGTACCATTCGCAACGAGCAAGCTACGTCGTTACGTCGTTCGCTAAATTCACCGGTGTTTTTGGTGTAATGTAACGTTTTGTAATGTACCATTCGCAGCGAGCATCAATACCCTACCTACTTTTATAAACATACCTTTAGAACTACAACAGCATCGCTTAGAAATCACTTATTATGTTCCGTTAGTCAATAATAAGTAGGTTCAGGCGTTACTCTTACTTTCCACATCATTATTTTGTTAAGTTCTTAAGTCTATTTTGCGTAACATAAATAGGTTTTGACTGACCTGTTCAACACGTTCCAAGTGAGTCAAGCGTACTTATAAGTACCTACCTACTAAATATTTATTCTCAAACATGTGGCGGAAATATTGTCATTACTTTTGGTAAGTGCTTATTTAAGGTTTTAAGTGGTAGTTAAGAAAAGAATAGGTAGTACATGGACCCAGGGTCAGGGTGATATAATATGGTATTCCTGAGTTCGATTATACGAGTATCTGACGGTATGACGCTTATTACATGGAGAATGGGCAAGCCCTTGGTGTGGGACGCTACATGCGTAGACACTTTGGCACCTTCTCATTTGCCAGGGACGCAAGTTAGGGCTGGTGCGGCGGCAAACTCTGCTGAAGATCTCAAGCGGCGTAAATATGTAGGTCTTGATAGGTCGTACATGTTTGAGCCCTTTGGGGTCGAGACCCTAGGTCCATGGGGAATGGGAAGCCTTCCGCGTTTTCAAAATGTTGTCAGAGCGCCTGGTCAAAGCGACGCGTGATCAAGAGGCAGCTATTTCGCCCAAAATATAAGCCTTGCAATACAAAGAGGCAATGCAGCCAGTATCCTCGGCACGCTGCCATCGGGTATCGAGTTGGAGCAGTTAAGCTACCTATAGATCGTTTGCAATGTTCTATCGGTGGCCCAATTGTTTCCTTTTGTAAACTTTGTAATATAGATTGTAGTAGTTAGCTTATGCTGTAATCAATTTTTACTGTAAGAATGTAGTACAAGTATCTAAGATCTATCTGATTATATTAGATAAGATAAGATAAGATAATTTATTTATTTCCTCGTAATTACAACCACTTCTTATGGAGTAACACTTTTTTTTTTTTTTATTGTATAAGAAATTAGTACATAACGATAAAAACAAAACATCTAAAAAGCCACGAATGGTTTGTCCTAGATGTAAGCTGGTTCTCCTAATACATATAGGTTTAGGTTTAACTTTAAAATTACTTTAAACTTAGTTGCGTAAACAGGTTTGGGGAAGACGCTAGTGTAAAAAATATATATACTTATATACTATGACAGAAAATACAGTAAGATAGTAGTAGTAAGTAAGTAGGTATACAAGAAGGTAACTAGCGTCAGACTCGCTGCGAGTTTTATAATATGATTAGGTTTAATAAGTTATCAGTTATATAAAAAACCTTTTAAATTTGATTGCATTTTTTGAGAAAAGCACTAAATTATGCCTCGGCGGGAATGGCAACCGGTAATTTATTTAAAAATCCCATCTAAGGACACTCGGGTTATTGAGACAAATCTATATCATACAAGATACGCGCGAAAAACATAACCCTTCCTTGGCAGTCGGGTAAAAACTGAGAAAATTATGTTAGGTCATGATTAGTCGTCATATTTATGAGAGGACGTGTTTTTTGTAAGCGCTAGACTACCAACTACCTACTGAATTACCAACATTTTTGAAGCAAAAAAGGATGAATCAAATGTAAATATATATTCAAATCGCTAACTCATCCAAAGTTGACGAGATTTGTTTGATGAGTTGACGAACCGCATTCTGAGAATTTGGTAAACGCACTAAGTTTCGAGTCTACTTCTCATCGTGTCACTAGTTCTTTCGAACCAGTGTGGTGAAAGGATTTCAAGTGCGCCTCGGAAAGGCTCCTTTCGTGCACTTGACACATGTTTCCTAACTTTTTAGTTTCTATGATATGCCGGTTTCCTCAAGACGTTTTCCTTCACCGTTAAGCACGTGTTTTAATACACACAGATTTTTTTGAGCAGAAAAATCCATTGGGTTACGACTACCGTGTCAAATTTTGTCATTTGATAAATTGATAATTCGATTTTGTCAATAAACTTGATAAAAATTGGATAACTGCTACCGTTAGTCGTTTTCCTATGGATTTGTCGTCAGGCGGTACCCTTTATTGATAATAATTTAAGTTTATTCATCGTTTGCCAAACCCGGGTACCAAGCTCGAGCCAGCTCGCCGCAGCTCGGCTCTGGCGCCGCACTCGCGCCGCTGTCACTCGCACATTTTCCAGAAACCCAAAATTCTGACTGCACAGATACATCGTAGTACCCCTTCTGCATTGTCCATTTATGTTATTTTGGTAATTAAAAATTAGTGGTGTATATCGGACAGGCATTTAGGTGAGCTTCGTTGTTCTGCCCTCTGATGAGCTCTTTCGTGGCTAGAGTACCCATTTTTAAAAAATTATAAACCAAGGACCTAAAGCAGGCCATTTATACGAGACTTTTATCAGCCCGAGCCAAAGGCAAAGGCGGATTTTTAAGAGCTAGGCACTCTCCTAATGGTAGGAGATCACCATAACAGTGCTACACAAAATTGTTCCAAAGGCCGTTGCAACACTGCTAAATTGCTCGTCCACTTTGAGACATTCTGATTCTCAGTCTCGAAAGCGCAGTAATTTCACTAGCTACGGTACCCTTCAAACCGGAACACAATAATGCTTACACATCACTGCATTGCGCAGGATACCTGGCTCTCATTATCTCATATTGATAACAGATAAGTAATTATGTAGCTACTAGCTTTGGCCTGCGACTTTGCGCCCGTGTCGCGATTAAAATTAGATTGTCATATCTATACGATAAAATATCGATTGTCATAATCTGTTGGAGTATTTTTTATTGATGAATCATTGTGTAAATACATCACAGCATTTATCAATAACGGTATTCGTACAGAACACCAAGATAAACATCAAAGCAAGATGATGGCGGAAAACATGAAAAAATTTCAAACCCCATGTCAACACAAATTAAATATGGCCATTAATTTTGCAATATTTATTGTAACTTTTTACTAAAAAGTTTCATTATCAATTTAAAATACTAGTTTTTTTTTATTCCACGTCATTATTAGTCACTATCTTGACTTATTTCTCGCACTTACCGATATCTGATGAAATTTTCAGGGTAGTTAAGGATAGTATCCATAAAAAATTAAAGACAAATATGATTATAATAAATAACCCCAAAAAGCCATAAAAACCGCTATATCTCGTAGAGAAGGCGAGATAGAGCAAAATTATAAAAACGTGGTTTTTAGATTTTTATCTAAATTTCTTGTTTTAATTATAATATTTCAAAAGCGTTGTTACATACCTGTTTTGAGATTTAACATCGGACTGACATGTACTAGAAATTGGCTGAATCGTCCAACTTTTTTGGTGCGTTTTCAATATACTACATTATGATTCTATACTATAATACTTCTATACATCACAATGATTCAGGTGTATTTTAAATCACACTAATATAATAAATGCGAACTTTTGTGAGAATGTATGAAAAAATATAATGTTTACCCAATAACGCTATCAAACAGCGTCTATCGGTCTTAGTTCAAACTCGCATCCTCAAATTCTTTGGGCACGTCTCGCGGCGGGACAATGACTCCATAGAGCGCTTGGTTGTTCAGGGCAGAGTGGAAGGGACCAGACCGCGCGGAAGGTCACCCATGCGATGGACAGACCAAATTAAATCTGCGGTGGGCGGCCCTTTGCATGAGTGTACCAGAACGTCTGCGAGCAGGGAAAAGTGGCGAGATATCGTGAGGCGAGTCACAGCCCGCGACTCAAAAACTTCATGAAGACCACGACCGCTCTGTCAAGAGCGCAACGAAGAAGAAGAAGAAGAATAACGCTAAATAACTAACCTGATAATCTAAATAAATATCTATAGATATTTAGGAACTTTAGTATTTTTATTATTATTTTATTATTTTACTAGTATTATTTAGATATTTTATAATATAGATGTACACTGCGTCCGAAATGACAAAGCCCCACGCCCCATACTATCTATGGACTTATGCACGAAAGGAGCCTCTTTGAGGCCCACTTGAAAACCTTTCACCACACTAGTTCGTAAAAACAAGTGCCACGATAAAAATAATGGAGTTATGGACCTCCTGGGAATAAGCCCAAAATTCATGTTTTTCGTAAATTTTCTCTATATTTACAAACTGTAACAGATATCTACCTGACTATGAGCTATTCTATCTAGTGTTTTTGTAGATACTATAAGTATCTATTGATTTGTTTTAGATATATATTTGTTTAGATTGAGATTATCGTAAAATTTATAAAACCGGCTAATTTAAAGATCCTTATTATTATGTTAATGAGAATTTAAAAAAAAGTATCAGACTCTCTTTCTATCACCTGGTAATAACAACGAATAATAAAAACCTTCCAAATGCTATTTGAATCCACGTATCGTATGTTTTGACTTGACTTATGACTTATGACTTGCACTTTGCCCGTTCCTATTTCGAAGTCATGCGACCGAAGTCAGGGCAGACGCTAGTCCTCACCTATCCTTTACCTATCAGCTTAGATAATTATTGAATGGTGAGTATATATATGCGTTACTCAGTTATCAGCCATTGCTTGCTAGTGGCCTGTTTCCGGATTACCTGCGAGAATTAGCAATCATGACGCAGGTAAGTCATTATAATTAATTTAAAAAATCCTGACATTTTTATATACACCAAAAAACTTAAATGGGTAATGCAGAAGGAATACTGAGTTGTATCTGTGCAGTTAGAATTTTGGGTTTCTATAAATATAGTGTGTGCGGCGCCTGAGCCGAGCTGCGGCGAGCTGACTCGAGCTAGGTGCCCGGGTTTGCCAAACGATTAACTTAAGTTATTATCAATTATGGGTACCTAATACCTATTAACACAAGCCCAATAGTAAAATTACAAATGGTTTTAGATATCCAATTATTACGATATTTTTATTTTGAATTTTTTTGTACAAGAAAATATAGTAAAAAATAGTATAGTTACTATTTTAGTCTTGCTATCCCATTTTTATTTCTCCGTGTACGAACCTAACTACTCTTTATTGTAACAATGTGATTTAAATATTTATTTAAATAAATGAGTTGATTAGATTTGCTTAGCTGTTATAGCCAAGTGTGTCTTCCGGAACACAATAATGATTGCGCATTACTGCTTGGGGGCTGAATATCTGACATTTTGAGGAACATTCTAATCTAGACCGAATCTTGCAACGTACAATAATTATAGTTAGTTATACAGTATATTATATTATATGATATATTGGATATTATACATATTACAATCTAATAATAATAAGTTGGAACAGTTGAGCTACCTATAGATCGTTTGCAACGGTCTATAGGTGGCTAATTTTTTCATTTTGTATATTTTTTTAATATACTAGATTGTAGTAGTAAGTTAGCTTATACAGATACAACTCACCGATACCTATGTCCCTAACTGCCCTCAACAACCTCCTAGAAGCCAGTCCACATAGTGACATATTTGCGGATCAATGGAGAGAGCTCACCTCAGATTTCCATTGGTTCAGCGAATGTTAATTTTGATTTAAGTATAATTAATTATGTACGTATTATTATTATAATTTTTGACTATTTTGAATTTATTTATTTATTTATTTTAGGGGATCCATCAGCACAACATAACAATATATAATATTTGATTAAGTTTTGTTTGACCTGTTTGTAACCAACTTTATTTGAGACAAATAAATAAATTGAAAAATTGAAAAAAAAATATTTGATTAAGTGATAGGTGGCCATTTATAGGTTCCCACTTATAGAAAATCATTATAGATAGAAAGACTAACAAATTAAAAACTACAATATTATCAATACCATTGTTTATCATTTCACATTCACTATATCATTTATTTAATTTGTTGTAACTATCTAGTTATTTATCATTTTATAAATTAGCTTCTATTATTATTATATATAATTATATTATTATATAATCTATATAGAATTTATAATGTAAGTAATTTTTAATGTAATAATTTTATCTTTAACCGTTTCTAACCGTTTTATTTAAAGTAAATAAATAAATACTAAATACAGATACTTTATTGGTAACGTAAATTACTTATGCTGTAATGAATTATTTTTTATTATTTACTGTTAGATATTGTTATAACTAATTATTTTTTTCAATACTACTCAGTAATACATTCTAGTAGTTTTATTTAATTTTTATTTTTGTAATACATACGGATTATGAAACAGCTATCTATGAATACTATCTATCACAATAATCTGAAATGTTACTGATAATTGGTGGCTTATCAAATTAGTACATTACTGCACCTTTTTTACCTTATTATAATTTACTATTAAATTATATATAAATTTTATAATTTTAATATGTTTAATTTTAATAGGTTTAATTAATATAAATGCCTTGTTGGCACCGGCAACTTCAAAATAGCCGATGTCATTACACTGTTTCATTCATATCATCTTTCACACAATCCATCGATCTTTTCTTTGGCCTTCCTCTACCCTATCTATAACCATCCACTTTCATATTCAGTATTCAACTTTCAAAATCTAAAGAATATATTTTTACATTTATATATATATAATATAATTTTCTAATTCCAGGTCAAAATCCCGACCTTCAAACTCAACAATGGCGCCGAAATACCTGCCTTAGGCTACGGCACCTGGCTGGGCGGCAATGACACGGTAAGCCTGCAGTCCCAATGCTGGGACTCAAGCCTACTCTCGCTGAGAGCGAATGGCTCATCCACCACACTACACCACGCTACACGCCAACACGCCAACACGCCAGCGTAGCATAAGCATAATCAGCCTAAAATGTTCCCACTGCTGGGCCTCAAGCCTACTCTCGGCAGCACCGATAGCACGGACTGGGAATAAAAATTTTGTCCCCCGTTTTTATCCACCTTCCAGTCAGTTTTATCCCTTGAAGGTGGATAAAAACGGGGGACAAAATTTTTATCCCCAGTCCGTGCTAAGCTTGCTGGAGAGCAAATAGGTCTTCCCACCACCACGCGGGCCCAATGCGGATTGGTGGATGTCACATAACATAAATTCGTGTGGGCCGAGTGGGAAGTGCCTTGACTTTCGATCCGAAGGTCGTGGGTTCAAACCCGGTCGTACACCAATGGATTTATCTGTTTAAAAAATCTATGTGTGCATTAAAACACGTGCTTACATCGTGAGGAAACCGGTATGTCATAGACCCTTAAAAAGTTCGAAAAACATGTGTCAAGTGCACGAAAGGAGCCTCTTCGAGGTGCATTTGAAATCCTTTCACCACACTGGTTTGAAATAACTAGTGACACGATAAGAAGAAGACATGTCATAGATTATATCTGGCTAGATGGAGCGATGAACTGCGCACTATAAGTGGCAGAAGGTGAGGAAGGATGAGAAGAGTCGATGATTGGGCTCAGTGATGCTCCTTGGGAGAGACCTACGTCCAGCAGTGACCCACTGTGGGTTGATTATGATGATAGTTGTGTATTCGTATAGCAATGTCGAAATATAACGTTACCTCAAGGTTCTTATTAAGAATTATTTACTACTAGCTGGTGCCCGCGACTTCGTCTGCGCAGGATTAGTAAATTATAGCCTATGTGTTATTCTGATGTATAAGCTATATTATTGTGAAGTTTTATTAAATTTCATTCGTAGTTTTTACGTGAAAGAGTTACAAACATCCATAAGTAGCGTAACTACATAATGTGTTTAATTACTATTGAATAAGCTGTTACTCAATACGTCATTATACTCTAATACTAACTATTAGTCAATCTATACAGCTCTTGTAAAAGCTCACAATGTAATTCAGTCTCGGTGTAAACGCGATACGGTTAATACATTTGTACAACATATTCGGTTTTCAATTTATCGAACCTAATTACCTATTTAATCAATTCAATTTAGGGTTTGATCACTACGAAATAAACAAAAATCCTAAAGTAGTGACCCCGTGAATCCTAAACATCCATTCATCCATACTTACAAACATTCGCGTTTACAATATTGGTAGGTCTGTCCCGCTGTTGCTAAAAGGGTGACAGATCGAACTTTTATTAACTAATTGTAAAAGTTCCATCTGTCACCCTGTTGCTGAAAGGGGGACATTTAGAACTTTTTTGGCCCTTCTGTCACCCTAGGCGGACAGAGTAGGGTGATAGATAGGAATAATTCCTTATTATTTGGGTCATCAACAAAATTAAATAATTGTATGTTTAACTTAACTAACTTAGTGCCTTAGTTTTTAAGACATGGATGAAAATTATAATTTGTATTTTAATTTATTTTTTTATTCATTAAATGTTTGTTTTCTAGCCGGCTGCGAACTCCGACAATTCAAAAGAGCCCGTGTTTTCTGTAAGTAACTTTTAATTAACCTATATTTGTATTTAATCAATCTTTTTTATTGAAGGATTATCTGAAATATTTTAGTCCTGTTTTATGACGCTATCTTAAAGTTATTTTTCCAATTGTTATATAAGAACAACATTATAAATGTATGAATTAAATCTATTTCTAGTTCGATTTCGATGTGTCCGCCATCCCGAAGCTGGACGAAGCTCTATCGTACGCAATCGACATCGGCTACCGCAACGTCGACACGGCGCACTTCTACCGCGTGGAACCGGAAGTAGGTCAGGTCATCAACCGGAAGATTAAGGAAGGAGTCGTGAAGAGGGAGGAACTCTTTGTCACCACCAAGGTAAGTTTTTATGTAAACAAGAGACGGTTAAAAATAACTCAATAGCTTTGACCTACAAGGACCTTATAAAGACCTTTAAAGACTTTTGACCGTTAGTACTCATAACTATTACATTTTGCCCATTACTAGGCTTTCGAGACTGACCATCAAAATGTCTCAATGTGGACAAGAGCTTTAGCAGTGTTGTACCGGCCTATGTGAATCAAAGTCCTTTGTAGCAATGTTCTGGTCATGAGCAAGCGTGATCTATTACTATCAGGCTTTCCTGAGAGAAGAGGAGGAAGAAGGAACACGGAGGGGGACGCAGCAAGTGCCGAGCGAGAGTGGCAGCCCGGTGGCATGTTCGTTCATTCGCCCGAGTACCTAGTTAAGCTTAGCTTAACTCGTCTCGTTTCATGTTTACAAAAAAAAAACTACTAGGTACTCGGGCGAATGAACGAACATGCCACCGGGCTGCCACTCTCGCTCGGCACTTGCTGCGTCCCCCTCCGTGTTCCTTCTTCCTCTAATTGCGAAGCCTTATCATCACTTATCATTACCAAGTATTGCAGGACCTCTTCTCTATCAACATTATCCAATTCCGCGCTGTACTTTGCACAAACGTCATTCGAGCCAGGTGTCATGTTCATTCGACCGAGTTATACTCGTAGTAAAACACATGGTTAGCTGATGACATCACGAACGGCCATGACTATTGTGCAAAGATGATTACAACAAAAAATCGTCTGTCCATTCATGATTACACAGCTCGAATAGAGACCCTCTTCAAAACTAAATTATCAAGGCTTAAGGGGCATCCTCAAATCTGAATTCCATACAATTTTTTTCGGACAAATTCTCAAAAAGTACGCCGTATTATAGTAATTTCTTCACACTATTCGTTTTGTCCATGTTTTTTGATTACGTGAACAAAAAAAGTGAAAGGTTTCATACTTTAATTTAGATTTTATACGTGTTTTTAAGTTAGTAGGGTTAATTTTAACGTCACATGGACAAAACGAATAGTGTGCAGAAATTACTATAATACGGCGTACTTTTTGAGTATTTGTCCGAAACATTTTGTATGGAATTCGGATTTGAGGATTACCCTTAACAAAAACATACAACAACCGACTTCAATCGGACTGTTTTAGTGACCGTAGGCACCACTGACAAGTCTCAGGGAAGCAAAACACGCAATTTTGTTCACTTCAACGACTTTCATTTTCAGTTATTTTGATTTTAAACCTACATAGGTATCTGATTTTGATAAAATTTCTATGGGAACAATCTGAAAGTATGAATGAATGAATGAAAGCTCTTTATTGTACCAGGAACTTAAAGACAAATATACAGATTATGAGCATGTACAATGGGCAGCCTTATCGCTAAGCAGCGATCTCTTCCAGGCAACCTTGGGATGGAGAGTGAGACCAAAATACGAAATAAAAACGTTGGCTAAAGGTGCACTAAAGAGTCTGTTTTAAACTCGAAACAATAAAAAAAAGAAAGTATTGAATGAGACAAAGAACTAATTATATTAAACTTTTGAATAACAATACTATAAACATAATAAGAATAAATTAAGTAACATATTATGTATACTTAATACTTAAAGTATATCCTCTCAAATCAAAAAAAAAGAATTTAAAAACAAAGTTCTAAGATTACTGACTGATTATTGACATTAAAAAAAAACATTTAACCGATTGATAACCTCCGTTTTTAAAGTCTGTTGAAAAGACGAGCGAGCCTTATGCCTAGATCACACGTACCGAGTACTCGGCAGAGACAGTAAAATTTTACTCGGCCATAACAGTGAAAGCTTACGTCACTCGCTTAGCCGAGCACTCGGCCAAAGAATAAGTAATATTATTACATACTCGTCGCTATGTTTATATGTACCGAGTACTCGGTACGTGTGATCTAGGCAGCTATGCTGAGTGATGTAAACTGTATGATTTGGTAAAAAATATTCTATTCTATTATTAGTAGTGACAACTTAGGGGGTTTCCCTCTAAATTTAGGGGGAAAAAATGTAAACAGGGGCAATTTTAGGAGTAGATATTTTAGGGGTTTTTTAGGTTTTCCCTTATAAAACCTACAATTAAATAGAGCGATACTATTTTTTCAATAAAGATAGACGGTGTCGGTTGTGATAATTTGCAAAGTTGAAGATTTTGAGCACTACAATACAAAAAATACAGTTCTTAGCTGTATTTTATGTCTCAAAAATTCAGGGGGATTTGAACAAATACTTGGGGGAAAAATTTGGTAGGTATGTGTTGGCAATTATTATTATTATTATTAAGCCGTATTTGCCCGTTATTTTTCTTTAGTTTATTTTTGATTATATTCTTCGGGGCACCCATTTTTGGGTAAAGGCCTCCCAAACCCTGCCATTTCTGCCTATCTTGGGCGAGTCTAGTCCAGGTAGCACCTGCCACTCCCATGAGGTCGTCATTCCACCTCCGCCTTGGTCTTCCTCTAGGACGAGTAGAGTTTCTTGGGAACCAGTGAAGTACTCTTTCACTCCATCTTCCATCTCCTGCTCTGGCTACATGTCCAGCCCATCTCCACTTTAATCTGCAGGCCATTTCTCCGGCGTCAATCAATTTTGTTATTTTTCTAATATCGGATATTCTTTTTCTGTCTGCTAGTTTTAAGCCTAACATACTTATTTCAGCAGATCTTTGAAAGACTTGGATTCGGTATATTATTTCTTTTGTCAATGCCCAGCTTTGGCAGCCATACAGCAGGGTAGGCAGTACTATATTATAGACGGTGTCGGTTGTGATAATTTGCAAAGTTGAAGACTTTGAGCACTACAATACAAAAAATACAGTTCTTAGCTGTATTTTATGTCTCAAAAATTCAGGGGGATTTGAACAAATACTTGGGGGAAACATTTGGTAGGTATGTGTTGGCAATACTGTCCATTATATTCAAATATTTTCCCATCTAGGTGTGGCAACACTTCCACCGGCCGAGTGATGTGGAGGTATCTCTCCGCGGATCCCTGAGGAGACTGAAGCTGGACTACGTGGACTTGGTGCTGATGCACTGGCCGTTCTCGTGCTCTGTGAGTACTGTGCTCCGGTTTGGAGGACACAAGCTAGAGAAATTACATGGCATTGACTTGAAAAATGCTTAAAGGCTTCGTCAAACAGGTAGCGTTTTCAGCGTGCGCCAAGACGTAAAGCAGGGTTTAGACGAAGCCAGTTACGCTGGCGCCAGTCCTCGGACAAGCCAGCGCTGGCCTGGCTCGCGTTGTTTAGATGAGGCCTGAAGAATAGCCCGGTGCTCTATTCCCGCCAGTGCTGGCAGCCAGCGCTGGCTTGCAACACCTACAACAACACCACCAACCTACAACACAGTTCGGCGCTATAGCGCGGCGTCAACTTAGTGCCCTCACGCGGCATTTGCAATGCAAAACCATTTTCGATTTAATTTAGATTCGAACCCGCGACCATCAGATCGCAAGGTAAAGGCCTCATCCACTCGGCCACCACCATATTTATCGTTGATGGCAAAATTGCTACATTTTCTTTCACCACAATGCACTGGTTCGAAAGAACTAGTAACACGATAAGAAGAAGCTACATTTTCGGTTGTAAAATTATATATTTTTAATTTCCAGCAAGAAGGCGTGGACGAGAAGATCGACTACCTGGATACTTGGCGCGGGTTCGAGGCTGTGCTGGCCAAGGGACTGACCAAGGGTATCGGCGTCTCCAACTTCAACCTCGGCCAGATGAAGAGATTGTTGGCAAACTGCAAGGTGCCGCCGGTGCTTAACCAGATCGAGGTATTTCGTGTGCACTAGTATATGCTGCTAATGTTATATTAACTTAGTGGAAATGGATGAAGGGATGGATGAATGGATGGGTAGAAGTTTATGCTCATTCACACCAAAACTATTTAACCGATTTGGCAGTAATTCCAGTCATATTACTTAGGGGTTTCACCCCTGGTATCTCAATAGTAGAAGCCAAGTCTTAACACTAAACAATCATATTTCATATAATAATTGTATTACTTGTGAGATACATTGTGTTTTATGCGATGGCCAAGTCAATCTATTTTATTTAAAACATAAAATATTTTTAATATTCATAATGGTCATTATAAGATGTTGTTAGGTTAGCTAATTACGTAATAACTAAAGATAGTAGTGCCAGCTTGCACCAAAGTTCCTAAGCTATTACTTTACTCGCTTGGCAGTTCTTAATGGTCAGAATCTGGACTGTTAAGAACTACCAAGCGAGTAAAGTAATTACTTAGGGACTTTGACAGTTTGGTGCAAGTAGGCATTAGTCCCTTAAGTAGGGACTTAATAAAGTAACCGACTTGGTGTTACATGGATCCACAGACATATATATATCTGTGCATGGATCTCACAACTTTTTACGGTAGAAAGCGTGAATTGGTTCTTTTTAAATAAAATAAAAATAAAAAATAATATCGTTTATTGGTTTCTTAAATATGGATCGGGTACATTGTAATGGATATCATGGTCTTCTCTCAGTCTTATCTTAAATTTTAGATGTAACTGGAGCTCTGTACCCTACACTAGTTCTCCTCAAGAGCCTGTATTGTAGGGTTACAGTGACTCGGTTCGGACTCTACATTAACAATTTACAAAATTGTTTTTGATGGCATTCGTTTTTCCAACAGCATTATTCTTTTAATTTAAGTAATAATCATCAAAATTATCTTTCAGATCAACCTGAACCTCGGTCAGCCAGAACTAGTGGACTACTGCAAATCGAACGGGGTACAGGTGGTGGCGTACTCACCACTAGGCACCATGATCCCCAACCGCGCGGCGCCCAACACGCCGGAACCCAAACTCAACAACCCGATCTTGGTCGCTATGGGCAAGAAGTACGGGAAGAGTGTCACGCAAGTCACCTTCAGATACCTGGTGAGTTTGTGAGATATTAATAAACATTCACACACTCACACCCTGCACTAGGATTCCCTGTGTCGCGGGTGGCATGGACACATACAAGACATCACGACATCCAAGACCCGATAACATTTGTGTTCGTCACACAAATATTAGGTCGGGGAAAAAGTTCCTTCGCATTTTACATACGAATTCAAGACATTTTTTTTCAAAGTTTTAATTCATTTAATTATAATATATGTGTGCCGTTTTGTTCGATAACTTGTTGCCATTTTGTAGGTAGTAACATAATCCCGTTGCAGTATAAATTTTGGGACTTCTGATCAAAAAAATGCGACAAGTGGTTTTGACAGTCCTCTCTTGATGTTAACCTAACCCTACCCAAAGAATTTTGAAGAGACTGAAACAGGTGGAATTCTGGGGGTGGAATGTCAGGGCTATAAAGTGGATGCATTAACACTTCTCAAACAAGCTCTCTCAATTTTTGCTGAGTGGCGAAAGATGTGTGTGGTCTGGCGTTATCATGATGAAAGACCATACCCTTTCTGTTGATCAATTCCGGCCGTTTTTTCTCAATTTCTTGCTTGAGTCTCATCAGCTGTTGGCAGTAGAGATCCGAATCAATGGTTTTGCCCGGTGGTAAAAGTTCCTAATGAAGAATGCCCTTACAATCCCACCATACACACAGCATCACCTTATTTCGCGTTAATCCGGGTTTCGCTATAGTCTGTGGTGCTTGACTGCCCTTTGACCATGATCGTTTGCGCACGTTCTTGTCGTAGGTGATCCACTTTTTATCACCAGTGATCAATCTTTTCAAAAACGGTTCGGTTTCGTTACGTTTCAATAGAGAATCGCAAATGCGTACACGATTCGTTTGGTTTATTTCAGTGAGCTCGTGTGGCACCCAAATATCGAGTTTTTTGTATACCCAGACTTTTTCAAGTGGGTCAAAACTGTTTTGTGGTCGATCCCCAGTTCTTCAGCTACGTCGTAACTACTAATATGCCGATCTTGCTCCACCTTTTTAGAAATGGCATCAATTTTATCCGTAACAGAGCGACTAGAGCGAGCTGCATCTTGGACATCAAAATTCCTGTTCTGAAAACACTTGAACCAACATTGTGCTACTCTTGCAGACACAACATTAGGTCCATAAACCTCACAAATTTTATTCGCGGGTTTTGTCGCATTTTTCCCTTTTAAGAAATAAAAATTCAAAATTTATCGACCTTCGTCGTTAGATTTACTCATTTTACCGGTCAAAAAAACCATTAAAAAATGGCGGGAAATTGTTTTTTATTTTTTTATTCCTTTACTAAAATGTCATATTTTTAATGGTATCAAAACCAGCAAGATACAAACAGTACAACCGAAGAGATTTTGCTACAACTTCGTACATACAAAATACGAAAAGACTTTGTCCCCGACCTATTATTTGCCCCGGCCGGGGATCGAACCCGGAACACTAAGCTTCATAGGCAGGGTCACTACCAAGAACCAACTAAGATAGCACGTTTGCTCATCATCTCCCTGCCCTTATCCCACACTTAGGTGGGGTCGGCACAACATGTCTTCTTCCATTCGTCTCTATCAAGCCGTCATCTCTGTACTCACGCCTGCTTTGTTCATATCCTCTTTCACACAGTCCATCCATCTTTTTTTTGGTCTTTCTACAAATCCTCCCTGCAGGATGCCGTCTAGATGGGTACCGACACAGTGCCAGATATTTTGCCGCAATGCAGTAATGTGTAAGCATCACTGTATTTCGGTTTGAAGGGTTACTAGACTAACTAGTGACCATCAAAATGTCCCAAAGTGGACGAGTGCTGATAGTAGTATTGCACCGGTTTAGCTCTGTTTTAGTGATTTGGCGTGATCTCTTACCATCAGGAGAACAACTCGCTCGTCTCGTCACTTGTTTGCATATTAAAAACTTCATTTATTGAAATAAGTTACTTCGAATCACATTAGATAGGTACCTCAATCAGTCTCCTATTATTATTGAGAACAAAATTAGCAAAATTTTTAATATTTTTTTTTCTTTTTCAGTACCAAAGAGGATTGATCATAATCCCGAAGACTATTACAAAAACCCGTGTGTTGGAGAACGCGTCCATCTTCGACTTCCACCTGGACCCTGAGGATATGGCCACCATTGCCAAGTTTGACGTCAACTACAGAACGTGTGTGCCCTTCTTTTACCAAGACTTTGAAAATTACCCATTCGACAAGGTTCCCGGTAAAATTGGCATCCCTCCTTCACAGCTGAAATGGAAAAATGGAGCTAATTTCGATATTGAATAAATACATTTGAAATGTGCGATTGCGTTTATTTTAAACTAGCGGATTCCAATTGCGTTGCGAATTAACAAAATTCCTTTCTTAGTAGTGTACGCGCCTAAACTTCTTGACAAACATTCCTTGGAAATTTTAAGTTTCTACGTCCAGTGGTTTGACCTGTGCGTTGTCTGTCAGTCAGTCAATCAGGACTTAGCCTTTTATATATACTTCCTGTTAAACACCTTTGTTGCATTTCACGAAATCACTGCCACAATTTGACAGAAAGCGTGAGATAGGATGTTACATATCAAAAATAGAGCCAAGGAAATGTTAAAATTATTTTTCAAAAGGTAATTTCATCGAATTCTTATTTCTCGATTAATTTAATAATTTATTTGTATATAAATATTTTTTTAAAGCATTACTCTATTTTCTCTGAGGTACTGGGTGAAATAAGTGCTGTTGTAGAGAGTTGTGATGTCGCAAGTATATTTATTTTAGGCGATTTTAATGCCCATCCTAGCGAACTATTTTATAATGAACTACGTAATTACTGTCTGGATCAATCCTGGGTTTGTGCTGATTTAGAAAGGTTAGGAGTACAGTCAGACACATACACTTTTGTCAGTAAGGCACACGGATCTAGGAGGTGGCTAGATCACTGTGTTGTGTCTCTTTCAAGCTGGCAAACTATTGTAGAAGTAGGTGTCATAGAAGATGTTTTCATATCGGATCACCTACCGCTATCTGTTAAGTGTAATTTAGATATAGTTAGACCTAAACTAGTGAGGCGCGACCTACTTCGTAGCTCTGTTATATGGGGAGAGAGAGATGACTCTCAAATTAGTAAGTACCAAGAATTGTGTCATAATGGACTACGAGACGTTGATTTCCCCAATGAGTTCATGGAGTGCGGTCATGGATCATGCAGTTTAGAGAAACATAAAGTTGTATTAGATGAAATGTACAAAAATATCGTTCATATATTATGTAATGCGGCTGTAAGTACTAATGGTAAACTACTCAAAAAACCATCAAAGAGCAAGCATCTGTGTGGATGGAATGAGCATGTGCGTGCAGCTCATTGTGAGGCCAGGCTTAACTTTAAAATGTGGGTACTATATAGCCGACCTACGTCTGGTGTGATCTATGACCAAATGTGTGAGTCACGTAAGGTTTTCAAAAGTCGTCTAAAATGGTGACAAAATATTCAAGAGCAACTGAAAATGGATGTATTAGCGAAACATAGATCGGCTAAAGACTTTTGTAAATTTTGGAAAGCTACAGAAAAGCAGGAAGTTAAGCATGGCCTACCGGTGAGTGTGGGCGGGGCTAGTGATCCTGTAACTATTTCGGATACGTTCAAAAAACATTTTGGGGTTCACTCCCCGCTTGGCCCTTCTGCAGCATCGATCGACACCGAGCCCAGTCATGGGGAAAGGGAGCCACTCGTTCTTTTCACTGCTGGGCAAGTTAGGAGAGTCCTGAAGAGAATGAGCGGTGGCAAATCTCCCGGTCATGATGGGCTCAGTGTTGAACATTTAAAGCATGCGGGGGTGCATCTACCGAGCGTCTTGTCCATGTTCTTCACAATGTGCATTAGTCACTCTCACTTACCACTGGACTTAATGAAAACAATCGTTGTGCCTATTGTGAAGAACAGGACAGGGGATGTCTCGGATGTAAAAAACTACCGCCCAATCTCCCTAGCAACCATTATTGCTAAAATACTGGACGGTCTGCTTGATTCTTATCTGGATAAATTCCTAAACCTTCATGACGCTCAGTTCGGGTTTCGACCAGGACTGTCTACAGAAAGCTCAATAATAAGTCTCAAGCACACCGTCCAGTATTATATAGACCGCAGGACGCCGGTATACGGCTGTTTCCTTGACCTCTCCAAAGCCTTTGACCTAGTTTCATTTGATGTGCTCTGGAGCAAGTTGAGAGACAGGGGTCTACCGGTTGAAGTCCTAAAGATATTTAAGCATTGGTATGATAACCAGACCAACTTTGTGAGGTGGGCCAATTCACTGTCGGGGCCATATAGGTTGGAGAGTGGGGTGAGGCAGGGGGGGCTGACGTCTCCCAAACTCTTCAACCTGTATGTAAACGACCTCATCGTGGGGCTGAGCAGCATGCTGTCGGCTGTCGTATGAACGGCCTTAGCATCAATAACATTAATTACGCTGGCGACATGGTGCTGCTTAGCCCGACGGTGGGCGGCCTCAGAGAATTGCTCAAGGTATGTGAGAAGTACGCTACTGATCATGGTCTTGTCTATAACATAAAGAAAACTGAATACATGATCTTTAAGGCCGCCGGTAAATGTCCCGATACACTCAACATTACCCTGAACGGCTTGAACATTAATCGTGTCTCGACTTTTAAATATCTGGGGCATTTTCTTACCGACGACCTTAAAGATGATGTAGATATTGAGAGGGAGCGTAGGGCTCTATCGGTCCGAGGTAACATGCTGGCTCGCAGGTTTTCCCGTTGTACTGACCAAGTTAAGGTCACGCTTTTTAAAGCCTATTGTCAGGGTTTTTACACGGGAAGCTTGTGGCTCAGGTATACCAAAAGATCGATGGACGCCCTACGTGTCCAGTATAATAATATCTTCAGGATGATGTTGCAACTGCCCCGATTCTGCAGTGCGTCGGGGATGTTTGCGCAGCACCACACTGATGGTTTTCATGCCATCATGCGCAAAAAGACCGCATCCCTGATGAGCAGAGTACGGGGCAGCTGCAACAGCATTCTGAGGACTGTAGCGGAGTGTACGATATCACCGCTATGGAAGTGCCTTGTGCAGAGGATTATAAACGGGGGAAACTATTTCCCTTGTTGATAATCCTCGGCACAATGCACTTTCTTATTTAATTTTATTTTAATTAATATAATTTAAATTAAAATCCTCAATTTAGTCAATACATTTAAATCAATTTAATTATATTTATAATCGATTTAATTTAATTTTTATTCAATTTCATTTATTTTAATTAAATTTGTTTTATTTTAATTTAATTGTTTGTAATTTAATAGTACCTATAATGTAATGTGTCATGTGAAATTTTATATGGATCTTGTAGTCCGAAATATATTTTTTTTATTACCTAGTTTTTATGTACCTACTGTTGTATCTGATAATTTAATAAAAGTATGTATCTCTTTCACCAAAATAACTTAAGAATTTTGTTATATAAAATCAATCGAGAAAATCGATAAAGATATCGATAAAGATTTGTTAGTTAGTAGGTTGATACTAGAATAAGATAACAGTTCGAGTTATTACTCTTAAGATTAGATACAATATCGTAACAAATCTGGATGAAAATTATATTTCGTAAGCGATAAATAAGGCAACTTCGATAAGAAGGTACTTCAGTTTATTGTAAGTACCTACCTATTTTATTTGCAGGTATCTTTTGGGTTATAATATATCATATCATATCATATCATTTATTCATAAACAATGTATCAATCGTATTTGAACATTTAACTTAAAATTATGCCTAATATTATTATATATTATTAAATAAGTAAGGTAATAGGTATGTACAATAAAATTCAAAACATTTGATCACATTTTTATTAATTTTTACGTATTAATACATGCTACTGTCATACATTTTTGAATTATTTAACGTTAAATCATGTATAACACGTTAAAAAAGCAAAAAAGCCGTGTTGGCAGAGTGCGAGGTGCCTCTACATTCGATCCGAAGGTCGTGGGTTCGAACCCGGTCGTACACCAATGGATTTTTCTGTTAAAAAATCTATGTGTGCATTAAAAACGTGCTTAACGGTTAAGGAAAACATCGTGAGGAAACCGGCATGTCGTAGAACCTAAATGTTCGAAAACATGTGTCAAGTGCACGAAAGGAGCCTCTTCGAGGTGCAATTGAAATCCTTTCACCACACTGGTTTGAAAGAACTAGTGACACGATAAAACGAAGAACAAGCAAATGTAGATTAAAATCTAAAAACCACGTTTGATGCTTTTGCTATATCTAGTATCCATTACGTGTCCAAAAACGTGGTAAAAAATCCAATCGAATCCAGTTACAAAATACCATTCGTCCATTTTTTGAAAGCCATAGGAATATCCATCTTCTGGTCGACTTTGTCGAACGGATAGTTGTCGAAATCCTGCCAGAATATTGGTCGAACGAAGCGGTAGGCAACGTCGAATTTCGACAAGATGTCGACGTCCGAATCGTCGAGGGTAAAGTCGAAGATGGAGGCGTTTTCGACGACACGTGACGGTGTTAACGTCTTTGGAATGCTGACGATTCCTCGTTGGTACTAAAAAAAACAAAATATAAATAAATGTTTCAGAAATAACGGGTTATTTTTTTTTTCAGTATTCAGTATCTTATTGCATTCAATAAGTCATGTTAGATTGTTTGCAAAGTTACATTGAACATAAATTGAACTCTATCTAGGGCACATAGGACAGTTTTTTAATTGTCAATTTATGCATTCTTTGAATGAATTGATTATTTTGTTAAATTTGTCAAAACTATCTTTGTTTGAAAACCAAATAAATTGTAATTATAAAAAAACATAATTATGATCTTATTTAAAAATATACAAGTTTATAACAGTTATCTGTTCAAAGCCAAGTAAAGCGCGTTACACACATAGCTTTTTTCTTATTAATATAAATTATAGCAAGGCATATTTATGACGATATATTTTCAATACAAATTTCAAGTGACCACACACGTAGCTATAATATATGTATATTTCTATGACGTCGCAACTTATACCGTATTTTATATTATCACATATTAATATATAGACCGGCCATCAATGATATGAAGGCAAAATATATAATATAGCATCGTCTCCGTGTGTGGTAGCTTGTTGTAATATACATATATTATTGCACGGCATATTAATATAATTATAGCTACGTGTGTGATGGGCTTAATTATTATTATAATTATATAATTTAGCCATATATTAATGGAAAAATATTTTTTAATTAATTTTACTTAGATATCTCGCAATGTATAAGTGTTTCTTGCAGAAAAATATAACGTGATTTTATCGAGACCGCCCTTCTCACATAAACGCCTCACGTAATTAATGAATGGCCCCTAACTTATACATACGGTCATCCAAAAAGTGACGTCAAAAATTTTTTTTAGATTCCTCACACCTGGGTGTATCCGAAAATACCCCATAATACCCCATGTATGTTCCGCGATTTTTAGTAGTTTAGAAGTTATGATTTTTTTTATGTGTATTTTCGAATTTACTTCCGTAATTTACTTGTTTATTGATATTAAAACAAAGCAAAATGTATTAATGTATAATAAACCAAACTTTTTTAGAGTAAACTGTTTTTTAATGTATCACTGATTGTTTAATTTGAGATCTTTAGACTACTTTGGATGATGCCTTACAAATGGTGTAGGCCATACAAATGAAATAAATAAGGTAAAACTTTTTTTCCGAACAATTTTTTTCTTTACCCATTCTCACCTAACTAAGTTCGGTGCCAAATTCATCGTAAAATTGCCTATTAAGAGCAATATTTTTTTTATTATTTGGCAAGCTGACAAAGTGTTGAAGTTTTTAAAAGTAGTTTGAACCTATGAAACAATAATTTTGTACTGTTGAGAATTTTTTTTAAATTTTACTCTGTTCAACTCAAACCTAAAATTTTCACTTTAGACCCTTTTTTCGGTAACTTGTAATGAAGAATGTTGTGTAGTTGATTATAACGTATGAAAGAGTAATTCAAGACAATCATGTTTGAGAAAAAAAAATAAAAAAAATCTTACTATTAATTAAGTTATGATTTTTTAAGGTGCTCCGGAAGTAAATTTGAAAATACACATGAAAAAATCATAACTTCTAAACTACTAAAAATCGCGGAACATACATGGGGTATTTTCGGATACACCCAGGTATGAGGAAACTAAAAAAAATTTTTTGACGTCCCTTTTTGGCTGACCCTGTATATTTATAGGTTTATTGGTACAAAAAAAAATCTTATTCATTCGTTCATTCATTCATACACTTACCAAATGTTTCAAAGCCAGTTGCGACACAGTCTTCCCATACTTCTTCCCCATGGCCACCATTGTTGCGTTGTTGAGTTTTGGTTCGGGGCTGTTCGGCGCGGCTCGACTCGGCACCATTGTACCGAAAGGCGAGTAAGCTACCACTATTATGTCGTGAGTTTTACAGAATTTTACTAACTCTGGTTGAGCTAAGTTTAGATTAATCTGAAAAGAAACGATATTTTTTTATTTTACCACATTTTTCTTAATTACTCTAAAATGAAAATGACTGCTAAGTTACCTTACTAAATATGAAAAAATGTTATGAAAATGACTCATAAGTTACCTTACTAAATATGAAAAAATGTTATGAAAATGAATGCTCAGTTACCTTACTAAATATGAAAAAATGTTATGAAAATGAATGCTAAGTTAATTGATAATGAATGCTAAGTTACATAAGAATGACTGCTAAGTAACTTCATATGAAAAGTTTTATAAAAATGAATGCTGTGTTAATTGAAAATGGCTGCTAAGTTACTTTGACATGAAAATGACTGTTACATGTGCGTTACTGCTATAGTTACTCGTATTATGTAAATGTCTGTTAAGTTACCAACTTAATATGAACAAGTTTTAAGAAACGAATGCTAAGTTAATTGAAAATGAATACTAAATTAATTGAAAATCACTGCCAAGATCAAATGAAAATGACTGCTAAGTTACTTTGACATAAAAAATGACTGTTAAGTTACCTAACTAAATATGAAAAAGTTCTATGAAAATTAATTGAAAATGAATGCTAAGTTACCTCAACTTGGTTGACGGCTGGTTTCACTTTACAGTTCTTCAACAGCCTGGTAAGTTGTTCTATGTTGAAGTTTGAAACACCAATGCCTTTGGTAAGGCCCTGTGCAACACAGGATTCGAACCCGCGCCATGCTTCTAAGTAATCAATCTTCTCATCCACACCTTCTTCCTAGAAAAATAAAATGGTCGGATATTTCACACAACGCCATAATAATATACCCATTTTATGCTCAAGCAAGCAAAAAAAAAACGAGTAAAATATAATTATGTAAGTCTATTAAAATGCTTGAAATTCAAATTAAATTTAATCTACCTAATGTGTAAGCCATAGACTTAAAAAAGCAAAGCTATTACTGTGTTCCGGTTTAAGGGCATTGACGCTAGTGAAATTACTGGGCTTTCAAAACTGACCATTAAAACGAAACGGTAATTTGTAAAAAAAAAAAGGTTTGTGACTTCGAACGAGCGTTACATAGCCAAGCGTGACGGCTCAGTCTCTTTCAAAACCCACATAATCAAGGTTTTACAAAAACATAGACAACCGGATTGGACTATTTTAGTGACAGTAAACACCACTGAAAAGTCACAGGGAAGCAAAATACGCAATTTCGTTTACTTCGACGATATTCTCTTTTTCAGTTATTTGGATATAAAAACTGAACTACTGAATCGATTTGTATGGGAATTTGTATGGGACCAATCTGAAAAAATATCCTCCTAAATAAAAATATATTTTTAAAATCGGTTCATAAACAACAAAGTTCTGAGGTAGCAAAAATAAAAAAAAACCAAAAAAAATTTAAAAAAAAATAATTTTATTAATTATTATTAATAATAATATATATATATAGATAGCCTCCTCCTATTTGAAGTTGGTTGAAAATAAAATTACGCGCCTAAAAAATTACATCAAAAATGAACTTACCGATACAGACATTGGCCAGTGCATAAGAGCCATATCGACGTAATCCAAATCCAATCTCTTCAGAGAACCGCGGATGGATTCCACCACAGCTGATTCGCGGTGGTTATGCTGCCAAACCTAAAATAAAAACAAACTTAAGGCTAATCCTCAAATCCAATTCCATACAAAATGTTTCGGACAAATACTGAAAAAGTACGCCGTATTATAGTAATTTCTTCACACTATTCGTTTCGTCTATGTTTTCCGATTGTGTCAACAAAAATTAGTAAGGTTTCATACTTTTAGATTTTATACGTGTTTTTAAGTTAGTAGGGTTAATTTTAAAACACGTATAAAATCTAAATTAAAGTATGAAACCTTGCTAATTTTTGTTGACACAATCGGAAAACATATACGAAACGAATAGTGTGAAGAAATTACTATAATACGGCGTACTTTTTGAGTATTTGTCCGAAACATTTTGTATGGAAATTTGCCTTGAGGATTCCCTGTATATCTTAGAACTCTGTAACTCTGAAAAAGCCGTGTTAGCCAAGTGGGAGGTGTCTCGACTCTCAATCCGAAGGTCGAAGGTACATCAATGGATTTTTCTGATCAAAAAATCTCGTGCATTAAAACACGATGAAGAAAAACATCGTGAGGAAAATACGTCGCTTCCTTAATGAAATATTAAAGTTTGTATGTATTAAGGGGAATCCTCAAATCCGAATTCCATACAAAATGTTTCGGACAAATACTCAAAAAGTACGTAGTAAGTATTATAGTAATTTCTTCACACTATTCGTTTCGTCCATTTTTTTTCGATTTCGTCAACAAAAATAGTGTAAGGTTTCATACTTTAATTTAGATTTTATACGTGTTTTAAAATTAACCCTGCTAACTTAAAAACACGTATAAAATCTAAATTAAAGTATGAAACCTTTCACTTTTGAGTATTTGTCCGAATCATTTTGTATGGAATTCGGATTTGAGGATTCCCCTTAAGAATGCATTGCGCGCGCTGCGAGCTAGCAGATAGCGCGCGGGGAGTGCGGGACAAACGAGTAGCAAGATTCAGCTTATTCCCAAAATCCCCACCAGCCATCCCCACTAGTGGGGATTTCGGGGATATTTTTGTCTCGAAATCCTCTATTATGGTCCACCCGGAATCTTCTTCTTATCGTGTCACTAGTTCTTTCGAACCAGTGTGGTGAAAGGATTTCAAGTGCGCCTCGAAGAGGCTCCTTTCGTGCACTCGACACATATTTTCGAACTTTAGGTTCTACGACATGCCGGTTACCTCACGATGTTTTCCTTCACCGTTACGAGAACGTGGGATATATACAAAGATTTTTTGACCTGAACAAAACCCATTTACACATGACTGCCACCGAGATTCGAACCCGCGACCATCAGATCGCAAGGCAAGGGCCTCAGCCACGCCACCACGTTCTCTACCCGGAATGACAGACAGACAGACAACTTAAAATTAAAATAAAAAACCTTGCTGAAACTAAAAATATGACCGAAATACTATTGATTTTAATATTGGATTTATTTATTGAATACTTTATTGCACACACTTAAAAGTAGTACAAATGGAGGACTTAATGCTTGAGCATTTTCTACCAGTCAACCAGTTGATGGTAGAAAAAAGAAAAACTGGCGTACAACTTAAATGCTAATTACCTAAATATATATTTAATATAAAAATTCTAAATAATTATGTATTTATAAATATATTTATAATTAAAAACGACTAAATAAATATTATATTTATATATATTATAACATAGTACATACATATATTATTTCGTGGATTTTAAATAGTGTTCACGGACTAATCTTTTGAAAGCTGGTTTGGTGGGTACCATTTTAATACTATAATAGGTAGGGTACTAATACGTAAATCATTTCTTAAACTTAAACGAGTCTAAAGATGGGTACCTACCTACCTCATTTAACGAATTCCATCAAGTTTGATAGTTTTTTGAAACTTTTTCACACATTTTGTAGGCTTACGGCCGCCATATTGGATTCTGTAAATTTTAGGTAGCTTATGCAAAGAAATTGTATACCTAGATACATAGTATACAAGCTCTTTGAGCTTATGTTAATATGTCACTCTCGTGAACAGAACATTTGTTAAAATCATAATTTATTATTTCTAGCTTCAAAAAAAAACTTACCTTAGTGGTAACAAAGAGGTCCTCCCTCTTCACGACCCCTTCCTTTATCTTCCGGTTGATAACCTGACCTACTTCCGGTTCCACGCGGTAGGCATGGGCCGTGTCGACGTGACGGTAACCGATGTCGATGGCGTACGCTAGTGTCGACATCATCTTGGCACAATCCGAAGAGTACAGCTCGAACTGAAATTATATTAAATATAAAATAATAAAAACGCAATAAAAACGAAGTTGAACTTGAAAGATGCAACTTCGTTTTCATTGCAAATTAATAAAAATCCTTAAGTCTTTTAGGCCTTTAGACCTGCTTTAGACTGCACTTCTTGAAGAACACACCCTCTTAGTTTCAAGTCTTTTCGTTCAGTGGTTTCGCGTGTTCTGTGCGTTGTCAGATAGTCAGTAATTTTGTTAATTCGCAACGAAAACAAAGTTGTGGGTAATCAGTAATATCTTTGGGTTAGTTTCAAAATCCCCTTGATTTTGATAATAATCAAGAGGATTTTGAAACTGGGGTGCAAAATCCATACCTTCTCATCCATTCCCAGCCAAGTCCCATATCCCACAGCTGGGACATTTTGCCCATTGTTGAGCTTAAAAGTGGGAATGTTGACCTGTAAATAAAAAAATTTAGAAAGTATTAAAGTACTAGTTTTCCTCAAAGAGTTTGGATATACCATTCTTCTGAGGTTTTGCTGGTTTTGCTTTGCTTTTAAAATTCTCTAAAGTAATGTTAAAATAGTAAAATGAATTATAAAAAAGAAAATTTACGGACTTAGTTTAACGTGACTACCAACGTAATGGGACAATGAACGTTACCGGACAATGACAGCGTTACCGGCAATGACGTCAACGTTTTCGTGCAAGCAGCTGGCGTTCATCGATTTATTAGTCGGTGTCCTAATACAACGCGATGACGCGACCATCACAAGTTCGCGCGAACCTCGATCGCGCGATCTCGCGATCAAACGTAAACGTCAAATAGGCGTCCCAATTGGCATCGCGTCGCGTCGCGCGATCGCGCGATAGCCAATCGGGACGCCTATTTGACGTTAGTACGTTTGATCGCGGGTTCGCGCGACGGTCGCATCGCTTGCTCGCGCGACCATCGCGAGATCGCGTTCTATTAGGACAACGCCTTAGACGTAGTCACGTCAAAAACTCGTAGATACCACAGATCTCGGATACTTTCGGCTGTCGCCTCTAACTTTATGGTAGATACTCTAATTTATTTCGTATAGAGTTATTGTAAATTTTTAAATTGCCAATTTATGATAATTCTATCAGTAATTAATATGCGTATTTTAATAAGACTTCTACTTTTAAGTATTTCAGTTTCTAGGCAAAAATAACGAATGATATGTTTGCTTAATAAATACAAAAATGAAGCTAGGTTTAGGTACACTTTTTTTTGTACTTATTAGGAAATAGGTAAGTACAAATAAATCATTATGAAATACTAATTTAAAACCTAGCGTGTGAGCGTGTTAGCTTTCGGGAAGGATTGTCAACAAGCAGATTGTAAAAAAACCGATAACACTGGGCGAGTTTACACATTACAAGCGAACTTAGCGTGTAAAAAAGCCGTGTGTCATCGACGCTTAACAAAAATGAATATTTGCTATTTCAGTGATTCCCCGCAGTTCTTTCGTACAATTTTAGAGTCACTGTGAGTCGCAAAAATACGAATGTATAGAACAGAAGTACCTAATAAGCGTGTAATGTTACATTATGTTGTATTTACCTGTTGTGAGTCATAAGGTATATTGGGTGGTAGGTTTATTGGGTCCGGTTGTTTTTTTTTATATTATTATCCTAAAACAGTTTAATTTCAGTATTATAGAACCTATATATGTATAAAATGTAGGATCTGAGGTATCATAGCAACACCTATAGATGAATAACGATGTTCCTATAGAACAAGATGGACAGTATCAAACCAAAAGGGACAGGACCAAAAAATTTCAGACACCTTGACAATAAAAATGTCCTAGGTATCTCCATTTTCAAATGTTTGTTACTTTTTACGATGTAGTTTTATTAACAATGAAAAAGCCTAGTAGTTTTAACATATACCTAATATTTATCTAGCCCTGTTACTTCTCTTTTTCGAATACTTGCATCGGACCAAAATGTAGTAGAAAGTAGCCAAAGTGGCTTTTAGTGGTTGCTTTTTCAATGTAATACTTTGTTTTTCTATACTTTACGTAATATTTCTGTGGCTACACCACACAGAGCTTATCGTTATATGTATAAATAATATAAAATTAGATAATAATATATAGTTGTTATTAGTTAATAATATAACAAAAATATTTTGTTATTATTAGTTAATAATGTATTTATAGTTATTTATTTAAGCAATTAATAACATAATTATTACATTTGACATAATTTATTATTTCTATCTTCATATAAAAACATAAATTAGTGGTAATAAAGAGTTCCACCCTCTACACGACTCCTTCCCACGACTTCTGGTTAATGACCTTACCTACTTCCGGTTTCTATCTTTTGGTTGTCGATGTGACGGTAACAAAAGTCGATGGTTAACGGCTCTACACAACTGAATAACCAATTCCATACATACTCATGCATTATGTTGCATGAAACAAATCATAATTTCAAGAAAGTAGGTAGGTACTTTGTCGTCAATAAAAAACCTTTTTAAAAGCTTTGAGAAATACTTTCGCAATATACAATCGTTTTTCCTGAAAACCACCGCATTGTGTGTGATAAATGATAATACATTTTCTACGGCTCCTTACCACCTAATAACAGGAAGTTAATAGGTAGGTATGAGTAAAATAATATTTTATTTAGAAAAAAGATCACAAATTATCAATATATATCTACTAGGTTCATGGTACATTATGGTTATAAAAAAAGTAATGCCTACCCAGTGACAAAAATTAATAAGAAACGCTACACTAATATTTTTTTTATAATATGTATTCTACTTACTTTGCTCATGTTTCTCGTGTATCTGCTCACAATTTTCCACTGACTGATTGGTTTGAATGGTTCCCCTTGTTTATAAACGTAGAGTAGGTAGGTTCCTCTATTATGTATGAGTAAACCGATAGAAGTTTAAAATAACACCACAGTTAGAAGTAATACAGTAACACAAGAAGATAGGTTTATCTAGGAATGTGTAGTTTGCCTTCTCAGTTTATGACTTTGCAATGTGGTTATGATCTTTTATTAATAACTACAGCTTATCATCTTGTTGTGAACTTGTTTTCCGCGTTTAGGACAAGGTCATTCAGATTAAAACGTGTACATTTTGAGAGAAACAGACTTACTGCAATTTCTGATGTAGTATGAACATACACAAGTTCTCATTGACTGCACACGCACGCGCGGCTCAAAAGACTATAGTCCAAACCATCTTGAAACTGTCAATGTCAGATTTAAGTAAATGTCAGTGTCAAACACCTTTGATAATAAAACAATTTTCGTCGTTTATTTTAAAATTGTTTTTAAACAAAAAAAAGTTCTACATTATTCTTATATATGTTAATTTGATTGAATATAATATCCTAGAATAAAGTTAGTAAATCGTTAACCAAGTTGTACAAGACATTAAAATGCCGGTTGATACAAAACATCAAGAGGTAAGCATTGAATAGACATAATTTTCAATTGAGGTAAGTAAAAAATTGTTTATTCTATGTTTTCAAATTCAATTCATCTCTATTTAGTATAACTTCACTAGAAACTGTCTTCGTTATACATTTAAAGTACAGTCGACTGAGAGCCGTAGTAAACTTATCCCATGGCGCGTTCGTTACTTAGCTCTTCATCTTCGTTCTTCTCATCCGATTTCTAGATCGTCAAATCTTGCTATTCGGTACTACATTTATACTTTTGGACCTCACACGCCTCTCACTAAACCCTTAAACTCCTGAACCAATTTCTATGCAATTGTAAAATAAAGCATTGAGAAAAGGAGGTAAACTATAGGTAACTTGATAAAATATCTGAATGTATATACCTACTGGCTTATAAAATATTCCATTTTTACCAAATGTTACATATCTATTATTCAAATAATTGTTTGATAAAAGATGGCTTTGTTTGGTAATGTAGTAAATCTTCTTCTTATCATACCACTAGTTCTTTCGAACCAGTGTGGTAAAAGGATTTCAAGTGCGCCTCGAAGAGGCTCCTTTCATGCACTTGACACATGTATTAAAACTTTTTAGGTTCTATGACATGCCGTTTCCTAATGATGTTTTCCTTTACCGTTAAGCACATGTTTTAATGCACATAGATTTGTTGTAAATAATGAATCTAAAAGATGGTCATAGAAAATTGGAACACTAGCTTTATAGCTACATTGAAATTATGTTATTTTACAGAAAGTCATCTTAGAATTGACAGAAGAACTGGACTCTCTTCGAGCAATGAATAACAGTCTCCGAGCGTACCTCGAGCATCTTCAAGGATTTAAAAGAAATCTTGCATCCTGCAACAATAATTATACAAAACTAAGCAAAGTCCATTTGCAGTGGTTAGATAGTGTTGAAAAATGTTCAAAATTATCTTGATATTATTATATTCAGTGCAAGAAGTATTTTTAAGCCTGGTCTTTTGCTGACTCCAAACCCCAACTTCCTGCGACAGCAAAAATGTAGACCCTCCATCGCACAGGGTGCGTCCTACACTGCATCATCTAGTTCGGCAAATATTATAATAACCGTTTTCAAAATGATTGCTATGTTAAAATAAATGTCTTCTTGTTGAAAAAAATTCCTGTCAAAAAAGGTCTTGCAACTTTTCTTCATTTCAAAAGATTTGCATGTTTGTTAAAGATGAATACTTTATTTTTGGAAGGAAAATTGCAGACATTTTCCATACTTACATGTTTGTAAGGTTGTCTAGTTTCCATAAAATAAAATAAAAATTATAACATCTTATGAAAAACAATGTAATTTATCAGGAAGAATTCTAGCACTGACTGTACAGTTAACTTCATAAGTGTTTAAAGTTTTTATTGTGAGATAAGTAGTAATTAAATTAAATTGTAAGCTAATATCTAATAGTGTTTTATTTGGTATCAATTTTATAGGCATTTTCTATCAAAATAATTACATACTGGCTTGCTTTAAACTATTTATATGATAAGATAAACTAATAATTTTCTTAGCTTGGTTCATATCCATCTGTAACATTGTCCACTGTTACTTGTGACTTTGTTTTTTCTGAAACAATAAATGGGGTTTTCTTCAGAAAATAGGTAAGTAAGTAATGTATAGTCAGCTGCACAGATATGTATACACTCCAACCAAAGTATTCACATTTATATTACTCTTAATTTTGTAAAGAAAAGTGAATGCAACCATTTCAAATTAATGTACTCATCTTACTTGTCAAAAGAAGAATGTCTGCTAATTAAGGGGAATCCTCAAATCCAAATTCCATACAAAATGTATCGGACAAATACTCAAAAAGTACGCCGTATTATAGTAATTTCGTTAACAAAAAAAGTGTAAGGTTTCACACTTTAATTTAGATTTTATATGTGTTTTAAGGTTAGTAGGGTTAATTTTAAAACACGTATAAAATCTAAATTAAAGTAGGAAACCTTACACTTTTTTTGTTGACGTAATCGTAAAACATGGACGAAACGAATAGTGTGAAGAAATTACTATAATACAGCGTACTTTTTGAGTATTTGTCCGAAACATTTTGTATGGAATTCGGATTTGAGGATTAGCCTTAACAGTATAATACAAATGTGAAAAAGCTCGAGAGTGTACACATGTCTGTGCAGCTGACTGTACATATGTAGTTAATCCTTATAAGCGAAAGTATAGGAAGATGGATGTTGGTTACTCAGTCACGCCAACAAGAAGAAAAAGATTATTGGTCAAATGCAAGAAGCATTTTTTCATTAAATATCAAAGTTTATTTCAGGCATAAATTTCAGTATGTCTCAAATAGTAAGCCTAATCGTTGTTCTGTTCACCTTTTTTTTGGTTCATACTAGGTTTTGAAATCGCGCAGCCGATTTAGTCGATCGTTTTGAGATTTTTTTTTCTTATTAGTTCGAGACCATCGAACTACAAGAATTTGAGGGAAATAAAGCTGTGTTGGCCGTGTGGTAGGTGCCGCGACTTTCAATCCGAAGGTCGTGGGTTCGAACCCGGTCTTACACCAATGGATGTTTCTGTTCAAAAAATATATGTGTGCATTAGATACGTGCTTAACGGTGAAGGAAAACAATGAAGAAACCAGCATGTCATAGAACCTAAATGTTCGAAAGTATGTGTTAAGTGCTCGAAAGGAGCCTCTCCGAGACGCAATTTAAATCTCTTCACCACACAGGATCGAAAGATCTAGTGACACGATAAGAAGAAGAATTATGCCTACTTGCACCAAACTATCAAAGTGCCTGAGCAATTACTTTACTCGCTTGGTAGTTCTTAACAGTACAGATTCTGACCGTTAAGAACTATCAAGCGAGTTAAGAAATTGCTTAAGAATTTTAAAGATTGGTGCAAACCGGCATCAGGTGGTATGGATAGGTACTAAATGCAGTCGTACCTAACATGCAGACTGAGTACTGTGCGGTGTCGCAAGGGAGCCCGTAGACTAGTCCGTTGAGATGATCCTGTCGGTCCAGGTTCAAACATGGACTATCCATCGTGAACTCTTCAGACAGCCATGGCGGCATCTGGATAGGATATAAAAAAATAGAATTATTCCCATCTGTCACCCTGCTCTGTCCGCCTAGGGGGACAGATGGGACAAAAAGTTATATCTGTCTCTTTGTTCCTAAAAGGGGGACTCATGGAACTTTTATTTATTGTTAAAGTTCTGCCTGTCCCCGGGTCACCAATAGGGGGACAGATAGAATAATTTATTCCCACCTGTCCTTTGCTTGGTTTTAGGACAAGAAATCCAATTAGTGACATCTAGTGAGGAGTAGTTGAACTACTGTGAACAATGCCATCTAGTGGTTGTTTTTGGAACTAATTAGGTACATTCAAGGAAAATGTCTATTCGTCTGTATGGATTGACCAGATCATGCATGATCGAAGAACCAAAATAATCGCATATTTTTAAATCATCAATACCTTACACATTTGGTTAAAATATAAATTTATTTGTATTCTCGATTGGAATTGCATTACTTACATACAACCCAGTTGCATCCCCAACCATTTTAGTATCAGGTATTCTCTTCCCACGGCTGGGATTGTACCACCCGTAAGTGATAGCATCAGTGCCCACGTCTCTTGTCATGTTCAGGTGGCCGGAAATCCAAATGTGTTTGACGGCTAGATTAAAATTTTAAAATAATTTAGTAGCTACATCTTTACTCAAAGGAAATCTTAGATGCTTGCGTTAGTATCAATTGCTACGGAACAATAATCCTGAGTCGTTATGCAATGCGTGGTATTTCTTTATATAATTTGTAATATTGTAAAGATATTATATTATCCACTCAAGGAATCGTAATGTTAATTTTCGTGATTGTACCGTGACACTACTTCGGCTACTCGAAAACAGATGGCGCTATAATAAACTTACGTTCGTCTTTATTTTCGCCCATAACCAACAAAAGTTGTATCAAAACGTCTTTGTTGTCTAAACTGGCGAGCGTTCCGTTCATTTTCTGGCAATTCTCGTATGCGTGTTGCCAGTATAACAGCTGGCGGACCAGTACGTAGTAATATAACTCGTCGGTAGATGGCGCTGCTTGTTTTCTAAGAGCCGGTAATCCTGAAAAATGATTATTTTTCAATTAATGACGTACATTTTCAATCCCTCTCGTTACCTGCATAAAACATTGAATTAAGTAATAAAACTGAAATACCTACATGTCAGTGTTCGGAGATTATTAAAAACTTTCATTTAGATTTTGTCTATAAGTATTTCAGACAGGTGCATTTAACATTAAGTCTAATAGCACCTTCAATACGTACGTTAACTTTAAACTTTGATTTTGAAAATTTGCTGAAACCCGTTATGTATCTAATCATTTGCTTTGAAAAACATAATTCCAAAATTTAAGATTGTTACACCCCTGTTATTTTATTTTTATTTTTTCGGAAATCTTTGCTTACAAAGATAAATATAAGTAGATGGCCAATTAAAATTTTTCACAAATAAGGATTTTGACATAAGTTCTCATCTGCGCATCTTTCTCACGTGGTTCGCCAGATGACAAATTGTTTAACGCTTACTATACCTAACCTACCTACTTTAATCCGTGATAAAGATTTTACAAACGTATATTCTACCTTGATAGCAAATGAACTGCATTTTCCGATCGCACCGCGCCTCCATGAACACGGGCGGATGAGCATCGTGTCGATCCAGCTGGAGGCAGCCGTTCTGCTTCACTGTCGACCTGTCCCTGTTAATCATAAACATACATTTCTCCATGATAATATATGATACATTTCTATTAATAGATAGTATAAATATATTTAGTAATAAATCTGCTTAACTTCTAAACAAAGGTCTTAATTAACTTAACTCTAGTTTAGAATTTTGCCTCTACACGAGGCATCCTCTGGAGATGTTGAGTCTCTCGTAGAGTTTAGTAGAGGCGAAACACATGTCGAGTTCTGACTTGGGTTTTCTGTTTTCGGCGCTTTGGTTTAAATACTAAAATTCTAAACTAGAGTTAAGTTAATTAAGACCTTTGTTTAGAAATGAAGCGGATTTATTACTAAATATAATTAGACTATTTATTAATATTTATGGACTTCCGCGAATAACGCCTGAATCAATCAATTATCTGATACATTTCTCTTAATTACGTTTTTTTGGAAACAAGTTTTACCAAATGCGTTTTATCGAATTATATTTTACAAAAACACGAAAAATATTTTAACGAAACACGTTTTCCGTCACTATTACCTAAGCTTATTGATACTCGCACTTATCTCACCTCATAGGCGGCCACAAGCCAAGCTTCGAGTCTGTGAACTCTGGCAGTTGAAAGATGCTGACTCCAGAGTCCACCCAGTTCCACTTGCCCAGGGAACCTCGGGCTCCGATCCAGGCACTCTCAATACCTGAGGAGATAGAACTTAATATTGAGATGGCACGGATGGTCAAGTTTTTTTTTTTTTCGTAGAACCTAAGTTCTTCGGTTTTGGCTTCACATCAAAGGTATATAGCCAGTGTCAAGTACATAATTAGAGATATTATTTTGTCATAAGTCAGAGTCGATAAGTCAAGTCATGTCCCTGTAAAGTAGTAGTGGTTGCGACTTTACTAGAGGCTTCTATGGAGTTTTGGAGGCAACAGGAAAAGTCACGTTTTACAGCATTACACTATTCACCAACACTCATACACGTTCACGAGCACGTATTGGATAAAAAACCACCGTTTTTACACTTAAACACTCAAAGTTATACAAGTTTTGTCAATTAATTTAATGCCGCCAATGCGCCATTTTTCACGTTCCCGCCAAAACTCTGAGTGGCAAGTTTGTTTTTTGACTGCCACGCCCGGTGTCGCGGGCTCGGGCGCCGCACTCGCGCCGCTGTCACTCGATCATTTTTTAGTAACCAAAGAGATTGCATATAACTTCATTCTTCTGAGGTAGTAACCAAAAATTCTGATTGCACAGATACATCGTAGTAGGCATGAAAATGAATGCTACTTCTATTTCATTGTCACATGGTGATATGATTTCATTTTTAACAGTGATTTTGTCACCGGTGATTGTTATTTACGATACGAATGAAATTGTGAATGGTGACAAGTGTCACGACATCATCAGCCCACTTTAGTCCACTGCTGGACGTAGGCCTCTCCCATAACGCGCCACTGAGCCCGGTCTTCGGCTCTCCGCATCCACTGTTCACCGGCTGCCTTTCGTAGGTCGTCGCTCCACCTGGCCGGAGGGCGCCCTTTTTTTTTTTTTTTTTTACTAAATATAGGCTTGCGTTTGACCACCATCTCACCTGATGGTAAGTGACGATGTGGTCGACGATGTAGCACGCTTACCTAGAATAATCCTATTCACTCTTGCCTTGAAGACACCCAAATTATAGTGATCGGGAAACACTGACGCCGGCAGAGCATTCCATTCCTTGGCGGTTCGCATAATGAAAGTGGAAGCAAAGCGCTTTGTGCGAATACATGGTATGTCCACTATATAGGGATGGCGCAATCCCGAGCGTCTGGTCGTCCGATGGTGGAACGGTGATGGCGGAACTAAGTCATGTAGTTCCAGCGCACACTCTCCGAAATGCAATCTATAGAACACCGACAGGCAGGCGACTTTACGACGGTGTTCTAGACTCTGGAGCTTCGTCATTACTAGTGAGTCATCGCCTATGAGTCTTTTGGCTCTTCGTTCAATGAAATCCAAAGCTTCCAGCTGGTACTTAGCCGAGCCATCCCACAAATGGCAGCAGTACTCCATACACGATCGGACTTGTGCTTGGTAGAGTGTGAGCAACTGTCCCGGTGTGAAGTACCGCCTTACTTTGCTAAGAACGCCCAGCTTCATGGCCGCAACTTTGGCCTTGGACTCAATGAACGGGCCGAAGTTAAGGTTTGCCGTTAAGTGAATGCCTAAGAGCTCAAGGCGGTTCGTCACTGGTAAAGATGCATTTAGAAAAGTAGGAGTCAGATCAAGAGGACTCTTTTTTGCGGAGAAGAGACACACCTGCGTTTTACTGGCATTGAATCGGACAAGATTGGCTTCGCCCCAGTGAGCTACTGCCTCAAGAGCACGATTCATGCGATCCACCATATCTCTTCGTTGAGAGCTGATGTCTACCTTGCTCGCCCGTGCGTTGGAAGTGTATCTTTCTACAACTGTGCTGTCGTCTGCATATCCAAAGATACCTGGTTTGAGCAGGTCGTTAATGTGCAGCAAGAATAGCGTTGCAGAAAGTACAGACCCCTGAGGTACCCCGGCATTTATGGCCATTCGGTCGGAGGAGCATCCTTCAAGAACCACTCGTATCGACCTTTCCCTCAAAAAGTCAGCGATCCAGTTACACAGGCCAGGAGGTAGTCCGAAGGAGGGAAGCTTGCACAGAAGGCTGTCATGCCAGACCCTATCAAAGCCCAATCGCCCTACACTACGATTGCCGATACGCGGTCTCCACTCAAGAACCCGAAGAAGGCCAGGTCACGACATCACAGCGTACAAAATGCCCTGCCAATGCCGTGGCTCGCCGGGCGGATATCACAGGTGAATTTGTAACAGACTTGGTCGTAGAACGTAACAAGTGTTATGTGTGATTAGTTAAACTTACTTGGTCTCGTCTTCAGCATGGCCATTCCAAGTTTCTTCAAGCACTTCACTGTTGCGACGTTTGCTAAACTGAAACGATAGAGGTTTTGTGTAGCATCGTTCTGGTTATTGCCTTCAACTAAACTTTCTCCTTACGTTAACTCCTATCTGATGGTACCATAAAAGTAGGTTTTAATAGGAAGTATTTTGCCTCAGTGCCCCGTTTGGGGTCCTTCTAATCCGCTGCAAAAAAGTTTCCCAATTGCATTCGACTCTAATTTAAATAAATTTGCATAAATTATAAAAACCATTTTTATTCCCAACCGCTGCAGTAAGTTAGTGCAAAGTACAGTCAACAGCGGAACGGCAACAACATCAAAATGTAAGAGCGAGTAGAATGACGTCACTCGTGTTCAAAATTAAATATTTTATTCCATTATTATCCTTTCCCTGGTAACATCTATAATATTTGGAATTATCAATTTATATAAAAGACTTCGAACTGTGTGACTGGAAGACAACGCAAAAGTGGACATATGTATTATTATTATTATTAAAAATTCTTTATTGCACAAAAATAATAAATTACATTGCACAATGGGCGGGCTTAATGCCTAGGCATTCTCTCCCAGCCAACCCTTGTAGGGTGGTACAGTATGGTTAACGTGCTATTATAGATAATATATTTAGAAATTAAATTAGGAAACTTAAATATATATACCTACAAATATATATTATACTATACTATATATGTATGTATATAGCGCTTGGTAGAGCCTTGAAATTTCGGAGGTAGGCACGTTATTGTACTAAAAAAGGAAATGAAATGAAATGAAATGAAATGAAATGAAATTGTTTATTGCATGAAGTATGGTATACAGTTCTTAAATTATAAGATTTGGTTTCACATACTCCACCGTGTGACGGCGTGCAAAATTTATCATGCATTATATATATATCTAATTTAACAATCTGATTTAATAATAATGATATCGTATGTCAAAATTATAATCTAAAAAGTCACTTATTTTATAAAAACATTTTTCAGCCAGCCATGCATAAAGCTTTGCCTTGAATTGTCGAGTAGGTAACTCTCGAATGCCTTTTGGTAATCTATTAAATATGTTAATGGTCATTATGTAACAATTCTTTCTTTTTAAAGCTGATTTAGATCTGGGTAAAATGAGCTTAGTGGGGTCTCTTTTCTGTATAACTGAGGTAACGTTGTCAATGTAATGGTCAAACATACTAGCGTTTTCCTTCACAAATAGCCCTGCTTGGAAAATATAAAGACTAGCCAATGTTAGTAGTTTAAGTTTTTTAAAGAGAAGTCTACATGATTCTAATGGACCCACACCACATAATGCCCTTATACATTTCTTTTGGACTATAAAAGCCTTGCCAACATATTTTGTCGAATTTTGTTTGTATTGTGAGAGTGAGGAGTGTATTTATTATCGATTACTTACAATGGTTAGGTAAGGTTACGTAAGTACCCAGTAGTTAAACAAAAATCGTATTGAAAACATTCCTTGCTAACTGTACTAGAACTCTTCGGATGCAATTTGGAAATAAATATAAAAAAACCAGCCGATAACAATCATAGTATGAATATTTTTTTTCGAGAACAATGGTACAGATGCCGCTGAGAATGACCCCCCGTTTGCTACACCCCAACATATAGAGGGGTCGATAGTAATCTTACGTCATATCCCTGAGGAGGCAGTAGGAGGCAGCCTGGCTCCACTCCATCCTTCCATCGAACACACGGAACAGGCCCGTCCTGCATCGGACTGTTCTCAACTCTCTTACTCTCGCCACTTGCTTAGTCTCTGAAATAAATGAGCAATAGTAATTTTATTTTAATCGTGTTGAGGACGTGGTGGCCTAACCTTGCGATCTGATGGTCGCGGGTTCGAATCCCGGTAGCAGTCATGCATAAATGGGTTTTCTCGGTAGAAACAATCTATGCATCCCACGTTCTCGCAACGGTGAAGGAAAACATCGTGAGGAAACCGGCATGTTGAAGAACCTAAAAGTTCGAAAACATGTGTCGAGTGCACGAAAGGAGCCTCTTCGAGGCGCACTTGAAATCCTTTCACCACACTGGTTCGAAGGAACTAGTGACACGATAAGAAGATTATTAATCCAGTTTTAGTCATTTTTTTTGTCTGTCTGTCTCTCGTTATTGTTATTGTTAACATTAAGAGCACTCCCCGATTAGCTGAGAATTTACGGTAGCTCACAACTCGTAAATTGTATAAATATTAGCTAGCACGTAGTTAGGTATACCATAGGTAATAATTTAGGCGATAATAGTAGGATATTATTATTATTAAAATTCTTTATTGCGCAAAAAATTACATTGCACAATGGGCGGGCTTAATGCGTTAGGCATTCTCTCCCAGCCAACCCTTGTAGGGTGGTACAGTATGGTTAGATGGATATAATTGACGACACCGTAGCTTAGTTGGTAGACCCTGCCTACGAAGCTTGGTGTTCCGGGTTCGATCCCCGGCCAGGGCAAATATTTGAGTGAGGAACACAGATGTTTGTTATCGGGTCTTGGATGTTGTGATGTCTTGTATGTGTCCATGCCACCTGCGACACAGGGAATCCTAGTGCAGGGGTGTGAGTGTGTGAATGTTTTTGTTATGTTATGTTAATATCAACAAATTATATAAATATATTTAGTAATAAGTCCGCTTGATTTCTAAACAAAGGTTTTAATTAACTTAACTTTAGTTTAGAACTTTAGTACATATTACTATATTATAAACCAAAGAGTCAACGAACAGAAAACCAAAGTTTAAAACTCTAAAGTTAAGTTAATTAAAACCTTTGTTTAGAAATCAAGCGGATTTATTACTAAATATATTTGTATAATTTGTTGATATTTATGGATTTCCGCAAAGTAACGCCTGAATCAATCAATTATGTTATGTTAATGTTTAATTATGTTACCTTAGGTATAGAACTAAGACTTTACTTAAATATTGTACGTCCGCAATGAATAAACTGTAGTAAGCACCTATACATTCCAACATCTTGTATACCTACACAGTTCTAAACAGTAAAATATTCTTTATATTTATCTTTATCGATGACAATGCATTCTAAATCCTTTTTTGTCAAACCGCTCAACGATCTTGCTGAAAGACAGGTGAGTAAATAAATATTTGTAATAATAATAAGGATATGGCGATTAGATAAGGTATCTATAGTCCCAATAGTTTTATCAACAACAGGGGTTATCCCCAATCAGTTATTCCAGTCACTGAATACACTAGATCTGCCTAAGCACACCTTTACACTACTTCAAAAAGCGGTGATCTTAAATACTTGTAGGATCGTCCGGAAATTCCTGCAAATTGATATATCTACTGACGTGCAACCATCCTGTTGACTTATGGACTGACAATGACATAATGTAGACCAATGACAGCTGTAAAACAAAAGACTCGGACTTGACTCGACAAAAAATATATGGAGCGCGGTGAAAAAATCATGGCATCGAGATAGGGACTTTTGTTATGTGTTTATTGGATTAATATGATTGTATTTCAGCTCTAAGGTGGTATCTAGCACATTAAGTAAGTGAATTCTACAGTCAGAAGTGGGATAAACTCACCGATGTGATCAGGTATGTCGTATTTATGTTTTAATTATCTGATCGGCACAAATATGTTGATTACATATTTTACGCAGAAATTCGATGTTGTGAATACGAAAATCAAATCAGTGTATTCGCTTCAGGATACTCAATATGAATTGGTGCATTTCAAGATAAAATCGAGCTTATCTCACGTCTAGGTATGTGATGTGAGATCCACGAGAAAAAAAATCTCCTACCCAGCTACGCGGATTTGGTGTTGTAATTTACAAGTAAACAACTCTGAAGTATTGCCGATTGATTATGTATCGAACCATAGTTATTCAGGCTCAATTTCTGAAAGTTGTACTTACTTATACCAAGCTAAATATAAATAGCATTGATTTAACATTCACTCAATCAACGCAACCCAAGGTGGCAGAAGGCATGGCTACCATAAATCCTACAAGTTGTTTCCGTGATATATTGGAAATAAAACTACAAACTACTACTACTACTATAATTATCTGCTGCTATCAGTCATACAGTTTGGTTTCTTAAACTGAACTTTATGATTATTAAGGGTACATACTTTGTTAAGCTAATATAAATCAACAGTAGTAAGCCTATTTATCTATCTATCTGAAAATCTTATATTGTATGCGCACTAAGCGGACCTGAATTAAAATTCATAAAACATTAAGCTAAAGATTTACTTAAGTAGAAATGTTTAGGAGGGATATGAACTGTAACTTGTTTCAAAGAGTGCATGAGAAAGTAGACACTCTTAAATTATGTTTACTCACTAAAGCTGCTCACGTTGATAAATAAAATTGTGTTAATACCTACCGACCTGCTAGTGGTCTTCTTAGGTAAAATTGTTTTTATAACTTTGTGGATAATGCAGTAGGCTGTAATATTGTTAATCTAAGATGTTATAATTATTAAGCAAAACGTATATTACAGTTGTTTCTTGTCCGTTTGTTGAATAAATAAAAAAAATAAAGAGACTGCTATAATTAGATACATAAATAATTATGGAAGTTTGGGTGTGGTGTCATAACTACTCCTAATCGTTGTCATAGTATTATATTTATTTAAGAACATCAACGAACACTGGGTTGCTTTGAACCATTACAAATGGCAGTGCAATTATAAATTCAATAAATTATATTACATACACAGTAACAATTTATGATTTATGGGATTAGTCCTATCTGTATGTACATATATGTATGTATCAGGATATAGTGTCCATATCTAAGATGTTGATGAAATTTATTATTATTATTTAATATTTTAAAGAGGTAATTACTTTAAAAGTTGTATTTTGGGGGATTAACAACTAGAACACACATTCTGAAGAAACAGATAGTTTTAAATACACGACAACAACCTGCAACCCGTTTTCAACTTAATGAAAATGCAAATTCAAATTAAAATAAAAACTGAGTACAATGGAGTTAACCTCTATGGAAGTGAAGGCTGCACTATTCGCTTAATGTGTGGTGTGGTAAGACATGTCACTGGTTTGTTATTTACACTACAAAAAAAAAAAATAAAAAAAAATAGCACTACAATTTAATGCTCTTGAAACTATTTCAAAGAGATTTTATACTGATTGTTGCAGTAAGGTTCTTTTAACCTGCTGGTATCAACTCTGCACTGAAGCTGAAATGTATGAGATCGCAGTGAAGTAGAGTTGAAACTCGATAAGTCCTTAAAACTGATTTGAAATCATCCTCGAAGTACTTTTCTATGGTTGAATACCACTCCATCACTGGAACATACTACTTATCTAAATATGTACTCACATATTAATTTAGATATTAAATCTTCACTATTCATTTTATAGATGAGATAAGTTAATGGTTGCCTAGAGGTCACATCGCTTTTAGCGATATGGCCACCATTTTATTGTCCCTCAAATAAATTGTGACTAATTGTTATTTAGTTGTGTGTTGCAATAAAGTAATTAATTACCTATCTATCCTGAAGGTTACCATTTATTTACCTAAATGTATAAACATATTTTCATATAAAGGGTTATTACTGGTTAATTGTGAAGCAGTCTTACACATTCTTCCTTTATTAAAAAAAAGTGTAAAATCGACAAATCGTCGACTACTGGAAGTAGGTTTGTCTGTAAGTTGAACGTTTGGCTGACGAAATTGTAACGGTCGCGGGGAGTCGGCGTATAGAGACGGCTCGAGACTACATAAACGCAAATGCAAACACAATCTAATAAACCTACACCTAGTGGTAATATTGGTGATACTTATTTATAGTTTCATAAAGATTAAAACGATTATCACGGTGGTTTTAACTGAAAATATTATAGTGTTTTCAAGGTGACGAATAAATCGACTACTTAAAAAAAACAAAAAAAAAAAAAAAGATTTTACAAGTTTTCAAGCATTACTAGTATCATGAGCTTATTGCAAGAAGTCATTAACCGACTAATACAAAATTTAGCAAATTTTCAAGAATGTACCTATGTTGGATATCGTCGACTTACTGCAAGAAGTCATTAACCGACTGACACAAAAGTTTGTTAATTTCAATTGAGTTAGTCATTATTTCATTAAACAATGAAACATATACAAAACAAAACATAATTATAAAGTTTAATAATATAAAGTACTATATCTACCAAAGTAGAGAATATAAACGGTTTTTATTTATTATTTCCGATTTGTTATTAAATTAAAATTACTTCCTGGTATTGGTATTGATGCTTATCGATGTATTGTAGTAAGGAACTAACGACATCTACTTACCAAACTCTGCTGTGCTTGTTAAATTGATGTTCATTGTTAGAAATATTGAATTATAAAATATAAAATAATCGGTTAAGGTTTGTTCACACTGCTGGGACTTGTAGTTACTTATTTGCTAAGCATAAATGTCTTGATCGAAAAGTGATTTAATTATACTGATACTATTCAAATATAAATGGCTCATATTAATCAATAATCAAACGAACTTACCTCGTGAAGTTCGATCCTAATTGATTATTAAGCCCAAATACAGTTCACAATATTAAAAGGTATATCGACAACTTGGAACTTAGTTCCTACAGTATAAATACTGTTAGGGTGCTTAGGGTATGACGATCCTTTTTCATAAACTATTTAGTTTTAGTAAATCGGATAATTATATACCTAATTATCAGTAAACTGGATTAATTATGAAAATCCATTAAATCAATGAGTATTTAAACAAGACATAAATATTAACTAGAAATTAATATATAAATAAAATTAATCATCATTAATGAAAAATAGTTTTATGTGTTTCTAAAGTCTAAAGTAATTATATTTATCTGGGAAACTGAACAGAACTATGATACTTGTATAAATTTTAGACGAAATAAAAATAAAACAAAATCCAATTAAGTTTTCATAGATTTAAAAAAATAATACGCATAGGAATGTAACAAAGATGTAACAAAATATTATCGGAAGCCAATACAATGATGACATACGATGATCATCTATGAAATGTAATGTCATTATCATAGCACACATTACAAATTCTGTCGAAATAAAGACAAAAAGAAGCAAAATAACTACCTAATATATATATATATAATAAGTACCTAATTTTAGTAATTTAGGTTTAAACATTATGCGGATATTGCAAATCATTTCTAACTGCGGTTTAAAATCCGCAGAAAAAGATCAAGTAATATGTTGAATAAATCTTATTAATATATTTCTTGAAACGTGAAACAAAGGTATTGAATGCATTTTAATTTGTAATGGCGTAAATGTCGCCATAGCCAGCAAAGCTATGTATATTATGTGTTGCATCGATTATTATAAAATTTAGCTTAATTGGTAACTAACACTATGATACAAGGGTATTAGGTGTGAATACTTGCTGATGAAATAATTATGTTTTCGAATCATACATTAGATCAGTATTTTACAGTATGGTATCAATGAGAGCTTCATAAATAAATTCACACAGTATCTCCACTTGAAGTCGAACGGTATCTAATATCTATCCGTCCTACTCACTGATTAAGTATCCAACCTTGTTTGTTTAAACTTAGTAGGAACCAAAAAAAAAAAAAATAATAATAATGCGTACCAGACGGCTACGTGCTTTAACGTAGGCCGCATCTGTTCAAAGTGCCTTGCGGTAGGACTAAGTTAATGTACTTCAACTACACAAGTCACATCTTGCATGTACTATAAAGATGCTTTAATTAATTGTTGAAGAGACAGATATTATATTTCATGCTTTTCTGAATGCATTCTCAAAGGCTAAATCGTATATTTGTATTATTAATTGTATTAGGATAATTTTGACGAAATGAATTATTATAGTATTACATCGGGAATCCCTGTAATGAATAGTTAGTTATTCAGTTAATACTAAATGAGTAACATTTGCCATATCCATGATATGAATTGATGTGAACAAGAGCCTGTTAATAATTATATCATTTGACTTGTTGATTACTTGAAATCAAGAACATGTTCGAGATACCAAGATCAGTTTCAATAAAAGACTAAGTATGCGCTCATGAGCATGAGCTACCAAGAAATATAATATAAAATTTACCTATTAAATAAAAATAAATGAATAAATAAAAAAATAAAAAAAGTATACATAATTGCAATCAGTTATTATATTAAAATATAAATAACATCAAATGCATATACTGTGTTATAATCTCGGAGAGTAGCACGTGTTATCTGTGAATGATGGTGACGGTTAAGTTAATACCTCTATTTATACTCAAACAATTTTATTACAAAAGCTGCGAGAATTCGGAAGAGTTTCTATCATCATTCAAATTTAAAATTATCCTCATACGATGAATATATTAAATTATTCGGGTTTCCAGTTAAACCTTTTTTATTTAGAAAAACTATACAATACTTGGAGCCTGATAAATCATCGTTATGGTAAAAATGCGTAATTATAAGTGCTGAGGCTGAGACCAATAATAGGTATGAAGAATATAAAATTTCGAGTTTGCAAATGATTAAACGAAGATAATAATAATGCAATTGAATAAAAATGAAAGAAGGCATTTATTTTAATATAAATATTAATAAAAACTAGAATAAAAGCATAACAATGAAGATAGATGAATAGTTTATACTACCTAAAAAAAAAATATACATAAATGATCACTCAAAGGCAAGTATATTTAAATAATGTAGAGACCGAGAAAAGAAACGTATTATAGATTATGTGCCACATGTGTTTACGTAAGCCAATTCTATTTTGACTGGTCGATCATCCATAAGCGTGAGCAGATTGAATGGGACGTTGTGTAAGCACATAGTAGTAGATTCAGATGGTAATAAAATAATACAAAATAAAAGTCAAATATCATAACATTCATCAAAATATAATAAATAATAGGCATAGATCACCAATCAACCTATGACAGAGTATGTAATGTTTATCTGTACAATAACATATTATTTAACAACCAATCAGGCTTGAATTTTGGAAAAGACATGTCATGTCTTAATGGGATGCAGTAAACTGGCAAATACACTACCACCATTATAGTAAGCGATAAGTGGTTACACATCAAAAGACTCACAAATCAGGTCTTTAGATATATGTGTAAATATATATAATATGTATATAAGTGGCGGCAGAAATGCTTGTGGTTGTTACAAATACATATATCATTAATACTTTAACATGAATGATATCTCTTTTGATAATCAGTTTTAGGGTAAACTAATATAATAACAAATAAGAAATTATCACTTTGACCTCACTAAGTATCTTCTCTTAGTAAATTAAACTAAAATAATGAACAATATTATTATAAAAAAAAAAAAAAATTGCGAATGTGCTTCTTTGAGTACTTGAAGTCCGTTCACTGGACTGGTTCGAGGGAGCTAGTGTCACGATAAGAAGAAGATAACATCATCTAACTTTACGATTTATTTATCTAATGTCTACGACTCCTTCGGTAGTGAAGTCGGTCAAAAAATAAACTAGCCGAATATGAATAATTACTGTGACTGATGTCTTGTGGAGAAGGTTAGAATTAAGACATTAATTTCAGTTTTGGTTCCAGATAATCGGAACCGAGTTGTCTCCAAAGCAGATAATGGGAAAATGGTTTCCCTAAAGCACAAAAGTCTAGGACAAACGTTGTCCTTGCAAAGAGTCAGTAATGGATCTCCCTCTAGTGAGTAGGCTAGAAATAGAGTTTTCTAGTGAAGTTCACTTGAGGGGAGAATCCACAAAGAAAGGGAAAAAGGTATCCCTGAAACAAAGTATGGTCTAGAAAGAACGTCTTTCTAGTAAAAAGTATGTGAATGATCTCTCTCTAGTGAGTGGGCTAGAAAGAAAGTCTTTCTAGTGAGAAGCTCACTGGAGAGGAGAGTCAAGTAAAAATAATCAGAAAGAAAGTCTTTCTGTGGAAGAGGAGGCCGAACATCGAGGGAGTGGGCAGTGCCGGCTCAGGGAAGCGGTTATCACCTAAAGGTAGTTGTAGCTGGTGCCTCGAAAAGAACGGCTATCATCATTGCTGGAAAGCTGGTAACAGACAATTTAATTATTTTGCAATGTCATGTATTCTGATTTTTACATTTATGATCTGAACATGTATTTCCTTGCAACTTGTATGTATTTGTGTATGAGGTCATACACAAAACGAATAAATGATGGCCGGAACGTGAAAATTTCAACAAGTATCTGAAGATGAAGCTGGATTCATTTTTTTTCCAGCTCATAAACTAAACCTATACTAGATTTTGGCTCGCTCAGCTTAGTGGCTTCGGGATTGAATAACAAACATTTTTCTATAACATATATTTTGTGTTATTTAGTGAAATTTTCCAAGCTGATTTCCACAACTATTTGTAAGGAGTCTAGACTACGTTCTTTTCCAACTCATAAACTATAGCTATTATTACTGGATTGAATGGATTGATTAACATAAATTCTCCTTATCATTTTGTGTGTTATTTTCGATTTTTCAGTGATATTTTCTTCGATAAATTCTACAACTATTTGTAAATGAGCCTAGACTATGTTCTTTTCCAACTCATAAACTATAGCTATACTTACTGGATTGAATTGATTGTTTGACATAAATTCTTTTATCATCTTTGTGTAATATTTTGGATTATTTAGTGAATTACTTAGTGATTTATTTTATGAACAGTTTCCTCAATTATCTCTAGATGTCGCTGGACTGTTCTGATCCAGCTTGTTAACTATACCTAAAATAAATTGTGACTCAATTGATCGTGTTTGAGAAACAAACATATTTTTAGAATATATTATGTTAGAAAATTTAGATTATTTTTGTATTTAATTTGTTATTTATTACATTTTTGCTTTTCAGAAAACTGGGTTTCGGGAGTTTGAACAACAGGCACCTGTGTATCCATCCGTCTGGTTTTCACGTATTTTCACTCACTATGGTATTGCGTAAGCTCTGGTAACTCAGTGTTAGCCCCGTTTCTCTCTTCTATAAGAGGGTAGGATTAGGGACAATCCTTATTTCAGTATGGCCGCCTGTTGACTTATGGACTGACAATGACATAATGTAGACCAATGACAGCTGTAAAACAAAAGACTCGGACTTGACTCGACAAAAAATATATGGAGCGCGGTGAAAAAATCATGGCATCGAGATAGGGACTTTTGTTATGTGTTTATTGGATTAATATGATTGTATTTCAGCTCTAAGGTGGTATCTAGCACATTAAGTAAGTGAATTCTACAATCTGCCGCGTCAACCAACTCTCCTGAAGTACACTTGGCTTAGGCCCGTGTACCTCAATTTTCCGGCCCATGAGCCGAGTTGATAAGGATCAAAACAAAAATAATAATAATATATTATTATATAATAATAATTTATAATTTAGTAACTTTTTTTTTTTTGTAGATAAACCAATTCGGTTCAGGGGTTTAAGCGCGTGAGATAAAGGTTTGGGGCAAACTTTGAGATCTACATTTACCTCGTTCACAAGCGAAAGCCCGCTGTAGCTCACATGGCAGGTCTAAAAATACTGGTTTGTCGTGCTGAACACGCTCGATGGCCACGCAGTCAGCACCGCCTTCAGGGACGGGTATCTGGGTACGATTCAGCCACTGAAAAGAAATATACACCATGCTAGTGCCAGGGTAGACTGTTCTGAACTACTCGGTCATTTGAGTCTTAAAGTTCCATCAACATCTCTTAGAAATCACAATCTCTTATTTGTTCCACAAGTCAAATCTAAGTACAGGCGTAATTCTTACTTCCCACGTGTGTGCAGTAGTTTCAATACATTGTCGCGAGAAATTGATTTTGACCTTTTCAACACATCCCCTGTTAGTCTCAAGCGTGTTTTAAGCAATAGTTTTTAAGAATCCTAAATTCTAAATTATAAGTGTTTGTCCGTCTACTTCTTTAAAATTATAAATACCTACTTGCTTTTACCTATTTGTGAAAATTTTCAATTGGTCATCTGTATTTATCTTTTTAATCAATCGTGTACCTAGCTGTAAGTTTTCCGAAAAAATAAAAATAAAATAAAATAAAATAAAAATAAAATCACTTGCCTACTCAAAGGTGCATCCAGTAAGTGCTTTTAAATTATAAGAGCAAAATTTAATTCAATCAATTTCAATTTTCTTTATAATATTATGACCGGTTATGTGTTATTTTTAATATGTTACTAACTTAAGAATAAGCCTTATGTACCTACTAACAAAATATGGTGTAATGGAACCAAAATTAAAGGCCCATTTACACGATACCATTTTCTTGTACATACAACGGCAATAATTGAATGCAATACATGACGCGCAATAATTGATCTTCCAGAATTGTATGTAACTGTTTACACGCGACTATTAGTAAAAAAATGGAATGCAATTATTGTATAAAAGTCTTGACATAAAATAATTGCTGATGCCTTTTGTTTACACCAATACAAATATGTTTAGGCGATTATTGCTGACAAGTTTTGACTTGTCTAAACACAGACTTGTATGTGCGTGTACCAGTTTTCAGCGGGTTGCTTCAAGTATTGCACGTTTTTGCGTTGTCAAATTTTCTTTCAAGTGTTGAACGTTGCATGCACTTGCATGTACTGTTTACACCAAGAAAAGTTTTGAAACAAAACTTTTATGACAGATCAAGAATTTCACGTGTTGTTTAGACCATGCAAGTCATTTATTGCTTCAATTTAATTGTATGCAACAGGCAAGAAACTTGCATCGTGTAAATGGGCCTTAACGATTTGAATTGAATTGAATTGAAAAGTTATAATATAATGAACCTCTGTCAATCAACCTTAAACGTGGAAAAATATGGCCAGTTTTAAGTGTGTATTTAGACTATTCATAAAAAAAACATTCATAAATACACATTTAAATAAAATAAAAAAAAACGAGCGAGCCTTGCAGTAGTCGCAGATGTGTAACATCCGACATCTCATTTAAATTTGGAAAGATTCTATTAACTTCATTTTTCTGAGGTTCGTACTATCTGACAGCTAACTTCATGTTACACACTTCCGTTGCATTTCACGAAATCACCGCCACATATTGACAGTAAGCGAGAGAAAAGATGTAACCACAGATACCTACAGATGAACAGATAGATGAACACTTTATTGTACACCAACAAGAACAAAACAGAGTAAAACAATAGAACAAGAAAACAAAGGCCTTAAGGTAGGTAGTACAAGGGGCGGCCTTATCGCTGTAAGCGATCTCTTCCAGGCAACCCTACAGTAAAATCTAGGATGTTACACATCAATAAAAGGACTGGAAGATAACCTGCGAGCTGGAGTGGCAGTGGCATAATCAGTAGTAAATTGATCACGACTGCCCATGACCAAAAGAGTACTACGCAGGGCATTCCTACCTACAGTGTCTTCCAAACGGGAACAGTAATACTGTCTTACCACAGGATACCTGTCAACTCCACTTTCGGCTTCGTTTAGAAGAACGTCGGCCGCGGTCCGCCTCAACTCGACGCCCTGACTCCACCGGTAGCCAGCTGGATCCTCTGCTGAGTCTGCGAGCACCCACCCACAGAGAATCTATTTCTGAGAAATCATACGAATACGAATTATAAAAAGGTTTTAAATAAAAAATATTTTATTACAACTGATACCCACTTTATTTACATCATCAACATCAGCCTATCGCAGTCCACTGCTGGACATAGGCCTCTCCCAATGAGCGCCATCGCGCCCTGTCTTCGGCTTGCCGCATCCACCTTCTGCCCGCAACCTTCCGCAGATCGTCACCCCACCTGGCCGGAGGGCGCCCTACACTACGTTTGCCGATATCTCCACTCAAGAACCCGCCTGCTCCAGCGGTTGTCGGTTCTTCGGCATACATGGCCAGCCCACTGCCACTTCAGCTTGCTAATCCTATGAGCTATGTCGATGACTTTGGTTCTTCGTCGGATAACCTCGTTGCGGATTTTATCCTTCAAAGAGACTCCCAACAAAGCTCGTTCCATAGCTCGCTGAGCAACCTTAAACTGGTGGACTAGCCCTACCGTGAGTGTCCACGTTTCGGCTCCGTATGTCATAACAGGTAGGACGCACTGATTGAAAACTTTAGTTTTCAGGCACTGTGGAATGGACGACGTGAAGACTCGACGTAGCTTGCCAAAAGCGGCCCAGCCCAATTGGATTCTTCTCCTGGCTTCTTTCTCGAAGTTGTTTCTACCTAACTGCAGGGTCTGCCCAAGGTAGACGTATTCTTGAACAACTTCGAGTGGGAAGCCGTTGACGGCAATCGGACCCGGGTTGATATGACTATTGAGCATAACTTTGGTTTTATCCATGTTCATCCGGAGTCCAATTTGTTGAGAAGAATCAGCTAGGCCATCCAACATTTCCTGTAGCTCCTGCAGCGATTCCGCCATTAGGACTATGTCATCAGCGAATCGTAAGTGTGAGATGTACTCGCCATTGATGTTTATGCCCATCTTTTTCCAGTCCAGCGTCTTAAACAGATCCTCCAATGCGTTAGTAAACAGTTTTGGGGATATTACATCCCCCCCCCATATAAATCATACGAATACGAATTATATAAAGGTAGGTACGTTTGATATAAAAAATATTTTATTACAACTGATACCCACTTTATTTACATCATCATCATCAGCCTATCGCAGTCCACTTCCGGACATAGGCCTCTCCCAATGAGCGCCATCGCGCCCTGTCTTCGGCTTGCCGCATCCACCTTCTGCCCGCAACCTTCCGCAGATCGTCACCCCACCTGGCCGGAGGGCGTCCTACACTACGTTTGCCGATTCGCGGTCTCCACTCAAGAACTCGTTTACCCCAGCGGTTATCGGTTCTTCGGCAGATATGGCAGCCCACTGCCACTCCAGCTTGCTAATTATCTGAGCTATGTCGGTAACCTTGGTCCTCTGTCGGATAACCTCATTACGGATCATGTCCTTCAGAGAGACGCCGAGTATAGCCCGTTCCATAGCTCGCTGAGCGATTTGAAACTGGTGGACTAGCCGTAGACACTTTATTTACGATGCAAATAAACACATTTCATGTCGTACAGTCAATTCTTTGTCATCATGGTGTAAACTCTTGTTTTTCTGAATTGTTGCCTAATTCGGATTTGAATCCCAATTCCATACAAAATGTTTCGGACAAATACTCAAAAAGTACGCCGTATTATAGTAATTTCTTCACTTTATTCGTTTCGTCCATGTTTTTCGATTTCGTCAACAAAAAAAGTGAAAGGTTTCATACTTTAATTTAGATTTTATACGTGTTTTAAGTTAGTTGGGTTAATTTTAAAACACGTATAAATTCGGATTTGAGGATTAGCCTTAAGGCATAGGTATATGTACATATTTTACATGTCGTCCTATCAGGATAAACTGTTGTTTCTGACTAAAATTCAAGACCTTTATTTATACAATTTTTATCAATAAATACCTACCGTTTATACTTTTTGATGAACGTATTTAAAATTCTAGATGCTTTGTTAGTATGACCTGTACTTTTATACAATATCGATTAAAATTATGAAAAAGTTCTTCAATAAATTTTAAACTTACCAAACTGTGATTCAGACAATGCTTCCGCCAAAAAATCCGCCTTTTCTTTCGTATCCAGAACAGCTAAAGATCCATTATGGTGCCCTCTAGAAATACATAAAGAAAATAAGAATAAACAGAGACTAAACGTTTTTCGAAAAAACGTATTTCAATAATAAGTCTTTTGAAAACCCGTATTTTGACCAAACATCTATCGAAAAAACGTATTTTTTTTTTCATTCTTTATTCTTTCCAAGAATAAATGTTTAGTGATGACAAATTGAAAAGTGCCTAATTTAGGGGAATTTCACAAGGAGTCAGGGAAAAATCAAAATCAGAAGGTGGCAACATTGGTGTCCAGCTGTGGACATCTACTGACTGGATTCCAGTCAGTGTATAGGCTGACATGCTAAGACCTGAGCAGATCTTACCCGCACAGTATCTTAGCGTTCTCCCAGGAGACTGGTAAGTTCTGTACAATGTACTCTTTCCTCCCTTGAACGAAAGACTCCCATTGATCTGTGAACGCCTGTGGCACTAGAAATTCATAAAACATGCAAAAATAGTTAAAATTTATATTTTTTACTAGCTGGTGCCCGCGACTTCGTCTGCGCCGGTATCTTTATAAATTGTAACCTATGTGTTATTCTGATGTATAAGCTATATTATTGTAAAGTTTCATTAAAATCCATTCAGTAGTTTTTACGTGAAAGAGGAACAAATATCCATCCATCCATCCATCCATCGTTACAAACTTTCGCGTTTATAATATTAGTAGGAAGGATTAGTTGGATAGTAGGATATGAAGGTAAGTATTTAAAATGTATATAAAATGGCCGGGCTTATTCCCAAAATCCTCACTAGTGAGGATTTCGGGGATTGACTTTCGTTCCGAAGGTCGTGGATTCGAACACCAATAGATTTATCTGTTCGAAAAAATCTATGTGTGCATTTAAACATGTGCTTAACGGTGAAGGAAAACATCGTGAGGAAACCGGCATGTCATAGAACCTAAAAAGTTCCATAAACATTGAGCCTCTTCAATGCGCAATTGAAATCCTTTCACCACACTGGTTCGAAAGAACTAGTGACATGATAAGAAGATAAACGCTAGTATGAAACCACACTTAACTGCGTTTTAATTGTTGCGGATGAGACGTACTAAATTTTGAATCGTAGAACTATACAATCTTGCAAACAAAGAAGTATCCACTTCAAAACTTACTTACCCCTGTATTGTTCATTGTAACTTGCTTTGCAAGTGCTAAAAAACACCACTAATATAATTTTCAGTAACCACATCTTTCTTCTATGCCCTTTGCGATACTAGTAATTATGAAAATGACAAATTGCTTACTCATTTATAAACGTGTAAAATAGTACAGTCAATTACAAAAGTGAAGTATCTAATCGACCAATATTTTCAAAGAAAGATGGCGTCGGTCGTATAGGTATACGACGCCATCTTTCTTTGAAAATATTTGTCGATTATAAATTCACTTTTATAATTGACTGTACTATTTTACACGTTTGAATTGGATACTTCTTTGTTTACAAGATTGTATAGGTCTACGATTCAAAATTTAGTACGTCACATCCGCAACAATTAAAACGCAGTTAATTTGATTTCTGATACAAAAGTTAAGTGTGGTTTCATTACAAAAAAATAATTAAATGGGCAATGCAGACGGGGTACTACGTTGCATCTGTGCAGTCAGAATTTTGAATTTCTACAAAATGGCAGAGTGACAGCGGCGTGAGTGCGGCGCTAGAGCCGAGCTTTTGCGAGCTGGCTCGAGCTAGGTACCCGGGTTTGCCAAACGTTCAACGACGATTTTCACAAGGCCATAGAAAAACGTCTAACGGTAACAGTATGTCAAATTTTTATCATATTTATAAAAAAATTGGTTGTCTATAAAGTTGGTTTACGGACGATAGTTTAAAGTGACTACCAGCGTAATGGGACGATGAGCGTTACCGGACAATGACGTCAACGTCTTCGTGCATGCAGCCGGCGTTCATCGATTTATTAGACGTAGTCGCGTCAAAAAAAATACTATTCATTATTTTAAATGTTACAAAGCTTTTGTAAGTACATTTGTTAATAAGTGTACTTTAGAATTACTCACCTTAGTGTTATAGTTCATAGGTATTTTGTTATATAAACATTATTTTCTATAAACAAAATTATTAAGTATTCCCACGCTCTATGAAATACATATTCGTATTATATTACAGACATTTTTCCATTCCATTGTTCCTCATTCCAATTTTTCCACGAGTAGATGAAGTCGAAGAAACCTTAATAACCTACATTACTAATCTAGACGTGCCTAAATAATAGGCACAAAAAATATATGGAAAACTATTTGAATCGCCGTAACTAACTAACACAGCTGTTTATTACTTTTACAAATGCGCGGCGAGTGCGTAGCCAAGTTCTAAAAAATCATAAATTTGTATTTTGCATGTACGTAAACTGATCTGAATCGTTATTACAAGCGTTTTTTTTTAAATTGGAAACTTTTATAATTTTTTGCTTTAGGCGCAATAAGCAGAATATTTCGTGGGGAGTGAATTGAACTGGGCTACAGCTACAGGGCTACGCTCGAATGTAAAGCGTCGATGACACACAGCTAGTTTACACGCTACTAGCGGTCGAGTTGAAAAGGCGCGAGTGAGCGAGTTAGCTTTTGGGATGGATTGTCAACAAGCAGATTGTAAAAAAGCCGATGACACTGGACGATTTGACAAGCTCGTCAACAAGTGAACTCGCTTGCTTGTAGCGTGTTTGCTTGTAGCTTGCTGTGTGTCATCGAAACTTAACAATACATCGGGTAAAGTCGGATGGTATAATATTACTAAGTGAAGATGGTAATGTGTTAACTGTATTTTCTTTTACCTGAACGACATCAAATAATGGCAGCGTTACATTATAATACTTCAAAATAAAGTGCCTGTATTATTGAAGCTATGACCGTAACAAAATGTATTTTTGAATTAACATCCTTTCTACAGTCATGTCAATTTACTAACTGTCAAACTTTGAAAAATAACTTTCGTATTAATAACATCGCCTTTCAAAGAAGTTTTTACTTCTGTCATGTAATCCTAAGCTCACTACTTTTTTTTAATGGTAATGCCTAGATCACACGTACAGAGTACTCGGCCGAGACAGTAAAATGTTACTCGGCTGAGACAGTGAAAGCTTACGTCACTCGCTCAGCCGAGCACTCGGCGCTCTGTGTATACGTACCGAGTACTCGGCCAAGAGCACTGTGTTGGAGTACTCGGTACGTGTGATCTAGGCATAAGAGATCGCTGATGAGACGCTACACATGACTTTCACATAATAATATATGCCGGTGCAACACTGCTATTAGTGCTCGTCCACTTTGAGATAGATAATGGTCTGTCTCGAAAGCCCAGTAACTTCAAGAACTTGCCCTAAACTGTAACTTTCGATGTTTTTGGTAGGATTTCAATATCTTGATTTAAGTACCTTGAATCAAGTCGTTCACCTTGAGTCGTGCCTTAAGTCAGCTAATGGTAGCCTTCCAATTTTTGACGACCGCGACACACGAACACAGCCTGGTCGCGCGACCCACTGCTTTGCACTTACTATCGGATGTAATGCAAGCGACCGCGTCGCGCGATTCGCGATTCGCGCATACATATCCGGGTCGCGTGTCGCGGGTACCGGTCGCGGTCGCGGGTCGTAGTCGCCGGTCGCGGTCGCCGGTCGCGGTCGCCGGTCGTGGTCGCCAACATAAGAAAGCCACCTTAATCGCTACTATGAACTCTATTCAAATGTTTATAACAACACGAATGATAATAGTCTACCTAATATAATAAATAATGCAAAAGCTGTTGGTTCTCTAATAATAAAAAAAAATTGCGTAGGCCAATTAGGCCAAAATAAGTATTAGAGTATAGAATCATAATTAATTACAATGAAATCGCGTCAAAAAAGTTGGCAAATTTTAGCCAACTACATTTTGGTCCTAGGCTAATTTTCACCAGGGCTAGAATAATACTTATTACAAGTTAAAATAGGCTTTTTCATTGATAATAAAACTAACTTAATCGTTTTTTTTAAGTACTTATAGGTAATATACCTAGTTATTTATTTAAATAAGTTTTTATAGAAAAAGTTAATAAGATATATTTTCAAAAGCGCCGCCAAGTGGAAGGATTTGGGGGAGACCTTTGCCCTACAATGGGACACCACACTTCGAGAATCCAACAAAAGGAGGGGTTAACGGATGGCGAACCCCTCTGCCGGCCATATAACCTTCTTGGCCATTCACGTTAAATAAAACTATATGCTGTATTTGATAACTGTGTGCATATTTTAAGATGGTGTGCGAGATTATTATAGTGTGCGTTTACATGAATAAGATTTGTTAGGCGCGTGTGCAATGCGTGTTTACCTCGTCCCCCGTCAAAAAAGGAGGACGTGGTGGCCGAGAGGATGAGGACCTTACCTTGCGATCTGATGGTCGCGGGTTCGAAACCCGGTAGCAGTCATGCGAAAATGGGTTTTTTCGGTCAAAAAAATCTATGTATGCATCCCACGTTTTCGCAACGGTGAAGGAAAACATCGTGAGGAAACCGGCATGCGGCATGTCGTAGAACCTAAAAGTTCGAAAACATGTGTCGAGTGCACGAAACGGCTCCCTCTTCGAGGCGCATTTGAAATCCTTTCACCACACTGGTTCGAAAATACTAGTGACACGATAAGAAGAAAAATGGCAGAAAATTATGTTAGCAGATTCTAACGTATAACCCCTCCTTTTGCTGAATTCTCGAAGGACACCACAGATTAAACAAAAAAATACACTGCCTATCCTGTGCAGGAAAAAAGCCTCGTCGAGGCGCACTTGAAATAAATACCTTCTCAGATGTAATGATTGCGGAATAAATTCAAAATTCTAATAAATGTGACTGAATCAGTGAACGCAGATAAAACATGGAATAATTCCTTCAAAGAAACTCGGCTGGAATCTCAAACCAAAAACACGAATGAACTTCACGCGTTGTCCTTCCTACTCGGGCCTTCCCCAAACTCGGTCACTGTCTATGGTAATAATTAAGAGTCGACCTTATTGTGTACGAGATTGGGTTGATTTTGCTGTGTCAACGTCAGGACTCTTATGACGTTTAGTGTATGAAACGCAGATTTCGTCACACGCCCCCTGGATGATTTATCCGTAAGGTGCAATGCAAAAAATTGTCAGTAGTTTGATACTGTATTTAATGTTAAATAATTCTCCACAAATAACTTCTTATGGTTCTTTACTCATCATTACCATCATTAGTCGAGTCTTTTTACAAATTACTCGAATACGGCGAAGCAAAAGGAGGGTTATGATTTGTACGTTCATCTGTTCTCTCATATTTTCCAAACTACTTATCATAATTTGACAAATGAGGTATCGTTAGAAGCGTCTTGTTTGTCCTCTGCTTATAGACTATGTGACGTTTCACTAAAATCTGCATTCCACTGCTGGATGTAAACCTCTTTATATGTGCGCCATTGCGCCCTGTCTTTGGCTTGCCGCATCCTGCATTATGCATAACGCCATCCCCATAAAAATCGGGTAGGTAGGTACCCACTAAACATTATTCGAGTCGGAATCATCAAGTATTGCGTAGAAAAAGCATGGCTACATTCGGCATAGCACCGTCCCCATAGAAAATGTATAGGAATAACTTTCATCAAAAAAACATGAATATAGGCGATTAAACGAGGTAATTACAAATAAAAGCTTATCCCAACACTCTTGTGATGTAAATCGAACCGACTGACACACCATTTTACGGCACACGATGGCATTTTTGGTGTCTGTAAAAATAATTTCACGCGAACGTCGCCATTGCCGGCTGCGGGCAAACTAAACTCGTGCGCGGCTCAATACGTAAGCCCCACCTACCCCGGCTCGATTATCGTTGAAGTATTTTTGGGCGCTAGGACCAATTCTATGTTTTTTTCCTTCACTGGACTGAATACTTTATCGCGTTTTCCATATTACTGGTTATGCTTCCACACTTTATATTTGCATGGTCATATAACATAACTTTAATCGTAGAGCTAAAGAATGAGTAATATTATGTGGTAGAGCGTTTTAATACTTTATAGAGCCACTTCTTGTTGGCGTGTTGTAGAATAATGTTGTGTGTTGTGTTGTTGATGTTTTTGGTATCAAGTGTGGTGAGTTTAGATTTGATAAATAGGGGAATAATAGTTCTGTCTGTCACCCTATTACCTACTGAAGGGGACAAAAATAAAAATGTTTGATTTGTCGGATCGATTGGGAAAAAAATCTATTTGTCCCCCTTTTAGTGTTGACAAAAGGACTTTTTTTCCCAATCAAGCAGAGAAAACAGGGCATTTGCAAGCGATTTCAAAAAAGGAGTAGGTTATCAATTCGGTTAAATGGTTTTTTTTATAATGTTTGTTACCTCAGTTCTTTGTTGTTTACAAACCGATTTCTTTGAGAGATTTATTTGTTTGAGAGAATATACTTTCAGATTGGTCCCATAGAAATTTTATCAAAATCGGTTCAGTAGTTTAGGGTTCAAATCAGAAAAACTGAAAAAAAATCGTTAATTAAGAACAAAATATATTATATTACTATAATTAAAAAAGTTATTTCTGTTCCTCCGTCAGTAATAAAGAATAATGCGTAATAATACAGTTACAGAATGTAATATAATATAATATATATACTTATAATACAGATATACTATAAGTAATAATAAAGAATAATAAGTACAGTTAAATAATACAGACATAAAACTTTTTAAACATAGGTTGATGAACCCTTACTTAGGACAGTCGCAAACGACCCACCGACCACGGTGACCGGTCTTTTTTTTTTTTTTTTCTTTCGAAGAACCTAAGTTCTTCGGTTTTGGCTTCACATCAAAGGTATATAGCCAGTGTCAAGTAATTGGAGAGATTATTTTGTCATAAGTCAGAGTCGATAAGTCAAGTCATGCCCCTGTAAAGTAGTGGTAGTTGCGACGTTACTAGAGGCTTCTATGGATTTTTGGAGGCAACACTAAAAGTCACGTTTTACAGCATTACACTATTCACCAACACTCATACACGTTCACGAGCACTTAATGGATAAAAAACCACCGTTTTTACACTTAAACACTCTAAGTTATACAAGTTTTGTCAATTAATTTAATGCCGCCAATGTGCCATTTTTCATGTTCCCGTCAAAACTCCGGTGACCGGTCGGTGGCCAGCAACATCGGCACCGGCAACTGCTTATGCGTATTTTTTTTCTGGTGATAATGAAATGCGGTGTATCCCGGCCACCGGTTGCTGTGGTTGGTGTCTCGTTTGCGGCGACCGTATGTTTCTATTGTTTCAGCTGTGTGACAGCAAAGATGGTGGCAAAGCACCAAGAATACCGCTCAATGATGGTAACTCCATGCCTACTATCGGACTCGGAACCTTCTTGGGGTTTGACGAGGTGAGACGCCATTTTTACTCGATTTAATTTAATTTGGGTTATATGTTTTTTTATATAATTTTGATTCAATTTCAAATCAATATTTTAAATTTTTCCTACGGGTGGACGATAACGGCTGATAAATGTAATAATAAAAGTAGTCTTATCGAAATCATTCGCCGGGCTTTTACCACCGCCAATGTGCCAGCCGTTCTCGAGCCGAACGGTCTAAGTCGTGACGATGGTAAGCGGCCTGACGGTATGACGCTTATCCCATGGAGAATGGGCAGGCCCTTGATGTGGGACGCTACATGCGTAGACACTTTGGCACCTTCTCATTTGCCAGGGACGCAAGTTAGGGCTGGTGCGGCGGCAAACTCTGCTGAAGATCTCAAGCGGCGTAAATATGTAGGTCTTGATAGGTCGTACATGTTTGAGCCCTTTGGGGTCGAGACCCTAGGTCCATGGGGACTGGGAGCCTTCCGCGTTTTTAAAATTTTGTCAGAGCGTCTGGTCGAAGCGACGCGTGATCAGAGGGCTGGCAGCTATCTGGGCCAAAGAATAAGCCTTGCTATACAAAGAGGCAATGCAGCCAGTATCCTCGGCACGCTGCCATCGGGTATCGAGTTGGAGCAGTTGAGCTACCTATAGATCGTTTGCAACGGTCTATGGGTGGCCCAATTGTTTCCTTTTGTAAATTTTGTAATATAGATTGTAGTAGTTAGCTTATGCTGTAATAAGTTGATAAATAAATAATAATTTCAATTTGTGATTATTATGACACCTCCACCGAAATATTATTTTGAGTTCAGTAGTCTTTTATATTAATGTTTATCCAGCATCAAGAGGACCTTTTTTGACTCTGACTGTACAAAAACATAAATTAAAAGTAACTCGGTTCGGGGGAGTCACTGAAAGGAAATAATATTTATTTTGAAATTCAGTGACTCCCCCATTCGTGCGAGATTACTTCGTGGGAGACGCAGAACCAGTATATATATGTTTATTGTAATTTTAACTTACAGAATGGACAAAAAGAAGTTCTAGAGCGAGAAGTAGAAGATCCTGTCACTTGGGCGTTGGATGCTGGATACAGGTTAGTTAGTACCTAACCTACCTAGGTCTTCTTCTTAGTGTCATTAGTTCTTTCGAACCAGTGTGGTGAAAGGATTTCAAGTGCGCCTCGAAGAGGCTCCTTTCGTGCTCGACATATGTTTTTGAACTTTTAAGTTCTACGACATGCCGGTTTCCTCACGATGTTTTCCTTCACCGTTGAGATGCATACATAGATTTTTTCGACCGAAAAAACCCATTTACGCATGACTGCCAACGGGATTCGAACCCGCGACCATCAGATCGCAAGGTAAGGGCCTCATCCACTCGGCCACCACGTCCTACCTAGGTATCTAATAACAATATGTATCTATTCCACTGCTTGAAAGATAAAAAAAAACTCTAGGTACAGTTTTCATAATATAATAAATGGCTTGTTCTCATTTGCATCTGAGGGTACCTAATATAGTTCTCGAAAAAAAAAATTTATAATATTGATTCTCATCAGATGCAAAAATGATTGTTCTAAAACATGTTTTAAGGCACATACAATTCTCTCAAATAAATTCAAAATTATTTAGATACCTACAAAAGTAAATACACTTCTAACTTCTTCAATCTTTATTACAAAATGTACAAATTAAGGCTTTCATCCCGGGAGTCTCGGTCTCGAAAATTTCGAGAGTCTCGACGATTTTTCGTTATTTTCGAGACTCGAGACTGGATGGTTTCGGTACCGGGAATAACGAGACTTTCGATACTTATAAAAATCTTAACAATATTCAGTGTAGATAGCCCTTAGTATAATCTAAAACAAGGATACGACATAGTGGTATAGTCTTATGACTATAGTTTACCAAAAAGGGCAATTAAAAAAAAAAGTAATATGTGTGGAATGAATGTAAATGTAAATGGACTCCCTTTTCCGCACTTGGACTCCTGTTGATCCTTTGTGCGTCGGATTTCCTGACTAATAGTTTAGCCAGCCTAACTCCGCCCAGAAGCAGAGAAGTTTCCTGGGTTCTTCGCAGGCTTTGCGGAGTGACCTCGGGTTTTTGAGGATTTCCTCTCGTTGCTTTGCCACTCCCACGCATTCCAGGATTACGTGGGCGAGCGTTTCCTCCTCGGTCAAGCAGCCTCTACAGAGTGGGCTGTCTGTGTTTCCAATGTTGTGCAGATGTTTGTTAAGCAGGCAATGTCCTGTGATAGTACCCACAATGATTCTTAAATCTGGTCGTTTCAAACTAAGTAAACGTCTAGTTAGACGTGGTGCAAGTTGCGGAAAGGCCATTCTTGATTGTTTGCACTTCTTGGTTTGCCGCCAGCGCTCACTGTGCTGTGTCTTTGTACGTTTGCGTATCCACGCTCGCAATTGAGAAAAGGGTTGTGGTAGGAAGGGAGATGGCCCTTCCCTTCCAGTCTCAGATCCTTTTCTAGCCAACTCGTCTGCGGCGTCATTCCCTAATGAGTTACTGTGCCCCTTAATCCCTGGAGTGTTATTCGGTTGGCTTGGGTTATTCTCTCCAGTGCTCGGTGGCATTCGTTAACGAGCATTGAGTCGCAAGTATTGCTATCTAGTGCTTTTAGTATAGCGGTTAGAATTCGTATATTTTGATTTTCGATTTTCCTCCGAAGTATGGTGTTTGCTGACTCGGTGATCGCTACACATTCGCATTGGAATATGGAGCTGTATGCACAGCCCGAGAGTCATTGATATGTTCATGTTGTAATCAAATGAAAGGCCCCTGTACCTTTGTTGGTTTGTGTGTGTATGTGTGGAATGAGGAACCATTTAGAAGAAAAACGCAAATTTTGATAAATCAGGAACATCGGACATCACCGAACATCATCAAATACTGGATTGTAAAGTTAAACTGTGATGTGTTCGCTAATACGCCATAAAATGTCTAAATGCCATTCCTATGAGTGTGCCTTTATGTACTATTAAATTAGTCTCGAAAGTCTCGTTTTTCCCGGGAATTTCGAGACCGCATCGAGTCTCGATTTTTTTTTCCCGGGACTCAGAAAGTCATCGAGACTGAAAGCCCTAGTACAAATGGAACCAATTGGGCCACCCATAAGTATGACCCATAGACCGTTGCAAAGGATTTATAAGTAGCTCATCTGCTCCTTATACACAAAATAAATTATTTAGCGCTAAATTTATTGTCATTTTCAGAATGATAGACACAGCTTCTGCTTATCATAATGAAGAACAAGTCGGAAATGCTATTAAGTCATCCTCAGTGCCTAGGAAAGACATATTTTTGGTAACAAAGGTAAGTACTTATCTTAATATTTACATGTATTTTAAAAAAAACTATTGTTCAAGTCAAATATAATAAACAACAAACAAACAAACATTCACACACTCACACCCCTGCACTAGGATTCCCTGTGTCGCAGGTGGCATGGACACATACAACACATCACAACATCCAAGACCCGAGAACAAACATTTGTATTCGTCACAAATATTTGCCCCGGCCGGGGATCGAACCCGGAACACCAAGCTTCGTAGGCAGGGTCACTACCAACTAAGCCACGGTGTCGTCACATTACATTTACAGTACATTCAAAGGAAAAAGTATAAGGAATAAAACTCTTTGAAAAAATATTTATTTTTAATAAAAAAATCTAATTATAAATTATTAAAAGATAAAATGTCTTATAGCTCTTTGATTAACTTAACTAAATTATAATATCTACAGGTATTTAAAATGTTCCCAAAAAATATAGACATGCATATTTTGCTTTTCTGTTTCTTTTGAAGTCGGTTGGCTATTTTTGTTTTAAAGTTCTTGTAGTGTATACTGTTTTTGTAGGTACTTCCTTATCCTATCCTATCCTATCTTGATTATGTTATCAATGCGATTTTTTTAAGGGAGGATGTGTTCGAGACAGCGACTCAGGCAGGACACGGCGAACACTATGGGGGCGTCCACGTAGCACCGGAGTGGACTGTTGCACAAAATCGATGATGCACTACGTGGATACTACCGTTTCCTAACCTTGCCTCGAATAGTTTGCTGGGATTGATGTCCCGCGAGTCAAAGAACACAAAACAAATAAAACAACTGATTGTCACACACTTAACAGATGAACGACGCCACCAGTACCACACGATAGATTTTTAAACACAAACTGACACACGCGAATCGAAGATAGAGTAGAACTCTATGATAAACGAATGATCGATACGCGCGAATGAATCTATCGGTGCTCGATGTTAACTTTACGGATGACGGATATGAACTATGCGAATGACGGAGATGAACTGTGCGAATGATGGAGATGAACTGTCTGCGAATGATGGAAACGAAGTGTCTGCTCTAAACTGCACAGATGATGGGCATGAACTGTCTGCGAATGATGGAAACGAACTGTCTGCTCTAAACTGCACAGATGATGGGCATGAACTGTCTGCGAATGATGGAAACGAACTGTCTGCTCTAAACTGCACAGATGATGGGCATGAACTGTCTGCGAATGATGGAAACGAACTGACGCCGCCCCTCTACAATCGTCCTTTTATACTAAGCTGTGCGTCTTGAGTGCGCGGATACCGTTATGACGCCGCTTGGACGCTAAGGGCAGCGTTCCTTACTTGTGGTGTTTTGTCTGGTGACGTCGGAACTTCTCAAAACTTTATTCACATTATCTCGTAAGCCTAGTTACACAATTGACACTATTTACCTTTATAGGCTTACAAAGATACAGGTACCTAAAATTCAATTAACACTAAACTATCTGAACTTAACTTAGGTACCTATGTAACACAATTAATTTACACAGCACAAACACATAATAAATTTAACTCTTATTCTAATATATCGAAAATACTATGTTAGGGACGCTATAGGTACTGTTTTCTATTAACCTAACGGTCGCACGTTTCTGAAGGATTCCCACGATTTCTCTCTGGCTTGTTACGATGCGAAATATCTTAATGGTTATGGTGTTACAGCTCTATTCATTTAAATCTATTTGTTTGAACACTATTTTACTACACAAACAATAACCATTTAAATAAAAATGTTAAGAATTGTTAAGACTATGTTGTTGGGCAAGCACACCAATAAACATTAACTTAAAACTCAAAGATGTATGCCGACACAATGAGAGACTAAATAATAAAGAATTGTACAAACGAAATCCTACAACAATGCTATTGTTTCGAAGTTCTACCTATGAATGAAAGCTATCCCTAACTGTATATGTTTATTTCTACGATATTAGTTTAATTCTATCCGAAATCGTTACAACCATAATTAATCCAATTTTATGGTATAGTCGTCCGGAACATCCTCCCGCCGTTCAGTGACGCCCGTCGCTGGAACTCTCGTGGTGAAGGACGACTGGCTCGACGTCGGCAGTGGCAGGACTCGCTGTAGTGCTCGGTGATTGCGGGCTCGTTACCATGGTGACTGCTATACCGTTGTCGAAATCGCGGGCATCGAGGATCAAGCGGTGGTCGCAGGCGACTTGCAGTGATTTTACGACCACGCTTGCTGTTACGGCGCCTCGCCGCGCGTTGCCGGCATGTTGCGTAGCGTTGTAAGTCACAACGCGCGAAGATAGTGAGGCACTGGGTTACACGGCGCACTAAGACTGCTCGGAGCCGAAGTTTGATGGACGCCAGAGTACACGGCGCGTGCGGTGTAGCGATACGCAGCCCGCAAAGACGTGGCGGCGGACTGCGCGACAGCGCTAGGTTGCGCAAAACGGGACGAAGGCGTGGGCACGGCGCGTGTCTTGGAGGCGCTGTAGTCATGCGCAACACACAAGGTCGTGGCGGTTGCCTGCGTGACATTGCTTCAGTATACGGTGCGTGATGATGGCGCTGGCGTGGCGAATTTTGCAGACGCGGCGTGGTGTTGCGCAGCCCAAAGGGTCGTGGCGGTGGCTTACGCGACTCTGTTTCTGTGCACGGAGCGTGATGTTGGCATGGCGCGTATCGAGGTACTGACGTTGCGATGCGTGGCTTACAAGAACTCGGCGGTAGCTTACGCATCTCCGCTGCGGCGCACGGTGCAGGACGTCGGCGTGGCGTACATCGAGTGAACGGTACAGCAATGCGCAGACTACAAAGGCGTGGCGATAGACTGCGTGAATCTCGAAATTTACTCGATGACGTGACAAGGGACTTTGAGAAACGTCGGCGTCGTTCCTGTTTCGTTTTCTTTTCTCGCAGGCTTACTTTATTTTTCACTTGGACAGCAACAGATGACGTGAGGCATATTTTCTCTAAGTGATGCTGCTGTCGTTCAACTGCCTTTCGAGTTATTTCGTCAACTCGCGGTGCGTTTGTTTTCATTTCTTCTTCGGGTCCGTTACCTAATGTTCCGTTAATTTCAAACGGTACCCGTTCAACTATCTTCATTGTTCTATTTACCTGAATATCTTGATGAGCTTTAGTGGAATTTAAACTTTTATCTGTATTCTGGGTGTACACCGCTATAGCTCCCGCTGGTTCGAGAGTATTCAGGTATTCAGGTTGACCACTAGGTCCACGATTCACGAAGCTACTTTGTTTGCGTTCTTCGTTCCCAACCGGCGCGCTATTGTTGCAGATAGGAACATAAACACCATTTTCCGAAGTGTTCACTATTAGGGAGCTATTATTCATACTTGCCGCTATCATTCCATTGGCCCCGTTGGTTGCTGGCCGTCCCTGTTCTATTGTTTCTATTATACCCGGGACCGCAACTCGTGGGATTTCAACCAATGGCATCGGCATAGCTCCCATTCTCTTCGGAAACTGACAACACTCAGCCTGACCCGCCGGTGGAATGGCTTGCGACGTCCTCTCTGCGAGGACGGAGTTCATTTCCATCACCCTTAGTGATGTTTTTGATTGTTCTTGAAACATTTCTCTGGCGATTTCCTGCTCTATGCGTGCAACGCGTGCGTTTGCCTCTGCTACAGCTGTTTTAAGTTGTGCCCGCATATATTCTGCCTTGGCTACTTGAAGTTTATCCCGTCGACTTGACTTTTTTGTCTCTCGCGATGATTCTTCATTTCTTGTTTGTATCGTAGTACCCAGTGATGTTATCACTGACGCGAAGCACTGTGGCGCGTAGAGTTCAGCGGAATACGCGGACGCGAGTTGCGCGGCGGGCGCAACGTATGTTTGTGCGATCGAATACGGAAGCTGTGATACGGTCACAGGCGCGGAGCACAAAGGCACGGAATATGTGAACACGGCACTGGAATGCGACGGCGCATTCATTATCACCATCTTCAGCTGCTTCTTCTTATTTCTTTGTCCCACGAAACATAAATCCGGCTTACGAAGGACCAGATATTCGAGACAGCGACTCAGGCAGGACACGGCGAACACTATGGGGACGTCCACGTAGCACCGGAGTGGACTGTTGCACAAAATCGATGATGCACTACGTGGATACTACCGTTTCCTAACCTTGCCTCGAATAGTTTGCTGGGATTGATGTCCCGCGAGTCAAAGAACACAAAACAAATAAAACAACTGATTGTCACACACTTAACAGATGAACGACGCCACCAGTACCACACGATAGATTTTTAAACACAAACTGACACACGCGAATCGAAGATAGAGTAGAACTCTATGATAAACGAATGATCGATACGCGCGAATGAATCTATCGGTGCTCGATGTTAACTTTACGGATGACGGATATGAACTATGCGAATGACGGAGATGAACTGTGCGAATGATGGAGATGAACTGTCTGCGAATGATGGAAACGAAGTGTCTGCTCTAAACTGCACAGATGATGGGCATGAACTGTCTGCGAATGATGGAAACGAACTGTCTGCTCTAAACTGCACAGATGATGGGCATGAACTGTCTGCGAATGATGGAAACGAACTGTCTGCTCTAAACTGCACAGATGATGGGCATGAACTGTCTGCGAATGATGGAAACGAACTGACGCCGCCCCTCTACAATCGTCCTTTTATACTAAGCTGTGCGTCTTGAGTGCGCGGATACCGTTATGACGCCGCTTGGACGCTAAGGGCAGCGTTCCTTACTTGTGGTGTTTTGTCTGGTGACGTCGGAACTTCTCAAAACTTTATTCACATTATCTCGTAAGCCTAGTTACACAATTGACACTATTTACCTTTATAGGCTTACAAAGATACAGGTACCTAAAATTCAATTAACACTAAACTATCTGAACTTAACTTAGGTACCTATGTAACACAATTAATTTACACAGCACAAACACATAATAAATTTAACTCTTATTCTAATATATCGAAAATACTATGTTAGGGACGCTATAGGTACTGTTTTCTATTAACCTAACGGTCGCACGTTTCTGAAGGATTCCCACGATTTCTCTCTGGCTTGTTACGATGCGAAATATCTTAATGGTTATGGTGTTACAGCTCTATTCATTTAAATCTATTTGTTTGAACACTATTTTACTACACAAACAATAACCATTTAAATAAAAATGTTAAGAATTGTTAAGACTATGTTGTTGGGCAAGCACACCAATAAACATTAACTTAAAACTCAAAGATGTATGCCGACACAATGAGAGACTAAATAATAAAGAATTGTACAAACGAAATCCTACAACAATGCTATTGTTTCGAAGTTCTACCTATGAATGAAAGCTATCCCTAACTGTATATGTTTATTTCTACGATATTAGTTTAATTCTATCCGAAATCGTTACAACCATAATTAATCCAATTTTATGGTATAGTCGTCCGGAACAGGATGGAAGTACTTGTTTTTGTCTAGGCATTCTAATTTATAAGTATTAAGGGGAATCCTCAAGGCAAATTTCCATACAAAAAGTTTCGGACAAATACTCAAAAAGTACGCCGTATTATAGCAATTTCTTCACACTATTCGTTTCGTCCATGTTTTTTGATTTCGTCAACAAAAATAGTAAAAGGTTTCATACTTTAATTTAGTTTTATACGTGTTATAAAATTAACCCTACTAACTTAAAAACACGTAATTTAGATTTTCTAAATTACTTTTTGAGTATTTGTCCGAAACATTTTGTATAGAATTCGGATTTGAGGATTAGCCTAAGAATGAATCCTATTTTGTTACAGCTGGGATCCAACGAAAAAAGAGATGTCGTAGGATCACTAAAGAAGTCTCTAGAGCGACTCAACTTGACTTACGTCGACTTATACCTCATCCACAACCCTGTGTCTTTTATTGTAAGTACCGTGTGAAGAGGAGAGAAGAGTGGAAAAAGCCGTTTTGGCCGAGTGGGAGGTGCCTCGATTTTCGATCCGAAGGTCGTTGGTTCAAACCCGGTCGTACACCAATGAATTTTTCTGTTCAAAAAATTTGTGTGCATTTAAAACACATGCTTAACAGGAAACCGGCATGTCATAGAACCTTAAAAGTTCGAAACATGTGTCAAGTGCACGAAAGGAGCCTATTCGAGGCGCACCTGAAATCCTTTCACCACACTGGTTCGAAAGAACTAGTGACAAGATAAGAAGTATATTTTTTGTTTAAAAATGCACGCCCTGCCATTCGCAAGATCAGATTTAAAAGATCCTTACGAACTGTACTTTCGAGTGGGCATTCTTAGAATAAAGTGTTAAGCAATTACTTTACTGACATTACAGAATGGAATGAGGAAATGGTTGGCCAATTAATAAGGTAGGTAGGTATTTCCTAGATAGGCTATTTCAAGGCAACAAATAAAATAGGTAATTAAGATACAAAGAACTTCAGTTGTAGTTATAAAAATTGCATGACAGTTTTGTATAAAATTAATTCACTTGTCTAATCTAGTAAAAAAAGAAGCTAGGAACGCCGAGACCCAGGAATGGCCGACACGGGAATAGAAGCCTAGGACTTGGATTCCTCATTCCGGGGTCGGGCATTCCAGCCCGTACAAATTTTGTACAGGGGTGGAATGCGCGACACAGGAATGTACACCTCGGAATAAAAAGCCTAGAAATTGGATTCTGTGGTGTAGATGTGGTGTTATTATGCATTACTGTCTCCCTAAACTTTTACTTATGCTCATCGTATATTTTCCATATGTATATTTTTCCTACTTAAAGGTAGATATTGTATTGTTGTGTATATACCGATAACCGTTGGGGTAAACGAGTTCTCGAGTGGAGACCGCGAATCGGCAAACGTAGTGTAGGACGCCCTCCGGCCAGGTGGGGTGACGATCTGCGGAAGGTTGCAGGCAGAAGATGGATGCGGCAAGCCGAAGACACGGTGCGATGGCGCAAATTGGGAGAGGCCTATGTCCAGCAGTGGACTGCGATAGGCTGATGATGATGATTGTTGTACATATGATTCTATCACTTTATTGTGTACCTATTTATTACCATTTTTACCATGTAAAGACAATAAAATGTATTGAGTATGGAGTATTTTTTCAGCCCGATCATAGTGCGTATGACATAATCGATTACCTGGATACCTGGAAAGGTATGGAAGAGGTCAAACGACTTGGCCTGGCGAGGTCAATCGGGATATCTAACTTTAACATCAGCCAAATTGATAGATTGCTGGCTAATACTGAGGTCAAACCCGCTGTATTGCAGGTTGAGGTAAGTTACAGACATTTTGTTGAAGTGAAAATTCTTTAGGCGCACTGAGTAAAATATTTCGTGGGGAGTGAATTTGACTGAGCTACTGGACTTCCGACGCTCGGATGTAACAATACTTCGGTTAAAGTCGGCTGTTATACCTAATATTAGGTACTCAGTGAAAATGTGTCTGTCTACTGTATTTTCTTTTACCTGAATAACATCAAATAATGGTAGCGTAACTTTGTAATACATCAAAATAAAATGTCTGTATTGTTGATGCTATGACCGTGAACAAAATGTATTTTTAATTACCATCCTTTCTACTGTCATATCAATGTACCTACTCGCTGTCAGACTGAAAAATTGTTGTAGGTATTTCGTGTTATTAACCTCGCCTTTGAAGAAATTATCACTTCTGTCGTGTCACACGACTCGTGTGGTTTTAAGCACACATATTTTTTTTTCTATAAGTTTGTGAATAAATTACCTTCTTACTAAGTACAAAACAGATTGGATTTTAAAACTCTGTTTTTATTTTTTAGGTCAACCTAAACCTAGCTCAAAACAAGCTTTTAACCTACTGCAAGAGCAAGGGAATAGCAGTTATGGCTTACACACCTTTTGGTTCCCTCTTTGCCGGCGACTCTGATGCTCCACTCCCGAGAGTGAACGACGCAATTCTGAAGAGGATAGCCGAAGAGAAGAAGAAGAGTGTGCCTCAAGTCGTGCTGAGATACCTGGTGAGTGAATTAGGTTTGTGTTGGTAAGATGTGGACCATGAATGAGTGATGCAGTACTGAAAAGAACTGGAAAGAAGTAGAGTGAGCCTCAAGTCGTGAGTACCTGGTGAGTGAGTGAGTGTGTGGGTAGCATGCGGACTGAATGAAGGTGAGTGACGCAGTACTGAAGAGGATAGGCTAGAGAAGATGAAGAGTGTGCCTCAAGTCTTGCCGAGATACCTGGTGAGTGAGTGAGTTTGTGTAGGTAGCTTGTGGACTGAGGGTGAGTGATGCAGTACTGAAGAGGATAGGCTAGAGAAGAGGAAGAGTGTGCCTCAAGTCGTGCTGAGATACCTGGTTAAAAATAATTGTTATATTACTTAATATATTATTTTCAGGTGCAAAGAGGTATCGCTCCTATCCCAAAGTCGGTGAAGAAGAACCGAATTGAAGAAAACATAGATATTTTTGATTTTGAACTGACTGATGCTGAAATGAAAGAACTGAGTAAGTACCTACTTAAGATGTTTTTATGTTAAGTGACGAGATAAGCTAGGCGCTCTCCTGATGGTATAGATCACGCCTATCCATAACTAAAACAATGTAACACAACACAGGAATTTGAATCACATAAACCAGGGCAACACTTCTATGGCGCTCGTAAATTTTAAGATATTTTTGTAATCAGTTTCGAAAGTTTAGTAATTACACTTAGCTCCTAATTTCCTAATATCCCAATTTCTAGAACTGTGGTTTTGTACCTGTTTGTAAAATATATAATAAATAATAATAATATATATATGTAATACTCAATGTATTCATGTGTATGGCATTATGCACTCATGATTAATATTTATTCGTACCACGTTTTGAATAAGTCACTTTCTTGTCTGTCTGTAGTTCCGGGTAGAATCTTGCAACTCAAATGTATCGCACTCCCCGATTGGCTATCCGGCTGAAGCTTTCAGGGAAGCTCACAACTAGATGACTGTGGTGTTTGCAATAAATACAGCATGCATCCTCCATGCTCATGTACTCTATGGAGATGTGATAATATATTCTGTGATGATGAGACTCGGGGGCAAAGAACTTGTATACTATGTATCTAGAATGCCGACTCACACGAAAACTGCGAGCCGAAAGAGCTAGAACCAGTAAGGAGTGTGTCTCGTTCTGTAGGGCGACCATAATTTTTGAACTTTGTATATTTAATTGAGACATAAACAAGCAACCAAGGGAAAATTCAATCTGCTCAATAAGCAATCAATGTTATATACATACGTTACTTTGCATTATTGTTTTAAAATTATATTATATATAAGTGCATTAAAATATCAACAAAAAAGAGGGCGGTGCGCCGCATTCTATTCTGTAATTCTGTAATTCTTTATTGTACACACAAACATATTAGAATACAAATCATAAAAGAAAAGACATGTACAAAGGCGAGCTTAACCCTAATAAGAGTTTTCTTCCAGCAAACCTTCTGAGGTTTTAAATTTTTTTTTAATTCTAGTGAGGTATATCTGATTCAATGGTTTTAATACTGTTTCTTTCGAACAGTAATTATTATTCTCGGCAGTTAGGTACCTAACCTACATGACAGCGACTGTACTAAACCTTTCAAATGAATCTGAATAACATTTAGAGCAAATCGTCTAATTTCGAAAATTGTCCCACTTATTTCAAAAATTATGGCCATGTTAATTTTAATTGTATGCTGGCAACTGTGTGAACGAGACACACTCCTTAACGAGGGGGTCTCTATCAAGCATTAAAATCCTTATATTTAGATTTAATTAAAAAAGAACTTTATTTCCAAGTCATAAGGTTCAGAATTCTTAATCCTTAAATAAAACAAAATGGCGTGTTAGCTCTCTAGATACATAGTATAGAAGCTCTTTGCTCGGGGGACACCAAGTGGTTATATTCTCTTTGGGGGACACCGGCATGGTGGATGGATTGTGGAATATCAATTTATGTGTTCTATTGGTATAAATCTAATCCAAGCGAGTACAACACCTACGGCACATAGGTAAATTGTACAATGACAATGCATTCTAAATGCATTTATGCTGACATAACTTTAAAAACCGCTATATCTTGTAAAGGAAGCGAGTTAGAGCAAGAACATAAAACGTAATTTTTTGATTTTAATCTAGGTACCTACCTACATTGCTTGTTTCCAGGTCAATTCAACAAAGATTATCGCGTAGTTTGGCCTAGTTTTTGGCAAGACCATCCCTTCTACCCATTTGAGTTGAACGATGCCCCTGGACCGGATCTCTTCAAAAAGAAGAAGGAATAGAGACAGTGAAGAGAAGAGATGTAATGTAGAAGAATGTACAACATGATATTTCACTACCTGCAATGCACGGCCGATAATGTACGCCCTATAGATTAACAATGGTGTTTTTATACAACACCAAGATTGACAGTATCAAAGCAAGATGGAGGCTTTTGTCTACTGGGATCACTAGGTGCTGGGACTCCTAGGTACTGGGACCACTAGGTACTGGGACCGCGGTCCCAGTTACCGGATCGATTTCATTTTATTATTTTTCTTTCGTTTGAACTAAAGAAGACAGAAAATAGGATAAAAAATCAGACGGCCTGAGACTGTCAATACAAATAAAATATCTCTGTTTTGAAATAAATTTTGTAACTTTTGACGATGTAGTTTTACTAACAATGAAAAAGCCTAAAATAAGCTTTGATGTTCAAATTAATTTTAACTATAATATTTCACTAGCGCTTAGAATACAAACTAATTATAAAAATGATAGAATAAAATAATAAATACACAGTTCATGCGACATATTTATTACAAATCGATAATAAGTAGGTATTGTAGGCAACTTAAATTAATAATAAAAACATGTGTTTTTATATTATGATTCCAAGTAAATATGAAGGAAGTGTTTGTAAAAATCAGCAACTTAATATTCTACAATAGAGTAAATCTCATCAATAATAAAAGAATATAAATTATACATTAATTGCGAATAATTCTGTGCTATTCTTACTATTTAAAAATAAAACTTATTAATAGGACAAACAAATCTAAAATAACTAAAGTGTGGGCAAATGTTTCCAATACAATACAATAATTTATTAATACTTCCGAAAATACAAGTTAAGCCTATATTTTTTACAATATTGATTAATAATGGATGTCATAATTATTATTATTATTAAAAAATGTTTAACTGTAAACTTGGTTTACGGATGATAGTTTAACGTGACTACCAGCGTAACGGAACAATGAGCGTTACCGGACAATGACGTCAAAGTTTTCGTGCATGCAGCCGGCGTTCATCGATTTATTAGACGTAGTCACGTCAAAAAAAAACAATATTTCATTTTAAATTTTTAGCTCAGATTTTTTGCAAAATAAATTTCTACTTGTTTTTTTTTGCTACTTATAATGTTCATTGGCAAGTGATGAATGAATGATTTTTTTATTGTGATTTTAAATAGACAGGTAGTTTTAACAGATTATTGCTTATATTTAAAAAAACTAATAATCTACAGTAACAATATATTTATTCGTAAGCAATGAACTCTCCGCGTAGTTCGTCGTCGGTTTGATCAGCACATTGACTGTTGGCCTCGAAGTCACATTGCTGCGTATGCTCATTGAAGAACAGACCATCAGAGCAGAAGGACACTTGAGGAACCCCACCTTCACACCTCCAGTAACGTTGGCAGTCACCCCTGACACATAGAAAGGAATATTTAATGGAAACATTTGGAAAAGTATTGGCGTGATAATGATAATATGTCGGTGGCATTGTAATATTTAACAAAACTTGTATTACTTTGAGTGTCAAAAATTGTGAACGCAAGTACCTAACCTACTATGCTCTTTAAAATAATAATGACGACGCAGTCGCTCTCTTGAGTAGGTTAGATTGAACTACTTATCTATTTTTTGTCTAACAAAGTACGCGCTTAACCGTAATTTTTTAAACGGTGATTAGGTCTATTTAATTGACTTTCATAGTGTTTAAAATAAGTTTATCATGTTTGAAAACAGTTAAATTTTAAAATATCGATTTTTAAAAAGTTACAGTGATAGATATTCATAGAAATAAGGTATGTACATATAAATAAAACACTGTTCAGGCATATCAATGTAAATAAAAGGCTAATGCTGACTTTTCAAATCAAATCAAATCAAATTATTTATTTACAGTTGTTCACCGTAATTGTTAGTGCAGTTATATATATACTATGTTAGTCACAACTTTAATTCAAATAACTTATTATTATTACAAAATTAAATTATATTTTTTTTTTGCATTTTTTGCACTGAACTGTCAAAGTTCCTAAGCAATTACTTTTCGCGCTTGGCAGTTCTTACCGGTCCAGATTCAGCCCGTTAAGATCATCGAGCGAGTAAAGTTTGCTTACGAACTTTAGCAGTTTGGTACAAATAGAAAGGTAGGTTATAAGATGAAAGAAAGAAAGAAAAATAATTTATTCCAAACATACACGGCAACACACATTTAAAAGATACTAAGTATTAAGAGATTATTTATCTTAACAGAATCCTGCAGGGGACGCCCTGGGAAGTGAGACTTACTTGTAAGGCACCTGTCTGGCGGCACCGGAAGCTTTGTTGCAGTTGAGAATGCTGTTAAACACCTGGGCGGTTATAGTGGAAAGTGGACGAACGGAGTCGGACAGGAGATCTGGAACCAGATTTGTGTGGTTGACTAGATGATGCTTTTGAGGTTAACTTAAAAAAGGACGATAATCAAGGTTTTACAAAACAATAACCGACTTCAATACGACTGTTTTAGTGACCGTGGAGCACCGAGGAGGACGTGGTGGCCGAGTGGATAAGGCCCTTACCTTGCGATCTGACGGTCGCGGGTTCGAATACCGGTGGCAGTCAAGGGGTTTTTCGGTCGAAAAAATCTATGTATGCATCCCACGTCCTCGCAACGGTGAAGGAAAACATCGTGAGGAAACCGGCATGTCGTAGAACCTAAAAGTTCGAAAACATGTGTCGAGTGCACGAAAGGAGCCTCTTCGAGGCGCACTTGAAATTCTTTCACCACACTGGTTTGAAGGAACTAGTGACTCGATAAGAAGAGTGACCGTAAACAGCACTAAATTGTCACAGGAAAGCAAAATACGCTGATTTCAAAACTAAACTACTGAACCGAAATAAAAAAAGAATTTTCCAAATCGGTTGATAGATATATTATGAAATTCTGAGTAACAAACATTAAAAAAAATTCAAACGGATTGAGAAATGTTAAAAAGGAAGTTCTACTAGGTATATGATTGTATTACGCGATTACTCTGCTAATTTATAAACGCACAGCCCAGGAATATAAAGTCGTTAGGACGCGGATTCCAGGGCTGTACATTCCAGAGTCGTACATTACAGGGACTGGTGCATGCGATCAAAGAAAATAGCTGTATATCTCTCTGATCTGCTTATTTGCCTTACCCTCCCTTTCAACTCGCTCCAGTTGACAGATAGATATTGACTTTATTTTCAACCGACTGCAAAACAGGAGGAGGTTATCAATTCGATTGCTCTTTTATGTTTGTTACCGCATAACTTTGACGTTTAAAAACCATAGAAATTTGTTCGGTAGGTATCAAAATAACTGACAAATGACGTCATCGAGGTAAATGAAATTGCGTATGTTGCTTCCCTGTGACTATTCAGTGGTGTTTACAGTCACTAGAACAGTCCGATTGAAGTCGGTTGTAGTAGGTAGGTATATTTATGTAAAACCTTGATTATATTTTATGTCTTCGATCGCATGTAGGTAGGTACAAAGAACTTCATCCATATTGTACCTAGATCCATGGTTACAAGCTTTCTTTTTTATTCGCTCTCCATTCAAAGGATGTCTGGAAGAAATCGCTAATAATAAGACCGCCCATTGTACTTTTTTATTTTTATGTTAAGATTTTAATCATAAGTTCTTGTGTACAATAAAGTATTTATTCTTATCTATCTACATAGATGAATAACGATGTTCCTATAGAACAAAATGGACAGTATCAAACCTTTTTTGAAAAATCCAAAAAATGATAGACACTTTATCAATAAAAATGAAATATCTCTATTTTCAAATTATGTTTGTTACTTTTTACGATGTAGTTTTATTAACAATGAAAACGCCTAGTAGTTTTAACATATCTCGACACACGACAGTGTGTCCAGCCACGGTCAGGCCCAGAACTGGCGGGTAGCACTGTGTGTAAGTTTACACGAACCATTTGGAGGCACTTTTGACTTTGTCATAGCTAAAAAACTAATCAATATAAACACACCAAATTTGGTTATGTATTGAAAGTCCAGAGTTAATGAAGTACCTCAAATTTCATAAACACAGCTTAAACGGTTATTTAGAGATTAACGTTCAAAAATCGTCATTTTTATCACTGATTGACTGACATATAGACGTAAAACCTAACCCACTTCCAGATGACCTAGAAAGTTCAAATTTGGCATCCAGCTAGGTAATTGTGTGTATACAAAGGAAAAAATCAGAAAACTGTAAATTTATAAGATTTGATTTTATTTTCAAACTATTCGATTTTATAAGGTAAATTTAGCGCCTTGCAAATTATGAGAGCAATTGCCTTGCAAATTTTGCAGGATATTTCCATTTCCATGATGAAAGGTTGTTTTTAATCGTTTTATGTACTTACTTTAATATCAATAATTTAAAAATTATTTACAAGAGCCCAGATGAACGCAAGCTAGTGGAAATGCAAATTGTCGGAAAACACTTTAATCTCCCAGCACATATGTACTACCTACAAAGGCAGGTACCCACTCCTTATTTACGCTATAAGGTAGGTTAGGTACTTAACTTATTGTACTTTTACCTACCTATATACATTTAGAGGCGATGATGGTGGTGTGTAAGTAAGAAAAACAAATAGGTAGGTAACTATTATAATTATAGTAGGTACCTAACCTATATACCTTTGAATAGTAATAAATTTATTTACAAAAAGAAATGATATCTGAACAAAACACATATAATATGTGAAAATAGAAGCCACGATCGATTTCCCCGAAAAAAGACATATAATACATATATGGCTAGCCAAGGTCTACGTTATAAATAAAGTAATACGTTCTTATAAATAAATTTACCAATGTCTATAGTAGACCTTGGCAAGCCATATATGTATATATATCTTTTTTCGGGGAAAACGACTTCTCGATCGTGGCTTCTATTTTCACATATTATAAGTGTTTTGTTCAGATAATATTTATCTAGCCCTGTTACTCTTTTTCAAAAGTTTGCATCGGACCAAAATGTACTAGAAGTTAGCCAAAGTGACTACATTGTGTTTCTATACTTTAATACTTCTGTGTCTATCTACAACTCACCGGTCCCGTTCTGGATTTCGTCTTCTCCTTCCGGCCCGAGGAATTCCTCTTCTCCAGATCCCTCGACATCCTCTTCTTTCGCTTCACGGAGCCAGCATTGCGTGTTCGTCGTCCAATCGCAACCCTGATTATAAAAATGGTAGTATCAAACCAAAATGGAGTCTTAAGACAGGACCAAAAAACAAGACACCTTGTCAATAAATATGAAATATCTCCATTTTCAAATAATGTTTGTTACTTTTTACCCGACTGCCCAGAAGGGGTTATGTTTTTCGCGCTTATCTTGTATGTATGTATGTAATTTTTTACCCGACTGCCAAGGAAGGGTTATGTTTTTCGCGCGTATCTTGTATGTATGTAAATATCTGGGATACCTCGTATCTTCCAAACGGCTGGATGGATTTTGACAGTTAAGATATCGTTAGATTCGTCTCAACAAACTTAAGTGTTCTTATATGGGTTTTTTAAAAAAATAATCAATATGGCGGATTCTTGGAGCTAAATAGTAAGTCGTTAATATTTTTTTGTTGACCAAACCTATCGAGTAGGTTATTAAATTGAAGGAAAATAAAAGGAGATTTAAAAAAAAACATACTTAAGGGTAATCCTCAAATCCGAGTTCCATACAAAAAAGTTTCGGACAAATACTCAAAAAGTACGCCGTATTATAGTAATTTCTACACACTATTCGTTTCCTCTATGTTTTTTGATTTCATGAACAAAAAAAGTGAAAGGTTTTATACTTTAATTTAGATTTTATATACGTGTTTTTAAGTTAGTAGGGTTAATTTTAAAACACGTATAAAATCTAAATTAAAGTATGAAACCTAACACTTTTTTTGTTCACGATATCAAAAAACATAGAGGAAACAAGTATTTAAATTATTTTGGAAAAATGAATCGGCAATCAATGCTTAATATTTTCGCAGTCGGGTTTTCAGTTTTTACAAACTATTTATTAAACTTGATAAGTTTTTGTTATTGTAGTAAGTAACTTATTATTTAGGAAGCATTCTGTAAGTTATGACTTTTAAATATATTTTTTCCGGAAAAATATTTTTCTTTCTTTCTTTGTTTCTTCTATTTAGATCTTTGGTTTTCATACATTTTGTTGTTATAGTATGTAATAATCTTACTTATTCTTTGGCTATAGCGCAAAGCTGCTACGCGTGTCGCGGCTTGTATGCGACTGGCCTTACTCACCTGGAGTTCGAAGTCAAAAATAACGTCTCCTGGGGCACATCTTTGCAACACTTCTTCTCCATGAGCACACATGTAGTACATGTTACATTCACTGTAGTGGGGTAGGAGCAGGAAGGTCTAAAACAAAATACATATAGTCTAAACTACCTTTATATAGAGGGCTGGCAGCTATCTGGGCCAAGGAATAAGCCTTGCTATACAAAGAGGCAATGCAGCCAGTATCCTCGGCACGCTGCCATCGGGTATCGAGTTGGAGCAGTTGAGCTACCTATAGATCGTTTGCAACGGTCTATGGGTGGCCCAATTGTTTCCTTTTGTAATATACCTATATATAGATTGTAGTAATTAGCTTATGCTGTAATAAATAAATTTCCTATATATATGTATAAATAAATAAATATTTTGGACATTTCACACAACGCCATCTAGCCCCAAACTAAGCAGAGCTTGTACTATGGAAACCAAATAACTGATACAATACTTTTTTCTTTTAATATGTGCATAGAAAACACACAGACTCAAGACAAACATCGATTCATCACACAAATATTTCTTCTGAGCGGTAATCGAACCCGCGACTCCGACGTGACAGTCCAACATACTCGCCACTCGACCATCCGTATCGTCAATATGACACAAGTTTATAATTTTTCACACCATCTGCTCGACAATGTCCAATTTACATATATCATGCTTCATAAAGCATGCATTTTAAAAAGGTTTCTTCGAAAATCGAACTGGCCACCATTTATAAGCAGAACTCAAAAAAAAAGGCGGGACTTCAAAGATTGTGAAACAAAAGACGGCGTTCGCTGCTGGAGCCCTGGCTTTTTATTGCCTCGCAGAAGGTGTGAAAAGTAGAGTATGCTCCTCTGGGATAAAGCCTGTCTTCGTCTTGGGTAGCTCGAACCCCTCGCGTCACTCAGGACTCTACATAACTCCTGATCGAAGTGAAGGACTCCCTCGTTAGCTCAGGGTTCAATATGCCGCCCGCGACATAAAGACACTCCTTTATACCCTAAGTGCATAATCTACTATTTTAATTACCAAATAAAATTAAATGGGCAATGCAGCCCTTCTGCACTAGGTAGGTACTACGTTGTATCCACAGACATAAAATTTATATCTGTGGTTGAATCTGTGCAGTCAGAATCTTATTGTTGGTTAGGTACTACATAAAACACAACAAAAAAAAACTTTTCTACCAACTTGAGAAAAAGTGACCTCCAGAACACAGTAATGCTTACGGCGACATATTTATGTCAGTCTTAGAAATCCGTAAACTGGCTACCTCCAGAACACAGTAGATACAGACAGCGTCATAGATAAGTATCCTCCTTGCATTATAATACCCAGCTTCAAATCCCTTTTAATCACCGTCGCGATGAATGGAGAAGTTTTGCCTTTTTAAAATAGATTATATTTGTATAACTGTATGTAAGCCTAAAAATAATTTTAAGTTTTACAATTTTTTGAAAGGATTTATCGCTGGGTGTCTTGTGCAAGGGGGATACTTATCGCCGACGCTGTCTGTACCTAATGCTTACGACAACATAATAATGTCAGTCTCAGATATCCGTAAGCGAGCTACTGCGACCTACGGAACACAGTAATGCTTACGGCGACATAATTATTGATGTCAAAGCAGTCTCAGAAATCCGTAATGGCTACGGCCAGTGAAGGAAAAAACATGCGTCCACTGGCTACGGCGACCTCCGGAACACAGTAATGCTTACCTGGCCAGTAGGGTCGCAAGATACGGTGTTGGGGTCCACTCCAGCCATAGGCCTGAAGGTATGGTTCGTCGCTGCCGCTGCAGCCGCGACCAGCATCAGAATTGGGAGAGTTTGGGCTGAAATATTAAAAAAAAATGTTGTCTGTAAAGTACACGGAGAAAAAAATCTTGTTGTAGTTACTAAAATTATGGTTGAATTTGTACAGCGAGAATAATTTAGTAACAATTTCAAGAATAATAATTCCTGCTAACAAAATACAGGGTGGGCCATGAATTAGTTAACATTTAAATCTGATTTCCTGCGCAAATCGGAGTGGCGTGGGGTGCTTGCAGAAGTCAAACAGCTTCAGCAGGAAATTTAGTTACAATAGATCGGGACTTTAGGTCTCAAGGCGACTTTTGCGTAAAACAATTTTAGTTCGCTCACTTTTTGCTTCAGTTCGACGCGATCCCGAGCTCGTTTCGAAGAAATCATTGCCTTGAGTCCTTATGTAGAAAATAAATGGGTGAAGAATTTCAAAAAAATGGCGGCGTCATTAAATTTGTAGCAAATCGGCGGTCCACGGATTTCTCAGAGTGAAGAGAACGTGTAGGAAATTATGCTTCAATTCGACGCGATCCCGAGCTCGTTTCGAAGAATTCAAAGTCAAGATGTGTGAAAAGTGAATATCACTTTTACAAAGTAAATTCTCATCTATATTATCTTTTTTTTTCATTTTTTATTTAATAACTCATGTGGTTTTTTTTATAATTTTTTTAAATGTTAACTAATTCATGGCCCACCTTGTACTTTTTTCCTCCGTGGTAACGATTACAATAGTTCTAGCTAACAAAAGTTATTTATTGGTAGGTACAAGAAAATATATTATGTATAGGTATTGTCTTGCTATCCCATTTTTTTTTCTCCGTGTAGGTTTACGGACGATAGTTAACGTGACTACCAGCGTAACGGGACAATGAGCGTTACCGGACAATGACGTCAACGTTTTCGTGTATGCAGCCGGCGCAGCTGCGTTCATCGATTTATTATACGTAGTCACGTTAAAAATGTATAGTTCTTCTTCTTATCATGTCACTAGTTATTTTGAACCAGTATGGTGAAAGGATTTCAAGTGCGCCTCGAAGAGGCTCCTTTTGTGCACTTGACACATGTGTTTTCGAACTTTTTAGGTTCTGTGACATGACATGCCGGGTTCCTAAGTTTTTTTTATACCTTGGTGTTTGATGTTTATTGCAATAAGGTAAGGTAGGTGTAGGTAGGTACGCGGGTGAAATAATTTAATTTCAATTTGTGTCTAAATAAGGGCGGGGGTACTTTTGAGGGAGAAAAGGGTCATTGTCTGAGTCTAAAGTTATTATTCGGACTAAAAACACAATTCCCTACACAATTCTATTTATTAAGGTCTAGGTCGGAAAGGTGAAGGTTGTCAAAATAAGGTTCGAATCGAAGCATGTTTGAGAAAAAAAATATTATACTACTTAGTAGGTACCTACCTACTACCGTACAATGACCGTACATAATATTTTATCAACTTCATGATTAGATTTTATTTTTATCTCCGTCACAAAAACAAAATCTAATCTTAATTCTACCACCTACATTAGGTAGGTACATTACTACATACGTGGTCTTTCTCTATCTGACAGACTGACACACAATCACACAACGTACCTACCTACCACTGAGTTGGATCAACTCAGTGCTACCTACCTAAAACCGTGCGAAAACGTGATTTGAGTAATATTCCTAGTAGGTATGTATGCGTATCACTAAAATCACGTTTTTTGCGTAATTTTTTGTGATAAGGCCTCTATTCTAACAAACAGATAACAAACATCATAGTTTTAAGTCTTGTTTTCCAAATTTACAATTTTCAATTTTAATAATTGAAAATTAATTAAAAATTAAATTGCAGATTCTACAAAATTCTATTCTACTGTTTTCGGGTCTGCGAAGGGTATGATTGTCTGCGCTCACAGGCGAAGGGTAGAATTTTCTAGGTTCATGATTGTCTACCTCGAATGTTCGAAACAGCTGTAGTCTGTACGCGCATGCGCGTATTGTTTGTTTGTAAACAAATCAATTACTAGGTCGTTGCCGTTGTCATCAATGCAAGCGACTATCTCTTTCGCGCTCGCAACAGACCTTGAACTTTCTCGCAATCGCTCGAAGCTTCGAGATATTTCCCCAGTTTTAAGTCCAACATAAAAAATAAAATTACCCCAAAGTTTTGAATATTTTCGACGTTTAGTAAAATTGATACGATATTTATTGCACATTTTTTTACAATTTATTTATGACATAATATTTTATTTTTACTGAGCAAGGAAAAGCAAACATCAACAGTATGAAATGTTACAGAGGACCGAGCCATACCGAGGTTTCAGAGTTTAGTTATGTGTGTGTGTGTGTATGTAATACAAGTAAAATAATATAAGTCTAATTAATTAGGTATTATTAAAATCAGACAAATTCCTAGCCTAGACACTTGTAATGTGACACAAAAATATTAATAAATTGAAAATTGTCTTATTAAAATTTAAAATTAGATTATCATAGTCATTTCAATATAATATTATCATATTTTCAAGTTCATGTTATATTAATTATATCGTATAAATTAAAATAACAACGTCTCAAAACTCCCTAGAAGTTGGGTAAATTCTTACACGGTCGCTCAATTTGTGTAAAAGAGATGACGAAAGTAAGCGTTCTCTTTCCCGCGGTCTGCTCTCTGATTGGCTGACTTTAATGGGTCTCTAGAATGTTCGTCGGGTTGCGCTCCCTGATTGGCTGAGTCGAGAATTGAGTAGAAAATTCTCGAGTTCTATTCGTTTGATATATAAACACGGTGCGCTCGGCGGGAAAGCATTATTATTTGAAACGCGAAACAGACAAGTGAGTTCGGAAAAATATCCGAAGTATTCGACGCGAATTTCAAGAAAAGTTTGAAGTGTTTATCTACAAGTGAAAAAGTTAACAAAGAACAATGCCAGCTATCGGAATTGATCTTGGAACCACCTACTCCTGTGTCGGAGTGTGGCAACATGGGAATGTGGAGATCATCGCCAACGACCAGGGAAACCGCACCACTCCTTCATACGTGGCCTTCACCGACACCGAGCGGCTGATCGGTGATGCAGCCAAGAACCAAGTGGCCCTGAACCCCAGCAACACAGTCTTCGACGCGAAACGACTCATCGGCAGGAAATTCGATGACCAGAAAATCCAAGCTGACATGAAGCACTGGCCTTTCAAAGTCATCAACGACTGCGGAAAACCGAAGATCCAAGTCGAATTTAAAGGCGAGAACAAAAAGTTTGCACCAGAGGAGATTAGCAGCATGGTTTTGACGAAGATGAAGGAGACAGCTGAAGCGTACTTGGGAACTACAGTGAGGGATGCTGTGATAACTGTGCCGGCTTACTTCAACGACTCTCAGCGCCAAGCGACAAAGGACGCCGGAGCTATCGCTGGTTTGAATGTCCTACGCATTATAAACGAGCCCACAGCTGCGGCGTTGGCTTACGGCCTGGATAAGAACCTCAAAGGTGAGAGGAATGTGCTGATCTTCGACCTTGGTGGAGGAACCTTCGATGTGTCAATTCTTACCATCGATGAAGGGTCATTATTCGAAGTGAAAGCGACAGCTGGAGACACGCATCTCGGAGGCGAGGATTTCGACAATCGACTTGTGAACCATCTGGCTGAGGAGTTCAAGAGGAAATGCAGGAAGGATCTGAAGACCAATCCACGCGCGTTGCGACGCTTGAGAACTGCAGCTGAACGCGCTAAGCGTACTCTATCATCAAGCACAGAAGCTACCATCGAAATCGACGCGTTGTACGAAGGAATCGACTTCTACACAAGAGTATCCCGTGCCCGCTTTGAAGAACTCTGCTCGGACCTGTTCCGAGGCACCCTGGAGCCAGTAGAGAAAGCCTTGAAGGACGCAAAGATGGACAAGAGCCAGATTCACGACGTAGTCCTCGTTGGAGGCTCTACACGCATACCGAAAGTGCAAAGCCTCCTGCAAAACTTCTTCTGTGGAAAGCAGCTGAACCTATCCATCAATCCTGATGAGGCTGTGGCTTACGGAGCAGCTGTCCAGGCGGCTATCTTGAGCGGAGCATCTGATTCCAAAATCCAAGACGTTCTTCTTGTGGATGTCGCCCCCCTATCACTCGGTATTGAGACTGCGGGCGGTGTGATGACTAAAATCATAGAACGCAACTCTAGAATCCCTTGCAAGCAGTCGCAAACCTTCACGACCTACTCCGACAACCAGCCAGCCGTGACTATCCAAGTGTACGAAGGCGAGCGTGCGATGACTAAGGACAACAACTTGCTCGGTACCTTCGACCTGACTGGCATTCCACCAGCACCTCGCGGAGTCCCCAAAGTCGAAGTGACTTTTGATATGGATGCCAATGGAATCCTAAATGTGTCCGCAAAGGAAAACAGCACGGGCCGCAGCAAGAATATTGTCATCAAGAACGACAAAGGAAGACTGTCTCAAGCCGAGATCGATAGGATGCTCTCTGAAGCTGAGCGGTACAAGGAAGAGGATGAGAGGCAGAAGGAGAAAGTTACTTCCCGCAACGCACTGGAATCCTACATCTTCAGTGTGAAACAGGCTTTGGACGATGCTGGGGACAAATTGAACGAGCAAGACAAGGCTATGGCTAGGAATGCCTGTGATGAAACTCTGAAATGGTTGGAGAATAACTCTTTGGCTGATAAAGAGGAGTATGAACACAAGATGAAGGAGTTGCAAGGTGTCTGCTCTCCGGTGATGAGCAAGATGCACGGAGGGGGCAACGGAGGCATGCCCGGTGGTATGCCTGGCGGAATGGGAGGCATGCCTGGCGGAATGGGAGGCATGCCCGGCGGCATGGGCGGGATGCCCGGCGGATATGGATACCAAAATTCTGGACCCACAGTAGAGGAAGTTGATTAAACTCATTAATTTCTTATTTTCTTTGTGATTTGTGATATTAGTACTTTACTCATTTATATTAATAAGACTGATTTAATTTATAATTTGTTTGTAAACATGTGATTTTTCTGTCGGATAGTAGATTATGTATCATTTAATAAAAAATAATTAAATTCAAACTTTTTTTATTTCTATAGCACTTTTATATAGGGTAAAAAAAACCTAGGAAATAATTAAGTACCTATTATTAAGATAAGTAGTTATAATATATACCTGCTTACTATCTTTCTATTTCTTTAGTACTTTCTTTCCTTTATGGTCATAAAAACCTAAGCAATATATTAAAAAGAGATAGTTATGTCTTATTGTGATAAGTAGGTTTATTACAGGCCTAACTGCTTACTAGATTAGTTAGTAGGTATTTGAATACCAAGGTAGGTGGTACCTATTTTACAAGCAGTAGCCAACGGCTTTGATTGAATAGTTAGCATCGAAAAAGAGTATTCTTCTCCAGTTCGAACTTTACCTACCCCTATGTACCGAATTTCAGCGGTGTGTGATTGAGAAGCAAACATCTAAGCAATTATCTCTTTCTCTCTATTTTTTCAGACTACTTATTTTTAAATCAGCCCTAATAAATCATCAAATAGTAATTCATAAATCGAACTATTCGGAAAACGAACGATTGACTGACAATGACAACTTTCGGCCACTCTTGTAGCTATTTGAAAAGCTGAATCAGGGTGGACGTCTTCATCATAATTTTGTGTTGCCGAATAATAGGGACAAAGATACACTGTTATAATGATGTGACTTTTTGCTTGCGTCCCTAACCGTGTGGCAAACCACGGATCATGCTTATTCCTGTGTCAGTTGGTGACTGTTAAGTGACGAACAATGGGTTAACTCCCAAGATTTGTAACCGCCCTATTCCAGAGAAATCAGTGAAAATGCTTAGCCACACGGTTCTGAATTCAGAATCCGGCCAAGTAGAAAACAAGATTAGGTTTATATAGTTATTTCGGCAGTGATTAATTCATTTTGAAAACTGGGTAATATAAGTGTTTGTTTTGGCAACCCAATCTAAAAATGGTAAATACTGTGTTTCCGCTTTCCAAATATCATAGGGCATAGGGCATTTATATCCGTCAAAAACGTAGCGGTTTGCATTTTGTAAAACAATTTAAAGTTATTTTGAAAGTTAAACGTAGAATTTAAATGGAAAAATGTCTTCAGACTCCGATAACGACGATTGCTACGGCAACATAGCACAGAAATTGAACTCAATGAAGAGTAAATACAGTGACGATAAGATAGGAACCAGTAACCTGCTTATCGACGCTCTGAAGAGTAAAAACGACGAAACCTGGCGAAAAAACAACTCAATCACGAGCCATAACTCATCACAGAACAGCGCAGAAGGTGATGACTTCACCCTGGACGATATAATCGCTAAAAACAGTAAGAAAAAGACACGAGCTTCAAAACGCGCGGCAGAAGTACCCGTCAACAAATCGGATGAATGTAAGAAAAGTAAGAGTGCTGAGCCTCAAGCGTCGACTTCGGATGCTACAAATCAAGTTGCCGGCCTTAATTCAACAGAAAATTCGAATGTAAGTGTAGAAGAATGTTCTAATAATTCAAGAGGTAGGGTTCGTGGTCGTGGTAGGGGAAAAGGTAGAGCGAAGTCGAACCAGCCAGCCAGAAGGGGTAGAAGTCGAAAACAGAACGCAACTATGGATGAATGGCTCAGCATTTCAGCTCAGGACGAAGAAATGTTGAAAGCAATTGAAAACTCGCTACTTGACATAACAAAAACACCTAATGATAAAGTCCCAGATGTTAACACTGTTACAAATACTCCGGATAACAGTTTATTAGATGTTACAAGTAGTCCTACAGTTACAGTTCCATGCCATGTTTGTGGTTCGCATACTCCAGGTATTCCGGTAAATACAACCAATAGCAACATTCCAAATGTAACGGCAAATGCTACTATTCCTCCGGCAAATGCAACTATTCCACCTGCAAATATTACCAGTCCACCAGCTAATGCTACTAACCCACCGGCTAGCATTCCAAGCTCAGTTATGAACCCACCAGAAGTTACTACCCCAATTGCTACTTCTAGAAGAGGAAGAGGTAGAGGAAGGGCTAGGAGTAAACAAAGGACTCCCAGAAGGGGAGGTCGTAGAGGTTACTGGGCAAGATCACCAATACGCGATCCAGATATGTACGATTATCTACGAGCTATAGCTAACTCTCTACAAGACATATCAGCCACTGGCGGCAATTTGATGGTTCCCGGTACGAATAATATGATTGAAACTAGTTTGCCGGCAAGTTCGAGAAGTAATACTAACTTGCCGGCTAGTTCAAGAAGTACAAATTATGCATATGGAAGTACACCGGTTTATAGTGTTGGTAACACTGATGAATATCTAGATGAGGTGAGTTTTTTTTTAAATTTATTTATTGATATACAAGCAGCTTCTGCTGATGTGTATAATACTCGGGCGAATCAACATGACACCTGGCTCGAATGACGTTTGTGCAAAGTACAGCGTGGAATTGGATAATGTTGATAGAGAAGAGGTCCTGCAATACTTGGTGATGATAAGTAATGATAAGGCTTCGCAATTAGAGGGAGAAGAAACACGGAGGGCGCCGCGCGGGGGGCGGGGGACGCAGCAAGTGCCGAGCGAGAGTGGCAGCCAGTGGCATGTTCACTCGCCCGAGTAGTATGCCACATGGTGTTAGATTTTTTAATAGTTTTGTGTCACTTTTTTTAACATAGTCTTGTTGGTTCGTAACCAAGTGTCGAGTTTGTTCTTGAACGAGTTTGTGGATACTGCAGAAACAACATCTTCCGTTGGAGGTGCCTCGATCTTAGATCAAAACGTTGTGAGTTCGAACCCGGTTGTACACCAATGGATTTTCTGTTCAAGAAGATCAATGTTTGCATTACAACACATGCTTAACGGTGAAGGAAAACATCGTGAATAAACCGGCATGTCATAGAACCTAAAAAAATAATTTCGAAAACATGTGTCAAGTGCACGGAAGGAGCCTCTTCGAGGCGCACTTGAAATCCTTTCACCACACTGGTTCGAAAGAACTAGTGTCATGATAAAAAGAAGACCACTCTAATGCTAAGGAAGTGATGATTGATAATCTTCTTCTTATCGTGTAAGTAACTATTCCTTATTGAAGCAGTGTGGTGAAAGGATTTCAAGTGCGCCTTGAAGAGGCTCCTTTCGTGCACTTGGTTTGATAAATTATCAATCAAGTGATCATCATCAAGTGCACAAAAGGTCCTCTTCGGGCGGCACTTTAAATCCTTTCACCACACTGCTTCAATAAGGACTAGTTATCAATGATAATGATGATGATAAAATTATATAATTTTAACTAATTTTACTTTATTTCAGTGTGATAATCAACCTCTATTCTGCTCCAACCCACAACCAAGAACAAACGACGTAGAAATAATAGAGAATGAGCCTGAACCGGAACTTGAGAATGAAGAAATGAGTGTAAAAGTGTATTGGCAGTCTTCTGAACACGTTAAGTTCAATATAAGGAGGTAAGTTACAATTAGAAATTATATTCAATTCAATTCAATCATTTATTGGCCAAAATGTTACATTGCATAACTCTGATAAGTCAAATTTTTTTCTGGCTTACTAGAGTTATGCAATGTAACATCGAGTTTGAAATATTAAGCTTATAACATATTTTCTATTTCTTAAGGCCAATCCTCAAATCCGAATTCCATACAAAATGATTCAGACAAATACTCAAAAAGTACGCCGTATTTTCTTCACACTATTCGTTTCGTCCATTTTTTTTGATTTCGTCAACAAAAATCTATCCTTTTCTCGAAACAGTTCAGGCCATTTTCGACCCCCCATAGCTTAGTTGTGGATAAAACTAGAAGCCTGAATTTCTTCTTCTTATCGTGTCACTAGTTCTTTCGAACCAGTGTGGTGAAAGGTTTTCAAGTGCGCCTCGAAGAGGCTCCTTTCGTGCATGTTTTTGAAATTTTTAGGTTCTATGACATGCCGGTTTCCTTCACTGTTGCGAGAACGTGGGATGCATACATAGATTTTTTCGACCGAATAAACCCATTTACGCATGACAGCCACCGGGATTCGAACCCGCGGCCATCAGATCGCAAGGCAAGGGCCTCATTCGGCCACCACGTCCTCAAGGATAGATAGATAATATTCTTTTTAGCGTCGATGACACAGGGCTGGGCTAGTCTACAAGCTACAAGCCAGCAAGTTCGCTAGCAGCTAGTAAATTCACCTCGTGTCGGCTTTTCCACAATCTGCTAGTTGAAAATCTTTCCGGACCGCTAACTCGCTAGCTTTTAAACTCGCTGGCTTATAGCTTTTAAACTAGACCTGTGTCATCGACGCTTTTAACGTCCCGCTTTTAACGTTCGAACCCGCGACCATCAGATCGCATGGCAAGAGCCTCATCCACTCGGCCACCACGTCCTCCACTGATCTACATTATAATGAATTATTGCAGGTTTCAGAAATTAACCCAGATTTTCGACCATTTCGCTGAGAGGGAAAACGTTAGGAGAGATAAATTATTTTTTACATACAATGATAAAATATTGAAAAGTGACGACACCCCGGACTCTATTGGTTATAGCATTGTCAAATTTATAGGTATGTATCTTCAACCGACTGCAAAAAGAGGAGTTTATCAATTAGGTTGAATTGTTTTTTAATATTTTTTTTATGTTTGTTTATAAATATAAATAAACCGATTTCACCTATTGCTTTTTTGTAGTTGGTCTTCTTATGGTGTCACTATTTTTTAAGAACCAGTGTGGTGAAAGGATTTCACGTGCGCCTCGAAGAGGCTCCTGTCGTGCACTATTTGTAGTTGATAGATAATAATCATGGTTTTACAAAAACATACAACAACCGTCTTCAATGGGACTGTTCTAGTGACCGTTAACACCACTGAATAGTCACAGGGAAGCAAAATACGCAATCAAATCAAAAATATTTTTTCAAATCCGTTTATAAACAACAAAGTTCATCTTCATGAAAAAAAAATGTTTTTACAGATGGAGGTATAATAAACCAAAGTGTATCAAGCCTAGTCAAAACCACTGAAATTAAGGACGGTATAAAGTTAAAGTTCCAATGTCAGAACACGAGGAAAGCATTCGTGTGTTCGATGCGGGCGGACGACAGAATGCAAGTAGTTATGATGAAATGCGCCGAACATCTGGAGAAACCTTTGGAGAAACTGAAATTTACTTTTGACGGAGATTTAATATCAGGTAAGCTATTTATCTTTTGAGAATTACGGTCGCCGCAAACGAGCCGCCCCGCCGCGCCGTCACAGCGAACGGTGTCGGGCGGCCGTCAGTTTACATTTATGTCAACCTAGAACTGCAAAAACTGTTAGTTTACATTTTAACGTTTTTAAACACGTACCTACTTATTATTATGTAAATAAATGTACAATCTTTCGTTTTGAAATCGAATTTTGAACACTACAAAAGTCTGCTATGAAATGGACCAATCAATAATCCGTTTACAAAATTACGGTTTTGAAAACGTTAATTAGCAAAACGATAAAAAATCTTAAACTTACTAACCAGAAGGAGACTGCGCCGTGATTGGTCTGTTTTGAACAGCAACGTTTGATGAAAACCGTTAAATTGTAAAATATCGGTTTTTACAACTTTACGCTGACATATATTTTTGTAGCGCGTGTCGCCTCTACAATGACACAAATATATGTGAACAACATAATCATCTGCCACCGGACGCCGTGGTCGGTGGCACGTTTGCGGCTGCACTTAAAGTTTATGAAAAACTGAAAAATCTATTGCCTTAAAATACTATCGCTGTATTTCCATTAGATAAGTATAATTTTAATTGATAAATTTAAAATCCTTTGCCGTACCGTCCGCCAATGTGCTCCTCAGGTAGTTATATATTATAAATTAATTTATACAAATACATTTTTTTCTACAAAGATCTGGCTGATAGGCTAAAAGAGTCTACACGTGACCAGAATGCTGGTTTCTACTTTGCACAGCGTATAAGCATTGCCATTCAACGTGGCAATGCCGCCAGCGTTCTGGGCACGTTGCCGTCTGGTGGTGACAACGACCGACTAGGTTATTTATAGTTTATTATTTTATTTTATTTTTTTATATTTCTGTGTTATTTATTATTAATCTCTGTTGTAAATATAAGTACTTTGTTATATACACGTTTTTTTGTTTGTTACACGGTGGAGTATGTGAAACCAAATATTATAATTTAAGAACTGTATACCATACTTCATGCAATACACAATTTCATTTAATTTCATTTTTATATTTATATATTAACATTTTTATTTTTATATTTTTTCAGGTAAAAGTACGGCTTCCGAATTAGAATTAGAAGGGGGTGAATGTATTGATGTTCGTATAATTAGCTGAGACATACATACGTTATTTTTAATGTTTAATTATTATTATATATTTGTATATACATAAAAATGCTGTTTTTTTTTTCGGGAATATTTTGGCTTCCTGTAGCTTAAATGACTGAATGAATTTGATAAATGAGGTTTCTTTGCCAGTCAAAAGAAGAAAAAATGGGGCATGCTATTTAAACTCGTCTGAACCATAGATGAATAACGGTGTTCCTATAGAAACCCAAGATATACAGTATCAAACCAAAATGGAGTTGTAAGGCAGGACCAAAAAATTTCAGACACCTTTTCAATAAATATGAAATATCTCCATTTTCAAATACTGTTTGTTACTTTTTACGAAGTAGTTTTATTAACAATGAAAAAACCTAGTAGTTTTCACGTATAATATTCATCTCTTTTTCGAAAATTAGCTACGGACCAAAATATGTACTAAAAGTTAGCCAATGTGGCTTCGTTTTCTGTCGCATTTTCTACAATGTTCTACAATGTGATTCTAAATTTTAATACTTCTGGGGTCTGACTGAACACGTTTCCGTAAAAAAACATTTACGAATAAGGAATTCGGGTCTACTACTTTATTACAATTTATGTATTTAAAAACCTACCATTACCAATTTTTAAGAATAGACTTAACAAATGGTTGATTATTAATTGTTTTTACAGTGTCAATGAATACTTCGATTTTAAAAATGCAGATATTTCTTTATAAATATATAAAAGAAAGTCGTGTTAGTTACACCACTTATAACTCAAGAACGGCAGAACAGATTTGGGTGAAAATTGGTATGGAGGTAGCTTAGAGCCAGGAGACGGACATAAGATACTTTTTATCCCGTTCGATTTATATTTTATTATATATATATTTTTATTTCGTCACTATAAAACGTGGAAAGAATCAGACTTGGAATAACAAAGCGCAAATGATAGCTATGTAATTGAAGTATAATGACAGCTATGTAATGACGTAATATTTGTAAGAAATCAATATTCAAACTATTTCTATTAAATAAATAATTAACAATTCTATAAATTTATAAAATTGACATTAATATTTTAAAAAATATTTCACGGCTGACGAAGTCGCACGCGGGTCAGCTAGTATTGTATAAAAGAAAGGAAGGTACTATAGATTTAGTAAAAAAAATTAAGTAAGTACCTGGGAAAGAATTAATTTGCCACATGTATGTGTAAGTGTAACCAAGAATTTGACACGAGAATAAGTAGGTAATAAGTTAACATATTTATATTTGCACACCATACTAATTGGTAAGATTGTATTGAGACATTATTCAAATTTTAAGAAATACAAGGTTCTTAAACAAGGACATGCTTTCTGTGAATAAATGATTCTGTTTCCCGTATTCTGTAGAAGTGTCAGGGTGAAGATAGAAGATAGTCAGATAGTTTAATTATGATTAGATTATACACGATACTAATATGACGTCATCCATTGCTGGTGGCAAATGGGAATAATTCTAAGAAATTCCTAACTCATCCCTCACCCTTCAGGGGAATTTCCTAGTATTTTTCATGGTGAATGGATTTTTTAAACCGCCTGCAAAAAACTGAAAACGTTTTGGATTTTTGACACTTGGATTCTAGTCTATGACACTGATTTGTTATAGTACCTGCAGTTTTTATAAAACCAAAATAACTGTAACCTATATAGGCAAATAAATAACATTTCATTTCATTTCTTTGAAAAAGTAAGTAGGTACAAAAAAATTGGATCGAGACGCGGTTGTGCATTTGGCGGGTGCCAATTTGAGACAGCAATTTAATTAAATCATAAATAAGTTTCAGGATTTGCACATATTTTTCATATAATGTATTATAGTACCTATTAACAATAATTTATAATAAAAATTGAACTAAACCTTGCGATAAATAAAAATACCTTAAAGCGGGCTCAATAAATCGCGCTTAGACATTTGGTAAGATTTGTAATTTTTTACGATCAATTATTCGAGTTTTTCCGCGGTTTAAAATAAGATAATAGGCATTGAGAAAGTCTACAACTCACCAATCATTTCTTAACAAAAAAAATTAAACACAAGTCACAATAAATAAAAAACACAAAATTGTAATTACACCAGGACAGTTTACAGATCCAGCTGTTTTTACCGTCTGAATCAAATCTATAATCCCTTTATTATATAGAAATCCGCACATATCATTAAACAAATCTTTTTTTACCGTTCGATAGACATAAAAAAACTTAATTTTGCACCTTATTACTATAAATATAAGAGTGTTGCGTTGTTTGAGATAGCTTTAAACGCATAGCATTAAGGAAGAAAAGATTAATATGTACTTAATTATTTATCAAATGATAAAGCAGAGTTATTTGATTATATTATGAATTACTCATATCAATGCGTTCTAGGTTTTGATAGTCTTTAGGGCACCGACCGAATTAAGGCCTAGGTTGTAAAACGATCTGGTAATATAAAACAAATTATAGGTACCTGATAATATATTATTAATATTCATAATGAAGTTATGACAAAAACATAAGTACTTAGTATAACCGACTTCAATTGGACTGTTCTAGTGACACGACACCACTGAAAAGTCACAGGGAAGCTAAATACCTACGCAATTTCGTTTACTTCGACGATATATTTTTTCAGATAAGTTGATAATTACTGAAATGATTTTGATGAACTTTATGGGACCAATCTAAAAGTAAATATATAGGTAAGTATACATAGGTATTCTCAAACAAAAAAAAAATGTTTTTGTAATCGGTTTATAAACAAAGTACCCCACACAACTTTGTTGTTTAGGAACCGATTTGAAAAAATGACATTTTATTCGAAAGGATATACTTCCACATTGGTCCCGTACATAAAGATAGGATGTATGTAAGACAGCCGAAAGTATCCGAGATCTGTGGTCCCATATAAATTTAATGAAAAACGCTTCACGATTTGAAATCATTATAACGATATTGCGTATTTTGCATCCATTTCAGTCAACAGAACAGCCCGATTGAAGTCGTGTTTTTGTAAAACCTTGATTATTAAGGCTAATCCTCAAATCCAATTCCATACAAAATGTTTCGAACAAATACTTACTCAAAAAGTATGCAGTATTATAGTAATTTCTTCACACTATTCGTTTCGTCCATGTTTTTTGATATCGTCAACAAAAAAAATGAATGGTTTCATACTTTAATTTAGATTTTATACGTGTTTTTAAGTTAGTAGGGTTAATTTTAAAACACGATCAGATTTTAAATTTTGTAAAAAAACTTATATCTGAAAATGAGTATTTCACATAATAGGCACACGTCTTTGCATATTTTTTATTACCATCACAAACAACAACATGAAACGACTCGGATGGTCGAGTGGCAAGTGTGTAGATTGCCAGGCCTGGTGTCGCGAGTTCGATTCCCGCTCAGGACAAATATTTGAGTGCATCGGTGTTTTTTCTGAGTCTGCGTGTTTTCAATGTAAGTATCTATGTATTAACAAAAAAAAGTATATAAGTATTCTATCCGTTATCTGGTTCCCATAGTACAAGCTCTGCTTATTTTGGGGCTAGATGGCGTTGTGTGAAATGTCCAAACATTTATTTATTAATTAGGATTTTTTTCCGATATCCTCATTAGCGTGGATTTCGGGAATTACCATTTTTAAAAGAATTACAAAAAAATAAACAAAGATTATATGTTTCATTTACGGTTTACATATCGTATCTACCCAAAGAGCTTCTATGTATCTAGAGAGCTAACACGCCATTTTGTTTTATTTAAGGATTAAGAATTCTGAACCTTATGACTTGGAAATAAAGTTATTTTTTAATTAAATCTAAATTTAAGGATTGTAATGCTTGATAGAGACCCCCTCGTTAAGGAGTGTGTCTCGTTCACACAGTTGCCAGCATACAATTAAAATTAACATGGCCATAATTTTTGAAATAAGTGGGACATTTTTCGAAATTAGACGATTTGCTCTAAATGTTATTCAGATTCATTTGAAAGGTTTAGTACAGTCGCTGTCATGTAGGTTAACTGCCGAGAAAAATAATTACTGTTCGAAAGAAACAGTATTAAAGCCATTGAATCAGATATGCCTCACAAGAATGCGGCGCACCGCCCTCTTTTTTGTTGATATTTTAATGCACCTATGTATAATATAATTTTAAAACAATAATGCAAAGTAACGTATGTATATAACATTGATAGCTTATTGAGCAGATTGAATTTTCCCTTGGTTGCTTGTTTATGTCTCAATGAAATATTCAAAGTTCAAAAATTATGGTCGCCCTACAGAACGAGACACACTCTTTACTGGTTCTAGCTCTTTCGGCTCGCAGTTTTCGTGTGAGTCGGCATTCTAGATACATAGTATACAAGTTCTTTGTATCTACCTATCTACGTTAATTCGTAGGTAAAGGATTACCCGATTAAAAAAAAATAGAGCTACTTTGCAACGCAAATTAATGACGTTATAATAGTTAATAGAAAAATCGCGATAAATGTTGGATTTAAAGATAATTAGATTATAAATATCTGCCGAGCGTTAGATTCGCGATAAGTCTCGACAACGTTTGTAAATTAGCAAATGTGGTCATGTGATGCGTCGGTGATCGACAGATTATTATCATCATCATATCAGCCCGTCTGCACCCACTGCTGGGTATAAGCCTCCTCTTTATCACGCCACTTGTCGCGATGTTGTGCGAGACGCATCCAGTATTTGCCCGCTACCGCAGCAATGTTGTCGGCCCCTCTGGCAGGTGGTCTGCCTCGTTGGCGTTTCAAAATCAAAATCACAATATATTTATTTCAATAGACACACATCTTAGGTCTAAATTTTTTTACAATTTTGGTAGCTGATATCTGTATATTATTTAACCCAGCGGGGTCGGTTTTGTTATACACTCCGAACTAGTTTGGACAACTGTATCTCGGAGCGTATAACTAGCCGCCTCGCAAGGTGTGCTGTTTTTACAGATTTGTGCACTTCAGTGTGTGTACTGTAGCAGGTATTAGTACTGTGCCTAAGTTATGAGTATGTGTGTTTGTTGTGCAGTGTTTATATTATTTTACAGAGTAGGTATAGGTATAGGTATGAACTTAAATAAATATTATATATATAAAATAATATGTTCTTCTTCAGCCCTACGACACCTACGTTTCGCGTCATTAGAATAATTATAATTATATTAATTATCATTTGCAAATAATTTGTTTGCTGGACAGCGAAGAAGGTGGGTAGGTATGTGTTAAGGCTTAACTATGGCAGTCGCTACATTGTAATCTGGAATTGAGGCCAAAATACTAAGGTTTAAACAGCGTCAAGGGGTGTTAATAAAAAATAAAAAAAATATTATAATATTATTTGGTCTTTTATCTTGAAAACCATTAAGAAACATTTATTTTATTCGCTTATTTAATATGAAAAAAAAAAAACCAAAATAAAGCTGTTTTTGAATGGTTTTTTTGATTCTTCTCCTAAACGGCATTATATATATTATATATTTTTATACCATTAGCAAGGTGAAAAAAAGTAAAAAAAAATAAACTAAGATTTTTATGATACGCTAATAATTCTTGCGACAAGGAATTAATATACGTAATTTTGCAATAAAAGTAGGCGTGCACCGCTCTGGACCTCAGTACCCATCTGACTACGGGACGGGGAGGCCGCGTCGCTCTGGCGCGCACCGCCTCGCGAAACGATTTTACGAAACATGACTGAATAAAGTAATATTCACACCATAATACTGTTGGATAGTACGTCCGTTATAGATAAATTTATTTATGTATGCAAATGAGATGGCTATTGGCTTTATTGTCAATACGCGCATGAAACAACATTTATAAGAGGCTCGGATTTGACTGACTGACAGACAATTTACAGGCCAAACCGCTGAACGTAGATACATGAAACTTGAAGAATGTGATCGTCGAGAGCTGAAAGTGAGTACTGGCATGTAAGTAGGTGAGTGAGTAGTGGGCGAGTAGGTGGGCGAGTTGGTGGGCGAGTACGTGGGCGAGTAGGTGGGCGAGTTGGTGGGTGAGTTGGTTGGCGAGTTGGTGGGCGAGTAGGTGGGCGAGTTGGTGGGCGAGTAGGTGGGCGAGTTGGTGGGCGTTTTGGTGGGCGAGTTGGTGAGCGAGTAGGTGGGCGAGTTGGTGGGCGTGTTGGTGGGCGAGTAGGTGGGTGAGTTGGTGGGCGAGTAGGTGGGCGAGTTGGTGGGTGAGTTGGTGGGTGAGTTGGTGGGTGAGTTGGTGGGTGAGTAGGTGGGCGAGTTGGTGGGCGAGTAGGTGGGCGAGTTGGTGGGCGAGTAGGTGGACGAGTTGGTGGGCGAGTAGGTGGGCGAGTTGGTGGGTGAGTAGGTGGGCGAGTTGGTAGGCGAGTAGGTGGGCGAGTTGGTGGGCGAGTAGGTGGGCGTTTTGGTGGGCGAGTTGGTGGGCGAGTTGGTGGGCGAGTAGGTGGGTGAGTTAGTGGGCGAGTTGAAGGTAGAGTAGGTGGGCGAGTTGGTGGTCGAGTAGGTGGGCGAGTTGGTGGTCGAGTAGGTGGGCGAGTAGGTGGGTTAGTAAGTTTGAGTTAGGGAAGTAGTTAGGAAGGTTGGTAGGTAGTAGGTAGGTAGGTAGGTAGGTAGGTAAGTAAGTAGGTATATAGGTAGGTAGGTAATTCGGTAGGTAGGACAAGTTTTCTTGCCCCATTTTTTTTTCCTTCGCTTCGCTCAGGTTAACGATTCGCACGTCCACCTTGGGATCTACTTGCTATCTCGAAAAGTGAAGTTGTTTTTCAAGTCGTTTTCGGCCAAGTTTTTTTCGGTCAAGTTGTTTTTCGGCCAAGTTTTTTCGACCAAATTGTTTTTGGCTATTTATTTTTCGGCTAAGTGGTTTTTCAGTAGTAGTTAAGCACTTACTTCAGTAGTACTTAAGTAAGTAGTTGCTTAAGAACTTACTTAAATAGTAGTTAGTACTTATTTAAGTAGTAGTTAAGTACTTACTTAAGTAGTAGTTAAGTCCTTACTTAAGTAGTAGTTAAGAACTTGCTTAAGTAGTACTTAAGTAAGAAGTTACTTAATAACTTACTTAAGTAGTACTAAAAATACAAAAAATCTAACTATGGGAATGTATAGGGTTGGGAAGGGGGTGACCTCGGAAAAACTTCAACTTTTGACGATTCGCACGTCCACCTCGGGACCTACATGCTATCTCGAAAAGTACAAGTCTTATCCTACGCCCTAAGTACCTAACTTAACTAACTTACTTAAGTACTACTTAAGTAAGTACTTAACTACTACTTAAGTAAGTACTTAACTACTACTTAAGTAAGTACTTAACTACTACTTAAGTAAGTACTTAAATACTACTTAAGTAAGTACTTAACTACTACTTAAGTAAGTACTTAACTACTACTTAAGTAAGTTCTTAAGCAACTACTTACTAAAGTACTATTTAAGTAAGTACTTATGAAAGTAAGACAAGTGCCTACTTTCTTGCCTATTTACTTGCCTACTCACTTGCCTACTTACTCGCCTACTTACTCGCCTATTACTCGCCTACTAACTCGCCTACTTACTTGCCACTTAATAACTTATTAAGTAGACACTTGTCTTACTTACTTAAGTAGTACTTAAGTAAGAAAGTTAATTAAGGTACTTACTTAAGTAAGCAAGTCAGCAGGCACTTGTCTTACTTACTTAAGTAGTACTTGTGTAAGTTAGTTCAGTTAGGTACTTACTTAAGTAGGCAGGTAGGTATGGTAGCTAATAGCTATGCAGTAGGTAGTAGGTATGCAGGTAGGTAGGTAAGTAAGTAAGTAGGCACTTGTCTTACTTCCTTAAGTACTTACTTAAGTAGTACCTAAGTAAGTAGTTGCTTAAGAACTTACTAAAGTAGTAGTTAAGTACTTACTTCAGTAGTACTTAAGTAAGTAGTTGCTTAAGAACTTACTTAAGTGGTAGTTAAGTACTTATTTAAGTAGTAGTTAAATACTTACTTAAGTAGTAGCTAAGTCCTTACTTAAGTAGTAGTTAAAAACTTACTTAGGTAGTACTTAGGTAAAAAGTTACTTAAGAACATACTTAAATAGTACTAAAAATACGAAAAATTAAAAATCTAACTATGGGAATGTAAAGGGTTGGGGAGGGGTGGGTTGACCTCGGTAAAACTTCAACTTTTGTTCACCTCGGGACCTACATGCAATCTCGAAAAGTAAGAGTTAAGTACTACTTAAGTAAGTACTTAAATTTGACTTAAGTAAGTACTTCTTACGAAAGTACTTAAGTAAGTAAGACAAGTGCCTACTTACTTGCCACTTAATAACTTAGTAAGTAGACACTTGTCTTACTTACTTAAGTAAAAAAGTTAAGTTAGGTACTTACTTGAGTAAGCAAGTAAGTAGGCACTTATCTCACTTACTCAAGTACTTTCTTAAGTAATACTTCTGTCAGTTAGTTCAGTTAGGTACTTACTTAAGTAGGCAAGAAAGTAGGTACGTAACTTACTTAAGTACTTTCTTAAGTAGTTCTTGTGTAAGTTAGTTCAGTTAGGTACTTACTTAAGTAGGCAAGTAAGTAGGTACGTTACTTACTTAAGTACTTTTTTAAGTAGTACTTATGTAAGTAAGTTAAGTTAGGTACTTACTTAAGTAGGCAAGTAAGTAGGCACTTGTCTTACTTACTTAGGCAAGTAAGTAGGTAGGTAGGCAAGTACTTAAGTAAGTAAGACAAGTGTCTACTTACTTGCCTACTTACATACTTAAGTACTTTCTTAAGTAGTACTCAATTAAGTAAGTTTAGTTAGGTACTTACTTAAGTAGGCAAGTAAGTAGACACTTGTTTTACTTACTTAAGTAGTACTTAAGTAAGTTGTTACTTAAGAACTTACTGAAGTAGTACTTAAGGGCTTATTTAAGTAGTACTTAAGTGCTTAATTAAAAAATACTTAAGTACTTACTTAAGTAGTACTTAAGTACTTACTTAAGTAGTACTTAAGTAAGTTAAATTAGGTACTTAAGTAGCAAATAAGTAGGCACTTGTCTTACTTACTTAAGTAAGGTTACTTAGGCAAGTAAGTAGGTAGGTAGGCAAGTAAGTAGGCAAGTAAGTAGGCAAGTAAGTAGACATTTGTCTTACTTACTTAAGTACTTACTTAAGTTTTACTTAAGTTAAGTTTACTTAAGTTTTTACTTAAGTAAGTAAGTAGGCTCTTGTCTTACTTACTTAAGTACTTACTTAAGTAGTACTTACTTTCTTAAGTAGTACTTAAGTAAGTAAGGTACTTACTAAAGTAGACAAGTAAGTAGGCAAGTAAGTAGGCAATAAGTAGGCAAGTAAGTAGGCGAGTTAGTAGGCAAGTAAGTAGGCGAGTAAGTGGGCAAGTAAGTAGGCAAGTAAATAGATACTTGTCTTACTTACTTAAGTACTTATTTAAGTAGTACTTAAGTAAGTTAGGTATTTACTTAAGTAGGCAAGTAAGTAGGCACTTGTCTTACTTACTTAAGTACTTTCTTAAGTAGTACTTAAGTAAGTAAGTTAAGTTAGGTACTTACTTAAGTAGGCAAGTAAGTAGGCGAGTAAGTAGGCGAGTAATAGGCGATTAAGTAGGCAAGTATGTAGGCAAGTAAGTAGGCACTTGTCTTACTTACATGAGTACATACTTAAGTAGTACTTAAGTATGTTAGTTAAGTTAGTTACTTACTTAAGTAGACAAGTAAGTAGGCACTTGTTGTAGGCACTTAAGTACTACTTAAGTAAGTACCTTTTCGAGACAGGTTACGAGATGGACGTGCGAATCGTCAACCTGAGCGAAGCGACGATTGCCGCTTCGCGGTGCGAACCCGGACCCGGACCCGGACTCGATCCGGTCCGGGTTCGGGTTAGAGTTAGAGTTAAAGATTCGAGAAAGTGAGTAAGTGACTAAACTAAGCAGAGCTTGTACTATGGGAACCAGATAACTGATACAATACATACCTACTTTTATTTTTAATACATACATAGTGTACATATAAAACACCAAAACTTAGGACAAACACCAATGTTCATCTCACAAATATTTCTCCTGAAGCGGGAATCGAACCCGCCCCAGTCCCCAACATACATGCCACTCGACCACTCGAAAACTCAAAATAATGATATAATGTAGCCTAGGTATATGATTTTCAAACAATTCGCATACCTACCAAATTTTGGTTCAGTAGTTTTGGCTTGATTGAGTAACAAACCATTTAGCGAATTTTTAGTAGGTAGGTAGGTATGGACCTGACTGAGCGCGGACCGATTAGTAAAAAAATAATCTGTTCTGTACTATTTGTTAATATTAGGTGATATTATTAGGTAGGAGGTACCTACTTATCTTTGAATAAACTATGTAGGTAAATACTGTTGCATTTTTTTCTGATTTTATCTTGTTTAAATGTCGGTAGGTAAGAAGTTGAACGATAATATTTTTTAGCCCGCAACAGTAAGTCGGCATTCAATAAATATCCTAAATTTATTTTATAATAAAATATGTACCTACTTACGAAACGTTTCTTACTACTCAAATAATTGTCTGAATCTGACCTTACGCAATGGCAAAGCCGCGCGATGTCTGTTTCTGTTAGTCGTCGTGCGCGTGCGGGGTGCGCGGGACAAATCAGAGTGATCCACCCATTTCTGCTGACGTCATAGCAGCCACAGCATTCTTAAGGCACGGAATTCCGAGCGCCGCTATCTTCCTCGCGCATTTGTAGGTACCTACATTTTTGAAGATATAAATTGACTGAGTATACCTATCTACCATTGATGAATAACGGTGTTCCTATAGAACACCATGATGGACAGTATCAAACCAAAGTGGATGCGGAATATAGGACCGATAATTTTCAGACAATAAATATAAAATAAATCCATTTTCAAATAATGTTTGTTACTTTTTACGATGCAGTTTTATTAACAATGAAAAAGCCTAGTACCTAGTTTTAACATATATCTAATACATATATATCTAGCCCTGTTACTTCTCTTTTTCGAAAATAAGCATCGGACCAAAATGTACTAGAAGTTAGCCAATGTGGCTCCCTTTTATTGGTCGCATTTTCAATGTACTTCATTGTGTTTCTATACATTAATACTTCTGTGCTACATATGTTTTAAAGAGTAGCGGTGGTTTTACAAACACATTGTAAGTACACCGACTTCAATTGGACTGTTTTAGTGACCGTAAACACCACTGAAAAGTCACAAGGAAGAAAAATACGCAATTTCGTTTTCGACTTATGTCGTCGAAGTAAGTCAATAATATTATAATTATTAATAATAATTTATTATTTTTGCGCAGATATTTTGATATAAAAACTTAATACTGAACTTCTTATTTTTCTTTTGAAATTTCTAAGGGACCAATCTGAGAGTATTATTATCTTAAACAAAAATAGAATTTTGAAAATCAATTTATAAACAACAAAGTTCTGAGGGTACAAACATAAAAAAAAACCAAATGAATTGAGCACCTTCTTTGAAGTCGGTTAAATATAAAAAGTAAGGAAAATAGTAAACTCTGCATTTGAAAGGCTGAATTAGCTATATGAATATTTTATCTTGCACTTAGATAATTAAACAATCAAATAAAATCAAGTTCATTATCAAAATGATAAGGTTTAAATACACTAATTAAAAAGTACATTCAGTGCTATTCGTTGTAGACATGTAGGTGTAGTATGCTATTTACAGTAGATAGTAAATGTGGTTAAGGGTAATCCTCAAATCCGAATTCCATACAAAATGATTCGGACAAATACTCAAAAAGTACGCCGCATTATAGTAATTTCTTCACACTATTCGTTTCGTCCATGTTTTTCAATTTCGTCAAAAAAAAAAGTGGAAGGTTTCGTACTTTAATTTAGATTTTATACGTGTTTTTTAGTTAAAACATGGACGAAACGAATAGTGTGAAGAAATTACTATAATACGGCGTACTTTTTGAGTATTTGTCCGAAACATTTTGTATGGAATTCGGATTTGAGGATTACCCTTAAAACCTAAACTAAAAAAGAATCAAGGTTTTACAAAAACCACAGAAGTATACCTAAGGATAGAAACACAATGTAGTACATTGAAAAATTAAAAATGCGACCAAGAAAAGGGAGCCACATTGCCTAACATCTCGTACGTTTTGGTTCGATGCTAATTTTCGAAAAAGAGGTAAAACAGGGCTAAATAACTATTATTAGGTATATGTTAAAACTACTAGGCTTTTTCATTGTCAATAAAACTACATCGTAAAAAGTAACAAACATTATTTGAAAATAGAGATAGGTATTTAATTTTTATTGACATGGTGTCGGAAAATTTTCATTTCTATACCACATCCATTTTGGTTTGATACTGTCTATCTTGTTGTTCTATAGGAACACCGTTATTCACCTATGGCAAAAACATAGGTACAACCACCGACTTCAATCGGACTGACCGTAGGCACCACTGACAAGTCAAGGAAGCAAAATACGCAATTTCGTTTACAATATTTTTTTGTTTGAGAAGTTATACTTTCAGATTGGTCCCATAGAAATTTCATCAAAATCGGTTCAGTAGTTTAATTTAACATCGTTGAAGTGAACAAAATTGCATATTTTGTTTCCCTGTGACTTGTCAGTGGTGCCTACGGTCACTAGAACAGTCCGTTTGAAGTCGGTAGTTGTCTGTTTTTGAAAAACCTTGATTATTTTGAAGTCTGTACCAAATGATAATACCTATTAGCATAAATATTTAATCAGCGTGTTTTTTTGGTGCAATCAATATGCACAAAGGATTTGCCGCTGTCTGAAATCAATGTAATTTGTAACTTTTGTAATAATCATGTTGTAAAATCATTGTACTTAATTTGATATTGTAATTTATTTATATTTCCTTATAGTTTTGGCGATAACATTTTGCCGAAATAAGTTTCAGCGAAAACGTGAATGTGAACTAGCTTCCGCCGGTGGCTTCGCGTGACCTAGTCACTTAAGCCCCAAACTAAACAGAGCTTGTACTATGGAAACCAGATAACTGATACAATACATTATACATACATACTTTTTTTTTGTAAATACATACCTAAGTAAAGACAGCGTCATAGATAATTATCCCCCTTGCATTATAATACCCAGCTTCAAATCCCTTTAAATCACCGTCGCGATGAATGGAGAAGTTTTTCCTTTAAAAAATAGATTACATTTGCAGCCCCGGATCTAGAAAACGCCGCCCCCGCCCGCCTATGTTGTTACCTTTATCATTATCCTCATTTTGCCATCAGACAGTCATTGATGTACATAGGCCTCCCTCGCAGGAAAGAACGGTACAATGACCGGTCTAGCGCTGCTCTATCTGTGTTAAGCTTATTTTTTTACGGTTTATTATTTGTTTAGTTCTAAAAATCACTGTATAGGGACCCAAAAACAAGCAATATGATTAATCGGATCGCGGCGAGCGAAGAGTTCCGTGCCGCTATTTTTTTAGGGTATTAATAAATCTACTACCTACAGGGAAAATTGCTTTATAAGGACTCAAAAACTCTAGGAAATCAGAACGCGGCGAGCGAAGCGAGCCGCGAATTTGTAAGGTCTTTAGTTTACTAGGGAAAATCGCTATATCAGATGGCAACAACACCCAACATGTTATAAATCTATTCACAATTTTTAAGCTTTAGTTTAGTCCTGAAAATCACTGTATCAGAAACCGGATACACTATTTAATAAATATGATCGCAATTTTTTTTAGGCTTTTAGTTAAGAATTGCCGTTATATTTTTGTTATTGCAAACATTAATCTGAAACAAGCCGATAGAAACAGAGAAACTTTTATGCCTTTAGTTTCGTCCTGAAATCACTGAATTAGAACCCAAATTCACAAATAGCAGAAAGCAGATCGCGGCGAGCGAGGCTTTTAGTTTACTAGGGAAATTCTTCAGTGATTTGGTTATCTATCTAGGAAAAATCAAAATTTCTCAGGACCCAAAATCATGCAAATGTTTTACGCCTTTGATTCAGACCTGAAAATCGCCAAGCGCCCGCCCAATTACTTTAAGAGGATTGTCCCTAATAAACGCGCGAATAGGCACTTTTGGTTTGAAAAATATTGAAGAACTCTCTGCATTGAATGACACTACAAAAATATCTCAACTGCCTAATAGACGAGTGTTCCCTTACACCGCGTGATATTTCTAAAATTATTCTTAATTTACGAGAAAAAAATTCTTTATATTGATCAAAAACATCGAATTCGACCTTTTGTATTTGAACGATTTAAGCTGTATCATTGAGAATATTTGAAAATTTTTTGGTGTTATCGTAAGACAAAAGTATAAATATTTCAGACACCACGCCTTTTTTTCAGAAATTCCAACCAAAAAGCAATAATCCAGGCTTAAACATCATTGATTTTTCGATCCCCGCCGTCCATACATTTTAGTATGAAAAACTTGACTCGCTAATAGACAACGTGCCCGCAAAAAATTCAGTACCCCCTTAGTATTCAAGGTGACTGCACGTCCGTTGAGATCAAACGTAGACTATGACTTATCTGTGGTTGGGAATCCTACAAAGATAAAGGTGTTATGAAAATGTAACTTGTGCGTAGCACCGAAAGTATATTTGTTTATTTCCAGGGTGGTATACTATGAGTGCGCGATGAGTCTGTATGAGTAGAAAATATCTATGTGTGTGTTCAATCAAAAGTTCCCACGCTTGCAGACCGGAGCCTTAATCCTGAAAATTATTCAAATACGTAACAACATACATGTGATCGCGGCGAGCGAAACGAGCCGCAAATTTTTTACGCCTTTGATCTAGACGTGAAAATCGCAGAGCACCACTCGCCTGGCGATCGGTAAGGGCGTCCGCGGCCACCCCAGGGTCTCCCGGCGAGTGACGCTCAGCGGCCGCCCTAGGGCACTCGCGACCGCCCTAGGGTGCTTGGCGGCCGTCTCTGGGAACCCGCACCAGGGCGTCCACGGCTGCCCTAGGGCGTTTGCGGCGAGTGGCGCTCGTCGACCGCCCCCGGGCGTCCGCTGTCGCCAGGTTGTCCGTAGCCACCCCAGGGTGCTCGCGGCGAGTGCCGCTTGGCGGCCGCCCTAGGGTGCTCGCGGTTGCCAGTGTCCGCGGCCGCCCTAGGGCCAGCTAGTTACGCCAAATTTTTAACGCCCCAAGTTTAGTTCGAAAAATCACTTCATTAGACTTAAACTTTCGGATTTGCCGCCCCCTGAATTTGGCGCCCGGGGCGCGGAACCCTGGCTGCCCCCCCTAGTTCCGGGGCTGTACATTTGTATAACTGTATGTAAGCCTAAAAATAATTTTAAGTATTACATTTTTTGAAAGGATTTATAGCAGAGTGTCTTGTGCATACTTATCTCTGACGCTGTCTGTACATAGAATACCTGGGTGTATATACTCAGGACAAACACCGATGTCATCACACAAATGTTTATCCTGAAGCGGGAATCGAACCCGCGACACCGGCGTGGCAGTCCAAAAAAGTTGCAATTCGTGTTGTCGTTGTGTGAATATTTAAAAAAAAGTGAACGAGCGCCATATCTGTATTGCATTATAGCTACTTATTATAAAATCAATAAAACACGTATTTCGTTAAATAGTTTTAATAATAGATTAAACAATTGGATTATCTTATATTAAATTCTGGATATTTGATCGACACTACAAAATCTTAATATTAAAATTACATTTTCAACTTATAACTAGTTTAGGAATTTCAGTTATAATTTAGGGCGCTAAAACAATATCAAATTTTTAATATTTACACAAATATGTAAGAACATACTTAATTTTTGAATAATGACTAAATATGAACATAATTTTGATGAATCTAATCATTAATTAATTTAATTTAGCCATTCATTTTGATTTTCGAAGTTAGGCGTTATTATTTTATGTATGTTAATGTATATAAAAAAATATATATGAAAAATCAAGAAATTTTAAGATAAATTTATACATTTTAAAAACCAATTTATTATAAATGAATAGTACGCTTCATTATACAATATACATGTCAATGTTAAAATTAAACAATCAAATAAGTTATAATAATAATGCGTAAGCATTACTGTGTTCCAGTTTGAAGTAGCTAAGTGCGATTACGGCGCTTTCGAGACTGACCATCAAAATGCATTCAACCAATTTGATAACCTCCTCCTTTTTGAAGTAGGTTGAAAAAAAACAAACTATTTTCCTAAAAAAAGTTATAGATATTTACGATTTATTTTCAAAAACCAAAATATATCGTTTGTAGCGCCCTAAATTAAAAATATTCGATTTTCTTACAATAAATAAAATTCTGGAAGAAGTAAGCCTTTTTGTATAATCTCACTTTTATTGCTCACATTAAATCACATTTTTGAAATATATACATAAATGTATAAATCCATTGACTACGACTGGGTTTCGAACCCACACCGAATCAAAAATCTAAGTTAGGCACTTGCCACCACTAGGCCAATAGTCAATCAAGTTAATTTGTGATAAAATCCATTATGGATTTTTTACGTGAGCAATAAAAGCCAGAATTTATATTCTATGACCACTTCACAGTGTTTTAGCAACTGGATCTAGTCAAGTTAGTGCTTCGTTGACACTAGTCGAGTAGATGGGCCGAGACACTAAAACGCCTCTCTGACCAAGTGGAATAAATATCATTACTTTCTAATAAAGTGAACGAAAAATGCAAAACAAACTTCGATTAAATAAATCTATTATTTTTATGGGCGGTAATTTTTTTTTCACAGCGCCATTTAGCCTCAAACTTGTAAGCTTGTACCATTTTAATAAATGAAAAAAAAAATATATAAAATGTAAGGATAGATAAGCATAATCAGTCTATAATGTTCCCACTGCTGGGACTCAGGCCTACTCTCGGCTAAGAGAGCGAATGGGTCTTAATCCACGCGGACCCAATGCGGATTGGTGGAAGTCACATGCCACCCCCGGTGACGGCCCGCAACGCTGTGGTAGAGTCAGTTGAAATGTCTGACTAGGCTTTTGCCTGGTCATGATATTTCAACTACTACCAATTGTCTCTCGCTGCTGGGCGTAGTTTCGAACGCGCCCTGCACTGATTGAGCAAGCGGTAGAGCGAAGGAAGGCTGCTTTCCTGCCTTCTGCCGCTCAGAGGTGGTCTGCAAGGTATGGGTTGGGGACCCATCCTTGCATTGCACAGGTCACCTCAGACGAAGGATGTCTTTTGTTCCAAGACATCATTTCCTTCCCTTTGGGGGAAATAGAGGAGGTCCGCCACAGCGGACACTCGCCGACAGGCCGCGGATGATTCCAAATGGGTTCCCGCGACCTGTTACCAAGGCGATTGTGACGGGAACACGATGGGTTTTTAGTCGGTATTCTGCCTACTGGCGGTGAGTCCGACATATCCTCCAGCCCCCCTCCCCCCAGGCGGAGAGATGCGTAAATGCATTTTACCCAGCGTTAAAAAAAAAAAAAAAAAAAAGTCACATGCCATAAAACATTTTTTTTCCTGTCCTCTGACATGCCGATTTCCTCACGATGTTTTCCTTCACCGTTGCGAGAACGTGCATACATACATAGACTTTTTCAACCGAAAAAAACCATTTACGCATGACTGCCACCGGGATTCGAACCCGCGACCATCAGATCGCAAGGCGTCTACAAGCTACAAGCCAGCAAGTTCGCTAGCAGCTAGTAAATTCACCTCGCGTCATCGGCTTTTCCACAATCTGCTAGTTAAAAATCCTTCCGGACAGCTAACTCGCTAGCTTTTAAACTCGCTGGCTTATAGCTTGTAAACTAGACCTGTGTCATCGACGCTTTTAACGTCAAACCATTGAGTTGGCTATGAGTGTAGTTTGATATTTAAAACAATAGAAATAAAAAAAACTTAGAAAATTTGTAACTAGCTGACACTTCTTACGATCACACCCTTCAAATTTCGAGTTTATACGTTCAGTGGATTGGCCTAGACGTTGTCTGTCAGTCAGTCAGTGAGCCAGGATAGTCTTTTTTTATTAATATATTGATGATGATGATGACAAACACTAATACTTTTTTGACGAATAAATTATATAGAAATTAGGATTATTTTTATAGAACCTGACATACTATTTTTAAATTCAATATAACCCTAAAATGACAGGCAAGTATGCACTAAAGTGCGTTGCCAATTGACTCTCCTAAAACTAATGTGATGTTTTGATTCCAGTTACTAAATCAGTGTGAACGAGTCTTAATGATTATTTTACAATGATTTTAATATAAGAAGATTTGAAAGCTATTATTTGGAGATAATTTCTATTGCTCTATTAGACCGTAATTTTCTATAACTTTCTAAAAAAATCTTACAAAATTAAGCGTTTTTTTTATAACAGAATTAATTTTGTAGTTATGTTATTAATACTCTTAGTTATTAGCAGATTAGTTACTGACAAGCCAGTTCCTGAGGACTTTAAACAGATCTTATTCGTTTAAGACCGAGTTACACTACGATAGTTCTAAGTAGTTTCGTCTTTATGCTAGGTTTGCACGTAGTCAAGTTGGCAGGACAGTAATTACAGTTAATAAAGACAGCGTGTAAACGGATCAGACAGTATATTGTCTACTAGAAATACAAACCAAAAGGCCACTGTCTTTCCAAATTGACTGTCTACTGATTTATTCCACTAACCGCGTGTAAACGGAGCATAAAAAAATATTAGAATCTATATTAACCTCTGTGTTAAAAGTTTTTTTTATTAGGTTTGAATTAAAAATACTAGTAAACTCGTTTACTAACTTCGTGTAACTCGACCTTTACATATCATGCCAGTAACTTAACTAAAACAAAGTATTCAACGGTGACAGTGTAAAAAAACCTTAAAATACAGAAGGACAAACATGAAATATTATTTTAAAAAAAAATTGGATGACATTTTTTCAATATTTTATCAGTATCAAATACATAAAATTATTTTTTACATAAAATCAAAATGTCTCAAAGTGGACGAGCGCTAATAGCAGTGTTGCACCGGCCTATGTGTATCAAAGTCATGTGTAGCACTGTTCTGGTCATGAGCAGGCGTGATCTCTTACCATCAGGAGAGCGCCTAGATTCGTCGAATCACTTTTTTATGATAAAAAAAAACACTTGAGTTTTTATTGCATTCTCGACCCAATTAAGCTAATTTGAGGTTTAGTAAATAAACATTATTAGCGCAATTTAAAAAGCAGCGGGTTGTTTCGGAGATAAAACTGTAAATTAATGTGAATTAAATGTAAATGTGAAATGAAAATTTTAAATATGGTCCCATATTTTACAATTTAACGGCTTGAAATCCGTTAAATAGTAAACTATCGAAAAATTGTGAACGAGTAAACAGACCAATCAGGACACAGTCGCTCTGATTGGTAGTATAGGTAGATTTTTTTTAACAAAAAACCTTAAGAGAAACATAAAAAACCCAATAGAAAGCTTCCTATTGGGTGATCATTTACAAATTCACGATTTTATAACCGTAAATTCGTGAACGATTGGTCTTTTTATAGTAAAACTTAACTGTTTACAATTTTTCGACAGTTTGTAATTTAACGTGTTTGAAATCCGTTAAATCGTAAATTTACGGTGACATATCAAATTATCAAAATATGGAGAATCGAAATAGTAATTAAACATAGCACCTTTCTAAATGTTAAAATAGCTAAGTAGCTTTCAGACTTATAATAATACTTATAAAATCCATTAAAAAATTATTACAAGTAACTTAAAATTATAGATAATGTTCTTAAAACGAATTGTAAATTAACTAAAAGTAAAATTGTAAGTTTGATTTTTCATCATTTTGAATAATAATTTAATTTAGATCGATATAAAAAAAAACATCACAGATTTTATAAACCAATTAGGAATTGAGAGAAAATTTATAATATTAAACTTAATATTATAAAATTATTACATAATCCTAATAGAATGCCGATTTTATATAAAAAAAAATTAAAAACTTTACAAATAACAGTATTTTCATGCATTCATTATTTAAATTGTAATAATATCTAGGAATTTTCGAGATTTTTTTACATTTACATGTAATATGTAAAATATACACAATGTCGCGACTTTTTTACATAAAAAAAAATGTAAGGCGATTGATTACAATTCAAAATATTGAATAAATATTTTTTTAATAAAATATTTTGGCCGCCATTGCTACCGTTTTCAAAAAATAAAAATTGATTATACAACCAATATTTAAAAAAAAAGTATACATTACGTATAATGTTTAATTTAATGTATACATTTACATTATAAGTGGCATAAGTTTGTAAAAACCCTAAGTTTATAATTTTACGGTTACCAACCAATCAGGCGATTGTTCATAAATTCACGGCTATAATAAAAACCGTAAATTTGTGAACTGCGCATTGATTAGTCCATTTCAAAATAGTTTTTTTTATAAAAAAAATATATTTATCAATCGCCCATAATAGTGATGTGATAGGTATAAGGTACATATTTTATTAATCCGGTGGCAGATAGCTGAAAAGCTTGTATTTTTCACGAATGTATGGACGAACGTCGTCTTTCTGAAATAATAAAAAAAATATGAATATACCGAAGAAATAAACCTAGAATAATTTTGAATATAATACCTGCCAATTTTAGTCCTAATATAGAAAAAAAAATGGCATTCTTTTCTAATGTTTGGATATCTAATTTGAATAATATTTTATAATGTATCCAGTCCATGCAAAGGTTGTCTGGAAGAGATCGCTCTTTAGCGATAAGACCGCCCATTGTCCACTGTTACTACCTAGCTTTATTTTTCCATTATAATGTGTTAGTACTAAGATGGTGAGCAATAAAGTATATTCTATCTATCTATCTATAATATTTAGTTAGACCCTAAATATTATTAGTTTTCGTTTTCGGGAGTAGTCATAATAACACCCTGTATAATACAACAAATAAATAAATATTTTGGATTTTTCACACAACACCATCTAGCCCCGAACTAAGCAGTTTGTAATATTTTTTTGTAAATACATAGTAAATAACCAGACTCAGGACAAACGCCGATAATTGATTGATTCAGGCGTTACTTTGCGAAAATCCATAAATATTAATAAATAGTATATATATATATATATATTAAGTAATAAATCCGCTTAATTTCTAAACAAAGATCTTAATTAACTTAACTCTAGTTTAGAATTTTAGTATCTACACCAAAACGCCGAAAACATAAAACCCAAGTCAGAACTCGACACGTGTTTCGCCTCTACACGAGGCATCCTCAGGAGTTGACTCGCCGAAATCTCTCGTTTCAGATTTCGGCGAGTTTACTTAATATATTTATACTATTTATTAATACAAACGCCGATGTTCATGAGGCGCACTTGAAATCCTTTCACCGCACTGGTTCGAAAGAATTAGTGACACGATAAGAAGAAAGCATTAGGGTCACGACGCGCTCTTATTCACAGACACGACATAAGCGCACGTGTGAATGTGTTGTACATGCCAGCTTTTGTTGATATACCTGTATAGATCGTATGATCGGGCTCAGTACTCACAGTGGCCAGATGTTCCAGGAAAGGCAGTAATTTGAGTAGTTCCTTGTCACTGCGGTCTACGAACCAGCTGTCTATGGGTATACCGTTTTCAAGCTGGTATCCAAATGCCTGAGAAAAATAATATAATTATGTATTTATTTATTTAATCAGAACGGTCACAGACCACTTACACTAAAATTAATTGTTAATATATCAATATCACACATAAAAATATACAGTTCGGGAGCGTCCATAAATTATGTGAGGTGTTTAAGGGGGGGAGGGGGTCGAGTCAAATCTCATCTTATCTTACGTTGGAGAGAGGGGGGTCTCGGCAAATATCACGCAATTTTTTTTCTGTTTGTTACAAAAAAAAATGATACCATTTTGGTCCATTTAATCCAGATTGTACATGCTTAAGATTTAATCTTAAGTCCTTTGTTTAAATTGTAATAACAATCCAACGCGTTCCAACGCAAACCCACATTCTGAAAAATCTCACGTGAGATTGGGGGATGGGGGAGGGGATTGAATAAAATCTCACGACATCTCACCAGGGGGGAGGGAGGGACAGAAAATTTAAAAAAAACACCTCACGTAATTTATGGACGCCCCCTTCTTGTTAAAATTAAAAGTCATGTTCCTAAAATTTTAGTATCATTAGACAATAAACAAAAGTATCACGTGTCAATAATAGAATTAATTAGCAAAAAGAAATAAGGTAATAATTTGGTCAAAACTAAACATCAACAAATTATATAAATATATTTAGTAATAAATCCGCTTGATTTCTAAACAAACTCTCGTTTCGAACTTCGGCGAGTCCACACCTCCTGATGATGCCTCGTGTAGAGGCGAAACACGTGTCGTATCTTTAAACTTTGGTTTTCTGTTCGTTGACTCTTTGCTTTATAATATAGTAATATGTACTAAAGTTCTAAACTAAAGTTAAGTTAATTAAAACCTTTGTTTAGAAATCAAGCGGATTTATTACTAAATATATTTATATAATTTGTTGATATTTATGGATTTCCGCAAAGTAACGCCTGAATCAATCAATTATCTTAAAACTAAACATATTTATAATTTTCATTCATCTCTCTCACAAAACACCAGACACTACTCTATCATCGGGAAATATATCAAAATCAGGATTTTTCGTCAAAACCTTGTTAAGAGCAGAAAGGGTACGATAAAGTGATATAGTAATAACTAAGTTATTACTATATCACTATTAGGCGTTACTTTGCGGAAATCCATAAATATCAACAAATTATAGATAGATAGATAGATAGATTATTCTTTATTGCACACCATCACAAAACAAACAAAAATATACATAAAGAAGAAAATAATGTTAAAAATAGTGGACAATGGGCGGTCTTATCGCTAAAAGCGATCTCTTCCAGACAACCTTTGGATGGACAAGAAACTGTTGAACAAAAAGTGGACGGCGGCATATTTAACTACTAAAAAACTTAAGCTACTTAATTAACTAATACTAACAGTGAAGTACTTACTTAGAAGATATAAATTGAGGCAATGAATAATTTAAACTTACATAAAATTACAATAAAATAGACAAATACATTAATAATGATTTTGACATAATGTGTGCAAAAATAACAGTAGGTATTATATAAATATATTTAGTAATAAATCCGCTTGATTTCTAAACAAAGGTTTTAATTAACTTAACTTTAGTTTAGAACTTTAGTACATATTACTATATTATAAACCAAAGAGTCAACGAACAGAAAACCAAAGTTTAAAGATACGACACGTGTTTCGCCTCTACGTTCGTGTGTCGTAATGAGTGGATAATCCTTAAGGTGCGGATGGGGGACTTCAGGACTGATCAGAAAAATGGACGAAGGTAAAAAAAATGGAAGTTTCGAAAACGTCCAGTAACTCGAAATCCGTGGGATTTTTACTGGGTACATAATTTCATTTTCTGATCAGTCCTGAAGTCCCTCACCTGCCCCTGAAGGATTATCCACTCATTACGACACACCCTGTATAAGGATAAAGTGCCTGTATTGTTGACGCTTGACGCTATGACCGTGAAAAATAGTTATTTGTACACCAAGGGCCTGAAGCAAGCCATTTTATACGAGACTTATAAGCCCGAGCGGAAGGCAAGGGCGGATATTTGTGAGTAGTTTAACAGTGAGAACATTGACATGACAGTAGAAAGAATGCTAATTCGAAAATACATTTTAAAATTATGTAATATTTAGGTCCCCCATAATACTCTGATCTATGGGTATTATGAAGGTCCGAAGTTCGAAATGTGAATTAAGTTCTCAACTTACTGCATGAAACCTACTTTTGAAACTGAACCTCTTTGAACAGATTTTACTTTTTTGCCCTAGGGCCTAAAATTCAGTTTTACTCCCCCTAAAGCATGCACTAATATGCACTTTACGAGCATGACAAGTAAAAACTTATTTAAAGGCTAGGTTTATAATACGAAATACCAACAACTATTTTTCAGTTTCACACTGAATATATTGACATGAGCAGAATAAGAAAAATAAGCAAGAAATTTTAATTAAGGTACATAATAAAAACACAGGAAAATAGAAAATCATGATCAAAAAGGAAGCCACTCAGCATTTGCTTCAGAAGTAGTGGTGTTACTACTTCTGAAGTGCTGGTTTTCAAAGACCCTTTTAAGAAAGGATTTTCACTTCCCATGCTCGTAAAGTTCAATTTTTTTGTACCTAGTGGGAGTAATGGAGACAGGCTGATTTTTTTTTATTGTTTATTAGAAGTCAAAATAAGTATAGTCTATCAACAAATTATATAAATATATTTAGTAATAAATCAGCTTGATTTCTAAACAAAGGTTTTAATTAACTTAACTTTAGTTTAGAACTTTAGTACATATTACTATATTATAAACCAAATAGTCAACGAACAGAAAACCAAAGTTTAAAGATACGACACGTGTTTCGCCTCTACACGAGGCATCATCAGGAGGTGTGGACTCGCCGAAGTTCGAAACGAGAGTGAATAAACCCGGCCCGTATTTATACCCGTTATGGCGATGAGTCGCCTGTCGTATGATCCGACGTCACAAAAATCCTCAACAAAGGAGACCTTGGAATACTCGTATTTAAATCATTCAACAGCGTAATACAACAAATATTACGCTGTTGAATGATTTAAATACGAGTATTCCAAGTATAGTCTATTCCTATACTATCTATTCATAATACCTGCGGACTGTTATCGACGATGACCGTCCTCCTCAGGTCCCTGCCGAGGATGGACAGATCCTTCACGTAGTTGCCATTTACCAGCAGACAGTGTTCACGGAACAATCTGAAACGATGCTATATTCAGGGGCTGTTCCCACTGCTGGGACTCAGGCCCACGCCACTCTAACTAGGTAATGTTCCCACTGCTGGGACTCGGGCCAACGATAACCAGGTAATGTTCCCACTGCTGGGACTGAGGCCCATGATAACCAGGTAATGTTGCACTGTTGGGACTCAGTCCCGATCCACTCTAACCAGGTAGATATAGATAGATAGATAAACACTTTATTGTACACCAACAAGAACAAAACAGAGTAAAACAATAGAACAAGAATACAAAGGCCTTAAGGTAGGTAGTACCAGAGGCGCCAAGGAAAAACCAGGTAATGTTCCCACGACTGGGACTCAGTCCCACTCCACTCTAAGCAGGTAATGTTCCCACTGCTGGGACTCAGACGCGAGATTGACACTAAATGTAACAGGTAGTGCCATTTACCTGTATTCTAATGTCATTTACCTGTATTTTAGAGCAATTTACCTGTATTCTAGTGTCATTTACCTGTATTCAAGTGTCATTTAATTGTATTCTAGTGTCATTTACCTGTATTTTAGTATCATTACCTGTATTCTAATGTCATTTGCCTGAATTCTAGTGACATTTACCTGTATTTTAGTATCATTACCTGTATTCTAATGTCATTTGCCTGTAATCTAGTGACATTTACCTGTATTCTAGTGACATTTACCTATATTCTAGTTACATTTTCCTATATTTTAGTGTCATTTACCTGTATTTGATCCACCGCCGCGCCGGGTCCAGTAGGTTCAGCAGTCTATCGGCGTACACTCGCTTACTTGCGGTGAACAGAATCACTTCGTACATACGCGAGACGCGAGCTAGAAATTCGGCGAAATGAGGCCGAGTTCGTACGAAAACCTGTAATAATATATACAGTATAATAATAATCTAACTTTTACAAAAACATACTACAACCAACTTCAATTGGACTGTTCTAGTGACCGGAAACGCCACTGAATAGTCACAGGGAAGCAAAATACGCAATTTTGTTTACTTGGATAACGTAATTTTTTCAGTTATTTTTAACCTAAGTACTGAACCGAGTTTCATTAAATTTCTATGGGACTAATGTGAAAGTAAGAGCTCAAAAAAAATAATTTTTAAATATATAAAACTGTTTATAAATAACAAAGTTCTGAGATAACAAACATATGAAGAAAAAAAATAATCACGATTTTACAAAAACACTTCAATTATTTTTTTTCAATTATTTTAATTTCAAATCCAAAGTACTGAACCGATTTTCATGAAATTTTTATGTGACCAATCTAGAAGCATATCCTTTCAAATAAAATTTCTAATCGGTTTATAAACAACAAAGTTTTGTCTGAAGTAACAAAAAAATCGAATTTAGAAACTCCTCCTTATTTTACATCAATGAGCAATGAGGACGTGGTGGCCGAGTGGATGAGGCCCTTGCCTTGCGATCTGATGGTAGCGGGTTCGAATCACGGTGGCAGTCATGCGTAAATGGGTTATTTCGGCGAAAAAAAATCTATGAATGCATCCCACGTTCTCGTAAAGGTGAAGGATGTCAGCATGTCGTAGAACCTAAAAAAGTTCGAAAACATGTGTCGAGTGCACGAAAAGAGGCTCTTCGAGGCGCACTTGAAATCCTTTCACCACACTGGTTCGAAGGAACTAGTGACACGATAGAAGAAGATTTGAAATCAGTTGAAAATATTCGAAATAACTTCAACTCGGACTATTCTAGTGACCAAAAAGTACACAAGAAAGCAAAATACGCAATTTCGTTTACATGGATGATATATTTCTTAGATATTTTGATGAGAAAACCAAATTCATAGATGTTCCTATAGGACACCAAGATAGAAATAAAAATAAATAATAAATAAGAGAGTATCAAATATAAATGAATGCGGAAGAAGGACAAAAAAAATCAGACACCCTGTCAATAAAAATGAAATATCTCAATTTTCAAATAATGTTTGTTACTTTTTACGATGTAGTTTTATTAACAATGAAAAAGCCTAGTAGTTTTAACATATAATATTTATCTAGCCCTGTTACTTCTCTTTTTCGAAAATTAGCATCGGTCCAAAATGTCCTAGAAATTAGCCAATGTGGCACGCTTTTCTTGGTCGCATTTTCAATGTACTACATTGTGTTTCTATACTTTAATACTTCTGTGATTCCAAAAAAACTTCGATTCGGACTATTCTAGTAACCAAAAAGTACAAAAGAAAACAAAATACACAATTTCGTTTACATGGATGACATATTTCTTAGAAATTTTGATTAAAAAAAAACAAAAAATAAGTACTCACAGTGTATCTGCAGTCTTGAAACAACACTGGGAAGTGGAAACTGGCGTCGGGCAGTTCTTGAAGCGAGCAGTGGACGAGAGTCTCGTCCAAATCCAACACCTGACGAGAGAACATTGAAAAACTTTAAGTAACTTAATAGGACGTGGTGGCCGAGTGGATGAGGCCCTTGCCTTGCGATTCGATGGTCGCGGGTTTGACTCCCGGTGGCAGTCTATGTATGCGTCCCACGTTCTCGCAACAGTGAAGGAAAACATCATGAGGAAACCGACATGTCAAAGGACAGAAAAAAAAATGTATGGCATGTGACATCCACCAATCCGCATTGGGTGCGCGTGGTGGATTAAGACCCATTCGCTCTCCTGCCGAGAGTAGGCCTGAGTCCCAGCAGTGGGAACATTATAAACTGATTATGCTATGCTATAAGTATTAAAAAAAATTAATCATTATTCAATTATTCTTATTTATTCATAATTAATTTCATTTTGACATTTATTTTAAGTTCTTAAGGCTAATCCTCAAATCCGATTTCCATATAAAATGTTTCGGACAAATACTCAAAAAGTACGCCGTATTATAGTAATTTCTTACTTTTCTCACACTATTCGTTTCGTCCATGTTTTTTGATTACGTCAACAAAAAAAGTGAAAGGTATCATACTTTAATTTAGATTTTTATATATTTTATATTTTATAGGTGTTTTAAAATTAACCCTACTAACTTAAAAACACGTATAAAATCTAAATTAAAGTATGAAACCTTTCACTTTTTTTGTTGACGAAATCAAAAAACATGGACGAAACGAATAGTGTGAAGAAATTACTATATAATACGGCGTACTTTTTGAGTAATTGTCCGAATCATTTTGTATGGAAATCGGATTTGAGGATTGGCCTTAAGTTCTTTTTTGTATGACATTTTTAAATATTATTTTACATGTGCTAAAATATGGATGTATTGTCTGAAAATAAACGAATTAATAACAAAGGAATTGGGACTTGTATTGGTCTCGAATGGTACTAGGATCGGGACTAGTATTGGTCGAGTGGTACTAGGATCGGGACTAGTATTGGTCGAGTGGTACTAGGATCGGGACTAGTATTGGTCGAGTGGTACTAGGATCGGGACTAGTATTGGTCGAGTGGTACTAGGATCGGGACTAGTATTGGTCGAGTGGTACTAGGATCGGGACTAGTATTGGTCGAGTGGTACTAGGATCGGGACTAGTATTGGTCGAGTGGTACTAGGATCGGGACTAGTATTGGTCAGGGCATTACTTACAAGACTGAAATCGGGACTGGTCCTGGTCTTGAGCGGTAGTGCGGGGTAGCGAGCTCGTAGCGCACCCGTCGCTACGCTCTCTAGCGGCGGTAACTGGAACAAACATGTACAATAAAGGCGATTTTTTAAAAATTTGGAGTCGCTGCGTTACATTCTTACTCAGTAACGGTACAGGTTACAAACTTGATGTTAATACAGTGATTACTTGAAGATATAATCTAAATAAATGTAAGACAGAAACACAATTGGTGTCATTTTTCCTGATACATAATTTTTTTTTAAATGGCCCTCTTAAAATCTGTTTTACATTTATTCTCCGAATTTAGAGAACGGTAATTTTTTATACAATTGAGTGAGTAATCACAGAACTTAGATAAATGTAAAAGGTTTTTTTTTATATATTCAATACTTTTCAATCAATATCAATTCTTATCATTTTTTGCTTACGTACAGTTACGTTTGAACGACATAAATCTATATCTAACCTCTTCCCTCGGGGTAAGGTGTGTAATCGCGCTATCACTGTCTCACAATTCGGCAGCTGTCATTTCTGTCATTTAATCATAGCGCCTTTATGTATAATAAAGTTATGTTTAAATTTTCAGCCTTTAAAATTTATACATTACATTGTCATAATCAACCTATAGCAGTCCACTACAGGCCGTAGGTCTTTTCTAAGACGCTCAATCTCAATCTTCGGATCTTCTCATCACTTATCTAAAGCACTTAGAATACCCAGAAAATCTTTATAGAAATTAACTAGGGTAAAGCAATAGGGTACGATAAACAAACACAGTAATGCTTGCTCACCTGCTTAATAAAGAGGTAGGGATCGAATGCATCCACCCACGACATCTGTTCGCACTCCACGCGGTTGCAAGACGATATTACATCTGCAGCCTCCTCCTAGAAAAAAGATTTTTATTAAGTCACTCAGAATTTCAGATATTAAAATAAATAAAGTTATTAATAACAAGTTTTATGCGAAATAATTCCAAATTAAATTAAAGAGGCTATGTGAAAATTTGGAGCCGCTGCGTTTCATTCTTACTCGGTAACGGTACAGTTTACAAACTTGATGTTAATACAGTGATTACTTGAGGATATAATCTAAATAAATGTGAGACAGAAACACGATTGGTGAAAATTTTCTCGATAGATTTATTTTTTGAAATAGGCTCTCTTAAAACCTGATTTATATCCATCCTCCGAATTTAGATAATATTTACGGTTTATTATTATATTATTGAGTGAGTAATCACAGAACTTAGATATATGTAAAAGGATTTTTTTATAAATTCAATACTTTTCAAACAATACGATGTTTTAGCATTTGTCGCTTACGTCCCTTACTTTTGAGCGACAAAAATCTATATCTAACCTCTTCCCTCGGGGTAAGGTGTCTAATTGCGCTATCACTGTCTTACAATTCGGCAGCTGTCATTTCTGACAGTATTACATATCCTCTTAAACATATACCTTATACACGGTCAATTTTTCATCAGTACCCTTAGTACGAGTTTTGATAGTTTTCTAAAACTTTATGTAGTTTCGTTTCCTTCCATACATTTGCTTACAGCGCCCCTAGCGAAAACTTTCATGAACTAAAATCGGCAGTATGAGTTGGATCGAAACATAGTATTCGAATACCAAAAAAGTTTTCGAGCTGTTTATGGCACTTTGGCAGTACGAGTTCTAACTTTGACAAGTCAGCGGCAGTAAACTATGACGTTTACGAAAACTTTTGTAGTATTCGCACTCACTAGATAAAATTCGGTGAGAGCTATGCGAACAAGCTAGTATTTGTAAATATTTGTAAATCCTGCCACATTTTATTGCTCTCAGCCTGACATGAGGGCCTTCGGCCGGTTTATTTAAGTCACCATTTCTAAAATTATGGATATGGGTAGGGTTATTATACAAATTTCGAGACACATCTTGTGGACTTTTTTCCAGAGAGAGAATTAATTACCACTCTATGAAATCAGACTCATTTTTCCTTTAAAAAAACGATGCCTCCATTAAAAATAATAATAAACGTATGACAAGGCAGTATGGTCATATGACTTTAGCCAACACTATGCTCAAATTAAAAAAAAACAAGACGTGGTACAAAGCGTCAAACGTAAAGGATATGTTCGTCTCTTTCTTTTGCCGACGTGTAAAAGAGTTAGAAGTATATACCATGAAGTTCGTGCAATCGAGCTAGTCGATGGTTGATATCGTGTATACTTAATACGAAAAATTTAGCCCGTACTGCCGATTACAACGTAAACTATTCGTTTGAGCGAGCTCACCAAAACTATTGAGTTTTGGAAACTATCAAACTCGTACTAAGGGTACAGAAAAAAATACACATGGTCAGTTGCCGTTACTGAACACAAATATGGCACAAAAACTTGAAAAAATTAAGTCAAATTTTAGTAAAAAAATAAATTAATTAAAAATGGATAACTGCTATTCTTAGTAGTTTTCCTACGGATTTGCATCAGGCGGTACCCTTTATTGATAATAATTTAAGTTTTATTCATCGTTTGGCAAACCCGGGTACCTAGCTCGAGCCAGCTCGCAAAACCTCGGCTCGGGCGCCGCACTCGCGCCGCTGTCACTCTCACATTTTGTAGAAATTCAAAATTTTGACTTTTAGATACAACGTAGTACCCCGTCTGCATTGCCCATTTAATTTTTTTTGGTAATTAAAAATTGGTGGTGTATATTTTTGTTATCTTGTTTAAAATACCTTCATTTTGATACCCTACTCGATAGGTTTGGTAAACAAAAAATTATTAACGACTTACTAGCTCCAAAAGTCCGCCATATTCTTTTTTTTTAAACCCATAAAATAATACTCGGGTGATTGAGCGGAATATAACCATACCTTAATTCGCAATTCATTCAGCCGTTTGGAAGATACGAGGTAACAAAGAAATGAACATACATACATACAAACAAGATAAAACATAAACCTACCTTGGCAGTCAGGTAAAAACATAGTTTTTAGATTTTAATCTATGTTTCTTGTTCTTATTTATTAATTACATTAGAGTAAATACCTCTAAATCAGCTGGTTCCTCAGTGTGACTGACCAAGGATTCTTCAGTGGTCATATCAGTGGCATTCTGAAACAATCAATATGTATAAAAGGGTTAGTCCTGACTGACAGACAACGCGGAGACCAAACCACTAAACGTAGAGACTTGAAATTTAGAGGGTGCGCACTAAGAAGGGAATTTTGTTAAGTTGCAACACATACTTAGTTGCGGGTGTCACATCAAGCTGAAACCACTAGTTACTAAGTTCGTTTGTCACTAAGCACTCTTTACGTACTATTTTTTGGTATAGATTAAAAATAGCAGTGGAACCAATATAGACTCTTGAGGGACACCGCATACTTAGTAGTAAATTATGGGTTACGATATCAAAGGCCTAAAGAAAATCTATTTTCTGCAAGACTAATTCAACGCGACCAATAGATTCGATACAATAAGTAGAAAATTCTTATACAATTGAATAGGTACTCATTATTTAATTTATTTAGGACTTTTACTCTGGGGCAATTCAACAGATGTTAGTAAAGCTTTCATTGTCCAAAAAAAGTGTATTAGAGCCGTTTGTGGTGTAGGACCACTAACTTCATGCAAACCGTTGTTTAAAAATCTACAGACATTAACTCTACCAGGTCTCTACATATTTCAAGCAGCTTGTTTCGTAAGAGAAAATGTCCACTTATTTGATAAATACGAGGATCAGCTAAACTCTAGGGTAAAACTTAGAGACCCAACCAGGCTAGTGGTACCAGCTCGCAGGACAGCTCTTAGTAGTAAAAATAGTTACAACATGACTGTAAAAATATTTAATCAAATTCCTAAAACTATAAGAGAACTACCTATTAAACAATTTAAAACTAAACTTTATAAATGGTTACTTGAGAAATGCTTTTATAATCTGAATGAATTTTTATCCTAATGTGTTATAAATATTATCTAAAATCTACTCTATTATTATACTATTATCTTTTGTTATAACCACTACTATATTATAACCTGTTAAAAAAGTTAGAAAATTATTTTAAGTCAAAATTTGCATGTCGACTACCGACGAAATATGTGATACTATTCTATTAATATAAGACCTTGTAATGACCATACTTCAGGCAAATAAATATCATTTCATTTCATTTCATTTATTAATTATTTAGCTGAATATATTAGCGACATTTTTTTGGTCTATTTTTACATTTAGATAACTTATAAGCTACGATCTACATCTATTGGTGTAGATAACCAATAGTAGTGAACTTAATACACACCCTTGAGGGACACCGCATATTCAGAAGCAATTTTTGGGCAACAGTGTCGAAAGCCTTTCAAAAATCGAAAACAACTAAGCCTAGGATGTTAGGATATCTAGTTTTTTTCTTTAGATAACTCACCCAGCTATGATCGTGTAGACTTTGCGACAGTTCCCTCAGGAATCCGGAGTCGGTGCGAGCTGACAACGCCTCTAGACTCTCTATAGCTGTGCCCACCGCGGCGTCGCAAGTAGATGATATCTCGCACTCGCTCCCACCAGCGCCATCTTGCTCTAGCATTGTAACGAAGTCTGGCTGTTAGAAAGAGATAGAAGATTGAAATATCAAAATAATAATACAATGTTTGGACATTTCTCACAAAGCTATTCAGTTCCAAATTAGGCAAGCTTGTACTATGGGATCCAGATAACTAATAGAATACCTATATACTTTTTTTTTGCAAATACATACATAGAAAACATTACAGACTCGGGACAAACACCGATGTTCCCGACACAAAAATGCAGGGTTGTAATGATTTAAATCACATGATTAAATACAGTGATTTAAATCACGATTAAAATCAAGAGATTATTGTAAAGAAATCAATGAATGATTTAAATCAATACTTTTTACTGGAACCAAATCAGCTAAAATATGTCAAGGGACTTCCCCGATAGGTGTTTGCCCTGAAGCAGGAATTAAACCCGCGACACCGGGCGTGGTAGTCCAACACGTCTACTTACCTGGACATATTTAGCTCCATCAGTCAGGAAATCTGCACAGGTGTCTAGATCATCCGTGGTGGACGTTGGTTGGTACATCTCTAGATCATTACTGGACTTCCGTCTCTTGGCTAGACATTTGTCGATAGAGCTTTTACGAGATTCTATGCTATTGGGCTGGTCTTCTCGCTCTGTGAAAAGGTGAAGAATTAATATTATACACCAACTTAAATAAGGTTGCGGTGTAGCAAACAGGGCACTGAGGCAAAAAGACTTAGAACATTTTTTGAGGACAAATTTGCTTCCTTATTACCTGAAGGAAGGGTTATGTTTTTCGCGTGTATCTTGTATGTAAATTTCTTTATCTTCCAAACGGCTGGATGGATTTTGACAGTTAAGTTATCATTAGATTCGTCTCAGTAACCAGAGTGTCCTTAGATAAGTTTTACACCTATTTTTTAAGGCGCCATCAGAGAGGGGGTGGCGTAAGGAAAAACTTCGGAGGGTGCGGAAGAAAGTCAAAAACGGCCTATTTAGAGGTCAAAATCAACCCAATTAATGTTGGTTATTGGTAGGTTATGATTTTTTATTTCGCGTTTCCTACACCCAAGCGGAGCAAGCGCGAGCCTTATGAGTTATGATAATAAAAATTCTTAATCTTATGACTTTGTGTCCCATTTGCAACACTTTGACCAGACTTACCTGTAGTCATGACCCTAGCTGCCTTATCAGCTAAGAAGTTAATATCCTCGTCAACTGGTACGTTACAATCCGGTATGACAATAAAATCATTCAGACAATCACTCGGTAAACATAGTTCAGAGTCTATATTAATTTCGGAGTCAGATTCCTCAGATTTTGGAGAAGGGAAGTCAGTTGTAGTTGTATGAGGCTCATACATGGTTATGTCGTCTTCCGTCCAGTCAGATTTCTTTTTCTTCTTAGGGCTTTCGTTTGTTGATGATACTGCAGGTTTGGTAGGACTTGGAGGGCCGATTTGCCGGACTTTGCGAATCGGAGAGCTGTTTAAAGACGCTGATTTGTCGTTTTTGTCCAACCGACGCGTTTTACGAGGAGAATTCATAGCTGATGTAACTTCAGTCTTACGTTCGCGGTTTAAGGAGCTGTGTCGGGTCGGTATCTTGCGAACTTCTTTAGGTTTTTTTTCTGGTTTTTTCATAGATGTTGAAGATGATACTGTATCTTTGTTAGAGCTTCGAACTACGGTTTGGAAGATTGGTTTTTTGACACGTTCATTGTGCTTTCTAGCTTTGTTATCAATTGGCTTCTCCATTTTGGTTCTGACTGGTCTCGTTTTCAGGATTTTCAGTTTCTGAGATCGAGTGATACAAATCTGGGGGTCAGACAGTACATTTTTTATTTCTTTTTTGACAACTTTTTTCCAAGCTATGTTGGATCTTGTGATAGGTTTTTTAATGGGGGTTTTGGTTAAAATAGCAAGTTTTGCGTTCCTCTTCGAGAGCTGCGGCTCCCTTTTTCTGCTTCTTAACCGCATTGCAGCTTTCGAGGGACACTCAACCTGAAAAATAATTTTGTTAATTCTTTTTAGTCAATTTATTACTATGGTAAAGGAAGAGACTGTTAGTTGTTAGGGTGTCCTTTTTTTTACTTATGATCAGTACATTTTACTATGAGAAAATTTTTGCACTTGGACTTCAGTTGTGGTTTAGGACGTCTTTTTTTTATTTATTCATTTAACTCAGTTAAATTTTTTTCTTGTATATCTTTGCGTTTGAGCCTTCGCTTGTACCCTTGTATAATTACATTTAACCCATATATGCCCAGAACTATTAAGGTCTCCGATTTTTATAAATTTCAGATATATTACTCCTAAGAGGATTTAATCACACCCATATTTCGTTATTTTCAGTTTCAGTAACGGGAAGTATTTTTTTTTCAGTGGGTCGAGATCGACCCCTTGGGCACTTGTTTTTATTATAATATAAATATAATAATAATAAAAAAAGTAGAAATCAAGCCCAGACCACCAATTCGCCGTAATTGAGATCCGACCTAAACGCATCTTGCTAGGCGAAAAATTCATCATAATTCCTCTTGTATAGATCTTTTCATTGGGTAGCACTTATTTCTTGGCCATTGCTCATTTCTGATAGTTTTGGCCAACAAATGATGAGTACGAACCATTTGAACTGGTGTTTCAAAGATTTCGTTTTCAGCCTGTGGTAGTTACCCTAACATGGTTTCTTAGCTTTTTCGTTGACACTACATACTAGTAATGAAAGGAACGACCTATGCTAGATATAGGAAACCAATTTACCTCAACCTATGATCACCATAATGAATGTAGCCAGCAGCTTATGTTTCAGAATAGCACGGACTCAAATAATGGCTTAATCAAATATTATTTATCCAACATGAGTGTGTCCAAGCTGATTATCATTGTTGATTGATGTTCATGGCTCAGTAAGCAGTAAAGCGGCTGTTAGTGCTATAACCAGCAACATCTCAAGCGCGTTGATGGCGTTTAGAGATTGTGGTATGGTTTCAACAGCTTGAAGATCACATATCAGCAACTAATCGGAAAATTGTGGTGTTGGCTCTTTGTAATGTTGAGCAGCTATTGAAAATTATTTATTTTGTTGGTCAGAGCACTTATATGGGTCATTCTCAGTTAAGAGGTACTTTCCATGGCAAGGACAACTAAAACAACTTTTTTTTCATACTTACTTTCTAATTAACCTATTTATTACTTAAAACTAAATGTTTTCTTCATGCTCACTAAAATTTATAACATAAATGTAAGTAGTTTAGTCACAATAAGTTCTAATACAAGGAAAAAGTCCCTCCCCTGGTCTGTCCCCATACCGACTTTATTTGTAAACCAATTATTATGAATGTATTAAAATTAAATAATGACTTTTCCATCGTTAATTTTTTACAGAACAATAACTTAGTCAAAGTTTCTTATAAGTAAAATTTTTCATAAATAATATCAACGCCGAAATTTGTCCTCCGTGTTTTGTGTCTCGTCCCCTGGCTTTTTGTTTTCGGTTAAAAATCAGTTTTGTTTTGCTAGTTTGTGGAAATTCTGACCTCGAGTGCATAGGATGTAACGAGAATCTAGCAGCAAGCAGCGCATAAGCCGACTGCTCAGCCATTTTAACGGCCATTTCAGTCATGCAGCTCGCTGGGTGTATAAATGTTTAGTGAATGCAGTCTTTCCTCTGGTAAGTTTTATTTAGCAATTATTTGTTAAAATACTAATATAGACTTAAATATTCACTATGAATAGTGCATACATTGTTACGTTTGATTGTGAATTGCGTACAATAAATACTTTTACGGCTATTTTAGATATCAATCGAAAATGTATCTCCCCTGGCGTATTTCCCCTGGCTCTTTTGATACATTTGTATGCGTTTTCATTAATACTTCTACATTTTTTTTAACCTTTACTTGGCATTATGTATATCTTAGCTTTAAAATATAATATGACTTGTTTTACAGAAAAAAATGGCACCTAGAAAAAAAATTACGCGCGAAGAACGGCTCGAAATCACCTGGGATTTTATTTAAAAAAACTACCCTCCCCTCACTTAAAAATGAGAGGGCGGTGTATATTTTATGCATTTCATGAATATATAGATGTCTTTGAGCGCAAGTTTTAGAAAAAAAAATTTTTTAGTTACCTTTTAATTAAAATCTTTTTAGAGTTTAAGTACAAGAAAAGTTTAATACTGTTACTCGGAGAAGTTTTTGATTCTTTTTATTTCATCATTTAGTATCGATAATAAAGTTATAGATATTTTTATTTTGACTGAATGGAGAAGTCAAAAGCCTTTTTATGTTTTGTACCTAGCAATTAAGAAACATTTAATTTTATAAACAAAGACTGCTGAGAAATGACAAGTCTGATTATATATAATTCATAATTAAAATAAAAATAAATAAAAAAGTTGATTCTTAAAAATAACCCTGTTTTTATTATGTATATCTCTCTTCCCTGTCCATAAAGTATCCTCCCCTGTGCAGTTTGTCTCTACCCTGTACTGAGTATTTACCCTGGTCACTTATAAAACGAGATAAAACCAACAAATTATCTGGCCACTTTGTAAACGTTTTCAACTTAAAAGTCTCCATAAAGAAGATGTATCATTAAGTAAAAATTAAGAAAAAAATGCCATGCCGTCACTTCATACAACATATTACCTCTTAACTGAGAATGACCCATATAAGTCTACCTAAATAATATAAAGGTTTTATATATAGATTGGAAGCGACTGGAAAAATATTGGAATCGACTGGAAAAATTATAATAGATTTTGATCTAACAGCGAACAGTTAGTAATTTATTGTGCATTATACTAATAAACTGGTGTTGTTTCAACTAAAATTGAATTTGCCATAACTGTACTGTATTGAAACAATTATGTCAAACATTATAACAATGCGACTGTAATTTTTACCACTTGGACCCTCAGAAAGTACCTATCTTACTTTTGTAAATCGGTTCAGAATACACATTATCGTAGTCCAAATCATAATTACTGTCAAAAATCACGAGAAAGCATGAAATATTGACGGTAGATTGAAATTGGAATTACTTGAAAATATAAGTAAATTCTGTAATGCATTTGCACACGGGGTCAATTGCGACCCAGCAAAATATTCAGTTCAATGACGGCGCGTGAACTTATTTTTGTGGACATATTACAACTGGTTTGTCTTTCTAATACATTTTATTTGCTAATTTATCGATTACAAGCATAAAAATTGATGAAAATAAATAGCCATAGCCGTTTTCATGAGACAAGTTGCAAAATTTTTGACACAAAAAATTAAGCATAACTTGACAGCCTGATTTTTCATAGAAATTACTGAAATTGGCCAAGTAAACAGTGTTGATATTTTAGGTATGTCATCAAACTTTTAGTAAATACCGCAAAACTAAAACTAACATTGTCAGTTTTTATGTGAGACGCATTAGAATCAGAGAAGTCGCGGTGGGTCGTTTTCAGCCTCCTGGGCATATATGGGTTAAAAAAAAAATTTACTTGTCTCATAGTAGCTTTAGGATGCTACTTACTAGTTTAAATTGTTTATACAAAAATTTGTTTATAGCAAAAAGTCTAAAATTGTGACTGTTGTTTATTTATTTACATAGCAGGAAGTTAGCTTGTCAACAATATAGTTGCGCCTACGCATATTAATCTGTATATTAGCTTTGACGCAGGTTTATAGTAAGCAATATTCGTTTGTATGAGATAATACTTACATGAATTCAATTCGAGCACCAAGAAGATTGTTATGAAATAATAATATATGTCCATGGATTTCACTGTTTGCACGGAATTGAACAGAAGTCGTAGGTAACCGAATCGCGTTGTAAACAGCACGGACAAAATAAAATACCTCTTTGTTTCAATGTGTTTTATTTTGATCCACGAAAAAGATACGGCGGCACCGCGACTGTTCGCGCCTTTTCTAAACACCACTTTCTATAACATTTTACCGGGTTATTTTGATAGAATCATGTCCAAAACACAGCTTGAATAAACATTGCACCATTCCGAAAGAGTTTCATCAGGACTTACGCAAAATTACTACGAAATTATAAACGCGAAGGCAAAGTAGCGGCACGGAAGCATTATCGATTTTTCCACTGCTTTACGGATGCCATTTTCACGTATGCGTCGGTAATTTATCGTCCGATAGCCTGGTGATTTAGTTCGGACGCGAAAACACGGAGAAAATGCACTCGCGTTATTAATTTACATGATAAATTATTATTAAGGAACACAAAGCCAAACAAATGTCAAAATGGCGGCGTTTATTGTGTTTGTTCGATAATTTCTCCAGATGGCGCTGAAGTTGACGCGCATGCGTTTCGTTACTGCTGTGAAATCGATAACTGACTGATGCACGTGAACGTACATACGAAGGCATGGAAAGTATAGGTACTGAGTTACAAACGTAACTACCTACTAAAACACAGCAAAGTTGTTTATTGTTTTTGTCTCGCTCGACGCTACGACAAAATGCTCTCTGTAGTATTTTATTGAATGTTTCTTTCACCATTCTGTAATTTCAAATTCATATTAGGTATGTTGAGTTGGTTTGGTTGAGTTCGTATTCAGGAAGAACACAACACAAGTACGCGCTTTGAATAATTATGCTTCTGTCTGACGGAAGATAGCCACGCAAATAATTATGTAATAAATAATTAATAAAGTTTGGAAATATTATGTTTACTATACTCTTTTGGTGCAAAATCTTGGTGCATCAATCGCATCTCTAAGAACTATACGCCATCTAGCGACAAAAAGTGTTACAAAATAATTGCTTCTTAAACTAAAATATAGATGTCACTATACGCATCAAGGCGACATCTATTGAATAAACTATGAAGTTTTTATCTTGGTTCGGCTACTGCCCGCTAGATGTCCTACTAACAAAACCTCATCCATTCTTCGCTTCATGATTTTGTGCTACTCCTCCATAGATGGCGCTACCTATTTAAAAACTGACTTGAATTAATATAGAAGGAAAACGCCTGAAGCTACATTGTTTCGGCAAAACTGTGTAATTATTCTGATATGCGATCTTTATGAAGTCAATTTCGTTGTTTTCTTGCTCATCCAGTTACTTAATCTCGCGCTTTAATAAAAAAAAAAATGCTTATCTGACGCAATTTCGGGCATTTACGTATGCGTTTTAATTCGTTACGTGCTTGGTTACAAATTAAATTGTAACTCGAAAAAAGCGTCTATTGTAGTTAGTACGTAGAAACTATAATGTGGGAATTTTACTTTATGGTAGATAAATTAAATTATCTATACCATAGCCATTTACCAGGTAAGTACTACCTACCAACTCTTATATTATAATATATTATAAGGGCGAAAAACGGTTATATTTTAAGTGTGTTAATTTAAATATTTTTTTTATATTTTTTAATAACTCAAAGAAAATAATAATTTATTTGACGATGACGATTTGATCTTTGAAGTATGCAACTAACATTTAACATTAAAAATGGTCCAATGACGAATTAATCTCAAACGAATTTTTGATTTCGAAAATGATTTCGATGTTTTTCATGTACCTACCTACCTATTTTTTAGTTCACGGGAAAATAATTGTAATTTTTCATCAAATTTTTCCTTATTCTTTTTACTTTTATTTACTACACCTTGTGAATGTAAGTAGGTAAGTATAAAAGTTACATACTTACCTTTTTTTTATTACCATATAACCGTTTTATCCACACTATTCGGCTCAGAGCGCCATAATATATAGGTATTTATAGTACCTACTAATTTTTGAAACCTTTTTTAGAATGAAAGATTATTTTTTAGAATAGCGTTTTCTCTCCAGTCAATTTTTTACCCGACTGTGAAAAAGTAGGGTTATGTTAAAAAACAAACTCAACACTTGAGTAGGTACATTTTCTTTTAAAAAAACATTTAAAAGAATCGTCTCAAATGACTTGTGAAAAAGTTTTAATTAAAGAAATGCCAAGTCGTAGTATTCTTCGTTTTGTATACGAGAAAGTCTTATTTTGTAGATAAGGGACTGGCTGTGCCTCGTTTACACGAGGACTTATTTAAATTTAGTGACGAGACGAGTGCGCTCTCCTGATGGTAAGAGATCACGCCTGTCCGTAACCAGAACGGTGCTACACAGGATTTTAAACCACAAACCGGTGCAACATTGCTAAAGCACTCGTCCACTTTGAAACATTTTGATGGTCAGTCTGGCAAGCCCAGTAATTACGCAAGTGCCTTTCCAACCGAGCACAGTAATGCTAACATATATTACTGCTTTGCGGCAGAATATCTGGTGAACACTTCTTTAGGCTCGTTGAGCAATTTATTTTGTGGGTATAGAATGAGACTGAGCCCTCATGCTCGGCTATGTAACGCTCGTTCGGGTAAAGTCGGATCGAATCGACTAAGGCTCGTAGTATATTATTATTCGTTGACTAAGGTGATAAAAATTTCACTTCTGTCGTGAGGTCTTAAGGGTAATCCTCAAATCCGAACTCCATACAAAATGTTTCGGACAAATACTCAAAAAGTAAGCCGTATTATAGTAATTTCTTCACACTATTCATTTCGTCCATGTTTATTGAGTTCATACTTTCATTTAGATTTTATACGTTTTTTTAAGTTAGTAGGGTTAATTTTAAAACACGTATAAAAGCTAAATTAAAGTATGAAACCTTTCACTTTTTTTGTTGGCGAAATTAAAAAACATGGACGAAACGAATAGTGTGAATAAACTACTATAATACGGCGTACTTTTTGAGTATTTGTCCGAAACATTTTGTATGGAATTTGGATTTGAGGATTAGCCTTAAATAGACATCATTTTTTTTTGCAGAAAACCAGTGCGATGGAGATGTTAAAAGAAAACTCGAAAATGGATGGCAGTGGATGTCTACGACGATTTTTATGGATTTTGTAAGTTGTTGCACTGAAATCCATAGAAGTAGGTATTAAGGTATACTTACAACTATATTTCAGTTCAGTACATAAAGAAATAGTCAAATAAAGTTTGTCTATTTGGCAAACTACTAGTAATAAGGTGCATTTGACTTCATTTGATCTAATGCAAAATAAAGTGTCATTTTTTTTTGTTTTTTATGACGCTATTTTTATTGAAACCATTTTATCTGGGTGTACGTACTAGACGAAGAATCTTTCATTTCATTCATTCTTTCACTCTTTCATAGTAAAACATAAATTTAATTAATTAATAATAATTAAATAATAATTTCGTTTTGTTTTAAAAATTAGTCTACTAAAGAGGTTAAAACAAACCTTCCGTCTTAAAACACTTAAAAAAGGTGACTAATTAAAAAAGTCCCTCACAAGAGGGTACTTTTCACCCCCCTGGGGTGGAATTACCGCGACGATGATACAACTGTTTGCAGGGTTAAAAGAAATACTAGAAAAAACGCCCGTTAATTTGTTTTCTTGTGGAATTACTAAACAAGAATTAAGTTTTTTTACTGCATTTGATTATTTATTTTTATTTTAAACTTTGGTATTTTTGTATTTATTTGTGTTACAGAAGAATTAAAAGAATCACACCGAAGTACATTGAAAATGAGCCAAATAAAAGAGATCTAATTTCTGTTATTATCCAAATCTTATATGAATAACGGTATTCCTATAGAACACCAATATAGAATAGAATAGAATAGAATATGTTTATTGTAAAAACTGTGTGAATTACAAGATCTTAAGAGTAAATAGTAGGTAGGTTAGGTATCAACAGTTTGCCCATTTCGGACGTACAATATATTTTTTATAGGTGTAACATTTGAATCTAACACAAATTAAATTGGAAGAAAACCTAAGCGCTAAGTATAAACTTTAAAATAATTACATTTATTTACAAATATTCTCAGACCAAATATAAATATTATTATAAATTATAATGAGCTTTATCTACTAGCCATTTCTTTAATTTATTTTGAAAATGCTTCCTGTTAGCTGTTTAAGATAGATTGGGACATATAGATAGTATCAAAGCAGAATACAGGACAGAAGATTTTCAGAAACCCTGTCAATAAAAATGAAATATCTCTATTTTCAAAAAATGTTTGCTACTTTTTACGATGTAGTTATATTAACAAGGAAAAAGCCTAAAAGTTTAGAAATAAATATAATATTTATCTAGTAACTTATCTTTTCGAAATTTAGCATCGGGCCAAAATGTTCTAGAAGTTAGCTAATGTAGGTAGATCCCTTTTTAAGCGCATTTATTTTCAGTGTGATTCTATACTTTATTACACTAAATTAAATTAAATTCTCAAGAACCTTATTTTGAAAGTACTTTGACGTGATGTTGTTATATCAATAGAATAAAAATTAAAAGAATGAACCAAACTACTTTTTAGATTTAGATTTTATACGTGTTTTAAAATTAACCCTACTAACTTAAAAACACGTATAAAATCAAAATTAAAGTATGAAACCTTTCACTTTTTTTGTTCACGAAATAAAAAAACATGGACAAAACGAATAGTGTGAAGAAATTACTATAATACGGCGTACTTTTTGAGTATTGTCCAAAACATTTTGTATGGAATTCGGATTTGAGGATTACCCTTAAATGATGATATTTCTAATAATTTCCTATCCCATACATATAAGTATGTACCTAAGCTAACAATAGACAAAAATAAACAAATTGAAATTAATGAACCCTATTTCGACACCATTTTATTATACTCTATTTAATTTGGTTTTATTATTTTTCTTGAAATTTTCAAAGTTATTATTTAATAAATATACTTAACTATTTTATATTAGGATCCGTATGTCCTTATTCTTGTTCGCACCCCTAATACCTGTAAAGGAAGTATTTGTTTAAAAAAAACTATTTTAAACAACATATGCCTACTTGCACCAAACTGTCAAAGCTCCTAAGCAATTACTTTTCTTGCTTGCCAAGCGAGTTAAGTAATTGATTAGGAACTTTGATAGTTTGGTGCAAGTGGGCAATAATGTCTTAAATAAAAATAATAATATTGTAGCTATTTATTAATTATGTAACACGGTATCATTAAAACAAAGACATGTAAAAGAGTGTGTAAAAAAACTTTTTACACACTCACAACTGACAACACTGACTAAGCAATTTCTTAACTTTAAAATTCAAGACCACTACAACACTATACTATACACAATTAAGACGCATCATATCGTCGATACAATGACGAAACGACATGTCCTTTATTTAAATACGACAAACAAACACAATTTACAATATAATAAACTGCCCGTACGAATAATAAAACTACGAACTCCTTATAATAGGCTGGCAACGGCAAAAAGCGTATTCATCCAGGCCCCTCCCACCAACCTCTTTGGCCACGCCCAGATAAAGTGGGGGTAGGCTTTTATTCGCCAGTCTGCCCGGGCATTCGCGGATAACACAACTTTCCTCGATAAAAAAAAAATATAAGAAGAATAGCGGTTTTTCAGTTGCCAATTTTTAGATTAACAAGTTCTGTGACAGTGTCAGTGTCAAATGGAAGGATCTATGTGAAGTGTTAGTGTTGCCATAAGGATATTCATTAAAGGTACGGATAATTGGTAATTGCAATCAATTGTTTGGTTATTGAATGGATTGTGTGTTGATAATTGGCCTATTATGCGTTTTTGGATACTCAGAGGCACGGAAGTATTAAATTACAGAATCTCACAAATGTAGTAGGTACATTGAAAATGGAAGCCACATTGGCTAACTTCTAGTACATTTTGGTCCGATGCTAATTTTCGAAAAAGAGAAGTAACAGGGCTAGATATATATAAGGTATTTGTTAAAACTACTAGGATTCTTCATTGTTAATAAAACTACATCGTAAAAAGTAACGAACATTATTTGAAAATAGAGATATTTCATTTTTATTGACAGGGTGTCTGAATTTTTTTGATCCTGTCTTACGATTACCTTTTGGTTTGATACTGTCCATCTTGACATCTTGACAGGAACATCGTTATTCATCTATGGCTGTTCTGTGTCTCTGGTGTCTCGTGTCACTAGTCCTTTCGAACCAGTGTGGTTAAGTATTTCAAGTGCGCCTCTAAGAGGCTCCTTTCGTGGATCACACATGATTTCGAACTTTTTAGGTTCTATGATATGCCGGTTACCTCACGATGTTTTCCTTCACCGTCAAGCACGTGTTTTAATGCTCACAAAGATTTTTTGCATAGAAAATGCCATTGGTGTACGACCGGGTTCGAACCCACGACCTTCGGAATCTTTGAATCGAAAGTCAAAGCACCTTCCACTCGGGCAACACGGCTTCCCGATCCATTGAACTGTAATTTAGTTACAGATGCATAACAGTGTTTCTATAGAACGAGGACGTGGTGGCCGAGTGGATGAGGCCCTTGCCTTGCGATCTGATGGTCGCGGGTTCGAACCCGGTGGCGGTCATGCGTAAATGGGATTTTTCGGTCGAAAAAAATCAATGTTGCATACATTCCACCATCCCACGTTCTCGCAACGGTGAAGGAAAACATCGTGAGGAAACCGGCATGTCGTAGAACTTAGTTCGAAAACATGTGTCGAGTGCACGAAAGGAGCCTCTTCGAGGCGCACTTGAAATCCTTTCACCACACTGGTTCGAAGGAACTAGTTTCACGATAAGAAGAAGAAGACGGTGTTCCTATAGAACACCAAGATGTCCATCTTGGTGTTCAAAGTATCAAACCGAGATGGATGCGGAATACAGGACAGAACATTTTCAGACACCCTGTCAATAAAAATGAAATATCTCCATTTTCAAATTATACTGTTACATACTTAGTTATTTGATTGTAACGGGTATTTATCGCGCTCACCTCATATATATTTTTGTATACCGATCTTTTTTGTATACAATCAAATAACTATGTGTAATAATCGTGAAAGTCTACGAAAAACTAATATTTGATACTTTTTATAATGGACTTTTATTAATAACTAAAACTAAAACCTAGTATTTTTTTTAAATTTATCTTTGGATCAAAATGTATGATTTTTGTAACCCGGGTTGACTGGTTGAAAATATTTTAATAGCATTAAGTCCTCCCTCAAATATGTAAGTGTAAAAGTGTTAAAATATACCTATATATAACAGCATAAATAAACGACTATAATTTATATATTATAAAATACGTAAAGAAATAATAAGGCCACTCATAAATCATTGCTAACGATCTATAGGTAGCTCAACTGCTCCAACTCGATACCCGATGGCAGCGTGCCGAGGATACTGGCTGCATTGCCTCTTTATAAAGCAAGATTTTAAAGGCATATAAGTTTAACTTAGGTAGGTCACAGAAGTATTATCTAAAGTATAGAAACACAATGTAGTATATTAAAAATGCGACCCATAAAAGAAGCCACATTTGCTGACTTCTAGTACATTTTGGTCCGATGCTAACTTTCGAAAAAGAGAAATAACAGGGCTAGATAATTATTAGGTATATGATAAAATTACTAGGATTTTTCATTGCTAATAAAACTACATCGTAAAAAGTAACAAACATTATTTGAAAATGGACATATTTCATATTTATTGACAGGGTGTCTGAAATTTTTTGGTCCTGTCTTACGACTGTATTTTGGTTTGATACAGTCCATCTTTAGGAACATCGTTATTCATCTATGAGGTAGGTATATTTAGGCAAATTACTTTACATGAATCATTATTATAATTATATCCAGCTGGCTACACTTATTAATAAGCAAATATATTCGTAATATACTGTGTCAAGTCTGACATTAATTAATTATTTTATATTAACCACTACAATCTATATATAAACCTAGATTAAATATCTACCTACCTCACGTCACATTTCACACAAAGTGTTTTTATGTTTTTACAAAATCAATTTTTTTTGACACAATAAAAATTAAGTATTTCACAATTAAAATCACAAACTGAAAAATCACGATCTAAAAAGTATACCTATCAAGAAACTATTCTCATCTGAAATTGTAATGTGCCGTGGTCCGTGGTCAAATTTCATTAAAATTGGTTCATTAGTTTAATTTTTAAATCGAAATAACGGAAAATAATATCTGTCATTTAAGTAAATGAAAATATGCGTATTTTGCTTTCTCTGTAATTTTATATTGGTGTTTTCGGTCACTAGAATTCCAATTGAAGTCGGTTGTATATTTTATAATTATTATTATTAAGGTTTTGTTGTAGGACATTTACTTACTAAAAATTATTGAAAAGATACTATAATAACTACAAAAAAAAAGAATGATCAAATGGAATAATAATAGTAATAATAGGTAATAGATAAAAAGTTATAAATAACCCAGTCGATAATAAGGGCAATAAGATTCATTTTGATTTAATTTGTATAAAAATACCTTTTATAATTAAATATTCCGTACTTAGGCTACACATAAGTTATTAATCTATTCGATGTTAATGTATAGAAACACAATGTAGTCCATTGAAAATGTGCCCAAGAAAGGGGAGCCACATTGGCTAACTACATTTTGGTCCTATGCTTATTTTCGAAAAAGAGAAGTAACAGGGCTAGATAAATATTATATGTTACTAAACTACTAGGCTTTTTCATTGTTAATAAAACTACATCGTAAAAATTAACAAACATTTGAAAATGGAGATATTTCATATTTATTGACAAGGTGTCTGAATTTTTTTTTCGATCTTTTCTATAGGAACACAGTTATTCATAATTATGCCTTCCTTTATAGTTTAATATTCTGTTCTTTGGCTTTATTAATACAAGTTAAAATTGAAATTATTATGCACACGATACGTCTAGCTAAAACACTACATAACTACTTTATATTTTTAATTAAAAAAAAAACAAATTAAATATTGTATTGAGTGCATTCAAACTAATTAATCATGAAATATTCCATCACTTGTTTCAATAAATTATATATAATTAATTTATTGGTTTATTCATAAATTTATATGTAATTTATGTGTGACAATATAATTATATGTAGTTTATTTTGTTGACATTAATAAATTAAGGCTTTGTCATGGAAATAAGAGTTCGAATCCAAATAAGGTTATATTAAAAATAAGAACTCGTGCGTCACTTGTGTTACGTGTTGTGAATTTTTTAGGGTTTTGATGGTCAAACCCTAAAGAATGGACCTCATACATAAGCCCTAGTATCTTTCTTCGGTGATATGGGGAATATAAAAATGCTTAAAAAAATTCTGGACTGATTTTGATGAAAACTAATACTTAACTAATTTATTATAGTTTTTCAACCAACTTCAAGAAAGAAGAAGGTTCTAATTTTTTTATTCAATTCAATTCAATTCAATTATATTCTATTTTACAGATAACACAGTAATGTAGGTACAGTACAGATCCATAATTGGGTTAATCGCCTTATAATTAAATCTTAAATCTATGTTAGTTAATTACATTGTTAATTTTATGTTTGTTAACTCTGGATTTCTTAATTATTTCGATAAGTTATTATTATTTAAATACTATTTTATTTAATAGGAAATACTTTCAGATTGGCCTCATACAAATTTCATTACAATCGGTTCGTTGTTTAATTTTATAGTCGACATAACTGAAAGAAATATGTCATACAACGAAAATGGGTAAATATTTTGCTCTCCAGTGACTTTTCAGTGGTGGTTACGGTTACTAGAATCCCAATTGAAGTCGGTTGCATTATTTTTTTGTTAATCTGGTCTTGTTATGATGGCGTGCACGATAAAGTTTATTTTCACTTGATTATAGAGATTATGTCAGCAAATAAGTATATGTGTAGTATTTTTTATTTTAATATAAATTTATAAAAAAAAAAAATAGCGGACTCAAATAAAACTGTCCATATTAAATATACACTTAATTAATAATAATAATCGGCACGCTGCCATCGGGTATAAAGTTGGAGCAGTTGAGCTACCTATAGATCGTTTGCAACGGTCTATGGGTGGCCCAATTGTTTCCTTTTGTAAGTTTTGTTATATACATACATAGGTTGTAGTAGTTAGCTTATGCTGTATTTAAAAAATAATAATATTATTATTATTATATTCTTTATTGCACAAAATACAAGATAAGATGTACAAAAGGTGGGCTTAATGCTAAAGCATTTTCTACCGGCCAACCTTATAGGTATTGAAAAATGTTGGCGTGCTAACTTATATATAACATAAACAATGGTATTATATTCTGTCTTATTTAATACAAATAAGACAGAATAGACAAAATTGTGGTTATACACCACCAATTTTTAATTACCAAAAAATTAAATGGGCAATGCAGACGGTACTACGTTGCATCTGTGCAGTCAGAATTTTGAATTTCTACAAAATGTGCGAGTGACTGCGGCGCGAGTGCGGCGCCCGAGCCGAGCTTTTGCGAGCTGGCTCGAGCTAGGTACCCGGGTTTGCCAAACGATGAATAAAACTTAAATTATTATCAATTAAGGGTACCGCCTGATGCAAATCCATAGGAAAACGACTAACGGTAACAGTTATCCCTTTTGAATAAAAAAAAATTATCAAAAATTCTACTTAATTTTTTCAAGTTTTTTTGCCATATCTATGTTCAGTAACGGCAACTGACCATGTGTATTTTTTTTTGGTGATTAAAAATTGATATTCGATATAGATCGTCGATGCGTTTTACCAGGTTACGTATCAGTATTAGTTCTGTTAAAAAGTTACAGATGGCGCTAGCAGTCTAAACGTTCACGTAATCTTTTTTATGTAAACAATTGACGAGACAAGCTAGAGGTTCTCTTGATGTTAAGAGATCACGCCTACTCATGACCAGAACAGTGCTACACAGGGCTTTGATTCACATAGGCTGGTGCAACATTCCTATTAGCGCTCGTCCACTTTGAGACATTTTGATGGTATAAATAATTTATAAAAAATGCAAGCAATAATTATATTACATGATGTTGTTTATTTCAGAATATAAACATAGATTTATAACAGTGTTTCTAGAGAAGACCAAGATTAACAGTATCAAAGCAAGATGGAGGCGAAAAAAATGCACTAAAAATGTTAACACAAATATCATATTTGTATATTGAAAAAATAAATGTACCTTGCTTTTTACGATTAGGTGCATTATAATATAGATAGATAGATAGAAATACTTAAATATAATATGGACATTGCACAATGAAAAAGTCTAGTAATTCTTAATAATTTGTTTTTTATAAACCGATTTGAAAAATAAAGTTCTTTGATTAGTCCCATAGAAATTTTATCAAAATATGTTCAGTACTTTCGATTTGAAATCATAATAACTGAAAAAATTACGTCATCCAAGTAAATGAAATTGCGTATTTTGCTTCCCTGTGACTATTCAGTGGTGTTTACGGTCACTAGAACAGTCCAATTGAAGTCGGTTGTTGTGTTTTTGTAAAACCTAGATTATTATTCTGAAAGATCATTGGGTTGAACTTTTGATTGGTTGAATCAAAAACCAATTAAAAATATAATAATAATAAAAAATCTTTATTGTAAAAACACATGTAACAATGTACAATTATTGTTTTACAAAAGGCGGTCTTATCGTTTAATACGATCTCTTACAGACTACCTACCTAAAACTAAAACTAACCTAACCTAATACTAAATGTAACGACTTTGCCGTTGTCCAAAGTGTTACCTTTTCTACCTCGTTCCGACAAAATCCAATTAAACTTATCGAACAAGCTTAAAGTTTAAAAAAACTGAAAACTCGACTGCGAAATAATTATTCATTGTCAATTAATTTATTCCAAATTAAATTTAAACATATATTTTATATTTTTGTAATCGCCTTTAAAATACCTTCATTTTGTTACCTACTCGAAAGGTATGGTAAACAAAAAAATATTAACGATTCACTATTTAGCTCCAAAAATCCACCATTTTGATTATTTTATTTAAAAAACCCATCTAAGAACAATGGGGTGATTGAGACGAATCTAACGATACCTACGATAATTGTGAAAATCCATCCAGCTATTTGGAAAATACGAGGTAACACATACATTTACACACATACATACAAGATACGCGCGATAAACATAACCCTTCTTTGGCAATCGGGTAAAAAGTCAATGCCATTTGGGTTGAACTTTTGATTGGTTGAAACAAAAACCAATTGTCCAAAGTGTTACCTTTCTACCTTGTTCCGACAAAATCCAATTAAACTTATCGAAAAATATAATAACATACTCGCACCTACACTTCAATTGCAAAAACGTGATACCAAAATAAACCTTTCAATTTTGCTACACTTCACCACCCTAACGATGTAACATTTCACCTTCAAACGGACCTCACCCTTATTACTATTAGCATACGACTCAAAATAAAACAGAAAACTCAGTAACAAATTATTGAAACTCGATATTTATCAGACGAAAATCAACTTTAAGTGCCTTAGAATAGAGTCCAAAGTTGGTTGTGAAGACTTTGGAGCGAAGAATGGAAGGTAGGGTTTGGTGTGTGGTAGAAATAGTTCTTATATCATTGAGATAAGGTTGGTTTTTACTTGTGTAAGATTGGTGTAGTTTTGAGAAGATATCTGGTTAGGTGCGCGTGCTCAGCTTCGTGTGTGGTCCAGAGCCGAACGATTTGAATGATGCTCTATTTATAGTATTTATACATACACCGTCAGTTTTTAATCACCAGAAAAAAATAAGCATAGTCTGTTGCCGTTACTGAACACAGATATGGTAAAAAAACTTGAAAAAATGAAGTCGAATTTTGTCAAAATAAATTTGATAAAATTGGATAACAAACCGTTAATCGTTTTCCTATGGATTTGCGTAAGTGCCCCCTTTATTGATAACAATTTAAGTTTTATTCATCGTTTGGCAAACCCGGGTACCTAGCTCGATCCAGCTCGCAAAAGCTCGGCTCGGGCGCCGCACTCACGCCGCTGTCACTCTGCTATTTTGTAGAAATCCAAAATTCTGACTGCACAGAAACAACGTAGTACCTCGTGTGCAATGTCCATTAAATTTTTTTGGTAATTAAACATTGGTGGTGATTAAGCTAGAAACGAAATAGTGTTCAATTCAATTCAATCATTTATTAGCCAAAATGTTACATTGCATAACTCATATCATCAATATAAAGTGTAAAAAAAAACAATTGGTTGTCTGTAAAATTGGTTTACGGACGATAGTTTAACGTGACTACCAGCGTAACGGGACAATGAGCGTTACCGGACAATGACAGCGTTACCAGACACTGACGTCAACGTTTTCGTGCATGCAGCCGGCGTTCATCGTATTATTAGACGTAGACACGTCAAAAAAGTTAATTAAAAAAACTACTTCAAGGAAAGAAAATAAATCAATTTAATTTTTTCCAGTTATTTTTATTTAAAAACTACCGAAAAATACATATATTTATCTACAAATCGAGAACCTCCTCTTTTTTGAAGTCGGTTGGAAATGGATGTATTTTTTTCGTCTCTACAAACTTTGTAGAGCATCTTGCAAAACTTTCCTTTTTTTTTTCTCGAAATTGCGGCGTAGTCGTGTATTATTATAATTATTTCGCGTATCGATATCATACGTCATGTTGTCGGCCCGGCTGTAACAGTAGTCGTTAAATATTTTTACATTTGGCATCCGTTGGGGGGCTTCTTCTACACGATTACATCCAGATGGGTACCAACAGTGCCAGTTGACTGCCGCAAAGCATTACTGTGTTCTGGTTTGAAGAAGGGCACTGTAGGTAGTGAAAATAATGGTTCGGTGACAACAATACCCATTTTCTATGTATAATTCTTCAAAATACAGTATCCTGTATCAATTTATTAATAGGTGACATTCATATGTATTCATAGGTATAGTATAATATATATTTTTGTAGATATATATATATTTTAGTTTCCTAATTTAATTTCTAAATTCTACATGCGTAGACACTTTGGCACCTTCTCATTTGCCAGGGACGCAAGTTAGGGCTGGTGCGGCGGCAAACTCTGCTGAAGATCTCAAGCGGCGTAAATATGTAGGTCTTGATAGGTCGTACATGTTTGAGCCCTTTGGGGTCGAGACCCTAGGTCCATGGGGACTGGGAGCCTTCCGCCTTTTTAAAATTTTGTCAGAGCGTCTGGTCGAAGCGACGCGTGATCAGAGGGCTGGCAGCTATCTGGGCCAAAGAATAAGCCTTGCTATACAAAGAGGCAATGCAGCCAGTATCCTCGGCACGCTGCCATCGGGTATCGAGTTGGAGCAGTTGAGCTACCTATAGATCGTTTGCAACGGTCTATGGGTGGTCCAAATGTTTCCTTTTGTAAATTTTGTAATATACCTATATATAGATTGTAGTAGTTAGCTTATGCTGTAATAAAATTTCTAAATATATTATCTATATTAGCACGCTAACCATACTGTACAAGGGTTGGCTGGGAGAGAATGCCTAAGGCATTAAGCCCGCCCATTGTGCAATGTGATTTTTATTGTTGTGCAATAAAGAATTTTAATAATAATAATTATACAGTCATTATTACAATAATTTAGAACTGTACACCATACCAGTTCATTTCATCGATCCAAATGAATTTAGTAAAGTATGAAACCATCATACTTTAATTTAGATTTTATACGTTTTTTTAAGTTAGTAGGGTTAATTTTAAAACACGTATAAAATCTTAATTAAAGTATGAAACCTTTCACTTGTTTTGTTGACTAAATCAAAAAACATGGACGAAACGAATAGTGTGAAGAATTTACTAACGGCGTACTTTTTGAGTATTTGTCCGAAACATTTTGTATGGAATTCGGATTTGAGGATAAGCCTTAACTTCTAGGTGACAAACATCCATCCAAATTACGATATGACAGTTTTTTTTTGAATTAAAAGTAAACACAATCAACTTTAGCACAGACAACGACTAATCTACATATCTCGTAACCATAGATAAATAACGGTGTTCCTATAGAACAGCAAGATAGACAGTATCAAATCAAGATGGAGTCGTTAGAAAGGACAAAAAAATCAGAAACCTCGTCAATAAAAATGAAATATCTCCATTTTCAAATAATTTTTGTTACTTACGATGGAGTTTTCAACCGACTTCAAATATGGAGGAGGTTCTCAATTGGGACGAATGTTTTTTTTTATTGTTTTGTATTGTTAATTCAGATCAGGTATATTTGTTATCTCTAGACTTTGTTGTCTAAAAACCGATTTGAAAAAATATTTTTTTATTTGATAGGATATGGGATGGTCCTGTAGAAATTTCATCAAGGTCGGTTAAATAGTTAAGTTTTTAAATCAATATAACTGAAAAAAATATGTCGTCAAAGTAAACAAAATTGCGTATTTTGCTCTCCTGTGACTTTTCAGTGGTGTTATTATGCTTTTTATTTTATTATATTTTTTATTTTACAAAATCCACAGCTCTTAGTATTAATAATAATTTATACTTATTATTTAAACTTACAGCCAATAATGGATTTACATTTTTTAGATTTGTCCTAGTGTTGACAGTCACAAAAGTACCTACTTAAGTACTTTTAGTTTTAAAGTTTTTAGGTATACCTTATAGTAGTAGGTAAGTTTAGTATACATAGCTATTATTACATTAAGCTAGTATAAGTGTATACAAAATAGGTGTGTATCATCATCATCATCATCATATCAGCCCTTAGACGTTCACTGCTGAAATAAAATATTAAATAAATAAAATATCATTATTAATATTCAATAGGTATATGATTTTAAAATTATATAATAAATATATCAAAATGTATTTTGTTTTCTAAAACCTTGAATACACTAACAATGAAAAAGCCTAGTAATTCTTAACTATTCTATTTATTTGTATTGTATTTATTAGCTCTAAATATACTAGCGCTATTCCAAAATTAAGTTCAAAAATTTGCATCGGTCCGATATGTACCTACTAGAAGTTAGCTGATTTAGATCCCTTTTTTGGCGCATTTTAAGTGTCCTACAGTGTGACTCTATACTTTAATATTTAATAAAATGTCTGGTTAGAGAGTGGTTGTTGTTATTATCGTACGCCGAGACTGAGGAAATTCTCTCACTTAAATCATAGCGAAAATGTTGTATACCTTTATAGATTCAATTGCAATTTAATTTTCCTATACACCTACTTGCCACTACTTGGTTATTTTTACTATCGTTCGCTAAGACTGAGGAAATTCTCTCACTCAAATTATAGCGAAAATGTTCATTTCTTTCAGATATTTTCAAGGTTGCCTTAACTTTTGTTGTTTGAATTATTGTAATACAAGGTCTCCACGATACAGGCTTGCCTAGTGTGGGGCCGTTAATAAATACAAATATGTTTGAATCTCTCTACAAAATGCACTGTTAATTATAGTAAATACACTTAGCTTTATTTAATTTTAGCTTGGGTAGCTTAGTTATTAGATTTGTGTTTTGTTAGTAAATAAATATTTTTTTCATTTAAATTTTTTTCATTTTCTATGCTCGAAACAAAATACTTATTAAAATTGGTTCCGGGTCGTGGGCAGAAATTTACTATGAAATTACTTGTTTGACAGCCTTGTTGACAGTTCTGTGTTATAAACCTACCTACTCTTGGTAAGCGAGAGTAGAATGGAGAAATGCTACTCTTTGTAAATTAGCTAACATCCACAATATAGTTTGCGTTGCGAATTAACAAAATCCTTTTGGATTTGTAACATCTTTCCTCTTGCTTTCTGCCAATTAGTGGCAGTGATTTCGTGAAATGCAACGGAAGTGTGTAACAGGAAGTTAGCCATCAGATGGTGCCAACCTCAGAAATAGAATCCTTCTTTTAAATGACATGTCAGATGTTAGTTAAACCATTATGCGACTTCTGTTTTTTTTAAGTTATATATGTTCAGTGGTTTGGCATGTGCGTAGCAAAGTTTCTATATTGCTTTAAAGATTAAAATAAAACAGTCAATTGATAATTATAAGTTGTCTTTTTCGCCCAACAGATGGCGTAACCCACCGAAATCAAAATGGCGGCGGTCTCCACGCACCTCCAAGAATCTTCTATCAAAATCCAAGATGCGAGCGATGATGAACCTTATTCCCCCAACACAAGAGACACCACATCACCAGAATACCACGAAGAAGAGAAGACTGAAGAGAGACCTATACACACATCCTCTTTCTCCATCCACAATGTGCTGAAGAAAGAGCGAGATAGTAATAGTCCTGAGAATGTTTTCTCGACGGATAAATTGCTACAAAATACACCTAATTTCGAAGACTCTAGAAATTCGGAAAACTTCAGTGCAGATGAAACTTCTAGAACTGAAATCAGCGTTGGTGATGACAATTCTTGTTCATCCGATGATACAGTTCTATCAGTTGGTAACGAAGCTCCAATTTATGATGGTGATAAAAGCCAAGAACCTGGACTTACTTCTTTCAAACATATACAAACGCATCTCAATGCAATATCTCAGCTAAGCCAGAATATAAGCATGAACCAGCCATTGCTCCTCCGCCCAAATCCAATAACACCAAATCCATTAATGTTCCTAAACCAGCCTTTACTATTCCAAAATCCATTGATGAGCCAGGTGGATTTGAAGACAGTGCCACGAATGCCAATACCGCAAAGCATTCCGAACCAATTTGGGTTAAATTTTGGATTTCGGAAGCAAGAAAGACGATCTGATGATAGATACAAACCGCCTGATGACGATAGCAGAGATTTTATAAATCAAAATTTAAAATTTAGCATAGATAATATATTAAAAGCGGATTTTGGGAGGAGAATAACGGATCCGTTGACGAAACGGAAGCAAAAAATACGTTATGAGGCTAAAATTTCTCCTGTTAAAGAAGTACCGTCAAAGGTTGAAGAAGCAAGAGTGCCAGAATTGAAGGGGGATAAAGGAGCTATAGACTTATCGAAGAGCGAAGACAGTGGTAGCAACCAATCTGGATCTAGTAAGTTCATCTTATTTTCATTACTAGGCTTCTAGAGTATTTTAAAATGTTCCGACGTGTTGGAAATCTATACACCGCCAAATTTTAATCACAAAAAAAAACACATAAACAGTTGTACTCAATACGGTATACTGGCGCAAATGTGTGGCCGGCATCAATGCCTAGATCACAAGTACCGAGTACTCGCCGAGACAGTGCTCTAGCCGAAACATTGAAACTTTAAAACAGTATAAAATGTAAACGGGTAGAGTCTATCTCATGAAATTTGTACCACACATTATGACTATCCTAATGTATGTACCTCTACAATAAATTTAAAAGTTTTACAAGTAGAATGACCAGGTAAAAATATTTTTTTTAAGTTATATATGCAGTTATTAGCTCGGAAAACATCGGCACAGTCGGTGCAAATAAACACAAGGCTATAGAAAATAGCCTATGATAATCCTTTCGATACATTTGCACCTTTTTTTTTTTTTTTTTTTTTTTTTTCGGATGGACGTTTAATGCAGTTAGCCGCAGATGGCTGTTACTGCGTCACCGGACTCTCGGCGAGCGCAGATGGCGCTCTGCCTTAAAATTTAGGTTGGGGCAAACAGCACAAGGGTACCCAACGGTGGGTCGGACCTCGGCTTGGACTGTTGCCAGGGGGATGATTGGACTATTGACCCAAGGCACCGTTAGGAATCGAACCTAACGATGTAGAGGGCCTGTAAGAGAGATTCCGACCACGCCGGCGCGGTCGGTAAGCGAATTGTGGAGTGTTACGTCTGTCGCGAGATGACTGCATTTCCGCCACCGGATTGGCGGCGGTGATGTCGTCATCTGGGTCGCCTAGAATATGTTTAGGCCTACGGAGGGATTTGACTACTGGCGGGTCTTTAGGATAATCGGGACCGTTCGAAATGAGAGGATTCGGATGGTGGGGCGCGAGGTCATAATGCCGCCGGGCGGCGCGCTTCATGAAGTGAACAACGGACTCGAGATCGAAATCGCGGTGGAGGTCTATATTACGCATATATTTAGGGGCTCCGGAAATTCTGCGCAAAAATATGCTTTGCACAGCTTGTAAGCGAACTACGTGACGCGTATGACAAAACACCACGGAAGCGTATGTCAATATAGGACGAATGCAAGCTTTGTAAAGGGTCAACTTATTTCTAAGTGACATTTTACTCTTCTTGCATATGAGGTAGTTAAGGCGACCCATGATAAATTTAGCACGGTTCACCACGTTACGGATGTGAGGCTGGAAGGTTAAGCGTTGATCGAGCGTCACGCCAAGGTACTTGGCGGCCGCTACCCATGGAATGGGTTGATCAAAAAGCGTAAGCGGTTGGGATTGGCATCTTCGGCCCTTCCTAGAAAAGTACACTGCTGCACTCTTCGTTGGATTGACCTCAATACGCCATTTGCGGAACCAAGCGCCAAGCGCCTTAAGGGCGGCTTGGAGTCGAATGCATGCGCGTTTGGGATTAGGATTGGATGCGTAAAGCGCGGTATCGTCGGCAAAAAGGGCCAACTCTACCTGCGGCGTGCGAGGGATGTCACTAGTATAAAGCGTAAATAGAAGCGGTGCTAGAACGGAGCCTTGCGGGACTCCGGCCCTGATGGGGCGAGGGGAAGAAAGCTTCCCCTCCACGCGGTATTGAAAGCTGCGACCAGATAGAAAGTCTCGTAAGATGAGCACGAGCCTATCAGGGACACCAAGTTGGGATAGCTTGTAAATCAAGCCATTGTGCCAGACCTTGTCGAAAGCTTTCGCTACATCGAGAAAGACAGCGCCGGTACCGGAAGGGTAAACGGCGTGCATATGAGTCAGTATGTGCTCCGTGATGCGGAGCACCTGCTGAAGGCACGAATGTCTGGCTCGAAAGCCAAACTGTTCGTCAGGGAGGAGGTTATGATCATTAACATGGGACCAGAGACGTCTCAGAAGGAGGCGCTCGTAGATTTTCCCAAGAGCACTAAGGAGACTAATGGGGCGATAACTGCTGGGCTCAGTTGCCTTCTTGCCCGGTTTGGGGATGCCAATAACAGTGGCCTCCTTCCAGGCGTCAGGAAAAGAGCAATTGGACATAGCCGCATTGAAGATGCTGACTAGCAAGTAAATGAGAGCGGTAGAAAAGAGTTTTAGAACTCTGTTGCTAATTCCATCGGCACCAGGCGATTTCTTCGGGCGAAGGCCCTTGATAATCTCAATAACCTCAGCCGCCTTGATGAGGGGCAGAGGCGGAGCCGATGGAGGGTTTGAAGCTAATCGCGAGACTTCACTGTCCACCGTACGGACGTGGACAGGATCAACAGGTTGAGTGCTAGGAGAGCACTGGGATTCGAGGCTTTCGGCCAGGCAATTGGCCTTTTCCTCGTCATCAAAGGCAGGGGGAAGGTTGGGACGGGTGAGGGGAGGCATAATGGAAGTGGCATCCGCCTTCATTGATCGCGCTAGTCCCCAGTAAGCCTGGTGATGAGGCGTTATCTCCGAAAGCAGATTGTCCCACTCATTATTGCGGTGGTCAAGGATACGACGCTTCACCTGACGGTGAAGGCAGCGCATGAGGGATTTGTTCGCATCAGAAGGATACGAACTATAGCGTCGGGTCGCTGCGTTCGCCTCCGTGATCAGCCTCCTCACGTCGTCTGGCAGGGTCCAACGGCGCTCAGGCACCGCGGGGACCTGTTTCGACGATTTGCTTACGGAAGCTGTGACATGGCTGGTCAAGGCGGCGATCGCAACGGTGACGTCGTCAGGGGATTGGATGTCCTCGGGAATCCTATCGAGATCGGGAGAGTGGATCAACTTGAGAGAATTCTCTAGTTTACGCCACTCAACCACGGTCTTGGTAGGCGGGGAGAGGTCGGGGAGAGGGCCTAGCTGGAGGAGCACGGGCCGGTGGTCAGAGTCTAGCTCATGAATCGTTTCTATAGAGCGCAACCGTAAGGTCACGTTCTTCAGCAACGCCATGTCTAGGATGTCGGGACGATGGGAGACATTGTGAGGATAATGGGTCGGGGTTAGCGGGGGAATGACATCAAAGTTGAGCGAATCAACTAGGGTGTCGAGGATTCTCCCGTTGGGATTAGTGGAGACACAATTCCAAAGAACGTGTTTGCTATTAAAGTCGCCCGCCAGTAGGACGGAGTCACCAAGATTAAGAAGCGATTCGAGATCACTCTTAAGTAGGCGTTTGTTAGGCGAGAGATAGCATGAAGCTATGACAATCGCGGGATGGCCGGTCATGGCGAGCTTCACAACGGAAGCTTCCATTAAGGCCATAGGAGGAGGGTCGAGCGGTATGCAGTGCAGGGACCTCTTATGATAGATGATGGTACCGCCGCCACGGCTGCGGGTTCTATCATTCCTAGTGACTTGGTAGCCCGCAATCCTAGGATTGCGAACACTAGGCGTAAGAAGAGTCTCTTGGACTAGCAATACATCGACCTGGTATTTGACCAGAAAGTCAGCGACTAGGTCGCGTTGACGTTTGAGGCCATTGGCGTTAAAGAAAGCAATGGAAACGGATCTAGGTTTTAGTCTTTCCTTTTGTACAGACATATTGTCCCGGAAAGCTAAGAGTAAAGGGACTCAATGTAGTTTGCATGTTCTGCAAAAACAAGCATCCTAGCAAAGCCGTCGCGGGCTTCCCGGAGTGTGCGCGCAAGCGCGCGAACTCGCGAGAAGTCCACTCCGTGAGAGCAGCCTTTGATGAAGGCAAGGTCCGATGTAAGATCGGACAGGTTGTAGTTAGACATGCTGGACACGGGAGTTGAAGACTCCTGTGCCCGCCATCTGGGGGCGGGGGTCGCCTGAGGGGCCTGTTTTGCCTGAGGGGCCTGTTTTGCCTGAGGGGCGGGATTCGCCTGAGGGGCCTGTTTAGCCTGAGGGGCGGGCTTTGCCTGAGGGGCAAGGGGGGCGGGCTTTGCCTGAGGGGCGCGGCTCGTGTTGGGGAGCGGCTTAGCCCACGCTGAGGTAGCGGGGGCCGGGGCCGGGATAAGGGCAACCTTAGAGGTTCCCTTAGAATATTGAGGGATTGGAGGAGCGCGATCGGGGGCCCTTCGCAGCACCTTTTTGTTTGCCTTTGGCGCATGTGGGCAACCGCGATAGTTCGCGGTGTGCCCCAATGTTCCGCAGAGCACACAGCCAGGTGGGTCGGAGGTGTCCCGGGGGCGCTCGCAGTCAGCGGTGCCGTGGTCGCCCAGGCACTTGACGCAACGGGGGCGCGCAAAGCAATTGCGCGCGGAGTGACCATAGAGTTGGCATCTATGGCACTGGGATGGGGTTCCATTACGGAACGGTGGCTCTACACGGAGCCCGGATAGGCGGTTGACCGTCTTCAAGTTGAAGATGGCCTTCCCCTCCGGACTCATGTCTAATATGACAAGCACCATATCATATGGTGCTTTGGATTTACCGCGGAACATGCGGTGTACTTCCCTGACGGGGAATTTTTGGTCGATTAAGTCGGCCTTGATGATGGGTGTTTCGATCTCAGCGGGGAGGCCGCGGATCACTACCCTTAAAACGCGCTCGTCCTCGAGAGCGTAGGTGTGGAACCCTATGTTCTCGTTTCGGAGGAGCGCGGTCAGACGACGATGGTCGTCCGTGGAGGTGACTTGCACCTTAATCCCGTCCTTTTGGGAGCGGGCGTGGGTGAAGTTAATCTTCCTCTCCGAGCAGAGGAAGGAGACGTGGTTCCACTTTTCCTTCTCGCGAAGGTAAAGCGGAGGCGGGGTCTTCTCCTTGCGGGAAGACGTAGGAGGCTCTGCTGAAGGCGGAGTAGCGGGGCGGGAGGCCGCCGGAGGGACCGAAGTTTTCGCGGGTGGGGCTGAAGATTTTTTGGTCTTTTTCTTCCTCTTCCCTCCTTGGACTAGAGTGAAGTCCTCTGAGTCCGAGGAGTTGGAGGAAGAGCAAGCCGGAGACCTTAGGTCGATCTCCATGTCATCCTCTGAGGGAAGATGAACTGGAGTCGCATCAGGAGACTCGGGGGAATCGCGGGTGGCCTGAGGGGCCGGGATCGGGTGCGGGTTGAGCGCGCGAGAGGCCTGCAAGGCGGAGACGGGTTCGCGGGTTTTTTGCGCGATCGCGGGTTTGCCGGGCGCCGAAGTGGCGGAGACAGCAGAGGGCTGCGCGGGTTTTTTCACCGAAGTGGTGGGGACAGCGGAAGGCTGCGCGGGTTTTTTAACGAACTGATTATATTTTTCAATAATCTCGGGATAACACTCCCTCATGAAGCGGAAGAAATCTCCCGCGTCCATGTTGGAGTGCTCTCCCATCTCGCCGGGGGGATGACCCGGGAGGTGTGTAGGTGCGTGATCCTCTCAGTTGGGGAAAAACCGAGAGGGGTGAGTGAGTATGTCTTAAAACTACGCGGGTGTGTCTCCTTGCCTCTCTTCCGGGGCAGTGGGAGGTGTGGCCTAATGCTGTCTGGTGTCGACTAGGGAAGCCCCCAAGGCCGGTGGTTCCAGACCCAGCCGGATTACCGCGTTCCTCTGAGGGAGGAAAGCGGGGAGCTCCGGGGCCACTCCTAGCTGCTTCGTTAGCACCGTTAGGTATCCACAGCTAGCCACAAGTGTGGTCTTTACACTTGATTGTCCAGTAGAAACTGCTCTGAAAAGAGCAAGCCGATCGTCGCTCTGAAAAGAGCGTCCGACCGGGCGGAGGGTCGCACTCCAAGTGCGAGCGGCGGCGGCGCGACGGGGCGCGCGGCAGAGCGCGCGGCGGGCGCGCGGTGGGAGGCGCGCGGCGGGGCGCGCGGCGGAGGGGCGCGGCGGGGCGCGCAGCGAGCGGGCTGGAGCGGGGTCCAACCGGGCGTCCGTCCAGAGCGGCGTCTGGAACAAGAATCACATTTGCACCATCCTACCTCTCGCTAGAGATCCTCTGCCGAGTACTCGGTACGTATAAGCAAAGCGCTGAGTGCTAGGCTGAGCGAGAGATGGAAGCTTTCACTGTCTCGGCTGAGTACTCGGTACGTGTGATCTAGGCATAAGGTTGATTGTGCTTCTAGCTAAAGTGCCGTTTGTGATTACAAATATAAATAAATAATAAAATAAATCAAATTTTATTTCAGATTGAGATCCATAAAATACAATACAATTAAATTAAAAATTAAAATGTCACACAGAAAATTAACACAAACAATTTAAATGAAAACAAAGAATACCTCATGACAAAAAGAAAGAAAACCAAAAACCAAAAACAACACATTTTACACTCTAGGCATTTAGTATGTGGTACACCTTAGGTATGTGGGCAACTTTATTCAATTATAATTTCTATTGAAAATCTATTTATTTATTGTGTTACCAGTTTATTAATAGGTTTAATAATAGGTTTAATAATAGGTTTAATAATAGGTTTAATAATCGCCATCCAGTGCCTCATGATGGCAGACTGTAAGTTGGTGGCAACATCCTTCAGAAGGCCGTTGGTGCTTCCTCGGATGAGGCTTACCAGGGATGCAGTTCTATTTCGCATTATTGCATGAAAGTAGTTAATGCGCGCGTCTGCAAACATCCCTGAAGCGCTACAATATCGTGGAAGCCCCAACAGCATTCTGAAACCGTTGTTATATTGGACCCGTAGAGCATTGTAGGTTTTCTAAGTATATTTGACTCACAGATCGCAAGTATAGAAAGAGGTACAATACGCCTTGAACAAGGTAACTTTAACTGGCGTAGTACAGCGTGCAAATCTGCGAGCCAACATATTACATCTTACCGACAATGCCCTACGTTCCCTTTCCATGTCAGCATTGTCACATAAGTCCTCAGTGACCCAGTGGCCCAGGTACTTAAATATGAGTATGACCGTTATTTTCATGTTTTTTCAGCAAATGGCGATGGCATGGTGTGGCCCGCGTGGGTCTACTGTACGAGGTACAGCGACCGACCCAGTTCTGGTAAGTCAAATGCCTTTATCTAGTCAATAAGTATTTATTTTAGTATAGTACCTAGTATTTTAGTAGTTATTATGGTAGACTCTTCTTTTATATGAACAAAGCAGGCGTGAGTACAGAGATGACGGCTGATAGAGACGAATGGAAGAAGAAGACATGTTATACCGACCCCACCTAAGTGTGGGATAAGGGCAGGGAGATGATGATAATGATGGTAGAATCTTCTTTTTCACACCACCTGCTCGACAATGTCCAATTACATATCATGCTATCATCAAGGTAAAGCATAGCATTACCTCTCTAGGGAGGTAAAGTTGTATGAAACTCCCAAGGGTTGTAATGTGATTTGAATTTGGAACGTCAAATTCGTGTGGAAACTCGTGGGAAAACTCTAAGTAAAAGAACGCCCATATGGCATTGTAAAAAGGTTTGTTCGAAAATCGAACTGGCCACTCATAAAAAAAAGAAAAAAGGCGCGACTTCAAAGATTGTGAAACAAAAGACGGTGTTGGCTGCTGAGTTCGGAGCCCTGGATTTTTATTGCCTCGTAGAAGGTGTGAAAAGTAGAGTATGCTCCTCTGGGATAAAGCCTGTCTTCGTCTTGGGTAGCTTGAACCCCTCGCGTCACTCAGGACTCTACATAACTCCCTCGCTTCGCTCAGGAGTTATCTGAGTCCCTCGTTAGCTCAGGGTTCAATATGCCACCCGCGACATAAGACACTGCTTTATCCCCTTAGTGCATAATCTACTATTATTATACATAGTCAATGACTCTCCTTTTATTATAGTCAATGACTCTACTAGTATCCAAGTCAGTAACATAACTCTTATATAGTCAATAACATTACTTTTAAGACTCGTTCATTAGTAATAGTTATTTTAAAACAAAAATAATTAAGTAAATTTACATGTATATAATTTAATGTATTTTTTGAAGTGAAAACTCTAAGAACAAAACCAACTTTTAATATTTTGATATAATATTGAATTTGTTTAACATTAGACTCACAGTAAATTTTTTTCTTATACGTATGCTCTAAAATATATACTAATCTTAAACCAAATCGAGTCTACATTTTACCCCGTGCATATTAAAATATAGAAAGTTATCTATATAAAACACATTTTTTCCAGAATTTTCCACCCCTTTTAACAAATTACCACACTAGAACATCCCCAATTCCACCCCTAAACAATCAAAAACAATGTTCAAATTGCCCAGCATTAGAGATCCCTCTTATCGTGAGGGACCACCCCGGGGTGTTCGCACCATTGGGTGATGTGTCCGGGTGTACGATACAGGGTTGATTATGGTAATGTTCATAGAATGTAATGTGGCTAGGTCTTCGAGAATCTGTAAACAAAGATTTCTGCCATTTTTGACGGGGGACGAGGTAAACACGCATTGCACACGCGCCTAATGAAACTTATTCATGTCAACGCACACTATAATAATCTCGGACACGATCTTGAAATAAGCACACAGTTATCAAATATAGCGTATAGTTTTATTTAACGTGAATGGCCAAGAAGGTTATATGGCCAGCAAAGGGGTACGAACGGAGTACTAGATTCTCAAAGGGCTAGGCAGACCTTTTGCGAACAAGCTTAAAGTATTTAAAATCTGAAAAATGTTGCTTATAAGCAACATTTAGTAAAAATCAGTGGGTTCATTAGGATTTTTTTATCGTATCGGGCCACCCCGTGTTGTTGTGTTGTGTTCGGGTGTACGATACAGGGTTGATTTATGGTAATATTTATAGAATGTCATGTGGCTACGGAGCCGTGTTGACCGAGTGAGATGTGCCTCGACTCTCAATCCGAAGGTCGTGGGTTCGAACCCGGTCGTACCTACACCGTACACCAATGGATTTTGTCTTCATAAATCTATGTGTGCATTAAAACACGTGCTTAACGGTGAAGGAAAACATCCTGAGGAAACCGGCATTTCATAGAACCTAAAAAGTTCGAAAAACATGACTGTCAGTCAAGTGCACGAAAGGAACCTCTTCGAGGTGCACTTGAAATCTTTAGACCACGCTGGTTCGAAAGAACTAGTGACAGTATAAGAAGAAGAAGTCGGGGTGTTTCTTCATGCCTCCGTAAGGTGGTGGAGACTGTACTAGAAGCTTCTATTGAATTTTGGAGGCAACACGATAAAAAAAACCTCTGTGTGCATATAGCTTATCTGTAAGACGAAGTAACATAATTTCCGTATTTATTTAGCTATAGGTATTTTTTCATTATTCAAAATACTGGGCAACACAAAAAGAATATAAGAATTTTAAAAAAATTAGTAGTCTGTAAAATTGGTTTACGGACGATAGTTTAACGTGACAACGTCATAACAAAACATTGACAGCGCAACGGGACAATGAGCGTTACCGGACAATGACGTCAACGTTTTCATGCAGCCGGCGTTCATCGATTTATTACACGTATTAGTTATTTGCAACGAAAAATAATCTTATAGAAATTTCAGAGAGAAAGATACTCGTAAATAATAATTTTAATTTTTAATTTAATTATCTAAAACTACATGACGGAGCTCTATTTCCGTTAGAATTGAACAGTGAATGCACAGACTCTACTTAATCAAATTAGGGAACCCTAAGCGTGAAGTCAATAAATATTTATACGGAACACGTGAGTTGAAAAATTGCGTTTTAGTGATGTAATGTGATGTTTCTTGTGTATTCATTATATCGATAGATTTTTGCTACATATTACGTTGGTTTTATAATAATGCTCCTGATCAAAAATTTTACTTCGTCATATATATTTTATTTAATATTAATTATTTTCATATTTGTCAACTAGCTGACACTTGCAAATTTGTTAGCGTTGTGGATTTACAACAAGAGATGAGAATTAAATAACCACGATCATATGCTTTTTTATATCTCGCTTCATTTACGAGATTCGAATAAAGTATTCGAATAGACAGAGACGGTTTTTATGAATATGATACGGATGGTCGAATGGCAAGTGTATTAGACTGCCAAGCCCAGTGTCGCGGGTTCGGTTCCCGCTTCCGGACAAACATTAGTGTAATGGACATCGTTGTTTGTCTTGAGTCTGGGTGTTTTCTCTGTATTATAAATATGTATTTACAAAAAAAAAAGTATTTAAGTATTGTAGCAGCCATCTAGTTCACATAATTACAAGCTCTGCTTAGTTTGGGGCTAGATGGCGTTGTGTGGAATGTCAAAAATATTAATTTATTTACTTATATAGAATGCAATGTAATCGAGTTATGAGCTACCCTGATAGTTTCAGCTGAATAGTGCTCGGCATAAAACCGCTATATCTCGTAAAGGAAGCAAGATAGAGCAAAAGCATAAAACGTGTTTTTTAGATTTTAATCTACATTTCTTCTACACTTAGTCTAGTAGTCTATCAAATAGACGGTACTAGGTATCTCATCAGTGGAAAAAAAATCCTTATTATCAGCATAAAAACCGCAATCACCTATATACTATAATTAAATAATTATCAACTTAAACCGCGCTTCAAAGCTAATGAAATAATTACGCGCATTACCTCCCTACATTACCTTTGACGTTTGCCGACGTATCTCAGCCATGTGCAAACGCATCGATCTAAGCACCGATGACAGGTGCCCGTAAATTAATAGTTTTTTCGTTAAATAAACAGTTTTAATCGTTAAATAAATAGTTTTAAGTAAGGTAAGAATAATAGCTCTTAGTAAAAAAATGCCTAACATACATATATGAGGTCATATAAGTATTAAGGTTGACAACACGGATGGTCGAATGGCAAGTGTATTGGACTGCCACGCCCGGTGTCGCGTGTTCGATTCCCGCTTCAGGACAAACATTTGTGTGATGAACATAGATGTTTGTCCTGAGTCTGGGTGTTTTCTATGTATTCTATGTAAGTATTTACAAAAAAAAAATAAGTATTCTATCAGCCATCTGGTTCTCATAGTACAAGCTCTGCTTAGTTTGGGGCTAGATGGCGTTGTGTGAAATGTCCAAAATATTTATTATTATTATTATAGAATCACAATATAGTACATTGAAAATGCGACTGAAAAACTAACTTCTAGTACATTTTGGTCCGTTGCTAATTTTCTAAAAAGAGTAGTAACAGGCTATTTAATAATGATGATAATAAATAAGATTGAAGTATTAAATTCCATGGAATATAATTTAATATCTACTTATTTGACGAACTAACATGTTAAACTTTCCACTGAGTAAATATTTAATTTAATTTTATTTTATTTTTTTTAATTTCGATTCACCATCGATAATAATATCGATAAATTCGGCACTGACGTGTACCATCACTAACGCCCCTACTATCAAAACATATGTTTTCACGCCGGGACGCGTTCGTTAGATGCTAAATGTCTAAACAGAGAAGTAACCGTGCTAGAAAAATAATATACACCGTACATTTTTTATCACCAGAAAAAGAAATACGCGTAATCAGTTGCCGTTATAGAAAACATACCTAAAGAAAAAAACTTGTAAAAATAAAGTAATTTATTTTTAAAAATAAATTTGATAATATTTGGGTAACTGTTAACGTTAGCCGTTTTCCTACGGATTTGCGTCAGGTAGTGTAGGACGCCCTCCGGCCAGGTGGGGTGACGATCTGCGAAAGGTTGCGGGCAGAAGATGGATGCGGCAAGCCGAAGACAGGGCGCGATGGCGCTCATTGGGAGAGGCCTATGTCCAGCAGTGGACTGCGATTGGCTGATGATGATGATGATGATTGCGTCAGGCGGTATCCAACATTGATAATAATTTAAGTTTCATTTTCATCGTTTGGCAAACCCGGGTACCTAGCTCGAGCCAGCTCGCCGCAGCTCGGCTCGGGCGCCGCACTCGCGCCGCTGTCACTCGCACATTTTCCAGAAACCCAAAATTCTAACTGCACAGATACAACGTAGTACCCCATTTGTACTTTTAGTACACATTTCTGCATTGTCCATTTAAGTTTTTTTTGGTAATTAAAAATGCATGGTGTATAATGTCCATGTAGTATCTATAGCTAACCCCCCTGACTTTCACCCTTTCAGTTTCAATTCGAAAACTTTCTCAATTAAAACTCCGTCAGATGTCGCTGGCTTTATTAAGCGATGGAAATAATTGGAATTGTTATTCCGAATCTGTGACAGTTTTATTGGATAATCTGTGTTAAACGTCAATGTCATTTTGACAGCTAAGGAGGGTTAACCCTGATATACTTTAGCAAAGTTAAGTCTATGGTATTTTAGGCCCCGAAGATAATTTTAGGGCTCACTTCTCACTAAGATGGAAGCGGCTGGTACAGCACTTTAAAGAGCCTTATGGCCACTTGCACCAAACTTTCAAAGTTCCTAAGCAATTACTTTACTCGTTTGCCAGTTCTTAACCGTCAGAATCTTGACTGTTAAGAACTGCCAAGCGATTAAGGTAATTGCTTAGGGATTTTGACAGTTTGGTGCAAGTAGGCATTAGAAACTTTTTAAGTAATAGTTTTGATGTAAACAAATGTCATAACGAGCAAAACGCATAGATGAATAACGGTGTTCCTATAGATACAGTGGTGTCGATTCTGTTCGTACAAAACTTAACTGAAACTAACTTAAATTAACTTTAGAAGTGTCAAAACATGTTTCCTATTCCGTCATCTTCATTTTGGTATCAAACCAAAATGAAGTCGTAAGACAGGACCAAAAAAAATCAGACACCTTGTCAATAAATATGAAATATGTATCTCCCTTTTCAAATTAGGTATGTTTGTTACTTTTTACGAAGTAGTTTTATTAACAATGAAAAAGCCTAGTAGTTTTAACATACTTATAATATTTATCTAGCCCTGTTACTTCTCTTTTTCGAAAATTTGCATCGGACCAAAATGTACTAGAAGACATTGTTTCGTTCTTATCAATCATATCATAAGTTTATAATCCATGTTCTTACTCAATCAATCAAGCAGATTCTGACAGTCAATCGATTCCATTGACTAATGCGCGATGTATTGTCAAAATTTGGAGCTGAGATCTTAAGAGTCTATGGTTAGCAAGTAATCAAAGAACTTGTATACTATGTATCTAGAATGCCGACTCACACGAAAACTGCGAGCCGAAAGAGCTAGAACCAGTAAGGAGTGTGTCTCGTTCTGTAGGGCGACCATAATTTTTGAACTTATATTATATATTATTATAATATTTCATTGAGACATAAACAAGCAACCAAGGGAAAATTCAATCTGCTCAACAAGCAATCAATGTTATATACATACGTTACTTTGCATTATTGTTTTAAAATTATATTAAAAATAGGTGCATTAAAATATCAACAAAAAAGAGGGCGGTGCGCCGCATTCTAGTGAGGTATATCTGATTCAATGGTTTTAATACTGTTTCTTTCGAACAGTTATTATTTTTCTCGGCAGTTAGGTACCTAACCTACATGACAGCGACTGTACTAAACCTTTCAAATGAATCTGAATAACATTTAGAGCAAATCGTCTAATTTCGAAAATAGTCCCACTTATTTCAAAAATTATGGCCATGTTAATTTTAATTGTATGCTGGTAACTGTGTGAACGAGACACACTCCTTAACGAGGGGGTCTCTATCAAGCATTAAAATCCTTATATTTAGATTTAATTACAAAATAACTTTATTTCCAAGCTTTAAGGTTCAGAATTTTTAATCCTTAAATAAAACAAAATGGCGTGTTAGCTCTCTAGATACATAGTATAGAAGCTCTTTGCAAGTAATTCGACCAATCCTGCTGTCCCTAAAACGGCAACTTCATTCATTATCGCGACCAAAAAGAAAAAACGGACGTTGTTTGGAAGAAGCTCCCCTTTTTTTCGATAAAATACCTAAATACCTAAATACTATTTTCGTGTTACATTCGCAGACCCCTAACATTCAAAGCAAAACAAAATACAAGATAAGAATTAATATATTTGCTCAGTCCAGTCAAGCCTTCACTTGGCTGGATTGCGTTTTATGTTTTTAAATATCTATTATCAGAATGTTAGGGGCCTACGAACAAAAACACTTCAATTTAAAAGGAACACTCAATTACATAACTATGATATAATACTTTTAACAGAAACTTGGCTTATGGATGGAATATTAAACGATGAATTATTTAATAACAAGTACTCAGTGTGGCGCCGTGATCGAGACTATGCGCTCACAGGTCAGTCGCGTGGAGGTGGTGTCCTTATCGCTGTCCGTAGTGATGTCACCGTCCTCGCCCGGCCAGAATGGCACTCTTCGGCAGAAGATATTTGGGTTACGATCAGGTTAGCAAAAAACAATAGGGATGCCCCTGTATCACTACACATAGGCTGTCTATACTTGTGCCAGCAGAATCGGGGATTATCATTTAAAAATCAACTAACAAATTTCGCAGAAAAGGCCTTCCTCATTGCCTCTGAACATCCGAATGATAAACTTGCTATTTTTGGGGACTTTAATATGAGTGATATTACTTGGTCCACACACACATTTGGGCGTTACCTCACACCTACTACCAGTAGCACTAACTGTAGTCACACAGAATTATCCGATTTAATTAACCTTTGCAACCTTAAGCAGTATAACCATATACTTAACGGCTCCAATGGCATACTAGATTTGATACTCGCAAGTGACGAGGTTCAAGTGGTCCACTGCTTTGAACCATTAGTAGCCGAAGATAATTATCATCCAGCTCTTTTGTGCCAACTTGAAGTCTCACAAATATCAATTCTTAAACCAACTCCCAGACCTAAATATATATACTCAAAGGGTGATTATTCATCAATTTGTCTTGAATTAGACAAGCACGACTGGGATACTCTCCTAGAAACCGGCAATATGGACGAGGCAGTTGATACTTTCAACGAAATCATTATCAGGTTACGGGATAAATATATCCCTTCAAAGATAGTACGCTTGTCTCAATACCCTTCGTGGTACTCACCAGCCCTAATAAAAATTCTTAAAGAAAAGAACAAATATCACCATAAACACAAGGTTTATGGCAATAAAGCTGATTATAATGCATTTGTCTGTCTGCGTAAGCGAGCTAAATTTGTCGAAGCCGAATGTTATGACAGGTATATTTTAACTGTTGAGAACTCAATTCGTGACAACCCGAAATCGTTCTGGTCTTATATCCAAGCCAACAAGAAAAATAATTCTTATCCTACATCTATGTCATATAACGATTCAGATATCAACTCAGGACCTGATATATGTAATGCTTTTGCCGACTTCTTCAACTCTTCTTTTCTTGTATCTTCCAAGTCCTCGCCTCAGTCCACTACCACTACTGCATCTAATAGTCAATGTACCTCCGCTGATGCTGATATAAGTTCGATTGAAATAGCAAGTCCTGTAATACTCAAACTTCTTAAAGGCCTTGATTCTTCTAAATCTGCTGGTCCTGATGATTTGCATCCATCTCTACTTAAAGCCTGCTCTGCAAGTTTAGCAAACCCTATATCACTTTTATTCATAAGGTCTATCAAGGAAGGAACCATGCCTAAACTTTGGAAATGTGCTACCGTAACGCCAGTACACAAAAAAGGCTCCAAACGTGAAGTGACGAATTACCGGCCGATCTCCAAATTATGCGTTTTAGCCAAAGTTTTTGAGAAGCTTATTCACAACCAAGTTGTCACTGCAATCAAGCACACATTCCTTCCTGAACAACATGGTTTTCTTAAAGGCCGATCAACAGCTAGTAATCTTGTATCCTTTACTGATGTAGTTACGTCTCGAATGGACTCAGGGGGGCAGGTAGATGCTATATATACAGACTATAGTAAGGCATTTGATCGGATCGACCACAACATCTTACTTAACAAACTCCTATGTGCCGGAATCCACGGCGATCTACACAGGTGGTTCACCTCCTATGTCAGTGATCGATGTCAAACTGTAGTCCTAAATGGCTATGCATCAATAACATCACCTATACCTTCTGGTGTGCCCCAAGGTTCTATATTAGGACCACTCCTCTTTGTTATTTTTATCAACGATATCAATGAATGTTTCCATAACTCCAACTTTTTGCTGTTCGCAGATGATATGAAAATATTTAAAAAAATTTCAAACCCTAAAGATTCACTACTCCTCCAAAATGACCTCGATAACTTACACAACTACTGCATAACTAATAACCTAGAACTTAACATTCAAAAATGCAATTGCATCACTTTCAGTAGAGCCCGCAATCCTGTAATACACGATTATAAAATTAATAATATTTCACTGATCAGAGTTAACTTTATTAGGGACTTAGGAGTGATTCTCGATACTAAACTACTTTTTGACAAACACGTAGAAAACATTACTTCTAAAGCGCTAAAGAGCCTTGGCTTTCTGTTTCGGATAACCAAAGACTTCAACTCAGTTAAAACTCTAAAAATACTTTACTGTTCTTTAGTGAGAAGTAAACTAGAATACGCTTCGCAGGCCTGGAATCCACGCTATGGAATCTATGTTAATAGTATCGAACGCGTGCAAAAGAAGTTTCTAAAGTACCTGAACTATAAGCACAAAATTAGCATAACGGAGTACCGAGATAGCTGTAAGCATCATCACCTTTTACCTCTCAACATACGTCGCGAAGCAGCTGATCTAACGTTCCTGCATAACCTCCTGATAGGCAAACTAGACTGTCCTTCTCTCCTCTCGGAAATAAAACTAGTTGTTCCTACGCGAACAGTGACTCGTCGTAATTACCTTAAACTTTACACCCATTCCTGTACAAGTAAATATCGACAAAATTCCTTCTTCACCCGAACGTCTTCACTATTTAATTCTACCTACTCTGCTCACACTGACATGTTTACGATCAAGGAAGGCTTCTTTAAGCAGCTAGTGACGATTAACTTCTTTGATAATTGACTACTCGACTCTTCCTACTCAGACGGTACACTTCATTTACTATTTCAGTTGTAATTGGCACCACTGCTAACAAGTACGATGGCACCACAGCAGTGGCACATCCCTAGCCCTACTTAACGCCACCAAGTATATTGGTCGCTTGCTTATCAAACTGTAGCTTAGCTACATAGGCAATGTAATTTAATCAAATACGACATCGAACTCTAATATATCAAACATTTCCTACCCATGTTACCTACCTACTTACTCCTATGTTCCCAATGATGCAAGGAAATGTCCCTCCTAAAATGATACGTAGCTGGCAGATGTATTCACGCTTTGTCTTTTACTATATTAAGTATATTTATTTCCTTTTTTTTTTTTTTTTTTTTTATTTACATGATCAATATGGGTTAAATGATTTGTCTCGATTTGGTTATAGTTACTTCTAAAAAAAAAAATTTGATAAGGTTTTTACTTTTTATTTTTTTGCTCGTCGTTAAGATAGATTTAATTTTCACATTGTAAGTTATAAATTATTCTTATTAACCAGCAATACTTAAGTCACTAGAACTGATTTTGTATTAGGTACTTTTTGTAAACGGATAAACAAAAAATTTTGATTTCTTCCATATATTTACACTGTGACCATATGTGAAAACTCCTTAGCTTATAATACTCATCATACTTAATCCATACTTTTTAAAATAATGCTGTTTGTTTTCCAAATACTGTAAAAATAAAAATAAATAAAATAAAATCTCATCAAAAACTCGTGTGAAAACTGAAATATCAGCGCTGTTTGTGAACGTTCGAACGAAGACACCAGAGACTCCACATAAGAAGGATGCAGTCCAAGGTATGTTGCGCATTTATAGTCGTTTCTGTGTGGTTAATAAGTTTGAATATCGTCTTCGAATCAAATATCGGCAGGTCCATAAGCCTGTCCCAGAATTCCATTGAAGCACCAAAATTTGCTATTTCGGTGTATGCGAATGGAACAGACATGTACTAAGCCCTTTTTTATGGCACATTTTCAATGTTACCTACATTGTGATTCAATACTTTAAAACTTCTGTGAGTGCAAAAATCTTGTTCATCAGTCTGGAAAACCCATTTCACTAAATACAGTGTCTTTCGAATCGGAACACAGTAATACTTACACATAACTACTTCAGAATATTGAACTGTGTTGGTGCTTATCTAGAATCCTGCAGGGTACGCCTTCAAACAGTGTATTTATGCACGGAAGGACCCTCTTCGAGGTGCACTTGAAATCCTTTCACCACACTGGTTCGAAGAAGAAGTGTGTTTATAAACTAGCTTTAGGATGGTAAAATGATTCCGTATTCGTAACTATTTTCATTGCATTACTCATAGCTAATAAAGGTGTGGCCATAGTGCAAGCGATAAAACTTTCACAAACTTTTATATTTTAGTGTAAGTTTTTTAGTTTTATTGTAGAATTATGTTTTATTATGGTACCTATCTATACCATAGAGTATAAATTATCTATCTATACTATAATAAAGCGGAAGAACCCAAATTCTTGTAGGTACATATGTTTTTTTACGGAAACGTGTTCAGACGAGTTAAAATAACATGTTTTTTTTTATTGGACGTCTTTTTTTCATATTCATTTATTTATTGTTTCATTTGCATACAGCTTATATAACTTAGGTGTAAGTGGCTTATATGTACACAATGCACATGAACCCTGTAAAAAGGCGCAACAACTTTAAGTTATTTTTTTGCTCGGTAGGCATCTAATTCAATTATGTTTATTTCATAGTCAAATTAATTATGTATTACAAAGATATTGATATATTAACATTAGTTAGGTGATTTGTATTTTTGTTTGTTTGTGGGTTTGTTTGTTCGTCCATCACGATGAACGGATTTAACTGAAACTTTACGATATTATAGCTTGAAAGGGTAATATGCTATATAATCACAGAAACCTCCAAAAGGATGTACATATTTTTGTAGCGATGGGTCATACCCGCTACCGCCTCCGCTTCCGCCCCCGCTACCGCTATGACCACACCTCACGATTAATCACATTATCCCCGACTGCTAATTCTCTAATTAACTTCTGCTATTAAGCGAGTTGTTATTTACTGTTATAAGGTACTAGCTTTTTTTTAAGTGTCGAGACGAGATTGGCGCTCTCCTGATGGTAAGAGATCACGCCTGCCCATGACCAGAACAGTGCTACACACACAGAAGTATTAAAGTACAGAATCACAATGTAGAATATTGAATATGAGGCACAAAAATAATTGTTTGCCCGTAAAGTTGGTTTACGGACTAAAGTTTAACGCGACTACCACCGTAACTGGACGATGAGCGTAACCGGACAATGATAGGGTTACCGGACAATGACGTCAACGTTTTTGTGCATGCAGTCGGTGTTCATCGATTTATTTACTATTTTATATCTATTTTATAGACGTAGTCACGTCAAAAACGGTAGCCACATTGGCTAATTTCTGGTACATCTTGGTCCGATGCTAATTTTCAATAAAGAGATATAAAAGGGCTAGATGAACATTATTATATGTTAAAACTACTAGGTTTTTTCATTGTTAATAAAACTACATCGTAAAAAGTAACAAACATTATTTGAAAATGGAGATATTTCATTTTTATTGACAGGGTGTCTGAAAATGTTCTGTCCTGTATTCCGCATCCATTTCGGTTTGATACTGTCCATATTGGTGTTCTATAGGGACACCGTTATTCATCTATGACTACCACTGAGTTGGATCAAAATGTATCAATTTATATCGAACTCAGTGATGGCAACACAGGATTTATAAGCCTGTGCAATACTGCTATATGATATGATACCACTTAAGATAAACCCCTAATATAAACCACAAGTTTAATCACAAAATAACATCGGCGTAAGCTGGGTGTAATAGTAGATTATGCACTAAAGGGATAAAGCAGTGTCTTATGTCGCGGGTGGCATATTGAACCCCGAGCTAACGAGGGACTCAGTTATGTGGAGTCCTGAGTTACGCGAGGGGTTCAAGCTACCCAAGACGAAGACAGGCTTTATCCCCGAGGAGCATACTCTACTTTTCACACCTTCTGCGAGACAATAAAACGCCAGGGCTCCAGCAGCGAACACCGTCTTTTGTTTCACAATTTTCGAAGTCGCGCCGTTATTCTTATTTTTAAGAGTGGCCAGTTCGATTTTGGAACAAACCTTTTTACAATGCCACATGGACGTTCTTTTACTTAGAGTTTTCCACGAGTTTCCACAAGAATTTGACGTTCCAAATTCAAATCACATTACAACCCTTGGGAGTTTCATACAACATTACCTCCCTAGAGAGGTAATGCTTTGCTTTACCTTGATGATAGCATGATATGTACATATCATGCTATCATCAAGTCGAGCAGGTGGTGTGAAAAAACAGTGCCGGCTGTACCTACAGCGCTCGTTCACTTTGAGATATTTTGTTGAATCTCGATAACCCTGTAATTTCACTAGCTAAGTGCTCTTTGAACTGGAACACAGTAATGCTTACACGCGCTTACGCTTTGCGGTTATCCACGGTATAAATTGCCTATTTTGTGCTTATTTCAACACAAGCTCGTGTAAGTACAGTGTGTTAATTTGTTTTGTAACCATAGGGTGTCATTTGGTACACGTTTACAAAGGGACACGTTCATCGGGACAGGTTTATACTCACCCGTGACCAGCATCCACTAAACTTGACTAATCGCCAAAGTAATTATCCAAGTATTGGAAATCCAAGATGGCGGCCTGTCAAAATTGACAGCTACAAGTTTCGCGCCCTTCGCTAGGCTGCGTTCAAAGTAATTAAAGTTTGCATTCTTGTTACGTCTTAGTTGAAGACATTGCCTCAAAGAGAAATTCTATGGAATTAAAACGAGGAAACTATTTAAAAAAAATACTTCAGGGAAGCAAAGTTTCTATGCACTTAGATATTTAAAATTATAATAATATTTTTCATGAACCCATTGGGAAATTAAGAACAATGGAATCATGGACTTTTGGGAATAAGCCATTATTTCCCAGTTATCTTTCTTTTATTTTGATGAAACTTCTTATGAGACCAATTTGAAAGTAGGTATACCTATCCATTAAATTAAAATAATAATTTTGAAAGTAAATAAATGAATAATTTTGGATATTTCACACAACGCCATTTAGCTCCAAACTAAAATTAAGCAGAGACGAAATAACCAGCTAACCTTTTAAGGATAATCCTCAAATCCGAATTCCATACAAAATGTTACGAAAAAATACTCAAAAAGTACGCCGTATATGAGTAATTTCTTCACACTATTCGTTTTGACCATGTTTTTTGATTTCGTCAACAAAAAAAGTGAAAGGTTTCATACTTTAATTTAGATTTTATACGTGTTTTTAAGTTAGTAGGGTTAATTTTAAAACACATATAAAATCTAAATTAAAGTATGAAACCTTTCACTTTTTTGTTGACGAAATCAAAAAACATGGACTATACGGCGTACTTATTGAGTATTTGTCCGAAACATTTTGTATAGAAATTTGCTTTAAGGATTCCCCTTATTTTTTTTTAAATCTATTCACTGGTTTCACATAAGACAAGACATGCCTCCATTTTGAAATCGTTGAAAAACTAATTAAATATCTGAACGCATTATTACGCTTACAAAAATTACGTTTCCACGTTACAGGTTTTTAAAAACAAGAACACCTAAATTACAATCTTGTAATTACAAAAAAACCCAGTAATCAAAGTAAATTACAAACCTGTCGACACCTTAGTTAATTAGCTTTAATTATGTACCTAATTAACGTGTAACTAGTATTAACTAGTTATTCAACGAATACGTAGCTTTTTTTTTGTAAGGTGGTAATTATCTTAGACACTAAGAATAATTACAGTAGGTAATGTCGAGTACACGTAAAATATTTATTTCTGGGTCAAAATGGATTATAGCTAGATGCCCTTACCATGGCTTCTCTATTTTTATTAAGAAGCCATAGCTTCTTAATAAAAATAGAGGGCGAAGGGTTATCAAAAAGTTCGGTTAGAGCATTTATTTGCATAAACATGTGTAGATTAAGATGTTACATAATTAGTTGCAGAGGTGCAAATTGAGAGAATATGATGCATTTGTCAACAGTACATAATAAAGTAGGTATTTTGTAAGATAAAACATACTACCTATTACTATATTATTTATATACAATTATGAATAAAAGCTTCATAGAGCTCTCGAAATAATAAATAAATATATTTTAAGTTTTCAATTCATAACTTAAATACTTAGTTGACATTCGCAACTTCGTACAAAATTACTTTCATAATATGCTCCAGAGTCCAGACAAATAACGTATCCTCGAAATTTCAAGCATCTTCGTCTAGCGCGTCTAGCGTCTAGAGATGCCTGTTAGTTAGCCAGTCATTCTGTTAGTCAGGACCAAAGACTTTTTTCATTTCGTTCAACAAGACGGAGTGCTATCTAACATTACAATGAAGCACTCTAAATAAAAAACTTTAAGATAAGTACCTTTTGGTTATTAAATTAAGCCTTCTTCTATTTGGAACATCCAGGCCCTACACCAAATAGTACTCTTATGATACAAATAAATCAATGTTACGGAAATCCCCTATAGAAGTCCAACATTGCCCATCTCAAGTATTATGTTCAGCACCAACTTTGACAGATATTCGGCTGATTCGCGGCGACAATGGCTATTTGTAGGCTTTATTTCCGGTGCTTTCTTACTTCTGTGGTCAGGACTAAGTAAATTAAATATATAAATATAGCCTTTAAATAGATTTACAGGAGTATGTAAGTGCTACCTACTTTCTTACATTTCTTAACTTAGCTAGCTACTATTGATACCGGAAGTCAAAACAAACACTTTTTTCACGGCACGCCGCCGGCGCCGCCCGCCCGCGCCGTGAAACGGAACGGTATTCACCCCTCGATTGATCGCAATTCCTGGCAAGTGTAGATAAAGTGTATTCTACACGGACCATTAGTTACCTCGCTGCTGTGACTATCAATAAAAAAGTTTATCAAAAAAACATACAGTCGAATTGAGAACCACCTTTTTTTAATTCGGTTGTTAAACATATTTTATTACTTCTGTTTTTTAAAATACCTATTCGTTTACAAAATGTTTTTTTTCGAACTTCAAATATTTGTTATAATATATGTATATCACAATATTTATTATAATATATTTCACAATATTTATTATATATTTCACTTGTATCTAGCGTGTGTGCATTTAGTTAGAAGTTTTGGCATGATTGAGGAAAAATCATCGAAACATCCAAACATAAAAACTTTCACATTCATATTAGTACTATGTCTTCTTCTTATCGTGTCGCTAGTTATTTCGAACCAGTGTGGTGAAAGGATTTCAAAGTGCGCCTCGAAGAGGCTCCTTTCGTGCACTTGACACATGTTTTCGAACTTTTTAGGTTCTTAGACATGCCGGTTTCCTAACGATGTTTTCCTTCACCGTTAAGTACGTGTTTAAATGCACATATAATTTTTTGAACAGAAAAACCATTGGTGTACGACCGGGTTCGAACCCACGACCTTCGGATCGAAAGTCGAAGCACCTCCCACTCGGCCAACACGGCAGTAGTAGGTATAAATATTACATGACTAATGCCTACTTGCACCAAACTGTCAAATACCCTAAGCAATGACTTAACTCGCTTGACAATTCTTAACGGTCAGAATCTGTACTGTTAAGAACTACCAAGCGAGTAAAGTAATTGCTTAGGGACTTTGATAGTTTGGTGCAAGTAGCCATAAAGATATTAATCTACAATATGACTTAAAACAATAAACGAAAAAGCTATGATACCTACTTAAATTTTTTTTAAAGTATTTTTTTTATGTTATCCCTTAACGAAGTCTCCTTTATGACATTAATAATACCTAATAAATAAATAAATGGAAGGTAGATGAAGAGCCTTAGGTAGTGGCCCTTGCGTTGGTTTGTTTATCAAAGCCAGGGTGTAGAGTGTAGAGTCGTTATTCATGCCCCTCCAAGTGGCTCTGTTGAGAGTAGATAAAGCGTATTGCGCGCGAATCATTAGTTACAATGGTTGCCATCAATTTGTAGCTTTTTGGACAATCTGTTTTTTTTTTGCGAAATTTCGTGACGAAGCGCGCTCATACTTTTATAGTGACCGTAAACACCACAGAAACTCAAGACACAGGGAAGCAAAATACGAAAGTATGTATATCCTCGCAAACATTTTATCTGTAAATTAAACCAAAATTTTAGATTTAGTTAAGTATCTACCAATTTCTTATTGCACCTACTTATTAAATGTCCTTAAAACAAAACAAATCTACAGATAGACAGAAAATCGATCTTTTTTTCCAAAACTGGATACTCGACTGCAAAATATTATCGCCAGACATGGAATTTCGCCATAAGGATATTTGACACTTAGATTATATTCTATGACACTTTCAACACCGAAACGATACTAGTCTATCATTAGCAGCAGACCAGTACAAAGTTTCATCACAAACTGGTATAAGAGTGGTCTTATAGTCATATTAAACAGCAATTTCTTCCAGAGTTCGCGCATGACCTTGACATACCCCGTTACTCACTCGAATGTTTTGACAAATTCATTTCTCGTCGGGCCGTACCAGTAATTATATTTCATACTAGGGCTGCCACTAAATTGTCTTATTAGAATTCCATATTAACTTAGTGCAGTTTACGACTAACTTAAAACCGAGCGGTTTAGCCGCTCGTGTTTCGTTATTGCAGCGCGTGTACGCGCGTTGTCGCGCTTACACGCCCGACAGCCCGCTTCACAAAACTACACAGAAATTTAATTTTTTATTTAATTTTATTTATTGGGGAAAACAAACATAACTCTATAACAAAAAGTGTACAAGAAGTAGAATAAATCACAATTCAATTATGTTTCCACAGATTTTTAAGCTAAGGAATTGGTGGACAACAAATATCTAATAATAATATACAACGACCTAAACAGTTCTAGGCATTTAAGTAAAAGACAAAATGACACATTATTATCTTAGGAAGCAAGTGTCATCAACATCGTTAGCACCAGTCTTCTGCTGGACTGCAGAACGTTTTGACTTGTCATAGAATAAGCAATAATCTTGAATACTAGGATTTTATTTTGCAATAAAATATATTTTTTTGACAGTCACGTCTAATAAATCGATTAACGCCGCCGCCGCGCCGGCTGCATGCACGGAAACGTTGACGTCATTGTCCGGTAACGCTCATTATCCCGTTACGCTGTTAGTCACGATAAACTATCGTCCGTAAAACAACTTTACAGACAACTATTTTTTTTATATCTTAGAAAATCTGGTAAGAATCTTACTAAGAAAGTTGGTGGCAGCCCTGGATTGCATCTGGGTGGCCCGCGCGTCCGATACCGTGGCAGCTCAAACAAAACCAATAAGAAGTGAGGCGTGCGCGAGCGAGAGGCTCTGACGTCACCGCTTTCCGTCTCTGTCGCACGATCTGTAGCGTTTGTAGAGCACTTTGCGAATCGCACTGAATTTCTAGCATTCTGGACACGTTCTAGTGGTGGTTATTTGTATTTGGCATTATTTCTGAGCGCGTTACCTTCTGGTGGTGGAAATTAAATTACACTTTTTTAATTTATGGTTAATTAGATTTTTATGGAAGATTTATTTTATTTGTACTTAAATTAGTATAGAGGCTTTATATAAATTTTTGATTTTGATTTTCATTTAAATTTATCGTATTGAATTTTTGAAACTTTAATATTTTTAATAGAAACAAGTTACGCAATGTGCTAGGCGCGTGCAACACTGGTATAGCTCTCGTCCACATTGAGACATTTTAATGGTCAGTCTTAAAAGTAACAAGAACCCAAAGACACTTTAAAAAAGTAGAGAAAAAAAAATACGTCAATTTTGAATAACAGATGGCGCATAAAGCAAAGTATGTGACGCTGTCATAATTCTGCCAATGTCAAACGCTTACGTCACAAATCATACATTTAAGAGTTGAACACCTGAGGCCCTTACCTGCAGTCAAACCGGATTGTGGAAGAACCGATGAAGATGGAGATCATACAACTTATGACATTCTGTCCAGTTAGTCTGTTCCCACGGATTCCTAACTGTATAAAATCCTTTGTTTATTTATTTTGTCTCTTACAAAAGCTTGGCACTGACAAATAATGTGAGGTAGTGTGTTTTTAATGTTGCAAAATACGACGCGTGGGCGGGTGAGATTAAGCTTTACGATATGTGTACAGGTTGGTTCATCTATTCGTTTTATACTTCTCATGCTAGTAAAGTTCAACTTCATGCAAGCTTTTCGGGAAGTAAAGCTGCATTTTAGGTCCTAGGGCAAAATCGAGTACAAAGAGGTTTCAAAGAGGTTTCAAAGAACCTTTTTATCAAATTTCGAACTTCGGTCATTCATACATTATAATACATCAGGGTACCTATTACATGCTATTACTAAGTATTTTAGAATTTCGAATATCGTAGGTACATTGGATAGCTGTCTCTGTTTCTAAAATACAAAATGGGCGCTCATTTCAAATTAAATTTGTTTTATTGAAGTTACAAATCTTGTGTATACCTTTTTCCTGAAGCCCGTTTTATACTCGACACTAGATAAAATATCCGCCCAAGCCATTGGCTGATAAAAGTCTCTATCATCTGGCATTTGGACTGCTATGCCAATATCTCGGCTTCGATTCCACATCGAGAGTCCCGCTACCGCCCTGGCATTTTCTATGTGTTTTTCAAAGATTTTTTTTTGTTTTTGGTGCTCTTCGATATATTTTGACACGCTGTATACGCCGGACACCGATTGACAACTATATCTCAGCGTCGTGTGAGGTCTATAAAGCCATTCGGCCCACGCCTTTTCGAAGATACGAGCTATAAGCCCATAACACGACAAATTTGAGTGTCCCCACTTGGGCGGTATGCTTATAAAAATAACTACAATACACTTTCAATTTTTAATTTCACGCATCTTTGACCATATTTGGGAAGTGCGGGTAAGGCGCGTTATGTCTACACCCTGGCTTTTACTTCAAGTAGCACTATAATTACAAAGATCATTTTCATTAATTTGAAGCGATTTTAAAAGTATGTAACTACATAATTTTACTCACTATGTTTCTTTCAAAATTCCTTTCTTAGAAAGTAGGTACAAACTTTGAGCTAAAGACGAACACATGCTTCAAATTTCAAGTCTCTACGTTCAGTGGTTTGGCCTGTACGTTGTCTGTCAGTCAGTCATTGATTGATGATGTATCACCAATCAATCAATTGTCAAATTGATGACAACTTAGAACAAATGCTATGCATAATTTCTCTAGATCTATAAAAAAATGTGATGTATAAATGTGTTTAAATTTGAGCATCGTGTTAGGTAAAATTATCCAAAAATCAAAAGAAAAATAATTTAAAAACGTTTTTTTTTCAATTCTGTAAAAAAAAAGGTTTTGTTATCTGTGGTAGTGATAAATATCCAGCAATTAAAACAGATAAGTTAAACGCTTGAACTGTTGGAAAAATAGATTTATCTAAGTTAGACTGGTATTAATAGGGCTATTAGAATCCATCAGTCAAGTTTAAAACAAAGCTAACTTATCTATGGATTGAAATGGTAGAGTGTTTTGAAAAACGTCGATTTATCTCTGGTTGTATGACATTTTAATGCCTTGCCTTCTACATTATAACAATTTTAAAAGTTGACTATTTAACTTTTATTTTTATTTTAAAAAGTTAAGTAAGTTAAAAAGTTGACTTTTTTATTTTATTAGGGACAATAAACAACTGCAATATTCATTTTACTTAATGATTATAGTACCTAAATTGTTAATATTACAGCATTATCTACAGATTTATAAAAAAAAATTATTGTCTATAAAGTTGGCTTACGGACGATAGTTTAACGTGACTACCAGCGTTACCGGACAATGACAGCGTTACCAATTACGTCAACGTTTAAGTGCATGCAGCCGGCGTTCATCGATTTATTAGACATAGCCTCGTCAATATTGTTTTAACTAATAACGTGATTTGATAAAAGTCACACCGTTTATGCGATTTTTTTTTGTAAGTAATTTGACAACTTATCATGATGCCTCCACATCGAAGCTCAAGAGGTTAAAACTATTGAAACTAATTTAAATTTTGTCTATTTTATCTATGGTTTGGTCAACATTTGAGTTCATTATTACGTCAGCTCTTAAATAAACACTACCAAATGAGTTTTTATTTTTAGTCAGCTATTAAATTCATCACCAATTAGCCTCCTATTAAGCGACGCTTTAAAATAACTAAAATCCAACATCAGACAAATATCGCGATGTGTGGCCGTGCGTATAAAATTTTATTAATTCACAACCATACTTTATTCTTCAATCTCGACGCTGGCGTATTTATTCTGCCGCGTAAATCATAACTGTCAGAGTGACAGAAAATTTGGCGCCAACGCGGGCTGTCAAACCGTTCCATTTCACGCATCGGAGGATCTCGGATAATTTTGGAAGCATTTAATACGTGATTAGAGCTGTATAATGTTCTTGTTGACATGTTTATACAACCGATATGAGCTTAAGCTGTCGCTCGTCTATTTTTGACTCAATTACAAAGAGGTTAAACTTATATTTGTGGCGGTTACGTTCCGTTTCACTGAAAGTGTTGAGTAATTAGAAGTTTTGTTTTTGTTAATTGGTTATTTGTTGTGTCATCAAATTATAGGTTTGTGGCACCGTTTATTTTACGGACAATAAAATTATGGGCTCTGTTTCAAGTCGTGTAATTGGAATGAAATAATAATTACTACGTATGACATGGTTTTTTTTTTCTTCTAATTGGAATTTAAAGTATAATGCAAATAATGTTTCGTGCATTCATTTGAATTATTAAGTTATATAGTATTTGATAAACTAAGCATGCAGCTTATATTATATACCTACTTAGTTAGAATAGTCTTAAATTTTATAGTTTCATTTTTTAATTTTAACCCTCATTACAAAATGGCCGAGTAGGCCGAGTGGATGAGGCCCTTACCTTGCGATTTGATGATCGCGGGTTCGAATCCCGGTGGCAGTCATGCGTTAATGGGTTTTTTCGGTCGTTAAGATTTATGTATGCATCCCGCGTTCTCGCAACGGTGAAGGAAAACATCGTGAGGAAACCGGCATGTCGTAGATCCTAAAAGTTCGAAAACATGTGTCGAGTGCACGAAAGGAGCCTCTTCGAGGCGTACTTGAAATCCTTTCACCACACTGGTTCGAAGGAACTAGTGACACGATAAGAAGATTTCTTTATTCATTTTATACTACCTACGTTTTCTTAAACTTGCACCTACCTTTATACTAAGACCTTTATGAAATAAATGTTTTTTATCTTTATCTTATCTTAAGCATTGCCACTGAGCCCCATCTTCAGCCCATCTATCAACATAATTTATTGAAAAATACCCACTCGACGAATAAAAAACCCAGCAATTAATCTGCACCATAGATGAATAACGGTGTTCCTATAGAACACCAAGATGGACAGTATCAAACCAAAATGCAGTCGTAAGACAGGACCAACAAAATTCAGACCCCTTGTCAATAAAAATGAAATATCTCCATTTTCAAATAATATTTGTTACTTTTTACGATGTAGTTTTATTAACAATGAAAAATCCTAGTAGTTTTAACATAATATAATATTTATCTAGCCCAGTTACTTCTCTTTTTCGGAAATTAGCATAGGACGAAAATGTACTAGAAGTTAGCCAATGTGGCTTCTTTTATTGGTCGCATTTTCAATGTACTACATTGTGTTTCTTTACTTACTTTAATACTTCTGTGATATGCACACTATTATAGACGGCAGAAGGTTGATGTGAAGAGCCGAAGACTAGGCTCAGTGGCGCATCTCGGGAGAGACTTATGTCAGACTGCTAAAGTTGATGTTAAATGCTAAAAAAAGCGAGCCTTACAGTAGTCGGTAGGATGTGTTATATCAGACAGCCCATTCAAATTTGGAATTTACATAATTTTTCTGAAATTGGTACCTACCATCTCACGGCAAACTTCCTGTAACACACTTCTGTTGCATTTCACGAAATCACTGCCACAAATTGACGGAAAGCGAGAGGAAAGATGTGTTACTGTTACACATAAAAAACAGAATGTTCTAAAATAGTAGGTATATTTATTCTCATTAAAATTTGGAAGGATTCCATTTACTTAATTTTTCTAAGGTTACATACTTCCGTCCCATTTTTCACGAAATTACAACAAGCGGGAGGAAAGTTGAAAAAAAAATGATTCACATTAAAACAGAATTTTCTAAACTAGTATGTTTATTATTATTAGTCCACCTGTACACAAGTAAACAAACGCGCGGCAATCCATCATGGCGTCTATTTTGACAGCTGTCAAATTAATGTCAAAAGCGCGCCGGTTTGAGGTTATCTGCTATCTGTTACAATGGGGTAGGGTTAAGTGTTTTATTCCTACTGCTAGACACATTAGTCATTTGGGATTAGGTACGACGTACGCACGTTTTAAGTTTTTTTTTTTAGGAGTTTTGGCGGGAACATGAAAAATGGCCCATTGGCGGCATTAAATTAATTGACAAAACTTGTATAACTTTGAGTGTTTAAGTGTAAAAACGGTGGTTTTTTTATCCATTAAGTGCTCGTGAACGCGTATGAGTGTTGGTGAATAGTGTAATGCTGTAAAACGTGACTTTTCGTGTTGTCTTCAAAACTCCATAGAAGCCTCTAGTAAAGTCGCAACCACCACTACTTTACAGGGGCATGACTTGACTTATCGACTCCGACTTATGACCAAATAATCTCTCCAATTACTTGACACTGGCTATATACCTTTGATGTGAAGCCAAAACCGAAGAACTTAGGTTCATCAAAAGAAAAAAAAAAAAAAGTTTTTTTTTATGTGTAACAAACATCCTTATTCTCGCTTTCGCTGCTTGGGGAAGAAATTCTATTTTTCGTTGCCACCGATCTAGACAGAATTCTGCAAAAAAATAAAAGGTATACCTTTGACGACCCGATTGGTCGAGTGGCAAGTGTGTTGAACTGCCACGCCACAGTGTCACGGGCTCGATTCCCGCTTCATTTCATTTGTGTGATCATCGGTGTTAGCCGGATTCTGGATGTTTTCTATGTATTTAAAAAAATGCATTTAATGAATGAATGAAAACTCTTTACTGTACCAGAAACTTAGAGATAAATTACAGATTATTAATGAGCATTTTTAAGTATTATCAGTTTATCTGGTTTCCAAAGTACAAGCTCTGCTTAGTTTGGGGCTAGATGGCGTTGTGTGAAATTTCCAAAATATTACCGTATTAGTATTTACCGTTGTTTTTTAAAAAAGCAATGTGTATTTTTATCTTTCAAATAATATTTATAAGTACTCGTAACTCATAACATTCTTCCAAAGGCATTTATAGAATTAAAAATTTGCTAATACATTTGGCCAAGATTCTGCAAGATGTTTTTTTCTTAAATTGTCACTGTTTTTTAAGACGGATAATTTTCAAAGTATAATTAATAAGTAAGCTAATACCGTTTGGTTATGGGTATCTCGAATATCAGGATGTATTGAATAACAGGACTGCGTGAGCGCAGGCGATACTGTCTCGAGACTAGGACATCTTTAAATACACTTTAATCAATATTTGTCTTGAGTCTGGATATTTTATACGTATTCTATGTATTAATTTACAAACAAAAAAGTATTTAAGTATTGTATCAGTTATCTGGTTCTAATAGTACAAGCTCTGCTTAGTTTGGGGCTGGATAGTGTTGTGTGAAATGTCCAAAATATTTATTTAGTTTACATTCATGTAGACTAGCGAGAGATCTTTCACGCTAAAAATGGCTGCTCCTCCACTTGTGCGATCAGTTTAAATTAGGGCATTTGCATATATATACCTTCCACTAGAAAGGGCTTCCATTCTTAGACTAAACGATCTCCACGACATTGTCAAAATATCGTTATTAATTTAAAGTATAAGTGCGAATTCCGATTAGTGGATAAACCGAATGGATTTACCGCTCATGTTTTGTTTTTTGCCGCGAGTGACGTGACACTCTCTAGAAAAAAACCGAGCGTAAACGCAGGTATTCACGCGTATACGGGCGACACACTTTTGAAGTTTCGTGCGTACCAATCCGCCCGTATACGCACCGCACGACCAAAATACGCTAGTCTAAAACCGCACTAATAAAAGAGTCGATCTCGACTCTTTTCAAAGAGCCTGGTGGGCAATGGTTAAAGACAAATAAATCAAATTATATTTATATCACGACATTTGCCTTTCGACTAATCGTGTCGTCACTATGTCTATTTCTATATCTGGCTATGACTATGACACTCGTTCTAGTATTGCCAGCGTACGCACGCGCGTCGTGGTGGTTCTAAAAATTAAGTCATCACTCACAACGATCGTTTTGGTTCCTTTTTTAAATGCCAAGCTGGATGGTGGTATGCGAGATGGTGTCAATTGTTTAATTGAAAAAAGATTGCATTATGCTCTTATTGCTCTTTAAATATGTTTAAAAAATATATTTAAAATTAAGCCATTTTTTTCTAAAACAAACAAGTATGTTTTATAAAGTAGCCAAATGTGGAACAACAAGTTCCTAAATAAAAAAATAAAAAATATTCCTTCATTACACAAACACATTACCCAAAACTAAATTACCACTCAGGTATTCTACCGCAAAGCAGTTATGAGCAAGCATTGTGTTCTGGTTTTAAACTCACCTAAATCCTACTATCCTACTAATATTATAAACGCGAAAGTTTGTAAGGATGGATGAATGGATGGATGGATGGATGTTTGTTACTCTTTCACGTAAAAACTACTGAATTAATTTTAATGAAACTTTACAATGATATAGCTTATACATCAGAATAACACATAGGCTATAATTTATAAAGATACCTGCGCAGACGAAGTCGCGGGCACCAGCTAGTCGATTATAATTTAATAGTCCTGCGCAGCACTGGCTTGGCCATAAGGAGAGACAGCTTTACCCGACTTTCATTTATAAAAACTTTCAGAATCAGAAAATATTTATTGCTTAAACTGTAGTAGGTACAGACAACGTCAGAAATAAGTATTCCCCTTGCACAAGACACCCAGCTATAAATCCTTTCAAAAAATGTCATATATGAAATTATTTTTAGGTTTACATACGGTTATACAAAAATAATATATTTTTTAAAGGTAAAACTTCTCCATTCGTCGCGGGCGGTGATTTGAAGGGATTTGAAGCTGGGTATTATAATGCAAGGGGGATACTTATCTATGACGCTGTCTGTACAATAAAGCTCTTTTGTAAATAGGTACAAGTAATTTTACAGTTTTATCCATTACGGATGTACAATAAATTAACTTTGTTAATCTACTAACAAAGTTAACAAATTAAGGTAAAACCTATGGGCAAATCAAATTTTGCTTATAGGTACTTATAACTTTATTCGGTTTACGTGTCTATACAATGATGCTCTAAGATTTAAAAGTATTAATGTATTTAATGCTACCAGCAGAGAAGTATTAAAGTATAGAATCTCAGTGTAGTATATTAAAAACGAGCCAAAAAAAGTTGGCTAATTTAGTCAATCTCAAGTAGGTATATTTTGGTCCCAGGCTAAATAAAAACAAAAAATATTTTAATCGGAAGTATTTAATTTAAAAAAATCCAGACATCTCGTCAATTGATGAGTTGTCTGGATTTTGTGCGCTGTTTTACAACTGACTCCATCCATCTTGGTTTGATACTGTCTATCTTGATGTTCTATAAGAACACCGCTATTTATCTATGGCTACCAGTATTATTTTACATAAAAAAAACCGCATTACACAAAATGAACACACAAAACCAACCATTAAAAGATTACCATCAACTTTTTTGCTCCCATTTGGCAACGACTTATACACTCCATTCAACCATTTTTTTCTTTAAAAGGATTAAACTATTGCATAATCCGCTCCAAACTCTTTTTATAATCCTTATTTTGACAGCAAACTCTTCAATGGAGGGAAAAAAAAGTATACGAGCGAGACACCACTATACACCAGAGAGAGATAGCGATACTTTTCTCGTTGGGTGGTATGTGATTCACTCGTCCGCTTATGGGTAGCCAGAGACAAGATTAAAAAAAAACTTTTTTATTTTTTAATATGGTAAGAGTGTTAACTTTTAGTTCGCCTGTCATTTTTTACCGGTCAAGTGGGTAGGTGGAGAAAAAACTGTTTGAATTTGGAATGTAAACAAACCATTGTTTTTCGGTGACGTCATATCTTTTGCTACTGAACTATGATTTTCTACACACAATTTGTGAAAATCCATGTGTGCAATAAAACACGTAGGTTAGGTACGGTGAAGGAAAACATCGTCTGGAAACCGGCATGTCATAGAATCTAAAAAGTTCTAAAACATGTGTCAATTGCACGAAAGGAGCCTCTGCGAGGCGCACTTGAAATCCTTTCACCACACTGGTTCGAAATAATTAGTGACGCGTTAAGAAGATGTTTTTGTTCTTTATATTTTATACTTGAATTCTTATACAATAAATAAAAAAAAATCATATATACTTTACTATTTATAATTATAGAAGGGTTTTAAATATGTATTAAATACAAATCATGGAAAAAAATGCAATGTAATTATTGTTAGGTTATTCATTTTATACACAGAAGTATTAAAGTATAGAAACACAATGTAGTACATTGAAAATGCGACCAATAAAAGAAGCCACATTGGCTAACTTCTGGTACATTTTGGTCCGATGCTAACTTTCGAAAAAAAGAAGTAACGGGGCTAGATAATTATTATATGTTAAACTATTAGGCTTTTTCATTGTTAACAGAACTACATCGTAAAAAAGTAACAAACATTATTTGAAAATGGACATAATTTTATAGTTATTGACAAGGTGTCTGAAATTATTTGGTCCTGTCTTACGACTCCATTTTGGTTTGATACTGTCCATCTTGGTGTTCTATAGGAACACCGTTATTCATCTATGATATTTATTATATTTAAATACTTAATGTAAATTCTGCATTTGCTCGTCCAAAGCTTTAAGTAAAACTTAACTCTTGCTCATAATACTTACTTATGACTAACTTGAAAAGAATTCCACATCGTTCAACTTAATTGCATAATAACAATTTGATACGCCAGAGAAAACATTATTTAACTTAATTCTAGGTTTGCTTAATGGGACTTAGGAATTGCACATTTTAATGCTAAATTTCTCGATTTGGTTTAAGATTAGTATATATTTTATAGCATATATGTATGTATAAGAAAAAAATGTAATTGTGAGTCGGATGTTAGATAAATAGGTAAAAAATGTACTAGAAGTTAGCCAATGTGGCTTCTTTTATTGGTCGCATTATTAGAGTTATTACCTAAGCTCCATGATTCTATTGTTTCTTATTTCCCAAAGGCCCCACGAAAAATATTTCTATAAATTTAAATATTCATACATTAACAAATTATATTTTGTTGTCGCTGAAGTTTGAAACGAGAGTCAAACTCTCTCAAAGTCTCTCGTTTCAAACTTCGGCGAGTCCACACCTCCTGATGATGCCTCGTGTAGAGGCGAAACACGTGTCGTATCTTTAAACTTTGGTTTTCTGTTCTTTGACTCTTTGGTTTAGTTGAACTAAAGTTAAGTTAATTAAAACCTTTGTTTAGAAATTAAGCGGATTTATTACTAAATATATTTTTATAATTTGTTGATATTTATGGATTTCCGCAAAGTAACGCCTGAATCAATCAATTATTCATACATTAACTCCCAATAGCTCCATGAGATTTTACTAATGTACAGTCAGTTAAAACATTACAAGAGTGTTTCATTCGTTAGTGAGTCTTCATGCCATTAGAGCGAAAATTGTGTTTCTATACCTTAATACTTCTGTGCTGTGTATTTAGTTGAATATTGTGTTTAAACCAGCACAATGTAGATTAAAGAGCATCAATAAAGCACTGGAAGAATACGGTGTTCCTCCGACGCTAGCAGAATGGATTAACAATATGCTCAAATACAGAGCCATACAATTCACTATTAATACAACCACTAGAGGTATAGTAGCTAGAGGATGCCCACAAGGCGGAGTACTATCCCCACTTCTATGGAATATTGTGGTGGATGAGCTCATTAGGAAACTAAATGGAAAAGGCCTATTTACTGTGGGATACGCTGATGACCTGGCTATCCTTGCTACGGGATGTTTCGAAAACATACTATGTGACCTCATCAACACTGCCTTCAAGACCATCGAAACTTGGAGTAAAACACACGGACTTTCAGTCAACCCAGCCAAAACAGAACTCATACTGTTCACCAATAAGAGGAACTTAGCCAGACTAAGACTACCAAAGCTCGCCAATACGGAACTAACACTAACAAATGAGGTCAAGTATCTAGGTGTCACGCTAGACAGCAAACTTCTTTGGAATAAACACCTTGATAACAAACTGCAGAAGGCCTGCATCATCTTCTTTCAATGCAAACGAATGCTTGGCAAGACATGGGGGTTATCACCAAAATTGACAAAGTGGCTGTACACTACAGTCATCAGACCGACACTAGCATACGGAGCGATCGTATGGTGGACAAGAACAGAGCTGAGCACTGTAGCATCCAAACTACAAAAATTCCAACGCCTAGCCTGTTTGGCAATCGCAGGATGCATGAAATCAACACCCACAGCAGCACTAGAGGTTATCCTAGGTCTTACCCCACTTGACCTCTTTATACAGCAGGAGGCGACAATGTCTGCCATTAGACTCCAACAACTAGGGCTGTGGGGGAACACTCGAAGCTCACACGCTGCTATCCTGGATCGTGCGATAGCCATTGAACCACTAATAGCAGCTCCATGTGACAAAACACCAAAGATATATCATTTTCTGAAACAATACCGTATACAGACATACGAAGGGAATAGCGATCAATCAGGAATTGATGAACTTCGCATCTACACTGATGGATCCAAGACAAAGACAGGTACAGGAGCGGGCGTACACTCGCTAGACCTAAACATGAACATCAGCATGACACTAGGCACGCACAGTTCCATTTTTCAATGCGAGTGCGTGGCAATAACAGAAGCTGCCAATGCCATAGCACGGAGAGGCGTACGGAATTACAAGATACGAATCCTCTCTGACAGTATGGCAATATTAAAAGCCCTAGAAAGCTACACATGCAACTCGAGGCTTGTACACGAATGTCACTTGTCCCTAGAGACCATATCTACGCAAAACGATGTGACTCTGCAATGGATAAAAGGACACAGCACGTCACTAGGAAATGACGCCGCAGACGAGCTTGCCAGAATGGGATCTGAGGCCACCAAAGCGGGACCTCTTCCCTTCCTGCCCCTGCCACTTTCACAGATGCGTACGTGGATACGTGAACATACTCATAGCCAGCATAACGACCGCTGGACTAATGCCACGGACTGCCGACAATCAAGAATGGCCCTGCCACAGTTAACACCGAGACTGACAAAGCGTCTCATAAACCTGAAGAGGCAGGATCTACGTGTGATTGTGGGTACAATCACAGGACACTGTCTACTGAACAAACACCTCCACAACACTGGTAACACTGACAGCCCACTCTGCAGAGGCTGCTTAACAGAAGAAGAATCAGCTGCCCACGTAGTCCTGGAATGCGTGGGAGTGACAGCACAACGACACGAAATCCTCGGGCAACCGAGGTCACTCCGCGAAGCCTGCGAAGAGCCCAGGAATCTTCTGCGCTTCTGGACGGAGTTAGGCTGGCTACATCCGTAGCCAGCAGGTAACTTGCTCACGCAAAAAGGACCGATTGACGAGTCCAATTGCGGATAACGGAGTCAACTACATACATACATACAATGTAGATTAAAAATCTAAAAACCATATTTGTGTTTTTTGCTTTTGCTCTGTCTAGGTTTTATAAAGTTGTAGGATTAGGTTAAAGGTTAAGGATTTTTTAATATTATACTTTTTATTTTATTATTTAATTGTTTTTAAAATACATTGTGCACGCGCTGTTAGCTATCCTGATAGTTTTGAAAGTAGGTAATTATTTTAATTTAAATTAAATCATATCAGTGTCTCATTTTACTAACGTAGGTAACTCTACTTATCTTTAAAGAAAGAAAAGGCGCTATGAAAATTGCGAAAAAAAAATTCAGACAATTATAGGTAATAATAAATATTCAATTTTCCTATATTATTTATTACTATAGTATTTGTATATTTGTACCTCTAGGCTGTACATATATTTAACCTAAAATTAAAATAAAAAAACCTAGAAATAATTTTGCGTCAGAGTTATAAGTTTATTACAGCATAAGCTAACTACTACAATCTATATATAGGTATATTACAAAATTTACAAAAGGAAACAATTAGGCCACCCATAGACCGTTGCAAACGATCTATAGGTAGCTCAACTGCTCTAACTCGATACCCGATGGCAGCGTGCCGAGGATACTGGCTGCATTGCCTCTTTGTATAGCAAGGCTAATAGTTATAAGTAAAAAAAAAACACATAATTAATTTTAATAAAATCTTTGAACTTCATTAACCCTTAAAAGCACGAGACTAAACGCATAATCATAAGTCATAAAACATAAATTAAAAATAAAATCATTAATACATCGAATAGTATAGCACAGACTAAAAAGACAACTGAAGGAACGGAAGACGTCTCAATTAGTTCACACAGGGTCAAACTTAAATTTGTCCCAAAACGGAAATCAAACCTTATACCAACCGTCATACGTCACAAAACTGAAGTCAATTGAACAACTAATAAAATTCCATATAAACTCATTGCAATCAAAAATAAACTTTAATCAAACGTAATAAGTTCAAAAATAGTTTTCGTTGATGGCTCAATAATTTTAATAAAATTGCCAAGCGAATTTATGTCTTATCAGAAGTAGATAAGGTGTAGTTTGCTTGTCGTTGGATGAGATGTGACTTCCAAGCCAGTCCGGTTGAAAATGTTTTGGTGACATGAGCAAGCAAAGCGAATAGAAAAGATATGGAGTATCCATTTTAGATTTGATGATAGAAATAAATGTAGATTAAAAATCCAAATATGATGTTTTTTATGGTTTTGCTCTATCTCGCTTCTTTTAGATAAGATATACTTTAAAATATAAGCTAAAAAAAATAAAAACTGCTTTATTTTTTTTTAGCTTATATTTTAAAGTTTCAGCCGGATTATATAGCAAATCGAGAATTGCTCAAAATTCGAGTTGCAAGATTCCACCCCCAACGACAGACAGACAGACAGACAGACAAATATGAAAGTACCTAAATTATCAAAAACGTGGATTCAATTCACTATCAATACTTATTTGATACTAACTGCCATCCATAAACTGAACTTATTCGGTTCGCTTCCAAAATCAGAGCTATCGTAGAACAAACATACATACATACAAACACCGATTCGTCTAGTACCTAGAGTCTGATTAGTTATAGTTCACCCTGAACGCATCTGCTCAACTGCTGTCTCCTAAACCCCTGAATCGATTTAGCTCACCTTCACATGCAAAAATTCTTGAGCTTAACTACCCTACCAAAATGAGGATCACATGAACGGTTCGGGAGCTATCGTCGGACATACATACATACATACAAACAAATGTTTATTTGTCTAGTATCTATCATAGTAAAATTGTAAAAACCGGTAGTTAACTATTTAACGGTTTTTGCAATTTTTTTATTATTAAAAAGCCAATTTTGAATCTTCTTTTTATGGTGTTATTAGTTTTTTCGAACCAGTCAGTGTGGTAAAATGATTTCAATTGCACCTCGAAGATATTTCCAATAAAATCTATCATCTAACAAAAACTAACACTTGAATTAAGTACTTAAATTGAATCATTGTCGCATTTCTATTCTATTCAAATATTTTCTATTCAAATTTTTTAATTCAAGTCCTACGTATGAAAAGGCGTTAAAAAACTTATGCTAATGTTCAGTTAATTAAAATGATATTCCGAAAATTCCAATTCTAAGTACTTGTATTTTTATACGTTGACATTATCTAGAATCTATAGTTATTTGATTGTAACGGGTATTTATCGCGCTCACCTCGTTTTTGTGTCCCGAAATTTCGATTGTATTGCAACAGCCGTGGTCATCCTTCCCTCATTTCACCGCGACGACGGTAGCTCCAATACGCCAGTCAGCTTGTGACCACGGCTGTTGCAATACAGTCGAAAGACTGTATTGCAACAGCCGAACACAAACATACGTGTAAATTCACTGTTGCACTGTTGCAATACAGTCGAAAGACTGTATTGCAACAGCCGTGGTCACAAGCTGACTGGCGTATTGGAGCTACCGTCGTCGCGGTGAAATGAGGGAAGGATGACCACGGCTGTTGCAATACAATCGAAACGTCGGGACACAAAAACGAGGTGAGCGCGATAAATACCCCTTATAATCAAATAATGTGATAATCGCGAAAGTCTACGAAAAACTGTCTAGAATCTAGCTAGATTATGTCAACGTAAATATACAAGGGGTGGGGACGGCTAGTGGGGATTTCGGGAGACAATATACAATATCCCAAAATCCGCAGTGGGGATTTTGTTCCCTCGTTCGGTCAAACAATTGTCCAGCTAGTCCACTCCACGGTTTCCCTCCGAGCTGGGTGGCCGGACCACCCATGCGTCTGCACCATCTGTACTCCGAATTAGCTCAGTCTGCCTCAAATCCTAATTCTGTATGGACACATTTACACGTATGTTTGTGTGTACATACACTTGGTCTGTAGGCTGACGGAAATTAATATTTTTTTTTTAATTTTAACAGACTTCAAAAAAGAGGTGATTATCAATTCGGTTAGTACCAATTTATTTTAATGTTTGTTACCTCATACCTTTATTGTTTATAAACTGGTTTGAATTTATTTTTTTTGTTTGAGAGGGTATACTTTCAGATCGGTCCCATAGAAATTTCATCAAAATCGTTTCAGTACTTTAGTTTATTTAAGTAAAAATAAAAAATTACGTCATCCAAGTAAACAAAATTGCGTACCTATTATGCATCCCTGTGACTATTCAGTGGTGTTAAAGTTCACTAGAACAGTCCAATTGAAATCTTTTGTAGAACAAAAAAAAAGGATTTTTAAAATCTGTTTTTATACGAAGTTCTAAGGTAACATTAAATAATCAAGGTGGACTGTTCTAGTGACCGTAGGCACCACTGAAAAGTCAAGCAAAATATGCAATTATGTTCACTAAAACGACTTTTTATTCATTTATTTTGATTTAAAAATAGGCCAATTAACCAATTTTCATAAATTCGAACCAATCTGAAATCTCTCATACAAAAAAGTTTTTTTTCAAACAACTGAGGTAACCAACATAAAAAAAAAAAAAAAATATTCAACCGAATTAAGAACTTCCTCCTTTGAAGTTGGTTAAAAAATACATCGTTTCATTAGAGAGATGATACAAATACCTACTTTATTATTGTAGAGGATAGTTACATCCATGTCTAATGTAACCGATTAGACTCGGCGATCAATGACATTCGGTCAACCAGCGTAACGAACGAACTTTCGACGATCATTCGACGAAGTAAGTCGACGAAGTCAATTCATAACAATACATGCACCAAACTGTCAAAGTCCCTAAGCAATTACTTTACTAGCTTGGTAGTTCTTAACAGTCCAGATTCTGACCGTTAAGAACTGGCAAGCGAGTAAAGTAATTACTTAGGGACTTCGAAAGTTTGGTGCACGTCGGCATAAATGTTTTATATTTTTGCGTTAATTTGTATTTAGTTGTAAGATTAGTACCTACTTAAGTATTATTACTAGGATAGTGCATAAAATTGTTAGCTTTACATAACTAAGTTTTCACAAATAAATGAATTTTTACTTTTTACTAAGTATCACAGATTAAATATTAGTTGAACAGCCGTTTTGACCGAGTGAGAGGTTCCGAAGGTCGTAGGTTCGAACCCGGTCGTACACCAACGGATTTTTCTGTTCAAAAAAAATTGTGTGCATTTAAACACGTGCTTAACGGTAAAGGAAAACATCGTGAGGAAACCGGCATGTCATAGAACCTAAAAAGTTCGAAAAACCAGTGTCAAGTGCATGAAAAGAGCCTCTTCGAGGCGCACTTGAAATCCTTTCACCACACTGGTTCGAAAGAACTGAAGAGTACTTAATCTTCACCAGCTCTGAAACCATCGTATATCGTTCATGTAAAGCTCTGTTATTTTATTTATATTTATAAATAATAAAGAGGAGACGAGAAAAAATATTTAGCTACATTCTTTCCTTATTTCAACCGACTTCAAAATAGGAGAAGGTTATCAATGCGGTTCAATGTTTTTTTCTTCTAAGTTGTGACCTCAGAATTTTGTTGTTAATATTTGAAAAATTCTTTGAGAGGATATAGGTACTTTCAAATTAGTAGAAATTTCATCAAAATCAGTTCAGTAGTTTAGTTTTTAAATCAAAATAACTGAAAAAAATGCGTATTTCGCTTCCCTGTGACTTGTCAGTGGTGCCTACGGTCACTAGAACAGTCCGATTGAAGTCGGTTATGTTATTGTAAAACATGATTATAATAAAAAAATTGGCTGTCTGTAAAGTTGGTTTACGGACAATTGTTTAACTTGTCTACCAATGTAACGGGACAATGAGCGTTACCGGACAATGACAGCGTTACCGGACAATGACGTCAACGTTTTCGTGCATGCAGCCGGCGTTCATCGATGTATTAAATGAAGTTACGTCAAAAAGCATCTAATCTTACCCCAATATAGGTACTGAACTAAAATACCACATCACAAAACTGACCTCATCAAAAAGTAACGCGGTTTTTCAAAACTAACACACATTTAACCACCAACTGCATTTTCTAGTCGTTAATTTGACCGGAACTATACATTGTAGCTTCCGTAACGAATCGGAACTCCTTTGAAATACCGCATCATAAACCGAGACTTTATAAACAACCCTTAAACGCTGCTTATTACCATTATTTTGTAATTAATTGCTCCTTAATTCAACCCATTTATGCTAATTTGAACCTTAGTCATTGATAATAGAGTCGAAATTGCAATGTAATATTTCAGATACATTTCCGAACGAAACTACACATCAAACAAAATTGAATTTGGAATCGAATAAAATTATTTCATTTTCGAAAAAGGAATTCGATCGTGCGTCGAATTAAAAACGTTGATGGTTCAATTAATTTAGGCCTTTTCACGGAGAAATTATGGTTTAATTTGCGTTGTCGTTATATTAGATTCTTTATCGAGCAAAGTAGTAAGCATGATTGTCAGACGCAAAATGTCTTCATTAAAGGCTTCGTTGGTGGCGCCGACATGTTAAAGAACTCGGAATTTCGTTCTTTAGACATTTTTAATTGTGGCTGTAAAATGTTTTTTGTCGTTTTCTTGCTAAAATGTAAATTATAAGAGTTTTTGGGAACTAAATCTTACTTTAGATTTATATTCGCGACGAAAATATTTGGCATTTTTAAGCATAACTTGAATCTAAGCCAGCAGCGAAAAAATGGCTGACTTCACACGAAGAAGGAATAACCATAGAAGTATTAAAGTCCAGAATCACAATAATGAAAATGCGACAAAAAAATAGCCACATTGGCTAATTTCAAGTACATTTTGGTCCGATGCTAATTTTCGAAAAAGAGAAGTAACAAGGATAGATATATATTATATGTTAAAACTACTAGGCTTTTTCATTGTTAATTAAACTACATCGCAAAAAGTAACAAACATTTTTGAAAATGGAGATATTTCATTTTTATTGACAAGATGTCTGAAATTTTTTGGCCCTGTCTAATGACTCCATTTTGATTTGATACTGTCCTTCTTGGTGTTCTATAGGAACACCGTTATTCATATAAGGGAATCTAATTACTTTTTCAATAATTAGGTAAAATAATTCATACTCTACATAGTCTTTTAAAACCAACTGTCAAAAAACTAACATGGCGGCTCGTTATCGCTTTTTAATAAAGCGATAAATGTCAAATTTAGTAAATTTACGCCGTATTTTGTAATTTATTGTTTTGATGTTATTTACATTATTAAAATTGTTACGGAATTGTAGTAGTTTTTTCGTTTTTAAAAGTGACACACAGTGATATAATTTCTAAAAGATATACACATAAATGAATTACGATGTTCCTATAGAACAAGATGGACCAAAAGAGAATCGTAAGACAGGACCAAAAAAATTTCGGACATCTCGTCAATAAAAATGAAATATCTCCATTTTAAATTATGTTTGTTACTTTTTACGACGTATTTTTATCAACAATGAAAAATACTAGTAGTTTTAACATATAATATTTATCTAGCCCTGTTTACTTCTCTTTTTCGAAAATTTGCATCGGACCAAAATGTACTAGAAATTAGCCAATGTGGCTCCTTTTTACTGGGCATATTTTCAATGTACCTAGGTACTACATTGTGTTTCTATACTTTAATACTTCTGTGTATCTAGGTACATCTTTTTGTTTTTTTACACCTATTAATTGTTCAAAATTTTGGTTAACAAATATAAACCACCATATTTCGATTATTTGTTGAACTGGAAGTTACAGTCAATCAAATTACATACATTAGTACATTATTAGCATCAAAAACCAACATGCTCAAAGAAAATGTAAGTCTACAAATTAAAATCTTTTCAACAATAACAACTTTATCAAAAATTATAAAGTTGTCATCATAATGAAAATTAAAATATACATTGTGTCGTTTCCAACGTGTTAAATATTTAATAAAAATTAAATAGCTGGCTTTAATACTTACAAATATCTAAATTTCATTTACAATTTTATTGAGAAATCGTAATAAAAATGGTTTTAATATCATAATTTTATACGTCAACTTTATCATCTGTGTGTAGCGGAAACAGGAAGTCGAAATTAATCAATAAAACATTTTAATTATCAATATAATTTGCATATGTCACATTTAAATGACATCGACCATAAAACATCTATATTTTGGAGTCTTAATTGACAGTTCAAAATTATAACAACTAAATTCATTTAAAAAAACGTACCTAACTTTATAACCGACTTCAAAAAAGGCGGAGGTTATCAATTCAGTTCAATTTAAGATAATTGATTGATTCAGGCGTTACTTTGCGGAAATCCATAAATATTAATAAATAGTATAAATATATTAAGGGGCATCCTCAGGTTAATTTTAAAACACGTATAAAATCTAAATTAAAGTATGAAATCTTTCACTTTTTTGTTCACGAAATCAAAAAACATGGACAAAACGAATAGTGTGAAGAAATTACTATAATACGGCGTACTTTTTGAGTATTTGTCCGAAACATTTTGTATGGAATTCGGATTTGAGGATTACCCTTAAGTAATAAATGACTTGGGTTTTCTGATTTCGGCGCTTTGGTTTAGATACTAAAATTCTAAACTAGAGTTAAGTTAATTAGGACGAGTTCAGTACTTTGGTTTTGAAATCAAAATAATTGAAAAAATGACGTCATTCAAGTAAACGAAATTGCGTATTTTGCTTCCCTGTGACTATTCAGTGGTGTTTACGGTCACTAGAACAGTCCCATTCAAGTTGGTTGTGGTATATTTTTGTAAAACCTTGACTTACTATTATATAACTATATTAAAATTCAAATATTAATCATTCAAACCAACCAGTTCCATTTTGTTTCGAAATTATTCAAATAAAAATGTCTCTCCAGATATATTTCGCAATAACGCCATTATACCGCGAAATATATTCGCATAATTATTATTCATTATTATTTAGCGACCATTAAATACTAAATTAAATAAATTTAAGTTTAAAAAGTCACAAACGCAGTAACAATCCATCAAGAAGTTGTAATCGTCTGAATGAGTCATCGGAGAATTTACATGTTTTGTGACTTTTACACGATACGGGGTTAATGTAATATAATTTTGTAATGTTATGTGAAATATGAATCTCTGTCCGAAATAATAGTAGTTATGCACTAAGGGGATAAAACAGTGTCTTATGTCGCGGGTGGCATATTGAACCCTTAGCAACATGGGACTCAGTTAACTCCTGAGCAATGCGAGGGAGTTATGTAGAGTTCTGAGTGACGCGAGTGGTTCAAGCTGCCCAAGACGAAGACAGGCATAGGAGGAGCATACTCTGTGATAAAGCCTTCTGTGAGGCAATAAAAAGTCAGGGCTCCAGCAGTGAACACCATCTTTTGTTTCACAATCTTTGAAATCGCGCCTTTTTTACATTTTTTTTGATCGATGATTTTTCTAGTTATGGTAGCAAGTTTGATTTTACAGTAGTTGCATATCACAGAAGTATTAAAGTACAGAAACACAATGTAAAGAAAAACAAAATGAACATTGAAAATATGCCCAGTATAAGGGAGCCACATTGGCTAACTTTTAGTACATTTTGCTCCTATGCAAATTTTCGAAAAAGAGAGGTAATAGGACTAGATAAATATTATGCATACGAGTATGTTAAAACTACTAGGCTTTTTCATTGAGGATATTTAATTTTTATTGACAAGGGGTCTGAATTTTCTTGGTCCTGTCTTACGATTCCCTTTTGGGTTTATACTGTCCATCTTGTTCTATGGGAACATCGTTATTCATCTATGTCGCATATGATTTATAGCATCTGAAATCTCATTTAAAGGAAGAATTCTATTTACCTAATATTTCTGATGGCTAACTTCCGGTTACACACTTCCATTTCATTTCACGAAATTATTCCCACATATTGACAGAAAGGGAGAGGAAAGATGTTGAAGATGCACATCAAAAACATTTCCCGAGTCGGTCCCGTCCCGCAGGCGTGTGAACCAGCGAGCATGCAAACCGCTTACAGATCGAAAGATAGGCTTTATAATTACGTAGTAATATCTTAATTAGTCTGTCTGTGGGTGGTCTGACGTCACAATGCCGGCGAAACATGTCTGGTGTGACACAGTATGTCTGGTGTGTGACACAGTATGTCTGGTTTGTGATATAGATAGATGGATAGATTATTCTTTATTGCAGACCACCACAAAAAGTTTGCTCTGGATTGTAGTCTAGAAAAAAACCTACCTTAGATTATTTGAACTATATTATACACGGCTATACTCTGTTTTGCATACCTTATGTAATAAAATAAAAATAAAATACAATAAAATAAAACTAACAAAAATATACAGAAAGTAGAAAACAATGGTAAAAATAATGGTAGACATAGTATGTCTGGTGTGTTACGCAGTATGTCTGGTGTCTGATCCAGTATGTCTGGTGTGTGACACAGTATGTCTGGTGTGGGACACAGTGTGTCTGGTGTAGGACACAGCATGTCTAGTGTGGGACAAAGTATGTCTGGTGTATAGCAGAGTATGTCTGGTGTATAGCACAGTATGTCTGGTGTATAACACAGTATGTCTGGTGTGTGACACAGTATGTCTGGTGTGTGACATAGTATGTCTGATGTGTTACGCAGTATGTGTGGTGTGTGACACAATATTTATGTCTGGTGTGTGACACAGTGTGTCTGGTGTCTGATACAGTATGTCTGGTGTGTGACACAGTGTGTCTGGTGTAGGACACAGCATGTCTAGTGTGGGACAAAGTATGTCTGGTGTATAGCACAGTATGTCTGGTGTACAACACAGTATATCTGGTGTATGACACAGTATGTCTGGTGTGTGACGCAGCATGTCTAGTGTGTGACATATTAAGTCATGGTCGTGATTGATAATAGTACCTATGGTCTTATCTCGCCGCTATCTTGCTCGATATTTGTAAATTTTTGAAAATATGTTTTGTTTTCCCGATCTCCTTTGCTTATGTTAAACATATCAATACATAAAATAATATAAAACATATTGTGGGGTTGTAGTTTTAGTAAAAAAGACACCGCCCCCCTTTTTGAAATGTATATTATATTAATCAATTTATATCTTCAAAAATGTACAAACGCAAATATTTATAATTATATTAATAAATAATGTATCTATTACAGCATAAGCTAACTACTACAATCTATATATAGGTATATTATAAAATTTACAAAAGGAAACAATTGGGCCACCCATAGACCGTTGCAAACGATCTATAGGTAGCTCAACTGCTCCAACTCGATACCCGATGGCAGCGTGCCGAGGATACTGGCTGCATTGCCTCTTTGTATAGCAAGGAATTATATAAATAATTATTTTTTAAAACAATAGTTATAATTTTAAAAAGGTTAAATTTTATTTTTATAATTAGTAACGTAAATTTAGTTATACTATGTTTTAGCATTAAGTTAGTTTAATTGTGTAAATATTAAATTTATTAATGCTATTATTATTACCTTCTCATTTGCCAGGGACGCAAGTTAGGGCTGGTGCGGCGGCAAACTCTGCTGAAGATCTCAAGCGGCGTAAATATGTAGGTCTTGATAGGTCGTACATGTTTGAGCCCTTTGGGGTCGAGACCCTAGGTCCATGGGGAATGGGAGCCTTCCGCGTTTTTAAAATTTTGTCAGAGCGTCTGGTCGAAGCGACGCGTGATCAGAGGGCTGGCAGCTATCTGGGCCAAAGAATAAGCCTTGCTATACAAAGAGGCAATGCAGCCAGTATCCTCGGCACGCTGCCATCGGGTATCGAGTTGGAGCAGTTGAGCTACCTATAGATCGTTTGCAACGGTCTATGGGTGGCCCAATTGTTTCCTTTTGTAAATTTTATAATATACCTATATATAGATTGTAGTAGTTAGCTTATGCTGTAATAAAATATTATTATTACCTATATTAAATTATTTTCTTTCATGACACATCTAGAATACCACATCTCCATAATACGCAGAGGTTAGCTGGAAGAGAATGCTAACTATCATTTAGTCCGCCTTTGTGCAGTCAGCTGCACAAACAAGTATACACTCCCGAGCTTTCACATTACTCTTAATTTTTTCAAAGAAAAGTGCGCGCAAGAATTTACAAATTAATGTAAGTAGTCATCTTACTTGTCAGAATTATTTTCAGATGAAGAATGTCTTTGCAAAATTAAGAGTACCTATAATATAAATGTGAAAGCTTGAGAGTGTTTACATTTCTGTGCAGCTGACTGTACTTGTTTTTTACTATATGCAATAAAGCGTTTTCTATGTATCTATCTATCTACTATTTTAAGTTTTTTTTACTGTTTTCTTTCTATTTTGTTGTTCAATTGTTGTAAAAAGTTTTTTCTCTTTTGTTTCAGGACGAAGTAAGTACGAGACCCGCTCACGACAGCCACGTGAGAGAAATCCAATTAATTAAAATCCATTATTTCAATCCAATCCATATTTTCGATTCAATTCATATTTTTTTTTAAACATTCACACACTCACACCCCTGCACTAGGATTCCCTGTGTCGCAGGTGGCATGGACACATACAACACATCACAACATCCAAGACTCGAGAACAAACATTTGTGTTCGTCACAAATATTTGCCCCGGCCGGGGATCGAACCCGGAACACCAAGCTTCGTAGGCAGGGTCACTACCAACTAAGCCACGGTGTCGTCCAATTTTTAAATATTTTGTACATTTATTTACACAAAAAACATTGAAGTTATAAATTAAGGCCCGTTTCGCATGATAGGTTTTTTTTTATTATTATGTGATAGGTGTGAATTACGAAAAAAAAATCCCTTAATACCTAGTAATTTTTTTTTTTGTTATATTACCCAAAAATGTTGCAACATCATTTAAAATAAGACGATAATTTAATAATTGTGTGTTAACTTGTGTGTTATTGCAATTTGCGTTACTTCTTATGCATTTTTATTTATCTACGAATTTTGCTTTGTGATTTTTTAACCGGCATGAAATGTGTAATTTTTTTTTGCACCAAGGAATTCAAGATTTTTAACATTTAAAAAAATGTATGAAAGTTTTTTTTTAATTTTACAGGCATGAAATTTGTGACATATTTTTGCACCAATATTTTTACTGCACCAAGTTTGTTTTGGCACCTATTTTTTATGTGTAACATCTTTCCTTTCGCTTTCTGTCAAATTCTGTCAGTAATTTCGTGAAAATGGGACGGAAGTGTGTAAAGGAAGTTGGCCGTCAGATGGTACCAACCTCATTAAAATGAAGTAAATAGAATCATTCCAATTTTAAATTCTTAGTACCAAGGTGAGATGTTACACGTCAAATGCGATTACTATAAAGGTTTCTGCCCACTAACCCGTCGCGTGACATGCACGGAGCGTATCAGCACTGGAAAAATATAAAATTGACTGGAACGCGACATTCGATGGCGGAACGGATATAGTGTCATACGTTTCAATACAAAGAATATTATTTTGCCTAACAGGATCCTAGCACGGTCATGGTATAATACGGAATAGTAGATAGAAAAGTTTCAAGCTAAAGAAAAAAAAAACTTTGTTTCGAAAAGTATGACACTTTGTCCACTACACTGTTTTGTCACCGACCGTCACGTTCCATACAATTTTATACACAAATTATTATCAATGATGGGTACCGCCTGACGCAAATCCATAAGAAAACGGCTAACGGTAACAGTTATCCAAGTTTTATCAAATTTATTTTGACAAAAATCGACTTAAACTTTTTAATATTTTTGTGCCATAACTGTGTTCAGTAAAGGCAACTGGTTATGCGTATTTTTCTGGTGATTAAAAATTTGCGGTGTATTTTGCCAGTCCTGACACGCTACTTGCATGGCACGCGACGGGGTAGTGGATATAGTCCTTTAAAGTTTAGACTAGCTTTCTTTTGGCACCAGGATATTCAAGATGTTAAAAGGCCACCAGGCGGTCGGTGCAATATTTTGACCAATTTTTATAATCGAATGCCTTTGACTTGGTTAAGATATTGCATCGTTTGCTTGCGCTGGAGACGTCATCAGTGAAGATCATCATCAAGAGATCAACGATGGAACTAACACTGAAAAATAGGCATGGAAATGATTGAAAGAAAAATAATTTATTCCAACATACACGGCAACACACATTTAGAAATTACTAATTATAAAAAACAGAAAACTTAAAATAAAAAATAACTTTAACATGTACCTACCTACAAACACAAAAAAATATTATTTAAATATTTGGAGCAATAAGGTTGGTAGAAGGTAGGTACACACAGCTGCCGGGTTTACCGCGTTGTCGGAAACGGTCTGTGCTCAGCATAATGTTGAGGATTCGCATCCACAACGCTGATTTTCAGCACTACTAGCAGATTGATTGCTACTTTTATTTCATTGTCACATAGTGATATAATTTCATTTTGTAACAGTGAAATCACCGGTGATTTTATAACTCACTGCTATTATTCATCAGTGGTCTAATGTGACTAATGTCATAATGATTCACGTATAACGCGACGTCAGGCAATCACTCCGAATCACAGGTCACTGACTGTTATAATTATTTACAATACGATACGAAATAACTTGTGAATGGACCACTGGCGGCGTAGAAAATCGCCTGACTGAATCCGGGCGGATATCGAAGGTGATTTTGTAACAGACGGTCTCAGAATGTAATGTAACGTAAAAGTGTTATGTTATGTGTGATCAGTTTTATACCATGATAAATAATATATGTACGTTACTCAGTATACTTTCCATGCCTACTGAAAACCCCTGTTTTACAAGCTTTTATTTAAATTGCAATGTTTGTTTGTATGTAAATAAAATACTAAATACTAAATGTATGTTCGGGTCAAATCTTGCAACTCAATTTATAAGCCGTTATGCTCGAGATACACTAGGCTAGTTTTTTAAGCTATGATAGCAAGATAGCTTTGGCTTCGTGTTGTCAGAACTAGCATACTTTCTAGGCTACTTTCTAGCAAGTCAAAAAAGTACTGTTCACACGAAGCCAGCGCTGCTAGCTTGCTAGCTTACTATCACTATCTTGCTATCCTGTCTTGAAAAACTAGCTTCGTGTATCTCGGGCGTTATCCTCAACAGATTGAGTTTAAATTTTGGATGACATTTGCATGGTTAGCTAATTGACTTCATTCTAAATCCAATATGGCGGTCTAGTTATTTTTTGTGCCAGCCTATTTTGTGTTATGTGTTGATTGTTTGTTTTCTATTATCATTATATCATTTATAAAGACCTGTTTACACTTAGATTAGTTTCAGTGCAGGTGCCAAGTTCTTTTCAAAATGCAAAGATCAAAGTGAAAGCAGGACTTTATTAAAAATGATGTTGCAATATTTTTTTAATAATACTTCGAAAGCTAAGATCCATTTCTAAATTAGTAACATATACCTTGTTAGAATATTTATATCTTTTATTTAAACTTTTATTTTTAATTCATATATTTTTTTTAAACTTTTTTTTTATCTGTGGTTGTCTATACAATTTAAATCTTATCATAAGAAGCATTGCTTTCATGGTATTTAGATCATGTTTTTGTTCAGGTCCTCGCACCAGAAGACCTAAGAAACCCCCTGGGGAGACCAATCCTAATGATGAGAAACGACCGCGCACCGCCTTCTCTGGACCCCAACTGGCTAGGCTAAAGGTAATTGTTAAAACCTCGATGCTCAATGATGTTATGATAGATAGATAGATAGATTGTTTATTTTCTTTCACAAAATGTTAAAAAATTTAACAATTAGAGCTTAGCTAACAGTAAGTAGTAAAAAACCCATTTACGCATGACTGCCACCGAGATTCGAACTCGCGACCACCAGATCGCCAGGCAAGGGCCTCATCCACTCGGCCACCACGTCCTCCGTCCTCAGCCAGGAGAACGATGGGTCTTAATCCATCAAGTGGACCCAATGCCTCTGACGACAATGCCTCTGATGGTCAAGTGGCAAGTGCATTGGACTGCTACGCCGAGTGGGTTTGATTCCCGCTTCGGGACAAACATTTGTGTGACGAACATCGTTGTTTGTCCTGAGTCTGGGTGTTTTCTATTTATTCTATGTATTTACAAAAAAAAAAGTATTTAAGTATTTTATTTAAGGTTTTCATAGTAGAAGCTCTGCTTAGTTTGTGGCTAGATGGCGTTATGTGTAATGTCCAAAATATATTTGAAAAATAATGCGTATTGGTGGATTTGAGGACTATGGCACTGAAACGTGATCGAATTTGTAAATCCTATTGAAATAGAAACCATTTTCATTTTACAAGCTCGTCAAAAACCTTGATCTTACCTCTTTCCTTGCGATTGTGTCTCTTATTCCCATGTGTACAGAGTTCGTTTCTCCCTTGCACGAGATTGTCAGTTACTGAACAATGTTGACCTTTGTTGACCTACAATTATACCATAAGATAGGGGCTCTTATTCCTATGCTAACAGAATGGTTTCTTCATAACATGAGTCGAGCTTCTCATCTACCATCTCTTTTGCCCCAACGAATATGACTTCTAATCTCATAGTGATAGAAGCCATTTGTCCCCATCGCGAGCTCAACCAATACCTTGATTTTATGATATTTTTTCACGCGATTATGGCCCTAATTCCCATGTGAACAGAGTGTTATCTTCCCCAGCACGAGTTCGCGGAGAACCGCTACCTGACGGAGCGGCGGCGACAGGCGCTGGCGGCAGAACTGGGGCTGGCGGAGGCGCAGATAAAGATCTGGTTCCAGAACAAGCGCGCCAAGATCAAGAAGGCATCCGGACAGCGGAACCCACTCGCACTGCAACTGATGGCACAGGGACTGTACAACCATAGTACTGTCCCGCTCACGAAAGAGGAGGAAGAGCTGGAAATGAAAGCAAGGGAGCGAGAGGCACAGAACAGAGCTTAGTTGTACGATTATGGCCATGCAACCATAGCACTGTGCATCTGTCTCAGTCATGAAAGAAGAGGGAGGGCTGGAAATGAAAGGGAAAGGAAAAAAAAGCACAGAAAAGAACTTAGTTTCACAATTATAGCACTGTCCCGTGTACAAGAGGTGAAGGAATTAGAAATGAAAGCGAGGGAAAGACAGAGTGCAGAGAAGCACAGAACAGAACTTTCGGAGAACTTTTGTCAGACGAAGGATGTCTGTTAGCTAATTTCTGCTAGTAAAGTTCTTACCTAAGTATAGATATGTGAAGTGCTTAAAACTTTTACAAGGAAGTGAATTAACTAGAAAACCTTAACTGTTATATAATTATAAGTAACTTCAAAAATCGGTGTAATTAAAATATTCTCGAAACGACACGTGCGAAAGACGTCCGAAGAAAAGTTCAAATACCTATTTGGGTGAATTTTATTTCAATTAGATTTTTTCGAAAATGTATAAATCCTCAAAATATTAGTAATAAAGATTGCAATGATTTTTGAGATTATTTGGCATGTATATCACCAGTGATGTTGTAACAGTTATGGTCAAAGAAAGTAACAAGTGTTATGTGTGATCAGTTTTAAACGATGATAAATAACATGTTACTCGGTATACTTTCCATGCCTAGAAATTATTGAAAAATTTAATCACAGTGTTGTACAATAAAGACTTTTGTAAGTACCTATTTCTGATTCTGTGTATAAAATAATAATAGAAACTATTAGATTAAAAAAAATGTAAAAAGTTAAGGTTATATGTAGGTATCAATAACTTAATTAATATTAAGTTATAATAAGCTATTGTAAAAAATATTATTATCTATGATTTAACTTGAATAATTCGATTTAATTGTTTTGTAAATTAAATAGAATAACAAAATGTCCCACTCGAATTAAAAATGAGTCTGTAAATAATACTTTAGAATCTAAATTAATATAATCCTAAGTTATTTATTGTGCAATGGTAGCAGTATTAGAAAAATGAATGATAACATAATAAAATACATGTAAAAGAAAAATACACTAACATAAACAAAATAGAGTTTATAGTTGCATTAAAATACAAAAGTTGTATTTTGTAATGTTATCAATCTTACATGTAGCGGTTATTAGAATGATTTCATTAAAAAAAAACATGTGTCAAATTGCTTTTTTTAATTATTTTCCCCAAAAATTAAACACTTACAAAATTATATAAAAGGAACTAGATGTTTTTGTTTACAATATATAATCAAGGTTTTACAAAAACGTAGGCACCACTGACAACTTTTTTTTTTCAATATTAATTGGCAAATGAATTACGACTCTACCAAAGATAAAAGTAAGTATATTTTTTCACCCTTATCAAGAGGTTTCACCCCCTTGACACCCACCCGTTCATCAACCCATCTTGCATCGAATTAAACTGAGGCATTGCGAATTGGGAATTCGGGTTCGATTCCCGACGTGCACAAGAAGTGCAAATTCGTTTTTTTTTGACACTTTGTTTCTAGGGGATCACCGTGTTATTTGGTAGGGGAGTCATCTTTTTTTTAATTATTATTATTTCAAGTTTGTTTTCAAAAAGGTCCATTTTCAACCGACTATGAATATGTTATGAGGAGGTTATCAAGTCGGTTATTTTTTTTGTTACCTCAGAACTTAGTTGTTCATAAACCAATTAACCGATTTTTTTGTTTAAGAGGTTGTACTCTCGGATTAGTCCCATATACTTTTTAATAAAATTGGTTCAGTAGTTTAATTTTTGAATCAAAATAACTGAAAAAAAAATTGCGTATTTTGCTTAAGGCTAATCCTCAAATCCAATTCCATACAAAATGTTTCGGACAAATACTCAAAAAGTACGCCGTATTATAGCAATTTCTTCACACTATTCGTTTCGTCCATTTTTTTTGATTTCGTCAACAAAAGAAGTAAAAGTTTTCATACTTTAATTTAGATTTTATACGTGTTTTTAAGTTAGTAGGGTTAATTTTAAAACACGTATAAAATCTAAATTAAATAAAGTATTTGCCCGAAACATTTTGTATGGAAATTTGCCTTGAGGATTCCCCTTAAGTAACAGGGAAGTGTTACTCTTAATTGAACATCAATAAAAATGTTCTTCTTCAGGTCATGATTTGGATTTTGGAATGAACAACTAGTACTCCTATCATAAATTGAATAAAGAGTACTATTCGGTCTTTATAAAAAGTGTTTTTTTTTGTAAACACAGGAATCCTTTTCCACCCCTGCGTGCGACGAATCGGGAACGAGTAAAGTAAAAAATAGTTAATTTAAAATGTCTTCGTGACGCGTGCTCCGCATTTTTTCAGATAAGGAAGAGTTTACATTGTCTCTTTTTTGACGTGACTACGTCTATTAAATCGATGAACACCGGCTGCATGCACGAAAACTTTGACGTCATTGTCCGGTAACGCTCATTGTCATGTTACGCTGGTAGTTACGTTAAACTATCGTCCGTAAACCAACTACAGACAACCAATTTTTTAACATAGAGATTTCAGAATAAGCAATAATACAAAGAAATTATACAACTAATTGTAAATTAAAAAAATATTATAAACAATAATGACAATAGAATATAAATAAATGAAATAATATTTTTTTATACAGCATAAGCTAACTACTACAATCTGTATTACAAAATTTACAAAAGGAAACAATTGGGCCACCCATAGACCGTTGCAAACGATCTATAGGTAGCTCAACTGCTCCAACTCGATACCCGATGGCAGCGTGCCGAGGATACTGGCTGCATTGCCTTATTGCAAGGATTATTCTTTGGTCGAGATAGCTGCCAGCCCCAAATTTAATTTCGATTAATTCAGTCTAATGTTTTTTCTTTCAATAATATATTTGGAGATCCTAAAAAAAATAAATGTTTATGCCGACTTGGAATAAATAAGATATTATATCAATGTAAACTCACCCTATAAGTGACAAGGGGTGCTCCAAATTCCTCGTCGAGAGCAATCGTAGGTGTGTTTACAGTTATACAGGGGGTGGTTTTATTGCCGTATCGATTTATTGTTATTGGGTTATCTTTCAACAAGTAAAATACCACTATTTTACAAAAAAAAAAAACTATCATTTTGCCAATTACCTACATAGTCAAAGATCTAGCTTACAAAGATGAATAACGGTGTTCCTATAGAACACTAATGCCCCCTTGCACCAACCTTAAAAAAATCCTAAACAATCATTTTACTCGCTAGGGAGATCTTTACGATCCAAATTCATTGCACCAACTATAAGTATTCATCTAACGCCTAAAGAATTCCTTAACTTTGGGAGTCCGTTGCTCGACCTCATAGCACTTAGAAATTCCCTATCCCAATGAGCCGTCATGTCATTTCTGTCAGAATACATATTTGTCTCTTTCACTCTTATTGAGCATACCTACTATATCAGGACTACTCTAAACCAGCAATGCCAGTACGTACTAAAAAGTTAGATTTACGTACCTTTTACTCCTATTATAATTAAATTAAGTATCTTTCAGTCAAATAACGTACCTTTTTGAGCAGTTTTTTGTAGGTACATTTTTATGCATTAGTACTGGCAGCACTGTATCTACTTACCTACCCATATGAAATTAAAATACGATTATCTAGAATTCCTAGATGATCTAGCTAGACAACGACGGACCCCAACTCTTCACTTACCTACATAGCCCTTCATAATAACCGTATAAAACACATTGATAAGCCAAAAATATATAATTTTGCCAACAAACATGTTACGTATAATCACAAATATAATCACTAGAGCCGCTGAAATTGGCATTTATATTCTTCTCAGCTTTGACTTTGTTGTTCTTGAATCATTGCACGTTAATTTCCATAATATTATTCCCTTTTCTTGTTGTAAGTAGGAGTAGGAACTACCTATTTTAATTTATATAACTCTGAGAAAAACGCCGACTGTTTTCACTTTTTTGTCCATCTCAGCTTCGTTTTCCAAATATCTGAGCCTATTTTCCTAAATAATTGTTCGCTTTAAACACAAAACTCGGAAAATATCGTAAATATATTTTGCATAAAATAATATTGGTTATTTGTCTAAGGTCAATGAACCAATAAACCCACAGAATAAACCATAGAAAATCTATATGGTCGCGAGATTAATCGCTCTTTCATTCACTTATTTAGATATCACCAGACTTGGAAGTTACATAGTGTGTTCTGTTGTTTTATATATATTTAGATTTTATACGTGTTTTTAAGTTAGTAGGGTTAATTTTAAAACAAGTATAAAATCTAAATTAAAGTATGAAACCTTTCACTTTTTTTGTTGACGAAATCAAAAAACATGGACGAAACGAATAGTGTGAAGAAATTACTATAATACGGCGTACTTTTTGAGTATTTGTCCGAAACATTTTGTATGGAATTTGGATTTGAGGATTCCCCTTAATACTTCTGTGCTACTCAGGACAGAAGTCTAAAGATACATATGTTTAAATAAATTGGCTTCTGGTAAATTTTGGTTCGAGGTAAAATTAAGAATAACCCTTCCTTGGCAGTCAGGTAAAAAGACAAGTTACAGGTAGATAAATATTATATGTTAAAACTACTAGGCTTTTTCATTGTTAATAAAACTACATCGTAAAAAGTAACAAACATTATTTGAAAATGGAGATATTTCATTTTTATTGACAGGGTGTCTGAAAATGTGCTGTCCTATATTCCGCATCCATTTTGGTTTGTACTGTCCATCTTGGTGTTCTATAGGAACACCGTTATTCATACTATTCTTAATACTTAGTAATTAATATAGAAAAAAAACGTAGAAATAAGATACGGACTACCAATTTTCGTGACATTCATCAAAACATTTCATTTATCCACAAAAACATTAATAAAAAGTTGATCTATCAATCACAAATTAACAAGAAACTGTTAAAATGAAAAAAAAGTGTGAGGACAGATAGAGGTGAATGACCTTTTGACGCGAGACGAGTTGAGGACCACCCACGACGCGGGTGAATGGAGGACGAATACTTCGAAGTAGGTTTTATATTTTAACTGAGAAAAAAAATACTTATAAAATAGTTTTAATTTAGTTTTTTATTGATAAAAAATATTATAATACCCATCGAGAAAAAAGTAACTAGGGTTTTTTTTATATTATATTATTGGGAAAAAAATATCTAAGCATAAGTATGTAAATCTCAGAAGAAATAAATGCATAAAAAAAAAATATTTTTGGCAATTTTTTGATGTAGCTTTGAAACATAATATAATAAAGTAAATATTTTTTTCAGAATTTAATATAAATATTAAGTGTATGTTTTTTTTATTACAGCATAAGCTAACTCCTACAATCTATATATAGGTATATTACAAAATTTACAAAAGGGAAACAATTAGGCCACCCATAGACCGTAAGTAAGACCTAAAGAGGCAATGCAGCCAGTATCCTCGGCACGCTGCCATCGGGTATCGAGTTGGAGCAGTTGAGCTACCTATAGATCGTTTGCAATATTAAGTAAGAATGTACCTATAATACAAATATTTTTTAAATATGGCATTCTAATATTGAAATAAATTTATGTTCAACCGACTTCAAACAAGAAGGAGGTGCTCAATTCGGTTGATTTTTTTAATAATAAATTAACCGTTAAAAAATCTTTTTTTGTTTAAAAGTTTATTACTTAGTACTCACAGATATAATGTACCATAAAAATCAATATAACTGAAGAAAAGCATTTGCCCAGCAATGGCTAAAAAAATAATAATTAAATATATCTCATTTATAATATTATTAGAAATATATATTTATGAATTTCTAAATGAAAAATAAATATAATAATAAATTAGGACATTTCACACAGCGCCATCTAGCCCCAAACTAAGCAGAGTTTGTTCTCCAGATGGCTGATAGAATATTTATATATATATATATATATATATATATATATACTTATACCTATCACCCTCCATCGTTGGAGAATTTTGCAAATACATAATTTATACAATACCAGTCATATTTATTGTGTTTATATATATGTTTATGAGTATGTATATAGATATATATATATATATATATGTATTAGTATAATATTTAGATATTAGAATGTAAATATAGTATGTATTAATATTGTGTAATATTCTGTATAATTTTAGGTAGTCAAAATGTTAATTATATATAATTTTTTTTATTTATTTTTATCTATAATATCTTTTTGGTACACCCTTTATCCACTGTAATTTAAATATTTTTTTCTGTTAACAATATGTCTTATCTGGTTGTCTGGAAGAGATTGCTATCTAGCAATAAGACCGCCCTTGTAATTTTAGTTTATTTTTCTTGTTATTATTTATTTTAAGGTGATACAATAAAGCATATTCTATTCTATTCTATTCTATATATTATACTTTTTTTTTGTAAATACATACATAGAATACATAGAAAACACCCAGACTCAGGACAAACATCGATGTTCATCACACAAATGTTTGTCCTGAAGCGGGAATCGAACCCGCGACACCGGGCGTGGCAGTCCAATACACTGGCCATTCGACCATCCGTGTCGTCAAATGGTATATTAATATTTTTTATAATAATAAATTATATTGCTATTTGCAATCTATTTATTTTGGCACTTGTCTCTACCTCAGTTCCTCTCTCAAATTATTTAGGCACTTGTCTCTACCTCAGTTCCTCTCTCAAATTATTATGGCATTTGTCTCTACCTCAGTTCCTCTCTCAAATTATTATGGCATTTGTCTCTACCTCAGTTCCTCTCTCAAATTATTATGGCATTTGTCTCTACCTCAGTTCCTCTCTCAAATTATTTTGGCACTTGTCTCTACCTCAGTTCCTCTCTCAAATTATTATGGCATTTGTCTCTACCTCAGTTCCTCTCTCAAATTATTTAAGCACTTGTCTCTACCTCAGTTCCTCTCTCAAATTATTATGGCATTTGTCTCTACCTCAGTTCCTCTCTCAAATTATTTTGGCACTTGTCTCTACCTCAGTTCCTCTCTCAAATTATTATGGCATTTGTCTCTACCTCAGTTCCTCTCTCAAATTATTTTGGCATTTGTCTCTACCTCAGTTCCTCTCTCAAATTATTTTGGCATTTGTCTCTACCTCAGTTCCTCTCTTAAATTATTTTGGCACTTGTCTCTACCTCAGTTCCTCTCTCAAATTATTTTGGCACTTGTCTCTACCTCAGTTCCTCTCTCAAATTATTTCAAATTTCAGTTTGAATGAAGATTAGCTGTGTCATTCAAGCATTGCCTAATCGTAATGACGGGCCATGTTAAAGAAGAAAAGTACACGTTTAATTATATTTGTTTGTATAAAGCGATCGATCGAGATCAATACAAGAAGGAATTTGAAAATAGAATGTGCAAGGCGCCGGCCAATCAGCGTGTAGGGCTGTCACGTCACGGAAGGTACCTTCTTAAAAAAATCTCAAGGTGTGTTTTGATATATCTGAATCTAATTTTTTTTTAGAAAAATTAACAAGATTGAGAAAAACTTAGAATCATACAGTGTTCGTTTCAGTATGTATGAGTATTTAAATTTTGAAATCGAATGTTATTTATTATTATACAACCTAAAAGCTTTCAACTAGGTAATAATAAGTTTAAGCTAAAAATTGGGTTAAATATAGACCGTTGCCAAATTACTCAAAAGTAATTTAAGAAACCGACCAGAAAAACAATATCAAAGTGGACGAGCGTTAATAGCAGTGTTGCACCAGCTTATGTAAATCAAAGTCTGGTTTAGCACTGTTTTGGTCAGGGGCCGGCATGACCTGTTACCATCAGGAAAACGACTAGCTCTAGTCTCGTCACTTGTTTGCATAAAAAAAGCTAAAAGTAACTTAGAAGTAACTCAGTTAAAAGTAACCAAGAACCACCGTTAGATTGTAATGGATATTTATCGTGCGCACCTTATCTTAGTCAACCCGTGACACAGCTGTTGCAATACAGTCTCAACTTCGGGACAAAAATAGATAAGGTGAGCGCGACAAATACCCTTTACAATCTAATAACTATGTGTGATAATCGCAAAAGTCTACGAAATACCCAAGAACTACCTTCCTAAGCTAAGTTAAAAGTAATTAGGAAGTAAACAAAAGTATAAAGAAAATACTGTTATTATTATTATTATAACTGTAACATATTAAAATGTAACGAAGAAAATCACAAAAGTAACTTGCAAGTAAGTTACAAGAGTTACAAGTAAGTTATAAGGTGGCAGCCCTACATCGGCTCACAATCATCTGCGCGTGCCCCTATCTATCACGCGAGTCCAAACACACGCCGCGTGGGTGGGCCTTAATATATCAATTTACATACATCCACACATATGATATTTTTTTTCAGTATTCAGTTAAAGCAGGGTTTAGACGAAGCCAGTAACGCTGGCGCCAGTCCTCAGATAAGCTAGCGCTGGCCTGGCCCGCGTTGTTTAGATGAGGTCAATGGAAAATAGATCGGCGCTCTATTCCCGCCAGCGCTGGCTTGTCTCGAAAAACTGTTTATACGAGGCCAATAACCAGCTAGCGCTGGCTGCCAATGAGACTGGCAGCCAGCGCTGCTTCGTCTAAACCCTGCTTAAAATAAGTATATTTATAAATATTACATATTATAAATATTTTTCTTCTAATAATTTAGCCATTATTATTTAAATTACAGTACACGCCCCCACATATACCATAGCCTCTCTCTATCCTCTAAGGTTTGCTGGAAGAAAACTCTTGTTAGGGTTAAGCTCGCCTTTGTACATGTATTTTCTTTTAAATATTTTATACGATATCGTTTTTTGTGTACAATAAAGAATTGCAAAAAAAAAAGCTTAATTTATATGTAATTGTTTTTAAAAAATGTACAAATGTGCGAGCGAAATAGCGGCGTGCCGCATTCTAGGTCTTAAACTACCACAGTACGCGTGCGTTTCTATTGTTATTTTGAGGGTAGTTTGGTAAATCACCGCCTGCCCGAACGTGAGAGCTCGATGCTCAGTGCATTGGCGGGAGTCATTGTAATAGGATGCGTGTGGACGTTCTACTCCGTCGATTTTCCCTCCATTTATGGCCGTGCCAAATTTGCATCTCAACATTTTGATACTAGTGCAGTGTCGCGGGTTCATAGCCGTGCTGTGTGCTTTTCAAAAGACTTTTCGAACCTGCACTCGCCGTGCGAGTCCACAGGACCTTGCCTGCCACCAAACCAACAAGCCAGGAGCAGCTGCAGTATATAAGGTAGGTGGTGTTCAATTGCCTTCGGAAATCAGTAGAAACGTTTTCAGCCCTAGACACTGTACTTTAAAAACACATATCTACTCTGAAATTCGCCAGCATAATTAATCTCAAAAGGTTCGGTTTAAAAACCGAACAACTACATGTACATGTACTATGTAGTATATATTTAGGTATATATGTATATATATTGTAATATGTTATGTAGGTATCTATGTATAATAAGTATTATTTGTATTTATTATTCGCTATATATTTCTAATCAACTTTATCTACTAGCCCTAATACCCCATCTCTTTCTCTACTCATTACATTCCATGAAACGGTTGCCTGGAAGAGATCGCTATTAGCGATAAGGCCGCCCTTTGTATTGCCTTTATTTAGATTAAGAATATCGAATTTGTTATTTCCTAGTGGTAAACAATAAAGTTATTATCTATCTATCTATCTATCTAACTACTATAAAATAACAGTCAAAATAGGTTAAATGTCAAACACTGATTACCTCTTGACGTCAATATCACGACACCTGTCATAAATGTTAAATTTGACAGATATATAACGATAAAACAATCTGATTCAGATGTACCTATCACATTAATTGTGATAATTTAGGTATAATCTTAAAAAACTAAAGAAGTACAAATCCCAAAATTAACGTTAAGGTCAGATCCGACCATGGCCTGCTCGCAAGGGCAAAAAAAAGTAAAAAAAATTGACAGCTGCCAAAATAAAATTATCAAAATCGATCTAACAATTCTTATTTACAGTACTAGTAATAGCCCTACATGTTAGGAACTCGAATGCACGCCGAAATGTAAGGTAGGTAAATATTTCAAAGTAGGGGAAGTTCGGAGTAAGTTACCTTTACTGTTTTCCGGTTCAAAGGTCACTGGTGAAATAACAGGGTTTTAGAGACGGGCTTAAGAGATTTGGTTGATGTGACTCTTGAACAGACGCGACGTATGTTTAACATACATAAGCAAAGGAGATTGGGCTAAACAGTTTTGCGCAATTATGCGATAACAGCGCGCGGAATTAGAACGTTTCTGTTGGAAAGGGAGGCTGAGTTTTGTCGTAGTGATTTTGCTCCAAATTAAATAATCATAGAATAATACTGGTTTAAGATATCAAAATTTTAACTCAAAAATATTTATTCAACTTTTTACAATTTTAACAAGGTTTGGAGCATAGATGAATAATGGTGTTCCTAGAGAACACCTAGATAGTACCAAACCAAAATGGATGCGGTATATAGGACCGAAAATTTTCAGACACCCTGTCAATAAAAATGAAATATCTCTATTTTCAAATAATGTTTGTTACTTTTTACGATGTAGTTTTATTGACAACGAAAGCCGGTAGTTTTTACATATAATAGTTATTAAGCCCTGTCGTTTCTTTTTTTCGTAAATTAGCATCGGACCAAAATTTACTAAAAGTTAGCCAATGTGGCTCCCTTTTCTTGGTCGCATTTTAAACGTACTACATTGTGTTTCTGTACTTAAATACTTCTGTGGTTTGGAGGCTCTCCTGGTAAGTTTGATAAACCTGTGTTAGAAGAGACATGGCTAATTGTAGGTATATTTTATTACCTACGGTCTGAATAAATGAAAAATGCTAAACTAACTGGATATCACTTCACTAAAGTATAATATAATAATAACGTAACTATAAGAATAGTAGAATTTAGGAACATTTTTTTTAGTTCTTAACTAAAGTCTAAAACTGTTTTTTCGGCATTTCTAATGTTAATTAGAGGTCAGTGGAGGCTGGCTATTCGGAGAGCATTTATGTCGCGAAGATAAGCCCGGGACCACAGAGTAGATGACGTAGAAGGTTTTAAGGCTTTCAAGGACTCAAAAAGGATTGCAAATCAGTTGCAACACCCTTAACAGGCTTCAAGAATCCAGCAAAAGTAGGGTTTATACGTCAAAATCTGCTAACATAATTTTCTACCATTTTTGACGGGGGACGAGGTAAACACGCATTTCACACGCGCCTAACAAAACTTATTCATGTAAACGCACATTAATAATCTCGCACACTATCTTAAAATATGCACACAGTTATCAAATACAGCGTATAGTTTTATTTAACGTGAATGGCCAACAGAGGGGTACGCCTTGCGTTAACATCTCCTTTGTCTAGATTATCGAAGTAAACTGGTATTATTGTGTACTTTTATCTATTTGACTTACCAAGACCTGAAATGTAACCTACCTACTCAATATTGCAAATAAATACTGCGTACTAAATACTTGCAAAATTATGAAAACTAGTATTGCGCTCTGCAGACTTTGGCAGTGCTATTATTCCCAATGCATTTTAGCTCGAATAATTCAATGAGTTTTGATGGGGGTTTGCCATCATTTTCTGCCTAAATTGACGTACCGTTCTCTAGTTAGACGTTCTAAGAGAACGTGGTGTCCGAGTGGATGAGGCCCTTACCTTGCGATCTGATGGTCGCGGGTTCGAATCCCGGTGGCAGTCATGCGTAAATGGGGTTTTTCGGTCGAAAAAATAGTATGCATCCCACGTTCACGCAACGGTGAAGGAAAACTCGTGAGGAAACCGGCATGTCGTAGAACCTAAAGTTCGAAATAGGTCGAGTGCACGAAAGGAGCCTCTTCGAGGCGCACTTGAAATCCTTTCACCACATTGGTTCGAAAGAACTAGTGACACGATAAGAAGAATCATCATTATACATATAAGACCTACGAAGGAAGGTTTAAAAATCAAGAAAATCTAAGAATTAGCTAATTTAAAAATACCTACTTACATATCACAATGATCGCCAAGGGGTGCCAAGCGTAGTTATGTTTTTTTTTGAAATTGCTATCGAATGTTTTGGCCGCAGTTGCAATGTTTATGAAGAAAAAAAAACTTCTTACATATACTTTAATTTAGATTTTATACGTGTTTTTAAGTAATAAGGGTTAATTTTAAAACACGTATAAAATCTAAATTAAAGTAGGAAACCTTTCACTTTTTTTGTTGACCAAATCAAAAAACATGGACGAAACTAATAATGTGAAGAAATTACTATAATACGGCGTACATTTTGAGTATTTGTCCGAAACATTTTGTATGGAATTGGATTTGAAGATTAGCCTTAATTGATTGACTAGAAAAAAATGTCGTTTAATAGTATTCAGAAACGATTAAAGAGAAACAAATTCAGACTTAATTTCTCATTAGCAAATATTTTTTTGTTACAAAACTAAAGGAAAAATGTGTTTATACATTTATATTATGTATCTACTTGCGTGAAAAACCTATAAATATTCCATAGAGTCAAATCAAATAAATCGAAATTCCTTGATTTAATCGATAACCTAAAATACCCAAAACGGGAATCGAACCCGTCACGGTTCACAGATTACAATCCTATCACTCAAATCTAATCAAATAGCTATGTCATGTCTACACCATACTCTATGACCCGAGGAAGCGAGATGGCATACCAAATACCGTAAGAGTGAAAGAAATGGTAGATCTTGGACCACCCAAGTCGAGTAGGCATTTGTAGTATGCTATTTAAATTCGTGTAAAATGTTTTGATAGTTTTTTAAATGTGTTTTTTTTTTATAATTATGATGTTAAGTTTTTATTTAATTATGCATTTAAGCATTGTTTTTTATCAAGCTAGTTGGTTGCTATCATAGCTTTATTAAGAAAAACACTCAATTGTTGGCCAGTTAGTTGACATTTTGATTTATCAAACGAGTAAAGGTTAAATTGGCGATTCATTGAGTTTCTATAAGTGAACATTAATAAGTAATTATGTAGAAACTAACATTATTTTTGATTTCCCTATTCACAGTAACGTTAAACGTATATTTTAAATCCCTCTCTTTACCCGCTTAATCATTTAATTCAGTAGAAAAATTAAATACATGCAGCGTTTTCTTTGGATATTATCAAAATGTGCCTTTCATTTAGATTTTGTCTTTATTTCAGGAGACAGGTGCATTTAACTTTTAGTACAATAGCACCTTTAATACGTAGGTTAGGTACCTACTTTGATTAGAAAATATTCTAAAACCCGTATCTAATTATTTTTTTTGAAAAAAATAATTCTAAAGTAGGTATAAGATTCATACATCCATAAAAAAACTTTCCCATACAAATTTCGAACTCCTCCATCTATCTTTGAAAGAGATTTAATGTAATATTATATAGTCTATATCCTATACTAAATTGATAAGATACTGATAAGTTTCAATTAAATCCGTTCAGTAGTTTTCATGTGATGGACACTTAAACGTAAATACTGTTGCTGCCCTCTTGTGTTTTTTTGGAAGCTTCAGAAGAAAAAGGCCTTTTTTAAAATTAATTTAATAAAAGTTTATCTATAAGTCCATTCAGAGTTTTTTTAATAAATATCTAAATGTCTATCTAGAATATCTATCATAATATAATTTTTTTTTGGTGACACTGATTCTTAAGTAAAAATACTATTTGAAGGTGTTAAAATAATGTCAAGTATCAAAACTCTCGGTCGCGCTATTCGGAGGTTATAGTACGAGTTTGCACCAATACATTTTTTGATCGGAACCAATGATTGTACTTGCTATACACCGACGATTTATTTTGAAAACACAAATTAGGTAGGTTTTTTTTGACGTGTCTACGTCTAATAAATCGATGAACGCCGGCTGCATGCACGAAAACGTTGACGTCATTGTCCGATAACGCTCATTGTCTCGTTACGGTCCGGTAACGCTCATTGTCCCGTTACGGTCCGGTAACGCTCATTGTCCCGTTACACTGGTTATGACGTTGTCACGTTAAAATATCGTTCGCAAACCAACTTTGCAGACAACCAATTTTTTTTTCACTAGAAGAGTGTTAGATATGAAAGTGGATGGATTTACGAGAAGAGGAAGACCGAAGAATGATGATGAATGACGAAGAGGATGGATGTGGGAAAGAGGATATGAACAAAGCAGGTGTAAGTACAAAGATGACGGCTGATAGAGACAAATGGAAGAAGAAGACATGTTGTGCCGACCCCGCGTAATGCCTAGATCACACGTAACGAGTACTCGGCCGAGAGCACTGTCTCAGGCAGGCGTGATCTCTTACCATCCGGAGAGCGCCTAGCTCGTCTCTTGTTAAAAAAACATCATCTCCCTGCGCTTATCCCACACTACACATGTCTAGATCCAGTCCCGGATCTAGAAATTTTCGTGGGGGGGGGGGGGGGGCTAAAATTTAAAAATGCCGCCCCCGCCCGCCTATATTGTTACCTTTTTTAATGAGGATAATGATCCTCATTTTGCCATCAGACGGTCATTGATGGACATAGGCCTCCCGGAAAGAACGGTACAATGACCGGGCTAGCGCTACTCTGTCTGTGTTAAGCTTATTTTTTTACTGTTTATTTTTTGTTTAGTTCTAAAAATCACTGTATAGAGACCCAAAAACAAGCAATATGATAAATCGGATCGCGGTGAGCGAAGAGTTCCGTGCCGCAATTTTATTTAGGGTATTAATATACCTACTATAGGGAAAATTGCTTTATAAGGACTCAAAAACTCTATTTTACGAAAGCCGCAATTTTTTTTAGACTTTTAGTTTACTAGGGAAATGCCGTTATATTTTTGTTATTGCTAACATTAATCTGAAACAAGCAGCAAACTTTTACGCCTTAAGTTTCGTCCTGAAAATCACTGAATTAGAACCCAAAATCACTAATAGAATAAAGCAGACCGCGGCAAGCGAAGCGACCCGCAATTTTTTTAAGGCTTTTAGTTTACTAGGGACATTCTTCAGTGATTTGGTTATCTATCGAGGAAAAAACGAAATTTCTTAGGACCCAAAATCATCCAACAACAAAATCCTGATCGCGGCGAGCGAAGCGAGCCGCAATATTTTATATATTTTGTATATTTTAATTTAAGAACTGTATACCTACCATACTTCATGCAATAAACGATTTCATTTCATTTACGCCTTTAATTTAGTCCTGAAAATCACTCTATATATGTGATCTCGGCGAGCACAGCGAGCTGCTAATATTCGCTTCACAAATCGCGTTATCAGGACCCAAAATTAACCAACTAAACAAACCTGATCGCGGCGAGCAAAGCGAGCCGCAACTTTTTTACGCCTTTGATTTAGACCTGAAAATCGCTGAGCACCACTCGCTTGGCGATCGGCCAGGGCGTCCGCTGCCGCTCCAGGGCATTCGCGGTGAGTGGCGCTCGTTGGCCGACCCCAGGCACCCGCGGCGAGTGGGGCTCGGTGGCCACCCCAGGGTGCTTGTAGTCGCCAGGGCGTCCGCGGCCACCCCAGGGCATTCGCGGCCGCCCTAGGGTGCTTGGTGGCCGTCTCTGGGCGCCTGCGGTCGCCAGGGCGTCCACGGCTGCCCTAGGGCGCTCGAGCCGCAAATTTTTAACGCCTTGAGTTTAGTTCGAAAAATCACTTCATTAGACTTAAAAATCTTTCGGATTTGCCTCCCCCTGAATTTGGCGCCCGGGGCGCAGAACCCTGGTTCCCCCCCCCTCCTAGATCCGGGGCTGTCTAGATCACAAGAGACAGTGCTCTCGGCCAAATACTCGGTACGTATAAACTTAGCGCCGAGTGCTCGGCTGAGCGAGTGATTTCACTGTCTCGGCCGAGTATCATTTTTTTTTTCATTTGAGATAGATACAGTCATAAAAAAAACTGTTTCCATACAAACTTTTAACTTCTATATCTACCTTCAAAATAGATGTAGCGTAATATTATATAGCCTATAACCTTTTTAGAAGTTATGATATCGCAAATGGGTTCAGTAGCTTTTACTTGATGGACGAACAAACAAACAGATTCCTACAATAAAAACAAAATTGGCAAAAACTTTAAAAAAACCTGTCTGAACACGATTTCGTAAAAAGAACATATGTACAAGAACTCTGTCTCTTGCTCTTCTTCGTGTCACTAGTTCTTTCGAACCAGTGTGGTGAAAGGATTTCAAGTGCGCCTCGAAGAGGCTCCTTTCGTGCACTCGACACATGTTTTCGAGCTTTTGGTTTTACGACATGCCGGTTTCCTCACGATGTTTTCCTTGACCGTTGCGAGAATGTGGGATGCATATATAGATTTTTTCGACCGAAAAAACCCATTTACGCATGACTGCCACCGGGATTCGAACCCGCGACTATCAGATCGCAAGGTAAGGGCCTCATCCACTCGGCCACCACGTCCTCTCTTGCTATAGAAAGATGAATCCTGCAAGACTTGCCGAAACGGTAAACGGTAGAATCACCAAATGTTTACATAGCTCTTTCTAATTATCTACCTAAAATTATTGATGTGGTTAAAAGTGGTAAGTGATAATAACACCACCACTAAATGTTTAGGTATTGACTTCCGTTTCATACACTTTGAAGAAGTTAAAACGTAAGTTATAGCTAAGCGTCCACAGGCCGGCATCGGACGTATCGGACGCATCGCACGTAACGAATTTTAGGTTGCCTTGTATAAAAACTCATACAACAGCGTCCACTGATCCGCACCGTACGGACCGCTCATCGGCAATGTCTACATGCGATGCGTACCGATGACGTCTTAAGGAATGCCGATCAGTGGACGCGCCCCGCGCGCTCGCTCCGCATCGTCGTCGGCCAATTGCAACAGATTTTTTTTACAAATCAGGAAATAGTGTGTGATATTCTCCATGTTCCGATCTCTTCTTGAATATGTTGTGTATCCAGAAGTTATGCTTCATTTTTCTAGAGATTTTTTCTTGTTCTTCCTGTTCTGCTAATAAACAAGCATTAACGACTTCTTCATCGCTTTCCTCCATTCTCACAAACACTTCCCGCACGTACGATCACTACAAAAATCCGAATGAAGGTGGCATCGGCAATCCAATCGCTGCCGATACAGTGGACGCAGTTCCGTTTGATGCGATGCGTCCGATACTTCCGATGCCGGCCTGTGGACGCAAGCCATAAAGCGTCGATGACACACGGCTTTTTTACAAGCTGATTGTTGGCGAGTTTACAAGCTACTAGCGAATTCGCTGGGTTGTAGCTTGTAATCTAGCCTCGTGTCATCGAGGCTTAAGCAGCAATCGACTTTTATTATCGGATAAAATGGACAAGAGGGATTTCAGTTCGATTGAGTTTTGATGTGGGTCCGCCAGTTTGTGCCAAAATTGACGCACCATTCCAATTAGCTGTCATCGGCGCTCGTTAACGAATTATACTTTAATTTTGGCACAAAATGGCCCTTGCCTTGCGATCTTATGGTCGCGGGTTCGAATCCCAGTGGCAGTCATGCGTAAATGGGTTTTTTCGGTCAAATAAATTTACGTATGCATCCCACGTTCTCGCAACGGTGAAGGAAAATATCGTGAGGAAACCGGCATGTCAAAGGACAGAAAAAAAAATTCTATGGCATGTGACATCCACCAATCCGTATTGGGTCCGCGTGGTGGATTAAGACCCATTCGCTCTCCTGCCGAGAGTAGGCCTGAGTCCCAGCAGTGGGAACATTATAGGTTGATTATGCTAATTCTATGCTTTATGCTTATGTTTGGCGTAGAAATGGATGTGGATGAATATAAGAGTAGAGGAAGGCCATAGAAAAGATGGATGGACTGTGTGAAAGATGATATGAATGAAACAGGTGTAAGTACAGAGATGACGGGTGATAGAGACGAATGGAAGAAGACATGTTGTACCGACCCCACGTAAGAGGGAAAAGGACCAGAAAATTATGATGTTTGGCGTAGAAATAGCCAGTGGCGGAAACAAGTAGAGCAGGTAAGTAGGATGGTATGTTTGGCGTAGAAATAGCCAGTGCCAGAAACTAGCAGGTACAATTCTATGAACTGTCGCCGTATCGCGTATTATTGTTATTAATATGGTACGTTTATTGCTTCTGAACGATTATTGTGGCGAGAAAGTGCAGGCGAAGCATGGATACGACACTAGTTAAATTTTTTTTTTTTCGAAGAACCTAAGTTCTTCGGTTTTGGCTTCACATCAAAGGTATATAGCCAGTGTCAAGTAATTGGAGAGATTATTTTGTCATAAGTCAGAGTCGATAAGTCAAGTCATGCCCCTGTAAAGTAGTGGTGGTTGCGACTTTACTAGAGGCTTCTATGGAGTTTTGGAGGCAACACGAAAAGTCACGTTCACGAGCACTTCGAGGACGTGGTGGCCGAGTGGATGAGGCCCTTGCCTTGCGATCTGATGGTCGCGGGTTCGAAACCCGGTGGCAGTCATGCGTAAATGGGTTTTTTCTGTAGAAAAAATCTATGTATGCATCCCACGATCTCGCAACGGTGAAGGAAAACATCGTGAGGAAACCGGCATGTCGTAGAACCTAAAGTTCGAAAACATGTGTCGAGTGCACGAAAGGAGCCTCTTCGAGGCGCACTTGAAATCCTTTCACCACACTGGTTCGAAGGAACTAGTGACACGATATTTTTTTACGAGCAATTATTGGATAAAAAACCACCGTTTTTACACATAAACACTCAAAGTAATAATTTTTTTTTTAAATAATTTAATGCCGCGAATGCGACATTTAACGTTCCCGCCAAAACTCTAGTTTACTATTTCTAGCTACGTAGTGCGGCGTTCATGTTTTTGAAGCGCGTATACGCGCGACAATAATACGCTATTTTGAAATCGCACTTACTCTAATAGTACGATGACACACGGCTTTTTTACACGCTACACGCCAGTGACTTCGCTTGTAGCGTGTAAAGTCGCCCAGTGTCATCGGCATTTTACAATCAGCTTGTTGACAATCCTTCCCAAAAGCTAACACGCTCACACGCTAATGTTTAAAAACGCCAACAATCAGCTTGTGTGCCATCGACGCTTTATGCTGTATTTAGTGTCTATTTACTTTTGTAATGCCTAAATATTTACGCAATTTAATTTTAAAAAAGTACGTTTGGACTACGCGTTTATTTTTTTAGGTCAAGTTTTTAACAATAAAAATTAAACGGCATGGCAAACGTAGTGTAGGACGCCCTCCGGCCAGGTGGGGTGACGATCTGCGGAAGGTTGCAGGCAGAAGATGGATGCGGCAAGCCGAAGACAGGGCGCGATGGCGCTCATTGGGAGAGGCCTATGTCCAGCAGTGGACTGCGATAGGCTGATGATGATGATGATGTTGAGAAATCATTTCATACTAGGTTTTTCCTATTTTATTTTAGAATGTATAATAATTAATTTAATTTAACAAATAAATACATTAATTTAAAAATAAAGCTTTAATATAACAGTTACCAACGTTATTTTAATATTTAGTAGATTTCAATTGTGTTTTTTATACATATTAATTATGTAAGTACGTGACGTTTTTTTTGTTTCGATAAATAATATGCAACTTCGTTTGCGTTGCAAATTAACAAAATATCAATCACAGAAAAAAAAAACTGAGTTTTTTTGCCATCTGTGTGTAGTAACGGCAACTGATTATACGTATTTTTTCAGTTAATTAAAAACTTGTAGTGTATAATGATGATTTAGAAAATTCTAATAAGAATTCTCTCGAAGCCTATCCACACAAAATAGTCGGTAGCGCGAGCGTCTACGTGTGTGGTCCAAATGATCTACATACATACATTCAAGATATAGTAAAGTCTGTTCATCTGTAGTAAGGAATATGAGGTTACAGCATTGGAAATATATATATGTTGTAATCATAGAAGTATTAAAGTAAAGAATCACACTGTAGTGCATTCAAAAAGCGTCAAAAATGGGATTTAAATTAGCTAACTTGTAGGTACTTAGTACATTTTGGTCAGCAGCAGAAGGAACAGCCCTAGTATAATAATAGTAACGTTTATTTATTAATTTATCATAAAAAGTTACGATTTTTTCTCAAAATGGACGTATTTAATTCTTGTTGGCCGGGTGTCTGATTTTTTTTTGTTCTGTTTTCCGCCTCCATTTTGATTTAATACTAAACTCCTGAACTGATTTTGATAAAATTTCTATGACACGAATCTGAACGTATTACCATCAATTAATAATTTTCTGAATCGGTTATTACCTAAATTAAGAAGTTCTGAGTTATAAATAAATATTTATAGAAACAAAATTTTTACTCCAAATTAATCAATGATTTTTTTTATGAATTCAGCAAAGAAAACGCAAAATATACAGGGTCAGCCAAAAAGTGACGTCAAAAATTTTGTTTAGTTTAAACAACAATTTTGTACTGTTGAGATAATTTTGAAAATTTTACTCCGTGCAACTGAAACCTAAAATTTTCACTTTCGACCCTTTTTTCGGTAACTTGTAATGAAGAATGTTGTGTAGTTGATTATAACGTATGAAAGAGTAATTCAAGACAATAATGTTCCAGAAAAAATAAATAAAAAAAATCTTACTATTAATTAAGTTATGATTTTTTTAAGGTGCTCCGGAAGTAAATTCGAAAATACACATAAAAAATCATAACTTCTAAAATACTAAAAATCCCGAAACATACATGGGGTATTTTCGGATACACCCAGATGTGAGGAAACTAAAAAAAATTTTTTGACGTCACTTTTTGGCTGACCCTGTATAAGCTCTATAGTTCCGTAAATTATTATTTAAGGCATAAAAAAAATTGTGTTCGTTTTGCGGCAGCTTTAAGTAGGCTAAATACCAGATAATTTCTCAAAAAACCCTCTAAAAACCGGCGCATGCTTTCATTAGAAACTTCCTAAAATGTTACACTTTTCAAATTATCACCAATCATTATTGTTAAGTAATCATGATCTACTTAAACAGAAACTCAATATTTGTGCTTCGTCTTACACAACCAACTTAACTTTACACTTGGTGGCACGAAAAATGGTACGGATTTAGCTTTTTCAACTGCAACGGTAAATTTGTCCATGGAACGTGTCAGAAGCAAAGATAAACTTGCACTTGTTTTACGCTTTTTGGTTACTTTTTTGAAACTTGTTCTTGTTTCTTTTGATGGTTACTGAGCGTAAAAAACCATTATTGGTAAGTATTTGTGCGAAAAAGTTACTTACTGAATGCTTCAAAAGTAAATTGTAAGTACTTTTTATGAAAGTACTTTTGTTTCCTATCACCTAGTTAAGTCATTTTAGTTTAATTATGTTTTAGTATTAAGTTAGTAATAATTTAAAATAAAAATATTATTTCCGACATCCTAATTGGTTACTTTACATTAATGTTAGTAAGTTGGTGTTAGTTGTTACTTAAGCTAGTTGTTAGTTGGTTAGTGTCTTTGTTTAGGATGTGGATCCCTCTTCGGGTGAAGGCCTCCTCCAGCTTCTTTCATTCTTCCCGGTTGAGTGATGTCCAAGTTTTGCCTGCTACTTGTGTTATGTCATTAGCCCACCTTAATAATTTAGTTCCTAATAATAATTATTTGTGTAAATAAATTTTGATCCATTATGCCTTTGTTTCTATGTGTTAGTAGAATGAAAATAAACTATAATGCGTAGTTTTTTTAACTCCCCAGAAATCCCTTAAATATTGTTTACACGTAAATAACAAGATTCTAGTCGGATCGTAAAATTTTGGATAAAAAATTATGTAACTGGCTAAAACTATTTAACATTTCCAATTCTGCAGAAAAAAATGTTTTTTTCTTTGAAAAAAATGTTCGGTCTATAGGATATAATTATAAAAAAAAAACTTTAAACACTACAATAAAGTATTAATCATTCGATCTTTAATCCAAGACACGTAACACTATTTTTTCAACCGCAAACATAAATTGGTATTTCAAAGCTCATATTTCGGTGATTCAAAGCTCATATTTTGGTAATTCAAAGCTCATACTTGGGTATTGCGTTCGTCATTATGATAGTTAAGTGCAAGTTCGTTCGTTTATAAATAGTGCACGATTTGAGTGATGCGGAGCGTTTTTTTCGACGGGAAGTGTAGAAAGTGCTTTATTGATGTTAATTTCGGTTCTTTGAAAATATTGGAAGTGCGTTGGTAATTAACTAGGAAAGGAAGTAATGATGAATCTAAAGATATTTTATACTTACTGTGAGATGCCGTTATAAATGGTTTATTTTGTGCATAGACGAATAACGGTGTACCTATAGAACACCAAGATAGACAGTATCAAACCAAAATAGATGCGGAAATCAGGACAGAAAAAATTCGCAGACACCCTGTCAATAAAAATGAAATAAGTATCTCTATTTTCAAATAATGTTTGTTACATTTTACGATGTACCTAATTTTTTTTATAATATAAAAGCCTAGTAGTTTAACATGTAATATTTATCTAGCCCTATTACTTACTTCTCTTTTTCGCAAATTAGCCTCGGACCAAAATGTACCAAAAAAAGGAATCTAACTTCTAGTTAGATTCCTTTTTTTGGCGCATTTTCAATGTACCTTACCTACTACAGTTTGATTCTATAGATATACAAAAAGTTTAAACTTTTTTTTAATACCATATTTATTTATTATATATAAGTGTTTCTTTATGGTAACAAGAAACCGGTGGTAGTTTCTCCTAAAAACCAAGCTATTTAAGTTTAAAATGCCATTCAAACTGGAACACAGTAATTCTTAGGTACATATAACATACTACCTTCTGGCTGCAGAATATCTATTATCTGCGTTTGTACCTACCTAGATCTGGGGCTTAATTTGCTAAGCTATCTAAGTCAATTTTGGCACATAATGGTAAACCAAAATGCCAAAATTGACTTACCATTCGATAACGAGAGTCGATGACAGCCTAATGAATTGGTCCTGTGCTGCAAAGGACGTTTTCTAACAAACATACCTACTCTATTTTCGTTAAAGACTATTGTTATATCCGGACCGACAACATAAAACATATGAAAGTCCATTAAAGAGTCGTGTAAGTATAATAAGTTCCAATATTGCTGTTTATAAATAATCTCAAGATGGATGCCGCTATCGACAGTTTTACTTGCCGAGACGTCAACACCGTATTTTAATCATAACTGAAACGAGCTATGCTATTTTCACACCACCTGCTCGACAATGTCCAATTACATATCATGCTATCTCAACGTAAAGTAAAGCATTACCTCCCAAGGGAGGTAATGTTATATGAAACACCCAAGGGAGTAAAGTGATTTGAATTTGGATCGTCAAATTCGTGTGGAAACTCGTGGAAAACTCTTAGTAAAAGAACGCTCATATGGCATTATAAAAAGGTTTGTGCGAAAATAGAACTGGCCACCATAAACAGAACTCATAAAAAAAAGAAAAAAGGCGCGACTTCAAAGATTGTGAAACTAAAGACTGTTATATACCTACCTAGCTTTATTTTTCCTTTGTAATGTGTATTTAAATGTGTAACTAAGATGGTGAGCAATAAAGTATATTCTATCTATCTATCTAAAGACGGTGTTCGCTGCTGGAGCCCTGGCCTTTTATTACCTCGCAGAAGGTGTGAAAAGTAGAGTATGCCCTTCTAGGATAAAGCCTGTCTTCGTCTTGGGTAGCTTGAACCCCTCGCGTCACTCAGGACTCTACATAACTCCCTCGCTTCGCTCAGGACTTAACCGAGTCCCTCGTTAGCTCAGGGTTCAATATGCCACCCGTAACATAAGACACTGCTTTATCCCCTTAGTGCATAATCTACTATTACGCATGACTGCCACCGGGATTCGAACCTGCGACCATCGCAAGGCAAGGGCCTCATCATCTCAACCACCACGTCCTGAATTGATCCATTCAACTGAATTGAGCCGAACTTTCTCCTTTTTTGAAGTCGGTTGAAAAACACGAATTTAATCCGGATTCCATACAAAATGATTCGGACAAATACTCAAAAAGTACGCCGTATTATAGTAATTCCTTCACACTATTCGTTTCGTCCATGTTTTTTGATTTCGTCAACAAAAAAAGTGAAAGATTTCATACCTTAATTTAGATTTTATACGTGTTTTTAAGTTAGTAGGGTAATTTTAAAACACGTATAAAATCTAAATTAAAGTATGAAACCTTTCACTTTTTTTGTTGAAAAAATCAAAAAACACGGAGAAAACGAATAGTGTGAAGAAATTACTATAATACGGCGTACTTTTTGAGTATTTGTCCGAATCATTTTGTATGGAATTCGGATTTGAGGATTCCCCTTAAAGTCGAATCTACGTTTTTAAACTATCTATTTTTACTATCATTATTTTTATAACGACAGTTCCCGTCACTAAAATGCCATTAGTTATGATTTATTCCATCTTCGTTCGTTAATTTATTTCGCTTCAACACTTCCAAAAATTATCTTCTTTGTTGATAGATTTATTAATAGGACTAAAGCTTTTTATGTAAACAAATGACGACACGAGTAACAAGCTTTCCTGATCCATGAGGGAGATCTTGCTGGGTTCGAGAGCGGTTGGAGTGGAGGCTCTGGCTGCCTAAGGATGCTTTTCCACCAGAGATGTGCTATACAGCTATGCTGCGAAGATGTGAATTCTACGCTACGAAAATATGTGACTGTTTCCACCAATACTATGCTATGTAGCTGTGCGAGGAAGATGCGCGGCTCGAGCTATGCGATGCATCGACTGTAGGGAAGCGGCGAGGCCGGCGCGGTGAGTGGGGATATACGGCCCATAGCACGCATCCATAGCACACGTCCATAGCACGCATCCATGGCACACGTCCATAGCACGCATCCATAGCACGCATCCATAGCACACGTCCATAGCACGCATCCATAGCACACGTCCATAGCACGCATCCATAGCACGCATCCATAGCACGCATCCATAGCACGCATCCATAGCACGCATCCATAGCACACGTCCATAGCACGCATCCATAGCACACGTCCATAGAACACGTCCATAGCACGCATCCATAGCACGCATCCATAGCACACGTCCATAGCACGCATCCATAGCACGCATCCATAGCACACGTCCATAGCACGCATCCATAGCACGCATTTATAGCACGCATCCTTCCATATATAAAAACATAGCTTAGTTTATATTTATATTTTATTAGGAAAACACAGGAAGGGCTGACAGATTACTCCAAAACGCCCAAACGTTATTATACTTAAACAAAAATGCTAAACTTACTTGTTATTTACAAATTACAAAAGTGTTATTGATTGTTAATAAGTTAAAATATTCATGTCATAGAATTATTAGAATTACAGTTCAAAAATAATTTTAGTAAATTATAAAACTTGGGGTCACTATCAAAGAATACGTCAGCGTCGGTACTGGAGATGAACTCGTTTAGAATCATAGAACATAGTCCTTGGTCTTGGAGGACGTGGTGGCCGAGTGGATGAGGCCCTTGCCTAGCGATCTGATGGTCGCGGGTACGAATCCCGGTGGCAGTCATGCGTAAATAGGTGTTTTCGGTTGAAAAAATCTATGTATGCATCCCACGCTCTCGCAACGGTGAAGGAAAACATCGTGAGGAAACCGGCATGTCGTAGAACTAAAAGTTCGAAAACATGTGTCGAGTGCACGAAAGGAGCCTCTTCGAGGCGCACTTGAAATCCTTTCACCACACTGGTTTGAAGGAACTAGTGACATGATAAGAAGAAGATAGACCATAGTTGAATCCGTTTCCACCAGTGCTAAGCTATGTGCACCAATGAATATGATTGGTGGATATCCAACGCATCCATAGCAACGTAGCATAGCACATCTCTGGTGTTTCGCCTCTACACGAGGCATCATCAGGAGGTGTGGACTCGCCGAAGTTTGAAACGAGAGTGCATAAACAACGTGGCCCGGCCCGTATTTATACCCGTTGTGGCGATGAGTCGCCTGTCGTATGATCCGACGTCACAAAAATCCTCAACAAAGGAGACCTTGGAATACTCGTATTTAAATCATTCAACAGCGTAATATTTGTTGTATTGTGTTTTAAAATTTCTAAACACTCCAAAATATTTAACCTAAAACCTTTTTATATTTATTATTCACTCCTTATTATACCTTATTCACTCAGAGTCCGGTGACGCAGTAACAGCCATCTGCGGCTAACTGCATTAAACGTCCATCCATAAAAAAAAAAAAAAATGTTTATTCACTCTCGTTTCAAACTTTGGCGAGTCCACACCTCCTGATGATGCCTCGTGTAGAGGCGAAACACGTGTCGTATCTTTAAACTTTGGTTTTCTGTTCTTTGACTCTTTGGTTTAGTTGAACTAAAGTTAAGTTAATTAAAACCTTTGTTTAGAAATTAAGCGGATTTATTACTAAATATATTTATATAATTTGTTGATATTGCAGTATTAATAGCTGCAGGTGCTCTTCAAATTGGAACGCAGTAATTCTTACACATTACAGCTTTGAAAATAGAATAGAATATCTAGCACTGTTATGGTATTTGTACCCATCAAAAGAAAACCAGGTTTATTCTCGCTACACGAGAATAAGTTGAAAATGCCTCGTTAAAATTATTACTAAGCAATTAGCCTAATTTACGACGTGACATATCTCATTAGTACTGTCAAATCCCGTCTGTCAGATATATGTCACATAATATGTCAGGTATAATTGGTCACTAATTAGTAGTGCCAGATTTGTCACGAACACAAATGAACTATGAAAATTAGCTGAAGAATTTTGTTTATTTTTAGGGAGAGAAATACACAGACAGACTGACAAACTTTATTTAAGTTTTGGCTAGGCAGAAAAGTATTTAAGTATAGAATCACAATATTCACAATGTAGTACATTCAAAATGCGACCAAGAAAAGGAAGCCACATTGGCTAACTTCTAGTACATTTTGGTCCGATGTTAATTATCGAAACAGAAAAATAAACTTGGTCGCATCTTTCAACCCATTCTCGTGAAATTTTGTGAGCAGGTTTGGTAACCAAATAGATTTTTTTTATCGATTCAGTTTTTGGATTTTTTTCAAAATGGCGGATTTACCTATGGGAGTTCAAAACATAAAAAAATCATATTACGATAGTATCGTAAAATTCTCAATAATGTAAGGTAATTAACTTTTTTGTTGCCCTTATTAAGACACAACCTTTTTGTCCACACATTTTTTTTATCCGATAAACGTCAAAGCGTCGAGGGAGAAAATAATGTAAAAAAACCTATGTCACATCAAATCATAAGAGAATTTCATTAGGTAGGTAGTTAATACAGTGAGAAATTTGAAATAAAAATAGGGTAAATAAATACAAGACTACACTTCTACTCCACAGACTACTACGAACTAATTACTACTAGACTCGCGAGGTCTACAAATCATAGAGCCACTAGTTAGCCACTAGTTGTAAGAGGAACAGTCTTGAACCATAGATGAATAACGATGTTCCTATCACAGACTTAAATCTAGATTATATCCGTGGTTCCTATAGAACAAGATGGACAGTGTCCAACCAAAAGGGAATCGTAAGACAGGACCAAAAAATTTCAGACACCTTGTCAATAAAAATGAAATATCTCCATTTTCAAATAATGTTTGTTACTTTTTACGATGTAGTTTTGTTAACAATGAAAAAGCCTAAGTAGTTTGAACATATAATATTTATCTAGCCCTGTTACTTCTCTTTTGAAATTTTGCATCGGACCAAAATGTACTAGAAGTTAGCCAAAGTTTTTTACTGGGTATATTTTTAACTACATTGTGTTTCTATATTTTAATACTTCTGTGTCTAGAACTGATAAAACTCAGGGGGTGACCTCGAGTGTAATTCTTGATTCATAATAACTGTGTACATTTATAATACTTCTAAGCCAACGCAAATAGTACTTCTAATTTGCGTTTAGTACTAAATCAAAGTCCTAAAGAGTTGCTAAATCATTTTGACAGGTCTTTTGATTTAGGTCTTTATACTGAGAACTGAGTTAATATGGACACTGTCATAATTTCTATCTTTTAAACAGACTTAAAAAAGAAGGTTCTCGATTTTATTGTTTTTTATATGTAACATCTTTCCTCTCGCTTTCTGTGAATTTGGAAGTAATTTCTTGTAAATGGGACGGAAGTGTGTTACTGGAAGTTGGCTATCAGATGGTACTAACCTCAGAAAATGAAGTAAAAGGAATCATTCCAAATTTAAATGTTGCTTATTACCAAGCTGAGATATCAGCTACCTATCTTCTTCTACTACTGTAGGCTCACTCGTTTTTTTTTTAAAGTACTTAGTTTTAGATTGGTCAAATAAAAAAAAATCAAAATCAGTTTAGCAGTTTCGTTTCTAATTCAAAATAACTGGGAACATAATAATGGCGTATTTCGCATACCTCGTCGGTTTTTTTTTTTCTTTTTTGGCGCGTACTTTATTTACTAGGATATGGTTCTTTATATTCTTATTTTTAGGGTATTTCTTGAGTACACGAAAATAAAACAATTTTTATATGTGTAATTAATTTAATATAATTCTTTTACCAACTAAAACTAGTATAAACTAGCAAAACTCCAATATCAAATAATATTTACATTTACAATAAACTTAATGAAATAACAAAAATGGAAGAAATGAAATGACTAAGATTTTTTATTTACTTTTACACATGAATTTATAACAAAGAAAAAATTTTCAGAAAAACATTAGGGTAAATCAGGGTTGGATGCCCCAAAAAGGTTTTCCTAAAAACCTTACTTACGAAAATCAAATGGAAGTAATAATAGGTAAGATTTTTAGCATATTTTTTATGTTTCATACTTTACCTTTTATTACTTTCATTTGATTTTTGAATGTAAGGTTTTTTGGGATTTTAATCCTTTTGGGTTTCTAACCATGTTCTACTTACATGTTACATATGTATTTGAAAAATAATGACAGATTTTAAATAACAAGTTTTTTTAAGTCATAATTTATTATACTACACTTTTACCAAACTTGCGTACAATTTTTTTCTGTGATAAAACTGTGGTATGAAAACGAAATTGAAAAAAAAACGTCGTGTGCCTCTCACAGGAGGCGACTCGAGCCGACTTTACCCGAACGAGCGTTACATAGCCGAGCGTTACGAGCTTAGTTACATTGAATAAAACACGAAATATTTTGCTCAGCGCGCCTGAAGAAGTTTTCACTTCAAGTTCGAAATACCAAAAAAAACTAAGTTGACGTGCGCTACACTACAACACAGCTCTGTTAGTAGCGCACGTCAACTTTGCTTTATACAAGATAAGTACAATTTTGGTTATTTATGCATCTTTTTTTTATATTTACAAATTCAGATATTTTTTCGAGAATTGCAAAAATGTGTTTTTTTTAATTTCAAAACTCTTAAGTCTAAGTGCCTCATTTTATTATATTTTACAAGATAAATACTTAAATGCCTATGCCTACTTTAATAATATTTACAAATCAGGAACATTTTTTACTAAATTTACCTTAAATTTATCATAGGATTATCATATCCTACAGATAGGATAACATTAATAAAAACAATTATGTATGTATACACTCATTTTAGTTTTTCAAAAAAATTGCATACTTGAAACTCTTCCAAGCAAAGTTGCATAAAATTCGGCTTAATTTGCGTAACATGTGTTTTTACTGCGTAACACGGATCTCTTGTGTGACATTCTGCATTTACTTTTTTGTGTGACATTCAGACCTTTTGCGTAGTATTCAAATTTGTTGTGTAGCATTCGGATTTTTTGCGTAAAATTCACATTTTACGCCATATTCCGCTGTCCAGTCGCCTTCTTGATATTGGCGTGCTTATTTTGGATATCTTGATAAAGAGACATAATATGTTTCAAGACAATCTAGCTAGAACTTTGAGATTCGTCTCGAATTGTTACCTATAACATGTTACTTTATATTAGCACAGCTATTAGTAAATTACTGTTGAATAATTTCGTTTCAACCAAACTTTCTACCTTTATTTTTTGTATAACCGGATATCTTGGTAAAGATACCTATGCTTCAAGTCTATCTATCTAGAACTTTGAGGTTAATCTTGAATTACTACCTATAACATGTTACTATAATCACAGCTATAAGTAAATTACTGCTTAATAATTTCGTATCAATCAAATTTTCTGCCTTTATATTTGTGTAACACTGAAACGTTATTCGTTACATTCAGTTTTTTTTGCGCAACATTCAGTTTTTTGCGTAACATTCACATTTTTTTGTGTAACATTCACATTTTTTTGCGTTACATTCATCTTTTACGTAACATTAATCTCCTCTTCATCGCTCTCATTAGCCGTGGTATGGTTGTACAGTCCTTGCGCCATCAGTTGCAACGCGAGCGGGTTCCGTTGTCCAGTCGCTTTCTTGATCTTGGCGCGTTTGTTCTGGAACCAGATCTTGATCTGTGCTTCCGCCAGCCCCAGTTCTGCCGCCAGAGCCTGCCGCCGCCGCTCCGTCAGGTAGCGGTTCTCCGCAAACTCGTGCTGGGGAAGATAGCACTTTATTAGCATAAGAATAAGAGCTACTATCGCATATTAAAGATGGAATGTAGATTAATGATCTACGCGCGGGCTACGTAGGTGCTACGTGAGTGCTACACGAAATCAACGTTAGTGCTACGCCGCGTAGCATCATTAATGCTAGTGGAGATAAAAGGATTACGAAATAAGTCTATCTATGTATATAAATATTTTTGGATTTTGAGTTATTATTTATTTTTAATCCATCCTTTTGGGTTTAACTTTAAAAAAAGGTGGAGGTTATAAATTCGGTTGAATATTTTATTTAATGGTTGCCTCAGAACTTTCCCTGTGACTTTTCAGTGGTGCCTACGGTCACTAGAACAGTCTGGTTGAAGTCGGTTGTCTATGTTTTTGTAAAACCTTGATTATTAGATTTTTTTTTATATTTTTTATAGCTTACCTTTAACCTGCCGAGTTGTGCCGTGCTAAAGGCAGTCCTAGGTCTCTTCTCTTCTACACTCGCTTTCTTCTTCATTCTTCTACTTCTTGGACCTGTGGACAAAGAGGCGTCTTTAGTAAAAATATCACAGAAAAATACAGTTTTTTTCTTTATGGGTGAATGGATAACTTTCGTTAACCGTATTCTGTTTTGATCGATTTAAAAAAAACAACTGTCAAACAGTAATTTCATGTGACCTATGATGACAAAGTCACATAACTCACAAAATCTATGTTTTCATCACATTTTTTTTAAACACGCAACATTGTAATTCAGTATTCATTTCTTTCAAATCAATTTTATGTAATAAAACTTTAAGTTGTAATAAAAAAAAACCATATTGATAAGCTTAGGGGTACTTGTATACAAACAGCCCACATATAAACTTAATTACATTATACCTTCAAAGGGTTGTAATTGTACCTAATAATGTTAATAATGGTAAATTACTTACGGACATAATAAATGTTTTGTTATAGGGGCTAATATGCTCTTTGTAATTAAATTTTGTGATTAGTTAATGTAATAATGGGTTTTTAAATGAATACTATTTATGTAGGGTCCTACTTTACAGTAATATTATAAGCATTAATGGAAAAAGGTGATTTTTTTTAAATAAATCTTGATTGCTGAAAATAATATACCTATGTATTGTTAAAATAACCTAAATTAATATTCTTTAGGCACCAAAATATGGTAGAAAAACTCATGAAGATATTATATTACTTTGCATTGTTTATATTTTACATGGATTATTACAAAAAAAATATTAAATAAATAATTAATCAACTATTTTTTGATGCTTGACAACATAAACTTAACCTAAATAAAGTACTTCGTCAAAAAAAACACAAAAGTAAATTATAAAAGCACGTAACCCAGAAAGCAATGAAATTACAGTCGAAGGAAGAAAAAAACTATTATTTCACACCACCGCTCGGCCCCTCCCCTTTCTAATTAACTGAGGGCGATGGTGATTAAGTGGTATTTTTTATAAATTGTGACGTGCAAGCCGCCATTTTTATTCCATAACGAAATCAGGCATTTTTCCTTTACATTGTTTAATTTTAATTACATTTTTCGTGGTGTAATAATTACTCTCTCTACCGAATGCTCTAATTATTTTTTTTATAGGAAATTCTTAGTTAATACTACTGAATTAAGAATTTGTTATTATGTAGGTAACTATAAATTCATAAATTGTTTAATCTTTTATAATCTATAATCATTAAAGTTTTGTATATGGAACGGTGTTGCAAAAGTGACACAAGTGTGCAGCAAACGTTTTATTTATAGCGTGCAAAAATGTTTAACGGCGTGCAAATACAACATTACCTGTTACATTTAATTATCGAATCGTTATTAAAATAAAAATATAGAATAATTTACACTCCTTAATCCCGTTATTTATTATATTGATTTCTAATTAATTAAGATTGTTGTATGATTGCATAAAACGTCGATTATCTTGCAAATTCGAAGTTAATTCACGCAAAATTGATTCAACTCTAATGCGTTAAAGTGCTAATAGGCCTTTAAATTCAAATGGGCTACAGTATAATGCATTTAATTATACAAATAGTGAATATTAAATCACCACAATCGCGGCAAAGAGATCTTGACGGTTAGCGTGCAACTGAAAACGTAAATCCGTTGCTATCAACATAGGAAAAACAATAAACACTTCTGAGCCTTCCTGTACCAACAACCGATTTAACACCCTACAACTGACACAATAAAGCTCCACCCAGGAAAACGTAATTCTCAACTTACATCAGTATGGGTGAATGCGGCGAAGATTTTTCAAATTTCGAATTCTATTCCGAAGCGAAGAAATCGCGGTAAAATTGGAACCGTTTCTGGAGCAATGAATTTTGTGTTTTATCGTTTTCAGAATAGAAAAGGAAATGGCGTGAACGATCTTTTTGGTGTTTGAAAAATGTGGAACGAATTGCTTTGTGCTGCGAATGAATACAACCTCTATGTTGATACAAAAAAGAGTTTATTTTCGTTCGTAACTCGGCCTCTGTGGTGGTCGTTTATCACCAGATAAAATGGCTGGTTACTTTTTATTCGTGTTTTTAATTAAACAAAAGTCGCGCCAAAACGCTCGCCGGAGAATTTGAGAATTTCCCGTAACGAGGTGGGTCTTGAAAAAAGGCGGGAAAAATATATCACTCGAACTTACGGCCTCAGAAAAAGTTTTTAAGCGGTTATTTTCTTAATGGTTTGTGCATGCCTGCCAGTGTTGGTTTAATAGTACCTACTTAGTATTTTCACAGTAAACAAAGAGTTCTAATGCTTTGCAGTCGATTAATTAGCGGACACCCACAACTACTTTTTGCGCTGTGAATTTACAAAATACCTCACTTAGTGAACATACCGCCAAAAAAACATACTACGGAAATGGAATCTGATATTATTTAATTTAGAATAAAAATCCCTACTGTTTGATCGTAAAATAAAAAAAACCAGCTCGATTTGACATAAAAATCGAATTCTTAAAGTATTTTTTATTTTCCCTAAAACCAGTAGGTAAGTAATCTTAATAAAATTAGGTTTTTCGTTGCAACTAGTGCCCGTCTGAAATGCTACCCTACCTTTTTTTTTATTAACGAAGAACGATAGTCTTCGCTTTTGGCGCCAGTGTCAAGTAATTTATCCTAACTATTTATTTAATTCATATATAATTTATATTCACCCTACCTTCAAAACCTTTTAAATAATAATTCCATTTTCAAAAAGTGAAGAGAACCGATGAAATTTTTAAAATGGATGTGGCACATTAACGTAACTTTTTTTATGGCAAAATCACGAGCGGACATTCTGCCAACTAAATATTAATATTTTTAAATCACGACTTTTTATGTTACTTTGTTGTTAAACAGTTGGTAGGTATTTTTCTCGTTGTTCTACTAGATACGTTTAAAAAAGGAACAGAAAACACATCAAAAGTTATATTCTTATTTATATGTTTTTTTACCTGAATATAACTTTTAAGGTGATTTTTGTAAGACATAATATTAATTGAACTGATTGACTGACCCTTTAGATATTTAAGTCTATTTACCGTTTACGGTTATAGATTATTTATTTCTCAAAAGTATTACAAATTCCTTTTAAAGAAATTAAATACTTACCTACTATTTAGTATTTAATTATATGCCGGACGTAAAACGTTAGGTACTTATCTAGTCTATCTGACTCTACAAAAGTAGGTAGGTATTCTATAATTTTCAAGCTTTGACTATTCTTTATATTAACGTTTTCAGATTCAAAATTTTAAAATCGGTTGATATAATTATGTCAAATATTAGGTAAATAAAAAACTTTTATTAACAGCCTTTCGTCTGATTTCTGACCCTAATGCCTAGATCACACGTACCGAGTACTCGGACGGAACAGTGCCCTCGGCCCAGTACTCGGTACGTATAAACATAGCGCCGATGCTCGGCTGAACGAGTGATGTAAGCTTTCACTGTCTCGGCCGAGTAACATTTTACTGTCTCGGCCGAGTAACATTTTACTGTCTCGGCCGAGTACTCAGTACGTGTGATCTAGGCATAAAAGCTTCTATTTAAGTAAAAGAGTCTATTTAAGTTTCCAAATTCAAAATTTCAAACTCAAATATCTCACTCGCAAATTGACCTCGCAACGGGATAATCACCGAAATACAAATTAACGGACATTATAAATTAGACAGAGACATAAAGCACTAAAAAGGCATAAACTGTACAGTGGCACCCCTAACTTGGCGCGTTAACATTCCGCGACAACCCTAACGACTGGACAAATGACAATGATCATTTATTTAGAGTTGTCGTAGATGAATTCATTAGATTATCGACGGGGGTGTAGAAAAGCGGTGTAAGTCGAGAAATTATTAAATTAAAAAAAAATGCAAAAATTACACATAGCGTTTTATTTTTTATTGAAGTTCTTTAAATTTAATGAAATTCTAAACATAAAAATTAAGATAGTAAATTACTTTCCTACAGAAAAAGTACCTACACAGCGTATGTTAGTGTACGTAGTTTTTATTTTGTTTAAGTCAAGTCAAGAACTGCATTGTTTAAGCACTTGAAAGGTACGACTATACGAACCATGATATTGATTTTTTTGCTTAACACAATAATTATTTAGGTTTTTAAGTAAGTTACTGAAAAGCTTCCTCAATAATCCTTAGCTTACCTATAACCTTTTTTTTAGATGCATGAATGTAGTGCTAAAAAATATATTCTGTCACTACACGTAAGAAAACATTTTAGGCTTATTATCAAAAGTTATTATGAACTTTAGCTATTATTATTTTTCAGAAAGTGTTTTAATAAAAAAACAAGCGAGCCTTACAGTAGCCGTACGTTTGTCGACGATTTGTAACATCTTACATCTCATTGAAATTTGAAAGAATTCTATTTACTTAAATTTTTTGAGGTTAGTATCATCTGACGGCTAACTTCCAGTTACACACTTGTAAAAAAAAAATAAGTTTATTTGCACACGACACGATACAGTACATACACGATACACCCACAGTTATAAACACAAGAAATATAAATAAATAAATGTAAACACAATATACAGATAGCGTAGTGCAAAAAGGTCTCCGACTCAGCTTATGTTGGTTAGTAGGTAGGTCACTTCACGAAATCACTGTCACAAATTGACAGAAAGCGAGAAGAATGATGTTACACATCAAAAAGCGAAGTAGTCATAACTTCGTGACTAAAATATCAACTCACTTGAAACAATAATCACTTTGAAGTGATTGTGCTTTCGCGTGTTAGTTCAAACACGTATTCGTATTTAGTAATTAGGTACTCACAAAATATACGTTTTACATACAGGAATAAGAAACGATTTATAAAAATGACATTTACCTACTCGTACAATATGTACTTAAAATTACGTACTTTTAAGAAAGTCATTAAATTTCTTATTATTTTTAATGTAAACATTGTACAAGTATCATACCGTTGGGAGGAGTACCCTGCAGGATGCCGTCTAGATGGGTACCCGAACCGTGGCTGATATTCTACAACAAAGCAGTGCTGTGTAAGCATTACTGTGTTCCGGTTTAAAGGGCACTCTCTTACTGAATCTGCCAGCATGTCAGTTAAAATATACTTTGGTATATTATTCACATGGGGTAGGTATTTCTTTTAAAGCTCATTTGTATGAAAACTCTATTATGAACAAGGCAAGTCTTCAAAATGGTGCCTCAAATTAGCTAATAAAAAGTTAGTATAATTTGGGTAGGTGACTAATTTACGATAACATCCAACATTAAAATCTAACGAATCAATCGAAAAAGATCACTTTGGCAAAAACCGATTAAAACAGCCATCTTATTTGAAAGAGGAAATGTTTTGACCGAAAGGAATAGGCGTTATAAAAGAGGTTTGAAAAAAAGGTGATTAAGTAGTTATCTTATAAAACCGGATTCTGATTTAGAGTTCTGTAGAAAAAAGTTTGATGGTAATCGGATTGACAGATGGATCTTTAGTCATTTGTAACTTAAGATAAAAAAGGTTCTGCTTCAATATGCAGTTAAATGTTTTTCTTGTCAGGAAGGTAAAAAAATTATTTTGTTCAACTTTAACCAGGTACGAGAAAATGAAAAAAAATTTGGAAAAAAAACCACACGACATAAGTGAAAACTTATCCAAAGGCGAGGTTAATAATAAGAAATACCTACAACTATTTTTCAGTTTGACAATGAGTACATTGACATAACAGTAGAAAGAAATAGAATAAAAGTAAAAAATCGGTTCATGACTTTGGTTTTGAAATCAAAATAACTGAAAAATTTACGTCATCCAAGTAAACTCAATTTACTGTATACTTATTAATATTTTTTGTGACTATTAGTGGTGTTTACGGTCACTAGAACAGTACAATTGAAGTCGGTTGTAGTATGTTTTTGTAAAATCTTGATTATAGTATATTTTTATTACTGTACGGAACCAGTAGAAAACCAGCTGTATCGTCACTTGACCTTTAATTTGCAAAGTTCCTTGACCTCGAAGGAAATTAAGTTATTACAGCCATCTAAGACACCATTAGTTTATAAAACCTGCTAGAGCCAAATGCGGTCTTTTGCATATTCAATTGATAAATGTTTTAATTTTTCTAATGGATTTATTAATGACCAGGTGGCTATTTCTGATGCTAAGGCAGTCCTAATAGAACGCGATGACGCGACCATCGCAAGTTCGCGCGAACGTCGATCGCGCGAATCCGCGATCAAACGTACTAACGTCAAATAGGCGTCCCAATTGGCATCGCGTCGCGTCGCGTGATCGCACGATTGCCAATCGGGACGCCTATTTGACGTTAGTACGTTTGATCGCGGATTCGCGCGACGGTCGCATCGCTTGCTCGCGCGACGGTCGCGTGATCGCGTTCTATTAGGACAACGCCTAAAGATGTTTTTCGGATGTTGTTCATAGGTTTATAAAAACTGAAAAGAACGTAAATAAAAAAATCGTTTTCTCATTACAAACTTTTTTTTTTACAAATTTTTTTTTCAGGAACAATATATTTTTAAAAGTTGCATAATATCTAATAGGATTTACAGTCAATATACAAGTAAAATGTCAAAAGTCCAATAAGATGAAAATACTGTAATGAGAAGTGTAAGCGTTACTGTGTTCTGATTTGAAGGGTACTGTATCCTGTGGGCTTTCGAGACTGACCATCAAAATTTCTTAAAGTGGACAAGCGCTCAGGCCGTGTTGCACCGGCCTATGTGAATCAAAGTCATGTGTAGCACTTTTTTGGTAATGACCAGGCGTGATCTCTTTCCATCAGGAGAGCGCTTAGCTTGTCTCGTCTCATGTTTACATAAAAAAATAATCGATAACTAGTTGCTTAATTATAAAAGGTGTGCAATAAACAGTTATTTATCCATCTATTATGTAAACTATCTTATTAGTAAAATAAGTCTTTTAATGGAAATGCCAATTTAAACGAAAATTATACATGATACAGGCAATAACTTTACACGAACCATTAAAAACGACAATTTTTGCATCATAGTTTGGCATTCGCATAACAGATGTCACTAAAACAATAAATTGACAAGATATAGTCAATACAATAATTTGTATGAAACATAAAAAAAACATATAAAATTTTATTTCCCATTTTCTAACCACCGCGTATTTAAATTCAAGATAAAATTTATGAAAATTTCAGTTACGCGGTTATTGTGGTCGCCGGCCGAGATAGTTCTAATTGAATGTGATAAAATTTTATGTTCTTAGGATATGGCATTTATAGTCCGCGTTGCTAAATATGGTATGTAAAACATAATATAATAGGATTATTATGTGCTTAGTATGTAAATACCGTTCATTGGTCACAGATGCTTGTAATTTATCGTTTTTTTTATCCATTTAACACAAAGGACGTAACTGACGTTCTGGTACTATATATTGAGCAGACATGCCACATCCAACAAAGTCTAAATCCGTGTAATATTGGTTATCATTATGCATTCAATGCGTGTTTCAACAACACTTGTATTAATTTAGACCTTATTCCGTTACAATAAAACCTACTTTCTTTTGTATTATTACATTTTATTTTTTCCTAAAATTTACAAGGGATTTTGAAACGTAGAGCTATAAAAATAGAGTAGATTTTCGTTCAACATTTTTAATAGAGTCAATTGATTTTCTTTGATTTCCGTGGGTAGGGTTTTATAGTCGAAAATTACGGGGTGTGGGTGATTTTTCTATAATTCTATCTCTTTCTCACTCGTGTGGTTTTGTATAGCTGTTTCAACTAAGGTAGAGTAATCCAAATCTCTGTTTTTACGAGATATTTTTTTTTAAATTTTGTTAAAGGCAACTGTTTGATACAATCATTCTGCCATCGGCAAAATATTGGAAAAAGTTTTTATAACAAAAAAAATATTGGCTTTTTTACGTTAGTTAGTTAGCCGGCTTAGTATTATTATTCAGGATTAAAAGCAAAATTTACTCTAAATTTAAGACAAATAGGTTAAGTAGCTTTGGCGTGTTTCTGACAAACAAAATGTCTTTATTATAGCTTAAAGATTTATAAAAATAATTCCATGTTACCTAGTAGGTTTTTTATAACGTTTGGACATTTCACACAACGCCCTAAATCTATCTATCTAGCCCCAAAACTATAGGAACCAGATACCTAACTGACAAAATACTTTTCTTTTTTAAATGCATAGGTACATAGAATACATAGAAAACACACACTCGGGACAAACACGAATATTCATCACACAAATGCTTGTCCTGAAGCGGGAATCGAACCTAAGACGGACTGCCACGCCGGTGCAGCTTGTACTATGGAAACCACTGATACCTACAATACCTCTTTCTCTTTTTTTTAAATACAATACATTATAGGATACATAGACAAAACCCAGACTCAGGACAAACACCGATGTTTACACAAATGTTTGTCCTGAAGCGGGAATCGAATCCGCGACACTCGGCGTAGCAGTTTAACGCACTTGCTTCTCGACCATCTAAGTCATCAAGTACCTTCAAATCTACCTTCATTTTACCCAACTAAGTATAGAAATAAAGGGTTATTTTCAAAATACTTTTCGATTTCTTTAAAACACTAAAAATATCTGGCAACAATTAGCACGACCAAATCAAGAGATTAGTACATTCTTGTACAGTAAAACATGGCGGCTGTTTCCAAGAAGATAGTGTTGTAACGTTTCGATAAATTATTCGATTTTTTATCGATAAAGTACCGATAATGAGAATGGTGACACGCTGAGTTGTAATTAAAAATGTGCATAAGTTGAAATAATTGTTAATGATTACATATTTTTACATAGTTTACAAAAAAAAGGTTACAGTGGAAGTTAACAAATTTTTTGTTGATATTTTTGCTAGTTTTCTTTTTTTTTTAGTTGACTTATAGGGTGGTTTAATTTGATTTAAAATACGAAACATGGCTAGGTTGTAAGAATTTTGAACAAAACACTAATATTAACTATCTATTTTTTATAAAAATCCATCAAGCTGTTTCAATATCATCAAAAGATCGTGTATGATCGTATCGTGTTAGCCGAGTGGGAGGTGCCTCGACTTTGGTGCCGAAAGTCGTTGGTTCGAACCCGGTTGTGCACCAATGAATTTCTCCTTTCAAAAAAATATATATGTGCATTAAAAACACGTGCTTAACGGTGAAGGCAAACATCGTGAGGAAACCTGCATGTCATAGAACCTAAAATGTTCAAAAAAATGTGTCAAGTGCACGAAAGGAGCCTCTTCGAGTCCGCACTTGAAATTCTTTCACCACACTGATTCGAAGGAACTAGTGACACGATAAGAAGAATATCATCAGCTCGTTAATAAATAATGAAAATTCGTTGTTGTAAGTTACAGAGAAATATAATGAAAAATTAAAAAAAAAAAACACGAGCGAGCGTTACAATAGTCGGATATGATGTGTAACATCTGACATCACATTTGAATTTAAAAAACTTATTTAATATTTCTGAGGTTGGTGCCATCTGACGGCTAAGTTTCTGTTACACACTGACGCTGCATTTCAAGAAATCACTGCGACAAATTGACAGAAAGCGATTAAAAAATTAAGTATCTAAGTAAGTTGATCCTGTATCGATATTTTTTTATCGATGTTAGAACGTCACTCACTCCCTTTGTTCCTCGATCGATAAGCAGAATAAATTCAACAAGTTCTTATGAAATTCAACCGTAGAATCGAAAAAGTTGAATTAAGTCGACTACCATATTTATTGATCTAACTTTTCGACTAGCTGCAGTTAATGGTATCATTTGTCTACTATTTATTTAATTGATACATAGAAAACAGGATGTAACCTAGGTACTTAAAACACCATAGGCATGAAAAGTATACCGAATAACATGTTACATATATATCATGGTATTAAACTTATCACACATAACATTTGTTACTTTCTGAGACCGCGTCTGTTTTAAATCAGCCGGTGATATCCGCCCGGAGGCGATTTTGTACACTGTGATGTAATGACTCATGATACTTATCACCATTCACAATTTAATTGTATCGTAAATAACAAAAAAATGATGCAGTGATTCTAATTTAAAGTAAGACCACAATGTACCTGTATTACGCAAATATAGATTCATTCATTCATTCATACAAAAACAGACAGTGCTGACTGTGAGTGGGAGTGATTGCGTGACGTCGCGTCATACGTGAATTATTTTAACGAAATGAGACATTATCTATCACTGATGAAAGACAGTGAAATCACCAATGAAAAATCACCGGTTATTTCACTGTTAAAAAATGAAATTATCATATCACCATGTGACAATGAAATAGAAGTAGCAATCATTTCCATGCTTATACAATGCTTAATTTATCTGAATTTTACTATATTTTTATTTAAATTTTTTTGGTAATAATTTTCTTACATGAGCTGGTAACACTATTCACAATTTATGTTTTTGTTTGTATTCCTTTTTATTGTTTCTAGGTTTAATATGATTTCTTGTTTAAAAAGTTACTTATAATAATATGTGATCTTGCGTTGTTTAGTGTAAGTAGGTACCTATATTTCCGACACAATGTAAAAATTGTATGAGAATAAATGAAATGAAATGACACTTGTCCTACAGTAGTCCAATTTTTATCATATTTATATTGAATATTTATATGATTTTGTTTATATTTTACCTGAACGACATCTAATGGTCACACAGCCTTAATGACACAGTACATATACGTTTTTCAGTACATCAACTCTTTAATACGATAACCAAAAGTCCTCTTTTTACATAAAAACCGCAAGTAATAATAAATTATACTGGTAACGGGATATTAACCATAATGATAAAAAAGTTTTAACACAAAAAAGGTTCCACCACGACTACCAACCTTATTACACTAACGAGATAACAAGGCTACCAACCTAATAAATGCAATAAACTAAATAAAATTGACAACATAATTACGGTCAGTACATAAAATTAAAAATTCAACGCGTTTAAAATTTAAACGCATATAAAATAAAATGAAAAACAAAATGGTACGAAGACGCAATTATTATCACACTTGATTATTTCCATAAATTATTAACAATAAAAAAAAGGTTATTTTGAAGTGTTAAAGTATTACGACCCAAATTCCTGCGCGCCGCTATTTCCCTCGCACATTTGTACATTTCGAAGATATAATTTGACTGAGTATAAATTTCGAAAAAGTGGAGCGGTCATTTTGTTACTATAACCTCTCGAAATGTTTTAGTATATTTCTTGTTTTGATATGTTTAACATAAGCAAAGGAAATTGGGCAAAACGCTGTAGGAACGAATTCACCGCACCACTTTTTTAAAATTTATGTATTCAGTTTATTTACATATATATATTAACACAAAATCAAACAAACGCCAAAGAATAAGCCTTGCAATATACAAAGAGGCAATGCAGCCAGTATCCTCGGCACGCTGCCATCGGGTATCGAGTTGGAGCAGTTGAGCTACCTATAGATCGTTTGCAACGGTCTATGGGTGGCCCAATTGTTTCCTTTTGTAAATTTTGTAATATAGATTGTATAGTTAGCTTATGCTTTAATAAAATTATATATTCTATTAATATCTTCAAAAAATTGTAAATGTGCAAGCGAGAAGCAGCGCTCGGCATTCTGGGCCTTAAAATTTGAGTTATTTCTGCCCGGACAGGTGAGGAAATGAAAATTATTCGTGCAATTATTTCACGCCATTATCATCTGGCGGCCATTTTGTTTAATGTAATGGCGGCACGCCTATCCAATAATCGAATAAAGACAAATAAACAAAAATTCACTGTTTAAACGGAGAAAGTACAAAATGAGATATAAGTATTAAGAAATATTTAATTACAACATAACAATACACACCACCATTTTTTAATTACCAAAAAAAATTAAATGGGCAATGCAGACGGGGTACTACGTTGCATCTGTGCAGTCAGAATTTTGGATTTCTACAAAATGGCAGAGTGACAGCGGCGCGAGTGCGGCGCTAGAGCCGAGGTTTTGCGAGCTGGCTCGAGCTAGGTACCCGGGTTTGCCAAACGATGAATAAAACTTAATTTATTATCAATAAAAGGTACTGCCTGAAGCAAATCCATAGGAAAACGACTAACGGTAACAGTTATCCAATTTTAATCAAATTTATTTTGACAAAAAATCAACTTAATTTTTTCAATTTTTTTTGCCGTATATGAGTTCAGTAACGGCAACTCACTATGCGTATTTTTTTTTTATGGTGATTAAAATTTGACCGTGTTAATTATAATTAACTATTTTTTCATTTGTTTTCCTTTCCACCCAATTAATTAGGTAGTACCTATTTTTATTTCAATGATTGATATTTCGGTCATTTTTACCCATTCCCCATACCCATGGTCATTTTTTTTTAAGTTTTTTTAAGTTGTAAGTGCACGAAAGGACCCTTTTCGAGGCGCACTTGAAATTCTTTCATCATACTGCCACTGGTTCGAAAGAACTAGTGACACGATGAAAATAAGTAGATACGTACTTATATTTTTTTTTATTACAAGAAAATATTTATCCCGTAACTGAAATAATATTAAAACCTACAATAGGTAGGTACATTGTCTAAATAATAACGCACTAGAATCAACCGTTAAGCGAAAATTATTCAATTAACACGCGAGCGATTAACAAACAAACTGTTCGTGCTCGATTTTTTATAAATCCATAGTGATGGGACAGGTTAAAGCAGTCTTGCAATCTTGGCGCGCCCAAACGAGTCTTTTATTGTAATGATAAGGCTTCGCAATTTGGAGGAACAAGAACCACGGAGGGCGCCGCGCGGGGGGCGGGGGACGCAGCAAGTGCCGATCGAGAGTGGCAGCCAGGTGTCATGTTCATCGCCCGAGTAGTAGATCAACGATTCTCTCATAACATGTTTATTAGAAACAAACCTGCAAGACTGTAAATCTGCAAGACTCCGAGACTAAATTTTTATGCAGTCTCGGAGTGCTTATGCATATCACTTGCCCTAATAACGACATTACCGCAGCGATCCATCGCAACAAATTTTATTTTTGAGACAAGCTGCAAGACTGCGAGACTCCAAGACTGCGAGAATGCGAGACTCCAAGACTGCAAGACTGCGAGAACCCAAGACTGCAAGACTCAAGACTGCAATAATGCGAGACTCCAAGACTGCAAGACTGTAAATAGGCACATCACTAGCCCTAGTTCCCAGAAACGTCATTAGCGCAACGAGTCTATCGTTACAGAATGTATCATTGCCGGTTGATTAACGAGGCATAGAGCGTGTCTCTAGGCTTAACACAACGGGTTCCGTGGGAAATTATTATTTAGTATTTATTTATTAAATTAAAACGAAAAAAACCCTCACATTTAGAATAAAATTTGCCACAAATTAATAAATTATAAACAAAATATTAAATAACAGAAAAATAATAATGAAATATGAATAATAATTTATCTTATAAGAATTTATAAGAAAATATAGGTACTTATTGGTAAAGAAAATCTTAGAAGAAACAGGTTTTTTCAAACTTGCAACAGAAAATTATTTCTGTTTCCCTGTGTGTGTTATCCTAAAGCTCAACACAACACTATTCAACCGACTTCAAAACAGGAGGAGATTCTCAATTCGATAGAATACTTCCAGAATGGTTCATAGAAATTTAATGAAAATCGGTTCAGTACTTTGTTTTTCAAACCAAAATAACTGAAAAAATGATGACGATGTCAGCTTCGATGACGTCATTCAGTGGTGTTTACAGCCACTAAAACAGTCCCACTGAAGTCGGTTGTAGTACCTATGTATTAATAAAACCTTGATTATTCATAATCCGTTTTCAATTGACCCCTACGGAACCCCAACGTTAACTGCAGTTTACGCCATACAAAGGATGTCCAAAAATGGCGATTTTTATAGACCAAGTTTTGAAGCAACGGGCATTTAACTCCATATAACTTATATTAAGTTATTTTTGCTTATACAAGGTGTAAATTAATTCCCATAAAGACTTTAACCGACTGCCAAGGAAGGGTTATGTTTTTAGCGCGTATCTTTTATGTATGTATGTCTGTCTGTCTGTATCTTCCGAACGACTAGATGGATTTTGACATATTTCAATCGACTTTAAAAAAAGAGGCGGTTGTCAAGTCGGTTGGTTTTTATATTTGTTAACTTAAAACTTTGTAATTTATAAACCATATTTTATTTTTGTATTGTTAGAGAAATTTTATTAAAATCGGTTCAATAGTTGAGTTTTCAAATCAAAATAACGAATAACAGATCGTTGAAGTAAACGAAATTGCGTATTTTGCTTCCCTGTGACTATTCAGTGGTGTTTACGGTCACTGGAACAGTCCAATTGCAGTCGGTTGTAGTACGTTTTTGTAAAACCTTGATTATTATAGATATTGATAGATTAGATTAGACTATTGCCGGCATTTTGCCAATAAAGCTTGTGGCAAAAGCTAGATTTGCAAAAAAAACAATCATTTTGACGTAATAATTAAAAAAAAAACAAAATTATATACTGTCACCTAACCGTGGGATTTCTCATACAAATACTTTTTCGCCAAGTTGCCGCAAAAATAAATGAATTGTCTTTCATACACGTCACTCATACGAGCTTGGTTGTATGTCAAAGTGACATCTGTCATCGCGACGCCATCTTGTAACGTCAGCAACAATGATTTCAGGGTTTTTTTAAAGATTGTCGTGAGTGTACCTTATCCATAGATGAATAACGGTGTTCCTATAGAACACCAAGATGGACACTATGGACAGTATCAAAAAGACCAAAAAATTTCAGACACCTCGTCAATAAATATGAAATATCTCAATTTTCAAATAATGTTTGTTACTTTTGCGATGTAGTTTTATTAACAATGAAAAAGCCAGTAGTTTTAACATAATATAATAGTTATCTAGCATATAACTTCTCTTTTTCGAACATTAGTATCGGAACAAAATTTACTTGAAGATAGCCAATGTGGCTTCTTTTTTTTTTGCCGCATTTTCAATGTACAACATTGTGACATTGTAAATTTGTAACATTGCCTACGAAGCTTGGGATTCCGGGTTCGATCCCCGGCCGAGGCAAATATTTGTGACGAATACAAATGTTTGTTCTCGGGTCTTGGATGTTGTGATGTGTTGTATGTGTCCATGCCACCTGCGACACAGGGAATCCTAGTGCAGGGGTGTGAGTGTGTGAATGTTTGTTTGTTTGTGTCTATACTTTAATACTTCTGTGGTTCTAGCAAATAAACAATATAAGTATCATTTCATTTCATTTAACTATTAAACCAAATTAAAACAAGTTCTTTACTTTTTTACAATAATAATAAATAAACCAAGACACGAAACTGTCCATCATACAAACCGCGACAAAAATCGGTATAAAAAACCCGTATAAAAACTTATAAAATATTAAAATTGTTTATAGACTTTTCTTGCTAACTGTACTTGTATTGTTCTGTTTACAGAATTGCTTAACGTATGTTTGTGTATTCATTTACATACAAAGACAAATAAAAAACTCTTGAATACATACATTATTCAGAATAGACTATAAATAATTGACTCATTGTACTGAATCTGTCAATTAAAGTTTTCCGCTAGAGATGAGAAGAGCCGAAGATTGGACTTATGCCGTGATCACACGTGCTGAGTATTCGGTACGTTTAAACATAGCGACGAGTGCTCGGCTGAGCGAGTGACGTAAGCTTTCACTGCCTCGGCCGAGTAATATTTTATTGTCACGGCCGAGTACTCGGTACGTGTGATCTAGGCATTATCAATTAACTGAAATTATATGCTGTATATTTTTTTCATAAGCTGGTGACTGTTAGAACCTAAATACCTACCTACTAAAATTATTCAAAAAGGGATATCTTTTTCTTATCCATGCTCTTTGATGTGTAAAATATTTCCTCTCGTTTTCTGTCAATTAGTGGGATTAATTTCGTGATAGCGGGACGGAAGTGTGTAGTAGGAAGTTAACGATGGTACCAACCTCAGAAAAATGAAGTAAATAGAATCATTCCAAATTAAAATGTTGCTTATAACCAAGTTGAGATGTCAGATGTTAACGCATCATATTCGAAACGCTATTTATTTTCATGTGAGTAAGATGTTGAGATTATTAAAACTATTTCTAGACACCGAAAATTTTAATTAACTAGAAAAAAAATGTAGCGATCACAAAATAAAGTGTCTCAATTGACTCCAGTCAATACAAACAATTTTTTTTTAAATTATAAATCATGCATCTGCGTCACATCTTTATTAAAATCTATCAAAGATCGTTATCCGATACTCACATAAATGTCAATACATTCGACCCACATCAGAATAAAACAAAAAAAAACTTTAGAATTGTAAAATAGCATTACTTTGTGTGTCAACACTCATTATACTAACAAAATAGTATAATATGGTCACGGTAAATTTAGTATAAGTTATTCAAATTCTATTCTATTATTATTATTCTATCCACATTAAAAATTAAACATGCATGATAATGTCGAAAATGTCAAAGTCTGTTTTATAACTCTATTATAATAAAACATAAGTATCAGAATAATATCCAAAGTGCTTAAACAGAAAGGGCAAAAGTGGCACTAAATTATTAACTTAAATAACCTCAAATTCACTTCGGTACCCATTAGGTATTATAATGACATGGGTAGAACAAGTAATGTTACTTAGATAAAAATCTTTAAATCAAGTTTATATGCTTTTGGTCTATCTCGCTTCTTTACGAGATACGGTTTCAGCCGGATCGGGAGGTGCTCGAAATTTGAACAGCACTATTTCACTCGAAAAACAACTAAGAAAGTGACATAATAAGTAAGAAACGTGTTAAAAATCATCTCCAAGAAAATAGTCGTTGCTTTTTCGAAATTCTTCTCTCTATCTACCAAGACGCACTTCTTTATCCAGTCCTTTGTTCTTTCCTTCTACCTAATTCGTAAGTATCATATTATTAAACTTTACCACGACTAGAAAATTCGTATCTATACGTGACAAAAAGGTTATAAAGAAAACATAAATAATGATTACTTACCAACAAAGAGTTAGGCATAGACTAAAAAAGCATAGACTTTTAATTAAAGCCATAAAAAACAACTAGAAAGCGCTTTCGTAAAGTTATTTCACTTACCAGAGCTAGGCCTGTCGCTATATCTCGTGCAATACACCCAAGCCGGCCATAAAGATGGGTTTCCACTCTGACTGTTTGTATCTGTGCTCCCACAAGTCGATAGCGCTCCACTCGAAGTCGAAGACACCATGGAACTCGCTGAATCTGGCCTCTTCTGCGCCTCAACCACCTTAGGAGCCTCTCTTGTCTCCCCAATCTGAGAGACTGTTTGTCTTAAACCACCGAGCGGCGGTAACGCGTTAAAATCGTGACTGTCTTTTGTCTTCAAATACTCGTATTTTTGGTGCTCGTTTTGCTTCGAAAGGTCATATGGTTTGTACAAAATGCTGTGATTAGGTCCTGCCGATTTCGGTCCTTCAATTTTGTTGGTCTTTCGCAACGCATTCAACCCAAATTCTGGATGGAGTATGTTGCTGATCGAGAATGCTATGGGCGCCGACGGCGGCTTGTCAAATCGCTCACAGATTTGAGGCTTGACATCTGGTGTTTCGGGTCTATAGTAGTTCTGGTAGTCTTCAACAGGACTTGGTGGAGGAGAATTGGGTTGGACTTTTATGTTCCGTTCGTACCTTGAGTCGATGGTTGTGCAAGTATATTGGCTCTGCTGGTGGTAATTCTGGCTCATTTCGTGTGGCGGTGGTACTCTACCGGAAACGGGTCCTGGACTGGTCGCCTGGTTTGGACTGCAACGGTCTTCAAACGCCATTTCGAAAAACGTCTCTCTTCAAATGAATCTTTTAATAGTCCGTGTCCACACAACACTATAGTTCTCAAACGCATAAAATTTTAATAGTCTGTCACACACTATAAATATTTATTGAAATTGATAAGAGTTATCATAATTTCTTAATTGATAACTGTCGGTTTTTTTCACGACTGAGTTGTCAGATTGAAACGTCAGTTTTGACGGCTGACGTGAGACTGCGGCGACGGCGGCCGACTGACTGCGCGATGGAGATAGAGACGGGGCACGCCCATGAACAAACAAGCTTTTTTCCCTTCCCTATCAGTTTTGTGGGCGTTGAAGGACCACACGCGGCGTTGGACAGAAATACACCGTCTCTTTTTGACTTGTGACGTTCTGAATGTGTAGAACGAGACAGCTGTACGTCGATAGATTTAACCTGATTGTGTGTTTAGTGGGCCGTGTAGAGATTTGTAATGCAGCTGTGAATTGCTATGGCTCTTTTGCGAGCCGTAATGTATCAATAATACTGTTCGCGTTTACAGAATTTCAATTAAAGTTTGACAGAATTATTATATTGATAGACAGGCCGCCATTTTGATGAATTATTGATCAAAACAGGTTTTTTTATGAATTATATCATAATAAGTGGTAATTAAGATATGTAATAGATATCATAGTGTTGAAAATGGCACGGGTTTTTGTTCGGTTATGGACTTATGGATTTATTATTGATCAGAATTGATAAGTTTTATGATGTATTAATTTATTTTTTAATGTATCTGTCCTTTGTCTGCCTGTGTATTTATTTACCTTTCAATAAAAATAGAACATCTTAGATAGTATCCTGTATCATATACATTAGTACATGACTGTTCATAGATGTACTTACATATTTCTAAGACTAGAAAGTTCCTAGTTTAGACAAACAAGTCCTGAAGACAGCTTTTGAATGAACTTACAAGAATAGATTAGATCGAAAACGATTAAAATTATCTAAATACTTATGGGACGGGCTATCGACAACTATTTTAAAAATCTAGTTTTAAATGTCTTTCCTACTAGCATGTCTATATCCCAGTAAAAAGAAATTTTTCCTCATAAGTCCCTATCGTATTAAGTACTAATCTATAATCAATTATTTAATTAAATGAGACATAAGTAATTCCACTTATGTGAGTTGTACGAAGTTAATCTTTACTCATCAATATATGTATCAAATCGCAAAGCTTGCGCCGGCTAGTTTTTTTTTTAACTCTTGACTTTTTTACAAATCCCATTTTGAGATAATAATATTTTGATCCCCTTTGATAGTCTGTTTTTTTATCAATATTAATTTGTGATATTTATGTAGGTACATTACCTACATAAATTTCAATCTGCTAGAGATGAAGTTATAGATGTAGTTTACGAAAAATTTAATAATTATGTTGGTATAGCAGAAAATAACTAGATTTTTTTTATCACATAGGTACAGACAGCGTCATAGATAAGTATCCCCCTTGCATTATAATACCCAGCTTCAAATCCCTTTAAATGACCGTCGCGGTGAATGTAGAAGTTTTGACTTTAGAAAATAGATTATATTTGTATAAATTTATGTAAGCCTAAAAATAATTTTGAGTATTACAATTTTTTGTAAGGATTTATAGCTGGGCGTCTTGTGCAAGGGGGATACTTATCTCTGACGCTGTCTGTACATTCGAAAGAACTAGTGACACAAAAAAAAAAAGAACAAGCAGAAATAACTATTTGATATAAAACTATGCATAATTCAGATTGATGCTGTCATTTAGTTTTGGCGACATCTAAATTGCCACCAAATATATGTAATTATTTATAAGATATTCAAAAACAACAAACAGTATTTAAATTTGTTCTGCTTAATGCATAATTCAAAACCAAAGTGCGGTTTTAAAACCAAAGTCACTTTTAAAAGTGACACATTTCATATTGTGACCTCAACCTTGCTACTTAGCGTCGGCATATCCTCGGAATGTCAAACAAACGTCAATCTACCAGTGTTTGTAGTGTAAGTAAAGAAGGTAGGTAATATTAATGATAGAAGTCAAATCTTACCTGTCAATGATAATACCTGAAATGGGCTTCAATAAAACTCTAATATCTATTTGGTTTTCAATGAATAGGTATTATATAAATTTAGAAATCTAACCTACCTATTTGATATAAGGATAAGTTTGTACCTATCGTACTTTCGACTCTTTTAAACCCTACATTCACATTAAATAATGATTGTAAATTTATGTATACTTATGAATTTCTGCGTTTATTTTGAATTGGTATGAGTAGATATGTTTTGTGGACAAACCAACTTTACTTTCTCTATGTTTATTATTTATTTATATAAATTAACACAATAATATTATTGGTTATAGGACGGGCTTAATGCCTTAAGGCATTCTATGCCAGCCAACCCTACAAGGGTGGAAAATTAGATTAGCGTAATAGCGTTATAAGAACTCTATGTATTTATTTATCTTTTTTATTTATCTACAAAAAAATACTAATATTCTTAAGTATTATCAGCTATCCGGTTCCGCAATTTAAGCTACAGCTTTAAGAAAACATTATTTAATATTATTTCGGACTTTCATCACCATAATTGTATTAAAAACAACTGTAAATATTTTGTGGCCGACGGTACTGCAGCAAGTGGGAGTTGTAACACTTTGACACTTGCACTTATGGTTATTAGCCATTGAATTGTTTTGTGTCAAACGCCGTCGTTGTCTTTAAAAAAAGGTGAAAAGATTTCACCAAATCATTCTCCAACAATAATCTGAATGGAAATTATGCCAATCGCACTGATATTTTAATATTACGTTTATATTAAGTCACTTTCTTGTCTGTCTGTCGTTTCGAGTGAATCTTGCAACTCAAATTTTGAACACTTTCGGCTGAAACCTTCAGGATAGCTCACATCTTGATGACAATGCATTCTAATACCACAAAAATATCTTAATCTTGTAAGAAGCGAGATACAGCATAAGTATAAAACGTTGTTTTAGATTTTTAATTTTCATTTGATTAATACAGGTATGTGGGTAATACACGTAGTTATTTATTAAAATGCTTTATTTTTCATATTAAATTATACAAATATTACATAAGTATTTCAAAATGCTGATCAAAACACAGTTAAAGGCAGGCAGAATAAGACTTTTTTATGTTTTATGGTAAGACATAATAAACTCAGTTATGGTGTTTTTATTAGGTAACTACCTACTGTTGTTGTCTGTTAGAAATATCTTGGAACATAATTTGTTCAAGTTCTAAAATCAATCTTAAAAAACCTATAGGTAATACATAATTTGCAAACTAATTCAGATTTTATTATAAGATTCTATTTACTAATTTAATTTTGCCCAGGTAGTTTTAGTTGTGTAAATAAATGATATTTCTCGCTTCAAAAAGAATACCTAATATTTTTTATTCAAAAGTACCAGTTTCTGAGTGTTACTAAATAATGTGGAAAAGGTGTCGAATGCGCATTCATTACCGCGACGACGCGACGCGGCGCCATAGACAAGACAATGGCAGAAAGAGTACCAACATGGCGGCGACGTGACGGTTCCCGCCTAAACGCCTGTCACCTGTCAATCTAACATTGTGTTTTGTTTATTTATTTAAATTTTCTGTTGGTTTTGATATTATTATCTCGTAGTTGGTATGTACCATAGATGAATAACGATGTTCATATAAAACACCTAGATGGACAGTATCAAACCTAAATGAGGATAAGACAGGACCATAAAATTTCAGACACCTTGTCAATCAATATGAAATATCTCCATTTTCAAATGATGTTTGTCACTTTTTACGATGTAATTTTATTAACAATGAAGAAGTCTAGTAGTTTTAACATATAATATTTATCTAGCCCTGTTACTAATTCTCTTTTTTGAAAATTAGCATCGGACCAAAATGTACTAGTAGTTAGCCAATTTGTCTCCTTTTTTTTTTGTCGAATTTTCATTGTAGGTACATTGTTATTCTATAATTTAATACTTCTGTGTTCTGTGTATTAATTATTTATCATCAAAAACAAACGCATTTATAATATTAGTGGAAATAATATTCATAAATTCTTCATTGTAACTCCTGTGGTTGAAATAAATTACCAGCATCATTGTGAACCCGCGACCAAACCGCTACACCGCAACAGCCGCAAACCCATTTTCTGTTTCATAAAATAAATGAAAGGTGTTCAGTAGCGATACCGCGCACTTGAGCTGGCGCAGTTAAGGGGACACTATTTTAAAGATAGATGAACACTTTATTGTACGTACACCAACAAGAACAAAACAGAGTAAAACAATAGAACAAGAATACAAAGGCCTACCGAAAAACTCCAAGGCGCCCAATTTACTACACAGATTAAATACAGGTACAAATATATCAAATATATCAGGTTCTTTTTACTTTACTTTTTATGTCTACTTTAAGTATAGTTTTAATTTTTACATTAGTGTCCGTTTTTGCCAACTCACTTAACTATTAGTACACCCCAACCAAGCTTTCTTTTTTTTTGTTTATTCGCTTTCCATCCAATGGTTGTCTGAAAGAAATCGCTTCCTAGCGATAAGACCACCCATTGTACTTTTTATTTTTTTGTTAAGATATAATCATAAGTTCTGGTGTACAATAAAGTATTTCTATCTATCTATCTAAATAAATAAACTTATTATTACATTCACAGATAACCTAATATAACGCCAATTTTAATAATAAATAGATAAGATAACGCAAGCCTATAAATAGTAAATAAATGGCGTTGTGTTAAATGTCCAAAATATTTATTTATTTATTTTATTATAGTCAATAAAATATGTAGAAAAACGTTATGTAAAAATTATGTATTATTATTTTCAAAACGTTGTACATACGTCATAAGCTGTTAAATTCTCTGTTACGGCTTCCACACGAACATGTTTGTCAAAAAGTTCGGTGCTAGGACTACTGATACGGCTACTCCTGATACGAGATCTGATGTTCACTGAATTTACTGTATTTATAAATAAATAAACGTAAACATATGTTTAAAATAGCCGCCACTTAACGCGTAGATCGTAAACGCGGACCACACACGTTGACGTGGAAATAGTTCTTCCGCTGCACGCGCATGTAGCTACGATATAGTACAACTTAACACTGTGGGTAATGCAATTTGTTATGTTTTAGTGTGATGGTGTGATGATCAGTCATCATCACACTAGAATTCTTAGGTCAATGTCAAAGGCACAGGAAGGGAAAAACAGTTTTGCCCTATTTTCTTGGCTTACGTTAACATAATATGTCACACCATCACACTAAAACATTCATAGGTCTATATCTTAAGGCACAGGAAGGGAAAAACAGTTTTGTCCTATTTCCTTGGCTTACGTTAAGATAATATGTCATACCATCACACTAAAACTTTCATAGGTCAATGTCTTAAGGCACAGGAAGGGAAAAACAGTTTTGCCCTATTTCCTTGGCTTACGTTTAACATAATATGTAACACCATCACACTAAAACATTCATAGGTCTATATCTTAAGGCACAGGAAGGGAAAAACAGTTTTGCCCTATTTCCTTCGCTTATTGTCGCTTTATGTTATAATGTTATATGTACCTGCTTACATGTGTAGCTATACCTTTTTAGAGGAGCCAATAAACAAATTTCTTTTCTTTTCTTTTCTTTTCTTTCTTTTCTTATGCTTATGTAGCTATAGGTTGAATAAGTTTTTAAGCTCAAATTAAGACATACTTTCATAAGCCTATTGTGTCGCTGTGCCCTAAAAGGGCTCACGTAATTAACTTTATGAAACTAGTTAAGACTTTTGTATATGATTGGGAAATAAATAAAATAAAGAAGCAAAATACGCAATTTTGTTTACTTCTACGAAATATTTTTTTCAGTTATTTTGATATAAAAACTAAACTAATCAACCGATATTGATGAAATTTCTATGAAACCAATGTAAAAGCATATCCACTCAAAAAAAAAATCGGTTTATAAACAAAAAAGTTCAGAGGTCACAAACATCATACAAAAAAAATGAATTCAATATAAAACAAAGTCTTTTGAGCAGCATTTCTAATAGCGCAAGTCTTAAAACTTAAGGGGAATCCTCAAATCCGAATTACATTTACAAAATGTTTCGGACAAATACTTTAAAAGTACGCCGTATTATAGTAATATCTTCACACTATTCGTTACGTCCATGTTTTTAGATTTCGTCATCAAAAAAAGTGTAAGATTTCCTACTTTAATTTAGATTTTATACGTGTTTTAAAATTAACCCTACAAACTTAAAAACACGTATAAAATCTAAATTAAAGTCTAAAACCTTTCACTTTTTTTGTTGACGAAATCAAAAAACATGAATGAAACGAATAGTGTGAAGAAATTACTATATACGGCGTACTTTTTGAGTATTTGTCCGAAACATTTTGTATGGAATTCGGATTTGAGGATTCCCCTTAGTCTTTAAAACATTTACGATGCACAAAGCTACTACCATTTAATTAACGTTGTAGTTTCCGTCAAAGCCTTTATTTACATAAACGTTTGAACCTAAAGTACTAATAACACTTAATAATACCTAGATACTCATAGACAACATGGAGAAGTCATCAGTTCGTAATGACGTTTTGAAAAAAATTATAATAGCGATTCTCCGAGCTGAAACTTCAGACTTACCAGATAACACCCTCAAACCTTCTAAACGAAACCTTTCGAGTTAGTGTAGTGCAGTGTACTTTAATAAATAGTGTAGTCTAGCGACAGTGACAGTGTTACTTATAAAGAACACATTAACGATGTGTCTTCCCCTTAATTAGAGACTGTAAGAAATGTGCTATTGGACACTTTCTTGATATTTCAATTTATAAAACTAAGTTAGAGTAGAATTACTCATTGGCCTACTTTGGCTAGATTGTAATAGTGTTAGAGTAGGTACATTAAAAAGTAATTAATGTGCACTAAAAAAAAAAAAACCTACTAAACAACGCACAGCAAGGGGAAATAGATTGTAGACGCTCTTTTCTTGCACATTATACAATTTTAACAGTTTTGAACCTTTTTCACAAATATTATGAAAATTACGACAAGAGGAGATGTGAAGTTCTTTCTTCCAAGATTCAGACAAACAACAATATGGCGCGACAGGAAGTTGTAAACTTTTTTATTTTTAATTAGATGACCGGAAGCTATGAATTTTGACATTGACATTGACATAACTTTTTTTAATAAACTGAAAACCCTTTTGTGACAGCTTCGATACGAATACACTTGTCAAAAGTTTGGTGATAGGCCACAGCTTTGTTTGAGTTGCAAATTAAACAAATAACTTTATTAATACGCGCTTAAATTCTTGACGAATATATGTACTCTCAAAAATTCATGAATCTATGTCCAGTGGTTTCTTCTGTGTGATGTATGTCAGTTAGTCAATCAGGCAGTTGGGAAGCGTCCCGTGAAGAAATCGTCTAGATAGTCCAACACAGTGTTAGATATTCTACCGCAAAGCAGTAATGTGTAAGCATTACTGTGTTCCGGTTTGAAAGGCACTGTAGTTAGTAAAATTACTGGGCTTTCGAGACTTATCAAAATGGATAAACATTCTCAATGTGGACGAGCGTTTTAGCAGTGTTGCACCGACCTATGTGTATTGAAGTCCTGTGTGATTGGTTCTCTATTCTATGCCCTAGACTAATTCTAGACCACAGAAGTATTAAAGTATAGAACCACAATGTAGTACATTGAAAATGCTCCAAACAAAAGGTATCTGAATTGCCTAACTTCTAGTATATTTTGGTCCGACGCTAAATTTCGAAAAAGAGAAGTACCAGGGCTAGATAAATATTATATTTTAAAACTACTAAATGAAAATTTTCCGTCATGTATTCCGCATCCATTTTGATTTGATACTGTCTATTATGATGTTCTATAGGAACACCGTTATTCATCTATGTTCAAGATTCATTGTAAAGCACTAATTATGTTAATGGCTAATAATAACTAAAGGTTTGCATGTCTATATTGTGATTGTAGTAATTGACCTCTTTGTGTCCCGCGAACCGGCGCCATTTTGCTTGTCAGCGTGACAGCTGTCAGATTTCCCGCGCTTGTTACCTTCAAGTTGCTTTCATTGTGGCTTCCGTTTTTAAATTTGACAGTTTTAAATTTTCGCAGTGTTTTCATGCCAAGTTCGCGCATTTAATTATATTTTTCATATTTATTATAGTGGAGCGTACGTAATAGGTATTTGTGTTATGTTTGAACCAGAGGCTCGATCAAAAAAATAATAGATAAAAAATGATTTCATTTAAAATTAGGTACGTATTATAATAGAATAAACAATGTAAAAAAAATATACGAGGAAACATTTAAATAAAACAAGTACTATATTGAGTAAGTATTTAAATAAAGATTATAATATAATATAAATATAAAATATAATTTAAAGACGATAATTTAACATTAATAACAATGAAAAAGCCTAGTAATTCTTAACTATAATATACTATAATAGCTAGGTACTAGCAGTATATTTTTTTTCTATGTCAAAATTTAGCATCGAACCAAAATGTACTATAAGTCTTATGTGTAGTAGAATCTATATTTTGATCTCTATTTTTAGGCGCGATTTTAATATCCTACATTGTGATTCTATACTTGAATACATCTATGGGGCTAGGCAAGAAGAATTAAAATTCTTCTTCTTCTTACTGTGTCACCATTTCTTTCAAACCAGTGTGGTGAAAAGATTTCAAGTGCGCCTTGAAAAGGCTCCTTTCGTGTGAGTTATAATTAATTTGTATGTTTTTTTTTCAAACGCCATTCAAACTGTTGACTTTTCAGTGACGGTACCTATGATACGAACTCAATAGTCAGATCTTTCCGTGATCAGTCTTCACTACTCCATTTTTACCCGACAACGACACACTCAAAGGAGGGTAATGATATAGCTATCTTTAGTAAACAAGGTGCGTGTGGGTTCATAAATAAACAGGGTACATTAGTCTACAAAGGGCGAAAGCGCGCCGAGGGCGGGGCGCTATTGTCGACGCACCTGGCTTCTCTCAGGGTAGTAGGGTGACCATGAGGAACTAATATAATAATTAAATATTATTAGGTATATAATAGATAATAATTATTTATTAATTATTACAACACCTGCTCGACAATGTCCAATTACATAATATCATGATATCTCAAGGTATAATAGCAAAGCATTACCTCTAAGGGTAAAGTTGTATGAAACTTCCAATGTATCTCAATATAATATAATACACGGTCAAATTTTAATCACCATAAAAAAAATACGCATAGTCAGTTGCCGTTACTAAACACATATACGCCAAAAAAACTTGAAAAAATTAAGTCGTATTTTTGTCAATATAAATTTGATTAAAATTGGATAACTGTTACCGTTACTCGTTTTTCTATGGATTTGCGTCAGGTGGTACCTTTAATTGATAATAATGTAAGTTTTATTCATCGTTTGGCAAACCCGGGCACCTAGCTCGAGCCAGCTCGCAAAACCTCGGCTCGGGCGCCGCACTCGCTCCGCTGTCACTCTACCATTTTGTAGAAATCCAAAATTCTGACTGCAGAGATACAACGTAGTACCCCGTCTGCATTGCCCATTTCATTTTTTATGGTAATTAAAAATTTATGGTGTATAAATATAATCTCAAGGTAGTATTGTGATTTGAATTTGGAACGTCAAATTCGTGTGGAAACTCGTGGAAAACTCTTAAAAGAGCGCCCATAAGGCATTGTAAAAAGGTTTGTTAAAAAATCGAACTGGCCACCATAAGCAGAACTCATAAAAAAAAGAAAAAAGGCGCGACTTCAAAGTGAAACATAAGACGGTGTTCGCTGCTGGAGCCATGGCTTTTGTTGCCCGGCAGAAGGTGTGAAAAGTAGAGTATGCTCCTCTGCGATAAAGCCTGTCTTCGTCTTAAGTAGCTTAAACCCCTCGCGTCACTCAGGACTCTAGCAATTAGCGTATAACTGAGTCCCTCGTTAGCTCAGGATTCAATATGCCACCCGCAACATAAGACGCTGCTTAATCCCCATAGTGCATAATCTTCTATTACTCACATATACCTTTTTTTTTTTATTACACATACTATGCGACTGATGTAACGCTCACTCATTTTTACTGAGTACTCTGTTGTTTTAATTTTTTTTGCAATATGTAATTTATTATTTAGCTAGTTGTAAAATAAAAGGTAAACATAACCTAGTGATTAATATATTATTGTCACCCTACTCCGACCCAAAATGGCGGAATAATATTCTATAACGCATCGAACATTTTTCTTAATCTATTTTCGGGGGTGTGTTTCGAATAATGGTTTTCGGTTGGATTTCTGTCTATCAACATTATCATCACCAGCTTAGCTCTACACTAAGCCCGATTCTAGGATCTTCTCAGCACTTTGCTTCTTTGCTTCAGTTATTATATAAAAATATAATAAAAAATAAAGTAATAAATAATAATGGTGTCCAGAATTAAAATTAATATATTTCTCTCGGAATATTAAATTATAAGTAGCTAAAACTTATATAAATCGTTTGCTCGCTCGTGACTACGTCTAATAAATAGATTAACGCCGGCTGCATGCATGAAAACGTTTACATCATTGTCCGGTAACGCTGTCATTGTCCGGTAACGCCCATTGTCCCGTTACGCTGGTAGTCACGTTAAACTATCGTCCGTAAACCAACTTTACAGACAACCAATTTTTTTATGTCAAAACTGTAACATAGGTAACTGAAATGAAAAACTGAAAATTAGACAATTAGGCACAACTTTTCTTCTTCTTATCGTGTCACTAGTTTTTTCGAACAAGTGTGGTGAAAATATTTCAAGTGCGTCTCGAAGAGGCTCCTTTCGCGCACTCAACACATGTTTTTGAACTTTTTAGGTTCTATGACATGCCGGTTTCCTAACGTTGTTTTCCTTCACCGTTAAGCACGTGTTTTAGCACACATAGATTTGTCTGAACAGAAAAATCCATTGGGGTACGACCGGGTTCGAACTCACGACCATCGGATCGAAAGACGAGATACCTCCCTATTTTTAGGTATATACTATAACTTATAAAAAGTTATGGCTTAAAAAAAAAACATAAAAAATGTTTTATTTAAAAACAAATAAACCGTAAATAGCTTAATAAAACTTAAACTATCACTTAAAATAAATTGATAAACCGATAAACCAATCAATTGGTTTATTAATAACCCAATTGTTGATATTTGATTATCCAATCATAAACTTTCATTATTTGCAAAATCGAAAAACAAACCTAACTATCATTAAAATAAATTGGCTATTATTCGATTAACCAATTATTATTTTATTAACTGGAAAACCAACAAAACGAAAATAATTGCCGAAGAAAATTGAATTTCTTTATTTCTTACACAGCTCTAATGTCTTTCGTAGTTAGAAATTCTAAGAAAATACCTTAGATTTATTTTTATAGATTTTTTTGTATAGAAATAATCAAGTTTTTACAAAAACATAGGTACCTACTTTAAGCTACTTCAATCGGACTGTTCTAGTGAACCACTGAATAGTCACGTGGAAGCTAAATACGCAATTTCGTTTATTTAGACGACGTAATTTTTTTAGTTATATTGATTTAAAAACTAAATATACTGAATCGATTTTGATAAAATTTATATGGGACCAATCCGAAAGTATACAGGTTGTGTCGTAATGAGTGGATAATCCTTCAGGTGCGGGTGGAGGACTTCAGGACTGATCAGAAAATTAAAATATGTACCCAGTAAAAATCCCGCGGATTTCGAGTTACTGGACGTTTTCAAACCTTCCTTTTTTACCTTTGTCCATTGTTTTTGCTGCCGAGACCACAAATCTAGGAATTTACTTATTTTTTTTTGCTAGAGCATTCCTGGATAACTGTGCTATCGAATGGTATTTCCTGTTTTTGTGCCATAGGTACAGTTTTTTTGGTACAGCACTATTTATCATAGAAACTGTGTTTTGCTTAGTTTTTCCAAAATTTTCATCTCCTGTGGTGTAAAAAATTTATGGTGACCTAGGTGACCAACTTGTGAAAAACTTGCCTACTTCATTGGCATTCCGAAATAGTATAGCACTTGGTGTTTCCACCTACCAATTCCACGAAGATTCCTGTTAAAAACTGGAAAAGGTCGTTTTTTCGTATAAAAAGTTCGGTAAAAATTTACTTGGTAAGATAAGATAATTTATTTATTTCCTCGTAATTACAACCACTTCTTATGGAGTAACACTTATATACTATGACAGAAAATACAGTAAGATAGTAGTAGTAAGTAAGTAGGTATACAAGAAGGTAACTAGCGTCAGACTCGCTGCGAGTTTTTAGCGAAACATTAATCAATATGTGTAGAAGATTCAAGTCTTCAACTAGAATTACAATGGTGTACCTAATAATAATATAGGTACATAGGTTAAATAATTTGCTGTAACATAATAAATATTGCTTGGGTAACTGTCGCTTAAAATTATAAGTAGGTAGGCTGATAAATATTTAAACTTGTGAATACGGACTTGATAACAACAGTGCGGTGCGGTGGTCTAACAATAAGGTGTACCCTACCCGCCGAACTAGTTGAACACTGTGTCTCGGCAGATAGTGTTATCCTATGTTGGTGAATTAGAGTTTTGTGAACAGAATTCATGTTCTAACAAACTAATTTATTAAAACAAGAAAATTAAATAAATAAGATACCTAAGATACATTTATTGCATGAGTTTTATGAGTGTTTAAAACATTTAAAAAAAATTCAACCGAATCGTGCACTTCCACTCTTTTTAAGTCGGTTGGATTCGTCTCAATAACCTGAGTGTCGTTAGATGGGTTTTTAAAAGAGAAAAAAAGAAAAAAGCGGATTTTTGGCGCTAAATGGTAAGTCGTTAATAAATTTTGGTTTTCCAAACCTATCGAGTGGAGTATCAAAATGAAGGAAATTAAAATGATATTACAAAAATATTTATACCTAAGTCTCATTAATATGTTTATTTTCATAAGTTTGTCATAAAATCAAAAATAAAGTCACAGTAATCCAATATGGCGATTATATTGTGGCAGTCGGGTTTTCGGTTTTAATAAACATTAAGCTTGTGTCCCTATGTGATAAGGTGAGTGCGATAAATGCCCGTTACAATCTAATGGCTATGTATGATAATCGCGAAAGTCTACGAAAAACTACTTCTTAACTACCCTAATTTATTTATTTACCCTCTAATATCCCTAATTCTTCCACTGACATTTATCACCATAGATTATAAACTAAAGCAGAAGCTGAGTGATAAAATCGCCATTTTCCAAATGGCATCGAAATGAACCTTTTTAGGAGCATTAAGTATGTGCCGACCAAAACACTGATAATTAAAAAAAAACATCATGGCGGCTCTCAAACGGCCTTCGGGGTCGAATATAAAAAAATAAAATAGTGATTAAGGGTGAGATTAACTTACGGTGTTGTGTGTTCCGTATAGTGTTTCCATAATTATTTTATATTTATCCTATATAAATATGTTAATAGCAATATTCTTTCAGTTATCTAGTCTCCATAGTAGATACAAGATTTGCTTTATTTTCTATATTATAAATTAACATCTAAAAAAATAACATGCTTTTATAAAACTATCCTAATTTAGGTATATCAAAAACTTAAACCAATACAGAACATTTTGCAATCAGAGTTCAAGATGAAAGTTTTTGAGAATGAATGGGAAGATAAATATGTGTTTTTTACTCTATCACGCTAAAACTACAGAACCGATTTGTTGGAAAAAGGGATAGAATAACCAAAATAGCGTAGCTAGCACAAGGAGTAGCTTCTCGTTCAAAAATATTTCACGGATCCCTAAAACCGATTCCAAATTCAAATCCGCCGCGGCGGGAGATGAAAAACCGAGACTAATTTCATGCGTTCGCGCCGAGTCAAAATGACCCTAGTTAGAGAGAAACAACCCTACACGAATGAAAGAGATGGACTCGTAATAAATGTATTAATCGGCTCATAATTTTTCGGGAACATTTTGTTAATGTATTTTAATGGAGGGGCTTCATTTCTAAGAAGAATTTTGTTAAATATGTCAGCTGTTTGTTGTAATTCTAGGAGTTTATGAATGTATTATTTTTTGATAATACTAACTGTGTGCTTCTTATATAATAAAACAATCTAGGTATAATAATAAAATAAAAAACACATTTCTCACAACACTTTTAAAAAAAAGTTTTGTGTTTTAGACCACACGACAGAAGTGAAATCTTCTTCAAAAGCGAAGTTAATTGTAAAAAATACAATTATGTTTCACAGTTTCACAGTGAGTACATTGATATGACAGAAGAAAGGATGCTAACTCAAATATACATTTTAGACACGGTCATAATATCAACAATAGACGTACTTTATTTTGTAGTATAATAATGTGACGCTACCAGTATTTGATGTCGTTCAGGCAAAAGGAAAGATGAGTTTTGGCGGGAACATGAAAAATGGCGCATTGGCGGCATTAAATTAATCGACAAAACTTGTATAACTTTGAGTGTTTAAGTGTAAAAACGGTGGTTTTTTTATCCATTAAGTGCTCGTGAACGTGTATGAGTGTTGGTGAATAGTGTAATGCTGTAAAACGTGACTTTTCGTGTTGCCTCCAAAACTCCATAGAAGCCTCTAGTAAAGTCGCAACCAACACTACTTTACAGAGGCATGACTTGACTTATCGACTCTGACTTATGGACAAAATAATCTCTCCAATTACTTGACACTGGCTATATACCTTTGATGTGAAGCCAAAACCGAAGAACTTAGGTTCTTCGAAAGAAAAAAAAAAAAAAAAAAGGAAAGATAGTAGACACAACACCATTAATACCTTTAAGGCTAAAGTCAAAGAGTTCTATCTAAGACAAACATCATCGACTAGTAAGTAATATTTCAGGTCATATACTTCTCACATTCATCAAGCATTATCAATACCTACGTACATATATTTATATTTAATATGTATTAGTTTATTATAGGTTATTTATGTATTAGGATTTTATAAAACATAGTATTCTTTATTTATTTGGAAACAGTTGTACGCCCTGCCCCGCTACTTATATTTAAATCATCTCCAATGCCTGTTGGTTGCCTGGAAGAAATCGCTTTCAGCGATAAGGCCGCCAATTGTACCACTCATTAGTTTTAAATCTTGTATTTGTTATTTTCCATGTGTACAATAAAGAATTATCTATCTACCATCTTCACTTAGTAGTAATATTATACCAGCCGACTTTACCCGAAGTATTGCGAGCGTCTAAAAAGTTTTTATTTCAAAAATACAAATCAATGCTTGTAAAGTAACCTTCATTTCCAAAATTACATACTTCAATGTGTAAAAACACACCCGTTGAAATGATTTCTCTCGCCCATAAGTACCTGCCTCTTAAAAAATACTCTTCCTGTCTCTACCGGGCCTTAAGACTCTAACGACCATCAAAATTAAGTTTTTAAGCACCGGCCTTTTTGAAGAAGTAATTCCCGAACGAAACAAAATGGCCGCCCGAAAATATAGTTTTTTGTTGGCGCGTAATTATGGAGGCGGACTGTCTATGGTGATTTAGGTTCTTTAATGGGTAGATTTGTGGGAAAGGTGAATAAAAAAATACAATTATTTTGTTGGCCATGGTATTCTTATTTCAAAATCGATCTACGGAAGCAAGATTATTTAAGGATTCTGTCAAAATATAATTTACTTGGATAACTATAAAGTCATTAAAAAAAAAAGCCGTGTTGGCCGAGGTGCCTCGACTTTCGATCCGAAGGTCGTGAGTTCGAACCCGGTCGTAAACCAATGGATTTTTCATCAAAGTGTGCATTAAAACACGTGCTTAACTGTGAAGAAAAACATCGTAAGGAAACCGGCATGTAATAGAACCTAAAAAGTTCGAAAACATGAGTCAAGTGCACGAAAGGAGCTTCTTCGAGGCGCACTTGAAATCCTTTCACCACACTGGCTCGAAAGAACTAGTGACACGATAAGAAGATCAACATTTTGATTGGAAAATAGCTTGTTTTAATTTATTTTTTAGCACAAAATATTCTTGGATGAAAAAGTATCAATTTATTGAAGATTAGCGACACTTTGCTACGTAGCTACAGCGTAGCTCTACGCACGACTACGCCGTAGCGTCTCTACGAAACATCATAAAAGTAATAAAAATGACAAATACTCATTTCTACGATTATTGAAACCTAATATTGATTGGTTAATTCACTTAGATCCTAAATCTTATATTGCAAAACAATAATTTTCATAATAAGCTACTCCTTCGAGACACTAAAGATTTCAACGCGTGACAAAGCATCGTTACTCAAATCTAAATTTAAAAATACAACCGCGATTCTTACTCACGTACAACCCAGCTTAAAACGTGTGTAATCACGACCAGGCTTCGATTAAAAAAAACGACTCTATGGCCACGCATAAATTAATAATGTCATCTCTGGATAAAACTCATTACTGAACCGACCAATTTCATAAGACCCCCTTCGCTCCTCTGTGTGTTTGAGAGAAAGACAACAGCGGGGAAAGGTCACGATTTGAAAAGACTTTAGTATGCTGGTTGAAAGGAAGATAGAAAGAGACAGGTATAGTTTTCTTTATTGCGTGTGAGTTGAACTGGTGGCACGTCATTGGCGGATAATTCCCGCGCTAAGGCGGCACCGGCTTGTTGCAATAAATTGAGTTGTTGACACATTAATAACCTAAAGTTATGTTTTAATTTTTTTTTTTACGCTCGCGAGGCAAGCGCGCGAAATTATAAGCCCTGAATATAATTATTATGAATTCTGTTATAATGAGCAGCGTGTGTGGTCCGCTGGTTGGTTTTATAATTAAACTGTTTTGGTTTTGCAACCATATTTTTATTCGGTTTACAACTTTGGCTCGGTTTGATAGCGTTTTATTATACGCACTGGCTTGAATAAACGTAGCGGTTTTTAATACTCCCCTTAGTGTATTCAACTGGGTTTTTATGTATTGTGAGGTTAACCACTAACCAATGTTACTCTTTGTAGTCTTGTATTAATACTCTGTAGTACTTGGTTTATGCTGTAATAAAAAAACGTGTATTTTAAGTACCAGCACATCCTAAATAATTTCTAAGATGCCAAATCCAGCCACTTCTTCTTATCGTGACACTAGTTCTTTCAAACCAGTGTGGTGAAAGGATTTCAAGTGCGTCTAGAAGAGGCTCCTCATGTTTTCTAAGAGCGGAACGGTATATTTTTTCAACAATTTCAAATAATTATATGTATTTTTTTAATCTAAACATAATAATTTAAGATTTTTTTTTTCTAAAAACGCTGCGTTTTTTTTTCTGTGTATAAAATGCGGGCAAATGTAAATTAATTACGTTTTCCGATTAGTTTTCTTATTTGTTTTTCCACATGGCCTGGTTTACGGGGAAAAGATTTATGGAGGCAACGTGGGAACATACAACAGAAGTTATCGCTTTTTTTCTTTATAGACTAGCATATGCTTGCGGCTTTGCAAATTAAATTGTTAAAATTTAGCAAGAGCAACTTCTCTTTCGGTAGATATTATACAACACAATTTTTTATTACGAAAAAAACTTAAATGAGCATTGCAGAAGGGGTGCTACGTTGTATCTGGGCAGTCAGAATTATGAATTTGACTTGACTAGGACGTTTGACATATGCCTGAATAATATTTTTTATAATTTTTACAATAATTCAATAAAATATGTATATTCAATAACTTGACCACGTTGCGATAATTTACTTGAAACTGGCTAAATACACTAATATTATGTGTGTAGCCAAACGCGAAGATTAACCGTTCTTCGTTAAAATAGAATTTTGATTTGATTTGATTTGATTTGATTTCTACAAAATGGCAGAGTGACAGCGGAGCGAGTGCGGCGCCCGAGCTTTTGCGAAATGGCTCGAGCTAGGTACCCGGGTTTGCCAAACGATGAATAAAACTCAAATTATTATCAATAAAAGGTACCGCCTGAAGCAAATCCATAGGAAAACGACTAACGGTAACAGTTATCCAATTTTGATCAAATTTATTTTGACAAAAATTTGACTTAATTTTTTCAAGTATTTTTGCCGTATCTGTGTTCAGTAACGGCAACTGACTATTCGTAATTTTTTTTCTTGTGATAAAAAAAATACCGTGTATGTTTTTCGTGTTCCTATGTTTGTCTTGATTTGTGGTGTGCTAATAACTGTGTAAATACTATCTATCCGTCTACCTTATCAAATCTTTGTAATTTTTTCCATAATTCTAAAAACCCTTGTTACAACAATGTTACTAAAAATGGCACGCGTATCGAAACACGGTAGTGCTCAACAACAACGAACAAAGAACTTATTCTCACCTGAAGAAAAAAGGTTTTACAAAAGAGGTTGGACGAATAGGCCGGATTCGCGACGCTGTAAACAAGCCATTGTCTATGCCCAGGTGACGTGCGGTGACAGTTCTGCGACCTGTCAAAACGAACGTCAATATTTTGGCGCGATTCGAGACGCAGTGGGTAAAATAGGGTTGGGGTTTAACCGTTTGTAATTTAAAATTTTTAAAACCTAGCTAATATTATTTTTGGATGATGAATAAAAACTTTTGTAATACTTGTAGAAACAAACAAGAAAATATTCAAGTCATTTGAACCGACTTTCAAATAGACGATAATTCTCAATGCGGTGGATTGTATTTTTTTTAAATCTTTGTGACCTCGTCTTTGTCATATATCGACCGATTTGAAATATTTTTTGAATAAAAAGACCAGGTCCCTTAGTTTAATGAGAATTGGTCAGTAGGTATTTTTGTTTTAAAATCAAAATAACTAATAAATTACGTCTTCCAAGTAAACGAAATGACGGATTTTGTAACTTTTTAGTGTTTACAGTCACCACTTCTAACTTGACAGTTTAATAGGAAGTTGGTCAGTTATTTGTTAAAAAGTTCTGTTTCGGTTTTGTCCCATCACTACGTACCTGCTTCATTACCTCAAACTCATTACATTACCACCAAACTAAACCTTCACCGTACAAAATAAAGCCGTTCCTTATTCAAAAGATTCCCTCCATTCGATACGGATGCCGAATAGGACACGCTCGGTCTAATGAATTCGATTTTCAAAACGACTGTGGTTGTTCTGTTCGAGTCAACAAACATACTTTTTTCCGGTTAAAATCAACAATGACAAGTAAAATTACTCAGTGTAACTCAAAATTGGCGGCAAAAAGCAAGTTTGTTGCATTTTGTGTTTGCGGAAAATTGATTAGCAGGTGTCGTGAATTTTACGAGCTAATAGGTTTTTTTACACGACACACTTAATCAATCTATGGTTTTTAATGAAGCGTAAATATAAGCAAGGTTTTGCCAACAATGAAAGTATGGAGCAAAATAAAAAGGCATTTTCTGTTTATATTTAATAAAAGGTTTTTACAAAATCATACAACAACTAGTTCTAGTGACCGTAGATTTCATACGTGTTTTTAAGTTAGTAGGGTTCATTTTAAAATGAGAAAAAATTACTATAATACGGCGTAATTTTTGAGTATTTGTCCGAAACATTTTGTATGGAATTCGGATTTGAAGTGGACGAGCGCAAAGCTGCACCAGCCTATATGAATCCAAGTCCCTAGCATTGTTCTGATCATGGGCAAGCGTGATCTCTAACCATTAGGAGAGCACTGTTTTGCATATGAAAAAAATACGTTGGAAGTTAAAAAACACTTATTATTATGTCAATAATCAATTCTGTATAGATTTACGTAAAATGATTGAACTTATAAAAAAATCGATGCATTTTTTTTTCGACGTGACTACGTCTAATAAATCGATGGACGCCGGCTGCATGCACGAACACGTTGATGTCATTGTCCGGTAACGCTGTCATTGTCCGATAACGCTCATTGCCCCGTTACGCTGGAAGTCACGTTAAACTATCGTCCGTAAACCAACTTTACTGACAACCAATTTTTTCTTAAAACCAATATGGCGGATCGTTTACCACCCTTAGAGCTAATTAGGTAAGTATACGATAACTGTACAATATAAAAGGAATAATCTAAGGTGCCAGGTCTAATGTACATTCATAGGAGAAGCGATAAGCGAGAGCGTTTGGTGATAATAATTTTCTAGATACGAAAATAATTATCAACCTAGATTACCTGGAAGATAAAAAATCCTGTATGTTCCATAGAATTATATAGAGTTAGAATATTGAAAACATAACTGGTGGAAGGTAAGAAAGAAAAGAAAGAAATAAATAAATAAATAATTATTTTTTTTGTCGGAAAACTAGACTATCTATCACGGTAAGGTGTGTGGAAAACGTCAAAATATTTTTTTTAAACCTATTTTCTACTCAGTACATTTTGATCTTATGTGAGAAGTGAGTTAGAATTTGAAATGACAAGCCTTTATCAATTAAAAATTTTTAAATGCAAACATGTTTAAAAAATTACCTGATTTTATAGCTGTAGGTTATTTAGGGTTTTCCAAATATGTGTGCGTGACTAAACTCACATTGGTATAAAAGAAGACTTACATAAATTAATTTCTGGGCAACAATGACTTGCTAAGGAAAATCAGGCTACTTTCAACCGACTCCAAAAAATAAGGAGGTTCTTGATTTGGTTATTTTTTATGTTTGTTAAAAACTGCTACGAGTTGCAAGATTTTATGAATGAATCATTTAGTGACGTAACAATATAGTTAAAAATATCGGCCCGTCTCTATCATTTGCAACACCCTATCCGGGTAATATTGTGTAGCTGTACTTAGTTATTTGATTTACCAAGACCTAAAATGTAACCTGCCCAATATTGCAAATAAATACTAAATACTGAATTATTTTAAGTATTTTACACATAGTGATTCTAAATAAAATTCGTGCAAGTGCTTTTGAAAGAAATAAAATAAATATTTATCTAAGATTTTTAATATTTCGCACCATATCCTCACCTTAATCCTAACGCGGCATGTGGCCACCATTTTGGAAACAGCCATTGTGTTACCTGTCAAAATATTTCATTTTTGTTATTTTTTTACATCGAAAACGCCGCATTCATCCGCGGCGGAGAATTATAAAGATTGTGTCCGAAAAGATAAAAATGTTAGAAGTTTTTTTTAGAAAAAAATATTTTATTAATTGTATTGTACACACAATATTATTATAGATACTTACTAATGTTCAAAATGTATTTGGAAGAAAGAAGGTAAGTTCTAAAAATCGCGTTTTCCATTCATTTTCCATTTTCAGGCTTCTATAATCTTTTCACTTCTATTGCTCGTAAAGTTCAACTTCGTGTACGCTTTAGGGGGGGGCGCTTTAGTAAAAGTGCATTTAGAACCTAAGCAAAAAAGTGATTCCTTATATAAACTGTTCACTTTGTGAGTAATTTTAGGTCCCAATGCAGCGATTTTTCTCAATAAGCGAAAACCCTTTTTCAGGACTAAACAAATGGCGTAAATTTTGCGGCTCGCTTCGCTCGTCACGATCAGGTTGGTTCTATTGGGTGATTTTCGCTCCTGAAAAAGTGATTTTCCTTATACGACCAAGATCCTGAAAAGTAACCTAGTGATTTTTCGAACTAAACTAAGGGTAAAATAAATATGGATCAACTGTGCTCGAACCCCCCCCCCCCCCCCCCCGAATTGAATTCCTGGCTACAGCCTTGCATACGAGTAGATCAAGGAATATGAAGAACCTAAACATAACTATTTTCGAATTTCGAATGATAACATTGGATGGTTGCCTCTGTTTTTGAATTACGAAATGGGCGCTCATTTCAGTTTAAATTTGTTTAATTTCCTGGCAATTCATATATAAATTAGATTAGGTCCTATAATTAAGTTAAATAAAAATTTACATATTTATTTTATATTAAGGCAAATAAACTTCATTTCATTTCATTTAAGTAAAAAATCTTGTGTTCCTATACCTCGTTCCTGAAGTTCATTTATCTATGTGCTTGCTTCAGGCCATTTGTGTACAAATAACTAATTTTCCGTAGATCGTAGATAGTAATACACGGTCAATTTTTAATCACCAGAAAAAAAACATACACATGGTCAGTTGCCGTTACTGAACACAGATATGGCAAAAAAACTTGAAAAATATAAGTTAATTTTTATTTTATTAAAAATGCATAACTGTTACCGTTAGTCGTTTTCCCATGGATTTGCATCTGGCGGTACCCTTCATTGATTATAATCTAAGGTTTATTTACCGTTTGGCAGACCCGGGTACCTAGCTCGAGCCAGCTCGCAAAAGCTCGGCTCGGGCGCCGCACTCGCGACGCAGTCACTCGCACATTATGTAGAAATACAAAATTCTGACTGCACAGATGCAACGTAGTACCCCGTCTGCATTGCCCATTTAATTTTTTTTGGTAATTAAAAATTGGTGGTGTATAACCAACCATATAATCTTTTTGCGTATGAAGATACCTAGGCAGGAACTTATTAATTTAACAAAATAAATACGCTGGAGCATCTTTTTTCTCTCCATTACTTTACTTTCCTAATAAATTGCATTTTCAAACTGCAAGCTGATAAAATATTGCTTCTTTACGCGCATTAAGCTGCGCAAGCGCACGTCACATTTAATAGGATAATTATGGTGTTGCCAGTGCAATAATTATCCGCCAGGGATGCCATTAAATTTATGCCTTTTTAATTAAATCTTTTTATTAGAAAACGGTTTGATTTTATCAAAATATTTATTTGTGTATTTATAAATAAGTTTATAAAATATAATTGACAAGAGAATCTTAAAAAAAACTAATACTCTGTAGGTAATTTATATAATACTTAAATAAGAGCATTTTGTAGATTTTTTTTACCTTTAGTTATGTTACCATAAATAACCAGCGGTTAAGGATCACTTTTCAACCGACTCCAAAAATGGAGGAGGATCTCAATTCAGTTTTTTTTATGTTTGTTACCCCAGAACTTTGTCATTTATCTACAGAATTGAAAAACCCTTTTTATAATTGAAAGCCTTTTTTTTGAAAGTATTATTATTATACACCGCAAATTTTCAATCACTAGAAAATAAATACGCATAGTCAGTTGCCGTTACTGAACACAGATATGGCAAAAATTCCATTCGAATAAATTCGATACAAATTGGATAACTGTTACCGTTAGTCATTTTCCTATGGATTTACCTCAGGCGGTACCCATCATTGATAATAATTTAAGTTTAATTCATCGTTTGGCAAACCCGGGTACCTAGCTCGAGCCATTTCGCAAAAGCTCGGCTCGGGCGCCGCTGTCACTCGCACATTTTGTAGAAACCCAACATTCTGACTGCACAGATACAACGTAGTACCCCGTCTGCATAGCCCATTTAATTTTTTTTGGTAACTAAAAAATTGTGGTGTATAGTAAATTAATTATCACACCAGAGTCTGCTAGTAATTCTATAAAAACATGCTTTATATACGTAATAGCTAGTTAATAAGGCTATTATCCTATTAGTCGAAAATAATGTGCATAAGTAGCGTTATAAATATGTTAAAGTCACAGAAGTATTAAAGTATAGAAACACAGTGTCGTTGAAAATGCGACCAAGAAAAGGGAGCCACTCTGGCTAATTTCTAGTAGATACATTTTGGTATATAGGACCGAAAATGTTCAGACACCCTGTCAATAAAACTGAAATATCTCTATTTTCAAATATTGTTTCTTACTTTTTACGACGTAGTTTTATTGACAATGAAAAAGCCTAGTAGTTTTAACATATAATAGTTATCTAGCCCTGTTACTACTCTTTTTCGAAAATATGCATTGAACCATTTTTTTTTCGGTTTCGTATTTGGTTCGATGCTTATTTTCGAAAAAGAGAAGTAACAAGGCTAGATAAATATTATATGTTAAAACTACTAGGCATTTTTATTGATAGGGTGTCTGAAAATTTTCGGTCCTAATCGTATCCATTTCGGTTTGATACTGTCCATCTTGGTGTTCTATAGGAACACCGTTATTCATCTATGGTTAAAGTGTATAGAGTGTTTATAAGTAAAGGTGTTGCAGTGTGGGTAATTGACACTTTATTTTAATGTTGGCACATGACATTTTGCACAACAGAATAATAAAATTATTATAGTTGTAAAAGAATAAAATAATAATCAAGGTTTTACAGAAACATACTACAACCGACGTCAATTTGACTGTTCCAGTGACCGTAAACACCACTAAATAGTCACAGGGAAGCAAAATACGCAATTTCGTTTACTTGTATGACGTAATTTTTCAGTTTTTTTTCGATTTTCATTAAATTTCTAGCCTGGCCTTTCATAAAAAAATATTTTTTTAAAATCGGGATATAAACAACAACGTTCTGAACTAACACATATTAAAAAAAAAACAACGTAATTGAGACCTCACCCTTTATTTGAAGTCGGTTGAAACTTTGTAAGTAAGGTAGTTATATGATAAAAGTATAATCTTTCACTAAATTGTCGATGAAACGACATAATATATAATTTAAGCGTCATAATAGCAACATATTTATTATTCATACTAATTATGAGTTTCTAACATAAATTTTATTGTTGACATTATAACCAACCCTTCTAACTTCAGCCTCCAATTAGAATCGAAAAACATTTTCAATTCAATGCATACCACAACCATGGAAAATTCAAAACACCACACACTCAAAAACCAACCGGAAGTCAAAGACTATAAAGTTGACTTTACACAAAACGTGTAAAACGGACCACACACGTCGAACGCGGCGAGCGATTTTAAAAAAGGAACGCGGCTCGTTCGTTACCTCATCAACTTTTTTTTTGACAAAGGCAAAGGCTAGTTTTATATACAGCCAGGGTTATGTGATCGAAAAAAATACTTATAATGTTGTTGTTTCTTATTGGTTTCGGGTTTTTGGACATAAATAAGACTGTTTTATTATAAGGCGAGCTTCTGAGCGGACCCGACGTCAGCAAGGACTTTATTGTTTTTTAAATATTCTCGGCAAAGTAGGGGTTTCGATTAGTTTGTTATCTGGCGGTAATAAAGAAGGTAGGTATAGCTATATTTCGTTGGAAGTTTCTTTTTATTGGGTCGTAATGGCCAAGTGTGAGGGTTTGGGGTTTAGTAATTAAACGAAACTGGTATGGCTGAATAATTTATTTTTAAAGGAGTTTTTAATTCTGTGGGTAGAGTTGGTTGGTAGAGCAATTTTGTTTTTTTTAATTTTTCAGTCCTTATAAGATGCTCTTCTGCTTTGGATTATCATAGAACATTTATAAAACGGTTGATAAATAACCAGCCTATTATGTTTCTATAGCTTCCAGGATTCTCAGACTCAGGCCTACTCTCGGCTAGGAGAGTAAATGGGTCTTAATCCACCACCCAATGCGATTTGGTGGATGTAATATGCCAAAGAACTAACTATTACTTAGTAGATGATAGTTTATCTTCTTTGGCATAATTATGTTTATTTCAGACAAATCTATAAGGCTGTAAGTAGATCTGTCTAAATCAACTTTTAATATTTTAATTCATTATTTGTAGGTAAGAGCAAAATATGTTAAAAAAACACAATATTTCTTAATTTTTTTTTGTATATTTCACTCTCTTGTATCTATAATGTTTGTATCCGCCTAATTATGTGAATGTAAGTAGTTTTTTTTAAATATTAATTAATTTATTATTTTTCAAATATTTTATTTACGGAACCCTTTCCAAGCCTCCTTATCTCCCACTTGACAGTCACCCGAAACCGAATGCTGTGGGAAGCGGTTGCCGCGGATAAGAATTAAGAAAATTATCCCTCAATTTGTTGACGTTGACACTGACAGTAAATCAGAGGCGGCGGTTTTGGCGGGAACCGTGACGTTTTTTATTTTTAATTATACGACCTAAGATAAGACAATTAAGGTTGAACCAGTCTAGAAATAAGTTACCAAACGCCTATGATGAAACTTTATAACACCAATGTTTTAAATATTCATTATTAAAATTACAAAAGATTCATACACTTATTTAATCAAAAAATTATAAGACTTGTTTAAAAACAGAAATGTAATCTAAAAAACATCTCATTATTACCCTTTATTTTGTTGCACACGTTGATGAATGAAACAATTATTTAGAAAAAATAAAATTTTGAAGTGCTTAAAACCAATTATATTATATTGGCTTGGACATTCCTGAATGACTGATGACTGACTGACAAACAACGTACTTACAGGCCAAACTGCTGATCGTAGAGACTTGAAATTTGGAGGGTGCGATCGTCAAGAAATACAGGCACGTACTAAGAAACGGATTTTTTTAAAATTAAATTACAGTTCAAATGAAATTGCGGGCGTCAGTTAGATAATTATAAATTTTCTATTTATTATTATAAGTAGCACTTCAAAAAACTTATGACTGTCATATGTTTTCATTGAAAGAAAACTCTTAATTTAATTGACGGAACCAATAAATTATCTCGCGCATTGAGCCCACGACTGGGACAAGTGATACACAATTAGATAGAAGCCCAAATTACCCACATCATGCCTTAGGGTGGGGTGAGACTGCGAACGGCGATTGTAGCGGAGCGAGAGCGATTTTTCGTTAACATTAATTATAGAAAACAGCTCAAATACTAGAGAGTCTATCTATATTGGTACCTACGGGCTACTTAATATGAAACTATTCATTTATGATTTAAAAGTGAATCCATTTTTAAAGCATTACTTGTGTGTTTGACACGTTTTTTTCTTATTTATAAACATTTAATCTGAAACAATTCGTCAATAAAGCACAAATTATTTTTTATAATAATGGATGGTTTATCAAAAGGTTTGGTATATCAAACAGTTTTGTTTTTATGAACATAATCGAGAACTAAGTCTAAGTTTTAATTTACTCAACACGTATAAAATAGTAGTTTGTATAATGGAATTTGAAATAGTTAATTTGGTAATTTTTAACGAAAGCTGGCGCTGTCATAGTACTCACACTAATGCAATTTCACTACACTTTGACAAAAGGATGATCATTTTGACAGGTCACAATAGAGACACGCCGTGGTTTTATTTACAGACACTACACAAGCGCACGTGTGAATTTGTTATTCATGCTAGGTTTTGTTGATATACCTTGTATAGGTAACTAATATATTGGTGCATTTATAAAAACATACCGACGTCATTCAAGAAAAAACATACCGATGTTTTTCAGTCAAGAACATTTGATAAATGATTTATTGGCACCTTATTACATTTATGAAATTTAGTTTTAAAAGATAGCTTAAAGGTAAACAACGTTCAGTTTTAGTGTAATTAGAACATTAAATGTTAAATGTAAGATGAAAATGTAAAAAATCAAAAACTAGTTGTAATTTTAGGTGCGAGAGTGATTCCACACAACCCTTACAGCTCGCGCTATCAAAATGGCTCCACCCTAAGTTCAGTCCCTAAAGAATAAAACCGCGGGTCGTGTTAAGTAACCGAGTTACAATCCCTATTGGGGATATTATATTAGCTGTGACATTAGGGGAGATCGGTTTATCTATCAATGGATGCCGTTATTTTTGAAGAGTTTACATGAACTAATTTTTCACATCCCATGCCCGTTAAGTTCAATTTATGTACCTAAACAGGGGGAGTAAAATTGCATTTTAGGCCCTAGGGCAAAAAAGTAGTTTGTATATAATCTGCTCAAAGAGGTTCAATTTGTAATGGGTTTTATGCCGGAAGCTGAGAACTTCTTAAAATTTCGATCTTTGGTCTTTTTTCATACCCGTTGATCAGCATTATTTTAAGGAACCTAAACATAATTATTTGCGAATTTCGAATAACGTGGTAACATTATGTGGTTTTCTATTTTTAAATAACGAAACGGGCGCTCTTTTCAGTTCAAGTTGGTTCATGAAACCCATTTTATACTCGAGTAAACTATCCGCTATCCTAAAGTCTCGTATAAAAAGGCTTGCTTCAGGTACCTTGGTGTACAAATGGCTCTATGTTAGTAAATAAGTACTCAAATATTAAAGTTCAAAGTAATTTTATTTATTTTGGCGCATTTCCGTTTACTACATTATGAATCTATACATTAATACATCAGATACAGTAACATACATTACAGGTCACAAATAAGAACCCTTCACTTTATCAAAGTCGGTGAAAATGCAGAAAATATTACAATTTACAACATTTTCAAAATTCAAAATTCCTCATTCCTCGTTTACGTAAAAGTATCGTCCCCTTGTCACCGCTCGCAGTGGTATTAACATATAAATTGTTGTTTGTCCGTCCGTCCCGATAGAGCACGCAGCGCCAGATTGTTTGGAATATATTACAGGTGGTGTAGGAATATACCTTTTTACTCGACATTAAAAAGAAGAAGGTTCTTACCTTATTCGGTTGTATTTTTTTAAATATTTGCTACCTCAGAACTTTTTCATATATCTGCCGTTTTGAAAATTATATTTTCACTTCTTATGCTCGTAAAGTTTTTATTAACTTTATACTAGGTATAGGGGAATAAAAATGCATTTTATGCCCTAGGGCAAGAAAAGTGAGGTTCATATTACTCAAGTTGAGAACCCATAAATCAGGTTATTATGAGGGTCTTGAGAGACCATAACATAACTGTTTTTGAAAATCATGTGTATACCTCGTTCCTGAAGCCCATTTTATACTCGACTTAAATATCCGCCCTCGCTTTTGTTTTGGGCTGATAAAGTCTTGTATAAAATGGCTTGCTTCAGACCCTTAGTGTACAAATAACTATTGAAAGGAAAACTTTCACACACCTAGCAAATACAACTGGTATTTTAAATCAATTAGTATCTAAGTCCAAATATGATAAACAAAAACAGGGCGTTTTTAGATTTGGTCGACTTTTTGGCACAATAAGCTTAACCTTAAAATTCCACCGAAATCAAATAAAAAGATTCCATATTCAAACCAAGACAACCCCTTATGAACCAAGGAGTTCTGTTTCAAAGGTGTAGTTTTCATTTGTTCAAACTACTTAGTTCTTTTGAAATTCGAACGCGGGGTGTTCGAATTTTGCATACCCATTGGAACTATTGGAAGAAAATTGGAAGTGAAAATAGGCGGGTTTTATTTTATTTTCCGGTGCAGTTAATTAGGCAAGTGTGTGCTAACATTATTATGCCAAAGGAAAACTTAAGTTTTCTTAATATTTTTCAACAGACTTCAAAAAAGGTATCGTTAGATTCGTGTCAATAACCCAAGTGTCCTTAGATAGGTTTTTTATAAAATAAAAATAGCAGATTATTGGCGCTACATCGTAGTAGGTAAGTCGTTTAATTAATTTATTAATTAAGTTCAATTTTATACTACTTTACAATTTGACATGTTACTCTTGCTGCCAATAAATAACTATGAACTATGTTTATAAATTTTTCAATGTCGAAGTACCTAAACCTTTCGTATTTTGCTTCCCTGTGACTTTTCAGTGGTGTTTACGGCCCAACTGAAGTCGGTTGTAGTTGTTTTCTAAAACCTTTATTATTGAAATAACACGCGGGCGAAATCGTGGTAACAGCATTTGCCCTAATGTTCTCATAAAAACTATATCAACCATAGACAATAATCCGACAGATGCGTGTAATGTTCCCGCCAAGCTCTCGACCAATAGCAACGCGGTATTTTTTTTTCATAACCAACAACATAGGCAACAACATCTGCCTTATTCATCCACAATCGTGTTATTGGTGTTTTTGTGGTTTCTGCCCCTATTTTTTTTCAATGATTTGTGATGATGATGTTGCGATAGGAAAATTGGTTTTCGAATGGTATAATGAGGTCGATAGATTTGTGATAAGTTTTTTTAAGCTCGAAATTGATTTTCGGATTCTAAACATGCCTAATTACTAGCATATGGTACACAGTAATCTGAAATTGTGCTAGGTTATGTTTTACTGGACTAAATAACTATATTATAAATAAAATCCAGTGCAAATATTTTTATCATTAGTTTATACCTACTGCCTGAAGTTATATTAGTAATTATACACGGTCAATTTTTAATCACCAGAAAAAAAAATACACATGGTCAGTTGCCGTTGCGAACACAGATATGGCAAAAAAAAACTTGAAAAAGCTAAGTCGAATTTTTGTCCATTATTTTTTTATTAAAAATGGATAACTGTTACTGTTAGTCGTTTTCCGATGGATTTGCATCAGGCGGTACCCTTTATTGATAACTAGCTGGTGCCCGCGACTTCGTCTGCGCAGGTATCTCTATAAATTGTAGCCTATGTGTTATTCTGATGTATAAGCTATATTATTGTAAAGTTTCATTAAAATACATTCAGTAGTTTTTACGTGAAAGAGGAACAAACATCCATCCATCCATCCATCCATCCATCCATCCTTACAAACTTTCGCGTTTATAATATTAGTAGGAAGGATAATTTAAGTTTCATTCATCGTTTGGCGAATTCGGGTACCTAGCTCGAGCCAGCTCGCAAAAGCTCGGCTCGGGCGCCGCACTCGCGCCGCTGTCACTCTGCCATTTTGTAGAAATTCAAAATTCGACTGCACAGATGCAACGTAGGATCCCGTCTGCATTGCCCATTTAATTATTTTTGGTAATTAAAAAATGGTGGTGTATAACTCTTTTTTCCAAAGTTACTGAAAACTGATTTGCCAACGGGATTTAGTGTGGTTTCAGACCAGCTGATTTTTTTGAAGAAGATTTATACCTAAGTAAAGTTTGAGAGAAACATGGTTTCTACGCACTTACTAAATTACTGGCATCGTCTGATCAGGTAAGATATAAAATAAAACAAACACGGTATCTATTTAAAAGTAATTGAATAAAATAATCAATTAATTGACAGTAAAAAGAGCAATCTTCGTTTTATAGTCTCGTCCAATCAGCGACGGCGATAACTGGCATTCCTTGGGCGGAGAGAAAACCTGATAAATATATAAAAATATCAAGTGTGTTACCTTTAACTGTTTGAGTGTTCCGTACTACTAAGGCTCTGATCACACTAATTATTTCTCTTAGTCCCCATTTTCATAAATCCGGTGTCAGGCCTGACAAAATTTCGGATGCTTTAGTTGCTGAACATTTTATATGAAGCTGTTCAGATTTATCCGCCACGGTTTTTTTCGTCTCCGTCAAGGGTTTTTGCAAAATGGAGTGTCCGAAATTATGTCGGGCTCGACATCCGATAAGTGTAAACTTATCGTTAAGTTTCACTAACAATATAAATTTGAGAGTTCTGAGGATTGATAGACGGATGTTTTTTTATTGCTCAATCAAGCCGAAGCTACTGCACCAAATCGGATGAAATTATGTTTAAGTAAAGTTTAGCGTTGGAATAGGACATACACTGCTTTTTATACCATCCGGTTAAAGCCGCGGGAAACATTAAATATTCTAGTGTTATGGTTGATTAAAAAAATCAGGGACGTTTACACAGTAGTCGCATTATTATGTGTATCATCTGTATCTCAAGTTGGTAAGCACCTAATAAGCATCATTTAAATTCGGAAGGATTACTAATTTTTCTTAGGTTGGTACTATCTGACGGCTAACTTTACACGCTTCCTGTTACACATTTGTCCTTTTTCACTAAATCACTCCGACAGATTGCGGAAACTTACTTACACCTGTGTTATATTACCTGTATGGAAATGAAACAATAAGTATGATAATGAATATGAATAGCAAAAGGAAACATGTTATTCGTCAAAAATACAAATAGCACTATAAATAGGTATCAGATACAGTTGAGGTTGGTTTTAATTTGAAGGGTTTTTAATTTGATTATAATGAAGGAACCCTAAAAGTGAGTAGGTACAGTAATTACAGCAATGGCCGTAAACTCACGGTTTTACGTCTTGAGCGTTATGAAACCCTTGGGCATTTCATTAAAGCAGGTGTAAAAATTTTGGATCGAGATAGAAGTAGGTATACCTGATTTTTGGATACTTTTTTGTTTGGTATTTGTATAAAGCGTCGATGACACATAAGCTTTTTTACAAGCGGATTGTTGGCGTTTTTAAACGCTAGCGTGTGAGCGTGTTAGCGTTTGGGAAGGATTGTCACAAGCAGATTGTAAAAACGCCGAAGACACTGGGCGACTTTACACGCTACAAGTCGCTGGCGTGTAGCGTGTAAAAAAGCCGTGTGTCATCGTACTATATTTACATAATATTTCTCAAAGTGCCCATAAAGCTTTACATAAATCCTATCACCCTATTTCATAACCTGTAAATAGCCATTTCCAAAGACAATAACGCCGCCATTTTGGCGACACATGTTCTCAATAGCTTCTCCAGCGGTTTGTCTATGGCCAAGTTTTTTTCACAGTTGGCAACTGCAATATTACATTCTACCGCTGACTGGACAAAGTTTGCGTAATATCGAGAAAATATTCGAGGACTGTTATTGAACATAGATAAATAACGGTGTTCCTATAGAACACCAAGATGGACAGTATCAGACCGAAATAGATGCGGAATACAGGACCAAAAAATTTCAGAAACTTCGTCAATAAAAATGAAATATCTCCATTTTCAAATATTGTTTGTTACTTTTTACGATATAGGTAGTTTTATTGACAATGAAAAGTCATATTAGTTTTACATAATAATATTTATCAAGCCTTATTCCTTCTCTTTTTCGAAAATTAGCATCGGACCAAAATGTACTAAACGTAGCCAATGTGGCACTTAATTTTTGACGCATTTTCAATGTACTACGTTGTGTTCTATATCTTAATACTTCTATGTTATTGGATAAAAAAGTTGGTCTTTCAGCATTTCTACTCCTACAAATGAATTTTGTCATTTTCCGAATATGGGGCCAAAAATATTTTTATACTCTGTAGGTACCTTTAGTAAATCCATTTTATTTGTAAAAAAGAACTACGCTATACCATTCTGCACATTTTTTCTTAATCTTTCCATAAGCCGAGAGATTTAATTCGGGCTTAAGTAGTGTTATGAGAAAACATTTTTTTTGAGAGTATATTTTATAAGCAATTTGGTTCGAAAGAGCGTATACAAAAATCACTCGAAACCGCTTTAACAAGATCCAATTTAAGATCGCAACGTCAATTTTCCGACTTATTAAACCACAATTGATAATCCGATTTACAAATTAAAAATATTTACCAACAATGCATTACCTACCGCACTGCGGTTGAATGCGAAACGCCTCTTGCCGAAAAGAAAAAAAAGAAAGCAAAATAGTCTATGTCACAAAAAAGTTTTTATAAAGGCCATTCAACGATTCGGCGGACACTTTGACACGAGGCGGCGGCGCGTAAACATCTTGTTAGTACACACCAAATACGTAAAATGTATAAATATAAATAAGGAGCGTAAGGATTGTAGGGAGGGGACAAATGCCAGGTGCATCGTAGTCTTGACAAGGTTTGAAGAATGCCTCGGTAACTTTACTGAAACAAATTAAGTATTCAGTCAGTTATTGCAATATTGGATAGGTAGATTACATCTCAGGGCTTAATTATGTTGTTTATAAGTAAGAACAGCTACACAATAATTATTACCCGTTTGGGGTGTGTAAAATATTTATATAGTAAATACTGTAGGGTTTAAACCTGCGTCTTGGCTATTTGGATCACATAGTTTTTTGATTATAACGGGTATTTATCGCGCTAACCTCGTATGTTTTTGTGTCCCGACGTTTCGACTGTATTGCAACAGCCGTGGTCACGGGTTGACTGGCGTATTGGAGCTACCGTCGCGGTGAAATGAGAGAACTACCCTCATTTTGGTCCTGAACCTGGTTGTTCCCAAGGCGCTGCAAAAACTTACTATTATTTGTTGACAGGACTAAGAATTAAAAAAAAATATATATTATGCAGAATAATTCTTCGGTTATACCATAACACAGCCCGATCATCAATTCGCAGCAACTATTCCGGGTCAAAAGGACCAGTCTTGAAATACACCAAGGCTGAAAAGCAAGACCAACACTAAACAGAGCCCCATCACTAAAAGATATAATACTTTACAATACAATGGGGGCTAACAAATGTTTCGTTTCGTAACTTGTCACTTTTTCTATGTAAATTGCAAGTAATTTGTGATTCCACCATTGTGGCCATTTCGTTCGGCGGGATGAAAGCGGAGAGTTGTCGTTGCCAATGTGTTGTTGTGAAAAAAAATTGTCTATGGATTGATTGAACGAATTGAACGAAGCGCGCGAAAAGTCTTCGTGTAATTGTTGTCATGATCCTGTTTTGAAATTGGAATTGCGTTAACTTTCTTTGCAAAAAGCTAATAAGATTACTTTTACATTTTTGTAGAAGACATGGGCGGCCAAAATTATATAAAATTTAATGTACCTACGTATTTACATATATAAATTATGGGGTAGTTCTCAGCTGCATCTGATCCATTGTTCTTGAACAAAATATTATTTATAAGTACATTGATTCTCATCAGCTGCAATTTTTTTAGTAAGTATTAAAAATATTAATATAATAATATTTTTTTCCAAGAATTATGTTATTTTTATTTCACTTCAACTATTAACAAAATATCAAAGATTTTTTTTATTCATTAACATATTTTTCTTTTTTATTTTGCCATCTGTTCCTATTAAATTAAATTTTATTTATATTTATTTATTTAATACGGGTACAGACCACTTACACTAATTAATTATTTTATTATTAATGTATAACACATAAAAATATACCGCTCTTATTACATTTAAAAGTCTCGCTAATTAAATCTGTATCTTCAAACCTAATTTTTAATAACACAAAAACATCCTTTCAAATAATTAATTTAATAATGTTTAATTATTTTAAGCTGAAAACTAAATCCTTAAATGCTCTTAACAATCTTTTATTGCTGAGTGAAAATCTTCCCTCTTCGCTTGAACCAAAATACATGAGTCAAAATCCACTCCACCACCCCTTAGAGCAGTTTTAGACTAGCGTATTAAAACGCGCGGATTCGCCGCTCGGTCTTCAACCTACTTCAAAAACAGGAGGTTATCAATTCGGTTGAATGTTTTTATCAAAATAAATAAAAAAAAACGTCGAAGTAAACTAAATTGCGTATTTTGCTTCCCTGTGACTCTTCAGCAGTGTTAACGGTCACTAAAACAGTCCAATTGAAGTTGGTTGTAGGTACTATTGTTTTAGAAAAACCTTGATTATTTGATAGCATGTGTAATAGTGAAGCGGGCTGTCGGGCGTGTAAGCGCGGTTTCAGAATAGCGTAGCGTCGGGCGTATACAAGCGTATTGGTACTCGTAGAACTACAAAAGCCAGATGCCCGTATACGCGTATATACCGGCGTACGCTTGGTTTTTTCTAGCGAGTGTCAGTAGCATGAGGCGTCTTTTGCGGCTTGTCGCGCGTACACGTGCTGCAAAATCAAAACACGACCGGCGAATCTGCTCGGTTTTAGGGCTCATTAGCCTACAACCTGTTCTGTTATGACGACACGGATGGTCGAATGGCAAGTGTGTTAAACTGCCACGACCGGTGTCGCGGGTTCGATTCCCGCTCAGGACAAATATTTGTGTGATGAACATCGGTGTTTGTCCTGAGTCTGGGTGTTTTCTATGTAGGTATTCTATGTATGTATTTACAAAAAATAAAGTATATAAGTATTCTATCAGTTATCTGGTTCCCATAATACAAGCTTTCTTAGTTTGGGGCTAGATGGCGATGTGTGGAATGTCCAAAAACATTATTTTTATTTATTTTTAGAACGGTGTTTGTAACGCGCGTAAATCGCTCGTGCGAATGAGCCCTTATGCTAGTCTGAAACCAGAATAAATAAATAATTTCATCCCTTGAGGGTGAAAATAGGGTGTTCATCTGTTGTCGAGGGTGTAAGTGTGTAACCACATTGATTGTTTTATTGTTGGAAGTAAATATTAGGAGTATTTAAGATCATGCTTGGACGCAGGGGGTGAATTATTATTATGTAGGGTAATAAATTTGTTTAATATTATGAATTATATTACCTCTTGAAGACGTGGTGGCCGATTGGATGACGCCCTTGCCTTGCGATCCGATGGTCGCGGGTTCGAATCCCGGTAGCAGCCATGCGTAAATGGGTTTTTTCGGTGGAAAAAATCTATGTATGCATCCCACGTCCTCGCAACGGTGAAGGAAAACATCGTGAGGAAACCGGCATGTCAAAGGACAAAAATAAATGTTCTATGGCGTGGTGGATTAAGACCCATTCGCTCTCCTGCCGAGAGTAGGCCTGAGTCCCAGCTGTGGGAACATTATAGGCTGATTATGCTATATCCTCATAGAAGTATGTATTTATGTAATGAATACATTGAAAATGCAACCAAGAAAAGAGAGCCACATTGGCTAATTTCTAGTACATTTTGGTCAAATGCTCATTTACGAAAAAAACAGTAAATATAAATAGTCTGACTTCATCTGAGACAACCATTGCTTAAATGGTTCTAAATTGTCTATACTTACTTCGCCTTAAAGCTTTGTACCTATCTTCCAATCACCCTATATGTTAAAACTACTAGGCATTTTCATTGTTAAAAAGTACAAGAAATTAGCTAATGTGGTTTCCTTTTTTTGGCACATTTTCAATGTACTTCATTGTGATTATATACCTTAATACTTCTGTGTTTTTGACGAACACAAGTTCAAGTTTCAAGTCTCAACGTTCAGCGGTATAGTCTGTACGTTGCCTGTCAGTCCGTCAGTCAGGTCTAAGTCTTTTATACACGGTCAATTTTAATTCACCAGAAAAAAAAAATACACATGGTCAGTTGGCGTTACTGAACACAGATATGGCAAAAAAACTTGAAAAAATTAAGTTGAATTTTTGGCTCATCTCTCAGGGTAGTAGGGTGACCATGAGGAACTAATATAATAATTAAATATTATTATTAGGTATATAATAGATTATAATTATTTATTAATTATTACAACACCTGCTCGACAATGTCCAATTACATAATATCATGATATCTCAAGGTAAAGCAAAGCATTACCTCTAAGGGTGGTAAAGTTGTATGAAACTCCCAATGTATCTCAATATAATATAATACACGGTCAAATTTTAATCACCATAAAAAAAATACGCATGGTCAGTTGCCGTTAATAAACACATATACGCCAAAAAAACTTGAAAAAATTAAGTCGTATTTTTGTCAAAATAAATTTGATTAAAATTGGATAACTGTTACCGTTAGTCGTTTTTCTATGGATTTGCGTCAGGTGGTACCTTTAATTGATAATAATTTAAGTTTTATTCATCGTTTGGAAAACCCGGGTACATAGCTCGAGCCAGCTCGCAAAACCTCGGCTCGGGCGCCGCACTCGCGCCGCTGTCACTCTGCCATTTTGTAGAAATTCAAAATATTGACTGCACAGATACAACGTAGTACCCCGTCTGCATTGCCCTTTTAATTTTTTTTTGGTAATTAAAAAATGGTGGTGTATACATAGAAAGTAGAAGATATAAAATAGAAAGATTCTCAAACATTCGCATTTAATAGTAAGATCACAAATTGAAAGGAAAAATCATTTAGCAGTAATTTCCTCAATCGCACCACGAAAAATGGCACGATTTTCCAGAAATTCACAATTAATATCGCTAAAACGCCACACCCTCTCCCCACAAATACAGGGTGTTAACAATAAGCTGTTTACGGATCCCCCGGGAGCCGCACCCTGTATAATGGATTTGCTGTCGCGTGGTTTAAGCTGTGAAAAGTTGCGGAAATATTTATTTCACTTCTTGAAAGTTAAAATTCGTGCATGCTTTAGGGGAAATAAAATTGCATTTTAGGCTTCAGGAGAAAAAGTGATTGCTTATAAAATCTGTTCAAAGAAGTTCATTTGCAATAGGTTTCATGCTGGAAGTTGAGAACTTTATTCACATTTCGAACTTCGGTCCTTCATAATACTCATATATCAGGGTATTATGGGGGACCTACTTTTGATGACTTTACAAATGATGTATATGATATATATGACCATAAAAATGAAATAAATAAGTTAAACTTTTTTTCGGACAATTTTTTTCTTTACGCTTGCTCACCTAACTAATTTCGGTGCCAAATTCATCGTAAAATTGCCTGTTAAGAGCAACATTTTTTTTATTATTTGGCAAGCTGACAAAGTGCTTAAGTTTTTAAAAGTAGTTTGAACCTATAAAACAACAATTTTGTACTGTTGAGATAATTTTGAAAATTTTACTCCGTTCAACTCAAACCTAAAATTTTCACTTTCGACCTTTTTTTCGGTAACTTGTAATGAAGAATGTGGTGTAGTTGATTATAACGTATGAAAGAGTAATTCAAGACAATCATGTTAATCAAAAATAAAAATCTTACTATTAATTAAGTTATGATTTTTTAAGGTGCTCCGGAATTAATTCGAAAATACACATTAAAAAAATCATAACTTCTGAACTACTAAAAATCGCGGAACATACATGGGGTATTTTCGGATAGACCCAGGTGTGAGAAATCTAAAAAAAATGTTTTGACGTCACTTTTTGGATCACCCTGTATAATCATCAACTGAACATCCGTTACATTCATATTTTGCCTTATAAGGACTAATTTACATTCCCTATAAAATTACAAGGCGTGTTTACAAGAGATGTTTGAAACCAATGGAGCCATAGAAAAAGAGATAATTGCGAAAAACCGACGTTAGTTAGGTTCAGACAGCGTCAGAGATAAGTAAAAGAAAAAAAGAAAGAAAAGAAAAGAAATAATTTTATTGTCATGGAAAAAAAATGAACAAAAAAGGTTGAATTACAGTAAAAAAGAGTCCTCCACACAATGAGGACCTAGCTCAGCTTTAATGCTGCAGCGTACTGGCAGCACGCTGCCCCGCGCTGGTGTTCTGCTAGACCCCAGTGGCGACGACACGGAACATATAAATCTATCCAAAAAACGAATACTAAGAAAAAATAAAAAACTACTAAAATAAGACAAAAATCATTTTTTTAAGAGACTTAATTATACTGTACAAGTTTTGTTTTACTGGCAACATTACCTACATACGCAAGATCACCCAATTGGGTCATTTGAATTTTTTAGCCATAGACAATGCTAGAGTGATTATAGCAATCATCCAATGGCATAATGGCATACTGCAATTTGATGAATCAAGCATCCTATACGACGCGTATTGCGACTTGATTGCGACGCCATATTGAGAAAAAAAAGAAACATGTGGAAAATTGAAAATGTTTGCTTCTGAAACATACGCTATCACGAAGTATCCCCCTTGCACAAGACAGCCAGCTATAATTCCTTTCAAAAATTGTCATACTTGAAATTATTTTTAGGCTTACATATGGTTACACAAATATAATCTATTTTTTAAAGGCAAAACTTCTCCATACGCCGCGGCGATGGCGGTGATTTGAAAGGATTTAAAGTTAGGTATTTATAATACAAGGGGGATACTTATCTATGATGCTGTCTGTACCTTTGACCTTGAATAACTTTTTTGTACACGTGATATTTTTGAAGACTTTTTCAAATACAAATACAAATGTATTTATTGTAAAACACAGGTAATGGGATGGTAACATGGTTAGTGGTTGAGCTCTATGTTTTACTTTATTGGCGTACAATATTTTGGTCACCTAATTTTAAAATTTCCCAACACAATCATGCATAACTTACTATCATAACCTAGCCTCACTCCAGTTTATCACCAAAATATTCATTGATTGAATAGTATGCCTTTTCAACAAGAAGACTAAATACTTTACGCTTGAATGTAAAAATAACATCATTATTCAAGATGCTTGCCGGTAATTTATTGTAAATTTTAGGGGCTATCCCATACACACTTTTGGAAAATAGTGCAGTTTTAGCGCCCACAGAACACACCTTGTTTTTATTCCTAGTTGATTGGAGTTGCATAAATAGTTTTTTACTCGTTTTAACAAATACTAAAACTTCAAAAATATAAATGCAAGGTAATGTTAGAATCTGATTTTTTTGAAGTATGGCTCGCAGTTTTACGGTACCCTTATCTTCGCGATAGCTCTTATGCAGCTCTTTAATAGTAGATTATGCACTAAGGGGATAAAGTAGTGTCTTATGTCGCGGGTGGCATATTGAACCCTGAGCTAACGAGGGACTTGAGCGAAGCGAGGGAGTTATGTAGAGTCCTGAGTGACGCGAGGCGAACTTTTACATAGAGTTTTCCACGAGTTTCCAAACGAATTTGAGGTTCCAAATTCAAATCACATTACTACCCTTGGGAGTTTCATACAACATTACCTCCCTTGGTAGGTAATGCTTTGCTTTACCTTGATGATAGCATGATATGTAATTGGATATTGTCGAGCAGGTGGTGTGAAAAGTTCTTTTATAATGGTGTCCTCAACATTCGTACCAGTTTTCAGCTCTGTCCGAATTAATGCAAGGACGAATGTCAAACTATACCGGATTACTTTGCCATAAAAAATATATTAAAAAATAATATTAAAATCGCGATTGTCTATGGCTTGTGCGCAGAGTGGTGCCGTTACTGTGTGATTGTTAACATCACACAGCTCAGTTCCGTGTTTTGAATAAGTAAGTTACAGAGGGTTACACATGTTGAGGTAGTATAAGAAAATCTTAGGTTGTAACAGACTTCAAAATAATCAAGGTTTTCTAATGACCGTAAACACCACTGAAAAATCACAGGGAAGAATTAGATTTGGAGAAAAAGAACAGCAGAAGAATTATTTTCAAATAATGTTTGTTACTTTTTACGATGGAACTTTATTATCAATGAAGTTAGTTTTAACATATTAAAATATTTATCTAGCCATGTTCCTTCTCTTTTTCAAAAATTAGCATAACACCAAAATGTACTAGAAGTCAGCCAATGTGGCTCCCTTTTTTCTGTAGCATTTTCAATGAAGGTACTAAATTGTGATTCTATACTTTAATACTTCTATTTGTTTAAGTAAGTTTATTGTTTTTGTAATAAACATCAAAATGGCGGTAAATGTACCTACTTCTTTTCTATGCATTCTCTTTAGAAAACTTTCAAAATGAATAACGTAAATATTTATTTTAAACAAAGTCAGTTTTTTTTAAACTTAACCATTTAAAATTCAAATATGGTTTAACAACTACTTAAAAGTAATACCGGTAGCCAAAATCTGTTTATTTATTCAAGACAATTCAAAAACCCTTTGTAAGGTACCACTATTGTTTGTCAAGCAACTGAAAAAAATTACACCTCCGCACGCGTCAAACAAATGTAAAAAGGTCTTCAGTTTCCTTTGTGACGTTTGGATTCAGAGGCCAAGGTAAAATGGAAGTTTTGTTTTGAAAATTTTACCTTTAACAAAGCTTGCAAGACCAATATATCTTGAACCAATCTTGGAATACAAAGATAAGAGTAACTAGGGCCAAACAATACTGGACTTGTTTTGTTTTTTTTTTCAATTGCGCCATTGTAGTTTCAGTCATTATACATTGGTCAGTTTGCGGTTGACAGCTGATGTTTCTTAAAAAAAAAATATCCTCTTTGACGTTCCCGCGGAAAAATGACAGATGTCAGGATGGACAATATTTTTTTTTTTATGTGGAGTGGTCAACAATATCCTGCAAGTATTGTTGGTAATGTTTGAACACGTGTTTCGCGTATATAGGTAAGTGCCAGGTGGTCAAAAGAAAAACGTAAATGGTTAATTTGTGCAAGTTTTCTTTGTTAGAGATCTTCTACGTCAATATAAACGCGACTCTACCAACATTAGAATTAGAATTATTTATTTTGAAAAATTGCAACACTCATACTAATGAAATACGAACTTGAACATACCTAAAGCGTTTCATTTTTTGGTACCTATAGGTATTACTATTATATAGTTAGAAAAAATATTACAATTTAATTACTTTTGACGCATAAGTAAGAAAAAATAGACTGATTTGATGACAAAGCAATATAGGAATCGCATAATCGTAGATGGTAGTTTTTTAGAACGCGAGTCTTTTTTATATTTAAAAATAAATGGTTATGTATAGTCAAAGTCTTAAGTCTTTACTTTTTTTCAATTTTAGAATAGTTCTTTAATTTTCTTTTCGTGTCTCTAGGTCTTTCGAACTGAGTTGTGAAAGAATTTCAAGTGCACCTTGTTGAAGCTCCTTTCGTGCACTATTCCTTAATTAAATCTATTTTGCGTGCACTATCCATGTAGGTACTCGTAATTGTCTACAATACTCAAAGATTTAGCTGGAAGATAATGCTACATAGCATTAAGTTCACCTTTGTACTAATTGCTTTGTGCAATATAGAATTTTCCATCCATTTTCCAAAGTCAAAGTATACTTATTGCTTCAAATACATGTGTACATTGTTGACAAAATTCATAGCTACAATTTCAATGTGTCCTGCCGTCTCAGGCGTTAAATTATTTTTTACAAAAAAAAATATAATACAAATATTTTTTTTTAAATAATATAAATAAATAAAAATATACCTAATTTTATAAAGTTTAGGTAGGTATAATTTTGCTGTAGAACAATGTTAATAATATAAAATAGAAGTAAGGTCCTTGTAGCGACCTGAAAGCTCACAAAGCTTGCGATAATGCTGTGTGGGAGATTTTTTTTTTCTATCCTATTAGCTAATTGTATTTTCAACAAAGTGGACCACCACACAGGTAAATTGCAACAATACTTTCAACAGCGGTTGAATATTCACTTTGCAGTTGCCGCATTAAAAAAAATGCACCACAGACAATATGTCACTCGACGTCACTGGCCACTAACAAAGGCGGCTATTAACGTCAAAATATTTTCAAAATAAGAACGCGCCATCCCGGGGGTTCCGCTTTGCAAAAGCCGAACCGTAAAAATGGATATATCGGCGATTTTAGATGGTTTTTTTGACACAGTTGGGCTATTTTGTAACACTCAAATGGATTTGGGCGTGATTTGTTGGGGTAAAGGTAAAATTGAAACTGTCTGGACCTAGTTAAGGAGAGCTAAGCTAAGTTATACCATATAAAGGCAGTATCGCCTGTTTTTTCTATTACTTCGTATTTTGTAAGTTATCCGAAGGTTGAAGGAAGAAATCGTTATCAATATACCTACATGGTACCTCTCGCACTCTCTAAGCTGAGGGCAAAATCCAAACGGCTATAGTTATGGAAAAATGTTGTTATGAATCACGGGCTCAATTTTGATAAAAATAAGAACTGCACTTAAAAATCCATATGTATGAGGAGCCTGCTCACAAAATTTCACTAGAATCGGTTGAGACTTGCGACCTGTAGATGAGAACAGCCGGACATCCGGACAGACGGAATACGAAAGCATTTTTGCCCAAGCTGAAACAGAGACCTTAGCTCGTGCTTTGTGCTCCCAAAATATGAATAGTCGAAGAATATGCTTAGTGGCTTAGAAAGTACCTATGGTATACATTCCCATCAGTACCAAAAGCTCGCTCTTTTTCAGAAATTGTTACATACGAATTAAAACAATAATTACATTGGTAGGTTTTCTGTTATTGTTACAATAACAACCATTATTCCATTCCAATTTAACCGAAAACCGATGATAAAAACATTCCAAAAAATAAACGTACTAGAGCAATTTCAATAATTTCATATTAGATATGCCATCAGACATGAGGTAAATACACATGATCGCATAATTTAGAATAACATTTGTCTATGCCTATTCAAAAAACCACTACTGAACCGAAACAATTTTGTTAAATCCAACCGGATGTAATAAAACATTATAGTCCCTATTATACGAAAAAAAAACATTCTTCCGGCTCCTGAACAGTGTGACACGAATGTAAATGATAGAATTAACTTTAAAAATATTTTGATTCAACCCTAATCGCGGGATAACGGTTGCCACGAAAAGATTAAAAAATAAACCCTTTATCTATGGTTGCAAAGCGCGCGAACTTGAATGTCAGCGTGACATTTAAACAAAATGGCGTAATTAATGCAAGAGTTCGATGAATAAGGTCGTATGGAAGATTTTCCATTTTTTCTATTACTATTCCAGAATTATAATATAGGTAGGTATATAAACGATTATCTTGTGTGGCAACAAAATTAAGACTCGATTTGGTTTAAGATTTGTACCTATAAAATATAAGTAACTATAAATAAATGTAACTGTGAGTCTAATGTTAAATAAATAAAACACTCTGTAGCAGTAAATAAACATCAAATTAATTTATAAAAAAATATGCTATTAAAATATTATTTGAAACTTTTAGGCCGTTCTGTAATTTTAAATTGATAATAAGGAATTTGGTATTGCTTTTTCAAATACACAATCTCAAAATAATGTTTTTGTAAAAACCTTTTTGGGATTTCCAAATTATCACATAAATGACCTTTCGACGAAGATCACTACTCTTTTACCGTAAGATTGAAATTTGATTCTGAATCCAAATTACCTACTTTCAAACATGAAACCGATACTTTTCAAGTACAAGTCAATCGCAATTACAGAAGCTTTTTCGCACGGCTCTTGTAATAAAAATAACAAAATGAATTTATTACCGTCTATAAGCGGAATATTGACAGTAGTTTCGGAAATATTTTATTTAAAAAAATATTTATATATTTTTCTCTAATCTTCGAAAAATAGGTTCGGCGTATTCATGTAGATATATGGATGATTGTGGAAATGAAATCATAAAATCTACAAGGTTGTTCTCGATTATCATGAAAAAAATTAAGAATCTATTTCATATAATCACAATCTAGGCGTAAATAAGTAATTACTGGCATAACAGTAGTCGTTTATAAGCTAATAATGAATTTATTTGTGCTACAGCTTCATTAGCAGGTATCGGTGATTTTTCGAGCTATCGCGACAAGTGTGACCGAGTTGTTCGGGTAAATAAGAAGCAGTTGACTGCTTAAAATTAGACAAGAACATCAAACACGATGTTTTAATTGTGACAACGCGACATGAAAATTATCGCGCGATAATGTAGCTCCAGCATTAGAATGTTTATTGTATTTCTAGTATTGACTGTACAGACCCTTAAAGAGACCTAGTGTAGGGTACAGTACCGAGCTCCAGTAGGTGCAGTCAGCTGCACAGACATGTATACACTCCCAAGCTTTTACATTTATATTACTCGTAATTTTGGAAAGAAAAGTGCACGCAAGCATTTTCAAATTAATGAAATCATCTTACTTGTCTGAATTCTTGTCAGAAAAATAATATATATGTAAAATTAAGAGTATAATGTAAATGTAAAAGCTTGCGAGTTTATACATATGACTGCACTTCTAACATCTAAGATAAGTCTTAGGTCCATAGTATAAATATCCTTAACAATGTGCCCGATCCATATTTAATGAGAACTATTTATAGAGATTTATAGAACTGCATGGAAATCATACAAAAAAATAGATTCTGAATAAAAATTAACATTACGTCATTTTCCGTCTGGAGCGTCAATATAAACTACTTAGTGATCTGTGTACGTGCCAGATCGCAGATTGCGCGCATTTGCGACGTGTGCGGTCCGAACGCTTTCATTCCAATTTTGAATTTGAATTTTGATTCATGTTTTTTGCGATTTAACTATTCAGATATTTATTTTTTCTTTAAGTTGCTGAAAAATTGCTTGTAGTACTTAACTCTAATTTTTATATTTTTACTTACATTTTACCTCTTTCTTATACCTACTATGAGGCTCTTGCCTTGCGATCTGATGGTCGCGGGTTCAAATCCCGGTGGCAGTGAATGAATGAATGAATGAATGAATGAATGAAAATGCTTTATTGTACACCATAAGACAAATAACAATAACAAAGAGAAGGAAACATTACAAAATATTTAGTACAATGGGCAGTGATGCGTAAGTGGGTTTTTTCGGTCGAAAAAAATTATGTATGCATCCCACGTTCTCGCAACGGTGAAGGAAAACATCGTGAGGAAACCGGCATGTTAAAGGACAGAAAAAAAAAGTCTATGGCATGTGACATCCACCTCCGCATTGGGTCCGCGCGGTGGATTAAGACCCATTCGCTCTGCTGCCGAGAGTAGGCCTGAGTCCCAGCAGTGGGAACATTATAGGCTGATTATACTTATATACCTATACAGTAATATAACTAAACCAAATCCAACACCATAAACCAACCATACTTGAAACAAATAAATCATTCATTCATTCATTCATTCAACGTTTTATTGAAACTATTGGCCGCAAGCCATCCAAAGGTCGTGGGTTCGAACCCGGTCATCTATGGATTTCCTGCTCAAAGTATGTATGTAAATCTATGTGTGCATTAAAACACGTGCTTAATGGTAAAGGAAAACATCGTGAGGAAACCGGCATGTCATAGAACCTAAAATGTACGAAAACATGTGTCAAGTGCACGAAAGGAGCTTCTTCGAGGCGTACTTGAAATCCTTTCACCACACTGTTAGAGGACGTGGTGGCCGAGTGGAAGAGTCCCTTAACTTGCAAGCTGATGGTCGCGGGTTCGAATCTCGGTGGCAGTCATGCGTATGTATCCCATGTTCTCGCAACGGTGAAGGAAATCATCATGAGGAAACCGGCATGTCGTAGAACCTAAAGTTCGAAAACATGTGTCGAGTGCACGAAAGGAGCCTCTTCGAGGCGCACTTGAAATCCTTTCACCACACTGTTTCAAAAGAACTAGAGACACGATAAGATGATAAATATATAATTAAATTTGATCAAAAAAATATTGTTACATATAGGTTTAATCAAACCATATTAATTTAACAACTTTGTCGCAAACCTATTAACTTAAATTACCCAAAAGTCGCCAAAAACATCACCAACCGATAATTTGAACGTCGAACGTGTTCTCAATTCAAATGCATTCCGAATTTGAAATTTGGAGCCGCAAAAATCGTCACCGGGGCGCGCCGCTACCGGAACGTGGACTCGCATTCTTTGAACTTAGATTCGTTGCAGTGGCTCCCAAACTTTGACTGTTGAGTGCGTCTAAAAATAAATACCATCTGACGGCTAAGTTGCTGTTACATACCTACTTCCGTCCCATTTCACGAAATTACCACAAATTGACAGAAAGCGAGAGGAAAGATGTTACACATCAAAAAAGGCAACAGAAACAAAGAAATGTTACCTACCATTATAGCTACTATATTTATATAATACTTTATTGCACACACTTAAATGTGGTACAAAAAGAGGACTTTCTACCAGTCAACCAGTTGATGGTAGAAAAAAGAAAAACTGGCGTACAACTTAAATGCTAATTACCTAAATATATATTTAATATAAAAATACTAAATAATTATATATTTATATATAGGTATATATTTATAATTAAAAATGGATAAATAAATAATATATTTTTATATATTATAATATATAAATATATTATTTATTTCGTGGATTTTAAATATATATACTGTATAGCTAGACTACTATAGCTTTTTTTGGTTCAGTTGCAAAGTTTAGAAATAATAATAAATATTTTGGACATTTCATACAACGCCATCTAGCCGGAAACTAAGCAGAGCTTGTACTATGGGAACCAGATAACTGATACAATACTTTATATACTTTTTTTGTACGTACATTACTTAGGATACCTACATACATAAAAAACACCCAAACTCAGGACAAACACCGATGTTCATCACTTCTTCTCCTTCGTGTAACTAGTTCTTCGAATCAGTGTGGTAATAGGAATTCAAGTGCGCCTCGAACATGCTCCTTTCGTGCACTTGACACATGTTTTCGAACTTTTAAGGTTCTATGACGTGCCGGTTTCCTTACGATGTTTTCCTTCACCGTTAAGCATGTGTTTTTAAATTACTTAAAAATGATCCAGATTTTATACCTAAAAGGAATAGTTGTTGGACACGAAAGTTTGACAATCTCTGTCGTAGATACCAATCTACTTTTCCTAATGGCCCATTGTCTTGAAATCCTTAAGAATTCGACATTTTTAAGGCATTTTTTTCAGATTTAATTACACCCATTTTTACTGGTGTCATGTTACAGTAACAAGCTTTTAGGGCTACGATATTGTCTATTGTTTAAGGATATAACAGATAAATACATCTCATACAAATTAATCTAAGTTCTTACTTAGAGAGGAGTACCTAACTAATTAACGTCACGATTGGTGGAGTCGAGAAGTTCCTTAGTTCATTGCCTTTTATTTCACGAAGAAACAAATATTTGTCCTATCCTATATTGCTTTTTATCGCTAACTGTACCAAATAATTCCATGGAGCAGTTTGTAAAAGAATATTAATTTATTTTCAAAGCCGTGGAGCAGTTGGCTATCAAAGTATGAACCTAATTTTTTTGAAAACAATGGACTCATAGACCTCCTGGGATTAAGCCGCAATTACTTTACTCGCTTGGTAGTTCTTAACAGTCCAGATTCTGACTGTCAAACTGTCAAGTGAAAGTGTTGAACTGTCAAGTGAATAAAGTAATTGCTTAGGAATTTTGAAAGTTGCAAGTCGGCATTAGACTACTACGCTGAGTGTCGCGGGTTCGATTCCCGCTTCAGAAGAAATAAGATACATAGAACACACTAGACTCAGAACAAACACCGATTCATCACACAAATGTTTGTCCTGAAGCGGGAATCGAACCCGCGACACCGGGCGTGGCAGTCCAACGCACTTGCCACTCGACCATTGTGTCGTTAAAATTATTTCTATAGCATCTGTCAACACCTTTTACCTTCGTAAGATTACAGGAAAATTAATTTAATCTGGATTACTTAAATTCCAAGTAATATAATTTTAATATAAAATATATACCAACTTAAATATAAATGACCTGTCATCAGGATCCAACTTTATTATAATCAGAAACCACATCTTTAAGGTTAAAAATAAAATCATCCGCCATCTTGGATGAATAAAACGGATAAAATTGTTATCAAGAAAAAAAGACTTCAATTAGACCGCGTTCGTAAAATATTGAATCAGTTGCTGGCCAGTGATATAAGTTTAAAAAAATAAGGTTCCTTTTTCGAAAGGGGCCAATGAGAAATCGCGGGTGATACGCGTAATGCCCTACCGAATTTTGAAATTGGAGAAGAGAATAATAAAGTTGTAGAGTCTCGTGATGAAAATATCTAAGTTATTTTCAAAAATAGACTTATTTAACTCTAATAATGTTTCTTTTCAACATTTCAAAATTAAATTTGGGATCAAAGTTTAATATTTAAGATCTCTACAATTTGACTCTACTTTATTTAAATACTTACAGTTTGTCTATATGGGAAGGTAAAATGGCCGAAAAGAGGAGAAATAGTATCTTTGAAAACTAAAATTATGTTGCGTCTGATTTAACCAAAATTTCATTTTTTTTATCTTAAGAAAACGATGTGTGATTAATTTCACATTTCACAAATTCACTGCCACAAATTGACAGAAATTGAGAAAAAAGATGTTACACATTAAACATTATTTTACTTCTGATATAACCATCATTTCAATTCATTTATAAAGTACTTAAAGAAAAGTGCCAGGCTATTAGGCTAAGTATATAAACTTATATAAATGTGAAATATTCAAACAAGACGACTCTACATATTTTCGTCCGTACCTTACCGCTTTAAAAAAGAAACCAAATCTACTGGCTGAATATAAATTCGATTCCTTTTTCAATAATTTAAGACGAGACGCTTAGTTTAGTGATAAAATGTTTACCAACTTATTTTATACCTTTTAAAATAATTGTACCTGTTTTAGGCAAAAGATTTTGTAACTTATTTTTAGTAAAATAATAAGGAAATCTGTATTAAGAGTCATAGATGACGGTGTGCTTATAGAACAAGATGGACAGTACCAAATCAAAATGAATGCGGAATACAGAACAGTAATTTTTCATACACCCGGTCAATAAAAATTAAATATCTCTATTTTCAAAGAATGTTTGTTACTTTTTACTTATTAACAATGAAAAAACCTAGTAGTTTTAACGTATAATATTTATCTAGCCCTGTTACTCTCTTTTTCGAAAATTAGCATCGGACCAAAATGTACTAGAAGTTAGCCAATGTGTCTCCCATTTCTTGGTCGCATTTTGAATGTACTACATTGTGATTCTATACTTTAATACTTTAAATAACACATACTTTGATTGAAAAAATCCTTTAAGGGGAATCCTCAAGGCAAATTTCAATACAAAATGTTTCGGACTAATACTCAAAAAGTACGCCATATTATAGTAATTTCTTTACACAATTTTTTTCGTCCATGTTTTTCGATTTCGTCAACAAAAAAAGTGAAAGGTTTTATACTTTAATTTAGATTTTATACGTGTTTTTAAGTTAGTAGGGTTAATTTTAAAACACGTATAAAATCTATATTAAAGTATGCGCCTTACACTTTTTTTGTTGACGAAATTGAAAAACATGGACGAAACGAATAGTGTGAAGAAATTACTATAATATGGCGTACTTTTTAAATACGGCGTACTGTTTGAGTATTTGTCCGAAACATTTTGTATGGAATTCGGATTTGAGGATAAGCCTTAAATCATAAAAACATTACTCATGTAACCGTACTCTTCGTTTTTTTTTATTTGTATTTATTCTAGTTCTTGCAAGAAGTTGTGAATATTTTACAAATTAAGAATTTCGGTCCTTAATATTCATGGAATTACCAAAGGTTTTTTTTTTGAGATATTTTAATGTATGTTATATATTATAAAAATGCGTTTATTAAATTTCATCCAAATCGTTTTTACGGTTTTAGCGTAATTGAGCAACAAAAATTCATGCTTCCATTCGCCATTTTATTGTACAAATTATAGATACATAAAACTATTATATAATATTCCATGACAAAGAAAAAAAACCAATAGAAATAACTAACCAATCAACATCTTACTCGTAAGTCATTTCGAAATAAAAATGAAAATAACAATGTCTATGGTAGATACACAGATTATTTATCTGTTCTTAATAAACAAGTAGATATATATCTTTAAAGCAAGATGGAGTCGTAAAACGGAATAAAAATATTCAGAAAATGAAATTACTTATTCCATTTTTTTCACATTTTTCGTTACCTACTTTTCACGATTTTTATATATTTATATTTAATAACAATAAAACACCTATACTAAGTATTTTAAACCATAATTCATGACTAGAACAGTTACACTGTTACACAATCAAGCACCGTACATAAATGCACTAGAAGTAGGATCTATTTACCAGAATTTTTTGCGCGTTTTTATGCCAGTACTTAGACATGATTCTACACTTTATTAAGTTACTACCTCTACTGGAAGACAGACAAAAATGTTTTTAATAGAAGTCGTCTATTTTAACCAGATTTTTTAAAGAGATTTTCTATGTAACCACTTAGGTATAATTCTATACCTACTTGAATAGATACTTAGTAGACAAATAAAAATGTATATTACCGATAAAGTTGCCTATTTTAACCAGTTTTTTGGCGCGTTTTCTAGTACCTACCTACTTAGGTATGACTCTATAATTGAATACCTCTATTGGCACTGGTAGACAGACAACATTTTAGCTCGTTTTCTATAAACTAAAATATTCTATACTTGAATACCTCTATAATTGGTCTTCGAGAATCTAGTAACTATTGGTAGACAGACAAAAATAAACTTACTAGAAGTTGCCTATTTAACCAGTTTTTTGGCGCGTTTTCTATTACCTAACTACTTAGGTATGACTCTATAATTGAATACCTCTATTGGTACTGGTAGACCGACAACATTTTAGCTCGTTTTCTATATATTAGGATATGATTCTATACTTGAATACCTCCATTTGTCTTCGAGAATCTAGCAACTATTGGTAGACAGACAATGAAATGAAATGAAATTATTTATTTTGAAAGAAAAAGAAAGAAAGAAAAAATATTTATTTCTGACATAACTGTACAAGCATAAACATACCTTAAACCAAGTACCTACAGTGCAGTCAAAAAATAAATTTTAAAAATAAAAAAATATTTTGCTTGAAGTATTTACATTTAAGGTCTTAAACTAGTTTTACAAAAATGTATTAATGTAATAGAATTTGACTATTTTAACCAGCTTTTTTGGTCCGTTTTCTATACACTAAGGTATGGCTCTATACTTTAACACTATCTATGGGTAGAAATAAAAAATAATGACACTAAGGTAATAAGCAACCATGGAGTTTCGTCTCGAGAAACCAATTATCTATGGTATATAAAAAAACCGTGTGTTGGTCTCACGGTGTTTTTGAAGACTTGAAATAATTCGAAAAAAAATGGTTCCGTATAGTTTTTTAAGTTCACATTTAAGTAGGTTATTTTTTTTTTACCGACTGCCAAAGAAGGGTTATGTTTTTCGCTTTGTGTTTTTTATGTGGTTTTTCAACCGACTTTGTAAAGGAGGAGATTTTCAATTCGGTTTGTTGTTTACCAACTGATTTGAAAAGTTATTTTTTGTTTGAAAGGATATACTTTCAAATTGGTCTCATAGAAATTACATCAAAATCGGTTTAGTAGTTTAGTTTTTAAATCACATTAACTGAAAAAAAATTGTGCACGAAAGGAATCTCTTCGAGGCGCACTTGAAATCCTTTCACCACACTGGTTCAAAAGAACTAGAGACACGATATAAAGAAGAAGACTGAAAAAAAATGTCGCCGAAGAAATTGCACATTTTGCTTCCCTGTGACTATTCAGTGGTGTTTACGGTCACTAAACAGTCCCATTAATTTCGGTTGTAGTAGGTTTTTGTAAAACCATGATTATCTAAATTTTACAGGGGTTGATATAATCAAAGAGGTTATTATGTAAGCAGTCCGCATGCGGTTTTTTTATTACCATTTCACAAAGGAACCCTAATAACTATCTACAGCAATAAATAAAAACATTACATTGTGCGTCTGTGTGCGTGATCCACCGAATTATCACGTCTGTTCCGTATACAGGGTGTTTATTCCCATCGAGTAACACCATTTTATTATTTTATTCCCATCGAGTAACACCATGATATGGGAGTAACAGTGTTACTCGTTTGGGTGTTACTGGATGGGAACCCATCGTTTATTTTTTTTTTATTAGCTTATGTTTCATTATTTGTTGGGGAAAGCCTTTCCTAAATACTACAACTTTCTCGATGTTTTGGGTTACGATAAAGTAAATAATTATAAATTAGAATGGTTATTTATGCGTCTTCTTCTTATCGTGTCACTATTTTTTTCGAAACAGAGTGTGGTGATAGGATTTCAAGTGTGCCTCGAAGAGGCTCCTTTCATGCACTTGACACATGTTTTAGAACTTTTTAAGTTCTATGACATGCCGGTTTCCTCACGATGTTTTCCTTCACCGTTGTATACCGTATTTATGAGTAAAAAGTAATGAAAAAGTGGTAAACTTAGTACATATTATTTCAAAAACATCATCATCAATTGTTGAAATAATAAAAAAAGTTATTTATTTTAGGTACCTATCTAGATAGTTTACAGATTTACTGATACTCTTGTTTAGTTTTCTGATAATAAAATAAATACAAGTAGGTACATCGGTAAATGAAGCGATTTTATGAGGCATGGGAAATTAGGAAATTACTGTAGCCAAGAGTGGTTATAATAAAAAAATAATTTAAAAATCATACATACTTATAAAATTTTAAATAACAGAAAACAATTATTTATTGTTGCTTAATTTAAACGAAATTTAATGAACACCCTGTATAAGACCCACAATCACTAAACAAACGCCGCCCATACGGTTCAGTACAACAAAAATACACCTTCCCTCTCTTTCTAACACGTTCTAATGACTATACCTATCTCTTTCACTCACCCCAAAATAGAGTGTATCAAAAATTATTAACTAAAAACCATTTTATAGAGAACCCTAACATCTCTACTTTAAATACTTAATATATAATCAAGGTTTTACAAAAACATACAATAACCGACTTCAATCGGACTGTTCTAGTGACCGTAAACACCACTGAAAAGTCACAGGGAAGCAATATACACAATTTCGTTTACTTGGATAACGTAATTTTTTCAGTTATTTCGATTTCAAAACCGAAGTACTGAATCGATTTTGATGAAATTTGGGGACCACTCTAAACTGAACCGAGTTTAGATAAAAAAAGTAAAATAAAAAAAAATACAATTAAAAATATATTAAATATATATATATTTTATTATATTAATATAATATATTAACATATATATTATTATAATTATTTATTTATTTTTTTTAACAATAAAATAAGTTTTTAAATGAATTTATTAACAACAAAGTTTTACATTATAAAAATAATAAAAAATCTACCGAATTTAGAACCTCTTCCTTTTTTGAAGTGGGATATTTACGCTAATATTTAAATGCGTAAGTTCACGGCTTGAAGCGAACTGCAAAGTACCTATCTATTAATTTTGATACATCATTGTTCAAAAAAGTGTTAAAATTGAAAGTAAAAATATTTGAACTGAAAAAACCATTTATGAATTACGGTGTTCCTATAGTTTAAGATACAGTTTAAGTTTTTATAAATATTTATGTTAGTCTCTAAGGTATATATCATATGGGCCCTAGTTAAGCTACATTCTACTTTTCTTGTGTCTGAAATAAAATTATTATTATTATTATAGTTGGACAGAAGACAGGACCAAAAAACTTCAGACACCTCGTCAATAAAAATGAAATATCTCCATTTTCAAATATTTTTTGTAACTTTTTACGATGAAATTTGATTAATGATTAATAATGAAAAAGCCTGGTAATTATTAACTAATATCTTATTATACGAGCCCTGTTACTTCTCTTTTTCGAAAATTAGCATCGGACCAAAATGTACTAGAAGTTAGCCAAAGTGACTTCGGCTTTTATTGGTCGCATTTTCAATGTACTAAATTGTGTTTCTATTCTTTAAGAGGCTATGTGAAAATTTGGAGTCACTGCGTTTCATTCTTACTCGGTAACGGTACAGTTTACAAACTTGATGTTAATACAGTGATTACTTGAGGATATAATCTAAATAAATGTAAGACAGAAACACAATTGGTGAAACTTTTCTCGATAGATTTAATTTTTGAAATAGGTCCTCTTAAAATCTGATTTACATCCGTCCTCCGAATTTAGAGAATATTTACGGTTTATTTTTATACTATTGAGTGACTAATCACAGAACTTAGATAAATGTAAAAGGATTTTTTTATAAATTCAATACTTTTCAAGCAATACGATGTTTTATCATTTGTCGCTTACGTCCATTACTTTTGAGCGACAAAAATCTATATCTAACATCTTCCCTCGGGGTAAGGTGTCTAATTGCGCTATCACTGTCTTACGATTCGGCAGCTGTCATTTCTGACAGTTTCACGTATCCTCTTAATACTTCTGTGTAAAAAGCGGAATCGTGTCGAAACATAAGGTTATCAAACGTAAAGTTGTCAGTTATATTACTGAAATAGTTTTCATAGTAAAGTCATTAAAACTCAGGTAGAGAGGTCTACACAAATTGGTTATTGCTGTTGTCTATTCTAGTCTATGGTCTATAATTTACTTTTGGGAAAATAATAATTAGCTGTGGGCGAGGTTTCGAAGGGATAGGGTAGCCATGATATTTATGTGATTTTGAAAAAATAGGACAGATTAGGAACAGTCAGCTGCATAGATATGTATAAACTCCCAAGCTCTCAGATTTATATTATACCCTTAATTTTGCAAAGACATTCATCTTCTGACAAGAATTCTGACAAGTAAGAGGAATACATTAATTTGAAAATGCTTGCGTGCACTTTTCTTTGCAAAATTAAGCGTAATCTCAATGTGAAAGCTTGGGAGTGTATACATGTCTGTGCAGCTGACTGTACATACCATAGAAGTATTAAAGTATAGAAACACACTGTACTATATACATTGAAAATGCGTCACAAAAAAGAGAGCTGAGAGCTACATTAGCAAACTTCTAGGACATTTCGGTCCGTCACAAAATTTCAAAAAAGATAAAGGTAACAGAGCTAGATAAATATTATATGTTAAAACTAATAGGCTTTTTCATTGTTAATTAAACTACATCGTCAAAAGTAACAAACATTATTTGAAAATAGCGATAATTCATTTTTATTGACAGGGTGTCTGAAAATGTTCTGTCCCGTTTTCCGCATCCAATTTGCTGGAAAGTGTTATTAATATACGGTCACCCTATTTTAAATTAGGCCGCCATATTTTTTCAAAATATTTATGATGGCGGCCTCGGGATGACTCTATATAATCTATGGTCTACGATGACTCTATATTATCTATGTTTTTTCAACATATAAATCATATTTGGGTCGGCGTGTTGTATGTAAAATATAATTGATTATTATGTTCTTATGTTTCCTTTCTTTGATAATCCCGCTTAATTTTGATTTTTTTATTATTAATTATGGTAGTGGATTCTAGCCAATTCTGATAGGTAAAGGCAAAGAAAGACGAAAAATATATTTTTGAACTTTTACTTTACATAGAGATAATAATTTATTACAGCATAATCTAACAACTACAATCTATATTACAAAATTTACAAAAGGAAACAATTGGGCCACCCAAAGACCGTTGCAAACGATCTATAGGTAGCTCAACTGCTCCAACTCGATACCCGATGGCAGCGTGCCGAGGATACTGGCTGCATTGCCTCTTTGTATAGCAAGGCTTATTCTTTGGCCCAGATAGCTGCCAGCCCTCTGATCACGCGTCGCTTCGACCAGACGCTCTGACAAAATTTTAAAAACGCGGAAGGCTCCCATTCCCTCATGGACCTAGGGTCTCGATCCCAAAGGGCTCAAACATGTACGACCTATCAAGACCTACATAGAACACTCCAAAGCCTATATTAATGAACCTAATTATTGATTTTTCCAAATTTCAGCCCAATCTAATCAGTCGATTTGACATGATTAAAAATCTAACATTCATTCATCTATTCATACAATCTCAGGAATACAATTTTGCAGGCGATGAGAATCAATGTGATTTTTTTTTTCGAGAACAATGGATCAGATGCAGCTGAGAACGACCGATTAGTTTATAATACGTAAATTAGTAGGATACATACCTATACTATCGGAAACCCAAGTAGATATTTATGGGTATAATTTCAGAAGGGCATTTAAGAAATTATACACCACAAAATTTTAATTATAAAAAAAAAATTGGGCAATGCAGACGGTACTACGTTGTATCTGTGCAGTCAAAATTTTGGGTTTCTACAAAAAGTGCGAGCGAGCCGAGCTGCGGCGAGCTGGCTCGAGCTAGGTACCCGGGTTTGCCAAACGATGAATAAAACTTAAATTATTATCAATAAAGGGTACCGCCTGAGGTAAATCCATAGGAAAACGACTAACGGTAACAGTTATCCAATATCGCTCAAATATCTTTTGACAAAAATTCCATTTAATTTTTCAAGTTTTTTTGCCATATCTGTGTTACGGCGACTGATTATGCGTATTTTTTTCTGGTGATTAAAAATTGACGGTGTACCTAAATAAAAAAAAATATTAAGCATAACATAATAATACATAGTTTAACATAATACATACCGACATACTCTACTAAGTTTTTTTCTACTGACATCTGTTGCGTTGGTCAAACAAAATGATTATGTTCAATAATAAGTATTCAAGAACACAAAAGGCAGTAATCAGGGTAATTCTTACGTCCAGTTGTGGTTTTAGTCAACATGTTGTAATGAGGAATAACCCAAGCTGTTGTCCGGTCCGACGAAATGTTGTATAATTTGAAAAATAAAGGTCTAAGGGTGCTTTTCCACCAGAGATGTGCTATGCTACGTTGCTATGGATGCGTTTGATATCCACCAATCATATTCATTGGTGCACATAGCTTAGCACTGGTGGAACTAAGATATGTTTTTTATATGGAAGGATGCGTGCTATGGATGCGTGCTATGGATGCGCGCTATGGACGTGTGCTATGGATGCGTGCTATGGATGCGTGCTATGGACGTGTGCTATGGATGCGTGCTATGGACGTGTGCTATGGATGCGTGCTATGGATGCGTGCTATGGACGTGTGCTATGGATGCGTGCTATGGATGCGTACTATGGATGCGTGCTATGGATGCGTACTATGGATGCATGCTATGGATGCGTGCTATGGATGCGTACTATGGATGCGTGCTATGGATGCGTGCTATGGATGCGTGCTATGGATGCGTGCTATGGACGTGTGCTATGGATGCGTGCTATGGACGTGTGCTATGGATGCGTGCTATGGATGCGTACTATGGATGCGTGCTATGGATGCGTGCTATGGATGCGTGCTATGGATGCGTGCTATGGATGCGTGCTATGGACGTGTGCTATGGATGCGTGCTATGGACGTGTGCTATGGATGCGTGCTATGGACGTGTGCTATGGATGCGTGCTATGGATGCGTACTATGGATGCGTGCTATGGATGCGTGCTATGGACGTGTGCTATGGATGCGTGCTATGGATGCGTGCTATGGACGTGTGCTATGGATGCGTGCTATGGGCCGTATATCCCCACTCACCGCGCCGGCCTCGCCGCTTCCCTACAGTCGATGCATCGCATAGCTCGAGCCGCGCATCTTTCTCGCACAGCTACATAGCTTAGCATTGGTGGAAACAGTCACATATTTTCGTAGCGTAGATTTCACATCTTCGCAGCATAGCTGCATAGCACATCTCTGGTGGAAAGGCACCCTAAAACGTAAATAAACTAGTATATTTTAATAAAGTAGGTAATATTTGACAACTATTGTATAGTAGGTAGTACAATTAAAATCTAGGAAGTATTAAAAAATGCACAAAAGGAAACGATCAATTAAAAACGTAATTATGAAAAGTTTATGAAAGATATATATTTTTGTTATTTACAACAATGGAAGGTACTAATATTATATTACTTATGGATAAATGTAAGGAAAAAAGGAGCGATCCTTACAGTATCGCATAACATCTGACATCTCATAAGTTACATTTAAATTTGGAAGGATTTAAGTACTTAATTTGTTTTGAGGTTCTCTGATACCTGAAGGCCACCTTCCTGTTACACACATCCGTCACATATTCACGAAATTACTTCCACAAATTGACAGAAGGCGAGCAGAAAGATGTTACACATTAAAAATATTTTATCCCTGTCTTCCTTACTACCTATGTACAATTGTACCTATGTACGAAAAACTTTCGGCTGTAGGTACCTACAAGTAAGTATGTATACTGTAAGATGTTACACATTAAAAAATATTTTATCCCTGTCTTCCTTACTACCTATGTACAATTGTACCTATGTACGAAAAACTTTCGGCTGTAGGTACCTACAAGTAAGTATGTATACTGTAAGATGTTACACATTAAAAAATATTTTATCCCTGTCTTCCTTACTACCTATGTACAATTGTACCTATGTACGAAAAACTTTCGGCTGTAGGTACCTACAAGTAAGTATGTATACTGTAAGATGTTACACATTAAAAAAAAATTATCCCTGTCTTCCTTACTACCTATGTACAATTGTACCTATGTACGAAAAACTTTCGGCTGTAGGTACGTAAGTATTGCATACTTGTACCTACAGCCGAAAGTTTTTCGTGAAATCGTTTAAAAATAACAAAACCAAAATATTTTTCTCCCACCTGTCACAACAGCCGAAATTGACAAACGAATTAATTTTTCAAAAAGCAAATTTTACCCAAATTTTCAAATTTTGTCTCAGGCGCTAGACCACCCATATGTAAAAGCGCCGCCACACTTGATTTATCGAACAGGTACAATAAAAAAAGTCAAAAAGAAAAAAAAATCAAAGTCGCCGCGACTATAAATTTAGCATTGTTAAGGGGGCGACATGTCACAACAGTTAAATAGAGAGATTTTTTTGTGACTCTTTGTGATTTTTTCGTCAAATGCAATTTTGGGACAGTGTTGTGGGTGAAGAGATCTAGCGATAGTCGGCCCGGCTGTAACAATGTAATCTTTTTTTATGAAGTGTCGAGACGAGTTACGCGCTCTCTGGATAGTAAGAGATCGCGCCTGCCCATGGCCAGAACAGTGCTACGCAGGAATCACATAAACTATCGCAATACTGATAGATAGTGTTTTTTCAAGGCATTTTGATACCCAGTCTCAAAAGCCCATTAATACTGGCCTCCGCGCCTTACAAACCGGAGCACAGTAATAAGTAGGTACTAGGTAAAAAAAAAATATTACCCTTTAAGACCTCTTTAGATTATGGTCTAACTAAAGGGACATAGGCTTGATAGAAAGAGCCAAAGATCAGGCTAAAACTAGTTCTTTCGAACCAGTGTGGTGAAAAGATTTCAAGTTCGCCTCAAAGAGGCTCCTTTCGTGAAGCATTCGTGAGACAATTAATATAGAACGTTCGTTTGCATTATATTCAGTAAGTATTGATATACTTATTCTTTGCCGTTACACTCTCGGCTAGCGAGAGTAAACATCTGAACGGAAAGAAAGTACCTACTTAATGTAAATAAAAGGCAAAACCGCAAACAGACATAATTTCACAGGAAGTGCAAAATTTTGAGTTCCAAACCTGCGTTTTGCGGTTGGCTACTTTACCAAGAACCTAAATGTTAGGTAGGTTTTAAGTAATTTGGTTCTTTGTCGCGTAACCACATTTGTGACCTGGTTTACCAACTGGGCTTCCGTTTGTCTCTGTGGTACTTAACTACGTGTAAGTCAATTGTGGTTTCATGATTTTGAGTAGGTAACTTTAATCAACTTTAAGAAGTCAGATGCACTGACATATTCACTCTCAAGTTTTCACATTTATATTATAAAAAAGAAAAGAAAAGAAAATAAATTTGTTTATTGGCTCCTCTAAAAAGGTATAGCTACACATGTAGCAGGTACATAAAACATTATAACATATATAACTAGGTATGCCTTAAGTCATGGAGACCAATAGGTCCGGTCTCAGCATATTGTCGTCCTGAAATGCCTAGGTACCCAGCAATCTAGATACCTAGAGAAGGCAGGACAACGCTGGTTTTCAGCCCGGGCCTATGAGCAGTGACGCCTTCCTTAGCAATTCCTAACTCCTAACTGTGCATAGATAGACTGTATCTAACTAAAATCATGGTTGTCCAAATGCTACTAAATGTATGAAAAAAGTAAATGTTGCGAAATGCCACTTTTGCCATCGACTTTTGCGTAGGTTTAACAAGGGTTACGAAATGAAACATTGTCCAAATGGGATGTAGCCAGATATTCAAGGCAAGAGTGAATAGGATTATTCTAGGTAAGCATGCTACATCGTCGACTACATCGTCACTTACCATCAGATGAGATGGTGGTCAAACGCAAGCCTATAAGTAAGTACTTAATAACAAAAATGAAAAAAGACATTCTTGTTCTGCCTATAATTCTGACAGGAGGACTACATTAATTTGATAATACTTGCGTGCACTTGTCTTTGAAAAATTATGAGTATGATTATGAGAAAGCTTGGGAGTCTAGGTAGGTAAGGTACATGTTGGTGCAGCTGACTGTACCTACGCATAATCTTATTAAAAATGTTTCGATTAATCCACGCCCCAACACTATTGCCGCTATAGAAGTGCCCTTAAGCTGATCGCGAGAGTGGTAGGGCGTGAATTTTATTAGATTATATTAAAATAATGATAGACTAATCAGGTTATGCACATGAACCTGACGATAAAGGACAATGGCCACTTTGTATGAGCTTATGGCTTAGGGTGAACAGTGATTTTTGGTATAATTGTGATAGAGGCTTAATAGCTTCTAAAAGTAGGTACCAGAATATAAGGATATCTTAGTATCAAAATGTTCGGTTGACCTACTATCCCACTCATAAAGTTCATGATCGACGGAGGGTTTTATATAATAAAAATGAGTTTTTTTCACATATTTTCTATTCTTTATCACAATTATATGAGACATTACATTATATAGAAGCTGGGTAGGTAGTTTCATATTATTTTAGTAGTCCTTGTCCAGTTTATGAACCGTACTGTTGCTAAATATGAAACACAGCAACCCACTGTATTTACGGCCTACAATACAATTACAACAGTACTGTTTTATTGCTTTCCTTTTTTAATTATTACTTTCAAATAAAATAAATTCAATAAAGGTATATATTTTGGCTCAATCTGCTTGCATGCGGTGGTCCTGAGGGACGATTTTCCCTTCCTATGTTAGTGTGCTCCAATCTATAAATAAAGGGAAATCTGTTATAGCGAATTTCACAATTACTTACTTAAAATAATTAAACCATAAATGGAAATTGATGAACCTTACAGTTTGCTGAGCCATCCATTGCCATAAATACGCTTGCGTTTACACTCCTAATTGCAGTCAATGTGAACTCCATAAGCAAGCGAGGGTCAACATTAGAATCCATTGTCCATTTACGAGTAAAAAACTTCCTCAAAATATAAGTTGAAATGGAAAAACATTACAAAATTCTTATTCTTATTGCGTAATAATTGAATTATTGTAAAAAATATAAAAAATATTCAGTCAAATGTCCAAAATGAATGACATGATATGACATGTAATGTAGACTTGGGTAGCTTTCACAGTTGCTACAATAGTTGAAGCGTCTCTTTCCAGCAAGTGAGGCATCACGTTTGTTTTGACTCACCACTCTTCCCTCGAATATTCACCTTGGCCTTGATTTTTGATGATTTTTCTGCATACTCTATGGTAGCGGGCGTTGTATCGTTTATGATACGTACTAGATTATAATTGTTATAATGTGGGTATACTATGCACAGTTATTGAATAAATAAATCTTGAACCTTGGTAGCATCTTTTAGTTTACTTCATGGTGACAATTCACTCCTAAATAGGGAATCCTTCAGTTTTTGTTTGACGAATTTTCAATGCACTTTGGTAATGATTAGAATGGTTACATTTAATTCGTTAATACCCATTAATTAGATTAATATTAATATTACTCATAAAACGTGGCGACAATAAGAGATGGCTACGCTATCTATTTTTGTTAGTATCTTGCGACAAGAAATAAGATTAATAATTAAATGGCTCTTACATGAGTACTCAATCGTGGTACCACAGTGAGGGAGCTCGTCGTGTCAAGGAGTTGCCTCGCATACTACTCTATTTTTAGAAGCAAGACTATGACATGACTTTGATCCTTTTTGACGTGTGCTGTGCTGCCATATTAGTATAAAAAGAGATTAAAATTATCGATCGATTAAAAGAATCGATTTTTTCTAAGGAATTTATTTTTTTAGGGATGGAATAATAAACAACTAAGTAAAAGTCGTGTAAAGGAACTTCTATTAAAAACAAAAAAAAACGGTGTGTGTTTGACCACATGACAGAAGTGAAAACTTCATCAAGGTGACACGTGCTGACTTTACCTTAACAAGTGTTACATAGCAAAGCATAACGGCTCAATCTCGTTGAACACATAAACAAGTGTTCAGCGCGCCTCAAAAAGTTTTCACTTTCAAAAAATGCATAAACACCCTCGATCACATAATGACAATTTGCATTATCGTGATATCGATTCATAAATAAATAGATATTATTCGATTACTATTCAGAAGAAAGTAAATGACAACACTAGTTTGATGAATCATAAGACAAACTAGGATAATATTATCATATTAAATACTAATTAAATAAACTTTTTTTAGGTTCATCTGGGTACTAAAATATTACGCAATAATTAATATCCAAAATTAATCGATTTATTGAACAAATTGGATTTCTCTGAACATCGTGTTCACTGAGGCCAGGAATGAACAATATCCTTTCCATACTTAACTTAACCGACATTCAAAGATTTTGGTAATAATATCCCTGGTGCTTTTCGCCAGCTATAAATTACCCAATTCCTGAATTTTAAATCGAAAATTGTATTGGAACAATATTTTTAATATCATTAGTAAAATACTTTTTCACGACTGGTAATGCCATCTGCCGATGAAAAGCTGAACTTATTATAAGCGTCATCTATCGCTGAGTAGCTGTACTAAATTTGCAGCTAGCCAAATATGAACTACAAGTTAAAACCAAAAGATAACGCTTTGAATATAAACTGCTACCGCCATCTATTGATTAAAAGTAGAACATTTTTACTAGCGCCACCTGTTGGGTTTCACGAGTACTACATCTAGTTTTAGCAAGGTAACTTTAGATATAAGTTTAAGCTAAAATTACTAGATGGCGTTATACAAAAACATCCAGTTCATGTCAGTAGATGTCACTAGTCACGAACGAAAATAAGAGCACTGCCTATTCTAAAATGGTTGGTTAGTTCAAATCCTATAGGAAGGAATACTTGCATTTTGCATTAAGTACCTACTTATATTTATTTAGTAAATATAATAATAAATAAAACTAGGTACTACAAATTTAAAATGTATATCTGCAGTTCGTGAGTTTAATCCTTCCTATTATACTATCCTAGCTTCAGACACTTAACTGCCAAGTCTAGAAATGAAGCTAGTTCTACACGAAGCTAGAGCTGCCAGCTTATTTTCCTGGCTTGAAATACTAGTTTTATGTAACCCGGGCATGAATAATAAAGATTACGATTTATTGATCATAAGAATCAAACAACTGAGTAAGTATAACATTATAATATATTTCTTACAACCTAAATACATGTATTTAAATTACATACACTATTTTACAATAAGCTATACTTAGCTAAAGTGCACACCAAGCCCGTCGCAACACATTATTTTATTTAAATTAAACATTTTTTTTTCTTATTTGACTATGTTCGAGTGAAAGATGGAATCACATTATGTTAATTACATATTTTTTCAAGAAAAAAATCTCACCATATTTGGAATGTGTAAAATATATAAACATTACAAGCCTAAATCATAAATATCTCTAACATGTGTTTTCACGCGATAAATCGAAGAATAAACTTTTTTTTACAATATAATGATTATAATTATATATAATGGATTTAGTCACATCTATTTTGATCCACATTTACTTTCAAAATAACAATTTCCCTACAATATTTCTTTACATACCAATATTTTAGTTGTTAATTATACATAGGTACACATTTTTTTTAAGAGGATATAATAATAATAATGTTTTTTTTTTATTAATTATTATTTTTATTATTTTAGTGAGTTTTTTTCTTCTTCCGCTCTCCATATCCATATTCAACGGTACTTCCGCTCAAATCCTGATATCCGTCATTAACCCTACTTTAATAATCAGGAAAATTAACCCTCCAGTTTTGATATTTCTCCGAAAACCTCTCCGAAAATTTCGTACTCAAATTTTCGGAGCCGAAGAATAGGTCATCGAAGTAAACGAACGTATTTTGCTTCCCTGTGACTTTTCAGTGGTGTTTACGGTCACTAAAGCCTATAGCACGAGACTAGTTTACAAGATACAAGCCAGCGAGTAAGCGAGTTAGTTGTCCCGGAGGATATTCAACTAGCAGATTGTAAAAAAGCCACACGGGGCGAGTTTACAAGCTACTAGCAAACTCGCTGGCTATTAGCTTGTAACTAGCCATCGAGGCTTATAACAGTGGTATGTTTTTGAAAAGCCTTGACTTATAGAAGAAATAAACAATTTATTATCAATTATTATTATTATGACAACACGGATGGTTGAGTGGCAAGTGTGTTAGACTGCCGTGCCGGTGTTGCGGGTTCTATTCCCGCTCAGGATAAATATTTGTGTGATGAACATCGATGTTTGTCCCAAGTCTGGGTGTTTTCTATGTATTATATTTATGTATTTTAAAAAAAAGTATATAATTATTGTATCAGTTATCTGGTTCCCATAATACAAGCTTACTTCGTTTGTGGCTAGATGGCGTTGTGTGAAATGTTCAAACATTATTATTATTATTTTAGTGAGATTTTTTCTTCTTTTTTTTCTTCTTCCGTTCACCATATCCATATTCAACGGTACTTCCGCTCAAATCCTGATATCCGTCATTAACCCTACTTTCATAATCAGGAAAATTAACCCCTTCAGTTTGTTGATAGTTCTCCGAAAAACTCTCCGAAAATTTCGTACTCAACGTTTCGGAGCCGAAAAATTTGTTCGTGAAGTCCTTGTGTGTGTTTTTGTATGTCTGTTTGTTTGTTTGTGGGTATATTGATGTGATGAAGTTGGACGCGATTGCGACGGGGGTGGCTGAAAGCGCACCCTGTTGCGTTGGTCAGAATTTCAGGTCCTGAAAAAAAAAAAAAACTACTTAAAAAAAGAGGAGGTTATCAATTCGGTTGTTTTTTTTTTATGTTTACCTCAGAACTTTGTCGTTTATTAACCGATTTGAAACATTTTTTGTTGTTATTAGGATTATCCTACTTATATTTATTTTAACCAATTTAAAAAGAAGGAGATTATCAAATTGGAGTAAATGTATTTTTTATGTTCCTTAAAAACCGATTGGAAAAAATATTTTTTTTGTTTGAGAAATGAAATGATATTTATTTGCCTGAAGTATGGTCATTACAAGGTCTTATATTAATACATATAGTATATTAATAGAGGATTGGTCCCATAGAAATTTTATCAAAATCGGTTCAGTAGTTTAAAAAAAAAACATTCATTTGAATTGATAACCTTTTTTAAAGTCGGTAAATTTTTTTTTTTTAAGTTTAAGTTTTAGCTTCCTCTTTCTATTGTCTCTTTATTTTCCTATTGTATTTTTAAATTAATGTGAATTTGAATTTGTAAATGTTTCAAATTATGTATTTTTAATTATACATAATAAAATAATAATTGAAACTACTGAACCGATTTGATCTAATTTCTATGGGACCAATCTGAAATAAAATATATAAAAGAAAAAAAAAATTCGCGGTCCAGCGTTTCAGCGGTTTACCTTGATGGCCTGCGGCAGGTCGGGCAGCCGCATGTCGCGCAGCTGCTGCGGCAGGTTCATGCTCTTCACGGCGGAGACGGCGCGCGCCGGCGCCGCCGCGATGCCCGCCTGCAAACATTCCTACTTTAACTTAGTGGTCTAGACTCTAGAGATTGAGTCAAGCACTCACTCTCGCACACATCCAAGCCTCAAACTCATTTAAGTTACTTATAATCAAGGTTTTAAAAAAACAGACAACTAACTGACTTCAATTGGTCTGTTTTAGTGCGAGTAAACACCACACAAAAGCCCGAAGACCTTGGCGCGGTGCGCTCGCACGCACGATGACCTAGGAACGGCGCACTCGCCCGTACGATGACCTTGGCGCGGTGCGCTCGCACGCACGATGACCTAGGAACGGCGCACTCGCCCGTACGATGACCTTGGTGCGGTGCGCTCGCACGCACGATGACCTAGGAACGGCGCACTCGCCCGTACGATGACCTTGGCGCGGTGCGCTCGCACGCACGATGACCTAGGAACGGCGCACTCGCCCGTACGATGACCTTGGCGCGGTGCGCTCACACGCACGATGACCTAGGAACGGCGCACTCGCCCGTACGATGACCTTGGCGCGGTGCGCTCGCACGCACGATGACCTAGGAACGGCGCACTCGCCCGTACGATGACCTTGGCGCGGTGCGCTCGCACGCACGATGACCTAGGAACGGCGCACTCGCCCGTACGATGACCTTGGCGCGGTGCGCTCGCACGCACGATGACCTAGGAACGGCGCACTCGCCCGTACGATGACCTAGGCGCAGCGCGACGCGTGTTAACACAGGCTGTGTGAAGCCACCATAATGGTATCTACCTACTCATGGATTGTGTTAACAGGGTAGTTAACTAAGGTAGGTAATTTAGAAGTTATACTTTAACATATTGTGTCACACACACCTGCCACATATGAAGTCACACACCTGTCACATATTAAGTCACACACGCCTGCCACGTATTAAGTCACACATATATTAACTCACACAGAATAATACATACCTCTGCTTTCTGCATCTTATTCTGCTCCTGCAACCGTGTGAGTATATCCTGCATGTTAGTTTGCAGCACCATTCCACCCATCACCAATTCGTCCAACACTTGGTGTGCTGCGTCTGCGTGGAATATAAGGTCCAATTCGCACACATTCTCGAAGCATTTGTCTAGAGTTTCTACAAACACCTGGAAATGAGATTTTTTTTGTCTTTAGCCTATAGCCATTATATATTATTATTTATTATTATTATATATTATATTAAAGTACATTGGATTTTATTTGTCATACATTTTATGTAGTCTCACCATGATCCTATGAAATATATGTATCCATTGACACATCTTCGTCAAAATCCATTAAACACTGATTAATGGATTTTGAATTAGTGATATTCATATGTTTTTGTAACATTGTAGTTGACATAGGTTGTGTCTTTAACATTCACAGGGCTCAATGCTCAAAATTAAAATCTCGCTGGATAGGTGGGAAACCCCATCCAGCATAACGCTGAGTTGAGTCCTTTTTGCCATACAAATACATACACTTCATAAATACGAGTCGGTTAGAATACTTACTTTAATTTAGATATTATACGTGTTTTAAAATTAACACTAATTAAAAACACGTATAAAATCTAAATAAAAAAACCTTACTAATGTTTGTTGACACAATCAGAAAACATAGACGCAACAAATAGTTTGAAGATATATAGTATAGGTAAAAAGTTTTTAAGAAATATATATAATGATATATATAAATGGATACCTATCCTATTTTATCAAAGGCCTTAATCAAAGCTTACGAAAAGCCAAGCACTAATCAGGTCTTGGCTCTAAATAGGAAGAACTTGCGCATAATTGTAAGAGCCTTAACAGGACACTGTTGCTTGAATAAGCACATGTTCAACTTAAGGCTAAGCGAAAAGCGCTCCTGCAAAAAATGCAATGAGGCAGATGAAACGCCCCTTCATTTTCTGAAGGAATGTGGACCGCTAATGCATAAGCGCAGTATTTCTCTGGGAAAACACATATTAAGCCCTGATGAATTAGTTGAGCTTCCTCACAAAAAACTCCTGCAGTTCATCATAGCGGCAGGGTTTAGTGAGGATCTCTAACCGCATAGGTCCAAGTGGCGAACACAATAGACCGACAACGGTCGCAGTGTCACTAAAGCCGCAAATCAATAATAAAAAAAAAAAAAAAAAAAAAAAAAAAAATCCTATTTTATTTAAGTTTATCCCCACCCATGGTTTATAAAACGCATTTAGGTAATTGCTTTCACATAGTGGTTAGTAACTCTGCTGTGCCCTGACAGGGCCAATGTACTTGCCATACCTAATTTGTGATATTAGTTAAGGCCTATCACCATTATGTACATTGTTGCAATAAAGATTATGATTATGATTATATTACTATAATACTGCATACTTTTTGAGTATTTGTCCGAAACATTTTGTATGGAAATTTGCCGTGAGGATTGCCCTTAAGTTAGAATTATTTAGATTAGTTATAAGTTACTCTATTTGACTGTCATTGTATTGTATAGGCAAATAAATACCATTTCATTTCATTACATTGAAAATCCAAAACTGCAGGTTAAATCATTTGGATATGTTTCATACACACTATTACTTATTTTGTTATGTCTTAGGGGGCGTCCATAAATTACGTGAGGTGTTTAAGGGGGGGGGGGGGGGGGGGGGGGTCGAGTCAAATCTCATCTAATCTTACGTTGGAGAGAGGGGGGGTCTCGGCAAATATCACGCAATTTTTGTTTCTGATTGAAACAAAAAAAGACCTACATGCTTAAGATTTAATCTTAAGCGCAATCGTAATACGATTAAGATCATTCACTAATTCGTTCGAAAGTACCAAAATAGTTTCATTCATACTTCGACGTTATACAGCAATATTGATTTTTCTTTTTACAATAACAATCCAACGCGTTTACCTACGTAAGAAACCCACATTTTGAAAAATCTCACGTGAGATTGGGCGATGGGGGAGGGGGTTGTATAAAATCTCACGACATCTCACCAGGGGGGGAGGGAGGGACAGAAAATTTAAAAAAACACCTCACGTAATTTATGGACGCCCCCTTATCATTCAAGCAGTGCAGCTCACAATGCGTGAATGGGTTTTTTTAAACTATCATCTACAATTTCATAAGTATTGAAATCCATTATGATAGCTACAATTTAGATTTAGGATTTTCTGAGTACTAAGGGTCAAACATAAATAAACATAGTAGAAAAACAACCCTATTCCTTTAAAGTTGGGTAAAAAAAAAGTTATGAACCTGTATAAGATCTAAGATTCCCAGTTCACTCTCCGATGAATCAACACAAAACACGAAGTAGAGTGTCGCATAGTGCCGGTAGATCAACTTGTAGTCCGAACCACCAATGAGGCTGTAAATTAATATAAAAAACTTATTCATAATGTTCAAGACACAGCTTGTTTTTTTCGTTGTTAGCAAAGCGCGCGCTTCAAAACGCCCAATGTGTACCTGCTCTTAAGTATTTATTAAAATCTTTTTACAACTATATCAGGGTTCGAGGATATATATCAAGATATATATCCGATATATATCAAGATATATATCTGATATATATCCGATATATATCAAGATATATATCTGATATATATCCGATATATATCATTTTTTTTTTTCATAAAATCAATCAATACAAAAATGGTTTCAAAAAAATATATTTTTTAGTAATTTTTAGCGTTTGTTACTGTATTTTTACTTTCCAAATGTAGATGGCGTGGAAGTAGAGTAAAAACATACTCTCTAACCGTTGAAGCGATTTAAAACAAAAAAAATACTATTGACTGATAAGAATTAATAAAAAAAAAATAGGTTTTTTTAATAATTTTAGTATGTTTTTGTAACACATGAAAATAGTATTCATAAATACAATAAAGTAGTAGTATGGCTTTCATACAAAATTGATATAAGTATATCAAACTTGATATATATCCGATATATATCATAAATATCCGATATTTTGATCTTTATAATAAATATCAGATATTTTCGAACCCTGGTATATATACTGATAGAGCAATGAAACATGGTAGAAAGTTTAATGATAATTTACCTTCCACCTTCAAGAAAATTGCACACATTGTCATCTCTTTTGGACACTAATTGGAATGTTTCTTTAATGATCTGCTGTTGCATGTCTTCATTCTGAAAAAAAAGTTTTATATAAACCTACTTACAAACTTACTTAAAAGTTTACCTTGTAAACTTACTTACAGTCCTACCAACTTATCTGTGAATTGAGGAGTGTCACTGTGAGCGCAACGGTATACAACGCAACTGAGAGTTGAATTAAGTTTTGTATGCAAGTGGCTGTAGTTCCATTTTCTGCCGCTTCACAGATAAGTTGGTAGGACTGTACTTACCAAACCCTTGAAGCTGGTACAAGTTTTTTTTTAAATAAACAAGTATACCAGTTATCTCATAATAATAAGAGCTCACACCTGCCAATGACCAGAACAGTACTGCCAAGGAATTTTGAACTACATAACCCAGTATTATGCCTAAAATATGCAGATACAGAAGCAACTTTCATTGTGGCTTTGTGCACACTAGAGCCTTTTAGATTGGTAGGTATAGTCTTTAAGTGTTTGACTAATTTGTTCTAATAATCACATAATTATAACCCTTTAGCATATATTTCTATTCAGCTTGGCTGTGGCAAGTTTTTCCTGGGCACATGAAAGCAGGTGTAAGGTTGGTAAATGATCACTTACAAAGTACTGGTAAAACTTGGAAAGCCGCGGTTTGCCATGGTTATTGAACACTAATATAGCTTTAATCATTTTAAATATCACGATTTCATCTAGCTCAAAATGTTAGAGCCATTCGTGAAAAGCCAAATCGATAGGAATAGAAATTCACAAGTCAAGTTGTTGTAATTTTTTGACACTTGTTTTTTTTTCTCGAAAAACCATAGTTCTTCGGTTTTGGCTTCACATCAAAGGTATATAGCCAGTGTTGGAGATTGGAGAGATTATTTTGTCATAAGTCAGAGTCGATAAGTCAAGTCATGCCCCTATAAAGTAGTGGTGGTTGCGACTTTACTAGAGGCTTCTATGGAGTTTTGGCGGCAACACGAAAAGTCACGTTTTACAGCATTACACTATTCACCAACACTCATACACATTCACGAGCACTTAATGGATAAAAAACCACCGTTTTTACACTTAAACACTCAAAGTTATACAAGTTTTGTCAATTAATTTAATGCCGCCAATGCGCCATTTTTTATGTTCCCGCCAAAACTCTTTTGACACTTGTCTTGTTGCTAAAACATTGACATTGAAGTTTCTGATTTCGTTAAAAAAATAACGTTCCGTTTCATATCCGTCGTAAATAAAGCCTTTGCCACATTACCATTGTGCAAGGCAGATTTCATAGTTAGAAAAGTTTACTATTGTCATAGGTAGGTATGTAGGTACAGCAGCATTAAACATTATTTCCAAGGTATAATACTCAGTAAAGTAATCGCATATTTTTTGGCTATAAAATCATTAGATTTCTTATACCGAAATAAAAGTAGTAGAAAATTAATTTATGAGCTGGCCACCCAGTATTTCATTGCAAAACGAAAAAACGCGTTCCGCACACCGCCAAAGTCGCGCGAGTGTCATTTTTGAGAATTTCTTCTAAAGCAGATTGATTTGTGTAAAATAGAAGATTATTTATTAAAATCCACGTGTTGTGCTGTGTTTCCTTTACCACGGATGGAACTGTGGTGGCTGCCGACGCGGTGAAAGTTTGATCAGGTCAGTAAGTTGGTGATGGTCACAAATTGTTGTCTTTATTTGGTCTCACGCCGGATCTCCAGCGGTATCGGATGGCAAAATACGCTTACGAATAATAAAAATACTCAACAGTAGTCGGCCGTGGGAAAAAGAACCAAGATCTTGTGATAAAATCTAAATAAACATGTTATTATTGCATAAAATGCATGGTATTTTTTGTTACGTGCCTACAACAAAATATAGTGATAAACTTTGAGTGATCGTGTGCCCTGAACCAAAGATTGTACTGTTACTTATAATTTGCAAAGATTCTAACATGTTTTTTGTTCTTTATTCACTGATTATAAGTATGCCTCATGTATGTAAACAAACAGAATTCCAATATCAATAAACTTACAATAATATTTTGATTAATTTATGGTATATTGATAATATACGACTAACTCATACATTATTGAACTTTTAGTGATTACTCAAACTAGATGGAGATCAATTCACTGAATTTTTCTCCAACTTCAACTAAAAAGTAATGTTATTCCTATACCATTTTTCAGCCTTATTAATTGTTTTGGAGTGAATAAGTTACAAACATCTATCTATCCCTTTCTTAGGGCTCTTTCAATTTAGATGTTTGTGTCGGACCGCTGTAGTGCGTATCGGTGCGTTTGTCTTGAGGCGCACGGACGGTTATTTATTTTTATACAAAGCGTATGGTGCGGCAACAGTGCGGCGTTGATAAGAACGATTGAACGATCGGTCCGACACAAAACGTCTAAATTGAAAGAGCCCTTAGATTGTGTGTTAGATTCCTCATTCGGGAAAACATTTGTGAGATAAAAATTGATGTTTGTCCTTAGTCTGCTGGGTATTTTCTATGTATAGTTATTAGATTGTAATGGGTATTATATTATGACAACATAGATGGTCGAGTGGCAAGTGTATTGGACCGCCACACGGATAGCAAAACCCTGATAAATACTGCTCACAAAATGACAATGAACAGCTGATAACTTTCACTAAACAATTATTAGTATTCTAGTCATCCATAAGAGGTATTATGTCCTCAATGAATACAAAATACCTGAATACATTAGACCTGACCTTGGTAGCTATGTTAATGGTGTTAGAACTAACTGGTACTCATACAGATTAAACACTACTGACTTGTATGTAAGATATATTATTATACAATTTAACACTTAGGTGCTTAGGCTGTAAGCCCATTTGTGCATGAAATATAATAAAATAAAATTAAAATAAACAGTGTACACTATTATACAGTCATAACATAACATAGTGTCATAACACTATGTTCATGGTGTTAGAACTAACTGATACTCATACAGGATCACTATCTTCATGGTGTTAGAACTAACTGATACATACTTATATCACTGTACCATAATGGCGTTAGAACTGATTGATACCTAGAATACCTACTCATACAGGATATTCTATATGACACTGTCCTAAAATTGTAAATGAAAAACTTCGTCGTTTTAGAAGGTTTCGGAACATAAAATATGTGGTCTGAATTCGTCCTTTTCGATTTCCAGAGTAGGTCAACAACACACCCTGTATATTATTTTAAACTTTGTAGGTTGAATACTCTATTATTAGTGTTAAATTTACAATAATTTATACTGTAAATGAAATATTTAGCAGACAATTTTTTATATGTCTCCTCCATCTACCTCCATCTCCATCAAAATGTCTTAAAGTAAACAAGTTGTTAAGCAGTGTTGCACTGGCCTATGTGAATCAAAGTCCTGTGTAGCACTGCTCTGGTCATAGGTGTGATCTGTTACCATCTTGAGAGGTCATGGGCAGGTGTGGTCTCTCACCATTCGGAGAGCGCCTGGCTTGTTTAGTCGCTTGCTTACTTAAAAAGAAAGGCTAAGGCTTATTACAAACAGAAAAAAAAACTAACATCTTACGTAAAGATAATATGAGACATGATCATTAAGAGATTATTTATGTACCAAAAATACAGAGTTGCTGTGGTCTATTCTAGTAGTGACATAGTACAGATAACGTCAGTAGGTCAAATGTGACGTGACGAGATTTGAGAGAGAATTTATTGTTGGCAGTGATTAAGATGCGTTATACAAAGTAAAATATGAATCAGAATATTATTTTCTCCTTTTTTATTTTGATGTTTATTAAGTCTACACTATGAGCTACAGGCTTAGATTAAATCAGTTTTAGATAGCCTAGTCTAGAGTCTACTAGACTGAAAGAAAACTAGGGAAGAAAGGTTATCATTTTGTTTTTATTTAATAAATGAATGTCGGAGATGAATAAAAAAAAATCATAACAATGTTATTATTGGATAATAATAGATAACTTGCATTATGTTGTCAAAGTCTCTGTCTAAAACATAACTAACTAAGTTGAGTTGACTGACACTGATTTCGATGTTGCGCTTCTGTTTAACCAAAGGCACATTGTGCATTAAATGGTAGCAAAATTCTTTCGTTTTCATTACGTAGAACGATCGCTGTAATAGCGTGACGCGTCCATCGCCGGCCCACTGACCTACACGCACTGCACTCTCCGCACCCACGCAGCAATGAATCGCGTGATACAATAAATAACGTTGCGTAGTCGTATCGCAACGCTGAGTAACGAAAGATAAAATTACCCCATTAGATTGACGATGGTAACGAAAAAGTATTAGCTTATATTTGTGCGACTAGTGCGTTTGTAACAAAAATGTTTGAGTCTATTTTGTGCGACTATTGCGTTACGGAGCACTGAAAACAACCCCAATTAGCCATTTTCCTCTGAAGATTCAAAAATAATCCACCATAGGGCAGAACTAGTCGGGGGTAGGTACATAAGTTTCGTGCCTATTCACAGCAACGTTAAACGTACATTTTAAATCGCTCTTTTTACGCGCTTAAACATTGAATTTAGTAGGAAACTAAAATACATGGCAGTGCTTTTTTCGGAGATTATCAAAATGTGACTTTAATTTAGATCTTGTCTTAATTTCAGGAGACAGATGCATTCGACTTTTTGTCTAATAGCACCTTCAATACGTGCTGATGTATGTATAGATAGGCTGACAGACAGATAGTTCAAATCTGTAGGTAACAACTACTACTCGGGCGAATGAACATGACACCTGGCTGACACTCTCGCTCGGAACTTGATGCTTCCCCCGCTGCCCCGCGCCCTCCGTGTTTCTTCTTCCTCTAATTGCGAAGCCTTATCAAAACTTATCATTACCAAGTGTTGCAGGACCTCTTCTCTATCAAGATTACCCAATTCCACGTTGTACTTTGCACATACGTCATTCGAGCCAGTTGTCACGTTCATTCGACCGAGTAGTAGGTAGGTAACCTACCGACAAAGTTGAAATGTAAAAACCGGAAAACAGTATCTTCTAAAATTAATGTAATCAATATAAAAATCATTAAATATTCAACGTATCGTCTGACCAGCGACCTCGCTTGGGGTCGTGTCCAATGTCACTTGGGTCTTGTCCTATTTCTTCTAATATTACATAATATAAATGTTATGCTCGGGATACACAAGGCTAGTTTTTCTAAGCTAGGATAATAGATAATAGTGTTCCACATGACGTAAATCTGTTTAAAGCTGATACAAGACAAAATTTTAAAATAGGTACATTGACTTGATTTTTGAAATTTCCGCCATGTAGAACACTGAAATGAATTGAAATGAAATATTGTTTATTTGCTAGAACATATGTGTTTACAAATAAGGTCTTAAATAGGTTGAGTCCATTTTATGAAGCTATTATTGTTCCAATAGTCATTTCAGCGTTTTCAGCACATGGACTCATCGGAAAGAATATTTCACTATAATTTGGGTGTCTTCAAGGCAAGAGTGAATAGGATTATTCTAGGTAAGCGTGCTACATCGTCGACCACATCGTCACTTACCATCAGGTGAGATGGTGAGATGGATGGTGGTCAAACGCAAGCCTATATTTAGTAAAAAAAAAAAAAAATTCATCACCACCTTCAGACATTGTCACTACCATATTACATCATTACAAAAGTCCAAAAAGCAGCAATACTCGATACAGCTCGCATTGTGCGACGATTCCTCTCTCTGAAGCCCTAAACCCACATTGGATTAGATTTTTACAAAATCTCCCAATGTGGGTTAATTTATCATTCTATGTTGTACTACACAGTTAAATTTTGTAAAAAAAATTGATATGTATTTTAGAGTAACTTTACAATATGTTTTTGTTTATATATAAAATGAATAAAGACGAGATAATAATAAAAATATTTATTTTAAAACATGTAATAATGTACAACAATGGTTTTACAAAAGGCGTACTTATCGTTAATTACGATATATTACAGACAAACCATGTACCTATTAACTAACTTAACAACTAAAAGTAAGGACTTTGCCGTTGATCTTAGCACAGCAAATTAGTACCTCCTTAATACTATCCTGGCTTGCCATCCTAGCTTGGCACATGCTAGTGCTGTCTACACGATGCCAGATAATATTAAGCTAGTAAAAAAATCTAAATGCGTAGTTACTGCACACTAGCCTATAGAGTACTAGCTTCGCCGGCCATACGAAGCTAGTACACAATCCAGGATAAAAACGGTGGTGGGGGGGTCGCTTGCAACGCACTCCTATTATACTATCCTAGCTTCAGACACTGGCTTACTAGCTTTCTCACTAGCGTACTAGCCTAGAAATGAAGCTAGCTCTGTCTACACGAAGCTAGAGCCGCAAGCTTGCTAGCTTGCTATCCTGGCTTGAAATATCCCCCCCCCCCCCCACCCGTCTTCTTCTAATCGTGTCACTAGTACTTTCGAACCAGTGTGGTGAATAAATTTCAAGTGCGCCTCGAAGAGGCTCCTTTCGTGCACTTGACACATGTTTTTCGAACTTTTTAGGTTCTATGACATGCCCGTTTCCTCACGATGTTTTCCTTCACCGTTAAGCAAGTGTTATAGTGCACACTTAGATTTTTTGAATAGAAAAATCCATTGGTTTACGACCTGGTTTGAACTCACGATCTCTGGATCGAAAGTCGAGGCACCTCCCACTCGGCCAACACGGCTTTTTATAATTGCAGCGAAATAACATTTAAATAGATAATCACTACATCGAATCAGCATTGTCCACACGTGTTATATTTACCATGCGTCAGCTCAGCATTCAGATAACAGTATCAGACAGAATGGTCTAGCATGTTTTTGGAATAAGCATTTTGCTGCAATTTATTATGTAACATGAGATTCAAACTTTCGAAGGAATTTAAGATCTATAAATCTATGGTAGATAGATGATTTATTTCATTTCAGTTATTATATCAAATTTTATTCACACATCGTATAATGATTTTTTATAGGTTTTATAGCTAAATATCTAAACAAATTAATTTCAGAAAAACCAATATTATGAATAGTTTTTTTAAAAGGAATAGACAAAAGTAAATTAATGAAGGACTAGTAAACAGATTGATGTAAAATACATTTAAATTAAACCATGCACGCTTACCTGGATTTTGGGAAGAGTTACTTTTGTCCAGTAAACATGACCCAAGCGACCGCCACAATGACATCGAGTCATCGATGACTGCATCTTCCGGGTTTCAGTATAATCCTGCCATTTTTTTATCTATAAATTAGGATACCGCAGGGAACAACCCTTGGGCCGATACTGATTCCTTTATACACGAATGGAAAAAGTGATTGTCAATATCAATGAAATAAATTAGTACACAATGTCTGAATAGCGGTGGGCTTAATACTGTCGACTGTACTAATGAGTGTTAGAAAACTAGTCTAATCAAAAAAAAATAACATCCGCATTAGTGTGAAAATCTTTTTTATACAACCCAATTACTTGAAAAACCACAATAGCCAGTAACAAAAGGGAGACAATTTGACTGATGGAGCGTTGTACTGACTTCCTGCTTCCTTATTGGACAGTTTTTCCCGTAGTTTTGATGTATAAATCGTGAGTTTTCTCGGATCTACCATCAGTGTTGGGGTGATCATCATCCCTAACAGTGATTGGATTGCAGTTCAGGATTAGGCTTTCGGTATGTCTTTAATTTAAAAAATTCTAATGTTATAGTTAAAGCTCATTTATTTGCTTAAACATGTTTAGATTAAGATGTTACATTAATGGGTTTTTCACATAACATATTTTACAAATTCAAGTTTGAAAATGGATTATTCGCAGGCCTATATTCTTTGATAATACGAGTATTAATTGTAGAATCGTTGTAGAATCTTTCGATCCGAAGGTCGTCGTCGGTCGTATACCAATGGATTTTTATGTTCAAAAAAATTTATGTGTGCATTAAAACACGTGCACGTGCACGTGTACGGTGAAGGAAAACATCGTGAGGAAACCGGCATGTCATAGAACCTAAAACATTGAAAACATGTGTCAAGTGCACGAAAAGAGCCTCTTCGAGGCGCACTTGAAGTCCTTTCTCCTCACTGGTTCGAAAGAACTAGTCGAGGACTAATCTAGTTGAGAATTCACCCTCATTAAACTTCTCAGCATGATAGGATTTATCTAAACGAACTTCTTAGTTTTTTTTTTAAAAAGATAGATAGATAGATAGATAGATAGATAGATAATTCTTTATTGCACACCACAAAACAAGAAAATAAACAGGAACACAAACATATAAAAAAAGTGAAGCACAATGGGCGGTCTTATCGCTAAAAGCAATCTCTTCCAGACAACCTTTGGATGGATCTGGAAATGATGGGAATAGATAATGACGGTGGCGCGTTTAAATAAATTGTATACATAAACCTACATAAACATAAATACTTATATAAATAAATACTATATGTAAAAAAAAAAAAAAAGATAATTATTTTATAATATCATACTATACTATACCTACATATAAATAAATGAATAGGAGACATCAACTTCTTGGTAGTGTAAGATAATGAGTGTGCAACATTTTTTTGAAAGTGGCGAGCGACTTAGCACTTCTGATGTCTAAAGGGAGATCATTCCATAGTGAAATAGCTTGTACAGTGAGAGATTTGCGATAGAATGAAGATGAATAGTCAGGAATTTTGAGAAGTAATTTATTAGAGGGGCGCAGAGAACGAGAAGTTGAGAGGTGGAGATATTCAAAACGCTCCTTGAGATAAGATGGGCTGGACGGAAAGAATAAGATACAGTACAAGAGGGAGAGAATATGAGTATTCCTGCGAAGGCGGATAGGCAACCACTTGAGCTTCTTGCGATATTCGGAGACATGGTCATACTTGCGAAGGCCAAAAATGAACCTAATGCAGACGTTTTGGAGACGCTCAAGTTTATCTAGGAGATATTCGTTAAGGTCAGGGTAGCAGTTATCGGCGTAGTCGAGTATCGGAAGCAGGAGAGACTGTGCAAGCGTAACTTTGGTAGAAGTCGGAAGAAAATTGCGCAACCTCCTCAGCGAGGAGGCAGAAGCAAATATTTTCCTACTTAACTCGGACAACTGGGGTACCCACGACATGTCTTTGTCCATTATGAGACCCAGATTTCTGACTGTGTCACTAAAAGGTATGGCAACACCATCAAATACTACTCTAGGGAGAGTAGACCAATCAATCCTAGAAATCATCCGTGAACTACCAATAACAATAACTTGTGTTTTTAAAGGATTAACTCTAAGACCAAAAGTGCTACTCCAAGTAAGGATACGATCCAGGTCTGTATTGATTATGTTAATTCCTGTACTCAGATCGGTAACAGGAACTTGTGCATATATCTGAAGATCATCTGCATAAAGGTGGTAGGAAGAAGATAGTGATTGGGAAATTGAATTAATAAAGATAGCAAAAAGAAGAGGAGAGAGAACGCCGCCCTGAGGTACACCGGCAGTCAGATCACACCACGACGAGAAAGTATCATCGATACGGATTCGTTGCCGGCGACCAAACAGGTAACTATGAAACCAGTCAATTACCGTTGGAGATATGTTAAGACAGCGTAGAACACCCAGAAGAATGTCAAAGTCAACATTGTTGAAAGCGTTGCTGAAGTCAAGCAACGACAGCACAGTTACATGTCCATTGTCCATACCCATACGAATATCATCGGTGATCTTGCAAAGGGCCGTCGCAGTGCTGTGACCACGGCGGAACCCAGATTGGAAAGGATCGATGAGGGAATGTCTAGAAAGGAATGTGCTCAATTGGCCGTGTACTAGACGCTCTAAAACTTTTGAAAGAAAAGGAAGAATGGATATTGGGCGATATTCTGAGAAGGTGGATGGGTTGGATTTTTTGGGAAGTGGTAAAATCAAGGCATTTTTCCAGGCAGTAGGAAACGTACAACTGGAGATGGAGAAGTTAAGGATGTGGGTAAGGATTGGGATGATTTCGTCTAGGATGGGCACTAACATATTGCGACTGATGCTGTCATCACCGACGGCGTTGGATGAAATGGATGTCACGCTTTTCTTAACATCACAATCTGAAAATTGACAGAAGAAAAAAGGAGAGATATTAGGAGCTGGTTTAGTTGAAAGAAGTTTGAGAGTGTCTGATTTGGTAATATCATCAATATTGGCCGAAGAGGTAAAATGTTTGTTAAGGAGGTTAAGATTTACAGTTTTAGGAACACTATCAATACGTGACTTACCAACTCCTAGAGTTCTAAGAAACTTCCAGACTTTGGAAGGATCATCATTATCAACAGATTTATGAATATAACGGCGTTGTGCGTCCCTACACACCTTATTGCAGTGATTCCGGCGTTCAACGTATTTCTCTAAGTTTGGTTCAGTCGGAGTGCATTTATATTTAAACTTAGCTATGTTTTTCCTATGCATGATGTCTCTAATTTCAGCCGTTATCCATGGTGCAGGTAGATGCTTTAGTTTAATAGATCTGAGAGGCGCATGTTTGTCGTACAACTTAGTTAAAGCAGCATTGAAAAGTGTGATTTTGTCATTGACTGTATCTGCCAACTCAACCTCAGACCAGTCTATAGTGGAAGCGTCCACCCGTAGGCTCTCTAAGTTCATTCTACCAAAGCTACGCTGTAAAATAATTTTAGGTTTGACTTTCGGAGGGCGGATCTTGTACGAAAGGAAAATTAGGTCATGATGAGAGAATCCGTCCGCTGGATATTGACCATGTTTGAAAACATGATTAGTGGATGATACAAGTATCAAGTCCAGAAGTGAAGGAGTACAATTTGGAAAATGATGTGTTGCAGAAAGAGGAAGAATATTCAGGTTACTGGCCTTAACAAGAGTTTCAAAATTGTTGGAGCGAGAATCACGTTTTAGAAGACAGGTGTTGAAATCGCCCATGACAATTGTGTGACTAACGTCGGAAGTGAAGTCTTCTAAAAGTTTTTCGAAGGAGGAGAAAAAGTTTACACGTAGGGAGGGGCTGTAATAGACTCCGAGCAAAATCTTGGTGTGAGAGAGTGTGATTTGGAGAAAAAGGTGTTCACCAGCGCTGGAGGGCGGTGGCTGAGGGGACATACTTATAACGGAATAAGGTATGTTAGCTCGTAAATAAATTGCAACGCCCCCACCACCTCCTCCCACGCGGTCATTTCTTATGAGCTGGAAACCAGGCAACGAATAGGCTATGGACGGTAGACAAGGTTTCAACCAAGACTCAGAGACTAATACAGCATGAAGATTTTTAATATCAAACGAAGTGAGCATTTCTGAGTAATGAGCAGGAATACTCTGTGCATTGATATGCACAACATTGAAATTTTTAGGGGCATCAGAAAATTGACAGTCGAGAGACCCAGAAAGAGTAGGAATACTGCAAAAGCTATCATCAGTGCTCAAATCATCATCAGAAAACGAATTGTAGCAGTCATTTTCACTATCACTGTTGAAAAAAGTCATAAAATATAATAATAATATAAATAATATATAGATAATCAATAAACTACTTAGATACCTATTGAAATATAATTAAAGTTTAAAAGGCGATTTTGCAATCCACCTGCCATTGTGCTTAATCCCTACCAGAACAATGTAACTTAGAAATAATTAATTACGCACGGAACCCGTCTTATTCCATATAACAACACTGAACTCTTAGCCAAGACGTAAAAATAGTCAACACTTATCATAATTGAGTGAGTGAGTGAATGATAGTTTAATTACATTATGTCAAACGTCAGACTGACTGAAGTACATAACCTAACTAAAGTACGCTATGAAAGCACCAAAACTTTTTTACATTAAGTTATCGTAATATCAGACGGGTAGGGACGAACACAACAAACACACACTACATAATGTTATTACTTCTTGGACGCTGCGCGTTTTGGCTTCGTCGCTGCCGGCGCCACCAGCGCCGCACCCGTCATAGTAGCTGCCGAGGCCGGCTCCTTGGTCGATCGCGACGATGAGGCCACAGGCGTCTTCGTGGAGGCCTCCGACGCCAACGAGTCTGGGTGGGACTGCCCGGCAATCGCATAGAAATCTGTCAGCCAATTGACCCGGTGTCGTTCGCCATCAGGGCCAATAACGAACACATTCCCCTCGCGTGTCCAACATTTCGTCACTCCAAAGCGCAGCCTCGCCTTCATGAACACCTCATGACGAGCCCTAGTGAGAAACTCTGACAAGGTGATGCCAGAGTTTTTTAGGTTCGTCTTGGCGAACCAGACCTTGTCGCGCACGGCTACGTCCTTCAGTTTGAAAAGAATAGGTCGCGGCTTGTTGGAGGAAGAGCGACCCATCCTATGACACCGACTGATGTCCACACTGGAGAACTGAGGGACCTTCAACTTGCCGCTGACAATTTTGCTCACAACAGCAGCGGTGTCCTCTTTTGGATCTTCGGGGACTCCATGGATCAACAAGATCTTCCGCCTTCCTCGCATCTCGAGCTGGTCAATCGACCTTGCATTCATCTGGATCTGGTCCAGGAGTGATCGCATTACTTTGGAGGCAAAGTCTTTGAAGGCACTATATTCAGCAGCTAGAGAACTGACAGTATGCAGTTCTGGCTGAGCTGTACTCTTGCGTAGCTCCTCCTCGAAGTGATCCATTCGGCCGCAGAGGTCTCCCATCAATTGTTGGATGGAATAGTTGTCCATGGTGCAGTGTGATGAACAAAAGTGAGGTTATCCAGATGGAAGTGTTGTAGTGGTGAAGTTGTTACACAGATGGTAGAGATAACACTTTGTGGCAGGTGGTTTATTTCACTGAATCATTGGATTCATAAATATTCTATGTAAGTACTATTATATTATTTTTATTTAAATAAATTTATTAGAGCAAAATAAGAAGATGTTTGTTTTTTGCCTACCCGCCAAGAAAGAAAGATACAGTACATATATACAGAACAAAAAAGATACAGTTTTGATCTTTTTCGGCAACATACATGTAGATAGATCTACAATCAATTTGCATTCCTGGCTTGAGTTATTTCACGGTGAGATAATATAGGTACTTACTCATCTTTCGTCTTCTATACAAATTCTTATAGCATCAATTGAACTGATCTCAAGTTCCAATTTGCTTTTAGTAACAATACCTTCCATGTGTCTGGCGTGAAATGTAACGCTTCTGTTATTGAACAAGAAATACAGTATTTTTTTTTTATTTGTGAACAACAAACAGTAATTTTGACTGCACTAAGATGGTAAGATGTCTACACCACAAATTCCCAGAATAATGTGCTCATACTTCATTAAGATCTACACAGAGATAACTCAAATACAATGTCACTATCAGTGTGTATCATTTATATACCATATATGTACCATATATTATACTATCTAGTGATCATCATTGATGAAAAAATGTATATGTCACCGTAAAATTACAAAAACCGTTAGTTTCCAATTTAATCTACTTTCTCAAAAGTTTCTTCAAGCAAATCAGGTTAGCTCTGTGACTAAAGTATCAAAATGCCTAGAATTAACACACCAAATGCCAGATTCGGTTATTTTGGTCTAAAGAGGGGCCAAGTTTTCAAAAGAGGTTACTTCTATTTTGAAAACGAGGTTAATATTGTGGGTCGTACATCTAAGTCTAATTTGGTAGTTTTTGAAGCGAACTTTCTTTCTTTCGCCTAATATTGGGACTAACTTATTAAACTTGCAACAAAAACCTACGCGCTTACACTTTTTGACGAACATACTCTAAACTCATAAAGTAAACTTTAAAATGTTAACTCAATCGGTTCTCTAGTTTTGACATAATTGATGAGCAAAAATCCTACTATTTATCCCCTCCATAAAGATACAAATTTTTGAAAAAAAAATGAGTTGATAGATTCTCGTACGTAAACGCCGAATATGCAAAAAAAAATATGTAATGGGACATTACCGCTTTAATCTGTTGGGGCGTCGGTATTTAAGTAAGATATTATGTTTATGAGACTACCTCTCACTTATTCTACATAGGTTAGGTACAGACACAGAATGCATGTATGTCCTTCATTTAACGATGCAAGAAGTAGGTACCTAGGTTTTGTAACGTTAGTCGGGTCGATGACCCCGTCTGGTGTTATGTTAGTGCAAAACAAGTTTAAAACTCAGTATAAATGTGAGATAGGGAACTTATGTAATAGGTTCATTAGAAGTGAAGTGTTGGTAGAGCTACAACTCGGGCGAATGAACATGACACCTGGCTGACACTATCGATCGGCACTTGATGCGTCCCCCGCCCCCCGCGCGGCGCCCTCCGTGTTTGTTCTTCCTCTAATTGCGAAGCCTTATCATCACTTATCATTACCAAGTATTGCAGGACCTCTTCTCTATCAAGATTATCCAATACCACGCTGTACTTTGCACAAACGTCATTCGAGCCAGGTGTCTTGTTCATTCGCCCGAATAGTAACTCTACCTACACATCTTCTTACTAAAGCGTCGATGAGACAAGGCTTGTTTACACGCTACAAGCCGGCTAGTTTAAAAGCTAGCGAGTGAGCGAGTTAGCTTTCGGAAGGGATGGCAACTAGCAGATTGTAAAAAAGCCGATGACACTGCCCGAGTTTAGAAGCTACAAGCGAACTCGCTGGCTTTTAGCGTGTAAAAAGCCGTGTGTCTAATCGACGCTTATGGAAATAATTTAAAAGAATGCATAGAAAAAACCCAGACGGAGAACAAACACCGACGTTCATCACACAAATGTTTGTCCGGAAGCGGGAATCGAACCCGCGACGCAGTCCGAAACACTTGCCACTCGACCATCCGCGTCGTCAACCAATTGGCAATTATTTATTGGCTATTGATCTTAATTGATAATTAAGCCCCATCAGCATTGTAGTGTTCGAGTACAGCTTAAAACGGTTGCGTCATTTTGTATCTAAATGAGATGGAAATAAGGTCGATTTTACGGAAACACGACGGATATTGATTTTAGCTTATTTTCATGTAACTCATCTTTTGTTCAATAAAAGTTGTTGGGTATTAGGGTGCGTTTCCACTGACGCTGAGCTGGGTGGAGTGGAGAAGAGCGGAACGCGAATTGGCTAATCACAGTGCTTGTGTGGCCCTCGAAGTTGTGATTTCGAGCACTGTGATTGGCCAATTCACGCTCCGCTCCTCTCCACTCCGTCCAGCTCAGCGTCAGTGGAAATGCACCCTTAGAATGAATAAAATAAATAATAAATTACTTGTAATTGTAATTGTGTGAAATGCCCAAAAATATAATTACGACTTACTCATAACAAATAATGTTTAAAATGATGCTTAAATGTAGAATTCACGTCGTTTTCCTCACGAGCCTCCTTTGTCAAAGAATAGTTGCATTTTGTACCGAATAGGCAAACAGCTATGGTGTTAGATTTGTTTGTATTTAGCGTTAGCGCCTCACTGAGGCAAATAAGAATTTCAATGGTCTCGAATTCGATGGAAAATGTGATTACACTTATAATTCAACATCAAATGTCATATTCGAACAACTTGAACCCTTCGGCCTTCATTCGACAATGTAAATTTTTCGTCAATAAATAATGTTTAATTATTTACTGACGAAAATTAATTACCTTTGTTTTTATAATTAATATTGATATCAATGATGTCATCAATCTAATATATTATAAGTTTTTGTTACCAACTAAATTAAGTTTAAAAATCGTTAGATAGGTATTAATTAATACTTTGCCTTCCTCCTTTCTCCCCTTTCTATGAGGCGTTTTAAAACTGCATGCGGTTATTTATGTTATGACGAAAGCGAGAACGACACTCCGGTATAATATCCTCGTCGAGATCGCGCGGAGACATCCCAAAATAGATCGAGAAATATGTCGGGTTCAAGATTTTTCAATAGTTTAACTTTCTTATTTCTAGATTTTCTAAGGCGAAGGTTCTATAAGCAATTTTCATTTACGTTTATTTTTGAAAGTTTGTCTAGACTGCACGTACGTCTATAGCCTAAACCACTTCAGATTTATAGGTGTTGTTGCATAATTCAGTTTATTCGTCTTGTATATATTTATGTTTAATCATTGCTTGCGTTATTTGAGCTAAAACTACTTAAAATTGGGAATTAGATGTCATTAGATGCGTTTTCATGGCATAGGTGTCATAGGAGTGGAAATTAGCTAAAAAATAGCTCGTATCCTGAAGAAAATAACCGCGAATACCTCTTTTTTTTTTGATCCATTTAGTTCACTTTTCACTGATATTGTGTTGATTTATTATAACAAATTCACAGCTCCACTTTTTTTTAAATTAATACTTAGTCAATTTATAAATTCAAAAATGTACACATGTGCGAGCGAGATAACGGCGCGCAGGATTCTTGGCCTTAAACTTTCTATTCTAGACTTGCGTCAAGTTGCGTCACTGTTGTTACTTACGTCGCATATACACTCTACAACGACTATTATAAAACTAATTAACGTCATTTAATTATTTCTAGTACAAAGATATCATCGCTTCTTTCATTATAAAATAAGTGTTATTATTATGAATTCGCCACGCAAACATTTTTACAGAATTCTAGTCTAAAGTCACCTTGGCCTTTCTTTAAATACTACTTAGTCTATGTAGTATGTGTGTGTTAGTTAGTTTATGTAACACTACTCATGTGTGCCTCTTCTGTTAACACTCACCTACTCATATCCTAGTGTGCGCACACAGATCGCAGTAATATTTATCATTGCGAAAGTTTGTGGGAAAAGATTAATACCAAAGCTACTGAACTGATATGGCTCAAATAATCATAGATAGTTTTTTTTTTTAAATTGCATGACCTAAACATAAAGCACGTAAAAAGTGGAGCACGAGGTCAGTCTTAGACATCGATGTATAAAGTTCTTAGAAGTACTTACTTAATTTTTCATTTTAATTAAATGTACCCGTTTTGGAACCAACCTGAATTTTATTTCTTTGTAGGAACGGTTGGCCGACTCGCCGCCTCTAAAAATGTCTACGTCCAAAGTTTTCAAAAAAAAAAAAAAACTCAGTTCACAGCGAAAACTCAAAAATTATGTCATCATCAATTGGTGTAATGTTATAAAAATTTATACTACCTTGTGAACTGAAAAAATGTACTTATACTTGTTAATGGCAAAAGCTGATATTACCATTTTTTTTAAATTTCGCTGTGTACATTTTAATAAAAGACAGCACTGCGACATCATTTTGAATAATTTGGACGTAGACATCTTATCTTAAAGGAGCAGACTGTACTTGTCCATTCTATCACATAATCACCCTAACTAATCTATGGCTCCATCTTGCATGTGTGTAGTAAGCAACATGCCTATGTGTGAGCGGGCCGTAAGTCAAGTAACGTAACGGCGCGTTATCGTATCGATAGCGTTATCGGTAGCGGGCGTTTTCGTTTGCGTGCGCGCATATTCTCGTTCTATATTTGTGATATTGGATTTCTGCATTGAACTGCTATGACGCAAGCTTTTCAGTAAGTGTTTTTTTTAATTTAATTTCATGTGCACGTACCTAGTTATATCTACGTGCCGCTATTTAGGACGTGGGTGGTTTTAATTTAAAAAAAGCATTTGTGTTCCTGTTGCACTTTTACAAATATCAAAGTTTGGCTCGATTTATATAAATACAAATTCAACATTATTTATTTGCTTAAAAAATCACGGGTATAAAACATGAAATTTTAGAAAGGTCTTAGATTTATCTTAATTAATAAGATCGCAAGTTTTTTGCTCATCTAGCGTGCATTTATTGAGAAAATAAGATTACCTATATAAAATCAACATGTTAAAAAATATTATAATCCGTTTTGATTTTTTATCATTTTAAATTACTATCTTTTATTTTCCATTTGAAAAACCATCAACATTGAGTAGAAACATTTTTGTAACAACCATTTGTGAATTTTAATTTTGAATAATACAAAGACTGATTAACAGTCCAGCGTCACACTGTTCGGATCATGGGCAGGCGTGATATCTAACCATTAGAAGAGCACCTAACTCGTCTTTAATTATTTACTTTAAAAAAACAAAATGATTTTTGCTACTTTTGAACTAAGGATGACCTCTGTGGCAAGGTTGACGGGCAACCGGCAAGTAGTTTAGAGGTCGTGGGTTCGGTATATGCTTGCATCGTCGCTACTTTCCGTCAGAGGTATCAAAATAAAATTTCGTTAGGTCATTTACCCTACCCCTTAAGATAAGCTCTGAATTATCTAGTTTAAAATTTTAAAAAACTGAAAAGCCTGCGAAATAATTATACATTGATTGCCAATTCATAATTCCAAATAAAATTTAAACATTATTATTATATATATTTTCGATAGGTTTGGTAAACAAACAATTATTAACAACTTACTATTTAGCACCAAATATCGATGGGTTCCCATCCAGTAACACCCAAACGTGTAACACTGTTACTCGATGGGATTTTTTTCCCATCGAGTAAAACCCCTCGTCAGGGTGTTACTTCATAACAATCAACCTGTTACCTCCGAACTTTTTTGTTAATAAACTTTTTGACTGAAAAATATTTTTTTGTTTGAGATAATATACTTTCAGATTAGTCCCATAGAAATTTCATCAAAATCGGTTCAGTAGTTTAGTTTTTAAATCAAAATAACTGATAATTTACGTCGTCCAAGTTTATTAACAAAAAAGTTCGGAGGTAACAACATTAAAAAAAATCAAACGAATTGAGAACTTCCTCCATTTTTGAGGTCGGTTGAAATGTATAATTTTGTGTCGACGATCGATCATCTTACAGTTGGTATTTGATACCAAGAATTTAAACAGACTCAACAAAAAAGGAAGCTCCTTAATTTATCCGATACTCAGAAGTTGGTAACTCTACATATTTATGATGTTTTGTCATCGATATATTTATAAAAGGCTTATTATTTCTGACTGACTGACTGAAGGACAACGAACAGGCCAAACAACTGGACTTAGAAACTTGAAATTTGGAGGGTATGCTCTTCAAGAACTTAAGGCGCGTAGTAGGAAAGGAATTTTGTTAATTTCGCAATGCAAACGAAGTTGCAAGTCTCAAAATAGGTAGTTGATTAATATTAGATAGTTTTATTCTACATATTTACTTGTTTAAGGCTTATCCTCAAATCCACAATTTAAGTTAGTAGGGTTAATTTTAAAACACGTATAAAATCTAAATTTCACTTTTTTTGTTGACGAAATCAAAAAACATGGACGAAACGAATAGTGTGAAGAAGTTACTATAATACAGCGTACTTTTTGAGTATTTGTCCGAAACATTTTGTATGGAAATTTGCCTTGAGGATTCCCCTTAAGTCGGTATAACTAGCTTAGCGAACAAAACCAGACTTCGAGGAAAACAAAATACAAAATTTTGTTTACTAGAATTACATGTTTTTTCTAGTAATGCATGAATGAAAATGCTTTATTAAACACCATTAGAAAAAAAAACGTATAAAAGGAAATATGTATTTCCAAAATGTAGTAGTGTTTAATTAATATACCTATCTATCTATCCCGAGATTGTTTAAGATTTGATGTATTGATTTGAAACCCAAACTACTGAACCGATATTGATGAAATTTCTACGGGATAATCCTCTTTTGAAGTCTGTTGAAAATTATAAAAAAAAAAACAATCTCTAGATAGATAGACACTGCTAAATTTTGGGAATATTTCATTCTTTGCGTTTATTTCCCTTATGTTGTACAATAAAGCCATTTCATTCATGAATTCAATTTACTGTACACCAACAAGAAACATTAAACAATGGATCGTGCCTCTTATTTAAAATTTTGTTTTGCTATTAATGTCTTAAAACTTGTAACAAGTTCGTTGGTTTTCTTAAACGACCAGACTACAAAAGGCTATACTAAGAATTGCAAAAACTGCAAACATCCTGTTCAGCGAATAGCGCTCGTTGTAACGAATAACGACAGAATCGTTACAGTCGTTGAGTATAGCGGAGGCATTGAGTCAGAACGTTAGCTTTCATTTGTAAATTACTCATTAGAAAAGTGGACACCATTATGCAAGCGGAATTGGGCGGTAGTGATGACTTCCCCGCCCATTTCAATTGTGTTCATATCAACATATCTTAACCCAGTTTTACTTTATATATTAATCTAAAGTCAGTGTAAATGGTAAGTCGTTATCTTCCCTGCCACTATTATTAAGTTTTATCGTGTAAAGTTGGTTGACGATAGTTTAACGTGACAACGTCATAACAAAACATTGATGAAATGGCATACTTTTATGAATAAAATTGACAACGTAACGGGTTAATGAGCGTTACCGGACAATGACGTCAACTTTTTCGTGCATGCAGCCGGCGTTCATCGATTTATTAGACGTAGTCACGTCAAAAATATAAAATTATAATTTTTATTTTTACAAAAATTAGTATTGGCTCGATCACCCAAGTTTTTTCTTTTACTTACCCAATCTTTCACAACACCCTGTATAAAGTAAGTATGTATATTCTTTTCATAGTAAGACTCAACTGCTTTATTTTTCTTGAATATGGTTGTCTTTAAAAATCACACAAAAATCTATTCCTAACTCTTAGTTATTCTTAATATTATCCTTGTTCAAAGTCATGGTAAGGCAATGGCTCCTGCCAACACATGACGTCAACATCGTACATCCCTCTTGCACAACGGGTGACGTTAATCGCTCCGTCCCGTTTCAGTCGTTACTGTGACTAACGCTCTAAAAATACCCTTGCCGATTTCGCAATGTCTGAAATTACCTCTTGAAAATTTTAGGCTAAATCCTACTCTGTATTTCATAGTTTATGATTGCTTGTTAAAATACCATTGTAAGTCTTTGCATATTTTAGATCCTATTTCCTGGGTAGTATGGTTGAAATTAGTTTGAATATTGATTTCGTTTTCATTTGAAATTCGCAGTTTATTCAATTAGTCGAAATTTTGTGCTGTTAGTTACATAATTTTAAGTTTCTTGTTCTTTTTTTTTAAATATCTCTTGAGTAAGAAGTAAGAACCTTAAAAAACGTGATTTAAATGTTTAAAAATTATTTAAATAAATCATCAAAAAAATATATTTGATTGTGCACAGTTCAAAAAACACCCTTTGACAAGATTTTATATTTCTTATCAACATGTTGTTGTAAAGTACTAAGTCGTAACACTCCTAACGGCGCGTATAACGCCGTTATCGATGCCGCTATCGTTATAAAGATAAGATCGTTTCATAAAAAATAGGACGCGATTATTTAATTTGAAGATAAAGATTTTTTGAGTAAGTGTTTACATCCGTTAAGGGCGTGAACGGAGGTACCTACTCGAAGTTTGTTTTCGTATAGTTGTCCTAATTTGATGTTTTTTTAACCTGATTGCGAAATAAAAGTATTGTTTTTAGTGTATTTTGTATTTGAAGTTTATGGATTATTGTTGATTGAATTTAATGGATTCTGTTAAATCATGTTTCATTGAGGTTTTTGATATTAATTTGGAAGTGAAGTAAGCATAAGATAGCAAGCAAAGCTTTAAAAAATGTTTTTATCTATCAACTCTAAAGTTTCGTATTGTATGTATACACTTATACAGTAGTTCTATAATATAAGCAAACATACCAACATACATGCATATTCATTTCATGTTTGTAAATAAGGAATTCTAGTGCACTGATTAGGTTTACTGTAATTAATCATAATGATAACTAGTATCTATGCAGTAAACCTGGATCTAGAAGATAAATCTAGGTTTACATTTACAACGCATAATTGTTATCAATAATAATCACTTTGTTGATTGATAATGATAATCTCGAAAATAGAGTAGATGCTCCGATATTAGATGATAGATATTAGATGCACTAAATAAATATATGTAACTACAATGTTATTTCTCTCATACATCAACTTAAGGCTACTCCACAAATCCAATTCCATACAAAAATTTTCCATACAAATAAATATAAATAAGAATAATTTATTTCAGATCATCATATGTTATCTTAAAAACTAGGGCACTAAGTTATGAAAATATACAATAATTAAATTTTGTTGATGACCCATATAATTGAATTGACAATACAAAATTTTAAGATTCTACGTTAATATTACATATTATGAGATTTACCTTTAAGGGGATTCCTCAAATTCGAATTCCATACAAAATGTTTCGGACAAATACTCAAAAAGTACGCCGTATTATAGTATTTTTTTCACACTATTCGCTTCGTCTATGTTTTTTTGATATCGTCAACAAAAAAAGGGAAAGGTTTCATACTTTAATTTAGATTTTATACGTGTTTTAAGTTAGTAGGGTTAATTTTAAAACAAGTATAAAATCTAAATTAAAGTATGAAACCTTTCATTTTTTTTGTTGACGAAATCAAAAAACATAGACGAAACGAAGTGTGAAGAAATAACTATAATACGGCGTACTTTTTGAGTATTTGTCTGAAACATTTTGTATGAAAATTTGCCTTGAGGATTCCCCTTAATAATAAATTTGATTTGACACACTCCTACCAAAAAATACCGTCCTATTTTGATCTTTTCCTTTAACCTTTTACATAAACTATCTCTATTTCTTGCATTCTTCAGTACCTTTTAAAAGTCGTGAGTTATATCTTAAAAAATGGTATTTTGTATTGTACAAGGGGCCTATTAATACGATAAACACATATGTTATGTCTTACATAAAGCTAAGTTCTATCTCTAAAACTAAGCTCAAATAGCCTTAAATCATGCGATCACTATTTACGTAAACAAGCATCACAAATCGCAACCTTGCCCTTTCAGGGTTCCACTGTATTATCGCATAGGTACACAGTTCATACATTTATTGAGCCAAAACATAAATGAAAAAACATGGGCAAATTTTCTAGTAAAATATTTTTTTTATCGAAATTAGTAGCTTATGCTTATCTATAATAAACTTGCCATAATTATTCACTACCTAATGTCCGAAACATCGCTGGCGCGATCAATTTATATGAAAGGCTTGGACCTGACCGACTGATTGATTGACTGACTGACAGACAACGTACAGGCCAGACCACTGAACGTAGAGACTTGACACATCAAGGATGTGTTTCTCAAGAGCTGAAAGTTAATACTGAGAAAGGCATTTTCAAAATGCGCAACATAACGTTGCGTGCGTCAGCTAGTATAAGTATACCTACTATAAAATACTATGTCATATCTCAGGCCCGATATTATAGCCAAACTGAATTTCAGCTATTTCTGCTTGATTTAGTTATAAACACCGGCTTGAAACTGTAATGCATTTTTTGCATAGTCACCACAAACGTCTCAATGCCCTTAATATGCCTCTATATGGTCTGCTTTTTAGAACTTGTTGAGGCACTGCCGTGCGCACATTATGTACAAGAGATATCCGTGCCAGGCAGTTTTGGTCGGAGTGCCTTTATAGCTTTTGGTGTTGCCAAAGTTTGATAGTTTTGGCTGCAACATGCAACCTTCAACTAGATAATCCTATTACGCAACATAACGCTGTCGTGCTTTCGCGTGATATGAAGATAACCTTTTTTGAAGTCTTCTTCTTATCGTGTCACTAGTTCCCTCGTACCAGTGTGGTGAGAGGATTTCAAGTGCGCCTCGAAGAGTCTCCTTTCGTGCACTTGACACATGTTTTCGAACTTTTTAGGTTCTATGATATACTGGTTTCCTCACGATATTTTCTTTCACCGTTAAGCACGTGTTATGAAGATATAATGCACACGTATATATTTTGAACAGAAAAATTCATTGGTAAACGACCGGGTTCGAACCCACGACCTTCATTGAATATTTTTTTGGCCAGTTCGATTTTAGAACAATTCTTTTTTTTTAAATGCCATAATATGGGCGTTCTTTTACTTAGAGTTTTCCACGAGTTTCCACACGAATTTGACGTTCCAAATTCAAATCACATTACTACCCTTGGGAGTTTCATACAACATTACCTCCCTTGGTAGGTAATGCTTTGCTTTACCTTGATGATAGCATGATATGTAATTGGATATTGTCGAACAGGTGGTGTGAGAAGTAATGTTTGACTAGTTTATCATATTATTATGACTCGATATTCTTAGGATAAATGTAACGTAACGCCTTGCGTGTCGTTGACCGTTATCCGTTATTTAGCTTTCCATTACTGCGCTCGTTCTAATTCATGCATACTTACTTATTTAGCGACGTTAGTAGACTACTTTCCACTGTGTCACAGTTTAACACTTAAAGTAGGGCAAATGTTATTTCTGTGTAAGTTATTATTTTACCGACTAAGCATGTTTTAGTGACTGTTGAGGTTAATTACTTCAATGAAAATAAATATTTGTCCGTTAACATTATCATCGATCAATCAATTAATATCATATAGGTAAGTTACATTTTTAAAAATAAGTTTTTTTAGCAAATTATTTAATATAATTTAATACCTACTCATATTATGGGTGTGCTTAAAAATAACTAGTCCGCCATCTGGGGCGGTCCGCCATGTTGGATTTAGAGTGAAGTCATTTAAAAACTATCATTTTGATAAAACTGGGAAACTTAAAGAATACAAAAATTTTAGATCAAGAATTTTGATTACCAACATAAAATGTTACTGGCAAATTATACTAATTTAAATATGGTGGAATTTTTAATCATGATGTAACAATTTATCATGAAGAATGTCGCAAAGGGTCAATCAGGAAACCCGCCGTCAAGGGTAAGGTCGGCGTTCTGCCTTGGATCATCTGGCATTTTGGTAAATGATGTACATATCTATAGATTCGTTTTGGCCATGGGAGTGCCAAAAAACAGAAATTATATGTCAAAAATCCGATATGGCGATAATATTTTGGCAGACGGGGTTTTCAACTGACTTCAAAAAAGGAGGAGATTCTCAATTCTTATGGTATTTTTTTTTAATGTTTGTTACTTCAGAACTTTGTTGTTAACAAACCGATTTGAAAAAATATTCTTTTGTTTGATAAGATGTACTTTCAGATTGGTCCCATAGATATTTCATCAAAATCTGTTCCGTAGTTTATTTTAATCAACAATCAGTGGTGTTTTCGGTCACTAAAACAGTTCAATTGAATTCATAAACATAACATAAACATAAACATTCACACATTCACACTGCGACACAGGGAATCCTAGTGCAGGGGGCACTAGGATTCCCTGTGTCGCAGGTGGCATGGACACAAACAAGACATCACAACATCCAAGACCCGAGAACAAACATTTGTGTCAAACAAATATTTGCCCCGGCCGGGGATCGAACCCGGAACACCAAGCTTCGTAGGCAGGGTCAAATTATATGTCATTCGGTTGTAGTATTTTTTTGTAAAACCATGATTTGATTATACACCGAAAATATGGCAAATAAACTTGAAAAAATTAAGTTGATTTTTTGTCAAAATATATTTGATAAAAATTGGATAACTGTTCGTCTTTTTTTTTGTTTGTACATTTTTTTTACACCACAGGAGATCAAAGTTTTGGAAAAATATGAGCAAAACACATTTTCTTTGATTAATAATGCTGTACCAAAAAACTGTACCTATGGATCAAAAACAGGAAATACCATTCGATAGCACAGTTATCCAAAAATGCTCTAGCAAAAATAAAATAAGGTCTTGGCAGCAAAAACAATGGACAAAGTTAAAAAAAATGGAATATTTGAAAACGTCCAGTAACTCGAAATCCGTGGGATTTTTACTGGGTACATATTTTCATTTTCTGATCGGTCCTGAAGTCCCCCACCCGCACCTAAAGGATTATCCACTCATTACGACACAACCTGTATATATACCTTAGAGACTAACATAAATATTTACAAAAACTTATCAATTACGTGTCACTGGCACTGGGGCAATGAAGTGCGCGCGGTGTCGCGTATCAGTCGTCCATAGAACTTCCTGAGTACGACACCCTTCGGCCAAAATCCATGAAAGTTGAGAGTCGATCCGTCGGCACTCTTACCATAAATGAGGCGAAGTTCACATTACGGCGAGACTCCAGCTTCTCGACTCTCAAAATGATGCCGGATTTTTGTCGCAGGTACAGACAGCGTCATAGATAAGTATCCCCATTGCATTATAATACCCAGCTTCAAATCCCTTTAAATCACAGTCGCGGCGAATGGAGAAGTTTTGCCTTTAAAAAATAGATTATATTTGTATAACCGTATGTAAGCCTAAAAATAGTTTTAAGTATTACAATTTTTTGATAGGATTTATATCTGGGTGTCTTGTGCAAGGGGGATACTTATCTCTGACGTTGTCTGTACTTCACCACATCTTCGCTTGTCACGGCGTAGAAGACGCGTGACACGTATAGTGGTCCTATCCTATCCTATGGATGTGCGTCGGGCAGTACCAATCATTGATAATAATTTAAGTTTTATTCATCGTTTGTCAAACCCGAGTACCTAGCTCGAGCCAGCTCGCAAAAGCTCGGCTCGGGCGCCGCACTCGCGCCGCTGCCATTCCGTCATTTTGTAGAAATCCAAAATTCTGACTGCACAGATACAACGTAGTACCCCATCTGCATTGTCCATTTAAGTTTTTTTGATAATTAAAATTTTAGGTGTATATAATATTGATATTAAGCTTGTTTTATAACTTCCATTCTCAGTAAAAGTAAATACATAACCTACCACGGACAACAGACAGTGTACAAAAAGCATCGAAAAGGTGAATCGAACAGACGAAGCCGCCGAGGCGTGACGTGACGAGACAGTGGAGTGTTCCTATTGGCTCTGTTGTAATATAACTTTGTTCAAACTAAATTAAAAAAAATCCTATTCCTGTTTTGAGTGAGTTTTCTAATGTGGAGTTTTTATCATTTTATTGTGTATTTTATCTAAAAGTTTTACGTTTTTATCTTTGCTAATATTAAAAAAAAATCTTAAATTATTGTTGTAATCAAGCGCTACTCGTTTATAAAATTACTGATATTGATTGGACATTCTCAAATTTTTTTACCTTATAAATCTCCTTTCGTATGTGTATTTTATTACGTACCTTTATCAATTGCTTTTAATTTTTCTCTATTTTTAAAAGTATTCGATCAATTCACTCTTTCGTAGTATGATATGTCGTCAAATTGGCTTATTCCCGACCGATAGGTCCCCAATAGTGAAGATTTCGGGAAAAAAATCCTCGAAATCCCGACTAACACCAACCTGAGTGAGGATTCCGGGAATATTTTTGTCTCGTAATCCCCACTATTATGAACCATAACATAATTCATCATAGTAATCATAATAATAATAGAATTATTGATAATCAAGTTTGACACTTTATTCAACACCGTTTCTTTTATTTTATTACCACTGTCCGTATCTATTAGTTTATCCCCATCGAGTAACAGTGGCTAGATGGGAAAAAAATCCCAACAAGTTACATTGTTACTCGTTTGAGTGTTACTCGATGACATGGCAACCCACCAGTATAAGGGTCACACAAGGAAAGAGCCAAGCGCAACACGTACATAACCTCAAAACGTGACGCGCCGACTCCATCCACTATTTATGTGGCACAAGGTCAGGCCGGAAAAAATATTTCTTGTTACCTTTGAGGCTTGTCTACAGAATCAGCCTATATTGGTCTTGGTATCTGACTACGCGAAATGTGAGATAATAAATAAAAATAAATAATGTATGCACATCGAATGGCGCAGCGTGAGCGAGCAATTTCTGAGGCACTGGGCAATATTTACTCGAAACGCGTCGTGTCACTTTGATCCCCTGTAACTCATTTAAATCGAGATTTTTTATGAACATGTTACATTTTGCTAGAGCTCCTTGAACTTTGCTGAAGTATAATAAACTAGTTACTCTGCGAATTGTAGACCTCGCGAGTCTAGTAGTATTAGTCCGTAGTAGTCTGTGCATAGTAGTAGTAGGTAGTTTTAGAAGTCTAGTTTTTATAGATTTATTTATCTACTTTTATTCATATTTTCTCAATGTATTAAGTACCAAACGCTTTAGATCTTTAATAAGACCACTATAATTTAATAAGACTATGTATCTATTACTCCTATACCTACTAAAACTAACGTAAACGTAACGTAACGTGTTTTAGTAAAGTATTACTAAAACACTCATATACCAGTAAGTAGTAATACATTAATGTGTGAACAATGTGAACATCGATGCGCGCTGGAAAGTTCTGAAAAAACAAATATGCTTAAAAGCGCACTGGGCTTCGAGCCTAGACTTCGAGATGTATGAATACCTAGAAATAATCATAAAGTCGCATTTTTAATAACCTTTGACCAACTTATGAATGCCGGTTATTTCATACATTTTACTTAGTGCGCACTGCATTTATAACTTTGTAATCCGTGTCGTCAAATGTATTTGCTCGACTCTTAAATAGTTTATATTGTCACTAAGGAAGGAGTTCAGTATAGCAATCTAATTAGCCTCACTATGTAGCTTGTTATTTAAAATGACAGCTCTTCAAACAGATGTACATACATACACTTATTGTTAAACTATTGTAGTCTTCACAATTCGTGACGTTGACTGCTAGATAAACGATTCTAGTGACAAATCGTGGTGTGCCGACTGAGACAGAAAAAATATAGTGAGATCAAGAAAAATTCGGCGCAAAAGTTTGATTAGGAATTTTTTGACTTGATTGATTGTATCATTATAGTTTTATGGGTTACATTATGAAGTGTCCCGTTTATAGAGTCATTATAATTCATATTCTAATCCTTGTTGTTATATTGAGATTCTAATTTATGATGACAGCGAATCTAGATATTATACATCGATGTGTCGCTACATTTATTATAATTTACGTAAGAGCTAATTCTTAAATTTATCGTTTGAAACTAATTGCTTTCATGCTGATAATCAAGAATGTGTATAATATTATCAAGGTTAATAGTATAATTTAATTCTAATCACAAACCAAGATGATTCTCGAGTTCATAATAGATTTATTAAAATCCTTCCTTCCTTTTATGTTTAGCCTGTCGCCGGGTACCATATGGGTTCTGTTCTGGGCTTTCGAGACTGACCGAAACATGTCTCAAAGTGGACGAGTGTTTTAGCAGTGTTGCACCGGTCTTTGTGTCGGTGTTAAGTGTAATATTTTAGCTTCATAAATCCGTCTAGCTTGTCTCGTCACTTGTTTACTTACTTACGTATGATAATTGATACCTTATCTATTTAATTTTAAAGAATTGCCATTCCGAAGAGAACTACGATCTATTGTCTTAAAACCTTAATGCAACATAAACTTACAAAGTATTTTTCTTTGTTCGCAGATAAATCGAGCTATGTTCTGAGCCGATGGACTATTAACTATAAGCTTATACTAGAATAAGAATAATGTCTCACCACATAGTAACGGTCTGCATGTTCTGCCTGCTCTGTGCAGCGCATACTTGCGGCTCGCACGTCGATATCAAAACCGAAGATGTCCTAACATACGAGCCTAGAATAATAGATAGTCATATACCGTTGGATATGCACGAAAGAAGGAAGATTGAATCGAGACACCGGTACAATCAGAGGCTAGACAAAATCAGAGGAAGGACAAAGAGAGAGGTGAAAAGTGTTGATCCGAACACATATATCGCTCAGATATTTCAGTTATATGGCGACGTGGGTAGTATGACAATGAACCTGACTGGGTTCAATAGAATGCTGGAGGAACTAGATCTTCATAATCTGATTGAAGGTGGAGAGAAGACGGACAGTAGAGTTTACTTTCATGGACACAGCGGCGCTAAGGATGATGTCGTCAATGTAAGTAGATCTTTTCTAATTCCACGATCCAGGGGCCTAATTCAAATTAAGCTGGCACGACTCTCGTTATAGAATAGTACGTCAATTTTGGCAGAAAATGGTTGACCTAAATGCCGAAATTGACGTACCATTCGATAACGATAGCCGATGACAGCTTAGCGAATTAAGCCCCGGTATTTGTCGACCGTTTTTTGGTGATGTGAGTGTGTACATTTTGTGATGATCTAGTTACCATTCGTTTACCTTTCTTTCTATGAAAATGTTTTGACCCACAACACAATAAATCATAATAATACAAATAAATTATGAATTATCACATCCGACATAGCACATATAGGTACCAGTTTGTATGAAAAGTTCCAAAACGTCATACAACTATCTACTTCTCTGTAATCTTTACCTAACGGATTCGATACGAATACGCTGATACAAAATTTGGTAATTGAGCTAGTGTAGTTAATCAAAAGTTGAGTGTAATAATGTTAAAATTACGTCTAATCAACACTATAATTATCATCATTATTGAAATTATGTATTCAGATCGTGTTACTTTTTAACTTCAAAAGGCTTGTTATTGACCGAGGATAATTTAAATTCCAAAAAGTATGCTTGACTTTACCTGGTTAACAAAATTAGCATACTAATGTGAGAAACAGCGCATTTGGTTGTATCCTCACCTCACGCTAGTAATTCTCCAAAATATTAATAGTTTCTTATGAATATTGCATTGAGTGCTTGTCTAGAACGAAATACTTATCAGTAATTTGAACAATAAAAAAAAAATTCTATAGCATGTAGCATTCTCTAATCCGCTTTGGGTTAGCGTGGTAGATGGTAGCCAGCTCTCAGCTTCTTCTAGCTGAGAGTAGGCTTGCCTGAGTTCAAGCAGTGGGATGGGAACATTTAAGGCTGATTAAGCTAATATGAACATTTAAAATATAGTAGTCCACTGCTGGACGTAGGTCTCTTCCAAGGCGCGTCACTGAGCCCGATCTTTGGCTCTTTTCATCCACCTTCTACCTCTATCTGGCCAAAGATCGTCCTACACTACGCTTGACTAGACGCGGTTAAACACCAACGGCTTCGGCAGAAATGGCCAGCCTACTGCCACTTTATAAAAAATTCAAACAATATGAGTATGATGATATTTATTAAGCAAAAAGTGGCGCACTTAAGAGGAGGCTTACACAGGGTGCAAGACGCTGGTTAGATAGATTAGATGGATATTAATATTTTGGGGTCCTCAATGCGTTTTTTTTTCCTTTCCAGTGCGTTAGCAGCGAAGAGTTGATCACAACAGTGAACACCAGGTTAAAACCACACGAGCACGACCACGGTCACGCAGACCAAACTCACAATCACGACCCACACTCCCTTATCTCCGAGGACACGTTGCAGACCATATGTCCCATCCTCCTATACCAGAAACTAGCCAACACCAGCATAGAGCGGTCCGGCTGCGTCAAACACACAAGCATACACAAAAACAGGATAGTCAGATCAACAGTCGAGACGTCCGTTGACAAACACGAAAACGCTTATACGAAAAACATGGGCGCCGTTTGGTTGTACTCTTCACTAAGTATAGCAGCGATCAGCGCTTGCGGATTGCTGGGTGTAGCCGTCATACCGATCATGCATAAGACCTACTACAACCATTTGCTGCAGTTTCTGGTAGCGTTGGCGGTTGGAACCCTGTGCGGAGATGCGTTGTTGCATCTCATGCCGCACGCGATGAGTCCAATGCATGAGCACGGGCAAAGCCACGAGGTTGAAGACCCGGAAGCTTCACACAACGACGGCATGTGGAAGGGATTGGCAGCTATGATGGGGGTTGTCTTCTTCTACTTTACCGAGAAGGGACTGACCGTTGTCGTTGAATGGAGAAAGCGGAGGCAGAAACTAGAAGACGATAAACTCCCTTCTCGAGTCAGAGTTCTCAAAGACGAAGCGGCTGTTTCCTCTTCCAAAGAACCTAGCAAAACATCCAATGCAGTAATGAAGATGCTAAAACGGGAGGATAAAGGAGACCCTACAACGAAAACATGCAAGCACAAATATTCCGAGTACCCTTACTGCTATGATGAAATCGACACTGATACTCATGACGACCATCATATGAGAGACGGACAGATCCCTCCTAGTCCTAAAGCTAAGAACCACAACAATTCAGTCAGCGTTGTATCCTCTAATGCTCTGAATCCAGAATCCAAAGAGGAACCGTCGGCTAGAGATTGGTTGCTGAAGTCTGAAACACCAGCTGTGGTGGAAATGAACAATATCAAACATAAAGAAGATGGTGCTAAGGACTTGAAGGATGGAGACAGCTATACAGTTATATTGAGGTGAGTGAGATATAAAAGGCGTAGTCCTGACTGACTCACTGACTGACAGCCCACAGGCTAAACACACACAGGCTGAAGGCTTGACTTTATTTATTTATTTCAATTTAATATAGTATAATTTAATTTCAATTTCAATTTTGTGATGATGATGTGTTGTGTCTTTTTAATCGAATTTAAGTCAAATCAAAATATTTATATCTAATTATTATTTTATATTTTTATATTTGTATTTTTTTTTTTGATCTAGGTGTCCGAAATAAATATTTTTATTATAATTATTATAAACCAGTGGTCGTATAGACTTGAAATTGGAGGACACGCTCTTCAGGCAGTGTAGTAAGGAATTCTGATAATTCGCTAGGAAAAAATAATTGCGGGCGTAAAGCTAGTTCTTAAATAAAATGTATTTTAAAAACTTACGACTATTATAACTCTTAAGGCCTAGAATATGAACGGTGCGCTTTCAGTAGGTCTTCAGTAGGTATTATTGACGCCCATGTCAGTGATTTCCACGCCATCATGAGAAATAAAATGGCATCCATCAAGCGTAGAATGTTGGGTAGCTCTCATACAATACTCGGGGTCCTGGCTGGCAGGTTCGATAGTCCTTTGCAGAGGCACTAGGTGTCAGTCCTTATAAACCCTCACGCTGAGCAAATTTATAAAAGAAACTAAATAATGTCTTAACTCGTTTACAACAGGTAGGTAAATATGGTATAATTAAAATTGGTAATTTTAATTTGTATTTTAGTTCAGTATGATTTTTGACATGAATGGATTGTAGTGATCTGAATAAACACATTTTTTATTTTATTTTTAGAATTATTATTCATCAATCTGTGTCACCACAGATCTATCGTTCGGTCAAAAACGCCTCTGAAATTATTTTTATTTATTTTCCACAGAGAGCACTCTCGCGCCCACCACGGCCATTCCCACTCCCACGGCCACGTCCACGCCCCACCCTCGTCCATCGCCTCTGTGGCCTGGATGGTCATCATGGGAGATGGGTTGCACAACTTTACCGACGGCATGGCGATCGGTAAGGAGCTACCACTTACCACACATGGATGTTACCACTTACCACACATAGGAGTTACGAATTACCATACATGGAAGTAACCAATTACTATACATGGAAGATACCAATTACCATACATGGAAGATACCAATTACCATACATGGAAGTTACCACTTACCCACACAGGAGTTATTTTTTTGTTAGAAAGGATATACTTTAAGATTGGTCCCATAGAAATTTAATCAAAATCTGTTCAGTTGTTAAGGTTTTAAATCAATAAACTGAAAAAAAAAAAGTCTTTGAAGTGAACCAAATTGCGTATTTTGCTTCCCTGTGACTTTTCAGTGGTGCATGCATGCTTTTCATTATGTACAATGTGTTCGTTTTGTTCAATAAAGTATTAAATGAATAGTGCATAAAAGGAGTCTCTTCTCGTGGGTTCGAACCCGGTCGTACACCAATGTATTTTTCTGTTCAACAAATCTATGTGTGCATTAAAACACGCGCTTAACGGTGAAGAAAAACATCGTGAGGAAACCGGCACGTCATAGAACATAAACAGTTCCAAAAAACATGTGTCAAGTGCACGAAAGGAGCCTCGACGAGGCGCACTGAAAATCCTTTCACCACACTAGTAGTATTTAGAAAGAACTAGTGACACGCAAAACAAACAAACAGACAGGAGTCTCTTCGAGGCGCACTTGAAATCCTTTCGCCACACTGGTTCGAAAAAACTAGTGGCTCGATAAAAAGAAGAATTAAATTAATAAACTTTTAATAGATTTTTTTTTTTATCTCCAGGTGCTGCATTCGCTTCCAACATTGCCGGTGGATTCTCCACTGCCATTGCAGTGCTGTGCCACGAGTTGCCTCATGAACTTGGTGAGTTGTAACATCTGAACCTTACCCGACTGCCGAGAAAGGGTTATGTTTTTCGCGCGTATCTTGTATGTACAGACAGCGTCAGAGATAAGTATCCCCCTTGCACAAGACACCCAGCTGTAAATCCTTTCAAAAAATTGTAATACTTAAAATTATTTTTAGGCTTACATATGGTTATACAAATACAATCTATTTTTTAAAGGCAAAACTTCTTCATTCGCCGCGACGGAGATTTAAAGGAATTTTCACACCACCTGCTCGACAATGTCCAATTACATATCATGCTATCATCAAGGTAAAGCAAAGCATTACCTACCTAGGGAGGTAATGTTGTATGAAACTCCCAAGGGTTGTAATGTGATTTGAATTTGGAACGTCAAATTCGTGTGGAAACTCGTGGAAAAGTCTAAGTAAAAGAACGCACATATGGCATTGCAAAAAGTTAAGTTAAGGTTTGTTCGAAAATCGAACTGGCCACTTCATAAATAAAAAGAACAAAGGCGCGACTTCAAAGATTGTGAAACAAAAGACGGTGTTCGCTGCTGGAGCCCTGGTTTTTTATTGCCTCGCAGAAGGTGTGAAAAGTAGAGTATGCTCCTCTGGGATAAAGCCTGTCTTCGTCTTGGGTAGCTTGAACCCCTCGCGTCACTTAGGACTCTACATACTCCCAAATATGCCACCCGCGATATAAGACACTGCTTTATCCCCTTAGTGCATAATCTACTGTATTTTCCAGGTGATTTCGCGGTCCTCCTCAAAGCGGGCATGTCCGTCAAACGCGCGGTGTGGTACAACATCCTGTCCTCGGGGCTGTGCCTGGTGGGCATGGTGTGCGGGGTGCTGGCCGGCCACGCGCCGTCTGCCACCAGGTGGCTGTTCGCGGCCGCCGCTGGCATGTTCCTGTACATAGCGCTGGTGGACATGGTGAGTAGGAGCACCTAGGCAAGAGTGCTGGCATGGTATATTTGACGGCACCGTGGCTTAGTTGGTAGTGACCCTGCCTACGAAGCTTGGTGTTCCGGGTTGGATCCCCGGCCGGGGCGAATATTTGTGTGACGAACACAAATGTTTGTTCTCGGGTCTTGGATGTTGTGATGTGTTGTATGTGTCCATGCCACCAGCGACACAGGGAATCCTAGGATTCTCTGTGTCGTGTGTGTGTGTGTGGTGCACTAGTGCAGGGGTGTGAGTGTGTGAATATTTATGTTATGTTTATGTATTATTGCCAGCATTTGAGTTTTCATTTTCCTTCGGTCTAGTGTTGTTTGAAACAGCAGCTAAACCGGTAGTCTTGTTTTTATCCTGTCACTAGATCATACTTCGAGTCGAGTATAAAATGGATTTTAGAACCTAGGTATACCTACACAAAAAAAATCACTTCAATTGCGAGCAAATTAAACAAACTTAAATTGAAATAATGGCCTATTTCGTAATTCAAAAACAATACAGCCATTCAATGTTACCACAATTCCACAATTATCGAAATTGGAAAATAGTTATATCAAGGTCCCTCATAATACTGATCTATGGGTATTGTGAAGGACCAAAGTTCGAAATTTGAATAAAGTTCTCAACTGCCGGCATAAAACCTATTACAAACCTCTTTGAACAAATTTTATAAGCAATCACTTTTTTCCCTAGAGCCTAAAATGCAGTTTTACTCCCTCTAAAGCGTGCATGAAGTTGAACTTTACGAGCATCTCATGCTGTGAAAATAACTATTAATTTATATTTCCAGATGCCAGAGCTGAGCACATCCCACAGTAATGAAGGCACGCTCTGCCAATGCATGTTGCAACTGATGGGGCTCGCTACGGGCATTGGGATCATGCTGGTGATAGCTCTATACGAACACGACCTGAAAAACCTGTTTGGAGACTCATAACGCTGAGAAAACCTTAAAAAAACCTGAAAAAAGTGTAAAAAAAAAATGCAACAATAGTTTGTTGAAAAAGTCTATCATGACGCTGAAAAAGTGTGGAAAAAAGTGAAAAAATTGTGGAAAATGATTATTGCAATAGTGTTGAAGTGGTCAAGTGATTTTGCAAAATGGTGATTTAAAAAAATAGTGTAGTGAGTGTTTTTGGCGCGCAAAAGTTTGAAAAAGTCAATTCATAAGCAACTTAAATCTCTGGAAAATAAGCATTTTAAGAAATTTTTCATTAAAACTGTTTGGCAAGTATTAGAAAAACGGTAGGAAAAAATTCTTAATTTTACCTTTACCAGCCTACTTATACAACGAATCCCCGATGGGGTAAATTTACCTTAATTTCGGGTAATTAACCTAACATGGCAACCCTATGGGTAACACAGACAAACACTAGTGCTTGGTGCAAATGCAGATACTGACTGAAAATAATTCCAAGTTTTAGTAAAACTAAAATTAAGTGGACGCAAGATTTGTAAAGGGTTTGGGGTAAGAATACCCCAGTTTAGGGCTTTTTCTAAGCTTTTTGGCCCTAAAGTGGGGTAAAATTTACCCAACTTCAGGGCCTTTTACTTATACAAATTTTCATTGATAAATGCTTGAATATTACCATTAGAATCTAGTTTAAGTATTCAATAAACCTTATATCTAACTAAATTCTTCCATTGTATTTAAGATTTCCTAAAAAAATATGATTTTATCATATTTTTCATCTGTTTCATAAGAATTAAATACAATTGGGTATTTTAATAACAAATTCATATTTCTTTAACAGATTGTTAAAAACGTGTATAATAAGTTACATTAAATGTATACGTAAATAAAAAAAAATTAAATACTGTAACAAAATTTCAGAATGTAATTTTAAAATATGCAACTACATCACTTATATTAAAATGCCCGAGATACATAAGGCTTGTTTTTAAAGTCAGGATAGCAAGATAGTAATAGCAACTCTGGCTTTGTGTAAACAGAACTAGCTTACATTCTTACTAGCTTACTAGCCTGGAAATGAAGCTATTTCTGTTCACGCGAAGCCAGAGCTTATAATGCCCGAAATACACGAGACTAGTTTTTCAAGCTAGGATAGTGATAGTAAGCTAGCAAGCTGGCACCTCTGGGTTCGTGTGATCAGACCTAGCTTTCTTTCTCACTAGCTTACTAGCCTGGAAATAAAGCTAGTTCTGTTCACACGAAGCCAGAGCTGCAAGCCAACCTACTATCACTATCTTGCTATCCTGGCTTTACTAGCCTCGTGTATCGCGGGCATTATTGGTGTTTTTTTTTTTGAGGGTAGATGATTCTTTGATTCTCAATCGCGCCAAAACTACTGAATCGATAGATCAGAGACTACAAAGAAATAAAAATTTAAATACTCAGTTAAATTATGGGGTTTTTGACAACGTAAGATTATAAAAACCGTAGTAACCTTACAAACCCGTCAAGTTATAAACATTCGTAAGATTTTACACCCAAATTACAAACAATATAAAAAAAATTGGTTGTCTGTAAAGTTGGTTTATGGACGATAGTTTAACGTGACTACCAGCTTAACGGGACAATGAGCGTTACCGGACAATGACGTCAAAAATATACTAAACTCCATTATTATAAAAAAAAACTATTTTATTTTTAATTTCAAAATGTTATCATAGATTTTATAATCAAACATTTTCTATAAAATATTATTCGAAAAAACTCTGATACTTACCCAATTAGTTTTTGAAGTGAAGACTTCTTTAGGCGCAAATTTCCGAGCAAATATTGGACTGGGCTACTGGGCTCCCAACGCTCGGATGTAACACTACTTCGGGTAAAGTCGGCTGGTATAATATGACTAAGTGAAGATGGTAATGTGTCTACTCTTTTCTTTTACCTGAACGACATCAAATAAAGGCCCATTTACACGATACCATTTTCTTGTACATACAACGGCAATAATTGAATGCAATACATGACGCGCAATAATTGATCTTCCAGAATTGTATGTAACTGTTTACACGCGGCTATTAGGAAAAAAATGGAATGCAATTATTGTATGAAAGTCTTGACAGAAAATAATTGCTGATGTTTTTTGTTTACACCAATACAATTATGTTTAGGCGATTATTGCTGACAACTTTTGACTTGCTAAACACAGACTTGTATGTGCGTGTACCATTTTTCAGCGGGTTGCTTCAAGTATTGCACGTTTTTGCGTTGTCAAATTTTCATTCAAGTGTTGAACGTTGCATGAACTGTTTAAACCAAGAAAAGTTTTGAAACGAAACTCATATGACAGATCAAGAATGTTACGTGTTGTTTAGACCATGTCAAGTCATTTATTGCTTCAATTTAATGGCATGCAACAGGCAAGAAACTTGCATCGTGAAAATGGGCCTTAATGGTAGCGTAACATTATAATACATACTTCAAAATAAAGTGCCTGTATTGTTGATGCTATGATCGTGAACAAAATGTATTTTTGAATAAGCATCCTTTCTTCTGTCATGTGTCAATGTACTCACTGTCAAACCGAAAAATAGTTGTATTTCGTATTATTAACCTCGCCTTTTGAAGAAGTTTTCACTTCTAAAGCACACAGCATTTTTTTTTAATCCCATTGGTGGGGAAGGAATTGGTAAAATTATAAAGAAACTTGAATAAAAACTGGCTATGCCTTTAGACTTAGTTCCTATTTGTACTTATACTTTTAAAACTTAGTACTTACAATATTACATATTTTTTGCTGTGCATTTTTGGTTGTATTTAAAATTTAAGTTTTTTTTTTTCAATTTGTGTATTCTGTATAGAATACATTTTGGTACTACATAATAAATTTAGAATATGTTGAACACATTTTGGTACTATAGTATGGTACCACAGAAAACCAAAATGTATTCTTACCAAAATGTTTTCTGTGGTACCATACTATGTATGTGGTGTGGTCGGTTTGAAAACATAACTCTCCTTCGCAGTTAGGTAAAATTAAAAAAAAAATATTACCTGTATAATATAATATGCAGGACACATTTTGGTACTATATTATGCAGGACACATTTTGGTACTAAAGAACACATTATGGTACTATAGAATACATTGTGGTACCACAGCATACATTTTGGTACCTACTATTGTTTATATAAATTACCGAATATAAGTAATATTTTCATCACTAATGTTAAATTGAATTGTTTTTCTTTTCTTTTGAGTTTGTGAAAACTCTTAAAAATGTGTAAAAATCATGTCAGGTACGCTATTTTGGGAGAATTTTTGTTTTTCCCATTTATATTAAGTTAGAACATCGAGTACTTATAGTATTACTTAAGTTATGTATAAGTTAATGTAATGATTTCGTTGATTGTCAATGCGAATGTTCCGATGTATGATTAAATCATGGCCAAACTTGAAATTACTTTTTTTCATGACCGTACCTATTTAAAAACTGTGCAATGATGACTAATTCTAACCATTTTTCCATATTCCCAATTTACACCGTTAGAAGGAGTACCTTGTAAGATTCTATATTTTATAATAAGTAAAATTAAACAAAAAATGTGTTACAAATTGTAAAATTTATTTCATAAAAATTAAATAGAACATTAGTTTTGACTTATAATTCTACTAGCCGAAATACTAGGTTTATGGTATAAAACATTTGGAGTCGCGCGGGAGTGGGGTTACGCGGAAAATGAAAGTATTGATTACAAGTTGTAAGTAATTTTGGGGTCGCGCGGTATTGTGTTTAAAGGTGTGATTCTTATGGGATCACGCAAGACGGGTCACGCGAAAACATGGAAGTGTTGAGTTATCTCACCTTTATAGGTGTGATTATTTTGGGGTCTCGCGGGAGCGTGGAAGTATTGAGTTAATGGTACGATTCGTTTAGGCCCGCGCGGGTTCAGGGTCACGCGGAAACAAAAATGTGTGTTAAAGGTTTGATTTTTGGGGTCGAGCGGGAATATTGAAATGTTGAGATTAAGGTGTGATTCGTTTGGGGTCACGCGGGAACATGGAAGTCTTTCTAATGTTGTCCAAACCGAGATATAACATTACGACTCGCTCCATGCCTATACCACCACCTGAAAAAGATAGATATTCTCTTTATTGCACACAATCCACTGTCAAGCGACAGAGGAGAGTATCAAGACAGGCTTGCGCAAGGACTCCTCTCCACCTAACGTGTCAATAAGCTCGCTATTGGAACTGCTGTCATCAACCCAGGGTCCTGCTCCGTTATTTTAAGGAACTAGGATGGCTGGGGCAGGGTTAAGTATATATCGGGGCAATGCACAATGCACCCTACAACGGGAAGCCAGTGCAGACCGCTGTACCCGCTTTTTAGAATTAGACAGTGATCAGTACAGTTTAAAAATAATCAAGGTTTTACAAAAACATAGACAACCGACTTCATTTGGACTGTTTTAGAGATGTTTTAGAGGTATATCGCCTCAAACAAAAAAAAAATCAAATCGGCTAATAAACAACAAAGTTATGAGGTAACAAATATAAAAAAAAAATCAACCGAGTTGAGTCCTCCTTTTTTGAAGTCGGTTTGAAAACATAACTCTCCTTGTTCGCAGTTAGGTAAAATTAAAAAAAAAATATTACCTGCATGCGGCGGACATCCCAGTCTAAATGATTCAATATACGCTGCGATTTTGCTGATATCTGAAAAAATTAAAAACAATAGTGTAAGTAATGTCAGCATTACTGTGTACCGCTTTGAAGGGCACTATTGAAATTACTTGTTCTTATCGTGTCACTAGTTGTGTTTAGTTGTAGTGAAAGGATTTCAAGTGCGCCTCCTTTCGTGCACTTGGCACATGTTTTCGAACTTGTTAGGTTCTATGACATGCGGGTTTCTTCACGATGTTTCCTCTACCGTTAAGCACGTGTTTTAATGCACACAAAGATTTTTTAAACAGAAAAATTCATTGGTGTACGACCGGTTTCGAACCTACGATCATCGGATCGAAAATCAGGGCACCACGCACTTGGCTATTTTTTAAAAAATGTGGTAAAATTGAAGGTATGTTTGTCCAACGATATCTCTCCCAACTGCTAACCCAATCTTCATCAAATTTGGTAAGTACGTAAGCAAGTTCAACACAATCATCGAGTCCATAGAAGACCTAATTCTGTTTAGGGGTTTAGGTGGTACAGGCAGAACGATGCATGATGCCGGGCGCGCTCGGTGAATATTGAATTGACACCAATATCTCTTTAACCACTGACCCTATCTTCATCAAACTTAGAAGGTAGATAGGCAAGTTCAACACAATCATCGAGTTCGTAAATGACCTAATTATGTTTAGGGGTTTTGGTGGTACAGGCAGAACGATGCATGATGCCGGGCGCGCTCGGTGAATATTGAATTGACACCAATATCTCTTTAACCACTGACCCTATCTTCAACAAACTTAGAAGGTAGATAGGCAAGTTCAACACAATCATCGAGTTCGTAAATGACCTGATTCGGTTCAGGGGTTTAGGAGGTACCGACCGATTCCTTGATGGCGGGCGCGCTCTATGAATATTCGTGTGAATATTGAATTGACACCAATATCTCTTTACCCGCTGACCCTATCTTCATCAAACTTGGCAGGTAGGTAAGCAAGTTCAATACAATCATCGAGTCCATAGATCTGACCTAATTCAGTTCAGGGGTTTAGGAGGTACCGACCGATGCCGTGATGCCGGACGCGCTCGGTGAATATTGACACCAATATCTCTTAAACCGATAACCCAATCTTCATCAAACTTAGCAAGCACGTAGGCAAGTTCAACACAATCATCGTGTTCGTAAATGACCTAATTCGGTTCAGGGGTTTAGGAGGTACCGACCGATGCCGTGATGCCGGGCGCGCTCGGTAAGGTACTCCGGGTCGTGTATTCGCTGCGCGCCGCTGAGGATTTCTTCGCCTCGCATGAACATGTCGTACGAATTTGACGCTTTCTGTAAATATAAGAGAACAAGAATACATTAAATAATTAAACATGATTAAATAAAACAAATAACATGATTAAATACCAATTAAAAAACGGACGAAACGAATAGTGTGAAGAAATTACTATAACACGGCGTACTTTTTGAGTATTTGTCCGAAACATTTGTATGTAATTGGTTTTGAGGATTAGCCATAAAAATGGGTTTTTAAAATTAGTAATAGCGATTTTTTTTACATTTAAGATAACAGTTTACGTTTAAAATCGGTTTTAAAAAAAAAGGGGTTTTTAATTAAATTTTTTTAACCGGTTTTTTCAAATTTATGTATTCTCACCGGGTTATTAGGGTCGGGCATGGTGTAGAACGGCCGCACAGCCAGCGGATACTTGTCCAGTATGTAGAAGTCAGTATCGTATTTAGCCTTCACCAACCGCCCTAGGAGTTTCTCATCGGGGGTGGAAAGATCATCTTCTTCCCCTATTGTCACTCCTGTAACAAGAAATGTCTTATAGTCTAGATCAGATAAAGATACTTATTTAAATAAATACTTAGTTAATCAGGGATGGCGAACCAACACGCGTGCTAAGGATGGCACGCGACACATAATTTTGGGCACGCCACCGATCACAAAAATCACTATGAAATGAGATGTAGATTACCTACTAAGTAAAAAGTTACAAGAAAAAGTACTAAGTACTAAGAAAAAGAAGTAAAGTACTAATAAAAAAGTCTTCAAAGCAAGTTTTTTTTTTTTAATATTTCACCCAGATGGGCAGTCAGCCTGCCCAAACCAAAATCCAGAACCCACCACTGCAATACAAAGTGACTTTTTTTGGTAGTAAAGAGTTTTTAGTTCACGAAGTCAAAATTATATCTCGGCACGTGCCGAAAAATACCTAAATACCTAAATGTTTAATATGCCATACACGTATTTAGAAAAAATGGCACGTTCGTACAAAAACGTTCGCCATCCCAGGTCTAGATCAAGGCCAGCCCAAGCGGGCGACGCAGTGGCCCGCCCATTCCTTATATTTTATTTTAATCTATATATCATCGGAAAATGCCCCTTTACAACTGCAGTGGTTTAGGCGCAAGAGGTCAAAGTTCACACTGTTAAAGTTATTTTTTGTTACGAGTGCAGAGATTAAATCACGAACTAGCGAAGTAGGCTAAAATTGAATCAAGAGCGTAGCGAGTGATTCAAATAAAGCCTACTGAGCACAGTGAGTGATTTAAAGGCACGAGGCATAAAAAAAATTGCTCTCGTGTGAAACATACAACTTTTCACCTCTACCAGCGAGAAAATGTATAGGTATTTTTTTCAATCTCAGGTGCGCTGATTTGAGTTAGACAATTAACATCATCGCTGGACGCACTCATATTTCGTAATGAACTTACCACAAAAGACTTATTGCTGAAAATAAATAATTTCCGCAATTTCGTTTATAATAGGGGCGTTCGAAAACTGCATGCTGCATGCAGCTATGAAAATCAAACATGATCTATTTTAAGTACGTGATAAATAGTAATTAATGTTTACTAGTATTTATTTTAGATACAACGTATTTAAAAAACGAAATATTACAATTTATAAAATTAATTAATAAATAAATAACTGTTTACAACATTTTGTGCATGTGTTAAATCGCTAGACAAAATTAGTATATGAACGCACCATCGCCTAGTGTAGTTTTCGGCGCCGAGATTCGAAATTCGAATTACTTTTCCTCACGCTCGCAGCAGAAAGCGTTATTACGCACCAAAAGCACCCATTTCGTGCTGGAGAGGTGAAAAATATTAAGATGACTTACCGGCCTCTTTGAGTATTTGTACGGCCTGAGGGAACTCCAACCGAAGCGGCGGGTCGAGGAACTTGAACGGCTCTACTTGGTACTGCTGGCCGACTGTCGCTATCTCTGAAGCGAACCTGCAACAACACATTTGTTGACCGAAGGCAGTCATATGAAGTCTAGAAATTTGGGTGAATTGGCGGTTGTAAGTTGTATTTTTTAAGCATAAATGTGTGTATGTAAGTGAGGGTGTGAGGGTGTGTATGTATGGGAGGGTATAGAGGATGTGTATGTGGGGGGTGTATGTATATGAAGGTGTCGAGTGTGTGTATGTGGGGTGTGTGTATGTATATGAGGGTGTGTTTGTATGTATGTATATTTGTGGGAGTATATATGTATATGAAGTTGTGTGTATGTATGTATGGGGGGGTGTATGTATGTTGTGGGGGTGTGTATGTATATGAGGATGTGGGGTGTGTGTATGTATGTGAGGGTGTATATATATATATGTAAGGGAGGGGGTGCATGTATGTATGTGGGGGTGTGTGTGTATATGAGGGTGTTGGTGGGTGGTGTATGCTTATGTATGTATACTCACTCGTCCCGCAGTCCCCGGAACATGTCGGTGAACGTGTGTGCGATGGTGTCCAGCACCTCGTGGTAGTGGTGTGTGAAGGACATCTCCAGGTCGAGGCCAACGAACTCTGTTAGGTGGCGGTGCGTATTCGAGTCCTCGGCGCGGAACACTGCGCCCACTGTGAACACCTGGAAATAAGTATTTGAGATCTATATAATAATTATTTCATGTATATTTTGTCAAACTCATTTACCTCGTTTAAAAGAGTAACCTGGTTAAATCCAGTTAAGTTGTCAAAATTAGGGTTTAATTTTTAATTAGTTACCTGGTCAAATCCAGTTATCTGGTTAAATTCTATAACGTGGTTTATTTCAATTAATTGGTTAAATCCAGTCACCTTGTCAAAATCGGCTGCTATGGTCATCTGTTTTTACAGTTACGGTGATTGGGCGAGGTACGCGGATGACATAAAGTAAGTCACGGTGAATACATTGGCGCCGCTTACAAAAAAAGACAGTTAACTTTTCAAAATAAGTTACATGCTTATATACACTACCCTGGTTAAAACTATTTACATGGTTAAATCCAGTTATCTGGTTAAATTGAGTTATGTGGTTAAATTCGATTAACTGGTTAATTTAAGTTACCCTGGTTAAATTCAATTACCTGGTTAAATCAAGTTACCTTATCAAAATCGGCCGCAATGGCCATCTGCTTGTACAGTTGCGGCGATTGCGCGAGGTACGCGGATGACTTGAAGTAAGACACGGTGAATACATTCGCGCCGCCCTCGGACGCCGCTGAGATTATCTTTGGTGTGTGAATCTCGACGAAACCTTTGAGAAACACACGCAAACAAATAATATACAAAATGTAATAAATAATATAAAATCTTACAAGTTTAATTAACAATGAAAAAGCCTTAACATATAATATTCATCTAGCCTTCTCCGTTTCGAAATTAAGCCTCGGACCAAAATGTACTAGAAATTAGCTAATTTAGATCTCTTTATTTTGGCACATTTTCAATTTACTACAGTGTGATTCTATACTTCAAGAGGATATGTGAAAATTTGGAGTCGCTGCGTTACATTCTTACTCAGTAACGGTACAGGTTACAAACTTGATGTTAATACAGTGATTAGGGAGAATATAATCTAAATAAATGTAAGACAGAAACACGATTGGTGAAACTTTTCTCGATAGATTTATTTTTTGAAACCGGCCCTCATAAAATCTGTTTACATCCATCCTCCGAATTTAGAGAATATTTACAGTTAATTTTCATACTATTGAGTGAGTAATCAAAGAACTTATTAAAAGTAAAAGGATTTTTTTATAAATTCAATACTTTTCAACCAATAAAATGTTTTATCATTTGTCGCTTACGTATAATTAAATAATTAATAATTTTTACTTTTGAGCGATTAAAAAATTTAAATCTAATTTCTTCCCTCGAGGTAAGGTGTAATTACGCTATTACTGTCTAGCAAGTAGTAAGTCTAGTATAGTATAATATTATAACATAACATAACATAACATTCACACACTCACACCCCTGCACTAGGATGCCCTGTGTCGCAGGTGGCATGGACACATACAACACATCACAACATCCAAGACCCGAGAACAAACATTTGTGTTCGTCACAAATATTTGCCTCGGCCGGGGATCGAACCCGGAACACCAAGCTTCGTAGGCAGGGTCACTACCAACTAAGCCACGGTGTCGTCATTATCTTTGATATTTTTATTTTTCATCTGTGAATGTAATAAGTTTATTTATTATAACTGTGTAGAATAGTGTTTGGGCGCCAAGGAGTTCTCTGTAAGCCAATTCAGAGTTTTTTCGAAATAAATATCTAAAAAAATATCTAAATTCGGTCGCTGTCAGTTATGACAGTTTCACATATTCTCTTAATAAATATATATAAGAATAATTTATTTCAGACCATACATCCATATGTTATCTTAAAAACTAGGGCACTAAGTTATGAAAATATACAATAATTAAATGTTGTTGATGACCCATATAATTGAATTGACAATACAAAATTTTAAGATTCTACGTTAATATTACATATTATGAGATTTACCTTTAAGGGGATTCCTCAAATTCGAATTCCATACAAAATGTTTCGGACAAATACGCAAAAAGTACGCCGTATTATAGTAATTTCTTCACACTATTCGTTTCATCCATGTTTTTTGATTTCGTCAACAAAAAAAGTGAAAGGTTTCATACTTTAATTTAGATTTTATACGTAATTTTAAGTTAGTAGGGTTAATTTTAAAACGCGTACAAAATCTAAATAAAAGTATGAAACCTTTCACTTTTTTTGTTGACGAAATCAAAAAACATGGACGAAACGAATAGTGTGAAGAAACATTTTGTATGGAATTCGGATTTGAGGTTTCCTCTTAAACAGTTAATACTTCTATGATTACAACAAACCTTTTTTGGTGAGTATGTCCCTAAAGAGGCGACACACTCCAGCTTCAATGCGGAAGATAGCTTGATTGGCCGGAGTGCGCAGGTCCAAAACACGGTTGTCCAGCCGAGTGTCTTGGTTCACGCGGATTCTCAGGGCTTCTGGGTCCTGAAAAATGTTAATATGTCACTGAAAACTATAACTACTGTTTTTTAAACATGGGAAATATAAATTGTTCTCACTTGAGTATAGCCTTGTTCTAGTTTGAGTTCATCCCTGTTCCCACTTGAGTATAGACCTTTTCCCGTTTGAGAACAGCCGAATTCCCGTGTGAGTTTGTGGGAAGTTTATAGACCTTCCCTTGTCTGAATGAAACGGAGATTCAGTTGCACAAAACAGTTTATTGTAGGCGGCACGAACACGATATCATAGCACATAAAGTACGCAATTATATCTGGTAGTAATCCCGAGTACAGAAGTATATTTTACAGTGAAAAATATTCGCTCCTAAAAATCTAGTGACATTGACATTAGCTGAGGGCGTTATACTGTAGTGAGTCAACTAGATGTGTTATGCCAAATCGCCACAAGTTGAGCCCTGTTTTTCCACCTTTGATTACTGCCCCGTTTTCGGTTGAGTATTGCTCTATTCTCGATTAAGAAAAGCCGCGTTCCCGTTTGAGTACATCCCTATTCCCGTTTGAGTATAGACGTTCTAATTTTTTTTATTTCTTAATTTATTTAATAAAGTGGCTACGAGACTAGCTAGGCTTATACGAGATCACGCCTGTCTATAACTATAACAGTGCTACAGGGCTTTGATTCACATAGGCTGTTGCAACACCGCTATAGCTTGTTAATACAAGCTATAGCGGTGTTGCAATCCTCCTCATTTAGCATCGTCGCCTCCCTAAATGCTAAATGAGGATTTGCTCGAGCGTCATTGAGACCTATTGGGTTGCAAAGCTTAGATGATAAGAAAAAAATGTACTGACGGGTTAAAAATGGAGATAAAAATGTATCGAGCGCGTCTGATTTTCTAAGAGGGTGTTAAGTGGACCAAAACAAAAGGTCTTATTCAATAATCTGACGATTTCGATGTAACGCAAACTCGTGGCCACTATTTTAATTTGCAAAAAAAAACGCCATTTTGACTTACTCGAGCGCGTCAGATTAAGATATGTATGGTTCATCTTGATGTCCTAGACATGCTGTCTCATAATCTGACGATTATCTAGAGGGATTCGCTTAATCTGACAAAAAGCAATATATTTTTTTATGAATTATTGAACTTTATTATAATTGAAAAGCTCAGGCATGCAAATAAAAGAGTGTATATTTTCGGGAGTATAGGATCGAAATTTGAGGCACCTCCCACTCAGCCAACACGGCCGAATAATAATTATAGGCTAGATTCAATATTCAAGATGAACACGTGCTTAACGGTGAAGGAAAACATCGTCAGTCAGATGATCATTTTTTTTTACTAATCTGATCCTTTATCCTGCACGGGCAGCCTTATCTAGGGGGCTCATATTTGGTGGAGGTACCCCCTGGGTGGTATCCCCTGTATGTTAATCTGCCGCGCTGGAGTAACTCCCGAAATCCCCTCTTCGGCTCCCCTACCATATAGTTTGAGTACTGCCCTGTTCCCGCTTGAGTTTAGCCCTGTTCGCGTTTTTTTTAGTAAACAAGTGGCGAGACAAGCCAGGGTCCTGATGGTACGAGATCACGCCTGCCTATAACCCCTAAAACCATAAACAATACTAAACAGGGCTTTGATTCTCCTAGGCCGGTGCAACACTGCTATAGCTACTTATATAGGTAGTTAATAGTATAAGTACTGCTCTGTTCCCGCTTGAGAACAGCCGTGCTCCCGTTTGAGTAAAGCCCTGTTCCCGCTTTAGTTTAACCCTGTTCCCGTTTGACTATAGCCGTGTTTCCATTTGAGTTTAAGCCCTGTTCCCATTTGTGTATAGTAACTCACATTATTCTTCTCCGACCTGGCCGCGTCTTACTTGCAGGGGCAGCTGGCTCTTAGCCACGGACACCAGCTACACCTCGCCTTCCGCCAGCTCCACGGAGCTCACAGTGCACGACTCCACAGGGGCGTTTGTTTTCACCACTATTGCTTTTATATCATATCGTCGATAGTTGTAAAGCTCAGTTCCCGTTTGAGTTTAGCCCTGTCAAGTTTCTTTTAGGCAAACAAGTGGCGAGACAAGCTAGTGTCCTCATGGTACGAGATCACACCTGCCTATATCTATAACCATAACATACACAGTGCTACAACAGAGCTTTGATTCTCATAGGCCGATGCAACACTGCTATAGCTACTTGTATAGTTTGAGTACTGCTAAACCTGCTTGGGTATAGCCCTGTCCCGCTTGAGTATAACCCTGTTCCAGTTTGAGTACAGCCGTGTTCTCGTTTGAGTATAGTCCTGTTCCCATTTTAGTATAGCCCTGTTCCTGTTTAAGTTTAACCCTGATCCCGCTTGTAGAAACCTGTTCCGGTTTGAGTACATCCTTATTCCTGTTTGAGTATAGCCCTGTTCCCGCTTGAGTTTAACCCTATTCCGGTTTGAGTACATCCTGATTCTTGTTTGAGTATAGCCCTGTTCCCGCTTTAGTTTAAACTTGTTCCCGTTTGACTAAAGGCCTGTTCCCATTTGAGTTTAAGCCCTGTTCCCATTTGTGTTTACAAACTCAAACTCACGTTATTCTTCTCCGGTCTGGCCGCGTCTTCCACTTGCAGAGGCAGCTGGCTCTTAGCCGCAGATACCAGCCACACTTCGCCCCCCGCCAGCTCCACCGAGCTCACGGTGCACGACTCCACAGGGGCGTTCGTTTTCACCACTGTTGCTTTTATATCGACGATGGATTCTTTTGTAATGCTGAAAAAAAAAAACACTTCTCACTTCTTCACGAGCATGAGCTCGTAAAATTCATTGAGAGGTTAGGCTAGCTTGGACACGTGTCATGACGTGTCAAGAATGTCATGTTACTAGGAAAGTGCTGAACATGGAAGTGGATGGATATAAGATTAAAGGAATGCCGAAGAAAAGGTGGATGGACTGTGTGTAAGATGATATGAATAGAACAGGTGTAAGTACAGAGATGACGGCTGCTAGAGACGAATGGAAGAAGAGGACATGATGTGCCGACCGACGTAAATGGGAAAAGGACCAGGAAAAAATGATGATGCTCGTAAAATTCAACTTCGTGCACTCTTTGTGATGACACAAGCATTTATAGAAGCTGACTGTTGTCTTTTTTAAACGCTAGCGTGTGAGCGTGTTAGCGTTTGGGAAGGATTGTCAACAAGCAGCTTGTAAAAACGCCGATGACACTGGGTGAGTTTGCACGCTACAAGCGAAGTCGCTGGCGTGTAACGTGTAAAAAAGCCGTGTGTCATCGTACTATTAGGGGGAGTAAAACTGCATTTTGGACACTAGAGAAAAAAGTTATTGCTTATTACAAATGAACTGCTTTAAGAGATTTTCTATTCAAAACAGTTCATTTGTAATAGGTAAGGTTTCATGCCGGAAGTTGAGAATTTTATTCACATTTCGAACTTAGGTTTTCGATAACATTGGATGGCTGTCTCCGTTTTTTAATTACGAAATGGACGATCATTTCAGTTTAACTTTGTTTATTTTCCTCGCAATTTGAGTGAAAAATCTTGTGCAGATCTCGGCCCTGAATCCCATTTTACACTCGACTTGAATATCCTCGCCTTCGGCTCGGGTTGATAAAGGTCTCGTATAAAATGTCTTGCTTCAGTCCCTTGGTGAACAAATAACTATTTTAAAGTCTATTTACTTACCGGTGAACTTAACCCTAGTGGTAAACTTGACACTAGCGACTTACTTGCCGGTAAACTTGACCATCTGCTTACTGACTCGCCTGTCTTCGCTCACACTGACTAGCAGCTGTACAGTGCTGGAACGCTGACGTAGCACGGCGAAGCATTGCTTGCCTTTCGCTCTGGATGTTTGAAGTCGAGCTGTAATCAAATGTATTTTTCAACCCACTTCAAAACGGAGGACTTTTTTTTTTAATGTTTGTTACCTCAGAACTTTGTTTATGAACCGATTTTAAATTATTTTTTTTATGTTTGCGAGAATATACTTTCAGATTGGTCCCATACAAATTTCATCAAAATCGATTCAGTAGTTTTTATATCTAAATAACTGAAAAAAATATGTCGTCGAAGTAAACGAAATTACGTATTTTGCTTCCCTGTGACTTTTCAGTGGTGTTTACTGTCACTAAAACAGTCCAATTGAAGTTGGTTGTCTATGTTTTTGTAAAACCGTGATTATTAATGTGTAACATCTTTCCTCTCGCTTTCTGTCAATTAGTGGCAGTATTTTCGTGAAATGCAACGGAAGTAACACAAAGTTAGACATCAGACGATGTTAAATTTATTTTATACATGCTATAAAAATATATACTAATCTGGATGCATATTTAAAAATTATTTTTATTATTGGCCGTGGTGGTTTCCGGCTTCAGAATAGGGCCCCTCCAACTCCTCCCGTGGATGTCGTAAGAGGCGACTAAGGGATAACCAACCAGGGGATGGGCAGCAGCATCCACCTGAGTACGACTATCTCCACTGCGATCACCAATCCGCCTGCCAAGCGTGGTGATTACGGCAAACCATATGACAAGCACACCGATAACACGGCCCCCAGTCCCCGGCGGCTCCGCTATTCCTGGTATCGGTAGCGGCCAAGGTAACGGCAGAGCAGGGGGTGCTAAGAATCTCCGGCAGAGATCCAGCTACCAACCCCGACAATCTCTGGACCTGGCAACATATAACGCACGCACACTGAGGACCGACGAGAAACTAGTCGAGCTGGAAGAGGTAGTAAATAAGTTGCGCTGGGACATTATAGGATTATCTGAAGTCCGAAGAGAGGGGGAGGACACGATAATCCTCAATTCCGGCAACTTATTCTACTACCGGGAAGGAGACCAGCAGTCTCAACATGGTGTCGGGTTTCTTGTCCACAAGTCCCTCGTCAACAATATAGTGAAGATCGATAGCGTAGAGCAGAGTAGCGTACCTTATACTCAGAATCACCAAACGGTATTCGTTGAAGGTTATACAGGTTTACGCACCACACTCGAAACGCCCGGACGATGAAGTGGAGTCCATGTATGACGACATTTCTAATGCCATGCGTTCCTCGAAAACACACTTCACTGTTGTGATGGGGGACTTTAACGCGAGGATAGGTATTAGGAACGGCGATGAACTGAAGGTGGGACCGTTTGGATATGGACAGCGAAACGAAAGGGGTCAGCGTCTGGTCGACTTCATGGAAAAAGAGGGACTATTTGCGATGAACTCATTCTTTAAGAAGCGATCGTCCAGGAAATGGACGTGGCTGCACCCCGGAGGCTACAAGCGAGAGATAGACTTCATCATGACCACGAAAAGGCAAATATTCAACGATGTCTCCGTGATTAATAGCGTAAAGACTGGCAGTGATCACCGTATGGTAAGAGGCTCGTTAAATATCAAGCCGAAGTTAGAAAGGTCTCGATTGATGAAGTCTACCCTTCGCCCAAATCCTGTCCAGGTCCAAAATCCCGAGAGCTTTCAGTTAGAGCTACAGAATCGCTTCCAATGCCTAACCGAATGCGATACGGTGGACAAGCTGAATAACGGGTTGGTGGAAATTGTCCAAGAGGTTGGGTCCCAGTTTTTCAGGACACGCCGCAATAGAACCCAGAAACTCTCTGAGCGAACTCTTAAACTCATGGCAGAGAGAAATGAAATGAGACTGCAGTCTTCAGACGATCAATCGAAATACGGCCTGCTCAATAGACAGATCTCCAAGTCCATGCGACACGACTTGCGCCTTTTCAATACTAACTGTATCGAAAACGCAATAAAGCGCAATAAAGGCTCCAAAGTGTTTGCAAAAGATCTATCTATTGGGCAAAGTCAGTTGACGAAGCTGAAGACCGATAGCGGCAGTATCATTACGTCGAAACCTGAGATTTTGAGAGAGCTCCAGAAGTTCTATGGACAGTTATACACCTCATCACAAAGCCCTGCAGGGAGCGGGGCTAGTGACGCAAGAGCTCGATTGACCCGACACTACACTGAAGATATCCCGGATGTCAGCCTGTACGAGATACGAACGGCTCTCAAACAGCTTAAGAACAATAAGGCCCCAGGCGAGGATGGAATAACGGCAGAGCTACTGAAAGCGGGTGGCAAACCGGTACTTCAAGTCCTTCAGAAGCTCTTTAATTCCGTCATCTTCGAGGGCATAACGCCAGAGGCGTGGAACAAAAGTGTGGTGGTTCTCTTCTTCAAGAAGGGTGACAACACTAGTTTGAAGAACTATAGACCCATATCGCTTCTGAGCCACGTCTATAAGCTGTTTTCGAGAGTAGTTACAAATCGTCTCGCTCGCAGGCTTGATTCTTTCCAGCCTCCCGAACAAGCCGGGTTCCGTAAAGGCTTTAGCACCGTAGACCACATCCATACGCTTCGGCAGATTATACAGAAGACCGAGGAGTATAATCAGCCGCTCTGTCTAGCGTTTGTGGACTACGAAAAAGCCTTTGATTCAGTCGAGACCTGGGCAGTGCTACAGTCATTACAGCGGTGCCAAATTGACTATCGGTACATCGAAGTGTTGAAGTGTTTGTACAGCAAGGCCACCATGTCAATCCGTCTCCAGGATCAGAGCACAAATCCGATTCGACTGCAAAAGGGGGTGAGACAGGGAGACGTAATATCTCCGAAACTGTTCACCTCTGCATTAGAGGACGTTTTTAAGCTCACGCACTGGGATGGACATGGCATCAATATTAATGGCGAATACATCACTCACCTTCGATTTGCCGATGATATAGTCATCATGGCTGAAACGCTGGAAGACCTTGGCACAATGCTCAGAGACCTCAACATCGTTTCCCAACAGGTGGGTCTCAAAATGAACATGGGCAAGACAAAAATCATGTCTAATGCCCATGTCGCACCCGTACCGGTCTACGTTGGGAACGATGTTATCGAAGTTGTCGACCACTACATATACTTGGGTCAGATCATCCAATTAGGCAGGTCCAACTTTGATAAGGAGGTCAGCCGACGAATCCAACTCGGATGGGCAGCGTTCGGGAAACTGCGCCATATTTTCTCGTCACCGATACCGCAAAGCCTTAAGACGAAAGTTTACAATCAGTGCGTGTTGCCAGTGATGACATATGGCACTGAAACGTGGTCGTTCACTATTGGTCTCATACACAAGCTCAAAGTCGCTCAGCGAGCTATGGACAGAGCTATGCTCGGAATTTCTCTACGGGATAAGATCCGCAACGATGAAATCCGTAGAAGAACGAAGGTCACCGACATAGCTTTCAGAATCAGCAAGCTGAAGTGGCAGTGGGCAGGCCATATAGCTCGACGAACTGATAACCGTTGGGGAAGAAAGGTTCTCGAATGGCGACCACGAACTGGACGACGCAGTGTAGGACGGCCCCCCACGCGATGGACTGACGACATAGTTGCGGTCGTTGGAAGTCGGTGGATGGAGAAGGCTCGAGACCGCTCGTCGTGGCGAATCATGGGGGAGGCCTATGTCCAGCAGTGGACGTCCAAGGGCTGATATGATGATGATGATTTAAAAATTATAGGTAGGTAAGTCTGCATAGATAGATAATAAGTAACTCTAACAGCACGTGTATACGAATCTAGTACACGAAAGGAGCGTCTTCGAGGCGCACTTGAAATCCTTTCACCACACTGGTTCGAAATAGCGAGTGACACGATAAAGAGGAAGAACTCTAACAGCAGTTTTAGTAGGTAACAAATAATCGCATTGTGTGTGTGTGTGTATGTAGTGTGTGAGTATTAAGGAGTACAATTAAACCTATTAATATAAAAACACGTATAAAATCTAAATTAAAGTATGAAACCTTACTAATTTTTGTTGACACAATCGGAAAACATAGACGAAACGAATAGTGTGAAAAAATTACTATAATACGGCGTACTTTTTGAGTATTTGTCCGAACCATTTTGTATGGAAATTTGCCTTGAGGATTCCCCTGCTTGCAAAATGAAGTATGCGCTCAAAAACAGTTTTGTCTTGACAAAATAATAAGTGTGCGAGTAGACTTACCTCTAACCCAGACCTCCTTGCCAGCTAATGCACCCAAATCGCTCACATCTGTGTACACTCTGTCTCGGTGCTCTCCTGTTGACTGAATCATCTTGAGAGTCCCGTATAGGCCTTCCGAGAAATCAGGCTCGGAGTCCCCTTGAGGTTGGGCCGAGGCTGCCTGGAAGAAGGATAATTAGTAGGGAGACAAGGTAGGCGCTTAACTGTTGGATAATCAATGTTGCACAAAAACAGACAACCAACTTCAATTTGACTGTTCTAGTGACCGTAAACACCAGTGAAAAGTCACAGGGAAGTACGCAATTTAGTTTACTTCAACGACATATTTTTTTCAGTTATTTTAACTAAACTACTGCACTGATTTTGATTAAATTTCTATGGGTCCAATCTGAAAGTATTTTCTCTCAAACAAAAAAAATATTTTTTGAAATTGGTTTATAAACAAAAAGGTTCGAAGATAACAAACATTAAAAAAAAATCATTCAACCGAATTGATAACATCCTCCTTCTTTGAAGTCGGTTGAAAAACATACAATAACCAACTTCAATCCAGACTGTTCTAGTGACCGTAGACACCACTGAAAAGTCACAGGGCAGCAAAATACTCAATGTTGTTCACTCTAATGACTTTTTTTTCAGTTATTTTCATCTTAAAACTAAACTACTGAACCGATTTTGACAAAATTTCTATGGGAATATCTGAAATATCTGAAAATATAACCTCTCACACAAAAATAAAAATTCTAATCAATTTATAAACAATAAAGCTCTAAGGTAACAAACATTAAAAAAAAACAATTCAACCAAATTAAGAACCTCCACCTTTTTAGAAGTCTGTTGAAAACAGTAGTAACTTTACTTTCAGGCTGTATTTTTTTGGCAAATAATTGGGACCATGGTGTATCGCATCAAGGGCTTGCATTAACTGTTGATTTTTGGTATCCGGATAATTTGGATAGCAGTAAATCATATTATTCGGATATTTCGGAATGAGTTAAAAAAGTCTTAATAAAACCAAATAAATCACAAAATCAGATAATTATATGTTTGTGTTGGATACCTTTCTAAGTTGAAATTTAAAACAAAAAAAATTTTTAACTTACTAAAATAAAAAATTAAAAAATCTGACAAAATATTATTTAAAATCCATACTCCCTCCATAACTGTCCCTGAATAGCAATAATGACGTTTATGATTTACGGACGGACAAACGAACATGGTGAAACTTAGTTTTTTTAGTTGGACTAAAAAACACTGTTTTAAATTAAAATTACTTGAAGTAAACACGTTAAAAACATATTAAACTTGCATTTTTTTTAATTATTTACTATCCGTTTTTTTTGCAAAAATTATTTCCATCTTTACAGAATCCTGCAGGGGATACCTGACACCTGGTAGGTGTGACTGTAGGAGCCATTTCATAAAAACTACTCGTTGGTTACCTTATGTTCAGCCTTTTTCTGTTGTTTTTCCGCGGCCTTTGCGGCTTTCTTAGCGGCCTTCTTGCTGGCCGCATCAGCTTCTACAACTTGTTGTTCTTCAGATACAACCATTTTGTTTCTGTGGGACATTTTAATAATATAACCTTTGATTATAATATACTCTAAGTCCTACTAATATTATAAACGCGAAAGTTTGTAAGAATGGATGGATGGATGGATGTTTGTTACTCTTTCTCGTAAAAACTACTGAAAGGATGTTAGTCATTATTTATATAAATGTAAACATGTGATCAAGGATGGAAAAGTGTCGTTTTACATACAAATTATAACCAATAAGTAGGCCAAAATAAATACCTACATACATAGGTAGGTCAAATATAAACACCTATTGAGGTTACATTTTAGAAACGTAACTTTGCAGACAGAAGTGAAAAAATGTATTTAATGCCTTCTGATATGTTTTATCAGCAAATGCAAAATAAAATAAGCTATTACGGGCATAATTATTCTATAATTTCGATGGAAAAGTGAGAATTGCATCATGAACCTCTTACAAACTGTGTGGCAATTTAAAACGGCTTGTACTTACGTGGATAACTCTACAGGTTACCGCAAATTTTATCACTAAACAAATATTGATAAGAAGTGTTATTTCAACTGGTAAAATATCAAAATAAATGCAATATTACCAAGCAAGAAAGGTTATGCCCGATACGCGGCCGAAAACGTCAAAGTCATATGGTCTAAAATGACATTGACACTTGGTGACATGACTTTTGATGTTGCCAGTAAAAAAATTGCTAAGAAAATTGGAAGGTTTTACACGTGAACGAAAAATAATTGATAAACCTTTTTACAATTTATAAATTATATCCTGCCTTCTTCAGCAAAAACAAAACTTCAAAGAAGTAGATAAAAAAAGAAGAATATATATCAAACTTCAAAAAATACTTTGCTTGGGCGACGTCACAATATTACAAATTCTGTGGCATACAAAAATTATTCAACAACCATTTAAAAACTTGGTGTGATGTGTAAATTTTCCGTTCAAAATGACCAAAAACAACACAGGCCCTGATAACGAAGAAATTGGGGTTCAATTTAGAAGATTTAATTCAGAAAAGACTGAAAAATGCCAGTTTTCACGGCCAACATACCGAGCCTGCTGAAAGTTGGTGATAGAATCGAGATAGGTGGTAAAATCAAGGAAAATGCTAGGAAGTAAGTTCATTCACTCGTTCATCTAAGAGATAAATAATGATGCCGTTAGTAGGTAAGTTACTATACTAAATACCTACCGATTTCACCCGATCGAAGACCGCTCTCTCGCATAGACCTCTAACCGATTTAGCTCATCTACAAAGTAATTTTTTTTACCAACCTACGTGCTAATTAATCATGATCAGATAAGCGTATGCGGTTCAAAAGTTAGATAACGTAGGACAATCTTAAGTACCTACCTAAATCAGGGTTGCCAGGAAGACATCGTTAACAGCGAAAAGCCCGCCGCTTATGCTTCCAATTTGATTTATTCTTATTGATGATTCAACTAAATAGGTCAATCAATAAAGGCCGCTTCGTTTCTTATCTAGAATTCGAAATCTGTAAGAGTAGCGCAGAAGTGGCAGGGGCAATACGCACCATAGACAATAACGTCGTCGTAGCTCTATGAACATCGTATTAGTGGCGCCGTAGACACAACAAAGTAGAGGCGTGTCATACAATGAGCATCGTAGAAGTGGCGCCGCAGACAACAATGTAGAGCTGTCGTAAACACAACAAAGTAGAGCCGTCGTCGTAGACACAACAAAGCAGAGCCGTCGTCGTAGACACAACAAAGCAGAGCCGTCGTCGTAGACACAACAAAGTAGAGCCGTCGTCGTAGACACAACAAAGTAGAGCCGTCGTCGTAGACACAACAAAGTAGAGCCGTCGTCGTAGACACAACAAAGCAGAGCCGTCGTAGACACAACAAAGCAAGAGGAATGTCATACAATTATAGCAATAGCATCGTAGAAGTGGCGCTATAGACTTAAAAACATAGAGGATCATCTTATCACTTATCATCAACAATTTAACAGTCTCTTCTATGGAATTATCTAGTTCTATATTTCTGGGAGGAGTGTCGATGGCTGGTTTATCCACTAGGCAGGATACACGACATACTTAGGTACAATATTTTTCAGGATGTCAGTAAATCTCTGCGCTCAAGAAGGCGAGGAACCCAGAGACGTAGTGCTCCACTTCGACGTGAGGTTCCATCGAGACAACATCATCTCACTCTCGAGGAAGAATGGAGTATGGATTGGAAGCGGGAACTATGACACCAATTACAACATGTTTGTACCTGGTAAGTACCTAGGTTCTTCTCTTCTTCATATTTACAGCCAACGAATCGAGCGCCACTAGCGTGACTCGGCAAGCGTAGTGTAAGATGGAGCGATGATCTGCGTAGGGGAGACCTAGGAGGGTTGTGACAGTTTTTACTTTTGGGGCCATATTTCGCTCAAGAAACATTCCACAGTAATGGACCCATGTACCTAATTAATTTAGCGGCATTCATTCTGTTTTCAAAACAATCACCAAAACTAATTTAAGTATTATAGTTTCTGAGAAAATCGACAAAATCAGAGACCACTCCCTCTGTCACAACTCTCCTACTACCATGAGACAAATATGAAAAAGAAGGAGAATTATTATGAGAATGTTATTATATTTATTTTGTTGATACATAAGCATAAAAAAAGTACTTTTTCCTAAAAAAACATGTTTGATTTATAATTTAAGTGTAATGATATTTTTTATATCTAATATAATGCTATTACAACTACCTGTCACAACTTACCTCTGTCACAACTCTCCTAGGTCTCCCCTACTATAGCTGTACAGAAGGTAGATGAGAAGAGCCGAAGATTAAAAATTTCAAAATTCAATTTCTTTTTATGAGAAATATTATGTAATAGGATCTATGTTACAGTAGAAGATTGAGCTCAGTGGCTTGCGTTGAGAGATATCTAAAGCGTCGATGATACGGGCCTAGTTTACAAGCTACAAGCCAGCGAGTTTAAAAGCTAGCGAGTGAGCAAGATAGCTTCAAGCTGTCAACTAGCAGATTGGAAATAATGCCGATGACTCTGGGCGAGTTGACAAGCTACAAGCGAACTCGCTGGCTTGTAGCTTATATGCTAGCCAGACGCTTAAGACTTTTTAGAATCAATCAATAGGAATTTTTACTTTATATTTTTACATTTAACGGAAGACATGGAAAAAGTTGAGCTAGCCCTTTGTCCAGCTGTGGACAGTCGAATGACATAGGTTAATAAAAAAGAAAAATATAGGTAGGTACCTATACATTATTTTTTTCAGGCACAATATTCCGCATAATATTTGAGATCAAAGACACGGATGTAATCACAATCTACTGCCAGGGAAAATTCCATTCCAACTTCCTGCCGAAGATCCCGCTTTCCATGGCCAAGTATATGGTGGCTTGGGCAGACGTGGAGAGGATCACCCACTGCTACTTCCATTTGGGCAGCAAGGTACTACTCGGGCGAATTAACATGACACCTGGCTGACACGTGGCTCGGAACTTGATGCTTCCCGCGCTGCCCCGCGCGGCGCTCTTCGTGTTTCGTCTTCCTCTAATTGCGAAGCCTTATCATTACTAACCATTACCAAGTATTACAGGACCTCTTCTCTATCAAGATTATCCAATTCCACGCTGTACTTTGCACAAACGTCATTCGAGCCAGGTGTCATGTTAATTCGACCGAGTTATACTAATGAATGAATGAATGGAAGTGACCAGGGCAAGTTCCACTCCAACTTCCTGCCGAAGATTCTATTTCCATTTGGTCAGCGAGGTAGGAATTAACCTAATAGAAAAATTGATAAAAGATCGGACGCAGTAATGCACCTTGTGGTAGACCTACCCCTCTGGTAGATGAAATGAGTTAATTCAGAAATGAGATCCATCAATGTCAAAGGCTTAGTCCTGACCGATTTATAGACAACGCACAGGTCAAACCACATGACGTAGATACTTGAATTTCTAGAATGTTTTCGTCGAGTAGTGTAAGCGCGTACGAAGAAATCAATTTTGCTATATCGCAACGCAAACTAAGTTGCAACAAGATAACAATAAATTGTTGTAGACAACGGGTCTGAAAAATCTCGAAGAGCTTCCGAACTTTTTAAATCAGAACTAACTATAAGAAGGTATCTTAGGTATTAATCCCCATGATGTTTCCAGACTGTAAGTGGGGACGAGGCGGGGGCGCCAGGTGCCTTCGCCCCCCAGTCACCGCGCCCCACAATGGTGGCTGGGGACATGAAACGATGGTGAGTGTGAATGTAAGATATAGTAGAATAATAAATAAGTAAGTTATGTAGATTTTTTTCTATTACTTATATATTTTCAGCCAAAGACACAAGAAGACCTCGCCAGGTTCTCCCCAACTCCACACCTCAAACGAGAGCTCTGATGAAGAAACAAAACCAAGACCGAAAGAGCGCAACGACAGATACTTCTATGAAACACTCATGTGCTCACCAGATGCTCAATTCGGATCAGATATGAAACACAGACGAGAAACATCGGGTAGAAGCAAAATGACCTACAATAATAATTATATTGAGGATACGGAGACGGATAAGAATGAAAGCGAAGACTTTTCAGAAGAAATCGCCTCAAAAAACATGGATTCTTCTCTAGCAGAATCTGATGATGTTCTTCAAGAGTTGGGTATGAAGAAACGTGGTGGACGGGGAAAGTTTCGACCGTTCGCGCAAGTCGTAAATTTCATGGGAAAGACTCGGAGAAATTAGTGTTGTGTTGTGATGGAGAGTTATTTTTTCATTGGTGATTATTTATTTTTGGATATGTTTATGAATACATTTTAGTTCTACTATTTGATTGCTTCATTTGTTAATGTTTTCAATGGTGTATAAGATGAACAGAGAGAGGCCGCACGGAGGTCCTTGCGGTACTCCGTTTAAAGGTCTATTGAATTCGCAAACAGGCTACCCACAAGGACAATTAAAAAAAAACGTCAATTATTAATTTACGTATTTAATTCAATTTATTTAGATAAAAAATAACATTTTATTTATATTATTTACAGTTATAAAAATAAAAGGGATTTACAATTTTATCGATCTACTCATAAAAATAAAACAATTTACAATTTTTACATAGGAGCAAGCATTAAGATTTAACGTACGTGTAAGTAAGTAGAAGCACGAGTGCATAGTGTAAAATAATGATTTGCGTAAAAAAAACACAAATTTTCTATTAAAACATTAGTCCGATTAATATCTTCTTATCGTGTCACTAGTTCTTTCGAACCAGTGTGGTAAAAGGATTTGAAGTGCGTCTCGAAGAGGCTCCTTTCGTGCACTCGTCACCATGTTTTTCTTACTTTTTATATTCTATGACATGCCGTTTTCCTCAAGATGTTTTCCTTCACCGTTAAGCAATTTTAATGCACACATAAATTTTTCGAACAGAAAAATCCATTGGTTGACGACCGGGTTCGAACCCACGACCTTCGGATCGAAAGTTGAGGCACCTCCAATTCGGCCAACACGGCTTATACACAATAAATTAATATTACTATTCTCTACCCAGTCTATAATCTACACAGACTCTTCAGACTCTAGTGAGCCTCACTGTGTTCTCTCTAGGAAAGCACTTAGCACGTCAGCATGTCGTTCATTGATGCCAACTTGAATAAGCTGCTCTTTGTTCACGAGCAGTAAGGATTCTCCATCAATCTCTTCTTCACGAAGCATTTGAGCTGTCTCCAGCCATTTGTGGTGAAGAAGATGATCAGACAGATTTGACACCTGAAAGATAAATTGAAATAAATCAAAAACAATTAATCAATATAAAAGTTCTGCTCTGGACTGACTGATTGACTGACAGACAACACACAGATAAACCACTGAACGTATTATGTTCGTTAATAATCAAGGTTTTACAAAAACATACTACCTATGTTCTTTACTACACTGTACTACATAAAGAGCACTATAACTGACAGAAATTGGAAGAGTAAATGCCTAAAATCGAGCTCAGTGGCTTTGAGGTGCGAATACAACAGAGGAAGAAGTACCTAGATGAAGGTGATATTGATGAAGTTGATAATGACAAAGGAAAAGTAGTGATTATAAAATGATGTGGACAGTTCCCGTGGTCACAGCAATAGGAAACAAATGAAATACAAATAAGCCACCCTGTGGTAGGTACTTACAGTCCAAGACTTCACTTCTGATCTGGTGACATTTCCAAAAGGATTATCTGTGAAAGAAGAAAACATTACGTGAAAGAAGGAAATAGAGTCTACCTAATTGTGTAGATTGTGTACTAGTAGATAATGGAAATGAGCCTCTTCGACGCGCACTTGAAATCCTTTCACCATACTCGTTCGAAGTAGATTATGCATCAAGCAAGAGGATAAAGCGTCACGGGCGGCATATTGAACCCTGAGCGTAACGAGGGAGTGAGTTAACTCCCAAGGGAATAATGCCAAAGTTTGTAAGAATGGATAGATAGATGTTTGATTCTCAATCACGCCAAAACTGCTGTACCGATTGAACTGAAATTTGGTTTATATTATACATTGTTTTAAAGCTCGTCAAATACATTTGCTTTTCTATACCACGCGGGCTTAGCCTGCTTGTAAGGGTAGATTAGATACTACATCTTGAAATTGCGAAAAGCATTTCCATACCTTCATTTATTTTGTCTTCACAGTCTTCTTTTTCTTTCTTAACTTTTGGTTCTTCTTTTTTTGCTTTACCCTTATTTTTGATCTTTGAAGATTCTTCACTTTTTTCTGTATCAGTCTCTTTTTTAACCATCTTCACAGTCTCTTCTTTTGGTAAAGTCTCTTGTTTTACTTTGTTTAAAGTTATATCAGTCTCTGGTTTGGGTAAACTCTCTCCTTTATTTGTTGGGTTGTTGGGAATAGAACGCATTGGTTTATGAATCTGAAATAATAAAAAAATTTAACCAAGTTAGTATCAAGATTACCAAGAAATTATCCTATGGCAAGAGATCACGCCCGTCCATTGCTAAACATTGCTAATCAGGACTTTGAATTACAAAGTTCAGTAAGCAGTGAGCTCCTGTGTTCCAGTTTGAAGGCAGGGCCGACTCTAGCCCATGTTGCGCCCGAGTGCAATCATTACCCTAGCGCCCTCTAGTAAGCGAAGCGAGCCGCAAATTTTTACGCCAATAGTCCTCTAGTTAGCTAGGCGCTCTCGGTTGCCAGGGCGCCCATGGCCGCCCTAGAGCGCTCGCCAGCCGCCCCCGGGTGCCAGCGGTCGCCAGGGCGTCCGCGGACGCCCTAGAGGGCTCGGAGCGAGTGGCGCTCGCGGCCGCCCTAGGGCGCTCGCAGCAATTTGCGCTCGTCGGCCGCCCCCGGTGCCAGCGGCCACCCTAGAGCGCTCGCAGCGAGTGGCGCTCGGCGCCCCCTAGGACCGAGCGCCCGTGTGCAACGCACACCCTGCACAATAGGTTAAGCCGGCCGGCCGGTTGTTTGAAGGACGCAAGTTATATTATCATTACGTACGATCCGGACGAGGTTTCTAAACTGCACGGTCACATCACATTGTAATGGAAAATTTGATTGTACCTAGATGGATGTAACACTTTATTAAGTTATTTGATCACGCCAAAACTACTGGACGCATTGGATTGAAATGTATTCTGGCCAATAAAAGAGGCTAGTACTTACCATAAAAGGAAGATTAGATTCCTGAATAACGTGTCCGTCCAGCACATGAGTCAAAATAAACTTTTCAACTGTATTCCTCTGTTTCAAATATACATTCCCATTTATCATAATTTTCTTTCTTAAATCACTAAGCTTTTCATCTTCTTCTTCATTAAGAGAACTTTTGTCATCAGCTTTTACATCTTTCATTTCTTCAGGCATGTCCATTACTGGAACTACTTGTGCGGGTGAATCTCTGTCTTCTTGTTTCATTTCTATATCAACTTCAACTTTTGGCACTTCGATAAGTTTTGTATCCGTATCGACAGTTTTTTTCTCGATTTGATTGCAACTTTCATTTCTGTCAGTTCTGCTATCAGTTTGGTCGTCCTTATACTTGATAGTAATATGGTTCTTAGAAATATCAATTTGTATATTGTCGTGATCTATTCGCTTACTATCATCAAATTGATTGCTTGTATTAATTTGGTTACAACTATCATTAGCAATGTTACTATTTACAAGTCGGTTACTGGTATTTTCAAATTGGTTACTACTATTTTCGACACGTATGTTACTGGAGGTATTCGGTTCTATTCGGTAAACATTACCGAATTGTTGATTACTATTGCCAATTAGATTACTTGTATTATCAACTCGATTAACGTTGTCAATACGGTTGACTCTATAATCATTTTGGACACTTCTGTCAACTTTGTTGATTCTATTGTCAATTTGATTGATATTATTTTGACTATTAACATTATCAATCGTATTCGTGTTTCGTTCTGCGCTTATTCTACCTCGAGCTTGGACAAAGACTGTGTTTCTTAGCAACTTTTCTTCCACTTGTGTTCCAGTATTATTAGATTGAGGTCTGACAGCTTCTTGACCTTGTACAGCTAATCTTAAAGGAAATTTTTCTCTGCCTGTATCTTCTACATTTTGCTGCTTGTATATTTTTGATTGTGCATCTATGTCTTGTCTATCATCTTGTATTTTTCTTTTATGAGCAGTATACGGTCTCACGTTGGTAGGTTTCTTAGGCCTTTGAACCCCGCTAGTGCTTGGGTTATTTGGTGCTACGTATTGTGTGGAAAAGTCTGCAGTCCTTATCATATTCATCGGTATATTCATAGGGACTGGTCTATAGACCGTTTTAACACTCAGCCCTTCTGGAATTTGATTCTTTATGTAATGGGGAATTTCATTTTGGTTGATAACTTGTTCTCTTGATTTTGGCATGGCAGCTACCTGGGCAATCACATCATTTATATGAGATAGAGCATCTCTCTCTACATCAGTTTGGTTTTTTGGCACTTGAGAAGAAGTAGCTAGATTACTCGCAGCTTGAGAAGTAGGTATACTTTGAATTTGGGTAGTAGGTAGGTTTTGAATTTGGGTTGTAGGTAGGTTTTGAATTTGGGCAGTGGGATGGTTTTGAATTTGAGCAGTAGGTAAATTGGGTATTTGTATACTAGGATTTATCTGTATTTGAGAAGTATTAATATTGTTTATCATTTGACTTATATTGGGTAAATTGCTAGGCATCTGAGTAGCGATTGGTATATTAGTAGGAATTTGATTACCCATTGGCATATTACTAGGAATTCTAGTAGGGATTTGTAGATTCGTCGTTTGCGTAGCAGTTGTTGACTGTGTGTTGATTGGTTGAGAACTATTAGCTGCTGTATTAGACGCCATGGAAGCGTTATGAGCCACGTTTGAAATCTGTCCAGGAATTTGACTGTTACTGGGAATAGCTATTTTATGTGTGTATTGGTTTGACATCGGGTTTACTGTTATCATTTGCGGTCTCATGTTAACGAACTGTGGTCTTTGCATTTGGACCATTTCGTTCTGCGTCGGCTGGTGCGACTTCCTTACCACCTGGTTCTGTAACATCTGAGTCAACATTGGCATCTTCTCCTGACTTTTCTCTTGCACTCTTATCTGATTTTGAACCATATTCTGTTGTATTAAGTTCGGTATTTGCATGGCTCGTTGGTCTTGCATCATCATCGTTTGGTATGGTTGGATGTACATCTGATTTTGGACCATATTCTGTGTTATGTAAGGTTGCATATTGTTTGTGACCATCTGTTGGATTTGAGGCATGTATACGATCGGGTTCGTGTTCCTGTTTTGGATCCATGGTGGAGTGTTCTGTACGTTGATGAGAAAAGTTTGATTTTGGAATGACTGCGCTGGCTGTATATGCTGCTCATCTGAAAAAAAAACAAATTTCCATCACTCTTAACCAGTATCACTATGATTATGCATATGTTAATTATAATGATGGTAATGGATATGATAAGGATAAAAAAAACGTCAGTGACGATGAAAGAAAAAACAATCATGATAAACTTACTGTCAATAACAATGTCATCGATAATGAATATGAAAAGCGTGATGTTATAATGATAATTTAACGTTAATAGTTAAGTAATGATAATGATGGTGATAATAATACAATTAAAGTTGATGTGGACAGAGACAATGGCTATGACAATTGTTGATTCTATGACAGCTGTACGCCATTTTTTCTTTTCCTACCATCAACTGGTTGACTGGTAGAAAATGCTCTAGCATTAAGTCCTCTGTTTGTACTATATTTGATAAGTGTGTGCAATAAAGAATTAAATAATAATTATTATTAGGAAATACATAATACATAATTTAAATGCGTCATGTCAATTATTAATGATTTTAAATTTTGTACATGAGTGGTCAACCATGACGAGTCACGGTTCCTTCTATTTACCTTTTTTAAAGGGAAGCATATATCATATTTGTTTCGGATTATATCTATTAGTGCAGAGGCAAATTCCTCAGCTGATTAATATTTTTTCCACATAGCTACCCAGTCTACGCTATCTAAGGATGCAATAAAGTTGACTCGATTCGCTTCCGACATATTTCTAGCTAGACGTGTAAGAGGTGGCGGTGTCCGCCGCGAGCTCAGCAGCTCACATAATAATATTAATTTTGATAATGGTTATGATTATAATGTAGATCATAATAATAATGATGATTATTATGATGATGATTATTCAATTCAATTTTTTTATTAAACAAAACATTTCACTTAGGTCATTTATTGGTGGCCCCACATTAGGCTCTCGGCCTGTATCCTGTATTATAATGATAATGATAATAGTGACGATCATAATGACAATTGATTGATTCAGGCGTTACTTTGCGGAAATCCATAAATATCAATAAATTATATAAATATATTTAGTAATAAATTCGCTTAATTTCTAAACAAAGGTTTTAATTAACTTAACTTAAGTTCAACTAAACCAAAGAGTCAAAGAACAGAAAACCAAAGTTTAAAGATACGACACGTGTTTCGCCTCTACACGAGGCATCATCAGGAGGTGTGGACTCGCCGAAGTTTGAAACGAGAGTGAATAATAGGGGCCGGGCAACGTTGTTTATTCACTCTCGTTTCAAAGAGGCGAAACACGTGTCGTATCTTTAAACTTTGGTTTTCTGTTCTTTGACTCTTTGGTTTAGTTGAACTTAAGTTAAGTTAATTAAAACCTTTGTTTAGAAATTAAGCGGATTTATTACTAAATATATTTATACAATTTATTGATCATAATGACAATGATGATCATAATAATAATGATTATCATAATGATAATGGTAATTACCTGGTCTAGCGTCATGGTAAACGAACTGAACAGGACAAATCACCATCGGCTGCTGTTGCAACTGATGTTGGTTTCTGAAAAATAAAAAGTAATCTATAAAATAATCAAGGTTATACAAAAACATTCAACAACCGACTTCAATCGGACTGTTCTAGTGACTCTAGTGCCTCGACTTTCGATCCGAAGGTCGTGAGTTCAAACCCCGTCGCATACCAATGCTTTTTTCTATTAAAAAAAGATCTATGTGTGCATTAAAACACGTGCTTAACGGTGAAGGAAAACATCGTGAGGAAACCGGCATGTCATAGTACCTAAAAAGTTTGGAAACATGGGTCAACTGCACGAAAGGAGCCTCATCGAGGCGCACTTGAAATCCTTTCACTACACTGGTTCGAAAGAACTGGTGACACGATAAGAAGAAAAAGTGACCGTAGGCACCACTAAAAAGTCATAGGGAAGCAAAATACCTTCGCAATTTGTTCACTTCAACTTTTTCCCCAGTTATTTTGATTTAAAACCTAAACCACTGAAGCGATTTTGATGAAATTTCTAAGCGACCAATTTGAAAGTATATCCTCTCAAACAAAATAAGAATTTTTCAAATCGCTTTATAAACAACAAAGTTCTGAGGTAACAAACATAAAAAAACCTTTCAACCGAATTGATAACTTCCTCCTATTTGAAGTCGGTTGAAAAGAGGTAATACTTACGTGAATTGTATTTGGTGTTGAATCTGTGGTTGTTGGTCCGAGGATGGCTGCTGCATCTGAAACAACCATTAACAATAATAGAGGGTTGCCTGGAAGAAATCGCTGCTTAGCGATAAGGCCGCCCGTTGTACACAGACACATGTCTCACACACTCCCAAGCTTTCACATTTATACTCTTATGCCGACTTGCACCAAACTTTCAAAGATGTTAAGCAATTACTTTACTCGCTTGGCAGTTCTTAACGGTCAGAATCTGGACTGTTTCGAATTACCAAGCGAGTAAAGTAATTGCTTAGGGACTTTGACAGTTTGGTGCAGAGATGTAACGGAGGTGGTTATAATCGGAACCGGAGTCAGAGTCGGAGTTTTAATTTTTTTTCTTATCGGAGTCGGAACCGGAGTCGGAGTCGGAGGCGGAGGTGGAGTCGGAGGTATAAGTGTTGAAAAGATATGTGTTAAGGGTAGACCTAATAAAATATAATAAATAGTACCTACTTACATACAAATTTAATTATTCAGGTTTATGATTTATGTTAAAAATTAATAAACCGGTTCTAGTGACCGTAGGCTCCACTGACAAGTCACAGGGAAGCAAAATACGCAATTTTGTTTACTTCGAAGACAATTTTTTTTCAGTTACCTATATAGATTTAAAAACACTGAACGGATTTTGATGAAATTTCGATGGAAGCAATCTGAAAATATATCCTCTCAAACAAAAAAATATTTTTTCAAATCAGTTTATATATGTACCAAAGAGTTCTGATTCAAGATTCAACCGAATTGATAACGTCCTCTTTTTTTCTGAAAATCCTGAAACACGTGTTTATTTCATCTGAGAAGTTACTTTCAAAACTTTGAAGAGACTTGTGTAAACGAAGTCGTTAAATGAAGCGTTCATGTTAAAACTTTGGCCCCCTATTTGAAAAAAGAACACCAGCGCTGCAGCGTGCTGCCAGTACGCTGCAGCATTAAAGCTGAGCTAGGCCCTCATTGTGTGGAGGACTCTTTTTTACTGTAATTCAACCTTTTTTGTTCATTTTTTTTTTCCATGACAATAAAATTATTTCTTTTCTTTTCTTTTTTTCTATTTGGACCACATAGGGTAAAATCATATTTTATTTTACTCTTAAAAATTACAACAAAATGAACAATAAATCCACTTTTTGCTATTGCTGGATCTCGCTTCCCATAAAAGCGTTTTTACACGCTGATTGTTGGCGTTTTTAAACGCTAGCGTGTGAGCGTGTTAGCTTTTGGGAAGGATTGTCAACAAGCAGATTGTAAAAACGCCGATGACACTGGGCGACTTTACACGCTACAAGCGAAGTCGCTGGCGTGTAGCGTGTAAAAAAGCCGTAAGTCATCGTACTATTACGAGGTATAGCGGTTTTTATTGAAACAAAGGATCATGATGCACATAGATGTGTACAATCTCTTCAGCTACAACTTCTACAACCTACCATTTTGGTTCACCTACAATCTAAAGTTTTTTTCAATCAACTCAACTCAACTCAAGATAGGAAATAACTGATAGAATACTTTTTTTTTTGTAAATACATACATAATAATACATTATACATAGAAAACACCCAGACTCAGGACAAACACCCATGTTCATCGCACAAATGTTTGTCCTGAAGCGGGAATCGAACCTGCGCTGCGACACTGGCTTTGCAGTCACACACTCACACACACTTGCCACTCGACCAATCGATAACAAAAAAAAAACAATCAACATTGTTACTATTCTTGATCCAAATCGAGTCTACATTGTAAAAGTTAATTTTATTTACAAGTAAAAGTTTTTAGTTTCATGTTTTTTCTTTTGTTTTTAGTTTTGCTAAATAATTATATTATAATTATAATAATATTATTAGATAATTTTATTTAATGCAATTTTTTTTTTTCAAAATTCGAGTCCTTATTTTTGTTATTAGAACTACCTACCTAAGCTTTTCCTTGCCCACCTAGTTTTCCTTATGAAAATAATGTCCTAGGACACCCTAAAAAACTTACCGGGTTAGCAATACAGAAGATTAAAATATTCTAAAAGGCAAGCGTTATTTTTTGCGTTACAATGGGGAGGTCGGGCAATGTCGGCCCTATCGTGGCTGGCCTACGTTACCGGTTCAATTTTTAGTTGGATTTTGTTCAAAAAAATTGTTAGCATAAAAATTACCTTTTGTATTAGCCTTATTGTTGTATGAACATATTTAATTTCATACAAATTTATAGATATTTTTATTGGTTTTCAAAAAGGCTTGTGAGAAAAGTACCTATACCCTAAATCAAAAGTGAAAATTTCGTTGTCAGAGTGCAAATCACTTGTTTTATTCGAGAATCGACAACATGTCATTTTTAATGAAGATATAAATTTTATTTTATGGCTGCAAGCTACATCAAAAGTCTCCCTTCATCGATTACCTTCATAAATCAAATACCCTTGAAACTTATCAACCGCCAGCATTTGATATAAGGCTGTAATGTAATACCGACCCTATGTAATTAGCTACATAAGGCTGAAATTGCAATAAACACTGAGATACAAAGAAATATTGTCTCTAAATCAAAGGCGTAAGGTTGAATTTTGATTCATTGGTGATTTAACAAACCGCACACATTCCCCTGATCGTAGGGTCGGCAGATTATTTTACTTTTTTTTGCTGTGAAGAAATTTCGTTAGTAAGTGATGGGGCAGTGTCGATGTTTTTTTTCCTTAATTCTGCTATCACTTGTATTTAAACTATTCATTTTCAATATTAATGAGGAAAATAATATGTTACAGATTCGTGTTTCCTAATTTGTATTTTAACTCTGAAAGCAATTATGTCACTTTGTTTACCTAATTACCAGCTATGTTAGTGCGTGCATACTAACATAGCAGGTAATTCACATCAAAACAATACATTTCAGGTGTGTGTTTTATTTTTGAAATTTAAACCACACTTTAAATAAAATCTAATCATAATTTAATTTTAGATGTTAATGACCAATATAGTGCTATTGTGTGCTGGATGTTTGTTCCTCAATCAAGCCAAAATTATGAACTGATTGAGATGAAATTTGGTAAAAAAAATATGTTTTCGTAAACAACTTAAAGCGATATGGTAATTTATTATTGAAATTGCATGCAACTTAGTTACTATAGATGGATAAGAAATGCACGACACCATGTATTTTTTTAATGTCCCAAATAAATAAAATTCAATTGAATTGAACTTATACGTTTAAGGAACTTTGAAACCCAAATTTATAATTATTTTCAATTCGAATAGTTATTATCAAAATTATTTTTAACTAATTAATTAATTAGAGGAATTGACAAAGTAGGCGAATATGAAAGTCTTTATATAAGGATAAATTAATAGTACCTAAATCTAAATCATTTTATGTGTTTACTTATCTATTCACTTTGCTAAAATCCTATCGAATACTTTACCTAATATTTGCTTGTATTGATATCTAAGCTATTTTAATGGGCCACCATATTTGTATAAAACCAGTTTTTATCGATATCGATATGCAAACATAGCCCCCTCCCATAACATCACTACTTACAACAAAAGTAGGGCGAACAGAAACCCCACGATGCCGTGATATCTATAAATACACACGAGAGCAACAGGGATAAAACATGTTGTCCGCCATGTTGTTAGAAAGAGACAGCTTGCTATTATACTTAGAGATATGCTGTACAAATGTCCACAAAAAACATTCTGACCCTTATTCCATTGTGTTAAGCACAGAGACAGTTCAGTATTATTATTACTGGCGTCTCGTTCAGATCTCTAAAAAATGTATAAACATCGTATCAGGTTATCTCTCACAAAATTTTTCGTTTTTAGGCCAAAAATGTTGCGATACACAGTGAAATATATAAATTCCGATGGAAATCAGTCGCTAACAGCATCAAAAACAGGCATAAAGCAAAATTCCAACACAAAATAGTGATGTCACATACAATTCGACAAGTAGTTTTGTGTTTTGATACGCTCAGCATACGTCAAAACAATAATAGTCGATAAAATGATTACTACTTTAGGCGTTAATAGCACACGCCTTACAGGAAACGAAAAAAAAACGCAAAAAAACCTTACCCTCACTGTGATCACGCAGTGACGTCTTCAAACACACAATATTCTCAACAAAACAGCTCCCAACACCGGACGGACATCTTTCCAGTCCAGAAATGGCTGCACGAATAATACAAAACTTCGTGACACAGACTGCGCCCCGTCTACCACGGTAACCCAAACGATACACGACTAGCGATGTTATCGCTTCGACTCTATTCAAAACATCACGTTCCAGGTATCGATTTTACAAACACCGAAATTCCTGGTAAGAGTCACGCCCGACCAATGATGAAAGCGTGAATAACGATAGTTCAACGACGCACGGCATTGGACGGCACGTGTTTCGAAATTCAAACACGTTCCATGACCTTATTATACCCTAGCCATATAAGCATGGCGAGATAGAGCGCTGTTGTTCTCCCTCTTGCTTACGAATCGATTGTCCGAGAAAGAAAGAGAAAGAGATAATGTATTCTTTTCGTCGTGAAATAGAACAGGTTGCCACAAAAAGTCTTGAAAATATTGTTTCAATTTGTAGTAAACTTTATGAAGATAAGTGTATGGATGATTTTCGTGTAATTGAATCGAGAATATAGGGCATGACGTCATCACAATAATGGCGGCTCAGTTATAAATTATTCATGTTATTACATTATTGTACAGAATAATCTTCTTTGTGCTATTTTCGTCGGCTGCTGATTCAAATTTCAATGTATGAGCGTTTCATGACGCCACGTCTGAAAAAAAAAAACCCATAAATTTCAAAACGAGTGCTTTGTTTAAATTAACGTTTAAAAAACTAGGTGGCTTCTAGATAATCCTAATTAATATGCTTTGTAGCTTAGTTTTATCTATGCAAGACATCGCATAAATAATGCTCTAAAAATAGTCAGTTTTAATTTCTGTTACGATAATATTGACAATGACGATTGCCTCTTTATCCCTATTGTCCTTTTTTTATTTGTGGTAAATAAATTTTATGTAACAAAAACGCAGTACTTACCTAGTTTTATTTACGAACAACGTTACGCTCACCGCTCACCCACATGTAAATGTTTTTTTATTTCTTAGCACTGCAAGGAGTGAAGTAAAATTACCAATGGTAAATGTAAGTACCTAATGGTATGTGAGTATTCAGTATTCATTCCTACAATGCCTTAAGTATCGTAAGTATACTTACATAAGTACATAGCTGGGCACCGTTAATCAAATAGTTAACTTCGTTAATCGTTAATCCGCTACAAAAAAAGTTAGCTTCGTTAAACGTTAAAGCGTTACATTTCGGAAGAATTAACGCAAGTTTATTTTAATCGTTAATCCGTTAATATGTGTAAAATTGCATCTTTATATCGTTGCGTTAGTGAACTTAAAACCTGATGGTTTAGGTTCTGAAAGTTAATAGGTTAGGAACAAAACAAAATACTTGTAGGTATAATTCAAATGTGTAATTTAATCGTCGGGTATAAGGTGCATATTCCCCTTCATGAACATTAACATGTTTAAGTTCTCGTCTGAAAGCGAGGCTCGTTTTAGTGTTAATATGTCTTTACCCGTGGAAAAAAGACGTTCAACTGCAGCGCTTGAGGGTATAGCCTTATTGAATATCTGTTCTCCGAGGAATGCAGCATCGTTGAAAGAGTCTTTTGATTTCATGTCCAGCCACATTTTTACGAGACTTGCTCTTTGGTTTTTCTATAGACTATTTCTATACCGTGCGGTAACTATTATTAGGCATTGGATTAACGATTAACGGACTTCTGCATATATTAAACATTTTTAAAAGTTTACTTAAAAGTTAATCCGTTAATCAAAATGTTAACTTCGTTAATTCACGATTAACGGATTAACGAGTTAATGCCCAGCTATGCATAAGTACTAAATAAGAAGTGGTTTCCTAATGTATTACCTTCTATACCAATCTACCTATACACATACATCCTGTACGCGTAAGGGGCAAAGTAATTTTGCTGCATTGGCTGAGCAAATGTAGGCAAATAAATTTAATAGTTTTAAATTGGGTACAGGTAATTGGTATAAAGGTACTTATACTATATTTATTTATATAATATTAAAGTAAAAATACCGTAAATAAATATTATATTATATTTAACAGGAACTTTTAAATTAGTTGGTATTTTATTGACAATAAAATAAAGGGTGATTTTTTAAGAGCTTGAGAACTTTTTTAAAAAAAAAAAACGCATAAAATTTGCAAAATCTCATCGGTTCTTTATTTGAAACGTTAGATTGGTCCATGACATTTACTTTTTGAAGATAATTTCATTTAAATGTTGACCGCGGCTGCGTCTTAGGTGGTCCATTCGGAAAGTCCAATTTTTGGCAACTTATTCGAGCATTTCGGCCGGAATAGCCCGAATTTCTTCGGAAATGTTGTCTTCCAAAGCTGGAATAGTTGCTGGCTTATTTCTGTAGACTTTAGACTTGACGTAGCCCCACAAAAAATAGTCTAAAGGCGTCAAATCGCATGACCTTGGTGGCCAACTTACCGGTCCATTTCTTGAGATGAATTGTTCTCCGAAGTTTTCCCTCAAAATGGCCATAGAATCGCGAGCTGTGTGGCATGTAGCGCCATCTTGTTGAAACCACATGTCAACAAAGTTCAGTTCTTCCATTTTTGGCAACAAAAAGTTTGTTAGCATCGAACGATAGCGATCGCCATTCACCGTAACGTTGCGTCCATCAGCATCTTTGAAAAAATACGGTCCAATGATTCCACCAGCGTACAAACCACACCAAACAGTGCATTTTTCGGGATGCAAGGGCAGTTCTTGAACGGCTTCTGGTTGCTCTTCACTCCAAATGCGGCAATTTTGCTTATTTACGTAGCCATTCAACCAGAAATGAGCCTCATCGCTGAACAAAATTTGTCGATAAAAAAGCGGATTTTCTGCCAACTTTTCTAGGGCCCATTCACTGAAAATTCGACGTTGTGGCAGATCGTTCGGCTTCAGTTCATGAAATGTCAAAGCATACTGAGCATCTTTCTCTTTGACACCATGTCTGAAATCCCGCGTGATCTGTCAAATACTAATGCATGAAAATCCTAACCTCAAAAAAATCACCCGTTACTTGCCGCTCGAGCCCGTATTCGATTAGTTCTATCTACCTATCTATCTGTTCGTTTAATTTTATGTAGGTACCTACCTAAACTATGTTGGTTCGGTTCCCGCGGATACTACGTTTCCTGCTTTGTTTATTTACTCTCGAAACTAAATATAATTCAAAGGTTACCAATAAGGGGTTATAAATAAATAAATTTATTACAGCATAAGCTAACTATTAGGTACAATCTATATTACAAAATTCACAAAAGGAAACAATTAGGCCACCCATAGACCGTTGCAAACGATCTATAGGTAGCTCAACTGCTCCAACTCGATACCCGATGGCAGCGTGCTGAGGATACTGGCTGCATTGCCTCTTTGTATAGCAAGGCTTATTCTTTGGCCCAGATAGCTGCCAGCCCTCTGATCACGCGTCGCTTCGACCAGACGCTCTGACAAAATTTTGAAATCGCGGAAGGCTTCCCATTCCCCGTGGACCTAGGGTCCAATTAGGTAGGTAGTGATATAAAAAATTAAAAAGGGTATTGATTATTTATGAGTTTTTGAGCTCTCGATATTTCGACACAGTAGGTACAATGTGTTTTAATATGTTTATTACCTTCTATTGGTTAGTATAAGAACAGAGATTTTCATCATTTATGATGCTAGTTTGAAAAATCAATGTAGCATTATAAAGAATGTCTGAAAAAAAAAATCCTACTATGTATTACCTACATATTACTTGTGTACAAACGTACACGTGAACGGTGAAACCACCGTTCACGTTTACCGTTGTTGGGACGCACCCCCTGCAGGATTCGTCTAGATGGCTTACACGCTTCCAACACAATGTCAGATATTCTGCCGTGCACAAGCTATTACGGCAAGACATAAAATGGACTCAATCTATTTAAGACCTTATATGTAAACACATATGTTCTAGCAAATAAACAATATTTCATTTCAAGTAATGTGTAAGCATTGATGTGGTCCGGTTTGAAGGGCACTGCAGCTAGTGAAATAACTGGGCTTTCGAGACTGGCCATCAAAATGTCTCAAAATGGATGATCTTAACGCATATTTATTAGGTACCTAAGTATATATCTAACGCTAATACTTAGCAGTGTTGTACCGGAGCGGAGGCCTATGTGGATCTAAGTCCTGTGTAGCACTGTTCTGATCATAGGCAAGCGTGATCTCTTACCATCAGGAGAGGAACTGGCTCACTGGCTGGTCAACTGACTCGTCTCTTTTTTCATAAAAAAGGTAAGTATTTTTTATACCTATACAACTTAGAATCTAGCTAAGCCACAAAAATATTCTACCTAGTTTTTTAAGGTATCTACACCATAAAAGTATTATAGGAAGAAACTGAGTTCAGTACAACGAATATAAGCCCTACAGAAAGTCGCCAAAGTGGCGCAATTATTACAAACATGGTTCAGTGTCAATGATGATTGTGCGGCGAGAACTACGCAACTGATTTTTGGCGAAAATGGTTTATTGTATGTTAAACGGATGCTAAACTACACGGCAAAAAAACAAATAAACGATAATATTAATCTTCCATCGGTTAAACTTACCTGTTAATTCTTATTGACTTGTAAAACTTCCACTAAATAGAAACAATATTTCACCAATTTTGATTGCCGCCATTTCGTCAAATGTTGCCACACGTATAAAAATAAAATACCTGGGAATTATTTTTGACTGATTCTGCTTAGAGTTAGGGAGCCTGAATATCACCTAATTTTTCTATCTGTAAATAAATTATTGAGTAAGGTTAATTTTACCTAATTAAATTTATGATACCTATTTGATGAAATGTATGTAACTTTACTTCACTGGTCAAGAAAAGTCTGACGATTAGGTAAAAGTTTTAATAGGTACCTACTTACATTTTTTATTTTCCTTAATGTTGGATTTGTATAATCTTTTATATAACTATAGGTATGGTACCTGCTGTTGCGAATTAACAATTTACTTTATTAGTACCTACTCGCTTAACATTTGACGAACATAGGTACCCTTGAAATTTCAAGTCTCTACGTTCAGAGGTTTGACCAGTACGTTGTCTGTCAGTCAGTTAGTCAAAGCCTTTATTTATTTATTTGTGAGGAAAGTTATCTTGTATCTATCCATCTTCACAGAATATTAAATGAAGACCTTGTCCTTATATTTTTCCTCAACCCCGCCAAAACTACTGAGCCGATTGAGCTCTCTCTCGTATGGGGTATTGGGTATACTTTATCAGCTGTTAAAAACGCATGGGTTACTTTTTGTTAGTTACAAGCTTAAGTTTACAGCTTTATATCACACCTATTTATAAAATGCGAAAGAATGTGTGGATGGATAATAAATATTATGTTACTATCTTGGTAGAATCATAGATCGAAACCAGGTTAAGGACGTAGGTATATTTGCCCCGAAACGAGATAGAAATTTTCCATACGCGCAGGGAAATTTTATTCGACTTGCAACACGTAGTTACGCAAATAGGTTTCATATTTAAGAAGAAGTCACTATGCTATGGCCATTGTGTATCTATAGACAGTATGTCGTCATAATTAATCTATGATCTGCACCTAGTTTATTACAGTAACTTAGGTATAACAATAGTTGACCAGACATGTTTTATTATCCTCGAAATAAGCACTGTTTTTTTTTCGGATGGACTTTTAATGCAGTTGGCCGCAGATGGCCGTTACTGCGTCACCGGACTCTACTGATTTATTTTACATCCAACGTAATATTTATACAAAACACATCCTACGCTTAGTTTGGGGATAGATGGCACTGCGTAAAAAATACCAAACATTGTAGGTAAGTACTTTGTTATTCAAGTCTACCCTCAAATATCTCATTTATTCCTTCTCTGACCGTCGACGATGCTCCCAACAGTAACGCTCTGACCCACTTATGCCGCTAAATCATTCTAAAAATGTTCAAACTTTCTTAATTTCTAAAAAAAAAAACAATATGTCGGACTCCGAATCCGACCTCGATATCAAATCTGCTCTGCCGATGCCTGGAGGTTTTCCAAAGAAACCAGCTTCAAGCCCTACCGAAGACCTGAAAAAAATCTCAAAAATGCTTGCGACCAAGACCTCAAAGACTATAGCAAAATCTCAAGAAAAGATGCCTTTAGCTCCTGAAGGCAAAAAGCTCACGACAAAAATGATGATAATCGACGCTCTAACAGAACTGCACACACGAAAAGGTGTTTCGCTTTACGCAATCAAGCAGTTTTTAACTCAAAAATATGAAGTTAACACCGCAAAAGCGAATTACCTCATCAAAAAAAGTTTGAAGGCGGGTGTGGAGGATAAAACCTTCGTGCAGATTAAAGGAATAGGTGCCTCGGGGTCTTTCAAACTCGCCACAAGCAAAGAAAAAAAAGTCAAACCCATATTGAAGAAGAAGATCGAAGATAAAACAGAAAAACCGAAGAAAAAGGTGGAAAAAATTAAAAAGGTACAAATTTCGAAAAAAGTTGAAGAAATTCAGCCTAAGAAAGTGAAAGGGAAAGACAAGCAAGAACCTAAAACAAAGGGAGTGAAAACTTCGAAGAAAGTGGACGTGAAAATAGACAATGATGGAAAAAAGAAAATGGTGAAGAGCGCGAAAATGATGACTCCCGTGAAAAAAGCTAAAATTATGAAGAAAAGAAAAAGTATTGGATCTATAATAAAACCGCCAAGAATGAATCCCAAATCACGGGCATAGAAACTAAGAATGATTGTATTTATTAAGTAATTGTTGATCTGTATTTAAAATTTTATAATTTGTGTTAATGGCTCGATAAAAAAAAACATTATTCTTTAATAAATATAAAAAAAGACTGATTTAAAACGAAAAAAATGCTGGTTAGTACAAGACTGTTAGAATAGGTACTTACGTGTAAGTACCTTTTTTATAACAAGTGACGAGACGAGCTAAGCGCTCTCCTGCTGGTAACATATCACGCCTGCCTATGACCAAAATAATGGTACACAGGACAATGATTTACAGCTGAGGGAACACTGCTATAGGCTCGTTCACTTTGAGACATTTAATTGGTCAGCCTCGAAAGTCCAGTAATTTAACTAGCTACAGTCCCCTTCAAACCGGAACACAGTAATGCTCACACATTACTGCTTTGACGTAGAATATCTGGCACTGTATAATAAGCAAAAAACAAGTTGTCAATTGTTGCAAATTTATTTGTTACTTACTATAGCCATTTAGACGGAATCCTGCAGAGGATACCTTCCAATCATCATCAGGCTATCGCAGTCCACTGCTGGACAAAGGGCTCTCCCAACGTGCGCCATCGCGCCCTGTCTTCGGCTTGCCGCATCCATCTCTTGCCTGTATTATTTTATAGATCGTCGTGAATCCTTTCTTAACATTGTACCTACATTTTCTTTAATAAGGTAATCCTATATTTAGGTTTTTTCTTATGAAGACAATAAATATTTTTCATTCATTTATTCATTCATTCATAGCCGCAAAGCGTCCTACATTTGTACGTTTTTTTTTTTGTTTTTTTTTTTTCTTTCGAAGAACCTAAGTTCTTCGGTTTTGGCTTCACATCAAAGGTATATAGCCAGTGTCAAGTAATTGGAGAGATTATTTTGTCATAAGTCAGAGTCGATAAGTCAAGTCATGCCCCTGTAAAGTAGTGGTGGTTGCGACTTTACTAGAAGCTTCTATGGAGTTTTGGAGGCAACACGAAAAGTCACGTTTTACAGAATTACACTATTCACCAACACTCATACACGTTCACGAGCACTTAATGGATAAAAAACCACCGTTTTTACACTTAAACACTCAAAGTTATACAAGTTTTGTCGATTAATTTAATGCCGCCAATGCGCCATTTTTCATGTTCACGCCAAAACCCCCAATTTGTACGTTTACTGGGTCGCGGTCTTCACTTATGAACTTGAATATTCTTCAAGCCGAAAGACAAGGGTTACTTTGAGCATGTACCTAATATTGATTGAGGGATGTTTGATCCTCAATAACGCTAAAGCTACTGAACCTATCAGGCTGAAATTCGGTACGAGCTACGGACAACCAGGACAAATTTTTGAAATCATAAGGTTTTACAAAAACATACGACAACCGACTTCAATCGGACTGTTCTAGTGACCGTAGGCACCACTGAAAAGTCACAGGGAAGCAAAATACGCAATTTCGTTTACTTCGACGACTTACTTTTTTCAGTTATTTTGATTTTAAAACTAAAGTACAGAACCTATTTTGATGAAATGTCTATGGGGCTAATCTGAAAGTACCTATAGGTAGGTACTACCTACCAAATAAAAAATAAATATATTTTCAAATCGGTTCAGAAACCCACGCGGACTGCTGCTGAGAGATTAGATTAGATTTCAAAACAATAAAGTCGGAATCACAGACTGATTGTGATCATCGCCGAAAACGCTAAACATAAAGACTTGAAATTTAAAAGGTGTCAGCGAGCAGTAAGAAAGGTATTTAAAAAATTGAAACTGCATAGATTACCTACATACCTACTCATTTCTCTGACTTTGTTTACACGAGTTGCTTAAAAATTTTGGGAGAAGAACCCCTATATGAAAACAAAGATGAGTGTATTTCAATTTTCCAATGATTATTTTATCAAGGAAATAAATCATAGCAAAGTACTTACCAAGGCTAGGTAGGCAGAGTGACAGCGGCGCGAGGCGCCCGAGCCGAGCTGCGTCGAGCTGGCTCGAGCTAGGTGCCCGGGTTTGCCAAACGATGAATTAAACTTAAATTATTATCAATGATGGGTACCGCCTGATGCAAATCTATAGTAAAACGACTAACGGTAACAGTTATCCAATTTTAATCGAATTTATTTTGTCAAAAGTTCGTCTTCATTTTTTTTCACTTTTTTTGCCATAAGTAATGGCAACTGATTATGCGTATTTTTTTTCTAGTGATATAAAGCGGTGTCGGTAGGTATAATAAGTAAGTTTAAAGGTACATAATAAGCTTACAAGTTCGCGATGGTGCCTCTTCGGCTCGCCAAGTCGGACAGAATCACGGACGTCCTGGGGCCCACGCTATACAACCACCTACCAGAGCATAGTGCCAGCTTCCTCCTTAGCATCATTTAAAAAAATTAGAGATGTTCCAAATTTAGCTGAAACTTGGTGGGAACGTGGAGGATGGTGTCGTACAAAATAAACTGCGTCAACCATTGAGTTTATCCACTCAATGGCGTCAACTGTATACAAACTCCAATCTTTGCCCAAAACACGCCTAATTTGACTGCACTAGCATTTTTTAATGTCGATGAATTTGTTAAAAAATTCAATAAATAGCTAGGAAGGTGATTTTACTCCATATTTGACCAGAATTGACTAGACTGTTTTTCCATTCCATCCAGCGTATTTTTTAAACACATTAGTATGGGTCTACCCTCAAATGTCTTGATATTTTCCTTCTATAACCGATATTAGGTACTCCCAACAGTAACGCTCCGACACACGTACCTAAGGGCCCAAAACATTTCACTCTACTCTACACTCTGCAAAATTGTATTATACCTATAACCTACTACTTACCTTTTCCTGTGCTTTTCCAAGGATTAGCAGCCTCTGGAGTTGATGCCAGAGCAAGGAGCACACTATCTCAAGGCCCTTACACGGTTGATCGAAAATGTTGGTGCTCGAAGTCTTATGGAAGCTCGATGATGTCGCTTTTCGCCGGGAAAATCTTTTCGTTTGCGTTTTGACAACATCTCTCGTTCAAGGAAGCTTTGAAAGGTAGGTTCTCCAGCATATCGCTGAGATAAGTCCATTTAAGACACATAAGTATTAAAGTATAGAATCACAATGTAGTATTTTGAAAATGAGCCAAAAAAAAGGGAGCACATTGGTTAACTTGTATTAAATTTTAGTCAGATGCTAATTTTTGAAAATTAGAAATAACAGGGCTAGATAAATATTTTATGTTAAAACTACTAGGCTTTTTCTCAAGGCATCCAAACCTATAAAAGAGCAATCTCAGGACAAGGTATTTTCTTCTAACCTTCAGATCATAAGCAAACGAAAGTAATGATTGTCGGAACTACTAAGATATGTTCACCGCATTATATGCAAATAGCGCCATCTACCGATGAGTAGTTACGATGTCGGGCGTTTTATAAAAAGACTAATTTCGAAGTTTTCCGCAACTTGAATAGCGCCATCTATCACAACAAATAGTTGAACAAACGTTGGCGAACAGCGACATCTATTATCGAGTAGTAAAAGCTTACAGACGTTTCATCACAGTGCGTTTCATTAGTCCGATTTAACGTTTTCTGCAACATTTGTAAGCGCCACCTAGCGGTGATTAGTAACGAAATCATATATTACTCTTTTCTAAAAAGCTTTCTAGCTTGTTATCACGGTCAAATTCGGGATAATTAAATAAAATAAACAAATTATTTATATGAAATAACGTATTGTTTATTGATTGCAATAAAAAATGTCTATATTTCTAAAAGGTGGTCATTCGTAAACAATAAATGCATAAATATTTCTACTGTCATTTTTGTTATGAGATTTTTGGTAAAAATCTTAGATATATCAAAATATTTTGATCTACCTACATGCACATTATTACAAAAAATTACTCATGTACTTTACTTCATAAATGTAAAATAATAATAATGTAGGTAATTTTTTTTACGAAGAGATACAGGCTTCTTGATTATCTATTGAAATTTTCAAAATATTTTGACAAATAATTACATATCTGATGTTTTACGAGTACAGTCAGCTGCACAGACATGTATATACTCCCAAGCTTTCACATTTTTGTCATACTCTTGATTTTATTCTCCCGCTGACAAGAATTCTGACAAGTACAAAATACAAAATTGTTTATTTCGTATTAAGTAAGATGAATACATTAATTTGAAAATGGTTGCGTGCACTTTTCTTTGAAAAATTAATGACAACTTGCACCAAACTGTCAAAGTTCCTAAGCAATGACTTAACTCGCTTGACAATTCTTATCGGTCTGAATTTGGACCGTTAAGAACCGACAAGCAAGAAAAGTAATTGCTTAGGAGCTTTGACAGTTTGGTGCAAGCCGGCATAAGAGTAATATAAATGTGAAAGCTTGATAGTGTATACATGTCTGTGCATCTGACTGTAAGTACAGACAGCGTCACAGATAAGTATCCCCCTTGCATTATAATACCCAGCTTCAAATCCCTTTAAAATCACCGTCGCGGTGAATGGAGAAGTGTTGCCTTTAAAAATAGATTATATTTGTATAACCGTATGTAAAAATAAAAATAATTTTAAGTATTACAATTTTTTGAAAGGATTTATAGCTGGGTGTCTTGTGCAAGGGGGATACTTATCTCTGACGCTGTCTGTACATAATTTATGGTTACATAATATGAACGTATAGGTAGGTGTGTGTTTTTGTACTGGATGTAAAATACTATCGCCTGCGTCTTTATTGGCTTTTTACTTTTTTTTTTAATCGGGTTGAGTCGAAAATACAACTGTAAATTATAAGTGGATACTTCTTACTTTATTACCCCTTTGACAAAATATGGACACTGACACTTATATCGATAGTTTAAGTTTAAATATTATAAAACCCCTAAAAATATTAATTTAAGTTCAACTTGTTAGTTTTATGAACTTATTCGTACGTTACCTAAAAATTACTTGATTATTATAGTTAATTTCATTAAAAAATATTAAGGCGCGTTCACACGTGGACAGAGGATAGGATAGTAAGTGCTGATAGTACTAATTTGACTGTAGCTAGTGAAATTACTGGGCTTTAGAAACTGACAATCAAAATGTCTCAAGGTGGACGAGCACTATAGTGTTGCACAGGCCTTTGGGAAATAAAGCACTGTTATGGTTATGAGCAGGCGTAATCTGTTAACATCAGAAGAGCGCCTAGCTAGTCTCGCCACTTGTTTATTTAAAAAAAAAGTCCTGTAGCGTTTGTGATCTGTTTAAACAACTGTACTTACTTACTATCCTATCGACTCGACCGCGTGTAAACACACCTTCAAATATCACAGGCAAAGCCTAACACGAGACCATGTATTTAGCCTACTTCAAAAAAGGAGGTCGTTGTTGACTCTGCAATTATTTACATTTATTATTTAGTAGGTACTTATATTAAAATTATTACAAATTCGTTATTTTTCCCCTTATTATATTATTTTTTCTTATTTCATAGTAAACAATTATGATTAATTTTTACATAATATTTATATTACTAGCATATGTCCGCCATATTGTCAGGTATCTAAATAAAAACAAATCTTAGAAAGGTGTTGTGTTTGTTTGTTTATCCGCATAAAAAAATAGACAAACATATCTTATATTAAACGTAATAATTAAGTGGCATCGCGAAATATAGGCACTTGTTAAAGCCACTTCAAATAAAAAAAAAAGGTATTCGTACACCAAGGGCCTAAAGTAAGCCATTTTATACGAAACTTTGAGCAGGATATTTAAGTCGAGAATAAAATGGCCTTCAGGAACGAGGTATACACAATATTTTTCACTTACACGCGAGGAAATTAAACAAATTTGAACTGAAATAAGCGCCCATTTTGTAATTCTTAAAGTTATGCTTAGGTCCCTCATAATACCCTGATCTTTCAGTATTATGGACAGAAGTACAAAATCAACCGAATTGATAACCTCCTCCTTATTGAAGTCGGTTGAAAAATAGATGCATTCCGGCCTACTCTCGGCTAGCTAGAGTATTTCTGATGTTAGACTAGAACTTCCCCTGGCTTCGGCAGTCCGCTGCGAATTTCCTCACGAACTTGATGTAGTCAAGCATTACTGTGGCGAATGCTGCGTCCAATACGAACTGTGGAATTTTACCTGAAACATAATAATAAAATAAATAAATAAAAATAAAATGAGCCTTTATTTTTTTTTTATGTATTTAACATTAGACTCACAGTTACATTTTTTTCTTATATAAGTTATGAAATATATACTATTCTTATACCAAATTGAGTCTACATTTTGTTTACTGTAAATATATAAAAATTATAGGTAGGTAGTCTGGGTAGATAATTAGTAACTCTAACAGCAGTAAATTACAAACAAACAAATAATCGCATTGTGTTTGTCAGTGGTGTGTGTGGAGTGTGAATGTGATGTGTGTGTGTGTGTGTTGTGCGAAGTCTTAATGAGTTGCCTACCTAACCTGCAACGCTTGCAACAAGTATGCGCTCGAAAAACAAACTTGTCATTAGGTGCGGTTTACATGATGGTCATTTTATTCTAAAACTTATATGTTTTTTTTTTTTTATTTATTTTTTATTATACTTTTATTTAACATAAACTTTAGACATAGAAATACATAAAGAAGTAGCAGAAGTATTTAGAATTAAAATATCATGGCTTTTCGTAAACTTTGAACAATATAAAGATAAAGATAAAGATAAATTTATTTGTACCATAAACAAGCTTAAAATATTATGATAATCTAAAAATAACATACAATATGATGGCTTGTGATGCTTATTTTTTTGGTTTGCAATGCCTACACTAAGTGTTATACTTGTGTTGTAGGCACTGCTTGACCTTCGGGAATGTTACCATTGTGCCATGTTCACTGGGGCATCATAACTATCAAGCGTGATTAGATTACATAAAGCGAAAAATATTATATATGTTGTTATTGCTGAACTCAATAAATATACACCGTCAATTTTAAATCACCAGAAACAAAATACACATGGTCAGTTGCCGTTACTGAACACAGATATGGCAAAAAAACTTGAAAAAATTAAGCCTAATTTTTGTATTTTTTTTTATTAAGGGGAATCCTCAAATCCGAATTCCATACAAAATTTTTCGGACAAATACTCAAAAAGTAATCCGTATTATAGTAATTTCTTCACACTATTCGTTACAATTAACCCTACTAACTTAAAAAACACGTATAAAATCTAAATTAAAGTATGAAACCGTTCACTTTTTTTGTTGACGAAATCAAAAAAATTGGACGAAACGAATAGTGTGAAGAAATTACTATAATACGGCGTACTTTTGGAGTATTTGTCCGAATCATTTTGTATGGAATTCGGATTTGAGGATTCTCCTTAAAAATGGATAACTGTAACCGTTAGTCGTTTTCCTATGGATTTGCATCAGGCGGTACCCTTTATTGATAATAATTTAAGTTTTATTCATCGTTTGGCAAACCCGGGTACCTCGCTCGAGCCAGCTCGCCGCAGCTCGGCTCGGGCGCCGCACTCGCGCCGCTGTCACTCGCACATTATGTAGAAATTCAAAATTCTGACTGCACAGATACAACGTAGTAACCCGTCTGCATTGCCCATTTAATTTTTTTTTGTTATTAAAAATTGGTCGTGTATAATAATATTAGTAGGCAGAAGTTACTCATTCTTTATAAACATTTTTCAGCCAGCCATAGCCATAGTAAGAGGACGTGGTGGCCGAGTTGATGAGGCCCTTGCCTTGCGATCTGATGGTCGCGGGTACGAATCCCGGTGGCAGTCATCCGTAAATGGGTTTTTTCGGTCGAAAAAATCTATGTATGCATCCCACGTTCTCGCAACGGTGAAGGAAAACATTGTGAGGAAACCGGCATGTCGTAGAACCAAAAGTTCGAAAACATCGAGTGCACGAAAGGAGCCTCTTCGAGGCGCACTTGGAATCCTTTCACCACACTGGTTTGAAGGAACTAGTGACACGATAAGAAGAAGCCAGTCATGCATAAAGCTTTGAGAATAAACTCTGAGAATGCCTTTTTACGCCCTGTAGAGTAGGTAGTAATGACCATATTGTACCTTTGAGGTCGCAGCACATGAGCCACTGGAACACGGTGTGTTCTTCGCGGGAGCCGTCAGCTTTGACAACCGTCTTGGCTGTCAGATGCCAGCATCCCACCTTGTTATGACCTCTGTAATATGACATTTAAAAAAAAAAAAAAAATATTGTCAAAATTCAATGAGGGCTGAGCAAAGAGCTTCTATACTATGTATCTAGAGAGCTAACACGCCATTTCGTTTTATTTAAGGATTAAGAATTCTGAACCTTATGACTTGAATATAAAGTTCTTTTTTAATTAAATCTAAATATAAGGATTTTAATGCTTGACAGAGACCCCCTCGTTAAGGAGTGTGTCTCGTTCACACAGTTGCCAGCATACAATTAAAATTAACATGGCCATAATTTTTGAAATAATGTTATTCAGATTCATTTGAAAGGTTTAGTACAGTCGCTGTCATGTAGGTTAGGTACCTAACTGCCGAGAAAAATAATTAATGTTCGAAAGAAACAGTATTAAAAATTATTATTGAATCAGATATACCTCACTAGAATGCGGCGCACCGCCCTCTTTTTTGTTGATATTTTAATGCACCTATGTATAATATAATTTTAAAACAATAATGCAAAGTAACGTATGTATATAACATTGATAGCTTATTGAGCAGATTGAATTTTCCCTTGGTTGCTTGTTTATGTCTCAATGAAATATTCAAAGTTCAAAAATTATGGTCGCCCTACAGAACGAGACACACTCCTTACTGGTTCTAGCTCTTTCGGCTCGCAGTTTTCGTGTGAGTCGGCATTCTAGATACATAGTATACAAGTTCTTTGGGGCTGAGGGAGGAATAGATGGCGCTGTATGAAACGCAAGAGTCAAAAATCAAGGAATTTATGTATTTAGTGAAAACATACAATTTCGTTGTTTATTATTACACTTGACATTTACAATTGACTTTTGTGCAGCGCCATCTAGTGACCAAAATAAAATACGTTAAATAAGTAATTCACAACAAAAATAACAGATATAAATATAAAAAAATATCATTCAATTATAACATGTAGACTTTAATAAGTTTTTTTTTGTTTGGAAGTTATTTTTTGGTAAGTTTGATAAACCTGTGTTAGAACTTAGAACAGCCCCCTCTTATTATGTATATTCCTATATACAGGGTCAGCCAAAAAGTGACGTCAAAAAAATTTTTTTTAGGTTTCTCACACCTGGGTGTATCCGAAAATACCCCATGTATGTTCCGCGATTTTTAGTAGTTTAGAAGTTATGATTTTTTTTATGTGTATTTTCGAATTTACTTCCGCAGCACCTTACAAAATCATAACTTAATTAATAGTAAGATTTTTTTTATTTTTTTTTTCTCAAACATGATTGCCTTGAATTACTCTTTCATACGTTATAATCAATTACACAACATTCTTCATTACAAGTTACCGAAAAAAGAATCGAAAGTGAATATTTTAGGTTTGAGTTGAACGGAGTAAAATTTTCAAAATTTTCTCAACAGTACAAAATTGTTGTTTCATAGGTTCAAACTAATTTAAAAACTTCAACACTTTGTCAGCTTGCCAAATAATAAAAAAAATTTTGCTCTTAATAGGCAATTTTACGATGAATTTGGCACCAAACTTAGTTAGGTGAGCATGCGTAAAGAAAAAAGTTGTCCGAAAATTGTCTGTTTTAGTATCAACAAACAATAACACACATATTAAGTTACATTATTTTATTAGATTTTCAAAATGACGCCCGTCAAGTTCGATACACAGTCGGCAACATATTTAAAAAATATCGTTTAGTCTACGCTCTATCGATATTGGAAATTTGAATTTTAAAAATCGCGGATCATACATGGGGTATTTTCGGATACACCCAGGTGTGAGAAATCTAAAAAAAAAATTTTTGACGTCACTTTTTGGCTGACCCTGTATATACTATTCCCCCTTGCCCGCTTTTATTGTTAAACACATGTAACAGCGTACAATTCTAGTTTTGCAAAAGGCGGTCTTATCGTAAAAGACGATATCAGATTTTGAAATTTTGATTCGAGATCGGGCTCAATGTCCCTGCTTGCTTAATGCTACTCACCGGACTAGTTCCTTAACGGGCGGATATCCGGGCACGGTAATACTGACTCCACTGCTGATGTAGCTGTACGGATTTTCATCGACTTCCTCCCCTGAAAAGAACAAAACTGGGTAAGTGATTTTTATGTTTTTAAATAATATCACTTTACATTTGAAAGAGATAATAGAAATGTACAAACAGCGTCATAGATAAGTATCCCCCTTGCATTTTAATACCCAGCTTCAAATCTCTTTAAATCACCGTCGCGGCGAATAGAGAAGTTTTGCCTTTAAAAAATAGATTATATTTGTAAAACCGTATGTAAGCCTAAAAATAATTTTAAGTATTACAATTTTTTGAAAGGATTTATAGCCGGGTGTCTTGTGCAAGGGGGATACTTATCTCTGACGCTGTCTGTACCTGTTTTTGAGAGCAAGTAATATAAATGTACCTGTTTCTGAAAGCTAGTCATGTAAATGTACCTGTTCTTCAGAGCAAGTAATATAAATATACCTGTTTCTGAAAGCTAGTCATGTAAATGTACCTGTTCTTCAGAGCAAGTAATATAAATGTACCTGTTTCTGAAAGCTAGTCATGTAAATGTACCTGTTCTTCAGAGCAAGTAATATAAATATACCTGTTTCTGAAAGCTAGTCATGTAAATGTACCTGTTCTTCAGAGCAAGTAATATAAATGTACCTGTTTCTGAAAGCTAGTCATGTAAATGTACCTGTTCTTCAGAGCAAGTAATATAAATGTACCTGTTTTTGAGAGCCAGTAATACAAATGTATCTGTTTTTGAGAACAAGTAATATATATACCTGTTTCTGAGAGCTGCGTGGTCTTCCTGAGTATGAGGAAGTCCCTGGGCGCTACGATGCCCCGCCCCCCGCCGGCCGTCACCTGATATGATAGGTCCACGGTTGGGTCTATCACCTTAAAAAATAATATATTTATCAGTTTGAGGACGTGGTGGCCGAGTGGATGAGGCCCTTGCCTTGCGATCTGATGGTCGCGGGTTCGAATCCCGGTGGCAGTCATGCGTAAATGGGTTTTTCGGTCGAAAAATCTATGTATGCATCCCACGTTCTCGCAACGGTGAAGGAAATTATCGTGAGGAAACCGGCATGTCGTAGAACCTTAAGTTCGAAAACATGTGTCGCACTTGAAATCCTTTCACCACACTGGTTCGAAGGAACTAGTGACACGATAAGAAGAAGAATGACTCCAGTCGATTGAATGCCTCTAGGTTGTTTATAAAATAGCGCTGTTTAATTGAATGCATAAACTAGGCAATTGTAAAAAAAAAAAATTTAAAGGTTTTTTTTAGATTATTTTGATACCTTTATCAGTTCACTTTTCAGTATTGTAGGATTCCATTCTGGCAGTTTTGTTAGGTTGTCTCTTAACTCTTCGTAGAGGAACTTTACCGGACACTCCACGATACCCTGGAAATTATTATAATAGAAATAATCAGTCTATAGGTGTAGTCGCTGTTCGTGCGTCGACATTTTAGGTAAACAACGAATTTGGTTGCGTTTCGAGCGTTTTTCAAAACAGTGAAAAAAATAACTTCCTAGATGATGGCGTTTCGTGCGTTCTATACAATTTCATTGTTTTGAATAGAAGGACTTTCCAATACTTAATACTTCTGATTGTGGTCTCAATCAATGGTTTGATGAAAAAATTACCATCAACCCTACTCAGCGCATGAAACCATCGCCTTGGAATTCATGCCTTCCTATAATTAGTAGCTATAGGATCACACTAGGGAATGCAATCTCGCGAGATTGGGGCTCAGGCGAGATCTCGCGAGATTGGGGCTCAGGCGAGATCTCGCGAGATTGGGGCTCGGGCGAGATCTCGCGAGATTGGGGCTCAGACGAGATCTCGCGAGATTGGGGCTCAGGCGAGATCTCGCGAGATTGGGGCTCAGGCGAGATCTCGCGAGATTGGGGCTCAGACGAGATCTCGCGAGATTGGCAATTATGTGTTTATTCTTGCAAATAATCGAGATCGCAAACGAGATGTCGCGAGAACAAACACAAAACCGCTAATCTCACGAGATCTCGAAATTACCGAGTATTTTTGATTAAAAAATAACTTACAGTGAATCTGTACACTTTTCCAAACTCGGTCTGTCTGAAACAAATATGTAGAATGAGACGCTTTATCCACCACCAATTTTTTGTTACCAAAAATAAATGGGTAATGCAGACGGGGTGATCTACGTTGTATCTGTGCAGTCAGAATTTTTAATTTCTACAAAATGACAGAGTGACAGCGGATCGAGTGCGGCGCCCGAGCCGAGCTTTTGCGGGCTGGCTCGAGCTAGGTACCCGGGTTTGCCAAACGATGAATAAAACTTAAATTATTAATCAATAAAGGGTACCGCCTGATGAAAATCCATAAATAACATTCTACTTAATTTTTTTCAAGTTTTTTTGCCTTAATATCTGTGTTCAGTAACGGCAACTGACCATGTGTATTTTTTTTTGTGATTAAAAATTGACCGTGTATAACACCACCATAATTAGGTCCTGAATGTGTACAGGTCGTGGCTACAGTAATGATACTCGGGATAAATTCGATTTCTTTAATGTCGCATTTTTTTATATTATGACAATTGGACTGTCCCAGTGACCTACACCACTGAGAAGTCACAGAGACGAAACGATTATACCCTATATATACGATTGATGAAATTACTGTGGAACTAATCTGAAAGTATGTCCTTTCAAACAAAAAAATAAATTAAATTATTTTTTACTTTTGACCAATAATAATTAATAATAAACATTCACACACTCACACCCCTGCACTAGGATTCCCTGTGTCGCAGGTGGCATGGACACATACAACACATCACAACATCCAAGACCCGAGAACAAACATTTGTGTTCCTCACAAATATTTGCCCGGCCGGGGATCGAACCATGACGAACACCAAGCTTCGTAGGCAGGGTCACTACCAACTAAGCCACGGTGTCGTCAATAAATGGTTGGTACTGAAGTAACAAACATTAAAAAAAAAACAATCGAATTGAAATCCTCCTCCATTTTTAAAGTCTGCCGAAAATAAGTTTTTTTTAGATTCATGCATTTACCATAGATTAAAAACCAACCTGGATTCCACAATGTCTCCCTTCTGGCTGCCTCTCTTCTCCGTACTCCAATCCGGTAGGTTTACGATCCTCCACGCATTTACCATCGACTCGTGCGCAAGTGACTTGTACTCGTCTATCTGTGGACAAGAAATAATCAAGGTTTTACAAAAACCTACTATAATCATAGATGAATAACGGTGTTCTTATAGAACAAGATGGACAGTAACAAATCAAAATGGATGCGGAATACAGAACAGATTTTTTTCAGACAACCTGTCAATAAAAATGAAATATCTCTATTTTCAAATAATGTTTGTTACTTTTTACGATGTAGTTTTATTTACAATGCAATGAAAAAGCCTAGTAGTTTTAACATAAAATAGTTATTTAGCCATATACTTCTCTTTTTCGAAAATTAGCATCGGACCAAAATGTTCTAGAAGTTAGCCAATTTGGCTCCCATTTCTTGGTCGCATTTTCAATGTACTACATTGTGTTTCTGTACTTTAATACTTCTATGACTACAACCGACTTCAATGGGACTGTTCTAGTGACCGTAAACACCACTGAATAGTCACAGGGAAGCAAAATACGCAATTACGTTTACTTGTATGACGTCATTTTTTCAGTTATTTTGATTTCAAAATCGGTTGTGTACTTTATTATTATTAATTCATTTATTTCAGACAAAACATCCATAGTACACGTAAAATATGTCAAAAGATAACTTAAAAACTACAAATAAATGTCAAAATTGAATAAATTATGAATAACAGTTTAAAAAAAAAAAACTTTGCTAAATAAAAATGAATTTAAAAATATTAATTTAATATTTTTTTATTTAATTAATCAAATAATTTATTCAATATTGGACTGTACCCAGCAATACTTGCATCCATCTGTTTTGGATGGGGCAGTCTGGACGCGACACAATCATCTGTAGGATGCTGTTGCAGCTGACTCATACATAATTGATTTTCATGAAATTTTTATGGGACCAATCTAGAAGTATATCCTCTCAAACAAAAAAAAATACGGCTGATAGTTTAACGTGACAACAACGTCATAACAAAACATTGATGAAATGGTAACATACTACCTACCAGCGTAACGGGACAATGAGCGTTACCGGACAATGACGTCAACGTTTTCGTGCATGCAGCCGGCGTTCATCGATTTATTAGACGTAGTCAGTCACGACAATAAATAATAAAGAAAAATATTCAACCGAATTGATAACTTTAAAGATTTTTTTGAAGGTTGAAAAGTACTTTTAGGTAGGATATCAATCATCGTCATCATGCTAGTAACATAATATTACAATCAGTAAAATACGTGATATTGACGCGATAAATGTAATTAATAATTACCTACCAATTTAATTTGTCCTCAAATTATGTCAAACTGTTTTATCGATAGTTCTTAAGTAGGTTAGGTACCTATTTATCTTGCTATTGGGTGTACTCTTCATATCAGTGTGCGTTTCCGTGCAAGCTTTGTTTGTTGTACACTTACGGACAAATAAAATGTATGCACTTTACTATGAGTTCATTGTTTTAAAAGCGAGTGCCTTATTCTGAGTCTACTATTTATATCACTCTACGAGAAGAACATAATATCACTACGATTTCAATTTCAATGTAAAAAATCATTTAAAAAAAAATAATTAAAAAAAAAAAAAAAAAAATCACTAGGCTTGTTTAACAACTTATCAAAGAAATTATTATCAGATATACAAGTACTTTTAAGTTTAAGTAACATCAAATTTAAATCTACGTCCATTAAACTTATAACCACTTACGCTCAGCCACTCGGCTTTATGTTCCTCGTTACTGAAATCTCTATTGAATATCAGTCTCATCCATTTGGCGACAGTAGACCCGATTCTGTCCAACCTACTCTCGTATTCATCTGGCGTGGTGGCCTCTTCAACGGCCTTTATATCTTCAGCAACCTTTATATCTTTTTGGACCTTATCCTCTTTGATTTTTTCGTTTGAAGGTAAACCATTTGAGGACGACGCCATTTTGAATCACTGTAGTTCACTTTTTTGCTATGAAGTGTACGATTGCACTTTTGAATTTACACTTTTGTGGTGAAGCGTACTTTTAGCTATTTTAGACTGAACAGTTTGTCAAAGTTAAATTATTAATTAATTAATTAATATCGATTGGCTTGGCACGAGTCCCAAAAGTGGGAACATTATAGGCTTCTTATCGGCTTACATTATAGGTTATTCTCGATTTTATGCTTGTGATTTTTCTTATTATTTTCAATTGGTTTATTATTGTTTATTATGTTATGCTTTTAAAATCTTTTTGTTATTTTCTTCGTGTTAAGAAAGTAATAATGATTCTAAATAAAAGTGTCGAGAAAAGTACAGCATAAATGAAAAAATTAAATTAAAAAAAAAAACTACAAATCACAACACTACAGATAGGAAAAAAAAGTGGACGAGCACTATTAAAGCAGTGTTGCACCAGTTTATGTGTAGCACTGTTTTGATACCATCAAGAGAGCTCAGCTCATCTCGTCACATAAAAAATGGTATTTTTTACCACAAATAGATCTTATTTCAGTCACAAAACATCAAATAGTATATTATACACTGTACAATATCAGTCAGAAAACACAAAACGAACCTTACAGTAGTCGCGTATAATGTGTAACATCTGACATATCTACTTGGTAATAAGCAACATTTAAATTTGGAATCAATCTCATCATCATCATCATCATCAGCCCACTTTAGTCCACTGATGGACGTAGGCCTCTCCCATAACGCGCCACTGAGCCCGGTCTTCGGCTCTCCGCATCCACTGTTCACCGGCTGCCTTTCGTAGGTCGTCGCTCCACCTGGCCGGAGGGCGCCCTACACTACGTTTGCCGATACGCGGTCTCCACTCAAGAACCCGCCTGCTCCAGCGGTTGTCGGTTCTTCGGCATACATGGCCAGCCCACTGCCACTTCAGCTTGCTAATCCTATGAGCTATGTCGATGACTTTGGTTCTTTGTCGGATAACCTCGTTGCGGATTTTATCCTTCAAAGAGACTCCCAACTAGCTCGTTCCATAGCTCGCTGAGCAACCTTAAACTGGTGGACTAGCCCTACCGTGAGTGTCCACGTTTCGGCTCCGTATGTCATAACAGGTAGGACGCACTGATTGAAAACTTTAGTTTTCAGGCACTGTGGAATGGACGACGTGAAGACTCGACGTAGCTTGCCAAAAGCGGCCCAGCCCAATTGGATTCTTCTCCTGGCTTCTTTCTCGAAGTTGTTTCTACCTAACTGCAGGGTCTGCCCAAGGTAGACGTATTCTTGAACAACTTCGAGTGGGAAGCCAATCAATCTATTTACTTCATTTTTCTGAAGTTGGTACCTTCTAATGACCAACTTTCGGTTACACACTTCCGTCACATTTTCAAAAATCACACCCTCAAATAAACAGACAGCTAAGAAATCACACCCTCAAATAAACAGACAGCTAAGGAAAGATGTTACACATCAAAAAGTACGAATTACTGTAAAATGAGTCACGCACACGCGTTTACAACAGACGTCAATTGCGAACTGAGCACGTAATAGATATGTATATTGATGTAAGTATAGCGGCGATTACGAGTAGGTACAGTCGCAGAGACAAACGTTGTATACTGTTCGTACAGTCGGGGGCAAAATAATAGTGACCTTGTTATCTGGTATGTGGGACAAAGTTTGCTTGTGCGTTTGTAATGAATAGATGGAACTCACATTTTACAATACAAATGAAATATTTAAGATTTTGTAGGTATTTAAGTGCGATATACTAAATGTAAATAATCTATATACACTACAAGTTTTTAATTACCCAAAAAAATGCATAATTATTCGCCGCTACTACACAAATGGAAAAAAAATTAAGTATATATTTTTTTCAAGATATATTATGTACTACTAGCTGGTGCCCGCGACTTCGTCTGCGCAGGTATAAATTGTAGCTTATGTGTTATTCTGATGTATAAGCTATATTATTGTAAAGTTTCATTAAAATCCATTCAGTAGTTTTTACGTGAAAGAGTAACAAACATCCATCCATCCATACTTACAATACAAACTTTCGCGTTTATAATATTAGTAGGAAGTAGGATATGATACAAATTGGACATACTTAGGTTAGTTCTTTGGCCTTGCGTCAATCGGTACGCATTATTGAAAACTATTTCACTTTCATTCATCGTTCGTCAAACCGGGCGCCTATCTGGCTCGCAGCTTGCTGCAGCTCGGCTCGGGCGCCGCACTCGCTCCGCTGTCACTCTGTCATTTTGCAGTAGCCAACAATTCTGACTGCACAGATACAACGTAGTACCCTTATGCATTGCCCATTTAAGTTTTTTGTTATATTAACAAAATTTAGTTACCTTATGAACGTCAATAGACTGGTTGGCTAATCGTTGTCGTAAAGTAATAATAGACAAAACTATTCATTACAACAGACCTGATATCACTCTTCACGACAAACTGAACAAAACAGTTTATTTAATAGATATCGCGATCCCTAACACTCATAACCCGTCAAAAACACACACTGAAAAACTCGCAAAGTACACAGATTTAGCAATAGAATTAAAAACCCAGTGGAAAGTAAATACAGTCAAAACCATTCCAATCATTATCTCATCTACAGGCGTTATTCCACACAGCTTACACACCAGCCTTAAAATTTTAGATATTCACAAACTCACATACATTCAACTCCAAAAAGCTGTTATTTTTAACACCTGTCGTATTGTACGAAAGTTTTTATCACTGCCTACATAACATCATCGATTTTTCGTTTGGCCAAAAGCCCGCGAAAAAACGTAACTCCTCGTTATGCGAGAGACCTAAAAGGAAACACTATAATAATAATTTTATTTCAGACACAAAAAAAGTACAATGTAGCTTAACTAGGGCCCTTATGATATATACCTTAGAGACTAACATAAATATTTATAAAAACTTATCAATTAGCGTGTCACTGGCACTGGGGCAATGACGTGCGCGCGGTGTCGCGTATCAGTCGTCCATAAAACTTCCTGAATACGACACCCTTCGGCCAAAATCCAGTGTCCATGAAAGTTGAGAGAGAGTAATAAACTCTCGACTATTGCAACATAATATTTTGTAGTACCACTACTAACTACATGCTAATTTTAAAATAACTTTTATTTATTACACATCATTATTTGAGTTTTAGAATAGACTTTTGTAAAAAGTACTTTTAGGTAGGAAATCAGAGACATCAAATCATCATGAATAATAGGCGTGTTCCTAACTGACTGATTGACTAATCTGATAGACAATGTACAGGCCAAACCTCTAAAAGTAGAGACTTAAATTAACATAGTTCATTAGGCATTATTTTAGGTTATATTTAAATTATTATTGTACGTCCGAAAGGATAAGCTATTGATTCGTTTTTACTAAAACACCTTGTGCAAATTCTCACAGTTTTTGACAATAAAATATTCTTATTCTTGAAACATTGCGGATATGTTCGTTAAGAGCTCAATAACAATAGCGAAGGTACTAAGAAAGGAATTTTAAAACCAATCTAAGAACACTCTGGTGATTGAGACGAATCTATCGATACCTTAAGGGTAATCCTAAAATTAACACTACTAATTTAAAAACACGTATAAAATCTAAATTAAAGTATGAAACCTTACTAATTTATGTTGACACAATCTGAAAACATAGACGAAACGAATAGTGTGAAGAAATTACTATATTACGGCGTACTTTTTGAGTATTTGTCCGAAACATTTTGTATGGAAATTTGCCTTGAGGAATCCTCTTAACTGTCAAAATCCATCCAGTTAACAAAGAAAATTACATACATACAAGATACGTGCGAAAAACATAACCCTTCCTAGGCAGTCGGGTAATGAAAAGTTTTACTATGTAAAAACTTACACTCCGCCACTGAGGTGTAATCTTCTCTATTCCAGATTCCCTATTGAAGATATATTTCATCCACTTAGAGACGGTAGACCCAAGTTTGTCCAAAGTACGATCATATTCGTCGGGTGTCGAAGCCTTCTCTATGGCTAGTATATCTTTTTGAAACTCCTCTTCGTTGAATTCTTCATTTGTGAGTTCATTTAAAATTGACGCCATCTTGTAACACTTTTTTGCTTTGCAGTATACTTTCCCAATGTTTGATTTGATTACACTTTTGTGTTTTAGTGTACTTTTTATAAATGATCCCTTTCTGTTTTGAAGAACAACATTTTAAAATATAGCAGTTATTAAATTTTATCTACCGACTTCAAAACAGGAGGTTCTAATTCGGTTGTTTCTTATGTTTGTTATCTCAGAACATTGTTGTGTATTAACTAATTTGAAAAAAACCTATTTTCGTTTGAGAGGATATACTTCCAGATTGGTCCCATCTAAATTTTAATGAAAATCGGTTCAGTACTTTGGTTTTGAAATCAGAATAACTGAAAAAATTACGTCTTCCAAGAAAACGAAATTGCGTATTTTGCTTCCCTATTAGTATTCAGCGGTGTTTACGGTAGAACAGTCCCATTGAAGTCGGTTGTAGTAGGTTTTAGTAAAAACTTGAAAACTGCGATACTTTGTTATTTTTCTTTAGACCAAATCATTGTAACTTACTAACACTCTTTTATTTTACCACGCTTGATTATTTTATTTTTAACCGACTTCAAAAAGAGTTTGTACTCAATTTGGTTTAATATTAGAATATACATATTTTATAGCATATATGTATAAGTAATAAAAGAATCTGTGAGTCTAATGTCAAATAAATAGATTCGACCGTATGTTTTCTTTATTTTCGTTAGGCGATTACTCCGTCAATTATAAACTTATCATCAAGTTTTTTGTTTGGTAGGTCATATTATTTTAGAGGTGATCCCATATAAATTATATTAAAATCGATTCATAAGTTTAGTTTTAAAAACAAAATTATTAATAAAATGACAACTAAGTAAACGGAATCGCGTATTTTGCTTTTCTGTGACTATTCAGCGGTGTTAACGGTCACTAGAACAGCCACAAATGAAGTCGGTTGTAATATATTAAAAAAAAAATGTTTCGCATGATACAACAAATATTTCAAAAAAAATCAGTTTTATTTAATGAATCTAAGAAGGATTGTATTAACCCTTAAGTAGTATGAACCAAATTAAGTTTAGTATTCACAAACAGAAAGAGATCAATATTTTCAGTAAAAAGATAATTTTATTAAAAATACTTTTCTTCTATTATGTAAAAATACCTTAATTGGAAACACTTTTAAATAAAAACACACGAGTTATAAGGCGTACAAGTGTTAGATGCTGACTGAACGTAAAACGGGTCTACTCTCTATCTTATAATTAAAAAATAATGAATAGTTAATAGGTTTAAGTGCATTATCAATTGTTATCAATTAAAGATTATCATCAATATTTATTATAGATATATAAAAAAACTTAATGATTATTATTTTATTTATTTTTTAGTTAAGAAATTTTTATTTTTAAGACTGACCTAGTTATTGTGAATATTGTCTAACTATTTTTTGTGTTCTAACTATAAATAATTGTGTTAATTTTGTAAATATGATTTGTAACTCACATTTTGCTCAAAGTTTTATATAATTTGTAATATTAATTTTATTTCACTAAGTTACTCGCTCAATTACCTCTTGCATGTCGTCTTCACCTATAATTGCAGTGGCACTTGGCCTGAGCTATGTATCATGTAACCAAAAAAATGTATTAGTGTATACTGTGTTGGTGATCAATAAATAAAATAAAAATAAAACGGTGCATGATTAAGACCACACGACAGAAGTGTAAAACTTCATCAAGGCAACTCGAGCCGACTTTACCTGAACGAGCGTTACATAGCCGAGCGTGGCGGCTCAATCTCAGTCTGCTTATGCAATAAAAACAATAAGACAGTCGAGCGATGAACATACCGCCAGGACAGTATACCATGCATATTTTCATTCAATAATGACGTATGGTATACTGGCGTGGGGAGATGCATCACAGTCCAAGAGAGTGTTTTTGTTACAGAAGCGAGCGATACGGCCTATTCTGCAAATGAATAGACTGGAATCATGCCGACTTAGCGTTAAGCAACATTATATAATGATTTGTCGGTGAATATTTGTACCAAAATTTTATATACGCCAAAATAAAAAAAAAAAGTTTTCAAACAACACACTGATATTCATAATTATAATACACGTAATAAAAACAATATTGTTACCCCAGCTCACAGACTTGCCAAGGTCGGTTAAAGCGTTGTATGTCTAAGTATTAAACTTTATAACAAATTATCCAATGACATACGTAACCTAGATTTAAATGAATTTAAAATTAAAATAGGAAAACTATTAATTAAAAGAGAGTCCGACGGCGAGTCATTGTGACCCCGCCATACAGGCTTTCTAGACCTAGTGCGGGGAACATGGTTCACTAGTGGTACGATTTTTTTTTTTCTTTATATAAGGTTAATAAGCTTAGTAACTTAATATGTACCAGTTTGCTTGTTTTTGAGATAATAAACGTTATTTATTATTATTATTATTTATAATTGAAAAATCTTACTATACTATTGACGAAGCTATTACAATTCAATTTAGGTACTGACTGTACCTATTAACATTATTATTATTTTTTGACGTATCCAAATGTACCAAAATGTATCAAAATGGAATAAAGAGATTGTATTGTATATATTGTATTGAATCAATACCCACAAAATAAAGTGTTCAGTGCACTCAAAGTTTTCACTTCTAAAACTATCCTGACTGACTGGCTGACTAACAGACATCGTAAAGGCTAAACCTTCAATGGTTATAGAGACTTGAAATATGGAGAGTTTTGTTAATTCGCAACTCAAACCGTTTACAGTTGAGATTCCCCTGCAGGATGTCATCTAGATGTGTACCAACACAGTCAGAACTCCTGCCGCAAAGCAGTTATGTCTAGGCCTTTCTGTGCTCCGGTTTGAAGGGCACTGTGGCCTTCGAGACTGACCGTCAACGAGCACTATAGCAATGTTGCACCGGCTTATGTGAATCAAAGTCCGGTTTAGCGCTGTTTTGGTCATGGGCAGGCGTGATCTCTTACCACCAGGAGAACCTCAAGCTCGTCCCGTCACTTTTATGAATAAAAAAACGAACGAGACTTACTAAGATGCGTAACATCTGATATCTCATTCTAATTCGGAAGGATTCTATTTATTTCATTTTTATGAGGTTGCTACCATCTGACGGCTAACTTCCTGATACACACTTCCGTCCCATTTTCACGAAATTTCTCCCATAAATTAACAGAAAGCGTGAGGAAAGAAAAACGAAGTCGCGCGTATCAACAAGTATAATACTAATTCTAAAAGAACAAAGAATGACCTTGCGTTCATTTAAATGTTTGTACTTCTGCAAGGGTTAATGATCGATTCAAATCTTATCAGACCTTTCAGATAATTTCACTGAGGAAAGATGTTACGCATCAAATATGTTCAAAGGCCAGCGTATTTTTATTATAAAAAAAAGGAAGTCGCAGGTGTCAACTAGTTCTAATACAAATTCTAAAATAACAAAGAATGACCTTTCGTTCATTTAAATGTTTGTACTTGTACAAGGGCAGAAGGGTTAATGATCGATTCAGATATTATATTATCAGCACTTTAAATAATTTTAACTGAGTGTTATTTGTTGGGATTTTTTTTCCGAACGAATAACACCATAGCACTGGGTGTTACTGGGTTAGGGTGCCTTTCCACCAGAGATGTGCTATGCAGCTATGCTGCGAAGATGTTAATTCTAATATACGAAAATATGTGACCGTTTCCACCAATACTAAGGTATGTAGCTGTGCGAGGAAAATGCGCAGCTCGAGCTATGCGATGTATCGATAGTAGGGAAGCGGCGAGGCCGGCGCTGTGAGTGGAGATATAAGGCCCATAGCAGGCATCCATAGCACACATCCATAGCACGCATCCATAGCATGCATCCATAGCTCGCATCCATAGCACGCATCCTTCCATATAAAAAACATAGCTTAGTTGATTCCCTTGCACCAGTGCTAAGCTATGTGCACCAATGAATATGATTGGTGGATATCAAACGCATCCATAGCAACGTAGCATAGCACATCTCTGGTGGAAAAGCACCGTTACAACGAACTAAAAAAAATACAAGAACGGGTAACAGTGTTACTTGTTAGGAACCCATCTTGTCTTCGACTTTATATTTTATTTTATTATATTTTAACGATGTAACTTATTAAAATTATGTTTTTTTTCTAATTTTAGTATAAGGTTAATACAAAAAGTATACGGTTATTGTTTTTGTGTGTTCAATTTTGAATTCAATTTCAATGAACTTTAAGAAGGACGATACGGATGGTCGAGTGGTGGATATGCTGGATTACCTTGATTGTGTCACGGGTTCGAATCCAACTCGGGACAAACATTTGGGTGATGAACATCGGTGTTTGACATCAGTCTAAGTGTTTTATATGTATTCTATGTATGTATATGTCGTGGCCGGATCATTGAATTGGCCATTTCATGAAGTGGCTGGCCATTTCATGAAATCGCCAGCTAATATTGGCCATATCGTTCTAACGTCAACGTTTAATGATATGGCCATCCACGTTTGGCCATATCATAAATGTAGGTTTTCCATGATATCGATGCACAACCTGACTAAAGAAAATACGGTAGACGGTAGGTTATTAGGTTTTATTTTGTGCACCCCCACACGCGAGCGAAGCGAGCGTGCTTAGCCTCATTACAGAAAATCATCGCAGGTAGATAGTACTTATAATAATACCAGATTATACAGATTACCGATGGCATAAACACTTAGATATAGTTTTTGAAACATGTACATTCGTTTTTTTTAATATTATAGTCTTTCACCCGCAATTCCCATGAAGTCATATTTTGTAATCCAATAGCAGTCCATCAATTTTCGTTGCGTGGTCACCCTTTTTTATCAGAATAGCTGTCCGCCGCCATGTTGCATTACAAAAACCAAACGATATCAGCGCCTCTTACGGTGGATAATGTAACTATTTTACGATATGATCAATAATGCTTGGCCCTTTCATGAAGTGGCCAAACGTTAGTGAACATGAATTTGGCCATTTCGTGAAATGGCCACGCGTTTAGCTGTTCATATCATTAAACGCTGACCATTCATTGATCTGGCCAGGCCATTTCATGATGTGGCCAGCAGGTATTGGCCATTTCATGAAATACGGCTATTTCATGAAATGGCCAGCCGCTTCATGAAATGGCCAATTCAATGATCCGGCCACAACATATATACAAAAAAAGAAGTATATAAGTATTCTATCATCAGTTATCTGGTTCCCATAGTACAAGCTCTGCTTAGTTTGGTGGTTTGGGGCTAGATGGCGCTGTGTGAAATGTCCAAACATTATACACCACCAATTTTTAATTTCCAAAATAAGGGCAATACAGACGGTGTACTACGTTGTATCTGTGCAGACAGAATTTTGGATTTCTACAAAATCACAGAGTGACAGCGGCGCGAGTGCGGCGCCCGAGCCGAGCTTTTGCGAGCTGGCTCGAGCTAGGTACCCGGGTTTGCCCAACGATGAATGAAACTTAAATTATTATCAATGATGGGTACCGACTTACGTAAATCTAACGGTAATAGTTATTCAGTTTTCATCTAATTTATTTTGACAAAAAATCGTGTTAATTTTTTAAGTTATTTTGCCATATCTGTGTTCAATTATATCTGAACACATAAAAAAGGCAAAAACACATATCCGGCAACTTTTTTAGGTACTTCATCATAATGTTTGATTGGCAATCAAAGCTGTCGAAAACGGGTTTATCATTTACCTGTTAGAGCAGTTACAAACTAGCGTTTAAACTGAGCGTTTTCGGCGCGCGTTTTTTTGATTTTTGCAGAGCATGTACGCGCGTCGTGCTACTTGTACGAGTCGCGCTTATGCGCCTGAGAGCAGTTTCATACTAGCGTATTAAACCAAACGGATTGCCATTAGCGTTTTTGTTTTGTATTGTATTGTATTGTATTTATTTATTTAAAAAGATAGAAGCTTACAGTTCTTAACCAAAACACTTACTACCTTAAACTAAAACTTAAAAAAACTAATAAATTCTGGATAATATTTCTAATTTTATCATTCATGCTGGTGCTCGTGGATAAATTCATTAATGAGCGCGAGTGCTCTGACCGTAGGTGCGTTGTCCGCGTGGTTTGCAGTGGCCTTGTATACGCGCGTACACCGGTGTATACGCTCAGTTTTTTGGTAGTGTCATAGTAAAGTGGGTTGTCTCGTATAGGTGTCTTCACGGTTTAAAAGCGCTCGGCGAAAGTGGAGGGAAGCTCGTCGCAGTGAGGTGAGACGAGACGGTGGGAAGGTGGCTAAGCGACCAATAGACGCCGGCGGCGGCGCCTTCCCTGCCGCGTCGCACCCCTCCCGCCAAACACTAAAAAATAGACTTCTGCGCATTCAAGGTCAGCGCTATTAAACCGTGAGGATACCTGTACGAATGGCGAGTTGCGCGTTTACTCGCGGTGCAAAAAACAAAATATGAGCGGCGAATCAGCTCGATTTTAGTCTGAAACCACACCGAGGCGCCCGCGTAACTACACTCGCCATCACACCGCAACAGTTCGAGCGTAAACGCCCGTATACGCGCAAAAAAAAAACGCTAGTTTAAACTCGCCCTTAACCTTGTAATAAAAAATATTACGCAAGAAACCGGTTTTCATAAACAATATAAAAGCAGGAAATGCAACCAAAATGCAGTATTTTTTTATACATAATATTTTTTTCCTGTAGAATGGAAACAGTGCAACATTTTTTTTTGTTTTTACCTACAAAGGTAGGTAGGTCGTGTAGGTAAAGATCCTATCAAATTACTGTCGGATAATAATATGGACAAGTTTGTTAATCTAACATATAAAAGCCGTGTGGGCCGAGTGGCAGGTGCCTCGACTTTCGATCCGAAGGTCGTGGGTTGGTACCGGGACGTACCAATGGATTTTTCTGTTCAAAAAAAAAAAATATGTGTGCATTTAAACACCGGCATGTCATAGAAGCTAAAAAGTTCGAATTTAGTAAAAAATACTTAATTTTGTTAATTTGTTAATATATATCTTTCTTTTCCTTATTTTTTTCCAAATTAAAAAGTTTAAGGGTAATCCTCAAGGCAAATTTCCATACAAAACGTTTCGAACAAATACTCAAAAAGTACGCCGTATTATAGTAATTTCTTCACACTATTCGTTTCGTCTGTGAAAAATTAGTAAGGTTTAATACTTTAATTTAGATTGTATACGTGTTTTTAAATTAGTCGTGTTAATTTTAAAACACGTATAAAAACTATTTAAGACAAAATTGTTACATGAAATAGCATAGCATAATCAGCCCAGTTCCCACAGCTGGACTCATAATTCATACACATTTCATACATAATCTTTATTTGCGAAACACAGGTAAGCAGAGATGGCAACAGACATGTAAATGAGTTCAGCTGTGCTCTACTTTACAGCGTTCAAAATAACAAAGTGTATAAGAAAAAATAATGCAACATTTAAAAAAAAAACATTATATTACCATCATCTCCTTACCATTATCCCACACTTAGGTGGGGTCGGCACAACATGTCTTCTTCCATTCGTCTCTATCAGCCGTCATATCTGTAGGTACTCACGCCTGCTTTGTTCATAATAATATCCTCTTTCACACAGACCTTTTCTTTGGTCTTCCTCTTCTCGTAAAAAGAAGGAGGTTCTTCCATACATAAATCAGTAAAGAATAATTATGATGTTTTTTCTAGCGTAGTTTAATTTTAATTTTTGTTTGTTTCCTTTTGTTAAATGTCCTTTTTGTTTATTTTTGTATTTTATCCTATGTTACCTATCTTAAAAGTTTACTTCATTTTGTTAACTTTGTGGGGCCAATAAACCAATTTTCTTTCTTTCTTTTTTTCTAAATCAAAAGTTCAAGATCAATAAATTATTTAATACAAAATTGTTATATGAAATAGCATAGCATAATCAGCCTATAATGTTCCCACAGCTGGGACTCAAGCTCAGGCAGGACAGCGAACCGGAGTGGACCCATTTACTTCCTATTTTATGACAATCCGGTTTCACAGTGTTCCTTTAGTGTCATTTCCTATAAAACACTCAGATAAATAGCTTAAAAAAAAGATGGCGTCCTAAAACCGGACAAAAAAAGGAGTATAATTTTTCGACAATGTTATGATACCAATGAAAACTCTAGTCATTTTAAACTATCATATTCCACTACGGAATTTATTATGATAAAGTTTTGATAACAATGAAAACACTAGCACTGTTACTTCTCTGCTTCGGACTTCGGACCAAGCAACCAGAAGTTGGCTCAAATGACCATCTTTATCTTACGTGTTTTCTATATACTAAGGTGTAGTTCTACACTTGAATATGTACTCTTTTGAATAAAACCAAATAATATCACAAAACACAGAGAGCAAAGGGACAAAAAACGCGTTCGGTCATCGAGGGACAACCCACAAGACTAAATGTAACGGTTTATTGAAAACTGAACCGACTTGAGGAGGCAAGGGCATTGTATTGTGTGTATAGAAGGCAGTAGGCAGTAGAGGTGTGCGCCGATGCATATCGGCGTGATCGGCGCGCCTAACGACGTGATCGGCGCGGATATATCTTGGGTTAAAAATTATGTCAACAAATAATATAAATATATTTAGTAATAAATCCGCTTAATTTCTAAACAAAGTATATAATATATAGAACATATATATATAATAGTATATATAAATTATATAATATATAAGTGGTGTATGTAATATATATAATACTATATATGATATATACTAAAGTTCTAAATTAAAGTTAAGTTAATTAAAACCTTTGTTTAGAAATTAAGCGGATTTATTACTAAATATATTTATATTATTTGTTGATATTTATGGATTTCCGCAAAGTAACGCCTGAATCAATCAATTATCTTAAAAAATATGTTTAGCAGTGAAAAGCCGGCAGTTATAATTCGGGCGAATACACCTTGCTCGAAAGACGTTTGTGCAAAGTACAGCGTGGAATTGGATAATCTTGATAGAGAAGAGGTCCTGTAATACTTGGTAATGATAAGTAATGATAAGGCTTCGTAATTAGAGGAAGAAGAAACACGGAGGGCGCCGCGCGGGGGGCGGGGGACGCAGCAAGTTGCGAGCGAGAGTGTCAGCCAGGTGTCATGTTCATTCGCCCGAGTTGTAATCCGGTCAATTTAGCTCTAAAAAGAAGGGAAAGCTTGCAGTAATTCGGAGAGAGCTGAAAATTGGTACGAATGTTGGATTGGAATTTAGGACAAGATTATAAAAGAACTGTAAAAAGTCCTCAAAAATCTCACGTGTGCAAAAAAAGCTATTCTAGGTCAAAGGTTACCAACGTCGGTTTTTCACGATTCAAATTGACATATTTTGACAAATTCTAGGACAAAATGTCAGGCAAACATACAAAGTACTTTATATGTATATAATATATGTACATAAGTACTCGAAAAACATAATTCTCCTTCTTCGCAGTTGGGTAAGCAAGATACATTGTCCAAAAACATGTAATTAATGAACAACAAGAAAGACTCGTCAATAATTAAATTACTGTTAATCTCTAATTGATTAACGATATGATAATAAAGGACGTCCCAGATTACATTTTAAGGTGAAGCCACACTTTTACATTATTGTTAACTAGCTGGTGCCCGCGACTTCGTCTGCGCAGGTATCTTTATAAATTGTAGCCTATGTGTTGTTCTGATGTATAAGCTATATTATTGTTAAGTTTCATTAAAATCCATTCAGTAGTTTTTACGTTAAAGAGGAACAAACATCAATGCATTCATCCATCCATCCATCCATCCATCCTTGTAAATGTAAATGTAAATGGACTCCCTTTTCCGCACTTGGACTCTTAGTTGGTCCTTTGTACGTCGGATTTCCTGACTAATAGTTTAGCCAGCCTAACTCCGCCCAGAAGCACAGAAGTTTCCTGGGTTCTTCGCAGGCTTCGCGGAGTGACCTCGGGTTTTTGAGGATTTCCTGTCGTTGCTTCGCCACTCCCACGCATTCCAGGATTACGTGGGCGGGCGTTTCCTCCTCGGTCAAGCAGCCTCTACAAAGTGGGCTGTCTGTGTTTCCAATGTTGTGCAAGTGTTTATTAAGCAGGCAATGTCCCGTGATAGTACCCACAATGATTCTTAAATCTGGTCGTTTTAAACTAAGTAAACGTCTAGTTAGACGTGGTGCAAGTTGCGGAAAGGCCATTCTTGATTGTTTGCACTCCTTGGTTTGCCGCCAGCGCTCACTGTGCTGTGTCTTTGTACGTTTGCGTATCCACGCTCGCAATTGAGAAAAGGGTAGTGGTAGGAAGGGAGATGGCCCTTCCCTTCCAGTCTCAGATCCTTTCCTAGCCAACTCGTCTGCGGCGTCGTTCCCTAAAGAGTTGCTGTGCCCCTTAATCCACTGGAGTGTTATTTGGTTTTTTTGGTTATTTTCCATCCATCCTTACAAACTTTCGCGTTTATAATATTAGTAGGAGTAGGATAGTAGGAAGTAGGATCTTTATTTACAATAATTGGACGAGCACTTTGGAAATTTTGCAACATCGTATTAGGTGTTGAATAATATCAGTGTCAGAATTTCTGCCGCTAAGCAGTAATGTGTGACTATTTTTTTAAATTCCTTACTTAGTACTCACTTTCAGATCTTGACAAACACATATGCATAGATCACACGTACCGAGCACTCGGGCGAGACAGTGCTCTCGGCCGAGTACTCGGTACGTATAAACATAGCGACATGGCGAGTGATGTAAGCTTTCCCTGTCTCGGCCGAGTAACATTTTACTGTCTCGGCCGTACTCGGTACGTGTGATCTAGGCAATACCAAGTTTCAAGTCTCTACGTTCAGTGGTTTGGCCGGTACGTTGTCTGTCAATCAGTCAGGTCAAGCCTTTTATTAATATTGATTATGATTTAGTCAGGCATCACCTTAATTATAAATTACCTGTGAGATAACGTAATAAAAAAACCCATTTATTTATCACTTTTAAATCTAACCTAATTTTGAAATTCTTGGGGATCTGTATTTCCGCTTAAGGGCAATCCTCAAATCCGAATTCCATACAAAATGTTTCGGACAAATACTCAAAAAGTACGCCGTATTATAGTAATTTCTTCACACTATTCGTTTCGTCCATGTTTTTTATTTCGTCAACAAAAAAAGTGAAAAGTTTCATACTTTAATTTAGATTTTAAAATTAACCCTACTAACTTAAAAACACGTATAAAACCTTATAGCTATATTAAGCTTATAGCGGTATAGACCCGCTATAAGACGACATAAAGTTTTTACGATATTGTCGTAAATCTTTCTTCTTAACTTTTTTGTTTTTGCCGACAGTAGATCAGAAGCGCTAATCCATACGATCTGCCGATGATTAGTGGTAACTAGCCGACTGACCTCATTTGACCCAAATCATAACCAATCGGCATGCAATTGAACAAGTAGGTACCAAGCGGAATGAACAAAGAATTGAACAATAATTTTAATGCCTACTTGCACCAAACTGTCAAAGTCCCTAAGCAATTACTTTACTCGCTTGGTAGTTCTTAACAGTCCAGATTCTGACCGTTAAGAACTGACATCTTATCGTGTCACTAGTTCCTTCGAACCAGTGTGGTGAAAGGATTTCAAGTGCGCCTCGAAGAGGCTCCTTTCGTGCACTCGACACATGTTTTCGAACTTTTAGGTTCTACGACATGCCGGTTTCCTCACGATGTTTTCCTTCACCGTTGCGATAACGTGGGATGCATACATAGATTTTTTCGTCCAAGAAAACCCATTACGCATGACTGCCACCGGGATTCGAACCCGCGACCATCAGATAGCAAGTTAAGGGCCTCATCCACTCGGCCACCACGTCCTCTTTTTATTCGTTTATGTATTACATAACATCGACACACATAGGTACATAAAGGCGGGGCACAGAAATAGCCAAAGAATAATCTTCAATCGGACGGATCTAGTGACCGTAGACCATGTATTCATTCAGAAACAATATTTCGGATACATTGTTAATACTCAATACTCAATACTCAATAATTTTATTGTTGTCACATGGTACGAGGGTAACAGTAATTCACATACAGTGGTAGGATCTCATGCGAGCCCCTTTAGGGCACTACAATAGAAGGCTGGCAGACCGAGGTTGTTTCTGAAACATCACGTAGATGTACGTAAGTAAGTAAGTACGATCACATCTCACTCTACCGCTCTCAGTTGAATTGGCTGAAAATACGGTACCGACGGGATACTCATACCCTGTGTCTTCTCTTTAATATTCTTCATAATCCTCTCTCTCCAACTTATCTTAAAGAACGTTTCCCTCTTTTATCAACCTCGGATCGCCCTTCGCGTAGTTCTCAACATCTCCTTCTTATGGTTCCACACCACAAAACCTCTTTTTATACCAACTCATTTACAGTCAGCGCGATCCGACTGTGGAACTCTCTTCCTGTAGCTATCCGCAATTCCACCTCCATTGGGGTCTTCAAATCCAAACTATCTTGTCACTACATGGCACTCCAGAATACTTGAGCATTTTATTTATTATTGATTAGTGTATTTTGTATAATATCGTAAGTATTATGTTAATAAAATAAGCTTTATACTATTTTCTAGCACTACCACATCTCCATAATACGCAGAGGTTAGCTGGAAGAGAATGCTAACTAGCATTAAGTTCGCCTATGTACTTGTTTTTTAGTTTGTGCAATAAAGCATTTTCTATCTATCTATCTATCTATCTATCTATCTAGATGTTTACAGAAACAATGTTTCGGAAACTCTGCCGTCCACTGACAAGTCACAGGGAAGCAAAATAACCAACTTTGTTTACTTCGACGCCATATTTTTTTTTCAGTTATTTTGATTTAAAAACTAACTACTGAACCGAATTGAATGAAATTTCTATGGGACCAATCTGAAAGTATATACACATGAATTTACACAGAATAAATATCACACGCCACGCCGGGCTTTTGAAGTTACCGTCAATACGCGCCGCCAGGGCAGCCTCAGGTCGCTCGCTGCAAACTAGGGCTTTCAGTCTCGATGACTTTCTGAGTCCCGGGAAAAAAAAATCGAGACTCGATGAGGTATCGAAATTCCCGGGAAAAACGAGACTTTCGAGACTAATTTAATAGTACATAAAGGCACACTCATAGGAATGGTATTTAGGTATTTTATGGCGTATTAGCGAACACATCACAGTTTAACTTTACAATCCAGTATTTGATGATGTTCGGTGATGTCCGATGTTCCTGATTTATCAAAATTTGCGTTTTTCTTTGAAATGGTTCCTCATTCCACACATACACACACAAACCAACGAAGGTACAGGGGCCGGAGTCTTTTCATTTGATTACAACATAAACATATCAATGACTCTCGGTATGCACATCTCTATATTCCAATGAGAATGTGTAGCAATCACGGAGGCAACAAACACCATACTTCGGAGGAAAATGCTCTTTAACGAATGCCACCGAGCACTGGAGAGAATAACCTAAGCCAACCGAATAACACTCCAGTGAATTAAGGGGCACAGACAGTAACTCATTAGGGAACGACGCCGCAGACGAGTTGGCTAGAAAAGGATCTGAGACTGGAAGGGAAGGGACATCTCCCTTCCTACCACTACCCTTTTCTCAATTGCGAGCGTGGATACGCAAACGTACAAAGACACAGCACAGTGAGCGCTGGCTGCAAACCAAGGAGTGCAAACAATCGAGAATGGCCTTTCCGCAACTTGCACCACGTCAAACTAGACGTTTACTTAGTTTGAAACGACCAGATTTAAGAATCATTGTGGATACTATTACAAGACATTGCCCGCTTAACAAACATCTGCACAACATTGGAAACACAGACAGCCCACTCTGTAGAGGCTGCTTGACCGAGGAGGAAACGCCCGCCCACGTAATCCTGGAATGCGTGGGAGTGGCAAAGTAACGAGAGGAAATCCTCAAAAACCCGAGGTCACTCCGCGAAGCCTGCGAAGAACCCAGGAAACTTCTGTGCTTCTGGGCGGAGTTAGGCTGGCTAAACTATTAGTCAGGAAATCTGACGCACAAAGGACCAACAGGAGTCCAAGTGCGGAAAAGGGAGTCCATTTACATTCATCCCATCATCATAAGACTATACCACTATACCACCACGTCTTATCCTTGTTTTAGATTATACTAAGGGCTTCTCTTCACTGAATATTGTTAAGATTTTTCTAAGTATCGAAAGTCTCGTTATTCCCGGTACCGAAACCATCAGTCTCGAGTCTCGAAAATAACAAAAAATCGTCGAGACTCTCGAAATTTTCGAGTCCGAGACTCCCGGGATGAAAGCCTTACTGCAAACAACCCGTGGCGCGGTCGTGGTGGATACTAGCATCATCATCAGCCCGGGATCACCCACTGCTGGGTATAGGCCTCCCTCCCGGTCTCGGGCGTCTCTCGTCCAGATGTTTCCTACAGCGTTTGTGATGTCATCAACCCAACACGCTTTCGGACGACCCGGATTTCTTCGGTTTGATCTTGGCCACCACTCAGTCAAAGATTTGCTCTATCTATCGTCACCGCATCTGGCCAGGTGTCCTGCCCAACTCCAACGTGGTGTGATACCAGCATCTTATTCCTATTCGGTGTAAGGAGTACAGCGGTCTGCAATGGCGTCCCGTTGAAGGGTGCATAGTGCATTGCCCCCCAAAAAATGATTGACCCCGACCCAGCCATTTCAACTCCTTGAAATAACGGAGCAGGGCACTGGGTTGTTGACAGCAGCAGCAGGTACCAGCATTACATGGATCGTCCCAGCAGTGGGGTACGCTAGACACTGGGATCATTCACACATTCATGGGAACACACTTATCTACATACTACATAATGTACATCTCAACATACACACACCTCTACACACCACTTTGTTACAAACCACAGTTATATTTTAAGTTGGCATCAATGTGCATTTTATTGTTAATATTAATAATGTTATTTAAGAATTTGTATTAGTAAGTATTAGTTTACATTTGAAAGTGAAACATGACGGATCAATCTTTCATTATAGAGTTAGAGTTAGGCCATCGCGGAATCACTATGACCTCGCTATACAGGCTTATAGTCCTAGTGCGGGGAACAGAGACCAAACTTTGGTACTAGTTAATAATAACCTATATTATTGTAAGCTTAAGGGGAATCCTCAATGCAAATTTCCAAACATAATGTTACGGACATATACTCAAAAAGTACGCCGTATTATAGTAATTTCTTCACACTATTCGTTTCGTCCATGTTTTTTGATTTCGTCAACAAAAAAAGTGAAAGGAAACTTTAATTTAGATTTTATACGTGTTTTTAAGTTAGTAGGGTTAATTTTAAAACACGTATAAAATCTAAATTAAAGTATGAAAGCTTTCACTTTTTTTGTTGACGAAATCAAAAAACATGGAAGAAACGAATAGTGTCAAGAAATTACTATAATACGGCGTACTTTTTGAGTATTTGTCCGAAACATTTTGTATGGAATTGGATTTGAGGATTAGCGTTAAGATGTAAAATACAAAATTGTACCGGCACGTTTTATCTGTTAAATAAACATTTTCACTATAATTTATTCAGAGCTACGTACCTGTTCCTGCGTGAGAATGACGGGTCGGCTGTGCGGTCGCGGACTGGACTCCGGCGTCTCCACTGGCGAGAACCACTTGACGGTGGACTCGGCGTACGAGTGGGACTGACCCGCCGCCGCCTGGCCCAGCAGTGGGGTACGCTCGGATGCGCTGTGCTGGACTGAGGGAGAAACAAATGTGGGTTATGCCTTATCATGGGCATACCATACCATAAACAGGGTCAGCCCAAAAGTGACGTCTAAATTTTTTTTTAGAATCCTCACATCTGGGTGTATCCGAAAATACCCCATGTATGTTCCGCGATTTTTAGTAGTTTAGAAGTTATGATTTTTTTAATGTTTATTTTCGAATTTACTTCCGTAGCACCTTAAAAAAATCATAACTTGTTTAATAGTAAGTTTTTTTTTTTCTCAAACATGATTGTCTCGAATTATTCTTTCTTAAGTTATAATCAACTACACAACATTCTTCATTACAAGTTACCGAAAAAAGGGTCGAAAGTGAAAATTTTAGGTTTGAGTTGAACAGAGTAAAATTTTCAAAATTTTCTCAACAGTACAAAATTGTTGTTCATAGGTTCAAACTACTTTTAAAAACTTCAACATTTTGTCAGCTTGCCAAATAATAAAAAAAATGTTGTTCTTAACAGGCAATTTTACGATGAATTTGGCACCGAACTTAGTTAGGTGAGCATGAATAAAGAAAAAAATTGTCCGAAAAAAAAGTTTTACCTTATTTATTTCATTTTTATGGTCTACATCATTTGTAAGGCATCATCAAAGTAGTCAAATAATCTCTAAAAAAGTTTGGTTTATTATACATTTATACAAAAATCCTCAACAAAGGAGACCTTGGAATACTCGTATTTAAATCATTCAACAGCGTAATATTTGTTGTATTGTGTTTTAAAATTTCGAAACACTCCAAAATATTTAACCTAAAACCTTTTTCACATGTATGTAATATATTAAAAGTATTGTTATTGTTTAAAGAATGACCAGTGTCTATTAAGTGCTTTGCAAAATGTGATTTTTCTGGACAGTTATTTCTATACGCTGAAACATGTTCTTTGTATCTTGTCTGAGAACTACGACCCGTTTGACCTACATAAACAGCATTACAATCATCACAAGTTAATTTATAGACACCAGATTTTTTATGATTCTCTAATTTATCTTTCCCGTTACAAATTGAACGCAATGTATTGTTTGTTTTAAAAGCTACCCTCACCTTATTTTTAGATAATGTTTTTGAAATCTTTTCAGTAATTGTTCCCATATAAGTAAGACTACCTAAATATTTCTCAGACCTATCCGGTGGCAATGCATACAATAATGAACTTTTTATACTTGTCAGCTCTGGACAGATTACACAAAAAAAGCACACAGTATTAGGGTTGCCTATAACAACATCTTTAGGCAACTAATGGGACTAGATCGTTACTGCAGTGCCTCTGGTATGTATCTAGAAGCACGAGTAGATTCCTTTAATGCCATCCAAAGGAACAGAGTTGCTAAATTTATGTCCAGAGTTGCCAAGAGTAAAAACCTCTATTATAGCGAGTCTGGCAGACAGGCTTCTCTTAACGAATGTGTACAGACGATGGGTGCAAATTGCATCCTAACAAAATTTTACTTTGTATTTTATTTTATTTTCTTGTTGTATTTTTGTGTGTACTTACTGTGTAATGGATCTTTGTGTCTGAATAAATAAATGTTATTATTATATTATTATATATACCGATATCTCTCTATATATCCATAGATGAATAACGATGTTTCTAAAGAACAAGATGGATAGAATCAAACCAAAAGGGAATCGTAAGACAGTACCAACAAATTTCAGACACCTTGTCAATAAAAATGAAATATCTCTATTTTCAAATTATGTTTGTTACTTTTTACGATGTAGTTTTATGAACAATGAAGAATCCTAGTAGTTTTAACATATAATATTTATCTAGCCTTGTTACTTCTCTTTTTCGAAAATTTACATCGGACAATAATGTACTAGAAATTCCGCAAATATATTAGTAGTTTTTCTGCTAAGAACAAACGTTACAAAATTCAACTTTGACACATACTTACAACCCCCTTCAAAACTTCTAGGAACACAGTAATGCTTACCGATGGAGTCTAGTATATGTTTAGCTTGTAACTCCTGTGGCAGCACTCTGAAGTCCAAAAACCACGCCTCTCCCCACGCGAGCACAAATGACGACATTATTAGGAACACTTCGTACACGGGCTGATCTGCTTTTGGCCACTAAAATAAAAAAGAAACATTTTCACTTCTCATGCTCGTTTTAAACTTCGTGCATGCTTTAGCGGGAGTAAAACTGCATTTTCGGCCCTAGGGCAAAAAAGTAATTGTTTATAAAATATGTTCAAAGAGGTTCTGTTTATAATAGGTTTCATGCCGGAAGCTGAGAACTTGTTTCAAATTTCGAAGTTCAGTCCTTCATAATACCCGTAGATCAGGGTATTATGAGGAACCTAAGCTTATTTTTTTTCGAATTGTCATCAAGTAGATTGTAAAAAACACGATGACACTGGGCGAGTTTACAAGCTACAAGCTAACTCGCTGGCTTGTAACATGTAAAATAGCCGTGTGTCATCGACGCTTAAGACATGCCGATTTCCTTACGTTGTTTTTAATTATATTTATTAGTTATTTATCCATCCGTTTGTTATATTTATTTGTGTACTTACGTCAAATACAAAAACTTTTGCAATCATAAATGCACAGGTACCACCCGTTGATAGCTGAAACCAAAATGAATAAATAAGTATTTTATTTTACCAAAGAAACATCATCATTTCAATTTAATTTGTTTTATTCTATGTAACACTATTAATAGTGTAATCTAATGTGTGTCATGTGAAATATGGATCTTATAATTTTTAATTTACATAAATAAATACAAGATATAAAACTAAATGAAGGAGAGGGTTTTTGAAGTATGTCAAGTCTTTTTCCAGCTCATAAACTTTATCCATTACGAATTTTACCATTAATAAAAATAATTCATTCATAAATTAATAGTATTCTTACATTAAAATTCGTAAAGAATAAACAAATTAAGTAGGTCATTTAATATTAGGGTAACTTGAAATTAAAATAATCATTTAATGAATAAAAGCATCTATCACAGAGCCAATTATACAACTTGTGTTTAAATTCATTGTCTTTCATTATTATATTATTATAAGACATGGTAATGACCATACTTCAGGCAAATAAATCTCAATCTCAAATTAATCCGTCTATGCATCCATTAATTCATCTATCTGAGGACGTGGTGGCCGAGTGGATGAGGCCCTTGCCTTGCGATCTGATGGTCGCGGGAACTAATCCCGGTGGCAGTCATGCGTAATGGGTTTTCTCGGACGAAAAAATATATGTATGCATCCCACGTTCTCGCAACGGTGAAGGAAAACATCGTGAGGAAACCGGCATGTCGTAGAACCTAAAGTTCGAAAACATGTGTCGAGTGCACGAAAGGAGCCTCTTCAAGGCGCACTTAAAATCCTTTCACCACACTGGTTCGAAGAAACTAGTGACACGATAAAAAGAATTCATCTATCTATTCATCAATCCATCTACCACCCTATCCATCTAGCTATACATTAATCAATCTATCCATTTATTCATCCATTAATCCATCAATATATCCATTAATGTTTCTGAATAAATAGATATCTAATAATCTATCTATCTATTTATTAATCCGTCTATTTATACATCTTGACTCTTTTGTTCTTATAATTTCCATATATACGAAGCATGCAATTCCACGGTTATAAGCTACATACAAAATATGTAAAAATATACTCACAGATATAACACTCCAGTTATTAATATACAGTAGCGCATAGAATAATAATAGCACTGTAAATCTTATGATAGCTACCATTACTATATCAAATAAAGATATCTTAATATTATAATTTATAATTTCTCTTTGAAAAATCTGTTCTAGCGATTCTCCTTTCATCTGAAAAAAAAAACAGAAGAAAATAATAATAATGCGTCATACTCATAATACAAGTTCAAGATACTTTTTAAAGTTTTATAATAATACAAAATCCAGCATCTAAAATACTTTCATCAAATCAGATTTTTAACACTTAAGGGGAATCCTCAAGGACAATTTCCATACAAAATGTAAAAAAAAATAACTTAAAACTCTAACTTAAAAACACGTATAAAATCTAAATTAAAGTATGAAACCTTTCACTTTTTTTGTTAACGAAATCAAAAAACATGGACGAAACGAATAGTGTGAAGAAATTACTATAATACGGCGTACTTTTTGAGTATTTGTCCGAAACATTTTGTATGGAATTGGATTTGAGGATTAGCCTTAAATCTACGACTTTCCTACAACCAAGGATTTATTTTTTTAATGTTGAATAAAACCTCATTCATCACAATTCAACCCTCTACATTGAGAGGATTGATAAGTGTATGTAATTGTCATGTCATTCAGTCAGGGCAAGCCTTTTTATATCATTTCACCAAAGCATCAGGTTTCCCAAATGAGTTACAGTCTTTATCTCACCATGACACAAATGAGTTACAGTCTTTAACTCACCATCACACAAATGAGTAACAGTCTTTAACTCACCATCACACAAATAAATTACAGTCTTTAACTCACCATGCTACAAATGAGTTACAGACTTCAACTCACCATCACACAAATTAGTTACAGTCTTTAACTCACCATCACACAAATAAATTACAGTCTTTAACTCACCATACTACAAATGAGTTACAGACTTTAACTCACCATAACACAAATGAGCCAAAAACTTCAACTCACCATCACACAAATGAGCCAGAGTAGGCTTGTGAACAGCAGGTCGAATGTGACGAACAGACAGAAGAACCGCCTCACTGAGGACATCTTGCCATTGGGTCGGTGACCTGCCACTAAGTCTTCTGTCACCAGGTTTATTGACTGCGAGTGAGCTGGAACACAATTTAAGTTTAACTTTTAATGGCGGCTGCAAAGAAGGATATTTCAACCATCTTCAAAAAGTATGGAGGTTCTAAATTCAGAAATTTCTTTTTTTTTTAAGGCAATTAATACTTTTAGATTGGTCCTATAGAAATCCACATCAAATCGCTTCAGTAGTTTACTTTAAATCCAAATAACTGCAAAAATATATCTTTTTAGTAAAAGAAAATGTCAATTTTGCTTTCCTATATTTTTTTTTCTAACTTTTCAGTGGTGTTTACGGTCACTAGAACAGTCCCAATTGCTTACCGTCGAAACTTTGATATTATTAGGGTGTGGGTATGTATTATAATTCCCGAGAAGTCACAGTTTCATTGAATAACATAGACCAGTGTAGCACTGCAATTATGCCCCATTTTGATTATCAGTCTTGAAAGCCCAGTAAGTTTAATATTATCTTACAGTGCACTTCATGCCGAAACACAGTATGCTTACTTACTTAGAGTCCTATACGGTGGACAGTTCACACTGCTTAGTAGTGACTCGGCTGCCTCTCGGTAATGGGGGTTTGGGTTCGCCATGGTGCTGCCTCGAAACAATAACATAAGAAATATAAAGGACTATAAAGATGTATGGATGTATCTTGGTCAATCAAGTCAAAACTAGTAAATTATGATTATGATCAATTTGTAGGTCTACATTACTCATACCTTTACAAATTTGTACTGATTTGAGTACCTATGTATATTTTTTTAATGTGGATACAAAGACTTTGAAAGTAGATGGATAAAAATTTAAGACACTAGAAATTTTTAGTGAATGATCGTCAAGAAAAATAAGTGCATACTAAGAAAGGATTTTTGACAATTCCATCACTAAATTGTGGGCATCAGCTTTTATTATAAAACTAATTTGTAACTTTAGTAATGAGTTATTTGGTGTTGATAAGTTCTAAGTACACTCATTAAGTATCTTTTGTTTGTTGAAACACTTTTGTATGATTAATGATTAATGATTATATTTAAGATATATAAAGATTAATTCATAGTCATAACATTAGATTGTATGGTTCAAAGTCCTTTGTAGCTTTGTTATGGTCACGGGCACGCATGATCTCTTACTATCAGGAGAGTGACTAGTTTTTTTCTCACAACACCAATTATGTCAATAAAGTTGTAACTTTTTAAACAAATTAAATGATTTTCATTTAATTTGGTTAAAAATTTGAGTTATTTACTAGAAAATAGGTGTCTGTACATTATTTATGTATGTATGTTTGTGTGATAACTCTAAGGCTGAGACCAAACAAGCGTAAATTTTTAAATTCTGATCTGCGTAATTTCATTCACATAATTACTGATGCATTTGTTTTCATATAAAATACCTGTTTGGTTGAGTTAGTTTTTCTGCTGTGCAAAATGTACGCAACCGAAAATACGTGACTCACAGCTCAAATAATTACGCTTGTTTGGCCTCAGCCTAAAACTGGCATCCAAAAATTTATATAAGGGAAGGTTTTATAATAATTATAAGTAGCTTTTGGAAGTTTGATCTAGGTGACAGTTATTAAAATTTAGAAACACTTTGCAAACTGTTTAGTGCTTAGTTCATTAACATTTTAATAACATGTTTTCTCAAGAGATGAATGAAAAAAAATTGAGGTAAGTATTTTGTGAATATCTAATACCTCTTTCTAAGATTGTAAAAGGTATGTTTGTCACTACGAAGTGCAGAATCTAATTGTACAAAATTATTGCTTATTGAAGTGAAAAACACAGTAATATTGGCAGGTCATTAATGAGTAAATAATCAAAGCCTATGGTTCCATGGAAAAGCCAGCGATGCAACCACAAACAACACATTTTCAGCAGGAATTTCCTGATGACTTATGACCAAACATACAATCTCATTTATTCAACAAATATGTGTTTCGCAACATGCATTAATTTGTCATCAAATCATTATTATGCTTATGTGACCTCTAAAACAACTCTGGCCTCTCTAGTTCAATAATTTATATATAATCCAACCTGAATAATTTAAACGGGTTATTGAAAACCTGGGTGAGTTTAAAATCAAAGATATATTGACAATATTCACAAAGGATACTTACACAAACACAAACAAAGTTATACACAAACAAAATTCATAGTTTATCACTCGGACATTACGCACTGAATGGTCCAGTTAGCACTGTTATCAAATGCTTATTTCAGTGAGGCAATCAATTAGACTTTGTTATCAACACAACTCAATTTATTAACGAAAATTCGATTTTCTTCCAGTCTAGTCTACATTATAAAACAAAATTCTTCTGTATTTTATTTTAGTTTTGTTCACAGACTCGTATGTTTCCTAGAGAAACACAATACTGTAAGACAGAGACCACTATATGTCTTTATACAAGAGCTTAGGAGAGAGAGATAACGTTTGTATGCTAAATAGATTTGATTTTGAAGTTACACAATGACTTTGACATTGACAACAGTTCAGTGTGTCAATGAAAATTCATTACGTTACACTTAAAACAACGTAAAATATAGTAGTAAAATTTTCAAAATTTTGCGTAGAACGGATTTTTACTAGTCAAATTAAAACAAGAATCATAAAGAAATAAAACAACTTTTAAAATAAAACTTTTATTCAAACATTTCAACAACCGTATACATGCTTAGATATTATTACATCAATTTAAAATTTCAATTCAAACATCCTTTGGCTACAATAACTTAAGTTTTACACCTACAACAGTTTTTAATACTAGAATCGATCAGCATAGTACCTACTTGATGGTACTACAAACATCCACTATAAAAAAAATGAGTAGGTACCTATAGCTAGCATTAGATGTCCTAGACAAACAATTCTATAATTGGAAGCTAAGTTTAAAAAACGCGACATTCTAGACTTAGCATAAAGTAAAGTACCTGAGTAGGTACCTACCTATTCTCTTGGTGAATACTATGTAAGATAGTAGGTACCTATTCCATTAACAGTCCGTTACACGTAGACTGCAAAGTATGGTTAGATCTTTTAGTTACACCCCTCCGTTCCCGCGATCACTTTTTGTATGACGGCGATATTGAAGAGGCGTGCATTTTTAGACTCAAAGATCTCTAATTAGATAATATCCTACTAACACGCTTAACGTAGTATGCTGACGCTACACCGAGCCTCTAAATTATAAGTAGGTATCTACTTGTCGGAATGTTTCATACTTATTCATAATAGTCTCATTTAAACTCTACCCTATTATCCAGTGAGTTTCGACGGCGCCTATTGGTCCCGCCATGGCGGGAAGGTGGCTAAGCGACCAATAGACGCCGTCGCCGGGCACCTTCCCTGACGCGTCGCACCCCTCCCGCCAAACACGTCTAAAATTCGACTTCTGCGCATTCAAAGTCAGCGCTATTAAACCGTGAGGATACCTGTACCCCCATGGCAATAGCAAAGAAGCGATGGACGTTACGCAGTCCCTATCCTAATACCACCTGACAGTCCCAACTCTATTATCGGGGGGGTCTCTAGCACAGCAGTATGACGTCAGCACGCCTGCTGACGCCAGGCAGAGAGACAGAATGCTGAACCCACATACAGCGCCAGAAGTGATGTCGTTCAGTGGAGTGCCGGGTTTCGGTTGGATGACCAGTAGGGTCAAGAGGCCGAAAGCGCTTAGCAGGGAGAAAGATGATAACACGATGTAGCCTGAAATGATATAAGAATATTTTTAACAGATCAAATTCTTATTTATTTCTGACTGTGAAATTGTAATTAATGTGTTGCATATTATCGCAGCTCATTATACTCTAATTTCAATTATAACACATATTAAAATCAACTAAATCCTTTCACTATTTTTGACGTGATTTATATATAAAGAAGGAATCAGAAGCATCTTCGAGACGCACTTGAAATCCTTTCACCACACTGGTTCGAAAGAACTAGTGACACGATAAGAAGGAGAAAAAGAAGGAATGAAGGTAGATAATTGATTGATTCAGGCGTTACTCAAATGAATGAACCTAGTATAAGATTACTGGAAAGAGTAATGTGTATTGTATGTACCAGGACTACCAGGTGTATTTAGGTTTTTTTTGTAAGTGATCGAACCACCAGATAATGGTGAGGCTAATGTCCAGCAAACTGGCTTATAATTGTGATAAAATATACCTGAGATGTAATTCCTATTGGGCAGCAGTTCTCGTCTCCTCGCCCTTAGACCCAGCAGGCCGAGCAGGAAGCAGGTGAACCCAGCCATCACTCCGAAGTCGAGGTAATAACGACGACCCATCTGGAAAGAAAAGGATTTTGCTGTATAAAAAATTCAGTAGACTAACGAAAAAATCCAATGGTGTGATGTTGACGACTGCCATATTTTTCGATGCCATCTTTCTAAAAAAACATACATAAAATAAATATACCTGCTGTGGATTCTATCTGAACACCATTTTTCATTCATGCTTCGGATCGAAACCAAAAATTACCCATTATTAATCACAGCATACAAGTAGCGAGCCCTTTACACGGCGTCAGCATCAACAACAGTGACGATCAACGAAGCAGTACTCTTCTTGGAGTATTCTGAAGGTTATTGATACTTACAGCATACATCATGTAGAAGTTCAGTCCAGTAGCGATGCTTCCACACAGTGTCAGCATCAGGGCAGCGACGATCAACGAAGCGACAGCACTTTACTTGGTTATAGTTTTGGCGTATTCTGAAGGGTATTAATACTTACAGCATACATCATGTAGAAGCTCAGTCCAGTAGCGAGACCTCCACACAGCGTCAGCATCAGAGCAGCTATGATCAACGAAGCGGCAGCACTCTTCTTAATTATTGAGATGGATTTGTACGTGGTTTCGGAGTATTCTGAAGGCGGTGGCTGAGCGACCCTGGAGAGAAGAACCATGATTTAATAGGGAGAACGATTGGATTGTTATACCTATGATATTTTAGAGACGTGCCATTCCTTTAGTAGGTATAGTAACGAATTAGTAAAATTAGAAACCATTCAAAAGGTTAGGTCCTTACCACTTACCTCGGTACAATAACAGCAGTAGTTTTGTCTCTCTTAAAACTCCTATCAAAGTTCCTTCTACTCTCTCTACTACGATCTCTTTCAAAACTTCTCTCTCTTGGACTTGTGACAAACACATCTGTCCTCTCCATCTCTGGCAATCCGTAATTTAACTTCTGCTGAGCCTTGGGCGAGATCGGCGAAGTTGCCAGACTTCTGTTCATAGATAAATTAGCACAAGACTTTGAAGGAGTCACTCCATGAGGAGTGCTTGATACCATCTTCTGTGGAGTCACGAATCGAGGACTTTCTTTATTCGGCGTCATTCGAACTGATGGCTGGCTTGCATAGCTTTTCAACTTCCTAGGAGTTGATAGCAATTCGTGTAATTTTTGCGTTGCTATCAAATTCTTTTGTGACATCATTGCGGACGAGAATGTAACATTACTGCGTGCCTCGATCGGTTCATCGTCGTCCAAAGGCACGATTGCGTATCTATGAGTTTTCCCATTTACAGTTTTGACGATTTCCGTCGGTACTTCCTTCAGTTCATTTTCGTCTGGAGCGTCCACGTTATACTCTTCAATTTCACTCGCGTGTGCTTCTACTATTCTTTTCTTAGTCGGTGAGTAGTCAGCAAAATCCATGTCTTGAATTATTTCGTATCTGTGCCGTCTGTCTTCCAACCCATCGTCGCTGTCAGCATTTCTTTCGTATCTTTTCTTTTGCTGACGGAATTGCGCCATCTCTAAATCCTCGCTTCGAGTCCGACATCGCACCTGCCTTGTTTGTTTGTAAACCATAGAAGATTGTCTTTGGAATTGTCGTTGGAATTTTGGTGGTTTAGGCGGCAATTCTGGAGGTTCATCTCGCATTCGGGTTGCTGGAGACATCCTCAAAGGGTTGTCGGAGATATCTGTGCGTAGGATTCTGTTGCATTCTGTGTTTCTTGGAGAATTAGCGCCCAAAGGGGACATGCGACGTTCAGAGATCAACCGGTCTGGTGATATGAGTTTTCCTTTATATCCCTCGCTTTGACCGCAAAAAGCTGGATTGGAGTAATATTTGTAGACGATTTTTGGAGAGTCCATTTTGGATGCGTTGACTCCCCTTCTTTGATGATTGTCTGAGTGCATCAAAGCATGCTTCCTTACTCCTTAGGTGGAACGGTTATGGTCAGTGCATTTCTTAGAATGTACCATCTGGCTATCACAATCATCTAGGTATGGGGTCAAAAGTTCACAATAGGTTGTTTAATTGGTTTATGATAAAAAAGTTACTCTACTATGGATAAATTGTCACTTTATTGGATCCAATAGCAAATATTGTTTTCACCATTCACTTTCAAAAATTGCTGACAACAAATTTAATTTAATTTAAAGCTAACACTGATTTTTTCACTTTTAAAATTTTGTTTTCTCATTATTTAATAATATCTATTACAGGTCACCGTGTTACGTGTTTATCGTTCAACGGTCAAATTCCAACTGCCAAATGATTCCATTTTCGAAAAAAAATCGGAAACGGCGGCGTTTGCGCACCCCATGGCACGCGCCATGCAATTACTATTCCCTCTTTTTCTAAATTGATTCTTAACCCCTTGAAATAAGCTTCAAAGTTCTTTGAAAACTTTTAAACAGCGGGATCAAACCTACCAGTTATAAACAGTTGTAAGTGCGTTAAATATTTTTAAAGAATTTTGATGTATGTAATATGAAAAATAAAGTTCTAAATTTATTGCAGTTAGATTTAGAGTTTATTAATTGAATGAGTTTTTGAAATCCCCCTTGAAAGGGATGCAAGTTCCGTTGGGTCAAATAAAGGTGTTTAATAAATGTTAAAATAATATATGGTAGTACCAAAGTATGTAATTCACTTAAATTTGTTTAAAAACTACACTACCTACCTAGGTAGGTATCAGGGGCGTAGCTACCGCCGTATCAGCCGTATCAATTATACGGGGCCCCAGGCCACGGGGGTCCCCGACGTGCGCAAGCAAAAATTAATAAAAACTTTTTAATTATTTTTTTTATTTCAGTCAGTTTCTATTTCTCATCTCTCTCTCTCGTCATTATTGTCCATAGAGGCAGAAACTTTAGAAAAACTAAAGTCATCATCAGCTATAAATGATTTAATAAATCAGTTTGCCGAAAAGTGTAGGTATATTTAAAGGAAATCCTCAAATCTGAATTCCATACAAAATGATTCGGACAAATACTCAAAAAGTACGCCGTATTATAGTAATTTCTTCACACCATTCGTTTAGTCCATGTTTTTTGATTTCGTTAACAAAAAAAGTGAAAGGTTTCATACTTTAATTTAGACTTTATACGTGTTTTTAAGTTAGTAGGGTTAATTTTAAAACACGTATAAAATGCATGTAAAAAAATTTGGAAAAAGTGACATAATTATGATGAATAAATATTTCTTATAAATTTATGTAAATATTTATTTTTCTTTTGTGAGAAATCTTTACCACTCAATCATACCATAAGGCCCCCAAACAATTTTTTTATACGGGGCCCCTCCAAGGCACGCTACGCCACTGGTAGGTATCTATTTATTATCTATGTATTTAATATACCTACCTACTTATATACAATACATCAAGGTGTAAAATACCCCCAATTTTTTGTTTTTGCCTTATCCGTGACTCCGTTTACGTGTGCCAACTGCCAAGGCGATTTTCTTGATTGTTTTCATTTACAAAAATGAATTAATTTTTAATTTATTATCTGAACATATTTAAAAAAAAAACTTTGTGAGTTGTATAACAAACGTTGTTCACTACAAACGTGGGGAATACGTTTTACCCTTTACTTTTTAATTTTTACTTTTTTTTTACCCTTCGGCCTTATGGGGACATAAATATACAGATAGTATACAGGGCCTATACTTACAGACACTCGAAAAGCATTACCCTCTTTCTTGTTGTCGGGTACGAAGTCCCAGCCACCGTGTAGTGACGTAACCAGGGGTGGCACGTGCAGAGTAACGGTCGCTCGCAGCTGCCTACCAGCTGCGAGCAGGGGTGCCACACCCTTGGCTTCACCTAATATAAGAACAACAAGCTTAAAGTTTATAACAAAATAACACTATATTTTACTTCCTTTTGTAAACGCAAGGTTTTACAAAAACACAGACAATCGACTACAATTGGACTATTTCAGTGACAGTTAACACCACTGAAAAGTCACAGGGAAGCTAAATACGCAATTTCGTTTACTTCGACGACATAATACTTTCAGTTATTTTGATATACAAACTAAACTACTGAACTGATTTTCATGAAATTTCTATGGGATTTTTTTATCTGAAAATATATTCTCATAAAAAAAACATTTTTCAATTCGGTTGGGTTTTTTAATCTTTGTTAACATAAAAAAAACACAACCAAATTGAGAACCTCCTCATTTTTGAAGTTGGTTGAAAAGGAAGCTAACCCACTTTATTTAATTTGGAGACGAGATAAATTAAAATTCCAATTTTAGTTCAATTCAAACTGTTGCCAATCCCTGTAAGTTTGAAAGCCCGTATAGTGTATTGACTCGGGCGCGCGTCGCGAATACATTTTCAATATCATCTGACCTAGACCTTAGATCTATCTATGTATTAGTTACCCGACTGTAAAGAATGAGTGATGTTCTTCTACTGTTATTTTATTGAAAAGATGATTGTTTATTTCATTTGCTTACATGTAAGATCGTCTTATTAGCTTAGGTTCTAATATGGTAGCTAGCGGTGTACATGACCCTGTCAGGCGTTGTCCTAATAGAACGCGATCACGCGATCGTCGCGCGAGCAAGCGATGCGACCGTCGCGCGAATCCGCGATCAAACGTACTAACGTCAAATAGGCGTCCCGATTTGCAATCGCGCGATCGCGCGACGCGACGCGATGCCAATTGGGACGCCTATTTGACGTTAGTACGTTTGATCGCGTGATCGCGCGATCGACGTTCGCGCGAACTTGCGATGGTCGCGTCATCGCGTTCTATTACGACACTGCCTCAGGGCACTGCAAACATTCTGTCCTTAAATATTTTAGATTACACACAAATTCTAAATGTCATTATAAATAAATATTGTTCATGATATTACGAATTATTGCTAGAGGTCAATTTTATCAAGTAGAAATTCGTAATTAGGTCCAATGACACCTAATTTGTTAAAATCCGTTCAGCTGTTTAGCCGGATTCGTCTAGATCACAAGAATGACATAGGCTACTTTTAATGTCAAAAAATTACAAAATGGCGGCTGTAATCTAAAAAAATGTGTGAATAAGTGGCAAAAAACCATCAAAACGTAATGGATTCCTGTAAATGATCTTTAGATTTGTTTTGGTCATGGGTTGGGAATGTCATCGAATAAAATAAAAGTGTCCAATATTCCAATATTATTTTGCCGAAAAGCCGTAATGTGTAAGCATTACAGTGTTTCGGTTCGAAGGTAAGTAGATAGGCAAGCGTGATCTCTTTCTTTCAAGAGATTGCCTAGCCTAGCTCGTCTCGAAACTTTTTAAAATATAAAAAAGTGAGTTAGGTATACGAAAATAATATGACATCATACAACAAAGCATTGCAAACATAAAAACAACATAACGAAAATGTTTTATGGTTATATCAGTTATCATTATCATTATTATGATTCATATCTGATAATATTGTATAAAATGATAATATACTGATAAATTATCAATTATGTTCTGTGATTTCATTGTGTGAACAAGTTTCGAAAATACTGCATTATTTTGGTAAGACACAAAAATACGTATTCCGTAATCTAGAGAAAAAATATATAGTAGAAGGCTTCCCTGCAGAATTTCATCTAGAGGAGTATGAATTATCACAGTGTTAGGTATACTGCCGCTAAGCAGTTGAGCATTACTGTGTTCCATTTTAAAACCTATATTATCAAGGTTTTACAAAAACATAATTGATTGATTCAGGCGTTACTTTGCGGAAATCCATAAATATCAACAAATTATATAAATATATTTAGCAATAAATCCGCTTAATTTCTAAACAAAGGTTTTAATTAACTTAACTTTAGTTCAACTAAACCAAAGAGTCAACGAACAGAAAACCAAAGTTTAAAGATACGACACGTGTTTCGCCTCTACACGAGGCATCATCAGGAGGTGTGGACTCGCCGAAGTTCGAAACGAGAGTGAATAAACAACGTTGCCCGGCCCGTATTTAGACTCATCGGGTATAAAGCGGAAAAGAAATTAAGCGGATTTATTACTAAATATATTTATATAATTTGTTGATATTTACAAAAACATACAACCGACTTCAATGAGACTGTTTTAGTGACCGTAGGCACCACTGAATAGTCACAGGGAAGCAAAATACGCAGATTGGTTTACTTCAACGACTTTTTCTTTCAGTTATTTTGATTTGAAAACCAAAGTACTAACCGATTATTATGAACCGATTTCTATGGGACCGATTCAACCGAATTGATAACCTCCTCTTATTGTGAAGTCGGTTGAAAATTTAATAATCCCAGGTTTGCTGCATGCGATTTGATCCTGACCTGAACCATCTCGCTATAGCATACCCTCGAAATTTCAAGTAGTTTGGCATGAACGTTGTCTCTCAGCCTAAGTAAGGAATGAGCTTTTTACATAAGTAGTCTTATCTCACCATCTCGTTTCCCAAAATATCTGAGCCCTTTTTGTATGATTGTTTGACTGCTTGTCTTAGTTTATAATGGAGAATAGTAGATTATGCACTAAGGGGATAAAGCAGTGTCTTATGTCGCGGGTGGCATATTGAACCCTGAGCTAACGAGGGACTCAGTTAACTCCTGAGCGAAGCGAGGGAGTTATGTAGAGTCCTGAGTGACGCGAGGGGTTCAAGTTACCCAAGACGAAGACAGGCTTTATCCCAGAGGAGCATACTCTACTTTTCACACCTTCTGCGAGGCAATAAAAAGCCAGGGCGGCAGCAGCGAATATGCACCGTCTTTTGTTTCACTATCTTTGAAGTCGCGCCTTTTTTCTTTTTTTTATGAGTGGCCAGTTTGATTTTCGAACTAACCTTTTTACAATGGCATATGGGCGTTCTTTTACTTAGAGTTTTCCACGAGTTTCCACACGAATTTGACGTTCCAAATTCAAATCACATTACAACCCTTGGGAGTTTCATACAACATTACCTCCCAAGAGAGGTAATGCTTTGCTTTACCTTGATGATAGCATGATATGTAATTGGACATTGTCGAGCAGGTGGTGTGAAAATACTTTTAACATCGCTGTACACACAAATCCCGAAAAAAATCATAAAATTATTTTTTGCTATCCAGTTTTGTTTACTTATATTGTGCCAAAGAAAATTGATCTAAGTAAAGTTTTAGGCAGTTAATAAAAAAATCCTATTAAAGTATTCGATTTTTCGACTTTGGTGCAAGTGGCAATTAGTATAGTCTTCTTATCGTGTCACTAGTTCTTTCAAACCCGTGTGGTGAAAGGATTTCAAGGCTCTCGAGGCTCCTTTCGTGCACTTGACACGAGCACTCGTGCACATGTCGGTTTTCTCACAATATTTTCCTTCACCGTTAAGCACGGGTTTTAATGCACACATAGATTTTAGAACAAAAAAATCCATTTGTGTAAGACCGGGTTCGAACCCACGATCTCAGGATCGAATGTCGAGGCACCTCCCAATTCAAAAATTTACAAATTCAAATTCATGTTAATATTAAAAATAAAATAAAAATACAAGAAACAATAGAAAAATAAAAATAAACCTACAACTGAATACATAAATATACCTTTGACGACACCGTGGCTTAGTTGGTAGTGACCCTGCCTACGAAGCTTGGTGTTCCGGGTTCGATCCCCGGCCGGGCAAATATTTGTGACGAACACTAATGTTTGTTCTCGGGTCTTGGATGTTGTGATGTGTTGTATGTGTCCACGCCACCTGCGACACAGGGAATCCTAGTGCAGGGGTGTGAGTGTGTGAATGTTTAATGTACCCATATGTACCTTTAATACACTACGTTTTAATACCTACTTAGTGAAGAGTCCTATACATGAGTAGGTATGTATGTACTCGTAATATTTTTAAATAAATTTTGAAGTATCGTCGGCACATTACAGTAGTCTATAAACTTGTAACTGTACACTTGACTTATCTATAATAATCTAACCTAACGGCTAACCGCTTTGTTTAGTAATAATATTCTTTTCAAGTAGTGACTAAACGAGATAGGTGCTTTCCTGATGGTAAGAGATCATGCTAGCCCAAGACCGGAAAAGTCTACAAAAGATTATAACAACAAATAAGCCGGTGCAAAATATTTTATTCACATTACAGGAGTTAGAGGCTCCCTTATTATATTAGAGTTAAGGGTAATACTCATATCCGAATTCCATACAAAATGTTTCGGACAAATACTCAAAAAGTACGCCGTATTATAGTAATTTTTTTTTTTATTTATTCAAAAGAGACCAACAGCAATTTACATAAAAACAGGTTAATCTAATGTAATATAGTAATTCAGCCAATTATAGGTCTTTCTAAGTAGTTTTAAAAGTAATTCCTACAAAATAAAGAAGTAAGATTAAATCTACATATTGTGATCTACAGTGCATAACACCGTTCAATGACATTTCTACACACTATTCGTTTCCTCTATGTTTTTTGATTTCGTCAACAAAAAAAGTGAAAGGTTTCATACTTTAATTTAGATTTTATACGTGTTTTTAAGTTAGTAGGGTTAATTTTAGAGTATTTGTCCGAAACATTTTTGTATGGAATTCGGATTTGAGGATGCCCCTTAAGTATAAAAATACCTGTGTTATAGTGAACCTCGCTCTTCCGTTACAAGTTTAACAGGTACTTATTATCATGTACAGGATTAGGTAACTTATCATAAATATCTTATAATAAAAATAATTGGAAAATTATGATGATCTATTTAAAAAGCCCAAAAAAAAAAAGATATTAGCAGCGAAGGGAAAAAACTTATTTGCGTTCACTGGATATTAGTCATTAACTCCCGGTCGAAGCTGCGAGCTAAAGCTAATACATTTTTTTACTAAAGGATTTATTGAGACGAAATAATGTAAGTACAGTTACATAATTAATATAATATAAATTAACATTAACGATGAAAAAACGTCGAATGGATTAGGGTAAAACTGGGTTAGATGCCCCAAAAGGATAATGTTAGGTTGTTTGGAAAAGCTATTCTATTGGGGCATCTAACCCTGTTTTACCCTATAGGAAATAAATTTAAATATTGTACATTGTTTAAGATTCGGAGATGCGTCTTATACCCTGCGTGAAGTCCTATGATGAAGACCAAGGCAACTCTAAACAAATTGACCGGGAGATCAAGCAATGGATCAAATCATACAACGAGGTTAGAACGCCTTCAGTCATCAATTATACACCACAAGTTTTTAATTACGTAAAAAAAAAATGAGCAATGCAGAAGGGACGTTATAGAGTTAGTACGGTTGGTTACTGCAACATGTGCGAGTGACAGCAGCGCGAGTGCGGCGCCCGAGCCGAGCTGCAGCGAGCTGGCTCCAACTATGTTCCCGAGTTTGATAAAAGATGTATCTATTTGATAAATGATGCGTACCCATCGATCGACTTAAGGCCATAGAAAAACAACTACGGTAACAAATTTTTATCATAATTATTTTGAAATAAAAACGTCGATTTTTATTGGATTTTGACACTTTTGCCAAAACTGTGTCGCCCCCTGGCTCGGTAACGGCAACTGATTCTGCGTTTTTTTTTGTAATAAAAAAAATTGTGACGTATAATCTAATAAATATCATCCTTGTATAAGTTTTTCTATTTATGTCCATGTACTTATAAATAAATCATAGTTAATCTATCGATCATAAACGTATGAAACCGTTAGATACGATTAAACCCCTGTGATAAATAGGTGCGATAAATTTAAAGTGGGGAATTAAGTTTCTCAGCCTACCTACCTAAATAGATAGTTTTTGATTTTGTTAACTTTAGGTTATGTATTTATCAATAGAAAAATATGAAAGATTGTACATATGCCTCTTTTTTATATATTTTTTATGGTGTTTAATTTCAGGCAATCAAATTACTTCTATTGGGCACTGGCGAGAGTGGGAAGACGACAATTATCAAACAAATGAAGATTCTTCACGTGCAGGGCTTCTCAGCGAGGTAATTTTATTATTCGAACCCATTTCGAACCTTAGGATTTCACGTAGGACGAATAGTCGAAATAAGGATTGGTTTAACATTACATCGATATTGAATCGGACGAGCGTATTAGTAAGTATAGGTATGTAGATAATTCAGTAATGCGTACCTTGGTTGTCTCGTCCTTTCAAAAATCCATGATACAGTTGGGTATATGTAGGTATGTACTACATACTTATACTTCAAGTACAGGCGTGGTACAGGGTAGTCAAGCTGAAACGACTACTAGCGCCATCTGTTGATGAGTTACTACATTAATAGCAGTACAGGCCACGCACCTAGTCTATACTTTAACTCGCTTTACTCACTATACGGTACAGGATCAAAGGGTTCAGGACAATAGCTGCTTAGCACAGTTGACTTAGAGCATGACCCGGAAAGTCCAGACGCAGATTATAACTCTGCAGTACCTAACAAAAGCCTATTTTTTAGCGAAAGACAAGAAAAGATAAAACACATTCATCATAACGTCCATGAGTCGATATACGACATAGTTTTCAATATGCCAGCACTCGACATAGCTCTACAGCATCCGAAGAACGAGCCATCTCGGCAGTATGTACTCAAGTTTGGACCGGAAGGACCTGCGGAGTATACTGAGGTCAGTAGACCTACGAAACTTAAACTAAACTAAACTGAAACTAAGTTTAGTTAAGTACTTACTATTGATGATGGTGACAGTGCACGAAACGAGCCTCTTTGAGGGGCACTTGACATCCTTTTACCGCCCTGGTTCGAAAGAACTAGTGACACGATAAACAAAAATCTGTAGGTTGATTAAAATATTACACTGAATAAATATTTAATTGGAGTTAAAATATTTCACCTGGTAAATATTGGAGTGCGGATGTTTTTAAGTTGAACAAATATTTGTTTCAAGGTTTTATTTTCAGGAATACTTCGATCACGTTAGATCTCTTTGGCGTGATGGTGGTGTAAGACAGTCCTTCAAAAGATCAAACGAATACCAACTCATCGACAGCGCTGAATAGTAAGTAACTTTTGCCAATCCTTTTGTTTGCACGTACGTACATTATTCTAGGAAAAATAAAAAAATATAATTTGCGCCTTCTGTTGACAAGTAGCGAAAAGTCTTAGTCACTTTAAAAAATGACTAAATTCAAACTTTTTAGCGACATTAACAGCGCCATTTATCGGTCAGTAGTTAAAGAAACAGTAGAAGTTTTCAAAAGTGTCGTATAGACGGCGCTGTTTTGTCGCAGTAAAGTTGAAATTTAGGCTTTTCCCAAAACATCTCGTGGCTGTTCCTACTAGCCAATAGATGGCGCTATTATAAATTATTTTGATTTCAGCTTTCTAGATAGAATAGATCTAATCGTGAAGCCGGATTATAGTCCATCTGATGCAGACATACTGAGGTGTCGACAGAAAACCACTGGAATACAAAAGATTGAGTTCAAAGTAAAGGTAAATTTAGTCTACGATACAGTGTAGGTACGTAAAGGTATCCTAGATCTATATCTGTGGTACCAACATATCTACCTAGCTAGACAATTAATTTTATTTTACTGTTACTGTAAGTGAAAATGAAGTTCATGAAACTATTTTTTAGGTTCCAAAATCAATGCACGGTGGATTTCAAGACTTCTGGATGTTTGATGTTGGCGGCCAAAGGGGAGAGAGAAAGAAATGGATACAAGCAAGTTACAAATATCTTATTAAGTACCCGGCTAGGCAGCCCCCTAAGGGACCCCTAAGGGACCCTAAGGGACCCTAAGGGACTAAGCACCAAAGAACTTCTAAACTGATCCTATAGATGATCTTTCCTAAGCTCATAAGCAACTACCTAGTTGCGGAAACTGAAAACCCGCAATAAGTTGAGACGATTTTTTGCTTGTAGGTACTGAAGCGGGAATCGAACCCGCGACACCGGGCGTGGCAGTCACACACTTGCCACTCGACCATCCGTGTTGTCTAACCGATCGATATAAGCTATCACTTCGCCTCCAACGGATTTCGTGCACCACCTTTTGCTCCATGGGCTTAGCCCGTAATTGCTTACATTTTTTTACTGTATCCCAGGTTTTTGAGGGTATCCATGCCATCTGGTTCCTGGTGGCGTGCAGCGACTTCGACCAGACATTGCGAGAAGATAACTCGCAAAACAGACTGAAGGAGGCGCTAGTATTGTTTGAAGACGTCTGGCAAAGCAGGTTGATTGTTTTTTTTTTATTAGCTTACTTAAGGATCGTCTTATTAGCTTAGGTTCTAATATGGTAGGTAGCTAGCGGTTTGCATGACCCTGTCATGGCACTGTAAACATTCTGGCCAAGTACCTTCTTACTTTATCAGCCAACTTCAAAAAAGGAGTTCTCAATTCGGTTGATTTTTTTTCTCTTTTGTTTGTTACCTCAGAAGTTTGTTGTTTATAAACCGATTATATGAAATTCTTTTGTTGTTTGAGAGGATATACTTTTAGATTGGTCCCGTACAAATTTCATCAAAATCGGTTCAGTAGTTTAGTTTTTATATCAAAATAACTGAAAAAAAAATATCGTCGAACTAAACGAAATTGCGTATTTGCTTCCCTGTGACTTCTAAGTGATGCTAACGGTTACTAGAACCGCCCAATTGAAGTCTGTTGTTGTAAATTTTTGTTAAACCTTGATTATTAAATAAATAAATAAATGTTTATTGGTTTCACAAGATATGGATCGGGTACATTATAATGAATATTTATACCATGGCAGTCTTATCTTAGATTTTAGTTGTACCTACTGGAGCTCTGTACCATACGAGCCTGTATTGTAGGGTTACAGTGACTCGGTTCGGACTCAACATTAAGGGGAATCCTCAAATCCAAATTCCATACAAAATGATTCGGACAAATACTCAAAAAGTACGCCGTATTATAGTAATTTCTTCACACTATTCATTTCGTCCATGTTTTTTAATATCGTCAACAAAAAAAGTGAAAGGTTTCATACTTTAATTTAGATTTAATACGTGTTTTAAAATTAACCCTACTAACTTAAAAACACGTATAAAATCTAAATTAAAGTATGAAACCCTTTATTTTTTTTTGTTGACGAAATCAAAAAACATGGACGAAATGAATAGTGTGAAGAAATTACTATAATACGGCGTACTTTTTGAGTATTTGTCCGAAACATTTTGTATGGAATTCGGATTTGAGGATTATCCTTAATATAAGGACTTGATCTCCTACATTCAATCCATACTTTTATAAAAAAAATACTTACCTTATCTACCTATGTCTATTGCCTACTATTAGAAACTACATTATGTAATAAGTTCAAATTTCAATTACCTACATCGCAGGTTCCTGATAGAGGCTGGTCTGATCGTGTTCCTGAACAAGCAGGACCTTCTAGCCAGCAAGCTTGCGGCCGGCCGCAGCCTGGCGCGCCACTTCCCTGAGTATGGCCAGTTCCGCGCAGAGCCTGACGAATACACACGAGCCAGACTCTTCATCAGGAAACTCTTCGCTGTAAGTACCTACCGCTGATACTTCACATATTTGTTCTAAGAACTCTGCAGAGATGTATCTCTCATTCATAAATTACAGGATCCCCCGTGAACAATAGACGGTCTACAGTAGCGAAAATCTAAATAAAAAAAAATAGTTATATATTGATACCTACCGTCAATTTCAAAATCTCTGAACCAATGTTCTGTTATGCAAAGCACGTAACATTTTAATATTGGTTTACTTGTACTGTATCAATAAAACTGTACCTATGGCACAAAAACCGGAAATACCATTCGATAGCACAGTTATCCAGGAATTCTCTAGCAAAAAAAAAATCCTAGATTTGTAGTCTTAGCAGCTAAAACAATGGACAAAGGTAAAAAAAAATGGAAGTTTTGAAAACGTCGAGTAACTCGAAATCCGTGGGATTTTTACTGGGTACATATTTTCATTTTCTGAACAGTTGAAGTCCCCCACCCGCACCTGAAGGATTATCCACTCATTACGACACACCCTGTACAAGAACGTAATTTTTTGTTGTGAGTTAAGTAAGCTGTTCATATTTCAATAATTTAAGGTCATAAATAGTACCTAGTTTATTTAAACATCTTTTCAATCGACTTCAAAATGTAATGTATTTTTCTTCCCTGTGGCTTTTCAGTGGGTTTAGTGGCCTAACGTCAATAGGACAGTCCAATTGAAGTTGGTTGTTGTATGTTTTTGTGAAACCTTGACTATTATTTCCAGGATATAACAAAGAAGAAACGTGAACGCAAGAACCTGTCAGCATCAGCAGAACGCTTCGTGGTGCTGGAGGCGAGCCGGCCGCGCGAGTGCTACTTCCACTGCACCACGGCCACGGACACGGACAACGTGCGCACCGTGTTCCGCGACGTGCACCAGATGATACTGACGCACATGCTCAACAATATAGGAGTCTACTGATATTATAAAAAGCTGAAAATAAAGATGATTTAGTTTTTTATTAACATTCTTGCAACTCAAATTTCGAGCACTTCCCGATCAGCTATCCATCTGAAACTTTCAGGGTAGCTCACAATTCCATGACAATGCATTCCTAAACCCTAAAAACTGCTATAGGTACTCGTATTTCGTATATTAAGCGAGGCAGAGAAAAAGCCTAAAACGTGGTTTTTGTATATGAATGAAAAAAAAATTCTTGTTTTGCTTTTAATTTATCGCAGCATCCAATTAACTATAGTCTATACCACATAGGTACATCCGACTCTCACTAATTTCATGGAGAATTAGTTTGTGAGGATGGATTAAATAAAAAGATCGTTAGATCTTATTGATCTATTTGATGATAATGATGACGACACCGTGGCTTAGTTGGTAGTGACCCTGCCTACAAAGCTTGGTGTTTCGGGTTCGATCCCCGGCCGGGGCAAATATTTGACGAACACAAATGTTTGTTCTCGGGTCTTGGGTGTTGTGATGTGTTGTATGTGTGCATGCCACCTGCGACACAGGGAATCCTTGTGCAGGGGTGTGAGTGTGTGAATGTTTATTATTCACGCTTAGGTAAACACGTAAAATTCATCAACATCATCAACCAACCAAAGGCGAGCCGCGCCACTGAGCCCGATCTTCGGCTCTTCTTATGCACCTTCTGCCAGCTTTAGCGTGCAAATCATCGCTCCATCTGGCCAAAAATAAAAATAATAAATACCTACCTAATAATAAGTATTTTGGACATAGAATTATGTATGTGTAAGTAAGTATAGTTTCATCATCATCAGCCTATCGCAGTCCACTGCTGGACATAGGCCTCTCCCAATGAGCGCCATCGCGCCCTGTCTTCGGCTTGCCGCATCCATCTTCTGCCCGCAACCTTTCGCAGATCGTCACCCCACCTGGCCGGAGGGCGTCCTACACTACGTTTGCCGATTCGCGGTCTCCACTCAAGAACTCGTTTACCCCAGCGGTTATCGGTTCTTCGGCAGATATGACCAGCCCACTGCCACTTCAGCTTGCTAATTCTCTGAGCTATGTCGGTAACCTTGGTCCTCTGTCGGATAACCTCATTACGGATCATATCCTTCAGAGAGACGCCGAGCATAGCCCGTTCCATAGCTCGCTGAGCGACTTTAAACTGGTGGACTAGCCGTACCGTGAGTGTCCACGTCTCAGCTCCGTATGTCATGACGGGTAGGACGCACTGGTTAAAAACTTTCGTTTTTAAACTTTGCGGTATGGGTGACGAAAAGACCCGACGCAGTTTTCCAAATGCTGCCCAGCCCAGCTGAATCCTCCTCTTGGCCTCCTTTTCAAAATTGTTTCTACCTAACTGCAGTTAGTAGTAGTAACTGAAGTATAGTTTATGACTTTTCAAAAAGGTCATGATATGATATTCCGGCTATGATGCTAAAGACGAAATATGACCTCAAAAACTAGTCTCCTGTCAAAAAAATTAAGTTCAGTGTTCAGTTTTACCTAATGTGGGTAGGTAGTAACAAAAGATATAAAATCAAATATATTTTACTCATTCAAACACGCACTAACCGCCAGCTTCCCAAACTCATAAAACAAAGACCAACAATCTCAACACTGGACAACACATTTTATCACACAGCATAAAACATCAGAGCCTGACATAGTGATGAGTTCTAAAAACGTGAAGAAAAATAAGTCCCGTTCGACGCGGGCAGGTCTTACGTTCCCCGTCGGAAGAATACACAAGATCCTAAGAAAGGGGAATTATGCTCCAAGAGTTGGTACTGGTGCAGCTATCTACCTCGCTGCAGCACTGGAATACCTTGCAGCAGAAATTTTGGACCTAGCATGCAATGCGGCAAGGCAAAATGACAAAATGAGAATAATTCCTCGGCATATTCTCCTGGCTATCAGGAATGACGATGAATTGGATCGTCTGCTGTCTGGAGTCACGATATCGAGAGGTGGAGTCCTGCCTCTTATACCACCGCAGCTCCTTCCGAAGAAAACTATGAAGAGTCAGGAGTAAAAGAGAACTTTGGTGTTGGGTTATTTATTAAGGTGTTGGTTCATTAGTAATGTTTTAACTTTTTTTAGTTGATTTGGTAAAAAGTTTATAGTTGTTGACCAAAGTCCCTTTCGGGGCTGCAGCTTGTTGTTTCTATGGCGGACGATCAATGGAATTCGGGAACGTTTACTATTAAACTTAGATGCTTTCTGAGTTATGTAGGTACCTATTACCCGCATAGTATCGAGTTAAATAAGGCATAACAAAGTGAAACAATAATTCTCATTCATTCTGAATTCTTATTGGTTTATTTCAATGTAACCTATTCATGAATTGAATAGGTACATATATCAATAAAAGTAGGTACCTACTAGTAAGATGTTAATTGATTCCGTGATGTACATACCTACCATCAAAGTTAATACTTTTTTAATTAGTACAAAAATCACACAGTTGACCTACATAAAATAGGATAACTCAATATGCTGCATCATGAGCGCTGGTTTTCTCTGGAACTGGGTTTGAGTGTGTAGTCCTTGTCTGTGGTGTGCACAGATAAACCAGAGACACTAAGCCAGAGACTAAACATCCAAACCCGGTGAAAGTTTGATTTAACATTGATATACACACTGAAACATTAAATAATGCAGCCCTGAAAAGGGCTTTGTCATAAAATCACAATATCTTCATTTAGTTTCTTCTCATCACTCATACATCTTCATTAGATAAACTTAAATTACATTTCAGGCTCGTTCACCCCTTACTCTTCTAGCCAGCTGTATATCTTTAGGCATGATGGTTACCCTCTTTGCGTGAATAGCACAAAGATTCGTATCCTCAAAAAGTCCTACTAAATACGCCTCGCATGCTTCCTGCAACGCCATGACAGCAGAACTCTGGAACCTCAAATCCGTCTTAAAATCTTGGGCGATTTCTCTCACTAACCTCTGAAATGGTAGTTTACGAATGAGTAGTTCTGTGCTTTTCTGGTAGCGACGTATTTCTCGTAATGCCACGGTTCCTGGGCGGTACCTGTGTGGTTTTTTTACACCACCGGTGGCAGGTGCACTCTTTCTAGCCGCTTTAGTGGCTAGCTGTTTTCTTGGAGCTTTCCCACCGGTAGATTTGCGAGCGGTTTGCTTCGTACGCGCCATTTTGATTCGCTTTGTTCGAAGTATGAAAGGATTGTGATGTCGTAGCAGCAAGCAGGTTTTATTTATACGTTTGTGTCGAAGTTTTAATTTAAACAATTGATGGTAGTTGCATATTTTCCTAATTTCCTAGTTCCTACCTTTGTTTGATGTCTTTGTTTCTACTCGATATAATATATGAGGTTAGAATACATCTTGTATTCTAACCTCAAGTAGGTTAGAACATAAGTAGGATGTTACCTATGTACATAGGTAGGTAGTGTAGGTACCTAATAAAGAAAATCAAGAAAATTCAGAAACGAAGTGATTCGGACCATCGCATCGTATCGATGATTCGGACTGAACATTCTTACTATCCTTCCTTTGCCAAATAATAATATTTAGTTTTTACAGTAAATAATTACAATAAAAGTATCACTGTATTGTGTACGGTATGTAACTAAAAAAATAGAGCGCTTCTGTTTTCAGACGGCTCGTTTAGTTATCAGTCCCGGCTATAACAATACACTTAATTGTAATCGTTACGCCAAGTCGGAATCCTGCATTAGTTCAATCAAGACGACACGAATCATACACAATACATTACGCTTCTTCTTAGCAGTTGAGTAATAACTTTTGACGATGTTCCACAGAAACATAGATTAATTTTCGGCCCTGAAAAGGGCCTTTACCCGTCACCCTATCATTTTAACGAAAACTCAATCAACAAAAATAAATTAAAAGAAATCAAAATGCATTTTATTTATAAATCACCCGCCAAAACCGTATAGCGTCCTTCCTTGCCTCTTCAAAGCATAGACAACGTCCATAGCCGTCACAGTTTTTCTTTTTGCATGCTCTGTGTATGTCACTGCGTCCCGAATTACATTCTCAAGAAAGACTTTGAGAACGCCTCTGGTCTCTTCGTAGATCAGCCCAGAAATCCTCTTCACGCCTCCTCTCCTCGCTAATCTCCTTATAGCTGGTTTTGTGATGCCTTGGATGTTGTCTCGTAGCACTTTTCGATGACGTTTGGCGCCACCTTTTCCGAGACCTTTCCCGCCTTTTCCGCGACCTGTCATTTTCTTTTTTTTTTTTTGGCGACTGTGGTCAGGGCGGGAATGCCTGATTTGAGTTTGCACACGTCTTATTTATACCTTGGGTAAGCTGATTTTGTGCACTTTGAGGGTAGGTCGAAATATTTAGATGGCATTGAGAAATATTATTGAATTTACAAAAAAATATAAAATTATACAATTTGAAAAAAATATTTTTTGTTGAGAAGATATACTTTCAGATTGGTCCCAATCAAAATCGGTTTAGTAGTTTAGTTTTTAATCATAATAACTGAAAAAAAAGTCATTGAAGTAACCAAAATCGCGTATTTTAATTCCCTGTGACTTTTCAGTGGTGCCTACGGTCACTAGAACAGTCCGATTGAATTCGTTTATTGTAGGTACTTATGTTTTTGTAAAACCTTAATATTTTATGTTATGACATTAAGTTATGTAGGTAGGTACTCGCTACTGATACTCGCTAGAAAAAACCGACCGTAAACGCCAGTATAGGACGTTTACGCGCCTTCGGTTTCGAAGTTTCGTGAATGAATGAATGAATCTTTATTTGCGTAATACATGTACATTGTGGTCTGACCTTAAATTAGAATCACTGCATCAACTTTTGTCGTGCAAATACTTAAAATTAGAGCTAAATAATTCTTACATAAATTGCTAATAAAAATAATTCATTAATAAATTAATAGTATTCTTACATTAAAATTCGACACGCTAATTGAGTAGGTCATTTAATATTTGGGGAATTTAAAATTAAAATAATCATTTAATGAATAAAAGCATCTATCACAGAGCCAATTATACAACTTGTGTTTTAATCGTAAAGGACCAATCCGCCTGTATACCTACGCGCGACAAAAAATAGGTACGCTAGCTAGATTGAAACCGCGCTAAATGTCGTAGCAGATTCATAGCACTAGAAGTGCGTTGATGTCTTTTCTTGCTGCAATCAATACGTAATCTTTCGACAGACTTAGTTCATAGTTTACATCGTTTTTTTTATGAGTTGTTCATTTAAAAATGGTACAAACGTATAAATTCCAAAGAAGATTGTATCCTAGTAGATTAGGTATAAAAACATTAAAAGTAGTTACTATGATTTATTTAACAATCATTATAATTACATTTACCTCAAAACTTTGTTGTATAGGAACCTTCTTTGATTTCGTTTCGTTTCATTTAATTTCTTTTTTTTAACTTTTTTTATCACTTAAACGGTCCCGGTTGTTGTATGTTTTTGTAAACCCTTTATTTATATATCTATTTTGTATACTATGTTGTTTTATCTCTTTACTTAATCATATTTTGTTAGTTTTATTGTTTATTTCATTTGCTTAGATGTAGGATCGTCTTATTTATTATCAAAGCTTATAGGTTCTTAATGGTAAACTTTATGGTGCCAATTAAACCATTTTTCCTTTTTTTCTTTCAAACATCGAAAATGTGTACCTAGAAAAAACTACGCTATCCTTTTCATTTATGCTCACTCAATACACGACAACACGCCGGGTTCCAAAAACCTATATATAGGTAACCTTCCTCACTTTATGAATTGTAACACACGAAAAAACAAAATGGCGCCGACCAACAAACCGAAGAAACCCCTCAAATCTATGGAGAAACCGATCGAAAAGCCAATAATGAAGTCGAAGAAAATCAAGAAAAGGAATTATCAAAGCTTCAGTAGTTACTTATATACATTGCTACGAAGCTCTGAGAATCCAAATTTGGGAATATCGAAGCATTCTATGTTGATTATGAACAATTTTGTGAATGATATGCTGGAGAACATAGCGAGCGAAGCGAGCCGCCTCGTGCTCCACAGCAAGCGAAGCACTCTATCCGGTAATGAGATAGTCGCCGCCATCAAGCTGCTGATCCCAGGGGAGCTCGCTAAGCACGCGCTCATAGAAGCACAGAAAGCCATGAAAAATTACAATAATAGCAAACTAAGCGATTGAAGACAGTTTAAAAAAATAAAATCTATTGACTTTGGTAATTAAAAAAAAATTGTTAATTAGTGTTAGTTATATAAATTGATTATTGGGATGAGGGATAAAGCTCTTAAGAGCTGAAAGTTTTTTTTTGTTTCTAATGGAATGTCATTCAAACGTACCTACGCCATTGGCCTGGTTTATGGGCCTACCACACGCACAAGTTTCACCACATTTTTGCCTGCGCAGGCCGTACACGGAACACCGTGGGTGTGGTTGATAATTTTACCGTGGTGTTCCGTGTACAATACAAACCGGCGGCCTGCGTAGGCAAAACTGTGGTGAAGCTTGTGCCACACGCACCAGGCCCATTACTGTTTAAATGAGAATCGAGGCGCAACACCGTGGCTTAGTTGGTAGTGCCCTGCCTACGAAGCTTGTTCCGGGTTCGATCCGGCCGGGGCAAATATTTGTGTGACGAACACAAATGTTTGTTCTCGGGTCTTGGATGTTGTGATGTCTTGTATGTGTCCAGTCCATGCCACCTGCGATACAGGAAATCCTAGTGCAGGGGAATAAGTGTGTGAAAAAAAAAAAAAAAAAAAAAAAACACTGAGCCCGGTCAATTCGATTATTGACTCTTCTCATCCAGTAAGTGTCTGTAAGCTACCAGTAATCGCTTTGCCACACGAAAGATCATCCCACAATACGCATTTATTAGACAACTAGCTGAAGCCCTCAACTTTGTTTGATATAGTCTAGGTTCTGTGCGTTGTTAGTCAGTCAGATACAAATCTTTTATATTATATTGATAAAATTGATTGATGTAGGATCAATACTTACTATCCACCTACTTAGCATTGTAGTAAATTCGGTAAGGTACCTTTTTTCTAAATAAAATCTTTTTGGTAATATTTTCAGTGATCTATTTTTCTTATATAAACCTCTTTGGTGACAGAACTTGTCAGAATTTCTTCTTTCTTAATTTGAATCTATCAAAAATGGCTGTCAATCATAATGTCGCTGGATCGACAATACGCACAAAATTAAGTTTATTTCCTCAAAAAAAGTTCTCAGCGATTTTTATTAGACTATGATTTATAAAAGTAAAACTTTCCATTCACGTAAATAATGATACTGTATCAAAATTGGGAAGTGTTCGCTAGTTTTTTGTTCTATTTTGGCGTCAAAATCTTCTGTATTGCTACGAAAATGATCAAGCAGAGTACATTGACCTGCATTCCTGAACGAAATGAGTATGAAGAGAAGAGTTCCAAGTGGGTGGCGAAGAAAAAACACGAAGTATTAAAGGCGAAATACAAATGTTTGAAGAAGTTGTTTCAAATATACGATGCCAGTGTCATAGGTAAGCTCTTTGTTAAAGGGTAATAAATAGGTCTTGTATTCTTTTCAACCGACTTCAAAAAAGGTGGAGGTTATCAATTCGGTTGAATGTTTTTTTTTAAATGTTTGTTATTATGTAAACAAGTGGCGAGACTAAGCTAGGCACTTTCCTGATAGTAGGAATTAAGTTAAATGCATCTCCTGCAGGATACCGCTAAATGGGTACCAATATTGTGCCAGCTATTCTGCCGCAAAGCATTACTGTGTTCCGGTTTGAAGAGCACTATAGCTAGTGAAAATACTGGGCTTTGGAGACTGACCATTAAAATGTCTTAGTCTTCAAGTGGACGAGCGCTGTAGCAGTGTTGCACCGGACCATGTGAATCATAGTCCCGCGCAGCACTGTTTTGGTTATGGGAAGGCGTGATCTCTTACCATCAGGAGAACGCCTAACTCGTCTCGTACAAGCAACAGCTTAGAATGCCCGCCACCACTGAAGTCCTACGGCAAAATTTGGAACTACGTTAAACATATCGTTAATGCCTAGATCACACGTACCGAGTACTCGGCCAAGACAGTGCTCACAGTGCAGTGAGTACTCAGTACGCTTCTTGCTGTAAGCTTCACTGTCTCGGCCGAGTAACATTTTAGGCAGTGTCCTAATAGAACGCGATCACGCGATCGTCGCGCGAGCAAGCGATGCGACCGTCGCGCGAATCCGCGATCAAACGTACTAACGTCAAATAGGCGTCCCGATTGGCAATCGCGCGATCGCGCGACGCGACGCGATGACAATTGGGACGCCTATTTGACGTTAGTACGTTTGATCGCATGATCGCGCGATCGACGTTCGCGCGAACTTACGATGGTCGCGTCATCGCGTTCTATTTGGACATGCCTATCATATGTCTCTTTCAGGCATTCTCCCCGAATCATCTCCCATTGAATACGCAGACGATACAAAAGAGAGACGTCGCCAGAAGCGCTCGCATCGAACTAAAACCGACGCGTGCGCAGGCACCTCGGAAATATCCAGCGGTGACGTCACCCAATCCTTCTACCAATCAGAATGCGACAGGCAGTCCATAGCCACCGCTGTCATTCGAGATTTGAAAATATCCTGCTCAACCCAATTCGAGGATTCGAAAACGAACGTTTCGAAAATCGAAACTAACGAATCGAATCATTCGATTGATTTTGAGTCGAATAATTCCGTTGTTGAAAAAGTGATGCATCCGGTTCCGTATTTGATTTTGAACGAACAGCGGAAGTTGACGCGGTTTCAGTGCTTCGTTCAGAGGATATTAGGGATTAGACGGGACATAAGACAAGACGCGTACGCGGCGAGCGATAGTCTAAGAGAGCGGCGTAGAAGGAGAGGCATGAGGTTTAGAAGGTAAATTTACCACAAATGAATTACAATATAGAATCACCTACATTCTTCTTCTTTTTATAGTGTCACTATTTCCTTCAAACCAGTGTGGTGAAAGGATTTCAAGTGCGCCTCGAAGAGGCTCCTTTCGTGCACTCGACACACGTTTTCGAACTTTAGGTTCTACGACATGCCGGTTTCCTCACGATGTTTTCCTTCACCGTTGCGAGAACGTGGGATGCATACATAGATTTTTACGACCGAAATAACCTATTTACACATGACCGCCACCGGGATTCGAACCCGCGACCATCAGATCGTAAGGTCCTCCACCTACATTGAAAATGCGACAGAAAAAAGGGAGCCACATTGGCTAACTTCTAGTACCTACAATTTGGTCCGATACTAATTTTCGAAAAATAAAACGAACAGGGCTAGATAAATATTATATGTTAAAACTACTAGAATTGTTCATTGTTAGTGAAACTACATCGTAAAAAGTATCAAACATTAATTGAAAATGGAGATATTATTTTTTAGTGACAGGGTGTCTGAAAATGTTCTGTCCTGTATTCCGCATCCACTTTGGTTTAATACTGTCCATCTTGGTGTGCTATAGGAACACCGTTATTCATCTATGATAAATGCTAAGTTATGAAGGTAAAAACCAACTTTAGAAGGTGAATGCTAACCTTAGAAGGTGAATGCTAACTTTAGAAAGGAAATGCTAATTTTAGAACGTAACTGTTTTAAAGGTAACGTTTAGGTTTACAGGGTTAATTATAGTAGCATAATTAATTACACGATAATAAATATATCTATATAAATTAATATGTAGCTAGGCTCTCCCGACGGTCAAAGATCACGCGTACCCCTGTACGGAACAGTGATACGCAAGACAAAGGCCATTGCTATACAACAAAACGCTCTTTCAACATTCTGATAAAATCAGTTGTTGGAATGTCCTGTAATAATCAGTTGCGATAGCCCCCTGTAATTCTACTGCTACAGCGTCCTTTAAAACTGAACACAGTTATGGTTACACATTACTGCTTGAGCTGTGCCTCTATAAGTGTGATTTCGTTCAGGATACGCCGAGCGAAGAAGACTAAGTCTGACAGTGATATTAAGGATTTACGTAGCCCGGCCATATTGTCCTGTGTGCAGTCGGCCCAGCGAAGTTGCCTCATGGATACGACACCCCGCCAGTGTCCCATGCTAGGGTGCAATATGATATCGTATGGTAAGATCTAGTAGCTTTTGAAAAAGCACGAGAAATGTGGGTAGATTTTTAAAGGTGTCAAATAATGAGTTAAATGCCGAAATGCACCAAACTTTCAAAGTTCCTAAGCGCTTTGAAAGTTTGGTGCTAGCACTTTACTCGCTTATCAGTTTTTAACGGTTAGAATCTGGACTGTTAAGAACTACCAAGCGAATAAAGTGATTGTTTAGGGAATTTGATAGTTTGATGCAAGTAAGCATTTCAGGGTTATGTCACTACATAGTTCTTTTAAACCAGTGTAGTATATAGTTAGTTATATGAACTCGATGTTAATTTATTACAGCATAAGCTAACTACTACAATCTATATTACAAAATTTACAAAAGGAAACAATTGGGCCACCCATAGACCGTTGCAAACGATCTATAGGTAGCTCAACTGCTCCATCTCGATACCCGATGGCAGCGTGCCGAGGATACTGGCTGCATTGCCTCTTTGTATTGCAAGGCTTATTCTTTGGCCGAAATAGCTGCCAGCCCTCTGATCACGAAATGTGATTAGATGAAATTAGAAATAGAATTAGAATTTAATTTATTAAAAATGTGGGTAGATTTTTATAGGTGTCAAATAATGAGTTTAAGAGGGTAAGTCATAGCATGGCATAGCATAATCAGCCTATAATATTCCCACTGCTGGGACTCAGGCCTACTCTCGGCAGGAGAGCGAATGGGTCTTAATCCACGACGCGGACCCAATGCGGATTGGTGGATGTCACATGCGATACAACAATTTTTGACATGCCCGTTTCCTTACGATGTTTTCCTTCCCCGTTGCGAGAACGTGGGATGCATACATAGATTTTTTCGACCGAAAAAACCCATTTACGCATGACTGCCACCGGGATTCGAACCCGAAGGCAAGGGCCTCATCCACTCGGCCACCACCTCATAAATATTATATGTATAATCAAGGTTTTACAAAAACAGAACTAAAAAGTAATTTATTTGGGCTTGTTGATCGTCACTGCAACACGGGAGCGCGTTGAAGTCTTTTGTTCCACGCGTAGCATTCAATAAATTTATAGCATTTTTTTTACTATCAGTCTCGAAAGCCCAGTTATTTTACTACATAAAGAGCCTTTCTAACCAGAACACAGTGATGTTGACACGTTCCTGCTTGAATCAGGCTAAATTCTTATTGATTTTCAGGTATAATAAATTACAATGACCACCTTAATTTGTGCCATTTCAAAGACCGCAAATTCTTTTGCCACTATTGCCACGCGGGATTTGACAAAGAAATCGACAAAGTCATACACGAGCACGAACACATTGGCATCAACAAACTTACCTCAAACTTGTCGAATCTCTCCGCTGGTCGACAATCGGACCCTCTACAAAACTCGTCGAGTCGTCGACAAAACGCTAACTCGACGGAAATGGTGCGACAAAAAGCTAGCAGCGATACCCAAACCGAACCAGACCAACGAATACCTGACGACAAATTGAAGAAAATCGTGTCGTTTTTCGAGAAAATCTCGAATCCCGATGACATTGTCGCGCAAATACGACAAAACAGGAGTTCTACGAACATTCAGACTGACACAGAAACTGACAGCAAGACGAATAGCTGCATGAATTTGAGGAGTGGTCTAAATGCGGACAAGCGGCGGATGTACGATCCGTGCTGCTTTTGTGGGAAGAGATTTCACTGTAGGTATGTTTCTTTTGACGTAAATCGATGAACGCCGGCTGCATGCACGAAAACGTTGACGTCATTGTCCGGTTACGCACATCCGTTACGCTGTCAATATTTTGTTATGACGTTTCACGTTAAACTATCGTCCGTAAACCAACTTTACAGACAACCAATTTATTTTCAGTAGAAAAAAAATATGTATCCATACCACGTTCTCGTAACGGTGAAGGAAAAAATCTTGGGGAAACCAGCCATGTCAAAGAACAGAGAAAAGAAAACCAGCATTGTGTAGGTATTAGTAACAGTGCTACTCGATGGGAAAAAAATCCTGACGAATAACGCGTTCCAGCTGTGGGAACATCAATCAATGGCTGATTATAATTATATACACGACACGGATGGTCGAGTGGCAAGTGTGTTGGACTGCTACGCTGGGTGCCGCGGGTTCGATTTCCGCTTCGGGACAAATAATTGTGTGACGGACACCGATGTTTGTCCTGAGTCTGGGTGTTTTCTATGAATTCTATGTACGTATTTACAAAAAAAAAGTATATAAGTATTGTATTAGTTATCTGGTTCCCATAATACCAGCTTTGCTTTGTTTGGGGCTAGATGGCGTTGTGTGAAATGTCCAAAACTTTTTTAGTTTTATTTTATTTATATTTTAATAAGGATTTGCCTTACTTTGTATCTACCCTTGTAAAAGGAATAAAAAAGTTTATTGTACATTTGTAATGGATAAGACTGTAAAATGACTTGTATTTATTTGCCTCAGATCTTTATTTTACTAACAACAGTTTAAGCAATATTTTTTTTCTGGTTCTGATTCTGATATTAAAAAAAACAATTTCAGAAGGCAACTGAGTCTACACGTTGATTTGGAGCATTCTATCCACCAGTTACCAAAGTACCATAGTGTTGCGGGTGTCATGAACACGCGACGCGAATTGTCGCACAAGAGGAGCGACTTGTCGCAGGATAGGAGTTACTTATCGCACGGTAACAGCGAATTGTCGCGCGGAAAACGGGAGTTGCTGTCGGAAGATGGCAGGATCAATGTCTTAAGCATTGTCAATACTAGAGTAAGTAGGGAAATATTTACTACTCGGACAACATTCAACCGAATTGATAACCTCCTCCTTTTGAAGTCGGTTGAAAATCCGATGACACGGGGCGAGTTTACACGCTACAAGCGAACTGGCTGGCTTGTAGCGTGTAAAAAAGCCGCGTCTCATAGACGCTTTAGCGTGACTAAGAAACCCAGATACCTACCTACCTACTATCGGACGAATGCACATGCCCCCTGGCTGCCACTCTCGCTCGGCACTTGCTGCGTCCCCCGCCCCCCGCGCGGCGCCCTCCGCGTTTGTTCTTCCTCTAATTGCGAAGCCTTATCATCACGTATCATTACCAAGTATTGCAGGACCTCTTCTCTATCAACATTATCCAATTCCACGCTGTACTTTGCACAAACGTCATTCGAGCCAGGTGTCATGTTCATTCGCCCGAGTTATACATCGATGTATATCGTTAGATGGGCTCCGATACCGTAAATCCTTGGCATTGGTTTTAAATGTGTGCTGTGCATGCCGACGCGCGCACAGCTACTCTACAACTTTGCCCTTCAAACTGTAACACTGTAATGCTTGCACACTTGATGGCAGGACACCCAAAATCTCACACGTTTTAACAAAATTAATCTTAATAACCGGCTTCATAAAAGAGAGGTTTTCAATTCTTTTTTTATTTTTGTGACATCATCAGAACTTCGTTATTTATTTATAAACCGGTTTGAAAAATATTTTATGTTTATTTGAGAAAACTTCCAGATTGGTTTATTAAATCATGAAAATCGATTTAGTAGGTACTTAGTACATTGGTTTTGAAATCAAAATAACTAAAAAAAATGAAGTCATCCAAGTAAACGAAATTACGTATTTTGCTTCCCTGTGACTATTCAGTGGTGCCTACGGTCACTAGAACAGGCCAATTGAAGTCGGTTGTAGTATTTTTTTGTAAAAAATAATTTACTAAATTACTCAGTTAATGAATTTCTCACTGACAATAATATCTTAGAATGTTAATTATGCATTGTACTAGCTGACTCTGAAGTGACTGTGTAATTATTACTTAGGCTTTGTTGACCCATTAAATGTCTTGTATTTCGCATAACATAATTAGGTACATTAATGACATTGTCAAAATTGAAAATCTATAATTATATTGACGCTCTATTATTATTATTTCTAATTATTATTATTTTTTCTTTATTATGAAATGCAAATGAATTCGATTATATTTTAGACTTAAATTTTTCTTTAACAATTTGTTATTATTATTTAATTTCTTTTTTACATTTTAAATATTTAGTCATGACATTTATAAATTATACGATACCCTATTTATTTAAACCTAATTTTTTATTTTATTAATTAATTTTTTTTTTATTAATTAATGATTAAACCTAATGAAATAACCCGATAGACCTTTGATCTATCTTTGATTGAATATGATTTGTAACTAACATTTTGCTCAAAGTTTTATATAATTTGTAATATTAATTTTATTTCACTAAGTTACTCGCTCAATTACCTCTTGCATGTCGTCTTCACCTATAATTGCAGTGGCACTTGGCCTGAGATATGTATCATGTAACCAAAAAAATGTATTAGTGTATACTGTGTTGGTGATCAATATATAAAATAAATAAATAAATATAATCGAACTCAGAAATACCATGTTGCATTCGCCCTGACAGGGTCCATGTACTCTAGTCTGTAACTACCACTTAAGACCTAAAATACTTACCTGTATGTACATGAAGGCAATAAATAAATACAATACAATACAATAAAATCTTGATTATATTTCAGGAACAACCTCCGTGCTCCGGCGTCACTACGCCAACCCTCTCTGAGGACACGATAGGCAAATGTTCCGATAGTTTCACATGCGACCCTTCTACAAACATCCTCTACTCATCTATGGAGACTGTAAAAAAACCGTCAATAGTCGGGTCGCTGGTGAAGAAAGTGATGAGCTATAAATGGGAACCGGAGACTAGCATTGTTCGCGTGTAACACTGTTAGTAAATGTGTGTCAGATTTGAACATGGAACAGTTACATATTATTAAAAAAACGATCACATTTTAGTCATAAGAAAATCTCATCTGATCACAAAGTCTCGTCTATACCTACGGTTACCTAATGACACAAAATACTTACCTATTTACCAACAGTCCTGTAAGATCACAAAAAACATCGTTATGGTCACAAAAAGTCTAAAATTGATATTATGGTCTCATTAGATCACAAAACGGTGTTAACAGATCACAAAACTGTCCTGTTAGATCACAAAACTGCTGATGTTTGTAGTGTTTTTAAATTATATTGAAATGTAAAATAAATATAATATGTTTTAACCACTTCAAAAATTAAGGAGGTTTTGTACTTATTGTTTCAAAATGTTGTGTTGTTTCTAATTATTGTTGTGTATTGTTTTAACGACCTCAAAAATGTAGGTCTTTGTTTTTGTTAAAATAAATGTTCTCAAAAAATTGCTGTGATTGTGAGTTTTTGGTTATTATAATTTTTAAATTGCCGTCTTTGTATTATTTTAGCCTTCGAGAATCTAGCCAAAGGAGACGTTATACGTCAGAATCTGCAAACATAAATGTCTGCCATTTTTTTTTTATGTAAACGCACACTATAATAATTTCGTACACCATCTTATAATATGTACACAGTTATCAAATACAGCGTATAGTTTTATTTGACGTAAATGGCCAAGGGTATATGGCCAACAGAGGGGTACGCCTTGCATTAACATCTCCTTTGGCTAGATTCTCGAAGATTTTAGCAGTTAAAAGTTTAATTATGAAAACTAAGTACAGATAATATAACAAAACATTTATTGAATATGACATGCTTATGAATCACTGACATCATTTTTCTTAATATTATACAGTATCGAAATAAATCTAGAATATGCATACCATTATTCACAATAAAATTTTATCTGTAAACATGAAATAATCATTTTAGATATTTTATTAAAGTAATTCCCGGTGGACCAAGGAATATTACTTAAATCATCATTACCAATGATAAAGTGTGACAAATTATTCCCATCGAGTAACACCGTTTCTATTACTTTATTCCCAAACAGTAACACCCTGACTTGGGGTGTTACTCGATGGGAAAAAAATCCCAACGAGTAACAGTGTTACTCGTTTGGGTGTTACTCGATGGGAAACCCATCAACTACTTCGGTTTACTGAACATATTTTAACTAAACATAGGTATTTGGACCATCTATTCATATAAATAAAATAAGAAATTAAAGTTTTTAAAGTTCAAAGTAAATAATGAATTAATTTAATAAAAATTACCACATAGTTAGGAAATGGTTCGATATGATGTAAACCAAGTTAAATATTCATTGAAAAACCACTCTTACTATCAACAAATTATATAAATATATTTAGTAATAAATCCGCTTAATTTCAAAATTTAAAGATACGACACGTGTTTCGCCTCTACACGAGGCATCATCAGGAGGTGTGGACTCGCCGAAGTCCGAAACGAGAGTCTCTCGTTTCGGACTACTAAATATATTTATATAATTTGTTGATATTTATGGATTTCCGCAAAGTATCGCCTGAATCAATCAATTACCACTCTTACTGGCCGAGAGTAGACCTGAGTTCATTCAAGTAACACGGTGCCTTGTATCAACTGGGTTTAAATTCACATTCTGCAGCAATTGAATCTTCAATTCTTCGATTCCCTGAAAATATAAAAAAATAACCTGACTGCGCGAGGATTAAGTATGAAGGAAGTTATTGCATGTCTTACAGCTGGGGAAAAAACCTAAAAACAAATAATTATTATTCCAAAATAACTCAAAAAAATTGAATTGTTGCAACTCCTGACGGATTGTAAAATCCGATATGGCACCTTATGGCAAGTGTGTTGTTGTGGGTTCGATTGCCGCTTCGGGACTTACATTTGTGTGATGAACATCGGTGTTTGTCTTGAGTCTGGGTGTTTTCAATGTAGGTATTCTAAGTATGTATTTACAAAAAAAAGGTATCCTATCAGTTATCAGGATCCTATAGTACAGTTTTGCTTAGTTTGGGTCTAGATGGCGTTGTGTGAAATGTTTAAAATATTAATTATTATTTTTATATTACTACCGCTATTTTGGATTATCATCACAGCATAATAAGTGAAGGAAAAAATGAGACAGAAAAAAATTTAATCAAATTATATGGTGGGATGAGAACATCGAGTAACACCTAAACAAGTAACAGTGTTGAACCAGTGTTGTTGTTAAAACTTGACATCTATAAAAGAAATGCTTTTATAAATGCCATAAAAGTATATAATAAACTGCCCAACTCGTTTAAGGATACACCCCTACCAATGTTTAAACGAAGGCTGGTAAAATGGCTAGCTGAAAACTGTTTCTATAACTTAAAGGAATTTATGAATCATACTGAAAAATAAAATATACTATTTACAAAAGTTAGCAAAAAAGTAGGCAGATTTATGTGCAAGTGTATTGTGCTGTTTAATATTGTTATAGTTAAGAAGTAGGTATCGTTAAAATTTTAATTCACTCTGTCATTTAAATACCATTTGATAGTATTATATTCATTCACTGTAACTCGCACACCTTAAATGGTAGAACATAAGGCACTAATAATATTCTTTAACAACATACTATGTATACTATGTTCTGGCGAATAAAAATCTTGAATCTTGTTATTCGTTGGGATTTTTTTCTCCGAACGAGTAACACTGTTACCCGATGGGAATAGAATATTAAAAACGATGTGTCTCGCTGGGAATAAAGTGTTACACTAGATTATTGGTAATGATGATTTAGGTACTATTTGCCTGAGTATTGGTGTTGATGTGTGAATCGGCTCGCAATATGGCCGGCCTCCTTATACCCTTGAGGCCGCCCTGATGTTGCAACTCCATACTACCTGAAAAGACCATCTTACTCAAATGCATATGTTGTTACTACTCGGGCGAATGAACATGACACCTGGCTCGAATGACGTTTGACAAAGTACAGCGTGGAATCGGATAATCTTGATAGAGAAGCTTTGGAGAAGAGGTCCTGTTATACTTAGTAATGATAAGTAATGATAAGGCTTCGCAATTAGAGGAAGAACAAACACGGAGGGCGCCGCGCGGGGGGCGGGGGACGCAGCAAGTGCCGAGCGAGAGTGGCAGCCCGGTGGCATGTTCATTCGTCCGATAGTAGGTAGGTAGGTATCTTGGTTTCTTAGTCACGCTAAAGCGTCTATGAGACGCGGCTTTTCTACACGCTACAAGCCAGCGAGTTCGCTTGTAGCGTGTAAACTCGCCCCGTGTCATCGGATTTTCAACCGACTTCAAAAGGAGGAGGTTATCAATTCGGTTGAATGTTTTTTTTTAATGTTTGTTACTTCAGAACTTTGTTGTTTATAATTCGATTTGAAAAAAAATCTTATTTTGATTGAAAGGATATACTTTCATATCGGTCCCATAGAAATTTCATCAAAATCAGTTCAGTAGTTTAGTTTATAGATCAAAATAACTGAAAAAAATATGGCGAAACAAAATTGCGTATTATATATCCCTGTGACTTTTCAGTGGTGCCTACGGTCACTAGAACCGTCCGATTGAAGTCGGTTTTTGTAAAACCTTGATTTTCAATAGAAACATATATATTATATATATATTCATATACGATTGTGAAATTGTGATTGAAATAAATGAAATGAAATGAAAAACAAATGAAAACAATGATGACCTTGGCGCGGTGCGGCGCGTATTCGCACAGGCCGTGTGAAGCCACCATAACAATGCATGCTTACCAAAGCGGTGTTCTTTGGGGGTGGGCAGCATAATCTGTGTTCGCGGCACATTCCCAAGCATGGCTAGTGCTCGGCTACTATTGGGCACTATACTTGTAACTCCCTGAAAAAAAATAAAAACGTAAAAAAAAAATCTTTCAACCGACTTCAAAAAGTAGGAGGTTCTCAATTCGGCTGTTGTATTTATGTTTGTTTCCTCAGAACCTTGTTGAACACCGATTTGAATTTGAATGTTTTTGTTCGAAAGGATCTTTCAGATTGGTCCCATAGAAATTTCATCAAAACCAGTTCAGTAGTTGATTTTGAATCAAAATTTCTGATAGAATGACGTCATCCAAGTAAACGAAATCGCGTATTTTGCTTCCCTGTCACTATTCAGTGGTGTTTACGATCACTAGAACAGTCCAATTGAAGTCGGTTATTTGTTTTTAAACATTGTTTTTTTTTTCATTTTGTTTTACTTTACCTTTGCAAAGGATATCACGTTCATTTCAATGACTCGGTCATGTGAGATATTGTTCATATTTATAATTTTCGCTGCCTCTTCTGGACTAAGATTAATTCCTTGCAGCTGTAAAAAAAGTGGTGTTATTTTTTAACAAATTATATAAATATATTTAGTAATAAATCCGCTTAATTTCTAAACAAAGGTTTTAATTAACTTAACTAAAACGTTAAACGTTAAGTTAATTAAAACCTTTGTTTAGAAATTAAGCGGATTTATTACTAAATATATTTATATAATTTGTTGATATTTATGGATTTCCGCAAAGTAACGCCTGAATCAATCAATTATTTTTTAAATTTGATAGTGGATTGCGAGTTTGCACCTCGCGCACGACGCGTAGTTAGCGCGCTGGCGGCTAGCCGTAGCCAAACCTTTTTTACATGGAGAAATCCTCATGGATGCCCACCGCCCTTGGGGGAGGGCGGATGGGGTATGTCGGACTTTAACCGACTAAATCCACATGCGCATTAGAGGGACCCCGGGATATCCTCAGAACTCGTACCGGTGTCCCTCACGCACGTTGCTGTGAGGCCCATCCCAGGGAAGGCTTGCGCCGACCCCGAGCTCCGCTTGCAGTGCATGCCTCCCCGTGCACTGCAGCCGTCCCGGGTTCGAGTATGATGCAGCCGGAGCCCCCACTCCAACCGCTCTCGAACCCAGCAAGATCTCCCTCATTGGCAGGAGACACCGCCGCCCCTCACGGTCCCGTTGTCTCCGAGCAGGATCGGATCTCTCGCGATCCCGCTCAGCAGCCTCTTTCTGAACCATGACGGTCTCACAGAAAGAGGCTACTGCCCTCCACGCTGTCGCCTCTGCCAGCATTGCCGCAACAACGCTAGGCAGGGTGAGGTCTTGCCCAATTTGGTCCATCAGGACCCGCCGTTCAGAGCTTAGCCGTAGCCTAACCTAAATCGAGGCGACGGACAGCGACCCGTGCTGCAACTGTGAAGTTGCGGTGCCATTCGGCATAGTGTGCCATGACCAGGGGCGTAGCTACCGCCGTATCTGCCGTATCAATTATACGCCCCCGGGCCCCCGGGGCCCCCGACGTGCGTAAGCAAAAATTAATAAAAACTTCCCTTTTTTTTATTTCTGTCACTATTGTCCATGGAGGAACTTTAGAAAAACTAAAGTCATCATCAGCTATAAATGATTTAAGAAATCAGTTTGCCGTAAAAAGACAAGGAGAGTGTATAGTAAGTATTTAATTTGAATAGTTTGTAAAAAAATCGGAAAAAGTGACAGATAGATAAATTTTTATGATGAATAAATATTTTTTTTAATTTTATGCAACTATTTTTTTTTCGTTTGTGAGAGATCTTTACCCTTCATAAGGGCCCCTAAATATTTTTTTTATACGGGGCCCCGCCAAGGCACGCTGCGCCACTGGCCATGACCTTAAGTCTGGCTACTTATGTGGTGATTTAAATGTTTTTGTTTATTTCATTAGTGTAAGTAAAGTGGTTGTAACTATAAGTACCTCGACAACGGCGAGGAAGGCCGGGTGGTCCTGGCGGGTGTGCGCGCGCAGCTCGGCGCGCACGCGGAACCGCCGGCTGCAGCGCGCGCACGCCCACGCCTGTGCGCGCGCCGCCCACGTCCCCGCGCCCGCACCCCTTACACACACCAAGCACAAGTCTTTAATAGGTAGAGTCGGCTCTGTAATTGTCTTTACACCCAGCTTACGCCGATGTTCTTTTGTGATTAAACTACTTGTGGTTTATATTAGGGATATAGCTTAAGTGGTTTAATCACATCAGTAGTTTATTCACACACAAATATGATGTGTTTGTGTGAGTGGTTTAATCCAGGAGAAAACCGGCGTAAGCTGGGTGTAATAGTAGATTATGCACTAAGGGGATAAAGCAGTGTCTTATGTCGCGGGTGGCATATTGAACCCTGAGCTAACGAGGGAGTCGGTTAACTCCTGAGCGAAGCGAGGGAGTTATGTAGAGTCCTGAGTGACGCGAGGGGTTCAAGCTGCCCAAGACGAAGACAGGCTTCATCCCAGAGGAGCATACTCTACTTTTCACACCTTCTGCGAGGCAATAAAAATCCAGGGCTCCGAACTCAGCAGCAACACCGTCTTTTGTTTCACAATATTTGAAGTCGCGCCTATTTTCTTTTATTTTATGAGTGGCCAGTTCGATTTTAGAACAAACCTTTTTACGATGGATATGGGCGTTCTTTTACTTAGTATTTTCCACGAGTTTCCACACGAATTTGACGTTCCAAATTCAAATCACATTACAACCCTTGGGAGTTTCATACAACATTACCTCCCTAGAGAGGTAATGCTTTGCTTTACCTTGATGATAGCATGATATGTAATTGGACATTGTCGAGCAGGTGGTGTGAAAAGACAATTACAGAGCCGACTGTACTTCATGTTATTGTGTCACTAGTTCTTTCAAACCAGTGTGGAAGAGGAACGACGCCCGTCCGTCATACAGTGCGAACTAGTACGGAGGGTAGTCACTTAACTGCACTACGAATAATACATGCACATAATCTTATAATTGCAGATGCTAAAAGAAAATACATACGTTCCTATAGAATACGTGACCTATTTTTAATAAAAAGAAAAAAAATGTTCTTACTTTCTTATAGATGACGATAGATAGATGATAGATGACGACGATGAGAGAATCTGTCCTATTAGATATTACCTATCAGCAGTGAACGCATGTTTTTTTCCTTCACTGCCTATCAGACGTATCGACGCCCGACGGCATATGTGATCTCACCAAAAGCATGTCACACTCTATTCTCAATTAAAAAAAAATACCTTTCTCGATGATGGGTGACCGCTTTCAGTCCCTGCACTGACAAGCCAGTATGCTCCTTCTTCCTATGCTTATAGAGCGCAGTTTTGTTTGGCAACACTTCGTCACAATCTCGGCAGGGTATCCTGAAAAATAAACTTATATCGACGCTTGAAAGGCAATAATTACCAAGCGACATATTGGCAACTTTACAGGAGAGCGTTTTAAAGTTTTTTTTTTTGGAAAAAAAATCGTCATAAATCGCCTATTAGTCGTAGTCACTTGATTCCAACGATTTTTAAATGTAGTTAAAACGCTTTATAAACTGGCATTTAAAGATGATGCATTTTCTCAATACTTTAAGAAATAGTGTCGGTTAGTAAAATATTTATCAAAATCACAAACAGGTAAAAACTACTTACCGACAACAATATTTTTTTATAAAACATGTAAAATTAACTAAATCCTAGTAGTTTATAATTGTGTTTGAAGCAAAATGATACATCCAGATCTAAATTATGTTTGACACATAGGTAAAATTATATAAATAAAAACAAAAAAAACATTTCTGTCAAGCAATTTCAACCGAAGTACAAATTAAATGAGGTATGTGTAGGATTTTTTTGAACAAGTAACAAAACAATTAGGTTTTATTACACAAAATTAACAATATCGCCGAACTTGCTCAACTTGCTGCACATACAGGAAACCTGAAAGAGCTTTATAACTACTACTTTATAACTATAACTTTATGTAATAAGGCCACAAATACCCTGGCAGGAAAAATAAACTTCAGAAAAGTACCCATCCGTGATAAAGGAGGTAAACCTTTAGCTATTCCTTCAGCTCGATTGAATCGATGGCACGAGCATTTCCAGGAAGTATTTAACCAGGGATCTTGTGAGGTACCAATAGACCCAACAATACCAGCGATGCCGCCTCACTTATCGAAGACGCTAGAAATAACTGGTGATCCCCCTTCTAAAGACGAAGTCGCAAATGCCATTATTGCACTAAAAGCAGGTAAAGCCCCCGGAATCGACCTGATCCCTTCAGAAATGTTACAAGCTGATCTTACAACAGCCGTCAACTGTCTAATACCATTACTTGCCAAGGTCTGGGATACTGAAACTATACCCAATGACTGGAACATGGGGCTTCTTGTCACTCACTGTACCGAGAAAAGGTAACATAAGCCAGTGCAGTAACTGGAGAGGCATCGCACTTCTCTCTATACCATCGAAGGTTCTTATTTCGGGTAGTACTGGATCGACTTTCCAAGGTAATAGACCCGCTACTTCGCAACGAACAAGCATGGTTCCAGCGGTTAGCACGCTCCTGCACCGATCAGATAAACACACTGCGCATCATTGCAAGAACAGGCATCAGAATGGCAAAGAAAGCAATCTTACCTAGTAGATTTCGAAAAGCTTTTGACACTCTTCAATGGCATAGTATCTGGGCGCGTCTATACACTCTAGGAGTACCGCCAAAGATAATCAAAATAATGTATGCAAAGTATGCCTGTAAAGTGAGCTATGACTGGTCTTCGACAACATCATTGTGCAGGCAGGTGTACGCCAGGGCTGCCTCCTCTCACCTTTGCTGTTCCTTGTGGTATTGGATGGAGTGCTGGAGCGTGTCAACAAGAACAAACGCCGCGGAATAGATAACCTAGACTATGCCGATGATCTTTGTCTTTTCAGGCACAGTTCTTTTCAGACGAGCAGACAAGCAAGCCAAACTAGATGACCTCAGAAGAAGAAAGAAGCAGCAACCACAGGACTTAAAATTAATACAGGCAAAACTAAGGAGATGAGACCCGGCGTAAGCGACACAACGCCTTTGATTGGCCAGGAATAGGTGGAGCAGGTCCATCAATTTGTCTACCTTGGGAGTATTGTATCTGAAGTTGGTTGTACCGAACAGGATATAGACACTCCTGCATACCTCAAAGAACGTTTTACGTATCTCTGGATGTCCCACTCTCGATCCGTATGCTCTTCATCTTCAAACCCCGCATTTCTATGGCAGCTCTTTTACGATCCAAGCTACTAATCTATGGAATGCACTGCTAGTGTCAATTCAACATGCTAAGTCCCTTCAAATTTTTAAAAGGTTGGTCGTTGAGCATTATTTAGCCACACCTACGAAATAATAAAATATTTTTCACAGCTCTTGATTTATTGTTAATTTTTATCACTCATTTATCTGATATTTATATTTTTATTTTATTTATATTCGTTTTTTTTGTATATACCGCCATATTAGTTTTTCTTTTTCTTAATTTTTCAATTTAATATATTGAATAATCTGTTTTGTAATAGGTACTTTTTGCTATTATACTTTTTAATAAGCTTTCGTTCTCAATTAACGTTATGCCCACCGTCCTCATTTGTCCAACAGTATCCAGTACATGCAAAGATTGTCTGGAAGAGATCGCTCTTTAGCGATAAGACCACCCATTGTCCACTGTTATATACCTAGCTTTATTTTTCCTTTATAATGTGTTAGTACTAAGATGGTGAGCAATAAAGTATATTCTATCTATCTATCTATCTATAGAATCTAAAAAGGAGCCTTTGCACAGTTGCGTTCGATATGGCTGTCGCGGAAACTGACCAGAAGAGTGAAGCTCAAGATATTCCAGTTCAATGTGAAAACCAATCTGCTGTATGGGTGCGAGACGTGGAAAGTAACGAAAAACATCACGCGTAAGATCCAGGTTTTCATAAACCGGTGCCTTCCGATAGATTTTTGGAATCTTTTGGCCGGGCAAAATGACCAACGACGACTTGTTAGAGAAGTGCCATGAATCGCCTATGGATTCTCAGATAAAGCGTCACAAATGGAACTGGATTGGCCACAAGCTACGCAGAGTGCCCGACCACATCCCAAAGCAAGCTCTAGACGGGAACCCGCAGGGCAAGAGAGAGCGTGGCCATCCCAAGACTTGGCGAAGATCGGTGGAGTTGGAGGTCAAAGCCATGTAATCCATGGTAAATCTTGAAGCGAAATCAAACGTGAAGCTCCAGATAGATCGCGATGGAAGCTCACTATGGACGCCCTCTGCCCCACTTGGGGGTCATAGGAATAAGGCAAGACACAAAATTAAAGATCAAAGTGCGAAAAATCTCTCGCGTGGATAGCTGATCTTATAAAGAACGTGGACTGTCGTAGTAAATAAATAAGGCATTTAATTTTTATACATAATTCTTATTAGAAATTTCAAAATTAGTATGCCTACCTAGTTAATTAGGTAAAATGCATTTTTTATGAAGAAAAAATGGCTAAAACTACTGTTACAATAAATTAAAAACTGGAATGGGTTTCTGGTACCTATTCTTACTCATTTATAGTACCTATTATTTCCAATGAAACAAAATTTAAATCTACCACATCAAGTATTAAGTTTCAGAATACCCTTTTTCAGCAGTCTTCCGAGTATATCCTCGATATCTTGACCCCTAGAAATTAAATACGTTTCGATTGAGAGAATAAATGATTTAATTATTCGACTAAGCAGTTACATTACCAAAGTCAAATCTCTGCTGCCACCCCAGCGTTTGACATAGCTAGCTAAATGATGTTAGGTATCTATTATCTTATTCCGATTCGTTATGTGCCTAAAACAATAAATTTAAATCAATATAAAATGCGCATTCAAAAAGCTAACATTAGTAAAATCTTCATAATGCACTTACCGAGTATACAATCCAAGCTACGCGATGCACTATGTGCGATACGCGCGAGCACGCAGGTTGCCTATGCGACAAGACTAAATCATTATTATGTTACCACAGCCACTCAAAATTTGCTTTACAGCGCGGATAAGCGACAAAACAAAATACGAACATAAGGGATAAGCTCAGTTTTATAAAAAAAATATTTCAGAAATAGTTATCTAAGTAACAAAAACAGTAAAAAAACGGCAGGTAAAAAATTACCAAACGACAAAATATATCCTTTTTAGGCAGGTAAATATTACTACTTTACGTTTGCAAGTCCATTGCATTTAGGTTAAAAGTACTAAATGACAATGAATACATAATTAAGGTGTGTTAGAAAGTCTTTAATAACGAGGAAAAAAATAAATAATACAGGTAAAATTTCATAGGTAATCTTTATACCCTAGGTACCGCCAGGCAAAAAATACTCTATGTTCAAACGTATAATTTCGAATCTAGGCAAAAATTACTATGTAAAAAAATTAAAGATCGAATAAATACTAAGTGAAAATTATTCATAAATCGCTAAAATTTTAGTCGCTTGGACGCCGAAAACTGTGAAAATGTGCATTTTTTTTAAATTACCAAGCGACACCAACTTCGTCCTAGCGACATGAGAGTAGGACCAATCGACGCAGAATTTTTTTCTGATTCCAATGATATATATAACTCAATATCGCCCAAAATGTCGCTTGGTAATTTTTGCCTTTCAAGCGTCGATATGTTTAATGTAATGTCTACTGAAAAAAAAAGTATCTGCAATATTTTCACGAATACGCGTATAAATTTTCCCGAAAAATTGGGAGTTTCGAATAAAGTGGCAACATTACATTTGTTAGCAAGTGTTGCCGCTATAAAAGAAGTTTCCAAGATTTTGGGAACAGCCAAATAAAAAGCCGCCTTAACGCATGTGAAGTGTGAAAGTTTTTTTTTTAATTTTAGACCTTTTGATGTCATGTTATTAATTCATAGTGCTAACATACGATTTCATTCTAAGAAAACTTTATTTTCACAAATGATTTTCCTAAAACTGTCCGAAGTAAAGATTATTTTAGTGAAGTATTAAATATCACAATGAAATCTAATATGGCGGCAGTATTTCTTTACAGGAGTTATAAAGTTTAAGCTTGTCACTTAGGTACCATAGATTCTCGAAGCACTTACCTGTAGTTTTGTATGGTCTTGGCACTTTCTTCTTGACAGGTTTTGCCGTGAAGTTTCTTTCGATGGTAGGCGAGACTCCAACTTCAAACAATATCAAAATCAGTCACATATTAATAATTAGTTAAAATGCAATTTTTTAATGTAAATTATGTTAGCTCTGGCAAATCTGTATTCAGACAAACCTTCAAAGGATTAAGATGCATAAATAAAATTAACTTAAGGGGAATCCTCAAGGCAAATTTCCATACAATTTTTTTCTGACAAATACTCAAAAAGTACGCCGTATTATAGAAATGTCTTCACACAATTTTATACGTGTTTTTAAATTAGTAGTGTTAATTTTAAAACACGTATAAAATCTAAATTAAAGTAAGAAACCTTACTAATTGTTGTTGACACAATCGGAAAACATAGACAAAACTAATTGTGTGAAGAAATTGCTATAATACGGCGTACTTTTTGAGTATTTGTCCGAAACATTTTGTATGGAAATTTGCCTTGAGGATTACCATTAAATACTCTGTAGTAAGCTGTATAGTATTTTATATTACGAATTATTAATTGCTTTATAAATAAATGGAAAAAATTACAGCCTGACTATGTAGTTACTTATACCTGTTTGGAAAGGTAATTTCGCACTGGTTGCAGCTATGTAGGTAATTTTGATGAGGGTGTTTCATTCTACGATGCACCTGTAGATACGTCCAGTGCAGATACGAGCGACCGCAATCCTGAAACAACAGAATGTGGTTACGCTGGTAGAAAATAATGCTTAAAAATTTATTAACGACTTACTATATAGCGCCAAAAATACACCATTTTGATTTTTTTTTAACCTATCTAAGGACACTCAGATTATTGAGATGAATCTAACGATACCTTAACTGTCAAAATCCATGAAAATCAATTTTACTATAAAAATAACCTTGCTAGGTATATTAGAAGTTATTTGTTTTTAATGGAAATTAAGGTCGATAGATGGCAACACCCAAATATTGTTACAAGACAATGTACTTAGCGAGGATTCCCCGGTATATAACTAGTTAGGCACTCGCTTCACTGCACAAAATTTAAATCATTTAATTACTATAGTAATGCTATTAGGTATTGGAACGACAATCGAAAATCGAGAGATGTTCGAACTTTTGTAACTACCTAAGACTTGCTTGATTTGATTTTTAAAAATAAACAATGTGAAATGATTTTGGTAGGTTTGTACAGTAAGTAACCATACAAAATTTTACAAATATGTTTTTAAAAGAAAGGCTCATTTATAAATTATTATGGTCTGTATAAAATATTAGAAATTCGAATTTAGGATTAACTGGATTTTTATTTTTGTAATGGCATCCTAAAACCAAGTATGGCAACACCAACTTCCGTAAAATCCCGTATGTCCTCTTTGCTTACTTTTTTAATCTATGCTGATACAGCTGACTTTGACGTATATATCAATCGTAAGTCGTTCGTAGTGCGTACCTAAATTAAGTGAATGTGTTGTTGTTTATCTAAAAAAACTTTTTTATTTATTGTGTAGTGAGTGTAAAGACAGATAATCTTCGCTTACAACTGAGGCGATTTAGGTACTTGTTTATCATTTCACAACAAAGTGCGAACTGCTGCTAAAACAACACGTAAGTTACGCGGTATGTCGGCAAAAATGTTAAGTCTTAAAGATTTGTCGTAAACAAAAGAGGGAAGTTTTTTAAACTTTTCTTTTTCAAAGATAATAATATTACATTTATTTCGACATAATAGGTATTATGCATTGATGTATAAAGTTTAAACTTTATACATCAATGGTATTATGTACCTACCCAGATCCTGTTGATATAAAATTTTGTAAGTAAGTAGGTAGGTAGGTACCTACCTACCTACTTACCGATTTAAACTTTTAGTTTTATACACATAAGCAGGTACCTACCTACTTACCTACTTTAAAGTCCTAGGAAGGTGTTGCTTTGCTTTACTTTATGTAGGTACTTATCTCAAGAAATGTTTAAGTTACCTAAGTACCTAGGTACCTACTTCCCTAAAAACATAAAATGCACATATGTAATTGCCGATTGCGTTACGTACAGACTTGCGCTTGAATAAGTAGGTATCTATAATGGGTCATTCTCAATGTCCCCACTTCCTGCTGATTGATGCAGTGGGGAAATCAGAAATAAAGTAGAGATAGGTTAGATACCTAACCAAGCTAATAATATAAATAGGTGTCAAATTGTTTTTGTTAAAATATTATCAAAAAAACCTATAATTAATTATTATGACCCATGAAGTATTAAAGTATAGAAACACAATGTAGGTAGTACATTGAAAATGCGACCAACAAAAGGGAGCCACATTGGCTATTTTCTAGTACATTTTGGCCCGATGCTAAGAGCTAGAAAAAGAAAAGAGAAAATAGAGATTTTTAATTTTTATTGACAGTGTCTAAAAATTTTCGGTCCTGTATTCCGCATCCATTTGGTTTGGTACTGTCCATATTGTTCTATAGGAACACCGTTATTCATCTATGATCAATCCTTAAGGGGCATCCTCAAATCCGAATTCCATACAAAAATGTTTCGGACAAATAATCGAAAAGTACGCCGTATTATAGTAATTTCTACACACTATTCAAATATTATTAAAATTAACCCTACTAACTTAAAAACACGTTAATCTAAATTAAAGTTTGAAACCTTTCACTTTTTTTGTTGACGAAATCAAAAAACATAGAGGAAACGAATAGTGTGTAGAAATTACTATAATACGGCGTACTTTTTGAGTATTTGTCCGAAACATTTGTATGGAATTCGGATTTGAGGATTCCCCTTAATATTCATTCATTACTTCTTCCATATGCTATGTGCAATAACGTGGTATTTTTTCTAAATACATACTAAAAAAATTCGTAATAATACTTAACTGCAAGAAAATGGTTCTCATGTGAACAGGATTTTAAAGTGTCCACTTATATTTTAAAAGAATGATTAATTTATTGTTCAAAACTTTGAATAGATGTTATAATTTGTAAGAACAACAGTTTGACTAGCTCATTGAATCAGACAGAAGTAAACTAATCCCACAGCTTAATCCAATTCAGTACTGTTCTGGTCCTTATGCCTCATACCTCATTATTTTAATATACCTTGCTGTCTTATTTTTTGTATATATTTTATTAACCGACGTAGAAAAGAGAAGGTTCTAAATTGGGTTAAATTTGTATAGGTATGTTTCGTACGTTTTTTTGTTCTTCATCATTTATCAACTGATTTGAAACTCAGATTGGTCTCAGATTTCATCAAAATTGGGGAATTTTCGAAGGTATTTCGTCATAAAGTATAGGCGCGTACTAAAAAAGGAATTTCGGTTATTAGCATCGCATACAAAGTTTTGGGTGACAACTAGTTTATTATTAAATAATTTTACGGACACATTTCTGGTTTTCAGATTTTCACGGGTGAAATGGAAATCTACGAATTTTTAAAACTTATCCCAGGAAGTTGTGATGAAATTTACAGCGCTATGGACACCAATGACACGTTAAAAATCGTAACGGCAGCCAGAAACACCATAAAACGATTTCCCATATTAGAAAAAGTATTGTCTGTGAAAGAAGTCCGCAAGCTCAACACAGATTCAAAAAAGGCACGACAAGTCGGTAACAAATGTTACAAAGAAGGCAATTTCAGGACAGCAATAGAGTTTTACAATTTAGCTCTGTCATTGACCAGAGACGACTCCGAGGAGAAAGTTTTAGCTTACAGTAACCGTTCCGCAGCATTTTTTAGCATCAGGCATTTTTCAGCCTGCATTGACGACATCACGACCTGCCTATCAATGACACACCCAGCAAATTTAGCCGATAAACTGCAGAAAAGACTTCAAGATGCTAAGAAAGTTGCCCCTGCTGATCTTTACATGGAAACAAGACTGAAGCAGCAGGATAGTTTTTTCTTTCTCTCATTATTCAAGGAATACGAATGCAATATCAAGAAGCATGCAGACGTGCCGTGCGCCATAGCCGACGTCACTTTCATACAAAATGGCGTAAAGTGTATTAAGGCTGAGAAAGATATCAAAGTGGGATCTATAGTGGCCGTGGAGAAGGCTTTCGTATGTTGTAAGCCACCAGACGCCCGTTTTACGTCTTGTTACTATTGTAACAAAATTACTCAACGCTTGCATCCGTGTCCCGGCTGCACCCAAGCATTATTCTGCAGCGAAGATTGCAGAGACTTGTGTATAAAGGAATATCATAGCATCGAATGCCAGATCATAGAGTATTTGCTGCCAATATACAGTCTTCCGTACATAAAACTAGCGCTTCTTGCAGCAATCAAAATATCATTGAAAATAAGTTGGGAAGTCTTCGTTGAAGCGTCTCAAAACATCGGTGTGAAGAGAATGAACACAGCCACAGTGAGAGAGACGTACAATTCAGATGAACCACTGTCGATTCTCTGCTATGACGATATCAAGATTTTAACTGAGGGAAAGATGTTTAGCGGCAGCATCTACTGCGCGGCTATTATGCAGCGTTTGGAAATGGTCCCCAATTATTTTCCCAAGGGTAAGTCTTCTAACGAATTCTACTGTGAGTCTAATGTTAAATAAATAAAACAAAAATAACAAGAAATGTAGATTAAAAATCTAAACACCACGTTTATGCTTTGCTCTATATTACTTTTTTTGCGAGATATAGCGGTTTTATGCTTTTAAGCTCCGTACTCACATACGGTTTTGCTCGATCGAGCTATCATGTCGAGTAAAAACCATGGCATGAACTATCGTCCACACATTCAGCATTATCTATCGAGTGACGCGCACTGTACATAGTATTCACCGAACCGTTCGAGCATTAATTCCATCAAGCCGGCTCGATGCGAGCCTTCGAGCTTTATGTTTTGCGGTCCACACGTTAATATTTACTCGTTTTGGAGTAAAACTATCGAGTAAAACCGTATGTGAGTACGGAGCTTTTGAATGCATTATTATCGAATGGCGAGCTTCTCTTACAGTTTCATATCTAATCTGGAAGCACTCTTAATTTAAGATGCAAGATTCCACCCGACAGTTAAACAAAAACCTTGTCAGTTTAATTTAATAAAAACGTAATAAAAAGGTTAAAGTTTGTAAGGATTACTGGAAGATAGCTTAATCACGCTAAAACTAGCTGGCTAATGAGCTGGAATTCGGTAGGTATGGGTGGTATGAGGTGGAAAAGAAAAAGAGCTCCTTTTATCTCGATACCATGGGGTCTCAGCCTCGGGTAGCAGCTAGTATTGTATTATACATTGTACCTTTGACTTGGAGGTCCTATGCCATAAAATGTTTTTGTTTATTATTTAAAAAAAATACACTCAATATCTGCAAGGATCTAGCTGATAGGCTAAAAGAGTCTACACTTGACCAGAATGCCGGCTTTTACTTACGCACAGCGTAGCATTACCATTCAACGTGGCAATGCCGCCAGCGTTCTGCGACTGACTAGGTTATTCATAATTTCATTTTATTATATTTAGTGTAATTTATGATTCAATTAAAAATATTAACTATTTCAGATTTCACAAAACGCAAGGCAGCTATTGAAGCTATGTCGCGCGTCATACTGCACCTTTACGCGACCTTCACGAATACTGTCCTCATAATTTGTTCAGCGTTTGACTTAAAAAGGTATTCATGACTAATGTTATTTGTTATACGTCCTTTATTGCCATTTATTTTATCCAGGGTTGTGATCATTTAAATCCCTTGATTTTAATCAGTTTAATCAGCGAATAAAATCAATTGATATTTTAAGAGATATCAGTAATTTGTACTGGAACCCAATCAGCCAAAAAGTGTCAAGGGACTTCCCCGATAGGCACCACGGGGCGACCAAAAGGTCGAGGATTCCCTGATATTTAAACTCAATTTGTTGAATATCACAACAAAACTGCTACGAACAAAACTTTCAAAGTTCCTAAGCAATTACTTTACTCACTTGGTAGTTCTTAACAGTCCAGATTCTGACCGTTAAGAACTGCCAAGCTGTCAAAGTCCCTAAGCAATTACTTTACTCGCTTGGTAGTTCTTAACAGTCCACATGCTGACCGTTAAGAACTGCCAAGCTGTCAAAGTCCCTAAACAATTACTTTACTCGCTTGGTAGTTCTTAACAGTCCAGATTCTAACCGTTAAGAACTGCCAAGCTGTCAAAGTCTCTAAGCAATTACTTTACTCGCTTGGTAGTTCTTAACAGTCCAGATTCTGACCGTTAAGAACTGCCAAGCGAGTAAAGTAATTGCTTAGGGACTGTGACAGTTTGGTGCAAGTAGGCATAAGAGTCTGAAATAAATACCTATTTGAATTTGTTTTGCCATATTGGGTAGGTAGGTTACATCTCGGGTCTAAAATTTTGTTCTCAGCCGATCATACACATACGGCGCCCAAGGCAACCACGGCTGGTTCTCAATGTGCAGCAAACTGAAGCACTCTTGCGAGCCCAACCTCTGCCTTGTGGGGTTGAACGACAGCGTGGCTCTGATTGCCCTAAGGACTATCGGAAAAGGGGAAGATCTCACCATTTCTTACATGTAAGTTACCGAATTGAGCGTAGAGCCTAGCCTGTGATGTAAATTTAACATGTTTGAGTGAGGGTACAAGAAAAGGTAATTTTATGTTTTAAGTAAGTTACCAAATTGAGTCTATCTATCTATACGATACGAACCTGTGTGATGAATCATCAATAATTTTATTGAAAATGAAAAAGTTTAAGTTTATTTGCACACGATACAGCATACACGCACAGTTATGAGCAGGTGAAAAATAAATAAAAGTAAACACAGTGTACAAATAGCGTGGTGCAAAAAAGGTCTCCGACTCAGCATATGTTGGTTGGTACGTATATCAACCAACGCTGGTCTTCCGTCGAAGCCGGTTGTTGACGCCACGGATAGCCTACGACTATACTATGAATATAAATTTATTGTATGTGAGTAATGAAACTTTACAGTTAATACAACAACTAAAAGGAGGAAAAGTAAAGTATCTACAGTACCTAGTTATTTAACGATACACCGTTCACTGCCGAATCAGTGTATATGTATATTGGATTTCTGTTTGTATAAGCCTATTATTTAATTGAATTTGTTGTTTCAGTGAAAACTACGACACCTTTCAGCCAAATGGTAGAAACAATCAATTATCTAGGTCCATTCGCATTTTCGCTGAGATTAGACACATGTGCAACTGCCGGGTTTGCTTGCAAGAATACGATGCGATCAACGAAGTGTTTGCCGACATGCCTAAAGAACAACCACAGATAATGCTGTTCGATAGACTTGACAATTACTCTATATTTCGGGCGCTTGATAAGTTATCTTGGGGAACAGCGGAACATAAAACCGCTTATAACATTTTCAAAACTAGGATAAATGCTTTTCAATGTAGTTCGTATACGGAAAATAAAATTTACATGAACGATGATGAGTTGATCTATTATAACAGATAGTATGACTCGGGCGAATGAACATGACACCTGGTTGACACTCTCACTCGGAACTTACTGCGTCCCCCACTGCCCCACGCGGCGCCCTCCTGTTTCTTCTTCCTCTAATTGCGAAGCCTTATCATCACTAATCATTACCAAGTATTGCAGGACCTCTTCTCTATCAACATTATCCAATTCCACGCTGTACTTTGCACAAACGTCATTCGAGCCAGGTGTCATGTTAATTCGACCGAGTTGTAATTATGCTACATTAAATATCTTATATATTAAGTATTTTCTATACGATAATTATTTTCTTATATTAAGTGATTAAGGGTTGGCTTAAAACGTTATTGTATCATTAATAATTATCAGTACGTAATTAACTTGATATTTTTCTTTATCGTATAATTATCCCGGCCAACCCTGATGAACCCTGATGAAGATGTTGATACTAAAATTTTAATGCTTTATTTAGTATCAACATCTTTTTCACAATATAAATGCGAAAGTTTATGGAGATATATGTTTGTTTCTCAATCACGCCAAAACTACTAGACCGATTGAGCTGAAATAAAATGTTATGGGTAGAGTTTGAGCAAGAAAACCACATGGGCATTAATCTCGATACCACGCAGGCGAAGCCGTGGGCAGCAACTATAATGTGCTGTATGTACATATACATGGTCAAATTTTAATCACCATAAAAAAATACGCATAGTCAGTTGCCGTTACTGAACACATATACGGCAAAAAAACTTGAAAAAGTAAGTCGAATTTTTGTAAATTTTTTTTTTATTAAAAATTGATAACTGTTACCGTTAGTCGTATTCCTATGGATTTGTATCAGGCGGTATCCTTTATTGATAATAATTTAAGTTTTATTCATCGTTTGGCAAACCCGGGTACCTAGCTCGAGCCAGCTCGCCGCAGCTCGGCTCGGGCGCCGCACTCGCGCCGCTGTCACTCTGTCATTTTGTAGAAATTCAAAATTCTGACTCCACAGATACAACGTAGTACCCCGTCTGCATTGCCCATTTAATTTTTTTTGGTAATTAAAAAATGGTGGTGTATATGTACATAATTTTTAAGATTTACCTACTCACATAACATGCTTAATTTTAATTTCAATAATGTTCACTATAAATTACACAGAATAGTTCCACTAGGTAGGGAATTGGAAATATTTTTAGAACTAAGTAATTTTGATCACCCAATAGCAATGAAAAATCTTTAAAAATATGTATAGAATTTCGTTTAGAAGTTGTATGTAAATATAAGTTCTTAAAATTAGTTTGAGTCTAGTATAGAAAATATATTTTCTCATAAAAAAAGAAGTAAGTATCTCTGAAAGGTCATAGTTAAAATGTTATATTTTCAGACTATACCTTCTACTCGAAGTCGTACTATAAACAAATGTTTTATATATTCGATAAGTAAGTTAGAATTTTAAGTTGTCAACTTAATTCAAATTCGAATTCAAAATTTTTATTTCAGACTAGGTAAGTCCATATGTTTAACATGTACGAGTATGCTTAAGTTAAGTTAAATTAGTTAGTCATTAATAAAAAACTGATAAATACTTTGTATTTTTTTTTAAATAAAAAATCCAGGAGAGTGGGGCAAACCCACTCGCCGCGTTGACTGATGGGGGAATTTGAGAATAACCCACAGAGATAATATGATTCATAATATAACATGAGAATACTTATTATATAACATTACACAATGGGCGGGTTTAATGCCTCAAGATATTTTCTGACAGCTAACCCTTGTAAGGTAGAAAGTAAATGTACCTAGGTACTTAGAATCACGACACAGACGCCCTCTGATGGGTTGGTCAGGTTGAATTTCTTGCCATAGCTTCCTATTGGGAGATCGTTTACTTTACGATTTTAAAACCGTTTGTGAACGGTCTTTTGATTGGTGTATCTACATACATAAGTAATAGCAGACTTTAGTTTTTAAAAATTTTCGACATTTGTTTATAAAAATACGGAAGGCGCGTGTGCACGTGGACTGAGGGCCACTATGTCGAAACACGTTGAAAATGTACTTAAGGGGAATCCTCGAGGCAAATTTCCATACAAAATAAAATTAACCCTACTAACTTAAAAACACGTATAAAATCTAAATTAAAGTATGAAACCTTTCACTTTTATTGTTGACGAAATCAAAAAACATTGACGAAACAAATACATAGTGTGAAGAAATTACTATAATACGGCGTACTTTTTGAGTATTTGTCCGAAACATTATGTATGGAATTAGATTTGAGGATAAGCCTTATGATTTAGTAAAAGTTCTAAAATAATTGTGAAAGTTGGAATCAGATTTTGTGACAATCAAATAATCGTGAGGGGCATTACTTACTTCACACAGGAAGTGTTTCACGGTGGGGAAGTCCCCGTACCCCACCACTGCGCCGGAAGTGGCCGGCCGCTTCTTGTAGAAGCCGTGCGTCGTCTTGTGTGTTGTACATCTGAGGAACATGCTTAATTATTGGAAGAAAAAAAACTAGAAACACGACTGCCAAAGTACGAGTAGGTATTATCTATCTAAAGATACCTCGATAATTGATTGAATCAGGCGTTACTTTGAGGAAATCCATAAATATTAACAAATAGTAAAAATATATTTAGTAATAAATCCGCTTAAGCGTCCGTTTAAGCGGATTTATTACTAAATATATTTTTACTATTTGTTATTAAAGATACCTCGTCAACCGAAATCCACTAAGTAATGGTGGTATTATGCCACTTTTTCAAATTTTGATAATAGTAGATTATGCACTAAGGGGATAAAGCAGTGTCTTATGTCGCGGGTGTCATATTGAACCCTGAGCTAACGAGGGACTCAGTTAACTCCTGAGCGAAGCGAGGGAGTTATGTAGAGTCCTGAGTGACGCGAAGGGTTCAAGCTGCCCAAGACGAAGACAGGCTTTATCCCAGAGGAGCATACTCTACTTTTCACACCTTCTGCGAGGCAATAAAAAGCAAGGGCTCCGAACTCAGCAGCCAACACCGTCTTTTGTTTCACAATGTTTGAAGTCGCGCCTTTTTTCTTTTTTTTTTATGAGTGGCCTGTTCGATTTTAGAACAAACCTTTTTCAATGCCATTATGGGCGTTCTTTTACTTAGAGTTTTCCACAAGTTTCCACACGAATTTGACGTTCCAAATTCAAATTACATTACTACCCTAGGGAGTTTCATACAACATTACATCCCTAGGTAGGTAATGCTTTGCTTTACCTTGATGATAGCATGATATGTAATGTGATATTGTCGAACAGGTGGTGTGAAAAAACTATTTTTGTCATTTTAGGTAGCTTATGTCTCTCGTGAACAAGAAAAATCCAATGGCCCTTCTCCATTTAGCCTAAAGGATGCCACAATGAATCAGACATACATTTACATTAGGTATAGGTCACACGACTAGAGTTGGCGCTGTCAAAGTACTCACACTAATGCAATTTCACTACACTTTGACAAATTTAGAATGATAATTTTGACAGGTCACAATAGGGACACGCCGCGCTCTTATTCACAGACACTACACAAGCGAACGTGTGCATGTGTTGTATATGCCGACTTTCGGCAAATAGGTAGGTACACCTATACATTCTCTCTGAAAACATAATCCTCTTTCCTCGCAGATGGGTAACTTTTATTCAAAAGAAAGTGAATTACAGTCAGACAATTACAGTAGATTATGCACTAAGGGGATAAAGCAGTGTCTTATGTCGCGGGTGGCATATTGAACCCTGAGCTAACGAGGGACTCAGTTAACTCCTGAGCGAAGCGAGGGAGTTATGTAGAGTCCTGAGTGACGCGAGGTGTTCAAGCTGCCCTAGACGAAGACAGGCTTTATCCCAGAGGAGCATACTCTACTTTTCACACCTTCTGCGAGGCAATAAAAAGCCAGGGCTCCGAACTCAGCAGCCAACACCGTCTTTTGTTTCACAATCTTTGAAGTCGCGCCTTTTTTCTTTTTTTTATGAGTGGCCAGTTCGATTTTAGAAAAAAACCTTTTTACAATGCCATATGGGCGTTCTTTTACTTAGAGTTTTCCACGAGTTTCCACACGAATTTGACGTTCCAAATTCAAATCACATTACTACCCTAGGGAGTTTCATACAACATTACCTCCCTTGGTAAGTAATGCATTCCTTTACCTTGATGGCATGATATGTAATTCGATATTGTCGAGCAGGTGGTGTGAAAAATACATTCTTACCTTGAATAAGTAGCGAAGCTCACTTTACAGATGTGGCACGTAAACGGGTGCTTTACGCCCTTGTGTATAGCGCGGTGGTTGTTCAACGCATCTTCTATGTAGAACACACTGCCAATGTAAAACGAGTAAACTGAACTGATTTTGATGAAATTTCTATGGGAACAATTATAAAATTATTAAAAAAAATGTATATATTTATCCAGGATAAATAATCCTATCGATTAGTGGCATAAAATAGCGAGTTTTTATTTTTTGAAATTTAAGCTGGTTCGATTGGCGGTTTAGGTAATATTGTCAAGAAGTCTGTGAATGTAGTTTTGTTTCTTATTAAAAATAAAGGAATGTTTCCTTTAAGTAAAATAATCTATCTTAAGGATTTAAAGGGGTTTCCCTCCAGTGCCTATTGATTTTTTCCACCCTGTATAGAACAGGCTTAGTTAGTCCTAACTGACTGATGAGAACGCACCGGCCAAACCACTGAACATAGAGATTTGAGATTTCCCGCAAAGGATTTGAATATTCATTGGAAGGCATCTCACTGGTGTAGTTCCGATTCGTGCATTTAAATTTTGAGTAGGTTAACAAAAGTAGACTCCTAATAACTTCCTACCCTTCCCTTGGGAGGTGATGTTTTGCTTTACCTTGATATAACAAGATATTTAATTGGACATTGTCAAGCAGGTGGTGTGTTTAAATCGGTTTATATACACCAAAGTTAACTCAGGTAACAAAAAAAAACTTTCAACCGAATTGGTAACTTCCTCCTCTTTTGAAGTCGGTTAAAAAGAAGGTACTACTCGGGCGAATACACATTCCACCGGGCTGCCACTCTCGCTCGGCACTTGCTGCGTCCCCCGCCCCCCGCGCGGCGCCCTCCGTGTTTGTTCTTCCTCTAATTGCGAAGCCTTATCATCACTTATCATTACGAAGTATTGCAGGACCTCTTCTCTATCAACATTATCCAATTCCACGCTGTACTTTGCACAAACGTCATTCGAGCCAGGTGTCATGTTCATTCGACCGAGTAGTAAGCAGTAAGTTGAGTTTGACTTACTCTTCACAATATTCACACCGGAATGCTTTCTCCACCTCCACGACTCTGATGAGTTGTATCGCTTCTTCGGAGAGATCGGAGAGGAGAGGCGCGGCTATCGGGGACGAAACCTGCCGCTCCAAGCGTTGCGGGGACGGACACTCTGCAGGGTCAAAGGTCAGAAGTGTCAAGGTCAAAGATCAAAATATTTTTCATTTATTTGAACAAGAAATCTAAAAACCACGTTTATAGACTTTTGCTTTATCTCGCTTCATTCTTAATTAATAGATGGATTAAGAATGCATTGTCATCGAGTTGTGAGCTACCCTGACAGTTTCAGCCGGAAAGTGCTTGAAATTTGAGTTGCAAGATTTCACCCGGCACGACAGGCAGACACGTGTTTTAATGCACACATAGATTTTTTGAACAGAAAAATCCATTCCTGTACGACCGGGTTCGAAACCCACGACCTTTGGTTTTAAAATTCGAGGCACCTTCCACTGGGCCAACACGGCATTTTCATACCGATAACTTGAATGGTCTGCCGCACGATTCCGCTGGTGGGCGACAGTTGTATGGCGGTTTCCTCTTCCGTCTTCAATTCCCCAGCTATTGTTTCGATGCAATCCGTTGATTTTTGTGCATGTTCCTGTAAAAGGAAGACAGTAAATTTCCATTACAATAAACGTTCATTACAGGAAGGCTGTCTTCATTAGACTTCTAAAAAATCTCTTATAATAATCAAGGTTTTACAAAATCATACAACAACCGAGTACAATCGGACTGTTCTAGTGACCGTAGGCACCACTGAACCAGGTAACTGATACAATACCAAGTTACCTGTTAATTACTCATTATGGAAGTATAGCAGCTGTAACACAGGTTTCACCTAGCACAGCTGTTAAGCACATTATTCTATAAAGTAGCATATGATTATGTTTGTGTACCTTGCCTAGCATACCTAAACAGTTTCCTAATTTGATTGTATTAGCTTCATTGTTAAATTATACAAAAGTTCTAGATTTAGGTAAGTACCAACATATTTCTTATTGTACCTACTTGTTCATTGGTTCCAAATAAATACTTTAAATACTAAATACATTAATCTTTTTTTTTGTAAATACATAGGTACATAAAAAAAAACCCGACTCAGGACAAAAACCGATGTCCATCACACAAATGTTTGTCCTGAAGCGGGAATCGAACCATCGACACCCGCGTGGCAGTCCAATACACTTGCCACTCGACCATCCGTGTCCAAATGACCGGTACCTGTCATATATCCAATGTTGTGACTCCTGTTGGTCCTTTGTGCGTCGGATTTCCTGACTAATAGTTTAGCCAGCCTAACTCCACCCAGAAGCACAGAAGTTTCATGGGTTCTTCGCAGGCTTTGCGGAGTGACCTCGGGTTTTTGAGGATTTCCTCTCGTTCTTTCGCTACTCCCATATTCCATATCATTTATTATTATATTTGGATTATCACGTATTCCAGGATTACGTCGGCGGGCGTTTCCTCCTCGGTCAAGCAGCCTCTACAAAGTGGGCTGTCTGTGTTTCCAATGTCTACTTTGTTACTTATACAAATATGTCCAGGACTTAACAGGGTGTAAATATGTAGGTCTTGATAGGTCGTACATGTTTGAGCCCTTTGGGGCGAGACCCTAGGTCCCTGGGGAATGGGAGCCTTCCGCGTTTTTAAAATTTTGTCAGAGCGTCTGGTCGAAGCGACGCGTGATCAGAGGGCTGGCAGCTATCTGGGCCAAAGAATAAGCCGATGCAGCCAGTATCCTCGGCACGCTGCCATCGGGTATCGAGTTGGAGCAGTTGAGCTACCTATAGATCGTTTGCAACGGTCTATGGGTGGCCCAATTGTTTCCTTTTGTAAATTTTGTAATATACCTGTATATACATAGTTGATAAGATAACATTATTGTATGTCCGAGAATGACACAAAACTATTTAATCACAAAATTACAATTTAAGACCAACTGTAAACAACATAGTTTTTTACAATAAAGAGATTTGTATATGTATATGAAATGTTGTGCAGATGTTTGTTTAGGAGGCAATGTCCCGTGATAGTACCCACAATGATTCTTAAATCTGGTAAGTAAACGTTAGACGTGGTGCAAGTTGCGGAAGGGCCATTTTTGACCCTTCCCCTCCTTCCCCTTTTGGAAGACTCATGTTATTGAAGACCGGTACCTGTGCCTCCTGGGCGTCCCTGAAGGCCCGGCGGCAGGCTCTGCAGACCAGCAGCAGGGTGGGAGCCAGCTCCTCTTCGTGAGCTCGCACGTGCATCCTCAGCCGGGAGACACGGGTTAATTGCTTCAGGCAGATGTGGCATTGGTATGGCTTTATCTGTAAAGAACACGCAAATATGGTTTTTTACGGTTTTAGTTACTTATTTCTGAAAAGAAATATAAATTCGCTTATATTGGTATTAAGATTATGTGCCTTGGAGGACAGACAGGAATAAATAATAACAGGAAGAAAGAATACTTTAATAGAGTAGTAGAGTATAATATACCTAACGTCTTACGCCGCCTTATGGGAATTATTCCCATCTGTCATCCTGCTCTGTCCCCCTATTGGAGACAGGGGGACAGATAGAACTTTTAAAATTAATAAAAGTTCCACATGTCCGCTGTTTAGCAACAGGGAACAGATAGAACTTTTTTTTTCACCCTAGGGGGACAGAGCAGGGTGACGGATGGGAATACTTCCCATAAGGCGGCGTAAGACGTTAGGTATCTTACTCTATAAAAGTATTCTATAATTATATTTCATGAAGAAACAAATATTTGTCCTATCCTATAATGCTTTTTATCGCTAACAGTACCAAACAATTCCATGGAGCAGTTGGTAAAGGAATATTAATTCATCTTAAATGCCATGGAGTCGTTGGTAATCAAAGTGTGAACCTATTTGTTTGAGAACAATTGACTCATGGAGCTCCTGGGAATAAGCCTAATCTAGTAATGGTAGTAATATCATTTTTCAGTTCAGTCCACTGTACCTGCAGATGCGTGACGCCATGTTCGTCCAGGGTTTGCTTGTCAAGGAACCTCTTCCCACACGTCACACACACGTACCTACGCGTGTCTGTGTGCGTGCGACTGTGTTTGGTTAGGGTTGCCCTGATAAACCAAACAATAGGTTATTACTTCCTTCTAACCTAAACAAGTGAACTGATAAAGCTTTTTTAAAATTTACGAGTATTTTAGCATACCTACTCCGAAACTTTTCATGGGACCAAAATGAGGGCCCGAAATTACAGCCTTTATTCTCGTTTTTTTTTGACAGTCACAAAATATGATACTAACTTTCACAATTCTTTTTATGTAATGTTCAAAAATCTTATTAATTTTTTTAAGAGTTTTAACACAGAGGCCCTCAAACCTGCACACTTGAGACGCTGCCGGTAGCCGCGATTTCTTGCATAAAGCGTACCACCGATAAATACCGCCATGTTTTTCAGTTTTCTACTAAATTCAATGTTTGGGTGAGTAAAAAAAGTGTTTGAAAATGTGCCTTTTCCGTTCTTCCGCCGGTGGAACAACCAAGACGAAGTCGCACGCGGGTCAGCTAGTGAAAACTAAAATTACAAGTGTGGTCTTATTGCTAGATACCAATCTCTTCCAGACGAGACATAAGTTCAAAACAATTTAAGAGTTCATAGGTCAGCCAAATCAGTTCAGCGGTTTAAAGGTTCTGTACCTCAAATAGAAGGTCTTCCCGCAATCCTGAACGGGACACTGCCAACGTCGGGTCTTCTCGTGGGTGAAGTGTACGTGATCGAAGAGCTGCGTCTCGGTGGCGAAGGTACCTCCACACTGCGTACAGTTGTACTGTCCGTCTGTCAGCATCGGTGTACACTCGTGGAATTGCCTGGAAACACAGAATTGAATCAAGAATACATAAGGTTTTACAAAAACATAGACAAGGTAACAAACTAGGTACTTTGATGACATATTTTTTGTAATTGATTGATTCAGGCGTTACTTTGCGGAAATCCATAAATATCAACAAATTATATAAATATATTTAGTAATAATCCGCTTAATTTCTAAACAAAGGTTTTAATTAACTTAACTTTAGTTCAACTAAACCAAAGAGTCAACGAACAGAAAACCAAAGTTTAAAGATACGACACGTGTTTCGCCCACAGTTCGCCTCTACACGAAATCACACCTCCTGATGATGCCTCGTGTAGAGGCGAAACTCGTGTCGTATCTTTAAACTTTGGTTTTCTGTTCGTTGACTCTTTGGTTTAGTTGAACTAAAGTTAAGTTAATTAAAACCTTTGCTTAGAAATTAAGCGGATTATTACTAAATATATTTATATAATTTGTTGATATATTTTTTGTAGTTATTTTGATATAAAAAACTAAACTACTGACTGAACCGATTTTGATGAAATTTCTATGGGAGCAATCTGAAAGTAAGTAAGTACATAATCCCTTAAAAACAAAAAAAAAAAATTTTTGAATTTATGAACAACGTAGTTCTGAGGTAACAAACATAAAAAAAACCGAATAGATAACCTCCTCCGTTTTTGAAGTCGGTTAAAAACAGCCGCTAGTAGTGGCGGCTACTTTGGATTTTTTTAGCCGAGAAATAGCAATCCATATTTTAATAAAATATTTGTAACTAGGTCGATCTATGCTACAAGTTATCGCCATAGATGAGTAACGGTGTTCCTATAGAACAAGATGGACAGTACCAAACCAAAAGACGTATCAAATCGTAAGATAGGACCAAAAAATTTTAGACACCTTGTCAATAAAAATGAAATAGGTATCTTCATTTTCAAATAATGTTTGTTACTTTTTACGATGTAGTTTTATTAACAATGAAAAAGCCTAGTAGTTTAACATATAATATTTATTTAGCCCTGTTACTTCTCTTTTTCGAAAAATAGCATCGGAACAAAATGTACTAGAAGTTAGCCAAAGTGGCTCCCTTTTACTGGGAATATTTTCAATGTACTACATTGTGTTTCTATACATGATTACTTCTGTGGTTAACACTTACATGTGAAATTTAAGGCGCACTTTAGAATTGAACGACTCATTGCAGTTGTGACACGTCACCCGCTGTGGGGATCCCTCTCTACGCTCCCGCTGAAACAACAATACACAACTTGTATCAATCAATATACCTACATTGGAAAATAAATGAGCAAAACACGTTCTCTATGCTAAATAATGCTGTAGGTAAAAAACTGTACTTGTGGCACAAAATCAACAAATACCATTTGATAGCACAGTTATCCAGGAATGCTCTTGCAAAAACAGAGAAAAATCCAAAATTTGTAATATTGGCTTCAAAAACAATGGACGAAAGCACGGAGGAAAACGAAGATATGGAAGTTTTAAAAACGTCCAGTAACCAGTAACTCGAAATCTGTGCGTATTTTTCAATTCAATTCAATTCAAATCGTTTATTTTGGTACTATTACCTACACCATATTTTGTTTGTAGGTACCTACATAAGGCTTATTTTGCTACCTTGTGACTATTCAAAGGCGTTTACGGTCACTAGAACAGTCCCATTGAAGTCGGTTGTAGTATCAATGAGGTACGCGTCATTGATAGCACCTACCTGTGCTTGATCCAGCTTTGGACTGATGATACGTGGTCTTCTCTGTGCACACTTGAAAGAAAAAAATGATCTAATGGAACAAAACTTTTAAACATCTGAATTCAACAAATTATATAAATATATTTAGTAATAAATCCGCTTGATTTCTAAACAAAGGTTTTAATTAACTTAACTTTAGTTTAGAACTTTAGTACATATTACTATATTATAAACCAAAGAGTCAACGAACAGAAAACCAAAGTTTAAAGATACGACACGTGTTTCGCCTCTACACGAGGCATCATCAGGAGGTGTGGACTCGCCGAAGTTCGAAACGAGAGCTCTCTCTCGAAGTTGATATTTATGGATTTCCGCAAAGTAACGCCTGAATCAATCAATTATCTGAATTCAAATAATATTAGCTAATTATTTAATTACAAACATCTAAAAGAAAAGAGAAGAAAAGCAGAAACTCAGAAACAAAACCGCGCGGCAGTATACAGGGTGAATGAATACTCTCGACTGCCCTCCGAGGGGGTAATCTAAATGGCTATAATTATGGAAAAATGTTGTTGAGTCTCGGGCTCTGTTTGATAAAAATAAGAACTGCTTTTAAAATATCTAAAAGTCGTTTATTTTCCAACACATTTTTTTTGCATATTTTGATCCTGTGTCAGATAAGTGATAACAAAGAAATACTATGAAATAAAAATTGCTCTAATGTTGTTGGAACACTTAAACAATAATAATTTAAGTTTTCATGAAAATACATGAAAACAAGCAGATAAATCAACTAAATTTACTAAAACGATATTTGAACTTGTAAGAATATCATTTTTCTGCGAGGTATACGGAAAGAATGATATTCTTAAAAGTTATTGTTTTTTATAGTACAAATTATGGTATTCTTGACCCGTACCAAAGAATAAGTAATATTCCCTGAATTTTCAGGAGATGTCTCGCTACACCCTGTATAACCATATGGCGGCGACAGTAAAGAGGCGTGCATTTTTAGACTAAAAGATATTTTTTTTTTTACTTACCCTTATGAAATCATCTTCGTTAGGTATAACGGTTTCGTCCGATCGTCTTTTCGACCCACTTCTACATTTATGGGCAGAAAGCGCGTGTGTTGTTGGAAACATTTGACTGAAACACAATGTTTGGATATTAAGTAATCTGTAAGCATCACTGTGTTCCTGAGATTGTATTATATGAATAAGAAAGCATTTACATATTTTTTGTTATTAAACATATTGGATTCTCAGACTCAAGACAAACACCGATATAATTACTTACGTTAATCTCACAATCAAAAACTTATTAAAATCTAAATGCACAAGTTTGTGAGAATGGATTTATATGGATGTTTGTAGCTCCATCCCTTCAAAACTACTGAAACGATTGAGTTGAAACCAGTTGTGAATTTACCAATAGGCTGAGAAGACTGGAGCCTAGGATGGCAGATTTAAGGGGGTGAGAAATATGTGGCATTTTTTTATCTCCAGAAATTAAAAGATTCGTATAAATCTTAGTCTTCTTCTTCTTATCGTGTCACTAGTTCTTTCGAACCAGTGTGGTGAAAGGATTTCAAGTGCGCCTCGAAGAGGCTCCTTTCGTGCACTCGACACATGTTTTCGAACTTTTAGGTTCTACGACATGCCGGTTTCCTCACGATGTTTTCCTTCACCGTTGCGAGAACGTGGGATGCATACATAGATTTTTCCGACCGAAAAAACCCATTTAAGCATGACTGCCACCGGTATTCGAGCCCGCGACTATCAGATCGCAAGGCAAGGGTCTCATCCACTCGGCCGTCTTCACATAAATCTTAGTAAGAGCCTTTTCGAGGTGCACTTGATACTCTTTCACCACACCAGGTCGAAAGAACCAGTGACACGATAAGAAGAAGTAAGTAAGTGCCTAAATGTAAATCCACATTATCGGAGTATTGAAATGTAGAGGTCGGTAGAGACGTCAAAATTAGAATAGCCTACAGGCGGCGCATTGGAAAATCCACCACTGGCTGAAACTTCGTTTCAATATACAAAAAATCTGGAAAAAGATTGTTTAAGCTACGAACGACTATTAAGTCATCAGGTACAGACCGTGCCAAAGAGAGCCATTAGAGTTTTGGCGGGAACGTGAAAAATGGCACATTGGCGGCATTACATTAATTGACAAAACTTGTATAACTTTGAGTGTTTATGTGTAAAAACGGTGGTATTTTATCCAATAAGTGCTCGTGAACATGTATGAGTGTTGGTGAATAGTGTAAAGCTGTAAAACGTGACTTTTCGTGTTGCCTCCAAAACTCCATAGAAGCCTCTAGTAAAGTCGCAACCACCACTACTTTACAGGGGCATGACTTGACTTATCGACTCTGACTTATGACAAAATAATCTCTCCAATTACTTGACACTGGCTATATACCTTTGATGTGAAGCCAAAATTAAAGAACGTAGGTTCTTCGAAAAAAAAAAAAAAAAAAAAAAGATTATCATTGCTTACCTGCATCCATGACACCTCTTTCTTCTATTTTCATTATTTTCAACCTATTAACAAATAAAAAACAGCATTAGCTTCTATATTACCGTAATAGCTTTAAACTAACATAAAACTTCTTACTCTTCATAGCTAACCATTAGATACAGCTTCTTAAATTTTACCTTAGCAGCTTCTAATACTTTACATAGCAGCTTGTAACCTTACCATATCAGTCTCTAACCTTACCTTAGTAGCTTCAAACCTTGCCTAGCTTCTATCTAATCTTACGTTAGCAGCCTGTAGCCTTAAATTAGTAGCTTCTAACCTTGCCTTAGCAGCTTCTATCTAATCTTACGTTAGCAGCCTCTTATCTTACGTTAGCAGCCTCTTATCTTACCTTAGTAGCTTCTAACCTTACCTTAACCGCTTCTAACCTTACCTTAACCGCTTCTAACCTTACCATAGCATCTACTAATTTTAAGTTAGCAGCTTACCTTAGCAGCTTCTAATATCTGGGTCAAGTGCGAGGGTTCCTCGTCTCCGGTCTGCACGATCCATATCTCGTCGTCACTACTGACTGCCTCCTGCTTTACTTCCGTTTTGATTATAATATCCGGTGCATTCTGGAAAGTATATATGGTGGGTTTAAGACATCAGGGATGGAATTTTTTTACTGACAGAAGAAGAAGGTAATTTTTTCTAGTGTATGCACGAGTATGGTTTGTTTCGCTGATTCTTTGTAGCATACGGGTTTTTAGTGTTGTTACTGAACTAATTAAAAAAAAATTGGTTGTCTGTAAAGTTGGTTAACGGACGATAGTTTAACGTGACTACCAGCGTCGTTACGTTCCCGTTGGACAATGAGCGTTACCGGACAATGACGTTAACGTTTTCGTGCATGTAGCCGACGCGGCGGCGTTTATCGATTTATTAGACGTAGTCACGTCAAAAACCTGTTCATTGTTGTTCATTCACTGTCATTACAGCAAAACTCTCTAAATGTTTTTTTTTAATTCGAGGACAGACAGTAGGAATATTATATACTTCTATCGGTCTGTCCCCTTATTGGTGACGGGGGGACAGATAGAACCATTACAATTTCCAAGTTTTTTAAAAGTTCTATCTGTCCTCCTGTTAGTAACAGGGTGACAGATAGAACTTTTTTGTCCCATCTGTCACCCTGCTCTGTCCCCCCTAGGATGCATAATAAATTGTCTTTTTCATTTGCATTCATAATATGCGAAGAATAGTAATTATTACAAACAATTTGGTTTACTTACCGTTTCATTAGAATCCAAATTCTCTGTTTCCCCAGAAATGTTCACAGAGCTACCTAGAAATTGAGGATAATATAGAATTAGGATAGAATAGATAATTATATTTTATCGTTATCCTTGTTAGACTTTACCCTGTATGGAAGAAACATTTGAGTACGAGTGTATACATTTTTCTTAATTGTAACTCTTACTAAAACAGTGTTATCGCTAAGAAGCAATTTCTGTTGCATCATATTACGTTATTTTCGTTAATGTTATGTAATTTTTAATATTATTTAAATCAGTTCGTAGATAGATCCGTAGATATAATTAGATATTGTAGACCGCACTGCAGATATTTTTAGACTGGTCTGTAGGTATATTTAGATAGGTATGTAGGTATTTTTAGATAGGGCTATAGGTAGTTTTAGTTAAGTCTGTAGGTATTTTGAGATAGGTTCGTTGATATTATTAAATAGGTAGGACTGCATGTATAGTATAATAAGATAAGTCCCTAGATATATACTTGAATAGGTCTGTAGGTATTTTTAGATAGGTCCTTAGATATATTTAGATAGGTCTGCAGGTGTTTATAATACGAGTATGTTTGTAGGTTTTTCAACTTTGTACACTAACCTTGTTTTTCAACAAAACTTGAATTTCTAATTTGTGTTGTGATTGACGAAAACTTGGATGTTTCTTCTTTGACTGAAAGATTTAAAAAATATTAATAGATAATATGCCGAAAACCCTTCTTTACATAGGTAACTTGGTAAAATGCAATGCAATACAATAATTTAGGTATTCATAATATCAAATTTACAATTCAATAAAATAGCACATAAAACAATTTTTAAAAAATATTGTTTTTTTTTTTATATATGGAATAGGCAAGCATTGACCACAACCTCACCTGATGGTAAGTGACGGTGTGGTCGAGGATGAAGCACGCTTGCCTAGTAAGAACTTATTCACTCTTGATTTGAAGACTCCAAGATTATAGTGTGTCGGAAAAACAGACGCCGGCAGCGAGTTCCACTCCCTGCTGGTGCGCACCATAAATGTGGATGCGAACCGCTTGGTTCGAGTTCGTGGGATGTCTACGAGATAGGGGTGGTACCCCCCCGTACGCCTGCTAGTACGGTGGTAAAAGGGAGATGGCGGGATTAGATCGAGTAGCTCCTGCGCGCACTCTCCGAAGTGAATCTTGTAGAAGACCGAAAGGCTCGCAACTCGCCGTCTGTGTTCGAGGCTCTGTAAGTTGGCCTCCACAAGCGATTGATCGCCAATGAGCCTGATTGCACGTCGGTCAATGGAGGTATACAAATAAGAATAATTATAAGTCTTTGAAAGTTATCGTCGAACAAATCTATCTAGATCTAATCTTTCTATTTAGATAAATACTAGAAAATATGCAAGAACTAGACCAATCGACGTTTGTAAGTATGCCTTTACCCGACTGCGAAAAAATGAAAATTGTTTGTCTGATTCTATGCGAAGTCCTGCAGGCTAAATGACTGAATAGATTTTGATAAATGAGGTGTCGTTGGATTCCTCTAGATCACGCGAGTGTCGTAAATGTAAAAAAAAAAATATGGCAGCTGTAAAGCACCACAATGTGTGAAAAAATTACAAAAAACCATCGATTTCGGTAAATGAGGTAGGTATGTGTAGATTTGTTTTAGTTATAAGAGTGTCATTGAACGAAGAAAAATTACAAAAATTGAATTAGGCGATAGTGTTTTGGCAGTGGGTTTTTCAGTTGTTAATACACCACCAAATTTTTATTACCAAAAAAACTTCAATGGGCAATGCAGAAGGGGTACTGCGTTGTATAAGTTGTTGGGTACTGCGAAATGGTAGGTATCCTGTATGAATTTATTAATAGGTGACACTCATATGTATATATGTATAGGTATAGTATAATATATATTTGTAGGTATATATATTTTAGTTTCCTAATTTAATTTCTAAATATTATCTATATTAGCACGCTAACCATACTGTACCACCATACAAGGGTTGGCTGGGAGAGAATGCCTAAGGCATTAAACCCGCCCATTGTGCAATGTAATTTTTATTTTTGTGCAATAAATAATTTTAATAATAATAATAAATGTGAGAGTGACAGCGGCGCGAGTGCGGCGCCCGAGCTAAATGCAAACCCGGGTTGACAAACGATAAATGATACTTATTATAGTGTAAACAAATATTTTTGTATGGCTTACCTTTGTCCAATTCATGTTTTATCTTCGTCTTATCATGAGCAGCCAATAGATGTCCTCTCAACCATTGAAAGGTAGCATATCCTGAAATATATAAAAAAACAATAAAGCATAATCAGCCTATAATGTTCCCACTGCTGGGACTCAGGCCTACTCTCCTACTCTCGGCTAGGAGAGCGTATGGGTCTTAATCCACCACGCGGACCCAATACGGATTGGTGGATGTCACATGCCATAGAACATTTTTTTTTCTATCCTTTGACATGCCGGTTGCCTCACGATGTTTTTCTTCACCGTTGCGAGAACGTGGGATGCATACCTAGATTTATTCGACCGAAAAAACCCATTTACGCATGACTGCCACCGAGATTCGAACCCGCGACCATCGGATCGCAAGGCAAGGGCCTCATTCACTCCGCCACCACGTCCTCACTTTTTTTTTTTTTTTTTTTTTAAACAATATACGTATTATTATCTCATCTATTTAGGTATATTTTTTTCTCATTAAAATTGATTTTTTACAATAATATTATAAAAAAATAAACTATTTAAATAAACAGAAATACTATTGTAAAAAATATATAAAAACGGTGGACCACCAGCCGCAGAGTAGAGCCCAAGCGGCTGGTGGCTAGGGCTGCAGAGTGAGGAACCTTCTCACCATGCGAGCCGACTCCAATAGTACCACCTTTTGTATCTGGCCCTTGACCCAGCCACCAAGCGAGAGCCTCTTTTGGTCGAGACTAAGTATTATTATTATTAAAATTATTTGTTGCACAACAAAATAACACTTAAATTCTGTGTATTATTTATAATTTTAGTAAGGTTAAATCTTTATTTTTACAGCTAGATAAGTAGATAATTTTAGTTTTGTTACATTTTTAGTTAGTACCTATTGATCTAATATTATGGGAAAAAATTTATGACTCAATTTGACGGACAGGATAATAGAATATCAATTTTATGCGAATACATATTTTACTATGATACAATTACCTACTTCACATGGTAATTCGTTTATTAATTCAAGCAAGTCAGACTTAGAAGTTCGTCAAAAACGATTTCGTTTCTTTTCCTAAATTCTAATACTTTATGAATATAATTCCATTTTGAATGCTCTATTTTTGTATAATTCTATATAATTATTTTTTCAGTCGATGCTGGATCTTTTTCTTATCGTATCACTAGTTCTTTCGAAACAGGGTGGATGCTGGATTTAATTCGGAGTCAAAAAAGCGTTTTTTTTTTTTAATAGCACATAACGACTTTGGCGAGCACAACGACGGCAAAACAATAAATAGTGAATGATATGATGAATATTCTTTTTTGTATCACCTAAATATTGTGTTGATAAACAAATACTTACACAATTATTATAAAACGGAACTAAACTCGAGGTCACCCTCTTAATTTTTCTAAGTTCCAGACTAGACGGATGGTCGAATGGCAAGTGTATTAGACTGTCACGCCCGGTGTCGCGGGTTCGATTCTCGCTTCAAGACAAACATTTGTGAGATGAACATCTATGTTTGTCTTGAGTCTGGGTGTTTTCTAAGTAGGTATTCTATGTATGTATTTACAAAAAAAAAGTATTTAAGTATTGTATCAGCCATCTGGTTCCCATAGTACAAGCTCTGCTTAGTTTGGGCCTAGATGGCGTTGTGTGAAATGTAAAAAAAAAACTTGAGAATCTTGCAATTCAAATGTCTCTCACTTCCCGATTAGCTATCCGGCTAAAACTTTCAGGGTAGCTCACATCTCATATATCATATCTCATGACAATGCATTCTTAAAACATATAAAAACAGCTGTATCTTGTAGAAGAAGCGAGATATAGCAAAATCATAAAAAAGGTGAGGTAGTAGTCAAACGCTTATCTACAATAATAAATAATAACTATTTAAATAAACAGCTTATAAATAATATTGTAAAAATATATGAAAACGGTGGACCTACAATCGCGGAGTAGAGCCCAAGCGGCTGGTGGCTAGGGCTGCAGAGTGAGAAACCTTCTCACAATGCGAGCCGACTCCAAAAGTACCGCCTTTTGTATCTGGCCCTTGACCCAGCCACCAAGCGAGAGCCTCTATAGGTACTGGTCGAGACTTCGCTATTAGTCCGCTCACCGTAAGGATTATCGGGATAATTGTCATCATATTATTTTATATAATGTGTATTTTAGACGTTCACGTTCGACGTTCACGAGCCTTGGACCAACGGACTTGAAAATTCAAATAGATCACCTTTAAAACCAGGCGCAATTTAAATTACAAGTAGGTAGATGCTTTACATCCTTATTTTGGATGAGCGCATGTATTAGACCACATATTCTCATGTATTATTATTAAACAAATATGCCCAAAGAATTATGTTCATGTCACCGGAAAGTTGTAAGAATCGTTAGTTAGGAATTTTACAATTTTGGACGTGACTACGTCTATAAATCGATGAACGCCGGCTGCGTGCACGAAAACGTTGACGTCATTGTCCGGTAACGCGTATTGTCCCGTTATTCTGGCAGTCACGTTAAACTATCGTCTGTAGGTAAGCCAACTTACCAGACAACCATTTTTTTTATTTAAGTTCAAAAACTAAAACCAGGCTACTGAAAAATCACGCTCTAAATATTATGAAACAAGAACATATTCTCATCTGAAATTGTTATGTGTCGTGGTCCGTGGTCATATGCCACTTTGCCCTTAAGCTTATGAACGCTTACTACTGTTAGATAGTGGTAGGTATTGCTTTTGACACACGGCTTTTTTACACGCTACAAGCCAGAAAGTTCAAATCCTATATGAGTTAAAAAGTGTCCAAAAACCATCAAAACTTGATAAATTTCGGTAAATGAGGTATCCCTAAATTCGTTTTATTCATAGGAATGGGTCGTTCTCATCCGCTGCAAAAAAGTTTCCCAATTGCATTTGAAATTATAATATAAAAATCCAATAAATTATAGTGTCGAAAATACGATTTTCCAATAATTATTCGGCAGACGGGTTTTCAGTTTGTATAAAATTTGATCTTGTTTTATTAGGTACTAGCTGTACCCGCGTGCGACTTCGTCACCCGTGGAAGAATTGTTTATTGTCAATGTTGTTTGTTCCACCCGCGAAAGAAATGTCATAGAATAGCAAAGTGTCAGTACTAAGCAAGTCAATCAAAACTTGCACATTTTCAATCCCTCTTTTTACCCACTCAAACATTGAGTTTAGTAGATAACTGAAAAACTTGGCGGTACTTATCTTCGGAAATCATAAAAATGCAACTTTCAATGAGATATTGTGTATACTTGAGGAGACAGGCTCATTCAACTTTAGGTCCAATACTCCTTCATTCCGTACTTTCACATCTTTTAACTTTTAATTTGAAAATCGATAAAACTCGTATCTCATTATTTGTTTTGATGAACGTAATTCCAAAGTTTGAGATAGATACACTCATAAAAAAAACTGATTCCATTCAAACTTTAAACTTCTATATCTACCCTCTGAAGATATTTAGCGTTATATTAAATAGCCTATAACCATTTCAGGCTTTGTAGCTATAATATCGTAAAGTTTCAGTTAAATCCGTTTGGTAGTTTTTACGTGATGGACGAACACACAAACCCACAAACAAACAAACAAAGTCTTCCAATCAAAAAAAATATTTTGGGGCATGTTTATTAATATCGTCTGAACGCGTTTCCGTCAAAAAACATATGTACAGAAATTCGGGGTCTTCTGCTTTATTATATGTATAGAAGATATTTAAAACTTTTCTGTAGCACAAGGAACAAGAAATAAATAGCAAACACAAGTTATTGCTTTAATTAAATCAATCTAATCTAGATGACTTCCGGCCATGCCTTTGGATGGACTAAAATTTATGGTAATACCAAAAATTAGTAATAAATTTTAAAGTTTAATGTGATGTTTACTCGAAATTTAGAAAAAAATACCGATGCGCTCGTGGCTTAGCTAATGCAAAGCTAAGTGAGGTTACCGTAAGTGGCATTTACAAGCACTTCCGTGCTTCTGAGGGCACGTGTCGGTCCCGGCTAAAACTCCGATATTAGACCCAATCATTGATTCACCCGAGACTAGACTGCATAACAGATAAATCACCCTAATATTTCAAATTAAATGAATTAAAAAAAAAACGGTTCATTTACATTACGCTACATTTTTTGAACTGTATTTTTGCATATTCATAAGTTTAGATGAGATTAGATTTCGTTTTCAAAATACCTTAAGAGAGCTTAAATTGTGAAAACGAAAATTATTATAAAAAATATTTGGAAGCCGAAGGATGGTTTTCATTTTTATACATATTTATTTTTATATAGGTCAGTGTTTGACCACCTTCTCATCTGAATTTTTGTTGCAGAATACATCCCATAGCGAGACATCAGTGCAGACCTTTTATAACCCCTTACCCAAATTAGAATTACTCGGTCGAATGAACATGACACCTGGCTCGAATGACGTTTGCGCAAAGTATAGCGTGGAATTGGATAATGTTGATGGAGAAGAGGTCCTGTAATTCTTGGTAATGATAAGTAATGATAAGGATTCGCAATTAGAGGAAGAAGAAACACGGAGGGCGCCGCGCGGGGCAGCGGGGGAAGCATCAAGTTCCGAGAAGTTCTGAGCCAGGTGTCATGTTAATGCACCTGAGTTATAGAAACTCTAAAATACTGATTCGACACCCGACAAATGGCAATTGGCTCTTACCGTAGTCGCAAAGAGGACACGGGAACACGACATCATCTTCTAAGTCGTGCTTATGAGCCGAGCCGTGGTCGATCACTTCAGATACTGAAGGGAATATTATCTGACAGAACCTGAAACAAACATTAAACTGACACACGGCTATTTTACACGCTACAAGCCAGCGAGTTCGCTTGTAGCGTGTAAACTCGCCCAGTGTCATCGGCTTTTTAAAAATCTGCTTGTTGACAATCCTTCCCGAAAGTTAACTCGCTCGCTCGCTAGCTTTTAAACTAGCCGGCTTGTAGCGTATAAACTAGACGTGTATCATTGGCGCTTAATAGGAGCTAGATTTTTTTTATTAAACATTTGACGTGACTAACTAAGCGCTCTCTTGTTGGTATAATCTCACGCCTGCTCATGACTACAAAAGTGCTCGCGCACTAACACAAGACTCTTCATGACGCACTTACCCTACAAATCTCAAGTCTCTACGCTCAGTAATTTGGTCTTTGCGTTATCTAGCAGTCAATCAGGACCAGCCTTTTTACATATAATTGATTGATTCAGGCGTTACTTTACGGATATCCATAAATCCTACTAATATTATGAACGCAAAACATAAACATAAACATACACATTCACACACTCACACCCCTGCACTAGGATTCCCTGTGTCGCAGGTGGCATGGACACATACAACACATCACAACATCCAAGACCCGAGAACAAACATTTGTGTTCGTCACACAAAAGTTTGTAAGGATGGATGGATTGATGGATATTTGTTACTCTTTCACGTAAAAACTACTGAATGGATTTTAATGAAACTTTACAATAACACATAGGCTCCAATTTATAAAGATACCTGCGCAGACGAAGTCGCGGGCACCGCTAGTATTAACATATTTATACTATTTGTTAAATTTTACACATATTAAACTTCAGTTCTTACCTGCATTTGAGCTCATCAAAAGCATCTCCCTCATACTTTCCCAAAAACACTTTCACATGCTCATCCGCTTCCTCCAAATTGTCTATGATTTTGTCCACTTCCGTTTCCGCTTCCACTATTTCAACATCACTAGAGCTATCCTTCCTTCCGTCATGCACCAAAACCACATCGTCATCAACAGGCTTTGTAACTATCTCTCCATCAGACCCAATTTCAAACTTGACAAATTCATCCTTCTTTATCTTCTTGTCTATGTCCGTCCTAAATTTAAAATTCTTTGTTTTCTGGAATATGTATTGCTGGTTATTTCGTATCACTAGATATTCGTCTGAATTCAGGAATTGGTTTGCGCCTTTCATTCGAGACGGCTTGAAGTTATCGTTCAGGCATTTTTCGCATATAATTTTCAGTTGTGTAGACATTTTCTTCTGAGGCGAGCATTTATGTATCTTTTGATCTTCCTTATCGAATAGATATATTTTATCATTGCTAACGTTTTTGCCACAGATAGAACAGTTTCTGTTCCCGCCATCACCGATAACTAAGCCTTCTATATCTAAGGTTTTCGTTGTACTTTTCTGAATTTTGGTCGGGTCAGTCTTTCTGACGTGTTTTTTCTCATTGTTTTCATATGGTATACTGGTCACCGGTGAGTCTTTTAGCATGTTTAGGATTTCTTCACGAGTGTATCTGAACTCTTCTTTATCATTAAAGTTCTCTCTAATCAAACTCCTGGGAGATTTGTTTTTCTTGGTCACAGTACTTAGGGTAGCGTAAGTTTTTGTGCTAGTTTCTAGGTATTTCGTAAACTGAGCTTCAAAACCTGTGGTGTTATTACAGACTAGTTTGAAAGGTACGTGGTTTATAAAACCGTGTCTTGGGCTACTGTTTGTTGTGGGAACCGGACTGGCTATGATTTTGTGGGTTACATCTTCGAATACGTCACAAGTGACGTCATCCTCTTCATCATTCACTTTAACGAAAGGCAGTTGTTCAAGAGATAGGTCTAAAGGCGCATCTTCATTGTCGAAATGTATCTGAGAGGCTCTTATTTGAGTGCCGTCATCTAGGACGTAAAGTTGATCATCGTTGATGTCTACGGATTGGTCATATTGGGTCTGATCACCTGCTTGGTCATATCTTTGATCGTCTGATGGTTGGTCATATCTGTGTTGATCTTCTGATTCGTCATATTTACCGATTTGCTCGAGGGATTGTAGTCTGTCAGAGTCTATGCCATAAGCTTGCACCAAATCTGGGTCGTTCAGTTCTAAGTTAATCAAGAATTGGTACATGTTTTCGTTCATTTCAATTGGTTGGTTTTTGGTTAGTGAATTCAAGTCGATATCGTAGCCCAGTGCAGACCTGTGGACAAAAAAAAACATACATTTATGTCCCCACGTAATTTATAAAGCGCCACATGATCCACCAGTAGGTGTCACTGAAAATAAGCGCATAAATGCTTAGTGTTAGCAGTATAAATCGAGTTGTTTATAGATAAGTCGAACAATTTATATTAAACTATAAAGTAAAATCCTTTATAACTCCTTTATATTATAACTAATAGATACCTCCTTTTTTTAATTGTTTTCCTATACTATTTTATTGTATTTATTTTTTAGTCCATGTTATGTACCTTAGACCTTTTTGAAATAAAACATTTTTATCTTTATCTTTACCTATAAGTTACATAAATTACAGTCTAATTATTATTTATTTTATTAAATTTTCTTTCCTTACATTTTTTTTTATTTTAGGATCCGGTACTTATACAGAAGATAGAAAGCATGGCACCAATGGGTTTTTTTAATGTATATTATGTTATACAGAATGAAATTTAAAATGTGCGTCTAAAGTTTGTAACCCACAAAATACGCTATTTTTGCCGTTATATTACATCTTGTTAAACGGTTAAAAATTCCTTTACCTACTTACTTAGTTTTAAATTTTTTGATGGAGTTTAAACCGGAACTGATCAGAATACAACAAGACATAACTTATCATACCGGTTTTAGATATCGTTAGGTTGAGATATTTCAGTCTAAAAATGCACGCACCTCCGCAATGAGTAAGAAAGGGCATTTGTATGTTGCGAGTGGAGGGGCGTGCATTTTTCAACCGACTTCAAAAAGGAGAGAATTATCAATTCGGTTGAATGTTTTTTTTGTTTTTTTTAATGTTTGTTACCTCTGAACTTTGTTGTTTACAAACTGATTTGAAAAAATATTTGTTTGTTTTTTCAGATTGGTCCCATACAAATTTCATCAAAATCGATTCAGTAGTTTAGTTTTTTATATCCAAATAACTGAAAAAATATTATGTCGTCGAAGTAAACCAAATTGCGTATTTTGCTTCCCTGTGACTTTTCAGTGGTGTTTACGGTCACTAAAACACTGACGGACTGTTTTAGTAGTTGTAGTCTATGTTTTTGTAAAACCTTGATTATAGTCTGAAATATCTCTACTTTATATATTTAAATTTTGCACATACAGGAGAAATCATACAATTATTTATATTATTAATTATAAATTGTTTTATGACCACTTGTGTTTCACAAAACCTCCTTTTAGGATTAGCACATTTTTTTTTTAATTAGGAGATTAATGCGGTTTATGAATCTAGTTATTTTTCTTTAAGGGGAATCCTCAAATCCGAATTCCATACAAAATGTTTCGGACAAATACTCAAAAAGTACGCCGTATTATAGTATTTTTTTCACACAATCGTCCATGTTTTTTGATTTCGTCAACAAAAAAAGTGAAAGGTTTCATACTTTAATTTAGATTTTATACGTGTTTTAAAATTAACCCTACTAATTTAAAAACACGTATAAAATCTAAATTCGGATTTGAAGATGACACAAATACTTAACCCTTAATGGAGTACTATTGAAATAATATAATAAATTAAGCTTACATTAAAATAAATTACATCAGTAACATTTAATCGGCTAGTAGATCTCGAATTTATTTTAAAACTAACACCTTGAGTCTTTAAAATAAAATAAAAAACCATTTGTAATTTCTGAGCAACCAAGAAAAAAACACAGAAAATAAACTTCGAGCAGATGGCGTAGGAGACATCTTCCTATGTGACATTAAAAAAAATTACCTATCGCTAAAAATGACTTCATAGGTCGCTTGTTTTACAACGCCCAGCAATTTAAAGAAAAAACTTACGTCAAAATTGCCGCGCTTCCTGCACCCTTCCCGCCTAAATGATGCTTTTTCGCGTTCCATTTCACGACAGTATAAAAAGATGTCGCGACGAAATGAGATCGTTCAGTAGCTAACTAGCAGTCTATCAGACACGTAGAAGTGCACAATGCGATTCCTGGTCAGTGGTTTCATTAATTACTAACGTTTTCTAGTGAATAAAAAGCCTAGTGCCCGTTTAAAATAAATATAATTTTAATTTAAAAAATTGTATTCCCGTTTCGAAAAATATAAAATAAAAGTGATCTCAGTACGATTATAATTCGGTGAACTTTCATGAGTGTGTTAAAGAAAATTGCGCCTAATTTTGCAGCTTTCTGGAGAAAAATTCAAAAAAACTTATTCTGCTATTTATTGTTAAAAACAAGCAAAAATCATAAGTATAGTCACATAAACATAACCGTATCAAATAAAAACGGCCTTCATTTTTTTATTATAAAGGACGATCTCAGTTAAACTTAACAGAATATCAATAAATCAAAATCAATGTATTCCAAATAATGAAAAAAATATCGGCACAAAGCGTGCGCAAAAAGTTGATTTGTTGGGTTATAAAATCAAAGTGACTCAAACCATTAAATTTTTTAATTTGAATAAATTCCGCGCACATCCTATTGACATTTAATTGCCAGACTTAGAAGTACATCCTTAAAATAATAAGACCGGATTAATTCAAACATCACCTACAGTGTCAAATCACCTTCAATAGTTTGCATAATAAATCAATTCATTTTATAATGAAGTAGGATTACGTTAATCATAATACATAAAATAACCATCTATTTTTAAATGATAAAGCCATTATATTGATGGAAATATAATTTATATATTACTTGCTGCAGCCCAAGGTTTTGTAGAAAAATGATCATATATTGAAAAGTAAATAAGTTTTCAAGGGTTTTAAAATCGGAAACAAAGTTATCAATACTTAGTAATTCAAATATTAAAATAAATAAATGAAGGGTATCGTTCTAAGAACCTATTGCGTTTGCTGTTCAGGCATAGTTTCCCGGACCCTATCAAACTCTACTAAGTCTGTGAGACCTTCATAAGTGTTTAAGGGTTAAATTATTGAGGTTTTAAGGAAGTACCTAATATAACACTTTAGTGCAAGTTATAAGAGGTTAGTTCTATCTTGTTTGTTTTTTTTAAGATTTAGTAGAGTTAAGAGCTCATTCGCACGTTAAAAATCCGTTCAAACAGAACAAATGCATTTCCAAGTATAGCTGTTCGCACGTCAGCACATTCAAAACGCGCAAAACGCATTGATTCTGTTTGAACGGCTGACAGTTTTTTCATGCCGCCCAAACCTCCGACGACGTAGCGCCCGCCCTAAAGAGGTATTAAAACATTGTGCGGGCTGAAAATTCCGTGAGGCGGTAAAGAGTAACGTAGCTTAGAGACAGGTCTTTTACAGACAGAGTTAGCAACTTACCTAATTTGGTTTTTATATTTGTGTTTATTGCCAAAAAATATAATTATATTATTTATTATTATAATTTTATTCTTTAAGATTTGAGTTTGGGGCTTGATGGCGTTGTGTGAAATGTCCAAACTTAATTATTTATTACTAGCTCACCCCGCAACGTTGTTTCCGATTTTTCGAAATTCCTTTCTTAGTAGGCACTTTCAGCTCCTGACACACTTACCCCAAATTTCAAGTGTTCAATAGTTTGACCTGTGCGTAGTCTGTCAGTCAGAAAGTTAGAAAAAAACCTTTTTTTAAACCTGGGTTCCTAGCTCGAGTCAGCTCGCCTAGCAACTTAGCTCGGGCGCCGCACTCGCCCCGCTGTCACTTTGTCATTTTGTAGAAACTCAAAATTCTGACTGCTCAGTTTACAACGTAGTACTTGTGAATATATTAGTACTCTGTGGACCCTTCTGCATTAAATAAAAATAAATAAATAAATTAAATTTTATTTCAGAACGAGATCCATAAAATACAATACACAATTAAAATGTCATACAGAAAATTAAAATACACAAAAATTAACACAAAACAATTTAAATAAAAACAAAGAAAAGTAATGACATAAAGAAAGAAAACAAAAAACCAAAAACAACACATTTTACACTTTAGGTATTAAGGTACTTTAGGTATGTGGGCAATAAATTTATTTAATTATAATTTCTATTGAAATCTATTTATTGTGTTACAAGTTTATTAATAGGTTAAAAAATAGCATTGTCCATATAAGTTTTTTTGGTAATTAAAAATTAGTGGTGTATACAGATTATTTATTTACAATAATCCATTCTTATTCGTTATAGTTTGGAGCTAGATGGAATTGACTGAAAATGCCCAAAATATTCACCATATCATAAATTTATAATTTTTCCCAAACAGATTGTAGTATCGATCCTGGCCTGCGCCGCGGCCGTGCCTGCTGGCCCCGCCTTCATCCCACAGCCGACCCAAGCGAGCATCTCAGAAGGCGACATCAACGGTGCCGTTGTTGAGCTACAAGCGGAGGCCGCTGACGTCGCCATCTCCGCAGTTGACGCCACACGACAAGTCGCTGACAAGGTGGGTCAACTTACTGACAAGGTAAGGTCTTATGTCAACTGACATAAAAAATGGCCCCGTCGCTAGCCTTACTCCGGCCCTGCCTATCTTAAGCCAGCGAGTTCGTGCAAATTAAAAGAAAATTTGTATATTGTATTCTACAGTGAAATATGTGACTCTATTTTATACATTCATGAGACCCGCCCATATCCTCGAATTTTCCATTTCAGCCATTGGTTTGACCTGTGCGTTATCAGTGAGTCAGTCAGGATTTAGCATTTTATTACTATTAAGAAAAACTAAGAAGACTACTCATTTTCCATGGCATCGATGAAAATCGCGTCAGTAACGCGATTGGAAGTCTTTTATCAACCGACTTAAAAAAAGTGGAGGTTCTGTATTCGGTTGTTTTTCTTTTGTTATCTCGATTTTTAAAAACACTTTGTTTTGTTTGAAAGGTTATCCTTTCAGATCAGTCCCTTATAATTTTTATCAAAATCGGTTCAGTATTTTATTTTATAATTTAAAATAACTGAAAAAAAGATCATTTAAGTGAACAAAATTGCGTATTTTACTTCCCTATGACTTTTCAGTGTCACTAGAACAGTCCGATTGAAGTCGGTTGTTTTACACCTTGATTATGATTAGACATCGGTCAATTATTATTTCGGTCAAATGTTGTGTTAATTTTTGCAATCACTTACTTTTATTATAATTTTGTACACCTTGTAGCTAGGAGTATATTGTATCTATCAAGTGCCTCGCTTTAGCTGATGTACACGCACACTATAGTGCCACAGAAAACCAGCGCTGCAGTATCAACTGTGATGCTGCATCAACTGTGATGCTGTATCAACTGTGATGCTGTATCAACTGTGATGCTGTATCAACTGTGATGCTGCATCAACTGTGATGCTGTATCAACTGTGATGCTGCATCAACTGTGATGCTGTATCAACTGTGATGCTGCATCAACTGTGATGCTGTATCAACTGTGATGCTGCATCAACTGTGATGCTGTATCAACTGTGATGCTGCATCAACTGTGATGCTGTATCAACTGTGATGCTGCATCAACTGTGATGCTGTATCAACTGTGATGCTGCAACACATGCTGAGTGGCGTCCAATTTTAAGAGATACCTGTTCATTTTAAGTTTTATTTAATTGGCAATGTGTAGTGTTAAGGTAACTTAAAATATATATTTTTTCTATTCTAATTATATTTTTGATCACAGGTCAACGAAGAGCAAAGACAAGCTATTGACAACGCCGATGACAGCGCTTGGGGAGCCGTCGACGATGTTAAGACGCTGGAGGCTCGGTTAGACGGCGCAGCTGCTGCCTCTGCCCGTGTCATCGCCAGACAACTGGCTGCCGGCCGCGTCGCCCCTGTAGTCCCCGCCCCTGTCGCACCTTACGCCAAACCTGTCGCTTCTTACCCCGCTGTGTACCCTTCTGCGTACCCCACCGCGTTCCCCACTGCGTACCCCACCGCTGCCGCCGCGGCGACCGCTCCCATAGCTAGCTACGCCCCCGCCCCCGTTGGTTACACTTCCCCCTACGGTTACAATTCCCCCTACGTTTCGCCTTACACTTACCCTTACGGATCCTCTTACGTCTCCCCTTACGCTAACTCCCCCTACTACAACGCTCCTTACTCCTACCCTGGACTGAGCCAAGCTGCGTACTCCCCCTATGCCTACCAACCTTATTATTAAGCCGGACCATGTTTAGAAAATTGAAATAAAAAGCCAAAAATGAGGCGAGGACTGAAAATGTTTTTTTTGCTTCCGTTCCTTTTGTGAAAGACTTCCCGTGAAAGAATTCCGTATTCTACCGCAAAGCAGAAATGTGTAAGCATTGATTACCGGTCTAAAGGGCACTGCTAAAATTACTGGGCTTTCGAGACAGACCATCAAAATGGCAAAGTGGAAGAGCGATATACGAGTAGAGTGTAGGTTAGGTATGTAAATATGGGACGCGACAAACTAAGCCCTCTCCTGATGGAGAGCGCTTAGTTTGTTCTGATCCGCATGGAGAGTATACCGAGTAGATAGCATGTTATTTATCATGGTAAAAAACTGATTACACATTGGTAACACTTGTTACTTTCTGAGACCAAGTCTGTTACAAAATGACCGGTGATATCCGCCTGGCGCGCCCAGGCAGGCGTTTTTGTACGTTGTGATGTCATGATACTTGTCTGAATTATTTTAACAAAATGTGACATTATCATTAGGTCACTAATGAAAAATCACCGTTCATTAAATCACCGGTGATTTCACTGGTACAAAATGAAATCATATCACCATGTGACAATGAAATAGAAGTAGCAATCACATCCATGCCTAGAACCCAGCAAGATCTTCCTTATGGGTAGGAGACACCGCCGTCCCTCATGATCAGAGAAGCGCCGAGCTTATCTCATCACCTGTTTACATTAAAAAAAATTACATCAATTTTATTTTCGTGGTAAACATAGTTTACTGTTAAGTAGGTACTTAAGTAATAAATAAATAAATCCTGTTTATAATTGATTGCTTTTATAAAGGCTTCAAGGATGATGTGGCATCCTCGTAAATAAATTGGACTAGTTTTGAGTAAGTAGGTAAAATAATATAGCTTGTTTTTGACAGGGTTAGGTACCAATTTATTGACCACTTGCCCGAAAGCAGCTTGGTAGGGATTATAGAACACAATTTTTAATAATAGCACAGAGTACTAAGATAGTTTATATGAGTATTAAACATAGAAATCACGAAATGAAAAAAATCTATGCCCATGAAATATTATTTAAAAATTACTACTTTTTATTTTACTATGACTTTTTATAGATGTCTCGTATTTTAGGGGGTTATTTATAAGGGGTCCTAACTAAGGCTTTCATCCCGGGAGTCTCGGTCTCGAAAATCTCGACGATTTTTTATTATTTTCGAGACTCGAGGCTGATGGTTTCGGTACCGGGAGTAACGAGACATTTGATACTTAGAAAAATCTTAACAATATTCAGTGTAGAGTAGCCCTTAGTATAATCTAAAACAAGGATAAGACAAGGTGGTCTTATGACTTTAGCCTACGAAAAAAGGGCAAATTAAAAAAAATGTCTTACTGCTGTGGAATGTGGAACCCTTTCGAAGAAAATCGCGGATTTTGTAAATAATCTGGAACATCAAACATCACCGAACTTCATCAAATACTGGATTGTTAAGTTAAACTGTGATGTGTTCGCTAATAGGCCATAAAATGCCTAAATGTCGATTAAGTACTATTGAAATAGTCTCGAAAGTCTCGTTTTTCCCGGGAATTTCGAGACCGCATCAAGTCTCTTATTTTTCCCGAGACTCAGAAAGTCATCGAGACTGAAAGCCCTAGTCCTAACAGAAACGGATTATGTGTTGTATTGAATCAAAAAATTCAATCGAAACTTACTTTTTAGATCAAAATCTAGCTTGGTCGAATTAAATATGTTTTTGTATAAAGGTGCAAGATATATGAAAAGTAAACAATAAATGTATCTTATTTCTTATTTCTTAAATAAAGTAAGTCTTAAACTAATGGTCAACATAAAATTAGGTGATCAACAAATACATGATTTGCCCTATTTATTTAAGGATATCTGAAACGACCTTCAAACCACTAATCTATACGTATCCTTATTAGTTTATCAATATTATAAATTCACAGATTTTAATAAAACATAAAAAATACATTTAGACATGACATACAAGTAGGTACAGTTGTGGGCAGAAATGTTACACATCTAGCCCAAAAAGGAAAGGTGATCTAAATAGATTTTGTAAGATCTTCATCACTCATCCATATGTGACATTTTGTCGCATTTCGTAAAAATAATGAAATAATCAAGGTTTTAAAAAAAACATACAACAACCGAATTCAATCGGACTGTTCTAGTGACCGTAGGCACCACTGAAATGTCACAGGGAAGCAAAATACGCAATTTACGTTCACGTTAACGACTTTTTTTTCTGTTAAGTATTTTGATTTCAAAACCAAAATAATGAACCAATTTAGATGTAATTTATATGGAACCAATTTGAAAAAAAATATCGTCTAAAAACACCGGGCAGCGTGGCGAGAGCAAAGAGAGGCCTATACCCAGCAGTGGGTCAAGTCAGGCTGCGGATGATGATGATGATGAAAAACAAAGAATTTTTTAAATCGGTTTATCAAACAAAATTTTGAGGTAACAAACATAAAAAAAAAAATTTCAAAGTCAGCAAATGCCCGCCTCGCCACTATTGCCGCCATTCAAATGCCAAATAATTAAAATAAAAAATCCACTGGATCGAACCGGAGTACATCTTATTATGGCACGATAAAAGATTTTAGGTAGATCATAAACTATCATGTTAGTACAGTCAGCCACAGAAGCGGCTGATCATTTATAAAGAAACAAAAACGAGCGAGCCTTACAGAAGTCGCTGTATGATGTGTAACATCTGACATATTACTTAATAAAATTTGGAAGGATTTTTACGAAAGCTTACTACATTCTTTTTAGGTTTAGGTTGGTACCATCTTACGGCTAACTTCCTGTTACACACTTCCACCGAAATCCAAAAAGTTATTATGTTTATTTTGTATCCCCTTTTTACAAATTTTGGTGGTTAACTTACATTTTACGCCGTGTCGTTTTTTTTATGTTATTTATCCTATGTCACTCGCGTAACCTAAACGAATACCAAAGAACCCTTTTTGTCAAAACCCTGAAATAGCCAGTCTCACTCCCCCAAGTATGTATCTATGTCACTCAAAACACATAACCCTTCTTCGCAGTCGGGTAAGAAGACGGATGTTGTCCAACCCTTTCGCCACTGACTGTCCAAAATATAAATGCTTTAGATTCTTCATAAATTTAATCAGAAGACGTAAAGGCGAGAATTACGTAATACATCTAAATTTGATAACACTGGCGCTAAATGTCGTCGCACCTTGGAGGTGATCTAGTTTGTGAAGATGTTAAGGTCATTAGTTGACATTGGATCATTAGATGAAGTTTAACCACGGCATACGAAGCGAGGTTTCAGTCTCTAGATACTAGACTAGGGGTCGGCAACCTGCACCTCGCGAGCCACATGTGGCTCTTTGGATGTGAAGCTGCGGCTCTTTAGTTACAGTAATACATCTAAATTTGATAACACTGGCGCTAAATGTCGTCGCACCTTGCAGGTGATCTAGTTTGTGAAGATGGTAAGGTCATCAGTTGACATTGGATCATTAGATGAAGATTTAGCACAGCATACGAAGCGAGGTCTCAGTCTCTGGATACTAGACCAGGGGTCGGCAACCTGCAGCTCGCGAGCCAGATGCGGCTCTTTGGATGTGAAGTTGCGGCTCTTTGGATGTGAAGCTGCGGCTCTTTGGATGTAAAGCTGCAGCTCTTTAGTTCCAGTAAAATAGTTGATGGTAAGGTCATCAGTTTTACTATTAAATTACATTTTATTAAGACTTATCGGGTGAATGGAGGGATGTTCATTTTAAAATTTGGAGTAGTGGGGGCCAAAATAAATAAGAAAATGTCTAAAGCAGACATCCTCCTAAAATACGTTAATCAAGTTGTTTTTTTACTCAAAAGAAACTTGACTTAGTGAGATGACCTCTCGTCCGAAGATAATGTAAAAATGCGATTTAAGGTCGTATCACACATATCAACTCGGAAAGGGATCTTCTTTATTTGTACGAAATCAAAAAAAATTAACCGACTTCAATTAATCAAGGTTATAAAAATAGGTCTATCTTTTTAGTGACCGTAAACACCATTGAAAAGTAACAGGAAAGCAAAATACGCAATTTCGTTTACTTCGACGACATATTTTTTCAGTTATTTAGATATAAAAACTAAACTACTGAATCGATTTTGATGAAATTTGTATGGGATCAATCTGAAAGTATATCCTCAAACATTTTTTTTAATCGGTCTAATTAAATTTTATTATATTAAATAAACAGAAAATTAAATATAATAAAATTAATATCAATAATCAATAAACAAATATTAATAAAATTTAAAAAACAAAATTAATATCAATAATCAATAAACAGTCAATAAACAAATTTTAGCTCCGACTCTTTCAATTCAATCCGGCAACATTTTCAAAATTTCACATTTAGACGAGGCCAGGAACGCTTGGCAAATTGCTTGTCCAAATACTACTCCCCCCAAAACCCTTTCGTCTCAAAGGCAATGGGACGGGCCTATCTGTGAGCTAACACGGAACTGTTTGTTACAAACGTGCTCTAGCCCCTCAGATCGTGCTCGCCTCCTAGCCGTTTCCAAATGGGAGTCAGGACTTTGGCTGCAAGCATTGCCCTCACAAACGATTGGCACATTATTGGACCCTTTAACTTTCCGCGTTGCAACACGTCTGCGGTTGGGTGCTCCATGCTGCGCTCCACATAGATGCCGGTGTGGTACTGCAGTCGAACATCTTGGTCACCATGGATTATCGTGCACTAGGAGTGCTGGCAGAATTTAAAAATAAATATTATAAACAACTAAGTTCTGAGGTAACAAACATTAAAAAAAAACATTCAACTGAATTGATAACCTTTCCTTTTTGAAGTTGGTTGAAAAGGAGGAGGTTCTCAATTAGGTTAATTTTTTTTTATGTTTCTTACCCCAAAACTTTGTTGTTTATAAACCGATTTCAAAAATTGGGGGATATACTTACTTTTAGGTCCCATAGAAATTTCATCAAAATTGGTTCAGAACTTTAGTTTGTATATCGTAAAAAATAGCTGAAAAAAAAATCATGTAAATGAAATTGCGTATTTTGCTTCCTTGTGACTTTTCAGTAGTGTTTACGGTCACTTAAACAGTCCAATTGAAGTCGGTTGTCTGTTTTTGTAAAACCTTGTTACAATTTTTGTTATAAACCACAAAGTTCTTAGGTAGGTTACAAACATTAAAAAAAAAAACCAACCGTATTGAGAACCTTTTGAAGTCGGTTGTTAATTAAAATAAAATATTTCCAAAATATCGATTTATCTATATCCGCCCATCCATCCATACTTTATTTAGCATTTATAATATTAGTGGCATTCCTGTATTGAAGCCGGTATTTACATCCGTAAAGAGACGACCTAATAAATTGATAAAATTTATGTGGATGGGCGTATCTGTTTGTTTCTCAATCACGCCAAAACTAATGAACCTGTCGGGCTGCAATTTGGTAGGTTAGTTATATAGGTAGACATAGTTTAGACTTTAGGAACTGAGAAAAACCTAACAATGGCTTTCACTACCTGTAAGGTTGGCTGGTAGAAAATGCTTTAGCATTAAGCCCACCTTTTGTAGGTACAATGTTGTTTGTTTTTTGTGCTACAAAGTATTCAATAATAATAATAATAGCTCCTTTAATATTTAATCTAATCTAATGTTAATATAAGCTTTAATTAATGTAATTGGTACGAAACCGTTTTAATTAAAACATGGACGAACTAAAGCGCCGATGACACACGGCTCTTTTATACGCTGCTTTATTTTTTTTATCTATTTAAGCTCACAAAACACATCACAATCACGTATAAAATTATAGGTTAACAAAGATTTCTGAGCTTGATTGCAACATAAACATATGTACGCACAACTAGACAACACATAAATTCCTTGTTGATGCTTGTTGGCGAGTTTAAAAGCTATAGCGTGTGAGCGAGTTAGCTTTCGGGAAGGATTGTCAACAAGCAGATTGTAAAAAAGCCGATGGCACGGGGAGAGTTAGCACGCTACAAGCGAACTCGCTGACTTGTAGCGTGAAAAAAATCCGTTGTCATCGACGCTTATATGAATTATTTTTACTTGTCTCTGGTAGGTACTCTAGGTACTAGCTTGGTATTGCAGGATGATAATGCTGAGACTAGGCCGAGGCCGGACCTTCTGGAATCTATATTGTAAAATAGTCTTTATTTCTATATTCATTTCGCCTAATGCCTAGATCACACGTACCGTGCGAACGGGCGAGATAGTAAAATGTTTCTCGGCCGTGATAGTGAAAGCTTACATCACTCGCTCAGCCGGCGCTAAGTTTATACGTACCTAACCTACCTACCGAGTACTCGGCAGAGAGCACTGTCTCAGTAGTACTCGGTACGTATGGTCAAGGCATAAGTTAATAGTGGATTAAACGAATTTTCTTTCTTTCTTCTTTCTTTCTAATCAGATTAGTAAACTAACCTGGCTTTGTCTGTGAAGGTGCGGAAGTCGTCTTCTGGCTCAATCCTCAACATCACCTCCTCACCTGATGCATTCTCCATACAGAGTAATAAAGGCTGGGGATCCATCTTCTAAACTGCAAAATATGGAAGAAAACTAGTAGGTACCTACAAGATTATTTATTTTAGTTTTTCTTCTTTGCCCGAGGTACATTTTTCAAGCTAGGATAGCAACATAGTGGAAGTTTGCACTAGCAGCTTACTTTCCTTAAAGTTGTCTGGAAGAAATCGCTTTTAGCGATAAGGCCGCCCATTGTAACCTCTTTTATTTTTGGTTGTTTAGCATACGTTTTTGTTTTAATGTGTATGTTTCTCCGGGGTTTACAATAAAGAGTATATCTATCTACTTTCTCACTAGCTTACTAGCCTAGAAAGATGTCTAGTTCTGTTGATGCTAGCTTGCTAGCTTAATATCACTATCTTGCTATCCTGACTCGTAAAAGCTCAGCTCTGGCTTCGTGTGAACAGAACTAGCTTAATTTCTAGGCTAGTAGGTAGATATCTAAGCTAGATCCTATAGGTACCTATGGATGATCGTGTACTTTACGATTTTAAAACCGTAAAGCAAACGGTCCTTTGTGTAACTTTCCACAGAACATTTAATCTATCTGTTCTATGACTGGTTTCCTCACGATGTTTTTCTTCACCGTTATGTTGTGAAAGTGCTATGCTCTACTCTTATCACGGCAAAATGACAGAACCAAATTAGCTGCAAATGTTTGTAATTCACAAAAGCTTCACGGAAACGGAAAAAGGTAGGTAAAACAATAGGTACCTAACAGTCTTAGAGGTTATGATTATAGGTAGGTAGGTACATTAAAGATTCTAAAGATTTGTAGGTCCTAGCAATTTGTTTTTATTTCTGGATAAGGACGTTGGCAAATCCAGGCTGGCCAGTGAGATAAAATGTTTTAATAAATCATAGTTTTTTATAATTTTGATCAATGATGAGACTGGCTGAAAACGGAAAAGCAAAATGCTGGCTGGTTACAAAATAACGGTCATTATTTTGACGCTCATATTAAAATAAACCACTGAAAGATATATTTTTTTCGTCTAATTTGATAAAAACTTACCAAGTATCTTCCTCTAGTGAATAAAAATGTTTTTCACGACCAACTGGCACAATAAAAGCAGAAAAACAATGGAAAATTCAATATTGTCGCCATTGGAAATCAAATTGTTTAGACTAAGGATTGCTATTCACAGTACGATTGATTTTTTTCGTTAACGGTAGGTATATGCTTAAGATAATTTAAGTGTTTGGTTGACGACGTCCGATTTCATGATTAAAGTATTTTAATTGTTTCAGGTAGGTAAGCGTCCAAATAATCAAACATAAACGGGTTAAAGACCTGAAAAATAAATTATGCTAGTAACTTCTACATTTGTATTTATTTATTTTTTGAACTTACTTAACTTAACTACCCCATGAAGTTCAAAATCCGTACATCAATAATTTATTACTTACCAAAACGACAGGTAGTCTACCTGTTCCATCTACGGAATCTACGTACAGGTGCAAACAAATAGTCGGATGGTGAGTAAACTGCTTACAAATAACAGCTGAAAATTCAGCATGGAAAAGCGGAAATACCAGAGTCAATAGACTATTTAGAAATAATTCAATTAATGGAACTATGCATCAGCCAGCGTTCTAACTTTTCATGATAAATAAAATAATTGTATCTAATCTAACCTACATACGTTCTGCATTAATTTATTACATAAACGTAAGTAAATATATTTGGTATAGTCAAGTATAGCTTCTAGGTTTGACCTATTTTTGAAGGGGATGGCAAATTCCATTCTTTTCCTACCAACTAACGAAAATTCCTTAGACAAACCTTATATAAAAGTTTATGGGGAATTAGAGCAAAACATTGAGGTAGGTAAAATAAACATACAACATTTAACTTGTATTTATTACTGTACACATTATGCATTATGTTTTATAGAATAATTTCATTTTTACCGCCACATTACCCTATCAGCCAATATATTTTTCACAAATGTCACTGTCATAACTTTTCGGCTGTCATCATGTTCTGTTTTTATTGTGATTTTCTCAGAATCAATATGGCCGACAAGTTTATGTAAAGCTCGCATTGTAGTGTTTGTTTGCAATTATTTTGAGATTTTGTATCACATTGAACTGTTTGCTTAATGAGTGACCCAGTCTAGTGCCTCGCAATGTTTCCTTTGACCCCACCGGTTGTGAAGCGGTTGCTGGGATGGAAAAAAGGGCCTGAGGGATCCTCGCTAGCAGAAGACAAGTGGTCAGAAAAAGCAGTCAAGAGTTTGGTCAAGAAATTGAAGAAAAGCGGGGCATTAGAAGAGCTGGAAAAGGCTGTATCGAGTCAAAATTGTCACACTAGATGTGTAACAATTCCCAGGTTGGTATCAAATTTTGTTGTATTGATTCCATTACCAAAATTCCTTCCCAATTAGACGTTTCCTGCCGTTTCTCGGTCATCGTTTACCGCCTAACGTCCTGCAAAATAGAGTTCAAAATTAATTGGTTCGACTGAATCTAATAAGCTGTAAAATGGATGGAATGAAATGTTCGTAGATTCGTTATTTAGTGAAGTTAATGAAGATGACTATGAATATGAAAGCAAAGTAAATTCCGTGGCGTCGCCGTTGCATTTTATTCGATTTTCCCTTTAGTTTATAATTTATTTATTTATCTAGCACAGCTGATTTAGCTATTTCGTTCGGAAACTCATCTAGGATTTTTTCACCGCATATAACCCGACAAAATTGAAACGCTACCACCGCATCTGGCGCTGATCTACATGAACGAGTCGTTGTAATTTGGTCGCATTATACCGACCGGACGCAAATTGGGAAAGGTCAAAACACCCGTCTGTCAAAAACAAATCAATTTCGCCTTTGTCAATATGGCGGACATGTTTTTGGCAGTGCGAATTTTGTAAATTGCTAATTTAGAGATTTAGAACTGAAAGTGCTACGATATCTTCGTAATTTTGTGATTATATTACGTTTTGTAGCTGTACTCGGATCCGTTCGACCTTGAAGGTAATTAAAATCAGACATATTGGGGTGTTTCGGCGCTAGTCGAATTTGCCAATAATTTATGCACGATTATGCCGAAAAAAGTATTTATTCGCAAGCAATCGACGGTGAAGATAATATCCCGTTATAGCTGCATCCTTTATCTAAAAATACCAGCCACGGTACAGGTAGAATTCAGTAATAATTCATGCTAATTAGATTCCAATAGAAATGAGAGTCAATAAATAATGTAAGGACTATACAGGAATGCTCTAGTAAAGTTGCAGTTAACAGTTCAAAATCATCATCATATATACAGTATATCAAGTTTAGGGTTGAACGCCCTCAGTGCTCATAGAGAGTCCAGTGACGTAGTAACATCCATCTGCAGCTAACAGCATTAACCTGTCCATACAAAAAAAAAAACAATATGGTTGATGAATTTTTGTTGAAACAAGTTTTGTTTCAGAGTAAAACCTAATGACAACATAAACGGCCAGTACCGCAAAGGTCTTCCGCATGTTGTGTACTGCAGGCTGTGGCGCTGGCCCCAGCTCCAGGTAAGTTACACTGTCTCACTGACCACACTAACCACCATCACACATTACACATCACACTGACCACAGTACAACAACATAATTTTATAATATACCTTACCTATAGTTATTAGATTATAATGGGTATTTATCAAGCTCACCTCGTATGTTTTTGTGTCCCGACATTTCAACTGTACTGTTGCAAGCCGTGGTCACGGGTTGTCAACCACGCCAAAACGACCACGGCCACACAAAAACATATGAGGTGAGTGCGATAAATACCCCTTATAATCAAATAAATATGTGTGATAATCACGAAAGTCTACGATAAACTATACGGGTCATTCTCAGTTAAGAGGTAATATGTTGTATGAAGTGACGGCATGGCATTTTTTTCTAAATTTTTACTTAATGATACATCTTTTTTATGGAGACTTTTAAGTTGAAAACGTTTACAAAGTGGCCAGATAATTTGTTGGTTTTATCTCGTTTTATAAGTGACCAGGGTAAATACTCAGTACAGGGTAGGGACAAACTGCACAGGGGAGGATACTTTATGGACAGGGAAGAGAGATATACATAATAAAAACAGGGTTATTTTTAAGAATCAACTTTTTTATTTATTTTTATTTTAGTTATGAATTATATATAATCAGACTTGTCATATCTCAGCAGTCTTTGTTTATAAAATTAAATGTTTCTTAATTGCTAGGTACAAAACATAAAAAGGCTTTTGTCTTCTCCATTCAGTCAAAATAAAAATATCTATAACTTTATTATCGATACTAAATAATGAAATAAAAAGAATCAAAAACTTCTCCGAGTAACAGTGTTAAACTTTTCTTGTACTTAAACTCTAAAAAGATTTTAATTAAAAGGTAACTAAAAAATTTTTTTTTCTAAAACTTGCGCTCAAAGAAATCTATATCTTCATGAAATGCATAAAATATACACCGCCCTCTCATTTTTAAGTGAGGGGAGGGTAGTTTTTTTAAATAAAATCCCAGGTGATTTCGAGCCGTTCTTCGCGCGTAATTTTTTTTCTAGGTGCCATTTTTTTCTGTAAAACAAGTCATATTATATTTTAAAGCTAAGATATACATAATGCCAAGTAAAGGTTAAAAAAAATGTAGAAGTATTAATGAAAACGCATACAAATGTATCAAAAGAGCCAGGGGAAATACGCCAGGGGAGATACATTTTCGATTGATATCTAAAATAGCCGTAAAAGTATTTATTGTACGCAATTCACAATCAAACGTAACAATGTATGCACTATTCATAGTGAATATTTAAGTCTATATTAGTATTTTAACAAATAATTGCAAAATAAAACTTACCAGAGGAAAGACTGCATTCACTAAACATTTCTACACCCAGCGAGCTGCATGACTGAAATGGCCGTTAAAATGGCTGAGCAGTCGGCTTATGCGCTGCTTGCTGCTAGATTCTCGTTACATCCTATGCACTCGAGGTCAGAATTTCCACAAACTAGCAAAACAAAACTGATTTTTAACCGAAAACAAAAAGCCAGGGGACGAGACACAAAACACGGAGGACAAATTTCGGCGTTGATATTATTTATGAAAAATTGGAATATAAGTAATTTTACTTATAAGAAACTTTGACTAAGTTATCGTTCTGTAAAAAATTAACGATGGAAAAGTCATTATTTAATTTTAATACATTCATAATAATTGGTTTACAAATAAAGTCGGTATGGGGACAGACCAGGGGAGGGACTTTTTCCTTGTATTAGAACTTATTGTGACTAAACTACTTACGTTTATGTTATAAATTTTAGTGAGCATGAAGAAAACATTTAGTTTTAAGTAATAAATAGGTTAATTAGAAAGTAAGTATGAAAAAAAAGTGGTTTTTTGTCCTTGCCATGGAAAGTACCTCTTAACTGAGAATGACCCATACCTTACCTACTTACCTAAATAATAGCCTAATATGTGTACACGGAGTTGATTACACTAAAAGAAATAGCATAAATATTTAAGACTACTTCTGCTTCTTATCATGTCACTAGTTCCTTCGAACCAGTGTGGTGAAAGGATTCCAAGTGCGCCTCGAAAAAGCGAATGTTTGCGAACTTTTAGGTTCTACGATATGCCGCTTTCCTCACAATGTTTTCCTTCACCGTTGCGAGAACCAGGGATGCATACATAGATTTTTTCGACGGAAAAAACTCTTTTATGCATGACTGCTACCGGGATTCGAACCCGCGACCTTCAGATCGCAAGGCAAGGGCCTCATCCACTCTGCCACCACATCTTCAGACTACTTATCCTAATAATATTACAAACGCGAACGTTTGTAAGGATGGATGGATGGATGTTTGTTACTCATTCACATAAAAACTACTGAATGGATTTTAAGGGGAATTCCCAAATCCGAATTCCATACAAAATGTTTCGGACAAATACTCAAAAAGTACGCCGTATTATAGTAATTTAGTTTTTATACATGTTTTTAAGTTAGAAGAGTTAATTTTAAAACACATAAAATCTAATTTTATACGTGATTTGAGGAATTACCCTTAATGAAACTTTACAATAATATAGCTTATACATCAGAATAACACATAGGCTCCAATTTATAAAGATACCTGCGCAGACGAAGTCGCGGGCACCAGCTAGTAGTTTATAAATGAGTGTATTTGTTTGTTGTTCAAATAAATAAAAATAATACAAATGTAACCATTATTTATTATTATTTATTTATTTATTGGATTACCAACGGCTATTACACAATAACTTATTTTAAGCTTAAATAAAAACAGTCTTATGCTGTGTGCATAGCCTATTATAGGTAAACACTGATTTTATGAAATAAGATTACTTTAATTACTTACCATTGGGAGGCACCCCCTGCAGAATTCTGCCTCCATATCAACACTGCCAGATATTCAGTTGCACAACAGTAAAAGCATTACTGTGTTCTGTTTGGATGGGAACTGTAGCTAGTGAAATTATTATTATTATTATTATTTGTTGATAGACGAGCAGCTTCCGCTGATGTGTCTATATCACACAGTGTTGGATTTTTTAATAGTTTTGTGTCACTTTTTTAACATAGTCTTGTTGGTTCGTAACCAAGTGTCGAGTTTGTTCTTGAACGAGTTAGTGGATGCTGCAGAAACAACATCTTCTGGCAGTATATTCCAGTTGTGCACCACTCTGTTACTGTTCTTACTTACTTACTTAATTACTGGATCTAGTCAATATTTGTAAAATTCCTGAAAGATAATATTTGTTATGCTAAAAAACTAATTCTCGATAATGATACTTCTTTCAGAGCCATAATGAACTAAAGCCAGTCGACCACTGCGAGTATGCATATCAGCTGAAAAAGGACGAGGTGTGCATCAACCCTTATCATTACACAAGGATCGACACTCCAGGTAAGCCTCCTCCATGCATATTATACAGTTTACTGTTTAATATATTTATTCTCCAAAGATTTATACATAAATTGCTTACAGAGAATACTTAATATTTCTAAATTATTTACATTATTGAGCATTGGACACTTTGTACATTTACATGATACTATTTAATAGTGCAATAGTATTAGGTACCTACATACGTACTTACAGATCATATCATCTTAAATAAGTAAATTCATTTTTTATTTTATTTTTATTTAACCTATCTCGTCCCACTGCTGGGCAAAGGTCTCCCCCAACTCACTCCACGTCTTTCGGTCCCTGGCTATTGCCCACCAGTCTCCCTGAAAGGAGTCGAGATCGTCTCGCCAACGTTTTCGCGGCCGACCCCGACGTCGCTTTCCGTCCTGAGGCACCCATGGCGTGGTGATGTTAGCCCACTTCTCGGGGTGCATACGGCTGACGTGGCCGGCCCAGTTCCACTTGAGCCTGGCCGTTTTGTTGCCCACGTCCGCAATACCTAGTAAATTCATTATCACGTAAATATTATAAACATTAATAACATTTCGGAATCAAAAATTATCATACAAAATGTGGGTAGATAGTTGAATCATTTAGCAGTTGATATATTATACAAATAAACCAATATGTCCTGACTGACTGACTGAATCTTCTAGCCCACCACATATAGAACTCATATTTCATGTTTACACGAACCATTTGGGGCTACTTTTGACCTTGTCATAGCTAAAAAACTAATCAATATAAACACACCAAATTTGGTTTATGTATTGAAAGCCCGGAGTTAATGAAGTACCTCAAATTTCATAAACACAGCTTATACGGTTATTTAGATATTAACGTTCAAAAATCGTCATTTTTATCACTGATTGACTGACATATAGACGTAAAACCTAACCCACTTCCAGATGACCTAGAAAGTTCAAATTTGGCATCCAGCTAGTTAATTGTGTGTATACGAAGGAAAAAATCAGAAAACAGTAAATTTATAAGATTTGATTTTTTTTTTAAATTATTCGTTTTTATGAGAAAAATTTAGCGCCCTGCAAATTATGAGAGCAATTGCCTTGCAAGTTTTTGCAGGATATTTCCATTTCCATGATGAAAGGTTGTTTTTATCGTTAATATGTAATGACCTTGGCAAGCCATATATGTAGATCTCAGGTCTTTTTTCGGGGAAAACGACATCATAATCCGGTCCATCAAACCGTGGCTCCTCCATTTTCACATATTATATGTGGTTTGGTTCAGATTTTTAATTACCAAAATTACTATTAGGCGCCGCACTCGCGCCGCTGTCACTCTGCCATTTTGTAGAAATCATACAATACAACGTAGGGTCACGTCTGCATTAATTACCCATAAAATTGTTTTTGTTATTAATAATCACGGTTTTACAAAAACATAGACAACCGACTTCAATTGGACTGTTCTAGTTACCGTAAACACCACTGAAAAGTCACAGGGAAGCAATACGCAATTTCGTTCACTTTGACGACATATTTTTTTCAGTTATTTGGATATAAAAACTAAACTACTGAATCGATTTTGATGAAACTTGTATGGGACCAATCTGAAAGTATATCCTATCAACAATAAACAACAAAGTCCTAAGGTAACAAACATTTAAAAAAAAATTTTTTCAACCGAAATGATAACCTTCTTTTTGAAGTCGGTTGAAAATTGGACTTACCCAAAATAAAACCTTATTATTTTGTTGATGTTTGCAGCGCTGCCTCCTATCCTGGTGCCTCGCTGCAACGACGTGGAGATCCGCGCGCCGCCGCCCTACACCGACTACCACCAGCCGCATCTCGAGCACACTGACGCGTGAGTTTAACAACAAATTATATAAATATATTTAGTAATAAATCCGCTTGATTTCTAAACAATGGTTTTAATTAACTTAACTTTAGTTTCGAACTTTAGTACATATTACTATATTATAAACCAAAGAGTCAACGAACGGAAAACCAAAGTTTAAAGATACGACACGTGTTTCGCCGAAGTTCGAAACGAGAATTCTCGTTTCGAACTTCGGCGAGTCCACAGCGTGTTAGCGTGAGTATAAGTTGTATCATCATTATCATCCGCAGCCTGACTTGACCCACTGTTGGGTATAGGCCTCTCTTTGCTCTCGCCACGCTGCCCGGTCCTGTGCTAAGCGGGTCCAGGTTCGGCCCACGACGCTGACAATGTCGTCGACCCATCTCGCGGCCGGACGTCCGCTTGCCAGTCCTCGGCCACCACTCTGTTCTGTTTTAAGGCCAAAACCCTCTTTGCTCATTATAAGTTGTATAATCAATATTAATAAATATTATAAATATATTCAGTAATAAATCCGCTTAACTTCCAAACAAAGGTCTTAATTAACTTAACTCTTGTTTAGAATTTCAGTATCTAAACCAAAGCTCGCCGTTTCATACTTCGGCGAGTCAACATCTCCTAAGGATGCCTCGTGTATAGGCGAAACACGTGTTGAGAGTTCTAAATTGGGTTGTATGTTTTCGGCGCTTTGGTTTAGATACTGAAATTCTCAACTAGAGTTAAGTTAATTAAGACCTTTGTTTGGAAGTTAAGCGGATTTATTACTAAATATATTTATACTATTAATTAATATAATGGATTTCCGCAAAGTTACGCCTGAATCAATCAATTATCTTGTATAATCAATTCAATTGATTTATTATAGGTATGTAGTTAGCTCTGTAATTGTCTTTACACCCAGCTTACGCCGGTGTTCTCCTGTGATTCAACCACTGGTGGACCTGGTGGTTAATATTATGGGTATATCTTAAGTGGTTTAATCACATCAGTAGCTTACTCACCCACACACATGATGTGTTTTTGTGAGTGGTTTAATCACAGGAGAACACCGCCGCAAGCTGGATATAAAGATCATTATAGAGCCGACTGTACAACGTGTGTTTGTGTATGACCGGGTTCGAACTATATACCTAATAGGGATAAGAATACGATACAGCAGGCTTAGCACGGGCTGGGGATAAAAAAATTGTCCCCCGTTTTTATCCACCTTCAAGGGATAAAATTGACTGGAAAGTGGATAAAAACGGGGAACAAAATTTTTATCCCCAGTCCGTGCTAAGCCTGCTGTGAGTTGAACTTATCCCTAGTAGATTTTTTACATGATTCGCAGTCTATTAGTTAGCCACTGGCTACGAGATAAACTGTTGTTGTTGTCAGCAATGTTGTTGTAAATGCCACTAACGGTCTCGCAGTGTGATGCAGACGATTGGCGTGGGCGCACACAGCGCGATGTACTTGGAGGCCACACTCGCGCAACAAGTGCCCGGGAACACCACGCTGTAAGTACAACAATTCACTCTTTTTTCAATGTATTTTATTTATGTTTTGTAGGTAGATAGGTCGTACATGTTTGAGCCCTTTGGGGTCGAGACCCTAGGTCCATAGGGAATGGGAGCCTTCCGCGTTTTTTAAATTTTGTCAGAGCGTGTGGTCGAAGCGACGCGTGATCAGAGGGCTGGCAGCTATCTCGGCCAAAGAATAAGCCTTGCTATACAAAGATGCAGCCAGTATCCTCGGCACGCTGCCATCGGGTATCGAGTTGGAGCAGTTACCTATAGATCGTTTGCAACGGTCTATGGGTGGCCATATTGTAGTAGTTAGCTTATGCTGTAATAAATTTATTTCTTTATGTATTTAAAAAAAAAGTATTTAAATATTCCATCAGTTATCTGGTTCTGATAATACAAGATCGATAGCGTTGTGTGAAATGTCCAAAATGTATGTATATCCTGGAATTACTGTAAGCCTATGTTTATGTTTTTTGTAAAAAATAATGTATGATATATTTGAATACTTATGTATTTTCATTTATTATACTTATATTTGATAAGTAAATATATTACTATAGGTACGTATATATACGAATATTATACATATTATTGTATAATAAATCATGTAGTGATATTGTTTTGCATAAGTATTAAAAGTAACGTTTTTAAATTATTAGGTCCTACTGTTTTGACTAGGTATAAGTTTTATGCACGATGTGGTCATTTATAATTGAAATTGCATGCAACTTAGTTACTATAGAGTTAAATAAGAAATGCACCAATGTTAATGACAAAATGAATGTTAATGACCCAAATAAATGAATTTCTTGAATTGAAAAAAAATATTTCGTTTTTTAGTTTTACTTATTTTGTGCACCCTGACCATCTTGTATTATCTTAACTGTCTTCATACTAGTTAGTTTGAAGAGGTCGCTTAATAGCGATAAGACCGCCATTATACAAAATTTTTGTAATGTTTCTATTTTTGTTATTGTTTGTTTCTCTTAAGGGGAATCCTCAAGGCAAATTAGATTTTATACGTGTTTTAAAATTAACCCTACTAACTTATAAACACGTATAAAATCTAAATTAAAGTATGAAACCTTGCTAATTTTATGTTGATATACAATCAAAAAAATTGGACGCAACGAATAGTGTGAATAAATTACTATAATACGGCGTACTTTTTGAGTATTTGTCCGAAACATTTTGTATGTAATTGGATTTGAGGATTAGCCTTAAGATGCAAGATTTTTATTCTTAGGGTGTACAATAAAGAATTTTCATTCTTTCATTCATTAATTTATGTTCAGGAATTCGTCATCCGTGGAGACGCCGCCGCCCGGATACATCAGCGAGGACGGGGACCCGATGGACCACAATGACAACATGAGTGAGTTTGTACACCAATTGTGCACCAATTTACTCATTTATTAAATGTCTTTGATGGGGCTCATATGGCTCATGGGTCTAGGCAAACGCAGTGTAGGACGACCTTTGGCCAGATGGAGCGATGATCTGCGCGCTATAGCTGGCAGAAAGCTGATGAAGCCGAAGATCGGGCTCAGTAGCGCGCCTTGGGAGAGACCTACGTCCAGCAGAGGACTGCTATAGGATGATGATGATAGGGCTCGCCAGTGTTGCCAACCCATACCAAATTTTACCCCTAAGTATTCCTTTAAATCCCCCTAAATTAATATTTTTTCATAACTTTCTTCTGTATTATATTGCAAATCGATTCTCTATATTTTTAAGAGCTTAGAACTGTATTTCTAGTATGACAAATTATGACAACAACCGACAGAGACGCGTGCATCTATAAAAGGTATGCATATCTTTTTAACTACAAAGAGAATATAACCACTACGTTGATTTAACTATACCATAGAAAAAAGATAATACTAGGTGCCTGTAATTGATTTTCTGGCGAAATTGTTTTTTGTAAAAGCCTCATGTACAATAAAAAAACATGCTGATAATACACGCACAACTATTAAATTGTAAGTTTTTCAAGGATTCCCTAAAAAAACCCCTGAATAATTTCTACCCCTAAAATTGCCCTGTTTAAAGATAAAGATAAATAAATTAGACCCTAAATTTAGGGGGAAAACCCCTAAGTTGTCACCACTGGCTTGCTTGCATATACAATAAAATTATTCTGATAAAAGATGGTTCTCCCATTGATATATTTTTATATTATTATTATTATCTCATTTATTTATATTTTCTTATAAAAAAAAAATTACAATAATATTATAAAAAAATAAAGTATTTAAATAAACAGCAATACTATTGTAAAAAATATATAAAAACGGTGGACCACCAGCCCCCATTATTATTATTATTATTATTATATCAGCCCACGTCGACCCACTGTTGGGTATAGGCCTCCATATTAATATTTTACATGTTTTATATTTATTTATTTCACCAACATAGTTCACACCTTTTATGGATATCCGTTTGCCCCCAGACCTGACCCGCCTGAGTCCGTCCCCGCCGGGGCTGGGCGGCGAGGCGGCCCCCGTGCTGTACTGCGAGCCCGCCTTCTGGTGCTCCATCAGCTACTACGAGCTGAACACGCGCGTCGGGGAGACATTCCACGCGTCGCAGCCTTCCATCACCGTGGACGGCTTCACCGACCCCAGCAACAGCGAGAGGTCAGTGTCCGTGTGACTCCGCCTAGTGTCTGTGTGACACTGTACTGCGAGCCCGCCATCAGCTACTACGAGCTGAACACGCGCGTCGGGGAGACATTCCACGCGTCGCAGCCTTCCATCACCGTGGACGGCTTCACCGACCCCAGCAACAGCGAGAGGTCAGTGTCCGTGTGACTCCGCCTAGTGTCTGTGTGACACTGTACTGCGAGCCCGCCATCAGCTACTACGAGCTGAACACGCGCGTCGGGGAGACATTCCACGCGTCGCAGCCTTCCATCACCGTGGACGGCTTCACCGACCCCAGCAACAGCGAGAGGTCAGTGTCCGTGTGACTCCGCCTAGTGTCTGTGTGACACTGTACTGCGAGCCCGCCATCAGCTACTACGAGCTGAACACGCGCGTCGGGGAGACATTCCACGCGTCGCAGCCTTCCATCACCGTGGACGGCTTCACCGACCCCAGCAACAGCGAGAGGTCAGTGTCTGTGTGACTCCGCAGGCCGTGTAAAGCCACCATGCCACTGAACACTCGCCTTCTGGTGTCCCATCAGCACTATTCATGGCCTCACCAAGTTTATTTATAACACTTCACTTGAAGTGTATTTTTGACTTCACCAAAAGTATTAAGAGGATATGTGAAACTGTCAGAAATAATAGCCGCCGAATTGCAAGTCAGTGATAGCGCAATTACACACCTTACCCCGAGGGAAGAGGTTAGATATAGATTGTTGACGCTCAAAAGTAACTGACGTAAGCGACAAATGATAAAACATCGTATTGCTCTAAAAGTATCGAATTTATAAACAAAATCGTTTTACATTTATCTAAGGTCTATGAATACTCACTCAATAGTATAAAAAATAACCTTAAATATTCCCTAAATTCGGAGGATGGATGTAAAACAGATTTTATGAAGTTTCACCAATCGTGTTTCTTATATGTATTTAGATTATATCCTCAAGTAATCACTTTACCGACTAAGCGACTCCAAATTTTCACATATCCTCTTAATGACACAAGTCTAGCCTCAAACTTAGTGGAGCTTTTGTATCGGAAACCATATAACTGAACAAAAAAAAAACCATTAGGCAATAACATTTAGTTGAAAACATAAAGATACTTACATACGTTTATTTGAATATATACAAATAATAATTGATTGATTCAGGCGTTACTTTGCGGAAATCCATAAATATCAACAAATTATATAAATATATTTAGTAATAAATCCGCTTGATTTCTAAACAAAGGTTTTAATTAACTTAACTTTAGTTTAGAACTTTAGTACATATTACTATATTATAAACCAAAGAGTCAACGAACAGAAAACCAAAGTTTAAAGATACGACACGTGTTTCGCCTCTACACGAGGCATCATCAGGAGGTGTGGACTCGCCGAAGTTCGAAACGAGAGATTATTACTACATTATTATTTATTACTACTTATTACTAAATATATTATTACTAAATATATTTATATAATTTGTTGATATACAAATAATGTCATTTTTGTTCCAGATTCTGTTTGGGTCTGCTTTCCAATGTGAACAGAAACGAGGTAGTGGAACAAACGAGGCGGCACATCGGGAAAGGAGTACGGCTCTATTACATCGGAGGTAAGTGAGGTCACTAGTTTTTTCGAACCAGAGTGGTCAAAGAATTTGAAGTGCGCCTCAAAGCGGCTCCTTTTCGTATTTAGTATTTATTTACTTTAAATAAAACGGTTAAACAACCAATTCCATTATTTAAAGATTAAAAATAAAATTATTAAAATACAAATTAAATTACAAATTACTTAAATTATAAATTTAAAATAGTCATCAAATAAATAATACACTTAATTAATTATATTTATGTCAAAATTTTGATTGGCAGTACCGATGGAAATCAGAGGTGAGCTCTTTCCATTGATCCGCAAATATGTCACTATGTGGACTGGCTTCTAGGAGGTTGTTGAGGGCAGTTAGGGACCTAGGTATCGGTGAGTTGACGCGCACTTGACACATGTTTTTCGAACTTTTAAGGTTATATGGCATGTCGGTTTTCTCACGATGTTTTCCTTCACCTTCAAGCACGTGTTTTAAATGTACACATATATCTTTTTGAACAGAAAAATCCATTTAGCGTTGATGACACACGGCTATGTTACACGCTACACGCCGGCGAGTTCGTAAACTAGCGAGTTAGCTTTCGGGAAGGATTGTCAACTAGTATATTGTAAAATAGCCGATAATACTGGGCGGGTTTACAAGATAATAAAGCTAGTAAAAAAGCCTTGTGTTATTGACTCTTTAGTATACGACAGGGTTCGAACTCACGACCTTCGGATCGAAAGTCTAGGCACCAGCCAACACGGCTCATTTATTACTATTATTACTCGCTAGCTACTTGCAGGCGATAGGACACCGGACAGTTGATATAACTCGGTCGAATGAACATGACACCTGGCTCGAATCAAAGAATAAATAATATTATTACATAAAGAAGCTGAACTCCTTTCAAAGTAGCAAATCAAAGTACGATATTTTGAGTGCAATTGTCAGGATGCTAAAGTTCATATTGTTTTACTCGTCAAAAGCGCATCGGCTAACATAAAGGCAACCGCTCCCACCAACCGCACCTACCCCGCGGCTTCCCTCGAGAAATGTCACTTTACGTCAGGTGTAGAGCTATGGGTGTGAAAAAAACAAACGTCAAACAGAGTATGATGCAACCTGCGCGTCGCGCCGTCGCGCGCCGCTAGACCGCGCAACCGCGCCGCGGCTGACAGCCCATGAATTTTTATGTATTCCAATACTGCAGATATTGTAGGTATACATCGCCGAACGACGCGCGAGTTACGGAGCACTGCTCGAATGACGTTTGTGCAAAGTACAGCGTGGAATTGGATAATGTTGATAGAGAAGAGGTCCTGCAATACTTGGTAATGATACGTGATGATAAGGCTTCGCAATTAGAGGAAGAACAAACACGGAGGGCGCCGCGCGGGGGGCGGGGGACGCAGCAAGTGCCGAGTGAGAGTGGCAGCCCGGTGGAATGTTCATTCGCCCGAATAGTAGAAATTATTGCTACTTCTATTGGCACATGGTGATTGGTGATATTATTTTGTTTTGTAACAGCTCTGTAACCGGTGATTTTGTTACACACTGTTATTTTTCATCACCAGGCGAGGTGTTCGCGGAGTGCCTGAGCGACTCGTCGATATTCGTGCAGAGCCCCAACTGCAACCAGCGGTACGGCTGGCACCCGGCCACCGTCTGCAAGATACCGCCAGGTAATGCCACCACATACTCCCCTGCACTATTCCCTGCTCGTGAGCTCACACTCCCCTGCACATTTCTAAGCTCGAACTAACATAGGAATTTTCTTAATTCGCAACGCAAATGAAGTTGTAGATGTGTCGGTTTCCTTACAATGTTTTCCTTCACCGGGATATGCATCCCACGTTCTCGCATAGATTATTACGACTGAAAAAAAAACCCACAAACATCAGATCGCTGGGCAAGAATCATCCACTCGGCCACCACATACTATATCTTGCATTTCTAATAATATTGTATTCACACCACCTGCTCGACAATGTCCAATTACATATCATGCTATCATCAAGGTAAAGCAAAGCATTACCTACCAAGGGAGGTAATGTTGTATGAAACTCCCAAGGGTTGTAATGTGATTTGAAATTGGAACGTCAAATTCGTGTGGAAACTCGTGGAAAACTCTAAGTAAAAAAACGCCCATATGGCATTGTAAAAAGGTTTGTTCTAAAATTGAACTGGCCACTTATAAAAAAAAGAAAAAAGGCACGACTTCAAAGATTGTGAAACAAAAGAGGGTGTTGGCTGCTGAGTTCGGAGCCCTGGCATTTTATTGTCTCGCAGAAGGTGTGAAAAGTAGAGTATGCTCCTCTGGGATAAAGCCTGTCTTCGTCTTGGGCAGCTTGAACCCCTCGCGTCACTCAGGACTCTTCATAACTGAGTCCCTCGTTAGCTCAGGGTTCAATATGCCACCCGCGACATAAGACACTGCTTTATCCCCTTAGTGCATAATCTACTATTGTCTCTGTGCCTAGGTTGCAACCTGAAAATCTTTAACAACCAAGAGTTCGCGGCGCTGCTCTCCCAATCGGTGTCGCAAGGGTTCGAGGCGGTGTTCCAGCTGACGCGGATGTGCACCATCCGCATGAGCTTCGTCAAGGGCTGGGGCGCCGAGTACAGGTACCGGCTTTGAACCAAATGAACAGCAATATACGATGGCTTCCCATCGAGTAACACCCAAACGAGTAACAGTGTAATTGATTGATTCAGGCGTTACTTTGCGGAAATCCATAAATATCAACAAATTATATAAATATATTTAGTAATAAATCCGCTTGATTTCTAAACAAAGGTTTTAATTAACTTAACTTTAGTTTAGAACTTTAGTACATATTACTATATTATAAACCAAAGAGTCAACGAACAGAAAACCAAAGTTTAAAGATACGACACGTGTTTCTCTCTCGTGTTTCGTGTTTTACTCTCGTTTCGAACTTCGGCGAGTCCACACCTCCTGATGATGCCTCGTGTAGAGGCGAAACACGTGTCGTATCTTTAAACTTTGGTTTTCTGTTCGTTGACTCTTTGGTTTATAATATAGTAATATGTACTAAAGTTCGAAACTAAAGTTAAGTTAATTAAAACCTTTGTTTAGAAATCAAGCGGATTTATTACTAAATATATTTATATAATTTGTTGAGTAACAGTGTTACTCGATGGGATTTTTTTTCTCCATCGAGTAACACCCATGCATAGATGAATAACGGTGTTCCTATAGAACAAGATGGACAGTATCAAACCAAAGTGGATGCGATATATAGGACCGAAAATTTTCAGACACCCTGTCAATAAAAATGAAATATCTTTATTTTCAAATAATGTTTGTTACTTTTTACGATGCAGTTTTATTGACTATGAAAAAGCCTAGTACATTTAACTTATAATATTTATTAAGCCCTATTACTTCTCTTTTTCGAAAATTAGCATCGGAACAAAATGTACTAGAAGTTAGCCAATGTGGCTCCCTTTTTTTGGTCGCATTTTCAAAGTACTACATTGTGTTTCTGTACTTTAATACTTCTATGCACTAGGGCTTTCAGTCTCGATGACTTTCTGAGTCCCGGGAATAAAAAATCGAGACTCGATGCGGTCTCGAAATTCCCGGGAAAAACGAGACTTTCGAGACTATTTCAATAGTACTTATAGGCACACTCATAGTATCGGCATTTATCATCATGGCCTATTAGCGAACACATCACAGTTTAACCTTACAATCCAGTATTTGATGATGTTCGGTGTTGTTCGATGTTTCAGATTTATCAAAATCCGCATTTTGAAATGGTTGAAACCATTTCAAAGTGCAAAATTCCATTCCACAGCAATAATAGTTTTTTTTTTAATTTGCAATTTTTCGGCAGGATAAAGCCATAAGACTATTCTACCTTGTCTTATCCTTGTTTTAGATTACTAAGTGCTACTTCTAAACTGAATATTGTTAAGATTTTTCTAAGTATCAAAAGTCTCGTTATTCCCGGTACCGAAACCATCGTTTCATCAACAGTCTCGAGTCTCGAAAATAATAAATTATCGTCGAGACTCTCGAAATTTTCGAGACCGAGACTGCCGGGATGAAAGCCTTACTATGCACCTATGTAATGGACACCATAAATTTATAATTACCAAAAAAATGACAATGCAGAACGTTGTATCTGTGCAGTCAGAAAATGACAGAGTGACAGCGGGGCGAGTGCGGCCCGAACAGAAAACCAAAGTTTAAAGATACGACACGTGTTTCTCTCTCGTGTTTCGTGTTTTACTCTCGGTTCGAACTTCGGCGAGTCCACACCTCCTGATGATGCCTCGTGTAGAGGCGAAACACGTGTCGTATCTTTAAAGTTTGGTTTTCTGTTCTTTGACCTGAAAACCTGTGTTAGAAGAGCACCCTCTTATCTTATATACATCAATGTTGTTAGTTTAAGTACTAAAATGTAAATACCTTACTGCAATTGTGACTGCACAGATACAACTTAATGCCCCTTCTGCATTGTCCATTAAAGTTTTTTTGGTATCTAAAAATGTATGTTGTATAAACATTAGTGTACACTTCACCAGTAAGATGGCGTTGTTTCAGGCGGCAGACCGTGACGTCGACGCCGTGTTGGATCGAGCTGCATCTGAACGGGCCGCTGCAGTGGCTCGACCGCGTGCTCACGCAGATGGGGTCGCCGCGGCTGCCCTGCTCCTCCATGTCGTAGGTGTGTACCCTGTACCCTGCACTGTACCCTGTACCCATGCACTAGCTGCAGCGGCTCGACCGCGTGCTCACGCAGATGGGGTCGCCGCGGCTGCCCTGCTCCTCCATGTCGTAGGTGTGTACCCTGTACCCTGCACTGTACCCTGTACCCTGCACTGTACCCTGTACCCATGCACTAGCTGCAGCGGCTCGACCGCGTGCTCACGCAGATGGGGTCGCCGCGGCTGCCCTGCTCCTCCATGTCGTAGGTGTGTACCCTGTACCCTGCACTGTACCCTGTACCCTGCACTGTACCCTGTACCCATGCACTAGCTGCAGCGGCTCGACCGCGTGCTCACGCAGATGGGGTCGCCGCGGCTGCCCTGCTCCTCCATGTCGTAGGTGTGTACCCTGTACCCTGCACTGTACCCTGTACCCTGCACTGTACCCTGTACCCATGCACTAGCTGCAGCGGCTCGACCGCGTGCTCACGCAGATGGGGTCGCCGCGGCTGCCCTGCTCCTCCATGTCGTAGGTGTGTACCCTGTACCCTGCACTGTACCCTGTACCCTGCACTGTACCCTGTACCCATGCACTAGCTGCAGCGGCTCGACCGCGTGCTCACGCAGATGGGGTCGCCGCGGCTGCCCTGCTCCTCCATGTCGTAGGTGTGTACCCTGTACCCTGCACTGTACCCTGTACCCTGCACTGTACCCTGTACCCATGCACTAGCTGCAGCGGCTCGACCGCGTGCTCACGCAGATGGGGTCGCCGCGGCTGCCCTGCTCCTCCATGTCGTAGGTGTGTACCCTGTACCCTGCACTGTACCCTGTACCCTGCACTGTACCCTGTACCCATGCACTAGCTGCAGCGGCTCGACCGCGTGCTCACGCAGATGGGGTCGCCGCGGCTGCCCTGCTCCTCCATGTCGTAGGTGTGTACCCTGTACCCTGCACTGTACCCTGTACCCTGCACTGTACCCTGTACCCATGCACTAGCTGCAGCGGCTCGACCGCGTGCTCACGCAGATGGGGTCGCCGCGGCTGCCCTGCTCCTCCATGTCGTAGGTGTGTACCCTGTACCCTGCACTGTACCCTGTACCCTGCACTGTACCCTGTACCCATGCACTAGCTGCAGCGGCTCGACCGCGTGCTCACGCAGATGGGGTCGCCGCGGCTGCCCTGCTCCTCCATGTCGTAGGTGTGTACCCTGTACCCTGCACTGTACCCTGTACCCTGCACTGTACCCTGTACCCATGCACTAGCTGCAGCGGCTCGACCGCGTGCTCACGCAGATGGGGTCGCCGCGGCTGCCCTGCTCCTCCATGTCGTAGGTGTGTACCCTGTACCCTGCACTGTACCCTGTACCCATGCACTAGCTGCAGCGGCTCGACCGCGTGCTCACGCAGATGGGGTCGCCGCGGCTGCCCTGCTCCTCCATGTCGTAGGTGTGTACCCTGTACCCTGCACTGTACCCTGTACCCTGCACTGTACCCTGTACCCATGCACTAGCTGCAGCGGCTCGACCGCGTGCTCACGCAGATGGGGTCGCCGCGGCTGCCCTGCTCCTCCATGTCGTAGGTGTGTACCCTGTACCCTGCACTGTACCCTGTACCCTGCACTGTACCCTGTACCCATGCACTAGCTGCAGCGGCTCGACCGCGTGCTCACGCAGATGGGGTCGCCGCGGCTGCCCTGCTCCTCCATGTCGTAGGTGTGTACCCTGTACCCTGCACTGTACCCTGTACCCATGCACTAGCTGCAGCGGCTCGACCGCGTGCTCACGCAGATGGGGTCGCCGCGGCTGCCCTGCTCCTCCATGTCGTAGGTGTGTACCCTGTACCCTGCACTGTACCCTGTACCCTGCACTGTACCCTGTACCCATGCACTAGCTGCAGCGGCTCGACCGCGTGCTCACGCAGATGGGGTCGCCGCGGCTGCCCTGCTCCTCCATGTCGTAGGTGTGTACCCTGTACCCTGCACTGTACCCTGTACCCATGCACTAGCTGCAGCGGCTCGACCGCGTGCTCACGCAGATGGGGTCGCCGCGGCTGCCCTGCTCCTCCATGTCGTAGGTGTGTACCCTGTACCCTGCACTGTACCCTGTACCCTGCACTGTACCCTGTACCCATGCACTAGCTGCAGCGGCTCGACCGCGTGCTCACGCAGATGGGGTCGCCGCGGCTGCCCTGCTCCTCCATGTCGTAGGTGTGTACCCTGTACCCTGCACTGTACCCTGTACCCATGCACTAGCTGCAGCGGCTCGACCGCGTGCTCACGCAGATGGGGTCGCCGCGGCTGCCCTGCTCCTCCATGTCGTAGGTGTGTACCCTGTACCCTGCACTGTACCCTGTACCTCTCTACTGTCATTTACCCTGTACCCCTGTACTGTACCCTGTACCTCTACCATCATTTACCCTGTACCCCTGTACTGTACTTTACCCCGTACCCTGTACTGTACCGTGTACCCCAGTACTGTACTTTACCCTGTACCCCGTACTGTACTGTACTCTATTTCTACTAGACCCTGTATCCCTATACTGTACTTTACCCTGTACCCCTGTACTGGACACTATCCCTTTGTACTGTACTCTGTTTCTATGGAACACTCCATATACTGTACCCTAGTAATTACCCAGCCTCGATCATTAGTGTCAAAAATCCAAAATGGCTGCCGTATTTTTCCGGGGGTTGTTTTTATAAACTTGAAACTTGTTGTTTCAGAGCGCCGCGGCCGGTATCATAGCCACTCAAGCATACACAGACACATAGATATAGCTCAAAATATTACCTCTATCACATATTTTTATAGATTATACTACGATTTTGCGACGCGAATACCGCCTCTTTACTTTGATTTGTATTCAAAAATACAACATAATTTTAGTTTTAAGAAATACCTTCCCAAAAATGATAGAACTTTTTATTATGTGTGTTTTTTGCAATAGTAATATAAGGGCACAGAAATTTTAAAGTTTAGAATCACAATGTAGTACATTGATAATGTGTCAGAAAAGTGGGAGCCACATTGGCTAACTTCTAGTACATTTTGATATTGCTAATTTTCGAAAAAGAGTAGTAACGTTATTCATCTATGGTTAAAATATGTTCGGTTTGCAAAATAATTGTATAATCAGTCTTAATAATATAAATGTAATTAGGGCACATGTTAGATTAACCCACGTGTAACCTAATTTGATGTATTGTAAGTGTGAAAAGTGTTATTTTCGTGTAAAATATAATTTTTAAAGCATGCAATGTCATTAAATTAATTGTCATGCAAAACCGCGGGCGGTTGTTACTAAAATGGTTGTAATAATATAAATTTAGAATAAAATGAAATGGTTTGAATATGTCACCGTAATGCCGTCCCATCCACTTACTACTATAATTACTATATACTTGTGCAAGCTAAGACTTGCACACGTTTAGACTTGCATAAGTTTAGACTTGCATACGTTCAGACTTGCACAAGTTTAGACTTGCACAAGTTAGACTTGCAGAAGGTTAGACTTGCGCAAGAATACAAGTAAAGTGTGTTGGTTGTTGTACGGTAGTTGCGTTAACAATCTGTCGAAAGTTTGTAACTTAACGGTATTGATAACCGTTAAATTATAAACTCACGAATTCATGATAACATTTATGCCTACTTGCACCAAACTGTCAAAGCTCCTAAGCAATTACTTTTCTTGCTTGTCAGTTCTTAACAGTCCAGATTCTGACCGTTAAGAACTGATAAGCGAGTTAAGTAATTGCTTATAGTACGGGAGGCGACGATGCTAAATGAGGATTTGCTCGAGCGTCATTGAGACCTATTGGGTTGCAAAGCTTAGATGATAAGAAGAAAAAAATGTTATATAATATATACCTTTTCATCGGTGGGGGAAGCGGCTATAGGCTTTGTAAAATGTAAAAAAAAACTGTTGCATGGACATACTCCTACGCGTCAGATATTGATAGCATCATGGTCCTACGTATTTTTAATATTGTAACGTATGTTAATCTGACCATTTGCATGATGGAGATGGCTGAATTGACGGGTTGAAAATGAAAAAGAAAATGTATCGAGCGCGTCTGATTTTCTAAGGGGGTGTTAAGTGGACCAAATCAAAAGGTCTTATTCAATAATCTGACGATTTCGATGTAACGCAAACAAGTGGCCACTATTTTAATCTGACAAAAAGCAATTTTATTTTTTTATTTTTATAAATAATTGAACTTCATTAATTAAAAAGCTCAGGAAATAGCATGCAAATAAAAGAATGTATGTTTTTTTGAGTAAAATACTTGTATTTATAAGAAAATATTAAAAAAAATATTTTTTTAATTAATTTAATCGTCTTATCGTGTTCAAACCAGTGTGGTGAAAGGATTTCAAGTGCGCCTCAAAGAGGCTCCTTTCGTGCATTTGACACATGTTTTCGAATTTTTAGGTTCTATGACATGCCGGTTTCCTCACGATGTTTTCCTTCACCGTTAAACACGTGTTTTAAATGCACACATAATTCTTCTTGAACAGAAAAATCCATTGGGGTACGACCGGGTTCGAATTTAGGACCTTCGGATCGAAAGTCGAGGCACCTCCCACTCAGCCAACACGGCTGAATAATAAAATTATAGGCTAGATTCAATACTAGAAGATGATCACGTGCTTAACGGTGAAGGAAAACATCGTGAAGAAATCGGCATGTCGTAAAACCTATAAGTTCGAAATTTAGGCTATTTCCGAACATCATTTCAAATTCTCAAGTTAAGGAATTTGTTGATATTTCTCAAGTTAAATTTCCCCATTGAGGAGCCTAAAGTCTTATGACCATACCGTCTTGTCATACGTTTATTATTTGCATGATAATTTATATTTCATACGTGACCATAAGTTTATTTTTGTTAGAGTCGTTAAGTCAAGTCATGCCTTGTAAAGTGGTGGTGGGACTCGAGGTTTCTATGGAGTTTTGGAGGCAACATTAAATGTTGAGATTTACAGCATTACACTATTCACCAACACTCCTACAAGTTCACGAGCACTTAACGGGTTAAAACCACCATTTCCACACTTTAAAATCAAATATAACAGAGTTTTAGAAAATATTCCAATGCCAGAGTTGGGACGGAGTGAGAGAGTAATAGATAGATAAAGAGTGAGAGAGGAATATAAGCATCACGCAGCTGCACGCATTAAACTTTATCGACGATTTTTTGTTATTTCGGCTTGCGGAAATCGTCAGTATATATATTTTTCGTTATCCTTGAATTATTTCCTTCAAAATGAATAGAAATTTAGCTGCGCTCGAGAATGTCCAGATGACGGTTTTTTTACAACTTTGCAGCCCTCCCCTTTCTTTACCGCGCGCTCAAATTGTCAGATTAGTGGAATATACACTTTTTAGCATGTAATTAACTCACCCTATCTTAATCTGACGCGCTCGTGAAAGTCAGATGATCATTTTTTTAACTAATCTGATCCTTTATCCTGCACGGCCTTATCTAGGGGGCTCATATTTGGTGGAGGTACTTAACCGAGTACAAGGTATCCCCTGTATGTTAATCTGCCGCGCTGGAGTAATCCCCTCTTCGGCTCCCCTACCATTAGGAACTTTGAAAGTTTGGTGCAAGTTGGCATTATAATCTTACTGAAAAAAAACTCATGTGACAGACGGACGGACGAGGCTAAACCAGCCACCGTACTATATTGTTACCTAAAACATATTATATATGAAAATAACATTTTTCACACAGATTTTGCGTAGCTTTGTAATATAAGTTTTTCTATTGAATACTTCATCGTTTAGGAGTAGTAATAAGTATGTAGATTTTTTATTGTCATCTCAATAATATTAATTATTGTCACCTGTTATTTAAAAGGCGTTGGCTTTCTTTTATAATCAAGGATTTACAAAAAACATTCAACATCCGACTTCAATGGGACTGTTCTAGTGACCGTAAACACCACTGAATAGTCACAGTGAAGCAAAATACGCAAATTCGTTTACTTGTACTTGATATGTATATGTCGCAGGCATATTGTATAACTCGGCATTTTACAAACGGCGTCGTCCGTTTACAAACGCTCGCTGTTCTGCAATATACCGAAGGAAAATTGACAACTCGTCCAATTCGACATTAGTTGAAATTGTAGGGTGACCATCATACAAAAAGTAGTAAGTACTTTTTTGCCTATGATGATTTTCTGTCATTAGTCTGTGCACACTCGCTTCCCTCGCGTGCAGGCACAAAAAAACCTAATAACCTACCGTCACCTAACTTTTATCTGGATCGAAATTTTAATCATTCTAACCTCTTGTTCGACGGTCGTGTCCTTTAAAAGCACCAGATTCCATGGACACCTTGGTGTTTTTTATGTCATTTTACAAACGGCGTTTGAATGGTCCACCAATGTTGTGGCATATTACAAAATGCCGAGGCAATTTACAATTTGCCTTCGGCATATTACAAAACAGCGAGCGTTTGTAAACGGACGACACTGTTTGTAAAATGCCGAGTTATACAATATGCCTGCGATATATACACTCTCAAGCTTTCACATTTATATAACTCTTAATTTTGCAAAGAAAAGTGCACTCAAGCATTTTCAAATGAATGTAGTAATTTTAATTTTCAGAATAAATTAATCGCAAAATTAAGAATATAATATATCTCTCGTGGTATATCTGACGTGGTGGCCGAGTGGATGAGGCCCTTGCCTTGCGATCTGATGGTCGCGGGTTCGAATCCCGGTGGCAGTCATGCGTAAATGGGGTTTTTTGGTCGAAAAAATCTATGTATGCATCCCACATTCTCGCAACGGTGAAGGAAAACATCGTGAGGAAACCGGCATGTCGTAGAACCTAAAAGCTCGAAAACATGTGTCGAGTGCACGAAAGGAGCCTCTTCGAGGCGCACTTGAAATCCTTTCACCACACTGGTTGGAAGGAACTGGTGACACACACTGGTGATAAGAAGATCTTAGCACTCTGTGATAATATAAATGTGAAAGCTTGTGAGTGTATATACTGAGACATGTACACATGTATTGTCTGTGCGGTTGAAAAATGGAAGTTAAAATACCGTAACCAAAAAACCAACAGCATACTTAGGTATATCATTAATTCATGACGTATTATATTTGATTACCCATAATAAATAGAAGATTATAGTAGTTAAATATTAGTATACTTTGCTTTTATTACTTTCCAAACGGGCCCCAAATTATTGTGTGCCCAAGGGCCCCAGCATAGTGAAAAGGCGGAAACATATATACGTGTCGTGGCGTGTCGTGACGCGCCAGAAGCATATCCGTTTCATACATTTAATATGGTTAGGGACATATTTGCATGTCGTGTCGTGTCGCAGACGTGTACGACAGTAAGCATCACGACACGCCACGACACGTAAATATGTTTCCGCCTTAAGACTGCCTTAACTCCATTCATATATTGTACTACTAGTTACCCTTTTTTTGTTTGCCAAAAATACGTATGTTATTCATTTGAAAGCACTGAATTTATATCGAAGTTTGTTATCTTTATAATGTGCGCGTTACGCAATTATTTTTACAACACATAATTTATCACGTTTAGATTCTACGATTTGTAGAAATTTCTACTAAATATGAATCTGTAATTTTCATAATGCATGTTAATTCTATGTTTCTTTTTTCATATTTTTTTATATTATATGATTTATTGCATAGTTAATAAGGCTGGACCTCGTTGCTATTGAACAGTTTGTAAGTGAAAAGAATTTGTATATGCATGCACAAAAAGAATGATATTAGTTTATCATGGAAGCGAGAAAAGTGACTTTATAGAGAGTAAGGTAATATCAAGGAATGGTGCTATGAATTGGTATTGTAAAAGATTGTGAGAACGAATTGAGGTGTTATGCCTAGATCACATGACCGAGTACTCGGCCGAGACAGTAAAATGTTATTCGGCCGAGACACTGATAGCTTACATCACTCGCTCAGCCGAGTACTCTGCGCTATGTTTATACGTACAGAGTACTCGGTTCGGTGTAATCTAGCCATTTTGGTATGATAATTGATAGATTCGGCTACCTCTGAATATAACATTCAAATCAATCAAAATTTAAAAAAAAGTTTATTTGGCATTTACCGTATCGTATCCCCAGATTATTATCATAACTTTTTTGCTTTGAAATTTCACTAGTTTTTAAAGAGAAGTAAAGGTTGTCAATTTTACTCACAAAAAAACTTAAAACATGTGCAAATATTTAGAGTAGTCTTCTGTTTGTTGTTATATTTTTGAAAAAAATAAATCAATGTATTTTAGATATCATGGACTCTACGTATTGTTATCGATAAAATGAATAAATATAATGTAATCTCGGTTTATGTTTTTTGAATTTAACTGGATGGCGTTGTGTTTTCTTTGTCTTGTATTTTTCTAAAATACAGCAAATATAACTAGATCCGTAGTATAAAAAAATGTTTTCCGATATCATTTAACAAATTGAGGCAAATTTAAGTATCCCAAGTATAAATAAGTCAACATATACACTGCTTTAAGTTATGTTTAAATAGGTTTAAGTTTAATGTATTTTTATGTAGAATTTTTAAGATTTTTCTTGACTTGGCTTCCATAAAATGTTTTTTATCTAGCGGTTTTTACCTGTATTTATCGATACTTACCACCAATCTTTGTTTTATAGATTTTATAAGTTGAAGATGTAACCTTCAAATAGTTTCGTATGTGTATTTGTTTGTAGTGCGCTTATATAAATATGCATATTTGTGTATTATGACAGTTTTTCAATATTATTAACTTTTTATACGGTAAAAATCGCTGGTTAGAGCATTACTGCGTTTGTTTGCGATCTCACATAGTCAACGTGGGATGTTCAAAGTTATGTTTATTAAATATATTAAAAATACAATAAAATTGTGTGGTTTGTACATAACATTTTGTTTTATTTTTATAATAGTGGTTTTTTACCTTAGATCTTACATGGTTTCTGATTCTTTAGCCTCAATTAAATCCTAGGTAGCAAAGGAAACCATAATTTGGACCCAGGCTTAATCTAAATCAAATACTGTCCCAAGTAACACGTACACGATCACCGACACATACATTTTATTAGAAACACTTCCTTGGCATGTATGCTATCCTGGTACCAAGTACACCAACATAGGCAAACGCTCTCTGTACTAGGGCTTTCAGTCTCGATGACTTTCTGAGTCCCGGGAAAAAAATATCGAGACTCGATGCGGTCTCGAAATTCCCGGGAAAAACGAGACTTTCGAGACTAATTTAATAGTACATAAAGGCACACTCATAGGAATGGTATTTAAGCATTTTATGGCGTATCAGCGAACACATCACAGTTTATTCCACACATACACACACAAACCAACGAAGGTACAGGGGCCGGAGTCTTTTCATTTGATTACAACATAAACATATCAATGACTCTTGGTATGCACAGCTACATATCCCAATGCGAATGTGTAGCAATCACCGAGGCAGCAAACACCATACTTCGGAGGAAAATCGAAAATCGAAATATACGAATTCTAACCGATAGCATGGCTATACTAAAAGCACTAGATAGCAATACTTGCGGCTCAATGCTTGTTAACGAATGCCACCGAGCACTGGAGAGAATAACCCAAGCCAACCGAATAACACTCCAGTGGATTATGGGGCACAGCAACTCATTAGGGAACGACGCCGCAGACGAGTTGGCTAGAAAAGGATCTGAGACTGGAAGGGAAGGGCCATCTCCCTTCCTACCACTACCCTTTTCTCAATTGCGAGCGTGGATACGCAAACGTACTAAGACACAGCACAGTGAGCGCTGGCTGCAAACCAAGGAGTGCAAACAATCAAGAATGGCCTTTCCGCAACTTGCACCACGTCTAACTAGACGTTTACTTAAACGACCAGATTTAAGAATCATTGTGGGTACTATCACAGGACAATGCCTGCTTAAAAAACATCTGCACAACATTGGAAACACAGACAGCCCACTCTGTAGACTTATGCTTGACCGAGGAGGAAACGCCCACCCACGTAATACTGGAATGCGTGGGAGTGGCAAAGCAACGAGAGGAAATTCTCAAAAACCCGAGGTCACTCCGCGATGCCTGCGAAGAACCCAGGACACTTCTGTGCTTCTGGCGGAGTTAGGCTGGCTAAACTATTAGTCAGGAAATCCGACGCACAAAGGACCAACAGGAGTCCACGTGCGGAAAAGGGAGTATGTAGTAGTAGTAGTATTTACATTTACATTCATTTCACACATATTTTTTTTTTAAATTTGCCTTTTTTTGGTAAGCTTAAGTCATAAGACTATACCACTATACTACCATGTCTTATCCTTGTTTAAGATTATACTAAGGGCTACTCTACACTGAATATTGTTAAGATTTTTATAAGTATCGAAAGTCTCGTTATTCCCGGTACCGAATCCATCAGTCTCGAGTCTCGAAAATAACGAAAAATCGTCGAGACTCTCGAAATTTTCGAGACCGAGACTCCCGGGATGAAAGCCTTACTCTGTACAAACCACTCACCGTACGGTACGAAACCAGTGCCCAGTGCCCGCCCATTGTCTTGGCTTTTATGTTTATGCATTCCTATTTTTTAGTAGATAAAAAATCGATAGGTTGTAGGTAAAAGCACTGGGTCTTACCTACCCATAAATTGTGAGTACGGCCCTGCATCCAATGAACTGGTACCTTGTGCAGAGACCCTATCAAATTCAAACCACCTACCAATAATGAACTTCTTAGGCTTTATGTCCTCCTGGTTACCTTATGCTGAGAGACTCCCTATCAAATGCAAACCATCCATAAATTGTGTATATCTTAGTACTCTGTGGTAGGACCCTGCAACCAATGAACTTCTTGGGCTTTATGTCCTCCTGGTACCTTGTGCTGAGAGACACCCTATCAAATGCAAACCATCCATAAATTGTGTATATCTTAGTACTTTGTGGTAGGACCCTGCAACCAATGAACTTCTTAGGCTTTATGTGCTCCTGGTACCTTGTGCTGAGAGACACCCTATCAAATGCAAACCATCCATAAATTGTGTATATCTTAGTACTCCGTGGTAGGACCCTGCAACCAATGAACTTCTTAGGCTTTATGTCCTCCTGGTACCTTGTGCTGAGAGACACCCTATCAAATGCAAACCATCCATAAATTGTATATATCTTAGTACTCTGTGGTAGGACCCTGCAACCAATGAACTTCTTAGGCTTTATGTCCTCCTGGTACCTTGTGCTGAGAGACACCCTATCAAATGCAAACCATCCATAAATTGTGTATATCTTAGTACTCTGTGGTAGGACCCTGCAACCAATGAACTTCTTGGGCTTTATGTCCTCCTGGTACCTTGTGCTGAGAGACACCCTATCAAATGCAAACCATCCATAAATTGTGTATATCTTAGTACTCTGTGGTAGGACCCTGCAACCAATGAACTTCTTGGGCTTTATGTCCTCCTGGTACCTTGTGCTGAGAGACACCCTATCAAATGCAAACCATCCATAAATTGTGTATATCTTATCTTAGTACTTTGTGGTAGGACCCTGCAACCAATGAACTTCTTGGGCTTTATGTCCTCCTGGTACCTTGTGCTGAGAGACACCCTATCAAATGCAAACCATCCATAAATTGTGTATATCTTAGTACTCTGTGGTAGGACCCTGCAACCAATGAACTTCTTGGGCTTTATGTCCTCCTGGTACCTTGTGCTGAGAGACACCCTATCAAATGCAAACCACCTACCTATAAATTGTGAGTAGCCTGCAACCAATGAACTTCTTGGGCTTTATGTCCTCCTGGTATTGACTCCTTAACCCTGTGGCCAACCACAGATCAAGCCCATTCCTATGCCATTAGTTAGTGACTGATAAGTGACGAACAATGGTCTGACTCCCAGGATTTGTGACAGCCCCGTTCCTGAGATATCAGCGAAAATACCTGGCCCACGGTTCTGGATCCAGAACCCTGTGGCCAAGTACTTTTGCAAATAATACACAAACCACTGCATCTTATGGCCCCAGATTTTTAATTTGCGTTAGAAACGCCAGTCACTAAGCCCTAGACAAAAAACTAACTTCCTAGACCCAAGAATACCGAAGTTAAAAAAGTCCGGTCTAACATTTTGAGGTTATAAAAATAACCTCAAAATGTTAGACCAGCTACCCGAAAGAAAAATGCTAGGAGGCTGATTACTATGCCGAACCTTAGTGACTCATTTGTGACTAACAATGAACTGAGTCCCGGAATTCGTGACAGCCTAGTTGCAGAGATATAAGCGAAAATACTTGGCCACAGGGTTCTGGTCCAGAACCCTGTGGCCAGGGCTTTTCGCTAATTTCTCAAAAACCGCTGCATATTATGACTCCATTTTTTGTATATGCTTTAAAAACGCCAGTCACTAAACCCTAGACCTAAAATTAGCTTCCTAGATTGTTTAATAATAAATCCTAGAAACATGTTTTGAGGTTATAATTTATTAACAGAGTGACCATATATTTTGCTTCATTGAGACTTTCCTTGTTTTGCGTTACGCTACGTAATGCTATAGTTACCTATTGTCTATGGCATTCATATCCTAGCCTAGACTATTGTAGAAGACTACTGTTTTAGGCAGGTAAGCAGAGACGGATTATCCTTAAGGCAAACTATTAAAATTATTGTGGTGTGTTTTTATCTACGCAATAGAGCTCAATCATAAAGGCGGTCAATAATAAAGTGGAGCTGCAATAATAATAATCCCACATTGAAGCTGCGTTTAAGACAAAATCACAATAAAGTTCGAAAATAAAGCACGCATCCGGAGTATAAAATCTACACTCATGGTCTACAATATAAAATGAACACAAAATCTACACTCCATGGTCTACACAAGCTCCAAGTTACTATTGTACAGCAGTTTCCGCAAAAATATACTTCAGTTCAAGCAAAGTTTACGGTAAATTGGCAGTTCTAATTTATGACAATAGCCGTCCCGACTCATATATTAAGAAAAATTAGAAAGAGTCGTTATTTTTCAGTATTTTTAGTACTTTTAAGCTTTTATTGCGTGCTAATTCAAAGTATTATATTCACATGATATCCACATGAAGGTTTATTACAAAATTTTCGAATCAAGCAAAAGGGCAGTGTAATAGAAAATAAATATATTATATATATATATATTAAGATTGTAAACAAAACAAGACTGATATACCCTATGTATATAATAAGGACTGAATCAAACTTTAAATGTAAGTATTACAAGTCTAGCTGATTGGACTACAGTAGGTACATAGAAGTATAATAATAAGTATATTTTCAGCATTCCTTCTACGGAAAGAAGCAGCAGCTAGATCATCGTGAGCACTAGCGGCAATCCAGAGCAAAATATTATATTTTAGTTTTACTTCCAAGATAGTGAAGAGGCATGCATATTTAGACTGAAAGATCTCTACATAGGTACTTGCCTGCCTAAAACAATATTCTAGGATATGAATGCCATAGACAATAGGTAACTATAGCATTACGTAGCGTAACGCAAAACAAGGAAAGTCTCAATGAAGCAAAATATATGGTCACTCTGTTAATAAATTATAACCTCAAAACATGTTTCTAGGATTTATTATTAAACAATCTAGGAAGCTAATTTTAGGTCTAGGGTTTAGTGACTGGCGTTTTTAAAGCATATACAAAAAATGGAGTCATAATATGCAGCGGTTTTTGAGAAATTAGCGAAAAGCCCTGGCCACAGGGTTCTGGACCAGAACCCTGTGGCCAAGTATTTTCGCTTATATCTCTGCAACTAGGCTGTCACGAATTCCGGGACTCAGTTCATTGTTAGTCACAAATGAGTCACTAAGGTTCGGCATAGTAATCAGCCTCCTAGCATTTTTCTTTCGGGTAGCTGGTCTAACATTTTGAGGTTATTTTTATAACCTCAAAATGTTAGACCGGACTTTTTTAACTTCGGTATTCTTGGGTCTAGGAAGTTAGTTTTTTGTCTAGGGCTTAGTGACTGGCGTTTCTAACGCAAATTAAAAATCTGGGGCCATAAGATGCAGTGGTTTGTGTATTATTTGCAAAAGTACTTGGCCACAGGGTTCTGGATCCAGAACCGTGGGCCAGGTATTTTCGCTGATATCTCAGGAACGGGGCTGTCACAAATCCTGGGAGTCAGACCATTGTTCGTCACTTATTAGTCACTAACTAATGGCATAGGAATGGGCTTGATCTGTGGTTGGCCACAGGGTTAAGGACTCAATCTCCTGGTACCTTGAGCAGAGAGACACCCGATCAAATGCAAACCGCAAGTATGCGTTAACACCCCGTAGGGCTTCATGATCTTGCTCGGACGTAAGCGAAACACTCAGTCGTAAACCTATTGCGATTATGATTTTTCCTTTGGCTTTTCGTAGTCCACTCATATCCAATAACGGAATTACTGGGAATAATTAATTCCTGGAACTACTGGGAACTATACCTTTCAAGAAGACCACCAAAATGTCTATCACATTTTGCTTAAAAACGTAATACAACGGTAATATAATTCAAAATTAAGTCCGAATATTAGAAGCCTTAAAACCTTACTTTCCTACAGGTTTAGGAAGAAAAAAAAGTTTATTTCAGGTTTTTAGCATGTTTTATTGACTACATTGCGTACAAATAACATTTTAGCTCTTTTAATCCTAAAACACTTAAAATAATTCATTATTTATAATACTCCGTTATGCAACTTCGCTAGACTCCATTTTTAAGGCCAGATACCATCTACTGCAAAGATATACACGCTACGCACGATAGAAGTCATATATCGCTAATGCCTAGATCACACGTACCGAGTACTCGGATAAGAGAAGAGAAGGTTGCTCATAACTAAAACAGAGCTTCGCAAGACCGAATACGTTGGTAATGCCTAGATCACACGTACCGAGTACTCGATACGTATAAACATAGCGCCGAGTGCTCGGCTGAGCGAGGGACGAAAGCTTTCACTGTCTCGGCCGAGTACTCGGTACGTGTGATCTAGGCATTAGCGATAATAAGACAAGTTTCATGCCTAGCTAACGTGCATTATCTTACATAGCAATTGGATCGTAGCCTAAGGCACTCTGTAAGGCACCGCTCTAATATAAAGCTTAAAAATTAGGAACCATCTCTTAGAAGTTGGTTCTTAAACATAAAAAAAAACATAATTGGAACTCAATAATCTAGGCTCTTTAGAACCTGTAAAATTACATAACTCAAAATATCAATAGGTAATAATAAAGATTTTACAAACTAAACTACTGAACCGATTTTGATGAAATTTGTATGGGACCAATCTGAAAATATATCCTGTCAAACATATTTTTTTTTTTTTACAAATCGGTTTAACAACAAAGTTTAGAGGTAACAAACATTCAAAGAAATTGATAACTCCTTTTTAAGTCGGTTGAATTATAAGTAGTAAAATAGAGTTACATGCAGACTACTGCAGAACATCGCAAACTTATTCAGCTTTATTTAGAAACGAGTTTTACGCCGACCAGGATTTATCATTGTTGTTCCAATATGCGCAAAATTATATCGTCGTAGTTATAGAAAGGTGATATGAATTTAAGGGGAATCCTCAAATCCGAATTTCATACGAAATGTTTCGGATAAATACTCAAAAAGTACGCCGTATTAAAGTAATTTCTTCACACTATTCGTTTCGTCCAGGTCTTTACAAAAAAAGTGAAAGGTTTCATACTTTAATTTAGATTTTATACGTGTTTTAAAATTAACCCTACTAACTTAAAAACACTTATATAATCTAAATTAATGTATCACTTCTTTTGTTGACGAAATAAAAAAAAATGGACGAAACGAATAGTGTGAAGAAATTACTATAATACGGCGTACTTTTTGAGTATTTGTCCGAAACATTTTGTATGGAATTCGGATTTGAGGATTAGCCTTAAATGGCATTTATTTATATTTCATCTATGGTAACGAATGTGTTTACTAAGGAGCAAACGGAACGTAAGTAAATGATACGCTCAGAAAGGTTTTGTTAAGCTGATGGGCGTGTTGCCTAGCAACTGTCAGATAACATGTCAAAAATCTGTCATAGATAGTCCTTGCCCAAACTAGGGGCCACTAGGTTTAGAGAAATAAGCAGATTTTTTCCGTAAGTCATGAATAAAGATGCTCGCATGGTTAGTACACTAGTCTAGAACTGGGAAAGTCAGGGGGGTGACCTCGAGTTTAGTCCTCGTTTCTAAATAAAGCTGATTATCTTTCGTGCATAGTTTTTGCTGCAGTTGGCTTGTCACTTTACATTACACCTCACCGATTTTAAACTTCTAAAACTACACATATTATTTAAAAAATAGTTATAATTAAAGCTAGTCAAGATCCGAAATTATATGGCATTTAGTAAAATTAACTAAGCTCAATCTGCCTTCACTTGAAACAAACATTTCTCTCACTTTAGTGTGAAAAGAAATATCTTTCATGATAAATATACTTATGTATTTCTTAGAATATAATACACACATGCGTGTGAGTTTAATATATTACAAATAAAACTTAACAGGTTTTATAAACCATTAACAAAATAAAGAAAAAACACTTATTTTCTAATTCTACATATTTATCAATAACAATAATCTATTATTTTCAGTAAGAAATGAATTATATCAGCATTTCTTGTAACTATTATATTTTTTCATTAACAAGTTTCATTTCAGGGTTTCTTGTTACAGTTTTACCATTGTAAATACAACGTTGCTAATATTTTTTTCTTGTCTTGAAATATCTTACATAGCAGAAATTATTTTTTACACGGCCTCTTTGCGCTCTCTTTACGCCAAAAACGACGATAAATAGAACATATCCTTTTTAATTGTTAATGTGTCACATCTTTCCTCTCGCTTTCTGATTGTAATTTCGTGAAAAGGGACGGAAATGTTTAACAGTTGGCCGTCTGATGGTATCAGACAAATTAAGGAAATAATCATTCCAAATTGTTGCATAATACCAAGGTCAGATGTCAGATGTTACACATCATATGCGATATCTCATTTTTTTTAAATTTGATAATTAATTAATTTATTGATTAGAGTCAAAGTTCCACCTTTTTACTCAACTGCAAAGAAAGAGGATTATGTTTTTACAGTAATTAGCCTTTCAGCGCAATAATTTGTTCAAGCTCAAAATAGTCCAGTATGTTTCGAAGCTGACAATTATTTGTAGAACCTCATAGCTAAAACCAAAGCAAGCAAAAACTTTCAGTTCCACACTTTAAAACTAGGTTTATGTATACAATTCTTAACACTTTGGTCTAACATAATAATATGTTCCATATATTAACTTAACGACATTTTAACTACGTCTCTTATCAAATATATTCAAAAAAATAAAATGAATTTCTGTTAAGGCCACTTCAAAAAGGCAATGTTGACATTAAATATTATCTTAACTTAATATTAAAAAAAATATTTATAATGAAAATTACATAATTCTCAACGTTGCGTTGTTCAAAAACAAGAGTTTAACTTTCGATATGGCAAAAAAAAAATTACGTCCCATTTTTATAAAATATATGATAAAAATTGGACAACTGTTACCGTTAGTCGTTTTCCTATGGCCTTACGTCAGGCGGCACCCATCATTGACAATTATTTAAGTGTCATTGATCGTTTGTCAACCCGAGTCCCTAGCCCTCGCTAACCGCTCGCCGCACTCGGCTCGGGCGCCGCACTCGCGCCGCTGTCACTGCACATGTCGCAGTACCCAACAATTGAGACTGCACAGATACAACATAGTACCCCGCATGCATTGCCCATTGAAAAAAATGTGGTGTATAAGTTAGAGCGTGTTGTTGGTGACGCACAGCAGCAGCGCGTTGGCGTCGTCCACTCGCTCGAGGCGGTAGGTGGAGTTGTCTGGAAGATGCCGCACGAGGTCGTCGGTGAGTCGCACCCGCGCGCCGTTGGGGCCGGACACTAGGACCGTCTCGCAGTCCTGCGGAAAGAAATTTTTGATTTAGACATTTTTAATGTAATATTGAGTAGAGAATGAACTATATTAGCCTGATTTGGTATGCTTGAACTTTTCGAATTTGATGTTGAACCCTCTTCAAATTCGGTAACTAAGGTCTGTGTTCACCAATAGATAATCCGAAGATTAGGCCTCTTTGTCCGTTAACTTTGACGTTTAATGTATGTATAAATTCATGTCAATAACGTCAAAACAACTGTTTAAAACTTAACCAGCTGTTGGTGAACTCTGGTCTTATTTGACATTTTTAACTACATGCTACATACTAAGTCGTAAGACTGTGTGCTAGTACGACTGCATATTGTACGAGTGCTAATACGACTGTGTGCTGTACAATTGCGCGCTACTAAGTATATTTGCTAGTAAGACTGCGTCCTAGTACCTTGGCACAGTCGTGCGCGAGCGCCTTCAGTTTGGCGAGCAGCTCGGGCGCGCGGCACGCGTGTAGTACAGTACCTTGGCACAGTCGTGCGCGAGCGCCTTCAGTTTGGCGAGCAGCTCGGGCGCGCGGCACGCGTGTAGTACAGTACCTTGGCACAGTCGTGCGCGAGCGCCTTCAGTTTGGCGAGCAGCTCGGGCGCGCGGCACGCGTGTAGTACAGTACCTTGGCACAGTCGTGCGCGAGCGCCTTCAGTTTGGCGAGCAGCTCGGGCGCGCGGCACGCGTGTAGTACAGTACCTTGGCACAGTCGTGCGCGAGCGCCTTCAGTTTGGCGAGCAGCTCGGGCGCGCGGCACGCGTGTAGTACAGTACCTTGGCACAGTCGTGCGCGAGCGCCTTCAGTTTGGCGAGCAGCTCGGGCGCGCGGCACGCGTGTAGTACAGTACCTTGGCACAGTCGTGCGCGAGCGCCTTCAGTTTGGCGAGCAGCTCGGGCGCGCGGCACGCGTGTAGTACAGTACCTTGGCACAGTCGTGCGCGAGCGCCTTCAGTTTGGCGAGCAGCTCGGGCGCGCGGCACGCGTGTAGGTACAGCGCGCTGTAGATGTTGCAGCCGCTGGGGCACACGTACACGGTGAGGCGCGGCTCTATGCGTCTGAAATACACACATCATTTACAAATTTATTTTTATGTATTTATTAGAGAACCAACAGCTATAAACTTCTAAGTATACAGTAGTTTAGCTTTAGAGAGCCAATTATAAGTTCCCACGGATAGACATAAGAACATTAAGAAAATGATGGTAAACTAACTTAAGATTAGTGCTTACATAAAAATAAAGAAAAGGAGAACAACAATATAAAGCAACTCAATACCTAACTAACAAACAAATGAATGCCACTGGCATGTTATTTAGAGATTAATTGTACGCTAAGAAGAAAATAACTGCCTGCTCAGCCGCCTGAGCATCGCTCGCAAATGCGACGTGGATTACATATTATAATCAAGAAATACAATCAAATAAATGACAGAGCATACATAAAAGGCTCACTGACAACGGCCGACTCACAGTAGTCTCCAATGATGCGTAACAACTGACATCACATTTAAATTTAAGAGGATTCTTTTTACTTAATTTTCTGAGGTTGGTACCATCTGACCTCCTGTTACACACTTTCATTGTATTTCACGAAATCACTGCCGCAAATTGACAGAGAGCGATAGGAAGGATGACACATCAAAGAATGTTCTCCACATCCATGGATCTGCATTGGGCACACGTGGTGGATTCCATTTCCTTATCAATTCATTCTCTTATCCAAGAGTAGGCTTGAGTCCCAGCTGTGGGAACATTACAGGCTGATTATGCTATGCTTATGCAGGGTGTTATGTACTCACTTGGCGTGCAGAGCGTTGAACAGACGAATGCCGTCGGCCAGGCCGCATATTTGTATGATGTCGTCACGGGATAGTCTGACACAAACAGAAACTTTGTTAGTAAAATAAGTGGTCAATTGTGGTAAACAAACTAGTTTAATGTTTTTTTTTATTTAAGAAGAATATTTTATTTTTCGCGTTTGGCTCCACACATAATGTATTAAGGCTAATTCTTAAATTCATACAAAATGTTTCGGACAAAAACTCAAAAAGTACGCCGTATTATATTATTACGTTTACAGCATTATACGCCGTATTACGTTTTACAGCATTACACTATTCACCAATACTCATACACGTTCACGAGTACTTAATGAGTAAAAAACCACCGTTTTTACACTTAAATATTCAGTAGTATTTATTACAAGTTTTGTTAAAATATAACAATGCCGCCGACATATTATGATTCCAGTTTAATTAATGATTATAAAGACAGAAACCCCCCTTGCAATACTTGCAATCAGCATGATAGATTTTTGATACTTTAAGAGGCAAGAGGCAACTAGCCGTTTATTGTGATTTTCGATTGCTGCAACAAGCATTAAAAATTTTCAACTAAAAAGTGCTTTAATCTTTCGTAAATAATGATCCCGAGTTTCTAATGTCTTCTGGAAGTTTATTATATATTTTTATGGACATATTTATGTACCTGTACTATGCATTTTGAGTTTTGATGGTAATTGTAATAATTAGTTTCCCCTTGGTCTTAAAGCAAGTTTCTCACCTGAGCAGATCAGCACCAGAGAAGTTGGCGAAGGTACTCGCGTGCTGCGTGAAGCGATGCCGCGACAACCATGCAGCGGTTTCGGCTGCAGTCGCCTCTTTGCACAGCCCGTAGTTCTACAACAACACATTTATTTATATGATTTTCTGTGAGAGCGATGAATGAAAGTTATTTTATTTTTATTTAAAATAACTTTCATTTTAAGTTATATACTTATTTTTTTTATTCTATTTCTGTAATTAATTTTTTCACTGTCATTTTCTTTTTGGCTCTATTTTATCAATCATCAAAATTAAAATCATTTAAAAAAACATTCATGGCAGTACATGAATGTTTTTTTAAATGATTTTAATTTTTATGTGTGACTCTATATACTAATGATTTGTTCTGTAATGTATAATATAATATTAGTTAGTGTAAGTGGTGTACAACCGTTCTAATTAATTAAATAAATAAATAATAATTAATTATGTAGATCAATTATATTATTCCTCGCGTGGAATCAGGTAGATAGAAAGTAAGAATTTTTCAAATCAGTTTAAAAACAACAAAGGTAATAAAAAAAAATCTTATCTGAGAACCTCTTCCTTATTTTCAAGTCAGTATTCAGTATTTTTATTGCAGTCAATAAGTTTTAATTTTAATTGTTGACAACGTTAACACAGAACATAGAACATATTATAACCCCAATCTAGGGCATAGCAACATTAAGAGCAGGAGCGGAACGAATCAGACATATTGCAGTGTAAGTAATCAAATTGTACATACAGTTGCATGCAATAAGTCTGTTGAAAAGTAGTCGGAAACACCTGGACGAGAGACGCCCAAGACCGGGGCCTATACCCCAGAAGTAATAAATAAATTGTTTATTTTGTACAATAAATTTGGTAACGTAACGTAACGGTACAGTCAGCATCAAAAGTCGATGACCACATTCAAATTTTCAGCACGGTCTACACCAGGGGTCACCAAATGGCGGACCGCGGTCCGCATCCGGACCGCCTCCGACCCATTTTGTGCGGACCGCGAGAACACTGCAACATGCACTAGAGAGTACGAAATTTTATAAAAAAGTATACCCCGCATTATCTTTGTTGACGTCAATTCGAAAAGTAACAAGCTATCAAGCTAGAAAGAGTTCTAGCTCGTTCTAGTTCATCTATCAGCTATCCTATATTTGCATCCTGATGGTGAATGGAGCAATGAACAATTGTTTTCGGGAGTGATAAAGCTACTTTGCAGATGCAGATAATTGATTTCCAAAAAAACATGGTTTTAAAACACAAAGATGCGGAAGTTTCCAGTGATTAAATATTTTTTTCAATAAAATGTTGTGCGGACCGCGTTGGTCATTTCATTTCTAAAAACGTACCCCGAACGAAATTATTTGGTGACCCCTGGTCTACACCATGCTGACTGTACAATACAGAAGTGGATGACACCGGGCTGATGGTGATTTCCCGTCTGTCTGTCTGTCACTACTGACCTTGTCGGGGTCTTCCTGCGGCGGCGGCAGGTCGGGCAAGATGGCGCCGGGCGAGTGGCATATGGGAGAGCTCACTTTCATGTCATTGCTGCTGCTGGGAACAAACCATTATTTTATAATAATACACCACCAATTTTTAATAACAAAAAATAATTAAATGGGCAATGCAGACGGGTTACTACGTTGCATTTATGCAGTCAGAATTTTGGATTTCTACAAAATGGCAGAGTGACAGCGGAGCGAGTGCGGCGCCCGAGCCGAGGTTTTGCGAGCTGGCTCCAGCTAGGTACCCGGGTTTGCCAAACGATGAATAAAACTTAAATTATTATCAATAAAAGGTACCGTCTGACGCAAATCCATAGGAAAACGACTAACGGTTACAGTTATCCAATTTTAATCAAATTTATTTTGTAAAAAATTTGACTTAATTTTTTCAAGTTTCGTTGCCATATCTGTGTTTAGTAACGGCAACTGACTGTGCGTATTTTTTTTTCTGGTGATTAAATATTGACCGTGTATAATCAAGGGCGAAATTATACCTATCCATATTGATAACCATAAGCTTTAACCTTTTTTATAGTACGATGAAACACGGTTTTTTACACGCTACACGCCTGCGATTTCGCTTGTCGCGTGTAAAGTCGCCCTCTAAACATTTTTCATATTACTATTTTAATAATCAATTTAGTTCAGGCTTTTTTTAGTATAGAATTTGTGACACGAGCTAGGCATTATCCTCTTGCACGCGGTTCAGGTAATAGGTTATTATAAAACAATGATTGATACTCACTCTTGGCAGTAAAGAGGCTTCATCTGGGTAGGTGATGCTAGGATCGCTGCAGGGAAAATTTAACATAAGAACAACCACTAAATAAAATTTATAATTGAAGTAGCAGAGTAACCTATAGACCGATGTTCCAGCTCCGAGCTTAAGTTTTAGCATGAATAACGACCATCTAAACCATCCATCCATATTTGGTGAAGGAAAACCTCGTGAGAAAACTGGCATGTCATAGAAAAGATAAAAAGAGCATGTGAAATCCAATCCGCATTAGGTGTTGGATTAAGGCAAAAAGACGTTTTGATGAAAAATTTGTTTCCCTATTAACACATAGGTACTTTATTAAGGTACTATTATGTCCGGATATTGAAGGAAATACATGTTTTCTTGGTAGACCATGTAATCAGCTCGGTAGCTGCACAGAAAGTGAAACTTATATAACTACCTACATTTACCTACATTATTTTTTTTTATTTTTTTTATTTTATTAGTTTGATTTGCGATCAGTAGAATTTACTATGAGCAAATATTAGGGTTTGTTTTTAATTTTGGGGGGAGCACACTCCTGCACTCGCACTTCCGGTGTCGTCTAGGACGTCTTTACTAGGGCCTCCAGTACCGGTTCCTTTTTCCAGTACCGGGATTTCGGTACCGGCACACGGCCGGAACCGGGAGTACCGGGATTTTCGGTATTCCCGAAAATATTTAGTAGCCTATTATTAAGTCAAACAGAAAACTCGTCAAAAAACTATATAATAAAGAAAAATCGAGCGAAAAATAACGAAAAGTTATAAGTTATATTTTTATATTTATATAATTTACTGCAAGCATGATTTGTAAGAGAGAAAATTCGCGTAACTAATTTAATATTGCATTATCAATACAGTCCCAATTTTTAAGTTATATATCAAGTATAAATAGCTTATAACGAAAGCTTTGAAGTGGATATTTCTTTGTTTGCAGGATTGTATAGGATTACAGTTCAAAAGTTAGTACGTCACATGCGTAACAACACTTCTAAACGAAGGTTGATTTGATTTCTGATAAAATAATAGTTTTTAATCGTACTTTATTTGTTATTTGTTATTAATCTTCACAAGTCAATGCTCAATGATCATGTCATTGTCAATGATCGGCCTCATAAGTATGTTAAAATGAGAAAATGCCAATTTTATTAATTTCCTCTGTGATAAACTATCGATAAGTATATGTGTCAGTTTAAATTTTTTGTCAAAGACGTAACATAAAGAAGTATCCACTTATAATTTACGGTTGTATCTTTGACACAACCCATTGTTTTTTAACCAGTGCGTCCTACCCATAATGAAATACTCAACCAAGGCGTGAACACTCACTGTTCTGCTAGATATCTAGATAAAAGACGCAATAATACACTATGAACCGAGCTACGCTTGGAGTTTGAGATACTTGAAGGGAACTAATGTCATTAACAAAGCTTATAAACCCGTATATCCATAGTTAGCTGGTTTTAATAAACATAAATCACAGTCGCATTGCAGAAAACGGAATCATTATTCATTATTTCTTATTAATAGTAGGCTAATAAACTGTTGATGACAACATCGGAAAAGATGGAGAGACGAGCTAGACTCCTACTTGGAAGACTGGAAGACAGTTGCCCTTGACAGAAAAGAGTGGAAAGAAGGAAGGAAGGCCTTTGCCCTGCAGTGAGACGATTCAGGTTCATAATAAAATAATAATAAGAAATAAAAATAATATGTTCAGTGGCTTAGGTTGTGGAAAGACCGTCACGTCAGTACAAACAACCCCAAAGCCCATGTCATTCTTTAAATAAATGCATTGAGACGACGATACCAACAATAAGCTGATATTGCAACATTTACTAAGTTCTGAACATCAACACCACCTTCGAAAGTTAGTAAGATGGGCGGGTAGGATCTAGAGGAGTTACTGTCTTTCCTTCTTTGTACTAACAGAATGCACTATTTAGCTATGGTTTTAAAGATTAAAATAAAACCCTAAAAAAGCTCTTATACACTAAATTTTAAGTAATCCCGAAAGTACCGAAAATCCCGGTTCTGGATTTTTCTAGTACCGGTGCTGGAGACAGCCGAGAATCCCGGGATTTCCCGGGATTTTCGGTTCCGGGATTTCCCGGTACTATGCCCTAGTCTTTACGCTTGAGCCTTCGCTTGTACCCGGGACTTAAGAGCTCTCGGGCCAGTTGGTTTGGGTGGTTTTGCAGCCTCTTGCGGTAAGCATGAGCTGCCTCTTGCATCTCTTCAGCCACTGTGTTGATTTGCAGTACGCCATACAATTCAGTGTTTCTAATACCTACATTATTATGAAATAAGGCAGAAAAGTAGAACCCACAATTAATACCATATTTCTGTATATGACAGGTACTATCAGAGAGGGGGTGGTGTAAGGAGAAACTTTAGTTCAGGGCATTGACCTCTGGGGTCAACGACCGCCTAGCTAGAGGTTAAAAACTACCAAATAAAAGCTATGTAGTTTTTTTTTTTTGCGTGCCCCATTTGCCTGAGTCCCAGCAGTGGGATAAGTAGATTACAAATGCATCTAAATTCAAATGTCATATCTGGCAAGCCGAGTCGAGCTAAATGAAGCGTCGGATAGAGAAATAGAAGTATCTACTTTTTGGTCAAAGTTGATATGAATAAATCAATGATACAAAGGAATGAATAAAATGACTTACCTGGAGGCGATTTATTGACCACCATTGGGCTGGTAGCAGGCTTCGGGGCCACACTGAAACAAAAGAGAATTTATTAATTACTATAACAGAAGAAGAAATATTACAAACATAAAGTTTAGCCATATAAGGGTTTTTTTTTAAATTTAAAACACCTGATGGTAAGTGGTCACCGCTGTTTATAGACATGCATCATCTATCATATTCAGTAATAGTCGTCAAGCCAAGTTAGAAGCCTTCAGGCAGTTTGAAACTCCGACACCGGAACCAATAACATGATGCGAGTCATCACAGGTCACTATGATCTCAACCACCATTGGCCATAGTCAAAGACCGGGCTCAGTAGCGCACAATGGGAGGGCCTATGTCCATCAGTGAATTATAGTGGGCTAATAATGGTGATGATAACCAATCCATCAATTATCAAAGACCGGGCTCAGTAGCGCACAATGGGAGGGCCTATGTCCATCAGTGCATTATAGTGCGCTAATAATGGTGATGATAACCAATCCATCAATTATCAAAGACCGGGCTCAGTAGCGCACAATGGGAGGGCCACGTCCAACAGTGGATTATAGATTATAGAGTGCACGACAGGAGCCTCTTCGAGGCGCACTTGAAAACCTTTCACCACACTGGTTTGAAGGAACTAGTGACTCGATAAGAAGAATCGTGACGATAACCCATCCATCAACTATCAAAGACCGGGCTCAGTAGCACACAATGGGAGATACCTACGTCCAGCAGTGGATTATAGCAGGCTGATGATGATTGATAACTTTTTTTTTTTCTTTCGAAGAACTGAAGTTCTACGGTTATGGCTTCACATCAAAGGTATATATATAGCCAGTGTCAAGTAATTGGAGAGATTATTTTGTCATAAGTCAGAGTCGATAAGTCAAGTCATGCCCCTGTAAAGTAGTGGTGGTTGCGACTTTACTAGAGGCAATACGAAAAGTCAGGTTTTACAGCATTACACTATTCACCAACACTCATACACGTTCACAAGCACAAGCACAAATGGATAAAAAACCACCGTTTTTACACTTAAACACTCAAAGTTATACAAGTTTTGTCAATCAATTTAATGCTGCCATTGCGCCATTTTTCATGTTCCCGCCAAAACTCCATTGATAACTTTATTGTTACAAGTTGGAAATGTATTGTTCAAATGTTTAGCATGCAAGTACACACATACTGATGTTGTGTTACAAGCCACACTACTAGTTTAATTATATCATTCAACCATCTTATTATTGTTAATAAAACGTATTCCTAGTCCTACATAATGTATCTTCCATGAAGTTTAATCGCTAAAAAAATCGGCTCCCATTCTAGTCAGTCAACAAAAAGCAGGTGTGAAGCAGTTATATCCAGATATTTACAGTAATCTCGAGCGCCGACACAGAACGGTCACGTTTGCGGCCCGAAACCTCCTCGCGAGCTGAGTGTAGGTCGCCGGATCAGCGTCGATCTCCACTTCAGCCTTCAGAAGGGAGAACTTCATTCGCCAACCGCGGGCCTCCAGGCCGTGAACGAATCTAGCCTGAAGGTATATCCCGCGGCCCTTGTGCCGCGCACTAAGTCTCTGCTCGAAAACGAGCATAGTTGACTTCTCGTCAGCTATGGTCCTGTCGCGTTAGGTTGAAGAAGATGAACGCACCAGATCCAAGGCGGTAGGAGCGCCCGCGGTATACCACCATAGCTTCACTGATAAACACTTCAAAAACCATTTGTGATACCGAAGGAACTGAACGAAAAACTTTAGGAGCAGTCACTTATCCAACATTATTTTTCGCGGTGCACACTTGAAATAGTTTGTTCGTAACTGAATTAGACACAAACTAAACGATATCGCTAGAGAATCACGATCTATTTTATTTTATCACAACGAAAAATATATTTTCGTAAACAGAACGGAAAACACGGCGCGCAGAGGGCATATGACAATCGACTGACGAAGGCGCGCGCTGATTGGCGGATAAATTGCGGCTAGCGAGGCGCGCTTCGTGATTGGCCTGAAACCAGTTCGAGTCGGTTCATGGAGGCCGCGTCCAGCTAGACAGTGGTGCATCGATAGTGATGCGACACACTATATCAACATTTTTATCGATGATTTTAAGAGTTACGATTAAATAGTAGGTGGGATAAAAATTACATGTTAATTCAAAATAATAACAGCAAAGCGGCTAATACTGGATATTGAAATGAAACCGAACCGAATACAATGATAGGCACATGCGGTTTTGTCCAATTAAATGACATTCGCCGCTATTCCAGATAATACCAGTTCGTGCATCAAACTACATAAACTAGGCTTTATCGCTTGTTTCCCATCTGAGTACTAACGCATCGGAATTACAGCCTGGTTTGTGACGGTGTAATGAAACTGCAGTGTGCAATCGGCTCAATACTGGCTGTTTTAACTGGAATTATTTGAAGCAGTTTAAATTTGCACAATGCATTGCAGAATCAAGCAGCTTCACAATGAACGCACAAAAATGACATCAGCAGTAACTCCTACATTACTATTAAAAACTGAACAGCTGTAGGACTATTTTCGACACAGCACTACACTGATAAACATGTTATTTATATGTACGCACTGAATAACACTTCATTCAAGTACAAATACGCTACAGACCTCAGACAACATTGTAAATCCGTTCGTCATAATAACCTCAATCATATTACCTGCACAAATAGGTAGCGCTTACCGCTTACTTTACATAGTAAAGAAACTAATCTAGTCCCTCAATGCCAAAAGAGGTAGCGGAAAATATAATCAGCTGTGTATGAGTGCCACAGTTGTTAGGCTTCCAAGAATTTGCTGATAGGCAAAGAAATTGGAGTTAGATACGGTGCCTAGTTCAGAGAAATATCTATTTTCCTGCACTACGCTACATGTGATGATGTGATATGGATTCATCACATCAGGTTGTGTTTAAAACTTACTGACACAGTAATAATATGGATTATAACAAATTAGGTATTATTAATTATTTAATTTTATTATTATTAATTAATATTAATTATACCTACTACTGCCTTTTGCCTATCTCAGAAAGTATATCTGATAGATTATTTATTTATTTTAACACTTTAACACTTACATAAGTGAGGGAGGACTTAATGCTATAATAGCATTTTCTACCAGTCAACCCGGGCGTGCAAAAAATATGGTGTGGCGTGTCATTTAATACATTACAAAAACAAAGAGTGTAAAAAGTAATCAAAGTGGTTACTTATTAATGTAAAAAAGTGTAGGTACGGTATAACTATAGGTAAATAAAGTACTTAATACTATAAATTATAATTAATATAATAAATAAATAGTATAATATATAAATAATAGAAAATATAAATAATAGGTAGGTATTTATACGTAGTAATATACTTTTAATATAATTGTCGTCTTGAATAGCAAGAGGAAGATAGATTAAAAGAAAATGTAAGAAAGACAGTTTTGTTTGTTCTGTTAGATTGTACATACATAAAGATAACCTTCTCAAAGATATATCTGCTTCCGTGTAAATAGTAGGTATTTATACTTTTATAAAATAGAACGAAGCCAACAATAATATAATATAAGAAATAACTATATGTATTTGTAACGATGAAAATACCCTCAGGTAAAATACTGAAAATATAACAACAATAATGATTAAACTAAGGTGAATGAATATAATTGAATGAAAATAACTCTGCCGGACAAAAAATGTGGTCAATAACAGTAACATATTATCTAGGATACTAACAATAACAACAGCACAACGTAAAAGTCACTGACCTTTAGTGCTTGCATTCTAAATAGGTTGTACACTTGTAGAGCTGAGTGCGCACGAATTGGAATCTCGGAGATACACAAAATTTCGAAATAATACCTTACTAAGAGAATTGAAGAAGATGTCAGTATGTAATGTTTTTGACATAGTTTCATAAAATTGAGATACTACTAAGAATATTACTATCATATAGGACACATATTTTTAAAAAGATCTAATGCTAGGTATAGGTACTTGATATATGTTTCCATAGCTAAAAATAATCGAATAGTAACACATTCGGCATCATCGTTATCATTAAACCAGGTAAAATTAATGGAAACTGGTTTGAACCCGATTGTCTTAGAGCAGCAGAGGTCGATGTAATGATAAGTTGTCAACGTTGGCTGAATGGGTTATAAATTGGCAAAATTATCAACGGCACGCACCAACCAACACTTTCTATTATTTTATGAATAATTCCTTAAAATAGATTATTTGGCCTAGAATGCTGTTACTGCTTCAGATCGGGAGTATTACAAACTGCAGTCATAACAATGTAACATTTCCGGGTAAGTAATAAAACTTACAGGCAGGATACCATTGTGGCTAGTCGCTTGGAAGAAATCGCTAATAGCGATAAGGCCGATCCTAAATTCTATATTATACAGAAACGGCATAAGGCGAAGGCACGGCTCAGGAGAAACAAAGATACAATTGCATAACGCGTCGCTTACAGATTTTTATAAAAGTTTGCCTGCACCCGTGCCTTACGTCGCTTCTGTATAATTCAGGCCTTTTACTACTTTAAGGCCTTTTTATGGGTTATTCTCAGTGGCATCAGTTCCATTGTTCTCGAAATAAAAATTTTTATACATTGATTCTCATCGGCTGCAAAATTTTTAGTACTAAAAAATAAATAATATTTTTATTCCCAAATTGCATCCGAAGAGTTCCAGTACAGTTAGCAAGGAAAATTTTCAATACGATTTTGTTTAACTACTGGGTCCTTCCTTACTTTAACCATTGTAATTATAGTAATCAATAATAAATATACTCCTCACTCTCACAATTATGACATAGATCCATTTGTATGGAAGCCATGATAGATAACGACGGTTTAAAAATCCCTTCTCGATAAAAATACTTGGGCAATGTGGATGTGGTATCTGGCAGTGCCCTTTGACTTAAAATAACCCACCATCGTTTCAAAGGATGTATGTATCTTGAGTTTAAGAGAAGCAAGATTAACAGAACCGCTTCGAACAGGCTGTCAGAGCCGGCATCGAAAACCACAGGCCAAATCTAAATATAGCGTCGTGCAAATCGTGGACGTATTCGCGAGCCGTAACCGGTCCCATATATAGGTAGGACGAATCTATTCGGGAAGGCAAGGCTCATAGACTAATTTACTGAAGGATTGGTTGCGATGGCAATTTAAATGTTCTAGATTATAGAATCTAGAATGTTCCGCTTATTTATCTGCCCAGTCAACCAATTGATGGTAGGACATGAAATATATTGGCGTACATCGAAAATGATAAAATATTACCTAAATCAGACATTACCTATACATTTTATAAATTTCATTTCCTGAAAACTGTCTTTAGAAAATGTTTTCGATTAACAGTTACTATGTATTTCACTGTAAGTACTGCAACCCGCGCTTAGATACAGGATGTACGACTTTAGACGACCAAATAGAACACAGCAGAGCTTAATAAGAAAATTGCCGCATTACCGAATATGTTAAAAATAGATTGACTGACTGTTTCTTTCTTAAGGCAGGCAAGACTATGGAAATACTTAAGTTGTAGTATTTATTAAAGTTTACAACAATTTAATCAAACCAGAAAGCAAAAAATCTGGTATATATTTGTTTCAAATTTTCATAATCAGCTCATAATAGTATACCGAATTACCGACCGAGTAACATGGTATAGGTAATGATAGGATACATTCGATTTTAATGGTTGATCTCGCTCTGGTAATAAGACATAAGTTTGAACTAAAATAAAATAAAAACAACCATTTCGATCAAATGGAAGTACAATAAGGTATAAAGGAAGGTGCAATACAAATAGATGCAGCTAAAGACAATAATCAGAATATCAGATTTCAGCCAAATCTGTCCAGTAGTTTAATTGTTTTTTAACTAAAATGTCAAAACAACTATCTATCCATGCATCCTAAAAAAATGCCTTTTTAATAATAGTAGGATGAAGTACAAATAGAAGGGACAATTGGTACGAGTTGAGCATGCTAATTGCGTCGATTAGTAGGGCCAGTTTCGACGGATGTATCGAATGAACGGCAGTTACAGAGTTCTATTTTTGAATTATCATTGGTCATCTCAAATCACTACTTCCTCAATTCTTTCAAGTAGGTACTCAATAAATACTTATAGGTAGATATGAGTTATGATTATTAAAGGCAGACATTCAAAACTTCCTCGACCTTATGAATCAACATTAATGTAAGGTATGTCATCAATAGTAGATTATGCACTAAGGGGATAAAGCAGTGTCTTATGTCACGGGTGGCATATTGAACCCTGAGCTAACGAGGGACTCAGTTAACTCCTGAGTGACGCGAGGGGTTCAAGCTGCCCAAGATGAAGACAGGCTTTATCCCAGAGGAGCATACTCTACTTTTCACACCTTCTGCGAGGCAATAAAAATCCAGGGCTCCGAACTCAGCAGCCAACACCGTTTTTTGTTTCACAATCTTTGAAGTCGCGCCATTTTTCTTTTTTTTATGAGTGGCCAGTTCGATTTTAGAACAAACCTTTTTACAATGCCATATGGGCGTTCTTTTACTTAGAGTCTTCCACGAGTTTCCACACGAATTTGACATTCCAAATTCAAATCACATTACTACCCTTGGGAGTTTCATACAACATTACCTCCCTAGGTAAGTAATGCTTTGCTTTACCTTGATGATAGCATGATATGTAATTAGTAATTGTCGAGCAGGTGGTGTGAAAATCAAATTGTATACCTTATCGTTAAGACAAGCTGCTTTCAAGTTAGCATAGAGGAAATAAACTCAAAAATAGTACAAGTTAAAAAAAATACACCAACAGCACGAAGTATCTTTAACCTTCATTTTATTGTATTTAAATGATATGTACGATAAAGTGAAATCGTCGGAGTCTGTCGCCGCCGGTTACCGACTGAAACCACTTTATTTGGTGGAAAGTGTCTCGATTTCTAGTGAAAAACGTGAGGACGTGGTGGCCGAGTGGATGATGCTCTTATCTTGCGATCTGATGATCGCGGGTTCGAATCCCGGTGGCAGTCATGCGTAAATGGGTTTTTTCGGTCAAAAAAATCTATGTATGCATCCCACATTCTCGAAACGGTGAAGGAAAACATCGTGAGGAAACCGGCATGTCGTAGAACATAAAAGTTCGAAAACATGTGTCGAGTGCACGAAAGGAGCCTCTTCGAGACGCACTTAAAATCCTTTCACCACACTGGTTCGAAAGAACTAGTGACACGAAGAAGAAGAAGAAGTGAAAAATAGAAGGTATAGCTGGTATAGTGGATATTTCCTAAGAGTTTTTACATATACCTGGACTCCGCCATAATAATGACGTGAAGTTTTATTGAGATACCTACATATAACATTTAGGTATACCCCATTGCATTATATTGCATATCATACCGTTTTGAAGCTTCTCACTTGTGATCTGTAGCCTGATTTTAGCTTTTGAAGATGGTGGTGGAAAAACTACAAGAAAATCTTTCAAAAGTGGCTGATCTAGAAGGGGTTATTTGGCTGAGCTAGAAGAGGTTAAGTGGCTGAGCTAGGCCATCTTATCTTGGATCTTCACTCAGGTAATTAAATTACAATGTTGCAATGATTAATGGTTGGATTCGATTTTTCCAAGTACAAAGCTGTTATTTCCAGATTGGTTTAGAATTACGTATCTACTAGGCTACTATTAGCAGCCTAGCAACACGTGTAATATACCGACAACGTAGCGTAGCAAAAAGAGCTAGGCCATCTTATCTTAGATCTTCACTTAGGTAATTAAATTACAATGTTGCAATGATTAATGGTTGGATTCGATTTTACCCAAGTATGAAGCTGTTATTTCCAGATTAGTTAAGAATTACGTATTTGCTAGGCTACTATTAGCAGTCTAGCAACACGTGTAATATACCGACTACACGGCGTAGCAAAAAAAGAGGGTTATGTTTTCACCGGGATTAGTAAGTTCATCTGTTCCCCCATATCTTCCAAACTACTTATCATAATTTGACAAAGGACCACGGCACATAACAATTTCAGATGAGATTATTTTCTTGTTTCTTACTTTTTCGAGCGTGATTTTTCAGGAGTCGGTTTTTGATTTTTGAACCTCATTTTTATTGCTCAACATATTCTTATTCTAAGAATCATTTAATTTTCGTTTTAATTTAACTTTTACGTAAACAAGTAGGTAGCTAACTTGTATAAAAGTAAAGAAAACAAAAGAATTGAAACTTTCAATATTTTTAAAAGGCCAAAACATTCAGCAAATAAAATTATGTATTAGCCAAAATTCATGCTGATAAAATACTGCATTAAAACGCCAAAAACTAGTCTCATATTGCATCTGTTAGCAAGCACAAACCGCCAGAGGTCGGGTCACACGAGGTCAACCAGGTTAGTGCAATTGTGATGAAGCCTCACCGTCTTAAGATGCTTCGAGAAAGTAAGTTACGTATGGTATGACGCATCAAACCTATCCACGTCAAACTAAGAAAGAAAAGCTTGTGAATCTAAAAACTAGATTTCTTGGCAAACCTGCATTAAGTCGTCTTGGTAAGGATCACCTCTTTTCAAATTAATTTTTTTTTTCGGTTGTTACCATAATTGTTAGTAAAAGTGTGTACGTTTGATATAGATGGCCGCAGATGGCGGTTACTGCGACACCGGACTATACTTCTTACAGCCAAATAAATGTCCCTATTATTTTGTAATATACAGCCAAATCTCTGTGTCGTGGCGTGTGAGTTCCAGAATCTTCGCCCCGGCCCGCTTGGTTGGTAATAGCCTCGCTGTCTGGTCAATTGGATTCATTGATACAATTTTAGGGTGATGGCTACTGAATACTCGTGATTCACTAGTTATTGTGATAGACGGATGCTTTATGTATACGGGAGGGTCAATTGATGGAGTTATTCAAATGAACAAAGCTATTTTTAGGGAGCATTATACAGCAAAATAAATTTTGTTTTTATAGAAGACAAATCGGTTATTAACACAGCGAACATTCATCTCTATCTACCAACAAAATTATACTGTAGGTATAATGTTTCTGTTCTGAAGCTGTGATCTTGGTATGTATTATTTATACACCAATAAACGATTATAAGATTCAATATTTTTATTCGCAAGAACATAGTTTACACGTAGTACGTTGTTAAAAAATAGTATTTGGACCTTTAGACTAATGTAAAAAAATTTTTATTAAAAAATAATGTATTGTATGTATTACTTGCTAATTATCGGAGAAGTATTGGCGACATGAATAAAATATAAAACCATCATTTTAAGATGAGGACGAGAACAAAGGTCTATATAAACTACTTATAGCATTTATTCCAATCAAGCCCTCAAGTGACAAGTTAAATTAAATAGGATACGATGTTTGAACGCACTATTCATAGACCAGAGTCAAGTACCGTGTGAATTGAGATGGTTATTTAGAACAAGGACGTAACTAAGCTACTATAGTTCCAGTTTTCTAGTGAAGTGAAATGCACATACTTTTACTTAAGTAGGTACTTACTTATTCGACACATATTACAAGATATTTCATATTATTCAATAGGTTAATTTAAAATCAACGCTAATTTTATCGATAAATCCATTTGTCGTATGCCATCACTATTCAGTGCGATGCTTCATGTTTTTTTTTTACTTAGCCCTAGCACAAACGCGGTTTGGTGCATTCTGCCAATTTGACAAATCAAGGAAAGTTAATTCCGCTTCTGCTCAAATCATTGTTTTAAGTATTTTATTTATGAATATTTACGTATTATAAAGTAATAAATATGTGAATCATAGGCGTCAATTAGATTTTTTCTTCTTATTAGGTAGGTAGCTAGGTACAGCTGCTACGTACCTTGATTTTTTTATCGCACCTCACCTACATAAATGGCTAAACGAGGCCGAAACCCATTTCTATTCTACCTTACCTTGCCTTACCTTATCAGCACGAGGAACCGGCTTGCCAATTTATTCCTATTTAACACTAAAGGCCCTACCACACGCACAAGCTTCACCACAGGTTTGCCTGCCGTGCGTGTGGTTGGTAAAATTACCAAAATGTTCCGTGTACAGTCAGCTGCACAGACATTTCAACACTCCCAAGCCTTCACATTTATATTACTAAATTAATTTAATTTTGCAATAAAAGAACACGCAAGCATTTTCAAATAGTGAAGTCACCTTACTTGTCAGAAGAAGAATATATTATCTATAAGTAAAAGCTTAATATTTAGTTTTTAATTTATTATTATTTCAAACCGACCTGTACTAAAAAAAACTTCGGGTTCCTTGTTCTAACGAAGTACCTGCTGGACTTGTATGTAGATACAAGGGACCTGGTACAGGCTGGAGCTTGGGAGTGTATACATATCTGTGCAGCTGACTGTACAAACCGGCCTGCGCAGGCAAAACTGTGGTGAAGCTTGCGCATGTGGTAGGCCCATAAACCTAACATGCAGCTAAGAAAATAGTCAAGCAAGTTATTTTTTATTTTCTGTACTACATCAATACAAAACGAAGGGAGTTCTTAGGCGTTGTCCTAATAGAACGCGATCACGCGATCGTCGCACGAATCCGCGATCAAACGTACTAACGTCAAATAGGCGTCCCAATTGGCGATCGCGCAAATGTCAATCGGGACGCCTATTTGACGTTAGTACGTTTGATCGCGTGATCGCGCGATCGACGTTCGCGCGAACTTGCGATGGTCGCGTCATCGCGTTCTATTAGGACAATGCCTTAGTTTCCTAGCTTACAATTGCCAGATCTAGAATTTCAGTTTTCAAGTCGTTCGAATGCTTATTGAATTTTTTTTTTAAAAAGGTATCTTTATGTTTTTGAAATATGACTTACCACATTTCAGGCGAATACGGCGGAGATGTGGTGACGAGAGACGGGGGCGGCATTAAGGCATCGTTGGACAACTGTCAACAAAGAAAACTTATCTATGATGGATGAATAATTCCACTCCCGTGCCCTTTAAAGCGGAACACAGTGATGCTTGCACATGACTGTTTAGCGGCAGAGTACTGTCAAGTTACCGTGGTGAGGACGGTGGCTTCGCAGCCCGGCTGGTACTTCTCAATGTCGGAGCGAGGCCGACGCATCACCTTCTCTCTGTCTTGCTTGTGTTTGCGATCAGCGCCTTTCAGTTTGAACACCTGCCGACAAAAGAGGTGTTTGAATTTTGGGAGCCTGAACTATGTCTAAAGAAAGACTGATTTACACTTCCATAAGTACAGTAGCGAGTTTAGAAATCGGATAGTTAAGCAGTAAGTATTAAGTAGTAAGTAACGTCCACGTTGGCTTAGCGAGTTAAATTATAAGTTTCAGTAGAATAAACCTGTCCACTTATGAACTGTACTTTATTTCAGACACAGGCACTTAACAACATTATAATAAAAAGTAAACAAAATAATAAATATAAATTATTATAAAATCGAATAGAAGATTTTGGAAAGAGGAAAGGGAGGCCTTTGCCCTTCGGTGGGACATAACGGTCTCATAATAATAATATTATAAATTAATTTACAATCAATAATTTAGGCGGCAATCTCCACCGTCTATACTATACGTTCTCGTGTTAATAAGTACTCCTACTCCTACTGTTTACTCTAAACTGAATAAATGCTTGTCTGAAAGTGTACCTACCAAACGTTCATCAAACTCATTTAAGAATTACGTGTATCCTAAATGGTACACACGAGAAATTATTATTAATATAAAGAATAAATACTTTCATCTCCGTAAATTTAAAGAACTAGGTAAACCGTTCAACAAAGAACTATTTAGGTACTATAGGGAGTTGGTTAAGGCGCTGATCGATATCGCGTACAAGAACCATATATACAATACCCAAAGCAACATTATACGAGACCCCACTAAATTCTGGCAGTATATAAAAGAAAAACGAAAAAACCGACAATCGCTCCAAGAATTCAAATGGAAAGATAGTAGGGTCGCGGGTCAAATGGCTGCTGATGCATTCGCAGAATTCTTCAGCTCAGTTTTTCATAAGAATGTACCAGTTCTAAATCCAGAAGCGGCTCATGCGGGCGTCTCATCTAGCCCTAATGGGGATAGCCGAGTCGCGATTGACCAAATTGGCGTAAGTGAGCTGCGAAGAGCCATTAAACATCTGAAGCCTAAATCTTCCGCAGGACCTGATGAAGTTCCAGCGTTCGTGGTGAAGGATTGTAAAGCAGTCTTTGAGCAGCCACTTCTCTACTTGTGCAATCTCTCACTACAACAGTCTCGATATCCGGTTCGATGGAAAGTTTCTAAGGTCACTCCTGTATCCAAAGGTGGCCCAAGTGCAGCTATTGACATGCATAGGCCGATCGCAGTACCCTCAGTCTTTGGTAAGATCTTTGAAACAGTTCTGGACTCCGTAATTCGATGTCAGATCGGCAAACGTCTCTCTGATTCCCAGCATGGCTTCCGTTCAGCTAAGTCTACGGTCACGAACCACATAAACTTTGTTGACTTTGCCTCATCAAGTATGGATTCTGGTCTACAGGTCGATACCACTTATTTCGATTTTAAAAAGGCATTTGACCTAGTAGACAACGACATCCTGCTAGCCAAGTTAGCATCGATGGGTTTTGTGCCAAAGCTTCTTTCTTTTTTCGCTTGCTACTTACGTAACCGTAGTCAATACGTCAGTCTCCAGCGTTATGTATCAAATACTTATTTCACACGTTCTGGTGTAAGCCAGGGCAGCACTCTCGGCCCAACCTTGTTCCTGGTGATGATAAACGACCTGCCATCTGTTGTTACTAAGTCTGAGAGTCTTTTGTTTGCTGATGACCTCAAGCTCTTTACAGCAATACGCGCGGCAAGCGACTGTGAGGCACATCAGCACGACATAAATCTTGTGGAGGAGTGGAGTAAAGCCAACAACCTCCTCTTTAACACGTCAAAATGCAAAACAATCACATTTACTCGGCGACGCTTCCCCATTCTTCACAATTACTGCCTGGCTGACTCCACGATTGAGCGTGTCAAAACTATGCGTGACCTAGGACTTACGATGGACACTAAACTTGACTTCAATACTCATATCTCAGGCGTTTGTAAGCAAGCATGCAAAACGCTTGGGTTCGTGATGAGGGTTACGTGGGACTTTCCAGACATACAGGCAGCGCTCACGCTTTACAAAGCATACGTTCGTAGTCGCTTGGAGTTTGGTGCCGTGATCTGGGACCCCCACGAAGACAAGTACCGGTTAATGGTGGAGCGAGTGCAAAGGAAATTTGCCCGTTATGCATACAAACGAATGTATGGATACTACCCCTACTTGTATCCGTCAATGTTTGTCTCTGGCATGGTGGGGTTGGATACACTGCAATTGAGACGGCGACTCCTTCTACTGATGCACTACTTTATGTTGTTGCGTGGACATGTAGATAACCCAACAGCTTTACAACGAATGGGGCTGGCGGTACCGAAGCGACGTATGACCGGCACGGACGGCACTATTGGCCAAAGACGTAGGCCTATATTATTCGCGCGCCCGCCCGGAGTCCGAACTCGGGCCGGCGAAGCTGCCCCCACACCACGAGCGCTTGCGCTATTGAACGAGTTCATATCACAAACTGACGCCGACGTATTCTTTGACAATCCGAGCAAGGTTTATTGTTTGATCAACTTATTTCTTAATTATTGAATCAATTTATCTGTTAAATTATTATCTTTGACATTTTGTTATATTATCATAATTTATTGACTATAATATTATCTTTGACATTTTTTTTATCTGTAAAGTAAATGATAAGTTTATTTATTTTAAACTGTACATTGTGTGTAGAATAGTGTTTGGGCGCCTTGGAGTTATCTGTAAGCCCATTCAGAGTTTTTTCGAAATAAATATCTAAAATATCTAAAAAAAGTCTTTCTGCCAGACTTCAAATAATAACATTATAATTGATTGATTCAGGCGTTACTTTGCGGAAATCCATAAATATCAACAAATTATATAAATATATTTAGTAATAAATCCGCTTAATTTCTCTTTCGACAAGTTTGAACCGTGAGTCTCTCTCGTTTCAAACTTTGGCGAGTCCACACCTCCTGATGATGCCTCGTGTAGAGGCGAAACACGTGTCGTATCTTTAAACTTTGGTTTTCTGTTCTTTGACTCTTTGGTTTAGTTGAACTAAAGTTAAGTTAATTAAAACCTTTGTTTAGAAATTAAGCGGATTTATTACTAAATATATTTATATAATTTGTTGATAACATTATAATACTACTCAACTCTGGACATGAAGAACTCTGACAAAGGATGATAAGAACCTAAACTCGACCAGACCGTAAGCTGGTAGTTTGGGCCTAGATGGCGCTGTGTGACATGTCCAAATATTAAGGGGCTCCTATGGCATTCGCTACATTGTAATCTGTGACGGTAGGCCAAAATGCTCGAGGTTTAAAAACCGCTAGGAGTCAAGGGGGGTTTATAATTTGAAAAAAAAAAATATGTGATAATATTATTTGGTATTTTATCTTGTAAAATGTATATCAATATTTATTTTATTCACTTATTTGATATGGGAGAAAAAAATCCCAAAACAAAGCTGTTTCTGAATGGTTTTTTTCGATCTTCTCCTAAATGGCATTGAATATATAATTTAATTTTATACCATTAGATAGGAAAAAAAAGATCTCAAAATAAAAGTAAGCTTATTATGGTACGCTTATTTTTCTTGCTACAAGAAATTATTATACGTAATTTTGCTAGAACAGTGAACGCCGTTCGGGTCGGTGTCTCAAGAATAATTAGCTTATCATTAAAAGCTTACTTTTATTTTAAGATCTTTTTTTTGTCTAGTTAATAGTGTAAAAATAAATAATATATTTAATGCCATTTAGGAGAAGATTGAAAAAAGCTTTTTTTTGAGATTTTTTTTTTCATGTCAAATAATGAAATAAAATAAAATTTCTATACATTTATCAAGTGAAAAGACCAAATAATAATAACACATTTTTTTTATTTTTTATATTAACGTCTTTTGACGGCTATCGGTTTTTAAGTCTTGGCATTTTGGCCTAACGTCACTGATAACTATGTAGCGACTGCAATGTATGGGACACAGATTACAATGTAGCGACCGCTATTGTAGCCTCTTAATACAGCATCCAAGTTACCTTGATCTGGCAGGCGGCGGCGTGCAGGCGCGAGTCGTCGCTGGCGAGGTACGTCTCCACCTGGATGCGGAAGGGCACGCCTTTCTCCCCGCCGTGCTTTTTGGCTGTGAACTCCGTGGAAATGCAGTTCACCTGGCAACATAAACATAATGATAATCAACAAGGCCTTTCTTGTTCAGTCGACCTTAATTGGGATTCGAATGACCGTAGACACACATTTTTTTCGGAAATTAAAAACTAAATGTTCAGTCGACTTTAATTGGGATTCGAGTGATCGACGTCACATTTTTTTCAGAAATTAAAACTTAATGTTCAGCTAACTTTAATTCGAATTCGATCGACCGTAATCACCACATTTTTTTCGGAAATTTAAAACGAAATGTTGAGCCGACTATAATTTGGATACGAGTTACCGTAATTTACGTTCATTGTCAATTAATTATTCCAAATTAACTTAAACATATATCTTATACATATTTATGGAATCTCCTTTAAAATACCTTCATTTTGATACCATACTCCAAAGGTTTAGTAATCAAAAAATTATTAGCGACTTACTATTTAGCTCCAAAACTCCGTAACTATCCCACCTAAGAACACTATACCTCAATTCTCAAAATCCATCCAGCCGTTTAGAAGATACGAGGTAAAAAAAAATTACATACATACCTACATACATTCAAGATACGCGCGAAAAACAACCCTTCCTTGGCAGTCGGGTAAAAAGGGATATGTCCAAAATATTTAATCATTTATAAGCTTCGAGAATCTAGCCAAAGAAGATGTTAATGCAAGGCGTACCCCTCTGTTGGTAAAATAAATCTTCGAGAATCTTTACAAAAGGAGACGTCATACGTCAGAATCTGCAAACATAATTTTGTAATTTTTTTACGGGGGACGAGGTAAACACGCATTGCACACGCGCCTAACAAAGTCTTATTCATGTAAACGCACACTATAATAATCTCGCACACCATCTTAAAATATGCACACAGTTATCAAATACAGCGTATAGTTGTATTTAACGTGAATGGCCAAGAAGGTTCATATAGCCTTATTATTATAATTATTATAGTGTGCGTTTACATGAATAAGATTTTGTTAGGCGCGTGTGCAATGCGTGTTTACCTCGTCCCCCGTAAAAAAATTACAAAATTATGTTTGCAGATTCTGACGTATGACGTCACCTTTTGTATAGATTCTCGAAGATTGATTAGTGTAGTATACCTTGATGTATACACCGACATCTTTAGTGGGGTCCCAAAAGACGTGCAATGCGTTGAGACAGGCCGGCTGCTCCACTCTGATAACGCCGTACGAGAGAGGCACATCCACCTACAAACATAAATTAATATTGTAAACAAGAAATGTAGATTAATAATAATAATAATAATGTTTGGACATTTCACACAACGCCATCTAGCCCCAAACTACGCAATCTTGTACTATGGGAACCACATAATTGATAAAATACTGAGGTATATACTTTTTTTTTGTAAATACATTACATACATAGAAAACACACAGACTCAGAACAAACACCGATGTTCATCACACAAATGTTTGTCCAGAAGCGGGAATCGAACCCGCGACACTCTATAAACAACAAAGTTCTGAGGTAAGAAATATAAAAAAAAAAACATTAAACCGAATTGATAACCTCCTCCTCTTTTGAAGTCGGTTGAAAAAACAACATACTACAACGGACTTAAGGGGAATCCTCAAATCCGAATTCCGCGTTTTAAAATTAACCCTACTAACTTAAAAACACGTATAAAATCTAAATTAAAGTATGAAACCTTTCACTTTTTTTGTTGACGAAATCAAAAAACATGGACGAAACGAATAGTGTGAAGAAATTACTATAATACGGCGTACTTTTTGAGTATTTGTCCGAATCATTTTGTATGGAATTCGGATTTGAGGATTGGCCTTAAATTGGACTGTTCTAGTCACAATATTATTTTTAATATCTCTCGTTTCGAACTTCGGCGAGTCCACACCTCCTGATGATGCCTCGTGTAGAGGCGAAACACGTGTCGTATCTTTAAACTTTGGTTTTCTGTTCGTTGACTCTTTGGTTTATAATATAGTAATATGTACTAAAATTCTAAACTAAAGTTTAGTTAATTAAAACCTTTGTTTAGAAATCAAGCGGATTTATTACTAAATACATTTATATAATTTGTTGATATTTATGGATTTCCGCAAAGTAACGCCTGAATCAATCAATTATTATTTTTAATCGTTACATCAGAACTTTGTTGTTTATAAAACGACTTGATTTCAATCTGGTTCAAAATGGTCAATTGAAATTTAATGAAAATCAGTTCAGTACTTTGGTATTGAAATGAAAATAACTGAAAAAATTACGTCATACAAGTAAATTAAATTGCGTATTATGATTCCCTGTGACTGTTCAGTGGTTTTAACGGTCACTAGACAGTCCCCATTGCAGTCGGTTGTAGATTATTATGTAAAAGCTTGATTATTTTATTTCCTCTCTCTTGAAAGGGATCCAGTACACGCTGTAAATGCAGACTGTACCTCCACGATCCTCTCCCCGGGCCTTTCGGCGTGCCACTGCGCGATCTGCTCCCTCTCCATGTACTGCAGACGGCGCTCGTGGAAGCAGATCTTGATAACGCTCTGTCGGTATAAACAATCATTTTCAAATTTATTTTATTGAAGACCTAGTATTCCGTGCTACGCCATCTCGCTCGCACATTTGTACGTTATTATTATTATCAGCCTGAGCTGTCCCATTGTAGGGCAAAGGCCCCCATTGTACATTATTGAATCTTTAAATAAAGAGTGGTGCACAACTGGGATATACTGCTAGAAGATGTTGTTTCTGCAGCATCCACAAACTCGTTCAAGAACAAACTCGACACTTGGTTACGAACCAACAATTCTATGCTAAAAAAATGACACAAAACTATTAAAAAATCCAACACTGTGTGATATAGACACATTAGCGGAAGCTGCTCGTCTATAAAAAAAAAAAAATTGTTTGAATATAAATTTCAAAAAAGTGGAGTGATGAATTTGTTACTACAACCTCATGAAATGATTTAGTGTATTTTTTGCTTTGATATGTTTGACAAAAGCGAAGGAGATTGGGAAGAATCTCAAATTTCAAGTGTCTAGGTTCAGTGGTTTGGTTTGTGCGTTGTCTGTCAGTCACTCGCCCCGCTGTCACTCTGTCATTTTGCAGTATTGCACATATACAACGTAGTACCCCCAAAGAACTTGTATACGATGTATCTAGAATGCCGACTCTCACGAAAACCGCGAACCGAAAGAGCTAGAACTATACCCCGATTCAGAATTCAAGATTCTTTTTGTTAACAAAGGTGTGACCACCCTAAAAACATACTTTTCAAAGTGACGTTTACTCAATTTTCCTAAATACTCATGGTACGGTTTATTTTCTAGTCAATATCCATAGAATGGAAAATAGCAATGGTTTTGTACTGATTATTATATTTTAATTAATTTTTTTCAGAAAGTTATAACACGATGAAAAAATATTAGCGAAAAATATTTTAAGACATTGGTATCATCGGAGTAAATCACAGAAGTTCGAAACAATTTTTGGATTTTGACCTAAACGTGTGTTTGTAATTTTATTCGTCTCTTGTCCGTTTACGAAGTCGAATGCGTTCTTTTTTCGCTTCTCGTGTGCAATTGTGTGAATCGAATGAATATTTGTTAGGTATCTGCTATGCACCTTGGCATTATTATGATTAATATCCCAGAAGTTTAGATTCACAAATTTTATTTCCTATTCTACCTACTTTTTAGTGTTCTGAAGTAGGTTCCTGAATAAGTTTGGTTAAGAATTATTTAGGTAAAATAGGAAACTATCGCACAAGCAAAACCGCGCGCCATTACTAGTAATAGTGATCCGTGGTTTAAACTCGTTTTTAACCCTGACCTGTCTCTGTTACAGTGACATATCATGACACTTCTTTGTTTACAAAAAAAATCTTGAATTATAAATCGGAGTATAGTAAGGAGTGTGTCTCGTTCTGTAGGGCGACCATCATTTTTGAACTTTGTATATTTCATTGAGACATAAACAAGCAACCAAGGGAAAATTCAATCTGCTCAATAAGCTATCAATGTTATATACATACGTTACTTTGCATTATTGTTTTAAAATTATATTATACATAGGTGCATTAAAATATCAACAAAAAAGAGGGCGGTGCGCCGCATTCTAGTGAGCTATATCTGAATCAATGGTTTAATACTGTTTCGTTCGAACAGTATTTATTTTTCTCGGCAGTTAGGTACCTAACCTACATGACGGCGACTGTACTAAACCTTTCAAATGAATCTGAATAATATTTAGAGCAAATCGTCTAATTTCGAAATTTGTCCAACTTATTTCAAAAATTATGGCCATGTTAATTTTAATTGTATGCTGGCAACTGTGTGAACGAGACACACTCCTTAATGAGTGGGTCTCTATCAAGGATTATGAATCCTTATATTTAGATTTAATTAAAAAAGAACTTTATTTCCAAAAGATAAGGTTCAGAATTCTTATTCCTTAAATAAAACAAAATGGCGATTGAGCTCTCTAGATACATAGTATAGAAGCTCTTTGAGTACCCCTTCTGCATTGCCCATTTTTTTTTTGGTGGTGTCAAATTGTGGTGTATAAGTAATGAAAGATCATAGAAGTATTAAAGTAAAGAAACACAATGTAGTACATTGGAAATGCGTCAAAAAAAGGGAGTCATTTTGGCTAACTTATAGGACATTTTGGTCCGGGGCAAAATTTCGAAAAAGAGAAGTAACAGGGCTAGATAAATATTATAATGTTAAAACTACTAGGCTTTTTCATTGTTAATAAAACTACATCGTAAAAAGTAACAAACATTATTTGAAAATACAGAAAATACTTATTTCATTTTTATTGACAGGGTGTCTGAAAATTTTCTGTCCCATATACCGCATCCATTTCGGTTTGATACTATCCATTTTGGTGTTCTATAGGAACACCGTTATTCATCTATGTGATAAGTACCTTCAGAATCTTCCCCTTATAGTGCGACAGGTCACCCAGTTTCTTCAGTTTGACCTCGTAGGGTTGACCTTGGTTGAGGTAAGTCAACGTCTCCTCGTTCTGCTTCGTGGCAATGGAGGTTGCGGCCGCCAGCACGTATTGGAATCTGTGCGGTATTGCAAAGGGGGTAAGGTTCAGTTTGCCTTGAAGGAATCTATGGGTTTTTGCCATGTAGGCAAGATATAGTGTGCTTATTTTACGTATGTACGTACAGTCAGCTGCACAGACTTTCACTTTTATATTATTCTCTTAATTTTGCAAAGACATTCTTCTTCTGTCAAGTAAGATGACTACACTAATATGAAAATGCTTGCGTGCATTTTTCTTTGCAAAATTAAGAGTAATATAAGTGTGAAAGCTTGGGAGTGTATACATGACTGTACTTAACGCGCAAATACGTGAATGAAATAATAAATAAATATTTTGGACATTTCACACAACGCCATCTAGCCCCAAACTAAGCAAAGCCAATATGGGAACCAGATAACTGATTGAATACCTAAAAATTTTTTCTTGTTAATACATACGATACATAGAAAACACCTAGACTCAGGGTAAACACCGAAGTTCATCGCACTAATGTTTGTTCTGAAGCGGGAATCGAACCCGCGACACTCGACGTAGCAGTCCAACACACATGCATCTCTACTCGACTCGAGTCTGTAAGATCTCTGCGTGTGTACTTTGGAAAAACAAAAATGAAAATGAATTCTCAAAAGCTCAGAAAATTCTCTAAACCGCCCTCATAATAAGCTAAATTATACATTTAATCGCGCTATAGCGCTGTATGTTGGAAGCCAGTGTACATAAACCTAAACATCACGACAGAGGAGATGTCGCCTGACGACGACTCCATACCTCCTACTTTATACATCTATCCAATGGAGCCAAGAAAACAATAGGCGCAGGCTGTGGCTTCCACTGCCCGGAAACTGGTATGGCAAGGGCTCAGCCCCTAAATCGGACCACGACAGCCTTCCAGGCGGAAACCGTGGGGCTAACATTGGCGGCAAAAGAAATACTGTCGGAACTTGAACGACCGTCAAGAACTAGACAGGCTCACAAAATAATCTTCACTACAGATAGCGCCGCACTGTTAAATGCACTCAGGCGACCTGACACAAGATCGAAGGCGGTGGCAGAATGCCATACAGCACTACAGAACCTAGCAACCGCACAAAAGGTCAGTATAAAGTGGACTAAGAACGATGGATCCTGCCCAGGGAACGTCAAAGCCGACTCCTTGGCAAAACAGGGGGCGAAACTAGTCCCTAGTTCATCGGACAAAATCCTGACACAACCGCCAACAGCGGAAATAAAAGCTAGACTGAATCAACATTCAGTACAAGAACACCAAAAATTTTGGAACAAAAGAACGGACAGCAAGCACACTAAGATGCTTCTACCGAATATTGATAAGAAACTGACAAACACACTCATGAAGATGAGAAGAGAAGAACTACGTACTATGGTAGGAATTATAACCGGCCACTGCGACCTGAATCACCATCTGTTCAAGATGGGTGCGACAGACAGCGTGATCTGCCGCGGTTGCTTCGCAGAGGAGGAAACCGTAGAACACGTGGTTGTGCACTGCACAGCTACAGAAGAGGCCAGAAAGAAGACTGGACTTAGGAAAATCCTGGATACGGGTCCGGATGACCCTACCGGGAAACTGGAACACACTGTCCATCAACCCAGGGTCCTGCTCCGCTATTTTGGGGAGCTGGGCTGGCTGGGGTAAAGTTAGTACAAAAAAGGGGTCAATGCACAATACACCCCACAGCGGGACGTCAGTGCAGACCACTTGTAACCCCTTACCCAAATTAGAATTAGAATTAGAAACCTAAACATAATAATTATTATTATACCTGGTGTCATCTTTGAAGTTGGCTTCGGAGCGCTGGACCGGAGAGTGCAGGAATCCATCCAGAGAACTGACGGGGGAGCACATCAGAAGACCGCCATCTTGGAAATAAATAATAACATGAGCATAATTTGGTCTATCTATAATATTCCTACTACAAAACTAAGCATACAAATACTAAAAATTGTTACCAATAAGTATACAATTGTTACCAACTATACACGGTCAATTTTTAATAACCAGAAAAAAAACACATGGTCAGTTGTCGATACTGAAAACAGATATGGCAAAAGAACTTGAAAAAAATTAAGTCGACTTTTTGTAATTTTTTCTGTTATTAAAAATGGATAACTGTTACCGTTGGTCTTTTTCCTATGGATTTGCTCTAAACTCTCGCGGTAACCTTTATTGATAATAATTTAAGTTTTATTCATCGTTTGGCAAATCCGGGTACCTCGCTCGAGCCAGCTCGCCGCAGCTCGGCTCGGGCGCCGCACTCGCGCCGCAGTCACTCTGTCATTTTGTAGAAATTAAAAATTCTGACTGCACAGATACAACGTAGTACCCCGTCTGCATTGCCCATTTTTTTTGGTAATTAAAAATTGGTGGTGTATAGTATAAATATATTTAGAAATAAATCCGCTTAATTTCTAAACAAATTAATTTTAAACTTAATTCTAAACTACTTACTCTTATTCTCCTGTCCGTTGGGTGAATGGTAGCCATTGATGGGCATCATGTTCTGCTGCATCATGGCCTGGCACTGCAAGTCAGGGCTGCCGTGTTGGCCCAGCACGGCGTTGTGTGGTGGCGATTGCTGGCAACCATTCTCGTCTATCGAGTCACGGCTGTCGACAACCATGCCTGTCGCCTGGAGACACATTTAGATATTAGTTTTAAATAATCAAGGTTTTACAAAAACATAGACGACCGACTTCATTTGGACTGTTTTAGTGACCGTAAACACACCGAACAGTCACAGGGAAGCAAAATACGCAATTTCGTTTACTTCGACGATATATTTTTTTTAGTTATTTGGATATGAAAACTAAACTACTGAAATGAAATTAAATGAAATTATTTATTTTGCTTGAAGTATGGTTACATTTAAGGTCTTAAACTAGTTTTGGTCTCGCACACTTCACCGTAAATACAGCATTGATTTTATTGATTGATTGCATTGATTTTATTGATTGATTGATTTGATTGATTGCATTGATTGATTGTGATTGATACTGAATTGATTTTGATGAAATTTGTATGAGACCAATATAAAAGTATATCATCTAAAACAAAAAAAATATAAAATTGGTTTATAAACAACAAAGTTTTGAGGTAAAACATTAAAAAAACCGAATTGATAACCTCCTTTTTTTGAAGTCGGTTGAAAAACTCGAAGCTTACAGAAAAGAATGTAGCAGAAAATCTTTATTCAAGTCAAGTCGGAATAAAGTCTGTCAGATCAGCTCCTGAAGGCCGCTCAGCGATTAACGTTAATGTTGGACTGCCACGTCGGTGTTGCGGGTTCGATTCCCGCTTCAGGACAAACATTTGAGTGATCAATATGGGTGTTTGTCACGAGTCTGGGTATTTTATATTATATTCTATGTATGTATTTACTATAAAAGTATTTTAGTATTGTATCAGTCATCTGGTTCCCATATTCCAGGCTCTGCTTAGTTTGACGCTAAAGAACGTTGCGTGAAATGTCCAAAATATTTATTTATTTGGGCAGAAGGCTGCGTCCAGCAATGACCTGAAGTCTGAAGGTGGCACGTTCGGTTGTGTGACCACTGCCGGCTATTTGAGGACACATCTGCGCGCTATGGGGGCAAAAGCAGCAGTGGACGGGTTCTCACCTGTCTGTCGTCTGGGCGGCGATGCGGCCAGGCCCAGCGCGGTGGAGACAGCACCGCGCCCGTCGGCGACGGAGCTTCTTGTTTGAACACTGCCGGCTATGTGAGGACACATCTGCGCGCTATGGGGACATAAGCAGCAATGGACGGGTTCTCACCTGTCTGTCGTCTGGGCGGCGATGCGGCCAGGCCCGGCGCGGTGGAGACAGAACGACTCCGGTCGGCGACGGAGCTTCTTGTTTGAACACTGCCAGAGACGGCAGCGAGAGCAGTGCCTCGCTACAACAAACATTTAACGATTATAAGTGCTAAAGAGCTGGGAATTCTAGATATTATGATTATAATCTTCACGGCACTTATAGGTGTCTTCACAGTTTAATAGCGCTCGGCGAAAGTGGGGGAGAGCTCTGCGCAAGTGAGGTGAAGCGAGACGTCTATTGGGTCCGCCGCGGCGGGAAGGTGGCTAAGCGACCAATAGACACCGGCGCCGGGCTCCTTCCCTGTCGCGTCGCACCCCTCCCACCAAGCTCATCTAAAAATCGACTTCTGTGCATTCAAGGTCAGAGCTATTAAACCGTGAGGATACCTGTACCTGCTTTTGAACATTGCTATTAATTGCATTATGCATGCATTATTATGCATTAGGTATGAAAAAGTAGTAAATTTTATGCGTACGTCGTTTTGGTTGAAATTCGGCACTTCTGCAAAACTTATAAATGACATTTACCACACTGTGAGGATTTTACCAGTTTACACACATTCAATTCGGTTTCAATTCTGCACCTTCGAAAACCTCGTCGCCAATTAGGGCGCGCGCGTGCAAGATATAATAAGAAAAATGATCAGACAAGTGATTAAATTGATAAGTCGTCATACTCACTTCATGGACAGCTCGTGGGGTAGGTCGAGGTCGAGGTCGTTAACCTGCCATCCCGGAGACATGTGTGACGATGCCGAGCTAGTACCGCTGCCGCCCATATCGCCTAGCGAAGCTGGAAACAACGACGTATGATAAAGATGACATAAAATTCAAACTCACACTAATCTAATTGTGTCAAAATGGCCGAGCGCCATAGCATCGGTGGTGGTCCACCTAGCTTCGTATTTCGGCAGAGGCCTTAAATTCAGGATTTCTGGTTAATGTTATCAACCATTATAATTAAAATTATAATTTTAGCAACCAAGCTGACTTTTAGTATACTTGTAAAACAACTAGCAGTGGCTGAAAAATTTCACCTGAATGCAAATAATACATATGTTTGTACACAATATGTTTGTCTAACAGAATAGGCATCATTGTCATACATTTCAGTTTTCAAGTCTGCTTTGGTAAATAAAAGTTACTGAGTTATTTTGACCTACGGATTCAGTTGAAACTAGCCAGAGAACGTGGCATAAGTCATTAATCTTAAATTAAACAACTTGACACAAACAATTTTGACAGATAAGAAAACAGAACGCTTTATTTGGTAATTAACTTAACGACCTGAGATAATGCTGTGTTAACGGATTTCAGTGCTTCACACAAAGTGCGGTTTCAGACTTGCGTTTTTGTCGCGTGTATACGGGCGGATTAGTAGTTGCGACACTTCAAAAGCGTGTCGCGCGTGTACGCGCGTATACCGGTGTTTACGGCCGGTTTTTTCTAGCGAGTGTCACGTCTCTCGCGATTTGTCGCGCGTACACGACACGCGCTGCAAAAAATAATACACGAGCGGCGAATGCGCCCGGTTAATCCGCAAATCTGAAACCGTACTTAGGGCCATATCTCACTAGGACACGGTGGTGTCTTGAGCCACCAAGCGAGAAACCAGATCAGACTGGGGTCACCAGTTTTAAAATGGACTGTCAACCTAGACGCAAGATCACTACGAACCGTGTTGATTCGTGCGGGAGGGGCATCCCTGGTAGCGCGACTGGTGGTCGAGTGAGAAGGACGCCAAATAGCTCTATACATATTAGTGCGCCTACACCTCCACCTTAAACTCAGACACCAGCAATTGGCTCACACAAGACGGGAAATTGATTTTATGTATAGTAGCCCTTAGAATAGGTCTCTAAGGCCAATGTACACGGTTCCTGATAAGCGGGAGTGTCCGCATGAGGTCTTAAGATCATGAATCGAAACGGGGCTACTAATACTGTCTGATATCAGCGCCATTAATATCCAAGTTAATACGAAGACTACAAAAATACTTGATAATACGCCAATAAATTGGATAAGATACATTTGGGTTTCTGTAATCTTTTGTCAAATTGTGTAGTAGGCTCAAACCATGATTTTATTGAGGCATATAAGCCCTTATCAATATATATGACTTTTGATTAATCACAAAATACTCCTCTGTTAACGAAACTTATACGATAATTTACGAGTTAACCCTCATTACAACAGATTACAATTGTAGTCAATAGATGCCAAAACTCCACTCAAACGAGAGTTGTCACATCTCAATCACAGATGGCGCTAATTCATATTTTCGAGTTGAGCTTACCGTACGTATTGTAGGTGATACTCGCAAAGGCATGGGCACCGAATTCGGTAAACCTCCGCCCCTCTCTGGCTTCTCTTGCTGCGAACTGGAGCACAGCGGCCGCTGAGACCCGCTCAGTCTGCTGCGAAGTGTCCTCCACCATCTCGCAGTCTTCCGTGGGTAAGAACCACTCCAGCACGACGTTTGTAAAAAGCTTCTTCAGTCGCTCAATAGATGGCGCTTTAACTTTATATTTTGGCTAGAGTTGGCGAGCTTTTAGGTCACACTAACCATTTATTATAAATTTTTGGATTTTAGCTATGTGAGTTTATGATCGAAAGATGGACCGAATAATAGCCAAAAACAGATGGCATTTAGTCGGTTCAGTAAGTTCTTTAAGGTGTCCGATATTCCTATTGAATATTATGTTTGCTTGTTAAGTAGGTATTGAGCGCGTAGCTAGCAAGTTTCAATCTGATCAATATTTTGATGTTTGGAGATAAAATCTTAACATTTCGTATTCTTATTCTAACATTTGAAAATAATATTTTGATCTTAAGATTCCGTAACTTTGTCCTTCTTACTTGATGTTTGAGCACTAGATGGCGTTTATCTAAATGCGTTTGATTCAGCCATAAATTTTATAGCAACTCGTGTCTTCTCAAGGTTGATTTTTCCGTTCACTAAATGGCGTTTTTAGCAACTTCCACCACAGATAGATTTCCACAGCCTTTATAAGTTGATCCACTGTCAGAAGTACCAACACTTAAACGTCCAAAGATGCGATTGGGCACATTGAAATCTTATTAGTTTTAGTCCGTTGGTGTGCGCACTCATTTTATTTTGCGTTTTTTTTTACAATTGATTCAATTTGCTATTCTTACACAAACATAACATATATTTTCATAAGTATCTACACTATTTAAAAACAGTTTTTTTTATATTTTATACAAATATAGTTCACTTCTTTTAAATCACCGAAATTTACACTTATGTTTTAATTAGTAAACTACTCAAAAGAAGCTTTTAGCTTTTAGAAATATGGTTCACTTTGACGTTATGTTTTCGTACAATATTCACAGAAAGTTAGTCAATTTCACAATACGTATGCCATGAATAAATGGCAGACTACAATTGATAGTAGGTTTATCAGATGTTTGAGCAAACAAAACCGTTTATCTAATGAGAATGGTGGGGGTTTATCTTAGAGGTATTTTTGTTAGTATTGTTGCAATTATTATGAATAAAAAACGGTCGAAAAACAATTTTTCAATTCAGATTGGTCAGTATTAATAAAATAAACGGATTATATGTGATCAACATTGTATAGAGGGTGTTAAGGAAACTAACCTTTATTATCTTTGTATGGTTTAGTTATAATCAAGGTTTTACAAAAACATACTACAACCAACTTCAATTGGACTGTTCTAGTGACCGTAAACACCACTGAATAGTCACAGGGAAGCAACATACTCAATTAAGAGTACTTGGATGTCGTCACTTTTTCAGTTATTTTGATTTCAAAACCAAAGTACTGGACCGATTTTCATGAAATTTCTATGAGACCAATCAAGAAGTATATCTTTTCAAATTAAAAAATAAATTTTCAAATCGGTTTATAAACAACAAAGTATTGAGGTAACAAACATTAAGAACATCGGTCGAAAAAATCAACCGAATTGAGAACCTCTTACTTTTTTTATTAAATTGGTTGAAAACAGTTTTGATAACGATAAAAAAATTATGCTGATTGCTATCTCCCGTTGACGACAATTGATAGGCCTTTTCCACTTCATTCAAAGTTAAGTGTTATCTTTCCAACAACTACTTAGCTATGCTATTGTTTAAGTGTAAGTTAAGTGGCTTCCGGTGACTCTGTACCCAACTACTAATCAACAAACACAAATCGACAAATCTTTAAAGGTTTTTAGGATTCATTATACAAGGTGAATTTTTCAACTGGGGTTGGTTGGATAGCCAAATCTTAAAGTATGGGTAAATTGGGATACATAAAAAAACGCTCAAAGGACTCTCGGAGCCGATTTTAATGAAAACTAAAAACACTATTATATTAGATTTGATAAAATTCTTATGCGGAAATTGAACCCGTTATATTTGAAAAACAAAATTAGACGCAAATAGCAAATCAATTTTAATTTATTGGCTACAAATTTAAAGCCTTTTTTTTAGACCCATGACTAGACGTATGCAATTTTTAAAAACATAGTGGTAAATCAAAATTAAAATTTATATCAGTCCTTTCGTTTACCTACTAGGAAAAATCGCTTTAGCACGGCATAAAAACACAATCTTGATCGCGCGAGTGAAGGTAGCCGCAAATTTAAATCTAGAGAGTTATGAACAGACTCTATTCTAGACACACCCCTAACCAAAACAGGGCAGTAATTTTATTGTCTCAGACAATTACAGCGTAGCTGCGTATCGATAGCTTTGGGAATTGGGACTTATATTCCCAATCTAATAAAAATCCTATCCCCAACTCTCAAAGGCACGCCGCCGCACTGCCTCCGTGCTAATTTGGTTATAGGAACTTATTAAAGTGCTTACAAATCGCAGTTTTCTTAAAGAGAAAATTAATCGAATGAGAGACTGTGAGTTGAGACAGAGTTCGCCATCCAGCGATGTCACCATCTGGAGAAGTGATGTTAGAAATCAATTTTTGTCACTTTGATTTATCTATTATGCCACTTCCCTGACCAAAACGAATCTAAACATATAGGTGACGCAAGAAGAGTTGGCGCTGTCAAAGTACTCACTCACACTTATGCAATTTCACCACACTTCGACTTTAGATTGGTAATTTTGACAGGTAGGGTTTGACAGGTACAACTAAAAAGTCACAGGGAAGCAAAAATACGCAATCATGCTCACGACCTTTTTTTCATTTATTTTGATTTCAAACCCAAAGTGCTGAACCGATTTTCATGAAATTTCTATGGGTCTAATCTGAAAGTATATCTTAAGATCGGTTGAAAAGAGCACCCTGTAGAACTCTGCAGCCGTCTTGTTTGTGTATTGTGTATGTACTAGTTAGATAGACTGACCCCAAGACCCGGCTTGTGTGCTGAACAAGTGATAACCGACACTCGCCCAGCACCGAGATACGAAGCGACCCTCGTGAACCGAGGTAATCAGAAAGCGGTGAGGAATAGAGGCTGTCTCTTTCTGTCTTAACTTCAGAAGACCGAGCAGTGCGGTAGTTAATTGAAGACGGTGGTGATGACTAAGGGCTGTCTCTTTCTATCCTACAGAAGACCGAGCACTACGGTAGTTAATTTAAGACGGTGGTGATGACTAAGGTCTGTCTCTTTCTATCCTTCAGAAGACCGAGCACTACGGTAGTTAATTGAAGACGGTGGTGATGACTAAGTGCTGTCTCTTTCTATCCTTCAGAAGACCGAGCACTACGGTAGTTAATTGAAGACGGTGGTGATGACTAAGGGTTGTCTCTTTCTATCCTTCAGAAGACCGAGCACTACGGTAGTTAATTTAAGACGGTGGTGACGACTAAGGGTTGTCTCTTTCTATCCTTCAGAAGACCGAGCACTACGGTAGTTAATTTAAGACGGTGGTGATGACTAAGGGTTGTCTCTTTCTATCCTTCAGAAGACCGAGCACTACGGTAGTTAATTTAAGACGGTGGTGAACACTAAGGGCTGTCTCTTTCTATCCTACAGAAGACCGAGCACTACGGTAGTTAATTTAAGACGGTGGTGATGACTAAGGGTTGTCTCTTTCTATCCTTCAGAAGACCGAGCACTACGGTAGTTAATTTAAGACGGTGGTGAACACTAAGGGCTGTCTCTTTCTATCCTACAGAAGACCGAGCACTACGGTAGTTAATTTAAGACGGTGGTGATGACTAAGGGTTGTCTCTTTCTATCCTTCAGAAGACCGAGCACTACGGTTGTTGAATAAACAAACGTTTTAATAGTTTTATCACTTTTTATTGTGTTTTACAATAGTTTTAGGTTCTTATTTTATTTTAATATTATAAATTAGCGTCTACTAATGCCGCACGCGCAGTGTCCATAATGTGTAAGAAAGAGACGGGGGGAGTAGTGTTGGGGGACGCTGTCGTTTTTAATAGGGATGGGCCTAAACATCTTCCGGGCCTTGAAAGGGTTTCTTTCAATGGGTTATTACTATTAGTTAGGAAGCAATGGCAATCTAGCACTCCTTGAGCTCTGCCTCTGTTACTTCTTCACTAGAGGGGAGGACGCACATCCTATTGACTGCTCTCCTGATGATGCCCTTTGTAGTGAGAATATCGGCGACTCTGCTGATCCCATCAGTGCCAGGATACAGTTTGGTTATTCGAGCTAGTCGCCATAGTAGAGGCGGTAGATTGTCTTCCTTCAATATGACCAAGTCTCCAATTTTAAGTTCCTTTTGCTTTGTTCTCCATTTGGTTCGTTGCTGAAGCTCCGCTACGAACTCCCGGCGCCACCTCTCCCAGAAGTGTTGCCTTAGTTGCTCGATGAGCTGGTATCGGTTAGGATGCTTCACGTTGATTGGTAGCGACGGCACCGAAGTGAGAGGTCGCCCGATCAGAAAGTGCCCCGGAGTCAAAGGAGAAGGATCAGAGGGGTCAGAAGAAAGTGGAGTAAGCGGACGAGAATTCAAGATCGCTTCAATCTGTGAGAACAGCGTGGCTAGCTCCTCGAACGTTAGGGAAGCATTGCCTGCTATACGCTGTAGATGATGTTTTGCTGACTTTACGCCAGCCTCCCATATTCCCCCGAAGTGGGGTGAATAAGCTGGGCTGAATACAAATTTAAAGCCTTCAGTAGAGGCGAAGTTAGAAACAGACTCTCGACTGGATCGGAGTATTCTACTCATTTCATTGCTTGCACCTTTGAAATTAGAACCATTATCACAATAGATAACATTAGGCTTACCACGTCGGGAAACAAACCTTCGCAGCGATAGAATGAAAGCTTCAGTACTTAAGTCACTGACTAATTCTAAATGGATAGCTTTAGTTGAGAGACATACAAATAGACATAAATAGCATTTTGTGATTCGGTTACCTTTTCCTTTACGACTAGATATCATGAAATGTCCCGCGAAGTCAACTCCACATGAGACAAAGGGGAATGATGATTCGCTTCTTACTGCTGGTAAATTACCCATGATATTCTGTAAAGTTTGTCCACGTAAACGAAAACAAGTCATACACTGTTTAGTCGTGCTGCGTGCTAATATTCTGCCACTTATAGGCCAAAATCTCTCTCTTATAGAGGCTAAAAGATGCTGCGGGCCAGCATGAAACAAGCGTTCATGCTCATGCCTGAATAGAAGCTTTGTGAAGTGGTGTTTTGAATTTAGAATCAGGGGGTGTTTTTTATCATAGTCGAAATCAGAGTTTTGGAGTCGACCCCCAGCCCTTAAGAGGCCATTTGCATCTATGAAACAGTTCAGTGATAGCAATTTAGATTTATTATTTAATTGTTTGTTGTTTGATAGCAATTTAATTTCCTCACTATAGCATTCACCCTGACTATGCTTGACCAACAACAATTCAGATTTTTCTAATTCATCAGCATTTAAAGGTCCACTGATTTTTGTATTTTTATTTTTGCAGTTGTATAAAAAACGTAGCACATAGCCATAAATTCGTTTCAATTTATTTAGGTTAGAGTAATTCTCAAATTCTATGGCGTTAGTTGAAGTGGAAACATGACACTCAATTTTATTTTTTACTTCCGGTAGGTCAGTAGGTATTTTTGGGTTCATTTGGGTAGGCCATTTAGATAGATCGGTCGTGAGGAACGAAGGCCCTTCCCACCACAAGGAAGAAGAATGCAGCTGTTTAGGACTTACACCTCGAGTGGCCATATCCGCAGGGTTTTGATCAGTGGGAACGTGGCAAAACGTGAACCCAGAGGTAAGTTCATTAATCTCATTAACACGATTACACACAAAGACCTTGAGATCACGAGGCGGAGTTTTCAGCCAACCTAACACAACCGTAGAGTCAGACCATAGATATTTTTTATTAATATCACAACGTAGTGACTGTAAAACCTTCGAGCATAGACGAGCACCTAATAACGCACCACATAATTCCAGCCGCGGTATAGTAGTTGGAGTTAAGGGTGCAACTCGTGCTTTAGCGCACAACAACCTAACAGTGATACTTTGGTCCTGCTTATTATCAGAACGCAAATACACGCAAGCCGCAAAGGCTTGTTGGGAGGCGTCTACGAAACAATGTAGCTCTATGTCACGAGGAGTTTCACACAGAGCCCGTCGAGGGATCTGTATTAGAGACAAATCTGAAAATTCTTTTAATAAGCCTGACCAATTTTTGCAGAATTCGGCGGGAACAGGATCATCCCAGGTCAGCTTAGAAGACCAAAGGTCTTGTAACAATATTTTGGCCACTATGATGCAGGGACATAGTAACCCTAGCGGGTCAAAAACTTTAGAAGTTGCTGATAGCACTGTTCTCTTAGTTATCTGGGGGGACGGCTTTAAATCCGTGGAGAACTGCAACAGGTCGACTTTAGGTGACCAGTTAAGACCTAGAACGCTAGATTCTTTATTGAAATCAATTGATTTCGAAGACTCATCGTTATCATCGAATAATTCGGGACAGTTAGTGCGAAACTTACGTAGAGGCATGCATGCGGAGTTTAGAGATTCCACAACACTCTTATGAATGTATTTTAGACCTTCTACTGTATCAATTCCCGTATTTAAATCGTCAGCGTAACAGTCATTTTTAATGATTTGAGCGATAGATTTATCCTTACATTCATCAGCGAGCTGAAGAAGACATCGCGTACTTAAGAAAGAAGCTGACGAAGTACCGTAAGAAATTGTGTTCAGCTGGAGTACGTCGATAGGTTGATTTTCCTCCTCACGCCACAAAATCAGTTGTAGATGGCGCTGCTCGGGGGCCACCTCTATTTGACGATACATTTTCTCAATATCTCCAGTCAGCACAAATCTATGTATTCTAAAACGAAACAATATAGATATTAAGTCGCTCTGAACAACTGGACCAACCATTTGAATGTCATTGAATGACTTGCCGGACCGAGTCTTAGATGAGGCGTTGAACACCACACGAAGTTTCGTGGTTTCACTCTTTTCGCGGATCACAGCATGGTGGGGTAAGTAATAACCAAACTCTGGTTTATCTATTTTAGTTAAATGCCCTAAGTTAGCATATTCATTAATGAAGTCTTTGTAGCCTTCTTTTAATTTTGGCAGTTTTTTAAACTTTTTCTCAAGGCTTTCCAAACATTTTTTAGCTATAAAATATGAGTCACCTAGTGCTACCTCAGGTGCTTCTTTCAAGGGTATCTTGACAGAGAATCTGCCATTTGGCAAGCGAGAAGTGTTTTTTACAAAGTGATTTTCACAGAGTTGCTCTTCAACGGAATAAGTTTTTGTCTGTGGTAAGTCATCAATCTTCCAAAATTTTGCTAAGGAATCTTTAATCTCTTGTGAGAAGTTACAATGAACCTCAGGTATTGACTGACTTGTTGCTATGGGACCACCTACAAGCCATCCGAGCTTAGACTCTTGAAGAACTGGCTTATTTGAGCCAAGTTTTATTATTTTTGTACCGACTATTTCCCAATAAACATCTGCTCCTAAGAGGATGTCCACCTCAGTGGGGGAAAAATACCTAGGATCAGCTAGTTCAATATGAGTAGGGATACTCAAACATTCAGTGTCAATCACTGAGTTTGGCAGAATACCTGTGATGCGTGGCACAACCAAACATTTTACATTAATATCAAATGGCATCACTCTTGATTTTAATTGAATATTACATTTTTCAGAAATATTACAGCCCACATTATTAATCCCACATACATTTACCGGACCAGAGCAATCAGAGGACAACCCTAGCTTTTCTTTCAAATTTTTGGTAATGAATGAGGACTGACTTCCCGTATCTAGGAGAGCACGAGCTGGGTAAGTATTATTATTTACCATTATCTTTACCAATGCAGTGCATAAAAGCACTTGACCAGTTGTCGAGGACAACGTCAGAGCAACAGGCAGCGATGATGAAGTGGATGGCTGCATATCTGCAGAAGTTGGGTGAGTTTTGTGTAAAAGTGTATTATGTTTCTTTTTGCATGTGAGACACAAACCTTTTAGTTTACATTGAAACGAATTATGGCCGCAACGCAAACAATTTTTACACAACTTCATTTTAGTAACTTCACCTAACCTATCATCTACATTCATATTTTTAAATTTAGGACATACATACAACAAATGCCCTTCATCGCATAAAACACAACATTGTTTATTTTCCTTCCTATCAAATGACACTACAAAGCTTTTGGATTGAGTATGCTGCTTTTGTTTTAAGTCAGCTGATTTTTCAAACCTGTGAGTATTATTGCTGTAAGCAGTTTCAAGGACGTCAGCACGACTACGCAGGAATGTGTGAAATTCACTCAATGACGGTAATTCAGTTTGGTTGCATTTATGTTCCTCCCACTTTCTACAGGTATTTATATCTAATTTACCGGAAACCATAAATATTATTAAAGCATCCCATTCTTTTACAGATTGGCCAAGCGATTCAAGGGCACGCAGATGTTTTGAAACATGATCAACAATAAACCGTAGTGATTTGAAGGATTCTGATCGCAAGTTATCAATGCTAAATAAAGCTTTCAAATGATTGTTGATAAGTATATTTTTGTTATCATATCTCTCACATAACAGATCCCACGCGACTTTATAATTTTTTGCACTAAATTCTATGGATTTTATCACCACAGATGCACTACCTTCAAGCGAGGAGCGCAGATAATGGAACTTATTAATCGCGGGAATCCCATCATTGGTGTGTATCACTGATTCATAAGTGTCCTTGAATTCCAGCCAAGATAAATAATTACCATCAAAATTTGGTAATTTTATGGTAGGTAACCGAATCGCATTGGATGCCTGTGAATGGCAACTACTGAATTCATCACAGTTAATTTTTTCAATAACATTATTTTTACCAGGTCGATTTTCTAAAATTTCTTGGCAAATTGAAATTAAGCTATAAAACTCATTTTCTAAAAGATCTCTTTCTTTTATTTGTTCTTCAGCATCTAAATGCAATATATCTATGCGATCTTGTAAAGTTTCTAAATCTTGAAACATTGATTGAAATCGGTTTAATTTTAGCTCAATTTCTCTGTATTTTACAGAAGTAATTTCTTTTGAATTTTTCACAGCATCTACATACTCAGCAAATTTAGTTTTACGTCCCTTTATATTGCCTCTTTGTTTAATTAGAGTGGCTAGCTCATACCGTTCCTCTTCACTAAGCTCACTTTTATTTTTAGTTTCCGATGAAACACTCATTTTATCGTTGCAAAACAATCACTTTTTAAGTACAGAACAAGCAATAAAATAAATAGAATGTGCACTCTGACCTGTTACAGAAGGTGAATACCTCCAGATCCAGTCGCAGTCACTTATCACGGATGCACAGGGAAGACAAGTTTGCCCCCGCTGAGCACACAGCTCAGCCAGCAAGCTGCCACAGCTCGAGGGTGCGCGGGCGCAAGGCTTGGCGAAAGGCGCCCCGTTGAGCTGGAATTATTCGGCGAAATACCGCTTTACGATCGGAAGGGAACTGGGATTTTGTTGTAAATAGGGACAAAAAATACTTTATAAGTTTATGTTATTTAAGCAGGGCTTTGAAATGTAGATATTTAATGATTTTATGCCTTTTTTGGATTGTAGGAATAGTGCAATGAAAGTAAATAGCTTTTAAAAGATTCACACTAGCATTAGATTTATGTATTTTATCTTAAATGGATGTTTTATTTTAGCATAGAAAGAAAGACAAAAATATTTTACACAGGAAATATGAAGTTGTTATTTGCAAAACGTGCAAAAAGCCTAAAAAGATCTTGCTCAAAGCTAGATTAGGTAAAATACCTAACGCTTGAAAAACAAGTCCGCCATTCCACGCAGATTGAGCGAGTGATATAAGGGGAATTTGGGTTTGGGAAAGATTGAAATATACTAGGATTGGGGTGTACTCTCCTTGGACTAGACCTCAGGATCACTACGATGCGATGTACTGCAGGCTCCAACAGCATCAATCCTCTTTCACCTTGGCTCCAGCTCCAATATTTCGAATTTGCGTAAAAGTCTTTGTTCGCAATGGATGACACGTCGACGCGACACGGTGATTTGACCAAATTGTTGGTTTTTAGACGCAGTCCTGTCACGGTCGCCACTTTTGTTGAATAAACAAACGTTTTAATAGTTTTATCACTTTTTATTGTGTTTTACAATAGTTTTAGGTTCTTATTTTATTTTAATATTATAAATTAGCGTCTACTAATGCCGCACGCGCAGTGTCCATAATGTGTAAGAAAGAGACGGGGGGAGTAGTGTTGGGGGACGCTGTCGTTTTTAATAGGGATGGGCCTAAACACGGTAGTTAATTTAAGACGGTGGTGAACACTAAGGGCTGTCTCTTTCTATCCTACAGAAGACCGAGCACTACGGTAGTTAATTTAAGACGGTGGTGAAGACTAAAGGTTGTCTCTTTCTATCCTACAGAAGACCGAGCACTACGGTAGTTAATTTAAGACGGTGGTGAAGACTAAAGGTTGTCTCTTTCTATCCTACAGAAGACCGAGCACTACGGTAGTTAATTTAAGACGGTGGTGAAGACTAAAGGTTGTCTCTTTCTATCCTACAGAAGACCGAGCACTACGGTAGTTAATTTAAGACGGTGGTGATGACTAAGGGCTGTCTCTTTCTATCCTACAGAAGACCGAGCACTACGGTAGTTAATTCTTCTTCTTATCGTATCGTATCGTATGATTGAGTATTAAGTATCATATATATATCATAGTATTGAGGATTTCTGGTGCACCACGAAGAGGCTCCTTTCGTGCACTTGGCACATGTGTTTGTTAATTCTTCTTCTTCTTATCGTGTCACTAGTTCTTCAAACAAGCGTTTTGAAAGGATTTCAAGTGCGCCTCGAAGAGGCTCCTTTCGTGCACTTATTAGCTTACATTATGCCTTTATAACATTAGTATGAATCAGGGACATTCATGAATTTAACTTCGTGTCTTCATCATATCGCAGTTTACACAATCTGATTATCACGCCCCGTGTCGCCATATTGTAATTATCACGAAGCACATGTGTTTGTGTAATTAATTATCTAGCGTAAAACTCTACTCTATCTCGTAACGGATTTTGACAAATAAGGCTTTATTGAATTTGTCTAGGTTACAAGATTAACACTTCCCAAAATGAGAACATAAAATTAAAAAAATCCAATATGACGGCTGTAAGCTATCGAAATGTGTCAAAAACCGGTATATAAGGTATCTAATGCCTTGATCACACGTACCGAGCAAACGGGCGAGACAGTAAAATGTTACTCGGCCGAGACAGTGAAAGCTTACGTCACTCGCTCAGCCGAGCACTCGGCGCAATGTTTATACGTACAGTACGTACCGAGACAGTGCTCTCGGCCGAGTACTCGGTACGTGTGATCAAGGCATTACGGTGGCCGCAATCGCGTCACCGTCACAGCGGCTGGTGGGTGACAGGCGTCCAGTTTTCATACATTTTGTTGGTGTAGCGCGTGGCCGCCACCGGCGACTCGTGTCCGCGCGCAACAGCTACAAAATGTATGAAAACTGACGGATGCCGGCCACCGGTCGCTGTAGTCGGCGACGCATTTGCGGCGACCGTAAGATACCTTATTTACCGGTTTGTTGACACATTTCGATAGCTTAAAGACTCGTTTTGATCATGATAGTGTCATAAAATAAAATTAAAGTGTCAAAATCCAATGTTTCGACAGTTTAGCGACAGACGGGTTTTCAGTTTTTATTATCTTTAAGCGTGTTTATCTCTTTGCGATATTAATTCATGTACAATTTACAATCTAAGAACTATTTTAATTATTTATGGGACCAAAAGAAAGATAAAAATGTTGTCATAGCAACGATTATTTGAAGATATTTTATTTAGTCCGTGCAAAGGGCAGATGATAACAGCCATAACGATTTGTAGATGAATACCAATTTAAATAAATGTATTTATACTGCAATATTAAACTCCATTTATATTTAATTTTACTTCTTCATTTTGTAGGAATTGTATTCAAAAAGTACTAAGAAAGACCTATAATTGGCTGAATATACTATATTACATTACATTAACTTTTTTTTAATGTAAATTGCTGTTAGTCTTTTGAATATATATAAAAAAAAAACAGTCTTACTTTTATGAAACAGGTTTTAAATGTCGGTATAACAGGATTTCGTTTTTCTTTTCTTCTATATATATCGTAAGAATGTGTTTAAAAAAAAAAGATTATAAGTATTCTATCAGCTGTTATCTGGTTCCCAAAGTACAAGCTTTGCTTAGTTTGGGGCTAGATGGCGTGTAAAATGTCCAAATATTATCATAATTAATATATTATTATTCATTATTATATTTTAATAACAATAATTTTAAAATAGATGATGATTTAAAAAATATGTTTTTAAATATATATCTTTATAGTTCCTCGTGATAGATTAACTGCAATAAAAATAGTACCGTTTACAACACATATAATATAACTTACGAAAGTGAACCATATTCAAGTTTTTTTATAATATATATACTATTTACACATACACGATAACTTCATTAATATACACTCAACTGACACCAACTATACACTCACGTATTGAAACACAAAATGTATATTATATAAAACTAAATACACATTATATAAAACCATTTAATATACATTTTCGTACGTCGAATAGAGATCGCGACTTGTTATCAACTGTTTTGTGCGTTACAAAATAGATATTTCTACGTAATTTATTATCAATGTTGTATTGACACAGATTATGTCGTTTAAGATGTGTGAGCCAATGACCTTGTCTGGTGTCGGGGTTTACAGACCGCCTCAAGGACGCCGACAAGGCTAAACATGTAGAGTCATAGTAACCGTTTTAATTTAATAAATAATTTAATAAAATAAATTCTATATAACACCAAGATTGACAGTATTAAAGCAAGGTGGAGGCGGAAACCAGGACAAAAAATTGGTTGTCTGTAAAGTACCAGCGTAACGGGACAATGAACGTTACCGGACAATAACGTCAACTTTTTCGTGCATGCAGCCGGCGCGGCGGCGCTCATTGATTTATTAGACGTAGTCACGTCAAAAAATGTAAGACACCTTCAATCAATACAAATGATATATGTCTATTTTCAAATATTTTTGGTGATTTTTCACGATGGAGACAGCTTTCTGCAGGGGATTCCGTCAACAGTAGAGTTAGGGTCAGTTCAGACCGAATGCAAAGCCCAAAGTCGACGAACGAAGTCGGCTAGCGCGATATTAGAGATTCTACTTTAGGCTATGGAAATACGGTCCGATTTTCAATGGAGCCTGTAAATTGCTCGCGCATTTTCCGTTGCTTTGAATTGACTCTTAAGACAACTAGATAAGGTCCACTCACCCATAACTTTCTTCGGAGGCACCTTCCTCTGCTCCCTCTCTTCACTCTCGTCCCGCCGCATCATCTTGCCATCCCACTTCCTCTTTCTGCCTTCTCTTTCTTCCAAATACATCCCAAAGTCGTCTTCTCTCAACAGTGCGAGTCTCACAGACGAATCCCAACCTATATCCTCTTTTCTACACTCATTCATAATAAACTCTTCATAAAATTCCATACCATAACACTACACTAAAATAGTCTTTATTTGTTGGCCGTTACAGCCAGTTTTTGAACAGCAAAGTTAGAACAGTACAAAGAAAGAGTTGTAGAGTTTTTTAATGCCAGTTGTTTCTCTTTGTCGATGGCTTTGGAGTAGTTCGTTTTCGATTTTGAGCAGCATATTTGTGTGGTGTATGTGGTTTGGGAGGGTTTTGCTGCTGAAGCGGCTGCCGATAAGGTAGGAGCGAGATAGAACGGTCTCCATCGGTGTCAGAGCGGTTGTTGGTGAATCGATGGCGATTCTCAAACTGTTTTCGGCTGGGGCTATGGCTCCTGAAACAATGTATACAGTTTTTAATAAAAATTTTGGTAAATCAATATCTATACACCGTAATTATTTTATCACCAGAAAAAAAATATATGGATAATCATTTGCCGATACCGAATAACGATATGGCAAAAATAACGAGGTCGATTTTTTTTCAAAATATTATGATAAAAATTGGACAACTATGACTGTTACCGTTTGTCGTTTTTCTATGACCTTGCGTCAATCGGTTGCCCACATTGATAATAATTTAAGTTTCATTTATCGTTTGGCGAATCTGGGTACTTAGCTCAAGCCTGCTCGCAAAAGCTCGGCTCAGGCGCCGCACTGTGCCGCTGTCATTTTGTAGTAACCAAAAATTTCTGACTGCACGGATACAACGTAGTACCCCTTCTGCAATGCCCATTTAATTTCTTTTAGAAATTAAAAATTTGTGGTGTATAAATAAAGGTAATAAAAAAAGGTGTTCTTTCACCTCTCCTGTTCTCTCTCTTTATTAACACTCTTGTTTCTGTTATTCATCACTCGTCTTATCACCTTTACGCTGATGACGTACAACTTTATCAGAGCTTTGTACCTGACGCTGTGCTTCAAAGTATCGCCAACCTTACTGAAGATCTTAGTTTTGTATACGACTGGACCCAAAGATTTGGCTTACTAATCAACCCCTCTAAAACGCATGTTATTATTATTGGCAACCGTCCCCAGATCGCTAAGCTCAAAACGAGCACTCTCCCGCCGGTACAATACAATAATTATCCTCTTGAGTATTGTAAGGAGGTTAAAAACTTAGGTTTGTACATCACACACAATCTTTCATGGGACTGCCATATTGCACAAATAAGTAAAAGAATGTATGGCACCATGCATTCTCTCAAAAGGATGCAAAACTTCTTGCCACAATCCACGAGGATCACACTGGTAAATGCGTTACTATTGCCTATCTTAGACTATGCTGACGTGTGCTATCCTGATGCGACGGAAGAACAGCTAAACAGGCTGGAGCGCCTATTGAATCTTTGCATACGATACATCTATGGCCTCCGGAAGTTTGACCATATCTCTGCTTTTCGTCAGCAGCTGCAGTGGCTCGATATCCGTGCTCGTCGGGATACGCACATCTTATCCCTTCTTTACTCTGTACTTCACAATCCTCTGTCTCCTCCCTACCTGAAGGAACGTTTCTCTCTTTTCTCTACTTCTAATCGTCCCATGCGCTCTTCTCAACATCTCCTACTCAGTTATCCCCTTCACAATATGAGATCGTACTCAGATTCCTTCACGATAACCGCTATCAGACTGTGGAACAGCATTCCGCCTGCTCTTCGCGACGCTGTCTCTGTAAATGTCTTCAAATCCAAAATTTATAAACATTTTCTCGATAAAAATGCTTTGAGCTAATCATCTCCATGAACTATTTTCTATTTTTATTTTATTTAGATCAACTTTTAAGTAGGTACTTTATATTTATTTATATATATACATATAGTATTATATATATATATATATATATATTTATGTATATTACATAATTTATAATATGTGTGTAGGATAATAATCATTCCTTAATGAAATCTGTTCTTTGTGCACTACCCACGCAACTGTTCACAATACACAAAGGTTTAGCTGGAAGATAATGCTACATAGCATTAAGTTCGCCTTTGTACTATTTGTTAAGTGCAATAAAGTATTTTCTATCTATCTATCTATAAATTAACAGAAAAATTAAAATAAAATAAACTAAAGAAATTTAATAAAAAACGTGGTAAAAAAACAAGACTAGATAAAAAAAATGCGCTCCAGTAAAAAAATGCCGTTATAATGTCAAATACTACAAAAAAATCGTAATTTAATGGGCATCGATCTTGCAACCACTTACGAAGTAACTCTCAATCTTAATTTATGCCACAACACAGCCGAGATTAGGAAACGTTTAATTTCCATTTCTCACACCCTCCATTAATGCTGACTTGCACCAAAGTTCCTTAACAATTACTTTACTCGCTTGGCAGTTATTAAGGCCCAGAATCTCGGGCGTCTATATCTCTCTTGCACATTTGTACATTATTGAAGGTATAAATGCTGAGTATAAATTTCAAAAAAGTGGAGCGGTGAATTTGTTACTACACCTCACGATTTTTGTTTTGATATGTTTAACATAGCGAAGGAGATGCAGGTGCACTTGAAATCCTTTCACCACCCGGGTTCGAAAGAACTAGTGACACAATAAAAGACCAGCGATAATGTACACGAAAGGAGTCTCAACATTTATCAAAACCAATATCCTTGAAGCCTTGACTACTAAACACTTGACGTCACTAAACACGATTGGCTTTTCAAGAACCGCCATGACCCTCACCTTCAAATGAGTCCTTAGCACAGTACTCCCACTGAAGAAGTCCAAGATATAGCATCTATATTTCGACACTAAGCCGTATTGGCGAAAACTACCACGTGACCATTTCCCCGACACAATCTTCAATCACCATTTACTCCATCTCAAAACCAGTTCGAAAAAGATAATATCGGTTCGAAAAATGAGCATGTGCAAAATTCTGCGCACTGAACAAAGTCTTGGGATAAATTGATGGCACGAAGACGGTCAAATGAATAAGTGACTATTGTCATTAATTCGTCGACCAATCGGAGACGAGGAGGCAGTGTGAGCGGGAATTAGGACCACTTGGCTGGCAGGGTCACGTTGACTGATCTGATGTGTTCAGTAGGTTTTCTGATGATTCCAGAGGAACCTATGCTTTTCTTTCTTATCATGGTTTGATGAAAATAGACCATCTGATGGTCCTTTCAGATGGTCTATCTTCATTATTGGAGACGAGGAGGCAGTGTGAGCGGGAATTAGGACCACTTGGCTGGCAGGGTCACGTTGACTGATCTGATGTGTTTTATAGGTTTTCTCATGATTCCTGAGGCCTTTGTTTTTCTTTCATATCATGGTCTATCTTCATCATTGGAGTGAAGGAGGCAGTGTGAGCGGGAATTAGGAGGAATGATTCCAGAGGCAAGAACTACTAGAACCTATGTTTTTCTTTCTTTTCATTGTTTGATGAAGATAGACTCTCCCCTTATGGTGCCTTAAGAAATAACTAATACAGCCCACAGAAGATAGAAAGCACCGATCAACGGAGCAGATGCTGTACACAGAATCGGATCTGAAGGCTCCATGGACCGCATCAAGACCATCAACTTCCACGAGGAGATGGGAATTGAAGACAATCGCTTTTTTTTGTCCATAATTCAGGCCTTGGCTATTTCTCAAGGAATGAAAAGGGGACTGCTAAAGGTGAAGAAAACTACTAATAGTTTTCTTCTTCTTAGTTATTTTCCTCAATGGAAGAGGCCTACCAGCAGTGGACTAAGGTGGGGTGATGAAGAGAAACACAAAACCAAAGGTTTGGCCCAGCAGAATAGGCTTATAGTCAGGACATTTTCTACTCACTGACATTGACGAGACAGATGGTCGAGTGGCAAGTGCGTTGGACTGCTACGCCGAGTGTAGCGGGTTCGATTCGGTCATTTGTGCGATGAACTTCGGTGTTTGTCCTAAGTCTGGTTGATTTCAATATATACTGTGTATGTATACTATAATACTATGCAAATAAACAATGTAGTATTGAGTATTTAAATTTAAAAAAAAATATAAGTATTTTATCACTTATCTGGTTTCCATAGTACAAGCTTGCTTAGTTTGGGGCTAGATGGCGCTGTTGGAAATGTTCAAAACATAATGAATTTATTATTATCATTTAGCATACAGCGAAGACTTCACTTTCGTTATTATCTGTTAGTCTAAATAATAAGTCTAAGTCATATTACTTCTAAAAGCTGTGGATTTTGTGTAATAAAATATTAAAATAAATAAATAAAATTCACATCCACAAATAATTGAACCTACGACTTTCTGTTCTGACCAAGTGTATTTTCCACTGATCCACTGCAGTTCAATTGAATATAACAAGGAGTAATGAAGGAGCGACTACGATTAAATTGTTTTTATTGGAGACAATTAAAAGTTTTGCGATTACTATCTAAGTACGTAGTACGTACGTACGTACTAAGTGGCGCGAGATGGACGTAGCTCCTGGAATTAGCAAATTGTTTGGCCAAAGGCAGGTCGTAGAACTTTGTCATTGTCTAACGCCCACTTCTTCTTATCGTGTCACTAGTTCTTTCGAAACAGTGTGGTGAAAGGATTTCAAGTGCGCCTCAAAGAGGTTCTTTTCCTTCTTATCGTTTCACTAGTTCTTTCGAGCCAGTGTGGTGAAAGGATTTCAAGTGCGCCTCAAAGAGGCTCCTTTCGTGCACTCGACACATGTTTTCGAACTTTAGGTTCTACGACATGCCGGTTTCCTGACGATGTTTTTCCTTCACCGTTGTGAAAACGTGGGATGCATACATAGATTTTTTCGACCGAAAAATCCCATTTACGCATGACTGCCACCCGGATTCGAACCAGCGACCATCAGATCGCAAGTTAAGGGCCTCATCCACTCGGCCACCACGTCCTCATGGGTTCTTTTCCTGCACTTGACACATGTATTTCGAACTTTTTAGTTTTATGACAAGCCGGTTTCCTCAGGATGTTTTCCTTCACCGTTAAGCACGTGTTTTTTAATGTACGCATAGATTTTTTTGAACAGAATAATCCATTGGTGTACGACCGGGTCCGAACCCAGGACTTTCGGCGAAAGTCGAGGCACCTCCCACTCGGCCAACTCGGCTTTTTTTAGCCTAACGCCCACTGATTTCCAAGAACAAGATTAATAACTTCTACTAGAAAAAGTCCAATCTGGTCGCATGGAAGTCTCAACTTCTGAGCAATTATCCATTTATTGGTTCGAAGGGAACGCTGAAGGAAGACATAATCCTCTCCAACAGAAAAATATGTTTTCAAATCGCTTTATAAACTCTCTTCCTGTAGCTATCCGCAATTCCACCTCCATTGGGGTCTTCAAATCCAAACTATCTTGTCACTACTTGGCACTCCAGAATACTTGAGCATTTTATTTATTATTTATTAGAGTATTTTGTATAATATCGTAAGTATTATGTTACTAAAAATAAACTTTATACTATTTTCTAGCACACATCTCCATAATACGCAGAGGTTAGCTGGAAGAGAATGCTAACTAGCATTAAGTTCGTCTATGTACTTGTTTTTTACTTTGTGCAATAAAGCATTCTCTATCTATCTATCTATAAACAACAATGTTCTGAGGTAACAATTAACAATCATTAAAAATCAACCGAAAATCTCCCTCTCTTTCAACCAACTTCAAAAAAGGAGGAGATAGTTCAATATAGTTCAACAGTATTTATTGGTAAAAATAATTATTACAGGTCAAAAAACTTAAGAACTTAGCTTTATAATGTACCTAATTATACACGTCTTATAATAATAAAATTAGTTACATAAGTAAATTCAAAGAAAAACAAAATAATAATTCATAAAAATAAGTCAATTCACAATAAATTAATTAATTACAATAAATTATCAATAGATTTAGAATTAATAAATTCCTCGAGATTCCCAATTCTGTTGTTTTTTTTAATATTCGTTACCTCATAACTTTGTAGTATGTAAACCGACTTAAAAGTACTTTTTTATTTGGAAGAATAATACTTTCGGATTGGTAGAAATCTCATAGAAATTTCATGAAAATCGGTTCTGTACTTTGGTTTGAAATCAAAATAACTGAAATAATTACATCATACAAGTAAACAAAATTGCGTATTTAATTTAGCTTCCCTGTGACTATTCAGTAGTGTTTACAGTCACTAAAACAGTCCAATTTAAGTCAAAAGTCTAAGTCAAAGTTAATTTTACTGCATGAGAAATATGTTTTTACAGATGTTAAATGTTTACATTAGTTATTATAGATTGTAGTAAGTTTTTCTAAAATCTTGATTATTTTGAAGCCTGTTGAAAGGAACATATTGTACTGCTGTAATAGTCTGATAATGAAATAGAACCGATTGAGATAGACCTTCAAAATGTTCAGAATCACGACAGTATCAATAGAATACTACCGATCCAAGGTCACATTGTTGAATACACCACACCCTACCGACCACAATACCATAATTCACAATACGTACCATTCATTAATTTATGTAGTTTCAATTGAAATTGGAATTCCATCATGGTGTATTCTTCTAAGTAGGTATCAGCATAATTGTAAATGATGATAGCTTTGACGACTTCCGAAGCTTGCTATCTGGTATCTAGGACTTCTGTGAATCTAAAGGTGGGTACTGACTGGTGTTACGGGTTGTAATGTACCATTCGCAGCGAGCATGTTACGCTATGTGTTAAAATCCGCGTATAATGCTCGTTTCGAACCGCTTATCTGCAGGCTATAGCTAGTAGAAGGTGGATTGGGAGATCCGAAGATCAGGCTCCTCTCCAGCTTGCTACTGAACTTTACCGTCGGCTTTTCTTATAGTTTCGCGCCTTGGGAGAGACCTGAATCCAGCAATGGACTGCTAACGTTGATTAGAGACCTACAGAGTAGAGCTTACTCATAGGTAGTTATTCGTGTGGTAATGATCTGCAGGCTATAGCTAGCAGAAGGTGGATTGGGAGATCCGAAGATCGGGCTCCTCTCCAGCTTGCTACTGAACTTTACCGTCGGCTTTTCTTATAGTTTCGCGCCTTGGGAGAGACCAGAATCCAGCAATGGACTGCTAACGTTGATTAGAGACCTACAGAGTAGAGCTTACTCATAGGTAGTTATTCGTGTGGTAATGATCTGCAGGCTATAGCTAGCAGAAGGTGGATTAGGAGATCCGAAGATCGGGCTCCTCTCCAGCTTGCTACTGAACTTTACCTTCGGCTTTTCTCTTAGTTCCGCGCCTTGGGAGAGACTTAAATCCAGCAATTGACTGCTTACGTTGATTAGAGACCTACAGAGTGGAGCTAGCTCATAGGTAGTTATTCGTGTGGTAATGATCTGCTGCAGGCTATAGCTAGCAGAAGGTGGATTAGGAGATCCGAAGATCGGGCTCCTCTCCAGCTTGCTACTGAACTTGACCGTCGGCTTTTCTTATAGTTTCGCGCCTTGGAAGAGACCAGAATCCAACAATGGACTGCTAACGTTGATTAGAGACCTACAGAGTACAGCTAGATCATAGGTAGTTATCAAACTGTGCATGCACAATCTATGTTCGTCTTATCACAGCGCATGCCTTATATTTCATGGTCAATCTACATATGTTTTTGTTCGGATTCAGTTTGTATCAGTAACCTTATAAGTAGCTCGTTCACGGGTGTTTATCCATCAATCAATACCTATACTAGTTTAGTTACTAGTACTATGCAGAAGTTATATATAATACTAACTAAAAGCAGTTTAAACTTACAATACCTGTTACTAAAATTGCTTATCTAGATATACAAATGAAATGTTAATATCAACAAATTATATAAATATATTTAGTAATAAATCCGCTTAATTTCTAAACAAAGGTTTTAATTAACTTAACTTTAGTTCAACTAAACCAAAGAGTCAACGAACAGAAAACCAAAGTTTAAAGATACGATAAGATTTAGATATGTTTAAGATAGTATCTTTAAACTTTGGTTTTCTGTTCGTTGACTCTTTGGTTTAGTTGAACTAAAGTTAAGTTAATTAAAACCTTTGTTTAGAAATTAAGCGGATTTATTACTAAATATATTTATATAATTTGTTGATATTTATGGATTTCCGCAAAGTAACGCCTGAATCAATCAATTATCTTAAATGTTATATAATTATTGTTTTGTGTCGTATTGCATTGTACCTACTGTCTCTGTATTGTCCGTGCGTCAACCAAGGGCTCATGCTGTAAACCAGCGTTGCAGTCTACTGCAACACATGCTGAGCATGAGCCCTTTTTTGACTGCACTGTACTTGGTTTAAGGTATTTTTAAGCTTGTACAGTTATGTCAAAAATAAGTCAGAATTTAGGGTTACTACAAAATGACAGACTAATAAATAAATAAAATAAATATATTGGACATTTCACGCCATCTAGCCCCGAACTAAGCAATGCTTGTTTGTATTATGAGAACTAGATAACTGATACAATACTTAAGGCTAATCCTCAAATCCAATTCCATACAAAATGTTTCGGACAAATACTCAAAAAGTACGCCGTAATATAGTAATTTCATCACACTATTCGTTTCGTTAAAAAAAGTATTTAGGGGGAATCCTCAACGCAAATTTCCATACAAAATGTTTCGGACAAATACTCCAAAAGTACGCCGTATTATAGTAATTTCTTAACACTATTCGTTTCGTCTATGTTTTTTGATTTCGTCAACAAAAAAAGTGAAAGGTTTCATGCTTTAATTTAGATTTTATACGTATTTTAAAATTAACCCTACTAACTTGAAAACATTATCCTGAAGCGGGAATCGAACCCGCGACACCGGCGTGGCAGTCTAACACACTTGCCACTCGACCAATCGTGTCGTCACAGCGAGTGACAGCGGGGCGAGTGCGGCGCCCGAGCCGAGCTGCAGCGAGCTAGCTCGAGCTAGGTACCCGAGATATCTCTGGCTGCCTGCACTATACTCAAGCCCGGGACGGCTACAATGCACGGGGAGACATGCACTGCTAACGGAGCTCGGGGTCGACGCAAGCCTTTCCTGGGATGGGCCCACAGATATTTATGTCTGTGGATGGACCTCACAGAAACGTGCGTGAGGGACACTGGTACGTGTTCTGAGGATATCCCGGGGTCCCTCTAATGCGCAGAGGTCGGCCACCATGGGGTTTTTGTCGGTTAGAGTCCGACATAACCCGTCCGCCCTCCCCCAAGGGCGGTGGGTATCTGTAGTGGTTCGCCTATGTGCCGTATAGGTATTGTACTCGCTTGGATTAGCCAAGCAAAATTTATACCAATAAAACACATAAATTGATATTCAACAATCCATCCGCCCCATGCCGATGCCCTGAAGAGTGATCACCACAGAATATATCACATCTCCATAGAGTACACAAGCATAGAGGATGCATGCTATATTTATTGTAAACACTACAGTATCCATGAGGATTTTTCCATGTAAAAAAAAGTACCCGTGTTGTACCTATAGCTGGTATTTTAAAAAAAATGCGGTGTATATGAGTATCGTAATACCTTCAATTAATACGTTCAAAAACTCACCATTCACAAGCCGTGAAACGCCGATGAAAGTATCAAAACCAGTTGAGCTTTTGCTTGAAAAATTTCATTCCCAAGAAACTTCTCATCAATTGAAACGACGGCGGTGCTGGAGATATATCCGTCTCTTTCACACGCAGGAGTTGGGATATACTGGTGCTGTCTTTGTCCCGCTGATGAATCCGACCTTGATCTGGAAAGATCATACATTTTGATGGGTAATGATTTGAGTTAATGGTTTTTGACAATAAAAAGGGTAAATATCACTATTGTTATTAGTCCTGTGTAGCACTGTTCTGGTCATGAGCAGGCGTGATCTCTTACCATAAGGAGAGCGCTTAGTTCATCTTGTCCCATGTTTAAATACATAACTAAAAAAAATGTACTCCGGCTAAAGATTATTTTCATAGTCGAAACGTGTTTATTTTCTCGTTTGTATGTAAGCGACTGCCAAATTAAATTGCCATTCTAGGGTTGGTAGGTACCATCTGACGGCCAACTTCCTGTTACACATTTCCTTCCCATTTCACGAAATGACTCCCTAAAATTTAAAGAAAGCGAGAGGAATGATGTTACATATTAAAAAAACCAAATCATTGTCAATGAATGTTACAACTCCTGAACAACATGAAGGGAAGACGCCTTTTTACACATTACACCGCCACAAATTACCCACACTGACGGCAAAATGAGCCTTAATACCTCCGATTTGCCTGCCAGACATGCACAATGCCGTGGGACGAAGATTAGACCCTATTTCCTTACAGTAGGGTACAAATTCCAATGGCTGATTACATGTCGTGCACGTTTTTAAAGTGGGATATATTGTAATCGGTAGGGACCGATTTTTACCGGTTTCTATCGGTCCGGGACGCAATAGATTTGAATTAGGAAGGAGGTAATTAAAGATGGCGTCATGGTCTTGTCTATGCTCCTTGTTGAAAAAAAATAGAGATATTGTATGTTTTTGGAATATTTACTCGGTATTGTCTAGTTTTTTGAACGGATCATGTACTTTTTATCAGAAATTTGGACACGCAAACGTGTAGTATACAGGATGACTTTTGATCTGGACTTGGAGTATAGAAAATAGCTACAAATGCTCAAAGGAGTTTCGGAGCCGATTTTGATAATTTATACTGTAACCTAGATTTGAAGCAAATACCAATTTCCATAATATTATTACGGGTCTTTCATCCTCATCAGCCCACTTCAGTCCACTGCTGGACGTAGGCCTATCTTATCCCGCGCCACTGAGCCCGATCTTCGGCTCTCCGCATTCACTTTTTACCGGCTGCCTTACGTAGGTCGTCACTTTACCTGGCCGGAGGGCGCCCTACACTACGTATGCCGATACGCGGTCTCCAATCAAGAACCCGTCTGCTCCAGCGGTTGTCGGTTCTTCAGCATACATGGCCATCCCACTGCCACTTCAGCTTGCTAATCCTATGAGCTATGTCGATGACTTTGGTTCTTTGTCGGATAACCTCGTTGCGGATTTTATCCTTCATAGAGACCAAATTAGCCCGTTCCATAGCTAGCTGAGCGACCTTAAACTGGTGGACTAGCCCTACCGTGAGTGTCCACGTTTCGGCTCGTTACGGTACGGTCATTAGGTACGGATTTTTATCATCATAATTTAACTGTGAGGTAATCGCGAAAGTCTACTAAAAACATTTTCGTAAGCTAGGAATCAAATACGCGGATTTGAAAAAATAACAGTATTTTTTTTTTATTGTTCCCTAACCGACTTTAAGAGGATATGTGAAACTGTCAGAAATGATAGCTGCCGAATTGTAAGACAGTGATAGCGCAATTAGACACCTTACCCCGAGGGAAGAGGTTAGATATAGATTTTTGTCGCTCAAAGTAACGGACGTAAGCGACAAATGATAAAATATCGTATTGCTTGAAAAGTATTGAATTGATAATAAAATCCTTTTACATTTATCTAAGTTCTGTGATTACTCACTCAATAGTATAAAAATAAACCATAAATATTCTCTAAATTCAGAGGATGGATGTAAATCAGATTTTAAGAGGGCCTATTTCAAAAAATAAATCTATCGAGAAAAGTTTCACCAATCGTGTTTCTGTCTTACATTTATTTAGATTATATCCTCAAGTAATCACTGTATTAACATCAAGTTTGTAAACTGTACCGTTACCTAGTAAGAATGAACCGCAGCGGCTCCAAATTTTCACATAGCCTCTTAAGTAGGTATGATTGATATCTGTACCGCGTACATGACATCTAAAAATCCTTTTTTTTTACAATATACGAGTACCATGCAAATAAATTATTGAGTATTTCGAATTATTATTAAAATCATTATACAGACACATTAACTTAAATTAATATTTTTTAAGTATTCCAACAATATTACAGCCATTATTATTTAACAATGTTTGTTAGTTATTATATTAGACAGAGGATCGAAATATGAATAGAATAAAAAACAAAAAAAAATTTTTTCAGAAAATAAACTAATTTTTAAATTTTGAAATGCTATTCTTATTTTTATCAAAATCTAGTCCGTGACTCCTAGTAACATTTTTCCATAACTATAGCCGTTTAGATTTCCCACTCAGGAGGTGAGCGAAAGTATTCACCCTGTATAATAAAAAAATCATTTACAAAATATAAATAATCCCCTAATATGTAATGTAAGTCGTTGGTACATATTATTTATTTAAAATTATTTATGAGCCCTCACTGTCCCACTGATGGGCAAAGGCCTCCTCCCATTCTTTCGATTTCCCTCTGCCTTAGGCAAATTCATTCCAGTCTGGACGGAATAGGTAAATAATTATAATAATAATCTCATACAAAAATATAAAAAAAATCTCACCAGAACCGATCAAAAATGCCCCCCGCAACGGATAGAAAAACCATTTCCTCCATGACTGAACTTTAAAAACTTTTAAATTTTTTTCAAACTTTTTTTTTTAAATCCAATGCAACGCAATGCTGCCGTTGGAGTGCAATGCGTGAGGTTGTGTGACGAGAAGGGGACAGCAATTGGGAGCAAAAGCCTAAGTACCTACTCGTTTCGGTTCAATTATAACACTGGTTATATCACGCGGCTCCACTCGCACTGTACGTCTCTATCATCTCCTGCACCTTATACCACTTATTTACTATTACCATGAAAGGTTTAATTAAGGTAGTTCTAATAAGGTAGTTTTAAGTTGGGTCACGGAGAAACGAAGTAGTTGGGTGTAAAATCCCTTTGCTTGTATTCTCAGCCAATACAGCAAAATTGCTATGCCCTACGCATACAGGGTGTAGGTGTAAATGTATACATAAATGTAGTTAGGTATACTTACTTTAAGAAACCCACTACTTATGTACCCTACTTGGCAATAAAAAAATGAATACTGAATAGGTACCGATCTTGACCAGTCTAGAATCCTGACTCAGTTACTGACACACAGCCTACAGGCTAAACCAGTGGATGTAGATAATTAGAGATAGATACTTACATTAATATCAATAAAAGGTTTAATCCTGACCACAGTATAGAATCCTGACTGCCTGATTGACAGCCTACAATATAAACCAGTGGAAGACGAGATAGATTTTCCGTAGACTTTCGCGATTATCACACATAGTTATTTTGATTTTTAACAACCAAAATGAGGGTAGTTCCCTCATTTCACCGCGACGGTAGCTCCAATACGCCAGTCGACCCGTGACCACGGCTGTTGCAATACAGTCGAAACGTCGGGACACAAAAACATACGAGGTGAGCGCGATAAATACCCGTTATAATCAAAATAACTATATAGAAGAGATAGAGACTTGCAACATTCCAAGTCACTAAGTTTAGTGTTTGTCTGTCAGTCAGTCAAGACAAATTGAGGGATCGACTCAACAAGTCTTCTTCCATAAATAGGTTCCAACTTTGCAGTCGCGTAAAAAAGCGTTTTTTAAACAAACAACATATATCAAGACAAACATTTTGTGGCGTAGGTACATACTTTTTGTGAAGTACCTACCTAAATTGAATCATTATTGGTGTCGAATTGAGCTATCCCATACCATACGATACGATAGTCAAGTAACCTAAATTATGCTAATGGGATGTTTACATGGGTGACTAAAGCCGCCCGATTTTAGCCGCACGGCGAAAAACTCTGTCTTAGGCCTGAATTATACAGAAGCGACGTATGCGAAGGCACAGGAGCAGGCAAAACTTTCATAAACAATCTGTAAGCGACGCGTTATGCAATTACATCTTTGCTCCTCCGCCTTATTACTTTTATGTATAATTCAGGCCTCAATAGCATTCGGCTAGGCTGCAGCTGCAGGTGATGAGGTGACTAACGCCGCAAGTTGCAAAGTAAACTAGCATCCGACTTATGCCGCGCGGCGATCAGCCGCATGCGGCTGGTGACTAAAATCGATGGTGAAAATGCTCAATCGCAGGATCCCTTGCTCAAACTGCTATGTCTGCGCTCCTCTGCGCGCTCACATAATGAACTGTTACCTGCGATTTTTATATACCTATGTAAGGCCTGATTTATACAGAAGCGGCGTAAGGCAAAGGCACGGTCTTTTTCATACAAAATCTGTAAGCGACGCGTCATGCGATTATATTTTTGCCGTCTGCGCCGTTTTTGTATAAATCAGGCATAATGGAGTGGCAATTCGTCTTGGACATGCGATGCGACTAGTGATTTGCCCCACGGCCAAAATTGACCCGTGTAAACACCTCATAAGGTTATATGACGCTGTTTGACAAAGAAATTAGCCATTAAATTAAAGTGCCAACAATCAAATATGGCCTTAGTTTTTATAAACTTCAAGCTTGTTCAGATTGAATAAATAAAACTATAAAGTGTTTAAATTTTTTTTATTTATTAAATTGTATTACTTATTAATTAGTATCTTGCAACAAGAGCGTCATCGGCCAATAGGCCGGTGGGAGGGGGAGAGGGGGGCAACGATTTGGCAATTAATAAGAATTTTAATTTTTTAGGCACCTTATTTATTTACTTTGCACTTATTTAGTCTCTAGACAAGAGGTAAAAAGTTCCCCCTCCCCCTACTTGGGTTAAGCGTGGATGACACGGGACTAGTTTACGAGCTGCTAGTCGGCGAGTTAAAAGCTAACGAGTGAGCGAGTGAGCGCACCGGAAGGATTGTTAACTAGCATATTGTATAAAAACCAATGATACGCGGCGAGTTTACAAGCTATTAGCGAACGATTTGGATAGTAGCTTGTCAACTAGCCCTTTGTCATCTATGCTTAAGTCCCAAATCATAATAATCTTTTTTTAATTCCAGGGGAAAGTCCCAAATCATAATAATCTTTTTTTAATTCCAGGGGATTTTGAAACTCCCAATTCAAAAATTCAATGTCAACATGTAAGTGTTAAAAAAATAAAATATTAATGTATAAATCCTGTAAAAACTTCAAACCGATGATTTAATGATGTGTTGCAGTGCAGTTTGGTCTTGGACACTAAGGCTCCAAGATCTTGATTGTTGAAACTAAAAAATATCCGCTTCACTCTAGCATGGACGAGCGCCATCGCGCACATGACACAAGGCTCTCGCAGTAAATATATGTAATACCCTGTACATAAGTATGGGTTTTCCGGTAACTTGCTGCTGTCCGCAATTTCTGATTTAGTATAATATTTTTTGGACCCAAACTTTGTATAAGGGAAGTATTTTTTCAAGTGTTCGATGATTTCGCTATGTCCGCATTTGCTGTTATTATCTTGAGTTGTCCAGGTACCACCGTTTTGAGTTTTAGCCACTTCGTCGATAGCTATCATGGCCGCATGTTGCATAGGATGGTTATGTCTATTATCGTATGCTACGGCAACCACAGATTCATTAGATGGATCCACAATCACCGCGGCGTTCATGCCAAAGGAATTTAAATCTTTTGCAGATAAAACAAGGTTTCTTTTGGCTGAATGCCACTGAGCAATTCTCAATGCCATTCCCATGTACAATCGGTGGGATACCAATTCACTTTTCTTAAAAAACGAATCACTCAAAAGTTTTTCAACATACTTATCCGGATGGAAGTTACACGACCATGTTCTATTGCTTTCTGTGTGTTGTTTTTTTGTTTTAGGTGGGTATAACGGTGCATCAACATCTTTGAAGTAGTCGAACGTATCTCTTAATTCAGGTACGCAGCGCTCAATGAAGTCTTGTATTGTTTCTTGATTAATACCATTGAGATATGAGACAGGGCATAGTAAAACACATGATTTGTTTACTCGTTTTAAATGCTGAAGGCCAGCTAAAGGCAGATTCTTATTTAATACCGATATAGTGTATGAAAGCATCTTCTGATCCTTAACATAGCCAGCATAAGCTTTGATCAACGGTATCGTATTTGTGTATTCATCACTGACAATAGCTTTTAAGTTAGTTTCTGAGTTTATGACCCTTTCAATGACTTCGTCAACTTCATCTGCCTTCTTGGCTCTCTTTTCTGGAGGTTCTATGTTATCCATATCCAGGTTTATGCTGAAAATAAATAAATAACACCACTTTTTCATAACACACTGTATAACACTTTCAATAGGTACCAACCACAGAAGTATTAAAGTATTGTATCACAATGTAGTATGTTGAAAATGCGACAAAAAAAGAAGCCACATTGGCTAATTTCTAGTACATTTTGGTCCGATGCAAATTTTCAAAAAAGAGAATTAACAGTGCTAGATGAATATTATAAATTGAAACTACTAGGCTTTTTCATTGTATAAAAAACTACATCATAATAAGTAACAAACATGATTTAAAGATGGAGATATTTCGTATTTATTGACAATGTATCTGAAATTTTTTTGTCCAGTCTTACGATTCCATTTTGGTTTGATACTGTGTATCTTGGTGTTCTATAGGAACACTGTTATTCCTCTATGGTACTAACGTTTAACTTGACTATTTGAAGTGCTGTTCAAACGTTTGACAAGATAGTTGTGATAAGGTATTAGAACTTATTATATAGTTTGTCATACGCATTTGTTCCTCGATTCGCGGCATTGACTGCAATAATTATATTAGCAGAAGTAAATATGATAGTATAGAGTACAATATTCCCAAGGCCTGACAATTTCTCACTACACCGTATTGGATCCATGAGTCTGTATTACACTTTTTAACAGCACATTAATGGTAATAATACCGATAACTGGAGCTACTAATTACACAGATTGTTGACATAAAACTGATAATAAAGTCTTATTCGAAGATCGTTTAACAGACTCGTATCTTCAGAGTGAAACGCGAAAACCAACACAACACGTGAATAGCTGATTGGTCGGACACAAACAATGTGAATTTGCACGCCTAATTCGTCTCGATGATAAATAAATAGCAATATAAGAAATATATAGGGATTAATTTTACCTGATCAAAAGCTTCTATTTTCTTCCAAAATTAATATAGGATTACACCTCTTGAAGCCGTTTCTTTGGCTCCAAATGAAGTTCTAACTTCTGATGTTCGTATCACCGCAAAAACTAATCAGTGGATAATTATTTATCACTGAATAAATTATAATTTGCCACACACGTACGTAAATCGCAAAAGACGACCAGCCATTAATTATGAGTTTGATTTCTTTTACAAAACGTGGTTAGAGAAGTGCCTATCCAAATTAGATACACGAGATTCGATTGGTTATATGAAATTGATCGACTAAACATTAAAAATTATAACCAATCAACGACGGTCTGTTAAATAGAAGTCATACATTTTGTAATCAAAAACACGCTTAAGAATAACGTTCCGTTCCCACCATTTTTAATTGGATTATCTCACTACTTGATTTAGGTTTTTGTAGGAATGAGGACCAATTTCATCACTTCGAGAAAGATTCATCAAGATCAAAGAATTAACATAGATTAGGTAAAAAGTTTATTTTTATATAAATATCTCGGAACATACATCTTAAAATGTTATAATTTTTAGTCGAAAATTCCTACAATGATATAAAATTCCTATAATATAATCTATTCGTAAGTATAATAATGATAAAGTATTGGAAGCCGGTATTACAGCATATTTTCGTTCTTCACTTGCTTTCCACGGTCTGGTACCACGCCTGGCAGGTTTCAGAGGCAATTTCACACAGGGCGAAGAGTGCTCTTCCGGTTGAGTCGTTATCTGCGAAAAAGATGACCAATTCTATAGGTAATGATTTGGCGTTATCAAATCATTTATTTTCCATTAGTAGATGAAATCAGTAACTGACCAACATTGCCTCTTTTGCCAAAAATAGAGCCGTTAAAAGGGGGTTTCCTGTATGTGCCCTCAGTGAACGAAATGAAGCACAGAGCAGCAATGATGAAGCAGAATGGCAGAATAACACGCATTTTGGGATGATCTAGAATTAAAAAAACATCAATATTACAAAGGAACATAGGCAAAAATTTTACGGATTGGACACGCCGATACTACGTCTGAAATGACCCGTGATCAATAATTTTCGTGTTAATCGTACGAAACTTTGTCCCGAATCGAACTCAGCGCACATAACTTCGAAAGCAGGGTCACTATCAACTTAGCCACGTAGAATGCTACTGGGCTAAATTGGCTGAAAAGTCTCATTTACTAACTTGAAGTATCTACTTGGTAAATATGATGATGTCTTTCTAAACACGAGGCGTGGAGCTGACTGATAAAATCCTTCACTCTCTAGCGTCTTTTATACTTTTACACATTATCTTGGCCTAAAATGTCATTATGAAAAGAAAATGAATGTCCAAGATTCTTGTCTCTTGGGATTTTCCTACTTTTCTCGACGTACGAGCCCGAGTGGTACGATGCGTTTTGTAGCATTATAGTTAATTAATATACCTACCTACATAGATACTACATAATATAATCTAACTTATATCGTACAGTTCGAAGATTTCGATTTAGCCAAACTGATATAATTATGTAATTGTTTACTTTTATATTATTTTGTTTTACTATAATTATTATGAATTTCTTAAGTAAATCCAAAGACTACAGGAAATGCAACAACAGCTAATGAATTGGTGCCTTTCAATAATTTGTGAGCAAAAGCCATTTACGAATCTGCTATTAATATTAACACCTTGTTTTATTCAGAAAAGGAGTGTCTGTGAAAACCTTATACGAGGTAGGTACATATCTATATTCTAAGATTTCCAAAGATATAAACTTGAAAATCCAAGTTAATTGATATCAAACAAGCCTAAGGTACCTTCTATCTGCCGTCAGTTTATGCTGTAACAAACTTATAATCCCTTGTGGCTATCTTCCATTACTTGGCATTAATCCAATAATTGAGAGGGTGGACGGATAATACCCCTTGTGCCTGTGCCAAGGTATAAAACCGCGGGATATTCTGTTCAAAGCATTAGTTGACGGCTGCCAGCAGTAGTGTTATCAGCAAGCAAAAACAAACATAAACAATAAGGTAATTTTTAAGTTCCGTTTAAAGTTTTACATTTACTTACTCGTACCTACATAGAAGTAGCTTTAAAAAATACTGTAGCAAGAGATAGACTTAGGTTTTTTAAATAAATACGTGAAGTAATCAATTCATGCGCAATAAATTATTATTTACTTTAGATCACGTATACGTAGTACTCTGACTAATCTGTGCTTTAGATGTCTGGACATATCATGCGGCTTACCATCAGCGTCGCCTGCGTCATCATAGTCCTTCTATCACTGGCAGGGATGAGTGAAGCTAACTACAAAAATGCCCCTATGAACGGAATCATGTTCGGCAAGAGAGGACCCTTAGGTAAGTTACCTTTCATTTTAATGAAATCATAGATACAGTCCTACCAACTGATCTGTGAATTGAGGAGCGTCGCTGTGTTCACAACGGTAGACGCAAGTTTATGCAAGTGGCTGTAAGTCAGATTTTAAGAGTAGATTTTATTCTAAGTCTTTTCATGGACTTTTCGAAATAAAAAGTAGCGTAAATACCTAGGTCCTTTTTAAATTCTTAGCTAGACGCCTACTTATACGCAGATCAGCTAACTCGTTTCAGGGGCTTTGGCATAAAACAAGGAACAAACATCCATTTATGAGTATCTATCCACATACACATCTTACAAACTTTTGCATCTATATTAATTAATGAGAATTAATTTAACATTTTATATTATTATTTCATAATAGTCTTGGTGTGCTAACAATGTTTTACTTTTCTGTTTGACAGATTACGATTCCCGTAGCAAGACTTTCACAGCCCTTTGTGAGATTGCCACAGAAGCCTGCCAAGCTTGGTTTCCTCCCCAAGAGAACAAATGAACAGAAAATGATTCGAAATGACGACAAACCTCGATATAACGACGCAATGGCAATACGAAACCAACGTTATCGACTGAACTGACTAAGTTTTTTTTTTATCTAAGTACCTAGTTAGAATTATTGCACAAATAAATATACGCTTTTGTCTCGTACGTAGGTACAATATAAGTATACGCTAATCATTTATTTGTTTCTTAAAGATACGGGCTGGATGTAAAAAAAAATGAAATAAAATTGAAGTTGACAATGATCTATTTGTTTAATATGATTCTATGTGTTATAATTATGTGAACTGTAATACTCTTTTGAGAATTAAATGTTCTCTACACACCGAATGTATTTGTATTTATTTATTTAAGAAGCTTACAATACACGACCGATATAAAATTATTGAAGGAAGGCCCCCATTGATGTCCAATACGCCAGACAGGAAGTGGATACTGGTTAAAAAGTTAATAAAAAATAGGTCAATACAGGTACTTGCGTCGAACGGAACGTAGTTGGCCTATTAACTTTTTTTTTATCATGGCAGCACCAAAGAGAATAAAGTGCACAGATAATCCACCTACCGTGGGAATTTTGTTTATTCCACAACTTTCGCTTTCATTGTGCACTTTTCAATGGTTTTTGTGCATTCTTGTCAGATTCCAATAAGAATTTCCATTTCCTTGTGAAGTTTTAAAGTTTCCTCAGAAGTAGTTTAGTTTGTTGTGGGATGTGAGTCTATTTATTGTGATAAAATTACTGATAACACCAAAGTGGACATGTCAATTTAATGTTAACAAGTGACGTTTCATATTGGAAATAGTAATTTCGAAGTTCTACCCTAAATTAAAAATAAAATGTATTTGCTAAGTTCTGAACTCGTGGTAAAATAAGAAAGTAATAAGTGAATTCAATTCTTCAAAATAACAAAATGACGACAAAAGAGCTCTACACGAAGGTACCTACTCTATTTTCTATTCTGCATTAAATTTTGAATTTCGAATTATCAAAACATGTTTTTTTTTATTTTATCGCAACTTACAAATGTTCGCTGAGTCATAAACCTAATTATGCCAATGATAAGTTGTTAAAACTTGATTCACTTATCTAAACCACTGAGCATGAAATGGCCTGAGTGCATGTTTAACATACCATAATACACACAGTTTTTAATGAAACTGGTACCTACCTACATTATTAGCAAAAGTCTCATTTTTGTAAGCAACAATGATTCCATATCTTTGTGTAATCAATTGCATAGTAAATATGTTGCTAAATAGACATCTTTCATACAATATCATAATATCATCATGCCAGAAATTACAAGTTTAAAATTAGGAAGATCTCAGCTTCCTACTGTCTGGTGACATCATAGTTAATTATTTCAATATATTGCTTTCTAAGATTAGTATTGTATTATGTAGCCTTCACCTATTGGATTACATATGGTTGAGTATGCTTGCTTTGCTCATGTGTGGTCCCAAAAAAATCACCTTAAAGGCCTATACACACATAACAGTGCTGACTCTTGCCGATACATCCCATACCGTACAGTATCAATGAAAATTAATATTGTTTCATACATTTAATAAGACACCATTCGAACTGGTCAATATCAGTAACATTCAGTGATGTCAGTGCTGCGCTGACGTTTATTAGTTGAATGATGCTACGGAACGTGTCGGCACGTGCCGGCACTGTTGTGTGCGGATAGGCCTTAAATCTCCTGTCACGCAACTTTTATCTGGTAGATTTTCATCACTAGCTAGGTCGCCGCAGCAGAGGTCAATGTCTAGAACTTAAGTTTCTCCTCACACCACCCCCTATCTGATGGTATCATAAAAAGTAGGTGTTAATCGGGACGAAAAATTTTTGGCAAGTCTTTTAGCCCCAACCCAAAAATTTAATTCAAAGAATAATTAATCCTAGTGTTGTGTCTGTCACCGTCATTTTGTAAAAACATAAGTTATAATAATTACAGGACTATAAATTATTGGTTTTTTTACAGTGTGTACAGAGACATATCCAACCAAACACTGATGCAATTGAGATTTTTATAGGAATTATCATTATTAGTTTCCGGCACAGATAAATAACATATTTACATTAGGTATATAAAATTATGCATCCAACTGATAATCTCAACTACTAGTTGTACCTACTTTTTGACAAGAAAAAAAAACAGATTTCTTTTTATTTTTCTTGTCAAAAAGTAGGTAAGAACTTATATAGGTATACTTTGGTGTCAGGTTACAGAAAGTTTAATTAATTAATCACCAACTTATAAACTTAGAGACTATTCCTTTCTTAGGACGCCAATTGTACCTAAGTTTCTAATTTGGTTTATAAGTTGAGTGCAACTTTGCTTGCATTACAAATAACCAAAAATTCCTTTCTTAGGACGCGCTATACTTTTTGATGTACCTACTTAGTTACTTACCTTTCCTCATTTCAAGTCACATAGCTCAGTGGTTTGGACTATATTGTCTGTCAGTTAGTCAGTAAAGAATAAACCGTTTATATGTATTGATTTTGGCCTTGGTTTGTAAGATGAATAATATTTAAGTAGGTATGTTAATGTTGTTACACAACTTAAACCGAATATTACAGTATTTCTGTGATGACAGCATTTGGATTTTGAATTAGCATGACATTGTAATAAAGCGTGGGGTGCCACGTGACCAAGTGGAATTTTATAGTAAATTCAATTGTATAATTTGATTTAATTTATTCAAAAGTTTTTAGGCCTGATAAAGCAAAAGTACATCCTACATCCTACCTATCTAGTTGTATTTATTTACCCAAAAAGTGGTATAAAGGTAGCATTCTGATGTAGGCGACCGGCGCGCGGCGACCGCGCGACCCGGATAATGTATGTATGCATGAGTCGTGCGACGCGGTCGCTCGCATACGAGCGATTTTGTCTGAATAAATTAAAATAAATGCCCATCATCAGTTACTAAAACGTCGATGACACACGGCTTTTTTACACGCTGCTTGTTGGCGAGTTTAAAAGCTAGCGTGTGAGCGTGTTAGCTTTCGGGAAGGATTGTCAACAAGTAGATTGTAAAAACGCCGATGACACGGGGCGAGTTTACAGCCTATAAGCGAACTCGCTGGCTTGTAGCGTGTAAAAAAGCCGTGTGTCATCGGCGCATAATGCATGCATACTAAGCAAGCAGTGAGTCGCGCGAACCGGCTACGCTCGCGGTCGCCGATTGCGGTCGCCAACATCGGAAGGCTACCTTTACTACTCAGGCGTTGTCCTAATAGAACGCGATCACGCGACCACGCGACGTTAGTAGGTATGTTTGATCGCGGATTCGCGCGACTGACGTTCGTGCGAACTTGCGAATGTCGCGTGATCGCGTTCTATTAGGAAAATGCCTCAGGCGAATTAACATGACACCCAGCTCGAAACTTGATGCTTCCCCCGCGGCTCTGCGCGACGTCCTCCGTTTTTCTTCTTCCTCTTATTGTAAAGCCTTATCATCACCAAGTATACCACTTCCTCTTCTCTGCCATGATTATCCATTTCCACGCTGTACTTTGCACAAACTTTGCATAAACGTCATTCAGCCAGGTGTCATGTTTATCGTCCGAGTATTAGTTATTTTATATTTTCTGTTATATTTTTTTTGCTAGATTAAATTAGAGCGACTTTGTCTGAGATAAAATACATGCTCATTATCAGTTACTATAACTTTGCCGCAATCTAAAATCTCAATCAAAATATAGGTAGGTCCAAAACCTCGGAAACAAAATCAAATCACTACCTACTTGTATAAATATGGTTTAAAATATTCAATTGAGGCCATAAACATTTATACATACCGGTTTTTATAAGTAGAAATTATCATGAGAATAACAAGTACCTACACAACATAAACTTACATGATTACTTATTGATTACGTAGGTTTTTTTTTTTTATTATTATTGATTTACGGCTTTAGTGACACTGCGACCATTGTCGGTCTATTGTGCTCGCCACTTGGATCTATGCGGTTAAAGTTCCTCACTAAACCCTGCCGCTATGATGAACTGCAGGAGTTTTTTGTGAGGAAGCTCAACTAATTCATCAGGGCTTAATATGTGTTTTCCCAGATAAATACTGCGCTTATGCATTAGCGGTCCACATTCCTTCAGAAAATGAAGGGGCGTTTCATCTGCCTCATTGCATTTCTTGCAGGAGCGCGTTACGTAGGTTAAAAAATGTTTGAATTTTTGCGATTTCGGGAAAAAATGTTCCCGAAATGAACACTGCGGTTGGTAGGTAGTGGGAATTTCAGGAATAATATTCCCGAAATCCCCACTAGTCGGGACGGTTAGTGGGGATTGCAGAATTATATAGGTGGTTGTTCTGATTGCAGGGCGCCCGGATATGGGTGGACCATCCAGAGAAGGTGTGGGAAAGTGCCACCGTCACTTCAGACTACCGCTCCGGAGTGGTCATCGCGAAGGTCGACCACAGCGGGGAGATACGCCAGATCAAGGTTAGCCACAGCTGCAAGCCAGCTGTTCAGAGCTGTTTTATTCCCATCCAGTAAACTCTTTCCTCTCGCTTTCTTTTAATTAGTCGGGGTAATTTCGTGTAAATGGGACGAAAGTGTGTAACAGGAAGTTAGCTGCCGGAAGTACAGTCAGCATCAATAGTCGATGACCACATTCAGATTTTCAAAATCGTTTTACACCATTTATTAAACCTAAATCGCCCAACATGACAAGCGACTGTACCCCACATTGTCATAAATGTATTATAATGTATACTTTTTTTTTATATATATACGATTTTGAAAATCAGAATGTGGTCATCGACTTTTGATGCTGACCGTACCTCAGAAAAAGAATCATTCCAAAAAAGTACCTATATAAGTATTCTATCAGTTATTTGATTGCCATAGTTTAAGCTCTGCTTATTTGGGGCTAGACGGCGTTGTGTGAAATGTCCAAAAATATTTTTTTTTCTCTTGTAGATAAAGGATGAGTCGCACTTGCCTCCCTTGAGGAACCCTTCGCTACTCATTGGACAGAACGACCTCACTTCGCTGTCCTACCTACACGAGCCTGCGGTACTTTATAACCTCAAAGTCAGGTATGAATTGTAGTTTGCTCCAGACTGAAACTTCATGCTACTTCTGTTGCTTCTTCTTCTTATCGTGTCACTAGTTCTTTCGAACCTGGTGTGGTGGGAGTGTAAATCCTCCCACCACACCTGGCGCACTTGTAAATCAGTGCGCCTGCGCCTATAAGCCGTGTTGATCGAGTGGGAGGTGCCGCGACTTTCATTCCGAAGGACGTGAGTTCGAATCCGGTCGTACACCAATGGATTTTTCAGTTAAAAAAATCTATGTGGGCATTAAAACACGTGCTTAACGGTGAAAGAAAACATCGTGAGGAAACCGGCATGTCATACAACCTAAAAAGTTCGAAAAACATGTGTCAAGTGCACGAAAGGAACCTCTTCGAGGCGAGCACTAGAAGAGGAAATTTAGGGTGCCTTTCCACCAGAGATGTGCTATGCAGCTATGCTGCGAAGATGTGAAATCTACGCTACGAAAATATGTGACTATTTCCACAAATGTAAACCTCTTTTAATTTTCTATTTTTGTTCATACTATACTAGTCTTTTTTTTTTTTTGTACTTATTTAATTAGAAACTAATTATTGTTTAATACAATTTTTTTTATGCTTAAATTTAAATAGTTTTACATACTAAACATGTCCACACAACGCATGCAGTGTTCACTGTTCTTAGAAATAACACTGATTTCTTTTATAAGTAGTTAAGTCAAAAAAATTGTATGTTTTAGTGATTATTTCAATTAGTGAACCTAATAATAAAAAAAAAAAAAAAAAATGCTAATATGTAGCTGTGCGAGGAAGATGCGCTATGAAGATGCGCCGCCGCAAAGTAGCTGCGCGAGAAAGATGCGCAGCTCGAGCTATGCGATGTATCGATAGTAGGGAAGCGTATACATAGCACGCATCCATAGCACACATCCATAGCACACATCCATAGCACGCATCCATAGCACGCCTCCATAGCACGCATCCGTAGCACGCATCCTTCCATATAAAAAACATAGCTAAGTTGAATCCGTTTCCAACAGTGCTAAGCTATGTGCACCAATGAATATGATGGTGGATATCAAACGCATCCATAGCAACGTAGCATAGCACATCTCTGGTGGAAAAGCACCCTTAGCTTAGAGCACTGTGATTGGCCAATTCACGGTCTGCCCCTCTCCACTCTGCTCAACTCCGCGTCAGTGGAAACGCACCCTAATGCCTAGATCACACGTACCGAGTACTCGGCCGAGACAGTGCCGAGTACTCGGTACGTATAAATATAGCGCCGAGTGCTCGGCTGAGCGAGTGACGTAAGTTTTCACTGTCTCGGCCGAGTAACATTTTACAGTCTCGGCCGAGTACTCGGTACGTGTGATTTCCGGCAAAAGAATTGGGTTGGGCTCGGTCCTAGCCGCTCCCATACCAATAATACCATTATGCTGTATAAATTGAGTGCATTTGGTAATTGACCATTCAAATCAAGGTCTTTTGTTGATAAATCAAGGTCTTGCAATAATGAAACATCAAATCGATTCAATACTTTCTGCATGATTAATCAACAAACATTCATCTTTACATCGATCGTTACAAATTCATATAATATTGGTGTAGAGTGTGATTTCTGTAAGCATATTCTAATATTCAACCGACTTTAAAAAAGGAGGTGGTTATCAATTCTTTTTTTAATGTTTGTATTTCAGAACTTTGTTGTTTATAATAAACCGATTTGAAAAAAAACAAAAAAATAAATTTTATGAAAATTGGTTAAGTTTTACTTGTTATACGACTTATGTATTTATTGTATGTGAGTTTTAATTTAATGTTTTAATTTTATTTAATTTAAGGTTTTTGTTCTTAAAATGAATTTTGTACCTACTTTTATGGACTAATGCCTACTTGCACCAAACTGACTAAATTCTTAAGCAATGACTTTATACGCTTGACAGATCCTAACGGTCGGAGTATGGACCGTTTAGAACTGTCAAGCGAGTAAAGTAATTGCTTAGGGGTTTTGACACTTTGGTGCAAGTAGGCATAAGAGTCTGAAATAAATATTTTGAATTTGAATTTAAAATTCAGTTGCAAGATTTGACCCAAACGTACAAACTACAATTACAAGGTTGCAAAAAAATATGGCACTATTCTAAATTGGTTTTGTGTACACAAGTGTACTAAAGTAGGTCTTTCAAAAGGCAGCCATTTCTTACTTTGTAAGTATAAATAATCATGGTTTGACAAAAACATACTACAACAGACTTCTATTGGACTGTTCTATTAACCGTAAACACCACTGATAGGTCACAGGGAAGCAAAATACGCAATTTCGTTTATAAACGACTACAATTTTTTTTTCAGTTATATTGATTTAAAAACTAAACTATTGAACCGATTTCGATAAAATTGTATGGGACCAAACTGAAAATATTTTCTTTCAAAAAAAAGTATGAATATTAGGCGCGCGCAAAATATGAATAGTACGCGTGACCTAAGTAGCCTATTACTACACGGCGTTTAGCACCCTCGTTGCACTCGAGCGCTAACTTCACGCCGTGCAATAATAGACTTAGGTCACAAGTATCGTATACTATTTTATAGCAAGTGTGACATAAAACTGTCTCTTCCATCAAAAGACTTTTTCCAAACTATAATATTTAGATAAGCTTATTATTAAATAGTATTAATTTCCAGAGCTAGGTATAATATTAATTTGCATGCAGTGTTCATATCAAGAAGGTTATTACACTAATCTGATAGTTCATGTTTTTATTTGTCTATTTTTATTACTGTGTTCAACCAGTTTATTGAACCTAATAATAAAAAAAAAAAAAAAAAAAACCCCGCCCGGACCTGCGCGTGCGGGCTGGGTGGCGGGAGCAGGCCCCCCTATTAATTACTGTTTTAAAAGTGTATTTTTAAAGAAAAAATCAACTATTACAACAGAATAAATGACTAAGAATAAGAAGATGAAAAGAATAAGCGACTCTTTCACTATACACGCAGTAAATCTGTGGAACTCCCTTCCACACATTATTCGCGCTAGCCCTTCTCTAAACATCTTCAAAAGTAAAGTAAAAGAGCATTATCTCACATCCTAAGTATTGAGTATAATATGTATGTATAATAAATATGTATTTAAAGTAGTATATTATGTATTTTTATTTATTTTCGTAGTTAATAACTTATATATGTAAGTGCAAGTAAGCGTACACAAACCTACCATTACAACACTGTCTCTCTATACTCAAAGGTTTGCTGGAAGAAAACTCTTTTAAGGGTTAAGCTCGCCTATGTATGCCTTTTATTTAATTACGTGTGTTAATAGTTTTTATGTGTGCAATAAAGAATTTAAGAATAATTTTCAAAGTAGAGTTTTAAAAAATCACTAACCGAAAACCCTTGGGGCCTTTGTTGCGTTTTTGTGTTCATGTTGGGGGGGTTTGGACCATAATCCCATAATTGGGGGAGACCTTTGCCCAGCAGTGGGACGACATAGGTTAAATAATAAAAAAAAAAAAAAACCGAAAACCCAAATACCTATATGTAGAAAAATCCATGGAGTATAGAGAAAAAGGTTAATCTTAGCAATTATAATTTATAATTATATTTGAAGACACTTTATCTTACATAATGCCTAATTGTGATGCTTCAAATATTGTACGTAGGTACAATAGCTAGTAGATAGGTAGATATTAAGCCAGTAAAAAAACATGTTTTAAAGCTGACGCCCATTCCGATACCGAATTCTCGAGTTGTAATCTGGACCCGCATTCATACTCTAGCGGGCACGGAAACTACATTTCATCAATACAGATAAATAACACACAGGTAGAAATACCACAAAAAATTGTTTTTTTTTTTAAATTGACTTCTCTGCTAGCTTTGATACAAATACGCTAGTCAACAATTTTGGTGCTCATTATAGACCGTTTGTTATTTATTGTTTGCTGTGTGTAATTACAAGTATTGAAGTATAGGATCACAATGCAGTATATTGACAACTAGCTGTACCCGCGTGCGACTTCGTCACCCGTGGAAGAGTTGTTTATTTTGTTTCTTTCACCCGCGGAAGAAATGTCACGGAATAGCAAAGTGTCAGTACTAAGCAAGTCAATTAATACTTGCACATTTTCAATCCCTCTTTTTACCCACTCAAACATTGAATTTAGTAAATAACTGAAAAACATGGCGGTACTTATCTTCGGAAATCATAAAAATGCAACTTTTAATGAGATATTGTGTATACTTGAGGAGACAGGCTCATTCAACTTTAGGTCCAATAACTCCTTCATTCCGTACTTTCACATCTTTTAACTATAAATTTGAAAATCGATGAAACCTATATCTTATTATTTGTTTTAAAGAACAAAATTCCAAAGTTCTAGATAGATAAACTCATAAAAAATACTGTTTTCATACAAACTTTAAACTTCTATATCTACCCTCTGAAGAGATTTAGCGTAATATTATATAGCCTATAACCATTTCAGGCTTTGTAGCTATGATATTGTAAAGTTTCAGTTAAATCCGTTCGGTAGTTTTTACGTGATGGACGAACGCACATACAAACAAACAAAGGTCTTCCAATAAAAAAAATTATTTTGGGGCATGTTTATTAATATCGTCTGAACGCGTTTCCGTAAAAAAAAACATATGTACAGAAATTCGGGGTCTTCTGCTTTATTATATGTATAGAAGATAGGTGTGTCAGAAAAATGGGAGCCACATTGGCTAACTTCTAGTACATTTTGGTCCGATGCTAATTTTCGAAATGGTTAAGGAACAGCGCTAGTTTAATAAGATAGTTAAGAATTAATAGTCTTTTTCATTGTTAATCAAATTCCATCGTAAAAAGTAACAAAAATATTTCATTTTTATTGACGAGGTTTCTGAAATTTTTTAGTCCTGCCTTACGACTCCATCTTGGTTTGATACTGTCTATCTTGGTGTTCTATAGGAACACCGTCATTCATCTATGAATTTTCAAGCTTCAAATGAAGGGTACAGGCAAATAACAGGGAATGTCACATCTGACAGTTGTGATTTTAAATTTAGAATTTTTTCTTTTATTTTTCTACATGAGTGAAGTTGGTCAATTCATTTACGCACCGTGCAGCAATAGGCAACTTAGGTCACGGAAAACCGTGTGTAAAGTGCGGGTTTAGGTCACACTGTGCTATAAAAAAAATTATGACAAAGTTCTGCGGTAACAAACATTAAAAAATTGGTTATCTGTAAAGTTGGTTTCCGGACGATAGTTTATCGTGACTACAAGCGTAACGGGACAATGCGCGTTACCGGACAATGACGTCAACGTTTTCGTGCATGCGATTTATTAGACGTAGTCACGTCAATAAAACAACCGAATTGACAACCTCCTCCTTTCTTGAACTCGGTTGTAAAATAACGCCGATTCTTGACATAGATATTTTTTTTTTTCAGATTCTGCGATCGAAACGCCATCTACACATACTGTGGTATCGTACTCGTCGCCATTAATCCGTACTATGATCTACCTATTTACGGTGAGTGGCTCCGGCCAAGATGCGAATACAACTGACGACACGGATGGTCGAGTGGCAAGTGTGTTGGGCTGCCACGCGCGTGTCGCGGGTTCGATTCCCACTTCAGGACAAACATTATCAAACATGTTTGATGAACATCGGTGTTTTTTCCTGCGTCTGGTTTGAGTGTTACAGAAAAAAGTATCTATATAAGAATTATGTCAGTTATTTGGTTTCCATAGCATAGTACAATATGCTCTGCTTAGTTTGGGGCTAGATGGCGTTGTGTGAGATGTCCAAAATATATATTTTCAAGCTGTTATTTAACTTTCAATTTTTGTATGTATGTAAGTATGTATGTATGGTTAGCTAAATGACGTCATTCTAAACCCAATATGGCGGATGGCCCAAGATGGCGGACTAGTTATTTTTAAGCCTACCCATTTAACTTATTATTGATTATTATAATAATTGTGGGGGGTGTGGTGTTGGGGGAGGATAATAACTGAAAAATTAAAATAAATAAATAATAATATTTGTAGGAGATGAAACCATTATGGCGTACCGAGGCCAGGCCATGGGCGATCTGGACCCTCACATCTTCGCCGTTTCGGAGGAGGCCTTCACCAAGATGGAGCGTGAGAAGCGAGACCAGAGCATCATTGGTGAGTTTGTGTCAGCTGGAGATGAGACTATCATGGCGTGCCGAGGCCAGGCCATGGGTGACCATGGATCAATCATAGCATACCGACGCCAGGCCATTGGCGACAGACACTATCATGGCATACCGAGGCCAGGCCTTGGCCGACCATCACACTATTATGGCGTACCGAGGTCAGGCCATGGTCGACCAGGACTTTATCATGGCGCACCGAGGCCAAGTCATGGGCGACCATAACACTATCATGGCGAACCAAGGCCAAGCCATGGGCGACCATGACACCATCATGGCGTACCGACCAGGCCATGGGTGATCTGGTATATCGCTTCTTTTACGAAACATAGCGGTTTTTAGTGCCCATATATAAAATTCCATTCTTCTTCTCTATCACTCTCTTCTTTTTGACTTACTGCAGCCTGCGGTTTTGCCTGCATTGTATCGAGAAACAGTAGCATAATTTCTTCAAACTTCAAGCTTGTTCAATTTAATCATTTATTGGCCAAAATGTTACATTGCATAACTCTGGTAAGTCAAAAAATGTTGTACAGTTTTAAATATGTAGGTACATAAGCTTATAAAATATTTTCTATGTCTATGTTCTTAATCTATATGACGACACCGTGGCTTAGTTGGTAGTGAACCTGCCTACGAAGCTTGGTGTTCCGGGTTCGATCCCCGGCCGGGGCAAATATTTGTGACGAACACAAATGTTTGTTCTCGGGTCTTGGATGTTGTGATGTGTTGTATGTCCATGCCACCTGCGACACAGGGAATCCTAGTGCAGGGGTGTGAGTGTGTGAATGTTTGTTTGTTTGTAGGACTCCCGCGATACAGGCTTGCCCTAGTGCGGGGTCCATTGTGAACCATTATCTGTGTTTTTTTTTTTTTTTTTTTTATCTAGACATCTTGTTGTTTCAGTGAGCGGCGAGTCCGGCGCGGGCAAAACGGTGTCCGCCAAGTACGCGATGCGGTACTTCGCGGCGGTCGGCGGAAGCGCCACCGAGACGCAGGTCGAGAGGAAGGTGCTCGCCTCCAGTCCCATCATGGAGGTAGATATATTTCCATGAATGCCGGCTGCATGCACGAAAACCTTGACGTCATTGTCCGGTAACGCTGTCATTGTCCGGTAACGCTCATTGTCCCGTTACGCTGGTAGTCACGTTAAATTATCCTCCGTAAACCAACTTTAAAGACAATCAATTTTTTTATAAATTTTAATAATGTTTTTTATAATAATAATAATACATTTTTATTTCAGACCAAGATCCATAATAACAATTAAATGTACCTACAAGTAAAAGTGAAATTCAACACAAGATTCGAATCAAAATCAAAGATAATTTTTATGTGTGTTAACTCCGAACATTGTTGTTGAAGACTTGACATTTCGATGGTGTGTTCTTCAAGTAGTGAAGAAGTCAGTCAGTCAGTCAGTACTCAGTCTTTCTTGATATTAATTGTTCAAAGGCGCTCGGCAATGCTAAAACTACCCGCAACGACAATTCTTCTCGCTTCGGCAAGTTTATTGAGATCCACTTTGACGAGCTGTACCGGATCTGCGGCGCCAGCATGCGGACGTATCTGCTGGAGAAGTCAAGGGTGGTCTACCAGGTAAGAAAATAGCGGTACGCTCACAGTCAAAAGTCCATTCCAGTCACATTTCGCGGACGAAAAGCGTCGATGACAAACAGGGTTTTTTACACGCTACAAGCCAGCGTCTAAGTCGCAATACGCGCCGTATAGGATGCTTGATTCATCGAATTGCACTATAATTGATTGATTCAGGCGTTACTTTGCGGAAATCCATAAATATCAACAAATTATATAAATATATAATATATTCTCGTTTCGAACTTCGGCGAGTCCACACCTCCTGATGATGCCTCGTGTAGAGGCGAAACACGTGTCGTATCTTTAAACTTTGGTTTTCTGCTCGTTGACTCTTTGGTTTATAATATAGTAATATGTACTAAAGTTCTAAACTAAAGTTAAGTTAATTAAAACCTTTGTTTAGAAATTAAGCGGATTTATTACTAAATATATTTATATAATTTGTTGAATTGCACTATGCCATGTATGCCATTGGATGATTGCTATAATCACTCTAGCCGTGTCTAAAAATTCAAAAAACACAATTGGGTGATCTTGCATAAATAGGTAATGTTGCCAGTAAGACAAAAAATGTATACTGTAAAATTACTCTTAAAAAAATTGTGTTAGTCTTATTTTAGGTAATAAAAAGTTTTTTGATAGATATACGATCCGTGTCGTCGCCACTGGGGTCTAGCAGAATACCAGCGCTGCTGTCAGTACGCTGCAGCGCATTTAATATTATTTTACTATTACCACAGATTACTAAGATAATAAATGTAATGTATGAGGCTAAATGTAGCAATGCATGGCTGTCAATATCAGGCTGTTAACCTCTTTAATGCTCTCCCTACTGAGTTTAAAGCTACCGAAAGTCCAAATGCATTCAAAAGTAAATTGAAAAAGTTTTTATTAGCCGGTTGTTATTACTCTGTCGATGCATACAAGCTGCAGAAATTAACGAAATAGTAAAATTTTATCATGTTCTCTGATTTTTAGTATTATGTAGTATTAGGTAATTGATTATAATTTAATGTAGGTGTAATATAATAATATTAGGCATAATTTTAAGTTAAATGTTCAAATACGATTGATAAATTGTTTATGAATAAATGATATGATATGATATACAAATCTATTCAAATTCACTTTCTTGTTTGTCTGTCTGTCGTTCCGGGTGTAATCTTTCAACTCGCACGTCTCGATATTCCCGATTAGCTATCCGGCCTCAACTGTCCGGGTAGCTCACATCTCGATGACAATGCATTAAATTATAAAACCCGCTATGCTATCCTACTAATATTATAAACGCGAAAGTTTGTAAGGATGGATGGATGGATGGATGGATGGATGTTTGTTCCTCTTTCACGTAAAAACTACTGGATGGATTTTAATGAGACTTAACAATAATATAGCTTATACATCAGAATAACACATAGGCTACAATTTATAAAGATACCTACGCAGACGAAGTCGCGGGCACCAGCTAGTATCTCATAAAGCGAGATAGATCAAATGTATAGAAACCGTGGTTATTAGATATCAATATATTTTAGTAATTTTTCAGTACATTTTAATTTGTTTGTAGAGTGGAGGCGAGAGGAATTACCACATATTCTACCAACTGTGTGCTGCAGCACCGCATATGCCAGAACTTAGACTTGGTGAGAATTTATAAGATAAGATATAATCAAGGTCTTACAAAAACATACAACAAACAACTTCAATATGACCGTTCTAGTGACCGTAGGCACCACTGAAAAGTCACAGGAAAGCAAAATTTTGTTCGCTTAAACTTTTTTTTTCAGTTATTTTGATTTGAAAACTTAACTACTGAACCGATTTTGATGAAATTTCTATAGGACCAATGTGAAAGTATATCCTCTCAAATGACAGATTTTTTAAATTGGTTTACAAATAATACAGTTCTTAGGTAACGATAAATAAAAAAAAAGAACATTAATTTCCTTTCAACTCCTTTTTTCTAGTCAGTTGAAAAAGATAAAATGATTAATTTGTATGAAACTACATTCATATGTATATTTGTATGAGCTAAATCGGTTCAGGGGTTTTAGCGCGTAAGGTCAAAGCTTGGGACAAACTGCTGGTTATAACGTAGGAGGACGTGGTGGCCGTTGCGATCTGATGGTCGCGGTTTCGAATCCCGGTGGCAGTCATGCGTAAATGGGTTTTTTCGGTCGAAAAAAACTATGTAAGCATCCCACGTTCTCGCAACGGTGAAGGAAAACATCGTGAGGAAACCGGCATGTCAAAGGACAGAAAAAAAATGTTCTGTGGCATGTGACATCCACCAATTCGCATTGGGTCCGCGTGGTGGATTAAGACCCATTCGCTCTCCGAGAGTAGGCCTGAGTCCCAGCAGTGGGAACATTATAAGGCTGATTATGCTTATTATTATGCTATGCTAGTTATAATTAGTGAGATAACCAATTTTTTTTCAGATCATCAAGACACATTTCATTACCTGAACCAAGGTGGCAGTCCAACGATAGATGGCGTTGATGACCTAAAAGCCTTCAATGAGACTCGAACCGCCCTCACCACTTTAGGTATGTATTAGCGAAGAGACTGATGCGATGAGAGTTTAAACAAAACCTTAATAAATAGCTTTATTAAGCCTTTATTGTTCTAGGGCCTAAAATATAGTTTTACATCCCCTGAGTACGACGAGATGGGTACCCATAGATCAGGGTTTTATGAGGGACCTTAACATAATTCTTTCACCTCTCATGCTCGTAAGTTTAATTTTATGAAGGACCGAAGTTCGATGTTTTAAATTTTCTTAACTTCCTGCATATACCTATTACAAACGGAACCCTGCTTGAAAAGATTTTAAAAAACATCACTTTTTTGCCCTAGAACCGGAAATGTTATTTTACTTCCCGTGTACCTAGCATAAAGTTGAACTTTACGAACATCAGAAGTAAAATCTATATTTTGTAAACAGGTGTAACGGAATCTGAACAACAGAACATGTTCACGATCCTAGCAGCTATTCTCCACCTGGGGAACATAGACTTGACAGCCACGGAACATGACGCAGGTGACGATGGGGAAAACGCTTATATCAATGTAAGTGTAACAACGGAACATGTTCACGATCATATATTAACAATTCTAGCAGCAAAATATAACAGCTGAACAACGAAGTATGTTTACGATTCTAGCAGCTAAGTAACATCTGAACAACGGAACATGTTCAGGATCATAGCAGCTAAATACAACAACTGAACTACAATATATGTTCACAATCCTAGCAGCTAAATAACATCTGAATAGCTGAATAAATTCACGACCAGGGCAGCTAAATAAAACATCTGTACAATGGGATATGTTCACGGTCCTATCAGCTGAATATAACTGAACAACGGAAAATGTTCACGACCACAGCAGCTTAAAATAATATGGGAACAATGGAATATGTCAACGATTCTAGCAGCTAAATAAAACTGTACGAATTAACAGCTATATTACCTACCTACTGCTATAGTGCTACGCTTACTACTTTTTTCCTCCGTGCCCTTACCTATTTTACACAGTTTCGGTTACTTTTATTTATTATTATTATATCATTTATTTATATTTTTCTCTCATTAAAATTTATTTTTTACAATAATATTTAAAAAATAAACTATGAAAAAAAACAGCAGTATTATTGTAAAAAATATATAAAAACGGTGGACCACCAGCCGCGGAGTAGAGCCCAAGCGGCTGGTGGCTAGGGCTGCAGAGTGAGGAACCTTCTCACCATGCGAGCCGACTCTAATAGCACCACCTTTTGTATCTGGCCCTTGACCCAGCCACCAAGCGAGAGCCTCTTTAGGTACTGGTCGAGACTCTTCGCTATTATCCCGTTCACCGTAACTATCTATCGGACTATCGGGACAATCGTCGTCGAGTCCACATTCCACATGGCGGTAACCTCGTGAGCCAAATCAAGGTATTTGGTAAGCTTATCCTTTTCAGCTTTTACGAGATTCTCGTCATGTGGAACTGTGATATCGACAAGGACTGCCCGGCGTTCTGACCGATCTATCAGCACGATATCAGGTCTATTGGCGACAATAGTCCTATCCGTGATGATAGATCGGTCCCAGTAGAGCAAGGCACGGTCGTTTTCGAGAACTGGCTCCGGTACGTACTTATAGTACGGTACCTCAGATCTTATTATTATTATTATTGGTTGATAGACGAGCAGCTTCCGCTGATGTGTCTATATCACACAGTGTTGGTTTTTTTAGTAGTTTTGTGTCACTTTTTTTAACATAGTCTTGTTGGTTCGTAACCAAGTGTCGAGTTTTCAACTGACTTCAAAAAAGAGTACGTTATCAATTTGGTTGTTTTTTTATTATGTTTGTTGCCTAAGCTCTTTGTTGTTTATAAACCGATCTGAAAATATTTTTTTATTTGAAAGGTAACATTTCAAATTGGTCCCATAGAAGTTTCATGAAAATCAGTTCTTTGGTTTTGAAATCAAAATAACTGAAAAAAATAATGTCTTCGAAGTAAATGAAATTGCGTATTTTGCTTCCCTGTAATTGAAAGTGATGCTTACAGTCACTAGAACCGTCCGATTGAATTCGGTAGTTTTTGTAAAACCTTGATTATTCTTAGAAAATTTGAATTCTTCCTATCTTTCTATTAACATGGATTTCTTTGTCCACAGTCCAATGACAACCATCTATCAATAGTATGCGAGCTGCTGGGTATATCCTCGGCTGAACTCCGTCGTTGGCTCACCCACAGGCGTATACAGTCGGCGCACGAGGTCATAGTCTCAAGGTATAGTCTATCCCAGTTCTCCCACTTCTGACTGCCAACTATACCACTTTCTAGTATCCCACTTCCCACCACTCTAATTACAGCTACCCAACATCCTACTTCTCACTACCCCCCATCCAACAACCCACTTCCCAAATCTACGCACGAGGCCATAGTCTCAAGGTATATAGTCTATCCCACTTCTGACTACCAACTTTCCTACTTCCTAATATACCACTTCCAACTTTCAACTTTCCTACTATACCACTTCCAACTATCCTACTTGCAACTATCCCACTTCCAACTTTCCTACTTGCTACTATCCCACTTCCAACTATCGTATGCTACGCAAGCAAGCCGGAACTTCTAAACCAAGCAGGAATGCGGTATGGGCTTAGGTTAGGTTCATGAATAAACAAATTTGAATTTGAAATTTGAATAACATATTTGTCTTAGCATTTCACCTGGTAATTTCTAGGTGTAGGTATGTGTCTGTTCTCATGACTATTCTTGCATATTCCTACAGCTCTTGAAGCCTAAACCGCTGCTCAATAACATAAACTTTTCCCAGAGTTTCCACATCCCGAGCGATGTTCGCGAGAGACGCCCTCGCTAAGAAGCTGTATGGAGAACTGTTCGCTTGGCTGGTGGCAGCTGTAAATAGGGCTTTAGATACGAGCAGACATAGGAAGCATTTCATTGGTGAGTCTCCTAATACGCTGGCATGTATTTCAGTTTTCTTCTTCTTCTTATCGTGTCACTAGTTCTTTCGAACCAGTGTGGTGAAAGGATTTCAAGTGCGCCTCGAAAAGGCTCCTTTCGTTGAACACCCATTGTCTTGCTTCGTACTGACACTTTGCTATTCAGTGTTTTTTTCCGTGGAAAAACAACGTCATCAATAATAATCAAGGTTTTACAAATATTTTTGTATATTTATTTTTGTATATTTACAACAACCGACTTGAATTGGACTGTTCCAGTGACCGGAAGCACCACTGAATAGTCACAGGGAAGCAAAATGCGCAATTTCGATTACTTGGATGACATCATTTTTTATGAAATTTCTATGGGACCAGTCTGGAAATATATCCTTTCAAATAAATCCTTCACAATAAAGAATTTTTTAAATCGGTTTATAAAGAACAAAGTTCTGAAGTAATACACTAAAAAAAAAACAACCGAATGGAGAACCTCCTCCTTTTATTTAAGTCGGTTGACAAACAATTCCTCCACGGTTGACGAAGTCGCACGCGGTTCAGCTAGTTTTTTATAAGTTTGGGTTAGGTTAGGTTAGGTTAGCCTAAATGCCTTGATCACACTACCGAGCAAACGGGCGAGACAGTAAAATCTTACTCGGCCGAGACAGTAAAAGCTTACATCACTCGCTCAGCCGAGCACTCGGCGCTATGTTTATACGTACTGAGTACTCGGTACGTGTGATCTAGGCATATAACCACTGGGACCATATAAGATCTACTACTCGGGCGAGTTAACATGCCACCTGGCTGCCACTCTCGCTCGGCACTTGCTGCGTCCCCCGCCCCCCGCGCGACGCCCTCCGTGTTTGTTCTTCCTCTAATTGCGAAGCCTTATCATTACATATCATCACCAAGTATTGCAGGACCTCTTTTTTTTTTTTTTTTTTCTTTCGAAGAACCTAAGTTCTTCGGTTTTGGCTTCACATCAAAGTTATATAGCCAGTGTCAAGTAATTGGAGAGATTATTTTGTCTCATAAGTCAGAGTCGTTAAGTCAAGTCATGCCCCTGTAAAGTAGTGGTGGTTGCGACTTTACTAGAGGCTTCTATGGAGTTTTGGAGGCAACACGAAAAGTCACGTTTTACAGCATTACACTATTCACCAACACTCATACACGTTCACGAGCACTTAATGGATAAAAAACCACCGTTTTTACACTTAAACACTAAATGTTATACAAGTTTTGTCAATTAATTTAATGCCGCCAGTACGCCATTTTTCATGTTCCCGCAAAAAAAAACCAGGACCTCTTTCTTCTCTATCAACATTATCCAATTCCACGCTGTATTTTGCCAAACGTCATTCGAGCCAGGTGTCATGTTCATTCGCCCGAGTAGTATTCTTAATACTATGAATTGTTCCAGGCGTCCTCGATATCTACGGTTTTGAAACTTTCGAGATTAACTCATTCGAGCAATTCTGCATCAACTACGCAAATGAGAAATTGCAACAGCAATTTAACTGCCATGTGTTCAAGCTAGAACAAGACGAGTATATCAAGGTAGATATATTTTAGTCTAAAGCGTCGATGAAACAGGGCTAGTTAACAAGCTACAACCGGCAGTTTAAAAGCTAGCGAGTGAGCGAGTTTTGGAAAGGATTGTCAACTAGCAGATTGTAAAAAAGACCTGGGGCGAGTTTACAAGCTACAGGCGAACTCGCTGGCTTGTAGCTTGTAAACTAGCTCTGTGTCACCGACTCTTAACAAGCTTAAAGATAAGAAATATTGACTGAAACCAGTCTGCCGTAATAAGTACTTTCTTATTTCTTTCTCACGTTCACTAAGTGGCACGCGATCAGCCAGTAGGATTTATAAAATTTAAGAATTTAAACATAAATTTATAAAAAAAATACCATAGTTTATGTATAGAATTAAGACAAAAAATTCAAGAATTTATACGTAACGTGACTTGGAGAAAAACAAAATTTTTCAAGAATTCCAATTATTCACTTCTCAATTACATCTCTTAGGAGGAAATATCATGGCAAATGATAGACTTCTACGACAACCAGCCGTGCATAGAGCTGATAGAAGACAGACTGGGAGTCCTGGCGCTGCTGGATGAGGAGTGCCGCGTGCCGCAGGGCTCCGACGCGGGCTTCGCCGCCAAGCTGCATCAGTCGTGTGTGCGGTATAAGCACTTCGTCAGGCCCAGGTTCGGGGCTGAAGGTGAGTGGATCTTCCCAACAGAATAGAATAGAATAGAATAGAATATGCTTTATTGTATCACCTTAAAATAAATAATAACAAGAAAAATAAACTAAAATTACAAGGGCGGTCTTATTGCTAGATAGCAATCTCTTCCAGACAACCAGATAAGACTTATTGTTAACAGAAAAAAATATTTAAATTACAGTGGATAAAGGGTGTAACAAAAAGATATTATAGATAGAAAAAAAAAAAAAAAATTTTTTTTTATATATAATTAACATTTTGACTAACTAAAATTATACAGAATATTACACAATATTAATACATATTATATTTACATTCTAATATCTAAATATTATACTAATACATATATATATATATATATATATATATATATATATATATATATACCTATATACACAGCAGGCACACTGCAGGTATAAAAAGATTGACAGAATGCTCTGAATAATGTGAGTTTTTTTTTTTTATTATTTATATTACTCCTCACTGCCAACGCCCTTCGCCCCCTTTCAATGTCTGTGTCATCTGTGAGGTCCTCGGTTACCCAGTGCCCCAAGTACTTAAACTGAGAGACCATCTTAAGGGGAGTGCCACCCAAACACACCACTGGTGTGGTTGGGTAAAGCTTACCCTTTGCTCTAAAAATAAGTAGTTCACTTTTAGTGGTGTTATACTTGAGGCCATGGGCCACCGCATACCTCTCACAGATGCCAAGCAATTTTCTTAGGGCGCTGATTGATGGGCTCAACAGAACCATGTCATCGGCATAACTGATATTATTGATGATTTTCCCATCAATTGAACAGCCAACCATGGTGCTGTTGAGCTCACCAATCAGCCGATTAACATAAAGGCTGAAAAGTCGAGGCGAGGTCAACCCCCCCTGCCTCACTCCACATTCCAGCCCGTATGCTTCGGAAAGCGAGTCTGCCCACCTAACAACATTGCTCTGGTGACCATACCAATACTTAAAAATACCAATATGCTCACCAGGCAATAGATAGGCAGGCAGATAAATCTAATACAAAAATTTTGAAGACGCTCAAGCTTATTTAGCTGGTCCTCTGATAAGTCAAGGTAGCAGGAGTCGGCATAGTCGAGAACTGGTAATAGGAGTGATTGTGCAAGCGTAATTTTAGTTGATGTAGGTAAAAAGTTGCGAAGTCTTCTTAGAGCGCCTGCAGAAGCAAACAATTTGCGACTAACAGAGTCAAGCTGTGGGCCCCATGACAGTGTGCTGTCCAAGAACACTCCTAAGTTCTTCACCGTATTGCAGTAAGGTATCATCGTACCTTCGAAGCAAATGGAGGGGAGAGTAGGCCAGTCAACCTTGGAGACCATTCGAGAACTACCTAATATGATAACCTGAGTCTTGCTAGGATTAATTTGCAGCCCATAAGAGTAGCTCCATTTGCTTATACGTTGCAGGTCTAAATTGGTTTCAACAATCGTACTTTTTAAAGTGTCAGGTGTAGCATGGGAGTAGATTTGAAGATCGTCTGCATATAGGTGGTAGGAAGAAGTGAGTTTATTAGAAATAGAGTTAATGAAGATTGCAAATAAAAGAGGTGATAGCACGCCACCTTGCGGAACGCCGGCCAGTACATTGCACCAGGATGAAAAAGAGTCATCAATGCGTATACGCTGCTGCCGTCCCTGCAGATAACTGCGAAACCAGCCAATCACTGATGGAGATATGTTACAACAGATCATGCTGCTATCGGACCAAATTCCCAACAGATCATGCCGCTATCGGGTGATATTCCCAATAGATCATGCTGTTATCGGACCAAATTCCAAATAGATCATGCTATTATTGGACCAAATAATTAAATAATGTAATAATAGTTGTAAGTAGTGTAATAATAGTTGTAAGTAGATTTCAATAAATACAGAACTAATATTTTGGGTTTTTGTTTCAGCGTTCATAATAAAACACTTTGCCGATGACGTTGAATATCAATCGGGAGGATTCCTGGAAAAGAACAGAGATACCGTGTCCGAAGAACAGGTAACTAACATTGTGTTGGTTTAATATTTTATTAGTGTACTAGCTGTACCCGCGTGTGACTTCGTTACCTGTGGAAGAATTATTTATTTTCGATGTTGTTTGTTCCACCTACGAAAGATGTGTCACAGAATAGCAAAGTATCAGTACTAAGCAAGTCAATCAATACTTGAACATTTTCAAACCCTCTGTTTACCTCTGTAAAACTGAAAAATATGGCGGTACTTATCTGCGGAAATTATAAAAATGTGACTTTCAATCAGATATTGTGTATATCTGAGGAGTCAGGTTCATTCAACTTTAGGTCATTGAAGGTGTTATTAAACACCTTCAATCCGTACTTTTACATCTTTTAACCTTAATTTTGGAAATCCGTGAAACCTATATATAATTATTTGTTTTAAACTACAAAATCTCAAAGTTTGAGATAGATACACTCATAAAAAAAACTGGTTCCATACAAACTTTAAACATCTATATCTACCCTCTGAAGAGATGTAGCGTAATATTATATAGCATTTACCCCTTTCGGGCTTAGTGGCTATGATATCGTAAAGTTTCAGTTAAATCCGTTCGGTAGTTTTTACGTGATGGACGAACACACAAACCCACAAACAAACAACAAAGTCTTCCAATCAAAAAAAAAATTTGGGGTATGTTTATTAATCTCGTCTGAACACGTTTCCGTAAAAAAAACATTATGTACAGAAATTCGGGTTCTTCTGCTTTATTATCTTTTCTTTTATTTAGCATTTTAGTAAACTGCATATGGCTTGTCTTCTTTTCGGCGTAATTAATTTTACCTCTCCTTCATATCTCTACCACAAACTACGTTGGATGAAATCAAACGAAGCTAGAAGACAATGTTCTGTACAGCTGGCTACGCCACATCATCACTCAGCGGCTTTCAAAGGCAGCTTCCGATATGCAGCAACAAAATGCTGGAATAATATACCTCCGCCGATTAGGGACCTGAAAAACATTAACACTTTTAAGCGCAAGCTTAAATCTTTTCTCCTAATTGCTCAAAATGACGATGAAGTTTTAATAAATAACGATAGGTCTATAATTTAGTTTGAGTTTTGTTTTTGCTTTATGAAGCTTAGGTTTACATACATACATACATATATATATATATATATATATATACATATGCACATCAATCAATATACATATACATATTCAAATCCTTATACATACATATATATATAGGTACCCATAACACTTAACGCTCTCTCTCTCTGTCTCTGTCTCTGTCAGTCGTTAAATAGTGTTTTGTTCTGTATTTTTATTGATAGGAAATAATAAAGCCAATTTATTATTACATTATGTACTTACTGATATTTTCTTCTTTTTGGTTTATATCAATTTTGATTTTGTTTCATTCCTTGCTTATTATGATTTTTGTTATTCATTTCGTTTGTTAGGTTGCTTTTTTTTCTTTTGTTTTTTATTGTTTAGTAAAATAAGTAGGTTAATAGTCATAGGTCGTGTCGGTAACCTTCGCAGGGCTCAACTGAAAACCAGCGCTGGATAGGTGGGAAACCCCATCTATCCAGCATAACGCTGAGTTGAGTCCTTTTTTGCCATACAAATACATACACGAAGGTTAGAGTAAGTCTTTTTAAGTAAGAATTATTTAGATTAGTTATAAGTTTCTATTGTATTGTATAGGCAAATAAATTCTATTCTATTCTATTCTATATTCTATTCTAAACACTTCATTCTTTCTTTCTACTATCTAATGTAGAATCCTGCAGGAGAGACTTATCAATGAAACTGTTCGGCTTTCCTAGAAGTGAGGTTGTCCAGCTGTCGATTAATGTAGAATATGATCCTGCAGGGGATCCCTTACAAGGGTAAAGCAGCTGTCTATTGAAAAATCATGCAAGGGTGCTTGCCAAGAGTGAATTTGCGATGCGATTTGGTCGTACGACGAAATTAAATACACTCATCTCTTCAGAGCGTCCTAATTGGCATTGTATGATCGTACGATCATTCATATGGCTAATTTTCATCGCGCGACCAAATCGTATCGTTTGATCGTACGATCAATTCCAATTAGGACGCCGCCTCAGTTGTCTGTTAATGGACTTATGACGTTTTTTTTATTTCTAGGTGGAATGTATCAAATCAGCGACCTCATGCCGCCTTATTCACGAAATCTTCACGTCAGAGAAGCAAACTGAGCATAGCAACACGCTCCCACCGCCTTCCAAACGAAGAACTACTCCTTCTGTACCTCAGGCCAGTCTCACTGTGAGTAGACCTAAAGTAGACCCTCAGTAGACCGTCATAGATCAGTAGTAAACCGCAATCTGAACAGAGCAACACGTTGACACCACCTTCCAAACGATGAACTACTCCTTCTGTACCCCAGGCCAGTCTCACTGTGAGTAGACCTAAAGTAGACCATCAGTAGACCGTCATAAACCAGAAGTAGACCGCAATCTGAAAAGATCAACACGCTCCCAACGCTTTCCAAACGAAGAACTACTCCTTCTGTACCTCAGGCCAGTCTCACTGTGAGTAGACCTAGAGTAGACCATCAGTAGACCGGTAGTAGACTGCAACCTGAACATAGCACCACGCTCCCACCGCCTTCCAAACAAAGAACTACTGCTTCTGTACCCAGGGCCAGTCTCACTATGAGAAGACCTAGAGAAAACCAAATATCCAGCTTTCCATCCACCCAAGCGTCTTAAAAAAAACAGGAGGTTATCAATTCGGTTATTTTTTTTTAATTTTACCTCAGACCTTTTTTTTTGTTTGTTACTTCAGAACTTTTTTGTTTACCAACCGATTTAAAAACTAATTTTTTTTTAAAAAGGATAAATGTACTTCCAGATTGGTCCCATATAAATTTCATGAAAATCGATTCAGTACTTTGGTTTTGAAATCAATATAACTGAAAATTAAAGTCATTGAAGTGAACAAAATCTACATATATGGATATATGGAGATCCATATATATGGATCTACATTTGATGTTGTACGAAATAAATATTTTGATTTTGATTTTTTTTTGAAAATATGAATAATAGCGTATTTTGCTTCCCTGTGACTTGTCAGTGGTACCTACGGTCACTTGATCAGTCCAACTGAAGTCGGTTGTCTGTTTTTGTAAAACCTTTTTGAAGTTGGTTGATAATTAAAAAGGTGCAAATATCCTGCTATCTATTACACCTTCACAAAATTCCCTATTTTTAACCGACTTCAAAAAAGAAGCAGGTTACCAATTCGGTTGATTATGTTTTTATTTTTAATGTTTTTTTTTCTTTCTCAGCAACCTCCCCGCCGCGCGTCTGGTCAAAAGCAAACAGTGGGCGCACAATTTCGCGCCTCATTATCCGCATTGATGGCTACTTTATCGGCCACTACGCCACACTACGTACGCTGCATCAAACCCAACGACCACAAGAAACCATTCATGTTCGACCCGGATAGAGCCGTCAACCAACTGAGGTAAACTTATAATAACTGATTGTTAATAGCGCCATCTATCGTCGACTACAAACACTTAGCAGCGCCATCTGTAGACAATATCCGCACTGATGGTCACTCGATCAGATACTACGCCTCACTACGTACGCTGTATCAAACCCAACGACCACAAGAAACGATTCATGTTCGACCCGGATAGAGCTGTCAACCAACTGAGGTATTGTTAATAGCGCCATCTATCGTAGACTAGGTTTTGTTTCTTTAGTGTAGGGTCCGCCTCTTGCGGTAAAAGCCTAATCCAATTCTTTCCAGTCTCTTCTATTTATTGCTCTCTATGTCTATGTAGTCGTTCATCTAAATGATCTCTGTTTCGCTTCTTATCTTTTGGGTTCCAGTTTGTGAGTATGTAGGAACCATATATTTTGTTTCAGCCTTTATACTTTAACTTACGTGTAATACTCATTGTTGATAGCGCCATCTATCGTAGACTACAAACACTTTGCAGCGCCATCTAGTAGACCATCTGAGGGCTAACTTCCTGTTCCTATAACATCACTGTCACAACACACAGACAGAAAGCGAGAGGAAAGATGCAACACATAAAAAAAGTGTGATGTCAACAAATTTATATAAATATATTTAGTAATAAATCCGCTTAGTTTCTAAACAAAGTGAAATTGAAAGTGAAAGTGTGATGTGCTGAGTGTGATATTTGTTCCAGAGCCTGCGGTGTGTTGGAAACCATAAGAATATCAGCGGCTGGATTCCCTTCGCGATGGCCGTACCAAGACTTCTTCCATAGGTGATTATTTTCTTATTTCAGGACAGCCATATAGTTCTCAAGTCTTTTGTCGGAGAAAACGACTACCTAATAATAATTATCATAATATTGACCTTAAATCCTATTTCCATATTTATGTGTTTGGTGGGATATTGTTTATTGTATCACTTTAACATAAAAACAGTAAATAAACTAAAATTACAACGACGGTGTTATTGCTAGACAGCGATCTCTTCCAGCCAACCATAGACGACATACTATTGCGATAAAAACAGATAAATTTAGAGTTTGTAATAAGGGCTTAGATAAAGCTTACTTGTTTCTGTTTCATAGTTTTTAGAGCGTGTTTTGCAAAGATAAAGATAAAGTTGTCGGGTTTTAGTTTTTGATCTTATATTTATTTTATTTCACCGTTACATATGTCAATGTAAAATTGTAAAAAACGTAAATTTTCAATTTTACGGTTTGAAAATAGTTAAATTGTCAACTGGTGAATAATTGTGAACGCAAGTACCATGTTCTTTAAAACGGACCAATCGTGGCGCAGTCGCCCTCTGATTGGTAGGTTAGGTAGGGGGAATCCTCAAGGCAAATTTCCATACAAAATGTTTCGGACAAATACTCATAAAGTACGCCGTATTATAGTAATTTCTTCACACTATTCGTTTCGACCATGTTTTTTGATTTCGTCTATAAAAAAAGTGAAAGGTTTCATACTTTAATTTCGATTTTATACGTGTTTTAAAATTAACCCTACTAACTTAAAAACACGTATAAAATCTAAATTAAAGTATGGAACCTTTTACTTTTATGTTGACGTAATCAAAAAACATGGACGAAACGAATAGTGTGAAGAAATTACTATAATACGGCGTACTTTTTGAGTATATGTCCGAAACATTTATTGAGGATTAGCATTAAATGGATATATTTATATATTTACTATTTTAAAACCGTGAATTTGTAACGGTTTTTTTTATAGTAGACTTTCCAAGTGTTAACAAATTTTCGCCAGGTTGTAAACCGTGTTTACAAACGTTAAATTATAAAACGGTTGTTACAAATTTACTGTGACACATTCATTATTTTCCCCTACTCTAGATATCGCCTACTATGCCTCCAAAAGGACATTGACCGCGTCAACATAAAGGCGACATGTACCAAAATCCTGTCGAGACATATCAAGGATTCTGATAAATACCAGTTTGGGGCCACGAAGATATTCTTCAGAGCGGGACAGGTATGTTACAAATCTCTTTCAATAGAAAAGTTTCAGTCAGTTTTGCAAACGGAGCTCTGTGAGGGAAATAATATTTAATTTGACCACGTTTTTTATTACAACCTAGTGCCACCGGGCGCCACTATTTTAGAACTAGTGCCACTGGGTGCCACCTTTTCAGACCTAGTGCCACCGACCGGTTGCCACCTTTTAGACAAGAATTCTGACAAGTAAGATGATTTAAAAATGCTTGCGTGCACTTTTCTTTGCAAAATTAAGAGTTTTATAAATGTGAAATCTTGGAAGTGTATACCATGTCTGTACAGCTGACTGTACCAGTTACGCTACCAGTACGCTTTGACAATAAACATTATTTTATTTTATTTATTTACTTGATTTGTATAGCGGCGATTTATTAGGAAATTCTTATACTGACTAATAAAGTACAAAATACAAAAAAATAGGTCGTGAAGATCCTGCGTGCACTCTCCATCTTATCTTAAAAAATTCCGACAGCATAGCGATTCGACACCTTAATTATTTTATTTTGTCATCAAAATCCATTTCTTACCACCCCAAGGTGGCGTATCTAGAAAAGGTTCGTGCGGATATCCAACGCTTATACTGCGTGCGGGTGCAGAGCTGCGTTCGCCGCTTCGTCGCGCGCCGCCGCTACCTGCGACTGCGCAGCGCCATACACCATCTACAGGCCAGGGCCAGGGGTTATCTAGCCAGGAGGTAATTTTTTTATATTTCCCCATTTGGGGAGGCTAAAGTCTTATTACGACCATACTGCCTTGTCATACGTCTATGATTTTTATAGTTATTTATATTTCATACGTGAATTATTGTTTATTTTTATCATCGGTCAGATAGTCGTTAAGTCAAGTCATGCCCCTGTAAAGGCGTGGTGGTGGTGACTTTACTAGAGGCTTGTATGGAGTTTTGGAGGCAACACGAAAAGTCACGTTTTACAGCATTACACTATTCACCAACACTCATACACGTTCACGAGCACTTAATGGATTAAAACCACCATTTTTACACTTTAACTCTCAAAGTAACACCAGTTTTAGCAATTATCTAATGCCGCCATCCTTTCATTTTCACGTTCCCGCCAATAACAATGGCATATGTTTACATTAATAAGATTTTGTTAGGCGCGTGTGCAATACGTGTTTACCTCGTCCCCCCCTAAAAATGGCAGAAATGTATGTTTGCAGATTCTGAAGTATGATGTCTCCTTTGGCTAGATTCTCGGAGTCACTTTTCGTTCATTTTCTGCAGAAAAGCTCAAGAAATCCGTTCAAATCGCGCCGCTATCAAAATACAACGAAACGTGCGAGGATGGCTGTGCCGAGTGAAGTACCAACGTTTGAGGCGACTCGCCATCGGCCTTCAAGCCTACTCTCGCGGCTTTCTCGCCAGGAGACTGTACTCGGACAGGAGGATAGTGCGGGCCGTAAGTATAAAAAATAGTACACGCTATCGAGAAAAATGGTACAGGCTATCAAGTTCACTTAGGTAAAATCTAAGGTAAGTCTTAGGTAAGATATCAATAACTATGGTGAAAGAAGAAAATTTGCGTAGGTATTCGCATTTAAGGCTAATCCTCAAATCCAATTCCATACAAAATGTTTCGGACAAATACTCAAAAAGTACGCCGTATTATAGTAATTTCTTCACACTATTCGTTTCGTCCATGTTTTTTGATTTCGTCAACAAAAAAAGTGAAAGGTTTCATACTTTAATTTAGATTTTATACGTGTTTTTCAGTTAGTAGGGTTAATTTTAAAACACGTATAAAATCTTAATTAAAGTATGAAACCTTACTAATGTTTATTGACACAATCGGAAAACATAGACAAAACGAATAGTGTGAAGAAATTACTATAATACGGCGTACTTTTTGAGTATTTGTCCGAAACATATTGTATGGAAATTTGCCTGGAGGATTCCCCTTAACCTACCTAGCTAAATTAACTACCTACAGCTTGTGCTCTAGGTAGGTAACAACAAGAAAATAAAACAACTAGAAAATAAGTAAATTTAGCAAAAACACGGTACACATGCATGGTGCACAATATTCTTGTATTAACTACAATGTTGATGGTGACATATTCTGCACAATAAGCTTTAGAGGTATGTTAGAGGATGGTCGTGTCACGTCACGTAACAACGACTAATACAGCTAGCCAGGAAACTGTACTCGGACAGGAGGAGAGTGAAAAACGTGTGTATACAATATAGTACACGATACCAAGAAAAAATATGGTACATGCTATCAAGTTAACTGAGGTAAAATATTTCAATAATGGTACAAGATATCAAGAAATATGGTAGACGACATGCTATCAAGAAAAATGGTACTAACTACAAATTAAAGTAATAATAAGTAAAGCATGGATCATAACAAATATCCTGAAAAAATTGTTTATATTTTACTCTTTATGATTTTCGAAAGTAAAGTTTTTAGGAAAAGCGGCACCTATTATTTTGGAGTATCTAACCTTGTTGTTTATGTAGAAACATATTAGTGCAAGTTTAAAATATGTATGGCTTAGTATAACTTAAAATTCAATATAAACTCAAGTCAATTTTCATAAACAAATCTTATTATAGTATCAAATTAATTTATAGAAGATGATAATATAGGTACTTACTTAAATAAACTATTTATTCAAATAACTAATCTAAGTACATAGTAGGTGTTTAATGTGCCATCTTAAAAACCAAAAAATTATATTCAATTACATTGTGAATTTGTGATACTACCCTATTAAATGTAAGGAAATAAACTTAAGTTCCTATTAGTAAAGTTGCTGTGCCCAACAGGGTAAATATAGTATACCATAGCCATAAGTAAGTATAGGTGTAAGTGTACATATTTTATCTGCAATAAATTACTGAATTTTACCCAATATCCAATATAAATGTTGTCGTTCCAGGTTATAACAGTGCAGCGCTTCGCTCGTGGCTTCCTCGCGAGACAGAAGGCTAGGAAGGTCAAACAACAGATCATCATCGCGCAAGCTGCTGTAAGTATTCTTATTTACTAGTTGACCAGAACGATGCTACAGTGCCCTTCAAACCGGAACACAGAAATGCTTACACATTGCTGCTTTGCGGCAGAATATCTGGCACTGTGTTGGTACCCATCTAAACGGGCTTTCCGTTTTTATAAACTTTATAATCTTGTTGATTTTTTGGTGTATTCGCTGTTCGTGCGTCGACATTTTAAATAAACAACGAATTTGGTTGCGTTTCGTGCGTTCTTCAAAACTGTAAAAAAATACCTTCCCAGTTGGAGGCGGTTCGCGATCTTTTGAAGTACATTACGAGTAATGACCTACAAACATTTGTTGTTGTATGTATTTATATCAATAAAATAACATAATATATTATATATGTATATTATTATATTATATTATCATTAATTTCATCTATACTCTTAGGGTCCTAGGGAGCGACTCACCCACAAAAAACTCAACCATGGGCATCAACAAATTATATAAATATATTTAGTAATAAATCCGCTTGATTTCTAAACAAAGGTTTTAATTAACTTAAATTTAGTTTAGAACTTTAGTACATATTACTATATTATAAACCAAAGAGTCAACGAACAGAAAACCAAAGTTTAAAGATACGACACCTTTAAAACCTTTGTTTAGAAATCAAGCGGATTTATTACTAAATATATTTATATAATTTGTTGATATTTATGGATTTCCGCAAAGTAACGCCTGAATCAATCAATTATCAACCATGGGCTATTTGACTACTTTAAATTTTTTTGGATTAAGTATTGGAATGACTAAAAGTGTTGCTGCTCTGTTGTCCTTCTTCTTCTATTCAAAACAATTAATTTTTAAAGAACGCACGAAACTCCACCATCTGTGAAGGTATTTTTTTCTCTGTTTTGAAAAACGCACGAAACGCAACCAAATTCTTTGTTTACCTAAAATGTCGACACACAAACAGTGACTACACCTTTTTTTCTCTGTTTTGAAAAACGCGACCAAATCCTTTGTTTACCTAAAATGTCGACGCACAAACGGTGACACACCTTTTCTTCTCTGTTTTGAAAAACGCAACCAAATCCTTTGTTTACCTAAAATGTCGACGCACAAACAGCGACTACACCTTTTTTTCTCTGTTTTGAAAAACGCAACCAAATCCTTTGTTTACCTAAAATGTCGACGCACAAACAGCGACTACACCTTTTTTTCTCTGTTTTGAAAAACGCGACCAAATCCTTTGTTTACCTAAAATGTCGACACACAAACAGCGACTACACCTTTTTTTCTCTGTTTTGAAAAACGCAACCAAATACTCTGTTTACCTAAAATGTCGACGCACGAACAGCGACTACACTGATTTTTTCTCTTAGATCCGTCGCTTCCTAGCCCGCCGTATGTACAAGCGTCTGCGCATAGAAGCTCGCAGTCTCGACCACGTCAAGACACTGAACAAAGGACTCGAGAACAAGATCATAAGTCTGCAGCAGAGGCTCGAGACAGCCATGGAGAAGGCGCGGAAAGTCGAGCCGTTGATGGTCCAGATTGGGGACTTGAAGTGAGTTGGGATTTTTAAGTCTATTTATTTAACTTCTAACAGATTTTATATATTCTTGGACAGTAATGAATAGAGGAAGAGATGGGGTAGCGAATAATAAATACAAATAATATTATACATACATACGATAGCACAAAGGAATGAGTAACCACTAACCATTACAGTACAGAGTAAAGTAATTGCTTAGAAACTTTAACAGTTTGGTGCAAGTAGGCATAAGTTAGATGGCAAAATTACGCCCTACAGTACTTTTAAAAGACTTTTTTTTCAGACAAAAGGTGGATGTCCTTAAATCGGTGGAAGTTGAAGCCAAATCCCTTAAAGTGGACAGAAATGAAAAAGACAGTCTCATCAACGCGTTACAAGCCGAGCTGACGAAGGAAAGAGACGCAAATTGGAAGTTATCAGAAGATATGAAAGAGATAGAGAATAAGTATAAGAAGGATAGAGAGTTGTGGGAAGGAGAAAGTGAGAAGTTGCAGAATGAGCTGAGAAGTAATAAGGAGCATTTGGAGTTGGCTATTGAAGGTAAGAATTTAATTATATTTTTAACCAACTTCAAAAAAGGAGGAAGATATCAATTCGGTTGAATGTTTTTTTTTTCAATGATTGTTCAGGGCACAATTTTGGAAAGTTGCTCATCACATCACACTATTTTCAACAGACTTAAAAAAAAAGGTGATTATCAATTTGCCTTTTTTTGTTACCCTGAGAACTTTGTTGTTTATAAACCGAAATGAAACAATATTTTTTATTTGAGAGAATATACTTTCAGATTGGTCCCATACAAATTTCATGAAAATCGATTCAGTACTTTGGTTTTAAAATCAAAATGACTGAAAAAAAAGTCGTTGAAGTGAACAAAATTGCGTATTTTCCTTCCCTGTTTCTTTTCAGTGGTGTTTACGATCACTAGAACAGTCCGATTGAAGTCTGTTGTTGTAATGTTTTTGTAAAACCTTGATTATTGAAGTGAGAACTTCTTTGGGTAGACTGTGCAAAATATTTCGTGGGGAGTGAATTGGAGTGTGCTACTGGGCTCCCAATGCTCGAATGTAATATACTTTTGGTAAAGTCGGCTGGTATAATATTACTAAGTGAAGACGGTATTGTGTCTCATGTCTTTTGTTTTACCTGATTGACATCAAATAATGGTAGCGTAACATTATGATACCACGAAATAAAGTGCTTGTATTTTTGATGCTATGACCGTGAACTAAATGTATTTTTGAATTAGCATCCTTTCCACTGTCATGTTAATGTACTCGCTGTCAGACTGAAAAATAGTTTTAATTCGCATTATTAACCTCTCCTCTGAAGAAGTTTTCAATACGCGATTTATGACGTATTTACCCTTATCTTAGAGTGCATTTTATCACAAAGTGATTTCGTGGTCACATTATGCTACTGATAAAAAATAATCTATAATAGATAAAGTATAATTAGTTATCTATCAGTCGATATTTGGCACATATTACTCAGATTTTCATAAAAGTTTTGTGGCCGTGATTACTCTAAATAAAAACCATAAAGAATATTTTCAAAACCATATCTTGGTACTTAAAATAAGAGTTTTTCTAAGTCAAACTCAATTTTTTTTTCGGTAAACTAAAAGCGGTGATTTATTTTAAATTGTTTTTAAAGAGGGTTCTGTGTTTTTTTTATAATTTGAGCATAAAAAAATAAATGTAATTAAATTTATCGTATTCGGGGTCCTCTATGAAGGGGGCCTCGGGGGTCCGGGTACTCAGGGAATAATCCTAATAATATATTTTGGAGCAGTATAAGAGTTATTCCTGCATATCTCCACGCATCGTCCCCAATGGGACAAACATTATTCGTCCCCACATTAAATAAGTGAAATTTACAAGTATTTTGAGTTATAATTCTCATTTTTGTACATCATTCTCATCTCAGTTTTGTTCTCAAGACAAAAAAAAAAACAAATTAATATTAATAATTTTGTAAAAAATAAGTTACATACGTATAAGGAGGAATCAAGAAGTGTTTTGTGTAGTAATCTTATTATTGAGCTATCAATAAAAATTAAATTTTATGTGTCAGTGAATAACAATAGTCTAACTTTAATAGTGATTAAGCTATGCCAGTTGTCTTTGGGCGGTCTGAAAACCCCGACACTAAGGCATTTTAGCGAGGATAGACCAAGAAAAACTTGAAGCCATGGGCGTACCCTCCGAAATGATAATAGAAGAAGCAAAAGAATATCAACAGAATGATATTGTTCAGTGGAATAAGGAGTTTGAGTCCAGGGCACAATTTTGGAAAGGTGCTCAGCTCATTACATCACACTTATTTTTACACTAAATTTTACACTAAAAAACTACATAACACTATTATTATTTATAACTGACGGCCAAAACTTCGTTTGCGTTGGGATTTAAAAAACCTTTCATAGTACGCACTTTCAGCTCTTGACGAATTATCATCCAAGTTTTAAGTATCTGCGTCCACTGGTTTAGCTTGTAGGTATTGTTGTCAGTCAGTTAGATAAGACTAAGCCTTTAACATATATTGATGTAAACAAGTTTTTTTTTTAATTGAAAAAAGTAGTTATTTGATAAGACGTTATCCTGTCACTAGTTCTTTCGAATCAGCTGTTAGTCGTTTTTCTATGGCCGTCAATCGGTACGCATAGAATTTAGAATTTATTTATTTACAAAAAACATATCATAACAAATGAAATCCAAACATAAATTAAAGTTACACACAAAAACAATAAACACAATAAACTTTTGTAAAAGAAAAACAACAGGTACATATAAATTAATCTTATTAAACTTACTAACAGAATACAAACTTGAGATCAAAAAACAAAATATGAAATAGGCAGGTATATACAACAAACACAAAGTTATAGCATTCGAACATCATTTATAATTTTAATATTTGAGTTTCATTCATCGTTTGTCAAATTCAAATTCAAATTCAAATAGTTTTATTCATTCACTTAATCTATAGTTACAGTACATGGGTTAGAGATTCCCTTTTTACTTAAAAGGGAATCTCTAACCCATGTACTGTAACTATAGATTAAGTGAATGAATAAAACTAAAAAAAAGAAGATACCTGTGTTAGGGAACCTCGCTCTTCCGTTACAATATTGAGCTATTCGATTAAGTTTGAAAGTTTAAAAGGTTAATAATATTGAAAACAAAGTACATTTAAGATTGTTAAAGTTAAGTTATTTAGTAGAGAATGTAAATATTATAATGTAGGTGTAAAGATAAGTGGTAGGTTTTATAAATTATTTTCATTGTGAATTGACTTTGAGTAAGAGTGTGTTGGTGTGAGTGTTGTCAAACCCGGGAACCTTGCAGCTTGCAGCTCGGCTCGGGCGCCGCACTCGCGCCGCTGTCACTAGCACATGTCGCAATAACCAACGATTCTGACTGCAAAGATACAACGTAGTACCCCGCATGCATTGCCCATTTAAGTTTTTTTTTGTGGTGTATATTAATTAAAAAATATTTTCTTCTAGAACGGGACAAACAACATGAGCAGGAGAAAAAAGCTCTCAGTGCGGAGTTGGAGGCGGAGAGACAGAGTCGCCAAAAATTGCTGTCTTCGCAGTACGAGCTGCAGGAGAGACTGGACTCTATGCAGCGGTAAGAGAGCTCAATATCGATTGCATTTCACATATTACCACGTTTTATCAAGTCACTTTCTTGTTGGTCTTGCTATTAGTCCGTAGTTGTCCGATATTAGCAAAACAAAAACAGAAAAATATATATTTTTATTAATATGTTAGGTAAACTTAAATTATATTACTCGTAGAAGCATTTTTGCATTACCGTGTTCCAAGATACCTGTGTATAAAATAATTTGATTTATAAACCTCGCCCTTAAAAAAGTTCTCACTTCTGTCGTGTAGTCTAAGCACACAACTTTTTTAGCATACACTTCTTGATTAACATACTCTCTTAATTTCGAATAGTAGACGTCCATTGCTTCTGCCTGGGCGTTGTCTATCTGTCAGTCAGGATAAACTCTTTTATGTATATTGATATGTAATTTCAGGGCGCCCCCGACTAAGGAACACAGAAGATCATTGTCGGACGCCAGCACCAACTCACAAATAGAAACCACCGTAGAAGATGTAAGTCAATTACAAATAAAATTTTAAAGAATTATGTAAATGAAGAAGCTTTGTATACTTTCAGCACTTAGTTAAAAGTTTTTCTTAATCGTATCTCTTACTTAAGGCTAATCTTCAAATCCGAATTCCATACAAAATGTTTCAGACAAATACTCAAAAAGTACGCCGTATTATAGTAATTTCTTCACACTATTCGTTTCGTCCATGTTTTTTGATTTAGTCAACAAAAAAAGTGAAAGGTTTCATACTTTAATTTAGATTTTATACGTGTTTTTAAGTTAGCATGGTTAATTTTATTCAGGGTTTATTGTATTTGTCCGAAACATTTTGTATGGAAATTTGCCTTGAGGATTCCCCTTAAGGCCCGGAATCCTGCGCACCGCTACCTCGCTCGCAATTACACATATTTGAAAATTGAAGATTACCGAGTATAAATTTTAAATAAGTGGAGCGGTGAATTTATTACTACAACCCCATGAAATTTTTAGTATTTTTTTTATTTTAATTTATCCGGAAGAAATTGGGAAAAAGGGTTTTGCCCAATCTCCTTTGCTTATGTTAAATATATCAAAACACAAAGTGTACATAGCTTAACACTGGTGGAAAATGATATAACTAAGATGTTTTTTATATGCTATGGGCCGTCGCGAGTGGTGTAGCTATGTGCAGAACAGAGTACCTACAGTATGCTCGCGTACAGTATGCTCGAGCTGCGCATCTTCTTAGCACAGCTACATGACTTAGTATTGGTGGAGACGGTCACATATTTTCGTAGCGCAGATTTCACATCTTCGCAGCAAAGCTGCATAGCACATCTCTGGTGGAAAGGCACCCTTATGCTACAAAAAAGTGAAAGGTTTCATACTTTAATTTAGATTTTATACGTGTTTTTAAATTAACCCTACTAACTTAAAAACACGTATAAAATCTAAATTAAAGTATGAAACCTTTCACTTTTTTTGTTGACGAAATCAAAAAACATGGACGAAACGAATAGTGTAAAGAAATTACTATAATACGGCGTACTTTTTGAGTATTTGTCCTAAACATTTTGTATGGAATTCGGATTTGACGATTCCCCTTAAGGCCCAGAACCCCGCTAATACTTTTTTTCGTTTATCAGGATTATGGTTATGGCTCCGTGCGTTCTGTGGAGACCACTCGACCAGCGCTGGAAGCCGTCAACTGGTCCGCGGGCACACACGGACCTACGAACGGACCCGCACCCGTAAGTCACACTTTATTACCCGACTGCCAAGGAAGGGTTATGTTTTTATTTTATGTGTTGACAACACGGATGGTCGAATGGCAGTTGGACTGCCACGCCCGGTGTCGCGGGTTCGATTCCCGCATCAGGACAAACATTTTTGTGATGATCAACGGTGTTTGTCCTGAATCTGGGTGTTTTCTATGTATGTATTTACAAAAATTATATATTTAAGTATTCTTTCAGCCATCTGGTTCCCTTAGTACAAGCTCTGCTTAGTTTGGGGCTAGATATATTGTGTGAAATGTCCAAAATATTTATTTATTATTATTATTTTCGCGCGTACCTTGTATGTATGTATATTTCTGGGTTACGTCGTATCTTCCAAAGGGTTGGATGGATTTTGATAGTTAAGGTATCGTTAGATTCGTCTCGATCACCCAAGTGTTCTTAGATGGGTTTATAATTAATCAAACTGGCGGATTTTAAGAGCTCAATAGTAAGTCGTTAATATATTTTGTTTAACAAACCCATCGAGTAGGTTTTCAAAGGTATTTAAAAGGAGATTTTTTTTTTATTGTGACTGGAAGTTTATTGTAAATTTTTAACGCCATTGCATTTGTACCCGAACCGTACATTTTTAGTTTAGATGTAGGTATGACCAAGTTATATTGAGTTATATGTTTAAATTTAATTTGGAATAATGTATTGATAATAAATGTATAATCATTACGCAGTCGGGATTACAGTTTTTTTTTAAGTTTTAAGCTTGTTTAAAGAATTATTTTACATTAGAGTATAACATTATAGTAACTCTTTGACGACACAGATCGAGTCGTCATTTATATAATACTCTTATTTTTTTCTGACAAGAATTCTAACAAGTAAGATGACTACATTTATTTAAAAATGCTTGCGTGCGTTTTCTTGTACAATTAAGGGTAATATAAATGTGAAAGCTTGGTGTATACATGTCTCTGCAGCTGACTGTACATACCCTCGAAAATCATAACCCTCCTTCATCGCAGAAGAATATAAAGATTTTGAGTTTCTCGTTTGTTTCAGATCGCAGACGCAGGTTTGGTTCTCAGGATGCAGAACCGACTGTCGGCATTACAAGGAGAGCTGTCGAGAACTGCTAAACGGGCCAGCGATTTAGAAGAACGACTTATGAGTGAGTATTGTAATATATTATAGTGAGTATTATTTTTATTTTTTTTAAATAAGTCAACTCAGTAACACCTAGCAAGATACTAAATCTTTTATTTTCAACGCTGAAGCTAAGGGAGCATCCATTAATTACGTAATTTTGGCGATTTTTCGACCCCCCCTCACCCCTTGGTGAGATTTTGTGAGATTTTGCTCGACCCCCTCCCCGCTCCTCTAATCTCACATGATATTTTTCGAGATTCATGTGTTTTATTCAAATAAGTTAATCTGTACTTGATTGCATTACATTTTTGATTTATTAACTGTTAATAAATATATGTTAGCAGTTACTTAATATTTATTAACAGTTAAAAAATATTTATTCATTTTTAATGTTTTTTTCTAAAAAAATGAATTTTCAAAGCATTAAAAGTTTTTACTTTTTCTTGCGGAAAAAAAAAACCTGAGATTTACCCAGACCACCCCTACCCCTCACGTGAGATTTGACTCGACCCCCTCTCCCCCCTAAGAGCCTCACGTAATTAATGGATGCTCCCTAAGTATTTAAATTCGCACACTTTCAATCGGCGGTCTGCCAATACTAGAATAGATCGTGGATTTTTGTAGTGTTATCCTCCGTGGTAGCCGTTTTCGGGGCACGTGGGCATGGCTCATCAAAAAAAATATCCTTCTTCTTAGTGTCACTAGTCCTTTCGAACCAGTGTGGTGAAAGAATTTCAAGTGCGCACTTGACACATGTTTTCGAACTTATTAGGTTCTATAACATGCCGGGTTCCTCACGATGTTCTCCTTCACCGTAAAGCACGTGTTTTTACACACATAGATTTTTTGAATAGAAAAATCTATTTGTGTACGACCGGGTTCGAACCAACAACCCTCGGATCGAAAGTCGAGGCACCTCCCATTCGGCCAACATGTAATATTATTAGGATAAGATTATGTCTTCACAATGTAATATAACTTCGTTTTCCAGCGCGCATGTCGTCCCCTCCAACAAACCCCAACGTAGACCGCTTCAGGGTTGAGGAGTTGGAGATGGAGAACAAGAAACTACGGGAACATCTCGACAGATTGCGCGCCTCCGGGGACGCGGCTGTCGTCTCGAAGGAGGTCATCGGTGAGTGTCTTTGTCTCGAGGGAGGTTAAAGATGAGTTTATCTGTCTCGAGACGGGTCATCGGTGAGTGTATCTGTCTCGTGAAACGTCATCGGTGAATGTCTCTGACTCGAGGTAGGTCATCGGTGAGTGTCTCTGACTCGAGGGAGGTCATCGGTGAGTGTCTCTATCTCGGGGGAGATCATCAGTTAGTGTCTCTGTCTCGAGGGAGGTCATCAGTTAGTGTCTCTGTCTCGAGGGAGGTCATTAAATTAGCCTTATCGATTCAGGGGTGTAGACTGGTTACATGGGAATTTGTACAACGTGTACCATAATGTTTCTGTACGTTACTTTAGAAAGAATATTGTTATAGAACAATTGGCGGTGATGCAGAAGGAATTAGACCGAAGACGAGACGAATGTATCCAGCTGAGGAGCGTATTGTCCAACCAGGTATGTGATAAACATTTAGTATTTATTGAAATCTTCTTATAACTATTATTAGGTACAGGAAACCCAACATCAAACGGTGTCGCGGGTTTCGATTCACGAACCTCGACAAACATAAGACCTAATGCAGTGTAGTTAAGATTTTCAGTATAATCATAGTTGAAGGGCGTGCATTCTTACACTAGAAAATCCCTACCGTACTATTTTGCTCTAAGTTCTGTGTAGCACTATTTTGGTCATGCGCAGTTGTGATCTCTTAACACCAGAAAAGCGCCTAGCTAGTCTAGTCATTTCATTATATTAAAAAAAAACTCTTTTTTATTTTTTTTAATATAATTTTATTAATTTTTGGTCTAGGTATTTAAAAAAAGTATATTATGTATTCTATCAGTTATCTCGTTCCCATATTACTAGCTATGCTTCGAACATTATTTATTGTATTTATCAAGATTACTGCTGGAATAATGTTTCTCCCAAAGTGACCCACTCAGCAAGATCTGTCCCCATTTTAGATTTAACGAAATGTATGATTAATAAAATTTTACTTGTTAGTGTTTAGTAGGATATGTCCGTCCGATATTTGATATCTTCAAACATTTTCCGCCTGTTATCAGTTCATCTCAATCGTTATCTATTATGACTATCAAGTTATACTATGTACTGATGTTGATAAAACATGTTTTTCTAGGTGATTTCATAAACGTATAGCAAAAAACTCGTAATGTCTGTCGGTAACTTTATTGCCTCACATATTTTTACCCGACGATGAACAAGGAAGGGTTATGTGTTTCGCGCGTATCTTGTATGTATGTATGTAAATTTCTTTGTTACCTCATACCTTACAAACGGCTGGATAGATTTTGACAGTTAAGGTATCGTTAGATTTTTCCCAATAACCCGAGTGTTCTTAGATGGGTTTAAAAAAAATTAATCAAAATGGCGGATATTTGGCGAAATAAATATAAAGTAAGTCGTAAGTAGGGTATCAAAATGAAGAAAATTAAAAGTAGATAACAAATATATAAAAGTCATATGTCGGGTTACGTTTTTTTTTTACTTTAAAATTGTTAAGTTTTATTTTTTAACGGCGCGATTTTGAGTGCGAGTAAAGCCAAATGAATAGCTAGTTTATAACAAACATGTCGGGTTGTTTGTTGTTAGAATAAAGAATGTCATATTCTTTGTTTTTATTTTAAACCACTTTATCCTTTGATTTTTTTAGTCGTTATTGATCTTCTTGTGAGACACTACATAATCAAAATGTAGTCAAAAATCATAAACATTTTGCAATATTTAAATACGTTCGTAGTGACCGAAAAAAGACATTTTTTTTGGTGGATTCGGCGTTTGTCATTATTTTTTCGTGTTTTCATCGTTTGTGACCGAAAAAGGCATTCTTTTGTGAATTTGTCCAACGCGACCGTGAAACTATTTGTGTGACCTAAACAGACCTAAATATTTTTTTAATTTCGTGATAACCTTTTTTTGTGACCAAAAAGGCTATATTTATGTGAATTCGTCTAGTGTTTTGTTAACAATTCCAACCGACTCCAAAAGGAGGTTATCAATTCGGATGAATGGTTTTTTTTTTTCAATGTTTGTTACCCCAGAACTTTGTAGTTCATAAACCGATTTGAAAATTGTTTTTTTTTTATTTGAAACGATTTTTTTCGGTTGAGTATTTTGGTTTTGAAATCAAAATACCTGAATAAAATGTCGTTGCAGTGAAATAAATTGCGTATTTAGCTTCCATGTGACTTTTCAGTGGTTCCTACGCCGACGGTCACTAGAACAGTCCGATTGAAGTTGGTTGTTATATGTTTTTTAAAACCTTATTTCTATAAAAAGCTTTGTCAAAAATATGACTACTTCAGTGTCCGGTATTAAAATTAGTAAGACTCTGTACATGGACTCACCTTTAAGTCGCAGTACTTTTTACTATTGTAGAAACCAAGCACAGGTAAACCTGAAATTATAATATATTATTTGTATTAAATATTATTTTTATTTTCTTAAAAAACATATAATACATATTTTTGACATTACACATAACACCATCTAGCCCCAAACTAAGCAGAGCTTGTACTGTGGGAACTAGATCTTGGTAAATACATAGGTACATAGATACATACATATAAAACACCCAGGCTCAGGAAAAACACCAATGTTCATCACACAAATGTTTGTCCTAAAGCGGGAATCGAACCCGCGACACCGGCGTGGCAGTCCAAACACACTTGCCACTCGACCATCCGTGTCACGATGAAAAACCAGGGTTTCGGTTCGGCAAAGCTAAGAAAATAGAGGCGATACTTAAAATATTTATTGTTTTAAATAAATCGCTATAGTAATTAATTGTAACAAGCTTCTTTTTGTATGACATTTTAATGGAAGAACCTGTTATGGTGACATCTGGTAGATACCTCTAACCTCTATGATAATATTTATAGAAAAAGGTAGTAGGTAGGTATACCTTAATCTATTCGTACAAATATCTTTAAAGTAATAATTTTAAAGTTAAACCTAAACATGTATATACTAGGAGAACCAGCTTACATCTAGGACGAACCATTCGTGGCTTTTTAGGTGTTTTAGGCTTTTTGTCTAATGCATTAATTTCTTATACAATAAAAAAAAAATACTAACTTACTTAATGAATATAACCTCTATGAAAATATTAATAGAATTAGGTAGTATAGGTAAGGTCGCGGATCTCTAATAATCTTAACACTCGGCTTACGCCGGTGTTCTCCCGTGATTATATGCATGTTAGTTATAAGAATAGTATAGTAGGTATATATAACATAGTGCATAATATTGTTTAGGTACGTTTTAGTTGTCGCAAATAAATGAGCTTTAACTTTTACTTTACTGGTTAAACCACTCACACACACATGTGTTTGTGGTTTAATCAGAGGAGAACACCGGCGTAAGCTGTAAAGACCATTAGAGAGCCGACTGTACCTTAGCTATTCGTACAAAAATAAATTGATAATAGTTAACTTATTTAAATAATATTTCTTTCGGCCACAGAAACCATGGTTCCAGGCCCTAAAAAATGTTGTGAGTACCTCTAGACACGACAGTTAAATATTAATTGTATGTACTAGTAGAAGTATTGTTTTTTTAACATATTATTTTTTGCATGTTTTAATTTGGCATGAGCTATAAAAAAAATATAATTTACCAAAAAAAATTTTTTTTTCCAAATTTAATTTAATGTATTTAAAAAAAAAAAAAAATTTAAATTGAGTAACATAATGCTTATTTTTTAAAATGAATAGAGATTTGTAGATATATGTGTTGTTTTTTTTATTACGCATTTTTTTGTTGGCACTGCATTGCATGGTATTTCATTTTCATAAATTTTAGATATAATAAGAAGAATTCCTTCTATTAGTACGACTACACTTTTGGACGAGCATGCCTACAAATTATTGAGTCTCTACGTTAAGTGGTTTGGCCTGTGCGTTGTCTGTTAGTTAAGAGGATATGTGAAACTGTCAGAAACGACAGCGGACAAATTGAAAGACAGTGATAGCGCAATTACACACCTTACCCCGAGGAAAGAGGTTAGATATAGATTTTTGTCGCTCAAAAGTAACTGGCGTTAGCGACAAATGATAAAACATCGTATTGCTTAAAAATTATTGAATTTATAAAAAAAACCTTTTACATTTATCTAAGTTCTGTGATTACTCACTCAATAGTATAAAAATTAACTGTAAATATTCCCATAATTCGGAAGATTGATGTAAAACAGATTTTATGAGGGCCGACTTCAAAAAATAAATCTATCGAGAAGCTTCACCAATCGTGTTTCTGTCTTACATTCATTTAGATTATGTCCTCTAGCAATCACTGTATTAACATCAAGTTTGTAACCTGTACCGTTACTGAGTAAGAATGTAACGCAGCGACTCCAAATTTTCACATATCCTCCTAAAATCTTAAATAATCAGGATCTTTAACTACTGTGTTCCTGGTATTGTTCTTGAGACGCAAAAATGTACATTTTTTATATTATTTTTTGTAACATAGTCAAGCATGATATAATATTTTGTATTCAAGCCTACACTGTTGGTGTCAGCTATTCAAAAGTGAACCTTACTCCACAGACGGTGAATCTAAAGTCGCTTGCCAGCTCCAACTACGGTTCTGATGTAGACATCATCAATGAAGATGGAGAATTGGCCACGGCCTATGAAGCACAGAAGGGAATTAATAGGTGAGCCTCACTGACATTTAATTTATCTACTTGACGACACGGATGGTCAAGTGGCAAGTGTGTAAGACTGCCATGCCGGTGTCGCGGGTTCGATTTCCGCTCAGGACATGTGTTTGTCCTGAGTCTGGGTGTTTCCTATATACATATGTATGTATTTAAGGATAAAAAGTATGTATGTATCCTATGTAGTTTTGCCGTTTTTTTTTTTAGGCTGACTGGTTATCATAATACAAGCTTACCTAGTTTGGGGCTAGATGGCGTTCTGTGGAATGTCCAAACATTATATCTAGTTGACCGAACGAAGTAAAAGTGTAGAAATTAGGGCGAATCGGCGGTAGTATGTGTGTGTGTACATATACATATGTATCAAAGTTTAGATTTACTAGGAAAATCAGCGGTTGTATGTGTGTATGTATCAGAGTTTAGATATACTAGGGCGAATCGGCGTTTGTATGTGTGTATGCATCAGAGTTTAGATTTACTAGGACGAATCGGCGTTTGTATGTGTGTATGTATCAGAGTTTAGATTTACTAGGACGAATCGGCGTTTGTATGTGTGTATGTATCAGAGTTTAGATTTACTAGGACGAATCGGCAGTTGTATGTGTGTATGTATCAGAGTTAAGATATACTAGGACGAATCGGCGTTTGTATGTGTATATGTATCATAGTTCATGCCAATCATAGTCCTTGGTAACGTTGTTCTGGTCATGGACAGGTATGTTCTCCTACAACAGAACGACATGTTCGTCTTTTAATAAAAATATGTCATTTCAGGCAACTACAAGAAGAACTACTGGCTGAAAAGAAGTTCTATTCAGAGCACATTTCTAAATCTAAATCAGAGATCGACAGACTACGGGAGGAGAATGAGAAGTACCAAAAGTAAGTACATTTCATAGTTTTATCTGACTGCGAAGAAGGAAGGTAATGTTTTTGATGTATATGGTCACGTTTACCATAATCTTGTTCACGGTTTTTCGTTGACATCTGATTTGACAGAGGTCAAACTAGTAAATATACCGGTCAAACTAGTAAATATACCGGTCAAACTAGTAAATATACCAGTCAAATTGGTAAATATACCGGTCAAACTAGTAAATACCGGTCAAAAATAATGAAGGCAAATTATTGCCTGAACAAATCACCTAACATGGATTTTATTTTGAGGACAATTTATGGCAGTTTTTCTTTTCAGCTACTCGCAAGAAGTAAAAAGAAAGATAATTCGAGAAATATTAAGAAGATATTGGAAAAAGCACTTTGATTTAAAGAAATATTTAAAAATATTGTTTTCATCCAATAGTCTATTCGTTCATTTGACGTTCTCTATTTTAAGCGTATATTAATCGAGCATGTTTTTTTTTTTTTGTTGATTTTATTTGTGGAATTTAATTTTTGTCAAAGAAATAAAAGTTACTATTGCAAAAAAATTGTATTGATAAACTAACAATTTCGATCACAAAGTGCTTTTCTGATAAGAATATTATCGCCCTGGCAACCAAAATGGTTCTTTAAAGTCACTTAATGTTACTAGAGAGCCACACAGTATAACTACAGAAAGACACAGTGTAAATACAGCAGCACATCGTAGCAAAGACACTTTTCAGAGATAGTGTAACCAGAGACCCCATAGTGTAACCACAAACCACATAGTGTAACAACAGATATCAAACCAAACGGCCCTTTTCAGGGCCACATAGTGTAACCACAGACCACATAGTGTAACAACATATATTAAACGAAACGGCCCTTTTCAGGGCCACATAGTGTAACCACAGACCACATAGTGTAACAACATATATTAAACGAAACGGCCCTTTTCAGGGCCACATGGTGTAACCACAGACCACATAGTGTAACTACAGAACACATATTGTAACGACAGATATTAAACGAAACGGCCCTCTTCAGGGTCAACTAGTGTAACCACCGTCCACATAGTGTAACCACAGATATTAAACGAAACGGCCTTTTTCAGAGCCACATAGTGTAACCACAAACCACATAGTGTTACCACAGATATTAAACGAAACGGCCTTTTTTCAGAGCCATATAGTGTAACCACAGAGCACATAGTGTAACGACAGATATTAAAGAAAACGGCTCTTTTCAGGGCCACCATAGTGTAACCACAGACCACATAGTGTAACAACAGATATTAAACAAAACGGCTCTTTTCAGGGCCACGTCGTGTAACCACAGTCCACATAGTGTAACCACAGATATTAAACGAAACGGCCCTTTTCAGGGCCACATAGTGTAACCACTGACCACATAGTGTAACAACAGATATTAGACGAAAAGGCCCATCTCAGGGCCACAAAGTGTAATCACAGACCACATAGTGTAACGACAGATAAAAAACGTAACGGCCCTTTTCAGGGCTACTTAGTGTAACCACAGACCACATAGTGTAACGACAGATATTAAACGAAACGGCCCTTTTCAGAGCCACATACATAGTGTAACCACAGACCACATAGTGTAACGACAGATATTAAACGAAACGGCCCTTTTCAGAGCCACATACATAGTGTAACCACAGACCACATAGTGTAACGACAGATAAAAAACGTAACGGCCCTTTTCAGGGCTACTTAGTGTAACCACAGACCACATAGTGTAACGACAGATATTAAACGAAACGGCCCTTTTCAGAGCCACATACATAGTGTAACCACAGACCACATAATGTAAAGACAGATATTAAACGAAACGGCCCTTTTCAGAGCCACATACATAGTGTAACCACAGACCACATAGTGTAACGACAGATATTAAAGGAAACGGCTCTTTTCAGGGCCACCATAGTGTAACCACAGACCACATAGTGTAACAACAGATATTAAACAAAACGGCTCTTTTAAGGGCCACGTCGTGTAACCACAGTCCACATAGTGTAACCACAGATATTAAACGAAACGGCCCTTTTCAGGGCCACATAGTGTAACCACTGACCACATAGTGTAACAACAGATATTAAACGTAACGGCCCTTTTCAGGGTTACTTAGTGTAACCACAGAGCCTTATAGTGTAACCACAGAGCAAAGAGTGTAACTACATGCCTAAGAGTATAAACTGCTGATCATTTTTTTAATTTGTGTTACAGACTGCTGAGTGCCGACCTGAGCGCGGAACCAAAGAATAAGACCCAGGAGTTTGCGCAGAATGAGATCATTCGATTGGCCGCCGGAAGTTTAGCCTTACAGGTACATTACATTCCACATATAGACGTAGATACAATATGAACGGCCATTTGTGGCCAACTGCGTTAAACGTCCATCCAAAAAAAAAGATTAACAAAACAATTATCTCTCTGTTTATTTATATCTTAGTACTCTGTGGTAGTAATCTTGCATTTTTTAATGGTTTTTTTTATTTTTTTTATAAAATATGTATTTATCTATGTATTTGTGCATATATTTGTATGTATATATCATATATTTAGAATATGACTCACCCGACTAGACGCCAAATTCATATTACTCATCTCCATCCTAAGGTTGCCTGGAAGAGATCGCTTTTAGCGATAAGGCCGCCCATTGTAACCTCTTTTATTTTTGGTTGTTTAGCATAAGTTTTTGTTTCAATGTGTATGTTTCTCCAGGGTTTATAATAAAGAGTTATCTATCTATCTATCTATTTACAGGAAAGAGTAGACAAGCTCTCTGAAAGCTGTCGTCGCTACAAGAACCAGATAAGACTGCTCGTGTCGAAACTAACTGAACTGGGAGTTAATGACGTCAGCGACATACTGGAGAGTAATGGTAAGCACCATCGTTTGAAGCTTCTCATGACCAAAAAAGTTATGCTGCCTTTCATGTGAGCCAGTTACAATGGCTTCTTATCGTGTCACTAGTTCCTTCGAACCAGTGTGGTGAAAGGATTTCAAGTGCGCCTCGAAGAGGCTCCTTTCGTGCACTCGACACATGTTTTCGAACTTTAGGTTCTACGACATGCCGGTTACAATGGTACAATGGCTAATACAATGGTATTAACGACACGGATGGTCGAGTGGCAAGTGCATTGGACGCCGGTTTCGCGGGTTCGTTTCCCGTTACGGGACTAACATTTGTGTGACGAATATCGATGTTTGTCCTGAGTTTGGGTGTTTTCTATTTATTCTATGTACAGACAGCGTCAGAGATAAGTATACTCCTTGCACAAGACAACCAGCTATAAATCCTTTAAAAAAATTGTAATAACTAAAATTATTTTTAGGCTTACATACGGTTATTACAAATATAATCTATTTATTAAAGGCAAAACTTCTACATTCATCGCGACGGTAATTTAAAGGGATTTGAAGCTGGGTATTATAATGCAAGGGGGATACTTATCTATGACGCTGTCTGTACATATGTATTCACAAAAAAAAAGTATTAAAGTATTCTATCAGTTTATCTGGTTCCCATAATACAAGCTCTGCTTAGTTTCGGGCTGGATGGCGTTGTGTGAAATGTCTAAAATATTTATTTTATTTCTCAAAAGAATCACAAATTCGCTTATAGAGAAACTATTTGGTATTATGATTATGTGCCATATGGCGGCGTAAGACGTAAGGTATCAAAAGTACTCCATAACCATAAAAGTATTCTACAGGGTGTGTCGTAATGAGTGGATAATCCTTCAGGTGCGGGTGGGGCACTTCAGGACTGATCAGAAAATTAAATATGTACCCAGTAAAAATCCCACGGATTTCGAGTAACTGGACGTTTTCGAAACTTAATTTTTTCTTACCTTTGACCATTGTTTTTTTGCAAGATTACAAATCTTTGAAGTTTCTTTTTTTTTTTGCTATCGAATAGTTTTATAATCCTGTTTTTGTGCCACAGGTACAGTTTTTTGGTACAGCATTATTTAGCAAAGAAAATGTCTGTGTTTTGCTTATTTTTTCAAAGATTTTTTTCTTTTTACTTTAATGATGATAAATATTTTTCCACAGATTCAATAGTCCCGTCCAACGCGTCGATGACACTAGACATGGCGCCCGTCATGAGGAAGAAAGAGAGGGAATATCTCGGCATGTTCGAGTACAAGATACAGGATGAGCCCACTATCATCAAGAAACTCATTATAGGTAACACGCTGTATACGCAGTCAAAATACTAATTGACCGAACGTGGAGGTCGCAGGGTGTAAATACTAGAGCGAATCGAGGGTTGTGTGTACATATGTATCAGAGTTAAATCGGCGGTTGTATGTGTGTGTGTATCAGAGTTTAGATATACTAGGACGAATCGGCGGTTGTATGTGTGTATGTATCAGAGTTTAGATATACTAGGACGAATCGGCGGTCGTATGTGTGTATGTATCAGAGTTTAGATATACTAGGACGAATCGGCGGTTGTATGTGTGTATGTATCAGTTTAGATATACTAGGACGAATCGGCGGTTGTATGTGTGTATGTATCAGAGTTTAGATATACTAGGACGAATCGGCGGTCGTATGTGTGTATGTATCAGAATTTAGATATACTAGGACGAATACTATATTTATACGATGGAGATTTTCAAAGATAAAGTTTTAGCATAGCATCGTACATCTGTCAAATGAGGACACGTTATTGTGAACACCACTTTATTCCACAAAAAAGCCCGAAATTGCAATTATTTTGCATTTTCCACATACAAACTATTTATGATGTTACAGCACAACTTTGTATTGCCACTCTAAAAGCGACCTTATCGTTACAGATTTAAAGCCCAAAGTCGCGATAGCCCTCCTCCCCGGACTGCCCGCATACATACTCTTCATGATGCTGCGTCACATGGACCAGGTGGATGATGAACCCAAGATGCATCAGCTGATGAAGTCAGTTCGCACGGGCATGAGGAAGATCCTGAAACGGCGCGCTGAAAGTGTGGAATACCACGCACTGTGGCTCGCTAATATGCTGAGGTAATTTATATATACAGCGTGTAATCTCACATCATCACATGGACCAAGTGGATGATGAACCCAAGATGCATCAGCTGATGAAGTCAGTTCGCTAATATGCTCAGGTAATTTTTATATACAGGGTGTAATCTGTGCTCAGGTGATGATTTTATATACAGCGTGTAATCTCACATCATCACATGGACCAAGTGGATGATGAACCCAAGATGCATCAGCTGGTGAAGTCAGTTCGCTAATATGCTCAGATAATTTTTATATACAGGGTGTAATCTGTGCTCAGGCGATGATTTTTATATACAGCGTGTAATCTGTGCTCAGGTGATTCTTCTTCTTATCTTGTCACTAGTTATTTTCGAACCAGTGTGGTGAAAGGATTTCAAGTGCGCCTCCAATAGGCTCGTTGCGTGCACTCAGGTGTTCAGGAGCTCAGGTGATGATTTTTAAATACAGCGAGTAATCTGTATTTAGGTAATTTTTGAATACAGGGTGTAATAAAAATTTATATTTTTGAATTTTGCTGTATAAGTGTGGCACCGGCCTATGTGAATCACTGTGTTGATCATGGGCAGGCGTGATCCCTTACCATAAGGAGAGGCGTTTAGCTCATCTCGTAATTCGTTTACATAAAGCGTGTTTTAGTATAAAATAGGTAACTCTAAAAAAGTTATTTTTTGTCAACAGACTACTAAACAACCTACGCCAATACAGCGGCGACGCGATGTACCAAACCGCGAACACTCCAACACAGAACCAGCAATGCTTGCGCATCTTCGACTTGTCGGAGTACCGACAAGTGCTGTCCGACATCGCCGTGTGGATCTATCACGGTAACGCCACTAAAGCATCGACACAGGGTCTTTTTACAAGCTGATTGTTGGCGTTTTTAAAAGCTAGAGTGTGAGCGTGTTAGCTTTCGGGAAGCTGATTGTAAAAACGCCGATGACACTGGGCGACTTTACACGCTACAAGCGTAAACGCTGGCTTGCAGCGTGTAGAAAAGCCGTGTGTCGTCGTAATATAAGCTCAATCTACAGCACTTACAGAACTGCGGTCATTTTGGACTTTCAAAAAAATAAATTTACTATACATATTTGATTGATTTTGACAAAAGAGGTTTCGAATAATATTCGATACCTCATTTGTCAAATTATGTCTTTTTTACTCATCATTTTTAAGAGCCTTGGATTTTGTAATACTAAAAAAATTGGATTTGTCTTGTTAACCTAATCAAATCCGTTTTTATTTAGTGTTGAACGTTAAGATTTACAAGGACGAATTGGCGTTTGTATGTATGTATAAGAGTTTAGATATACTAGGACGAATCGGCGTTTTTATGTGTGTATGTATCAGAGTTTAGATATACTAGGATGAATCGGCGTTTGTATGTGTGTATGTATCAGATATTAGATATACTAGGACGAATCGGCGGTTGTATGTGTACATGTATCAGAGTTTAGATATACTAGGATGAATCGGCGTTTGTATGTGTGTATGTATCAGATATTAGATATACTAGGACGAATCGGCGGTTGTATGTGTACATGTATCAGAGTTTAGATATACTAGGATGAATCGGCGTTTGTATGTGTGTATGTATCAGATATTAGATATACTAGGACGAATCGGCGGTTGTATGTGTACATGTATCAGAGTTTAGATATACTAGGATGAATCGGCGTTTGTATGTGTGTATGTATCAGAGTTAAGATATACTAGGACGAATCGTCGTTTGTATGTGTGTATATATTAGATATACTAGGACGAATCGGCGTTTGTATGTGTGTATATATTAGATATACTAGGACGAATCGGCGTTTGTATGTGTGTATATATTAGATATACTGAACGGATCGGCGTTTGTATGTGTGTATGTATCAGAGTTAAGATATACTAGGACGAATCGGCGTTTGTATGTGTGTATATATTAGATATACTAGGACGAATCGGTGGTTGTATGTGTACATGTATCAGAGTTTAGATATACTAGGACGAATCGGCGTTTGTATGCGTGTATGTATCAGATATTAGATATACTAGGGCCAATCGGCGGTTGTATGTGTACATGTATCATAGTTTAGATAAACTAGGACAAATCGGCGTTTGTATGTATGTATCAGACTTTAGATATTACTTGGACGAAATTTTTGATTTAACTTTAATATTTTTTAGGCCTAATCGAGCTACTACAGCGTCAACTAGAGCGGCTCATAGTACCCGCTATACTAGAACACGAAGAGATCCGGGGTCTGTCCGGACCGGGGTCGAGACCGGCCGGCTCCGGCCCAGCGCCGGGACCGGACCGGCTCAAACAGGAGCTGTCTCTCACTCACGACCACCTCTCTACCTTCAACGTGTACCCGCCGCTGCGAGTCAGTATATACAAGCAGGTAAGAAGAGTATAGTGTCCACTATACTGGAGCACGAAGAGATTCGGGGTCTGACCGGGCCGGGGTCGCGGCTGGCTCAAGCAGGAGCCATCTCAAACGCACCACCATTTCTACCTTCAGTTTGTACCGCCGCTGCGAGTCAGCATGTATATGCTTGTATTGTCTTGTATAAGCAGGTACATAGAGCATAGTGCCCGCTATACTAGAGCACGAAGAGATCCGTGCTGACTTGCACCAAACTTTCAAAGTTCCTAAGCAACAACTTTACTCGCTTGACAGTTCTTAACGGTCAGAATCTGTACTGTTTAGAACTACCAAGCGAGTAAAGCAATTGATTAGGGACTTTGACAGTTTGGTGCAAGTGGCTTCCGGAGTCTCTCCGGGCCCGATCCGGTTCGGGGCCGGACAGATCATGTGTGTGTGTGTGTGTGTGTTCGTAGGGAATTTTAGTTTTAAGACCTGCAACTTTTTTTAACCTATGTTTCCTATTTGGAATACGAATCTAGTTCTAATATTGTGCATTTGTAATTTTAGTTTAATATTGATTGTATTCTGCTTGTGAAATAAATAAAAAAAAAAAAAAAAATTGAAATTTTTCCGCGGGTGTAACAAACAACATCGAGAATAAAAAAATCTAATGCGGGTGACGAAGTCGCACGCGGGTCAGCTAGTAATTAATAAGAATATATACTTTAATGAAAGCCTTGTATTCACTGAGAAACATTTGTTTATAAACACTGTTTCAGAAAAAAAATTACGTGTTTATGAAACTAATATATATGTTTCTGAAACATATTCATTTGTTTCGGTAAACGCTACGTTTTTCTCAGCATGTTTCAACATGTTTCTGTGCTCCCGCTAAGGATGGAGAGCACAGAAACAAATCAGTTTCGCAACAGATGCATATGAGTGTGGGTGGGATGCGCATGAAACTTTTTTCATAAACATGTTATATTAGGTATACATATAATATTATTATATGTATACCTAATATAATATTTTCCTATAATGCTATAAAACAGACATCATGATTCTCAAAGTAGGTAACTATGATACATACTTAGTATCTACATACACACATTTTATGAGCTTAATATGTAAATATCATACTTTTTTTTTTTTTTTTTTACTAAATATAGGCTTGCGTTTGACCACCATCTCACCTGATGGTAAGTGACGATTACTACTACCTTTGAAACACTATCCAAAATTTCATACTAATATAGCCACCTATCACTTCCTACACATGCAGCTGACGTCCGTGAGATCTTTTCTTTGGTTCCAACGGAAGACCAGCGCTGGGATGTCACGCTTCTGCTGAGTTGGACGCCAGTTTGTGCCAACTTAGACTAAGTTCTAAGATAATGAAATAAATGTTTTGTATTTAGTTGTAAGATTAATATATAATATTTTTAATTATTTGTCTAGTTGTCACAAATAAATGATCTTTTACTTTACTTTACTTTAATAGTATTTTACTCTGTTTCAGTTGTTCTACTACATATGCGCGTACAGTCTGAACCAGTTGCTTCTACGCAAGGACCTGTGTTGCTGGGCTAAGGGGCTGCAGATCAGATACAACGTATCGCACCTCGAGAATTGGATCAAAGAGCATCTCGCCGAGTACGGCCAAAAGAGTGTAAGTACAATTTGTACAATTACAAATAATAAATAAATAAATATTTCAGACATTTAACACAAAGCCATCTAGCCCCAAACTAAGCAGAGCTTGTACTATGGAAACTAGATGGCTGATAGAATACTTAAATACTTTTTTTTTGTAAATACATACATAGAATACATAAAAAACACCCAGACTCAGGACAAACAACGATGTTCATCACACAAATGTTGCGGGAATCGAACCCGCGACACCGGGCGTGGCAGTCTAATGCACTTACCATGCGACCAACAGTGTCATCAAAAAAAAAATTACATTAAACAAATAAATAATTAATCAGCATAGAAGTAGTAATGTATAGAATCACAGTGTAGTACATTGAAAGTAGTACATATGACAGAAAAATGGGAGCCGCATTGGGTAACCTCTTGTAAATTTTGGACCGATGCTAATTTTCGAAAAAGAGAAGTAACAAGGCTAGATAAATGTTATATATGTTAAAACTTTTAGGCTTTTTCATTGTTAATACAAGTACATTGTAAAAAGTAACAAACATTATTTGAAAATAGAGATATTTCATTTTTATTGACAGGGTGTCTGAACATTTTCTGTCTATACTGCAACTATTTTGGTTTGATACTGTCCACAGAAGTATTTAAATATAGAAACACAATGTAGTACATTAAAAATGCCACCACTAAAAGGGAGCCACTTTGGCTACTTTCTAGTACATTTTGATCCGATGCAAATTTTCTAAAAAGAGAAGATACAGGGCTAGATAAATATTATATGTTAACATTACTTGGCTTTTTCATTGTAAACAAAACTATATCGTAAAAAGTAACAAACATTATTTGAAAATGGAGATATTTCATTTTTATTGACAAGGTATCTGATTTTTTTTGGTCCTGTCTTACGATTCCTTTTTGATTTGATACTGTCCATCTTTTTCTATAGGAACATCGTTATTCATCTATGATACCGTCTATCTTACTATCGTGGTGTTCTACAGGAACACCGTTATTCATCTATGGGTTCAATATGTTCTATGTTAACAATGTAACATGACCACACCGTGGCTTAGTTGGTAGTGATCCTGCCTACGAAGCTTGGTGTTCCGGGTTCGATCCCCGGCCGAGGCAAATATTTGTGACGAACACAAATGTTTGTTCTCGGGTCTTGGATGTTGTGATGTGTCGTATGTGTCCATGCCACCTGCGACACAGGGAATCCTAGTGCAGGGGTGTGAGTGTGTGAATGTTTAATAAAAAAAAATAAAAAAATTAACACGTCTGTTTATATTAAAAAAAAACTTAACAACTCAACCGATTTTGATTTAACTATGGGACTATTCTGAAATAATACCCTCTCAAACAAAAAAAAATAAATAAATTGGTTTGTTAACAACAAAGTCGAGAGTCAGAGATTAAAAATAAAAAAAAACTTCCGAAATGATAACCTCCTCTTTTTTTGAAGTCGGTTAAAAAGATACTGAATACTGAATTGTTCCAGGTGGAAGAGATCCTCGGCGTGTTAAAGCCGATAACCCAGGCCGTGCATCTGTTGCAAGCGCGCAAGTCCATGGAAGACGTACAGAGCACGGTCGAGATGTGCGCCAACCTCACAGCCATGCAAGTGTGCAAGGTGAGTAAAGGGCATACCAGCATTGGTGGCATCATTTTTTGTTTACCAAACCCTACGAGTAGGTTTCAAAATAAAGGTATTTTATTGGGGATTAAATACATATAAATAAGTTATATGATTAAATTTAAATTTGGAATAATGAATTGACAATGAATGATTAATTTATTACAGCATAAGCTAACTACTACAATCTATATTACAAAATTTACAATAGGAAACAATTGGGCCACCCATAGACCGTTGCAAACGATCTATAGGTAGTTCAACTGCTCCAACTCGATACCCGATGGCAGCGTGCCAAAGATACTGGCTGCATCTTTGTATAGCAAGGCTTATTCTTTGGCCGAGATAGCTGCCAGCCCTCTGATCACGCGTCGCTTCGACCAGACGCTCTGACAAAATTTTAAAAACGCGGAAGGCTCCCATTTTCCATGGACCTAGGGTCTCGATCCCAAAGGGCTCAAACATGTACGACCTATCAAGACCTACATATTTACGCCGCATGAGATCCTCAGCGATTTATATTTATGTGTCGTTGCCACTGGGGTCTAGCAGAACACCAGCGCTGCAGCGTGCTGCCAGTACGCTGCAGCATGAAAGCTGAGCTAGGCCCCCATTGATGGAGGACTCTGTTACTCTGACCTTTTTTTGTTAATTTATGTTTCATGTGGTTTTCATCAATAAAATTATTTCTTTTCTTTTTCTTTCTCTATACATACAATGAATGTATAATTAATTCGCGATCCGGTTTTCAGTTTTTTTAAACTTTAAGCTTGTTTAAGTTTTTGATCGGTAAATCCACCCTCCCTCCCACAACCTGCCCCACTCCCTTTCTTCTTTTCCTTTTTCTTTTTTTTTTGCTGCTTTCAAGAAATGGCAGCCATTTTTTCTTCTATGAAAATTATGCCAATTCATGTACGGCATGCCCGCGCCGGCGCCGTTGGCTTTTTCATATTTTTGTTGCTTACATTTTCATATTTCATATTTTTAGGACGTATACTTTACTAGACGAATATACCCTCCGAATTTCAAGTATTTTTAGCTGTCAGTCAGTAATTATATTGTTGATAGTTTTATGGTGTAAAGTAAATGCTACTTGGGGTGATCCACAGATCCTTAACATGTACACTCCAGCTGAAGAATATGAAGTCAAAGTGACCCGTGAGTTTATCCACGAAATTCAGAAGAAAATGCATGAGAAGGCGGGGAACAACCCCGATAAGGAACCGGTATGTACTAATTTTACTCCCAAGACACACAATATGTACGTACGTACCTACATATTCATTTTATTTTGTTTATATACATACTAGCTGACCCGCGTGCGACTTCGTCACCCGTTGAAGGAATGTTGATAGTCGATGATGTTTGTTGCACCCGCGGGAGACATGTCGCAGATTAACAATGTGTTAGTACTACGCAAGTCAATCAATACATATACTGCTATATCTTCCGACTGAAGATATGTAGCGTAATATTATAAAGCCTATGTCCTTTTCAGGCTTAGTAGCTTATATTTAAATCCGTTCAGTAGTTTTTACGTGATGAAAGTCTTCCAAACAAAAAAAAATGTTTTGGTGCATCTTAAAACTTGTCTAAACACGTTTTTGAAAAAATATGTACAGGAAATCGAGATCTGCTTTATTGAACTTACGAAAGTTCTCTGCTTCAGCTTGGACAAACATGCTTTCGTATGTCTGTCCGGCCACTGTCCGACGAGCGGTTTTTTTTTTTTTTTGTTTATTACTACTGCTCCAAAGACTACTACGGACTAATACTACTAGACTCGCGAGGTCTAAAGCGCACAGAGCAAAAAGTTATATGTGTAGAGAGTACTATTGGATGGTCTTTTCTTTCAGCAAAATCTCCTCATGGACTCGAAGATGAAGTTCTCGGTGCAGTTTCCATTCGATCCGTCCCCCATCCGGCTGGAGGCGGTCGACCTGCCCGAAGTATTGGAGCTGGATGGTCTGCTCACCAAGATATAAACACCAAGTAGTTTGTGTGTCGCCTAATAGATTGCGTTAAAATGAATATTTATGTGTAAACAAATTAGTTTTGGTTTAACTCGATAGATGGCGTTAAAATGAAAAAATGTTTATATGTTGATCGATAGATGGCGTAAAAAGAAAATTGTTTTTGTGTAAACAAATTAGCTTCAGTTTAACTCGATAGATGGCGTGGCGTTAAAATGAAAATGTTAGAGCTATCATAGTTTCTTTTTCGTTTTTCGATTGTTAAATAGATTGCTCATCAAGATAAACAAAATGTATGTAAAACGATAGATAGCGTTAAATAAAATGGTTTCTATGTTGGTCGATAGATGGCGCTAAAAGCTAAATTTTAATACAGGAAGATTTTTCTTTGTACCTTCGGACTACCCACTGAATCAAAGTGGAGAACAGTTTAGTTGCTGCTCGATAGATGTCGTTTATGACCAATACTCATGATGGGAGTCATTTTTGTCACTCATGACATTTTTTGGCTTGTTCCCTAAATCCCCACTAACACCAACCACCAGTCGCAGTGGGGATTACTGGAATATATTTGTCTAGTATATAATATTACGTACTTAATAATTATTATAAGTTGAATTCTTTGTTGTAACGGACTTGCCGAAACGCATTTTTTATTTATTATGTACTTAATTGTTGAATTTACGTTCCTATTTATAACATTCCATGATATTTATAATTTTTTTGCCATAATTATAATTTAATGAAATTAATAAAATCAGGTGCCATTGTGAGAAACGAAATATTTAAAATACTTTTGTTTGATTATTATTATTATTTATTCGTATTCCGTTAAAGGTTTGTTTGTATATAACTGAAATTGTTTGTGTTATTTATTTAAATATTTAGTATTTTTTTGTTAATATTTCATTCCTTATTAATTTTGGTGTGATAAAAAAAAATTGAAACTGAGCTTTAGATAATAGCATTCGTAATATTTTATAGCTTAGCTAAAGAAAATAATAATAGCATAATCATAGGACAAATATATACTTAATTATTCACTACAAATAACTAAAAAGTAAGAATATAATTTTATTATGAAGTTTAAAAAAAACTCAATATGTTTTGTTAACACATCAACGAATTCGTTTTTGCATAAAATTTTAGAAAATAAACTTAAACATTACTTTCTAATACACAAAATATTAAGTAGAATTACATATTTGTGCGATATTGTTTTCTGAGATTATACCATCTGACGGCTAACTTCCTGTTACACACTTCCGTTGCATTTCACGAAATCACTGCCACAAATTGACAGAAAGCGAAAGGAAGGATGTTACACATCTATAAAAACGAAGATTTTTTTGTTAATGATGATTGTTACCATTATCTTATAGGGTGTATAAAAAAATGCAATGAGAAACTTAAACTAAGTATAGCCAAAACAAAAAAAAAAACAGTATGTATGTTATTTTTTTTTTAATTACGCGTAAATTACAAATTCAATTATACAATATCAATATTACACATGACTGACGGAGAACCTAAACGGCTGAAATATTTTGTCAGTCATAGTAAATACAGGAAATATGTTACCGTAAGGTTACATGAAGCGTTAGTATGATCGTTCGAAAGTGGTAGATTACGGTCGCCGCAAACGAGCCGGCCGTCACGCCGTAAGCTGTGGTCGGTGGCTCGTTTGCGATCGGTCTGAGTGTTATTTCATTTTTTGTCCAGATTTTTTTTGACAAACTGCAAAATCGTGTTATCATTTTACAAATCAGTATTTATTTGATGTACTTAATTCTTTGTATACTTGGTTAGATATTGTTATATTTTTGTAGACCAATTAAAGGTGTATCTAAATTTGGGCCTAAAAGGTTCCAAATGAAGACATATTATGTAAAATGTTTGTTTTGTTTAGTAAATTCTGTACATTTATTTTGATCATCAGCATCATTTTGTCTAATTAGACCTGTTACGGTCGCTGCAAACGAGCTACCGACTATAGCGACCGGTGGCCGGCGACCATTAGTTTATCGACACATAGATCGTCGACATGGATGGTGGCGACGCGCTACAGCAACAAAATGTATGAAAACTGACTGTCGCCGGCGCCCGGTGGCTTGTTTGCGACTGGCCTTATACTTGACATCAAATGTATCGTTGCTTTAAAAGCTAGGACCTATTTTACATTTAAGTAGATAAATATATTTACCTAGTACATTTATTGTGTAGACAAAAATATATATTTATACTTTGTTGATAGCTAACTTCAAATTCTATTGATTAAGGTGCTCAATAAACATCATATGAATTTAGAAAAATTAAATCGATTCGTTTTTTCCTTTAAATATATTAACTATATGATTAAAATATACACCACAAATTTTTAGTTGCCAAAAAAAAAGTAAAAATCCGTATTTTTTTTTTGGTGATGAAAAATTTGCGGTGTAAAATGAATTATTCCCATCTGTCACCCTACTATGTCCGTCTAGGGTGACAGACGGGCCAAAAAACTCCTATCTGACCCCTTTCAGCAACAGAGTTGACAGATAGAACTTTATTTAAATAATAAAAGTTCCATCTGTCCCCCTTTCAGCAACAAGGTGACAGATGGGACTTTTCTCATTTGAAACAGTTTCATCTGTCCCCCTTTCAACAACAGGTGACAGATGGAACTTTTATCATTTGAAACAGTTCTATCTGGGGGACAGATAGAACTGTTTCAAATGATAAAAGTTTTTTTTCAGCAACAGGGTGACAGATGGAACTTTTATCATTTGAACCTGTTCTATCTGTCCCCCTTTCAGCAACAGGGTGACAGATAGAATTACTATGTGTTAAAATATATATGTACAAAAAAGACATGATTTGAAATATTTGTTTGTAGTTTTTCATGATATAGCCTACAGTTAGTTGCAAATGGTGTCCCAAAATGCTCAGTTTCATTTCGCAATTCACGATATACAGGGTGTTTAGTTACAATGGGTCTTCAATTTTTTTAACAGTAGGGGTGACCAAAAATCTGAATTTACTTTATGGTGTTAATAGTATAATTACTAGTATTTGCATATTTTCAAAATATTTTTTATTTATTAGTATATAATTCATTCAAATTATTCTCAACACGTACCCATGGTAATTAAATGCCTTGTGTACCTACTTTAATTGTTGAATAGATGTTGGCAACCCAACTTGTCTTGTTTGTATATAAACTTCATCAATCAATATAGATTTCCAAAAACACATAATACATACATAACACAAAAACATTAACCTCATTTTTCAAAGTCGAGTAAAATGTCAATCAACTAACTTCAGGCATTTCAGGGTTGCCATCAATCACCAGCTTTTTTTTGTATGTAATATTACCATTAAAAAAAATGCTGCCATTTCGACATTGTATTCAAAAACATTCCAAAATAGGCTTTGCTGTTTAAATAATTTAAGCAAAGTATTCCAATTATTTGTCTGTTATTAATATTATAGTTAAAATATTATAATAGCAATATTTAATCATATCCACCTGTTGAACAATAAATATAATAATTATGTTGAATGTAATTATTTTGTTATAATTTTTATTAAGCAATATTTTGTACAAAATATCCCGACTTACTACTCCTCGAACGAAAAAGTAGGTGGTTCTCAATTCAGTTGATTTTTTATTATGTTTAGCTCAAAATTTCATCAAAACCGGTTCTGTAGTTTATTTTTTAAGAAATTGCGTATTTTGTTTCCCTGTGACTTGTCAGTGGTGCCTACGGTCACTAGAACAGTCCGATTGAAGTCGGTATAGAAAAATAATCAAGGTTTTAAAAAACAGTATTTTATATATAATATTTTAAATTTTCATCATATGAGTCTCTCTCTTCGCCGCGCCTCCGCAGCTGGGCGCTGGGCCTCAAATCCGAATTCCATACAAAATGATTTGCACAAATACTCAAAAAGTACGCCGTATTATAGTAATTTCTTCACACTATTCGTTTCGTCTATGTTTTCCGATTGTGTCAACATAAAATAAGTAAGGTTTATTACTTTATTTTAGATTTTATACGTGTTTTAAAATTAACTTGTGAATCAAACAGGACTTTTCTATGAAAACAAATGTAGCAGAAATTACGCGATTGACAACTCAAAAATTTACGCTCGTTTGGCCTCAACCTTATTGTCTTAAATTCTTTATTGCATACATAAAAAATATTTACACAAGTAATTGTCCACCAACAAGAACAAAACTTGTTTTTATGTGTAAAAAGTGGCGAGGCTAGATAGGCGCTCTCCTGATGGTAAGAGATCACGCCTGCTCATGACCAGAACAGTGCTACACAGGTCTGTGATTCCCATAGGCCGGTGCAACACTTCTATAGCGCTCGTCTACCTTAAGACATTTTGATTGTCAATCTCGAAAGCACAGTAATTTCACTAACTATAGTGCCCTTCCAACCGGAACACAGTAATACTTACACATTACTGCTTTGTGACAGAAACAATATCTGGCATTTTAGACTGTAATATGTATACAGGGCGTCCCATGGATATGCCACATGGTGGAAAAGTACCTTGAATATTGTAGATAGAACATTTTACTGGAAGAAGACATTATTCGAATTTAAAAACCAATTTGAACTGCATTCATAGATATTTAAATAATTACAAGGTTGAACCGGGAATCGAACCCGTTACACGAGAAAAATAATCACCCTGTAGCTTTATCTAATTTAAATATCTATGAATGCAGTTTAAATTGTTTTTTAAATTGAAATAATCTTCTTTCAGTAAAATGTTCCATCTACTATGTTCAAGGTACTTTCCCTCCATGTGGCATATTGGTGGGACTCCCTGTATACTTACATAGCTTGATCTGATTTTATCATTTTATCACAAGTGATTACCTAATTTAAATTTTATCAGGGGTTAACGTTATAAATTCCTAAAAAGATTAGATTAAATAATCATCAAAATTAAGATAATTTAGTCTGAAGGCCAATTGTTTAATGATTGTATAATTTTAATTTATATTGTATTACAATATAAAGTAAAATTGTAAATGAGCAGGTATGTACATACGTACATCAAAATGAAATTTAAAAAAATGTGTTCCAAAATATAACATATTTTGTACTTTATTGGAAAGATAATCAAAATAAAGAAATACTTAGTATTATAGGTAGTAGATAAATAGAGCTCCTCAATCGCGCAAAAACTACTGGACCGATTTGGCTGTTTATTAAGAGTAGTCATTTATAATCTGTAAAATGACATAGAATATCTACTATTTCATATTCCGATAGCAAGCAAGCAAATTAATATCGTTTCGCAGATGGTAACAGAATAATATACTTTAGTTGAAATAATCTTGTACCTAGTTGTAGATACCTATCTATTTTTCCGTAGTAGGTTCGTGACTAACGTGTCATTTCAATGACAAAGCAACATAAATTTTGTTATTAGCAACATAAGTATTTGTTTTAACAACATACGACAGTCTCACAATGGAGGGATAAACCGAAGTTCCAATAACTTGTATGAAGACAATTTTTGACAAGCGCATTCGTATCAAATTCGCCACAGAGAAGTAATAATTATAATAATAATGTTTGGACATTTCACACAACACCATCTAGCCCCAAACAAAGCAAGCTTGTATTATGGGAACCAGTATTAGCTTATACCATACTTATATACTTTTTTGTAAATACATACATAGAAAACACCCAGACTCAGGACAAACACCGATGTTCATCACACAAATGTTTGTCCAGAAGCGGGAATCAAACCCGCGACACCCGGCGTAGCAGTCCAATGCACTTGCCACTCGACCAATCGTGTCGTCAGTTTGTTTCAAAAAGTTTGTATGACGTTTTGAAAAAAAAACTGACTGTTCTGTGATGGAAATTATTCTTTGTATTCGATACAAATGCGCTTGACAAAAATGTTCGTGATAAAGTTACAGGTATCTTGCTGTTTTTCAAAGAAAAGAACCGAACGGAAAACCCGACTACAAAAATATAAATTGATACCTCGTTTTTGTTGTATTAAAAACACAAATTGGCCGCTTGCAACCGCCATATTTCTTTTTGACATAGGTAGGTACAGGTACTAGAGTCTAAAATATAACGTCTTATAGATAGATACATAGATAGAAAATGCTTTATTGCACAAAGTAAAAAATAAGTACATAGGCGAGCTTAATGCTAGTTAGCATTCTCTTCCAGCTAACCTCTGCGTATTATGGAGATAATGTAGTGCTAGATGTAAGATTGAAAAAAGAAAAGAGTATAAAGCTTATTTTTAGTAACATAATACTTATAATCAAGGTTTACCTACTTACACGAAAGGAGCGCACTTCAAATCCTTTCACGACACTAATTCGAAAGAACTAGTTAAGTAGGTAAGTAACTATCGATTTTACATCGATCGTAGTAACACGATAAAAAGAAGATCAAGGTTTTACAAAAAACATAGGTACCTGCCGTAAACACCACTGAATAGTCACAGGGAAGCGAAATCCCACTAATATTATAAACGCGAAAGTTTGTAAGGATGGATGGATGGATGGATGGATGGATGGATGGATGGATGTTTGTTCCTCTTTCACGTAATAACTACTGAATGGATTTTAATGAAACTTTACATTAATATAGCTTATACATCAGAATAACACATAGGCTACAATTTATAAAGATACCTGCGCAGACGAAGTCGCGGGCACCAGCTAGTACGTAATAATATAAAGTTAAAACGAAGTGCCATCTTGCGTATCTTTAGTTACCTACTTAGATACCTATACAGGACGACTTTGAATTCAGTTTAAAAAAAAAGTGGGCAGTATATCTTAGTTCCTATATTATAGGTATCATTGCCATCACCTCTGAACCATTTCATTAAATGACTAGGTACTACCTAGTCTCAACAAAAAAAACAAGGTAATTTTTTAGCAAATCGCCGACAACAGGCGACGAGACTGAGTGCGGTTTCAGACTAGCGTGTTTAGAATACTTACAATAGAATATGTTTATTGTAAAAACTGTGTGAATTTATGCGCGTACGAATAATTTAGCAATTTTAATTATTTTCTTACGTGGCAACATCATTTAACATATGGCAACATATTAAAATAAAAACCGCCATTTTGCTTTTAAGAGCAATATTATTTTATGTGGATGCTACATTTGTCGCAAGAAAAAAGTGCTTTTTGTTCTTCGATTGCAGGGTAAGTTTTATTAATATGTCGTACTATTCTATGTGTTTATGCAGGCTTACTATCACACAAAAAAATAAAACTACTCCGTAGTCTATGGCTATTCGCAATAAAGTGATATTTGAATTTGAGGGTATGTCGCACGTATTTTTTTGTCATGAATGAAACAACGTGTAACAGTCATGAACGATTGTTAAGCTGAGAATACACTAGTGTACTTAAATTCCATGACCATACTAACTAGACCTACCTGATCAAGAACATAAGATAACATAAGACATTAAACAGATGGACTAAGATAAAAACTACGAGTGTAAAAAATAATAATAATGGATGACAATATTGTGCTGTAATTTCAATTAATCATTTACACCATAAGCTAACACAGCATAAATTTTGCATGAGGCGTCTCTCGCGGCTTGTCGCGCGTATACCGGCGTTTACGCTCGGTTTTTCTAGCGAGTGTCAGTAGCATGAGGCGTCTGTCGCGGCTTGTCGCGCGTAGTGTCAGTAGCATGAGGCGTCTCGCGGCTTATCGCGCGTATACCGGCGGTTACGCTGTTTTTGTAGCGAGTGTCAGTAGCATGAGGCGTCTGTCGCGCGTAGTGTCAGTAGCATAAGGCGTCTCGCGGCTTATCGCGCGTATACCGGCGGTTACGCTGTTTTTGTAGCGAGTGTCAGTAGCATGAGGCGTCTCGCGGCTTGTCGCGCGTATACCGGCGGTTACGCTGTTTTTCTAGCAAGTGTCAGTAGCATGAAGCGTCTCTCGCGGCTTGTCGCGCGTACACACGCTGCAAAAAACAAACACGTGCAAAGAATCCGCTTGGTTAATCCGCTAATCTGAATCCACACTGCCTGACCTTCGTTGCATTTCATCCATGCCGTCGTGTCTTAGGTAAGGTATATAGATTCTCGATTTTTGTTTGTTTTTTTTTCGTATATGTATAATATTATGACACGTCGTCAAACAAAAGCTGATTATCCCCACTACCTAAGTAAGTACTCGTAGGTATTATAGGTATGGTAGGTATAGTGTCTGGGAATTATGTGATATTCAATGAAATAACGAAGGTCACCGACTTAGCTTTCAGAATCATCAAGCTGAAGTGGCTATCCTCGCCGTATCATTCGTTATAATAATGAACCGACGAATTTATGACTTTTGTCATAACTATCATTCGTTATATATTAATGAACCGACGAATTTATGACCTTTGTCATAGTTGTCTTGTGATGGTATGGGAGGTAGTTATACCTAAAACCATTTGACCTCGAATCAAACTATTTTATATTGTTTAGAACTTTAGATTTATGTTTAGAATATAATCTAAGTACCTACCTACCTACATGCGAACATGTCGAGTGTGTTCTTTAAGATATCTGAAGTACTTACTTAGTTTCTTTTCGTGATTCGGCTTTAGTTTATCGCCCAGTTAAGTACTAAAGATAAAAATAAAAGATAAAACGTTTTATTTCAAAAAAGGCCTTGCATTAAGGTACATAGCATACCTGGGTCTATTTAATTAAAATAGGAAGTAGTGACTAGTCAATAACGTTCGTCCTAAAAAAAAATGAAATGTAACAAATTAATTTTCTGTTAGTTACTCGGTTTCATTCCACATTAATTATTCACCTGTTCGTTTGTACAATCTTTGTTGATACAAGGTGCATTGCCCATTGAAAACAGCTATTATCTCAGTTTGCCGCGAAAACCCGTGAGCGGCGCGCGTCGCCATTTTTATTACGTTTGAAAATAAATCGAAAAAGTTTTTATGTGTCAAACTATATAAAGGTTTTAGTGTTATGTAATTCCTACCTCTGTGCTTGAATAAAAAAAATTACAACCTATAAGGTTTTATTTATCGAGAAATGAAAACTAAATGACGCATGAACAGGATAATATTTAGGTAAGATTTTTACCTTGTACCTAAGTAATTACGTATAAAAGTGCCTATAAAGATACATCACCTATTAATTTATGCGGCGTCTCACGTACTTTTGTGTTTTAATAGCCTATGGTCTATATTCGCCTTGTTTTCAGTATGAGTACGTGGTGGCCCAGTGGATGAGGCCCTTACCTTGCGATCTGATGGTCGCGGGTTCGAATCCCGGTGGCAGTCATGCGTAAATGGGTTTGTTCGGTCGAAAAAATCTATGTATGCATCCCACGTTCTCGCAACGGTGATGGAAAACATCATGAGGAAACCGGCATGTCGTAGAACCTAAAGTTCGAAAATATGTGTCGAGTGCACGAAAGGAGCCTCTTCGAGGTGCACTTGAAATCCTTTCACCACACTGGTTCGAAGGAACTAGTGACACGATAAGAAGAAGCCTTGTTTCAGCCCAATCCATGCATTAGTTTAAGCGCGATGTAGTGAGTTACAAACATCTATCCATCCTCGTAAACTTTCACATTCTTAAATAATGTAGGTTCTTACTTAGCTGTCTGTAAGTTTAATATATGCATTAAGGACATGGTAAATTAGTAACAGATTCCTTTCACGATTTGCTTACCTAAGCCACCGTGACAAATTTTTTTATTATAGACCTACGTAACCGTCTTCACTAAAAATTATAAATTATAAGTAGGTAAGGTAGGTACAGCAGTAAAGCAAAGATTTATCAATATCTCTAAGAGGCTAGATCCTGCCTGACTGACTGATAGACAGCCTACAGGCAAAACCGCTAGACGTAGACACATGAAATTTCAAGGGTCTATGTTCGTCAAAAAGATTATAACGTAGGTAACAACTATAATAGGAATTTTGTTAATTCGCAATTCAAACAAAGTTGCTAGTGTCAGCTAGTTTATTATAACTAAGAACATTTTATTATTTAACATTACAGACAAATAAATAAATAAATGGGTGGTTTAAGGATAATCTAGGATTAAAGTTATGATAAACTGTAGATTAACCCACATAGTTTTATCTTCAAGACTTCATTGTATGCAAATAATAAGGTTATCACAGGCTATCGAAGACTATAGGTGCAATAAATTCCTAAGTATTCTCGGATACAAAGAACACTAATGGCTACTTGCACCAAACTGTCAAAGGCCCTAAGCAATTACTTTACTCGCTTGGTAGTTCTTAACAGTACAGATTCTGACCGTTAAGAATTGTCAAGCGAGTTAAGTCATTGCTTAGGGTATTTGACAGTTTGGTGCAAGTAGGCATTAGAATAGAATAATATCGTTAGCTTATGCAGTCCACAGGAGGGCTACCGCTAAAACCAATTTATATTTATGATCCCAGTTTCAATTCCGTTTGAGTTTCTATATTGTACGACCCTGGAATAAGTATACAGCTCGGGAATCCCAAGACTTCCGGAATCCGGAATCGGTACGGAAAGCCTAGGACTGGGATTCCGTGGTGTACATTCCGGTGACGGGCATTACCGAGTCATGCATTACTGTCTCCCTTCAGCGGGGCTATTTGTTAAGCTGTCATTAGTTCTCGTTATCGAATGGTACGTCAAATCTGACAGAAAATGGCCGACCTCTCGAAGCCGATAGCGACAGAAATCCTATGGTGACGTCATTTTTTTCCCAGTCTTGACCATCGAATTCGATAACGAGAACTAATGACAGCTTAACGAATAGCTCAGCATTTTCAGTTTCAGATTTTCGTGGCACTCTAGAACAAAACCAAGCGAGCTTGTTAACATCAAAGAGCTTCTATACTATGTATCTAGAGAGCTAACACGCCATTTTGTTTTATTTAAGGATTAAGAATTCTGAACCTTATTACTTGGAAATAAAGTTATTTTTTAATTAAATCTAAATATAAGGATTTTAATACTTGATAGAGACCCCCTCGTTAAGGAGTGTGTCTCGTTCACACAGTTGCCAGCATACAATTAAAATTAACACGGCCATAATTTTTGAAAAAAGTGGGACAATTTTCGAAATTAGACGATTTGCTCTAAATGTTATTCAGATTCATTTGAAAGGTTTAGTACAGTCGCTGTCATGTAGGTTAGGTACCTAACTGCCGGGAAAAATAATTACTGTTCGAAAGAAACAGTATTAAAACCATTGTATCAGATATACCTCACTAGAATGCGGCGCACCGCCCTCTTTTTTGTTGATATTTTAATGCACCTATGTATAATATAATTTTAAAACAATAATGCAAAGTAACGTATGTATATAACCTTGATAGCTTATTGAGCAGATTGAATTTTCCCTTGGTTGCTTGTTTATGTCTCAATGAAATATTCAAAGTTCAAAAATTATGGTCGCCCTACAGAACGAGACACACTCCTTACTGGTTCTAGCTCTTTCGGCTCGCAGTTTTCGTGTGAGTCGGCATTCTAGATACATAGTATACAAGTTCTTTGATTCAAAGTTTAACTAAAACGGGGTTTAGATACGATTGGGTTGTTAGTCAGCGGTAGCCATCTAAGTCATTCCACAAAGTTTATACTTAGTAGATTATGCACTAAGTAAGGGGATAAAGCAGTGTCTTATGTCGCGGGTGGTATATTGAACCCTGAGCTAACGAGGGACTCAGTTAACTCATGAGCGAAGCGAGGGAGTTATGTAGAGTCCTGAGTGATGCGAAGGGTTCAAGCTACCCAAGACGAAGACAGGCTTTATCCCAGAGGAGCATACTCTACTTTTCACACCTTCTGCGAGGCAATAAAAAGCCAGGGCTCCGAACTCAGCAGCCAACACCGTCTTTTGTTTCACAATCTTTGAAGTCGCGCGGGTTGCGCCTCGTTTTTTTTTTTTATGAGTGGCCAGTTCGATTTTAGAACAAACCTTTTTACAATGCCTTAAGGGTGTTCTTTTGCTTAGTATTTTCCACGAGTTTCCACACGAATTTGACGTTGCAAATTCAAATCACATTACTACCCTAGGGAGTTTCATACATCATTACCTCCCTAGGTAGGTAATGTTTTGCTTTACCTTGATGATAGCATGATATGTAATTGGATATTGTCGAGCAGGTGGTGGGAAAAAAATATTTTTAGGAACTTTGAAAGTTTGGTGCAAGTCGGCATTAATTCTGATTTAGAGGGTAAGTAGGTAGGTACCTATATTCGTCAAAAAGTAAAAAAAAAGGAATTTTGTTATAGCACAGCGCAAAAGCTGTTGCGGGATTCAATATAAATTTAGTCTAAATCAAAAACACACTGTATCGTATTGACATTTACCATTAGTAGTAATTTAAATTCAAAGGCTTTTAAGGCTAATCCTCAAATCCGAATTCCATACAAAATGTTTAAAATTAACCCTACTAACTTAAAAATATGTATAAAATCTAAATTTAAGTATGAAACCTTTCACTTTTTTTGTTGACGAAATCATAAAACATGGACGAACCGAATAGTGTGAAGAAATGACTATAATACGGCGTACTTTTTGAGTATTTGTCCGAAGAATTTTGCATTGAATTCGGATTTGAGGATTCGCCTTAAGATAACACAATTTGTGAGCTGGTTTCACGGCGTGCGTTTGAATTTTCTCAAAAAACATAAAATTTTAATGAAGTTTGCATGACGAACACGCCAGCAGGTAAATTGCGAATGAGAATGGGATGTAATTATGACAACTCACTTATAATTCTACGTAGGTAGGTATCTTATTTATTATAATTTCTACTTATTTCAACTTTATCCAAAGTAAGAATCACAGTTCTGCTGTCTATAAATTTATGAAGGTAGTTCGCTTCGCTCTACCTATAATTTTTTTTATTATAAATAAATCAATTAGTTATGTATAAGTATATTTTTAATTCTGATAGTTATCTACTTATGCATTACTCTGCAACTTATTATTTTTATTTTTGAAATACAACTCATAGAAACTACATTATAACAAATGATCGTAAATTGAGAACGGAAAGGTGGCCATTTTACTGTAGAAAATCTTTAACTCAACATCGAAACCAGTTTCCGGGATGGGCCAAATTGTACTCTTTTGCCAAAAAAAACTTTCTTTCTTCTCAATAACTTTTGAGAAGCCAATTAGTTAGTGCGGTTGCAGAGTATCGTATTTATGTCGCGCGTGCTCTGCACGAATGGAGCATCTTTGAGGCGCACTTGAAATCCTTTCACCACACTGGTTCGAAAGAAATACGATAAGAAGTTGCGTGTGTACGGGCGGATTGGTACTCGCAAAAATTCAAAAGCCCAACGCGCGTATAACGGCGCGGCGGTGTTTACGCTCTGTTTTTTTCAGCGAGTGTTAGTAGCATGAGCCATGAGTAGGGTTGCCATTCGTCCTGATATATCGGGACTGTCACCGTCATTAGGCCTTCTGTCCCGACGTTCCGACAAAGCACTATTACGTCCCGTTTTATCACGCGGTCAAAGCAATTCAAAAACTGTAGAAGAGAAGTGGACTCTTTTAATCTTACAGAAAATCCTGAAAGAAAATGCCAAATGCTCAAATTATGCCAATATTTGTTTGCAATTTGACTTGCACGGAGTTTTATAAATATGTAAAAGGACAGAAAGAATTACTTAAAAAAGGAAAGTCTTCAGCAAAATATGACCAAGCTGCGTCTAGCACTGCTTCCATACAGTAGAATTTGTATTTTTTTTTTTATAAAAAGTATTCTTATTTAATTTTTCTCTTTGCGTCCCGCCACCAGCCTTGCCAAATATGGCAACCTTATGCCTCATTTACATTCAGCTGTAGTGAGCAGGGAAGTGGGCAGGGAAGTGGGCAGGACGAGTATGTAAACGTATACTTCTCTTGCCACTGCTTAATGCCACTCGCGCTGCCCAGCGCTCCCCAAAAGAGCGGTTTTTAGTGCGGACTTCAAAGGACCGGCAGCGCGAGCGGTAGGGCGTGTTTACATTCTGCTCTGCAATATTATCTTAAGCAGGTTGGTAGGTACTTACAAAGTTCTATTACGATGAATAGATATCATCCACCATCTTCTACGACGTCTTTTCTTTTTTTTCATTTGATTTATTTTTAACTGACGCACATAATTATGTATCGCTAAAAGACACAGCGCGGACGCTGCAAAAATTTCAACGTCTGCCATTGCCGGAACTTGAAAGCGAAGTGAGAGGAAGGGCAGTATATAAAAACACATATCCCTCGATCCTGCCACAGCAGTATTAAGGGAATTATTGCCGGCAGCGCGAGGAGCAGCGATAGGGGCTGAATGTAAATGAGGCATTAGCCATGAGGCGTCTATCGCGGCTTGTCGCGCGTAGGTATACTTGCGTATATCGGCGTTTAGGTACGCTTGGTGTTTTCTACATGTAACAAAACACGAGCGGCGAACCCGCTCGGTTAGTCCGCTGATCTGAACTCGCACTTATTGACTTCTGAGAAGCCAATTAGGAAGCAATGCGTGGGCTTGATACAATGTCAATCACCACCGAAAAAAAAATTGCCCGAGTTGACTAACCTCTGTACTAGTCGAAAAAAATTGTATCTTGTAAATTTTTACTTTTTTAATGTCTACACAGCAAACAACTAGGTAGGTACTTAAGCCTTTTATATACACGGTCAATTTTTAATCACTAGAAAAAAACATATGCATTGCAGTTGCCGTTGCTAAACACAGAAATATTGCAAAAAAACTTGAAAACATTAAGTCGAATTTTTGTCAAAATAAATTTGATTAAAATTGGATAACTGTTACAGTTAGTCGTTTTACAATGGATTTGCGTCAGGCGATACCCTTTATTGATAATAAATTTAAGTTTTATTCATCGTTTGGCAAACCCGGTACCTAGCTCGAGCCAGCTCGCCGCATCTCGGCTAGGGCGCCGCACTCGCGCCGCTGTCAGCCATTTTGTAGAAATCCAAAATTCTGACTGCACAGATACAACGTAGTACCCCTTCTGCATTGGCCATTAAATTTTTTTGGGTGTATATTGATTAATTGAAAGGTACATAAACGAAAAGGCGCAACCTTTTCTTCACACCTCACACATCCTAAGAATCTATTTATTTTTATTATAACATATATTTTTTATGCAATAAAATTACTTTGACTATAACTTTAATCTATCAAAGTGGTCGACCCTGAACTGCTTTTATGTATTATATGCTTCAAAGTTCTAGTAAATTATAAAACCATAGATCAAGGTGGACGAGCGCTGTAGGATTGTTGCACCGGCCTATGGGAACCACATTCCTGTGTAACACTATTATGGTTATGGGCAGGCGTGAACTCTTAGTATCAGCAGAGGGCCTAAGCTAGTCTCGCTCGCTACTTGCTTAAAGTTTAAAAAACTGAAAACCCGACTGCGAAATAATTATATATTCATTATTCAAAATTAAATGTAAACATATAAATTATTAATACTTGTAATCTCCTTTAAAATACCTTCATTTTGATAGAAACCAGGGTACTCGATAGGTTTGGTCAACAAAAAATATTAACGACTTACTATTTAGCTCCAGAAATCCGTCATTTTGTTTTTTTTTTTAAACCCATCTAAGAACACTCGGGTTATTGAAACGAATCTAACGATACCGTCAAAATCCATCCAGCCGTTTGGAAGATACGAGGTAACCCAGAAATTTACATACATACATTTATGTACGTGCGAAAAACATAACCTTTCCTTCAGCAGTCGGGTAAAAATTTACTATTTGACTAGCTGATGCTCGCAACTTCGCTCGCGAAGTTTTGAAATAAAAAAGAGCCCAGTACCCGTCTTTTTCCAGCTCATAAAAAATATTTGCTTATAACATAAATATTAGTAGAATTTGTATGTAAAATAGTGACTGACGGGTAGAAAAGTCATTCACATGATCTTCTTCTTCTTATCGTGTCACTAGTTCTTTCGAACCAGTGTGGTGAAAGGATTTCAAGTGCGCCTCGAAGAGGCTCCTTTCGTGCACTGACTGATGATTCTCATGATGGTAAAATATTATACGCCTGCCTATTACTATAATAGAGGAGCCGTGTTGGCCGAGTGGGAGGTGCCTCGACTTTCGATCCGGGGTCGTGAGTTCGAACCCGGTCGTACAACAATGGATTTTTCTGTTCAAAAAGATCTTTGTTTGCATTTAAAACACTTGCTTAACGGTGAAGGAAAACTTCTTGAGGAAACCGGCATGTCATAGAACCTAAAAGTTCGATAAACATGTGTCAAGTGCACGAAAGGAGCCTCTTCGAGGCGCACATGAAATGTTTTCACCACCCTGGTTCTAAAGAACTAGTGACACGATAAGAAGAAGATCATAATATTGCGAGGTTTGAATTGCGAAGTCCGAAGCATTTGTAGATAGGTGGTTTTTTTTTATCTCTATTGAAGTACTTAATTATCTGATAAATTAAACATACGTTATCTTAACGTCACCAATGAGTACGTAATGTATGTACATTACGTACACATACTTAAATAAATCTTAGGTAATTCTACAAGTAAGGAGTTTTTCTAAACTTACACGATAGCCGGATTGTATTGATAACAAAAGTGTATTTTATAAATCATAATTCCTCAAAAAAGGTGTTATCTATAGGACGATGACACACAGCGATTTTACACGCTACACGCTAGCGACTTCGCTTGCAGCGTGTAAAGTCGCCCAGTGTCATCGGCGTTTTTACAATCTGCTTGTTGAACGCCAACACGCTCACACGCTAGCGTTTAAAAACGCCAACAATCAGCGTGTAAAAACGCTGTGTTTTCGACGCTTTATATCTATTATGGTTTCTGTAAGTGTACTTAGAAAAAGAATTCCTATAATATGGCGGCTGCAAGCGGAAGTTTTGTATTTTCAATGCAACAAAAATGTTTTGACAAGGTATCAATGGATTCGTCTTGATCCATGGGAGAGCGTCAATAGGACATAATTAAAGTGTCAAATTTAGGAGTCTATTTTCTGTTTTCACATAATTTCAGCTCGTTTTCAAGATAGCTGTTTTATCAATTTTAGATAATGCCAACTAAGTGTAGGTAATTATGATTTCTATAATTATTTTTCAGATTTAAACATGGCAAGTCGTTCAGTTATGAAACTGCATTCAACCAACGACAGATGACCGCTAGAAAAGTCACATACTGAAAAGTACATAACTAATATTGTACATAGGAAACTAAGATTATTCAAAATGGGTTTGCAAAATCCAGAAGAGGCGAAACCAGATGATTTGGTAAGTTATTGAAATATATTATGTACTACTCGGGCGAATCAACGTGACACCTGGCTGACACTTTCGCTCGCAACTTGATGCGTCCCCCGCCCCCCGCGCGGCGCCCTCCGTGTTTGTTCTTCCTCTAATTGCGAAGCCTTATCACTTATCATTACCAAGTATTGCAGGACCTCTTCTCTATCAAGATTATCCAATTCCACGCTGTACTTTGTACAAACGTCATTCGTGCCAGGTGTCATGTTGATTCACCCGAGTAGTAGGTACGTACATAATCTGGGGGCACGGCGGCAGTGCCCCCACCAAGTCGAGCAAAAAAGTGGCACGGCCGTACTATCCTTTTCTAGAAGCATTATATGATTACTATTTTGTTAAAAAAAGTTGTTCTATTGTTCATAATTTTATTATCATGTATTATTCCCATCTGTTACCCTGCTCTGTTACCCTAGGGTAGTTTTTCCTCCGTGCCTAGGGTACAGATAGGACAAAAAAATCTATCTGTCCCCCTGTTGCTAAATGTTTGACAGATAATGGTAAGGGTTAATTAAAATGCTTTAAAAAAACTAATTAACCCTGATATACAACCACAAGTTTTTAATTACCAGAAAAAAAACGCTTATTCAGTTGCCGATTTTTATTTCAAAATAGATATGATCAAAGTTGGACATTACCGTTAGTCGTTTTTCTCTGGCCTTGCGTCAATCAGTCGCATCATTGATAAATATTTATGTTTCATTTTGGCAAATCAGGCACCTAGCTGGCCGCAGCTCGCCGCAGCTCGGCTCGGGCGCCGCACTCGCGCCCCGCTGTCACCCGCACATTTTGTAGTAGTAACCAAATATTCTGCAAGATACAGATACCGCTTCTGAAACCGGGAGGTGCCTCGACTTTCGATCCGAAGGTCGTGGGTTCGAACCTGGTCGTAGGTACAACAATGGATTTTTCTGTTCAAAAAATCTATGTGTTCATTAAAACACGTGCTTAATTGTGAAGGAAAACATCGTGAGGAAGCCGGCATGTCATAGAACCTATAAAGTTCGAAAAACATGTGTCACGTGCACGAATGGAGGCACACAAAATCCTTTCACCACACTGATTCGAAAGAACTAGTAACACGATAAGAAGACTAATGGAAACACTTGTTACTTTACACCGTAAAAACTGTACACAAAAGTAAAATTTAATATCAGAGCAGAGATATGAGAATCTAACTTTATTCATGAAAAATTTAAAGATCGTAAATCAAAGTTCTTACAGTATCTAAGCCATCAACTGGTTTTTGCTGGTCATAAACTGGGTATATCTACATTATATTTTATTATCTAGTTTACCTTATCAACAAAGAGAAATAATGTGTTAGGTACCTATGTAAAATTGTTAGATATATGCACCTATTGTTTGGTCAAATATAATATAATTGACTTTATAAATTAGTGTCTTTATGCTTTGATTGGTTTATCGTAAACGTTAAAAGTATTGTTTCAAGAACAAGCTAGAATAAATAAATGATAATGGTACCTATATATTTCGGAAAACAAAATACATTTCACACATCGCCATCCTGCCCCAAACTAGGCAAAGTTTGTACCACAGAGTACTTAGACAGTAAGCACTTGTATTATGTTACAGTATAATGTAAAAAAAAGTGAATTTATGGTGTTCTGGCCAGGCAGCAAAAGCCCAGATTCTGTGCCCCCTATTATTTTAAATGGAAATGCAATAAACAGAGTTCATAAATTTCGTTACCTGGGACACATAGTGACTGATAACGTAAGAGATGAAGAGGATATAGAAAGGGAACGAAGAGCGTTGACGGTGAGAGCTAATATGCTGGTCCGCAGGTTCGCTCGTTGTTCAGAGGAGGTCAAAATAACTCTGTTCAAATCATTTTGTCAGACATTCTACACGAGCAGCCTGTGGTTCACATATACTCAGAAATCCGTCAACACTCTTCGCGTCCAATACAACAATGCATTCAGGATGTTGTTGGGGCTGCCGCGGTTCTGCAGCGCGTCCGGCATGTTCGCTGAGGCGCGCACAGACGGGTTCGCCGCCTGCATGAGGAAAAAGGCAGCCTCACTGCTGACCAGAGTCCGCGGGAGCACCAACAACATCCTGCGCATGATAGCAGACAAGTTTGATGGTCCGCTATACAGACACTGCATTTCTGTACTTATTAAGTAACTCCGCCATAATAATGTAAACTAACATAGATTTAAGATTTAATCATAAAGTATATTAACTCAATTATGGATCTGTACTTGTACTGTGTTATCTGAAAATAAAAATTATTCTATTCTATTCTATTCTATGGGAACCGGATGACTGATAGAATAATTAAACGCTTTTTTTTTGTAAAAACATACATTGAAAACACCCGATTCAGGACAAACACCGATGTTCACCACACAAATGTTTGTCCTGAAGCGGGAATCGAACCCGCGACACCGGGCGTGGCAGTCCAATGCACTTGCCATTCGACCATTCGTGTCGTCAGAATAGGTTATAAGAACTTTAAACTTAATACCTAGCAAGCTCGATTTTAGTATCAACATTAAAAGCTTATCGCAAACAAGTCACCGACCACAGCGAGCGGTGGCCGGCGATAATCACTTTACATACACTTATTTGCTGTAACGCATCCCTGCTGTCTTTATGTCAACAACGTTTTACTTAGATTATATTCATATACATGCATTGAATGAATGGATGAATGTATATATCCACTTAAAATAAATACCTATTGCATGCGTTTTCAGCCATCTGGCAGCGAAGCGGTAGAAATGGAGGGTGTCAGTACAGACACAAAAACAAATGGAAGAAAATCTAAGGGAGACGTAAGTAAAATTTCTAACAAAATAATTTTATTTCAGTCTAGCTGACATCCCCAACTTCGTTTGCGTTGCGAATTAATAATATTCCTTTTTCTTCGCATTTTCAGCTCTTCACGAAGACATCCTCTAAGTCTCTTCGTCCACTGGTTTAGTCTGTAGGCTGCCTGTCAGGCAGTCAGTGAAGTCAAATCTAAGACTTAAAAAAAATTATGGAGTCACTGGTTCACAGCAGTTCCTTTTATTATCATTATTATCCACATATTTTTATTTTGTGTTCAATTTTTTGTACTACTGCAGGGTCCACGCTTTAAATCAATTGAGCTACATAGTCTGCGCTGCAGTTGACGTAAATTCTGAACCCTTTGAATACGACTCTTGAATAGTAAATGGAAAATTATACATCAAACGAGTGTATTTTGTCTGACACCGGACACGAGCAACTGCATTACAACTGTTTTGTAATTTGTTTGAAAATCTAAAGTTGCCAGACACAGGACACACGTTTGAGGATCCCGTAAAGTGTCGGCTTGACTCTAAAAAATATTATATTATTCTAGAGTCATGAGCACTTAGACTACGAGCCTTCCGGCTGGCTGGAGACGACCCTGACGCGGGTGGGATCTTCGACAGACGACTTCTTCAAGGACAACGGCAGCGCCGTAAAGACCGTAACGCTCTTTGCCATCAATGGACTGGCGATAGGATACTTTCTGGGATGTTTATATTATTATATTAGTTTTAGTAAGTATTATATATTTTTTTTTAATTATTGCAACTTACTATTATACTCATATTATCATATCATATTGAAAACATGTGTCAAGTGCACGAAAGGAGCCTCTTCGAGGCGCACTTGAAATTTTTCCCCCACACTGGTTCGAAGGAACTAGTGATACGATAAGAAAAAGAAGAATAGCTCATAAATTTTTAAGTTCGTTTAGTACCATTGGTTTCATTCGATCCCGAAATCGAAAACGCGCTAGTAATAATATCTGTGGCCAAATTGTACCGAATCGCACTGAAACAGGATTTACGATTTGATTCGTGAGTCAGGGGTGGCCTTCCAGTAAATACTGTTGAACTAATTACTGCAGCCGCAAACGCTCCACTGACCATAGCGATGACATTATTATGATTATTGTTTAAGATGAGACTATTGTATGTACAAACAGCGTCATAGATAAGTATCCCCCTTGCACAAGACAGCTTCAAATTCCTTTACAAAACAACGCTGCGGCGTACGAAGAAGTTTTGCCTTCAAAAATAAATCAGATTTTTATAACTATGTAAGTAAGCCTAATCATAATTTCAAACAATTTTTTCAAAAAAATGTCAAAAAAGCTAGGTGTTTTGTGCAAGGGAATACTTATCTATGATGCTGTCTGCACCTAATTGTTCTAGATGAAATTATTGTAATTGAATTAAATGAGATTGGCTGGTTGCTGGCGACTATCAGTTTCATCAATTTGGTTGCTGTGGCGCGTCGCCGCCACCGGAGACATGTGTGCGACTGTTCATTTTACAAACATATTTTTTTCAGGCACAGAACCTTTACAACTCTGCTACGGCTTCGGGAGCCTTATTGCGTTCTTCACAATTGTGTACTTCTTCATCATCTACTTCCTCGTGGTGAAGAGGTTCTTTGGGAAGTGGTTCGAAAAGAACGTGTGGAAGAAGATTGACTTTACCATTAGTTTTTTTTGGCAGTTTATGTGAGTATGAGTATAAGTACCAACTTCTGTCGTTTTGGACCGACTTCATTACAGAAGAGAACGGGGTGGCCGAGTGGATGAGGCCCTAACCTTGCGATCTAATGGTCGCGGGTTCGAATCCCGGTGGCAGTCGTGCGTAAATGGGTGGTTTTTTCGGTCAAAAAAATCTATGTATGCATCCCACGTTCTCGCAACGGTGAAGGAAAATATCGTGAGGAAACCGGCATGTCGTAGAACCTAAAGTTCGAAAACATGTTTTTTGACCTGCAATAATTATTTTTACCAATAAATACTATTGAACTATTGAACATGTGTCGAGTGCACAAAAGGAGCCTCTTCGAGGCGCACTTGAAATCCTTTCACCACACTGGTTCGAAGGAACTAGTGACACGATAAGAAGAAGAATACAGGAGGAGGTTCTCAATTCAGTTTTAGGTATATGATTTTTTTTTATTGTTTGTTAGTTCAGTCAGTACTTCTTCATATACAAAAATCCATATTTTTCAAATCCACATATTTAATACGAACCGCTAAGGAATGGAACTCGCTACCCGCTTATGTCTTCCCGTACAACTACGATCTTGGTCTTTTCAAGAAGCGAGTAAATAGGCTTCTAGACCTTCGAGATTCATCGTCGGCCACATCTCCACTTAACATCAGGTGAGATGGTGGTCAATCGAAGGTCTATCTCCAATAAAAAATATAATATATATTAACCGATTTGGAGAATTCTTTTTTTATTTGAGAGGGTATACTTTCAGATTAGTCATACTTAGAAGTTTCATAAAAAATCGGTTCAGAAGTTTAGTTTTTCGTAATTGCATACATATTTTGCTTAGTTCATGCTGCTTACTGAGTTCCCTGTAACTTTTCAGTGATGTTTACGGTCACTAAAACAGCCGAACTTGGTTGTAGTATGTTTTTGAAAAACTTTGATTATGTGGGGTGGTTAAATTTAGGAGGAGCCCGATGAATTTAGACCGTCGCCGTGCTGATGTCGTGGGTTCGATTCCCGCTCAGAACAAATATTTGTGTGATGAACATCGGTGTTTGTCCTGACTGGATGTTTACTATGTATTCTATGTATGTATTCACAAAAAAAGTATATAAGTATTCTATCAGTTATTCGGTTCCCCTAGTACAAGCTTGCTAAGTTTGGGGCTAAATGGCGTTGTGTGAAAAATCCAAAAATAATTATTATTATTTTGTCCCTATTAAATTCTGCTATTAACCTTAAAGTTATGGTTTACTTTCAGCTGGTTCCGCCTGTTCTCGTACACAGTAGTGCTTGCAGCTGTAGCGACGTTCCTGTACTTCGACACTCGCGGATCCACTGAACGACTTATCTCCTTAATTGGGCTGGCTTGTCTGTTACTGCTGGGTAAACCTTTTTTATTTTATTTTTAACTTTTTTTTACATAACTGCGAAGTAAAAGGGTGTTGATGTTTTGTGTTTGTAGGTATGTGAATATGAGTCTTTTCCGGGTTTTGACAATGAATTGAGATCGCACAATAGATATAGAAATAGGATGCCAAAAATGTTAAGAAATTTTATATGGCGGCTGCAAGTTAAAACGATCACAACTTTCAACAAATTATATAAATATATTTAGTAATAAATCCGCTTAATTTCTAAACAAAGGTTTTAATTAACTTAACTTTAGTTCAACTAAACCAAAGAGTCAACGAACAGAAAACCAAAGTTTAAAGATACGACACGTGTTTCGCCTCTACACGAGGCATCATCAGGAGGTGTGGACTCGCCGAAGTTTGAAACGAGAGTTTGAAAGGATCATAACTTGATGAATTTTAACATGGAATCGATGTACCTAGCAGTAGCATGAGGTAGATCTAAAGTATCCAAAATCCAAAATATAGTACCTATGTTTTTTTGTTATGCGTTTACTCCGCCAATTATAAATTGATTTCGATGATTTATTTTTGTGGAAGGTCATACGTAAGAGTGGGTATGGTGGTCCCATAAATTTTATTAAATTCGTTTCAATAGTTTAGTTTTTATAGCATAATTACTGAAAAAAAAGTGTCATTTAATTTAGTAAATGGAATGGCGAATTTTGCTCCCTGTTACTTTTCAGTGTTTCGTAACTAGAACAGTCCCAATTGAAGTCGGTTGGAATTTGTTTTTGGTAAAAACTTTAATACTTAGTTTCAAGTTTTAGTAAACGCTAGTACAAAATTCCACGATCAAAATTAGCCATTAGTTAGTAATTATGACAACTGGTGTGATATTTGACGCCGACTGTCCCCAGGTTTCCTATTTTCGAAGCACCCAGGCCGCATTAACTGGCGCAGCGTGCTGTCTGGTCTGCTCCTGCAATTCGTCTTCGGACTGTTGTTCATCAGGTGGGACCCGGGCCGCGCAGCGCTGCAATGCTTCTCTGACAAGGTGAGTTGACGACGCCTGTCCCTGGTTGCTGTGTACCCGGACCGCGTCAACTGTCTGGTCTACTCCTACAGTTCGTCTTCGGACTATTGTTCATCAGGTGGGACCCGGGCCGCGCAGCGCTGCAATGCTTCTCTGACAAGGTGAGTTGACGACGCCTGTCCCTGGTTGCTGTGTACCCGGACCGCGTCAACTGTCTGGTCTACTCCTACAGTTCGTCTTCGAACTATTGTTCATCAGGTGGGACCCGGGCCGCGCAGCGCTGCAATGCTTCTCTGACAAGGTGAGTTGACGACGCCTGTCCCTGGTTGCTGTGTATCCAGACCGCGTCAACTGTCGGGTCTGTTCCTGCAGTTCGTCTTCGGACTATAATATGCGGATTAGTGGATATCTTATGCCATACAACATTTCTTTATTCTGTTCTATAACATTCCGGTTTCCTCATGATGTTTTCATTTACCGTTTTGAGGGAGGGATGTGTTGTGATGTGCACACAGATTTTTTGATTGAATTAGCCCATAATGGCCTGCGCACATTGGCGCTTCTTGGTGAAGCGCCAATATGCTCAGGCCATTATAGGCTAAGTGTATGAAAACCACCAGTGGCTATTAGTCAGCGACGCGTTTGCATTAAGTGGTGCATTTAGCTTAATATTGTTCCTACTTTCAGGTCGCGACATTTTTGTCGTACGGTATAGAGGGCGCTGCGTTCGCGTTTGGAAATCTTCTTGTCAGGACCGAGGGTGTCTTCGCTTTTAGCGTGAGTTTTAAAACTGATATATTTAAGGGGAATCCTCAAATCCGAATTCCATACAAAAAATTTCAGACAAATACTCAAAAAGTTTAGAGTACGAAACCTTTCACTTTTTTTGTTGACGAAATCAAAAAACATGGACGAAACGAATAGTGTGAAGAAATTACTATAATACGGCGTACTTTTTGAGTATTTGTCCGAAACATTTTGTATGGAATTGAGATTTGAGGATTCCCCTTAACGAAACCATTTTTTTTGCATGGCCTTTCATTTTGAAATATATGATCATATAATGAAACTCTGAAATATTTTGAAGTCTTGGAGAACTTGTTTTTTTTTTTGTTTTTTTTTATATGGCTATGACGAGTCGAGCTAAGTGCTCTCCTGGCACTGAATCGGATCGGCCGCGAACCGACCGCGGAGTGCCACCACTGTGGGAGGGACCAGGACTCTGCTCAGACACGCTCAGGAGTGCTCGGCGTGGAGCTCTGAACGGCGGGTCCTGATGGACCAAATCGGGCAAGACCTCGCCCTGCCTAGCGTTGTTGCGGCAATGCTGGCAGAGGCGACAGCGTGGAGGGCAGTAGCCTCTTTCTGTGAGACCGTCATGGTTCAGAAAGAGGCTGCTGAGCGGGATCGCGAGAGATCCGATCCCGCTCGGAGACGGCAAGGCCGGGGTGTCCAGGTGGGACATCCCGGGCCGTCCGCCCCATGAGGGGCGGCGGCGTCTCCTGCCAATGAGGGAGATCTTGCTGGGTTCGAGAGCGGTCGGAGTGGGGGCTCTGGCTGCATCATACTCGAGCCCGGGACGGCTGCAGTGCACGGGGAGGCATGCACTGCAAGCGGAGCTCGGGGTCGGCGCAAGCCTTCCCTGGGATGGGACTCACAGCAACGTGCGTGAGGGACAACGGTACGTGTTCTTCGGATATCCCGGGGTCCCTCTAATGCGCAGAAGTCGGCCACCATGGGGTTTTAGTCGGTATGAGTCCGACATACCCCTCCGCCCTCCCCCAAGGGCGGTGGGCATCCATGAGGATATACCCATGTAAAAAAAAAGGTGTTCTTCTGGTGGTACGATTAAGCCTATCCATGAATGAAACAGTGAACATGTTATTTTTATTATAAGTACATAGGTATTTAGAGTTTCTAAAATTACCAATAAAAAAAAATCTTAAAAACAATTAAGTTGACCACCCTATCTTTTCCTATCCTACTTCCTACTATCCTATCCTACTCCTACTTATATAATATTATAAACGCGAAAGTTTGTAACGATGGATGGATGGATGGATGAATGGATGGATGGATGTTTGTTCCTCTTTCACGTAAAAAATACTGAATGGATTTTAATGAAACTTTACAATAATATAGCTTTAAACATCAGAACACCACATAGGCTACAATTTATAAAGATACCTGCGCAGACGAAGTCGCGGGCACCAGCTAGTGTTCTATAAAAGTAGCAATATGACTGTCACTATAACACTACCTACTCTAGGGATATATTTATTTACACTACACGCGAACAGTTTCGTTCTTTTAAGTATTCTCATTATGTCCGTGTTGACTCGTTAAGACGAAGCGTGAAATATGACTTTCTTTTCTTCCAGACCCTTCCAGTGATATTCTTCTTCAGCATGCTGGTTGAAGTGCTATTCTTCTGGGGCGCTCTGCAGTGGTTCTGTCTGAAGTTAGGACAGCTGCTACGAGCATCTACTGCCACGACTGTCTGCGAGAGTGTTATAGCTATCGGCAACGTGTTTCTGGGCATGGTTAGTACTTCAATTTGGTGCTAGGCATGGTTAGTACTTCAACATTGCTGCAGGCATTGTAAGTACTTCAAGGTGGTTCTAGACATGGATAGTACTTCAACGTGGTTCTAGAAATGAATAGTACTTCAAAGTGGTTCTACACATGCTTAGTACTTCAACTTGGGTCTAGGCATTGCTAGTACTCCAATGTGGTTCTAGACATGGATAGTACTTCAACGTGATTCTAGAAATGAAAAGTACTTCAAAGTGGTTCTATAGTTGGCTAGTATTTCAACTTGGTTCTAGGCATGGTGAGTACTTCAACGTGGCTCTAGAAATGGATAGAACTTCAACGTGGTTCTATACATGGTTAGTTCTTCAACTTGGTTTTAGGCATGGTAAGTACTTCAACGTGGTTCTGAGCATGGTAAGTTCTGCTACATAGGCATATGCCTAGAGAGACTAGGTACTAACCATGCCTAACAATAAAAATATGTAAAATGTATTATCCATCTTCACAAATTTTCGCCTCTAGAATATTAAAAGGATTTTTTTTTATTTATATGTTCGAATTAACGCGTACTGTAGTATAAATGACTTTTTTTTTTTGGACATAGAATTGAATGATTTAAACTGACATTAATAATTAGTATTAATTTAATATGTTTAGGAAAATACATTTATTTTTGCATGCCCCAGTGGTAGAAATAAGCTGGCAACATCATTTTTATTCATTTTAATAATAAGATCATTGTATGTAGGTAATCAAACAATATTTATTTGCGTCAAATAAGGGTAGGTACTTATTTGACGCAAATAATAATTGTTTGATTGATTGAAGATCTAATAAGGTACCTATTATATATTTTTCAGACAGAATCAGTGTTGTTGGTGAAGCCGTACCTCCCCATGCTTACCCCGTCGGAGTTACACGTTGTCATGTCTTCAGGATTCGCCACCGTTTCAGGCAAGTTATACAATTACAACTTAGTATAACCACAGAGTACTAAGTTATACACAAGTATAACTATTCAAGCAGGTAAATTATTGCTTATTAAATTATTGTAAAATTGTACTTGAACTCGATGAATCTTGCTTCATAAAATTATCATAAATGCTACATTTTCTACGACACTTTTCACTTCAAAAACTTTAGAAATAGTTTGGAGACTTTATAAAGAGATAAAATATTTATATATTACATGTATTATATTCTTTTTTTTTGTATTTTTTTATTAAACTAAAACAGTTAAGTATTTATACAAATCACATTAAGTTAAAATTAGAATTAGATTATAATAACATTTGCGATAAAGAAATAAATTATTATCAAAACAATAAAATTAGTCAAATAAAAGGAAAATAATAATGAAAATTACATAATTTTAGATAACCTTATAACAAAACTTACAAAAATTTATTTCATTCGGCACTCTCATAGAACCTGAGACACTCTGACAACATTCAACTATCAGGATTTTCAGAAAAAAACCCAACTATACGGTAGTATGTATAGCAGACCGGAAGAAAATATGAAGTCCTATTCTGCACTATAAAAAATGTGGTTTCCTTTGCGTTACGAATCAATACAATTTCCATACACCGTTTTTATTCACATATCATACAAATTTCCAGTTTCTACGTTCAGTGATCTACGCGTTATCGTTCAGTCAGTCAGCCACGGAAAACAATTGCTGACACTGCTGACACTCTTCTGTGCTGTTTCTTCCAGGCACGATCCTAGCGTCATACATCGGTTTCGGCGCGTCGCCCGCACATTTAGTGACGGCGTCAGTAATGTCGGCCCCGGCTGCCATCTGCTACTCCAAGCTTCTGATGCCTGAGACGAAGAGGTCTCTTACCACTGTGGATAATATACAACCAGTCACCAGGTAATAGACTTGACTAGCTGCGACTCGTGGCGTCGTCTGCCTATTTAGTGATGGTGATGTGTGTCCATTTAGTGACGGCGTCAGTAATGTCAGCCCATTTAGTGACGGCGTCAGTAATGTCAGCCCATTTAGTGACGGCGTCAGTAATGTCAGCCCATATAGTGACGGCGTCAGTAATGTCAGCCCATATAGTGACAGCGTCAGTAATGTCAGCCCATATAGTGACGGCGTCAGTAATGTCAGCCCATATAGTGACGGCGTCAGTAATGTCAGCCCATATAGTGACGGCGTCAGTAATGTCAGCCCGTTTAGTGACGGCGCCAAACCATAAAAAACACTACATATATCACGTAAATAAGTAACCATAAATACGTGGTTTTTAGATTTTAATCTACATTACTTGTTTAATACTATACAAGATAAAATAACTTTTTTTTCAGTGAAGACCAATCCGCTCTATCAGCCGCGACCCGAGGCGCGACTAACGGAATCGCTCTCATCCTGAACATAATCGCGAACATAGTCGCGTTCGTAGCGTTCATAGCATTCGTGAATGGAGTGCTCGGCTATTGCGGGGGAATGCTCGGCATGCCCGAGCTGAACCTTGAATGGGTCATGGGCAAAGTGTTCATCCCGCTGTGCTGGGTCATGGGTGAGTGATAGTTTACCCGATATATTTATGTATATACCTATATACACCTCCAATTTAAAATTACCAAAAAAAAAATTAAATGGGCAATGCAGACGGGGTACTACGTTGTATCTGTGCAGTCAGAATTTTGAATTTCTACATAATGTGCGAGTGACAGCGGCGCGAGTGCGGCGCCCGAGCCGAGCTGCGGCGAGCTGACTCGAGCTAGGTACCCGGGTTTGACAAACGATGAATAAAACTTAAATTATTATCAATAAAGGGTATGATCACCCGTAGTCCGTTTTGTGTCGGTTCTTTGTTTGACACTATCTCTGGATCTATAGGGGTACCAAAAATTCTGTTTCGGGTTCAAAATTGTCAATTTTTGGTAATTTTTTTGTTGTAGGTACATACATATATCAACTTTAGACTTATGCGTTTACGTATTTTTTTTTAATTTATTTGTTACCCCAACCACAACATGTACACAAAAACAAAAATCTCACAAAATGTTGGCAAGTGTGCCACATCCACAGAATACTATACTCCTAGCGGAGTACATAAAATAAGGCTTACAATTACCTACAATAAGATTGATATTATTCAACGTTCTGATCCAAGAAAGATTCCTGATTTATCTATTCATTGATTTTTATTTCATGAAGAAACAATTAATACCTATTTGCCCTATCCTATATTGCTTTTTATTGTTTACTGTACGAAACAATTTCATAGAGTAGTCGGTAAAGGAATATTAATTTATTTTAAAACCCGTCGAGCCGTTGGTAATCAAAGTATGAACCTGGTTTTTTGAGAACAATTGACTCGTGGAGCTCCTGGGAATAAGCCACAAAAATATATTTTTAATTTCGTATGCTAGGTACAGAGTGGCTGAGTAGGTACCTACAGTTTTGCTGGACCGTTTACAACTACCGCGTTTAACAAACATCCATCCATCTGTGAATTGCTTTTGACCAGTGTCCAATTTCCAGGAGTGCCGTGGGAGGAGTGTGAGCTGGTGGGTTCCCTCATCGGCCTGAAGACCATCGTGAACGAGTTCGTGGCGTACCAGCGCATGGGCGAGATGAAAGCTCAGGGTCTACTGTCCGTAAGTCCAAGTATTTTCAACCACACGTGACACGATAACAAGAAGTTTTTTAAACTCGACTTCAAAAAGGGAGGTCCTCTACTGTAATTTTTTTTGTTGAAGTGTAAACATCTTTAGGCGCGCTGAGCACTTTATTTTGTGTAATGATACTGAGCAGTAATGCTCGGCTATGTAACGCTCGTTTGGGTACAGTGTTGTATCAACACGTGTCGCAGGTGGCGGCCACGCACTCCGCTTTTGTTTGGTAGGTATGTCATACTTTAGAGATGGGACCATACATAGTTAGTTAATTTGGACCTGGTATTAAGTACTTAAAACATTTGCACGGCAGAAAGGTCGAATATAGTGATCAACAATATAATATGTAGCCACCATACATAATCATGCAAATAAAAATAAATGTATCATTTCATTCATTAATTAAAATTTTATCGAGATCGATTAGTTTAGCTGTTAAATCGAAATACTTAACTGAAAAAAAATAGACTTTTCAGTGGTGTGGTGTTTATGGTCCAATGTATGGTTGTACTATTTTTTGTTAAAAACTTTATTAAACATACCTACTTATTATAAACATATACCTACTTATTAAAAAAAATATGCCTTACCAGCAAATTATATAAATATATTTAGTAATAAATCCGCTTGATTTCTAAACAAAGGTTTTAAGTAACTTAACTTTAGTTTAGAACTTTAGTACATATTACTATATTATAAACCAAAGAGTCAACGAACAGAAAACCAAAGTTTAAAGATACGACACGTGTTTCGCCTCTACACGAGGCATCATCAGGAGGTGTGGACTCGCCGAAGTTCGAAACGAGAGTAGAAATCAAGCGGATTTATTACTAAATATATTTATATAATTTGTTGATATTTATAGATTTCCGCAAAGTAACGCCTGAATCAATCAATTATGCCTTACCAGCACGAAACTGTCAAAAATCCTAAGCAATTACTTTAATCGATTGAATAATCTTACGGCACAGATTCACACCGTCAATTTCTGTTTAGCATTTGACAGTTTAGTGTAAGCAGGCATAAGCTTCTTAAATCTGGAGTCACGGCAATGTCTCCGAAGCCAAGAAAATAAGCACGGCCGTTACCACATTTTCTCGATTAGTTTTTATATTTCAGCCTCGCGCCGAGCTGATAGCTACCTACGCGTTGTGTGGATTCACGAACCCAGGGTCCGCGGGCATCATGATCGGGGCTATTGCAGCCATGGCGCCCAACCAACGGGAGACATTGTCCAGTGTAAGTACAGCGGTTTAGGCTGCACGTTGTATCACCATAATTTGATGATGAGAAGCGGCAAGATTTTTTTCACACCACCTGCTCGACAATATCCAATTATATATCATGCTATCATCAAGGTAAAGCAAAGCATTACCTTGTGCAAGTGTCACACGAATTTGACGTTCCAAATTCAAATCACATTACTACCCTACTACTACTACTAGGAATGAAAAAAAGTGGGTAGGAGTGTACACTTTTCAAAAAGATTGTTCCTTGTTTAATTTTGATTTTATATATATCTAAGGCTTAAAGTAAAGAGATTTATGTGTTAAAACGCTAGTAAAAATCCATACTCCACCTGCCAATATTATTTTTCACCCAAATCTCCAAGGATCAGCAACACTGCACCATGGATGATATGCAACTTTCTCTGGCTGATGTTGCTAAAAGTTTCCATGAGAGGATGTGTCAATTCGAGAATCAACTCAAGAAATCACCATTGCCAAGTGATCCAGCATCACTGGCAGCTCAGGAAGTCATCGCTGCTGACTATGCTGCATTCAAGTCACTTACACTTGTGTCACTGAACTCACTCCAAAAGCAAGCTGAGCTGCTTGCTCGTGCAATTGATAACCAAGAAATGCGGAGCCGTCGCAAGATTATCCTAGTGCATGGCGTGCCGGAGGACAAGAAGGAGGAAACTGCAGCTGTTGTCGTGAAAACTGTATGTGGTTCGCTGAAAGTGTCAGACTTTGATCGTGGGCAGATAAGCCGCTGCCATCGCATGGGACGTGCCGCTTCAGATAGGCCTCGGCCCATCCTGCTAAAATTACGGGACATCGCCATTCGGGACACCATCTGGTTTGCCAAGACGAGCCTGAAGGGCACTGGTATAACCCTGTCAGAGTTCCTAACCAAACCCAGGCATGAGGTATTTATGGCTGCTAGAGAGCGTTTCGGTATGAGGCAATGTTGGGCAAGGAACGGCTACATCAATATACTCGGGGCCGATGGCGTAAGACACCGGGTCTGCAGCATGACTGAGCTGAATAATCTAGCAGTGCCGATCACCAAGAAGCCGAGCACTCAAAAGCCAGCTCCCCTTGTTGTCAAGGAGCCGAAGACTGTGAGATCAGCCCGGGCGGGCACATCGAAGAGGACGTAATGCTCATCTCGACATCGCTTGCAATTTGACCGCCGCGCGCCGCCGCAATATCGAGTGTCACATATCCGTTTGGTATATTCATCCAGTTTACCCACATTATTTAGTAATAGTCTTTTTTCTGTAATTTTACACTACTTGTAGGTAATTGTTGTGTTGTGAGTTTGATTTGACAACCTGCCAACTGTCATGTTATGAAACTGTCAATCACGTCAGCGTCATTCATCCTATAAACCACTCAACCATAGACCATGGTCGGACGGTCGGATAACTGCTGCACAAATTGTTTATTGTCTATTTTTCACTTCGAGAATATTTTTTCATGTTATCCAATTTTGATTTATTTAGTTTAGATTAGTATAATGTAATCTTATTCTTTTTTTTTTTTTTTTTTTTATTGTGTTTATTTTCTCCTTGTTACGGTTGAATAGAAATACTATGGAAGAAGTTGGCAGGTGGAGTAGGAATTATCGATAGTCTTCTGTTGTTTTTAAAATTAAGTAATTTAGTGTTACTTATTATTGATATATATATTATATATTACATCATATACACATAGTATATAATATTATAGTATATTTATTGTTATATTATATTGTAGATATATAATTATAATAGATCTTATAGGTATATTTTATTTAATTTTATTTTTTGCAAAATGTCAACTGTAGTCTCTAGCGATGAGGATGATTTTGTTTCCTTCTGTACTCCTGGTGGGAGTTCGGACAGTGAAGATAGCTTCTGTAGTTTACCAACTCTCTCTGATACTATTGCGGAGGAATTATTCGATGTACCTAAGAATTTAAATATAATCCATATTAATGCCCAAAGTATCCCAGCACATTATCCCGATCTCTTGGCCTCTTTTGATCACAATAATATCCATGCTATTCTTGTTTCCGAGTCTTGGTTAAAGCCTTGTCTTCCTTCCACCTCTTACTCGCTCCCTGGCTTTAAATTGATACGTAATGACCGTTCTGCTGGTGCTGGTGGCGGTGTGGCAATCTACTTGCGTGGCTCTATCCCTTTCTCTATCGTTAGTATATCTGCACAACCACCACCATCCAATGCGGGTGAACACCTCTTCATCGAAATTCTGCTTCACCATACAAAACTTCTCCTCGGAGTTTATTATTGCCCATCACTTCGAGTAAATTTCTTCTCCTCTTTCGAGAAGATGATGGAAGATCTCGTGCCCTCTTACAATCATACTATTATTATGGGCGACTTTAATACTTGTTTACTTAAAAATGACTCCCGATCCACAGCATTAAAATCTGTTATCGACTCTTGCAACATGCACATTTTACCGTCAAACGCTACTCACTATTTTCCAAATTCAAATCCTTCTCTCCTTGATCTTGCGTTAGTTTCCTCTTTATCGCATGTTGCAAAGCACGGGCAATGTGCAGCTGATGCTTTCTCATACCATGAGCTCCTATATATCTCCTATAAAATTCGTCCTCCGAAAGTCAAGCCGAAAATTCTTATGCAGCGTAATTTTAGTAAGATGGACGCTGATAGGCTTCAAAATGACGCTAAGCTCATTGATTGGTCTCCCGTCATGGATGCTGACAATATCGATGACAAAATCAGTCTCTTCAACTCGACGTTAACGAAACTTTATGATGTTCATGCACCTGTCCGTGAAGTCAAAATTAAACAGCTACCTGCTCCTTGGCTTACAAGTGACATAAAGAAACTCATGCATAAAAAAGCAGTAGCGAAAAGAAAATTCCGTCAACGGCCTAACAATGCAACTAGTAAGGATAAGTATACAGTAGCCCGAAATCGCTGCAATAGGGTGTGTAGGGATGCACAACGCCACTACATTCATGAATCTGTCTCTAATGAAGATCCAGCTAAAGTCTGGAAATTCCTCAGGACTGTTGGAGTTGGCAAGAGTCGTCCAGATGCCGTCTCAAAAGATGTAGATTTAAATTCCCTTAACCAACACTTCTCTTCTTCACCTAGCATTAATCTAGATGAAAAAAACCGAACATTGCATTATCTCTCATCCTTGCCAACTCCCGATTATCCCCCGTATGTGTTTAGCCAACTCACTGCATGTGATGTTAAAAAGAGCATTCTCTCTATCTCTTCTAACGCTGTGGGTGGTGACTGTATCAGTCGAAATATGATTCTACCTATCTTAGAAGAAATACTTCATATCCTATGTCATATCCTTAACTATTCTATTTCGTATGGTGTTGTTCCTTCTGTATGGAAGGAGGCACATGTTATTCCTCTTCCCAAAAAGTCAAAGCCCACTTCCTTTACTGACTACCGCCCCATCTCTATCCTTCCATTCCTTTCCAAAGTCCTTGAGCGCCTCATTTATAACCAGTTAAATTCCTTTCTCATTACCAACAATCTACTCAATCCTTTCCAATCCGGTTTCCGCCCTGGCCACAGCACCGTTACTGCGCTTGTGAAAATAACGGATGACGTTAGATCTGGCATGGAAGATGGTCGCCTCACTATCCTTACACTCTTAGATTTCAGTAATGCGTTTAACACTGTCGACTTTGATATTCTTCTTAGTCTACTCAGCTCTATTAACGTATCTCCATCAGTGATTGGCTGGTTTCGCAGTTATCTGCAGGGACGCCAGCAGCGTATACGCATTGATGACTCTTTTTCATCCTGGTGCAATGTACTGGCCGGCGTTCCGCAAGGTGGCGTGCTATCACCCCTTTTATTTGCAATCTTCATTAACTCTATTTCTAATAAACTCACTTCTTCCTACCACCTATATGCAGACGATCTTCAAATCTACTCCCATGCTACACCTGACACTTTAAAAAGTACGATTGTTGAAACCAATTTAGACCTGCAACGTATAAGCAAATGGAGCTACTCGTACGGGCTGCAAATTAATCCTAGCAAGACTCAGGTTATCATCTTAGGTAGTTCTCGAATGGTCTCTAAGGTTGACTGGCCTACTCTCCCATCCATTTGCTTCGAAGGTACGATGATACCTTACTGCAATACGGTGAAGAACTTAGGAGTGTTCTTGGACAGCACACTGTCATGGGGCCCACAGCTTGACTCTGTTAGTCGCAAGTTGTTTGCTTCTGCAGGCGCTCTGAGAAGACTTCGCAACTTTTTACCTACATCAACTAAAATTACGCTTGCACAATCACTCCTATTACCAGTTCTCGACTATGCCGACTCCTGCTACCTTGACTTATCAGAGGACCAGCTAAATAAGCTTGAGCGTCTTCAAAATTTTTGTATTAGATTTATCTTTGGCCTTCGTAAGTTTGATCACATTTCTGAATTTCGTGTAAAGCTCAAGTGGCTTCCCATCCGCCTTCGCCGGAATACCCATATTCTTACACTTCTGTATAATATACTTAATAACCCTTCCGCTCCTCATTATCTCAAGCAAAATTTTGAATTTCTCCACAGTTGTAACTCTTTTTCTCTTAGGTCATCGGATAATCTCTTGTTGAAAATTCCACTTCACCGCACTAGTTTTTATGGTAAATCCTTCACCATTCAAGCTGTTCGCCTATGGAATAAGCTGCCAGTGCCGATAAGACAGGCCCAATCTCTTTCAACTTTTAAAACTAATGTTTTAAATCACTACCTGTCTGGGACCTAGTCTTTCTATAGCATTATCTTTTTGATGATTTCATCATAATGTCGTTGTCAGTATCTACCTTAATATTTTACTTATACCTATCACCCTCCATCGTTGGAGAATTTTGCAAATACATAATTTATACAATACCAGTCATATTTATTGTGTTTATATATATGTTTATGAGTATGTATATAGATATATATATATATGTATTAGTATAATATTTAGATATTAGAATGTAAATATAGTATGTATTAATATTGTGTAATATTCTGTATAATTTTAGTTAGTCAAAATGTTAATAAAAATTTTTTTTTTTTTATTTATTTTTATCTATAATATCTTTTTGGTACACCTTTATCCACTGTAATTTAAATATTTTTTTCTGTTAACAATATGTCTTATCTGGTTGTCTGGAAGAGATTGCTATCTAGCAATAAGACCGCCCTTGTAATTTTAGTTTATTTTTCTTGTTATTATTTATTTTAAGGTGATACAATAAAGCATATTCTATTCTATTCTATTCTATTCTACCCTTGGGGGTTTCATACAACATTACCTCCCTAGGTAGGTAATTCTTTGCTTTACCTTGATGATAGCATGATATGTAACGTGTGGAAACTCGTGGAAAACTCTAAGTAAAAGGGGTATATATGGGGTTCTAAAATCGAACTGGCCAATCATAAAAAAAAAGAAAAAAGGCACGACTTCAAAGATTGTGAAACAAAAGAGGGTGTTGGCTGCTGAGTTCGGAGCCCTGGCATTTTATTGTCTCGCAGAAGGTGTGAAAAGTAGAGTATGCTCCTCTGGGATAAAGCCTGTCTTCGTCTTGGGCAGCTTGAACCCCTCGCGTCACTCAGGACTCTACATAACTCCCTCGCTTCGCTCAGGAGTTAACTGAGTCCCTCGTTAGCTCAGGGTTCAATATGCCACCCGCGACATAAGACACTGCTTTATCCCCTTAGTGCATAATCTACTATTATCTAGCCTTTCATATACCTTGTACCTACGATGACACACGGCGTTTTTACACGCTACACGCTACAGGACTTCGCTTGTAGCGTGTAAAGTCGCCCAGTGTCATCGGCGTTTTTACAATCAGCTTGTTGACAATCCTTCCCAATCGCTAACACGCTCACACGCTAGCGTTTAAAAACGCCAACAATCAGCTTGCGTGTCATCGAAGCTTTAGAACCAGAAGTCTGATGTCCGGTAGCAATGTAATTTACCTAGATATTAGTAGATCGCAGTGCCTTATAAGTCGGAATGCAGTAATGCATGGCGGCAGATACTAGACATCTAGACTAATGCCTAGATCACACGTACCGAGTACGTGTACGTACGAGTAGTAAGATGTTTCTCTGTTTTTAGTTTTTTTGACGTTCAGCGGTTTAGGCTGAGCGTTCTGTCAGCAAGTACTACCTATAATCTAACCTTACCTTACCTTACATAACACTGCAATACTCATCTAGATTCTAGCCTAAATACAGCAAAGGACACCTACCAAACCCTTAATTAGGATTTTTGAAATCAGCGGTTTAGGCTGTGCGCTGTGTCAGTACCAATGTTCACTTTTGTTTTCAGTTGGCAGTAAGAGCCTTTTTCGCTGGATGTGGAATATGTTTCATGACAGCTTGCATAGCAGGTAATTTATAAGTATAAAATACCTATAGGTCGCGCAACGAAAGCTGGCGTTGTCAAAGTACTCACACTAATATGCAATTTCACTACACTTTGACGAATTTAGGATGATAATTTTGTCAGGTCAAATAGGGGCACGGCTCTTATTCACAGACACTACACAAGCGCACGTGTGAATGTATTGTTCATGCCAGCTTTTGTTTTGCGACCAATCCATATATTAGAGATAAGTTATAACTAGCCACTGTCTGAAGATTTTATCAAGTCACTTTCTTGTTTGTCTGTCTGTATGACGAATCTTGCAACTCAAATTGTGAGCACCGATTAGCTATCCAGCCCTTTCTAGCTCTTATTATACCTACCTACCTTACTTTAACTCATGGTGTCAATTTTTAACGACACGAATGGTCTAGTGGCAAGTGTGTTGGACTGCCACGCCGGTGTCGCGGGTTCGATTCCCACTTCAGGACAAACATTTGTGTGATAACAGCGGTGTTTGTCCTGAATCTGGGTGTATTTTATGTATCCTATGTATGTATTTAAAAAAAAAAGTATTTAAGTACCTATAGTATCAGCACAGATATCAGTTATCTGGTTCCCATAGCTCTGCTTAGTTTGTATTGGGGCTAGATGGCGTTGTGTGAAATGTCCAAAATATTTATTTATTTATTAATTCTGATGTCGCCTTTGCCAGCACTAAAAATTGTGCAATATTATTTAGGTATTTCGATCGCTATAAAAGGGACAGCAACATTTTTAGTTCTGTCAAATTAGTTTATTTTTGGCGACTGAATTGACACCACTGGATCAGTAGTTTAGGTGTGATTGAGGGCCAAAATCTATCTATTTTTACAAAATTTCGACTATGATTAGGGTTAATTGTGAAATGATTTAGTATGATATTATTTGTTCCAGGTATTTTGATGCCAGAAGGCGCGTTTGTATAATTTTAAGTTGTAAATTAAAATGACATTAAAGTGATATTAATTGACATTAACCAGTTTTGTTCTAAGAAGAGAATTTAGAATTGTTTTTAAACATATTTATGTGATAATTTTAAATAAATTATCCTTTTTACATTATTGAATATTCTTTCATTTAAATCACGTGTAATATGTATATATGTAACCCTGGTACTTATCCGTAGTAGGTACTACCGATAGTCCTACATGGTCCATGGGTAATTTTTTTCCCCGTGGTCCTACCGACCTATCTGGAAGGACCACGATAGATTTCTAATTACCCGTTGTACTACCAGGCAGTTTACACACTAAGAATGAATATTATTTTTTATTTAAATACCTAGTAGGCTGGAAGAATAGACCTATGGGATGTTAGCTCATAGTTGCGGTTTGCGTTTGATAGGTCAGTGTTTGTATCTGTGCCTCTGTCCAAGGTACCAGGAGGACATAAGGCCGGAGAAGTTGACTGGTTGCAGTCCTACTTAATTTATAGGTAGGTACCTAAGACCAAGTGCTTATAGCTACCTAACCTACCAATACTATACCTACGTACGTACGACCGAGTGCTTATAAGCTACCTAACCTACCAATACTATACCTACTAATAATAGGAAGGCATAAGAGCCAAGGCGGTGGGCACCTGGGCACTTAGGTTTCTCGCGACTTGATTCATCGTTTGCCTACACAGGTACCAGGACAGCATACATGCTAAAGAAGTGTTCATTATTTTTAAAATCGTATAGACAAGTTTAGTTCTCAGATACCTTCCTATTATAGTAGGTATAGTATTGGTAGGTTAGGTAGGTATAAGCACTCGGTCGTACCTACCTATAAATTGAGTAGGACCCTGCAACCAATCAACTTCTTGGGCTTTATGTTCTCCTGGTACCTTGGACAGAGGCACAGAAACAAACACTGACCTATCAAACGCAAACCGCAACTATGAGCTAAATAACACCCTATAGGTGTATTCTTCCAACCTACTAGGTATTTATGTAATAAAAAATATATGCATTCTTAGTGTACAACCTGCCTGGTAATTTCTGTGCCTCAGTCCAAGGTACCAGGAGGTCATAAAGCCCAAGAAGTTGATTGATTTTTGGACCCTGCAACCAATCAACTTTTTGGGCTTTATGTCCTCCTGGTACCTTGGACAGAGGCACAGAAACACAGTCCTATCAAACGCAAACCGCAACTATGCGCTAACACCCCATAGGTATATTCTTCCAAACTACTAGGTATTTACCTAATAAAAATAATATGCATTCTTAGTGTGCAAACTGCCTGGTAGTAGGTAGATAGATAGTAACACTTTAAATTGTACGTAAACCTCGAAGAAACATAGGTACATTATAAAAGGAAGCTTAAAAATAAAATAACCAAAAATAATAGAGGCTACAATGGCCTGCTTTATCGCTAAAAGCGATTTCTTCCAGGCAACCTTTGGATGGAGAGGAGTTATAGTAGTTGGCGTCTGGACGAGTGAGCCGTTATTCAAAATATTACCAATATTATTAATTACCGTAATTATTACCGTAGTGGCACGGGTAATTAAAAATTTCCCGTGGTCCTCTACCAGACAGGTCGGTAGGACCACAGAAAATTACCCGAGGTACCCGTGGTAGGACCACCGGTAGTACCACGTGTAAGTACCGGTAGCTAAGCGTCCACAGACCGGCATCGGACGTATCGGACGCATCGTAGGTACGTATTAATTAGACTGCGTCCACTGTATCGGCAGCGATCGGATTACCGACGCGAGTATTTATAGCAATCGGATTGCCGATGTCACCTTCATTCGGATTTCTGTAATGCCTTATGACATTTCTCGCAATAAAATGATAATCACGATTGCGTTTCGCGACAAATGGCCGATATGCCGAGCGAGCGCGCGGGGCGCGTCCACTGATCGGCATTCCGTATGACGTCATCGGTACGCATCGCATGTATTGTAAGCATTGCCGATGAGCGGTCCGTACGGTGCGGATCAGTGGACGCTGTTGTATGAGTTTTCATACAAGGCAACCTAAAATCCGTTACGTGCGATGCGTCCGATACGTCCGATGCCGGCCTGTGGACGCAAGCCTTTACCCGAAGGACTATGCGCCGCCCTGCAGACTCAATTGCTGAATTGTGGATAAGGTAAAGTCAAATAAAAATCACAGAATTGCTTATAAAATTTATTAAACATAAAGGCACGTCCACATCGCGGTCCCCTTGTGATGAACTAACGATTTAATATTATTGATAAAGGAAAATAAATAAAACTATATTCTAACTTAGGATAAAAGCAGATTTTTATAAAACTTTTTGATATCTACCATGAGTAAGACATTCAGAACTGTAGTCCTATCAACAAAAATTTTGATAAGCATACAATATTTGAATTAATTAATTTCAAAATATGATATAAATCGTTGATTTTTTTGAAACGGATTCAATACCAATACATTTGTCAAAAGTAGAGTTTTTTTATTCAAAATTAAAATGTTTTTTTTCGGAAAATATAAATTAAGGCAGTTACTAAAATACCTATGTTGTGAATATTTGAAAGACTCATGGTAGAAGTATGTAAGATTTTTTTAAAACGGAATGTGTTAAAATTTAATCACATCACTGGATTTTCACGAATAAAATTTTTAAAATAGCTTCATAATCTCTCAAACTTATGCCTAGGTCACACATACCGAGTACTCGGTACATATAAACACAACGCCGAGTGCTCGACTGAGCGAGTGACGTAAGCTTTCACTGTCTCGACCGAGCAACATTTTACTGTCTCGGTGGAGTACTCAGTACGTGTGATCTAGGCATTAATCTATCAAATACAATATAAAAATAGAATTTTACATAGTGTAAAAATATGGTAGATCCGTTCATATGTTTTATCATAGTTTATGTACAAAATTTCCTATATTATTTATCAATTTCTGATAACAAAAGTATCGAACCTATGACAGTATCCATTCCTATTTGAAATTGACAGTTATTTTATTAAAATAACGATTTAACAAGGCAATTAAAGATATATAATTATCTATCCATATTGTTTTTACATAATAATGTGGTTCGTGTAAAAAACTAATTTTTATTAATTTTTTTTTAGTAAAACTGATAGCCAATGTTTGATACTGCTTTTCTTATAATACTTATTTTATTTATTAAAATATAATTTACACAATATAAAATAGTGACACATTGTTTTAATTTGTATGTAGCAAGCCTTATATTTTTTTTAGTAGAGAAGTCTTTTTTTAGTACTATTACTATACTATTTTTATTTTAGTACAAAATACAAATCTGGAATCAAATTTAAATGCAAAATTACAAAATTGGTCCATAAAATCAATACAAACGGTGAAAAAGTAACTTTTTAGGATAAGGGTAATATCCTAAAAACAAAACTTTGTGACTATTTTTAAAAAAAAATAACTACATAATGTATACTGTATACCTACATTTGATTTAAACTTAGACATTCGTTTAAAGCGTAAAAGCTTATTAGTCATATTTTAAAGACATACATATATGTCTACTTGCACCAAACTGTCAAAACTCCTAAGCAATTACCTTTCTTGCTTGCCAGTTCTTAACAGTCCAAATTCAGACAGTTAAGAACTGTTAAGCGAGTTAAGTAATTGCTTAGGAACTTTGATAGTTTGGTGCAAGTCGGCAATAATGTCATTATTGTTTTTGTAGAGCCATATTTTAACAATTTTTTATAGCCACAAATAGCAATACAAAATTTCTCACAACGTTACTAATTTAAAAATGTTTATATATATGTTTTTTTTACAAATTTCAAGGATTATTGTCCATGTTTATTCTAAAATATATATGTTTATAAAAATATAGAATTTTCTTTATGTCTAGTGGCAATGTTTTATAGAATGCAGTATTTATTTTATTGGTTCATAATACAATTAGGTAGATAATTCTAAAATCCTACATTTAAATTAATTTTAAACGTTCTCCATTTCACAAGTCGATTTAGTCGAAGATACTGAAAAAAATAAATATAATTAACGAATATACCGTTCCAAAAAAACATGAAGTGGTCGTGTGGGTGAGGCAATTGCCTTGCAATCAGATGGTCGCGGCTTCGAATCCAAAAAGCAGTCCGAGGCGTATATACCCTGCAGGATGCCCTCTAGATAGGTACAGACACAGTGCCAGATATACTGCCGCCAAGCAGTAATGCGCAAGCATTACTGAGTTCCGGTTTAAACGGCACTGTAGCGAATAAGTGAAATTACTGGGTTTTCGAGACTGACCATCAAAATGTCTCAATGTGGACGAGCGCTATAACAGTGGTGTAGGTAGTAAAATAACTAGGTTGTATAAATTGACTAACTCACTCACAAGATGGCGAACTCACCTAGTACTAACTAGGAGGTACTGAGGTGGCTAACTCACTCAGTACTAACTAGGAGGTACTAAGAAGGCTAACACACCTGAGGCACTTAGATGGCTAACTCACCTGATGTACTAAGAAGGCTAACTCACCTGAGGTACTAAGAAGGCTAACTCACCTAGTACTAAGGAAGCTAACTCACATAGAACTCTAACTTACCTAGAACTAAGGAAGCTAACTCACCTTGTACTAAGGAAGATAACTCACCTCGTACTAAGGAGGCCAACTCACCTAGAACTAAGGAAGCTAACTCACCTAGTACTAAGGAGGCTAACTCACCTAGTACTAAGGAAGCTAACTCACCTCGTACTAAGGAGGCTAACTCACCTAGTACTGCTGGTGAGGGCACTCGGCTACATAGTTGGCGGGCAGCATGCCCTGCCTCCCGGTGCGCATGACCTGCCCCGTCATCCAGCCCTCGTCTATGCTGGACACGTTCGAGATGAGGTCTCCCTCGCGGAATGACACCTCGTCATTGTCGTTCGCTTCGTAATCGTACATCGCAATGTATACTTTCTGTAAAAAAATAAACTTTTTGAAATGTCATTTCAGTAACATGGGTATCATCTTTAAGGCTATGGCTTTAACAACAGGCGAGAGGGGAGTGCTGATACAAAACAATGCGTACAAATTGCTTTGAGAACCAACCAAGTGTTGCCCGTAGATATAGTGTGCCTCAGGGCAGTGTACTAGGTCCGATGCACTTTTCGATGCATATCGATGACTAACTACTGACCGCGGCTTCAACCAATGCGTAATAGGCATCACACCTCATCTTCTGTTGCAACTATCCTATTGGTGAAGAAACAAATGCGACGGTCGCAAGCTTATCATGGTTGAAGGACAATCATGGTTCGAAGATCCGTGGGGTAAAGTTCTGCATTATCGTTAGTAAACACAACAAACCCATTATAACTGTTCATACATCTGCGGTTTAAAATCATACCAAAAAAACCACAAAGGGAGAAGAAACATAGAAGACCAAGAAGTGGAAAAAAGTTGAAAATTGATGGACCAACAAAAGTCTAATGGCGGAAAAGGGAGTCCTACAGTTCATTACCTGGTTTGGCAGCGGCGCGGGCGCAGGCGGCGGCGGCTGGTGATGATTGTTAGAAGCGTGAGGCACTTCATTGGCCATCGGGTCATAGTCCGTTACGCGACCGATCTGCTTAGCCTGGTGCTGAGAGGAATGGTGGGCCCCTGGAAACAGAACATTAAATAATTATGCTAAGTCACAAAAAAGTTGGAAGAAATATGCCACTTGTGTAAGCTACTGGAAAGATATGGAAATCTTAAGTTTATAACTTAGCTAACTAAGTTGTAAATGTTCATAAGATTTTCAACACGATGAAATTTGGCTAGGAAATAGATCAATAAACAATTCACAATAAAGATATAGCCCGTAAAGTTATGAACAATCCACTTAATGGTTGTTATAGTTAGACGAAGTTTATAACTTGGCGGATATTTTAGCCGTCAAGTTTCGGTTTTGATAATCGTAATATACCAACGACAAAAGCCACGAATGGAAAGATCAAAAATGCTATTTCCAAAAAAGTCTTTAAACATACCTCGTTTATCATTCGAGCTGTTGTACACAACAGTGGATGAAGCTCTTTGAATATTCAACGGAGCCCTAGGCCCGTCTTCTTCAGGATTATAATCCTGGATCTTCCCAATTTTCTGCTGAGGATCCCCGTACTGATACTCTTGCTGGTACTGATAATAATCGTCCTTCGGCTTGTAATCGTACTGCCGCTGGTTCTGATTCTGATAGCTCTGATGGTGGGAGGTCTGATGCTGAGGGGTCTGATGCTGAGGAGTCTGATGTTGGGGGATCTGATGTTGGGGGGTCTGATGTTGGGGGGTCTGATGTTGGGGGATCTGATGTTGGGGGATCTGATGTTGGGGCGCCTGATAATGATTCTGATTGATGGTATGGTTCATCGAGTGGTTTTGCACGTTCTGCTGTGAGAGGTGTGATTGGCTGTGGGTCTGATATTGCGTGGCGGGGGTCTGATAATGGTTCTTCGGGGGCAGATGGGGCGGGGGCAGCATTTCTGTGGCGTAGTTGTCGATTTGTTGATGATAGTCGGTAGGCACGTCTTGATGGAACAAACAGATGATAATTAGTTGGCGTTTGATCAGACCTTGATTTTGACTCGGTAATTAACTATTCGGATCTAGTTGTGAATTGACGTAAATGGAATGTAATTGTCACCGTAAGTTTATAAACTAACGGTTTGAAAAACGTTAAATCGTAAACTGGACGACAGAATGTAAAACCTTGCCCAATATTTTTCATTTCTTTGGCCAAGGTTTTACACATGAAAACTGCATGGATTATTTGGATTTTTTACTAGACGTTTGTAATGTTACTTTCTAGATCGAGGAGGTCCGTTTGTTTTGTAATAACAAATAAGTAATTTTTAAATCATCAAAAATTTCGGTACGCGCGAGAGGGCGAATCTGGGGTACTATTCGCCTTAAGCTAAAAAGTCAAAATAATCTGATCAAACATAACACAAGTTAGCTATGGCCACATCGAATGAACATACGGCATTTTGGTTGCACCACGTTCCCACACAAAGTGCACACAATACAGTGAATGTGCAATGAATACAAAGAAGAGATGTTCTTGCGAAATGTTCGGTTAAGAGGATATGTGAAAATGTCAGATATGACAGCGGCCGAATTGCAAGACAGTGAAAGCGCAATTACACACCTTACCCCGATAAGATAAAGATTTTGTCGTAACTGACGTAAGCGACAAATGATAAAAAATTGTATTGCTTGAACGGTATTGAATTTATTAAAAAATCCTTTTACATTTATCTAAGTTCTGTGATTACTCACTCAATAGTATAAAAAATAACCGTAAATATTATCTTAATTCGGAAGATGGTTGAGAAAACAGGTTATATGAGGGCCGATTAAAAAATCAATTTAGGAGAGAAAAGATTCACCAATTCACGTGTTACTGGCTTAAATTTATTTAGATTATATCTTTAAGTAACCACTGTATTAACATCAAGTTGGTTACACCTGTACCGTAACTGAGTAAGAATGTAACGCAGCGACTCCAAATTTTCACATATCCTCTTACGTGTTTTAAAATTAACCCTACTAACTTAAAACACGTATAAAATATAAATTAAGGTATGAAACCTTTCACTTTTTTTGTTGACGAAATCAAAAACATGGACAAAACGAATAGTGTGAAGAAATTACTATAATACGGCGTACTTTTTGAGTATTTGTCCGATACATTTTGTATGGAATTCGGATTTGAGGATTAGCCTTAAGTTTGGATTCGCAAGATACTTAGGGTGTCAATGTCGATTCTAGGATGCATTGAGATAGGTTGGGAGAAAATTCTTTAATGGACTAAAAATCAAGTAATACATAGGGCATTCCTCTCGTTACTTCTAGCTTCTATTGTGCAAAAGAAAGCTGAAAACCCTAACTTATTGTGATATTTTCAGTTCCGTAACTGAGTTAGATACGACACCAAAGTTACATCCCTTTTCAGGTTGAAATATCTTGTTTTCTTGGCAAAATTAGAAAGTAAACGATTATTCAAAGGTTTTTTAAATGTAAACAAGCGACGAGACAAGCGCTCTCCTCATTGTAACAGATCACACCTGCCCATAACCACAAGACCACAACAGTGCTAAGACTATGAATCTCTGATGAGAACCTTAATTTTGGTGGTAATTTTACGTATTCTACGTTCTTGATTAACTTTTCGGATAGGTTCGAGTATGAATGAAATGACAAAAATACACCACCATTTTTTAATTACCAAAGAAACTTAAATGGGCAATGCAGAAGGTGTACAACGTTGTACCTGTGCAGTCAGAATTTTGGGTTTCTACAAAATGTCAGAATGACAGCGGCGCGAGTGCGGCGCCCGAGCTGAACAGCGGCGAGCTGGCTCGAGCTAGGTACCCGGGTTTGCCAAACGATGAATAAAACTTATAATATTTGTTTAATTTATAATACAGTAAATAGGACAAAACAGACATATTTTTAGTAGTGTATTAGTCTATTTATCCTATTCCTTCCCTTGTAATCTCGGGGTATGGGTTGCCTAGCTGTACGCCCTTACCACTAACACCGCACGCGCATACGCGGCTGCGCGCATCGGCAAAAGTGTCAAAATCGGGGAAGAACATTTTACGCGGTTCGAAAGATATGAAGAAAAACTTTGCGGCTTGAAAAACTATTATATGGTGGCGGTTTTGCTTGTGATTATTGGTGGTGGATTAAGTAAAAGGCACAGCAGAAGCGGGCGAGTTGGGGTGAGTTTAGGGGTCCCATATTCTTATTTATGGAATTTGTGTATTGCGCCGGCATCACAGCGCGGCGGCCGGTGGTGGCCACAGGTCTTTGGAACCAGCGGTTGCGGGTATGTTTTGCTTTTAGCTAACAATATTATTATCAATGATGGGTACCGATTGACGCAAGGCTATACGAAAACGACTAACGGTAACAGTTTTCCAATTTTTATCATATAGATTTTGTCAAAAATTCGACTTAATTTTTTTCAGGTTTTTTTGCCATAACTGTGATCAGTACGGAAACTGATTATATTTTTTTTTTTTTCTCTGGTGATAAAACATTTTCGGTGTATATTTTCAAAGCCCATGACCAGAAAAAAAAATATGGTTAATTTTTAAAACAAGATATTCCAACCCCAAAACACCAAACAACACAACAAAAACATAACCAAAAACCGCCACCAATATTCTCCACTCACCGACGGGTTCTCCATTCTCGTTGTTATGGCGCTGCTTCTCCATCTGCGCCTTCTTCTCCAGTTCTCCATGGTACGCCACGTTTGAGATGATGCGGGTGTTCGCTTTGATCCTGAGGGTCTCCGGGTCATCAGCGACCTGGGAGATCAACATCATAATCAATATACAGGGTGAATTAATACTCTCGACCGCCCTCTGAGGGCAAAATCCAAACGGCTTTAGTTAGGAGACACGCAATCGATTTCGTTATCAAGCTTGAAGTTTAATAGTAGATTATGCACTAAGGGGATAGAGCAGTGTCTTATGTCGCGGGTGGCCCTGAGCTAACGAGGGACTCACTTAACTCCTGAGCCAAGCAAGGGAGTTATGTAGAGTCCTGAGTGACGCGAGGGGTTCAAGCTACCCAAGACGAAGACAGGCTTTATCCCAGAGGAGCATACTCTACTTTTCACACCTTCTGCGAGGCAATAAAAATCCAGGGCTCCGAGTTAAGCAGCCAACGCCGTCTTTTGTTTTACGATCTTTGTAGTCACGCCTTTTTTCTTTTTTTATGAGTGGCCAGTTCGATTTTAGAACAAACCTTTTTACAATGCCATATGGGCGTTCTTTTACTTAGAGTTTTCCACGAGTTTCCACACGAATTTGACGTTCCAAATTCAAATCACATTACTACCCTAGGGAGTTTCATACAACATTACCTCCCTTGGTAGGTAATGCTTTGCTTTACCTTGATGATAGCATGATATGTAATTGGATATTAACAAATTATATAAATATATTTAGTAATAAATCCGCTTAACTTCCAAACAAAGGTTTTAATTAACTTAACTTTAGTTCAACTAAACCAAAGAGTCAACGAACAGAAAACCAAAGCTTGAAGATACGTTCGTTGACTCTTTGGTTTAGTTGAACTAAAGTTAAGTTAATTAAAACCTTTGTTTGGAAGTTAAGCGGATTTATTACTAAATATATTTATATAATTTGTTGATATTTATGGATTTCCGCAAAGTAACGCCTGAATCGATCAATTATTAATTGGATATTGTCGAGCAGGTGGTGAGAAAAAAAACTTAAAACCCTATTGCGAAATAATTATACATTCATTGACAATTCATTATTCCAAATTATATGTAATAATATAACTTATATAGTTTTTTTTAATCTCCTTTAAAATACTCCTTTAAGATCCAGCCGTTTGGAAGAGGTAGGTTAGAGGTAACATAGAAATTTACATACATACATAGGTACAATATATGCGCGAAAAACATAACCCTTCATTGACAGTCGGGTAAAAATAAGAACTGCATATAAAATAAAAGACTGTTATTTTCTGAGAAAATAGTTTTTATTGCAGTATGTTTTGTAATAAGAATGTTGTTAAAAAAGTGTTAATGCCGCCTTATAGAGCAAAAGCATAATAAACATTTGATTTTTAAATTTTAATTCCCATCAAGAATTAAAAGTCGAAGCGACACGTGATCAGAGGGTTAGCTCTCACCTAAAGAATAAGCCTTGCAATACAACCAGTATCCTCGGCACGCTGCCATCGGGTATCGAGTTGGAGCAGTTGAGCTACCTATAGATCGTTTGCTACGGTCTATGGGTGGCCCAATTGTTTCCTATTTAAAGTTTCGTAATATTGATTGTAGTAGTTAGCTTGAACTAATAAAGATTTTTTGACGTGACTACGTCTAATAAATCGATGAACACCGGCTGCATGCACGAAAACGTTGACATCATTGTCCGGTAACGCTTATCCTTAACGCTCATTGTCAAGTTACGCTAGTAGTCACGTTAAACTATCGTCCGTAAACCAACTTTACAGACAACCAATATTTTTTTTAATGTTTAGAACTTCACGTACCTGAATGAGCTTCCCCTTGCTCTTCTCGAAGTCGGCGTGGTAATTCACGTTGCTCTGGAGTTTGGTGTTTTCCGCTATCCGCTTCAACTCGGGCGTCTCCGCCATTGTCGTGTGCTTCGCTTTGGGGACGTGCCTGAAAAAAAAACAACATAATTAAAAAAAAATATTAATTACTTTTGATTAAACTGAAAGTAGAACTGAGAAGTAATAAAAAAAACTCAATACTTTATGAGCATACAACATAGAATATAACAGAAATCATACAGAAAACACAGCTGTTCGACGAATTTCAATACATACAATTTAAAAAAAATATGCCCGTTTCTCACGTGAAATCATAGTAGACTAATAGTAGTGTTGTGTCTAAATACATAAGTTGCTTACTTTTAAAAGAGCTTAGCTTAGGTCCTAAAAGCCAATAATATACATAGCCAATTCATCAGTTACTGATACTAACTGAACACAGATATGGCAAAAAACTTGAATTAATTGAGTCATTCTTTTAAAAATAATACTTATAAAAATTGGACAACTGTTACCGTTAGTCGTTTGGCTTATTCCCCGGAGCTCTACGAGTCCTTTGTTCTCAAAAAGATTAGGTTCATACTTTGATAGCCAATGGCTCCACGGCTTTGAAAAAAAATTAATATTCCTTTACCAAATGCTCCATGGAATTGTTTGGTACAGTTAGCGATAAAAAGCAATATAGGATAGGACAAATATTTGTTTCTTCATGAAATAAAAGGCAACGAATTGATAAATTAGGACTCTTTCTTGGATCACAAAAATATTAACGAACGTTGTTAAAGAACGATCAATCTTATACTTTTCCTATGGTATTGCGTCAATCGGTACTATTCGGTAGCCATCATTGAATAATAATTTAAATTTCATTCCAAGATTCTGACGAAATCCAACATTCTGACTGCACAGATACAATGTACCCTAAACAATTAAAAGACGAAGAGAAAGAAGTAAATTTTGAAAGAAAACTGAAAGACATTCTTTTTAAAAAAAGTTATTACAGTATACAATATTTTTTTAACGACAAATTTGAGATTTAATACTTGAAAAATTATATAATTAGATATGTAAAATTAATTTATGATTCGGTCCGGTCCTGCTCTAATGTTGCCATGCCCTATTTTAGGGTTCAATATGTTCTATGAGTATGTTCTGTGTAACTTGTAAACAATTAAAACTAAGACTTATTGACTGCAATAAAAATACTGAATACTGAATGTAGTACCCCTTCTGCGTTGTCCATTTTTTTTTTTTGGCAACTAAAATTTTGAGGTATAATGTTATTTTCACACCACCTGCTCGACAATATCCAATTACATATCATGCTATCATCAAGGTAAAGCAAAGCATTACCTACCAAGGGAGGTAATGTTGTATGAAACTCCCAAGGGTAGTAATGTGATTTGAATTTAGAACGTCAAATTCGTGTGGAAACTCGTGGAAAACCTTAAGTAAAAGAACGCACATATGGCATTGTAAAAAGGTTTGTTCTAAAATCGAACTGGCCACTCATAAAAAAAGAAAAAAGGCGCCACTTCAAAAATTGTGAAACAAAAGACGGTGCATGTTCGCTGCTGGAGCCCTGGCTTTTTATTGTCTCGCAGTAGGTGTGAAAAGTAGAGTATGCTCCTCTGGGATAAAGCCTGTCTTCGTCTTGGGTAGCTTGAACCCCTCGCGTCACTCAGGACTCTACATAACTCCCTCGCTTCGCTCAGGAGTTAACTGAGTCCCTCGTTAGCTCAGGGTTCAATATGCCACCCGCGACATAAGACACTGCTTTATCCCCTTAGTGCATAATCTACTATTAATTTATTAATATTTCATTATTTGTTTTCCTGTATCGAATATAGAGTGCTGAGTGATCCATCAAACCACTGAGGCGTGATAACTGGTCAGTAATTGGCAAAAAACGTATAAAACACATTTCCGCTTGTGTATAGATTGGTATAGCAAAAGCGGGCATAATCGCGATATACTTTCATTTAAAACGTACTGAAATAATGTGACAATCACACGCTAACAGAATATAACGTGTGACATACTCCTTTTGTGTTCAGTTGGGTAATAAATTGTAAAACTAGGCTTGTTATATTCGACGTAAGTAAAATCCAATAATGGCACCAATAAGCCTCAAATCCTACTTCGGCAAATCAAAATCCAGCTGTTCAGACTGTATTCTAGTACAATCAACAGCAAAAGTGTATTTGGATTGTAACATAATATGTATATTTAGATAATTCTCTTCATTCATTTATTCATTCACAGCATTTATTTTTCCAGTATTGAATTAATTATTATGATGTTTCCTCCAATACCCTCCATTCCGCTCTATTCCCAGTACAACGTATTCTCTCATCTTCTCTTAATAAAATAACACTAAAGAAATACAAATAAATGGCATTTCTTCAAGACTAAATATTAATCGTATTTAATTGGATTCTCATAGGCATAGCTAAGTGCTAGTGCACTAGCTCTGCTCCGCCATGCAAATCAAATCAATTATTGAAATGCGTAACCATAAACAGCGTAATTATTCATAAACATATTTAGCGAAATGTCAATAGCCAATCAGCGTAATTTAATTGAGCACTAATGCGTTACAAACGTTAAGGCTCGCGCACATAAGGGCGACCGAACCGCGACGCCAAACTATTGAATGGGACCTAGGGCACGTCAGGCACGGTTTTGTAACGCTCGTTCGTGTAAAGTCGGCTCGAATCGTATAATGTAATGATGTATTCACTTCTGTCGTGTTGTCTTTAGCACACATCATTTTTTATATGAACTATTTCACACTACAGTTTAATAATATAAAAGAAGGGTTATAAATTATAATGTGCATTTTAATATTTGTATGTAATTACAATAAATTATAAATTTTAATGTACGAAAGTGATGTACGATAATTTTTGTTATGCGATGCGGTGCGGTGCAGCCGCCCTAATGTGCGTGAGCCTTAATGAGCAACAAACGTAAGTGCACATTGTGAGCAATGGAATATTGCATGACGATTTTACATGCTACGTCGTGTGGAAAAAGTTGGTAAACTGATATTTAGGTATTTAGGTATAAGGCGGTAGATTAGCTATTTGTATGAGAATATTTTATGAACTAAACTGATATAGAGTAATAAAGTGGGTATGAGTTGGGTATGGTCTTGATATGGTATGCTGGATTTGATGTACAGTCGAGAAGACAAGTAATTTTATTACAAAACAAAAAACCGACTTCAAGGAATGCAAAATGTGCATTTTCTATCAACTCATGATGAAAGTAAATTTATTTTCATTCCAAAACTAAACTATTGAACCGATTTTGATACAAAATTCAATGGGATACATCTAAAAAAATATCCTATAAAAAAAATTTTTTTTTTGCTTCTCTGTGATTCAGTGATGTGTACGCTCACTAAAACAGTCTAATTGAAGTTAGTTTTAGTATGTTCTTGTAAAACCTTGATAATTTTAATGTATTTTCTAATATTGACAGCCACTAAAGTACCTACACAATATACTTAGACCCGAGTTCACCAACATACGGTTAAGTTTTAAACAGTTACATATTTTGATGTTTTCGAGGCCTAATCTTCCGATTTATCTATTGGTGAACACCTTAGGCGTTGTCCTAATAGAACGCATCACGCGATCGTCGCGCGAATCCGCGATCAAACGTACTAACGTCAAATAGGCGTCCCGATTTGCAATCGCGCGATCACGCGACGCGACGCGATGCTAATTGGGACGCCTATTTGACGTTAGTACGTTTGATCGCGTGATCGCGCGATCAAACGTACTAACGTCAAATAGGCGTCCCGATTTGCAATCGCGCGATCACGCGACGCGACGCGATGCTAATTGGGACGCCTATTTGACGTTAGTACGTTTGATCGCGTGATCGCGCGATCGACGTTCGCGCGAACTTGCGATGGTCGCGTCATCGCGTTCTATTAGGACACTGCCTTAGGCTAAGTAGCATTCTTTGTTAGGTTTCTTACGTCTTCCCACGTCCACTAGACCTTGAAGTAAGTAACGTTGCAATTCTGTACGTGACAGTACAATGACAATAAAACGGTGACTCAACGCGGATGCACGATTATTTAATTTCTCTTTCATTTACAATTTGGGTGGTTAAAATTATGTACGCCTGTTTTGGGATCATACTCGCATCAATGGCTGACTTTAGTTCGTTTTTAACGCGAACGGAGAGGTAACATTTTTAATCCAACTGGAGATGATAATCTTCTTCTTATCGTGTCACTAGTTCTTTCGAACCAGTGTGGTGAAAGGATTTCAAGTGCGCCTCGAAAAGGCTCCTTTCGTGCATTTAACACATGTTTTAGAATTTTTTAAGTTCTGTAACCTGCCGGTTTCCTAACGATGTTTTCCTTCACCGTTAAGCACGTGTTTAAAAACTTGCTTGACGCGCGTACACGCGCTGCAAAAAACAAAACACGAGCGACGAAAAGTCTGAAACCGCACTAAAAGTAGCACGCGTTGATTAATAATTATTGTTAATGGATAAATATATGATATTACCACAGAGTACTAAGAATACATAAATATTACTTACGACTCGCAGTAGGGCAACTTGCCGTATCCTTTGTATGTGCGCATGTTAAGGGTCATCCCACACTCTTGGCACTTGAAACATCCTTTGTGCCACGCCTGGAACGGAGAAATTAGGTTTTAGCAAATTGAACAAATGATTCTCTGGATCCTAAGGCTAACGACCAGATTACCCCACAATTTTATGGTGAATGGCCAATGACCAATTTATGTCACAATTTTACGGTGAATGGCCAATGACCATTTTACCCCACAATTTTATGGTGAATGGCCAATGACCAATATACCCGACAATTTTACGGCGAATAGCCAAGTACATATAAAATACCAAGACCATTTTACCCCCATTTTCAAGAAGAATCTAAAATCAAAAAGAAGTTTTGGCTAACTCTGATATGTCTAAAATGATGATCAATTTGACGCGGTTCTGTTTTTCCAGGTCAATCGGTTCAATACTTTGGCGTGAGGAAAAAAATTCTGAACAAGGATGGATGGATATTAATGCTTCCTCAACACTTTCGCGTAATTTCCATAATATTATTTGATTAAAATGATGTTTTACATTTTGCTATTTAAGTGTTTAAAGGTAAGTTATGAGCGCAGCCGTGAAATCCCAGTTTATACCGCAACGAGGTCGCACGTCAACGTAACAATAACACAACGTAACACAATAACACAACGCAACTCGTGATTCACCCGCATGACGGGTATTTTGCTAACGTGTAAACAGTAAACACTAAAAGGAATGTCAATTTTAGCAGTATTACGTGCTTATTAACAAAGAGAATACAGCTGTGGACTTTAATAAACATTTAATTAAGTATTTACGAAAACATACAACAACCGACTTCAATCGGACTGTTCTAATGACCGTAGGCACCACTGAAAAGTCACAGGGAAAGCAAAATTCGCATTTTTTTCAGTTATTTTAATTTAAAAACTATACTTCTGAATCGATTTTGATAAAATTACTATGGGACCAATCTGAAAGTGTATATTACCACTCTAACAAAAAAATTTTTCTGAAAAGTTCTGAGGTAACAAACTTAAAAAAAGAAAAAAAAACCAAAGATCAAAAGTCTGTTGAAAATGCACGGTGGCGATAGTGGAGGAGCGTGCATTTTTAAACTGAAAAATCCATCTTCAGAAGCTTGCTCTATTATATGAACTCACCAGCTTCGTTTTAATCAAAATACTTAGGAATTTAATAAAATAAAAAGTATATGAGGAATAGGGTTTTTCGTTGTTCCCCATATACTTTAGTATTAGGTCATCTAAGCCCAGTTGAAAAACTTACCCTTTATATTATGAGAGAGAGTTAAATAAAAAAAAAAATTGTTTATTGGTTTCTTAAATATGGATCGGGTACATTATAATGGATATCATGGCAGACTTTTTTTTAGATTTACCTACTGGAGCTCTGTGCCCTACACTAGGTCTCCTCAAGAGCCTGTATTGTAGGGTTACAGTGACTCGGTTCGGACTCTACATTATAATAAGTACTAGATCTCCTACATTCAACCCATACTATAATAAAAATACAACCTTTTCTTATCTATTCCTACAATTAGAAACTACATTATGTAATACGTTTAGTTGTATAAAGGGTCGATGAATCTCGGCTAGTTTACACGCTAAAAACCAGCGAGTTTAAAAGCTAGCGAGTTATCGAGTTAGCTGTCCGGAAGGATTGTCAACTAGCATATTGCCGATAAAAGCCCATCGGCTGTCATCACACTGGGCGAAATTACAAGCTACTAGCGAACTCGCTGGCTTGTAGCTTGTAAAAAAGCCCTGTGTCATCAACGCTTAACAAAGTGCACGCATTTCCTCTATAAATTAGGCCACGCTATTATTAGTTATGACATAACCAGATGGCCTGGCCCGACCTAACGACCTCGGCGCCATCTGCGGTTCAATCGGGCCGCTACATGCCGCTACTACAGCTTTCTAGTCTAGCGTTTAGATCCTGCGCAGTAGCAAAACGTATAATTGACCTAGGGCTATACAATACAAACTAAGCCATGTATAGTCGGTTTGAACTAGGCCCATACAAATAGGCCATTTATAATCGGTATTAGGTGAGAGTTAGTTTCAAAAATCTCATTGATTTTAATTCAGGGGTATTTTGAACCTCTGCGATGCAAAATTCCATTTATTATTAATGGGAACTCTTCTTTTGTTATATTCATCATCTTCCTGCCCTCATCCCACACTTAGGTGGGGTCGGCACAACATGTCTTCTTCTTCCATTCGTCGTCTCTATCAGCCGTCTTCTCTTTCACATAGTCCATCCATCTTTTCTTTGGCCTTCCTCTACTCGTACATCCATCTACTTTCTTTCATACACGATCGTTATAAATGGTAGACTAATTGACTGACGAAGTCAAGTGTCGATACAATTGCAAAAAAAAGATTTTTAAATGCCTAAAACCTAAAAAAATGATTATGTGATCGTATATTTATTGTCTTTCCATTTAAGAAGGAAATTATGGAAGACTAGCTGACGCCAGCAATTTTTTAATGCGATTTTTCAAAATTCCTTTCTTACTGCTTCAGCTTTTGACTAACACACCCTCCAAGTGTCAAGTCTCTACGTTCATTGGTTTGCCCTGCACATTGTCTGTCAGTCAGTCAGGTCCAAGCCTTTTCAACCGACTTCAAAAAAAGAGGTACTCAACTCAGATGTTTTTTTGTTTATTTTTTTTTATGTTTGTTACCTCAGAACTTTGTTATTTATGAACCGATTTTAAAAAATATTTTTGTTTGAGAGGATATACATACTTTCAAGTTCAGTAACGGCAACTGACTATGCGTATTTTTTCTGGTGATTAAAAATTTTCGGTGTACCTATATTTAATGAGAGTCTCCCATACCCATGTTATGTGTTATGTGTGGTGACTCCGTTTTCCGCAATTGGACTTGTTAGGTGGTCCTTTTTGCGTGAGCATGTTACCTGCTGGCTACGGATGTAGCCAGCCTAACACCGCCCAGAAGCCACTCTCCCATACCCATGGTAGGTATAAGAAGCTTCCTCTATCAAGATGTTCACTGATTCGTAATGATCATTGAATTATGGTATTTGTGGGTGTGGCGGTAGGGTGCCCACGTAAGAGCTATTTTAGACACAATACACGTGAATTCCCAGGCGTGCCATTGAATCATAACATACTAAGTGTGAGGCGCTTCCAAATGAGAAACGAACAGTCGAACACGGATAAATCATGAATAATTACGTACTGTGTCAAAGTAATTCAGATCACTTAACTAGTTTTGGTATAAAGTCAAAAGGGTAAACGTGGACTCGTAAATTTAATCAAAAAAAAACTTGATAGTTAATTTATTTACATCAAGTTGTGCGGTTCTGATATCTGACGCACGAAGGACCAACAAGTCGTGTTAAGCCGAAACACTGTATTTTGAAAAAGTGCGTTTTGAGTAAACGCGCAAATAAACATTATTTGGTTTTTAATCGATTGTTCTTTCTTTTCGCAACTAAAGATTATCGTGTTTGGTATCACATTCAAGGGATTACAATTATCTACGGCCCTATGCTTCATATGGTAATACACGGTATATATAATTACAGTGTTTTGGAATTTTAAACCATAGATTTCGTGAATACAGTGTTTTGTGAATCGTATTTTCTCAGTGTAGATATAGGTAATAACTAGAGGAGAAAAAACAATACAGTAGTTATCTAACAGATTAAAAAAAAATGGAGCCCTGTTAAGGCAAAACACTGTACATTACATATCTATAGTGTATTGGATTTCCACGGTAGATCAGCAGTCCAAGGGCGGAAAAGAGAGTCCATTTACATTTCCTAGTCTACTATTGCTATGCTACTAATAATTATTTAAGCTACTTGTCCTACACAATCCCTAACGGTTGGGGACTGTCACAACCGTCATGGTACTGATTGGCGTACAATGACTCTTGCTGCACCGATGAGCAATCCTGGTCAGATCAGACTACTCACTCAATGATGACATTTGAGTCAGCTTTGTAGGCACGTAGGGCTGTCGTTCCCGGTTATAACATAGACGTAGAAGTGCACGAATAGAGCCTCATCGAGGCGCACTTGAAATTCTTCCTCCACCCTGGTTCGAAAGGACTAGGATCAATGACTCTTGCTGCTCCGATGAGCAATGTTGGCCAGATCAGACTACTTGACACAATGATGACATTTGAGTCAGCTTTGTAGGCGCGTAGGGCTGTCGTTGCCGGTTATAACATAGACGTAGAAGTGCACTTGAAATCCTTTTACCACACTGGTTCGAAAGAACTAGTGACACGATAAGAAGAAGAAGACATAGACGTTACCGTCTCGGTAAAGATACCCCTGAATCCAGTTCAAAACCCAAAAAAACCTATTAATTCCAATACAGTTTCAGATTTTGATTTTTCAGTAGGTTAGGTATGTATGTATGTATGTATGAGACCCGTACATATTCACTTATTTTAATTAAGAATCTATGTGATATTACAAAAAAAAAGTAACCACTCAAAGTTATAATAAGTTAGCTGTGGTATACATAGTCCGTGCAGGCACAATGAAAATCTATAACAATCCATTCCAAAAAGAGTTCGCACTATTCGCAGGGGTTGAACACGTGTGCATAGCTACTCAGTATTTTAATCGATTATTTTGTTTATTATAGATTATTTAGTTTTCGTATAAACAGTCACATCATCGGTTTGTGCTGAAAATCAGTTTTGTGGATGCGAATCCTCAACATTATGCTGAGCACAGACCGTTTCCGACAACGCGGTAAATGCGGCAGCTGTGTGTACCTACCTTCTACCATCCGTTTTGCTTCAAATGTTTAAATAATTTTGTGTTTGTAGGTAGGTATGTAGATTGTACATGTTATAGTTATTTTTTTATTTTATTTTAAGTTTTTTTTTTTATAGTTAGTAGTATTTTCTAAATGTGTGTTGCCGTATGTTGGAATAAATTATTTTTCTTTCTTTCTTTTCTTTCTAAAATGCAACCTTAAATCATGTTGCGGATCTCGAAGGACCATTAAGAAATGAACGAACGAGTGAGGAAGCAGCGAAAGCGGTTTATCGGTGGATGTGATGCAGTTTTCACTTCCCCGTGCCATTCTTAGGAATTCTGGCGCTAAAAGCTGACCAGTCGCTAGCCACTCACAACTTGCTGTCTAGCAATTTAAATTGGAGGCATTTACCGCAAGAGGTGGACCCTTCAATTGAACAACAGCAAATTATCATAGGTTCGGTACTTATTTTACTTTTAATTTAACTTTTATACATTGTAAGGCAACTTCAAACAAAATCTTTTTTTTAAGGTGATACAATAATAACGAGTATTTTATCTATCTATTTATCTATATCAGGCCTCGAGAATCCCGCAAAAGGAGGGGTTAACGCAAGGCGAACCCCTCTGCTGGCTATATAACCTTCTTGGCCATTTACGTTAACTAAAACAATACGCTGTATTTGATAACTGTGTGCATATTTTAAGATGGTGTGATGCGAGATTATTATAGTGTGCGTTTACATGAATAAGTTTTGTTAGGCGTGTGTGTAATGCGTGTTTACCTCGTCCCCCGTCAAAAATGACAGAAATTTATGTTTGCAGATTCTGACCCCTCCTTTTGCTGGATCAGAACACCTAGAAAGGGCGGACGAGAATCGAGCTGTAAAAGTTATTGACAACACAACAAAGCGACAGCGAGCCAAGCCTAAAATACGCTGGAAGGATTGTCTGGAGGAAGACCTGAAGAAGTTGGGCAAACCAACATCTTGGAAAAGACTGACCAGGATCATCATCATCATCATCGGCCCACATTAGTATACTTTGTCTGAAACACAAACATAGATCATTAATTACTCATATATACACACACACACACCCCTACCCTCACCTCACCTACACAGACACACCCCACACTCACACATAAACTCGTTCTTCATTCTTTACGTGTACCCACTCATACTCACAATATAGTATTTTGTTATTTTTAGACACATAGGTACTATTTACTAATATAAAGCTTTAAATTGTTAAAATTCATTTACATCAGCGACATATTTTAAAAAACCTTATTTAAAAAGTAAGAATCTGTTACTGGCAATAGGATAAGTTTAAATAAGTATATACATACATATGGAGTGCTGTTGATTCTATAATAAATAAATAAAAAAAAAAATTAGTCCACTGCTGGACGTAGGCCTCTCTCATTTCGCGCCACTGAGCCCGGTCTTCGGCTCTCCGCATCCACTTTTTACCGGCTTCCTTACGTAGGTTCGTCTTACGTAGGCTATCTAGCAGGAGAGCGCCCTACACTACGTTTGCCGATACGCGGTCTCCACTCGAGAACCCGCCTGCTCCAGCGGTTGTCGGTTCTTCGGCATAAATGGCCAGCCCACTGCCACTTCAGCTTGCTAATCCTATGAGCCATGTCGATGACTTTGGTTTTAAAAAGACCAGGAACAAGTGGAGGAAAATCGTTGAGGAGGCCAAGACCCACAAAGGGTTGTAGTGCCGCAGGAAGTAAGTAAGAAGTATTTTAAATCTTGGTTTGTGTTGTGAATTTTCAAAATTCCTTTCTCATTTTGTATGTGAGATTCAGCTCTTGATGAACACATCTTCTAAGTTTTAAGTCTCTACCTCCATTAGTTTAGCCTCAGGTACGAATTTTATTAATTTTGATGACATACGAAACCCACTACATCTCTGGAATCGAAGTTCTAAGGCACCCAGAGTCTCCGATATGGCTAACGCCTATTACATAAACATTGCCCAACGCTGGACAATTAAGACACGCTAAGTATGAAAGTAAAGGTTAATGGCGATAATTAAAGCCTGTTAGGGGTCCGTTATTGATTTAGAAAGCCGGAACAGAACTGATAGCATTGCTGCTAGTCTAGAGTCCAACTGTTTCAGTAGGTTAGGTACCGACTGATCCTAGCGAGCCGACCGCCCCTAGAACCAAAATTCTTTATGTATTTCAGATGCGAGGAAAATTCACGATTTTTTTCGTTATTTACTAACTTTGGTGGCCGGTGTAGCACTGTTCTGGTCATGGGCAGGCGGGATCGCTTCCCATCAGGAACTAGCTCCTCTTTTAACTTTTTAACATATAAGAAACCAAGCATTTATCAAAAATAAATGATGTGTTTTCGCTATGTAATTCCCACTATTTCCCACGGTACGAAATAGTTGCGGAACCATCTATTGAACGCTTTTTGACACGCTCTTGACTAACTTATTGTTGCTTCTGTGGATTCTGTAATGTTAGGTAACACGTGGAATATTGTTATAATGACCATGGCATACTTAACAACGAAAACAAAATAGTGATCGTATTCAAAATAGCTAAAAATCTTATAAGAAAAACAATAAATCAAATTCAAAATATTATAAACAAAAAATTTGAGTGCAAAAAGTTATGATTCCGGCCAGGATCGAACTGGCGGCCTTCTGCGTGTAAAGCAGATGTGATAACCACTACACCACGGAACCCGATGAACAAAGTACTGAAATTACGCATTGCTTTCGCCTTACGTGTTTATACTTTTTTTTTCGGATGTACGTTTAATGCAGTTAGCCGCAGATGGCTGTTACTGCGTCACCGGACTCTAACGTGTTTATACTAAAGCATTTTGTATTTAATTAAGGTTTTTTTAAATGTAAACCAGTGGAGAACATTTTTACAAAATAAACTAGCTAACCAGTTTATTTTGTAAAAAAAATAATAAAGTAGAATTTATAATTGATTTATATAATAAGTGTGTGACAATTTTGTAAGTATAATTAATTTCATAAACACTGAAACACTACAAAATGCTGATAATATTTTGTAATCCTTTTTTTTTCTATTGTTTCCAACATAATAATGAAACAATTAAAATTGTGTGATATTTTTTCATAGATTATTTACAGGTAAATGGACTAATTAATAGGTTATTTTTAGAAGTAGCACAGATTATTATAGGTATTAATATTGGACCATTTTTAATGGTTTTTTTTTTATTTTCCTTGTAATGGTTAGCCTACTTCTTATTCTAACTTATTTACTTATTTTCTACAAGTGAATACCGCTATGCTTAATGTTTCCACCATTCTGTTGTACTAAATCTGTAAGAAGCTGTTTGTATTCCTTTAAATATAAATAATATTTATGACTGGTTATGTGTAATTTATAATATGTTACTAACCTTAGAATAAGCCTTATATTAACAAAATATGGTGTAATAGCGAAATAAAAAATTGAATTAAAAAAAAAAAAATAGCACACCACCGTCATTATCTGTTCTCATTGCTTCCAGATCCATCCAAAGGTTGTCTGGAAGAGATTCCTTTTAGCAATAAGACTGCCTTTTGGGCTTCACTTTTTAAATTCCTGTGTTGATGTTTATTTTCTTGTTTTTTTGTGTACAATAAAGTGTCATCAATATATCTTATTAGCTAATTGGGTAAGGGATTGCAAAGGTCTGCACTGACATCCTGCTGTAGTGTGTATTGTGCAGTGACCCTTTAATAAGCTAACTTTACCCCAGCCAGCCCAGATCCCCAAAATAGCAGAGACCCTGGGTTGATAGATAGCGTGTTCCAGTTTCATGGAAGAGTTTTCAGGAATAAGAACAGTGGAGCATGTGATAATCCACTGTAAAGCGACAGAGGAGAGTAGGATCAGGACAGGCCTACGCAAGTATTTGGACTCCTCTCCACCTAACGTGTCAACAAGCACGCTATTAGAACAGTGTTGTCATCAACCCAGAGTCCTACTCCGCTATTTCAAGGAGCTAGGATGGCTGGGGCAGGGTTAAATATATATGGGGGGGCAATGCACAATGCACCATTCAATGGGAAGCCAGTGCAGACCGCTGTACCCCCTTTTAAGAATTAGAATTAGAGTCTCCAGGACCTAGTCTACTTTTATGTGTATCCCGAAATTACATTAAATTTTAGGCTGATTATGCTTTACACCAGCCTAGAATATAAGTCCTGTGTAGTTCTGTTCTGGTCACGAGCAGGTGTGATCTCTTACCATCAGGAGAGAGCTTCTTAGCTCACACTTTTCAAAGTCTCAAGTCTTTGTTTCAGTTGTTTTGTCTAGGTGATGAATCAATCAGTCAGGACATGTTGTTTTATAGGTTACAACATTGATTTATATTATATTCAAGATTTACCATCAGAAACATCCACAAGCAACCTCTATAGCTACAATTAATTCTATAAAAGGATAATGGTTTGCACAATGGCAGATGACCTCACTAAGGGTAATTACCATTATAAATCATAATCAAGTAAATGGAATACCTAATTAACAAGATCAGGTTAACTTGTTAGTTTTACAAAATATGCGATATGAAAATAATTTTAAATTAAAACTGTAAGCTGTTTTTCGTTTCTGGGCAAAAATTTTCCTGTAATTTTCGTTTGTCATGGTCTAAAATACCATACATAAAGAAATTTAATGCCTACTTCAGCTAAACTGTCAAAGTTCCTAAGCCTTGACATTACTCACTAAGAAGATTTTAATGATCAAGATCTTCCTAGCGAGTAAGTAATTGCTTAGGTTTGGTGCAAGTGGGCATAATAATAATTCAAACTTAGGTCACTTTCAAATGTGTGGTCCTTATCACATTTCATCACACTTTGAAGATTGATGGAAATACTATTTTTTGCACATTTTAATTTAGTAAACATGCAATAAGAACATAAAATAAAAAATATGTAATAAAAAAAGGCAAAGGTGTCCTTATTGCTAATAGAAATCTCTTCATGTACAGTAGTTTGCAAGAAGGCATTAACATTCCTTATTCTTAAATTCTCAACAAACCTAGAGTAGCATTTGAATTCCGCTCTTTTATCAATTTAATCTTCATAAGTAAGCTATTCATCTTATGAGATATCTCTGTGTCTTACAAAGGCATCACTCTATGCCTAAGTATTTTAAGAATTCATTGGAGATTATACAGGATATGAGTAAAAAATAGTTTAGTTGAAATAGGTTTCCAGCAGGCATAATGATATTGGCATAATTATAACTCTTATCTACTGAATAGCCATATCGTTTTATCTTATCTACTGACGTGTAATAAGTAAACAAGAATTCATTGGTTTCGTTAAAGTAACAGCTGCTGTAATTCATTTTAATACAATACATTGGTAATGAATAGGTCGCAAGGTCGAAAGTTACAGCTCGGCTAATTAGGTAAAAGGTTGCCCTATGTACAGATATAGTAATAAACAGCTCTACAATGATATCAGCATCAATTTATATAATTTTATGAGTCACAGCGTCCGACCGTATGTATCATAATTTGATCTGCCGGCCAACTGAACGAAGATGTTGGTTTGGTTTGGGTCTCATTCGAATTCGGAACACATGCCGAATTTATTTGTATCAAATTGAGATCATTTTTAAAACTATCAGTGAAAGTAGTTAAATTACCGTGCGCAAATACCTGTAAATGGAATGCAAGTGAAAATTAAATTACCTTGTCCAAACATTTCAATTCCTCAGTCGGGTAAACTGTTTTCTCACACCTTGCGCAAGTTTTATTCATGATGAAAGTCTGTCACACAATTTCACAGAATAAAATATCGGCACTGATATTTCACGAAGTGGCACAACTTTTCACAATTCACAAACAAAGTTTTGGATTCACTTTTGTTAGAAAACACTCAGGAGCACGATTTTCGTTGCATCTCCGAACGCGCATGCCAAAATATAAATGACAATGGCGGCCGTTAGGGCTGCCATCGAATGGCAAAATAAATCTACTATTCTGTCAAAAATCTTCTACCATTACTAACCACACCACAGCAATACCCACTATTACTGCATTTACTGCACTACCACCCCATCCGTTCGTACCATAAAGAAGTAGCGAGTAGAACGGTTTATTTATATGATTACCTAATTATTCATAACAATTTTATGACGAAATCAAATATGTAAATGATAAGCAATGGCAATATTTCAAAAGAATGAATTTACTTGTAAATTATTAACAAAACTATAAAACTAAGAACATAAACACTTCTCTCGTTGTAGCACACCAAGTGCTTCATTGAATAATTGCTTTGACGTTTGGATCATATCCGTAAGATGGTTGAAGTCTTCCTGTTTTTCCTCTTCAATCATTTTCAATTTGTCTTCCATTATCTTAAGTTTTTCCTCGGCCAGTTCCAATTTGTACTTTAGATCATCCCTATCTAAAGCCTCGTATCCTTCAGTGGGTTGCGAGTCCGATGACGTCTCACTAGGTTTTTCAACCACCGCCGTAATTGATGACTGTTTTTTGGTGACCGACATTCCTCCACCAAACATTTCAAACTGAGTTTCTTTCATCAAAGAAGTTTTAGAAAGCCGAGACCCCCTTTTAGAATCTTTGTAGTACTTCAACTCTTCTTCCAACGCTATTACCCTTCGCTCTAAGCGACGCTTTCTCTCCTTTAACTTTCTGTGACTAACTTCCAGTTCTTCCCATTTGCGTCTTTCAAAATCGAGTCTGTCGTTCAATGTGACAATAAGATCAGATAGCTTTCTTAGTTCATTATCAGTCGCAGTTTTCATTGGCGTAAAGAATACGCTTTGTAAAGAACATTCTTCGTATCTCAACAACTGTGCCCTCAACTCTTCGATTTTAGAAGCCTTTTCTGTGGACTGTTTTCTTAGAGCGTCAATCTTTGCATCAGTGTTGGAGATAAGTTTCTGATACTCTGCAACTTCAGAGTTCATCTTGTTCATCTTTGTCGTGTTTTCTTTCAAGATCTCTTGGTAATAAAGTTCTGAGCTTTTGATTTGGTTCTAGAAATATCAAACATAAAACTGTAGGTACCTACTTAGGGCAAACTTCTTACCAGTTGATTTAATAACTTCATGGATTTTTCTGTTTTTAAATCAATGTGTGCATTATAAACTCGTGCTTGACGGTGAAGGAAAACATCGTGAGGAACCTGGCATGTCATAGAACCTAAAAAGTACGAAAAAATATGTCAAGTGCACGAAAGGAGCCTCTTCGAGGCGCACTCGAAATCCTTTCACCACACTAGTTCGACAGAACTAGTGACGCGATAAGAAGAAGAAGAAGAAGAATAACTTAAAAGTCGTTCTATTATCTTCTCTTACTAACCTAATGTTAAAATACTACGAGTGTGTTAATCAAATTACTCACTCTCTGTTCATTAACTAATAAATCGTCATGACTGCTCTTCTCCATAAAAGTTTGCATCTTCTGTCTAATAGTAGTAGAATCACACTCCAGGTTCCGAATTCTGCATCTCGCTCCATCTAGCTTCTTTCTCAGCTCTGCATTTTCTTCACGAAGAGATTCTAGCTCCTTCATTGCTTGTTCTGTTTCCTTTTTTCTTTTCATCTCTAGCTCTCTTATAACCTGTATAATAATAAAAGGTTTCGTTAAATAAGTAAGGTATAATTGTTATTGATTGATAACTGTGTTGTGCTGGAAAAACTTGCCTCATTCTGTGTTTTGTGTTTAGTTTCAATTAAATTTTTATGTTTTCCATACATCTTTTCCTCCAAATCACAAATTTTAGCTTGAAGTAGGCAAATTTCCTGAGCTCTGCCTTTCCATCCTGCCACGTCATTCTGCAATTCTTTGATGCTGGTAAATTTATCACCCAGCTCTTGCTGCAGAATCTTTGTAGCTAGTAGAATATCATTTTTCAGCTCGAGGTTTCTGTTTTTGCTTTCATAAAGTTTTTTGTTCACAACTGATAATTTACTATTCAGCTCTTTTAATTCAGCAGGACTTGCGTCTAAAGGTTCGTCTTTACATAGACAAATGTCGAGTTTTTCATTTTCTTTGTTTATTATGTCAAGCTGCATAATTTTTCTTTCCAGTGCAGCATTTTTTGTTTTGTAGCCCTCAACCTCAGCTATTAGATGTCTGTTTTGCTTGCAAAGCTCAGTAATTTTAGCACTGATTATTCCAGCTGATTTTGATGATATGGCAGGACCTGTACCGGAGATGATGTCTCGGATCCGTTGGTTTAGTTCACTGATGGTTTTGTTCAATTCTTTTATGTCTTGATCTTTAGTAAAGACACATTTTCGTAGCTCATTGTTCTCACATGTCATCACCTGTAAATTTATTGCAACTATTTATTTTTATAAGTAGTGTGTATTTACATACGTGCCTTTATTCAATAAACTGAGATAGGTACTTTCATTATGCCTACGTACGGCTACGGACCTACACTACGAATATAAGGGTAGTAATGTAAGTACGCTTGACTAAAAATAGGTAGGTATGTTACCTACTCTTATAGAGACAGAATTATTTTCCAGTAAGTAAGTACCTACCTAACTATTGCACTTTACCTTCAGTTGCTCAATAAGATGAGCATTTAGCTCTGAAGGATACAAAAGATCTTCAGGCTCGGGCTTTTCTAAGCCTGCAAGCATTTTTAGTTTCATCTCATCCGTCTCATCTATTTTTGCCGCCAGATCACTCCGTTTCTCATCTTTCATATTCGGCTTGGATTTTACTTTGGTTGTAGAGGCGTTTTTATTTTTATCCATTTTGAGAAGTTCTCAAATAATACAATATTTCAGTTTCCAGGTGTAAATCCAATATGACATGAATATGTCATTGAAAATAATTGTATTAAATATAAGTAGGTATTTACCGATCGGACTCCTTGGTTAAAATCCTATATTTCCGAAATTAAGGTTTTCCGATTATTTTGAATGCAGCCCTAATCCTGACACTGCACCAACATTTCAAAGCTTACTGTCACTTTCAGTGTGTCAGTGTCAATGTCGATCAGCTGTCAAAAGCTGCTGATCGATTTTGTCGCAGCGCAGTCTCGTTCGTCCTGAATTTTCGTATTTTCATTGATTTATCTTCAGTAACACTTCTATTTATTATTTGATATGGTGTAATAGTACAGTCATTGTAATACACAGTTTAGTTCCACAGTCTAAGTGCTTTAGGTAAGTCGTAAATTGATTCGTCCTTGTACCGATTCAAAAGCGAAGATAATCTTGTTTTATCAGGAAACTATACAAACAAAACATCTTCACGGCTACTTTTATTGTTTTTGTTCCTATTACTAAACTATTCAGAAGATCTTTCACTCAAAACGAGCTCAGAATACGAAATTATCACGATTTCTTTTCGTATCAACTAATAGGTGTGTCGAGTATGTTATCCTATTTAACTCTTGCTAAATAGCCTATTCCTGACGTACAACTGCTAACAACATTAACGCTTATCAATTCCATCTATGTTACTCCTTTAAATCTTTGTAAAACCCATAAGAAAGCGTAAAATTCAATGCATAAAAGCGTCAATTATCATTGGCAGTTCACGACAACTTGTAAAACTTAAGAATTTCAGCTTACCTCATCTCATTTATAACAATTGTCACATCCCTTTTGCTCCTTGTGTTAAAAATTTAGGTGTCTTATTTGACTCTAAGCTCAGCTGGTTACCACATGTTAAAGAAATCTCTAGGAAATTTTTCGCTGCTCTCCACTCAATCATTCACCTTAAACGTTTTCTTCCTATTTCAGCTAAAATCACCTTAGTCAATTCACTTCTCATCCCTATTATCGATTATGCCGACGTTGCCTTTCTAGACTTGACAGAGGAACTTTTAAACAAACTCGATCGCCTTCTCAACACTTGTATACGTTTTATCTATTGCCTACGAAAGTATGATCATGTGAGTGAATACCGTGCAAAGCTCAAATGGCTCCCTATTCGAGAGCGAAGGAACTTGAGAATCCTTTGTCTTCTTTGTTCTGTACTAAAAGACCCGCAGGCTCCACAATACCTAAAAGAACGTTTTCACTTTCTGAACGATACCCATTCAAAACAACTTCGCTCGTCGGACAATCTATTGTTAGCCACTCCTCAACACAGCACATCCTTCGTGACAAACTCTTTTACAGTAGAGGCAGTCCGACTCTGGAATAAACTTCCGATAGACATTCGTAAGGCGGACTCCAAGGAAAAATTCAAAAAACTCACTCGCCAGCACTTCCTTAACATCCTTTATCAATAGGTATCCTGTATGAATTTATTAATAGGTGACACTCATATGTATATATGTATAGGTATAGTATAATATATATTTGTAGGTATATATATTTTATTTTCCTAATTTTATTTCTAAATATTATCTATATTAGCACGCTAACCATACTGTACCACCATACAAGGGTTGGCTGGTAGAGAATGCCTAAGGCATTAAGCCCGCCCATTGTGCAATGTAATTTTTAATTTTGTGCAATAAAGAATTTTAATAATAATAATAATAATAAAATATATCAAATTAGTACACTCGTATTCCAGGCCATCATGCCAGGCACAAATCTTATAGTACCCGTGGTCCTATGGGGCAAACACGCGCCTACCCACTGCGTTTCGTCAGTCTATCTGTCACGGGACCAGAAAACCCTCGTGACCGGGTGCTACGATGGCCAGATATGTATATGGCAGGTGGATCCGGAGAGTTTGAAGATGACACCAAGATGCCTGCTTGTTGGACATACTGCACCCGTGACTTGCTTGTCTAGAGCTTCTATTATTCAAGTAGGTTTTTATTGTTCTAATATTATAGTATCTAATTCTAAAAAGGGGGTACAGCGGTCTGCACTGACTTCCCGTTGAAGGGTGCATTGTGCATTGCCCCCCGATATATACTTAACCCTGCCCCAGCCATCCTAGCTCCTTAAAATAGCGGAGTAGGACTCTGGGTTGATGGCAGCACAGTTCCAACAGCGTGCTTATTATTATATTGACATGTTAGGTGGAGACGAGTACAATAACTTGTGCAGGCCTGTTCTGATCCTACTGTCCTCTGTCGCTTGACAGTGGATCACCACATGCTCCACTGTTTCCTGGTCCAGTAGGCAGCCCCTGCAGATATCTATGTATATCAATGTATGAATTACTGTTCTAATATTCTAATTAGCATAGCATACTGTAAGTTTAATATTAATATTACCATGTTGAGTTACTTTAAGGACCTAATTATATCGGAGGTGCAGCCTAAAGCCAGGCCGCTCTTATGACGATATTCAATAGTCTTATATGCAACAAAGTATATGAATATATTATAGCTCCCCCCCTCTCCAATATTACTTGTTTTTGACTAGTTAAGATAGACTGATGCTACACAAGACTAAATCACCTAGACTGATGCTACTCAAGACAAAATCACATACACTGATGCTACACAAGACTGAACCACATGCTTGTTTCTGACAACATTGTTCAATCTATGGTTGTTTCCAGGATAACAACTACATAGTGAGTTCATCAGAAGCCGGTGAAATGTGTACTTGGGACCTGGTTGATGGAAAATGTAGGGAGAGCATCAAACTCACGCAAGTGCATACAAACATTCAGGTAAACCTACCATAATTATTTATTACTAACGAACCCATGTGTGACTTCGTCCACCCATGGAAGAAATGTTTATAAACCACCCCTGATTGTAATGAAAATCGTATTATTATTGTATATTTTTATATAATTGTATTTATAAAGAAAGAATATTATTATTTCATCATTATTAATTACTAGTTGATACCCGCAACATCGTTTAGGGTGTGAATTAACAAAATTCCCTTCTTAGTATACATTTCTTGACGAGCATATTCTCGAAATGTCAATACTCAACATAAAGTGTTATGGCCTGTGCATGTCCATTGTCTCTCAGTCAGTCGGTCAGGACTTAGCCTTTTATATGTAGATATACATAGATGTAATATTTTCAAAAATAATTGTTTAGTTTTTAATAATAAATAATAATCATTTATTAGACACCGGCAGAGTACTAACTTAACTAGGGCCCATATGATAAATACCTTAGATACAAGACTAACATATACATACATATATTTTTATGAAAACTTATAAAGTATTGTGTCACTGGGGCAATCTTAATAACAAACTTAAAGTTTATAAAAACTGAAAACCCGACTGCCAAAAATATTATCACCATAAAAATGCTTATTTGCCAATTCCAGGCATATCACATGTGCAACAGTGAAGACCTCCGGCTCTTCTGCAACGGCTACTACGCAGAGATACTCATCATGGATCCATTCTCATTGGAGATTATGTTCTCACTCAGCTCGAAGATGAATCCCGATTGGATATCGGCTTTGCATGTGAGTTTTAACCTACATTGCAGATATAGCTGTTCAGAACTCGCTACATTAAACATTTGAAGTTTTTATTTTAGTTTTGCAGTTCCATCCATTAATAAAAAATCAAGGTTTTCCAAAAACGTAGTACAACCAAATTCAATTGGACTGTTGTAGTGACCGTAAACACCTGTGAAACGTCATAGGGAAGCAAAATACGCAATTTCGTTTACTTCGACGACATATTTTTTTCAGTTACTTTGATATAAAAACAACTGACCGACCGATTTTTATAAAATGTCTGTGTAACCAATCTAAAAGTATATCCTTTCAACCAAAAAAAATATTTTATCCAAATTGTTTGATAAAAACAACAAACCTCTGAGGCAACAAACATAAAAAAAAAACACATTCAACCGAATTTAGACCCTTCTCCTTTTTGAAGTCTGTTGATAAATGGATAAATTCCCTTAAACTTTCGCATTTTTTATATTAGTAAGATTCAGTATGATGTTTTTTTCTAGGTTTTACGTCCGTCTTCAAGGAAAGATGATGTTGTTCTGGCTATCTCCATCACTGGAACTGTTAAAGTAAGTATTTTCATCATCTTGACCGTTTTTCAATTGACTGTCAAATAAGACTGTTGTAAGGCCCGTCGCAAACAAGTAGCCGCTACACTTTTGTCGCAACAAAATGAATGTAAACTGATTGTCGCCGGCCTCCGATCGCTGTTGTCGGTGACTCATTCGCACCAGGCTTTTATGACCAAACGAAATGGTGCTATGACTCTTGATACTACATAGATGTATGAATGTATGTTTGTCTGGCAAAAACTCAATAGACTTTACAGTTTGTAGATAAGCCAAATCTACTTAGGTTTTTGGAGCGAATACTAAATTATAATAAAAAAAAATTGTTTTAGAATGGTCTTCATTAATTTTCCATTATTCTGTAATCTGCATATAATTGAAATAATTGAATTATGATTACAGGTATGGTCTCTCTTAGGCCATGAAAACAAGCAATCTGAACCAATATACGAAAACGAATCGAAACAAATCCGATGCCTTAACGCACTGTCTCTCAACTGTTGTGCTTACAACCAGCGCACTGTGCTTATCGTTTGCGCTAAGTATTGCCAGATATATGACGCCGGTAAGTAAGTTTTAACTAAAACCAAAAAAAATAATATTGGGAAAAAATGTATTAGAAGGATTATTTGCCTCTTATCTCTTGCACTTACAACTAGCGCTCTGTACTTATCGTGTGCGCAAAGTATTGCCGGATATATGAATAAGGTAAGTTGCTAATTTAAGAAAAAAAAATTAGATAAAATCCCATTGGCTAAGCTAAAATGAATCGGAAGGATTCGTTGCCTACAAATGAAATTCTATTTCATGAAATGGCCAATTCAATGATCCGGCCACGACACATACATATATACAAGATACGCGCGAAAAACATAACCCTTCCTTGGCAGTCGGGTAAAAAAACTTTTTTAATTATAAGTTTGTACATATGTGAATTATAAAAAATGTATAGAATTTCCATCACAAAGCTGTATGTATGTTTTGTAGGTGATTTCTCAGTGCTATGCTCGATCCAAGCGCCGACGGGCGAGCGTTGGATGTCAGGAGATTTCCTAGCACCTGACAGAGTGCTAGTATGGTCTACCGAGGGGAAAGGATATCTGTATAAACTACCCGCAAAGTGAGTTATTTTTACCTTTGGGAGATTTTCGGCCAAAATGGTATCCAACGGGTTGATAAGATAAGATAAAATAAAATAATTGATTGATTCAGGCGTTACTTAATATTAATAAATAGTATAAATATATTTCGTAATAAATCCGCTTAATTTCCTAACAAAGGTCTTAATTATCTTAACTCTAGTTTAAAATTTTAGTATCTAAAACAAAGCACCGAATACAGAAAACCTAAGTCAGAACTCGACACGTGTTTCGCCTCTACACGAGGCATCCTCAGGAGATCTAGACTCGCCGAAATCTGAAATGAGTCTCGTTTAATTAAGCGGATTCATTACTAAATATTTTTATACTATTTATTAAGATAAAATAAGAGATATCTCTATGGTTTTGGCTTACTTATGATATAAATTATCGTGTAATACCTAAATAATTAATTATCTGAAAAACTAATACTAAGTCTTGCTTTTATTTAGACTCGCTCAATAGGTCAAAAACCTTAAAAAAAGCTTTTTCTATATAAATGAAAATTATGCAAGATTTTTAAATGGTGTGGGAACTAACATGGGCATGTTTCATTCAAAATTCATTAGAAAATTCATTTGAGCACATTTGGCTATGTGGTTCTAGCTATTTTTCAACAATAATTCATAGACTATGCTGAATTTTTGTTTCCACAGTAGAATATAAATAAAAAAATGCTGAAAAATGTTACAATAAAAAGTGCTTCTACAATTTTCTGTTAAGGCTAATTCTCAAATCCGAATTCCATACAAAATGTTTCGGACAAATACGCCCATTAATGATAAAATTAAATACCTACATGTAGGTACTTAAATGAAAAATTCAACTAGTCTATGAAAAATAAAGCTAAGAAATAAATAACATGGCCTTTCTCTTTTAGCAAACTTCGCGGACGGACGCTCAGTAGGTCAGCACAATGATATTTTGTAGATAGTTGATGTACTGTTTACTGACATTTTCATTGTCTATGAAATTAAAGTCTAAAAAATAAATGGATCAATTTTTCGAACTGAAATTATGTTTAAATATATTATCAAAAATTCATTTACCATAAAATTTCGTACAGGAGCAAATTATATTTTTTTATATTCTAGTTCGTTTCGAACGAAAAGCAAACATTGATAAAATCGTGGATTTAATTTTTCTCAACTTTTGAACCCTGTCACAAATGAATAAGTTATCTAACGAATTGTAGAAATTGTTGTTTTTTTTTTTATAAATAAATGAACTTTTATTGCTAATCTAATGATCCTTTTCATGAGTTCATCATAATATTTTTCGCCAATACCGGAAAAAAATACCGATTTTTCCCCAAGAATTAGTAATTAAATCTAAATTAAACTTTTTACTTAGGTAAACAGTACATCAATGTCATAATTATTTTGCTTGCACTATCCCAAATGCTTTTTAGAGTTTATAGATTATGTTTATTTTGTATATTTCTGTATGTTTCCTTTGATTAAAGTGGTATTTACAAAAAATATTGTAGGAAGGATCAGCAACGAACATTGTTAATTGTATAAATGAATGAATGAATGAATGATACATTTATTTGCATGAATATAGGTGGCTACATTTGTATAAGTATTTGTAGTATATTTTACGTAGTATGTTATTGTATACGTTCTGTAGCATATATATATGTATCATAGTCTTATTTTGCTAGTTGTTATTTAGAATATACAATTATTTGCATAGCACTTTCATTTTAACCATTCTGTATACATTGTGAAATGTACGAATTGTAATTGTATTTAATTTCTGTATATTACTTATAATATTTGTCTGGGCATTGTTAACAGCGCCATTTATCTCCAAGCTTATTTAAGCTTAATACGGTTAGGAGGCATCCCCTGCAGGATTACGTCTAGATGGGTATTAATTATCAACCAACGCAATGCCAGATATCTGCCAAACAGTTATGTGTACGAATATCTGTGTTCCTCTTTAAAAGCTCTGTACTTAGTTAAATTACTGGGTTCTCAAAAGCAACGAAATTTATGTACTGCAATAATAACTACAATCTATAGCTGTACCTATAAAATACCTATTAGTACGTATAAATATCAAGTAATATAGAGTAATAAAAAAAAATTAATGCTCAAGAATAGATCCATTCACAATGGATTTCTTTCAGCTCTGTACCAGATCATAAAGGATTTCACGGACCTACTGTGGATCACGACAGTCCTGTACTGTTTGGACTTTTGGCACACCCCGATAATAAGGTAAGTAGTGTCCTTCAAACCGGAACAAAGTAAACAAGCTTACCTACTTATATTTAAATCATCTCCAATGACTGTTGGTTGCCTGGAAGAAATCGCTCTCAGCGATAAGGTCCGCCAATTGTACCACTCATTAGTTTTAAGTCTTGTATTTGTTATTTTCCATGTGTACAATAAAGAATTATCTATCTATCTATCAAGCTTAATGTTTATAAAAACAGAAAACTCGACTGATTATGACAGAAAACTGACCGATATGAAAAATTATTGGAATATTGAATTTACGACACTTTTTCCTAGACAAATCTAAACATACCTCATTTACCGAATCCATCAAGATTTGAAGGTTTTTGATGTATTTTTACTCATTTTGGTGCCTTGCAGCCGGTATTGGATATTTTTGACATTTAAGGTCAATGACACTTGTGTGACCTAGACGAATACAACGACATCTCATTTATTATAATTGTACAAAAACATACAACAACCAACTTCAATTGGACCGTTTTAGTGATCATAATCACTGAAAAGACACAGGGAAGCAAAATACGCACTAATGTTTATTTCTACGACATATTTTTTCAGTTATTTTGATTGACAAACTAAACTACTGAACCGATTTTGATTAAATTTGTATGGCACCAATTATAAAATATATGTGGGATTGATAGTGTGTGTATCCGAGTTTTATGAAAGTTGTATCCGAACGTAAGAATGAGGTGTACGGAGAATGTGAGAGAACGGATGGAACGAGTGACTGGGTGAATGACAGAGATGGAAGATGGCGAGAGGTCGTGATAAGCTAAGATTATTGTAAAGATGTGTGGTTATTCTTTATGGAAAATAAATATAAAATTAAGTTGTCGAACAAAGATTTTTATTCCCAAATCCCACATATATGACACGCATGGTGCTTGGGACCGTAGTGATCACCCATATGCTCGCCTAGCCGAGAGTAGGCCTGACAGCTGTGGGAACATTATAGGCTTATGCATATTTCAGATCCTCTCATGCCCTCCATCGATGCGCTTCATCATCACATCTTGTGGTGGTAAACAACGCCGTCTGTTGTTAAGGGGTGACTCAGCTGGGGTTGTGTCTCTGTGGAATGTCGACGCGGCTGCTGTGTCGGTGCCCAATGAGACTCCCAGTAAGTTATTGTCATCGTCATAGTAAAAATCATGGTAATAGGAACAACAATCGTCATAGTTATAGTCATTGTTAAAGCCATCGTCATACTAATACTTAAGTACAAAAGTCGTCTTAGTCATAATAAGATCCATAGTTATAGTAACAGCCACCGTCATAGTAAAAGTCATCGTCATAATTTAAAGACTTCTTAATTTTATCATACATCATTAATTCATAATAGTATCCAACAGCCGATGACATCGTCAACGTCACTGCTATAGCAACAGCCTTCATCAAATTCATCGTCAAACATTAATTCGTGACTATATTGACCCCCTATGAAACCTCAAGTGAACAGTAAGGTATGATAATATACCACCATCATTACATCTTGTGGCGGTAAACAACGCCGTCTATTGTTAAGGGGTGACTTAGCCGGGGTCGTGTCTCTGTGGAATGTCGACGCGGCTGCTGTGTCGGTGCCCAATGAGACTCCCAGTAAGTCATAGTAACAACAATCGTCATAGTAATAGTTATACTCACAATTATCGTCATAGTGATAGTCATACTAACAGCAGTATTCATAGTAATAGTCATACTAACAATTATCGTCGTAGTAAAAGTCGTAGCTATATTTACAGCCATCATCATTCTAATAGTCTTCGTTATAGTTACGGCCATCATCATTCTAATAGTCCTTGTTATCGTTATAGCCATCGTCATATTAACAACAATCGTCTTAGTCATAGTAAGATCGATAGTTATAGTCATAGCCATCGTCATAGTAATAGTAACAACAATCGTCATAGTAATATTCATAATAACAATTATCGTCATAGTAAAAGTCATAGCTATAGTTACAGCCATCTTCATTTTAATAGTCCTTGTTATATTTACAGCCATCGTCATACTAATAGTCCTCATCATAGTTATAGCCATCGTCATAGTCACAGCCATCGTCATACTAATTTTCCTCATCATAGTTAAAGCCATCATCATAGTAACAACAATCGTCTTAGTCATAGTAAGATCAATAGTTATAGTCACAGCCATCGTCATATTAAAAGTTATCGTCATAGTTTCTTTATCGTCAAACGTAATTCCGTATTGGTTACCCTATGATACTCTTGTTACTAGCTCAAGCATCGTCATAACCATAGTCATACTAAATAGTCATAGTGATAATCATAATAATAGTCATAGCAATCTTCATAGTCATAGTAATCGTCATAGTAATCGTCATAGTAATCACCATTGTCGCAGTAATCGTCATAGTCATAGTAATCGTCATAGTCATAGTAATCGTCATAGTCATAAAATTAAACCAGTATTTTGTTCCAGCACATTCGCCGATCGTAATGACCAGTTTGGACATGGCCTGGGCGGAAATGAACCCAAGCCCCGTCGGTATCCTGGACCAATTGAGCCATCCGGATGAACCTGGTAAGCAAATCAACTACATTATTATTAAATCGCTGATTATTGCTATTTATTTCACTAAATATTGCCAATTTCACTAAATTAAACAGTCTTACTTGTGGACGATTTAAGCCTTGAAAAGATAACTGTAAGTTTGGCGCTGTGAACAAGTAGCGAGTCAAAGTAGGCGCTCTCCTGATAGTAAGAGATCACTCCTACCCATGACCAGAACAGTGCTTTGAATCACATAGGGCGAGGCAACGTTGCTATAGCGTTCGTCCACTTTGACACATCTTGATGGTCAGTCTTGAAAGCCCAGTAATTTTAATAGCTATAGTGCCCTTTCAACCGGAACACAGGAATGCTAACACATTACTGATTTGTTTCAGAAATCAAGCTGACCGCGTCTATCTACTTACTGTGTGCCAACCGCCTAGTGGTGGGAAGGGAGGATGGCACTATAGTGATCGTGAACGCAGCGCACACGGTGCAGTTGCAACTGTTGCACGGCACACATCAACAGTTGGACGGTAAGTCATTAATAGCTGAACGGTAACAACAGTTAAACGGTGAGTCTTCAATAGCTGAACGGTAACAACAGTTAGACGGTGAGTCTTCAATAGCTGAACGGTAACAACAGTTAGACGGTGAGTCTTCATTAGCTGAACGGTAACAACAGTTAAACGGCGAGTCTTCAATAGCTGAACGGTAAAAACAGTTAAACGGTGAGTCTTCAATAGCTGAACGGTAAAAACAGTTAAACGGTGAGTCTTCAATAGCTGAACGGTAACAACAGTTAGACGGTGAGTCTTCAATAGCTGAACGGTAACAACAGTTAGACGGTGAGTCTTCAATAGCTGAACGGTAACAACAGTTAGACGGTGAGTCTTCAATAGCTGAACGGTAACAACAGTAAGACGGTGAGTCTTCAATAGCTGAACGGTAACAACAGTTAGACGGTGAGTCTTCAATAGCTGAACGGTAACAACAGTTAGACGGTGAGTCTTCAATAGCTGAACGGTAACAACAGTTAGACGGTGAGTCTTCAATAGCTGAACGGTAACAACAGTAAGACGGTGAGTCTTCAATAGCTGAACGGTAACAACAGTTAGACGGTGAGTCTTCAATAGCTGAACGGTAACAACAGTTAAACGGTGAGTCTTCAATAGCTGAACGGTAACAACAGTTAGACGGTGAGTCTTCAATAGCTAAACGGTAACAACAGTATAGGGCGTACCAAAAATAATAGACTTAGATACATACATACAGTGAAGTAAATGTGTATGTATGTTTGTAGATTGGCCGCCACATCAATTGTTGCTGGGACACAATGGCAGAGTCAACTGTCTGCTTTACCCACACCATGTTCACCAAAGGTAATAAATAAAATATGTTTGGATATTTCGTAGGTACCGTTAAATTACATATGGTTTGAAGAGCGATAATATGCTGGATACATGGGGAAACCTATATATCCAGGATAACGCTGAGTCCATTTATTGCCAGAAACTGCGACATAAAGAATATGCCTATATTCTTTACGTCGCGGAGTTTCTGCTAATTATGTGTAGGTCTTCTTCTTCTTATCGTGTCACTAGTTCCTTCGAACCAGTGTGGTGAAAGGATTTCAAGTGCGCCTCGAAGAGGCTCCTTTCGTGTACTCGACCCATGTTTTCGAACTGTAGGTTCTACGACATGACGGTTTCCTCACGATGTTTTCCTTTACGATTGCGAGAACGTGGGATGCATACAAAGATTTTTTCGACCGAAAAAAACCCATATACGCATGACTGCCACCCGGATTCGAACCCGCGACCATCGGATCGCAAGGCAAGGGTCTCATCCACTCGGCCACCACGTCCTCAATTAATTAATATTTATTATTTATTAATATTAAAATAATAAATCGATCTCGACTCCTTTCAGGGAGACTGGTGGGCAATGGCCAGGGACCGAAAGACGTGGAGTGAGTTGGGGGAGACCTTTGCCCAGCAGTGGGACGAGATAGGTTAAATAAAATAAAAATAAAAAAAAATATTAAAATGATTATGTAGGTAGCAGAACGTTATTATTCTATTTGTAATGTTTGATTTGTTTCGCTTTTATTTTCCTATTTTCTAGTTTGTTATTTATGCTCTAGGTAGTTATATTAACCTAGTTTAAATGAGAATACCTACCTAAATGTGTTAATGTCTTTTTGGCAAATAAAAACAATTTTCTTTCTTTCTTTTTTAGATATAGCTCTTAGACCTTCCGTACCTTCCTTACCTTCCTTAGACATCCGCTGAAAGTCTTCCTAGCTTCAAAGCCCGATTAAAACACTGGTTGATCGAGCAGACCTTCTACTCAGTGAACGATTATATAACGAATAGTTTAACTACCAAATTGTAGGTACCTACGTACTCTTAATGTTTGTGTTTGTTAGTGTTTTATTTTATTATTTCAAATAATTTATGGAATTTATTATATTATTATAATAAGAACATTGTGAACAACAGACCTGTAATTTTTTGTACCAAATAAATACTTGTGACTTATGACCTTCTCTTGGCTTAGTAATTTATTGTTTCAGATACGATAAAGCCCATTTAGTATCGGGTGGGATAGACTTTGCCGTGTGCCTCTGGGATCTATTCTCCGGAGTACTGTTACACCGGTTCTGCGTACACGCAGGAGAGATCACGCAGCTCATAGTACCTCCGCACAACTGTAGTGTACGTATTTTAAGAAATACATACTCAATTATTAATTTTGAGAAAAAAAAAACGACTTTTATGCCTGCTTGCACCAAACTTTCAAAGTCCCTGAGCAATTACTTTACTCGCTTATCAGTTCTTACAATCAGAATCTGGACTGTTAAGAACTACCAAGCGAATAAAGTAATTTCTTAGGAACTTTGAAAGTTTGGTGCAAGTCGGCATTTCACTTTAACGTGGTTGACTTAAGGGGAATCCTCAAATCCGAATTCCATACAAAATGATTCGGACAAATACTCAAAAAGTACGCCGTATAATAGTAATTTCTTCACACTATTTGTTTCGTCCATGTTTTTTGATTTCGTGAAGAAAAAAAGTGTAAGGTTTCATACTTTAATTTAAATTTTATACGTGTTTTAAAATTAACCCCACTAACTTAAAAACACGTAGAAAATCTAAATTAAAGTACCTTTCACTTTTTTTGTTGACGAAATCAAAAAACATGGACGAAACGAATAGTGTGAAGAAATTACTATAATACGGCGTACTTTTTGAGTATTTGTCCGAATCATTTTGTATGGAATTCGGATTTGAGGATTCCCCTTAAGTCAACCACGTTAAAGTGAAATGCCGACTTGCACCAAACTTTCAAAGTTCCTAAGAAATTACTTTATTCGCTTGGTAGTTCTTAACAGTCCAGATTCTGATTGTAAGAACTGATAAGCGAGTAAAGTAATTGCTCAGGGACTTTGAAAGTTTGGTGCAAGCAGGCATAAAAGTCGTTTTTTTGAAACGAATAAGAAACGAAACGAAAAAATAAAAGAAACGAATAGTGTGAAGAAATTACTATAATACGGCGTACTTTTTGAGTATTTGTCCGAAGCATTTTGTATGGAATTCGAGATTGAGGATTCCCCTTAATGATAAGGACGGGCCTTGTGCAACACCGACTCTGACTTCACAGTTTGATCTGTAAGCACCACTGAATAGTCACAGGAAAGCAAAATACGCCAGTCCGATTACTTCAATGATATATTTTTTTCAGTAATTTTGCTTTAGAAACTAAACTAATAATAATAATAATAAAGCCTCTTTATTTCTTATCCCCTAATTATTACATATATTTCAACTTATAACTATTTAACGCTATTTTAAAAGTTACATTACATTATTGAGATATAAAAAAGTTTAGATAGGAACCCCTATTTGGGTAAAGGCCTCCTTCAGTGCGTTCCAGCTTTCCCTATCTTAAGCTCAGTCCACTTTTTTCCCGCTATGGCTATGATTTCGTCACTCCATCGTTTCATAGATCTTCCCTTCCGTCTTTTCCCACTAGATTCATTCCATTTTGTTACTTCTTCTGTCCATCGTTTGTCGCTGTATCGTGCTACGTGCCCAGAAACTAAACTACTGAACCGATTTTGATTCAATTTAAATGGGAGTATGACCTACCAAACAAAAAAGAATCATCAAAATCAACATATGATTGGCGGAGTAATCGAGTAACAAACATAGACAAAAAAACATACATATCTCACCTTGGTCTTCTTCTTATCGTGTCACTAGTTCCTTCGAACCAGTGTGGTAAAAGGATTTCAAGTGCGCCTCGAAGAGGCTCCTTTCGTGCACTCGACACATGTTTTCGAACTTTTGGTTCTACTGCCGGTTTCCTCACGATGTTTTCCTTCACCGTTGGGAGAACGTGGGATGCATACATAGATTATTTCAACCGAAAAAACCCATTTACGCATGACTGCCATCGGAATTCGAACCCGTGACCATCAGATCGCAAGTTAAGGGCCTCATCCACTCGGCCACCACGTCGTTCTGTTTTCCTGTTTACCTTGGTAAAAAGCAACATTGATAATACATTTGAAATGATTCTATTAACTTCAGATTATTTTTTTTAAGAAAAAAAATCCCACCAGTAAACTGTTCCTTTTTTTCTTTACAGAGCCGTATCCAGAAATGCATTTGTTCTGTGGCTTCCGACCACAGTGTAACTCTACTCAGTAAGTAATTTTTTTCATCCTGTATTCCGCATCCATTTTGGTTTGATACTGTCTACCATCCATTTACACCACAGAAGTATAAAAATATAGAAACACAATGTAGTACTTTAGAAATGTCAAAAAAAAGTTAACTGCTAGTAATTTTATGTCCGAGGTAAAATTTCGAAAAAGAGAAGTAACAGCTATATAATAGTAGATTATGCACTAAGGGGATAAAGCAGTGTCTTATGTCGCGGGTGGCATATTGAACCCTGAGCTAACGAGGGACTCAGTTAACTCCTGAGCGAAGCGAGGGAGTTATATAGAGTCCTGAGTGACGCGAGGGGTTCAAGCTGCCCAAGACGAAGACAGGCTTTATCCCAGAGGAGCATACTCTACTTTTCACACCTTCTGCGAGGCAATAAAAATCCAGGGCTCCGAACTCAGCAGCCAACACCGTCTTTTGTTTCACAATCTTTGAAGTCGCGCGTTTTTTCTTTTTTTATGAGTGGACAGTTCGATTTGAGAACAAATCTTTTTACAATGCCATATGGGCGTTCTTTTACTTAGAGTTTTCAACGAGTTTCCACACGAATTTGACATTCCAAATTCAAATCACATTACTATCCTTGGGAGATTCATACAACATTACCTCCCTTGGTAGGTAATGCTTTGCTTTACCTTGATGATAGCATGATATGTAATTGGATATTGTCGAGCAGGTGGTGTGAAAATATTATTATGTTAAAACTACTAGGCTTTTTCATTGTTAATAAAACTCCATCGTAAAAAGTAACAAACATTATACTAAAATAGAGATACTTATTTAATTTTTATTGACAGGGTGTCTGACAATTTTCTGTCCTATATACCGCATCCATTTTGGTTTGATTCTATCCATCTCGGTGTTCTGTGGGAACACCGTTATTCATCTATGATTTACACCTATCTAAATGGCCGCTCACTGTTCGCCTGATGGGGACACGGCCTTAGTTCTAACCTTACCGCAATTTCAGGTTTGACAGAACGCAAATGCGTGACCCTCGCGTCCCGTCATCTTTTCCCCGTGGTGGCTATCAAGTGGAGGCCAGCTGATGACTTTATGGTGGTCGGCTGCAGCGACGGCACCGTCCATGTGTGGCAGATGGAAACTGGACACTTGGACAGAGTTTTACATGGTAAGTTTTACACTAAAAGCGGTTATAAACAAACGAAAGAAATAGTTATTTGTACACCAAGGGACTGAAGCAAACTCGACTCGACTTGATACTTCATACTCGACTTGAATATCCGCCCTCTCCTTTGGCTCGGGCTGATGAAAGTCTCGTTTAAAATGGTCTTCAGGGCCGAGGTATACACAAGATTTTTTACTTCTATTCCGAGGAAATCCAACAAACTTAAACTGAAATGAGCGCCCATTTCGGAATTCAAAATCAGAGACAGCCATCCAATGTTACCACGATATTCGAAATTCGAAAATAGTTATATGAAGGTCCCTCATAATACTTTGGTGGGTATTATGAGGAACTGAAGTTCGAAATATGAATAAAAATCTCAACTTCCGGCATGAAACCTATTGCAAACTGAACCTCTTTGAACAGATTTTATAAGTTATCACTTTTTTTACCTAGGGCCTCAAATGCAATTTTACTTCCTCTGAAACATGCACGAAGTTGAACTATGTACTCCTGAATCACTTATGACGTTAAGGGGAATCCTCAAAGCAAATTTCCATACAAAATGTTTCAGATAAATACTCAAAAAGTACGCCGTATTATAGTAATTTCTTCACACTATAAAACGGCTATAAATTAAAATTAACCCTACTAACTTAAAAACACGTATAAAATCTTAATTAACGTATGAAACCTTTCACTTTTTTTGTTGACGAAATCAAAAAACATGGATGAAACGAATAGTGTGAAGAAATTACTATATTATAATATAATATTATATTATATTATATTATATTATATAACCCTGAAGAACCGACGGCGAAAATCCGTGGGGACCTAACGTGGGGGCCTTCGACAAATTGGTCAAGCGTCTCCTCGCCGTAATCACGGACACCCCCGACCCGCTATAGCTTTATTTAACGTGAATGACCAAGAAGGTTATATGGCCAACAAAGGGGTAAGCCTTGCATTAACATCTCCTTTGGCTAGATTCTCGAAGGTTGTTACCAGTGTATACTAAATCTGTGATATATTGTATGATATTCCACTGACACTCCTAGCTACAAACTTATTTGATACTTCTAGCGACCTAAATATATTTCAGTCAACAAATTATATAAATATATTTAGTAATAAATCCGCTTGATTTCTAAACAAAGGTTTATCTCCCTCCTCCTCCTCCTCCTCCTCCTCCTCCTCCTGATGATGCCTCGTGTAGAGGCGAAACACGTGTCGTATCTTTAAACTTTTGTTATCTGGTTGTTGGTGTTTGGTTGTTGGTTTGGTTTGGTTTTTTGGTTTTTGGTTTGGTTCGTTGACTCTTTGGTTTATAATATAGTAATATGTACTAAAGTTTTAAACTAAAGTTAAGTTAATTAAAACCTTTGTTTAGAAATCAAGCGGATTTATTACTAAATATATTTATATAATTTGTTGATATATATGGATTTCCGCAAAGTAACGCCTGAATCAATCAATTATATTTCAGTCGTCTATTCTATTGTGAACAGGTATGATTGCTGAAGAAGTGCTATCAGCGTGCGATGACACCACGGCCGATGACCTCGGCGGCTCGGCCACGGCTGGCTCCGATCTGCAGGGGCTGGCCAACCCTGCCGTGCACTTCTTCAGGTAACGTCATCATCATCAGTGTGTGACGACACCACGGCCGATGACCTCGGCGGCTCGGCCACGGCTGGCTCCGATCTGCAGGGGCTGGCCAACCCTGCCGTGCACTTCTTCAGGTAACATCATCATCATCAGTGTGTGACGACACTACGGCCGATGTCCTCGGCGGCTCGGCCACGGCTGGCTCCGATCTGCAGGGGCTGGCCAACCCTGCCGTGCACTTCTTCAGGTAACATTATCATCATCAGTGTGTGATGACACCACGGCCGATGACCTCGGCTGCTCGGCCACGGCCGGCTCCGATCTGCAGGGGCTGGCCAACCCGGCCGTGCACTTCTTCAGGTAACATCATCATCATCAGTGTGTGATGACACCACGGCCGATGACCTCGGCGGCTCGGCCACTGCCGGCTCCGATCTGCAGGGGCTGGCCAACCCTGCCGTGCACTTCTTCAGGTAACATCATCATCATCAGTGTGTGATGACACCACGGCCGATGACCTCGGGAGCTCGGGCTCCGATCTGCAGGGCCTGGCCAACCCTGCCGTGCACTTCTTCAGGTAACATCATCATCATCAGTGTGTGATGACACCACGGCCGATGACCTCGGGAGCTCGGGCTCCGATCTGCAGGGCCTGGCCAACCCTGCCGTGCACTTCTTCAGGTAACATCATCATCATCAGTGTGTGATGACACCACGGCCGATGACCTCGGGAGCTCGGGCTCCGATCTGCAGGGCCTGGCCAACCCTGCCGTGCACTTCTTCAGGTAACATTATCATCATCAGTGTGTGATGACACCACGGCCGATGACCTCGGGAGCTCGGGCTCCGATCTGCAGGGCCTGGCCAACCCTGCCGTGCACTTCTTCAGGTAACATCATCATCATCAGTGTGTGATGACACCACGGCCGATGACCTCGGCGGCTCGGCCACTGCCGGCTCCGATCTGCAGGGGCTGGCCAACCCTGCCGTGCACTTCTTCAGGTAACATCATCATCATCAGTGTGTGATGACACCACGGCCGATGACCTCGGGAGCTCGGGCTCCGATCTGCAGGGCCTGGCCAACCCTGCCGTGCACTTCTTCAGGTAACATCATCATCATCAGTGTGTGATGACACCACGGCCGATGACCTCGGGAGCTCGGGCTCCGATCTGCAGGGCCTGGCCAACCCTGCCGTGCACTTCTTCAGGTAACATCATCATCATCAGTGTGTGATGACACCACGGCCGATGACCTCGGGAGCTCGGGCTCCGATCTGCAGGGCCTGGCCAACCCTGCCGTGCACTTCTTCAGGTAACATTATCATCATCAGTGTGTGATGACACCACGGCCGATGACCTCGGGAGCTCGGGCTCCGATCTGCAGGGCCTGGCCAACCCTGCCGTGCACTTCTTCAGGTAACATCATCATCATCAGTGTGTGATGACACCACGGCCGATGACCTCGGCGGCTCGGCCACTGCCGGCTCCGATCTGCAGGGGCTGGCCAACCCTGCCGTGCACTTCTTCAGGTAACATCATCATCATCAGTGTGTGATGACACCACGGCCGATGACCTCGGGAGCTCGGGCTCCGATCTGCAGGGCCTGGCCAACCCTGCCGTGCACTTCTTCAGGTAACATTATCATCATCAGTGTGTGATGACACCACGGCCGATGACCTCGGGAGCTCGGGCTCCGATCTGCAGGGCCTGGCCAACCCTGCCGTGCACTTCTTCAGGTAACATCATCATCATCAGTGTGTGATGACACCACGGCCGATGACCTCGGTGGCTCGGCCACGGCTGGCTCCGATCCGCAGGGGCTGGCCAACCCTGCCGTGCACTTTTTCAGGTAACATCATCATCATCAGTGTGTGATGACACCACGGCCGATGACCTCGGTGGCTCGGCCACGGCTGGCTCCGATCCGCAGGGGCTGGCCAACCCTGCCGTGCACTTCTTCAGGTAACATCATCATCATCAGTGTGTGACGACACACATAAGTTTTGAAGCCTTGACTGTCTTCGTCTTGGGTAGCTTGAACCCCAGCTACCCAAGACGAAGACAGGCTTTATCCCAGAGGAGCATACTCTACTTTTCACACCTTAATCGAGATAATAAAAAGTCAGGGCTCCAGCAGCGAACACCGTCTTGTTTCACGTTCATTGAAATCGCGCCTTTTTTCTTTTGAGTTGTGCTTATGGTGCCCAGTTCGCTTTTCGATCAAACCTCTTTACAATGCCATATATGGGCTTTTACTAAGAGTTTTACAAGAGTTTCCATACAAATCTGACGTGCCAATTTCAAATCACTTTACTCCCTGGGGAGTTTTATGCAACTTTACCTCCCTTGGGAGGTAATGCTTTGCTTTACCTTGATGATAGCATGATATGTAATTGGTCATTGTCGGGCAGTTATTGTGAAAAATTTATTACTGCCCGCTAAAAGTTTCTTATAGAAAAGACCCCCTTTGGGTGTACTAAAGGGCGAACCAAGTCGTCCTTTTGGAATATATGGATGAAAATATGATTTTGTTCTAGGGGACTTCGCCACCGCAACATCAATGCTATCCGCGCGGCCACCGTGAGAGGCCTAGCGGCTTTGGGGTCTACGGGAGGAGCCGCCAGCAATCCCCTAGCAGAGCCCGCACGGAGCCGTAGGGCGCCGCTAACGGTCCAGGGCTTCCGGTCCAACCCCGCAGGTTATTATCAACCTAGGTTTATAACATTCAATGTAAAAATCTGTAACTTTTTCATGAACAATACTAATAATCAAGGTTTTACAAAAACATACAACAACCGACCTCAATCGGTCTGTTCTAGTGACCGTAGGCACCACTGAAAAGTCACAGGGAAACAAAATCGCAATTTTGTCTTTTTTTTTCATATAATTTGATTTCTAGACCAACACACTCAACCGATTTTAACGATATTTCTATGGTACCAATCTGGAAGTATGTATATCTTTTCAAATACCTTTCAAATAAAATATTTTTACATCGGTTTATAAACAACAAAGTTCTGACGTAACAAACATAAAAAAAACCCTCTTCTTTTATGAAGGCGGTTGTAAAAAAAATTATGTCTGTTTAAGGCCACACAAAAAATAAAGATTTAATACAAGTTCCACAGAATAAGAATTACAATTTAGAATAACTGTTTGTTGTTAGCGAGTGTAATAGTGACGCGGGTTTTAATAAGTTTAAATGTACATAAATTATTATTTTGTCTAGAGACTCTAAGAGGTGCCACAGCCTATCGAGTCACCAGGTCTCGGTTCTGTGCCTTAAATTTTTCAGAACCAAGTCAAACTGACTACTTTTTGACAAATTGATTGATTTTGGTTTTGTGGTGTAGGTTACTAAATGGATTCCAACTTTAGTTTTAAGTGAGCTGAACAGAGTTTTGTATCATCTTATTGTATTGTTATTATGTTAAAGAACTTTAAAAAAAAAAAAAAAAGTGACGCGGGTGTACGGGACAACCCGCGTACGAGTCCAGACTCAGGACCAATACCGATGTTCATCACACAAATGTTTGTCCTGAAGCGGGAATCGAACCTTCGACATTGGCGTCGGAGTCCAACGCACTTGCCACTCGACCATCCGTGTCGTGTAAGCCAGTGGTACTGTACAGTGACCGTTGTTGCAGACCCTGAAAGCCACATCCTGTTCTTCGATATCGAGGGTCTGATCGTGGAACTGCTCAGTGAGGAGTACTCCGCCATGAGTCCGGCCAGCTTGGAGGTACTTTTTTGACGTGATTACGTCTAATAAATCGTTGAACGCCGCCGCGCTGGCTGCATGCACGAAAACGTTGACGTCATTGTCCGGTAACACTCGTTGTCCCGTTACGCGGGTAGTCACGTTAAACTATCGTCCGTAAACCAACTTTACAGACAACCAATATTTTTTTATTTATTTATAAGTTATCGACGTTTAACAAAAACATACTACATCCGACTTCAATGGGACTGTTCTAGTGACCGTAAACGCCACTGAATAGTCACAGGGAAGTGTACAGAAACCTACCGATTTTCTTGAAATTCGAAGAAATCTAAAAGCATGTCATGCAAAAGAAAAAAAAAATTTTCAAATCGGTCAATTTCCTTTTTTTTATTTGAAAAAAAAATTGTCCTTATTTGTTTTTTTGCCGTTGTGTTCAGTAACGACAACTAATTATGCGTTTTTGACGTGACTACGTCTAATAAATCGATGAACGCCGGCTGCATGCACGAAAACGTTGACATCATTGTCCGGTAACGCTCATCCGTTACGCTGTCAATGTTTTGTTATGACGTTGTCACGTTTAACTATAATCCGTAAACCACCTTAACAGACAACCAATTTTTAAATTAACCCTACTAACTTAAAAACACGTATAAAATCTAAATTAAAGTATGAAACCTTTCATTTTTTTTGTTCACGAAATCAAAAAAACATGGTCGAAACGAATAGTGTGAAGAAATTACTATAATACGGCGGCTTTTTGAGTATTTGTCCGAAACATTTTGTATAGAATTCGGATTTGAGGATTACCCTTAACATACAACCAAGTTTTTTTCCTGTAAATAATAACTTGTGGTGTATACTTATCTGTTCTAGGCAGCGGGTTTGATAACGAGTGAATACATGAAGGTCGCGGCCTTGACGCAGTCCGCGAGCCCCGACGCCACCAAACGGATATCAGGTCGGTACCAACTGAAGTACTTTCCTTCCTTCTCGTGTTAGCCATTGGTTTTCTAAGGTTTTGCAGTAACAAAGTCAACAATTGGGCCTATTGTATTTTTTAACAGTGGTAGTATTTTCGGAATTTTTAACAAAAGAATAAATTAATTACTTAACTTAAAAGTGTGTGGGACGCTACATGCGTAGACACTTTGGCACCTTCTCATTTGCCAGGGACGCAAGTTAGGGCTGGTGCGGCGGCAAACTCTGCTGAAGATCTCAAGCGGCGTAAATATGTAGGTCTTGATAGGTCGTACATGTTTGAGCCCTTTGGGGTCGAGACCCTAGGTCCATGGGGAATGGGAGCCTTCCGCGTTTTTAAAATTTTGTCAGAGCGTCTGGTCGAAGCGACGCGTGATCAGAGGGCTGGCAGCTATCTGGGCCAAAGAATAAGCCTTGCTATACAAAGAGGCAATGCAGCCAGTATCCTCGGCACGCTGCCATCGGGTATCGAGTTGGAGCAGTTGAGCTACCTATAGATCGTTTGCAACGGTCTATGGGTGGCCCAATTGTTTCCTTTTGTAAATTTTGTATTATATGATCAAATAAATAAATGAAAAAAAAAAAACTTAAAAGCAACTTAACTTATGACAAGAAAGGATACACTTTTTATTAGATAAAGCGTTTATAATGCGTTTGCGTAGGTACACTACCGGTACGAGTATTAATTAAATTTTCACTTCTCATGTTTGTAAAGTTCAACTTCGTGCAAGCTTGAGGGGGAGTAAAACTGCATTTTAAGCCCTAGGGAAAAAAGTGATTTGTCCAAAGAGGTTCATTTTGTAATAGGTTTCATGCCGGAAGTTGAAAACTTATTTCTAATTCCGAACTTCGGTTCTTCATTATACCCATAGGGTGTTACTTTTTTCGAATTTTGAATATGGTGGTAACGTTGTTAGATGCTATTTTTGTTTTTTAATGACGAAATAGGCGCTCATTTCAGTTTAAATTAATTTATTTTCCTCGCAATTTAAGTGTAAAATCTTGTGTATACGTCGTGTGTTCCTGAAGCCAATTTTATACTCAACTTGACTATCCGCCCTCGCCTTCGGCTAGGGCTGATAAAAGTCTCGTATAAAATGCTTTGCTTCAGGCCCTTGGTGCACAAATAACTATTTCTGCCAAATAAACGGGATTGTAGTTAATATAATTTCCCGTTAAATAATGTAGTATTGTTCTCAATTGTTTTACTAATCATTATTATTGTTATTGCTAATTTATGAGCCTAAAGTTATACTTAGGTGGTAGTAGTAGTTATCAACAAATTATATAAATATATTTAGTAATAAATCCGCTTAATTTCTAAACAAAGGTTTTAATTAACTTAACTTTAGTTCAACTATACCAAAGAGTCAAATAACAGAAAACCAAAGTTTAAAGATACGACACGTGTTTCGCCTCTACACGAGGCATCATCAGGAGGTGTGGACTCGCCGAAGTTTGAAACGAGAGTGAATAAACATTTTTTTTTTCGGATGGACGTTTAATGCAGTTAGCCGCAGATGGCTGTTACTGCGTCACCGGACTCTACTCTGAGTGAATAAACAACGTTGCCCGGTCCGTATTTATACCCGTTGTGGCGATGAGTCGCCTGTCGTATGATCCGACGTCACAAAAATCCTCAACAAAGGAGACCTTGGAATACTCGTATTTAAATCATTCAACAGCGTAATATTTGTTGTATTGTGTTTTAAAATTTCTAAACACTCCAAAATATTTAACCTAAAACCTTTTTCACATGTATGTAATATATTAAAAGTATTGTTATCGTTTAAAGAATGACCAGTGTCATTAGTATATAATTTGTTGATATTTATGGATTTCCGCAAAGTAACGCCTGAATCAATCAATTATCTTGTTGTAGTAGTTATTTAGTTCTACACTATCATATTTAATGTATGTTTTTATTATTAATAATGATGTGTGAATGTAATACATGCTAACAATGGATAGATTTCTTCGGCCGTGTGAAAGACAAGGCAGGCGATATGGAACGCATATTGAAAGAAAAGGACAAACATGGTGGGTTATAATTAAAAATTAACTAGAATTACCTCTAGAATCTTGCTAATATTATAAATTCGAAAGGTATTTATGTGTGTATTGTTTTTCCCTACAGGTATACTAGCTAAGATGAAAGAGGGCGCTGAAAATATGCAAACCAAACTGCAGGCCAAAGCCGAACTATTGAAAGGACACGCCGACGGCAAAGGTAGGTCGTATAGGTCGTACACGCCGAGTCGAAGCAGCGGGCAACTAGCTAGCTAGCGGGAGCTGTCTACGATGAAGGTAGGTTTTTTGATAATAAAGCGCTATCCACACATTTCCGGGAAACCGGCCCTGCCGTGTTCCGTCAGGGACGGGGAAAAAATCGATTACGTACAACTTGTAAGAGCTTGTTCACATAGTTCCGTGTCAGGCGCATCCGGATCGTCAGTGTCCCGGAGCACGTTCGGACGCACGGACGCTCTGACAGTGCTATCCGATTTTTATTTAGGTACGTTGACGATAACATGAACACAGAAAGGTTGATAAAACTTGTACGACATAATAATATTCTTTACGATCTTTCTAATCCACATTATTTGAATTCTAAGAAGATAAATATAATATGGGATAAAAAAGCTAAAGAAACAGATTACACTGATACCGATTTCCCTGATATGTGTGAACACGGGTGACGGATGGCACGTCCCTGACGGGAACACCGAAACGAACAACTCTGAACACGGATCGCCCTGACCCGGATATGTGTGGATAGCGCTTAAACTTTGTTCAAGCCTATTTCTAAGTGGTCCAAAAACGTTAGAGGCATTGTTATTTAACAGTATTTAGCAATTAAAAAGATCAAAATAAGCAAAAAAAAAAATAATTAAAATATACAATTTAAAAAAAATACAGTTCTTAATTTAATCTAAATCGAGCCCGTGACTACTAACAAAATTTTTCAGAGCGGTCGAAAGTATGCACCCTGTATATTGATAGATACTAGGAAACTTGGTTTATAAAATATCAAAGTTTTTAATACAATCGTCCCTATAAGTACCAATAATATAATAAATAATGTTTTGATAAGTAAGAACGGTCTACCTACACTAACACCTACTAAGGAAGTCCAAGCATAGTAATAAAATATGTAGATATGTACATACACAATAATATATAATTATATTCACTCAAGGTGATCTACATTCATAATTTATATTTGTACAAAGTGTTACTTTTTTAGTGACACACAGCCGCGTACATTGACAAACTAGTTGGCCAACAAGCTTGCATTCAAGCAAACAGCGTAAAATTAGAATGTTCCTATTGTGCGCTGCGATGCTTGTTGCTGGTGTTTGGAAGTTGTGGTATTTACGGTCAGATTTGTTACGATACTTGGCGAATTATTGGAAGATTACTAAACGATACAAACATATCTGTATGAGAATTTGTTCTATTACTATTATTTACCTACGTACCGTTGATTTCATAAAAGCTGTATCTGTTCAGAATCCTATTTATTATTATTATAATGAAGAATGTTAGCTATCAAAAAGAAGATCAAAATAAACAAAAAAAATCTTGGAATATATACAATTAAAAAAAAATTAATACAGTTCTTATTTTAATCAAAATCGAGCCCTAACTAAACGATACAAACATATTTGTATAAAAATTTGTTCTAATACTATTATTTACCTACGTACCGTAGAGTTCATAAAAGCTGTATCTGATCAGCATCATATTTATTATTATTATAATGAAGCCTGCATTGTCCGACTGCTGGGAAAAAGCCTCCCCCATTTCGTCCATCTTTCCTTTAAAAAATACTATTAAAATAAGCGTTAAAAAATGCGTTGAGTCCTTTAATTTACCTAACGGACACATTAAAAGTCTCGTAATGTTAAAACCTTACAAAAATAATATTTAAAAGGTGGTTTTTACACATCTTCCCTCCTTTTGGTTGATACCAGTAGCCTACCTTTATTTTTGCCAGTCGTTGCATTATGATCAGATTGAATGTATCACTAGTAGTTAAAGTAATGTTAGTCAATTTAATCTACCGTGTGTATCAAAAGCCTACGCCCTCTCCAAGGCAGTCTAGATTCAGGAAAGTATCTCAGAACCAGCCCACTGTAATTGGACTTTATTACTATTTAATAAAGGTCAAATTTGCTTAATATTTATAAAGGGCTGGGTTCGTACGAATGCAAAAGGTGTAGTAAAACTGCAACCGCAGTAACCGCATTGTTTTCATTTATTTTATTATGTGTTTACTCACATAAACTTTGTTATTGTTTTTGAGGATAAAGGGTATATGTTTCTTAATCATGTTAAAAACAACTGAACTAATTCGACTGAAATTGAGTATAGGTATAGTTAATAGTTTATGCGATGGAAAAACAAGGCTAATATTTATTTCGATACTTTGCTGGCGCAGCTGCGCAGCTGTCAGGACTTATTTTCACCAATTATATTCTACTTCTTTCTTCTATCGTTTGTTCTACTCTTAGACGACACGGAAGGTCGAATGGCCGGTGTCGCGGGTTCGATTCCCGCTTCAGGACAAACATTTGTGTGATGAACATTGGTGTTTGACCTGAGTCTGGGTGTTTTCTATGTATTCTATGTATGTATTTACAAAAAAACATATATATTTAAGTATTCTAGTTTGGGGCTAGATGGCGTTGTGTGAAATGTCCAAAATATTTATTTATTAATATTTATATTTATTTTCTGTGCAAGAATCACCTATAGTGCCCATGTCTTGCCATTTCTCTTTTTATAGCTACTCTACTTAGGAAACAACAGTTTATTTGGGTTTTTTTTTCATCAGCTAAAACATCAATCATCTGAGGCCAGATCATGAAAAAATCAGACGTTTTCGTATCGTATCCGTCATAGAATGGTTGTCAGCTTATGTTTTTTTTGATGGAAAAAATTGATTGAATAAATAAAAATAAAAATTACCACACCTTTTTGCCTCACGTAATCTCAACAATTAATACTTATTACAATGTAATAACGTTGAATTTTGCATGCTACTCAGAATATACCAATTAGGATAACTCTTTGTCCAAAATGCTAGCTGTTGGGAGAATTATCTGGATTCTTGTCGAATTATCTCGATGTGACAGAAATTATAGTGGTATGACCAACCCAGTATCCTGGTAGTAAAATGGCCCTTTCTAGCTTAATTTTATTAGCCAAGCTGTTTACTCGAGGTCACCCTACATTAGGGATGGCGAACCAATAGCACGCGAGCCAAGGATGGCACGCGACGTAATATTTTGAGCACGCCACTGGATCACAAAGTTTACTTGTGAGATGAAATGTAGATAGTCTGTAAAGTTAGTTAACGGACGATAGTTTATCATAACCAGCGTAACGGGACAATGGGCGTTACCGGACAATGATGTCAACGTTTTCGTGCATGCAGCCGGCGTTCATCGCTTTATTAGACGTATTTTCGTCAAAAATACTAAAGAAAAAGTAGTAAGCAGTAGTTAGTAATAAAAAGAAAAGAAGAAAATTTATAAGAAAAAATGGTCTTCAGCAGCTCGAAAATATTGAATTTCTTGCAGAATTAAATATAATGTTTTTTAGCATTAAAAATTTGAACCCGCCGCTGAATGCAGTTAAACTGAATGCAGTTTATTTACATTTGGTAGTAAATATAAAGATTTCAGTTCACTAAGTCAAAATTATTTGTTGGCACGTCTATGGCCTATTTATGTTTGTTACCTCAGGACTTTGCTGTTTACAAAACGATTTTAATAATAATTGAATGCTTCAGGCGTTACTTTGCGGAAATCCATAAATATTAATAAATAGTATAAATATATTTAGTAATAAATCCGCTTAATTTCTACATCATACATTTCTACATATCGCCTCTACACGAGGCATCCTCAGGAGATGTTGGCGAGTCAACATCTCCTGAGGATTCCTCGTGTAGAGGCGAAACACGTGTCGAGTTCTGACTTGGGTTTTCTGTTTTCGGCGTTTTGGTTTAGATACTAAAATTCTAAACTAGAGTTAAGTTAATTAAGACCTTTGTTTAGAAGTTAAGCGGATATATCACTAAATATATTTATACTATTTATTGATTTTAATAATTTTTTTTTGTTTGTGAGGATGTACTCTATATTTCAGATTGGTCCCATATAAATTTCATCAAAATCGGTTCAGTGGTTTAGTTTTTATATCAAAATAACTGAAAATAATATGTCATCGAAGTAAACGAAATAGCGTATTTTGCTTCCCTGTGGTGTTTACGGTCACTAAAACAGTCCAATTCAAGTCGGTTGTTTATGTTGTTTATGTCTTGATAAACTAAAACTATCAAACCTTTGTGGATTCGTAAAGTGTGATTGCGGAGTTTGTTGTCACTTGACCGTTCTTGCCAGAATAAAAAAGAAATGACGCTTACCCATGGCTATAACAGTGCCGCCCAGTGTATTACAAGAGTAGCATCGTTATAGTGCTTTTTAGCCAACTAAAGCTTGAAATATCATTGTTCGTATCTACAAACTAGGGAGGGGAAAAGGAAAAAAAAACAGTCGTGTAAAATTTTTATAAATGTGTTTTTTATTTACACTTTGGCAGTGATGGCATGAGATATTTACAAAGAGAGTTACAACTTTGAGACCGTTTTGACATCGTTGAGCATTTTATTTCCGTTGCTAAGTTTAGTTATGAGCATGTACCGCCGACATTATCTGGCAACACTGCTGAAGTCAACAATGTTGCCAGACAAGATCGACCATCGATAAAGTTCCCATTTAGCGAGCTAATCGAAAACGTTATCGAGAATACTGCTATCAAAAATAACAATAACCAAAAGTTATTTTATAACGTTAGGGTCATCGTTATAACGAATAGCTAGTTGCGAAATCGGGTTTACCAAGCGCGAACGCCAAGTCCGGCGTAGCCAAGACCGTAAGGGGCGACTCCGTAAGGTGAAACTCCGTAAGGAGAGACTCCGTAGGGGGCGACTCCCAAAGGAGCGACTCCCAAAGGTGCGGCGACTCCTAAGTGAGCGGCGCGGACAGAGGCAGCGGCGCCGTCAATAGCGGCGGCTTGCGATTGAGCGGCGGCGACGAGGTTCTGGGAAGCGGCAACGCCGTTCCAGTAGGCGTTCTGGTGGAGGTCACGGTTGGTTTCGGCAACCTGGGAGAAGGATAACTTTGTTAAACAATGAAGAACGATATGACAGAGATTTTAAAATAAATAAATATTTTAGATATTTCGTACAACGCCATCTAGCCCTAAACTAAACAAAGCTTGTACTATGGGAACCAGATAACTGATATAATCGACCAGACTCAGGGTAAACACCGATTTCCATCACACAAGTGATAGTCCTGAAGCGGGAATCGAACCCAAGATACCAGCGTGGCAGTCCAACACACTTGCCACTCGACCATCCGTGTCGTGACGACATTATTACGGTTTTTTAGAAATCTGTAAATGGAGGCGGCACGACACCGCTTATCGTTGCGTCTTATGGGAGGCCTATGTCAGTGGACGTCTAGAGGCGTTGATATGATGATGAGTATCACCAAACCCTTACTTGTCTCACGGCTTCGGTGTTCCATTGGACGGCGGCTTCTCCGGCACGGACTTGAGCCTCGCCGATGGCGCGGGCGTTGTCCTGCACGGCTACGTTGTGGTTGATAACGGCGGCTTGAGCATCTCCAGGGTTCACTCCATATACCAGAGGCGCGATAACGCTCGCGGAGGCGTAGCCGAGGACGGCGGCGAAAGCGATCTGCAAACGGTTGTCGATTAAAAAAAGATGTTTAACGGTAATCAATGACAATCTTTTTTGGGTTTAGATAATGGTTGGGTACAAAATAACATTCATTATTAATGAAACGTGAAAACTGTATCAGTTTTTCAGAAACGTTACAAATAACAGTTGTTAAGGATAATCCTCAAGGCAAATTTTCATACAAAATGTTTCGGACAAATACTCAAAAAGTACGCCGTATTATAGTTATTTCTTCACACTGTTCGTATTGTCTATGTTTTCCAATTGTGTCAACAAAAATTAGTAAGGTTTCATACTTTAATTTATTTTTTTACGTGTTTTTAAATTAGTAGTGTTAATATTTTATTTGAGTATTTGTCCGAAACATTTGGTATGGAAATTTGCCTTGAGGATTACCCTTAATAGCTAGCGATATATAGATTTCTAAAGAAAATGACAACGCTGAAATTTAAATCGTTTTAGATGTGTATTATCATTCCTTTCTATCGCTTTCTATCAATTATTGAAAATGGAACGGAAGTGTGTAACAGGAAGTTGGCCGTCAGATGATACCTCAGAAAAATTAAGTAAATATAGAATCATTCAAAATTTAAATGTTGCTTATGGGATATAGCCTTTATTAACAATGTGAGATTTCAGATGTTTACATAATACTACTGTAAGGCTCGCTCGTTTTTTTATCCTAAACCGATCCATGTTTGTGTTTACGACCTTTTCAATTTGGCGCCGTATCACGTATTGGTGGTTCAACTAAACCTTCGAAGCCCAAATACGATACGCAATCAATCGCATTACTTACTCATTCTTTGGCATACAATGTTTGAACTGACTAATTTTAACTAATGCCCGGAATACACGGGGCTAGTTTTTCTAAGCTAGGATAGCTAGCTAGAACCTCCTAATATTATCCAGGCCTGCTATCCTAGCTTGGAACATGCTAGTGCTGTCTACACGATGCCAGATTATTTTAAGCTAGTAAAAAAAAACGGCCACAAAAAGGTAGTACACAATCCAGGATAGTAAAAACGGTGGTGAGGGTCGCTACTAGCTTACGAAATAGAACGCTATCCTAGCTTTAGACACTAGTTTACTAGCTTGCTCGCTAGCTCACCAGCCTAGAAATGAAGCTAGTTCTACACGAAGCTAAAAAACTGCTGGCTTGCTAGCTTACTATCCTGGCTTGAAATACTAGCCAAGTATAACCCGGGCGTAACTTCCCTTTAGCCAACCGACCGTGGAAACAAATACACACAAGACAGACACGCATTCACAAATTAAAAACTTAATTATTCTAGCAATAATTTTCGTAAGTCGGCGAATGATGTCCACACTCAATTATCATTCTCTAACGCATTTTAATAAATTAGTTTTTTCCAAGACTTCGCGTGAAATAACCTTACGGTTGTTATACGTTGTTGAATCTTGCGCGTTGAGAAATATTTTTATTAAGCGTATACATTGTTAATTCAATTAACAAGTTAAATCAACAGCCGTGTAATCAATTCTTAAGCCATCGAGATAATGCAAATGATCAATTTAAATGGATCAAGTGCACATACATTTATTTACCGTGAAAATAATACAAACTAGATTAGTTAATTTGCATTCCTACATTCAATTGCAGTTAACATTTGAATATGAAATTATCAATGTTGGCAACGACTACATCTATTTTAACTAGTTGCTTACTGCGGATTCGCCCGCTTAGCATCAGGATAAAAACGTATCTATAGCCTAATTCCAGTCTTTATCCAGCTCAATAACATAACTATACAAAATATCGTTCAGCTCAATCGTTTCAGTTATTTAGTTCATTTGTCCATAATTTTAGTGGAAAGTGAAATAGTTTTTAGGTTCGCATTTGAGCACTATCTAACTAGTATTATAATTTAGTGCCTAAAATATCTTATTGGACACATTTTTTTTTCAAGTATATTTTTACTATCTAATACATTACTTTTTATATCACCCAAATGTCCTTTACGAGCAAAATAGATTTAATTAATCTCAATGACATTACAAACTTCAAAAATCAATTCACTTTTTGTGCGTGTACACACGACAATACATCCTTAAATTACTTCCATTACATAACTAAATTTAATTTGATCCTGACCTTGAGTTCGGTACGATGTGAAAAACCAATTAAGTTTGGTGGCTACTTGTTTTTATGGAGTCTGCCATGTCATGTTATCTAGAATGTATATAACATTTATGTATTCTTCGTTGGCGTTGCGAATGAACAAAGTCCGCTTCTTACTACGCGCCTGCACTTCTTGACGATCAAACCCACAAAGTTTCAAGTCTTTACGATTATCGGTTTGGCTGTACGTTGCCTGTTAGTCAGTTAGGTCCAAGCCTTTTAATCTATTGATGACTAGCTGACACCTACGACTTCGTTTGCGTTGCGATTTAACGAAATTCCTTTCTTTACGCGCTTGCACGTCTTGACGAAGACACCCCCGAAATTCAGTTCGTTAGCCTGTGTCTCTGTCAGTAAGTCAGGCAGGACAAAGCCTTTTAAATGTATTGATTTTATAATATTTTTTGATAATTGTCATCAAAATCTCTTGCACATGAAATGTGGTATTCTTATTTAGTATTCTTTAGAGAATAACGCAACGACCAAACAGACAATACACGCTCTTGACTACACCATAACGAGACGTAACGTAGACGATCATGCACGTCACGTGCGACCGAATAACGCATAACGGAACGCGACCTTCAGTTGTGTAACGTTGTCTAATTACACTCTGTGGGAATATAATTAATTAATAATTCTCGTCCCGAATTTATTTATGCTTGTAATATGGGAACCAGATTACTGATATAATACTTGTATATTTATTTTAGAAAACACCTTAGCTCGGGACAAACACCGATGTTTGTCTTAATGCGGGAATCAAACCCATGTCGCCTTAGAATGCGAGTCGTTAAGTGCGTGATGTGTCAAATGATCAAAGATGTAAATACATCCAACGTTAAAACACAATTCTCAATTATTAACGAAAAATATGTCAAATATTAATTAATATTTTTATGCAATCTGATTAGAATCGACCGACTATGCATTACTAACAAGTTTGTGATGTATGATCTAAGAGGGAACCGTTTAATACCGTCGAATGAGACTTATTACAAACACATAGATATCAAACTACCAAAGCAAGATAAGTAAAGCAACTTTGCAAAATGCACTTAGCAAGGTATTCATTCAATTACAACCTTGTCATTTTCAATTATGACAACTGTTTATTCAATTAGATAATTATCAATATTTTTAACGTAGTTAAAATAAAAGAAATAGTTTTTAGCTTTTCGGTGATAACGGATGTTTAACGAAATGATATTCGTTGCTTAATCTGTTGTTTTTGAACTCTTAACTATAAAAGAAGTCATGTTATATTATGAAATTGAAAAAAATGATAGAAGAATCACAACATTAGCACAATAAGCTATAAAGAAAAATCGATAACCTAAGATCGATAACTTTAAGAGTATGATATGATAACACATGACAAATGTTATCCATTAATTTTAATGTCACTGTCAAAATTTCACTGATATAACGCGGAATCACTTTTCAACAGATTTTTAACAAGTTATTTCGGCAACTGTTATCAGTTAACACATCCGTTATCACAGATTAAAGTTATTCGTACCAGGAATCTCATCGTGCACTTCTATTAGACTGCTCGATAGCTACTGAATGCTGTAACGTCGTGAGCTAGGGTATTTATACCCAACCCTTAGCTGTGTTGTATCAGCGTTCGAAAGTGTACGAGCCCCTCTCAATTTGAACCGTATTCGGTCGTGATAGGGGTGAGGCGTTTGAGGGTTACTATCATAGGGGGCTATGAACGTATAGAGAGGTTATTGGGGCGTAGACAAGGATTTTTGGATTGGGTTACTATTTTTGATCGAAAGAAGAGAAGGTCTTGATACGAGACGAATTCAGCGTTTATAGTGTGTACTAGCTGACGCTCGCAACTTCGTTTGCGTTGCGAATTAACAACATTCCTTTCTTATTACGCGCTTAATCTTCTTGATGAACACAATCCTCAAATTTCAAGTCTCTAAATTCAGTAGTTTGCCTGTGCGTTGCCTGTCAGTCAGGAATTTTATTTATTTTGATATATGTTTGTCCTACGATAACTCTCGAACCGCCCATACGATCTTGATGAAATCAAGCAGATGTGTAGTTAAGTGAAAAAGATTTTTAACTTCGTAGATAAACCAAATCGAACTAATCAAGTTCTTTGAAAGGATATACTTTCAGATTGGTTCAAAATATTTGGAAAAATATTTCCTGTAAACGAAATTGCGTATTTGGGTTTGATTTATTAAAGCTTGGTTCGAATCGGTCTTTTTTGACGTGACTATGTCTAATAAATCAATGAACGCCAGCTACATGCACGAAAGCGTTGACGCCATTGGTAACGCTGTCATTGTTCGGTGACGCTCGTTGTCCGGTAACACTGGTAGTCACGTTAAACTATCGACCGTAAACTAACTTTACAGACAACAATTTTTTTTTTAAATACTTTTTTAGTTACGGCTCTACACATTCGTAATTCTACACCGCGATGTTTACTAGCATCAGATCGCTCGGGCGGAGCAGGAAGCTTTTTGATTCCAACAAAAAAACTGTCACAATGTTCTCACTGACATTTTAAGGTGTTTGGGCGCGTGTTACACTGTACGCGGATGCCCATGGGATATTTCAATTATTATTTGACTGAGCGACCGCGAAGCGCAAGCAAAGCGTCTTCGTTTCAGCTTGGGCTAAAATGCTTTTTCACACCACCTGCTCGACAATATCCAATTACATATCATGCTATCATCAAGGTAAAGCAAAGCATTACCTCACAAGGGAGGTAATGTTGTATGAAACTCCCAAGGGTAGTAATGTGATTTGAATTTGGATGGTCAGATCCGTGTGGAAACTCGTGGAAAACTCTGAGTAAAAGAACGCCCATATGGCATTGTAAAAAGGTTTGTTCGAAAATCGAACTGGCCAGTTCAAAAATTGTGAAACAAAAGACGGTGTTCGCTGCTAGAGCCCTGGGTTTTTATTGACTCGCAGAAGGTGTGAAAAGTAGAGTATGCTCCTCTGGGATAAAGCCTGTCTTCGTCTTGGGTCAACCCAACAACCCCTCGCGTCACTCAGGACTCTACATAACTGAGTCCCTCGTTAGCTCAGGGTTCAATATGCCACCCGCGACATAAGACACTGCTTTATCCCCATAGTGCATAATCTACTATTGTATGTCTGGATGTCCGAATGCTCTCCCCTACTGCTACAGGTCGCGTTTCTCAACCGATTCTTTGTCCACTCTGGCAAAGTTTTTTGTAAACTCGGTTTAAAGGGTATTGAAAACGTAAAAAAAATATATCAGCCATAGCGAAAATTTTCATTATTTATACATTTTCTTACCCTTATTAATTATGCAAAGTCATACTTGCGTGGTCTACAGCTCACAGAGCCACCAGTAATTATTATTATTTACCCATTCGTGTCCCACTGCAGGGCAAAAGCGTCTGGCACAGTCCCAGTCTTGAGGCTGGCAGCTTTCTGTTTATATTTAATACATCAAAATAATTCACTCTAATATATTCACAAAGCAAAATGTTGTATATCAGAGACGTCGCTGACTCGCAGCCAATGACAAAATCAATGATGTCTGTTCGCATCGAGTTACAAAGCGCCTCTTGTCTGCTAAACGCCTCAACAGATTTGGCTAACGTAGGAATTGGAAGAAATGTATTAAACTACGAGCGCAATTTTGGATCGTTTAATAGCGATTCTGGAGTTAGACAAAATAACATTAAAATATACAAAAGCTGATTCGTCTAGTATCTAAACACTGGCTTTTTTTTTATAAATAAAAACATAAAATAAATTTCGTTACATTACGGTGTGACAGTAGGCACTGTTTATTTTAAGGGCACAAGTACATATAGAGCAATATATTTATTTTAATCTTATACTATATATGGCGCTTATAGGTTATAAATATTCTTATATGTTTAATTTATATTTATATCTCTATTTGTCCCGTGCCATAAAGTGCGAATAAATTAATAGAAAAAATCAGTAATAGAACTTATGCTTAACTGCATTTTTGTTGTATTTGTATACAGGATGTCTTAAAAAACTAAAAATAAGCTATTGTTTAAAAAAAACAGCCTTTGAATACGGCCATTACTTTGTTAATTTTCCTCTATTACGCCTCGTAACACCGGTCAGTACCCACCCTTAAAAGCTACAGTGATCCTCATACCGGAACACATTAATGCTCAGACATAACTTATTCGCATTTAATTTAAATAATAATAGTAATTAATAAATAAATATTTTGGAAATTTCACACAACGCCATCTTGCCCCAAATTAAGCAGAGCTTTTACTATGAGAACCAGATAACTGATAGAATTCTTATACTTAAGTATACATTTTTTGTTAATACATACATAGAATAATAGAAACATCCAGACTAAGGACAAACACCGACATTAATAACACAAATGTTAGTCCTGAACTGAGAATCAAACCCGCGACACCGGCGTGGCAGTCCAACACACTTGCCACTCGACCATCCGTATCGTCCTTCCCATGGAGTAACACCGTTTCTATTATTTTATTCCCAAAGAATAACACTGTTACTCGATATTACCAACGAGTAACACTCTGACTTAAGCCCGTCACACACGGAGCTATAATATATATTAATATGATTATAGCAAGGCATATTACGATATATTTTCTATACAAATATTCAAGCGACCGCACACGCAGCTATAATATATATTTCTATGACTTGAATATTTGTATAGAAAATATATCGTAATACGCCTTGCTATAATATAATTATATTATAGCTACGTGTGTGACGGGTTTTAGGGTTTCACTCGTTGGGACTTTTTTCCGTTATTAACTGTTATTCGTTTGGGTGTTATTCAATGGTAACCCATCTAAGTTAGGTCCCAAAATAGGTTTCAAATGCCTACAATGTCTAGATCGCCCACTTGGCAGCAATTCTAGAGTATATTTCGTCAGAATCCCGTCGACCTTAGTTACGCGGACCTCGCCCATTTCATTTCGACAATACCCGCATTCTTGGACGTGTATGATCGAGCCAGTGGTCAGCTTTAAGGGTTCGATTCCACCACCACTCAAAATATTATTATTATATTATTATCCTCCCACTAATATTATAAACGCGAAAGTTTGTAAGGATGGATGGATGGATGGATGTTTGTTACTCTTTCACGTAAAAACTACTGAATGGATTTTAATGAAACTTTACAATAATATATCTCATACATCAGAATAACACATAGGCTACAATTTATAAAGATACCTGCGCAGACGAAGTCGCAGGCACCAGCTAGTATAATTATACTAGTCTTATTATTCTTCTTCTTATCGTGTCACGAGTTCTTACGAACCAGTGTGGTGAAAGGATTTCAACCGCCTCGAAGAGGCTACTTTCGTGCACTTGACACATGTTTTCGAACTTTTAGGTTCTATGACATGCCGGTATCCTCACCATCGAACCCGGTCGTACACCATTGAATTTATCTATTCATAAATCTATGTGTGCATTAAAACACGTGCCTATCGGTAAAGGAAAACATCGCGAGGAAACCGGCATGTCATAGAACTTAAAAATTTCGAAAGCATGTGTCAAGTGCACGAAAGGAGCCTCTTAGAGGCGCACTTGAAATCCTTTACCACACTGGTTCGAAAGTACCAGTGACGCGATAAGGAGAAGATTCGGCCACAGGGTCACTTTCCATGCATTTCATACCCTACATACATGTATGTATCCTAGATAGGGTTGCCATATTTAGCAAGACTCGTGTCGGGACGCAAAGAGAAAAATTAAATAAGAATACTTTTATTAAAAAAATATTGTAATTTTTTTTTAATAATATACTTTTTATTAAAAAAAATATTGTAATTTTTTTTTTATAAAAAGTATTCTTATGTTGGTTTATTCTTAAGTATTCTACTGTATGGAAGCAGTGTTAGACGCAGCTTTGTCATATTTTGCTGAAGACTACTTTTTTAAGTAATTATTTCTGTCCTTTTCATATTTATAAAACTCCGTGCCAAGTCATATTGAAGTTAACCTGACACTTTAATATCGACTCCACAGTCTCTGGCAGCAGGCGGTTTCTTTTATCGGTCCATTGGCTCGACATTAGTGAAAATACTCTTTCTACAGTAGCGTTGTGGCAAACTTATATTGGCATAATTTGAGCATTTGGCATTTACTTTCAGGATTTTCTGTAAGATTAAAAATGTAAATCCACTTCTCTTCTACAGATTTTTTGGCCTTCCACTCTTCCGTGTCAACTGTAGCCTCCAAAAAGTTTTTCGATTTTGAATTGCTTTGACCGCGTGATAAAACGGGCAGTCCCGATATATCGCGACGAATGGCAACCCTAATCCTTTTTTTTTTGACGACACCGAGGATTAGTTGATAGTGAACCTGCCTACGAATCTTGGTGTTCCGGGTTCGATCCCTGGCCGGGACAAATATTTGTGTGACGAACACAAATGTTTGTCCTCGGGTCTTGGATGTTGTGATGTTTTGTATGTGTCCATGCCACCTGCGACACAGGGAATCCTAGTGCAGGGGTGTGAGTGTGTGAATGTTCATTATTATGTTTATTTTTTATAATCCTGGGCCGTAAATAAGCTTAAAATCCATTACCCTCCTCGTTCACAGTTGGGTAAAACTAACCTTGTTTCTAAATCAAGTACACATTTATGTATTAGTTTTATTTTATGCCTTATTTGTATTCCATGTTCGTATGAATAATCAGGTGCCCTGAATCAAAGTTATGTAAGTATGGAAATGCATGGTAAGTGGCCCTGTGGCCGAATCTTCTCCTTATCTCGAAAGCAGTTTGATTTCCCTTCGCACGTCAGAGTCTTATGCTTACGTGCACCAAAGTTCCTAAGCAATTACTTAACTCTTGCGGCAGTTCTTATCAGTCCGGATTGAAACCGTTATGACCTTTTAAGGCCTTGAATCCCGCGTGTCGCTATCTCGCTCGCACATTTGTAAATTTTTTGAAAATATAAATTTACTGAATGTAAATTTCAACAAGTGGAGCGGTGAATTTATTAGATACTACAACCTCGCGAAAATAATCTTCAGTATATATTTTGTTAAAATATGTTTATGTTAAATACAAAGAATCGTTAAGTTGTTAATTGTTGGCTAAAAAGTAAGTTAATTTGTGTAGTAATCTGTATAAATATAAAATTATATTTCTTAATAAAACAAATATGTGTGAAAAATATTGAGGGATTTCGATCCCAAAACCCCCTTGATTTAAAATTTCTCAAATAAAAGGGATTTTGCAGCCAGGTGTTTCAAAGAGATTTTGCCTACCCTACGCTACATAAAGTGTCAAAAATGGTGATGATATATTGCAGTTGGGTTTTCTCATTTTATAAACTTTAAGCGTGTTTCGGAATGTGAAAATAATTAATAGTCTGGCATTCACCGCACTAAGGAATATTAATTATTATCCTAGGTTAAGGAAGTCATAAGTTTATTATAGTTTCAAGTCTATACTTAATTAAAAGTGTAACTGTATTACTTTGAAACATTGCTATTGCCGTGTTGGTGGGCACTATACAGAGTGATGACATTTTATTATTATTCAATTCAATTCAATAGAGGACATGGTGGCCGAGTGGATGAGGCCCTTGCCTTGCGATCTGATGGTCCGGGGTTGGAATCCCGGTGGCAGTCATGCGTATATGGGTTTTTTCGGTCGAAAAAATCTATGTATGCATCCCACGTTCTCGCAACGGTGAAGGAAAACATCGTGAGAAAACTGGCATGTCAAAGGACAGATAAAATGTTCTATAGCATGTGACATCCACCAATCCGCATTGGGTCCGCGTGGTGGATTAAGACCCATTCGCTCTCCTGCCGAGAGTAGGTCTGAGTCCCAGCAGTGGGAATATTATAGGCTGATTATGCAATTCAATTAGTCAAATTAGTGACCATAAAAATATTAAATAATCAATATGTATGGCTTCGACTTTTAGCTACTAATCTGATAATTCAATGCCACGAAAACGATGAGATTAGTTTAGAGTTTAATAATCAAGATTCAAGAGGTCCGGCTTAGTCATGATTGTGCTCTAGACTAGTGTAAGTTATTTTTTTGGAAAATTGTCTAATTCGTTTTTTTTATTTAACACAATATGTAGGTACATTAGGTAAAGCAAATCTTTAAGCAACACCCTGTATTCGGGCGTGTTTGATCCAATCACAATTCAAGTACATTGTGTAAATTAACATCGTTTGTTGTAAACGAACACTTTATATTAACTTCGTCATAAATATTAATAAATAGCTCCTAAAGCGTCGATGATACACGGCTTTTTTACACGCTATAAGCCAGCGTTTTATCATCGGCGTTTTTACAATCTGCGTGTTGACGATCCTTCCCAAAAGCTAACACGCTTACACGCTAGCTTTTAAAAACGCCAACAATCAGCTTGTAAAAAAGCCCTGTGTCATCGACGCTTTAATAGATGACGCGATTGGTCGAGTGGCAAATGTGTTGGACTGCCACGCCGGTGTCGCGTGTTCGATTTCCGCTTCAGGTTATCCTGAAGTGACAAGTGCTTATGCACTTGTGTGATGAATATCGGGTTTTTGTCCTGAGTCTGGGTGATATTCCATGTATTTACAAAAAACAGTAACAAAGTTTTGTATCAGTTATCTGGTTCGCATAGTACAAGCTATGCTTAGTTTGGGGCTAGATGGCGCTGGTAAAAAATTCCAAAATATTTATCAGATATTATTTATTATTAAATTTACTAATATCTAGCATTTGTCTGCGACTTACTCTCTCTATTGATAGTAACACCCCAAACGGGTAATATTGTGTAGCTGCTCTTACTTATAGACAACTTATTAAGACCTGAGATAAATGACTGAATACTTTTTGGGCGAATGAACATGACACCTGGCTCGAATGACGTTTGTGCAAAGTACAGCGTGGAATTGAATAATCTTGATAGAGAAGAGGCCTGTTATACTTGGTAATGATAAGGCTTCGCAATTAGAGAAAGAAGAAACACGGAGGGCGCCGCGCGGGGCGGCGGGGAAAGCATCAAGTTCCGAGTCACGTGTCAGCCAGGTGTCATGTTGATTCGCCCGAGTAGTACTTAATACTTTCCGTATCTAAGTTGTCAGACGGCACCGTGGCTTAGTTGGTAGTGACCCTGCCTACGAAGCTTGGTGTTCTGGGTTCGATCCCCGGCCGGGGCCAATATTTTTGTGACGAACACAAATGTTTGTTCTCGGGTCTTGGATGTTGTGATGTCTTGTATGTGTCCATGCCACCTGCGACACAGGGAATCCTAGTGCAGGGGTGTGAATGTTTATGTTCATGTTTAATTAAAATTTCATATTAGTTTATGAGGTGGTATTGAAATACGTAATTTTATTTTCGTATGTCTAATTAGTAATTACCTTGCATGTAAAATAACCTGATTTTATTATTGTACCGAGTAATTATTGAGCTATTTCAATTATGTACGACCTTCGTTCGAAATGTCCTACGTCGTGATTAATTTGACAAAGGATTCTTGAATTGATTAATTACGAAAGACTATTTTGCAACCGACTTCAAAAAAGGAGAAGAAAAAGTTCAAATTAATGTAGTCATGTAATCATGTTACTTGTCAAAAGAAGAATCTCCTTGCAATATTAAGAGGATATGTGAAACTGTCAGAAATGACAGCTGCCGAATTGTAAGACAGTGATAGCGCAATTAGACACCTTACCCCGAGGGAAGAGGCTAGATATAGATTTTTGTCGCTCAAAAGTAACGGACGTAAGCGACAAATGATAAAACATCGTATTGCTTGAAAAGTATTGAATTTATAAAAATATCCTTTTAAATTTATCTAAGTTCTGTGATCACTCACTCAATAGTATAAAAATAAACCGTTAATATTCTCTAAATTCGGAGGATGGATGTAAATCAGATTTTAAGAGGGCCTATTTCAAAAAATAAATCTATCGAGATAAGTTTCACCAATCGTGTTTCTATCTACATTTATTTAGATTATATCCTCAAGTAATCACTGTATTAACATCAAGTTTGTAAACTACCGTTACCGAGTAAGAATGAAACGCAGCGGCTCCAAATTTTCACATAGCCTCTTAAGAGGATAATTATAAATGTGAAAGCTAGGGAGTGTATACTACATGTATGTGCGTGCAGCTGACTATACAATACATACACTCGAAAAACATAACTCTTCTTCGCAGTCGATAAATAAAACGCTAAAATATTTTTTTTCTAAAGTTTATTGCAAAAAACAAAACATAGACAACTTATGACTTAGAATCACCAGGTCTTGTTTACTTAGTTTAGACCAAACGTTGCTTAGCGCTGTATAACTACTGCTTTACTGGAGCCCCTATTAGAGGAGGCTACCCAAGAGCCCCGAACGGTGCGATCACTTGATCAACCACAGGTTCCACAGACTTCGCCAACGCTTCCAGTATTTCAGTCTTCTCCGGAGGTGTTTCCTCAGCCTCCGCAGTTTTGACCGCTTGTCCACCAAACAGGGACTGAACAACTGATGAAGGGACCTGAGGCACCCCTGATCCATCCATGCCAGGACTGAAGAGGTTCGGTATCGGACCGTCCACGTCTCTCTTAGCCTTAGCGGTCTTCAAAGCCTCACCCAGTTCTCTCTTCTCTTCGACCTCACCCTCTTCAGTTTCGTCTGTATGACCATATATTAAAAGCCTTCTACTATAGTCAGAATTGTAGGTGTGAGGAATCACATCCCTCTTAGCCAATTTCCCAGCGTTAGTAACTACAGAGCCGTCGATTTGGGCTTCAGCAGTTTTCAAAGCGTCAAGTGCCTGCCATTTCCGTTCTTCTACAGACCAGAACTGTTCTTCAACATTCTCTTTAGCCTGATCGTTGGATGCGTCGACTTTCTCGTTGAGGTTTTCCGTGGCGAGTTCGGATAGTTCGCGAGCTTTATCAGCGGCGGCGATCGCTGCGTCCTGGAGACAAAGGAAATAGGTCAGACAATTGCAAGACGAAGTCAATGTAATGAAGAGACCTACATATGCCTAGTAGTGGCCTGCGATAGGCTGATGAAGGAATGTTTGTAAATAGGTTTTTATTGCAAACTTTGATTAGTGGCTGAAATCAACAATTCTTTGCGTGGTGCATCCATATCTCACACAAATATGTAGGTACCATTGGCAGGGGTAAACCTTGCCTTGCCGTAACACAGTTTATGGCATAAGTCTGTTGAAAAATAAATTTATCTTTATCTTATCCTTACAACTAAGTTGGCCTTCGGACTCAAACTCTCAATCTTGCCTCCATCTATGAATCTTATACCAATATACCTGGATTTTGACTTGCTCGTCGATGGCAGCTGCCTCGATGTCTCCGGGCGAGATGGTGGGCGCTGCTGCGTACACTGTGGCCACGGGGGCTACGATAGGGGCCACGGGGGCTACTATAGGGGTCGCGGAGACCGCTATAGGGGCTACGTGGGCCGCTATAGGGGCTAAGGGGGGCACTATACGGGCTACGGGGGGCACTATAGGGGCTACGGGGGTGACTATAGGGGCCACGGGGGCCACCGCAGGGGTCACCAAGGAGCCCACTACAGGGGTCAAGGATCCTGATGGGGCCGCCGCAACGCACGCCACAAATGCGGATAGGATCTGTAAAGAGAATATCAAGATAGAGATGTCTCTCAAAACGTAAAGTTTTTTTAAGGAATTTTTGGATTTCTTTTTTTTTTTCTTTGCCAAAAATTTAAAGAATTAACAGAAAAGGCAGTCTTATCGCAATTAAGCGATCTCTTTCAGATGATCTTAGCATGGAGATGATTTTCATTGACCTGTTATATTACCAATAAAATGTTTATTTTTTCAAAAAAATTGTTACAAAAACTATTGAAGCACGTAGTAGACTGCAGTAAGTAGCTTATTAGCAAACAGCATTGTAGCATATTTATTTCAATTCAATTGCAAATAAATAGATCAAGTTTTACTAGAAACCTTTACATTGACATTATCAACCAGGATAGAAGGTTGTCCGTCAGTCTGTCATGGAATCAAAATATTTGGCCATTGATAAAATACACAATTTTGTAATAAGCCCTTGATAAAACTGATAGGCTACTTAAGTATTTTAAAGGCTTTTTTGGGTATAACATGCCTTTTTCTTGCCCTTGTTTCTTCGAAATGTCACGCATCATGTTTACCTCATAATATTGGTATTATGAAGGACCGCAATTTTAAATTCTAAAAAGCTCCCAACTTCCTCCAACCTATAAATATTATATAATTAAAACTGAACCTCTTTAAACAGATTTTATAACCAATCACTTTTTGTCCTAGGGCCTAAAATCCAGTTGTACTCCCCTCGCATATAGCATAAAGTTCAACTTTACTTCTCATGCTAGTATACACTTTTTAAAACGAAGCTTGATCCATTTCACTTCAGTCCATAGATCGCTATTCACAAAAAAAACACAAAAAAGTAAAAAAATGAACTGACCAGAAATCTCATCTTGCTATCAATGATCCCGATGGCTACTGATTCCTCTCATCTCCTCACGACCTGTATTTATACACCTCATCTGCATATTATTGTAGTCATACATATAACCGATATTTATAAAGTAACTGTTTGTTCTTCCTACAAAAAAAAGAAAAAAAAATATTGGATTTACCCATTTATATTTATATTTTGTTGTTCAAATAAATAAAAAAATGTTTTCAAGTGTAGATCGGTTTTAGACTAGCGTATAAAACCGAGCAGGTTTACAACTCGTGGTTTGTTTTTTTGCAGCGCGCCCGTATTAGCGCTTAAACAGGATTACGACGGCGTTACGCTCGGTTTTTGCACGTCGCAGGCGGAACAAAGATATAATCGCAAGACGCATCGCTTACAGATTTTGCCTGCGCCCGTGCATTCGACTTACGTCGCTTCTGTATAATTCAGGCCTATGAGTGGCGCCACGCGCTCACAGGCGCTGCAAAAACCAAAACAAGAGCGGCGAATTTTACGCTAGTCTGAAAACGCTCTAATTGGGAATATAGGGAGTGCGCCTTGTTTGAAAGTCTCGACGCCGTATTTGACGCTTATGGCTCTATGGGTAGGTGTGGTATCAGATTGGTTTTCGCGAAACTTCAAAAGCGCGTATGCCGCCGTTTACGCTCGGTTTTTTCTAACGAGTGGTAAGTCTTTTGCGGCCTGTCGCGCGTATACGCGCTACAAAAAACGAAACACGAGCGGCGATTCCGCCCAGTTTATCCGCTAGTGTGAAACCGCACTAGGTATGTTGCATCATGTGATACACAAGCCCTGCCCGCGGCTTTGCCTGTGTCGTATAGGAATGAGCTTATGCCCTCTTTGCAGTTTAAAGTACTATTTTCTGTATGTGGCTCCGCCTGCTCGATGTCGGCATAAAATAACCTGATGTACAGTCAGCTGCACAGACATGTATATACTCTCCCAAGTTTTCACATTTATATTACTCTTAATTTTGTAAGGAGAAGTGCACGCAAGAATTTTCAAATTAATGCAGTCGTCTTGTCAAAAGAAGAATGTCTTTGCAAAATTAAGCGTATAATATAAATGTAATAGCTTGGGAGTGCATACATGTCTTCGCAGCTGACTGTACGTAATGTATGACGTGTACCTACTAAACTCTTTTCTCATCATATTTTTTTCTTTATAAAATGTATCGATCGACCTACATTTTGCCCTTTCCAAGTAATAAACCCAAGAAAAGTGGATTAAAATTGAAAAACCACGTTAATATGATTTTGCTTTATTTCACTTCCTTTAAGAGATATATCGGTTTTTTATGTATATATCGCTACAGTATTGTGTATTTTACCTATAAATTGTATATTCCATTACATTTGGACAGCACAATCGGTGTGATTTTTATATTGTGCTGACAATAAAATTCAAGGAAAATATTAAACAAATACAATTAGGTGTATGATTTTGCGTACAATATTCATTTTTGGAGTAAATATGTCGGTAAATGTGAATTGCTGAAGATTTTATTCAAAATTTTTATAGATCTACGAAATTTCAAATCTAACTGGTGGTGGAATTTCAATAGGTAATACTGGAACTGCAAACGTATTATAGAAATCGGTAAATAAGTAACTCTAGAAGAAATTTTGTGTCTGTGTCTAAACAAACCTTTAAGATGTTTATTTATTCCTAGTTTGGGGCTATAATAGCGTTGTTTGAACAGACTTAAATGATTTCTTTATTATAAAAACTTTTGTATGTTTTATGTCTATTAATAAAAAAAAACTTTTTAATATCATACGCAAAAATTAAGAGTTTGAAAGGTTTGTTTATTAGTTAGAAATCAAAGTCGTTACAAAGGCTTTTCAAAATTTTATTGCATCTTATGACTTAGAATCACCAGGTCTTGTAAACTGGGTTCAGACCAAACGTTTGCACAGCGCTGTACCCCAATACTGGAGCCCCGATCAGAGGAGACGCTACTGGAACCCCGATCGGTGCCCCAATTGTGTATGGGAATGGGGCAACCACTTGACTAACCACAGGCGCCACAGACTTGACTTCCGCTTCCACTTTCTCAGTCTTCTCCGGAGCTGCTTCTACAGCTACCGAATCATCTTTCTTTTCTTCCTTGACTTCTGCTGATTTGACCAACTCACTCTTCTCTTCGACCTTAACCTCTGCAGTTTTGACCGCTGGTCCAGCAAGAGGTGTGTACACAACTGACGAAGAAACTACTTGGGGTACCACGGATCCAACAATGCCAGGACTATAGGCGATAGTGTATGGAGCACCAACAGCACTCTTAGCCAATACCCCAGCGTTGTTAGCTACGGAACCATCGATTTGGGCTTCAGCGGTCTTCAAAGCGTCAAGTGCCTGCCATTTCTGCTCTTCTACAGACCAGAATTGTTCCTCAACTTTCTCTTTGACCTGGTCGTTTGATGAGTAGACTTTCTCGTTGAGGTTTTCGGTGGCGAGTTCGGTTAGTTCGCGGGCCTTGTCAACGGCGGCGATAGCTGCGTCCTGGGGACAAAACAAAAGGGATTACAATATTGCTTGCGTTAGCTTAAGCTTGCGTTTGACCACCATCACACCTGATGATAACTTATTCAAAGATTAATAGGTATAAATAAGTAGGTAAATGACTTAGTATTTATTTATTTAACACTTTGACACTTACATATGTCAGGGAGGACCTAGATTAGATTAGATTAGATTTAATACATTACAAAAGCAAAGAGTGTAAAATGTAATGAAAGTGGGAACTTATTAGCATACCTTAGAACTCTGTGTTATTAGTAAGGTAAAGGTAAAGTGTAGGTATGGTAGTACATTTTTAATACCATGACACATTCTCTATTTTGACGTATTGTAGGCTGTCGCACAAAACTGAGCTTGTTTGGCATTCCGACTTCCAAAGCACCATAATTGGCGTCCATGTACGAATCTAATATACCTGGTATTGGACTTGCGCGTCGATAGCAGCCGCCTGGATGTCTCCGGGCGAGATGGTGGGTGCTGCTGCGTACACTGTGGCCACGGGGCCCACTATAGGGGCCACGGGGGCCACTGCAGGGGTTACCCAGGGGGCCACCGCAGGGGTCAAGAACACTGATGGGGCCGCCGCAGCGCACGCCACAAATGCTGATAGGATCTGTAAAGAGATTAATAAAATAGATATGTTTCTAAAGATGAAAGATTTTTAAAATAATTTGTGGAATCTTTAAGCGTCGGTCGATGGCAAAGAGCTAGTTTACAAGCTACAAGCCAGAGAGTTCACTTGTAGCTTGTAAACTCGCCCCCCGTCATCGGCTTTTTTACAATCTGCTAGTTGACAATCCTTCCCGGAAGCTAACTCGCTCACTCGCTAGCTTTTAAACTCGCCGGCGTGTAGCTTGTAAACTAGCCCTGTGTCATTTGACGTTTTACCCGGGTTTTTTTGGCAAAAGTTAGGAGTTAACAGCTAGTAAGATTAGCTTCAAGTTATAAATGGGACAGTGAGTAAATCAAAATTATTTATAGTACCACAAATTATATTAAGGAAATGAATATTATACGTGGTTTTTTCAAAATTATGTTTAAAACTTTAAAAATGTTTTAATAATATCTAAGGTACTGAAGGTCCTGTTAGTAGCTTAGGTTGGCAAACAACATTTCATCACAATAATTTCAATTCAATTGCAAATAAATAGATCAAGTTTTACCAGACACCTTTACATTGACATGATCAACAAGTATAGAAGGTTGTCTGTCAATCCGTCATGGAAGAAAATAATTTGCCATTGGTAAAATTAAAAATGTTATAATAAGCTGACATAGATACCTACCACGCAGATTGGTGGAAAGCGGCTAGCGACCGCAAAAAGTAGATGGAAATGGGGGAGACTTTTGCCCAAAAATATTCTTTTTCTTATTGTGTCACTAGTTATTTCGAACCAGTGTGGTGAAAAGATTTCAGGTGCGCCTCGAAGAAGGTCCTTTCGTGCACTTGACACATGTTTTTGCGAACTTTTTTAGGTTCTATAACATACCAGTTTCCTCATGATGTTTTCCTTCACCGTTAAGCACGTGTTTTAATGCACACATAGATTTTTGAACAGATATATCCATAGGTGTACGACCGGGTTCGAACCCACGACCTTCGGATCGAAAGTCGAGGTCCTCCCTCTCTGCCAACACGGCTTTTTAAAAATGGGACACAATAATATGTTTAAAAAAAATAAGCTGAGATTGGACGGGACACGTTAGCCGCAAAAAAAACATGTCACACAAAAAGCAAAAGTCACACGGTGGAGTATGTGAAACCAAATATTATAATTTAAGAACTGTAAACCATACGTCATGCAATAAACGATTTCATTTAAAAAAAAAATAGCCCTTGATAAAATTGATAGGCATTGATAGCCAGTTTGACACATATACCCGGAGAGGTGGGCAAGACTCTCTTGATACTCGAAGACAGATGGCGGTGTAGGGGTTGGCCGAGGAAGTGTTGAAGGGACTATCTGGATGTATTCGAGAGGGAATGATGGGAGATCGACAAATTGAAGGTTTTGTGGGAGACATTTGTCCAACAATGAGAAAACAGGCTCAATAAAAAAAAAAATTATAGGCTACTTAAGTCTTTAAATGCTTTCTTTGGGTATAAATTGCCTTTGTCTTGTGCCCTTGTTGCATCGAAATGTCAGCGTCAACACAAGCTAAAAAATAAAAAATAATGTTGTCCCTATGATTATTCCCAAAACAGACAGACATAACTTTCGCAATAAGAATTAAATAATAAGATATATGTATAAAGAATAAAAATTCTAATCTCTTAATTTCTAGGCTGGAATAGAAAAGCTAAACCATAACAATATTAAACAATAGGTGGTAAAAATTGCACTTTTTAAAATAAAACTTGATCCATTTCACTTCAGTCCATAGCGCGCTAATCACAAAAACACAAAAAGTAAAAAAAAACTAACCAGAAATCTCATCTTGCTACTTCAATGGTCCCGATGGCTACTGACTGCTCTCATCTCCTCGCGACCCGTATTTATACAGCTTCATCTGCATATTGGATCAGCCTGGTTGGATGAACGAGATGGTCGTTGCTGTCCAAATTAATAAAAAGTGTAACTGGGAATGTAGGAAGCGCGCCTTTTTTGACAGACGCGGCGCCGTATTTGACGCTATAGCTCTACGGGTGGATAAGTCGCATCATGTGATACAAGGCCCTGTATTTGGCTTTGCTTGTATTAGGGCGTATACACGTAGGAAGCTGCCAGCGTCGATCTATCAGCGCTTATCGGTACGGGTCCGCTCAGATAACCGCTAAATAAAGCAAGCGGGTTAAAGAAAGGGCTGACTTGACTGCCTTCGGTGTCTTACACCCATATTCTAAGTCGATTTTTTTCACTCAAGTGAATACTTACATTTGAAATTTGACAGGTGACAGCCGAACCTTTTGTAAAGCGGCGGCCATTTTAACACTCACGTAAGTATTACACTTGAGTGAAAAAATCGTCTTAGAATACGGGTGTTAGTAGCGTGCTAAATGTCAAACTCATCTGTCGAAGATACCAGCGATTATCGGAGCACCTTCTTCTTATTGTGTCACTAGTTCTTTCGAACCAGTGTGGTGAAAATATTTCAAGTGCGCCTCGAAGAGGCTCCTTTCGTGCACTTGACACATGTTTTCGAACTACATTCTACATACAATTGGAGCACCTACTTTACACCTACTTTTTTTGTTACCGTCAGAGAGGTTGTAGCGTAAGGAAAAACTTTATTTCAGGACATTGACCTCTTAGGTCAACTGGGTGACTGTAGGTTATTGGTATTTTATTCTTTTGCTTCCACACGCGAACAAAGCGAGCGTGCACAGCCCTCATCATCATCTCCCTGCCCTTATCCCACACTTAGGTGGGGTCGGCACAACATGTCTTCTTCTTCCATTCGTCTCTATCAGCCGTCATATCTGTACTCACGCCTGCTTTGTTCATATCCTCTTTCACACAGTCCATCCATCTTTTCTTTGGTCTTCCTCTTCTCGTAAATCCATCTACTTTCATATCTAACACTCTCCTAGTGACATGGCATTCATCCCTCCGCATCACATGCCCATACCACGATAACCTGTTATTCCTCAACTTATCTGTCACTGGCGCACTTTCAAGCTTCCTCTAATATACTCATTTCTTATCTTATCCATCCTTGTCACTCCACACATCCATCTCAGCATTCGCATCTCTGCCACGTGTACTCTTCTTTCATCCGTCCATTTCATCGCCCAACACTCAGAGCCATACAATACGACAGGTTTAACGATCGTTTTGTAAATTTTCCCCTTAAGTTTAAGGGGCATTCGTGGATCGCAAGTTGTTCCTGAGACCTGTCGCCATTTCATCCATCCCGCATTTATCCTATTCTTTACGTCCTGGTCTACGTCACTGTCGTTCTGGATCAATGACCCGAGGTACCGGAAATTGGAGCAGACTGGTAGGGATACACCATCTAGGGCAATGGGAACAAAACTGGAAGGACCACCGAAATCGCAGAACAGGTGTTCAGTTTTGGTCCTGCTGATCCTCAACCCTACACTCTCCTGTTTTTTCCGCCATTTTCCCAGCCTGCTCTGGACCTCAAGGGCATCTTCTCCGACAAGGACAATGTCGTCGGCGAACAGCATGCACCAGGGTGCCTCCTCCTGTATGTCCGATGTCAGTGCATCCATTACTAGCAGGAACAGATAAGGGCTTAAAGCCGATCCCTGGTGCAGCCCCACAGCCACACTGAACTCGCCGGTAACTCCAGCTTCAGACCGGACGTGTGTTCTTGCATTCCTGTACATAGCTTTTACAAGCTGTATGTACTTCCCAGGCACTCCTTTATCTTTCATAGCCCACCACAGAACCTTTCGAGGTACTCGGTCATATGCCTTTTCCAGATCAACGAACACCATGTGCAAGTTCTTCTGTGCACGTCTGTATTTTTCGCCTAACTGGCGAAGTGCGAATATGGCGTCCGTTGCTCCTCTTCCAGGCATAAAACCGAACTGGTTCTGGGTTATATCACTCTCTTCTCTCATTCTTCTTGCTATCACTTTCTCCCAAACTTTCATACTGTGTGACATGAGTTGTATTCCTCTGTAGTTGTTACAGTTTTGTACATCACCCTTGTTTTTGAAAATGGGCGCCAGTGAACTGTTGCACCATTCATCCGGTATTGACTCTTCCTGCAACAACTTATTGAAGAATACACTCAGCCACTTCCATCCATCTGCTTTTAAAAACTTCCATACTTCTACCGGTATATCATCCGGTCCTACCGCTTTTCCATTCTTGCTGCTGTCGTATGCTTTGTACTGCTTTCTTAACCTCCATCACGCTGACTTCTTCCACAACTCCCTTGTTTACCGGCACATCATCTAACACTCCACTCCAATCGTTCTCTTCATTCATTAATTTATTAAAATATTCCTTCCATCGTTCTCTTATTTTCGCATTATCTGTCAAAACTTTTCCTTCGTCATCTTTAATACACCTAACATGCATAATATCCCTTGCATTCCTCTCTCTCTGCTTTGCTAACCTGTACAGATCTTTTTGTCCATGTGGGCTCTCCAGTGATTTATATAGCTTATCCTGCACTGTGGCCCTGGCAATAGCAACAGCTTTTTTCGCTTTCTTCTTGCACTCTACATACAACAGCTTTCTATTCTCTTTCACAATTGCATCATTTCCATCATCCATACTCTTCCATTCTTAAAATGCAAACTTCTTTTCTTTCAAAATACCTTGCACTTCTTCACTCCACCACCAGGTGTCCTTATTTATTACTCCTTTACCTTTTGTCAACCCAAAAACATCCTTCGCCACACTTCTGATGTACGCTGCCATTTCCTCCCAACACTCATTTACAGATTTCCCTTTCAGATCCTTCATATCTATCATTTTATCTACCACTCTGTTTCTAAACTTCTCTGCAAACTCACTCTTTTCTATCAAAAACCATTTGATCTTGGGCGGTGGTCGTGCTTTGCTTGTTATTTTTACTTGCATTTTTAGTTCTGTAACTAATAACCTATGTTGGGAGACTAAAGCCTCTCCGGGTATGACTTTGCAGTCCTTTACTAATTTGAGATTATTTCTTCTGAGGAGGAAATAATCAATTTGAGTCCTGTGATTGCCACTGTGATAGGTAATTAAATGTTCATCCCGTTTCTTAAAATAAGTGTTGGCTATGGCCAGATCAAATGCCGATGCTGCTTGTAGTATGGCTTCTCCGTCCTGATTTTTGTTTCCAAAGCCCAATCCACCATGAATTCTTTCATATCCTGCATTCATCCTTCCCACATGTCCATTAAAATCACCACCAACAAATATCTCTTTATCATCCGGGACATTCATCACAACTGCATCAAAGTCCTCCCAAAACTTTTCTTTCACTCTATCGTCACATCCCGTCTGCGGAGCATACATACTTATCACGTTTAAAACTAATTCACCTAATAATAACTTTACTACTATAACTCTGTCATTCATCCTCTTCACATCCGTCACACACTTTTTTAACTCACTATCTAAAACGATCCCCACTCCATTCCTTTTACCATCACTCCCACAATAATAGAACTTATAACCCGCTCCAATTTCCCTTGCTTTCGTCCCTTTCCACTTCGTCTCTTGCAAGCACGCCACGTTTATACGTCTCCTTTCAAGTAAATCAGCCAATTCCCTTCCTCTTCCAGTCATCGTCCCAACATTCCAACTTGCAATCCTCATTTTTACTTCACGGACTAGCTTCTTACGTCGCACCCGTCCCTGATGCGACAACCCTGGTCCATTTCTCACAACCGCCGGGTGCTGCGTTTGCGCGTCGCCTTGGGGGTACGCCCTAGCATTCACATTATCTTTATTTACTTGTGACTCCATGTTGTAAATGATTTGGCTTGGATTTTTTACGACCGGCCGCCTGCCTGACGTCAACCCTCTTTGGAAATACTAGTTTGAGTCGCCGGAGCCTCGTCTGTTAGACGGCAGGGGCACCACGTGCAGGTGAGGTCGGCTTGGGCGGCTAGGTGGTATGCCGCCCTTATCCCCTAGCGTACACAGCCCTATGATAGCAAATAAATCAAAATCCTATTTTCCTTAGTTTGACCAACTTCTAGTTGGTATGTTTTGATTTTAAAACAGAAAAGTAACAGTGGTGAGTTCTATGACTAGGCCTTTTCATTGTTATGAAATTCATCTTAAAATAAGCGAAACATATTCAAAATGAAAATTTTAATTTTTAATGAACGGTGTCTGATTTACTTGACGTGAAAAGTCTTTAAAATTACACCGATACATACGGGTACTATGTTAGAAAATTGGACCGTAACGTAACGAATTTGTCAATATCGTCTTACCTAAATAATTAAAAAACAACTCTGGACAGCCCAAGCGATGCTAGATTTTCTCTGTGGCTCAATAAAAAACCTCCTCATCCTAAGTATATTTAATAAATAAATATAAATACTTTTTGGACATTTTACGCAACGCCATCTTGCTCCACACTAAGCAGACCTTGTACTATGTAAACCTGATAACTGATACATTACTTAAATACTGTTTTTTTGTTAGAAAACACCTATGTTCAACACGCAAGTGTTTGTCCTGAAGCGGGAATCGAACCCGCGACACCGGTGTGACAGTCCAACGCACTTGCCACTCGACCATCAGTGTCATCTAGTGTATTATTATTCGTTTTTTTTGTATATGTTTTTTTTTATTTAATTTAATATATATGTATGTTCCATTGTTGGGCATTGTCTCGCCTAAATTTTATTATAATCAACAGTATCGTGTATTTTACCTATAAATTGTATAGTATATTCCATAAACATACGGACAGGACAATCGGTGTGATTTTTATATGTCGACAATAAAAAGCAAGTACGGGTATGTATATGATTTTGCGTACAAAATTCATTATCGGAGTAAATAAATCGGTAAATGTCAAGTGCTGAAGTTTTTATACACAATTGTTATAGATATACGAAATGTCAGATCTAGTCCGGCAGCCGGTGGTCAGATCAGGGATGAGGGACCTAAACATAATCATTTTCAAATTTATAATATTTTGGTAACATTGGATGGCTGTCTCTGTTTTTAAATTACGAAAGAGGCGCTCATTTCAGTTTAAATTTGTTTTATTTCCTCGAAGTTAAATTGAAAAATCTTGTGAAAAACCTCGTTCCTGAAGCCTAGTTCAGTCTCGACACTCGAGTAAAGTCTCTTATAAAATGCCTTGCTTCAAGCCCTTGGTGTACAAATAACTATTATCCGAATATCACACATTTTAAAACGAAGCTACTTCGACTGGGAGACGTGATAAGTCATAATTAGATGTAAGTGATTATAATTTCAATATTAAATTCTAGAGTATCCTCAAAAAAAATATTGCAACTCCTGGTTGCCTCCAACATAATTGGCGTACAAATAATAATTGGTGAATGAATAAACTATATTTATAAAATATATAAAACATAAACATAAACATTCACACTCATACCCCTGCACTAGGATTCCCTGTGTCGCAGGTGGCATGGACACATACAACACATCACAACATCCATTTGAACAAACATTTGTGTTCGTCACAAATATTTGCCCCGGCCGGGGATCGAACCCGGAACACCAAGCTTCGTAGGCAGGGTCACTACCAACTAAGCCACGGTGTCGTCGAATGTTATTTTTTAAATTTTCCAATGCAATATTTTGGTATCTTTCTCGTGGTCTATATTGAAGTTAAATTATTTCGGATTCCAGGCAAGAAGGCTGTACTTGTTCACCTACAAATAACAGTTTTTATTTTAAAGTAATCCTTTTTAACAAATAGTTAGAGTATGTTTTTGCTTAAATCAGTTTTTGGTCAAGTTTAAAGCAGATTAACATTTTTTGTGATAGATAGTAATAAATTTATTACCTTTACATAAATGCTTTATCAGTTATGGCATTGAGTGAGTACTCACAATTAGCATTACTATTTACCTTGTATGAAATGTAAATATATGTATGTATAAAATATATCTGTAATTAATTTAATGGGCCGTAGGCGTTTTACATTAAGTAAATAAACTAGCAGTTTGCCCTGAACTTTGCCCTCAAGCGCCTAAACCCCTAAACCGATTTCGCTCATCTTCGAACTCACAAATTATTTTAAAAATGCAGTGCTGAACGGGTACCTACCACGTTGTATCCAGAACTTTTGCTACATAATGCCAGAGTGATAGCGGCGAGAGTGCAGCTAAATAAAAATATTATTACATAAAGAAGCTGAACTCTTTTGAGCAAAGTACGATATTTTGAGTGCAATTGTCATGATGAATGCAGAAATGTCACTTTACGTCAGGTGTAGAGGTAAGGGTGTGCGTACTTTTAACGTTCGAAGAAGAAGGCTCATACACATAGACCTATAAAAGCTATAAAGTAGTATAAATGTATGTAGGTACATACATGACATTTGTATTATTACACATACAATTTTATTAGTGCAGTGCCCGAGCCGAGCTGCGGCGAGCTGGCTCGAGCTTGGCACCCGGGTTTGCCAAACGATAAATAAAACCGAAATAATTATCAATGATGCGTACTGATTTACGCAAAGTCATAGAAAAACGACTAACGGTAATAGTATGTCCAATTTTCAAAAACGACTTAATTTTGTTATTTTTTTGCCTTTTTCTGTGTAATTTTTAAATATGTTACTAACATTAGAATAAGCTTTATGTACAGACAGCGTCAGAGATAAGTATCCCCCTTGCACAAGACACCCAGCTATAAATCTTTTCAAAAAAATGTAATACCTAAAATTATTTTTAGGATTACATACTGTTATACAAATATAATCTATTTTAAAGACAAAACTTCTCCATTCGCCGCAGGGCGGTGATTTAAAAGGATTTGAAGCTGGGTATTATAATGCAAGGGGGATACTTATCTATGACGCTGTCTGTACTATCAAAATATGGTGTGATTGAATTAATCGAAATAAACAATTTTGATTTGATTTTGATTTGTGTTCAGTAACGGCAACTGGTTATGCGTTTTTTTCTGGTTATTAAAAACTTGCGGTATATATTAAGTTGTTGCCGTGACAATTAATAAAAACGAACATTTCACCGACATAAGAATAAAGAAAGAATTTCAGTTATTTATTGAAATCATCCGTCTCTTAAATTGTCGTAATTAAGAGCTCGCTTGCTCTTGACCTTTACCTTTACCGTGAAGAAAGACCATTTACCCATTAATAACCCAGCTGTCCAGAAATATTTTTCATAAACTGGATCCATATGTTTTTAAGAAAGTACTTATGCAAAAAAAAATGGTTGTTTGTAATAGTAGATTATGCACTAAGGGGATAAAGCCTGTCTTTGTCTTATGAGTGGCCAGTTCGATTTTAGAACAAACCTTTTTACAATTCCACATGGGCGTTCTTTTACTTAGAGTTTTCCACGAGTTTCCACACGAATTTGACGTTCCAAATTTAAATCACATTACAACCCTTGGGAGTTTTATACAACATTACCTCCCTTGGTAGGTAATGCTTTGCTTTACCTTGATGATAGCATTATATGTAATTGGATATTGTCGAGCAGGTGGAGTTTAATGCCGACTTGCACCAAACTTTCAAAGTTCCTAAGCAATAACTTTACTCGCTTGACAGTTCTTAACGGTCAGAATCTGTATTTTTAAGAACTACCAAGCAAGTAATGTAATTGCTTAGGGACATTGGCAGTTTGGTGCAAGTAGGCATAACGCACAGATCTCGGATACTTTCGGCTGTCGCCCCATCTTTATGGTTTAACGTGACAACGTCATAACAAAACATTATTGAAATGGTTGTATACTTTTGACAGCGTAAGGCAGTGTCCTAATAGAACGTATGACGCGACCATCGCAAGTTCGCGCGAACGTCGATCGCGCGATCACGCGATCAAACGTACTAACGTCGAATAGGCGTCCCAATTGGCATCGCGTCGCGTCGTGCGATCGCGCGATTGGCAATCGGGACGCCTATTTGACGTTAGTACGTTTGATCGCGGATTCGCGTGACGGTCGCATCGCTTAATCGCGCGACGATCGCGTGATCGCGTTTTATTAGGACAACGCCTTAACGTTTAACGTCAACGTTTTTGTGCATGCAGCCGGCGTTCACCGTTTTATTACACATAGTCACGTCAAAAGTATGGGTCCATTGTCAAAAATGTTTTTTCCAATATTCTTCGCTTACGTTAAACATACCATAAACAAAATACAATAAAACATTTCGTGAGGTTGAAGTAACTAAATCACCGCTCCACTTTTTACTCAGTCAATTTATATCATCAAAAATATACAAATGTGCGAGGGAGATAGGAGCACGCGGGATTCTGGGCCTTAAACATGTGGTAAGATGAGCAAGGTGCTTTCTCACTGCACTATGATTCACATAGGCCGGGTGCAACAAATAAGAGTGCAACACTGCTACGTCCACTTTGAGGCATTTTGACGGTCAGTCATAACCCTTATGCCTAGATCACACGTACCGACTACTCGGCCGTGATAGTGCTCTCGGCCGAGTACTCGGTACGTATAAACATAGCGCCAAGTGCTCGGCTGAGCGAGTGATGTAGCTTTCACTGTCTTGGCAGAGTAACATTTTACTGACTCGGCCGAGTACTAGGTACCTACGGGTAATCTAGGCATTAGTTATATGATGCCGAGTTTACCCCAACACAATTTCACCAGCCGTACCTACCATTCAAACCGGAACACAGTTATGCTAACTCAATACAGCTTTGCTGCAGAATATCTGGCACTGCATCGGTTCCTATACACAAATGTAAATGGACTCCCTTTTCCGCACTTGGACTCCTGTTGGTCCTTTGTGTTTCGGATTTCCTGACTAATAGTTTAGCCAGCCTAACTCCGCCCAGAAGCACAGAAGTGTCCTGGGTTCTTCGCGGGCTTCGCGGAGTGACCTCGGGTTTTTGAGGATTTCCTCTCGTTGCTTTGCCACTCCCACGCATTCCAGGATTACGTGGGCGGGCGTTTCCTCCTCGGTCAAGCAGCCTCTACAAAGTGGGCTGTCTGTGTTTCCTATGTACACAAGACAGAATCCTGCTTATTTGCATCATACGCACTTGTTCATTGCGACATCTCTTGTCGTAGCCTTGAATCAACTTGGCTAGCATTATTAACCCATTCTACAGTTGATATAAGACTCGACCTACACAGTTTTACAGTTTACTTAACTAGTTGTAAATTGAAATACAATAGATGGCGTTATTTACAACAAGCTTGAAGTTTATAAAAAACCGAAAACCCGACTGCCAAAATATTAAACATTGATTGCCAATTTATTATTCCTAATTAAGTTTAAAATTAATGAATTTAATACATTTTTGTAATCTCCCTTTAAGAGGATATGTGAAACTGTCAGAAATGACAGCTGCCGAATTGTAAGACAGTGATAGCGCAATTAGGCACCTTACCCCGAGGGAAAAGGTTAGATATAGATTTTTGTCGCTCAAAAGTGAGGGACGTAAGCGACAAATGATAAAACATCGTATTGCTTGAAAAGTATTGAATTTATAAAAAAATCCTTTTACATTTATCTAAGTTCTGTGATTACTCACTCAATAGTATAAAAATAAACCGTAAATATTCTCTTAATTCGGAGGATGGATGTAAATCAGATTTTAAGAGGACCTATTTCAAAAAATAAATCTATCAAGAAAAGTTTCACCAATCGTGTTTCTGTCTTACATTTATTTATATTATATCCTCAAGTAATCACTGTATTAACATCATGTTTGTAAACTGTACCGTTACCGAGTAAGAATGAAACGCAGCGACTCCAAATTTTCACATAGCCTCTTAATTTCCTTTATTTTGATACCTTACTCGATAGGTTTGGTAAACAATATTTTAACGACATACTATTAAGCGCCTTAAACCCGCCATATTGATTATTAAAAAAAAAACATCTAAGGACACTCGGGCTATTGAGACAAATCTATCGATACCTTTAAGGGTAATCCTCAAATCCGAATTCCATACAAAATGTTTCGGACAAATACTCAAAAAGTACGCCATATTATAGTTATTTCTTCACACTATTCGTTTCGTCCATGTTTTTTGATTTCGTAACAAAAAAAATTAAACGTTTCATACTTTAATTTAGATTTTATACGTGTTTTTAAGTTCACGTCAAGTCAAGTCAAGTCAAGTCACCTTCCTTGGCAGTCGGGTAAAAAGATTTAGAGCCATACATCCATACAAACTTTAAGCTTTATCTTGTATGATTGATGATGATGATGATAGTAAAAAATCACGCTTGCTCATGACCAGAACAGCGCTACGCAGGACTTTGATTCACATAGGTCGGTGCAACTCTGCTAAAACGCTCGTCCTCATTGAGACATTTTGATGGTCAATCTAGAAAGTTCAGTAATATCACTAGCTACAGTGCTCTTCAAACCGGAACACAGTTATGCTAACACATTACTGCTTTGCCGCATAATATGGGACACTGTGTTGGTAACAATCTAGACGGCATCCTGCAGGGGACGCCTCCCAACGGTAACACTCTGACAACACTCTGTAATTACGTAAAATCTTGTTAGTTTCTAATTAAAATTAATTAATGGCAGTTTGTAAAAAGTTTAAAATTAATTAAATGCTGTTTGTAATTATTAAAACAAAATAAATTAAAAACGAATCATCCCCTGGGGTGATGACAGCCTTATTTTTTTTCCAAAAAATCGTAAAAAGAGGTCGCTATGTCCTAAAGAGTAAAAATAAACTAGCTTATTTTAGTTACTAAATAAAATTGTAAAGGTAATTAAATAACCTAGAGTCAAAAGCGATTTATCGCATTGTATTATCTTATAATGATTTTTGTGCTGTCTGTTCAAAACCTACGATAAAGGTACCGATGACGAGTTTACTATTAAAAAAATATTTAATTTGACAATTACAAGTTTACCCTTTAAAATTATATTTTATTCGATGATGACGAATTTACTTTTAAAAATAATATTTCATGTGACGATGACGAACTTACCCTTAAAGTATGTAACTAAAAAGTAGCACAAAAATGATCTAATGACGAATTTACCTCAACCCAAATAACAAAACAGTTGCGCCACCCATATGGTATCCTCCATCCGACGTTTTCCCACGACTATAACATAACCTTGGTCTAAACTTAAGTTCTAACATCACTAATGAACTAACCTAACGGATTGTTTCAATTCTAGTATCATTCATAGATTTCTCTAAGAAAAGAGATTTAACTTATTGATTCCTTCATAAAAATTTAACTTATGTATTTATTACCTTAAAAAAAATATTTTTTATGAGAAGTATTGATTATTTTGTATACAGAAATGATAGAGTATTCATGACATATTTTTTGTATGTCCTTTCTTTGATTATTATAATCAAAGGTTCTTTCAAAATATTATAATCAAAGGTCGTAGTATGAGCCTGGATAAGGTTCTTAACATTTATGTTATTTTTAGCTATTTTAAATATACTAAATCCTATTTATTTTTTGTGTCTACCACACCCAGTTTTAACTCCGTGTTACAGTTTTTTAATTAGATAGTTATAAGAACTCAAGGGCAAAGTCAATACGAGAACTTCCGCTTTTTTGTGCTATGATTAATCGTATTTCTTTGTGTACTTATGTTATAATTATAATGGTTAAATTTTCAACCTTGTAATAATATATCAAGTTTGCTTTTTAAATTATTCAATGCGAAGCGGTCGAACTGCATTCCTTAAAACTAAGTTTATTTACTTATGAGAAATGTTAAACCATGGTTTAGAATTTGACGTTTGAATGACACATAAGATAAGGTATAGCCTTATTTCGTGCTTTGTCTTACTTTATGCATTTATGTCATTAAAATTATTGCGTAGTTATAATTCAAAACATGACCCAGTTGCGAACAATGTGAGTTTATAATAATAACTGTCACTGTTTGACAGGGCTTTTATGTCTACATAAAGATTCGTGAGAATTTTTTTTGTCATAAATTTGAGTTAAAATATGTGGGAGAATGGAGACACGTTGTTATTTTTTTATATTTTCATTTATTCACACACACGTCTTTTATTGCCTGCGAGATTCATTTTATAATTTACATTTATTTACATTTCCGAAAATGAGTATTGACTTTATTGGTTACCTAAGTTATCACAGTTTTTACCATCCGTGCGCGAGTCCGTGTCCGTATACGGGAGCGGAGTGGACCAGGGGGGCGGAGTGCAGGAGGGCTCCGGGGTGGGTCTGGCTGAGGGACTGGGAGACGACGGTCTTGCTGGCGGCTACACCGGCGTAGGCGGGGGCGGCGTACGCGGCGTGGACGGGGGCAGCGGCGTAAGCGCCGAGAGCGGGGCCAGCGGCGTAAGCGCCGAGAGCGGGGCCAGCGGCGTAAGCGCCAAGAGCAGGGCCAGCGGCGTAAGCGCCGAGGGCGGGGGCGGCGTAAGCGGCGGGAGCCGCGGCGTAAGCGCCATGGACGGGAGCGGCGTAAGCGCCGTGTCCGACCAGCTGCTTAGCCAGAACGGGGGCAACACCGGCGGCAGCACCGTCAATCTGAGCCTGGGCGGTCTTGACGGCGTCTACGGCCTGCCAGGAGTGGTCCTCAGCGGCGTTGATGGCCTGTCCCTGGAGTTCGGAAGCCTGGTCGTGGTATTCCCGGGTGGCGTCGACGGCGGCGCGGACGTGGTCGGACTGTTCGACATGGGCGTCGATGGCGGCTCCGGCGAGGTCCCCGGGGGAGATGGTGGGCAGGGCTGCGGCGTGGGCGACCACGGGGGCGGCGATGGCGGCGTGGCCTAGGGCGTAGCCTCCGTGGAGCCCGTGGGCGTAGGGTGCGGCCAGCAGAGCGCCGGATGGCGCGGCTGCGGCGCAGGCGAAGACGGCGGTGGCGACGATCTGTGAAACAAACAAAACTTATAAGATTCTATTCATGGCACTTCACTTCACTGTCAAAGCTTTAGACCGTTTTATCACACTGTCTTTAACATTTTCACAACACAAAGAAAACACTTCTGGTCTAATTTAATCTCCCGATAAACCACGACCCGATTGCGTCCCACGATTAATGGCCATCGTATCTGAATTAGTTAATTTAACTAACCAGAAATCTCATTTTGCACTTCTGTGGTAGACTGCGGTTGAGCTACTGATTGCTCTCATTTCGTCGCGTACCGTTTTTATACCACAGCGAGTGGTGCGCGCGTGAAAAAAGTAAGTGGTCGAGTCAAGGGCGGGAAGGGTGCAGGAAGCCCGCCAATTTTTGACAGCTGTTCTATTTTGACGTCCGATTTTTGACGGCCAATGGCAACTGCTTACTAGTTCTATTCAACCAGAGTTTACTGCACCTTGATAAAATAGCTACGAATGAAAATAAACAAGTTTAACTAAACCTTCGAGTAGGTTTGTTAAAAGCGAATTTGTGTTCACTAAATTCGCTATGTTGATTTAAATTGACGCAGTATTTCAACCATTTGCCTAAGTCGCGGAAATCGGGCTGAATTACGAAAATAACTGGTATAGGCCCAGGTTTTATTGATCGCTGTGATAGCCTTATTTAATTAAAGCCCAAGTTTTGATCTATTAAAATGTAACACCTTATCTTAATCTACGCATTATAGATGAAATAAAATAAAGCAAAAGTGAAACGTAATTAATTTAACTTCCGATTGAGATCTCGATAAGAACTCAATTAGGATAGACAAGATCTCTACTTTTTTTTTTGCAAGCTTTTTCGGTATGGCGCTATTGCTCTATTCTGCCATTTTTGTTTTTCTTAGACCCGATGTGTAATTAAAGACCATGACTGTACATAATTTAATCCTTTTTTGTGTTTACTTACAATAGACTAAAACCAATAAAAGGCGTCGTCTGACTAGCTGACTGACACACAGGCCAAGCCACTGAACGTAGAGACTTGTAATTTAGAGGGTATGTTCGTTAAGCACTGTAGTTTATTAGTAACGGAAACGAAGTTGTGGGCTAGTAAAAAAGTCAGCTAGTAAAAAAAAAAAGCGAGCAAACCTTAAAGTTGACTCATATGATGTTTAACATCTGACATCCCATTAAAATTTAGAATAAAAAAAATTGGAAGGAATCTATTTACTTCAATTTTCTGAGGTTGGTACCATCTGACGACTAATCCTGTTACACACTTCCGTTACATTTCAAAAAATCACTGCCATAAACTGACAGAAAGCGAGGTGAAATATGTAAAGCGTCGATGATACACGGCTTTTTGGCGGCTACAAGCGAACTCGCTGGCCTGAAGCGTGTAAACTCGCCCAGTGTCATCAGTTTTTTACAATCTGCTTGTTGACAATCCTTCCCGAAAGCTAACTCACTCACACGCTAGCTTTTAAACTCTAAAAGAGAGAAAAAAAGCCATGTGTCATAGACGCTTTACACATCAATAAAAGTTTAACGAGGCGCAATACTACAGTTTCATTCAACCAGACAAATCGTAAAATGACTCATCTTCTCATCAATGATTCAGTAGGTATCATCAAAAACAGATGCGTTTATCACTCAATTATCATTTACAGATGACGGCTACTTTATAAACGAGATGATTAAATTCATATAAACTGCCTCATAAGAGTGATAATATGCACTCGTAAAGAATCAATTTGCATAAATTTTGCATCACTTATGTTGCTTACGTTCGACAGCAAAATGGATGGTAATTTTGATGTCTAACATCTTTCCTCTCTCTCCTTCATCTCTTGGCTGTCTAGAAGAGATCGCTTAATAACGAGAATACCGCCCATTGTACTAAATTTTGTAATGTTTCCTTCTCTATGTTATTGTTTTTTTGTCTTATGGTGTACAATAAATCATTTTCATTCGTTCATTCATACCTTTCGCTTTCTACCAACTTGTGGGAGTAATTTCGTGAAAATGGGACGGAAATGTGTGACAGGAAGTTGGCCGTCAGGTGGTACCAACCTCAGGAAAATTAAGTAAATAAAATAATTCCAAATTTAAACTACCTACTAGCGACTACTGTAAAGCTCGCTCATTTTTGAAATTATTACATTCCTGATGCACAAGATACACGAAGCTAGTTTTTCAAGCCAGTATAGCAAGATAGTGATATTAAGCTAGCAAGCATCTCTGACTGCGTGTCAATAGCACAATCTTTATTTCTAGGCTATTAAGCTAGTGAGAAAGTATGCTAGTTCTGTTACACGAAACCACAGCTAGCTTGCTAGCTTACTATCACAATCTTGCTATTCAAGTCAAAATCTAGCTTGAAAAACTGGCCTCGTGTATCCTGGACATTATAATATAACGATATAATAGCCATAAGTAGAACTCGTTATATTAATTTAATCTACTTTTCATGCTGACTATATACTGTATTATATATAATATATTTACGATGATATGCACTAGGAAAGTTGATGCTCTGTTTAATACGTACGAAATTCTAGACCAAACTATTTTACATATTATTGCAGTTGTGAAAAATAAAATACGTAAGTATTTACTTGCACTTGTATTTAATTTCACCAAAAAATATTAAATAATAAGTGGTACCAAACTCTATTAGGTTGAATAAGTGCTCATACCTGCTTAAAAAAGATAATTGCCTATGCCTGTTCAAAATTCAAGATGGCGACTTTCTTTTATATACTCATTCTAACTGAAAATTGTAAGTTGGAAATTCCTTAAATATGCTAGTAATGAGACTTTATTATTATACAGATTTATATACAACACAAACAGAATAAAAAGTAGAAATACAAAATGTTAGCCTGAAAACGGTGATCTAAACATTAAAAAAAAAAAATTGAAAATTCCCACCTGAAAATTCAAGATGGCATCCGATATTGTATAGAAACAATGGTTTAATCCCTTTATAACGTAATATAGAGCCAAGAACAGGTTGTAAATGGCACAATGAACCGTTAGTAGGACACTCGGTGCTCTGAGACCAACTAAGCTTGAGCCGTGATGTGTTAGTGATGTACAACCTTATGAATAATAAAAAAGTGAGTCAAACTTGCTAATTATTTCGTGGAGAGTGAATTGGACTGGGCTACTGGGCTCCCAACGCTCGGATGTAATACTACTTCGGGTAATGTCCGCTGGTATAATATTACTAAGTAAAGATGGTAATGTGTCCAAAATTAATAGTAGCGTAACGTTATGAGTATAATACCATAAAGTGCCAGTATTGACGATGCTATGACCATGAATAAAATGTATTTTTGAATTAGCATCATTTCCACTCTCAAACTCAATCTGTCAACGTACGTACAAACTGTGAACCTCGCCTTTGAAGAAGTTTTCACTGACGTGTGGTTAAACACCCCCTTTTTTCTTTAACTTAGCACCAGAAGATGTAACTTGTTTCTCAAAATATAAAAAAAAATTCTGTAAGTGAAAATTTTTATTTCTTGACTTTCCCTCCACTGCGATGGAACAGGAATTGCCTGTCAATCGATACTCTTTATATACTTTTACTATGCAGTCGGGTATAAATCGTTTTTTTTTACAATTTATACACATAAATAGGAAACAAATTGAGTAACTAACTGTTTACGTGCAAAGACGCAATCCTTTTCTTTAATATGTAATTTCCGGATTGCCGTGTAATTAAACAACGGATTTCGCGCAAAAAAGGAATGAGCGATCGTTCTATTAAAATTAGTGTTCCATGAAAATGTAAATTGAAGCTATATACGAAATAGAAATAACATGCCAAAAGTCGCCCAGAAAAAAAAACTTTGATGTCAATTGATAAGATGGATTTGAAAATGGACTCAGTTTTAAAATTAGAAATAAATTTGAACTAAAAAAAAGAGAACGAGAAAGAATTTTCTTAGGTTGGTACCATCTGACGGCTAACTTTCTTTTACACACTTCCGTTGCATTTCACGAAATCACTGCCAGCGAGAGGAAAGATTTTACACATAAAATAACACTACATTTCCCAACACTACCTTGTCTTTATATTACGAGTATCAAAATATACTTATGAGGTTCTTTCACACGTTCTTTGACAATCTGATGGTTAACAGTGTGAAGGTCGCCTGTGACAATCTCATGGTTATTATGATCTCTATAATCAGAGGTTAGCTGGAAGAGATTTATAACATTCATAGATTGATAGATAAAATTATTTATTTATTGTACACATGAAAATAACAGATACCTACATAGAAAGCTTAAAACTAATGGTAGTACAATGAGCGGCCTTATCGCTGAAAGCGATATGTTAGCCTTACTTGACGACACGGATAGTCGAGTAGCAAGTGTCTCAGACGGCCACGCCCCGCCTGTGTCGCGGGTTCGATTCCCGCTTCAGTACAAACATTTGTGTGATATTGAACATCGGTGTTTTTCCTGAGTCTGGGTGTTTTCAATTCTTCTTCTTCTTCTTATCGTGTCACTAGTTCTGTCGAACCAGTGTGGTGAAAGGATTTCAAGTGCGCCTCGAAGAGGCTCCTTTCGTGTTTTCTATGTATTCATAAAAAAAGTATATTCGTATTGTATAGTTATCTGGTTCCCATAGTACAAGCTCTGCTTAGTTTGGGGCTAGATGGCGTTGTGTGAAATAACCAAAATATTAATTTACTGTGTTCCGATTAAGAAGGCCACTGTAGCCAATAAAACTGGGCTTGAATGAAGAAGGTATATTCATTATGTAAGCCGGTACCTCTCTCTTGTGTTTTAGTTTAGCCACTTTAAAGTCTAATTGGCTTTGTGCCATAAAATGACGGATTCCTATCTTACGACTCACGTTAACCTAAGCAAATATCAAAGTTATGAAAGTGAACTGAGACCCGTCTAGACTGGTCCTAAGATAAACCTAACCTTTAGTGGAGTCTTGAACTATGCTAGTAATACAATCATACCTATGCTATGGTAATTTTACTACCGAGTTAGACACGGCTACTTGTATCATCATTATTATTGTTCTGTGTAGGAGTGAATAATTTTTTTTTTTTTTTTCGAAGAACATAAGTTCTTCAGTTTGGCTTCACATCAAAGGTATATAGCCAGTGTCAAGTAATTGGAGAGATTATTTTGTCATAAGTCAGATTCGATAAGTCAAGTCATGCCCCTGTAAAGTAGTGGTGGTTGCGACTTTACTAGAGGCTTCTATGGAGTTTTAGAGGCAACACGAAAAGTCACGTTTTACAGCATTACACTATTCACCAACACAGCACTTAATGGATAAAAAACCACCGTTTTTACACTTAAACACTCAAAGTTATACAAGTTTTGTCAATTAATGTAATGCCGCCAATGCGCCATTTTTCATGTTCCCGCCATAAACCCCGGTGAATAAATTAAATCATGACAGGTGGAGCAGGGCTTTAACAGAGTGGTGGCCGAGGACTGGCAAGCGAAGTGTCGGACGTCCGGCCGCGAGATGGGTCGACGACATTGTCAGCGTCGTGGGCCGAACCTGGACCCGCTTAGCACAGAACCGGGCAGCGTGGCGAGAGCAAAGAGAGGCCTATACCCAACAGTGGGTCAAGTCAGGCTGCGGATGATGATACAACTTATAATGAGCAAAGAGGGTTTTGGCCTTAAAACAGAACAGAGTGGTGGCCGAGGACTGGCAAGCGGACGTCCGGCCGCGAGATGGGTCGACGACATTGTCAGCGTCGTGGGCCGAACCTGGACCCGCTTAGCACAGAACCGGGCAGCGTGGCGAGAGCAAAGAGAGGCCTATACCCAACAGTGGGTCAAGTCAGGCTGCGGATGATGATGATGTAGGGGTACCAGCGGTCTGCACTGGCGTCCCGTTGAAGAGTGCATTGTGTGTTGCCCCCCGAAAATACAATGAATCCTGTCTAGGCATGTAGTGTATACCGAGTAGCATGCTATTTATCATGGTATAAAACACTACCAAAAAGAGACTCGTAAGAACCTTGGTCTTCAATCTTTTTATATGGCGCTGAATCCTGGACTATCCGAGCTTTTGACAGGAAAAAGATAGATGCGTTCGAAATGTGGTGCTGGAGGAGGATGTTGCACATCCCATGGACTGCCAAAAGAACGAACAAGTTGATACCGGAACAGCTAGCCATCAAGACCAGGTTGTCAACCACCGGTGATTTCACTATGACAAAATGAAATCATATTACCATGTGACAATGAAATAGAAGTAGCAATCATTTCCATGCCTAACCCTTTTTTTTTTTTTAACGATGGGAAAATGCATTTATGCATCCCTCAGGCTGGGACAGGCCAGAGGGTATGTCGGACTCACCACCAAAAGGCAGAATACCGACTAAAAACCCATCGAGTTCCCGACAGTCGCCTTAGTAACAGGTCGCGGGCACCCTTTCGGAATCTTCCGCGGCCTGTCGGCGAGTTTCCGCTGTGGCGGTCCTCCTCTGTTTCCCCAAAGAGAAAAGGACCTCCTGGAACCAAGTTCCATGCCTAACCCTGTCCCAGCCATCCCAACTCCTTGAAATAACGGAGCAGGATACTGGGTTGTTGACACCACCGTTCCAGTAAAGTGCTGCCGCCGCTCCTCATGGGGCGGATGACCCGGGATGTCCCGCCTGGACACCCCGGCCTCGCCGTCTCCGAGCAGGATCGGATCTCTCGCGATCCCGCTCACCAGCCTCTTTCTGAACCATGACGGTCTCACAGAAAGAGGCTACTGCCCTAGCCTACGCAAGCCTGTCCTGACCCTACTCTCCTCTGTAGCGTGACAGTGGATGATCACGTGCTCCAGGGTCTCAGATTTAACATAGGCCTATATGAATCAAAGTACTGTGTAGCACTGTTCTGGTCATGAGCAGGCGTGATTTTTTCCATGAGGAGAGCGCTTAATTAATCTCGCCCTGTATTAAATATAAAAAGCATAGTGATGAAATATGAGTTAAAATGATCGCATTGAACCGATCACTACAGTTAATGCAGATCTAGATTATAGATCGATAAGCCCAGGGCATACAAGTATGTCTGTGCGTCACGCCTCCCGCTCACTCGCAATAGTCGCAATCCTAGACGGAAAGGTGCTAGCGTGTTGATAAGCGGAGCGATTAGAGTAGGTAGAGCCAGCAATCTAACTAAACGATTCACAGAAATCTTTAACTTTACCGAAATATCATGGAAGAAATACACATTTTACGACTTGCGAAAAAAACAATTATAATGTTTGCTCATTTCCTGTAACGGGTATGAGGTATAACTAGTGGTTTTATCTAACGATTCCTTTGAAGTTTTATTGTGTCTGTCAAAAATATATTTCATAGTGGATGTGAGCTATAGCAGCTATCTGTACTGGAAGTGTTAATTGGTAAAATAAAAAAATAGCATTGTTGCGGCTTATGTTAGTTAGAGTCCTGTGTAGCACTGTTCTGGTCATAGGCAGGAGTGACTATTACCATAATGAAAAGCGCCTAGATCGTCTCAAAATATATCTTGATTTTTAACAAATCTTTCTAATTTCTATTTTATTATACTATTCTAACGAGTTGGAGTACTTTAATGCGTTTCCGCTCGCGCTTCCGCCCTCGCTACCGCCTATCACCAACACCCACCCTTTCACCCTGCATTCCTTCTTGCCGGACTCAATGATATAATTTGCGACCTCGCAGGGGACACCGACTTTTTGCCCACCAACCTCAATACCTACCTACTGACCAATAAGTCTATTAACCCGTTGTATTATCGAACTTATGCCCTTAGTAATTAAGATTATCAGGATTCTAAAAGGATTTTTGAACTGATTTATTCATTGGTTTTTATGTCAACTCCTACAATTAAGTTTGGTTATTGAAAAATGCGTCTTAATTTGTTTGAGATAAGGTCGTATGTGTTGCATGAGTAGGTTATTGGTCAAGGAAGTAGGTATATGAGATCCGGTGTTTCAATGCCGATGAAATATCAAAGTCATTGAAAAACTTATATATAAAGTTGGTAGATCACTTTTCGTTGGTCTTATTTTAAATACTTGATCTGATACGTTTTACGAATGTTATTATTATTTATTTTTTTTCATTTACAAAGAAGCACTGCTGCCAGTATCCTCGGCACGCTGCCATTGAGTATTGAGTTGGAGCATTTAAGCTACCTAAAGATAGATAGCTAGATAATTACCTTATTGTTACTAAGAAATGAAAATTGTATACTTGATCTAATTAAAGGAAATACAAATGGCGGCCTTATCACTAAAAGTGGTCTCTTCTAGACAACCGTTTAGTTTATCTATAGATCGTCTGCAACAGTCTATGGGTGGCCCAGTTGTTTCTTTTTGTCAATTTTGTATTATAAGATCGTAGCAGTTAACTTATGCTGTGATATAAAAAAGTAATTTTTAAAAATTTATAGTAATAAATCTTTTAAAACTCAGTCACTTAAGAAATCTCATTCTTTTTATTGTATCACCAGTTCTTGAACCAGTGTGGTGAAAGGATTTCAAGTGCGCCTCAAAGGGGCTTCTTTCGTGCACTTGACATGTTTTTCGAACTTATTAGGTTCTTTGACAAGTGGGTTTCCTTACGATGTTTTCCTTCACGTTTAAACACGTATTTTAATGCACCCATAGATTTTTAAGTTTTTTCAGAAAAATCCATTGGTGTATTACCGGGTTCAAACCGGCTTTTTTAAATCAAGGTTTTTTTAAGAACCAAACCTCGAGAGATAGCTTTATTCTATCTAGGCATAGATGGTCGGTACCGTAACACCAAGGCTCCCAGTGGGTTTCGAAATAATGATATATTACTACCATTATCTTGTTAAAGTAATGATAAATAGCGTAATGGAAATGGCATTGACATAGAGTTTTTTTCATTTCAACAGTTGGAATTAAAAACTTATTATTTCTACTGTCGTAATGTTCTAATGAAAGAGAAAAGACTAAAACTTGATTACCAAAATCCAAAATGGCGCATTACTGTAACAATAATACAGTATTGGATAATTGACAATTTTTTACTCCTTAATTATTATTATTTTTTAATTTTTTTTCATACACAAATGAGCTTGCAGCCTAGGCCAAAGCGCCCAAGTGTTAAATTGCAGATTACATTACACATTAATTACATAACAATAAAAGGACCGTGTCAAAGAAAATTTAAAAATAACAAAGTCAGTCTATACAATTTGGCAACAATTAATAATTAATAATAATTAATTAATGACTCTCACAATATTGGATTTCTGACAAATCTTACTGGCTTTCATGATTAAGTTGAAGAACTGTTCACATTTATCCGATAACGGTATTTTGGATTTTAATAAATAAGATAAAAGATAAGATAAAACACATTTATTTCATAAAGGTCTTAGTATAAAGGTAGGTACAAGTTTAAGTAAGCGTAGTATAAAATGAAGAAAGAAATGAATGAAGGCTAAAATTACAAAATGAAACTATAAAATTTAAGACTATTTTAACTAAGTAGGTATATAATTAATATAAGCTGCATACAAACTTGAGTTTGAAATTTTCTTTAAATAAATTAAATTAATATTTTGAACAATACACATATCGCCATCTAGTCCCTAACTAAGCAGAGCTTGTACCTGAAACTGATACAATATCTACTTAAAAACTTTTTGTTTTGCAAATACATACATAGAAAACACCCAGATTCAAGACAGACACAGATGTTCATCACAAAAATGCTTGTCCTGAAGCGGGAATCAAACCCGCGACACCAACGTAGCAGTCGAAAATACTTGCCACTCGACCATTCGTGTCGTCGTCATTTACAACAGAGGAGCCGATATCCGATTAAAATACGGATCTGACACCCGACAAGTGGGATTAAGCTCAGAGACAGTCGTAAAGCTTCGATGAAACAGGGCTAGTTTACAAGCTACAAGCCAGCTAGTTTAAAAGCTAGCGAATAAGCGAGTTAGCGGTATCGAAGGATTTTCAACTAGCAGATTGTAAAAATGCCGATGACACGAGGCAAGTTTACAAGCTGATCTCGCTGGCTTGTAGCTTGTAAACTATCCCTGTGTCATCGACGCTTTACTGACTGACAGCTTTTCTCGCTCGGTCAACCATTATGCATCTCATGTTTATCTGAGCGTAATGTAAAAGTTCTTCTGCATACAAACTGCTGCGTTATCTCTGCTCCCTTACGCCATGTTGAATGCACTCCACAAAGCCCTAAATAGCCGAATGGTGTACTGTTGTTGCGTAAAACTGGTTCGGATAGTGCAGGAGCCAGTCGATAAAATTTTACGAAAGCTCACAAACCATGAATACCATTAACAATCACAGAAAACCAGCGCTTCAGAGAGTTGTAACACTAACTTCTTCTGAAGCAAATACTGAGACTGATGACTTTGTATTTTCCTGTGTATCTATAATGTACCTTAGTTTTAAATTTCTTAAACAAGTAAAGATTCTATTAAACTATTAAAGAGTCCAACACTGTGTGTTATAGACACATCAGCGAAAGCTGCTCGTCTATCATATTATTATATTATATGGAGCCTGCGCTGTCCCACTGCTGGGCAAAGGCCTCCCCCCATTTCCTCCACTCTTCCCAGTCCTGTGCCAAGCTGTTCCAGTCTGGGCGGAACGCGATGAGCTCGTCCCGCCACCTTCTCCTCGGTCTGCCGCGTCGTCGCCGTGTCGCGTCAGGGCACCATTCGGTGGTCATTTTAGCCCAAAGATCGTTCGACATGCGGCAGACATGACCAGCCCAATGCCATCATAAAATAAATAAATATTTTTTTGCTTCTTATCCTACGACAATACCTCTACCATGACTATATGAACATAGCCTTTCGGCAAATTATTCGCACACCGCTCGTTGTGACGCCTATGTCCAGCATTTGGACGTCGAAAAGTCTGTTTTTTATTTAAAGGCTGACTGATGAAATTATACACATTTACAAGCCTCGATCTCCTGGACTACATGTGGCAATAGGCTTTACTGACCGAACCAGGAAATGATTGAAATTATTATGGAATTTGCTGGACACTAAAGCTGTCCAACCACCGAAACCACTGATTATAAACACGAATGAATGAACCCGCCCTATAAAAAAGTTATAGCTAATACCTACGACTTGAAGAGATCGCTGCTTAGTGATAAGGTGCTCATTTTACATGCTCCATAACTTGTATGTGTATCTGTGAGTTCCTTGGTACAATACAGAGATTTTAAATTGTACAAGTAGATTTTTATTATGTAGGGGTACATTAGATAATTATTTAAGCAGCTAGTTCTCGCTCGCAGCTCGCTGCAGCTCGGCTCGGGCGCCGCACTTGCCCCGCTGCTACTCTGTAATTTTGTATAAATCCAAAATTCTGACTGCACAGATACAACGTAGTACCCCTTCTGCATTGTCCAATTCTGACTGCACAGATACAACGTAGTACCAAAGAATAAATAATATTATTACATAAAGAAGCTGAACTCTTTTCAAAGTAGCAAATCAAAGTACGATATTTTGAGTGCAATTGTCACGATGCTAAAGTTCATATTGTTTTACTCGTCAAAAGCGCATCGGCTAACATAAAGGCAACCGCTCCCACCAACCGCACCTACCCCGCGGCTTCCCTCGAGAAATGTCACTTTACGTCAGGTGTAGAGCTATGGGTGTGAAAAAAACAAACGTCAAACAGAGTATGATGCAACCTGCGCGTCGCGTCGCGCGCCGCTAGACCGCGCAACCGCGCCGCGGCTGACAGCCCATGAATTTTTATGTATTCCAATACTGCAGATATTGTAGGTATACATCGCCGAACGACGCGCGAGTTACGGAGCACTGGTAGTACCCCTTCTGCATTGTCCATTTCAGTTTTTTTGGGAATAAAAAATTTGTGGTGTAGTTATACGCTCCATACCATAACTTGTATGTGTATGCGTAAGTTCTTGATTACAATTATACGCGCATAACGCTTTTAAAGTCTGAAGAGTACCAATCTGCCCGTATACGCGTGACAAAAATATGCTAGTCTGAAACCGCACTTAACCCACGATGACACAGGGCTAGTTTACAAGCTACAATCCAGCAAGTTCGCTAGTAGCTTATAAACTCGCCACGTGTCATCGGCTTTTTTACCACCTGCTAGTTAACAATCCTCTCACTCTCTCGCTCACTCGCTAGCTTTTTAACTAGCCCTGTGTCATCGACGCTTTAACTTAACGTTTGTGAGCTTTTATGTCTTTTATGTTTTATAACTTAAAATTCCCACAACACAGTAACAATACCAAGTACAGTAGATAAGTACCTCCTACATAATAAGTACATTAGCGATTGCTAATATGGTAATGTAGTAGATTGAAATCTATATAGGTCTTTATGTGGACTGATGGATGGATAGATATCTCGACCATTGCCTAATACGTTTCATGTAAGAAACTATAAACTCGCTAGATTTAAAAAAAAGTATTTATGTTTTCTATAGTTATCTGGTTCCCATAGTACTTGCTTGTTTAGCTAGCTAGATGGCGTTGCGTGAATTATCTATTTATTTATGCCCACTTGCACTAAACTGTCAAAGTTCCTAAGCAATTACTTAACTCGCTTGGCAGTTCTTATCGGCGCACTTGAAATCCTTTAAAATAGTCACACGATAAGAAGATCGGTATATTGTTTTCCGTATATTATTTATATATTATCGAGTAAAGTAATTGTTTAGACAGTTTAGTGCTATTGGGCATTATTGTGTTATAGATCATTTATTCTAAGAACGCACGTCCCTTTACTCTTGCGATCAGTTTTTTTTGGCGGTAATTGGGCTTTCGAGTCTAATCATCAAAATGCCAGCGTGTTGCACTGTTCTGGTAATGGGAAGGCGTAATTTTTTAACACATGGTGCCACAGAAAACTAGCGCTGCAGCACATGATGCTGCAGCACATGCTGAGTGGCATCCAATTTTAGAGATACCTGTTAATTTTAAGTTTTGTTTAATTGTCAATGTGTAGTGTTAAGGTAACTCAAAATAAATATTTTTTCTATTCTATTCTATCAGGAAAGTGCCTAGCTCGTCTCTTTACATTAAAAGATGTTAGTGCAGATGACTGACTGGTTCTGCGTTTCCCACGAGGTTTATTCGTACGAATGAGGGAATCACTGAATTTAAAAATAAATATTATATCCTTTCAGTGATTCCCACGAACCGAGTTACTAAGGCTGTCTTGCTTTTAATTTATGTTTTTGTACAGTCAGAGCTAAAAAAGGTCCTCTTGATGCTGGATAAACATTATAAATAAAATACTAATGAACTCAAAATCATTTATTAAAAGACATAATTAGGTATGTACTTATTATTAAAATTAACTTAATTTTAAACCTTTGTCTTACTTAACTTATATTTAAGGTAGATTACCTACAGTAGCTCTGAAATATAATAGTATTATATAACTGTCTACTTATTGGTGCTTAACTAAATATATGACTGAGATTTTTTTATCTGTGAGATAAGCGGATTAAAATCACGAATGACACTATTGTAATGGCGTGTAAAAATGTCGCCGGCAAAACAAAAACACTGTTTGTTTTAGTTTACTTGGAATAGATGAATAGATTGCCGCCCTGGTTTTATTTTTTGTGATTTTTGACACTCGCTTGTGCACCTGGGCAATAAAACCTTTAATTGTTCGTGGTGGTTAGGCACTCAATACCTATGAAAGAATATAGAGCTTAGAACTCGTGCCGATAATAAGAAAACTTTGAAAAAGTTTTAGTTAGCTTTCTACTCTTATCCAGTAAAGTATTTTTTCGAGTTGGGTGTTGCTTAAATTTCTGACTTCCGTGATGTATGGTGATAAATGATAATAGAAATTTGGCTTGAAATTGGACTCCGATTCACTAGATACTTATAAAGTTACTAGATATTTTGCTCTGGATTTTTTAACCGAAAATGAAAATAAATTGGTGAGTTATTTTGTTTCTTATGAATATTTTTATTGAAAATGAATTTTTAATTGCTTTGGTAAATCATTGAAAAATAATTCAACAGCTGCTGAAATGTCAGACAATCAAGAGCCCTCAACATCGCAAAACCATGTGGCGTTTGATATTGTAACATCCAAAAGAGGAAAAAAATTACTTTTACGAGCGGGTTACAAATATCAATTCCAAAGAAATAATAAGGATGGATCCACCGTTTGGAAATGTGCAAGGAGAGAAATCTGCAAGGCATTTTTAATATTGACTTGTTTGAACCTAATCAAACGGGATGACAAACACGAATGCAGACCGGACACTGCGAGAAACCAGTGCCATATCATCATGGATGAGTGTAAAAACACAATTAAAAATGACGCTACTATACCTGTACCAAGTGCATTTCGGAATTGTATCAGGACGCTTACAGACGCTGGACTTGATTTGATTACAAAGATTTTTTCGTTGTAATAATTTATTTATATAATAATAAGTACATACCTAATTATGACTTTTAATAAATGATTTTGAGTTCAGTAGTATTTTATTTATAATGTTTATCCAGCATCAAGACGACCTTTTTTGGCTCTGACTGTACAAAATCATAAATTAAAAGCAAGACAGCCTTAGTAACTCGGTTCGTGGGAATCACTGAAAGGAAATAATATTTATTTTTAAATTCAGTGATTCCCTCATTCGTACGAATAAACCTCGTGGGAAAGCAGAACCAGTCAGATGACTGTACCTATGTACGATGAGAATGGGAATGTAGAAGATGTCACACGCCCCGCATTATGAACTCGTCAATTTGCGTGACTAGAGATATTTATAACACAACTGTATTGCAAACAATTGCAATACCTACTCATGCTATTTTTAGTGTCTTTAAGAAAAAATAAACCCTAAAAAAGTCCTTTTCTCAGTACAAAAGATATCAACGCGCTTCGTACATAAAACGTAAATTTTGTTAAGAATTTTTCAAAACCCTTTAACAAATTCATAACGTTTTCACGTTAGATTTCGGATATCATTATCGATATCCCCGTTAGACAATAATTTATGATATTATTGTAAATCATTATCTAATCATATAAAATCATTCTTATATCAACAGAACTTGTATATTTGTCATTCAACCTGGTCACTTGGTTATTTATTATTTAATTTGGTTAATATGAATTCATTCTATTCTTCTATTATTAAAGTTTATATTATTTTAGTATGTAAATGTAAACAAACAACAGTAAAGAATATATCTATCTCCAGAATACCTAAATTTATTAATTATTTCGTCTTGACAACGAAGTGTTGTTACTTGTTGTTAACAAGAATGATGCGGTCCTATCGCTAATAGCAATATCCTCTAGCCAATATTCTAATATTATTTTGTGAACGACCAATAGTTTTGATTTCTTTATTGATAAGTTAAAGGTTAATTGTTGCAATCTATAATCTATCTCATACATCGATTCGTCTCACGATAATGGATAGTATGGGAACTAAGTTTCGAGGCCTTTTATACCTACCGCCTTTGTTCCTATATTTAAATTAATAAAAAAAACATATTTTACTTTGTTTCACCATACATCTAGCACTACCACTTCTCCGATATACAAAGGTTAGCTGGAAGAGAAAGCTAACTAGCATTTAGTTCGCCTGTGTACTTGTTTTCACCTCGTGCAATAAAGATAAGTCCCAATCGCCGGAAGAAAAATTATAAAATTAAGTCGATCCATCCATTGGGACCGTTGTCCCAGTCGCACACAGGAAAAACAATAAAAGAAAATCGATCCGTCGATTGGCACAGTGGTTCCAATCCGAGCGATCCCAATTAACGGAGGCCTCATTTTCCTAAAGCTGGGACTCTCGCCTAATCTCGGCTAGGAGAGCGAATGAGTCTTACTTAATCCATGCGGACTCGGTCATCCAAACCCTGTTTAAAAATTCTGTATACAGTAGCTGTACAGCACCAATATGAATTGCTGGATGTCACACGCCATACATTTGTTTTCTCTGTTCTGACATGCCGGTTTCCTCTCAAAGGTGCAGCTGTTTACCAAGTATGTTACCAAGAAACATTACCGGATAGCAAGTTGCGGTCAAGTATATTGAGGAAGTGAGCCACATATCGCTGACCTTGGCATTACCATGCACAACGGTAGACAGTACAGGTTCGGTAGCCCTATCACTTAGTTTTTTGACAAGCGTATTCGTATCGAATCCGTCACATACAAGTCAATTTGTATGATCCTTTGAAAAAATATAAAAACTGATATTTTGACTATTGAATATTCAGCCAATTACTTGAGCAGTGTTGCCATTAACCCAGGACCTTCTCCGATACTTCAGGGAGTTTGGTTGGCTGGGATGGAATTAGTTAACCTAATAGGTAGAAATGCACAATGCACCCATAAAGGACCTCCGCTCTAGAATAAGAATAAGATTCTAAATTCTAAAAAGCTGAGATCCTATGACTTCGATAAGAATAATCAAGTCTAAGAGCTCTTGTCGGTGCAACTGACAGAATCCTCGCCATTTTCCTCTATCTAAAGCGACCTATTTTAGTTCTTCTCACTACATGACAATACATCAACCTTAATTTTGTAATTTATCCTTGGCCTGTCCCTTTTTAGTTTTCTCTCTATTTTTACATCTACGTTATTTTTGAGAAATCTGTCTTTTTGTATCATAAGGTTGGCCATATTTGAATCTTTTCTATATCCGTCACACGGTGGAGTATGTGAAACAAAATATTATCATTTAGAACTGTACATCATACTTCCTGCAATAAACCATTTCATTTCATTCCATTTCATTTCGATATGAATATAATTGTCAAAAAGCTTGGTGATAGAGCTGGAAAACCGGCTTCGTGTGACGTCATGCATGACGAGCGTGCATGTGATTCATGTAATTTATACAATTACGTCGCCCTTTGATCAGGTGAAAGGTGGCTAAGGTGGTTAGGGCTCATTAAAGGTTATTATATGTCACTAAAGCATCGATTACACAGGGCTAGTTAACGAGCTGCTAGTTGACGAGTTTAAAAGCTAGCGAATGAGCGAGTTAAGTGTCGATGCTAGTTAACAGGACTAGTTTACAAGCTACAAGCCATCAAGATCGCTTGTAGCTTGTAAACTCGCTCTGTGTCATCGGCTTTTTTTACAATATGCTAGTTGACAATGCTTCCCGAAAGCTAACTTGCTAGCTTTTAAACTCGCCGGCTTGTAGCGTGTTAACTAACCCTGTGTGATTGACGCTTTAGCGGTACCGGAAGGATTGACAACTTGCAGATTGTAATAAAACCGACGACACAGACGGCGAGTGTACAAGCAACAAGCGAACTCGCATGACTTGTAGCTTGTAAAAAAGCCCTGTGTCATCGACTTTTTTACAATCTGCTAATTTACAATCCTTCCCGAAAACTAACTTGCTCACTCGCTAGCTTTTAAACTCGTCGGCTTGTAGCTTGTAAACTAACCCCGTATCATCGAGGCTTTAATGAGACTTTTATCAGCCCGAGCCAAAGGCAAGGGTGAATATTTAAGTTATTTAGAATATCATAAGGCGTGAGTTAGACATAATCGTACATACAGTTTAAAAACATAACTTTCCTTAATTGATTGATTCAGGCGTTACTTTGCGGAAATCCATAAATATCAACAAATTATATAAATATATATAGTAATAAATCCGCTTGATTTCTAAACAAAGGTTTTAATTAACTTAACTTTAGTTTAGAACTTTAGTACATATTACTATATTATAAACCAAAGAGTCAACGAACAGAAAACCAAAGTTCAAAGATACGACACGTGTTTCGCCTCTACACGAGGCATCATCAGGAGGTGTGGACTCGCCGAAGTTCGAAACGAGAGTGAATAAACAACGTTGCCCGGCCCGTATTTATACCCGTTATGGTGATGAGTCGCCTGTCGTACGACCCGACGTCACAAAAATCCTCAACAAAGGAGACCTTGGAATAGTCGTATTTAAATCATTCAACAGCGTAATATTTGTTGTATTGTGTTTTAAAATTTCTAAACACTCCAAAATATTTAACCTAAAACCTTTTTCACATGTATGTAATATATTAAAAGTATTGTTATCGTTTAAAGAATGACCAGTGTCTATTAAGTGCTTTGCAAAATGTGATTTTTCTGGACAGTTATTTCTATACGCTGAAACATGCTCTTTGTATCTTGTCTGAAAACTACGACCCGTTTGACCTACATAAACAGCATTACAATCATCACAAGTTAATTTATAGACACCAGATTTTTTATGATTCTCTAATTTATCTTTCCCGTTACAAATTGAACGCAATGTATTGTTTGTTTTAAAAGCTACCCTCACCTTATTTTTAAATAATATTTTTGAAATCTTTTCAGTAATTGTTCCCATATAAGTAAGACTACCTAAATATTTCTCAGACCTATCCGGTGGCAATGCATACAATAATGAACGAACAATGTTTCGACGTTTATTTTTGATCAAATTATCAACCATGTTTTTATTGTACCCGTTATTTTGTGCTGTGTAATAAATTATGTTGAGCTCTTCTTTGAAATCTGCTTCTGATAATGGCAACGACATTAACCTGTGAACAAAACTTCGATAAGCCGCTAATTTGTGTTGTACTGGATGACAAGATGAAGCTGGAATTGTAACATCAGTGTAAGTAGGTTTTCTATAAATTTTAAATTCATGTTTCCTATTGACCCTAGTTATAGTTAAATCCAAAAAGTTGAGAGAATTCTCCGATTCCAACTCCAGTTTGAACCTAATTTTTGGATGAATGTTATTGATTTTTGTCAAAAGAACATCAATTTGACGAAGAGTACCTGTCCAACATACTAATATATCATCTACATATCTATAATAGTAAAGAATATTTGCCTGATTTACTAAGTATTTATTTTCGAAATGATCCATGAAAATATCTGCCATTAACGGACTAAGAGGCGAACCCATAGCTAACCCTTCTTTTTGCTTAAAATAATTATTGTTAAAGCGAAAATAATTTTGTTCCATGCATACTTTTGTTAGATCAAGCAATTCCTCTACCTCTTCAGGAAGTAAATGTTTCTTCTCAAAGTGTTCCTTGAGAATGTCTAAACATTCCTCATATGGAACATTTGTGAATAGACTCTCAACATCCAAAGACAACAACCTACATCCTGGCGGCAGATCTAAACCCTTGATTTTATTTACTAAATCTAAACTATTTTTCAAACTGTATTTTGGATTGAAACCTGATTTTGACTTAAGAACATTATTGAGATATTTCGACAAGTTGTATGCAGGAGCACCAATATATGAAACAACAGGACGAATAGGAGTATTATCTTTATGAATTTTAGGTAGACCATAAAGCATAGGTGCTCTTGGATTCATTGGAATGAGGTATTTTAACGAGTCTGGAGAAAGAAATTTAATATTATTAACTTCATTTTTTAGTTGTGTAATGAAGCCTTTAGTTGGATCAGACTGCAATTGTTCAAAATCATTACCCTGAATAACTTCCTCTACTTTGTGTGTATAATCAATTTTATTTAGTATGACTACAGTGTTGCCTTTGTCCGCTTTTGAAACAATCAAATTATTTTGATCTAATTTACTATTAAGAGATTTTAGAATCTGAAATTCCGAACTGACTGGATTAGATGAATTCAGAGACTGTTTTATTACATTTGCGACCTGATGCGCAACTGAATCATCTTTTTTACTCCTGAAAATAGCTATTTCTGTATCTACTGCTAATGTTTCTAACGAATTTTTACACAATTTTGGTTGTATGTTATATTTTAATCCTTTTTCAAGTAAAGAATTCTCATTTCCTGAAAAAGTTACATTACTTAGATTCTTAACTCGTTGATGAAAAACATGTGAACAAGGAATAAGATCATCCCCTTGAACTCTATTGCTTTGACATAACCTATCGAGTTTTCTTGATTGTGACAAATATTTAGAATGTGCTGCCTCAGAAGCAAACTCCCTTGCTTTATTATCCAACAAATCGAACTCTATATTATGTAATGAAAAAACTAACTCTGTATGTAAGATTTTTAAGTGAGATTTAATATTATCCCTAACTGAGAACCAATGGCGAATTTCTTCATTTAACCAAATTAATTTTGCTTTATGTAATGCTATAGACGAGGATTTGTTTTGTGTTCTGGAATGAATATTGATGTAAGATGGTATTACATTAAGTTGTTTACAACGTTGATTAAACCAAACATTTTGTGCGGCAATGCGATGTGATTTGGTGAGTTTGATGTAGAGTTTTGCCTGTTGAGCTATACTAGCTGATTTAAGATAATTGATTGATTCAGGCGTTACTTTGCGGAAATCCATAAATATCAACAAATTATATAAATATATATAGTAATAAATCCGCTTGATTTCTAAACAAAGGTTTTAATTAACTTAACTTTAGTTTAGAACTTTAGTACATATTACTATATTATAAACCAAAGAGTCAACGAACAGAAAACCAAAGTTCAAAGATACGACACGTGTTTCGCCTCTACACGAGGCATCATCAGGAGGTGTGGACTCGCCGAAGTTCGAAACGAGAGTGAATAAACAACGTTGCCCGGCCCGTATTTATACCCGTTATGGTGATGAGTCGCCTGTCGTACGACCCGACGTCACAAAAATCCTCAACAAAGGAGACCTTGGAATAGTCGTATTTAAATCATTCAACAGCGTAATATTTGTTGTATTGTGTTTTAAAATTTCTAAACACTCCAAAATATTTAACCTAAAACCTTTTTCACATGTATGTAATATATTAAAAGTATTGTTATCGTTTAAAGAATGACCAGTGTCTATTAAGTGCTTTGCAAAATTCGAATTTCGAGAGTCGAAACATTGTTCGTTCATTATTGTATGCATTGCCACCGGATAGGTCTGAGAAATATTTAGGTAGTCTTACTTATATGGGAACAATTACTGAAAAGATTTCAAAAATATTATTTAAAAATAAGGTGAGGGTAGCTTTTAAAACAAACAATACATTGCGTTCAATTTGTAACGGGAAAGATAAATTAGAGAATCATAAAAAATCTGGTGTCTATAAATTAACTTGTGATGATTGTAATGCTGTTTATGTAGGTCAAACGGGTCGTAGTTTTCAGACAAGATACAAAGAGCATGTTTCAGCGTATAGAAATAACTGTCCAGAAAAATCACATTTTGCAAAGCACTTAATAGACACTGGTCATTCTTTAAACGATAACAATACTTTTAATATATTACATACATGTGAAAAAGGTTTTAGGTTAAATATTTTGGAGTGTTTAGAAATTTTAAAACACAATACAACAAATATTACGCTGTTGAATGATTTAAATACGACTATTCCAAGGTCTCCTTTGTTGAGGATTTTTGTGACGTCGGGTCGTACGACAGGCGACTCATCACCATAACGGGTATAAATACGGGCCGGGCAACGTTGTTTATTCACTCTCGTTTCGAACTTCGGCGAGTCCACACCTCCTGATGATGCCTCGTGTAGAGGCGAAACACGTGTCGTATCTTTGAACTTTGGTTTTCTGTTCGTTGACTCTTTGGTTTATAATATAGTAATATGTACTAAAGTTCTAAACTAAAGTTAAGTTAATTAAAACCTTTGTTTAGAAATCAAGCGGATTTATTACTATATATATTTATATAATTTGTTGATAACTTTCCTTCTTCGCAGTCAGATAAAAAGGGTTTTGTACATCGGGACCGGTTTTAAAATGGCACTCAGAAGGCCGCCAAAAGACCAAATATAATTATTTTCATTATGTAATTGTATGTAACCTTGCTGTGAATGTTATCAAAGTGGTAACTTGAACAATGAACGCCTTGACCATGCGTGTAGGCTGCATTGAGAGAATGTTGGCTTCCTGCCTCTATCTTCAAAGCTTTTAACCGACTGCGGAGAAGGAGGGATATGTGATTTATCCACAAAATTAATAATAATAATAAATATTTTGGACTTCTCACACAACGCCATCTAACCCTAAACTAAGCACAGCTTGTATTATGGGAACCAGATGGCTGATAGAATACTTAAATACTTTTTTTTCTAAATACATACATAGAAAACACCCAATTAAACACCGCAGTTTTTTAATCACCAGAAAAAAAAAAGCACAATCAGTTGCCGTTACTGAACACAGATAAATGCAAACACTTTAAAAAATTGAATCGAATTTTTTTTTCAAAATAAATATGATAAAAATTGGACAACTGTTACTACCGTTAGCCGTTTTACTTTGGCCTTGCTTCAATAGGTACCCATATTGATAATAATTTAAGTTTCATTCATTAGCTCCATTTCTAGGCTTTAAGCTATTAAGAAAGTATGTTAGTTCTGTTTACACGAAGCCAGAGCTGTTAGCTTACTAACCAAATAACACTATCTTGCTATCCTGGCTTGAAACACTAGCCTCGAGTATCTCACACCACTACCTACATACTTACTTACTAAGTACAGATCACACAAAGCACATAAATAAATGCAATCCACAAGAATAAATACCTTAAAACTTAATCATTGTCATGTTTAATATAAAAAAATAAAAATACTTTATATCAATATAAATTAATTCTGTTATTTTCTTTATTTACTATTGCATTTTTGAATGAGCTGAAAATGAATGTACCTATGTATAAATAAAAAAAAAAGCCTTAATTGCTGTTTGTTTTAGATATCTAGATATCGACCGAACCGGTAACAATACCTTTGTATAGTTCGTACGTATTTGTAATAATATTAAGGAAGGCACTAATTACTAAGTTGCAAATTTTTATTAAAACTTACATTTTTAGTTAATTTGAGCTTAATCTAAAATGTATGTACTTAAAGAGCAATAAAGTTTTTTTTTTTATTTGGGTACAATGTAAACGGTGTCTCGGGAAAAAGCTTACTATATAACTACTCGTTTATAGTACTTACCGTTCTAGATTAGATTCAAGGATACAGTGCCCGCCCTCCCACTTAGGTAATTCTAGATGTACTTATTAGGTTGTTACTACATATCCTTGTTGGATTTAACTGTATTGTGTAGTAACTCTTAAGTTTTTTAATGCTAACGTGGTGAGACTAGCTAAGCGCTCTCCTGATGGTTAGAGATCAGGCCTACTCATGACCAGAACAGTGCTACACAGGGATTTGATTCACAAAGGCTGGTGCGACACTGCTGTTATCGCTCATCCACCGTGAGACATTTTGATGGTCAGTCTCAAAAACCCAGTAATTTCACTAGCTTATGTGCATTTCTAACCGGAACACAGTAATGCCACATTACAGCTTTGCGGCAGAATATCTGGCACTGTGTTGGTACCAATGCTCGCGCGCGATGCTCCGTAGATCACTGAGCATTGCAATATAATACTATATTTCGATTGGATATATATTAACATCAATTGTAAAATTAAAAATCCTCTGCCGTACCGTGCACCAATGTGCGCAGGCCATGACTCGCTATGTCACAATACAGGGCTTCAAGCGTGACTCCTTTAGTGAGTGTCGCAAGCATTGACTATGGATACTATATGTATTAATGGCATTGAAGTATTATAGTATTGAATCATACCGTAGTACATTAAAAATGTGCTTAAAAAATGTTGCACAATTTAGCTAACTTCTAGTACATAATTGGTCCGATGCTTTTCGAAACAGAAGTTACAGCGCTATTGAAATATTAAAGTTAAAAGTTACTAGGCTTTTTAATCTTTATAAATAAAAATTAATGTGTTGCCAAGCTCAAAAGATCGAGAACGGTCGTACCAATTTAGTTATTTTTTTTAAATATTTCTTAAAGTTTGAGGATGTTTCTTATCAAGAAAAAAATGGAAAATTGCCCGGAAAAACTGGTTGACCAAACGCATGCGGGTCAGGTAATTGTTAATAAAACTCCATCGTTAAAAATTATCAATTTTTTTAAATTCAGAATTGATTCCATTTTTGTTTTTTTTTATAACGGATAGTTATTTTTATTTTAATTGACAGGTTGAATTATTCTTTTGTGCATTTTCCTACTCCATCTTGATTTGATACTGACAATCTTGGTGTTGTATCGGAATACCGTTCTTAATCCATGACTAACAGACACTCGCGCAGATATGTTTACCGTTTCAACTGGCTAGACGAATATAAGGTTACTGCAAGTACTTGGTCTGTCTTAATATTACTGGCAGTTTGCCCTAACTTACCTAATAAAAACTGTCTACAGATATTTTTTAATAAGAAAATAGGTGGCAAATCTTAATTTAAAAAACAAATCCTTCCCATCGAGTATCATGCATGACACTGGATGTTACTCGTTGGCTACAAATAACACTGTTACTCGTTTAGGTGTTACTCGATGGGATACACCTAAACCCCTAAACCGATTTGGCTCATCTACAAACTCGTGGGTAGGTAATTTCAAAACATTTTTCGAGTTCGTAGATGATCCAAATTGATTCAGGAGTTTAAGAGGATAATGTGAAACTGTCAGAAATGACAGCGGCCGAATTGCAAGACAGTGATAGCGCAATTACACACCTAACCCGGAGGGAAGAGGTTCAGGTAAAGTAACTGACGTAATCGACAAATGATAAAACATCGTATTACTAGAAAAGTATTGAATTCAGTATAAAAATTAACCGTAAATATTCTCTAAATGCGGATAGATGTAAAACAAATTTAATCAGGGTAGATTTAATAAAAAAAATATCGAATAAAGTTTCACCAATTGTGCTTCTGCCTAACATTTATTTAGATTATATCCTCAAGGATTAGGAGCCTCTTCAAGGCGCACTGGAAATCCTTTCACCACACTGGTAAAAAAAGGTCGAAAGAACTATTGGCACGATAAGAAGAAGCCTTCATACCTCCTCACTTATTATCATGAAGTTTGTTACCTGTACCGTTACTAAGTAAGAATGTAACGCAGCGACTCCAAATTTTCACACATCCTCTTAAGTTTAATTGTCATTCGCAGGGGCAACTTCTGCTGAAATCAAATCACAATATAATTATTTGGGTGTGCAATACGTGTTTCTATCTAATCTATAATTAGGTTCGCGGCTGGTCGGCTCGGAGATAATTACATGTATAGGCCAAGGATACGTAATGGCTTTGGTATTTGCATAATTACGTTCGAGAGATTGATCTATGGTGAAGTTAATCTATTACACATTTCGATCATACTTAGATTTACACTTACAGTATCATGAAACGATGTTCGTCTCGCGCTTCGGTAAAAAACGTCATCATCATAGAATCCTATGTCCCCGCGTCGGGGCAAAGGGCAGACACAAAGTTTCTCCAGGTCGTTCTGTCATGCGCCGTCCTCTTCACTTCGCTCCAAGTCAGGCCGAGGTTTTGCGCTTCTGTAATAACTGAGCGTCGTCAGGTTTGTTTTGGGCGACCACGCTTACGCTTCCCTTGTGGGTTCCACTTCAGAGCCTGTCTGGGTATATGGTCTGGGTTTCTGCGGCCTATCCAGCTTGCGGTGACGGATTTGCTGATCTATCGGGTATTCGTGGCATGACCGCCACAGCTCGGTGTTTGAGATAGTATGGGTAAAAAACGTAGTTTACCAAAAACAAAACAAATCAATATACGTATATGTTTCTTTTCATTCATTTTCAATTCTTTCACAAGTATTTAGTATTTATTACTAAATACTGAATACTAAGTGCACGAAAAGAGCCTCTTCGAGGCGCACTTGAAATCCTTTCACCACTACTATTTTTTATATTTGATACTATTTTTTTTAATTTTCGTTTATTTTTTCGGATGGACTTTTAATGCAGTTGGCCACAGATGGCCGTTACTGCATTACCGGACTTTCGGTGAGAGCTGAAGGCGCTTCTTCTTTTTCTTATAAATGCTTGAGATTTTATTGCAACTATTATTATAGGAAATCCCAATGAAATATATTGGTATCTAAAAGTAATTGGTAAGTAAAAGTAAATAACAAATTTAATAACATAAAATATACAATGTGGCCTTTGCCTGTGATTTCATTAAGAGAATCATGAAATATATTTATCATCTCAGCAACTAAATTGAACGCCCGCATGGTACGTGCAAGAGGTGATTTGCAGAGCGGAACTTATAACATTAATAATAAACATTTCTTCCTCGGGTGGACGAAGTCGCACGCGGGTCTGCTAGTCCTTCCTCATAAATTAAAAAAAGTTGACAATAAAACTCCCTAACTTTACTCTTTCTTCTTCAGATGAAACCACAGGCAAGCGGCCGCGTCCTCGCGATGTCTCCCTGGCCGAGACCCCTCACACCATGGAGATAGCCCAGATCCTAATCTCGCTGCTCCACGCCTGGGGGCTAGACCCAGACCTGGACAGGGTCTGCGAGTCCAAGCTAGGACTGCTACGCCCTATGGTAAGCGTTGGGGGATTCCGCAAGTTGGGAACCAACCACAACATTTATGTCTTGATGGGTACACAGTGTTATTTATTAAACCGTCTATCAGTTTAGTGTAAGCAAGAAATTACCGGGCTTAAAGATTTGCCATCAAAGTGTATTAAGGGTAATCCTCAAGGCAAATTTCCGTACAAAATGTTTCGGACAAATACTCAAAAAGTACGCCATATTATAGTAATTTCTTCACACTATTCGTTTCGTCTATGTTTTCCGATTGTGTGAACAAGAATTAGTAATGTTTCATACTTTAATTTAGATTCTATACGTGTTTTTAAATTAGTAAGTGTTCTTGGCAATTTATGAATTTTAAATTTGGTAATTAATTTTGCAATTTAATGCCTCTTTCCATCAACGCTTTAAAATGCGCGTTCAGGCGATAGAGACGGAGAATCAAGAGCTCTCGTTAACAGTGGACTGACAGAGACGCACATAACCCCGCGGTACGGAAACAAAGATTAAATAAAATAAAGACAAGAAAAAGAAGAGTTGATTGATGCATATTTCTCTAGGTGCCAGTATGTTTCGGGGTGGTCTCCCGACACGGGCACATGTCGGTGCAGCTGCCAACGTGGCTGGGCGGTTGGGAGAAGGCCTGCGAGTCCGCGCCCGATGACCCCGTCCTCACTACGTCCGGACTTCCCCCGGAACTGCTGCGGCAGGAGAAACTTACCCGGTGAGTCTACCTCCTTCTAAAACTTCCAGGGTTTCTGCTGTTAAAAGGTTTATAAAATGTCCTGTGAAGCAATTATCGTGTTTGTAAAATATTACAGAAATTGTTTGCGTATTTGATGGAACCCTCTCCACTTTTCCATATTTAAGGCCCAGCGCCCACCTGCGGAGGCGCGGCGTATAGACTCATATGATGAAAATTTAAACTAAACCTTAGTATCTATGACATACGGTTGATAATGCGGGGCGCATCATGTTGCTGACAGGAGTTGTCCGCGACTGGCGCAGGCGCTACCGTATGCCGTATATCATAGGAAATGAGGTTTAGTTTCCATTTTTTAAACACGGAATAATAGCTATTATTCCGTGGCCTGAGTGCAACACATTCACGGCGTACAAACATAGCCGCTGAATAATAAGGCGAATCATGTACGCGCCCGCTCGCAATCCAGACAAGTTTAAAGCTGTCTAGTATTTAATTTGTATGCTGCGGATTACGCTAACATGATGCGCCGTGCTTGACTTAGGACACGGACTTTAGGGTTAGCAGACAGGTGTCATGTCGTATCAAGACCTAAAAGGGATCGCATTAGGCCCACCGCCTACCTGCGGAGGCGCGGCGCAGAGACTATGAGATGTTCAAAAATGGAAACTAGGTTTAACTCTAGATTTCATGGTCATTTCAGGCTGTTCACTTCGAAACTCCACTGGGAGCTCTCCACAACCCTGACGACAAACCACCTCCTCTCCATCGTGGCTCTAGCTAACACTCTCATGTCGATGAGCAATGCTAGCTTCGTACCGGAACAGGAAGTGGCCAGGAGGATGCACAGGTAACAGTTCACAGATGTTCATGCTTTTATGACGCTGCCACAACCGGCAACTAGTTAACTTCAAACTTTGATCCTGATGACTAAACCTTCAACAAATTATATAAATATATTTAGTAATAAATCCGCTTGATTTCTAAACAAAGGTTTTAATTAACTTGACTTTAGTTTAGAACTTTAGTACATATTATCGGATAGAATACCTACATCTACATACCCACATACATACATACACTGACAGATGAAACGCCGATTCGTCGCATTATATCGTCTCAGTATAGAGTCCAGCTATATTGGGTACTAGTCTAGATTCTAGACTTTGAGACCTCTTTTATTCGGTCAGTCGCATAGTTGCGTCACATAGGTTCATGGTTTGGAAGATTTACGGCGTACTTTTTGAGTATTTGTTCGAAACACTTTGTATGGAAATTTGCCTTGAGGATTACCCTTAAGTTTAAAAACCTGTCTAACTTTCCACAATATTCTCTTTTCTCTTCTTTTGTAACAAACGAAGGTTTAGTCAATTGATTGATTCAGGCGTTACTTTGCGGAAATCCATAAATATCAACAAATTATATAAATATATTTAGTAATAAATCCGCTTGATTTCTAAACAAAGGTTTTAATTAACTTAACTTTAGTTTAGAACTTTAGTACATATTACTATATTATAAACCAAAGAGTCAACGAACAGAAAACCAAAGTTCAAAGATACGACACGTGTTTCGCCTCTACACGAGGCATCATCAGGAGGTGTGGACTCGCCGAAGTTCGAAACGAGAGTGAATAAACAACTACTATAAATACGGGCCGGGCAACGTTGTTTATTCACTCTCGTTTCGAACTTCGGCGAGTCCATACCTCCTGATGATGCCTCGTGTAGAGGCGAAACACGTGTCGTATCTTTGAACTTTGGTTTTCTGTTCGTTGACTCTTTGGTTTATAATATAGTAATATGTACTAAAGTTCTAAACTAAAGTTAAGTTAATTAAAACCTTTGTTTAGAAATCAAGCGGATTTATTACTAAATATATTTATATAATTTGTTGATATTTATGGATTTCCGCAAAGTAACGCCTGAATCAATCAATTGACTAAACCTTCGTTTGTTACAAAAGAAGAGAAAAGAGAATATTGTGGAAAGTTAGACAGGTTTTTAAACTTAAGGGTAATCCTCAAGGCAAATTTCCATACAAAGTGTTTCGAACAAATACTCAAAAAGTACGCCGTAAATCTTCCAAACCATGAACCTATGTGACGCAACTATGCGACTGACCGAATAAAAGAGGTCTCAAAGTCTAGAATCTAGACTAGTACCCAATATAGCTGGACTCTATACTGAGACGATATAATGCGACGAATCGGCGTTTCATCTGTCAGTGTATGTTTCCGATGATAACTGTGGAACCGCTCATCCGATCTTGATGAAATTTGGCAGGTGAATAGGAAAATTCAAAACATTTTTCGAGTTCGTAGGTCAGCTAGATCAGTTCAGGGGTTTAGGCGCGTGAGGTCAAAGTTTGGGGCAAACTACTAGTACTACTCGGGCGAATGAACATGACACTTGGCTCGAATCACATTTGTGTAAAGTACAGCGTGGAATTGGATAATCTTGATAAAGAAGAGGTCCTGTGATACTTGGTAATGATAAGTAATGATAAGGTTTCACAATTAGAGGAAGAAGAAACACGGAGGGCGCCGCGCGGGGCAGCGGGGGGAGCTTCAAGTTCCGAGCCACGTGTAAGCCAGGTGGCATGTTCATTCGCCCGAGTAGTAAATTCGAATTATTTTTTAAAACAGTGCTATGATTATTCTCAGGCCTTCAACCAGAAGCACCTCATCGTGGGCGGGAGACGAAGAGAGAGAGGAGCAGTTGGCGGCTCAGCAAGCCCACATCAAGCAGGGCTGGTCTCTGCTGGCCACGCTGCATGCCGTGCTGTTGCCGGACAAAGTGCTGGCCGCAGGTAACTCCATCATCAGCGAACACTTATGCTTACGAGCACCAAACTGTGAAAGTTCCTAAGCAATTTCATTACTCGCTTGGAAAATCTTATCGCGTCTTAAATAATAAAAATAATCTTAAATATTGCCTCTTCTTAGCGGAATGTGAATGAGGAGAGTTATGTGTTTAGGGTGTTTGTGTATATTTATTTTCATGCAAAGAAATGAAACGAGTTTGATGTTTCTACCACAACTTTTTAATTACCAAAAAACATAAATGGGCTTCTTCTTCTTATCGTGTCACTAGTTTCTTCGAACCAGCGTGGTGAAAGGATTTCAAGTGCGCCTCGAAGAGGCTCCTTTCGTGCACTCGACACATGTTTTCGAACTTTAGGTTCTACGACATGCCGGTTTCCTCACGATGCTTTCCTTCACCGTTGCGAGAACGTGGGATGCATACATAGATTTTTTCGACCGAAAAAACCCATTTATGCATGACTGACACCGGGATTCGAACCCGCGACCATAAAATCGCAAGGTAAGGGCCTCATCCACTCGGCCACCACGTCCTCAATACATAAATGGGCAATGCTTGCGAGTACTATGTTGTATCTGTGCAGTCAGAATTATTGGGTACTGCGACATGTGTTAGTGACAGCGGCACGAGTGCGGCGCCGGAGCCGAGTGCGGAGAGCGAGGGCTAGGGGCTCGGGTTGACAAACGATCTATGACACTCAAGTTATTAACAGTACGTGTACGAGGACGTGGTGGCCAAGTGGGTGAGGCCTTTGCCTTGCGATCTAAAAGTCTCGGGTTCGTGTTATAAATTTTATGTTGATTTCTAGGTGCGAAAAGTTTCAAACGACCTCAGGTGGAAATGTTGGCGCGCAGATGGCAACACCACTGTTTGGAAGTACGGGACGCGGCGCAAGCATTACTGCTCGCCGAGTTGGGCAGGTAAAGTATTGCTTAAACTATTTTACGAGAAAAAAACAATTTCTTTAGAACTAGTATTTTTTGAGTAAAAAGGATGCTTATTCAAAAATAAATTTACTAACGGTCATAACATCAACAATGGGGGAGACCTTTAGCCCAAAAGTGGGACACAATAATAGGTTAAAAATAGTAGATTATGCACTAAGGGGATAAAGCAGTGTCTTATGTCGCGGGTGGCATATTGAACCCTGAGCTAACGAGGGACTCCTGAACGAGGGAGTTATGTAGAGTCCTGAGTGACGCGAGGGGTTCAAGCTACCCAAGACGAAGACAGGCTTTATTCCAGAGGAGCATACTCTACTTTTCACACCTTCTGCGAGACAATACAAAGCCAGAGCTCCAGCAGCGAACAGCGTCTTTTGTTGCACAATCTTTGAAGTCGCGACTTTTTTCTTTTTTTTATGAGTTCCGCTTATGGTGGCCAGTTCGATTTTCGAACAAACCTATTTACAATGCCATATGGGCGTTCTTTTACTTAGAGCTTTCCACGAGTTTCCATATAATACGTTTCAAATTCAAATCACATTACAACCCTCGGGAGTTTCCATGAGATAGCATGATATGTAATTTGACATTGTCGAGCAGGTGGTGTAAAAAAAATAATCGTATATTTCTGCAGACTTGGGCCAAAGGGACGCAAGACGCTGGTGGACAACTGGGCGCAGTACCTACCCCTGTACACCCACACGGAAAGCATCAACCCGCAAGCCACGCCCAAGGAACCCGCGGAAAAGGTACCTCATGTAATACCACACTTTACTATATACATATATTATATACTTTTTATATAAGAATAATAATAATAACAAGAGGGGTGCTATTTATAATTAATGTCTACAACAAAATCCCTGACATTATTAAGAATGAAAAAAATGACAATATATTTTACAAAAAACTTAAAAAATTACTTATTCAAAGATGCTACTATTCTGTTAACGAATTTCTAGTTGATAAAATTGACCTCGAACAGTAATTCGTGAATTTTAATTCTTTATGACATTCAAAACAAATTTACTAATATTATTATGCTAAAACTATTATACCAATTTTATTTAAAATGCCATTAAGAATTTGTATGTAATCTAAAATATTTAAAATCATTTAATAGGACAGAATGTTTGCAGTGCCCTGACAGGGTCATGTACACCGCTAGCTAATATATTAGAACCTAAGCTAATAAGACGATTTTACATGTAAGCAAATGAAATAAACAATAAACAATATTTTGTATCTGTGCAGTCATAATTGTTAATGTTACTGCGACATATGCGAGTAACAGCGGCGAGCGGCGAGTGAGAGCTAGGGGCTCGGGTTAACAAACGTACAATGACACTTAAATTAATATCAATGATGCTTACCGATTGACGCAAAGTGGCAGTAAGACTATAACAGTATGGACAATTTTTATCAAATATATTTTGAAAAAAAAATAGTTAATTTTTTTACCGTGGTAGTCCAACACCACTTTCCACTCGAGCATGAATGGGTATTAATCCACCACGCGGACAAAATGCGGACAGTATGGACAATTTTTATCAAATATATTTTGAAAAAAAATAGTTAATTTTTTTACCGTGGTAGTCCAACACCACTTTCCACTCGAGCATGAATGGGTATTAATCCACCACGCGGACAAAATGCGGACAGTATGGACAATTTTTATCAAATATATTTTGAAAAAAAATAGTTAATTTTTTTACCGTGGTAGTCCAACACCACTTTCCACTCGAGCATGAATGGGTATTAATCCACCACGCGGACAAAATGCGGACAGTATGGACAATTTTTATCAAATATATTTTGAAAAAAAAATAGTTAATTTTTTTACCGTGGTAGTCCAACACCACTTTCCACTGGAGCATGAATGGGTATTAATCCACCACGCGGACAAAATGCGGATTGGTGAATTTATTTGTCAATCCGCATTTTATCCGCGGATTGACGAATAAATTCACGTTCGTTGCGTGGTACTTGCGTTCATTATCTTGCGAATTATTTATTTGACGGGCTTAAACCGTGAAATCAGAAACTTACAGTTCTATTTTTATATATTTGTTTTTAAATTTTGTTTGCGTTGATCACTACCTAACCGTTGTTTCTCCTTAAAATATCTTCTCTTTCTAGCAAGAAGAAGAGTTTGAAGAGGAAGAAGAGGAGATAATCCGCAAACCCTCCTCCATAGCCGAGCTGAAACGCAAACAGACCACCGCCGTTGTGCTACTCGGCGTTATCGGCGCAGAGTTTGGACAGGACATCACTAGCGAAGGTAACACTCAATCTCTATAGAAATACTGTTCTAGAATAAAATATTTTTGACGATTTAATAAATCGATGAACGCCGGCTGCATGCACGAAAACCTTAACGTAATTGTCCGGTAACGCTGTCATTGTCCGGTAACGCTCATTGTCCCGTTACGCTGGTAGTCACGTTAAACTATCGTCCGTAACCCAACTTTACAGACAACCATTTTTTTTATTTTGTTCCTAATCACACAGTATACATAACATAGGATATTTACAACAATTTATACTAAATCAAGGTTTTACAAAAACATACAACAACCGACTTCAATTGGACTGTTTTAGTTATCGTAAACACCACTGATAGTCACAGGGAAGTTTTTCAGTTATTTTGATTTCAATACCAAAGTACTGAATCGATTTTCATGAAATTTCCAACCTGGCCTGACCAATCTGGCAGCATATCCTCTCAAACTTGAGGATCGATTCGATTGATAGACTTGATACAGTGATAATAACTCGAGGATATAATCTAAATAAATGTAAGACAGATACACGATCGGTAAAACTTTTCTCGAAAGATTTCTTTAAATCTGCCGTCTTAAAATCTCTTTTATATCCATTATCAGAATTTAGATAATATTTACGATCAATTTTTAGTCATGGAAATGTTTTAAATAAAAACTAACTTTTCAAATATTGGATATTCCAATAATAATTGATTGATTCAGGCGTTACTTTGCGGAAATCCATAAATATCAACAAATTATATAAATATATTTAGTAATAAATCCGCTTAATTTCTAAACAAAGGTTTTAATTTACTTAACTTTAGTTCAACTATACCAAAGAGTCCAAGAGAGAAAGGTGTGGACTCGCCGAAGTCTCGTTTCAAACTTCGGCGAGTCCACACCTCCTGATGATGCCTCGTGTAGAGGCGAAACACGTGTCGTATCTTTAAACTTTGGTTTTCTGTTATTTGACTCTTTGGTATAGTTGAACTAAAGTTAAGTTAATTAAAACCTTTGTTTAGAAATTAAGCGGATTTATTACTAAATATATTTATATAATTTGTTGATATTCCAATAATATTGAGTTTCTATAAACTTTCAGTTTGTCATTTATTTTGTCGGCATACTACTGGTACCATTAGATCAGTCTTGCAGGAAGTCATTTTCCAGGTGCAGCCAACAACAAGCGACGCAAGGATGGAGACAGTAGGAAAAGCTCCGTCGTCGAAGGTAAATTAGAAGGCACACTTCAAGTTGGGGGAGAATTGTACCAGTTGGCACTAATGAATAGAAATAAAGGAAATATTTATTGTTACAGATAATTTAGGTCAATAGGTAAATTCAAATTTTGATAATTTGTAACGAAAACGAAGTTGCGGGCTAACGGGTTAACTAGTTACAAATGATACGAAAGTATGTTAAAGGGAATCCTCAAATCCGAATTCCATAAAAAATGTTTCGGACAAATACTCAAAAAGTACGTCGTATTTTTTTTTTTTTATTTTGTCAAAAAAAGTGAAAGGTTTCATACTTTAATTTAGATTTTATACGTGTTTTAAAATTAACCCTACTAACTTAAAAACACGTATAAAATCTAAATGTTTTTTGTTTGTATGGATGTATGGCTCTAAATCTTTTTACCCGACTGCCAAGGAAGGTGACTTGACTTGACTTGACGTGAACTTAAAAACACGTATAAAATCTAAATTAAAGTATGAAACGTTTCATTTTTTTTGTTGACGAAATCAAAAAACATGGACGAAACGAATAGTGTGAAGAAATTAATATACTACGGCGTACTTTTTGAGTATTTGTCCGAAACATTTTGTATGGAATTCAAATTTGAGGATTAGCCTTAAATTACTTTTCTACTTTTAGCTTGTCTGAGATGACTATTCCTACTGCCTTGAAGACACCCAAATTATAGTGATCGGGTAACACTGACGCCTGTAGAGCATTCCATTCCTTAGCGGTTAAAATTTTGACGTTCAAAGTTCAAAAATTTGATTCAAAGTCCTGTGTAGCACTTTTCTGGTCATGGGCTGACGCGATCTCTTACCATCAAGGCGCCCTAGCTCGTCACATCAAATATTTATAAAAAAAAACATGTGTATCATGTGTTTGACCACACGATTGGTCCAGTGGCAGGTGTGTTGGACTGCTATGCCGGTGTCGCGGGTTTGATTCCTGCTTCAGGACAAACATTTGTGTGATAAACATTGGTGTTTGTCCTGAGTCTCTCTTTTTACAAAAAAAAAGTATATGAGTATTCTATCAGTAATCTGTTTCCCATAGTACAAGCTTAGTTTGGGGCTAGATGGCGCTGTGTGAAATGTCCAAAATATTTATTTATTTCTTCAAATTGTATTGCAGGCTTCACTCTAAGCTCGTCAAACAACCTCGCGCGACTGACTGCGCTCGCTCTGACGCACCTATTGCTGTCTCCCGCCTGCCCGCGCCTCCCCGCCCACACCCCCCTCAGACGAGCCGCTGTGGACTTACTGGGGCGGGGCTTCACCGTGTGGGAGCCCTATCTAGACCAGAGCCACGTGTTACTGGGTGAGTGTTGTGTTTTAGCGCCATCTAGCGATGGAGGGGTATACTATTTCGTAGTTGTGGACTATTGTGTCATTACGCCATCTAACGGAGAATGGGTGTACTATCTCGCAGCTTTGGATTGCTGGGTGAGTGTTGTGTCATAGCGCCATCTAGCGTTGGACTGAAGTACTGTCGTATAGATAAAGGTTACAGTGGTGCCGTGACCAGGGTCTTACAATATTACAATATTAGTCTTATAATATTAGGTACTTTTTTTGACGGGAACAGGAATAAAATTAATCAGGTTAACTCTTCATATCTAAGACACGTAAAAAGAAACAATAGAAACGTTTTACCTACCAATAAAACGTATATTAATATACTTACCTTTATGCAAAACATATCAGTTATTAATTGAGATAGGCACTATCATTTCCCGTCATATTAGCAATAATACAACATAACTTCCTGTCTTTAGTCTTAATTTCTAGCTAACTTCCGGTCTTTCAATTCACCACCAGACAGCAGCCATTTTGTGTCATTGAGTTTTGAGAACACTAGGCAGAACTGAAAGTGTATGTTTTGCATAAAGGTAAGTATATTAATATACGTTTTATTGGTAGGTAAAACGTTTCTATTAATATGACTGTAACTTTATGCAAAACATATCAGTTATTAATTGAGACTTGTTTGTTATCGCCTGGTGGTGGTTAGGAGAGACACGCACGCCAATGTGACGGCTAAAAAGCCGATGGAACAAAAACAATTATATTTTATGGACATAGAAGATATCCAAAAACTGATGAACGATAGTAACAGTAAAATCGTTCTAAGGCTAATAGGTTGTCTTAGTATGAATTGAGACAAATTTTAGAAGGTAACCTGCTGGTAGAAGCAGATATGAACTGGACAGAATGAGTGTTATGAATCAACGCAATTCTGTATTTATTATTTTCTTAGGATCAGACAAGTAACAATCACCTGATGTTATTAACTAATAAGATAACGTATTATATTTCGCGCTAAGAGCGGAACATGATTGATTGCAGCCAACTAACTTATAAAAAACTTTATTTCATCGTGTAAATGTAGAATAATTATTTACTTACAAAGAATACCTTGAGGCATTAAGCACAAAACGTGTTCATCTGTCTCAGCGTACATACAATGTACTCAGAACAGAAATAACCCTTTCTTCGCCTTTACTATTAGATACTTGCTACCTATAATAATAGCATTTTCATGAGAAAGAATTTAAATAGCGCGAAAAAAAAACACAATACTTGTTACATAGTAGAGACAAGTAGGTATTATAAAAGTTCACAGCACGCCAAGTACCTGTAGTTACTCTGAGGCTGTAGTTTCTACTCAGGGGTAGGAAAATTAGACTATTTTTATCTGCTAAGACTTCTGTGAAAGCCAAACTAATACGCATTTTCCGCGTAGGTAATAAGTACTAAATTGATAGTCATGGACGTGGCTACCACCACAGATGCAAGTTTAATTTTCAACATTATTTAAGCAAGGAAGCACGATACGTTGAACAATAAGAAGCTTTATTTATTAACCAGTTTTGAAAGAGATGGAGTTCCTCTCTTTTCAAAAGTCCTGACCTTGAATAGCTTAAATTAAAATTAAATTTTTAAACATCGTTCAGGTCAAAGTCAAAAAACTTGCAATTCCAAAATCGGTAACATTGTATGTATCTATAGACAATGAATCGATCTTATCCGCAAAGGAATCTGGCAGAACGATTTATGTAAACATCGTAAACATCTATGAGACGTAAGTACAAACACATAAATCCATGTAAAAAACCGACTACCTACCATCAGCCACATTACAACTTCATTCGAGAGACGATATTGCACATTACATAGGTAGGTACATACTCATATGTACCTGCCCACCTCATGGATTCTGTATACCAAGAAAGAAGATTTTCTTCATTACTGAAAAACAAAAGATAGGTACAACCAGGGTTATAATAGTATACCCCATGGTGCACTCTGTTTTCACTCTGTACTGTGTGTGTCAATATTCTATAAGCATTTGTATAACTCCGTTCGTAGGGATGGTAATGCTTTAACCTATTCAACCTAAAACACAAACATCTTTTTATGATAAAAATGTTGGGTCCACATTGATGCATTGATGTAGGTAACGGTGAGCAAGAAAGAAAATTCAAAATATGAATTTATGATGAGCATATAGAAAATATGAACTTAAGAACCACGTGATTTATCTACATTTGCTAAATAAATAGCTGAAAATTCACATAAGTAGGCACTGTTAAAAAGGCTTTACAAAAAGGATCGATGGAAAAGATCAATGGATCTTAATTATGAACTAATATGCCTTATTTCGAATAAGTACGTTGTACAATTATTTCATTTTCGAAACGCTGTGGTATTAACACGCTCGGTATGTTAGACAACTGCTAGGTACTCGTTGAAACACCCTTACGGAATACGTTAAGAGGCGTTATGAAAATTTTGTCGTTTATTTTTGTGTTTGTTTAGGACTAATAGTTCGTTAATTAAGTTGTATGACCGAAAAAGGAATAAACGAAAAATTCCAAAAGAATATTTTGGGTTCATTGAACAATGAAGTAGGCAAAAACACATCCGACTCGGTTGTCATCGGGTAGGTATAATAGGTATTTTATCTACACGCATTAGGCCGTTGTAACCTTCTAGGAACCTAGTACCTCTAGGATATGACCCGCGCCTGCAGGATTGTAAGCAATACCGAAAACACTATCCAAGCCAATACTAGGGAATCACGCAACAGCGATGACACCCTTATCAATAACACTTTATAAACAGGATAATTTAGTATTTTCTGAAATACAACTCGCTGTTTACTGCGCAGGCAGAGATTAACTCATAATCAAAAACAAGCTTACTAGACTTTTGCAAGAACTAGTTATCCAGCACTCCGGCAGCCAATATCGTATTGGGCTTGGTTACTCCTAAAAACTTTCAACTTTACACCATTACTTGAAATAAGGTCATAACTGCAATTCTTTGTTTGTATAGAATAACTTCTTCCAATATCGTATTATTTACGTTCGAAAAACTAAAATCGAGGACTCATCCCTACTACCCGCGAAAGCCACGCGCGGTAGATTTTATAGGATTTTAATATCCAAGCTCACACCCTGCGAGTCTTTGTGCGTGCACCTGAAAGTGTATACGACGCAATACAATAAATTTTTCAGCAACTTTTTGCAAAGACATGTCCTCATTTTATCCACGCTCTCTGGAGTTTTTACGTTTATGAAAAGACTTAGCGACTGCTCAACTACCATAATTTCGTGTATGACTATGCATATTTTCGTTAAGAAGGAATATTGGATTTGAATATCCAAGCTCGCAACTGCAAGTATTTGTTCGTAGTGAGTACGACACTATAGGTATTTTTGTTTAAATTACTATATTGTTTCCTGAAAGTTCCTACGTTTGTGAGGAGACTCAAGGACAAATCACTACCTACGCATGTTGCGTGAGGCAGGAATATATGATTTTGATTATCCAGCTCGCAAAAAGCAAGTCTTTTCTCGTAGAGAGTTTGACACAAAACATTTTGAAATAGCTTTCCTGTTTCCTTTAAGTTCCTTCATTCATGAGGAGACTCAAGGATGATTCACAATCTACGCATGTTTACGTGAAGTAAGACTTTGGATTTTGTACATCCAAGCTCCCATATTTTGCAAGGCGTTTTACGTGCACTCACAGAACAAGCGATGCAAAACTTTTTGAACTACCCTCAATATAGATTTTTTCCCCCAGCAGGCAAATTCACAACTGCAAATCTTTGTTTAAATTAGATTCCCTTAAGTTTCCACACTTGTGAGAAGACTCAGGGATTGTACACCTACCCACGAATATTTGCGTGGGGTAGGCTTATTGGATTTTTAACATCCAAGCTCGCTTAAATGCAAGTCTTTGTTACCGGTTTGCGTGCGACGCAAATCATTTAGATATTATCACCTCTTGAATACTTAACGTTGTAGTGTACTTTCCGCTCCACGTATTTCCATACCTATATCTCCTTATCTCTCTGTGGGATAGAATTAGCTGTGCATACTCTTGCGAATAGACATGTCTGATTGTGTGAAAAACTACCTGTGTGTTAGGACTATTGTGCGTGTGAACTCTTACGGTGAGACACGTCTAAATGTTAGTCTGCTACTTGAGAATAGGACTGATGTGCGTACCCCTGCGAGGAGACACGTCTGAATGTGGGTTAACTACCTGTGTGGTAGGACTATCGTGCGTGTGAACTCTTACGATGAGACACGTCTGAATGTTAGTCTGTTACTTGCTAGTAGGACATGTGCGTACTCCTACGAGGAGATACGTCTGTATGTGTGTAAACTACCTGTGAGGTAGGACTATCATGCGTGTGAACTCTTACGATGAGACACGTCTGAATGTTAGTCTGTTAACTGCTAGTAGGACTGGTGTGCGAACTTCTGCGTGGAGACTCGTCTGAATGTATAACCTACCTGTGTGGTAGGACTATTGTGCGTGTGAACTCTTACGATGAGACACGTCTGAATGTTCGTCTACTACTTGCGGGGTAGGACTGATGTGCGTGCTCCTGCGAGGAAACACGTCTGAATATGTACGTCTACTACCTGCGAGGTAGGACTTATATGCGCACTCCTGCGAGGAGAAACGTCTGAATGTTTGCGTCAACCACCTGCGAGGTAGGACTTTTAGAATACCTTTATTGAACTCATCCAATAATCATAACCTGAAAATTTTCACCAAAAATTCCATGTGATAAAGAACTTTACAAGTAATTAATCAATCTTAGTATAAAATAAATAATTTCACTGAAACGGATACTTTGCTTTTAGCAATTTACATGGAATTTTTATGGTAAAATGTAGGTACTCACCGACGATGTCTTCATCTTATCTTCTCATTTACATAGCAGTTATTATGTTTCGCAGAAACTTTCTATTCTTGAATCACTATGATGCAGAAGAAAGTCGACACAACATCGCTAAATCTTGAGGAAGGGACATGACAAGCTAATATCACGTATTTTACAACAGTTTCACTTTATAGACAGAAAGTATATCTCCAACATAAACATATCGAACGGCAAAAACCGTTATAAATCAAAATATTTCTCTGGCCAGTAAGTTTTAACCATGTGGCAAAACGGTTTGTCTTACGAACAAAAAACTGGCTCGATGTAAATTTAATCTACCGCGGGACTCGAACCCGTAAATTCGCTTGGCTAGCTTTTAAAAACCAGCCTTGCTACGTAGGTAGGTAATAATGTAACACCACGAGAACATCGAAGTACTACATTAGGTATTTTCAACAACGTTGAAAAAATAAATAAATTAAAAGATTATGAAAAACTTACGTACAGCAGCTACTGCAGACATTTTCTACTTTGATATGCAATAAAACATTGCACTGTGGATATAAATCCTTAAAGTAAATCGTATGACACGACTTTTTTTAAAATGTAGGTAAAATAAAATATATTTTTTATATGGTTGATAGAGCGTATGGCTCAGACAACCGCACTCGACGGGAAACAAAACGCCAATGACACAAAATGGCTGCTGTCTGGTGGTGAATTGAAAGACCGGAAGTTAGCTAGAAATTAAGACTAAAGACAGGAAGTTATGTTGTATTATTGCTAATATGACGGGAAATGATAGTGCCTATCTCAATTAATAACTGATATGTTTTGCATAAAGTTACAGTCATATTAATAAAGATTTTCACAAACTGTCAAAACCGTGGGAGATAGACAGAAAGTCGGCCTAAACGCAGAACATGTAAACGTAAACAACGGAATTAGTCCAGTATCTGGTAAATGCAACAACCCTTATTTTTTCTCCTCTTTCCTCATTGACGACACGGATGTTCGAATGGAAAGTGTATTGGACTGCCACGACCGGTGTCGCGGGTTCAATACCCGCTTGTGTGATGAACATCGGTGTTTCTCCTGGTCTGGGTGTTTTCTACGTATGCTATGTATGTATTTAAAAAAAAAAATTATTCTATCAGCCATCTGGTTCCCATAGTACAAGCTCTGCTTAGTTTGAGGCTAGATGGCGTTGTGTGAAATGTTCGAAATTTGTTTTCCTAGGTCTCCTGGAGATGTGCTCGGACGCCGACAAGCTGGTGCCCTCCATGAGCTACGGGCTGCCGCTGACGCCGCAGGCGGACTCGTGCCGCACGGCGCGCCACGCGCTCACACTCATCGCTACAGCCAGGTAACTGTACTACTTTGGCCCAGGCTCTAAGCCAAATTGTTTATTTTTCGAATGGACGTTTAATGCAGTTAGCCGCAGATGGCTGTTACTGCGTCACCGGACTCTAGCTCAATTGTGTATGACTCAAGGGGCTATAAATAGTAGGTCCGGTCAGTGATCCAGCTCGAAGGACCAAAATGGACGACGACTACGGTACAGTTCGAGCCCAGCAGATAGAGGGATAGGTTTTTGGCTTTGAAAGCAAACACCCTAGTAACTTCTAAGTAACTGTTGTTTATTTTTTGTACTCTCAGGGTATACAAAATCTCAGGGTATAAAATCTACGTTCTCAAGAAACGACCTCAAGTTTTAGTCATCGCGATGCAGGATGACAGACACCACACTAACGACATCTATTAGTACTAGGGATAACAAATTATAGTTAAACGATAATTATTTAAATAAATAAACAAAGCCATTCTAGTTCAAGTAAATAAATACAAATAATGACGTTATCCCAGGCCGGCGGCGTTCATAACGACGATGGCGCGCGAGGTGGCGCGTTGCGCGGCGTTATCGCACGGCGCGGCGCCCCCGCCCGCCTACCTCGCGCTCCAACGCGGCCGCGCGGAGGTGCTGCGCGGCATCGAGCTGCTCATCGACAGGATGCACCACGAGCTGCAGGAGCTGCTGGTGGAGGTGAGTGCATGTCGCACGGCGCGGCGCCCCCGCCCGCCTACCTCGCGCTCCAACGCGGCCTGACTAGAGTTGACCAAGGATTTTTCGAAAGTCTACACATAAAACAGGAAAGTTAATAAATCTGATCGGCTTTAAAGCTGTTCGAAAAATATTGATGTATTAAAAGTATGACACTACGCTCACTACACCGTTCCGTTACCGACGTTTGCGTTCCATGCATGTTATATTTTGCCGGTGCTTAAATGTTCCGTTTATGGCACGAGACGGGGAAGTGGACAGAAACCTTTATGATATTAAATAGTACGCGTTAGAACGGAGAGTAAAAAAATTATAATGTTTTTACCAACAGCTTTTTTCATTTGTTAAATATGACATAACTACATATGTTAACTATGACATTTTGCCGCAGGTGATGGACATAATTCTGCATTGCGTGGACCAATCTCACCTGAAGAGTAAGGGTCTGAACGAGGTGTTTCCTGCCATCTGCCGATACAACCAGGTGTCACACTGTCCCGCCACCAGGAGGATTGCAGGTAAGTGACATTAAACAAGTATGTCACGTTTATCAAAATTGAAAGTGTCACACGTTTCAAAATTGACAAATGTGATCAACTAGGTTCAAAATTGACAAATGTTATCCTAGACACACATTATGATTTTGATGATTTTTGTGTACTTTTTTTTATGAAAAGTGATATGTTTAACAATAATAACCAAAATAACCCAATTTTACTTCTTTTTAATTATCATTTCCTTTTAAACGAAGATAAAATGTGTTTCATTCACATCAAATAACTTACTATACATATAAGTCATAAAAAAAATCTTTATTTATTATGACATATTCATCAACGGACATCGACTTTGTTTTGAAACTTCAAATGTAAATTCTAATATAATTAAATTTTAAATTAAAAACACATAAAATCTAAATTAAAGTATGAAACCTTACTAATTTTATGTTGACACAATCGGAAAACATAGGCAAAACGAATAGTGTGAAGAAATAACTATAATACGGCGTACTTTTTGAGTATTTGTTCGAAACATTTTGTATGGAAATTTGCCTTGAGGATTACTCTTAATCCATTTTCATCAACTCAGTAGCCTATAAATGTCACGGTCATCAACAAAGTGTCACTCCACAGTGGGCAGTCACACAGGCCAACTAGCCATGTACGAGCTCCGCGCCGGCCGCTGTCAGTCCCTAGCGGCCCACCGCGGCGCCGTCACGGCCTGCGCCTTCAGCCCCGACGGCCGCTACCTCGTGTCCTACGCCACGGCAGATAACCGCCTGTCCTTCTGGCAAACCAGCGCTGGTAAGTATCCTCAGCGATCAGTACATCGCTGGTAAGTCAGCTCAACTCTTGGTTCATTGCTGCTAAGTCATCCAACTGCTGGTTCATCGCTGGTAAGTCACCTCAACTCTCAGTCCAGCGCTGGTAAGTCACCTCAACTCTCAGACCATCGCTGGTAAGTCACCTCAACTCTCAGACCATCGCTGGTAAGTCACCTCAACTTTCAGTCCAGCGTTGGTAACTCACTTCAACTCTTAGTCCAGCGCTGGTAATTCACCTTAACTATCAGTACATTGCTAGTAAGTCACCTACACTCTCAGTCAAGCGATGGTAAGTCACCTCAACTTTATGTCCATCTCTGGTAAGTCACCCCAACTCTCAGTCAATCTCTGGTAAGTCACCTCAACTCTCAATCCATCTCTAGTTACTCACCTCAACTCCCAGACTATCGCTGGTATGTCACTGCAACCCTTAATCCGTAAAAAAAATCTATTAACAGCGTTATCCCCAGGTATGTTCGGCTTGGGCGCGGCTCAGACACGCTGCGTGAAATGCTACAGCACGGCGCCCATGGCGGACGTGTCTCGCCTCAACCCGGCGCGGCTCGCTCGGCTCGTTTGGACCAACTGCCGCACCGTCACGCTAATGCTGGCAGACGGATCAGAGACGAGGTTCAACGTGTAGACATCACTATCAATTTTATCATCCGGTGCGGGTCGCTAAGCTCGCTACCTCTGACCAACTGCCGCACCGTCACGCTCATGCTGGCTGACGGATCAGAGACGAGATTCAACGTGTAGACATCACTATCAATTTTAGCATCCGGTGCGGGTCGCTAAGCTCGCTACCTCTGACCAACTGCCGCACCGTCACGCTCATGCTGGCTGACGGATCAGAGACGAGATTCAACGTGTAGACATCACTATCAATTTTAGCATCCGGTGCGGGTCGCTAAGCTCGCTACCTCTGACCAACTGCCGCACCGTCACGCTCATGCTGGCTGACGGATCAGAGACGAGATTCAACGTGTAGACATCACTATCAATTTTAGCATCCGGTGCGGGTCGCTAAGCTCGCTACCTCTGACCAACTGCCGCACCGTCACGCTCATGTTGGCAGACGGATCAGAGACGAGATTCAACGTGTAGATATAATGCGGGACCGTTATACTGATTAAAGTGGGCTCGCTTTATATTTTCAGCCATACATACATTCTATTTGTGACTAGATAATTCGGTCATCAAATTTCGAGCCCCATGGCTCTTATTGAAGTTATACAAAATTAGCTCGCGTTGCTCGCCAGATATTTCAGGCGGCATTCTATCATTGTTGATGAATATTTTAGTCTTACATTTGTAAATAAAAATATATTTAATGAAATTCAATATTGTAAATTGAAATTTGCAAACCTATGTATGCACATATGTATTGTTTAAATGAGTATTACTTATTATTATAATCTAAGGCTAGAATTAAATTTACCATTTAATCATTTACAAAATTGTTTGTTTTTCGTTATGTTATTTCCGTTGTTATTTAGCTGTTATAAAAATATTGTTAATCTAATATAGAATGTTTAGAAATTAGTTGTATTATAATGTCATCGCCTTTTTGAACATTATTGAAATATATTATTATGTTGACGTATTTATTCATCAAACCTATATGTAGCTGTAAGTTATATTAATCGAAAATAAACATACTTAGCCAAAAGTATATTTGATATTTTATTTTGCGTAGCGATCATTCCCACTAGTTTTGCACTGTAGTTCTGTACACAGAACAGGTAAGACTTTTTGTCTTACCTGTTCAATAGTTAAATATATATAAAAAATAGGACCGAGCGATGGCAATGCTCAGTGTTTGTCATCATTCGTTCGTAGGTTAGGTTTTCACTAACCTACTCACCTACCTACTTACCAGGCTACCATGAGTCTCAAGGGGTGTTTGTAGTGAGTACCTATACGCATCTTACTCTAGTCTGTCGATGCCTACCTACAAGCACCGAGCGATGGCAATGCTCAGTGTTTGTCATCATTCGTTCGTAGGTTAGGTTTTCACTAACCTACTCACCTACCTACTTACCAGGCTACCATGAGTCTCAAGGGGTGTTTGTAGTGAGTACCTATACGCATCTTATTCTAGTCGGTCGATGCCTAGCCTACCTACAAGCACCGAGCGATGGCAATGCTCAGTGTTCGTCATCATTCGTTCGTAGGCTAGGTTTACACTAACCTACTCACCTATGATCTTACCAGGCCACCATGAGTCTCAAGGGGTGTTTGTTTGTAGTGAGTACCTATACGCATCTTACTCTAGTTTTTCGATGCCTACCTACAAGCACTGAGCGATGGCAATGCTCAGTGTTCGTCATCCATCAGTCAAAGTTACCAGGAAAACATGAACCCCAAAGGAGTGTTTTTTTTTTTTTTTTTCTTTATTATTTAGAAGGGGTTCAGTCACGCAGTGACTATATCACCCCCGTAGAAACTAGTTACATGTTGCTGTACAGATTAGAGAAGGAGTGTTTTCTGATAAATAACTGCCGGGACCTACTTAACATAGTCCTCATATGGGGCATTTTTAGTGTACATAGCTCATACTAATTATGAAGGTCGTTTGGTGTGCCTATGCCTACCTATTACCACAGATAATATAATACTGCTAATACTAATTTACGAGCACTGTACCTTGAACCTATATTCCTACACTAAAAATGTCCCGGCAACTATTTACCAGCAAACACCCCTTCGTGGTTCATGTTTTCCTGGTACTTAACTCAGGACTGATAACGAACACTGAGCGTTGCCATCGCTCGGTGCTTGTGTAGGTAGTCATCGACTGACTAGAGAGTAAGATGCGTATAGGTACTCATTACAAACAAACACCCCTTGAGACTTATGGTGGCCTGGTAAGTAGCTCATGCCATCGCTCGGTGCTTGTAGGTAGGCATCGACACCGACTAGAGTAAGATGCGTATAGGTACTCACTACAAACACCCCTTGAGACTCATGGTGGCCTGGTAAGTAAGTAGCTCATGCCATCGCTCGGTGCTTGTAGGTAGGCTAGGCATCGACCGACTAGAGTAAGATGCGTATAGGTACTCACTACAAACACCCCTTGAGACTCATGGTGGCCTGGTAAGTAGATAGGTGATTATAGGTTAGTGAAAACCTAACTTACGAACACTTTTCAATTATAAGTCACCAAAGTGGGCATGACTGGCATGGTGCCCTAGTACGCATGGGCTAATGAGGTAAAACTTTGCGTCCCATTATTTTTACACAGATATAAATTGGACATAGAACTGGTGAGACAATTTTATCCTCATTTGTTTTGTTACAGAACTAATGAGATAATAAGTGTTACTTTTTTTTTTTTTTTTATCAATAAAAAGGGCTTAGAAGTGTTACTTGTTCTGTGTACAGAACTACAGTACAGAACTAATGGGAATGAACCTTGCGTAGGTATCCCCTTTTATCACCATTTACCAAATAAATAAAACCAAATTATAAAGAAATTATTTTATTTATGTAAACTATATTGCATTTTTAACCAAGGTTAATAATTCGTTAAAAATTCAATAAAATTTGATAACTCATAAATTTATAACTAGAACTTACATAGGTACCTAGCGGAAGATCACTTATGCCGACTTGCCCCAAACTTTCAAAGTTCCTAAGCAATTACTTTAGTCGCTTGGCAGTTCTTAACGGTCAGAATCTGGACTGTTAAGAACTACTAAGCGAGTAAAGTAATTGCTTAGGTACTTTGGCAGTTTGGTGCAAGTAGGCATTAGAATGAAAATGTATCATTTGTACAATGGTATGGTATAAATTAAGTAATGGTTACATACCTCCATGGTTTCTCTTTAATACTTTGTTATTTTGACAATAATAACTTTAATTGCCGATTATATAAAGTGACCTTGAACTAGCACAATATTAAATGAATTCACATTATTATTTGTACGCTGATGACAAAATCAAGCAGAATATGATGGAATTTTTAATTATTTAATATTAACTTTTGTATGCAACCATATTTTAGTAACGTGGCCCCTCGGATCGTGCTCGTCTCCTAGCCGTTTCTAAATGGGAGTCAGGACTTTGGCTGCAAGCAATGTCGGCAACAAAATCATTCGCCGGGCTTTTAACAGCGCCAATGTGCCAGCCGTTCTCGAGCCGAACGGTCTAAGCCACAGATCTCGGATACTTTCGGCTGTCGCCCCCAAAAGATCGGTTAATGAAAGAGATGCAAGTATAGCTTTTTATGATTAAGAGCAGTATAGAACTAAGTCACGTCACTCAAAACATTTTGAAGCACCGGAGACCCCGTCAGTTATTGTTTGTAAATTCTTTTATCATTTTACAATAATCTACAAAATGAAACCATTTTATTAATTTTAAAGAGCATGGTTAGTTGCTCAATCAACACGTGTGGCACAACGCATAGAAATAACCCAGATAATCATTCATTTCACAGGTGAGTAAAGAAAATATTTGGTTTATTTTCGTAGAAAAATTTATGGACAATTTTCTTCTACAATTAGTTATAAAATCGTTGTGCCTTGTGGAGTTTTGATTGCTCTTGCCGTGTGTACAAATGGTTCTTACATATATGGAGAAATAATAGATTTTTCATGTAAAAACAAATATTGCTTCGTTACGCTAGGGCTTGATAAAATGATGACGTCATGAAATATCGATAGTACCTACCTAATGAGTAGGTAGTTATGCAAAGTGGTACAAAACTCTTTTCTTTTCTATCGTTAGGGTATTTTTACCTAGTTAAAATAAATTTACCACTTGTGTCATTTTTATTTTGTTTCTTAAAATACGAGTATTATTATAACTAAACGTTTTTACTTATTTAATTTCAGCTTACCAAAGGATCCGCAAAACAGAAAAAAATGGTTACAAATTCTTCAGAAACAGAGCGATCATCAAAACAATATAAAAGTTTGCAGCAATCATTTTAAAAACGATTGTTTTTTATTCAGAATACATAAACGTATTTTGAAGAAAGGTTCGCTGCCTACGTTACATGTTCCAGTAAGTACCATGTTGAACAATGTTTCAATTCAGGCGTAAAAAATGTATTTTGTGACCTTATGCCGACTTGTACAAAGTTGTCAAAGCTCTTAAGCAATCTCGCTTGGCAGTTTTTAACGGTTCAGATTCAGACCGATCAAGATCTGTCAAGTGAGTGAAGTAATTGTTCAGAACTTTGGAAGTTTGGTGCAAGTTTATTATATTAGTCAAGTAATTATTAGATAGGTACTTAAATCATAAATCAACCTCTTTTACAGATTCAACTCAAGAAAAAGCGAGATCCAACTTCATATTGCAATTGGATCCCTATTTTATAGTACCTACCTTACCTACCTGAAACTAATAGGCTACATATATTATGACAGACAGGTATACTTACGTATCGGGCCTACATATAATGACAAAACTCAGAATTAATATTCTTAAATAAAGTATTTTTAGTCATTGAATAAAACATTTGCATGGGCTTCATTATTGTTTATTATAATCAACCAACTTTAAAAAAAGAACAGATATATTATACACAATCGACTTTCTAGCTATTACAATCTTATTTCGAAGACTACCGCCTATTTGGATTGGTGAGTAAGTTGTAGGTAAATATTGGTAAGTCCTGCTACTATGTATTATGAATGTAAGTTTGTGAGGATGGATAAGTTTTTGTCCCTGAATAACGCCAAAACTTGGCGCTTTAGTCTTTATCTAATAAATAATAACCAAACCCACCTCATTCCTTTGGTTAAAATCTTCATATGTACAGGTGGTGACGTAATCAGTGAATAATCTTTCAGCTGCGGGTGGGGGACTTCAGGACCCATCAGAAAATGAAAATATGTACCCAGTAAACATTCTAAATTCGTGGGATTTCTACTAGGAACATATTTTTGTTTCGTGATGACCACACGCAGCTGAAGGATTATCCACTCATTAACCCTGTATATAACTACCAACAACATGATTGTGTAGTAGGCACTATTTTTTTCTCAATCAAGGCTTGTGACGCAAAATGGGTAGGTACCACAGTTATCGATGTCGATAAAACATCTTATTGAATGTCCATCACTATTTTTGAGCAACACATAGACAATCACTCGCACATGCTTATTATCATTTCTTGTATCCTATATGAAATGTCATTACCCCTCTTTACATTCTAACTTTATGGTCTAAGCCGTGACAATGGTAAGCGGCCCTAAAGCGGTATTAAAATTGGTAACTAGTTTCTTATTATTTCTCAGAAGAAAAAAAAACATTTTCTTGATAAATAAACATCTTATCTTATCTTATCTTACAAGTTTGATCCCGTAAGCTGGCATGAACAACACATTCACACGTGCGCTTGTGTAGTGACTATGAATAAGAGCGCGGCGTGACGTCACTGCATGCTCTTCTTGAAAAGTCTGTCTTTCTCTCTCGCGCGAGCTGAACTTACGAGTGTGAAGGAGATAGTTATTGTTTTGCTTTTGCTGTATATAAATTGTGTAATAGTATTGTCAGCGCCAGCTTTCGTTGACCGACCTGTACATTTACGGGCTCTGCACACGGAGCAACTTCAGTTACCGCAACTGTTAACTTTATACTAGTCCGTCGCCAGCAACAAAAAAGTGTCTGTGTACGGTTGTCACAACTTTTTATATGAAAATCGTCTCAACAGATAATTGCCAGTTGCCTGTTGCCGCAACTAGTTGCTAAGTGTGCTTAATCCCTTATCTACTAGATTAAATTTCAATTTGGACCTACAAAGTTACATTTAAGAATAATTTATTTTAAAGGCTACCTCACTTTTGGGGTGATATCTATCACTATTTTTTTTTGCATTATTAATTTTTAACTGCAAAAAAAACATTTATTCACCAGCTGTTTGTGACAAAGCCCATTTTGTTATTATAATTTCACTAGCTTAGAAATACCACGACTTGGCTACCTTATAGTACTGGGATAGAAACTTTTAGTCTACAGTATCATATGTTGAGTAGGTAAAGTATTATGTGTGATCAATTTCATACCATGTTACTCGGTAAAACTCTTTTCCTCATATCGTCGTATCACTCCTTCACATAAAAACACATACGTTATAGTAAATATATCATATATTACAGTATATCTTATGTCTATAGGTATCATATGTTGAGTAGGTGTTGCAGCGCGCGCGCCCCGCCCTAGCTCAGTCATCAAGTGTTATGTGTGATCAGTTTTATACATATCGTCTCATGACTTTCACTTTCACAAAAAAATACCCGCGTTATAGTAAATATATCATATATTACAGTATATCTAGGTATCATATATTGAGCAGGTGCTGCAGCGCGCGCGCGCCGCCACACGTACGGCGTGAAGAACTCCTCAGGTCGCTCCTCTTCCGCGTACTTCCACATGCGTGCCATAGATAAATAACGGTATTCCTATAGACCACCAAGATGGACAGTATCAAAACGAAATCGTAAGACAGGACCAAAAAATTTCAGACACCTTGTCAATAAATATGAAATATCTCCATTTTCAAATAATGTTCGTAACTTTTTACAATGTAGTTTTATTAACAATGAAAAAGTCTAGTAGTTTTAACTACAGTATATATAATATGTATAGGTATCATATGTTGAGTAGTGATAAAAGACATGTTACCTACTACTCGGTTATTTCCTTTGCTCATATCGTCTTTTCACTCTTTTACATAAAAACACCCGCGTTATAGTAAATACATCATATATTACAGTATATCTAGGTATCATATATTAAGCAGGTGCTGCAGCGCGCGCGCGCCGCCCTCGCTGGCCCAGTGCACGCCGCCGCACGCGCCGCTCAGCGCCCACACGTACGGCGTGAAGAACTCTTCAGGTCTCTCCTCTTCCACGTACCGGAACTTCAGGTCGGGGAATTTCTGAGGGCGTACAGAGTTTTGAGTATTGTTTGATGGCAAGTTTGATTTTAAAGATCATTTGACGATAAGACTTGTCAGATGTTTTTTTTGCATTTAAGTTTGTTGAGAACTATATACTTCGTGAACGAAATAAGGTAAATACATACTTAGAATAGAATTTAACCGCTCGTGCATGTAGCACGTACACGCACTTAAACGAGTGTACACCGGCATTCTCATTCGCATAAAAACTCGTACCAATGCATTTGTTCTGTTTGAACGGATTTTAATGCGACAACGCGCGTACAAAGTTATCTATAAATATTACATACATTTAGTGCGGTTTCAGTCTAGCGTATTTTGTCGCGCGTATACGGGCGGATTGGTACTCGTGAAACTTCACAAGCCAAACGCGCGTATACCGGCGTACCTCGCGGCTTGTCGCGCGTACAAGCGCTGCACAAAACCGAACACGAGCGATGAATCCACTCGGTTAAGAGCTTAGTGCGGTTCATAGTGTATGAAAGGTATACACTGGGCGTTTTGAACCGCGCGCTTTGCTAACGCGCGTTCTGAGTACCCCGAATTCTATATTGATGTGTACACATGCGGCTTAACAATCAGCACGCGCTTATATGTATACACATCAATAGAATTTGGGGTACTCAGAAAGTGCGTTAGTAAACTGCGCATTTCGCAGTGTAACCCGCTAAAACGCCCAATGTATACCCGCTTTAATATACTAGAAACATCTCTAAGCGTTTCCAGGCTTATTTATTTAGCCCCACCCGGTTTACCTTCAGTCTATCACTGGACCAGGTCTCGGCCCCTTTCTTGATGCAGGCGAGAACTTCGTCGACCCCTAACTCTGTGCCCGCCCCCTCTTGGACCCTCTGCAGACGCGTCGAGAAGTAACCTATCACCTAAGAACAAAGAATAGGTCATAATAGAATACAATTTATTTAGAACTAGCTGGTGCCCGCGACTTCGTCTGCGCAGGATTATTATTTCGAGTAGCTATCTTTATAAATTGTAGCCTATGTGTTATTCTGATGTATAAGCTATATTACTGTAAAGTTTCATTAAAATCCATTCAGTAGTTTTTACGTGAAAGAGTAACAAACATATATCCATCCATCCATCCATACTTACAAACTTTCGCGTTTATAATATTAGTAAAATAAAATAAAATAAATAAATAAACGTTCACACACTCACACCCCTGCACTAGGATTCCCTGTGTCGCAGGTGGCATGGACACATACAACACATCACAACATCCAAGACCCGAGAACAAACATTCGTGTTCGTCACACAAATATTTGCCCCGGCCGGGGATCGAACCCGGAACACCAAGCTTCGTAGGCAGGGTCACTACCAACTAAGCCACGGTGTCGTCTTGTAGGATAGTCTAGTAGTATCTGGTAGGATAGGATATTCAAGTTTTTACAAAAACATACAACAACCGACTTCAATCGGGCTGTTCTAGTGACCGTAGGCACCACTGACAAGTCACAGAGAAGCAAAATACTCGTACGCAATTTTGTTAAAGTTTTTTTTTTTTTTTACAAATAACAAAGTTCTGAGGTAACAAACAAAAAAAAATAACCGAGAATTTAACCATTTTTAAAGTCTGTAGAAAAATGCAACATAACAGAAACTTAAACCTAAGTCGTTACATTTTTGTATTATTTATCCACATCAATATACTATACCTACTTACTCACGCACGAGTTAAGGACCTTAAATACCATTCTGAGGACCTCATCTACAAAACCCTCAAAAGGTATAACTAGTAATCTATGCAAATCTCTTACCATTTCTATATTCTGTGCTATGGGCTGGTTCTTGTGCTCGTGGAAAAGCTGTCGCTTGTGCAGTAATGCGTAAACCATGTTGAGGTTATTGGCTAGTTGAGGACCTAGTCTACAAAACCCTCAATGGGTATATCTAGCAATATATGTGCAGATCTCTTACCATTTCTATATTCTGTGCTATGGGCTGGTTCCTGTGCTCGTGGAACAGCTGTCGCTTGTGCAGTAATGCGTACACCATATTAAGGTTATTGGCTAGTCGAGGACCTAGTCTACAAAACCCTCAATGGGTATATCTAGCAATATATGTGCAGATCTCTTACCATTTCTATATTCTGTGCTATGGGCTGGTTCCTGTGCTCGTGGAAAAGCTGTCGCTTGTGCAGTAATGCGTAAACCATGTTGAGGTTATTGGCTAGTTGATGAGTGAGGCACGAGTTGACGATCTCGAGGAGCATTCTTAGGACCTCGTCTAGAACTGCTATGTGGTCCATCTGGAGGACAATCAAAATATTTGTGAGTATACATTTCATCGAATCAAGTCTTTGAAATATATGTTTTTCAAATAAGTCTTTACAAGAACGAAGGTTATGTGATTCATGATACAAGATAACTAGAAGAGACGTTTTACAACTAGATGTATAGACGTTTAATCAAAAGATAAATATATATTTTACCAAAAAAATTACAGGCTAATAAAATTTACTTACAATTTCTTCAGTTTTTTCCTCAGCGTGATGGGGCAATTCTATATTATTTATATCTCCTCCTAAAACGAAAAAAAAACTATATTCCTACCTATATTTGACCGCAGAAAAACCAAAATATAATTATCCATCTTTTCAAAACTAATATAAATTTACAAATTTATAACCGAGGCTGACAACATTAAATGACTTACCTTCAATTTGCGCGCAAAGTCTCGTTCTCCGCTTGGTAAGAGTCTCAAAGAGGGATATTAGCCGCTGCGCCACGTATGGATGTATGTTTCTAAATTCACCTGAAACAAACATATACAAACACTTTATTTACCAAAAACAAAAAAAAAAACCCTGTGGAGCCCGCATTAAGTCAGACCTGTAAAGCGGGAAACTTAATTACAAACAAGAAATTACCATTTAAAAGGAATCCTCAAGGCAAATTTCCATACAAAATGTTTCGGACAAATACTCAAAAAGTACGCCGTATTATAGTAATTTCTTCACACTATTCGTTTTGTCCATGTGTTTTGATTTCGTTAACAAAAAAAGTGAAAGGTTTCATACTTTAATTTAGTTTTAATACGTGTTTTAAAATTAATCCTACTAACTTAAAAACACGTATAAAATCTAAATTAAAGTATGAAACCTTTCACTTTTTTTGTTGACGAAAACAAAAAACATGGACGAAACGAATAGTGTGAAGAAATTACTATAATACGGCGTACTTTTTGAGTATTTGTCCGAAACATTTTGTATGGAATTTGGATTTGAGGATTACCCTTAAGGCCCAGGCAATCGAAAATAAGGGCGAAACAATTTTTTCCCAACTTCCTTCGCTTATGTTAAATTATATCAATACAATAAATATACTAAAACATTTCTTGAGGTTCGAGTAACAAATTTACCGCACTACTTTTTTGAAATTTATACTCAGTCAATTTATACTTTCAAAAATGTACAAATGTGGGAGCAAGATAGCGATGCGCGCGATTCCGACTAGCACGATCACCTTACTTTACATTGCAGTGGCTAGTAAATGCTAATAGCCTCAAAGCGGGCTCAGTGGCTACTCAGTGTGTTGCAACACGCGTATGATGACTAGCATTACCTTAAGCGTCAATGACACCCGGTTTTTTTACACGCTGCTTGTTAGAAAGTTTAAAAGCTAGGGAGAGAGCGAGTTAGCTTTCGGGAAGGATTGTCAACTAGCCGATTGTAAAATTATGTACATTGCAGTAGCCAGTGGATGCTAATAGCCTCAGCAGGCTTAGCACGGACTGAGGATAAAAAAATTGTCCCCCGTTTTTATCCACCTTCCAGTCAATTTTATCCCTTGAAGGTGGATAAAAACGGGGGACAAAAGTTTTATCCCCAGTCCGTGCTATCCGTGCTGAGCGGCCTCGGTGGGCAGTGGTGACAACTTAGGGGTTTTCCCTCTAATATAGGGGTAAAAAATGTAAACAAGGGCAATTTTAAGGGTATACATTTTTAGGGCCCCTGACAAAATCTGCAAGGAAATACAACTATAATTTTTTTCAATAAAATTGCAATTTCAATGTGAATGGTTTTTTTTATTTTAAGACGCCTATCTTCGTCGTGGGCAGTTTGAATCCCTCACTTCACTCAGGACTCTACATAACTCCCTCGCGAGTCCCTCGTTACACTCTGCGTTCAATATGCCGCCCGACATAAGACACTGATTTATCCCCTTGGTGCATAATCTACTATTATTTAGGGATATTTAGTGGGATTTAAAAAAAGAACTTGCGGGTAATATTTGGTATGAGTTAGCAACACTGTCAGTGGCTACTCAGGTACTCACAGCTCATGTTGGCAATGGCGGCCGCACAGTTGGTGTGTAGATACTTGTCTCGGAGCCACGCCATGTTGTGTTGCAGCACTCTGATGATAACCAACACCATCACCCCACCGAGTGAGATCTCTGATATTGAGCGCTCGGTGTACCAATGGAGGTTTTTTAGCATCTGAAATAAAGATTTTTATCAATTAATATGTCCGTAAAATTGTGAAAGGCGTAAGTTTATAATTTTACGTTCTTTGAACACGATAAATTGTAAACTTTGTGGGGTGTAATACATAAAAGGTGTGTGTACACTAGTGTGTTCATACAAAAGCGTGTACTAACAATAGTATACACGTACAATAGTGTGTACATACAATGGTGTGGACGCACAATAAAGATAAAGATATTTTATTTGTCAGAAACACGGTAGGTAAGATGTTATATATGTTAACAGTACAATGCATATTTCACCAGGAACATATATAAATATATATATATATATGGCATACAAATAAATTAAATTGAATTTTTATGCATGCTTATTTTTTAATCTATACATATAATAAAGCAGAAGACCCCGAATTTCTGTACATATATTTTTTTTGACGGAAACGTGTTCAGACGAGATTAATAAAGATGCCCCAAAAAATATTTTTTTGATTGGAAGACTTTGTTTGTTTGTTTGTGGGTTTGTGTGTTCGTCCATCACGTAAAAACTACCGAACGGATTTAACTGAAACTTTACAATATCATAGCTACAAAGCCTGAAATGATTATAGGCTATATAATATTACGCTAAATCTCTTCAGAGGGTAGATATAGAAGTTTAAAGTTTGTATGGAAACAGTTTTTTTTATGAGTTTATTATCTATCTTAAACTTTGGAATTATGTTCTTCAAAACAAATAATAAGATACGGGTTTCATCAATTTTCAAATTTAAAGTTAAAAGATGTGAAAGTACAGAATGAAGGAGTTATTGGACCTAAAGTTGATTGAGCCTGTCTCCTCAAGTATACACAATATCTCATTGAAAGTTGCATTTTTATGATTTCCGAAGATAAGTACCGCCATGTTTTTCAGTTATCTACTAAATTCAATGTTTGAGTGGGTAAAAAGAGGGATTGAAAATGTGCAAGTATTGATTGACTTGCTTAGTACTGACACTTTGCTATTCTATGATATTTCTTTCGCGGGTAGAACAAACAACATTGACAATAAACAATTCTTCCAGGGGTGACGAAGTCGCACGCGGGCACAGCTAGTTAGTAATAAGTTGATAAAACATAAACATATTATTTAATTTGATAATAGTAAAGTTAAGCAATAGTGTGTACATACAATAGTGTGCACATACAATAGTGTGTACGTATAATCATGTGTTCGTACAATAGTGTGTACATACAATGGTGTGGACTTACAATAGTGTGTACATTTTTGATGAGAGCTTCGTCTTCAGTGAGTATCAGTAGCACGATGAGCGACATGTAGATTTGGTGGGAATTGTTTAGATTAGCGTCGTATAGCACTTGTAGAATTGGAACTATCTGTAAACAAAATTTAATATAAATACATATTTATACACCGCAATTTTTAAATGAATTCCAGAAAAAATACACATAATCAGTTGCCGTAACTGAACACAGATATGGTAAAAAACTTAAAAATTAAGTAACCATTAGTTAAGTTACAATTTTGCAAAGAAAATTGTATGTACAGTAGGCGTCACGGATAAGTATCTTCTCAAATAACTAAAGTTTACCTCAGCCGTCCTCGGCGAACAGTATGATAGAAATTCTTGCAATCATAAATTAAATGCAAAAACTTTACTGCCGTGAGGACTCGAACACAGGACCATCATGCATCACAACATGACTGACTGCTTATTAATTCATTCGGCTATCTTGGTAGTTAACAGTAACGTTGAATCTTTAAATCACTAGCGTCAAATAACCCGTTCTTGTCTAGCAGACAAATGCAAAGCTTATTTATTATTTTAAAGATGTGGGTATGGGTAAAAAAAACGAATGATTGTCATTATCTGACTTGACTTATTTCGTGCGGTTTACTTTGTGTGTATCCTCGATAGCTTTTGAGTGTTGATAAATTGATTTGAATAATTTTATGAGAACGAAAATTGTTGTTCTTCACAAACTAGTGGTTTATTGGTCTATTCTAACGGTAAGTGTAACCTTAATGCTAATGCTTTTGTTTCATTTCGTATTATAGTAGATAATTATGTTAACATAGGTAGGTAATGTTTTATTTTTTTTTATTTTTAGAGTTATAACAGTATGACTATGGGTTAAAAGATAGTCAATGACTGGCGATAAGAAACTCAAGCATGCAAGTGGCAGAATCGAAAGGATCATCTTCGAGGTGCACTTGAAATCCTTTCACCACACTGGTTCGAAAGAACTAGTAACACGATATGAAGAAGAAACAGGGAGAATAACTTAAGGTAAGTAAACGATTTATTTTGATTATATTGTGGCCAATTTGTCTTATCCATTAAAATATGTGACCTATTTTATTACTTGCTAAATTGCATAACTACCAAGTCAGTTTTGTTTTCAATCATATATTAAAGTAAGTAGGTATTAATAAAGTGTTTTATTTTTAGGTTATTGGGAGTGGATGTGATCCATGGGTCTAGAGGAACTCGTGGAAGTCCACGGGCGCATGAATGGACAGCAATATCTGTGCGCGTTGTATATCCAGAAGGACAAATTTATTTTTTGCATGATAATTGATAACTGTGCGGTTCATCGAGAAACGAATGTCTGTCTTCTCAGTCTGTTGTAACAGTCATCGCATCGCCATCTAAAAGCCCGGATTTAAATCCAACATAGAATATGTGGGGTCAAATAGTTCTTAATGGGACTCCAGTGATGTTAATAATAATAAATACTCACCTAATTAGATTACTTACCTGCTGGGTATTTTTTGACTTTTTACTCAACCAATATAATCATATAAACTATACTATATATATACTATATGTGTAAATTATATACTATATATAATATAAATATTATATACTATACATAATATAAATATTATGAACTATATATACTATAAATATTATATATAGTATATAATATAAACATATAGGATACATTTGACCCCACATTTCTTAAAAACGCGTAAATAATAGTTTATATTCACGAGAGATCTAAATTGTTAATAACTATTAACATGTTTGTTCATCGGTGAAATATAAGATATTATTATTTACCAGACCTAAAATGATTTGGTTACATAAATGGCAATATTATTTTTGTTTAAAATTTTATAGGATTTTATTAAAACTTAATCTATCTTGTAATGTTGTATGCTTATTAATAATAAACGAGCTATTTCTTAATAACAAAGAGGTTTTATTTTGAAAATTATTTGAATAAAATACAATAATGCAAGTAGTAAGTTTTTAAGTATTAATTTAGTGCAGACTTGTTATCTATGTTTGAAAAAATAAAAGCAAAAAATAAACCCGCGTTGAGAAGCGAACACGGTATTTTCGGAGTGGGAATCCAAGTATGAGACCAATGTTCCAATACTACTTCTAATGATAGAACGAAATAATGGTTAGCCTTACATGGTTATAAAAATATGATTTATTTTTTAATGCAAAACTTTTTCGTAGGCCCGCCGCGCAGCAGCGGCGTTTTGAAGGGATTTGAACCCGGGTCTTGTGCAGAAAGTTACTTATCCATGACGCGGTGTGTACCCCAACATTTTCAAATTAATGTAGTCATCTTACTTTTCAGAATTCTTGTCAGATGAAGAAATCTTTGCAGAATTTATATAAAATGAGTATAATATAAATGTGAAAGCTTGGGAGTGTACACATGTCTGTGCATCTGACTATACAAACATATGTACATACAAGTAATTTTTTCTATACATACAACTCACCAGATTTTCAATATTAGGCACCGTGCTGACATATTTCTTGTATGTTTTACAAGAATGTAACATTAAATATATCAGCAATGTAGAATGCTCACATCCCGCCGTCGCACATAGAAACTTGTGTAGCTGAAACCAATATGTATTTTTCATATACTAATTAAAAACGATTAATATCTGTTTAAGCGAAAGCCGAGACACGTTTTTTTTTCTTTTTTCTAGTCACGAAAATATAATAATATATGTATATATTTTTTTCATAAAACGACGAAGTATGAGTCTTCGTGCGCATAGTAACCTGAGATGAACATGAGATCAAACTAAGACATTTTTGCAAGAGATTTGTTACAAAATTTAACATTTGTTTTAACTTGGTTAGCGATTCTGAGCAAACTGATTTCAGGTTTCGCATAAACAAATACAAACGTTGTATAAGTACTAGTTAGTAGCCTTGCTATACAAAGAGGCAATGCAGCCAGTATCCTCGGCACGCTGCCATCGGGTATCGAGTTGGAGCAGTTGAGCTACCTATAGATCGTTTGCAACGGTCTATGGGTGGCCCAATTGTTTCCTTTTGTAAATTTTGTAATATATATAGATGTAGTAGTTAGCTTATGCTGTAATAAAGTACTAGTAGTTTGTCAGAAACTTTGACCTCACGCGCTTTAACCTCAGAATCGATTTAGCTCATCTACGAACTCGAAAATTGTTTTCAACTTACCTACCTACCTGCCAAATTTCATGCCAATCGGATGAGCGGTTCGAGAGACATCGAGTTATCGACGGACAAACAAGCATACATAAACACATATATACATGAATACACATATATACATACATACACATATATTACATACATACATACATACGACACGATTGGAGTAGCAAGTGTGTTGAAGCATACATAAACACATATATACATGAATACACATAAATACATACATACACATATATTACATACATACATACGTACGACACGATTGAAGTAGCAAGTGTGTTGAACTGTTACGCCCGGTGTCGCAGGTTCGATTCCCACTTCTACTAATATAAGTGGGTAAAAATTAGTGTCTTAATTCCTTTGTAAGTCTCGATGTGTAAAATTTCCTGTCACCAACTGTACTTACTGCAGCCATGTCTATTCTGGGCGGAGTTATTTGTGACCCTTCGGATTGTGAATCTTTTGATGGCGTTGTCGAGGAGTTTTCTGCAACAAGAACTTCATTTTAGACTATTGGCTTAATGTTTTGTAGATTAAGGCCAGCCGCAAACGAGCCACCGACTACAGCAACCGGTAATGGGCGATCGTCGTTCACATAAATTTGTATGAAAACTGACTGTCGCACACAACACAACATAATCAATAAACATCATTTCTCTATATCTATTCACTAGAAAGAATATTAAAGATTTCAACGACTGCAAAAACCCATACATCACTAGGATTTGAACCCTAAGCTCCATGGCGCTCTCCTGTCACATCCCCTGAGCTACCGATGCCTATGTACGTACGTACACCCGTAGAAACTCACACTAAATACAATGGTTCGCCAGTGTACTAGATGCCAGAGTTACTCTAGCATCTAGTAGCTATTTTTTTACTCATTAGCGTCTTCCCACTTAGGTGGAGTCTGCTCAACATGTCTTCCATTTGTCTCTATCGGCCGTCATCTTTGTACTTAAAACTGCTTTGTTCATATCCTCTTTCACGCAGTCCATCCATTCTTTACTTCGGCCTTTTTCCATACTCTAATATGTAAAACTCTTTTTGCGACATGGCATTCTTCCCTCCTATTAGACTATGCTATAGCAACTACTATATTACATACGTAATTACATACGTAATAATAACTTAATTTGTCGGAGTTTTGGCGGAAACGTGAAAAATGGCGTATTGTCGGCATTAAATTAATTGACAAAACTTGTATAACTTTGAGTGTTTATGTGTAAAAACGGTGGTTTTTTATCCATTAAGTGCTCGTGAACATGTATGAGTGTTGGTGAATAGTGTAATGCTGTAAAACGTGACTTTTCGTGTTGGCTCCAAAACTCCATAGAAGCCTCTAGTAAAGTCGCAACCACCACTACTTTACAGGGGCATGACTTGACTTATCGATTCTGACTTATGACAAAATAATCTCTCCAATTACTTGACACTGGCTATATACCTTTGATGTGAAGCCAAACCCGTAGAACTTAGGTTCTTCGAAAGAAAAAAAACAAAAAAAACTTAATTTGTCCTCCTAACTCAATCTAGAAACAATATTCAAGATTTTAACGACTGCAAAATCCCATACATCACTAGGATTTGAACCCTAGGCTGCCACCCCTGTCACATATCATATACCCCTGAGCTACCGATACCTACACAACATGCGTCGAAACTCACCAGCGGTATCCTGTGCGTTTAAAAGCGCAGCTCTGTACAGGTTGTCCTTGCGTATGCAATGATTGGCCAGCGCCAGTAACAGTAGACAGGATTGGTTCGCGGCTGGATGCTCCGCTTTAAGTCACTCTAGCATCTAGTAGCTACTATATTACACACATCATCATATTCCTGCCCTCATCCTCATTCGTCTCTATCACCCGTCACCTCTGTACTAACGCCAGCTTTGCTTTTAGTGACATGGCATTCATACCTACTACCACTACACCTCCTACTACTACTGTAGCAGTAGCTACTGTATTACTATACTACACGAAATATAGCTAAACAGTCCTTTTGTCTCTATCTAGAAACAATATTCAAGATTTTAACGACTGCAAAATCCCATACACCACTAGGATTTGAACCCTAGGCTGCCACCCCCGTCACATATCATTAACCCTTGAGCTACCGATGCCTAGATCTCTTGTGTCGAAACTCACCAGCAGTATCCTGTGCGTTCAACAGCGCAGCTCTGTACAGGTTGTCCTTGCGTATGCAATGATTGGCCAGCGCCAGTAACAGTAGACAGGATTGGTTGGCAGCCGGATGCTCGGATTTGAGGCGGTCCAGCATCTCGTGGCGGTCGGCGGGAGGCTGCGAGTAGATGGTGCGGCGCGCGGGGGACGCGAATGTTAGCATGTTCCAGAATCCAGCTGTGGGATAAAGTTAGTTGTCTGTAAAGTTGGTTTACGGACGATAGTTTAACGTGACAACGTCATCAGCGTAACGGGACAATGAGCGTTACTGGTCAAAAACGTCAACGTTTTCGTGCAGCCGGCGTTCATCGATTTATTAGATGTAGTCACGTCAAAATATTGATGTAATACAAAGCTAAAGTTCTAAAAAAAACCGCTACGGTCCGTACACTTTCATTTTATTCTATAACAAACTCAATTTAAAGATCTATATCTACATACTATTACTATTACTCCATCAAGTTTTGATGGTTTTCGGTCACTTTTTACACATTTGGTTGGTGGATTTGGTGCGTGGTGGGTGAGTCAGTGAGTGGTCAGTGAGTCAGTGAGTGGTGAGTCAGTGAGTGGTCAGTTAGTGAGTGGTCAGTTAGTGAGTGGTGAGTGGGTCAGCTAGTGTTGGATGAGTGAGTCAGCTAGTGTTGGGTGAGTGAGTCAGTGAGTGGTGGGTGAGTGAGTCAGTGAGTAGTCGTCAGTGAATGGTCAGTGAATGGTGAGTGAGTGAGTGAGTGTTATAATAACTCACAAGCGAGATCGATGAGTATGCTCCCTCCCTGCGCCCGCGCGCCGAACATGTCGGGCGGCGCGGCGAGCATGCTGGCGAGGTTGTTCGCGAGCGTTCGCACGAGCAGAGGCGCGTGCATGCTGTATCTGCCTTGGAATAATGTTCTGGAAAAACGTAGTTTTTTTTAATGGTGGGGCGTCCGACAGAAGTGTTTTTGCAACGCAAACTAAATGACCCCAAAACCACCATAGTTATTTAGTAGCTAGTTTTTCACACAAATCTTTGTCCTGAAGCGGGAATCGAACCCACGACACTCGACGTGGCGGTCCAATAAACTTGTCATTCGACCATCTGTGTCAAAAAAATCCTGTGTCTCTTGTATTTAATTTTACACATATTTTACTGAAACTTAAGCCCGTCACACACGTAGCTATAATATATATTTCTATGACTTGAATATTTGTAAAGAAAATATATCGTAATATGCCTTGCTATAATCATATTTTCAAAATTAGGCCACATTAGGCCCTTGGGAACCAGGGGCACACAAAATCTACAAAGATCTAGCTGAGAGGCTAAAAGAGTCTACACGTGACCAGAATGCCGGCTTTTACTTTGCACAGCGTTTAAGCATTGCCATTCAACGTGGCAATGCCAGCGTTCTGGGAACGTTGCCGTCTGGTGGTGACAACGACCGACTAGGTCATTTATAATTTTATTTTATTATATTTAGTGTAATTTATGATTCTTCTCTGTATATTAATTCTTCTTATATTAATTTATATTTAAGTTACGTGTGTGACGGGCTTTATATCTAAATCTTTTGAGAATAAATTACTTAAACAATAATATAACTTGCTTTTAAGTAGGAATGGTGCGTTACCTGTAAATGAGTGAGTTCTCAATGAGTGTGGGCTGCTCGTGCACGCCGGCGAACATGTACACGGACATGAGGACCAGAATGGTGTTTATGCACTCTACGTGCAGGTAGTATGTGTTGTCTCTGTTAACAAAAGTTAAGTATATGTACAGTCAGCTGCACATACATGTATACACTCCCAAGCTTTTACATTTATATTACTCTTAATTTTGCAAAGTACAGTGCACGCAAACATTTTCAAATGACTGTAGTCATCTTACTTGTCGAATTCTTGTCAGAAGAAGAATGTATTTGCAAAATTAATAGTATGATATAAATGTGAAAACTTGGGAGAGTATACATGTCTGTGTAGCTGACTGTACAGACAGCGTCATAGATAAGTATCCCCCTTGCACAAGACACCCAGCTTCAAATCCCTTCAAAAAATAGCATAAAATTATGATTAGACTGACATGGTTTTGAAAATATACTTAGGTTATGTTTTTAGAAGCCTCAACTTTTTCCTACGTTGCGGGCGCGGCGTTTTGAAGGGATTTGAAGCTGGGTGTCTTGTCCAAGGAGGATACTTATCTATGACGCTGTCTGTACATGACATGATAAAGTAGTAGTTTGCATGCGGTTTCAGCCTAGCGTATTTTTGTCCACGTATACGGGCGGATTGGTACTCGCAAAACTTCAAAAAGCGAACGTATACGCGCGTTTATATACGCATACGCATACGCTCGGTTTTTTCTAGCGAGTGTCAGTTGCGTGAGGCATTTCTCGCGGATTGTCGCACGTAAAAAACCGTGTTGGCCGAGTGGGAGGTACCTCGACTCTCGATCCGAGGGTCGTAGGTTGGAACCCGGTCGTACACCAATGGATTTTTGTGTTAAAAAAATCTATGTGTGCATTCTGTGCATTAAAACACTTGCTTTACGGTTAAGGAAAACATCGTGAGGAAACCGGCATGTCATAGAATGTAAGAAAGTTCAAAAAACATGTGTCAAGTGCACGAAAGGAGAAAAATCCTTTCACCACACTGGTTCAAAAGAACTAGTAAAGAACAAGATGGTACTCACGTGATTGGTACGTCAATGATGAGACTAATAAGCGCATCAATTAGCATTTCCACTCGGCTTTCCGGCAGTAGTTTAGGCGACGCTTCAACTTCTATTGCGGGCGATGGAGGCGAGTCCAGTTGTGGGATATCTGCGTCTTCTTGAGGCTGCAAGATCAAATAGGATAGGATACTAGAATCCTACTAATAATCCTATTGTACTTAAGTTCAAGTTCAAGTTTTTTATTGATAACACATATTGGTAGTTACAAATCATAAAAAAAAAATTAAATATCTTAATGATAAATGATAAAAATAATAATACAGTAGAACTCCAATTATCCGAACTCCGACTATCCGAATCGCCGATTATCCGAATCACAAACAAGTCTTGACTTGACTTGTCTTAACTTGCCGTGACCACTTGCAACTGCTCACCGTCAAGCGAATGCGTGACCTGGCTGCCCGAAAACGGTTGAAGACCGCAAAACAGCTTACATTGACGGAGATGTTTAAAAATTGACTCCTTAACCCTGTGGCCAACCACAGATCAAGCCCATTCCTATGCCATTAGTTGTGACTTATAAGTGACGAACAATGGTCTGACTCCCAGGATTTGTGACAGCCCCGTTCCTGAGATATCAGCGAAAATACCTGGCCCACGGTTCTGGATCCAGAACCCTGTGGCCAAGTACTTTTGCAAATAATACACAAACCACTGCATCTTATGGCCCCAGATTTTTAATTTGCGTTAGAAACGCCAGTCACTAAGCCCTAGACAAAAAACTAACTTCCTAGGCCCAAGAATACCGAAGTTAAAAAAGTCCAGTCTAACATTTTGAGGTTATTTTTATAACCTCAAAATGTTAGACCAGCTACCCGAAGGAAGAATGCTAGGAGGCTGATTACTATGCCGAACCTTAGTGACTCATTTGTGACTAACAATGAACTGAGTCCTGGAATTCGTGACAACCTAGTTGCAGAGATATAAGCGATCATACTTTTGTAAGTATGGATGGATGGATGTTTGTTACTCTTTCACGTAAAAACTACTGAATGAATTTTAATGAAACTTTACAATAATATAGTTTATATCGTCATAATAACACATAGGCTACAATTTATAAAGATACCTGCGCAGACGAAGTCGCGGACACCAGCTAGTACATAATATATAACTAGCTGATACCCGCTGCTTCGTTTTGCATTGCGAATTTTCGAAATCCCTTTCTCAGTACTCACTTAACTGTACTCACAACGAAACCTCCAAGTTTCGTCTCTACGTCCACTGGTTTGGCCTTTGCGTTGTCTGTCAGTCAGTCAGTCAGTTACAAGTCTTTTATATGTATACATTATATGTGATTATATTAATATAATAATAATAATGTTTGGACATTACACACAGCGCCATCTAGCCCTAAACTAAGCAAGCTTGTACTATGGGATCCAGATAACTGATAGAATACTTATATACTTTTTTTTTTGTAAATACATACATACATAGAATACATAGAAAACACCCAGACTCAGGAGAAACACCAATGTTGATCACACAAATATTAATCCTGAGCGGAAATCGAACCCGCGACGCCGGGCGTGGCAGTCTAACACACTTGCCACTCGACCATCCGTGTCGTCAATATTGATGCCCGATGACGCTTCTTATGTTATTATGGGAATACAAGACATTTTACATAAGAAACACTTGCGAAATAATTTTTCACTAGTTCTTTCGAACCAGAGTGGCGAAAGGATTTCAAGTGCTACTTTCTCGCACTTGACACATGTTTTTCGAACTTTTAGATTATATGACATGCCGGTTTCTTCACGATGTTTTCCTTCACCGTCGAGCACGTGATTTAATGGACACATTATTTTTTTGATCAGCAAATCCATTGGTGTACGACAGGTTTCGAACCCACGGTCTTCGGATCGAAAGTCGAGACCTCCTACTCGGCCAACACTGCTTTTCATATTTATCATTTACGTAAATATTAAGGTGTAACTGCAAGATTGTCATAAAAAATGTAATTCATGTTATCCATTAGTTAAACATAGATATGTACATAGATTAATCTGATTATGGACCTGTGTTATCTGAAAAAATAAATCTTATCTTATTTTTAAAAACATTAGGCCGGCAGTTTAGCTCCAAATTGGATTTCTCTAGTGTGGGTTAGCTAGCAATAATTCAAAAATCTATTTTTTGACCAAGTCTAATAAATCGATAAATGCCGGCTGCATGCACGAAAACATTAACGTCATTGTCCGGTAACGCTCATTGTCCCGTTACGCTGGTAGTCACGTTAAACTACCGTCCTGTACCTACACGCCTGCCCATGACCAAAACAGTGCTTAACCGGAGTTTGATTTACATATTTCGGAACGACACTGCTATTAACGCTCGTCCACTTTGAGACATTTTGGTGGTCAGTCTCGAAAGCCCAGTAATTATGACACTAAGCGAGCTTGGCGAAAGCCAAAAAATCTAATAATAATATTAAAAGTTTATTTCAGAATTGCACATTTGCATAGATCGAGTCATTATGTCGATAGTTTAGCGTCATATTGGATTCAACATGTCGGAGCGCGCGTCAAAAAATCCATAAATTAACCGGCAATTTAGGTCCCAATCAGGAATTCTCCCATCGAGGCGCACTTAGAAAAATCCAAAAATCTAAAAAACCAGTATTTCAGCCCATTTATTGGATTTCTCCAGCCATATATATACACCGCAAATTTTTAATTACCAAAGCTTAATGGGCAATGCAGAAGGGGTACCTACTACATTGTATCCGTGCAGTCAGAATTTTGGGTTTCTACAAAATGAGTAACAGTTGAGTGCGGTGCCCGAGCCGAGCTGCGGCGAGCTGGTTCGAGCTGGGTACCCGGGAGTGACAAACGATGAATAAAACTTAAATTATTATCATTGAAGGGTACCGCCTGACACAAAGCCATAGATAACATCTAATGGTAACAGTTTTCTAATTTTTTAAATCCAAGTTAATTTTTTCAAGTTTTTTTGCCTTATCTTTGTTCAGTAACGGCAACTGATTATGTGTATTGTGTATTATTTTTTCTGGTGTTAAAAATAATGAGATATATTGATTCTCACAGTGGGCGGAGTCTCCTCATGTACCCTATGAGGTCGCCGGTCGGGCTGAACATCCATATGCTGGCACAGCTCGTGCTCCGCTACCATTTCCACCAGATACTTAGTGACTGCGCGGATCACAAATAGCGCGTTGAATGTCTGCCATGCTAACATTACACTGTGGAAAGAAATTACAAGCTTAATGTTTAAAAAAACTGAAAAGCCGACTGCGAAATAATTATACATTATAATTATATATTATACTTTGCACAGCGTATAAGCATTGCCATTCAACGCGGCAATGCCGCCAGCGTTCTGGGCACGTTGCCGTCTGGTGGTGACAACGACAGACTAGGTTATTTATAGTTTTATTTTATTGTATTTAGTGTAATTTATGATTATTCTCTAGTAGTAGTTAGTTGTGTCAATAAAAGTAATTTTATCTAAAAAAAATAATTATATATTGATTGCCAATTCAATATTCCAGATTCAATTTAAACATATAACTTGTATTGGTACATATTTTAGTAATCTCCTTTTAATTTCCTTCATTTTTATACCCTACTCGATAGTTTTGGTTAACAAAAGTTAATAAAAGACTTACTATTTAGCGCCAATAATCTGCCATTTTGGTAATTTATTTTAAAAACCCTAAAAGAATCTAGCGATATCTTAGCTGGCAAAATCCATCCAGCCATTTGGAAGATATGAAATAACCAATTTACATGCATACTCATGCATACATGCACAAATACATGGAATCTATCTATCTATGTACCCAGCCTCTTCAACCCACTGTTGGGTATATAGGCCTCCTCCTCAGTACGCCACTTTTTGCGGCAATACATGACTTATAGATGAAAAACATAACCCGTGGTGGCAGTCGGGTAAAAATTGTCCTCTTCCAGCAGTCGTATTTGTATTTTTTTAAATAAATAGTCGCTCACTTATCACTGTTAGGCGAAGCTAGCAGTATGGATGCTCTAGTTATGAACACTTGGAGTAGAGAGCCGAGGTTGCCTGTCACAAGGTTGTTCTGCAGAAACTTGGAGAGCAGAGGTTCTATGCTTGAGTCAAAGAATAGCTGTTCCTGTCTGAAAAACAATGTTGAAATTAATCTCTTACTTATTTCACCAAATATTTATAACTGTATATATTAAATAATATACAGTTTTATATTGTTTATTTAGGAACAACAAACATTACTTTTATAAATTACTTGATATGATTTAGTAAAGAAATAATAATGCAATACAAAGAGGCAATGCCATATATATGGCAAGGCAATACAAATGCCAGTATTCTAGGCACGCATCTATAGATCATTTGCAATGGTCTATGGGTGGCCCAATTGATTCCTTTCGTAAATTTTGTTGCATTAATTGTAGTGGTTAGCTTATGCTGTAAAAATAATAAAGTAACCCACTACATTATTCACAGATAACATACTAGATAAAAAAAAGTTTTTTTTGTGTGCGAGGATGGATGTATGTTAATTCCTCAATAACACTCAAATTAAACCAATTGGCCGAAATACACTATGGGTATAGTTCATTAGCTGACAAGGTCAAAAGCTACTTTTTAATTTTTTTTTTCTTGCAAGCTGCCATCTACAGTCATTTAGCTAGAATTGTGAAGGTTAATTTCGAAGGCATGTATGGTGTTTTTATTCTTGTGAATGTTTTGGTTTCAGTGTTCATAAGATTGGAGGCTAATTCGTTTGGGTGGCATTCAACGTGTTTTGCGTAACATTGTAATGCCTTTTTAGTGTTGTCTTTGACTGTCAGCATTCCTAAGTCTCGGTGGAATTGGCAGTTTGTAATGTACCAAGGAGCATACAACCATACGTACAACTTTAGATTGGAAGCGTTGGATGATGTCCAGGTTAGACTGTGCAGCAGTACCCTAGAGTTCGGCGCCATACGACCACATGGGTTTGAGGATGCATTTGTAATTTGTTGTTTAAAGACAGATTAGATTTTTTAACTTATTAAACTTACAAAATATGAATAACATAAACATAACATAAACATTCACACTCACACCCCTGCACTAGGATTCCCTGTGTCGCAGGTGGCATGGTCACATACAACACATCACAACACCCAAGACCCGAGAACAAACATTTGTATCACACAAATATTAGCCCCGGCCGGGGATCAAACCCGGAACACCAAGCTTCGTAAGCAGGGTCACTACCAACTAAGCCACGGTGTCGTCAATTGAATGATTCATTCATTTTTTATTATTTAGCTATATAATGCTATAATGCTTACGAGTTAGCTGGCGGGTTGATGTTGAATGCTAGCATTTGATTCCAGAATGGATCGTTGGGTGATATCACTTCATTGGAGCAAAACCTCATTAGAAGCTCGTTGGAACCGAGCTCCGAATATTTACTGATTGCCACACCCATGTTCTGTAAAATAAAATAATCAAAATATAATTATAATAATTACAATAATTGTGAAGATAGATGTATAGATTTGACAACATGATTAAACTAGTGACAAGTGTTTTGAACTGCTAAGCCAGTGTCAAGTGTTAGAAACCGTCCCTTTTACTGCGGTGGTAACAGTCAGGAACTCGCTGCCATTTGTTATTCATATTTTAGTATCACATAATACAATCATTTTATACTGTTATTTTATAAAATACAGATAACCTTATCATTTTTCTGATGGAACACCAATTTGTTTTATCCAAACTTATTATTTTAAATTTTTATCCAAGCCAGCCTTATCTCGTTTTGTGACTGTTGTTTTGTCAGAACTTTCTTATGAATATTTATAATCAATCCTTAAATAATGTCTTCGCCTTTCCAGAGAGAAGTTGAGATGAATTAATGCTACGCTATACCTACGTTAAAAACCTTTGATAATATATTGTACCTACTTATACACAAAGACTGCAAGCTGCATAGCACTTTTACTAACAAAACTCTGGTGTTTAGTAGCAGTATCTCTACGAGATTCAGAGTCAATTTAATTAACGAGGCTCTAAAAGAAACTATTGCTACACAGCTGTAGAAAAACATCTTTAAATTTATGAAGAAATACCAACAACATAGGCCGAGAGCTTGAGACACGTACGTGTTTGATCGATAAATAAAGGCTTACGGGACATTAAGCGAAGAAAAATAGTGAGCTGAATAACTTACTTCTGAGGTTTTTAATGGGTTTTAGAGATAATTAGGCACAACAGCGGCAAGTAAGGAGATTATTTCGCGAAATTACAGATTTTAAACGCCACGAAACCATTGCCCTTTTTTTTTTTTTTTTTCTAAGAACTTTCGGTTTTCGGTTTTGACATCACATCAAAGGTATATAGCCAGTGTCAAGTACTTGGAGAGATTATAGAGTCCGGTGACGCAGTAACAGCCATCTGCGGCTAACTGCATTAAACGTCCATCCGAAATTTTTTTTTATTTAAAAAATTTAAATTATAAAAGGAGAGATTATTTTGTCATAAGTCAGAGTCGATAAGTCAAGTCATGCCCCTGTAAAGTAGGTGGTTGCGACTTTACTAGAGGCTTCTATGGAGTTTTGGAGGCAACACGAAAAGTCACGTTTTACAGCATTACACTATTCACCACCACTCATACACGTTTACTAGCACTTAATGGATAAAAAACTACCGTTTTACACTTAAACACTCAAAGTTATACAAGTTTTGTCAATTAATTTAATGCCGCCAATGCGCCATTATTCATGTTCCCGCCAAAACTCAAAAACCATTGCTTGCCGATCAATGAAGCACTTTTTGACAGAACCACGATCTTACTGTTCTGTCACATGTCATGTTCATTTTAGGGTTCCTAGTCCGATAAGAAACCCTTGTAGTTGCGCCATGTACGTTCGCGTCGTCAATCGTCCGTCCGTCGTCAGTCCGTCACTCGTCGTCGTCGTCTTCATACATCCATCCATGTCATATCATGTCATGATATGACACACAACATAATGGCTATAACTTGATATGACATGGAAGGTAAAGTTCTGTGGCTAGTTACTTACGATGTTTTTCCAGTCTCTCTCGGTGTGTAGTAGAAGAGCTGCCTTGATTTTTGAGTTGCTGCACTGTGTTGATTAGGAGTATTTCGTTCACAGAGTGATTTCGTTTGTACAACTTTGTATTCCATATATATGAAGGTGCATTGATGATGGTTTTCTTGTTTTGCAAGCGCAGCGTTTGACGTTATAACGTTGTAGGAGCTCGCTGTGCCCCAGCCGCAACACAAACCTATGACAAACGAAACTTAGTATGTTGAAGAATCATACTTATTAAGTTTCATATTAACTGGATGTTAAGTTTCATATGAACCTTTACCCCGATTCAGAATGCAAGATTTTTTTTGTAAACAAAGGTGTGACCACCCTAAAAAAATACTTATCAAAGTGACAATTACTCAATTTTCCTAAATACTTATGGTACGGTTTATTTATAGTCAATATCCATAGAATGGAAAATAGCAATGGTTTTGTACTGATAATTATATTTTATATAATTTTTTTCAGAAAGGTATAACACGACGAAAAAATATTAGCCAAAAATATTTTAAGACATTGGTATCATCGGAATAAATCACAGAAGTTCGAAACAATTTTTGGATTTTGACCTAAACGTATGTTTTTAAATTTTATTCGTCTCTTGTTCGTTTGCGAAGTCGAATGCGTTCTTTTTCCGCTTCCTGTGTGCAATTGTGTGAATCGAATGAATTTTTGTTAGGAATCTGATCTTATCTTGATCTGATTTGTGAATTTATACTTCTGAGATATGATTAATATTTTAGAAGTATAAATTCTATTCTACCTACTTTTCAGTGTTCTAAAGTAGCTGAATATGTTTGGTTAAGAATTATTTAGGTAAAATAGGAAACTGTCGCACAAGTAAAACCGCGCGCCATTACTAGTAATAGTGATCCGTGGTATAAACTCGTTTTTAACTCTGACCTGTCTCTGTTACAGTGACATATCATGACACTTCTTTGTTTACAAAAAAAATCTTGAATTATTAATCGGGGTATGGCAATGTTTGGAAGGAAACGTAATTTCTTAGGAACCCTATCATAGTCTGTGGTCTAATGTACACTTGGCCGGTTTTTTTTTTTTTTTTCTTTCGAAGAACCTAAGTTCTTCGGTTTTGGCTTCACATCAAAGGTATATAGCCAGTGTCAAGTAATTTTTGTTTGTTGTGTAGGCTTTGGATGTCACTGTCATAATGGTATCTTTTTGTTCATTTAGTTTAGTTGCTGTCATAATTAGTGTCGCCAACTTAGCGACTTTAAAGCTAGATTAGGCACTATTTTATAAAAATCAGCGCTGAAATCTAGCATACAATACAATCCAATACAATACTTTCGTTTCGAGCTCGAATTGTGGTCTTGCAAGCCAGCTTAAATTCAATTAAATGAACCAAAACAATAAACCTGCATAACCTTAACTTTGAAGCCACGTTTTTTTACTGTAAAATAAAATAAAACCTCAACCATAGCAAAATCTATCACTTTGTATGGTGTCATTTAGCACTCATCCGTGACATCAAGTTGGCAACTAGGATAAAATAAATCAATCGAAACGAAAATTATCAAAGGATATTCGTATTCATGTGGCGATGTGTGTAAACAAAATAATATTTATTCTACCTTTTTTCGATTGCTAAAATTAATTGTGAATACCAGTTCCAAGTGTTTTGGGCCGAGTGAAATAACAGTGTGGTTAAATCTACGTGAAAGGACATTTTCGGCGTTAAAAAACTCTTGTCTTCCCGAGGTAAGTGTTTGTAATTTGTATGTTCTTGTACACATTTTTAGTGTATTTATTCCATTAGATCGCTTAGATTTATTTTACCCAAGGCTAATATAGGCATTCCCGATTAAATATGTTTCGGAATAGTTTTTAGTCTCTCTTTCTCCTACCCTCAAAACCATAAGTAGCTATCTAAATCCTGGTTTTTATGAACTGCATGTTAGTTGCAATAAAAAATTACAAGAAACATAAGTAATAAACAAAATTAAAATGCCCTTCTATGTCACCACAGAATAAACTAAATCCATAAAATGTGGTCCGACATTCAAACCTGTTTTGAATCATGCATGACCATAGTTTTATTAAATGTTGTGTTGGCGTCTTAAAGCTACATAATGCGTTAATACTGCCTTATCTTGCTGGTACCTACACTTAAAAAATTCAGACTATACAAGATAATTCAAGTACCTTATTAATAAACTGTAAGTAAGTATATAAAAAAAAAACATAAATAATTAATACAAATAAAACGGCAAAAACTAAATTGATTATAATTAATTCAAATCAAAGGTTCCAAGTTTGAAATAGAAATAGTAATAGAAATTGTTTTTATTTGCTAGAAAGACATTAAGTAGTTAGGTATTTTAAAAATATAAAAGCTAAACAAAACAAACATTGCACAAAAAGAATAGAAATTTAACAAAGTACCTAACCTACATAATTATGATACCTAGTATATTTATGTTGCAGAGTTTCTAGCAATAAATAGACTCAACTCAGTGTTATGCTGGATAGACAGGTTTCTCCATCTATCCAGCGCTTTTCAGTTGAGCCCACTCCTGTTAACGTCACGACCTGCCGGTTAGTTTGGTTAAATAGTACCTATTCATCTGGCTGAATGCAAGAACCATCAAGTGTTATGCTGGCAAAACACTTCACACTGAAAATTAAAAGACAACCTTTTAGATTAATTGATTAAGATTTACATACAGGGTTAAATAAGAATGCTCCCTTTTAACCTTTCTCTTCGTAGGTAGTCAGTGGCCGGCTATGGTGTCCAGAGTTTTCTAGCTGCCATAAGGCAGTCGGGGTGTTGCAAAAAGGGCACTGAGGTGAAAGACTTTTAATTTTTTTTGTCCAAAAATTTGCTTTTATGTTAACACCTACTTTTTTGATACCTACTATCAAAGAGGGGGTTACGTAAGAAACTTTAGTTCAGGGCATTGACCTCTGAGGTCAATGACTGCCTAGCTTAGAGGTGGAAATCTACCAGATAAAACTGGGTGGTACTCTCTGACCATTCTTTTCGTTTATTATGTCAGTGGCCAGCTATGGTGTCCAGAGTTATCTAGTTGCCATAAGGCCTCTGACGTTTAGGTACTTATCCAAATTATTTTTTTTCTCTGTCCTTGAAAACTATGGAAATATGCAAAAATCTAAATACATTTGTAAACACAACAAATCCTTTCCTCATTCTATTTACAATTTTCCTCATATATTGAACTCATCAAGTTATAAAATACGGCTGCTGTGATGTTCCAATTCCTGTGTTGAACAGGCGCTCTTTCCCATGTGACCTAAGTAAGTAAAACAAGCAAATGTAGATTAATATCTAAAAATCACTTAAGGCTAATCCTCAAATCCGAATTCCATACAAAATGTTTCGGACAAATACTCAAAAAGTACGCCGTATTATTAATATTAATATTTAAGTTAGTAGGGTAAATTTTAAAACATGTATAAAATCTTAATTAAAGTATGAAACCTTTCACTTTTTCTGTTGACGAAATCAAAAAACATGGACGAAACGAATAGTGTGAAGAAATTACTATAATACGGCGTACTTTTTGAGTATTTGTCCGAAACATTTTGTATGAAATTCGGATTTGAGGATTAGCCTTAGCGATATGACCGCCCATTGTAGGTACATTTTTTTTAATGTTTCCTTCTCTATGGTATTGTTTTTTGTCTTATGGTGTACAATAAAGCATATTCATTCATTCATTCATTACATTTTTAACTGACTTCAAAAAAAGAGGAGGTTATCAATTCGGATACCTCAGAACTTTTTTATTTAAGAACCGATTTGAAAACGGTTTTTTTTGTTTGAGAGAATATACTTTCAGATTGGTCCCATAGAAATTTTATCAAAATCTTTTCAGTATTTTAGGTTTTAAATCAAAATTACTGAAGAAAAAAGTCGGTGAAGTGTACAAAATTACGTATTTTGCTTCCCTGTGACTTGTCAGTGGTGCCTACGGTCACTAGTCCCGTCCGATTGAAGTCGGTTCTTATATGTTTTGTAAAACCTTGATTATTATGCCTTTATCGCTAACTTTATGAGATATTGCGGTTTTCATGTTTATTTTTGTTAGGTTTGTATTGCTAATAAATTGATTTAGAATGCACTGTCATCGAAGCTAATGAGAAACAGCCGACCATTGAGATACAAGATTCGACATTACAAGAAAGTCACATACTAAAAACGTGGTAATAAATACCGATAGTTACTTGGTGTAATATTAAAAACCTAGTCAGTTCTATCAGGTATCATCATCAACCTCAACCTATATCAGTCCTCTGCTGGTGCTAGGTCTCTCCCAAGCTGCACCATAGAGCCCGATCTCCGGCTCCACATCCATCTTCTACCAGATATAGCGTGCTAGTCATCGCCCCATCTAGCCAGAGGTCGTCCTGCACTACGCTTTTTCTGGTACATGTGTTACTTTTGCTTGTGTAATGTCTAGATCACACATACCGCGTACTCGGCCGAGACAGTAAAATGTAAATCGGCGCGAGAGAAAGCTTGCATCACTCGCTCAGCCGAGCACTCGGCGCTATGTATGTACATATACGTAGGTAGGTACGTACTGAGTACTTGGCCGAGACAGTGCCCTTGTACTCGGTTCGTATGATCAAGGTATAAAGGTTGAAAAGGTACATCATATTGAAAATTAATTTTCTCAATAGTGGACGAGATAGATAATTTAATAAAAATGAAAGGGACTTGAGTTTTTTAATATGGAACCCTAAAACCTATGAAATTCAAGGACGCATTGGGTTGGCCGGAGACAATGAAACTCATTAGGCGCAAGGCATGATACATCCTGCCCGCTTTATTGTGACTGTCATAACTAACCTCATTGGTGATTAGCATCCTGTCCTAAGGAATGTCCGTTATTTATAGGTACTTATTCAGTTCGTCATATTTATGATTTATACAGTGATTATCCAAGTGCATTGGTACTGCTTTATGGCACCTGCAATAGGCACTTGCACTGCAACTTTAGTATAAGTGTAGGTTAGGTTCTTCAGTTGTCACTTACACATGTTACCTGTACGGCAAATATAATGTAAAATGTAAATTACGTAAATAAATGTACTAAATGTGTACCTAGTATTTCATCCAATGTCTACTTCAATACAATACACACTTTGGGAGCAATAGCCCGTCCGAAAGTCATATTGTTAAACTAAAACAAACCCAAATAGGTACCAATAACCACTAAGCTAGTAATAATGTTATAAAGCTTCAACTATTATTCTTCAAATCTGCAGTGATTTTATAGCCTAAATAAATTATTGAGATTTATAAAATGTTATCTATACTTCTTCAAAGAACTTGGCTGGCTGAATCGGCCATAACTTTTAGATGATTTAAACTAAACGAAATTTTACTTGGTTTTTCCATCCATTGCAGTTCTGTCTGTCGATATCGATAAATAACTCAATTATTTATCCATTGGCCCCAATAGTTACGTCGCACTCTAATACAAATTTGGATGGAATACACAGCTTGAATTATAATTAAATCTATAAATATTGCGCTGCCTTTTATGATTTCGCCGCCATACCATAGTCCTGCAGTGAGTTTTGATTCGATGCAGTGGCAGACTGGCGCGAAATATAACGCGCGAATCGTGTTCGCATTTTGAACCGTGATTTTTTATTTACCGTGATTTAGAACGGACTGTTGTTATTGGTCAGTGTTTCATAGACAAGATTTTACTTTTAATGTCCTGCTGTATGAAATTGCAAGTGTTTTGTTTATTTCGCGTCCCTTTGTGTAGGTATTTATTGTTAAATATTACGCATTTGGCAGAAAAAAGGTCGTGTTTCGTCCGCTTTTTATCAGTGACTTCATTGATTTTGTTTCTTTGCTATCTGAAATCATTTATCAAACCTTCTTCATTCTGTTAAAACAAAATCTCAGTCCCACATTTCTGATTAATTCATTTTAAGAAGGTTTAATTTAAAGCAGGGTTCGAGGATATATATCAATGGATATATATCTGATATATATCCGATATATATCAAATGTTTTTTAATAAAATATTGTTATACAAAAATAGTTTTAAAAAAATAATATTGTAATACAAAAATGGTTATATATTTTTGAGTTGATATTTTGATATAAAAGATTTTGTTTTTCGTTGATTTTGCCTGATTTAAAAGATGATATTAAGTTTTGGTTTCATTTGTCTGATTTTAAGTAAGTACCTAAATAAATAAAACATTTATAATTGTTGTTTTTTGTAACACATTTGCAAATAGTATTCATAAATAATACAATAAAGTAATAGTATGGCTTTCAATACAAAATTGATATATATCAAACTTAATATATATCCGATATATATCATAAATATCTGATATTTTGATATATAAAATAAATATCGAATATTTTCGAACCCTGATTTAAAGTGTCTAAAATCATTATTTTGGACGCCATGATTTATATTTGCCACAAATAGATTTTTTCATTCATTCATTTTTTTCCATTATTGTCTGATCTAGGTCTGATGAGATTGTCCAACCGTTGCGGTTTGCGGTTTAGATGTCGTTGTCCTACTGTTTAGGTGGCACAATATCCTCAGCTGGTCAATTATTATTGTCGGTAATTATAAAATTATACCTTCGTATTATAATTATAAGATGCCATACTTGTTATTATTGATGTGACTACGTCGAATAAATCGATGAATGCCGCCACGCCGGCTGCATGCACGAAAACATTGACGTCATTGTCCGGTATCGCTCATTGTCCCGTTACGCTGGTAGTCACGTTAAACTATCGTCCGTAAACCTACTTTACAGACAACCAATGTTTTTTTAATAAAATCTTAATTTTTATCAGTAAATTATGTAAATCATGATTTAAATGGATATGTATCCATTTGTGGAAAATGTGCCTTTTCACGACATTTATATTTATTTAAACATGATGGTGCATTATTAAACTCTGTACTTCAGACGCCTTATTAGTTCTTAAATAAATATGTTGGGGGATTTCACACAAACTAAGTAGAGCTTGTAATATGGGCACCAGATAAATAGTAGAATACTTACATACTTTATTTTAAATACATACATAGAATACACCCAGACTCAGGACAAACACCGATGTTCACTCACATGTTTCTTCTGAAGCGGGAATGTCGTCAAAATATTTTCATGCTATTTATTATAACACCCAGATCTCTTAATCTCCCATAAATGGTATCTTATAAACTCTATTAAAGTTAATAGTTGGACACGAGATCGCAGACGATATAAAGGGAAGAAATATCATAGGTCGACGATCCCAGTAACATTTGGCACTTGTCCAGCGCTGCACTGGCTTGAAAACTGCATGCAAGTCTAGCCATAGACAATGCGGCAGTTTTTTTTTTCTGTTCGTATTTGGAGCGCCAATATTATTTGCATTAGTTTTAAGAAACTTTTTTCAATGAGATCGGATTTGAAATAAATTACATTTAACATAATTAAGTTGTATACATAAGTATGAAGTAGGTTTTACAAAAACATTCTTCAATTGGTCTGTTAACATCACCGAAAAATCACAGTTTAGTAAGAAGTACGCAATTTAGTTTACTTCGACGACATATTTTTCAGTTATTTTGATTTAATAACTAAACTACTTAACTGATTTTCTATGCGACCAATGTGAAAGGATAATCCTTTTAAACAAAAAAAAAAAATCCAAATCAGTTGATCTACGGCGAAGTTCAGGGGTAAAAACATTGAAAAAAAAACAACCGAATTGAGAACCTCCTTCTTTTTTGAAGTCGGTTGAAAAGCAGTAATTAGGTACCTAAAGCGAAATAATAACAAAAATACCTAATTAATTGTCTCAAACTAAAGAATTCACGTTCTTAACCAACCTAAGACATCGTTCCATATAAATAAGCATGAATGCATAAAATTCTTATCCACGTGCCGCATTCGATACGTGTAAATGGAAGTCAATTAACAGACATAAACAGACAAGAAACAGAGAAATAAATTTAGAATTTACGATTTTATATTGTAGCTAGTCAATTTATGGACTGCTAAGATTTAAAACATTAAGGGGAATCCTCAAACCCGAATTCCATACAAAATGTTTCGGACAAATACTCAAAAAGTACGCCGTATTATAGTAATTGCTTTACACTATTCGTCTCGTCTATGTTTTTATATTAGGTCAACAAAAAAAGTGAAAGGTTTTATACTTTAATTTAGATTTTATACGTGTTTTAATACTAACCCTACTAACTTAAAAACACGTATAAAATCTAAATTAAAGTATGAAACCTTTCTCTTTTTTTGTTGACGAAATCAAAAAACATATACAAAACGAAAAATGTGAAGAAATTACTATAATACGGCGTACTTTTGAGTATTTGTCCGAAACATTTTGTATGGAATTCGGATTTGAGGATTAGCCTTAACAGTATTTTGAGCCTTATTGGTTTAAGTATTCCGTCTCGTACCTATCCCATTTATAGATTACCCTACTAATATGTATAAAAGCGAAAGTTTGTAACTTTGTAAGGATATATTTTTTTAATAAATTTAAATTAGTATACCCTAGTCATTTTGTTTCGTCTGTGGTTGAACCACAGAAGTATTAAAGTATAGAATCACAATGTAGTACATTGAAAATGCGCTAAAAAAAGGAGCCACATTGCCTAATTTCGAGTACATTTTGGTCCGATGCTAATTTCCGAAAAAGAGAAGTAATAGGGCTAGAGAAAAATTATATGTTAAAACTACTAGGCTTTTTCATTGTTAATAAACTACATTGTAAAAAGTAACAAACATTATTTGAAAATAGAGATATTATAATTTTATTGACAGTGACTAAAAAATTGTCTGTCTTATATACCGCATTCATTTTGGTTTGATACTGTCCATTTTAGTGTTTGTTGGGTTGAACATATCCCGCCAAGAAACATACATTCTAGCGCTTATGTTTAATAGCTTATATAAATCATGACATTATAGAAATAAACTACACGAATCAGTATACGAAATAGGACGCACTTGACAGTGTTTTATCACTTGGAATTTATCATGCTCCCCCTTTATGGCATTTACTTAGACATTCTGGTATTTCGGTCCATAAAAAAGTATTCTAACATCTAGAGTCTTCAGAAACATACGCGAAAATAGCTAAGTCACAAAAATATAAGGAAATTATCCTAAGAAATTATTAAAGAAAATAAATGAAAATAATGAAATAAAAATAAATTTTGATCCATTAAAATAATTATTTTTTAATAAGGTTTTAAATTCTTGATCGTTGGTCCTTTTCAACAGACTTCAAAAAAAGGAGTTTCTTCTTTTTAATGTTTGTTATCTCAGTTAATAAGTTTGTGAACCATAAAGTGTGATATTTCTTTATGTGTCGTACCTACACAATTTCATCTTTTGAGTATGAGTTTGATCCAAGAGTGTTTTGTGTCGACTATTTCAAGATTTCATTAGTTTTCTCAGCAATAAAGTGAGTAGAAGTTTTTAAGTGTTTCCTAACCATTAAAGTCAGAATAATAGACGTAGGAGTACCGGATTATAATTACGTAGAAATGGACATTGGGCCTTGTTTGATTCGTTTATGGCATGGCTGGATAGGTAAATCCTTGATCTTTTTGATATGCGAGAGTGGATTATGCGGGGCTCGGCATCCAAACAGTGCAAGCTAGCTATAAAATTGTAGCATAATTTTTAGGATGTTTTTATTTTTTAGCTACCACCTTACCTGATTGATAGTTATCTTTAGTGGCCGAAGACAGTACGCTCGCATAGATTAAACTTAATAATTATATTACGAAATATAACATATTCCGATCTGTGGACTTATTGCTGAACGGAAACCAATTTTTATCCCGAATCTGTTTAATTTTAGATTTTTTATTTTTTTATTTATTAGAACAACAGACACCTACACTCATTTATAAACTATACGTAGTCTTAGGTAGTTTATAGTATTACATACTTTTAGTGTAATCAACCCCATTGTACACATATTACTTAACTATAATTTAGGTAAGTAGGTAAAGTACATTATTAAATTATGTAAGTAGATTTCGTTTAGTTCCATTAAATTCCACCTTATAAAAATCGAAACCATATATGTCTCGTATTCAACAGTGCCAAATCTATTCGAATTGGATTTACGATTGGGTTTGTGTTTCAAGAGTGGCATTCCTGCTTCTTATTAATTATTTTTTATGGTTTTTCAGTTACTCAGTTACTGAGAGGCTAATGAATAATGCTTTTTGAATTGAATTGATTTAATCTATGAAACCCATAAAAAATAACTAATAAGTAGCGGGAATGCCATTTTTGAAACACGAACCCAATCATAAATCCGATTCCAATAAATTTGGCACTCATACGATAACAGCGCGGTTTCGATTTTAATTAGGAAAGCGATATACAAAACAAAGAACAGCTAGGTACTTCCCAAACTTAGGTACTACATTGTTAAAAATAATTTTAACCACACGAATTTTTACGACGTAGTTTGAAATTAATAAGTAATAATAAGTTAGTAAACAGTCAATTTAAATTAACAACCGTGAATATATCGGCGAGAAGTTTAGTCAGCTGCGTCTGTGTATGGAAATAAGACCTAGGCTCAAACCTTGGACTTTAGCAACGTTGTCGCTTTTCGGAGATGTGCCAAGGTTTTCCTATGTTTCATTCAATATTTGTTGGCCGAGTGGGAGGGACCTCGACTTTCGATCCGAAATTCGTGAGTTCGAACCCGGCCGTACACCAATGGATTTTTCTGTTCAAAAAATCTATGTTCGACACGTGCTTAACGGTGAAGAAAAAAATCTCGAGAAAACCGGCATGTTATAGAACCTAAAAAGTTCGAAAACCTGTGCCATGTGCAAGGAGCATCTTCAAGGCGCACTTGAAATCCTTTCACCACACTGGTTCGAAAGAACTAGTGACACGATAAGAAGAAGAATTCAATATGTTCATATATATATATTCAATATATTAAAAAGTAAATCATTCAGTAAATTCCAAAAACTTATTCCAATAAATTAGCACATGGTTGGCTTGGAACTCACTTCTCTAAACGATTTTAACAAGATGCTTATATCTAGAATAACTAAGTGACATTCCCAAATGTAAAATCACGGCGATTTGTCTGCGCATCTGGCTTGTTCTGTACCGTTTCATCTTGTACTATAATTATCTCGCTGACTTCCCGAATTTCGTGTGAATTTACATTATATTTCGGTCAGTTGGCGCGTTGTATTTGCTATCGTCTGACGCTACAGGACTCATCGTTTGCGCTCGATACTTTTTACGGTCTTTAAAAAAAATAAAAATATATATTATCTATGGCCGAAAATACGCGCCTTTTCGGTGTTTGAATGCTGAGCGGGAATGGCCCAAGAACGGCCAGTGTTACAAAATTTGAAAACGGAACAGGAAGTGTTGAAAATGGAACGTGTCATTTCACTTTCGTCTTGCGAAAGTATCTCTGTTGTGACCAGTTTCAAGTGACCCGTGTAGAGTCGTTGATTCGTGGTGTTTTGTTGGGTTTTTCTCATTTTAGTGCAGAAGTGGAGATCTGGTTAGGTTGGTGTTACCCTTCGCAGGTTTACTGGGATTTGTTTAAGAAGATTAACCTCAGTTGGTTTTAGAATGTTTATGTTCAGTTTAACTGTCTTACTTTTTGTCTTGTCCCTGTCTTGTTATTGTTATGTTTCTCTTGCTAATTAATTGTGGGTTATGTTTGAAGTGAAAACTTCTTTAACCGCACTAAGCAAACTATTTCGTAGTGAATTGGACTGGACTACTGGGCTTCCAACGCTCGGATGTAACACTACTTCGGGTAAAGTCGGCTGGTATATATTACTAAGTGAAGATGGTAATGTGAAAAACATCAAATAATGGTAGCATTATTGAGTGCCTGTATTGTTTATGCTATGACCGTGAACAAAATTTATTTGTATTTTGAATCAGCATAATTTGCATTTCTAACACAAACAGTCAAACTGTAAAAAATATTGTATTTCGTATTATTAACCTCGCCCTTGAAGAAGTTTTCACTTCTGTCGTGCCTCGCTGATTTTGATATTAGTTATGTATAGTTTATTTTGTAATAATGACAGAAAAAATTATACTTACTACACCTAATAATGTTTCACTCCATTTTAAGTACACGAAAGGAGCTTCTTCAAGGCGCACTTGAAATCCTTTCACCACCCTCTGGTTCGAAAGAACTAGTAACACGATAAGGAGAAAACTTCATTTTACCTAGTAGATACTGTAAATAGGTAGATATCTACCAAATCGCATTATTTCCCCATTTTCATTTCTCAAAACGAATTTCTAGAGCTTCCCACAAGCCCACAACAATACGCGAAATTAATATGAAAAGTTACATATCTACATTCTTATTTCATTTCTCTACTTCCTTGACCAGGTGGTTTGGCTCTGGTCCAAGGATTGCGTCATTTTGTTAGAGTTTGTGGTGCAGTTTTATGTTTTCACCTACAATTATTCATTTCTCGACCGGCTCATAATTTGCCAGACGTTTTTATAACTTTTCTTTTTATAGTATATCGGGGTAAAATCAGCTGCTTTTTTATACAACTTAAAGTTTATAAAAACTGAAAACCCGACTGCTAATATATTATCGCCATATTGGATTTCTGACACTTTATTTTTGTTCTAATGTTACTTATATTTTGTAATCTCCTACTCAATATTTTTGGTAAACAAAAAAATATTAATGATTTAATAATTAGCGCGAAATCTCCGCCATTTTTTTAATCCTATTTAAGGATACTTGTATTATTAAGGCGAATTTAACGATACCTTAATTGTCAATTTCCGTCAAGCCGTTTGGAAGATACGAAGTAACAAAGTAATGTACATACAATATACGCGCGAAAAACATTACCCTACCTTGGCAGTCGGGTAAAAATAGAAAAATGTTTTTCCTACTTAAGAATTTAAAGGAATTTTAATCAAATAATAGCACTTTACGTGTACGTGACATTTCTTCCGCGGGGTAAACAATCAACATCGACAATAAAAACTTTCTTCAACGGGTTCAAGCGGACGGACGAAGTCGCACGCGGGTCAGCTAATACATACATACTATTACATACATACATATTACATACAAGTGTTCCTGTCATTGCATTCGCGCCTTCTCGCCCGATTTAACCCGTGACTCAGATGCATTGATTTTGTCTTGTCTTGTCTGTCTGTCTGTCTCTGGTAGTTTGGTTTAAGCTGTATTACATTCTATTCATGTAGCGTAATGACTTTGTCAAGCTGCAATGGCTTGTCAAGCTTCAACAGGCTTATCGTATTGTATATCTACTCCGAGACAGTTGTCATGGAATAACTCTGTCTGAGTATAAAGAATTATAGGTATTACGTATACCCATCATGTAAGAGTATTCTGACTCTTATTCTTTATCTTAATCTACTCCTCCCGCGTGGATTGAAATAAAAAAATTAATTGTGTGTGCTTTTGCCTTGATTCAAATTATCTAAGTGTCGTCGATAAGTCGTTAAAATATGATTAACGCTTTGTTTATACTTCAAGCAACATCATCTACAGAAGTTAGTGCGGTTTTGATCCAAATCCGATGCCTCGAATTTCGATCCGAAGGTCTTGGGTTCGAACCTGGTCGTACACCAATAGATTTGATTTTACTATTCGGAAAACATCGGCATCGTGGGGAAACCGGCGTGTCATAGAACCTAAAAATTTCTAAAAACATGTGTCAAGTGCATGCAACTTAGTTACTATAGAGTTAAATAAGAAATGCACGACACCATGTAAATTTTGTTAATGATAAAGATAAAGATAAAAGATAAAAATGTTTTATTTCTAGAAAGGTCTTATAATAAGGTACATAGCATAATAATATATAACTAAGATATAAAAAGAAATAAAATAAATCATAAAATTATTTGCAAACAATTTAAAAAGAGAATGAGTAGAGTAGCTATTATACTTGTAATTTAATATAAATTGTTCACCGTGTGTGTATAATATATAATATTTGGTATTCAATGACCCAAATAAATGAATTGAATTGAATTGAATTGAAAGTATACGAAAGGAGTGAACCTCTTCGAGACGCACTTACCGATTCGTAAGAACTAGTGCGGTTTCAGATTAGTCGATTAACCGAGCTAATTCGCTACCTACTCGTGTTTTGTTTTTTGTACGCGCGACCAGTTGCAAGAGACACCTCATGCTAATGACACTCGCTAGAAAGAACCGAGCGTAAACGCCGGTATACGCGCGACAAAAATACGCTCTAAAACCACACTTACACCGTGTTCTGAATCACCCACGCGTGCCCTGTAATTTCAAATGTAGCTTTAATTTACCGTCCGTTGACTTCATAATGACGTCTTCGACTTGCGTATTATTCTACATAACGTCTCGAAAACGTATCATTACATTTCCTATCGGCTTGATCACGATTCTCTATCTCTTTGAACGAAAATAAACAAGACACATGCATTTCTCTGTATGTGCATCCAGCCAGTGTGTTTTGCTTTTTTTTAGCTTCTAAATTTGAACGTGGCCACGCGCCAGTAGCGCGCGCGCACCCCAACGTGCACCTCATTCGGAATTAAAATTCAATTCCCGTTTCTAAATGAGTTTTAATATTCTGCGGACTCCTTGGTAAATATTAGGCGCTATAGTTTATTGTTAATAGATTTTGTCTTTGATTTTTGCTTAACCTCCCCCTTGTTTGCTTTTGTGGTTAACATTTCGGTCTTAAGTTATTTCAAGATGTACGCAGTCGTTAGTATAAGTGACACTTACTAGACTAAATTCCATAGAGCCCAAGTATAGAGTCCTGTACCGGCCAGAGACAGTCCGTTCTAAATATAAATAAGCATTCGATGTTCAAATAAAGAATTAAAACTTTCTACTGATAAGTGGCCAGTGCTGTGAGTGCCATCGGACAGTACGTTCTATTTTCAAATTGTGACCATCGACAGTGCAAAGACAAGAGTGCCAGTGTTTATGATTATAGAGCAAAAAATGGGGAAGAAGAAGAAAACTAACGGAAAGAAAGGTGGAAACAGATTTTTTCGCTGGATAAGAAGGTAAAAATACAATCACAGTTGATTATTGTGTGTTTTAACCACAGAGTGATTAACAAGCGACGCATGCTGGAGCATTCTAATAATACACCTGCCAACATGAACTTTGTAGCTGACTACTGAAAGGAATTCTATTGTATACCTAACAAGACAAAAGATTTTTGTTTTTTCAAATATTTGTTTTGAAATTATGTCAGTGTGAGTCGCGGTAACCTGTAAATAGCGTACTACCTAACTCTATTTGTATTCGTATCGAAACCGTAAAAGAAGAAACAATATATAGAAACGCAAGCCTATATTTAGTAAAAAAAAAAAGAAAAAAAATACAACTGATTACCCTTCTGAGACAAATTCGATACGAATACTATAATCAAAAAGTTTAATGATAGCTGATTGAGCTATTGGAACAACAAACATAGTTGAAATGGTTGAGAACAATAATGGTTGAAAAACCAGTAGCAGTTAACTGAAGTGGGAAGGTCTTAACTTCAGGGAAATTTAACCACTGTTTCGCAAATGATCACTTTATGGTTGCCGCAAACGTGTCACCACCAATCACAGCCGCCGATGGCGGGCAACCGTCAGCTTACATAGGTACATTATCTCGCTGTAGCGCGTCGCGGCCACGCGTGTAGCTGCGCGACACACTACGGTCGCTGTGATTAGTGCCTTGTTTGCTGCTGGCCTTATATTTGTTTGTTTTGCATAAATTACCTGATCGAAAGGATCTAGGTACTTACCTATACAATATTATGACATCATCAACATACAAAAGACCGTAGACTGATTGTATTAAACAGGCAGACCGAAACCATGGCCTTATCGCGTAATAAAGACATGATCTTATTATGTTTGAGAGGATGTACTTTGGGAATGGCTTAATTGGTCTGATAGTTCGACTTAATTATCTTGTGTTATACAGAATAGCAAGTCACTTGATTGAACTCATGCAACAATGACTTCGCATATGAGAATAATTCAATTTCTACCTTTTAGTGCGGTCTTAGATTAGCAGATTAGCCGAACGGATTCGCTGACCGTGTGTTGTTTTTTGCAAGCGCGTATACGCGCGACAAGCCCCGAGACAAGCCGCGAGAAACGCCTTATGCTACCTGACACTCGCTAGAAAAAACCGAGCGTAAACGCCGGTATACGCGAGTATACGCGCGACAAGCCGCGAGAGACGCCGCATGCTACTGACACTCGCTAGAAAAAACCGAGCGTAATCGCCGGTATATAGTGTATACGCCCGACAAGCGGCGAGAGACGCCTCATGCTACTGACACTCGCTAGAAAAAACCGAGCGTAATCTCCGGTATATAGTGTATACGCCCGACAAGCGGCGAGAGACGCCTCATGCTACTGACACTCGCTAGAAAAAACCGAGCGTAATCTCCGGTATATAGTGTATACGCCCGACAAGCGGCGAGAGACGCCGCATGCTACTGACACTCGCTAGAAAAAACCGAGCGTAATCGCCGGTATATAGTGTATACGCCCGACAAGCGGCGAGAGACGCCTCATGCTACTGACACTCGCTAGAAAAAACCGAGCGTAATCTCCGGTATATGGCGTATACGCGCGACAAGCCGCTAGAGACGCCTCATGCTATTGACACTCGCTAGAAAAAAACCGAAGGTAAACATCGATATATGCGCGTTTACGCGCGTGAGGCTTTTGAAGTTTCGCGAATACCAATTCCCCCGTATACGTTCCACATTAATACTTCATTCTGGTTTTTGGGAAAAAAATTGTAATTGGTATAATTAAACTGTCGCCAAAATACCTGACTGTCCATTTGTCGTGGGAGCTGTTTCGGTAACTGACCATGTACAAATCAGTCCGTGTGGGATGAAAAAAGTATCGCAGTTTCGTAAGTTGACCTAGTACATGTCGCCTACGCATGAGCGATGCAGTCATAGGCTTGTGGAGTTACGACTCGCGAATGACAGAACAGGGCATTATCCTTTCAGTATCCTTCCAAGTACGGTTTCAGTTTAGTGGATTAACCTGGCAGATTCGTCGCTCGTGTTTTGTTTTTAGCAGTTGTTTTTTGCCCGAGGTATACGCGTGTATACGAGCTTATAGCGGCGTTTTCGCTCGATTTTTTGGTAGGAACTAGAATCATTGTGCCGCGGGACGTTGGGAGCGTTAACGCGACAACGCTCGTACGAGTGGCGCCACTCGCTAGTAGTCTAGTAGCTAGTAGTGCTAGTCATACGCCAGTCTGAAACCGCACTAAACCTGGCCCTCGCAGAACCAAAAGAATCCAAGTTTTGCAGTGTATACTCTACCTACACTTGTCTTACCTTGTTGTAGCCATGTTGTAGCATAAGAATTAAGAATAGCAGCGTAATCAGTTTGTTAAGTTTCCACTGCTGGGACTCACTCTCGACTAAGAGAGCATATGAGTCTTATTTCTCTGACTCAATGTGGATTGGGATTGGTCATATGCCAGTAACGGCCACTGAGCTTCATCCTATTTGACCTGATTAACTTAATTTCGGCCACTAGGCAAGAGTCCTATTGCAGCATACTTATGCTTGTGTTCCCTTATCTACGTTTTATCAGCTGTCAATCGCTAGTCCTTGCTGCTCAGTTGATTAAGGCACAGAATCATCGGGCATTTGTACATTTTTGAAGATATAAATTGACTAAGTATAAAGACATAAAGTTGGATCGGTGAATTTGTTATTACAACTTAACGAAATGTTTTAGTATATTTGTTGTATTGATATGACAAATATAAGCAAAAGAAATTGGGCAAAACTGTTTATGCCAATCTCCTACGCTTAGTATGTTAATTTTTATCTTCAAAATGTGCGTGTCTGCAAACCCCTGCGACGCAATTCGAACCATAAGCCTTTCTAAAAGGTGTTTTCTTGCACATATCACATAATGATCTACAATTTCTGGGTTATGTGGAGCAAATCGCTTTTCCAACACTTCACAATTTAACGCATCACCTACCTACAATAGTTCACTTCACACAGCGTTCATAACGAGCCAGTTACTTGAAAGCTATTAGTAACTTTTGCAACTGACTTGAACTGATTTTATCTATCTATTCAGCCAGTAACATACCTAGCAGCCACTGGACAAGAATGAGGTTGGTTATAGATTGTTTGGAAAATAACTGAAAAATGAAGTCTCATCCTCATCTCACTGAAATATGTTAACGAAAACGTGAAAAAAACATTCCGTGTCATTGTATTATTTTTTTAAAACTTGTGTTATTTTGAGTCTTAAAGTGTAAAAATTGTGGTTTTGTTCGTCATGTGCTCGTGAATGTGTATGAGTATTGGTGAATAGGCTGTGATTCGTGACTTTTCGTGTTGCCTCCAAAACTTCTTAGAAAAATCTCCACCCCTTTACGGAGGCATGAAAAAAACTTGACCACGACTGCGAATGAATTGCCATTATGGAATTACTTGACGCACTGGCTTAATACACTATGTGTGGAGCCAAAACCGAAGAACAGTATTATGTTCTTCACAAAAAAAAATGTTTGGCTCTGATGGGTGTTTGCGTTGCGCGACCCCTGAAGGGCTCTGACTTGACTTGACTGGATTGTCGATTACAATTAATTTGACGTGCCCTCCGATGCACGAAAGTTGGTGAGACGTCATTTAATCACCATCCATCCAAACAGAAGACCGTATTACAATAGAACCATCTGTTGTTACAACTTCTTCCGCAGAGTCATGGATGTATGATCTTCTAAAGACGTGAAGGTATTGCTTACATAATACACAACCTGTAGAATCCAATATTTTTAAATCAAGCCTATATCCATGCAGAAATGATTAAAATAACAAACATTGTCATTGTAGGTTAGATATAGATAGGTAGGTAGGACATAATACCTAGTTCATATCCTTTCAAACCAGTCTGTTTGCAGTCCTGCATTACCATTGTAGACAATGCATGACGTCACAACATGTAGGTTAGGTATCAAGTTATTATGACAAATCAATTATTCATTATTTACAAGGGCGTTCGTATTTTATGATGATTGATGATTCTGTTTACGGGTGTTCCGTAGTAAAACTGTAAAACCAGGGAAATGTGACGTTTTATGATTCTTTCCATTTCTTTTACTTATAGTTGGGCATGGTCCATTTCCTTGCAGAATGTACATAACATAATGTACTACTCGGGCGAATGAACATAACAGACACCTGGCTGACACGTGGCTCGGAACTTGATGATGCCCCCGCAGCCCCGCGCGGCGCCCTCCGTGTTTCTTCTTCCTCTAATTGCGAAGCCTTATCATTACTTATCATTATCAAGTATTACAGGACCTCTTCTCTATCAAGATTATCTAATTCCGCGCTGTACTTGGCACAAACATCGTTCGAGCTAGGTGTCATGTTCATTCGCCCGAGTAGTAGCTAAATGCTCAAATGCGTGACTCTGAGCCACTCTTTTCTAACTTAGTTCTTCTTGATCCAAGCTCGTCCAACCAGTTATAAAGTGTCTGTCGCTTCATCTTGCTGAAGGTCGTCCTTCACTACGGTTGCCCAGACGCATCCGGCTCTTATTTATGTATAGTTCAAATTGTACATGAAAACTTAGTTATTTATATATTTTTAGTACCTATCCTATCACGTTAACTCCACGTTGCAGGATTAGTTGGTACTGGTAGACCGCGTAGGCGATTTGAAACAGGAAATAAATATTTCCCACCCTATTTGACGATTGCAATGTCTGTCTATGTAATAGATAAACACAAACATATTGAGAACTTATGAATTATTGATGTTGAATTAATAAGGTGAGCGTTGAATGAAAACTACATAAAGACGCAATATATAAGTGCAATTCTTAGATTCCTGTCTTGTGATCAACACGTTTCCGCTACTTTTCAGTGCTCCTTAACTCAAAAGAGGCATACAATTCTAAAAATAGTTTTTTTTACACGGACAGACAAGACACTTCCTCAATATCCAATTAAATAACCATTTTCTTTATTGGCTTCATTCAATGAAAACAATTAATTAATTGAGATGGGCCAAAACAGAAATAAATGATTCGTATGTGTCGGGCACATCAAATCAGATAAAAACCTCAAAATGCTTAACGTGATCAAACTTTATGAGGTCTTCGACTTCGAACATTACAACAAACAATTACAACTAGTTTTAGATGCGACTACAAAAACAGTGCACGGAACATCTGTTAAGGTGTAATCAACACATACGGTACTCCATGGCACGTGCCACACCATCGAACATAAACATACCGGTAACATTCACCGTCTGCTCTCCATTCCCCCTTTTCAAACCCTCACTACTTAAAAATCCATTAATACATCCAAATGCCATCGCTTACTGTACTCACATAACCATTACCAGTTCGATTCCTATGGGAAATTCGATTTAGATTTGAAAGAGGCATTGGATACGGTATGCGTCGATTCTAACGGTATATTCGAGCGAAGGAACGTTGTTACTTGATTTCGAGACCACGTCATTCGGTTCTACCGCCCACGGAAAGGCAGACGTGCGCTTGCGATCGGATGTAAGCCCACATACCTGGAGAAATTATTAGGTGTCAACCAGGGTACCATTTTTGGCCCGTTTTTGGTCACTTCATTAATTTACTGTGTTAGTTTGACGTGTTAAAAAGTGAAATCTCGAACTAATTAATGCACTTTCAATAGTGAAATCAGTTTCCCAGGAGTTTGTGAGAACTTTAATACATACAATGGCTCTATGATCAGATGAAAAAATATGCATGAGATGTGTAAGTATTTTAGTAATCAAAGCAGGGCATTGTAGATGTCGTAAATATTTTTTTGTTTATACTTGCTGTCTGAGAGATAGTTGTTATGCAAAGTATGCTTTATTGAAATTAACCGAAGGTTGTTTTTGATGCGTTGAAGTGTCGTATCTGAATCATTGGTGTCTCGTTGAATGCTAATCTCTTTAGTGAAATTTCACCGTTCAAGGTTTTATGATTTGAAAATTGTTGTATGTTTATTTTAACGATGTCTTAACTTCTCTGTACCATAAATTAGTTTCTCCTTATTTTGATTTACACGTATCTGCCTAGATATCACTAGTTTAGGTTATAATTGTAGCAAGCATTATCTTACTCAAAAAAAATTACGGGTTGGTCATTAGAACGCATGTAATCTAACTCAGAGATTAGTTTAATACTACTTTGATAAACTATCAAAATACGCAAACTTCGGTACTTTATCTAATCTCAAACAGATGCACAGTTACATTGTGATTGATTTGATTTTTCAATCAAATTGAACTCAAATATCGTGCTGAGTCTTGTAAGTTTGCAGAGGAATATTATCTGCTATGGTCGGATGAAACTATCCAAAATACTAAATTTCAGCTGTGTAGATCCACATATTTCAACTCTCTTTAATGACGGTGATGAGTACACCCATAATATAAAAAGCTTCCTGTTTAAGATCTTCTTCTTAAACCTCATCATCATCAAATTATTATGAGCCTTAGGAATATCTCTTTACGCATCCCCTTCAAACGGCAAGGGCCGAATTGTTTATGTCGGCTACTAGCAGAGTGCTAGCAGTTCTCTGATATTCCTTCAATCACCTTAGTGCCAATGCGTCATCAGACGAGGGGTTTGACGGCGCATCAGCACTAGACAGGGTCAAGGGGTCCCGGTCGGATTCGTACGCGGCCCTTTCGGTGATTTTCCGCACCGACCCCTTGGTCACCCCTTAGATGGGGTGAGGGATGTCCCGGAATATGAGCCCTAACCTACCCCAACCATAGCCCTAACGTCTTTCTCCAGACACATCTGTTTTATTTGAGGATCCCTTCTTTACTTTTCATTACTTTTAGGACTCTCTAAGCATTGCTTAACTTAATTGGGTGACTATACTTTGAACATCGAGATTGTCTACCAGCACTATTTCCTTTACCATATCTCCATTCATGTGTAGAAACGTAGTATTGTATTACACTACACTACACGCCCTTCGAAAACGTCGACCATGTAACTTTCACCTGCTTTCGTGCGTTTTGAACCGGGGCTACCATTCACAGTTTTTCCTATTTAGGAACTTATCAGCTTTTCTGGTACTGCACCTTTTTGAAAGTCCGTTATCTCGTGACGTATTTATTTTAATTGTAACTGGTATTTCTTCAACTTTCGAGATTACAAAACACATTTACACAGTTATATTATACTAGCGGACACCCACAACTACGTTTGCGTTGCGAATTACCAAAATTCCTTTCTTAGTAAGCGTCTACACTTCTTAACCAACATGTCCTTCAAATTTAAAGTATCTATATTCAGTACTTTAGTATGTGCATTGTCTGTCAGTCAGGCAGGACATAGCTTTTTAGAATTTTGATTGATTGATGGCTGTTGAATATGGTTTACTTAATTTTTACCTGACTACGGCGAAGCAAAAGGAGGGTTATGATTTTGACCAGTATGTGCCTATGTATGTTCATCTGTTCCCTCATATTCCAAACTACTTATCTTAATTTGGTATTTGGACAAATGAGGTATCGTTAGAAGCGTCTCGTCCGTCCGCTGGTTATAGGCTATGTAACGTCACGTTAAACGACCACGGAGTACGGCACTTAACAATTTCAGATGAGAATATATTCTTGTTTCTTAAAGAAAAAAGACTTATTAGAGCGTGATTTTTCAGTTAATTAAGAATTTCTATGTAATTTGCTCTGTAACTAGTACAGATGCAATTATTTTAAAGGTGTCCTTCAAGATTCTCTGAGATATACGTCTTACCCAATGTTACATGCAATGATGATGTTACAAGTCATTGACCTCCGCCATTTTTCGTTGATGTCCTTAATTGTATTTCCACAGAAGCCAAGCCTAACCTTTCGAATAGGCTGTCCAAAGCCGGTGATGTTTGAGATTTCGTCATAGCAGAGCCACTGGTGACCTTTTGAGCATGTATGTCTTTAGCCAAACGTTTGGCATCAATATAAAGACCTAGACTGACTGAATGACACATAACGTACAGACAGGCCCGCCGATTTGTAAATTTTTGAAGATATAAATGGACTAAATATTAATTTAGAAAAGAGATCGGTCATTTTGTTATTACAATCTTACGAAATGTTTTAGTATATTTTTTGTTTTGATATGTTTAACATAGGCGAAGTAAGTAGGGCAAACCCACAGACAGTTTTGTTTTTTATATTTCGTTCGCCTAGCTATATAGCTATATAATAGGCCTAGGTAGGTACAAATGTGCAAGCGAGATAGCGGCGAGACGCGGCGGATTCTGTGCTTTAAGGGGCATCCTCAAATCTGAATTCCATACAATTTTTTTCGGACTAATACTCAAAAAGTACGCCGTATTATAGTAATTTCTTCACACTATTCGTTTCGTCCATGTTTTTTGATTTCGTGAACAAAAAAGTGAAAGGTTTCATACTTTAATTTAGATTTTGTACGTGTTTTAAAATTAACCCTACTAACTGAAAAACACGTATAAAATTTTAATTAAAGTATGAAACCTTTCACTTTTTTTGTTCACGAAATCAAAAAACATGGACAAAACGAATAGTGTGAAGAAATTACTATAATACGGCGTACTTTTTGAGTATTTGTCCGAAAAAAATTGTATGGAATTCGGATTTGAGGATTACCCTTAATAGTAGAGTGGTTCATTTTCGAATTTGGCTAAATACACTAAAGCAGCATTTTCATTAGGGGACATTTGTCCCGTGAAATTGTCGCCCGACACGATATCTAGGCGAAATCTACGTGTTGCGGGACTTGTCGCTTCCATGTAATTTTTCTCTTACATGTAGATTTCGTGTTGAGTGACAATGTGCGAAAAATGTACCCTAATGAAAATGTGGCTTAACGTTTTTGGCGCATTCTCTATTTTATTTTATATTTAAAGGAATACAGACAGCTTCTTACAGATTAAGTACACCAGGATGGTGGATATATTGAGCCTAGCAGTATTCATTTTTGGTACTAGAATAACAATAAATTACACAGAAAATGATTATGTTTCTTTACAAAATTAACATAACATAACATTCACACACTCACACCCCTGCACTAGGATTCCCTGTGTCGCAGGTGGCATGGACACATACAACACATCACAACATCCAAGACCGAGAACAAACATTTGTGTTCGTCACAAATAATAGCTCCGGCCGGGGATCGAACCCGGAACACCAAGCTTCGTAGGCAGGGTCACTACCAACTAAGCCACGATGTCGTCGATGTCGTCGAATTATCATTAATATACCATTTGTGGTATATTGGTATTTACTATTAACATTAATTGCTAATGTAATTCTCTATGTAGGTATGGCTCTTTACGATATGAATACTTCAATATTTCTATGTCAGTACTGTACTTATATCGCGTGGTAAATTCAAATCGATCTCACGATTTTAAATTGAAATATGCACCCATTCCACAGAACGGTAAAATTAATCAAGAATTTTCCACTCCAATTTCAAAGTCGTATTTTATCTAACGGACTCGAACCACAGACAATTTTAATGTACCACAGAGTCCATTCACAGAAATACAGTAAGTTGTTAGTACAGGAATTTAAAAATCACACTTTCAATTCTGTTATAAATTAGGCATAATATACCTAACAAACACATTTTTAAGAAGTAGAATACAAGTTTATCCTATTAACTTTCGAGTCGAGATTTTATCATATTTAAAAAGTTTAAAGTTTTTTAGCTTTTTATATATGATAAAGTTTTTAAAAATTTTAGAACTTTTTAAATATACATTAATAATTAATTTGGAAGATGAAGTGTAGTCACTAGTGATGTATGTAATACGTATTTTAATATCGATTAATTATTCAATAAAATTATTCTATCGAAAATTTGATCCATTGCTGTGCAATATTTTTTTTAACTTGAAATAAGGATAGATATTGTTAAGTACTAAAATATATTGTTTGTTACAAAATCACGCCTGATATTAAAAATTATTCGTAAATATTATTGATGATCCAATATATGAATATAAAAAAAAAAACTAAGTCAAATTCCCAAAAAAATAAATAATAACAGTGCTTTTCTCGTTAGGGGTGACTCTTTGGGCTGAAATTTATGAATATTACGTAATCTTTATGTGAGGGGAAACCATCCCCTGTTTTTTCCCCGCGATTATTGAACCCTGTGGGGGATTCTTTACAGTCCATCACGATAGAACTGTATAACGGAATTTTGCGGCTTTGGCTTGAAAACCTAAATTCAAATGGTAAGAGAAAAATATTTTTAAAATGCCCTAATGATGTGAAATAGACTCAAACGTACGGCCAAGTCATTTGTCGCTTTTGCCATTTCGCGTACGCTACATTTCCAAAACTGTGTTAATGCCTTTTACCCCACTGCTAATGATTTTTTGGATTTTTTTTTGTCTGTTGTGGCTCAGCGAAGTGCGCTGATTTGGATACGGTTTTCAAACATTCGAAAATAGTGCTGTGTTTGAAAAACACAGAAGAGGAAAAGCTGTCAAAATTATTCGAAACAATGATTTAATGTTTACGAAACCAACGTAACTGAACTCTGGGTCAAAGAACCCGGTTACGTCCATTTACTCGGATAGTTTCGAGAGAGCTCTTTATGTCATAATCTCTGAGAACAAGTGCCTGGGGAAAGTCAGCTGAGCTCTTAACATTTGTGATTACAGTCTTTGTATTATTAGCTCTGGCTTTAGTTCTTCTTTATTTTTTGTGTAAAATCATAATTACCCGACTGCCAAGGAAGGGTTATGTTTTTCGCGCATATCTTATTTGTATGTATGTAAATTCTTTGTTACCTCATATCTACCAAACGACAGGATGGATTTTGACAGTTAAAGTATCGTTAGATTCGTCTCAATAACCTGAGTGTCCTTAGATGAGCTTTTAAAATAAATTACCAAAATAGCGTATAAGTAATACATTTTTGGGCGCTAAACCTATCAAAAGGAATTTCCAAAAATATGTGTAAGTCATTATGTTTAAATTTTATTTGGAATTCTTCTTCTTATCGTGTCACTAGTTCTTTCGAACCAGTGTTGTGAAAGGATTTCAAGTGCGCCTCGAAGAGGCTCCTTTCGTGCACTCGACACATGTTTTCGAACTTTAGGTTCTACGACATGCCGGTTTCCTCACGATGTTTTCCTTCACCGTTGCGAGAACCTGGGATGCATACATAGTTTTTTTCGATTGACGAAAAAACCCATTTATGCATGACTGCCACCGGGATTCGAACCCGCGACCTTCAGATCGCATGGCAAGGGCCTCATCCACTCGACCACCACGTCCTCCTATTTGGAATAATGAATGGGCAATCAATGCATAATGTTTTCGCAATCGGGTTTTCAGTTTTTATAAATTTCAAGTTGCTTTAAGCTTGTTTTTCAATTAATATCCATGAAATTAAATTAAATGATATCAATGTTATCCACCGTTAGGTTTTTTAGAAATTAATCACTCAAATGACCTCCTGAAAATGTTTATCTGAATCGTATCTCAACCGTATCGAATACATCACTAGTTGTCAATAATCACGCAATCGGAAGTTTAATCGATTTGCGCAACCAATATGGTTGATTCGATTCCTCATTGCGTTCCATAATCGTTATTGTTATACGAGTGTCCGTTTCATTTTTATTGTCACTTTCTAGAATGAATGGACATGCGAAAACATTTTAAGCTTTCAATTCATTCGTTGGATTGATTGTGACTAAATCTTACTGATCAATATGTAGGTATGTATAAAAAGCTTAGTCCTGTCTGGCTGACAGACGAATTATTCCCATCTGTCACCCTGCTCTGTCCGCCTAGGGTGACAGATGGGCCAAAATAGTTATATCTGTCCCCCTTTAAGCAACAGGGTGACAGATTGAACTTTTAAAATTTGAAAAAGTTATATCTGTCCCCCTGTCAGTAACAAGGGGACAGACAGAAACGCACAGGGCTAAACCACAGAGTGTAGTGGCTTGAAATTAGGAGGGTACAGTCAGCTGCACAGACATAATATATACACTCCCAAGCTTTCACATTTATATCATACTCTTAATTTTGCAAAGACATTCTTCTTATGACAAGAATTCGACAAGTAAGATGACTACAGTCATTTGAAAATGTTTGCGTGCACTGTACTTTGCAAAATTAAGAGTAATAATTGCGGGTTTCCACTAATAGGTATCTACTAAAGGCACAAATTTGTGAGAATATATGTACCTATCTACATATTGATGGATGTTTGCTCCTCAAATACGCCAAAATTACGAAACTGAATTGACAGAAAATCTCTGTAAAGGCTTTTATCTCGATACTGCGGGCAGATTGTGCATAAATAAATCAGCATTTCTAGATATCACCTTTCCATCACTGAAGGCCGACTAAGTTATTATACTTATGACATTGCGAATCATAATTACAAAGGCACGGAATACGAAGTTGTCTGTCACATGTGATTAATTGTGTTGGCATCTATGTGGTCATGTGGTTTACTCTTCCTAATTAGTTCCCTACGTTATGTACATGTACTTACAACTATGACGTATGTTGTCCGAGCTAAGCTCAAGGTAACAACTTAGGGAAATTTGTGACTAACTCAGAGTTTATGATGTGTAACATCTTTCCTCTCGCTTTCAGTCAATTTGTGGCAGTGATTTCGTAAAAAGGAAGTTAGCCGTCAGATGGTGCCAACCACAGATATATGTCTGTGGTGCCAACCTCGGTAAAATGAAATAAATAGAATCCTTCCATATTTAAATGAGATGTCAGATGTTACACATCATATGCGCGACTAACTGTAAGGCTCGCATGTTTTTTTATTGTTTATATCGACCGTCACTAATCGCTATAGTTTTTATTGCATAGCAGTGTTTTCTACTCTGTGGTATAGTATGGTAGCGAGCTAGTGGACCGTAGCATCAAAGAGGATTAGTCTAACGGAATTCCAATGCGGTTATTGGTCGATCAATAAAATTAATCGTTATCGATTTGGTAGATTAACTCCGAACATGCTACTCACATCACTAGGAATTTTTATCAGTAGTCAAATCATCGATCAAATAAATCATAATTATTAGACAAATATGTGTATTGTAACCTAACTTATGAAGCTTAGCCTTAACGTGTCCTATGCTATGAGTGATTATTGTATTGGTTTTAAATAGGTAAGGCAGCCTTTTCTACCCTATCTAACCATTAGGAAAACCTACTAAGCTAGGTACATTGAGTTCGATCAGTTATTTATCATTATCATACTGATCACACACAACTTAATCAACGCCACGATAACCGTTATCAAAAAATCGATACATAATCTAGTCTCTTGTTTCACAACACTGATCACGTTCCATTTCACGGAACGGACGTAGGTCAATAGGTGTAAAAAATTACAAATAAAAAAAGCTGTTAGCGCTCCAGACATTCTTCCAAATCGTGCAGCTTAAATTAGATTATGATTGAAAAAACTTGTACGTGGTATCTGAGCAAAGGAATGCTACAAAATGTAGCGTGACGATTGTAATAAGGAACATCCTTTGACTTATAAAAGAAAGGGTGTGCCAGTTAGTGCACGGTGCGACTTAAACTTACCATTATTATGGAATTTTTGGAAATTTTGTGCTATTTGTGACAAAAATATTTTTTTTAATGATCCGATATTTTGGGTGTTGTGTGTTTTATCCAAAATGCTTATGAACCATTAACCTTTTTCTCCCTTCGTTCACGTGTTGTGTTTTTGTGAGTATACTTACATTTGTTTTTCCTGCTTCTATTTTATTTTGTGTTACACCTTGTATTTAACTTACGTATACATTTAAGTCAGTCTTAACTTGATCAACCATGCTACCTACTTATTCAACTAAATAACTTTTATTTATAACGCCACATATTTCCTTTCAGTGACCTTCCGGATGAAGAAGACAAAAAGACACCGGTCCTGCTCTTAGGGGTGAACAAAATATCCGACTCGCCCTTCGTCAGACGACGGTCAGTTGAACCCCATACGTCCGGATCCATTAGATTCTTTCGTCCACCGAAATCGAAGTACACTAGAGGTCTTCATGGAGATGAGAGATTGGAGAAAATCAGAAAAGATCTCCTAGTTCATAAAAGCAAGCCAGACAGATACATTCACAATGAACATGACGTTTCTTTGGAACCGGAGGATCGGTGTATCAACCTGAATTGTGCGGGCAGCTGCATCTGTGAGAGAAAGAAGAGCTCAAATCGAGGATCCTTTTCCTTCCACAGACCAGACAACCATCCATACACGGAAACTTACAAGAGAGAGCAAAAGGACTTTTCGGAAAATGAAATAGAATTTAAATACACGGAACACATTCCAGATTCGCAACCTTCCAGCAGTAAACAGACCTATAGTGTAACCCCAAAATCGACTGAGCGAAGACACTTTTTACTTTCAAACTTGAACGAAAGGTTTCGCAAGACTCTCAGTTTAGACTCCAGGAAAGTTGATACTAACCGCGTACCTCTAACCTTACCCAAGGAGAAACGTCCAAAATCTCTTGAAGGGACCAGCAACATTTGCGTGCAACCACTGAGGCCTGAACCATTCTTGCAACCAAATTTTAACAAGGCCAGCCAGCCGAAGAAAAAACGGAAATCGTTTTTCTCATTAGACACATTCTTTGACAAAAAATCTGATACGTCATCCGTAGATGACTACTGCTCGTCAAAGTACAAAAGATTTGAATTGGAGAGCGATGATTCACCTCTATTCAGAGATCATAGAGAAAAGACACCAGACTTACTAAACCTTCCAGTTATAATAGACTCTGTTCGTAAGAAGCACTCTGAGACGCGAAGACAATTGGAAAAGTTAGAAAACCATTACTACAAAAGCATAGCAAAATCCCAAGTGGTCGACGCTGTCCCTAAAGATGCAACGAACGTGCAAGGCAGTAGCGGATATACCAATAACGTATACGTTGACGATGACGACGTAGAATACATTGAGCCAATAAGGAGCAACTTTACCAGTCAAAGCACATTGATCCTCGACAAAAGTAATCCTGAAAAAATTGACTCGTTACTGACTATCAACACTGAGGAGACTGATATTAGACTGCCCAGCTCAACCATAAGTCCCAAATCTGACGAAAGGGATTTCGATAGTATAGGTGCTTATGAAATAGAAGTGAAAGAATCTGATTTGTTGAAATTGTCCAAGAAATTGACTGTTAAAGTTATGGATAAGTCGGTGGACTCAATTGGGAGTTGTTCTCTCGATGTGGACTCGAGCACAGATTTCTCAGGTAAACTAGTTTTTGTGTAAAGTTTGTTAGCATGCGTTTGTGTGTATCTTGTATCGTTTCTTTTACTATTGTGTGAGATTTCATTTGTAAGAGTTTTATTATTTTCATCTAAGTCCACTTTTAATTGATTTTAGCATAACTTCAATATTGTTTTTATTTCACTTTACTAGTAGATCTTTGAAATTTAATTATGTTATCAACTTATTTATAATTACTATCCACATTTAGTTGCTATCGTATATTAATAAATATTTCATTTATATCATCGTATCACGTGTTTTCTTTTCTATTCCTGTGATTGTTGCTTGAGTCTTGTACTTAGTTAAGTTGTTCTATCGTTTGCGTTCATTGTGGCTTTTTAGTTCATAATTTATTTACCAACCGAGTGTCAAACCTACATTATTTTACCCGAGTCTCTGCTATGAACATGTTTTATAATTTGAAGTAGAAAACCATAAGTGTATGTAAGCTAAGAATCAATTTTAATTGTACCTTGCCAATGAAGTGTTTATCTGTTCTTATGCCACCAGCATTTAATATATCAACATAAATATAATCACTTTGTATAAATCTAGCCATTTCCACGCCCTGAACTCGTAAATCTACATTGTGGCACTATTTTTGGAGAATGTCTTTACCACCCCATCTTGAGCGTTCGGGAGATCATTAACTGCGTAAATTGAAACGTTTAGTGGTAATAACGCTGTTAATAAGATGCTCGCTCTTTTGAGCGCTAGGTAGGGTCAGAACAAAAAGTTTAGAAAACAAACCCACTGTCACAGTTTTCTTGAAAATCCCTTTCTGTTCGGTCGGACTGCATTAAGAGGATTGTCCCTAATAAACGCGCGAATAGGCACTTTTGGTTTGAAAAATATTGAAGAACTCTCTGCATTTAATGACACTACAAAAATACCTCGACTGCCTAATAGACGAGTGTTCCCTTACACCGCGTGATATTTCTAAAATTATTCTTAATTTACGAGAAAAAAATTCTTTATATTGATCAAAAACATCGAAATCGACCTTTTTTATTTGAACGATTTAAGCTATATCATTGAGAATATTTGAAAATTCTTTGGTGTTATCGTAAGACAAAAGTATAAATATTTCAGACACCACGCCTTTTTTTCAGAAATTCCAACCAAAAAGCAATAATCCAGGCTTAAACATCATTGATTTTTCGATCCCCGCCGTCCATACATTTTAGTATGAAAAACTTGACTCGCTATAAAATAGACAACGTGCCCGCAAAAAATTCAGTACCCCCTTAGTATTCAAGGTGACTGCACGTCCGTTGAGATCAAACGTAGACTATGACTTATCTGTGGTTGGGATGACACTAAGGGTGCGTCGCGACGTCAGGAGTATCGGACACAACTGCTAATATGTACCCTTCGACTAAGTAGACGATCTAGGTAAATGAGCTTTGTTATCATTTTTTTACGTACCTTAAAAAGCGTTACTAATTTTTTTCTACCCATTTCAGGTAGATATGGAAAACATACGGGAAATTACACACACAAAAAATTACATTATTGTTCACCCAGATGCAGTCTGAATTTTAAAAATCTAACATTGGGAACGTATAGGGCGTGTGGGGGTGAGATCAGAAAAACCTCGACTTTTCACCCCCTTTCACCCACCTTTGAGGTGCAACATGGTATCTCAAAAAGTGTAAGTCGTACAAAGTTAAAACTTTACCCACAGGTATATTATTTGTTCTAATTTAAAATTTTTGAAAAATCCAATATGGCTGCCATACAAAAAAATAATAAAAAACTTTAAACGCTTGTATCTCGTAAACGGTTGCAGCTAGAGGCCTGATTTTTGTACTTATTATTTTGGATGAGGTGCGTTATTGCAAAGCCAGCGACCTCCACGAAGCGAGGCAGTAACCTGAGTGTTCACCCCCCCTCGGGGTGCAATATGGTATCTCGAAAAGTGTAAGTCGTACAAAGTTGAAACTTTCACCATAGGTACTTTTATTGCTCCAATTTCAAAATTATGTAAAATCCAATATGGCCGCCATACAAAAAAAAATATTTTTCATAAAAACTTTAAACGCTTGTATCTCGTAAACGGTTGCAGCTAGAGGCCTGATTTTTGTACTTATTATTTTGGATGAAGTGCGTTATTGCAAAGCCAGCAACCTCCACGAAGCAAGGCAGCAACCTGAGTGTTCACCCCCCTCGGGGTGCAATATGGTATCTCGAAAAGTGTAAGTCGCACAAAGTTGAAACTTTCACCATAAGTACGTTTATTGTTCCAATTTCAAAATTATGTAAAATCCAATATGGCCGCCATACAAAAAAAAATATTTTTCATAAAAACTTTAAACGCTTGTATCTCGTAAACGGTTGCAGCTAGAGGCCTGATTTTTGTACTTATTATTTTGGATGAAGTGCGTTATTGCAAAGCCAGCAACCTCCACGAAGCAAGGCAGCAACCTGAGTGTTCACCCCCCTCGGGGTGCAATATGGTATCTCGAAAAGTGTAAGTCGCACAAAGTTGAAACTTTCACCATAAGTACGTTTATTGTTCCAATTTCAAAATTATGTAAAATCCAATATGGCCGCCATACAAAAAAAAAGTATTTTTCATAAAAACTTTAAACGCTTGTATCTCGTAAACGGTTGCAGCTAGAGGCCTGATTTTTGTACTTATTATTTTGGAAGATGTGCGTTATTGCAAATCCAGCGACTTCCACGAAGCGAGGCAGTAACCTGAGTGTTCACCCCCCCTCGGGGTGCAACATGGTATCTAGAAAAGTGTAAGTCGTACAGAGTTGAAACTTTCACCATAGGTATTTGGTTATTTTATTTTATTTTATTTTATTTTATTTTATTTTATTTTATTTTATTTTATTTTATTTTATTTTATTTTTGTATTGCGGCTGTATTGGAGTTTTCAAAATTTTGAAATTGGAACAAAAACCAATACCTATGGTGAAAGTTTCAACTCTGTACGACTTACACTTTTCAAGATACCATGTTGCGCCCCAAGGGGGTGAAGAAGGGTGAAAATACATTTTTTTCCTGAACTCATCTCTACACTCCTATACGTTTCCTATGTTAGATTTTTAAAATTCAGACTGCATCTGGGAAAAAAATCAGTCAGTCAGTGGTAATGCAGCTTTATTTTATAAAGATTTTTTCTCATTATATAAAGCTAACGAAACTAACGTATAAAAGAAAAATATTTTAATTCGGACTAATAAAGATCCAAGGAATGAATTACTACATTTTAATGCAACTGCAACTTGTTTACATATATTTGTAATTCAGTCTGTAGTCTGTAGTCAATAGTGTTTACTTATTTCTGACATCGACTTGTTGACAATATTATGACATAAGTTGATGGCAACATAATAATATGGGTGTTTTGGTGTGTACATATTATTGTAACTAAGTATGAAAACATAATTTTGAAAATGTCGATATGTGTACATAATATTGCACGCGACTGTACTTGACTAGTTTAACGTCCGCGACTTTGTACGCGTGGGGACCATTTTCGAGTCATTATTGTGTAACTAACTCTTTGTTGACTTTGTTTCATAGATTGAGATAATATCCAAAAATCGTACACTCTGACCCCACCCTTTGCCGCTGGCTAATGAGTAGTACTCACTACTGGCCAACGGGCGTCGCGATGTCAAGCTAATGGCACAATACATTGCGTGTTTTTTATGACATTCTTCAGCATCCTACAAAGATAAAGGTGTTATGAAAATGTAACTTGTGCGTAGCACCGAAAGTATATTTGTTTCTTTCCAGGGTGGTATACTATGAGTGCGCGATGAGTCTGTATGAGTAGAAAATATCTATGTGTGTGTTCAATCAAAAGTTCCCACGCTTGCAGACCGGAGCCTTAAGAACTTTGGAATGTGTAATAACTTATTTGTAAAGTGATTATACATTCCAAAGTCAACTTCTACTAATAGGTAGACTTATAGTTGACTAGGTACTAAATATGAGGACACACAGGACACTATTTGACTCGGCACAATATAAGAATTAAATTTTTGAAATTGACAATGTTTTATTAAATGCAAACGGGGGAATTATGGAACCCGCCCAAATAGACCACATTTAGGGTTGTCTCTTGTATCGGTCTATAGAACCTCATCTTTGAACAGGTAAAGTACTAGCCTGCTTAAGGCTAATCCTCAAATATTTTTTTATATTTTTAAGTTAGTAGGGTTAATTTTAAAACACGTATAAAATCTAAATTAAAGTATGAAACCTTTCACTTTTTTTGTTGACGAAATCAAAAAACATGGACGAAACGAATAGTGTGAAGAAATTACTATAATACGGCGTACTTTTTGAGTATTTGTCCGAAACATTTTGTATGGAAATTTGCCTTGAGGATTCCCCTTAATATTTAAATTAAGTAGGTTACGAATAAATGCAAACAAAAAGATGCTAAATACTTTTAGGTACCTACTTTACTTACACGTTTATGAAATCTGTGTCGACCTCGTTGTGCCTACGCTCGTTTTTGCAGCCTCTGCTCTTCGGTCATTGTCATAATTTTTTTTATGAATAATAGTCCTCTCACTTTTTGTCTTTGTGTCTAAAATAATCATAATTGATCAGTAAGTATTTTATAATAAGCTCATAGGGTTTAATATAGGTAGGTTAGGTAGGTACGATATGGGTGGGGACAAGCTATAGGTCGTTACGGGTCGGTACTCGGTAGCCTTAACCTATTCTCACAACAAATTTCGTGAAACGGAACGTATCAGAATTCTCCCTCCGCAGCTTCGCCAAAAAATATTAAAAAGTTTTTTTGAGTTTGACGTTTCTTTGTGATGTGTGATGTCATAGATTTATTTCGTGTTTTAAATTTTTTTGAAGTGATCTAAAATATAGACAATCCCTTTTTAAATCATAAAAATCATTGAGCATTCATTGTTTCGTGTTATTGCTTCATTGGTAAGTTATTAATTTGCTTTAACCATTGTTTTATGCGTTAATTAAAAACTTTTCCGTAAGAGCTCAGAACTACCTTCGATTTTTATTTATGTGTATTCATATCTCGAACAATACTTTATAAATGGCACAATAAATATCATCAAGTCTTGATCTGTAAGCCGAACCCTGTTATTTTTGATCATAATAATGAATAATCTGCCTCAAATAGCATATAGGTAACTCAAATTCCCAGAGACACGATCTTTGAGAAAAAGACCATGATTTCTTCAGTTCCATAAAATTTCTGTCTGTCCTGTGCCATAATTATAATCAATTATTCGCTATTATACTTAAAAGTTAGTTTTCCATAGTAATGATGATATAATTGATGAATGAATGATGTGTGAAATCACCTCTTTCATCCACAAATCTTTGTTAATAGTATACCAATTTAACCTGCTTATCAGGTTAAAGATTTTTATTTTCTCATAAAGAAATAACATTTCACTTACATGAGAAACTATTCTAGGTGGTATATTTTGAGTTTGACACTAATGTAGACTATAATCTAAAAGTACTTAATCTAACATGCTAAACATAAAAATGCACAAATGAAAGTTACTTAATTACTAAGTAGCTACCCACCAAAACAGATCGCACGCAGCGACAATCTTATTTATCTGCTTACTACTGTCTACAGTGAGCGAACAATAGAACCGGTCGAGAGTGGCAAGATCGCTGTGTGTGAGAGTGTTTTATTTCAATAATGATATGTCATTAAGTATATAATTTTTTCGTTTATTTTTAAACATATTAAACGATTCTGCATTCTTTGCTTCCTGCTTATTTTCATAACTACTTACTGCATTTTTAACTGGTTCGGAACAGTGCCCCTTGGTTAGGAAAGCCTTGAAATGCAAAGTAAAGGTTAGTGTATTGTATGTAGTGTATTTTAACCATTGCAACTATAATTTTTTTTTATTGATCACTAGTTGACACCATTCCTCCTTTAGCCATGCTTCGAAAATACCCTTCAAATTTCAAGTTTCTATGATAAGTGGTTTGGCTTAGAACACTTGTAAGCAAGTTTGTATGTATGCTATTAAGCATTAGATTAGATTCACAACTTTAATTCTAGGAAGTTGGCCAACTAAATCCATCATTTTATAAAATTGATTATAATAAAAAAGTTGTAAACATAAACCATCACAATTTACCTACTCTACTTTGATGATAATTATTGGTCATTGTATTTTATGAGAAAATAGGTTAAAAATAACAATAAATAGATGACTCAAAGGAATTATGAAAACAATCAACAATACTGTTTATAGATAATCAACAAACTTAATTATGTTTTCTAATCAGTGTTGTAACCACTAGCAGCTGGTACTACGCAATACTGTTATCTGAGATTCTTGTTATCTAACAAGTGATGTATACCGGTCATATTATTTTAGTCTATAAGTCTTTAAGTCAGTGTCAAAATTGTTTATAAAAATTTTAGATAGTAAATATAGGGGTTTTTGTATTACATAATGTGTGATTATTACCTTATGTTTATGGGTAAGTCTTCCCCTGTATTGTGTTAATTTAGACACTGAAATCCATTGTTCATGGGGCATATTTTAATACCTATACCTCGATTCAGAATTCAAGATTTTTTTTGTAAACAAAGGTGTGACCACCCTAAAAAAATACTTATCAAAGTGACGTTTACTCAATTTTCCTAAATACTTTTGGTACGGTTTATTTTCTAGTCAATATCCATAGAATGGAAAATAGCAATGGTTTTGTACTGATTATTATATTTTATTAAATTTTTTTTAGAAAGTTATAACACGACGGAAAAATATTAGCGAAAAATATTTTAAGACATAGGTATCATCGGAGTAAATCACAGAAGTTCGAAACAATTTTTGGATTTTGACCTAAACGTGTGTTTGTAAATTTTATTCGTCTCTTGTCCGTTTACGAAGTCTAATGCGTTCTTTTTTCGTTTCTCGTGTGCAATTGTGTGAATCGAATGAATATTTGTTAGGTATCTGCTATGCACCTTGGCATTAATATGATTAATATCTAAGAAGTTTAGATTCACAAATTTTATTTCCTACGCTACCTACTTTTCAGTGTTCTGAAGTACCTGAATAAGTTTGGTTAAAAATTATATAGGTTAAATAGGAAACTATCGCACAAGCAAAACCGCGCGCCATTACTAGTAATAGTGATCCGTGGTATAAACTCGTTTTTAACCCTGCCCTGTCTCTGTTACAGTGACATTTCATGACACTTCTTTGTTTACAAAAAAAATCTTGAATTATAAATCGGGGTATAGGTAATTATCTATTATTTTATTACAAAATTTTTGTAATATGCAGGAGGCTTATAACATTGCATAGTTTATCAATTTGGATGGGCATTTTAAATTATTATTAATGGAATCTGATGCAAATGGGATTTTTTTTTTGAGCGGATACAACCCGAACTCAGATTTATAACTTAGCTAAATTTTGTAATATGCAGGAGGCTTATTACATTGCATAGTTTATCAATTTGGATGGGCATTTTAAATTATTATTAATGGAATCTGATGCAAATGGGATTTTTTTTGGAGCGGATACAACCCGAACTCAGATTTATAACTTAGCTAACTGACAAATACTTCGTTTAAGGCGAATAGTACCCCAGATTCACCATTTGGCTCGCGCGTACCTACATTTTTGACGATTTAATAATTACTATTTGTTATTAAAAACAAACAGACCTCCACAATCTAGAAAATAACATTACTAATATGTTGTAAAAAAATCTATTCAATCTAATTTTCATGTCATGTTCATCAAAACCATGCTAAAGAAAAAAATCTTAGGGCATGGTTTCACACATGAAAAACGCCTTAAATCTTTCTACTTTTGTAAGTAAGCAAGTACTTGTTTACAATTCTTGATGAATACATCCAATATTATACAATTTCAAGTCTCTAGGTCCACACCTCAAGTTTAGCCTGTCAGGACGAGGTGTTAGATATCTAATGGTGACTTCACACGGCCTGTGCTAACACGTGCCGCGCCGCATCATCTGTACGGCCGGCGGACGAGTCCGGATCACCCCTTCTCACGGCTTGTGTTAACCGACAATACGCGGCCGCCCGGGCTCGCTTCACACGGCATGTACCGCGGCACGGCCGGCCCGGCGCGCCCCATGCTAACACGGGCCGTGTGAAATCACTTAAAACACATTTCTAAAATTCCATATCTAAATTATCTTTCTCAACACAGCTTTGACCTGCCATGTTTCCATTTCAGATACCACATCGGGTAGCCTGAACATTCTGACTCCATCGTCCACCACCAGTCGAATCCGAGACTTCACTTCAAGGATACAGGAGCGGGCAGGATCCAATTTAGCATCGAACCACCTCACGCCCACACCTCGCAACGAAGACTCCACACCTACTCCTAGAAAGTCAGACAATCTTCTAAAACCACCAGTGAAAATCCATATTGACTCCACCAGTCATCGATCCAGAGGCCATCACAAAAAGTGTGATGACCCTCCTAACAAGAAACCAAGCTATCTAAATCTAGCTTGTTCGGTCAACGGGTACACAAACCTCACCACGTACGACTCAAAATTGAGGCAGGATATCAACAAAAGCAGAGAAGCATCTCCCATTCGACCGATCACCCACACATATCAATACAGAAGTGAGAATAATTCCTTATTGGTGCCGGTTCCTGTCAGTGCGAATAAACTGCTGGTGCCAACCTTTGGATCCCATGACACTCGAACTGATTTGACATCAAAAGCGCCTACTAAGGCGCTCACCGATCCTTTCCTCGCAACGTCACCATTACACATATACATGGCTGCGGAGAACAAACAATTGAAGAACGAATTCCTCGGACCCAGCATGACGTCAACGCGAAGCTACATCTCAACGGAAAGCAAGAACTTCGCTACGTCCATGCTACATAAAGATGAAGTCGACAACGCTAAGGATATGACATTCAAATCGAGTTATTCGGAGACTAACTTTAGAAAAACGGTGAAGGAAACTAAAGAGACCCGATTAAGCTCAGAATCGTACACGATATCGTCCAATGGACACTCCAAACGAGTTGAAATTACGAAAGAAAATGGCGAAGCATTGACCAGTCCTATGAAGAGTTTCATTCAGCAACGCGTTGAGAGATTATACGGTCCGGGTGCTTTGGCGCAGGGATTCTTCAATCAGAAACGGCACAAGCTCAAAAGTGGTAGTGAAGAAGATGATCTGCCTTTACAAGAAAAGTCTATAAACACTCCAGAGCGATATCTCACTCCTAGAAATTCCGATGAAAGTATGGAGCTATCTCCAACGAGTGAATTGGATGAGGCGAATTTATCCTTACCAGTTTTGAGGCATTTAAGACCAGAGTTCCGCGCACAGCTCCCTATCCTATCTCCGAAGAAGTCTGTGAAAGCGGACGAGGGTTCCCCAAAAGAAGACATTCCAGTGAAAAATGTGACTAATGGTGTCTCTGTTGTTAGTTTAAATTCCGAGGTTGTGAATGGTGATGTGATCAATGGTGAAGTGGTGAAGGATGCGTATTATTTCTTGGAGGTGGAGAAGAAAGAGACAGAGAGACTGCTGGCTATGGCTGCAACGGCCGACAAGGAGCTGGAGAATTTGCAGGTGAGTTATTATTACGATTTCGATAATTCTTTTTTGTTTAGTCGGTCATACTTCAGAGATGGTCCCATATAAATTTTATCAAAATCAATTTAGTAGTTAAGTTTGTAAAGCAAAATTACTGAAGATATGTCATCAAAGTAAACTGTACGGCGTATTTTTTTTTCCTATGACATTTCAGAGGCTTTTACGGACCTAGAACCGTCATTGTATTTGATAAATTACATACATATATATTACTTGAACGAGAAACACCCCCGAGTGGAAAAAATAAGAGATCAAACTATGAAGTTAGATAATTGATTGATTCAGGCGTTACTTTGCGGAAATCCATAAATATCAACAAATTATATAAATATATTTAGTAATAAATCCGCTTAATTTCTAAACAAAGGTTTTAATTAACTTAACTTTAGTTCAACTAAACCAAAGAGTCAAAGAACAGAAACCCAAAGTTTAAAGATACGACACTAAACTAAACTAAAGTTAAGTTAATTAAAACCTTTGTTTAGAAATTAAGCGGATTTATTACTAAATATATTTATATAATTTGTTGATATGAAGTTAGAGTCGGTGTTGCACAGGGCCCGTCTTCATCACAAAGTACAACAACGTAAAATAGGTGGTTTTTATGGTCACTAAAACAGTTCAATTGAAGTCAGTTTAAGTATGTTTTTGTAAAACCTTAATTATATATATTTAATGTTTCAGAATGAGGAAATTAGCGAAGAAGTATTGGGTTTCCTGCGTTCAGCGGCGGGGAAAGCGAGACTGCTGGCCACGCAGAAAATGCAGCAGTTTGAGGGTAAGAAACATAGAAGGCATACATGCCTATTAAGCACCTACTAATCTATAATATACAGGGTGGATTTTTCAACTGGGCTTGGATAGCCAAATCCCAAACTATGGGGAATATCGAAAAAACTCTCAAAGGATCCTCGAGGCCGATTTCGATGAAAACTAATACTGCATACTCAGATTTTGTAAGTATTAATTAACGAATCGAACCAGATTATTTAGAAAAAAAATCCCTTTAAAATCATTTAATTATAAGCGATTCTATAAGATAGAGCAATCTTATAGTATCGCTTATAATCGTGTTTTCTCACGGGCCGTGTAAGCACACCGTGCATGGCCGTATTAGCCACGCAGAATCGGGCCGTGCCACAGGCCGTGTAAAGCGAGCGGCCCGAGGCTACCCGGGCGGGTGCGTATTATCGGTTAACACAAGCCGTGAATAGGGATGTCTCGGACTCGTCCACAGCGTACGATCGCCCGTACAGATGACCTTGGCGCGGCGCGGCACGTGCTTGCACAGGCCGGGTGAAGCCACCATAAAGATCAAATTCTAGAAAATATTCACACAACTTTTTACAGGGTCATCCGGAATAGTTGGTTCAGTTGATAGGTTTTTATAAATTAAGTTCCATAATTTCCAGGGTTATGCTACAACCACATCAACGAGCGACAGGACGAGCCGTTCCCCACCACAGTGGAGGACCTCCAAGGGTTCTGGGACATGGTGTGTCTGCAAGTGAGGAATGTGGACGCTCTGTACCAGCACATGGCACTGCTCAAGGAGAATCATTGGCAAGAGGTGAGCTACATCAGAATCTGACAGGGTTTTGCTACAACCATATTGATGAGCCACGATGAGGCACTCTCCACCACAGTGGAGGATCTCCAAGGGTCTGGGACATGGTGTGTCTGCAAGTGAGTAACGTGGACGCTCTGTACTAGCACATGGCACTGCTCAAGGAGAACCATTGGCAAGAGGTGAGCTTCAACAGAATCTGACAGGGTTTTGCTACAACCATATTGATGAGCCAGGATGAGGCACTCTCCACTACAGTGGAGGACCTCCAAGGGTTCTGGGATATGGTGTGTCTGCAAGTGAGGAACGTGGACACTCTGTACCAGCACATGGCACTGCTCAAGGATAATCATTGGCAAGAGGTGAGTGAGCTACAACAGACTGCGAGACAGGGTTTTGTACAACCACATCAACGAGCCAGGATGAGGCACTCTCCACCACAGTGGAGGGCATCCAAGGGTTCTGCACTGCTTAAGGAGAACCATTGGCAAGAGGTGAGCTACAACAGAATCTGACAGTGTTTTGCTACAACCATAGTGACGAGGCAGGATGAGGCACTCTCCATCACAGTGGAGGACCTCCAAGGGTTCTGGGACATGTTGTGTCTGCAAGTGAGGAACGTGGACGCTCTGTACCAGCACATGGCACTGCTTAAGGAGAACCATTGGCAAGAGGTGAGTGAGCTACAACAGACTGCGAGACAGGGTTTTGTACAACCACATCAACGAGCCAGGATGAGGCACTCTCCACCACAGTGGAGGGCATCCAAGGGTTCTGCACTGCTTAAGGAGAACCATTGGCAAGAGGTGAGCTACAACAGAATCTGACAGGGTTTTGCTACAACCATAGTGACGAGGCAGGATGAGGCACTCTCCATCACAGTGGAGGAGCTCCAAGGGTTCTGGGACATGGTGTGTCTGCAAGTGAAGAACGTGGACGCTCTGTACCAGCACATGGCACTGCTTAAGGAGAACCATTGGCAAGAGGTAACCAACCAAAAAAATACGAGGTTATTATTCTGTGTAGGGGGTACAGATCTGTACTGGCAAAAACTGTAAAAATTGGTCGTCGCGGTCGATTTCGATCGCAGAAAACGACCAACCCTCTCCCAGCCATCTTAACTCCTTAAAGTAACGGAGCAGGATAGTGATTAAATTGATATTATTTATTTCATAGTCGTGGGTTCGAACCCGGTTGTACACCAATGGATTTTAAAAAGTTTAAAAACAGGTGTCAAGTGCACGAAAGAAGCCTCCTTGAAGCGCACAAAAAAATCGAATTCGAAATCCTTTCACCACACTGGTTCGAAACAACTAGTGACACGATAAGAAGAAGAAAGAAATGGACATGTTTTAAAACACTAATGTATAATTCCAGATGGACCTGCCCGCCGCGAAGCCTCCTTCGACGCCAGCGGCTTCGTCGCCGCGCGCCCGCACTCGCGCCACACCCTCTGTTAAGAACGAGAAGGCGCGACTGGCGGCGGAAAAGCGGGAAGCGGATAGGAAGGCCATGCTTGAACATAGGAGGTATGTACAGACAGCGTCAGAGATGAGTATCACATATACAGTATACAGAGTTGAAACTTTCACCAAACAATAGGTATTTCTTTTACAATTCATTTCAAATCTGACACAAAAATCTATATCTTTAAATTAGTTGAAAACAACACCCATAATACTCAGGTTACTGCCTCGCTTTGTGGAAGTCGCTGGCTTTGCAATAACGCACCTCTTCAAAAAAAATAAGTCTAAAAACCATGCCCTTAACTGCCACCGTTTATGAGATACAAGCGTTTAAAGTTTTGAATGGAAAAATATTTATTTTTGTATGGCGGCCTTATTGGATTTTTCAAAATTTTAAAATTAAATAAAAAAAAATACCTATGGTGAAAATTTCAACTCTGTACGACTGACACTTTTCAAGATACCATGTTGCACCCCAAGGGGGGTGTACACTCAGGTTACTGCCTCGCTTCGTGGAGGTCACTGGCTTTGCAATAACGCACCTTTTCCAAAAAATAAGTCCGAAAACCATGACTCTAACTGCCACGGTTTACGAGATACAAGCGTTTAAAGTTTTGTACGGAAAAATATTTATTTTTGTATAGCGGCTATATTGTATTATTCAAAATTTCTAAATTGGAACAAACAAATTACCTAAGGTGAAAGTTTCAACTCGGTACGACTTACACTTTTTGAGATACCATGTTGCACCCCAAGGGGGGTGAAGGGGGGTGAAAAGTCATTTTTTTCCTGAACTCACCCCTACACCCCCTATACGTACCCAATGTTAGATTTTTAAAATTCAGGCTGCATCTGGGAGAACAATCAATCAGTCAGTGGTATCGTGTTGGACCTATTGAGCTACCTACAAAACTCTCAAGACTTGATTGTCTGCCAAATATCAAATTGTATACATATTTATGAAACTTTTCATAGGAATGAATGACTACATTTTAATGCAACTGAACGTGTTTACTTATTTATGAAATTCAGTTTGGTTACATATTTATGAGAGTAATGGCGTTTACTTATTTCTGACAAAGACCTGTTTACAATATTATGACACAAGTTGATGGCGACATAATTTTGGTGTTTTGGTGTGTACATATTATTGCAAATTAGAATGGAGACATAATTTTGAAAATTACGATGTGTATACATATTATTGCACGCGACTGTATGTGTCCATGCCACCTGCGACACAGGGAATCCTAGTGCAGGGGTGTGAGTGTGTGAATGTTAATGTTATAATTTCCTAGGTTCACCCTATATGATGTGTGTGTGTTGCAGACGCGTGGCGCGCGAGAGGCAGCTGGCGGCGCGCGCCTCCGCACCCGGCACCAGCCGCGTGCACGACCAGGACATGGGCATCGAGGGCAGCCAGGTATTAAAAATTTTATAAATATTTACACAAATAATAATAATTAATAAAAGACATTTCACATTTCATATAACCCAGTTTTCTCCCAAATTTAAACCGTTTCTGAAGTAAAAAACATTACGTGATATTAGCCGAGAATCTCCTTTTATTCCATTTATTTATTTAACATTAGACTCACAGTTAATTTTTTTTTTATATATTTTTTTTATATTTTTATTTTGTTTATTTCACACCAAAATGATATAAAGTCGAACCTTTGTCAAGTTTGGATGCAGATTGCATGAACCCTCATGAACAATATTATATTTTTATTTTTATTATTATTATCATTTATTTATATTTTTCTCTTATAAACATTTATTTTTTAAAATAATATTTAAAAAATATTCTATTTAAAAAAAACAGCAGTATTGTAAAAAATATATAAAAACGTGGACCACCAGCCGCGGAGTAAAGCCCAAGCGGCTGGTGGCTAGGGCTGCAGAGTGAGCAACCTTCTCACAATGCGAGCCGACACCAATAGCACCACCTTTTGTATCTGGCCCTTGACCCAGCCACCAAGCGAGAGCCTCTTTAGGTACTGGTCGAGACTCTTCGCTATTATCCCGTTCACCGTAACGACTATCGGGACAATCGTCGTCGAGTCCACATCCACATGGCGGTAACCTCGTGAGCCAAATCAAGGTATTTGGTAAGCTTATCCATTTCAGCTTTTACGGGGTTCTCGTCATGTGGAACTGTGATATCGACAAGGACTGCCCGGCGTTCTGACCGATCTATCAGCACGATATCAGGTCTATTGGCGACAATAGTCCTATCCGTGATGATAGATCGGTCCCAGTAGAGCAAGGCACGGTCGTTTTCGAGAACTGGCTCCGGTACGTACTTATAGTACGGTACCTCAGATCTTACAAGGCCATAAAGGAGAGCAAGCCGCTGGTGTATGATCTTGGCTACAAGGTTATGTCTGTACACGTATGCGCCATTGGCAAGATGCGAACAACCCGAAAGTGTATGTCTAAGGGATTCACCGGGCCGGTGACATGCTCGACAAATATCCACCGTTCCATCCCTTATGATATACTTCCGGTAGTTGTTCGTCTTGACAACCTCATCCATAATTGCACAGACAGAACCCTCGGTTTCCCCAAAGAGGTCACCGAAACTTAAAAAAATATTATTATTTTGTATTTCTTTAATTATATCTACTCAGCTCTAGAGCCGGAAATTCTGAAGTACACGGGCCTAAGCCAAGTGCACACCAGTAGAAGATAAATTGGTACTTGCGGTGGTGGTAGTGGTAGCTGACTGCGAGGCGTCACCCGTAGAGTCGATCTGTAAAAACTTTCTGACTATTCTACAGGTGTTTAAAATTACAGACTTTTGCATTTGCACATACGTGAACTTCGGTAAATCTAATGTCTTGAGAGACTGGTGGAGTTGTTTGGGGATGACACCCGTTGTGGATAGAACAATTGGTATGATGGTAACCTTCTCTAGCCCTCACATTCGGGTAATTTCATCCTTGAGTTCAACGTATTTAGAATTTTTTTCTGCAATTGTGTTTTGTAGATTATGTGTGTTGGGTACGGCTATGTCAATGATGAGCGCAGTTTTGTTGGTTTTATTGATGAGGGTGATGTCTGGTCTATTGTAATGAATTGTTTTATCTGTGAGGATGGCTCTATCATAGTAAAGTTTGTGTGAGGTATTTTCAAGTACTGTCTCAGGGGTGTATTCATAGTAAGGTGTTGGTCCTATGACTGTGTCAATTAAGTTAAATTTAGCAGCTAGTTTTTGGTGGATAATATTTGCCACCTGGTCGTGCCTGAACTTATAATCAGTCTGCACAATTGATTTACAAGCCCCTGTAATGTGCTGAATCGTCTCTGAGCTGCTCATACACCTTCGACATAGGTCAGTTGCTAAATTGCGTGCTTTCATGATATATTTTTGTAGTTCCTAGTCTCTATCACCTGATCCTGTATCGCAATCATGAAACCCTCAGTCTCAGGGAAGAGTTCTCCTCGCCGGAGCCATTCGTTCGACGCTTCTTTGTTGACGTTAGTTTGGCTCAAATCGTGGTGATGTCTTCCATGTAAAGACTTGAGGGCCCAATCATTGATTAGTGTTATTATTATCAGCCCACATCGACCTACTGTTGGGTATAGGCCTCCTCCCTAGCTCGCCACTCTCTCCGATCCTGCGCCAAGAGAATCCATCGAGCTCCAGCTGCCCCCACGATGTCGTCCGACCATCGGGCTGGTGGTCTGCCCGCTGACCTTCGCCCCTCGCGCGGCCGCCACTCTGTTACAGCCTTCGTCCAAACAAACAAACAAAACAAACAAACATTCACACACTCACACCCCTGCACTAGGATTCCCTGTGTCGCAGGTGGCATGGACACATACAACACATCACAACATCCAACACCCGAGAACAAACATTTGTGTTCGTCACAAATATTTGCCTCGGCCGGGGATCGAACCCGGAACACCAAGCTTCGTAGGCAGGGTCACTACCAACTAAGCCACGGTGTCCATCTACCGTCTTCCCGTCTTGCAATGTGACCTGCCCATTTCCACTTCAACTTATTGATCCTCGTACCTATATCCACAACTTTTATTATCCGAAATAATACATAATAATTTATAATCATGTTATTTTACAGGAGGTGGAAATTTTCGTCGGTAAAACCGCGAAACCTACAAAAGTGGCGCCAAAAGGCGACTGCATGAGCGCGAACCTCTCCGAAGATTCCATCGACAACAGCTGATTCTACCCTCAAATGAGGCCGACTCATCCATTTAGCTTTCATACACACATTCATACAAATCCCTCCCCCCCCCCCCCCCCCCCGACCCCCATGGCCCAAATCGGTTCTAGAGTTTAGGCTCAGTAGCCTAAACTCTGTCTTAATGTGACCCTGTGGTCACATTTCGGGAGGGGTCCTGAAATGTGAACACCCTGTAGCCTAAACTCTAGAAACGATTTGGCACATCCATGAAATGAAATTACCTATGTTTTTGAATGACGACACAGATGGTCGAGTGGCAAATGCATTGGACTGCCACGCCCAGTGTCGCGGGTTCGATTCCCGCTTCAGGACAAACATTTGTGTGATGAACATCGGTGTTTGTCCTGAGTCTGGGTGTTTTATATGTATTCTATGTATGTATTTACGAAAAAAATGTATATAAGTATTGTATCAGTTATCTGGTTCCCATAATACAAGCTTGCTTAGTTTGGGGCTAGATGGCGTTGTGTGAAATATCCGATTTTTTTTATTTCATGAAGTTTGGATGTACGGTTTAGAAGTTATCAGAAAAATAAAAATAAACGTCTATGATCTCACACGCGACATATATCCTAAACCCCTCAACGTATTTGGCTTCAATATTCAGTAGTTAATTGCAATATTTGGTAGGTAGATTACATTTCAGGATCTTGGTTTGTCAAATAAATCAATATTACCCGTTTAGGTTGTTGCAACTAATGCCTAGATCACACGTACCGAGCGAATGGGCGAGACAGTAAAATGTTTCTCGGCCGAGACAGTGATATACAAATAGCTTACGTGAGTCGCTCACCCGAGCACTCGGCGCTTTGTTAATACGTATCGAGTACTCGGCCGAGAGCACTGTCTCAGCCGTTTGCTCGGTACGTGTGATCAAGGCATTAGAGAGATGGGCCGATATATTTCAAGTATATTGTTACGTCACTAAATAAGTCATTCATAAAATATTGCAGGTCGTAATAGCATTTTTAATGACATTTCTTTTAACGAGGCATCCTCAGGAGATGTTGACTCGCCGTAATCTGAAACGAGAGCTCTCTCTCAACTCTCTCTGAACTCTCGTTTCAGATTTCGGTGAGTCAACATCTCCTGAGGATGCCTCGTATAGAGGCGAATCACGTGTTGATTTCTTTTAAATTCATTCCGAAAATTTTGGCTTAGTTACTACGTACTTTAAAATTCTATTGAACCTACCTGGACAAAAAATATAATTAACTAATGAAATTACGTCGTGTCATTATATCTTGCTAAATGGATAAGTTCGCTCGAGATCCCGTGATATTTTGTAATATAATGATAAATAGATGTAAAATGTGTTTTTTTTTTATAAATAATTTAGTATGGAATATGATACTCATCGCGGTATAATAATAATTGTATTGAACTTTTTGATTTTTAAATTTATAATGGTTTTTTTTATTGTTTTACAGCTGTGTACAGAACTAAGGCTTAAGTCAGTATTTTGATTGTAACAAACATATTAAAATTTACTTTTCAATCAATATTCTTTTGTACAAAATTAACAATTCTCTGAATGGTCCTTTTTAAATGAATTTTACACATTCCCGTTTTTATTAATTGGCCTATAATATATTTACAATAAAATAAAATATATAGAAATAAAAAAGAATATAGAAAAGTGTTAACGAATTAAAATAGGAGCTTTTGATTCGGATTGTACCAACAATAGTTTTAGAAATCAAAATGAAATGTGTAGAGCATAATAATATCACGCCAGTAAAGTAGATCGACCTAGTTACTCGCCTATTTAGTCGACTCATGTAAACAAGACAGTGGAAATATAACAAAATAGCTTTATTCAAGTAACTTAGATATCTAGATAATGACACAGATTAATTATAAAACTTATAAAATGTTACTTTCAGAAAAAATATGGATTTTGTAACTACATACAAGATTGATTTTTTTTATAACATATATCAGTCATCTATATATATAAAAGGCTTGGACCTGAGTGACTGACTAACAACGAACAGGTCAAACCACTGAACGTGGGACTTGAAACTTGTAGGATGTGTTCGTCAAGGACTGAAAGTATGTAGGCAGAAAGGCATTTTGAAAATTCGTAGCGCAAATAAGTTGCGGGTCTCAATAGCCTATTTATATGTACCCAAAACCATTTAGAATATTATAAGGTCAAATTGAAATATGAAATGTTATATATTTGCTAACCCTTTGGGAACCAGGCGTGATTATAATGGGGTATGTAATGTTGTATGTATGTTTGTTACATTTGTATGTAAATTGTATGTGTTTGATGATTTGTTAATATAAATGTTATTGGTGAATGTATGTTCTGTTAAATGCTGCCTGTAATAAATGGCGTGAAGTTTTTATGATGTTCACAAAATATAGTTTCAAATAGACAATCAAAATCTAGTGTTGCCACTAATCGAATTCGTGTTTTTTTATACTGGCAACTATTTTTAATGATTTTAAATCCTCATGATCCAACTATTTATAAAGCTCATATGATTTTGTATAATCAAAATTCAAGTTTTTGTTAATTTCGTAGGTATATTTTAAAAACCTAATACAATTCCTATTTTATTTATAAGCGAATTTACTAAATTTTAAGTTGCATCACGTAACACATTCACTGCAAATATCAATTAAAATTAATTATTTTCAAAGCGTTCTCTACTTATAAACCTTGTTCAGCATTCCTGTTCATCTCAAATATCTAACTTATCTCATACAGAAGATAGGTTATGCTCGACAAGGGTTATTTGGTGGGAAAATATTATTTTGTTAAATTAAAAAACTAGAGCAAAGCACAATATATCTCCTAATTGCTAAGGTTAAAATCCGCTGTAAGATATTTCAATAAAATCATGACATTGGATTTCTTGTTTTTATTTTATGAACTATTCGCTGCTTGCAGCTTCGTTAAGCGTCGATGACACACGGCTAGTTTACACGCTACAAGCTGCCGAGTGAGCGAGTTGGCTATTGGGAGGGATTGTCAACCAGCAGATTGTAAAAAAGCCGATGACACGGCGAGTTTACAAGCTACAAGCGAACTCGCTGGCTTATAGCTTGTAAAAAAGCTGTATCATAGACGCTTTATAGTATCGGGAAAAATACCGTTACCGTTTATACATTTTGCTAGATCTAGTAGAGTAGACCTATAGATAGTCTAGATGGGTACCAACACAATGCTAGATGTTCTGCCGCAAATCAGTGTAATGTGTAAGAACTACTGAATTGAACAGAATTGAACGCTTGCAAAAAAAGTTTACTCGGTTTCTTTCTTTCAAGGATAAAAATTGTCCATACCGTGCATCTTATGATCAACGTCTTCAGCATTTTAGGCTCCTCTCATTAGAAAATAGACGCAAAAACATAGACCTGACTACTCTTCATAAAATTCTGAATAATAGACTCTTGAACTCTGATATTATCAAAGATATAAATCTTTCAGTTCCTAGAACTTTACCTCGCTATCCTATTAAAAATACCTTTACACTGAATCCATTTAGAACCAATCTAGGTAAATTCTCACCCTTAAACCGATTAGTTCACACATATAATTGTATAAACAATAAAGATATTGACATATTTCAACATTCTCTCCTGTTTTTAAAAATAAAATTTTTATGCTATTTTTAATAAACACAGTTTAGTATACATATAGTAACCTAAGTAGTTTGTATTTTTTGTTTTGGTAAAGTAGGATACCACGTTTTGTTAACTTGAAAATATTTTGTTTTCTTTATTTTCTTTCCTTTTGTTTAAGAAATTAGGTAATTAAGTACCTTTGAATGTACCTAAGTACCATTTAAAACTGTAAAGCAGTAAGTTGTTAAAAGTGTATCTTATTTCATAAAATCAGTGTTTACCTTTAATAGGCTATGCACACTGCATAAGACTAAGTTAAAAATTAAAAATAAGTTATTGTGTAATAGCCGTTGGTAATCCAATAAATAAATAATAATAATAACTACTGTGTTCCTGTACGAAGGGCACTGTAGCTAGTTAAATATTACTGGGCTTTCAAGACTGACCATAAGTGTCTCGGAGTAAACGAGCGCTTTAGCAGTGATGGATTGGGCCATGTGAATCAAGGCCTGTGTACCAACCACTGTTTTGGTTATGGGCAGGCGTGATCTCTTACCATGAAGATGGAGAACGCCTCGCTCGTCTCGTCACTTTCTTACATAAAATTAATTAAGGTTTTACGAAAACAGTACAACCAACTTCAATTGGACTGTTTTAGTGACCGTGAACACCACTGAAAAGTCACAGGGAAGCAAAATACGCAATTTAGTTTACTTCGACGACATATTTTTTTCAGTTATTTTGATATGAAACTAATCTACTGAACCGATTTTTATGAAATTTGTATGGGACTCTGAAAGGACTCTCAAAAAAAAATATTTTTCAAATCGGATTTTATACAACAAACTGAGGTAACAAAAATTTAAAATAGGTACATAATGTTTCAACAGTGATTCATGCAATCAACCGAGTTGACAACCTCATCCTGTTTTGAAGTCGGTTGAAAAAATGTTCTTACATAGGCGCCGCGGCGCTTCTGTATTTTACCAGCTCAAAAACTACTAGTATACCTACCTATAAATTGATTTCGGGTTTATCAGTCCAGTAGTTTTGGGGTGACTGAGGAACAAACGTGACGTAAGTTCCGGTCCTACCTGACTTCTAGCTGCTAGTAAAATATAAACGCGGTAGCCGAGAATATGCAAAATCTGCGGTAGTTATGTGAAACACCACAATTTAGAATAAATAATAATTTAATTAAATTGCCTAGATATTAATTAGGTAACACAATTATTATCTACCTACATAAATATATAATACCTTGGTAGGTGTGAAAGTATATCTACCTAGGTACCTAACTAGCGGCTTGTGAACAACTAGAATTATTTCATTTGACTTTCAATAATTACCATTAAATAAAAACGCTTATTTTTGTTTAACTTAAGCGAAGCCTATTTATTTATTTTTGTAATTCTTGCTACTTGTTCAGTACTATGTGTTTTTTGCGTTAAACGAACCGTATTACGATTGTCTATAGATACTCTATGTTGTCTATGCCGAAACCATGATGGTGGTCGTCGTTTCATTTCTTGTTATTTTTAATAAATACATTTTTGAGTTAAAGTAGCTTTTTAGCTGCTTAATAATAATATTTAATTTATTTAAAGCTATGACGTAAGAATAATATTTTTTATTTAACATTTTAGTCGTGTACCATAAATTATTAGTCAAATCAGTACCGCGTGTTTCCTTCCCGCGCACGTCGCACAAGGTGGAAGTTGGTCATGGTCGTCCGCCAAACGGAAAGCCGCCATGATGGCTTTCTGTGAAGTACGTTCAATATGTAAAGTTTCGATAGTGTTTTTCGTTAATTGTGACTGAGTGCGTGCAAAAATTAACCATGGGAACGAACTAGAGTGTGCAAAGTTTAGTTTAACGTCCTTTGGGACCTCCTGGAGGAGCTACAAAGTGTTGTAAAAGTGCATTTTTGTGTCGACGCTAACGTGTTTTGTTCTGTCAACAAAATGTCGAAGCTCTCGTTTAGGGCGAGGGCCCTGGATGCATCGAAACCAATGCCCATATATCTCGCCGAGGAGCTTCCGGACCTCCCGGACTACTCGGCGATTAATCGTGCAGTACCTCAAATGCCTTCTGGAATGGAAAAAGAGGAGGAAAGCGTAAGTATTTTGCGCATTTAGGTGTTAAGTCATCGAAACCAGTGTATGGCGGCCATTTCGTTTCAGTTTCTGGATTTCACCGCTAGAGGCGTAATTAATTACTGTAAATTATTTATTTCCTTCTATTTTTCAAATTAATTTTCCTGGTACTACAATGAAATTACGTTAATTGATAGCAAATCTATCGAAAACATACAGACTTTATTGAACAAATATTTATTTGAGAAGCATGTTAATCGCGGTCAAATTTTGGCGCGCTTGTGCACATGGTGTTTTTTCGAAGTTCTCAGTTTCGGCTTGGTTGTTTCATTATTTATTTTCTCGTTCATTTTACGGCGGAGAACTGTGATTTTTCTGTATTCTCTAGGCCAATATGTGCTGAAAATAAGTTACCAAAACAGAGATTCGCCGGTCGCTCGAACATCTGTTAATTGTTTATAAACAAAACATGCCGGTTACATTGTATTTCTATTTATTTATCAATTACAGTTTATTTTCTTTTACGACAATTTACTGATAGATACACTTCAGAATGTAAGGAAGACGTTATTAAAATTATTTCCTTATATTTACTTGTTTTCACAACTTTATTCCCACTAGAAAATACAACTGATAGAATACCTGATAGTGACTCAAGAGTTCACAACATTTATATTTTTTTTGCTGATGTTAATTCCAATTTTAAGAAATACTTTAGAAAGTATGTATTGAGTGGGAGTGATGTCGGTATTTTACAATAAAATTGCATACATTGATGCTTAGGTACATAAATAAATCTTGCTTCTAATGTTTACTAATACCTGGCTCTCTGTATTCTTTACAATACAATCTGTAGTGTCCCTCCAATGGCCAAAGGTCTCCCTTCTAATTGATCTTGTGGATAATCGGAATGAGCTCTGAACAGCTGATGCTTTTAATCGTAAAAAGTTATGAATAAAAGGAGTTTTATCGTTTTTTCTGATCACATCTGACTCCTTTCCACCAATGTGTCTGCCAGCACTTCACTGAACCATAACCCTGTATCCTGCTCCGTTATTTTAAGGAGTTGGGATGGCTGGGATAAGGTTAATCATTTTTTCGAGGGGTATGTACAATGTACCCTTCAACGGGAGACCAGTGCAGACCTCTGTCTGTACCTCTACACAGAATGAGAATAGGTTGTTTCTGATCTGATGATTAACATCTACTCACTTATTACTTAATTAGAATGTCAAATTGATAAGTTTTTCTTTCATTATTGAATTACAAACCTTGATCACTACCTCACCAATATAAGCAATGGTCTCGGAAAGTCTACAACTTTCAGAAATTAGTCATTGCGGAGTTATATTTGTAGCCAGTGTCAATAACATAAGTATAGCTGAAATTTTGCCTCCATGGTGGCTGATATGTACAGTAATGGACTCCCTTTTCCGCACTTAGACACTTGTTTGTTCCATTGTAACGTTGGGTTTGATTTGTATGTTGATATGTGACTTCTTACTGTATTTGATGGTAACAGGAATAGTTTAAAGAAACATGACTTTATTAAGAGCGAGCGAGTAGCTCTGATGTATTTGAGTTTTAGGGGTGACCCGAGACTTCTGACATTGCTAATAAAACTGTTCACTATTATAGTACAGTTGTGTTAGATATATTGACTAGTGGCTTTTATTCCCTGTTACCGTTAACAAATTCAATAGATGAACAATTTAGTCTCTAGACCTTATCATAGTGATTTATTGAATTATTTATCAATTACCAAGATCTAATTAATGGTTTAAGGTCTTTATTGATCCCGTATTCATCTATGAGTGTACAAGCTCTGGAGTATAAGGCACTAGATGACCACGACTCCAGCCAGTGGCTGCAGCGACCAGGTTTTAACTATAGAAACCATATGAACGTGGCGCACTTGTCAACTGCCAACTGCAAAATACAACCTCGATCGCCACAACCAGTGATGGTTGTGGTCGTCTAGTGCACAAAGTGGCTTAAACTTTCTGCCCACTATCCCATATTATACCATGATACCCATGTCAGACAAAAACATATTCGTATTGAAAAGTATACCCACAACACCGTTTCGTCGCCGAATATTATATTTTCCCGGTGCTGATACGATTGGTGCATAGCACGCGACGGGCTAGTGGGCAGAAACCTTAAAGGTACAAAGTCCAGGGTTCGAAAGTCTCATTGTTTTCCATTTATCGCTTCTACAACTGTAACAAACTGTAACAAACATTAACAAACATTCACACACTCACACCCCTGCACTAGGATTCCCTGTGTCGCAGGCGGCATGGACACATACAACACATCACAACATCCAAGACCCGAGAACAAACATTTGTGTTCGTCACAAATATTTACCCCGGCCGGGGATCGAACCCGGAACACCGAGCTTCGTAGGCAGGGTCACTACCAACTAAGCCACGGTGTCGTCGGCTTCATATCTTTTGTTTGAAAATGTTTTTTCTCTCGTTACGATCACCCCCTAATCCCTCAATGCGTCTTGATTAACGACGTCATTGTGCGATTATGATTAATGGCGTGACGTCATTGAATTGAGAGTGACAAAGCAGTAATCCCTAGCTGAAATCGATGTGTTTACTTGACGAGAACCTAATTAGATGGATAGCTAACTGTATCTAGGTATCTGATGAGATATGTATGTATATTTTTATGTAAACATGTGACGAGACTAGCTTAGCGCTCTCCTGATGGTAAGAGATCACGCCTGCTCAGTGCTCATGACTAGAACAGTGCTACACAGGACTTTGATTCACATAGGCCGGTTTTACACTGCTAAAGCGCTCGCCCACCTTGAGACAGTGTGATGGTTAGTTTCGAAAGCCCAGTATTTTCGCTAGCTACAATGTCCTTCAAACCGGAACACAGTAATGCTTATATTTTCACTAGCTACAATTTCCTTCAAACCGGAACACAGTAATGCTTACACATTACTGTTTTGTTGCAGAATATGATACTGTGTTGATAGTGTTGATACCCACCTAGACGACATCATGCAGGACGCCTCCCAACGGTAAAATGGCTTCTGTGCCATAGAGGACTAGTGACTGAATGTAACATTGTTGAGTGTTTGATTAAATCGTTCCGTCGATTGGGACCGCGGTCCTAAACCTGGTGGTCCCAATCGACGGAAGCCTCTGCGTATCTCTGTGTTTATGTATTACTGTAGGCTATTTAGATTAGCCCCTCCAGTCGCGCGATCGAAGGGCGTTTGTAAGGTATTAGAGGGATCTGCAGGCAGAATGTATATGCGGCAAGCCAAAGACAGGGCGCGATGGCGCACATTGGGAGATACTTTTGTTTAGCAGTGTACTGCGATAGGCTGATGATAGTAGAGGAATGTGCATTCTTAGACTGAAAAATCTTTACTAGGTACTACCTACATGTAGTATACGAACTTAGTAATAATAAAAAAATTGGTTGTCTGTTAAGTTGGTTTACGGACGATAGTTTAACGTGACTACCAGCGTAACTGGACAATGAGCGTTACCAGACAATGACAGCGTTACCAATGCCGTCAACGTTTTCGTGCACGCAGCCGGTGTTCATCGATTTATTAGACGTACCTAGTCACGTCAAAAAACTAATTTACTACGTTTCCTCAATGTAAAAAGAGAAAAACTCAATGTAAAGAAATTAGGAAGAGAAAAAGTTAAGGCCAGTGCAGAAAATTAGGGAAGTAAAAAAAACCGATTGGTGAACTATGATGGTTGACTGACATTTTATGCAAGTATGGAACTGTTTGTATTTATTTATTACTCATTATAAATTGATAAACAAAAAATACTTGTAGTCATTCGCATGCCTACATATTAGTCGCGCAAAAACGTAAGGTATTCCAACGACATATCTTAGGTACATTGTATCTATGTGGGTGTATGTTGCTATGAAATATTATGGTCTTGAAAAGTTACACTTGGGTACTACCTACTACCTAATACGTTGTCTGTCAATGACAGTTAAACGTCGATGACACACAGCTAGTTTACATGATACACGCCGCCGCGCCCTGAGAGTTTAAAAGCTAACGAGTGACCTTCTAGATTCTTCTGGATCTCGTAAATTGAACCAACCTATTCGTCAATTCGCTTCGCATTTCCTGTTCCACGAAATTAAATTAGTATGAGCGCGACAAACGATGACGTAGCTGCTTCAAAAATAAAAGTTTTAACACTTATTTTTGTGCCTCTGTTGGTTGTCTGATCTCATCTAGATAGATAGATAGATAGATAACTCTTTATTGTAAACCCCGGAGAAACATACACATTGAAACAAAAACTTATGCTAAACAACCAAAAATAAAAGAGGTTACAATCCAGAGGAAAAAAGAGGCCTTATCGCTAAAAGCGATTTCTTCCAGGCAACCTTACATTAACATCTAGGTATAATCAAGGTTTTACAAAAACATACAACCGACTACAATCTAGTGACTGAAGGCACCACTGAAGAGTCACAGGGAAGCAAAATAAATACGCAATTTTGTTCACTTCAACGACTTTTTTTCCAGTTATTTTGATTTAAAATCTAAACTACTGAACCGATTTTTATGAAATTTCTATGGGACCAACCAATCCGAAGTATATCCTTTCAAACAAAAAAATAATTTTTAAAATCGGTTAATAAACTACAATGTTCTGAGGTAACAAACATTAAAAAAATGAAATAAAAAAAGAAAAACAAAAAACATTCCACCGAATTGAACTCTTTTTTAAAGTCTGTTGATAAAACGGTATTGGTACGTTCTTCAATCTCGTGTAAGTAAGGTTTGCATTATCCGTTGATTTTTGGTATCCGGATAATTCGGATAGTAGTAAATCCTATTATTCGGATATCCGGATAATTCGGATAGTGTTAAAACATTCTTAATAATATCAATTAAACCACATAAATCAGATAATTATACGTTTAATTACGTGTTGGATCATTTTCTGAGTACTAACGACTAAAATTAGATAAAAATTTAAACAAAAATAAATTTTAACCGACTAAAAAAATTATAAAAATCGGAAAAAAAAATTATTTGAATCCGTGTTCTTAACTGTCCCTGAATAGCAATAATGACGTTTACTATTTACGGATGGACAAACGAACATGGCAAAACTTAAAAGTTTTTTTTGTTAGACTGAAAAACAGAGTTTTAAATAAAAATTACTTACCGTAAACGTGTAAGTATTGCACACAACGCTAAAGTAAATGTTTTTAACTGTTTAAACCATATTAAAATCGTGTTTTTTTAATATTTTTTACTATCCGTTTTATCCAAATTATCCGGACACTGTTGCCCTCATTATTCGGATATTACAATTGGGCGGATATCCGGATATTTCGGATATTTCGGATATCCGGATATCCGAATTGCAAGCCCTACGTGTAAGCCTGTGAGTGGCTCCGAAACATTATCTTTATTTCTCTGTGATATTAGTTACTTATTTAGGTACTCATCATTTCCTGGTCCTTTTCCCACTTACGTGGGGTCGGCACAACATGTCCTCTTCTTCCATTCTTCTCTATCACCCATCGTCTCTGTACTTACCCCTGTTTTATTCATATCATCTTACACACAGTCCATCCATCTTTTCTTTGGCCTTCCTCTACTCTTATATCCATCCACTTCCATATTCAGCACTCTTCTAGCCACATGACATTCTTCCCTTCGCATCACGTGTCCATACCAAGCTAGCCTGTTACCTCTTAACTTATACATCACTGGCTTAGCATTTTAGCATTAGGCATAAGCGCCTAGATCACACGTACCGAGTACTCGGCCGAAACAGTAAAATGTTACTCGGCCGAGACAGTGAAAGCTTACGCCACTCGCTCAGCCGAGCACTCGGTGCTATGTTTATACGAGACACGAGACAGTGCTCTCGGTCGAGTACTCGGTACGTGTGATCTAGGCATTAGCTAGGTACACCAAAGCCAAAGTTAAAAACCGGACACACACAAGTCCTGAGTCTGGGTGTTTTCTATGTATTCTATGTATTTATTCACAAAAAAAAAAGTATTTATGTAATCTATCAGCATCTAGTTCCCATAGTACAAGCTCTGCTTAGTTTGGGGCTAGATGGTGTTGTGTGAAATGTCCAAAATATTATTAAAAAATAAAAACGAAATTTTACTTTGGGAGCGTACCCTAAACATTACCCCAATCGGATAAAAAAGGATACGCACGGCATAAAATACAATAGGGTTCTCGGAATGATTGCTACCCTAAACGGTTTTCCAGGTATCCATACATAAAACTGAACCCTCAGGTATGAAGATGAGGACTTTTTCCTTCAAGTAGGATACCTTTCCTGCTCAAAAAATAATGAGAGTAAATTTATTTTCGGAAGAAATTGAGTTTTTTTTATTTATGAATGTATAATCCGTTTATTATGGGAATTGGAGCCCTGTGAAGCACTATTAGGCAGTGTCCTAATAGAACGCGATGACGCGACCATCGCAAGTTCGCGCGAACGTCGATCACGCGATCACGCGATCAAACGTACTAACGTCAAATAGGCGTCCTAATTGGCATCGCGTCGCGTCGCGCGATAACGCGATTGCCAATTGGGACGCCTATTTGACGTTAGTACGTTTGATCGCGGATTCGCGCGACGGTTGCATCGCTTGCTCGCGCGACGATCGTGATGTCACCCACTCCTAAAAACTTTTTATCGTGCTTCATTAGTACCTTATAATATTTAAGCGGATGTTAGGTATTTTAATAATTTCCGGTTGTTCAGTAATAAATAAATTAATCCATTCCATATTTCCTTAAATTTAATATTTCCACAATGTTTTTGTACAAATTTGAAATATACAATGACTTTATTTTTGGAGTCCTCCTTTATTAATAATGAATAATCAAAAACATTTGGTATTATTAATCAAATTTTAAAACAAAACTTAACTTTTCTGCTGTTGACACCACTAAAACAACATTATTTAAGAAAACTTTGCTCCTGTTGAAAACTGAATTTCTTATAAAAAAAATATCGCTATGGGAAAGCGAGATCAATTTATTCTGGTTAGTCAAAGGCAGCTCAACATGAGCCACCTTAAATTGGTCTTTTCGAATACCATTTCCGCATTTAAGTCCTTCGAGGGAAAATAAAACTGTAGTAAAAAGGGGAATTTGCTCTATCACACATTCGGTAGTAAAATGTTTTTTTACTCTTTGTACTTAAAGAAGGTATGATGGGATTGTATATTTTTTCTTCAGAACTGAATGAAAACAAGGCCCGAACGCAATATATCTGAATATATTATGAATATTTCCTGCTTATATCAGCTCAATTGGTTCAGTAGTTTTTGAAGTTATTGAAGAACAAATATCAATCATTCTATTCATTCAACCTCAGAAATTTTTGCCTTTATTGAGCGAGCGAAGCGAGGTTTCAGAATCTAACTAAATCATAGGATAATCGGCGTTTTTGTATGTATGTATGTATGTGGATATGTATCATATATTTTGACCGACGATAACTGAAGATCTGCTCATCAAATTTTTATGAAATTTGGCAGAAGGGTAGGTAAGTTCAAAACACTTTTCGAGTTCGAAGATGAACCAAATCTGTTAAGGGTGTAGGCGCGTGAGGTTGGGACACAAACAAGGTACTAGTAATAGAAGCATAAGTTTACGCGCTTGATACTCGTACACCTTACATTGTAAAATGCTAATAGATATCTAGGTATGCCCTTGCTCGATATTAAAAGCTAGATTGTAGGGCTTCCCTCATTTGCCTGGGATGAATGTAGCCTGTACTTACTGTATGTAAATCCCGCTTCCATCGATCCCTTCATCATGATTGGTTCTCAGAATAGCTTCGGATGAAGGTCTGACGTTTTGATTAAAAGTTTGAAAGAAGGCAATTCATATTCCATTATTAGTTTACTATTATATGAGTACAGTACTATGTAAAGCTTATTAAGTATCTTCAGTGTAACCAAATGTGCCCGGTGTCGCGGGTTCGATCCCCGCTTCAGGACAAACATTTGTGTGATGAACAACTGTTTGTCCTGAGTCTGGATGTTTTCTAAGTATTCTACTTGCCTACTTGCACCAAATTGTCAAAGTCCCTAAGCAATTACTTTACTCGCTTGATAGTTCTTAACAGTCCAGATTCTGAACGTTAAAAACTTCCAAGTGAGTAAAGTAACTTTGAAAGTTTGGTGCAAGTCGGCATAAGTATTCTTTTAAGTATTCTATCAGGCATCCGGTTCCCATAGTACAAGCTCTGCTTAGTTTGGGGCTAGATGGTATCGTGTGAAATGTCCAAAATATTAATTTGTTTATTTAAATCACCCTGCAAGGGCGCTTCAAATACGTAGATAAACATAGGTAATACACGTATTATTATTATTATGAGGATAAACACAAATGTTTGTCCCAAAGCGGGAATCGAACCCGCGGCATAAGTTTGAAATACACATACGTTTCTATAAATTAACTGGTATATACAATTGGCAGAATAATGCTTTATTGTTTCACTAAACTAATAGTAGGTAGGTATAAAGTTAAAACCACGACTGGATTTACTATGACATATCGTCATTTTTCAAAAGTAGGATTGTTCTATGTGGCGGGCGATTGCTAGCTTAATTAATTGAACACGACTCTTATTTAATCTCTTTTAATTGGTGTAAGGCATAATGGTGATGAATAACGGTGTTCCTATAGAACACCAAGATAGACAGTATCAAACCAAAATGGATGCGGAATACAGGACAGAAAAAAATCACACCCTGTCATCATTTTATTGACACCCTGTCAATAAAAATGAAATATCTCTATTTTCAAATGATGTTTGTTACTTTTTACGATGTAGATAGATAGAATATACTTTATTGCTCACCATCTTGGTACTAACACATTATAATGGAAAAATAAAGCTAGGTAGTAACAGTGGACAATGGGCGGTCTTATCGCTAAAGAGCGATCTCTTCCAGACAACCTTTGCATGGACTGGATACTGTTGGACAAATGAGGACGGTGGGCATATCGTTAATTTAGAACGAAAGCTCATAGCAAAAAGTATTACAAAACAATGTAGTTTTATTAACAATGAATAAGCCTAGTAGTTTTAACATATAATATACAATATCCATACATATATCTAGCGCTGTTACTTCTCATTTTCGAAAATTGGCATTGGACCAAAATGTACTAGAAATTAGTACTAAATTGTGTTTCTGTACTCTAATACTTCTGTGGTGTTAGGGTACAGTAATTGACATATTATCGTAGTGTAGGTGTAGCTTACGTCCCCTTATATCAAAGATCTCATAGGTATTAGTTTTAATAAGTACCTACTTCGTTCGTTTTATCTGGTTTGGATTTAAAACATAACATTTATTTCTGCTTTTATCGCTATTCCAAAGCTTCCACGAATAGCATAATTTGCATAAGATGTGGATCTATAAAATATTAGATTAGATTAGTTTGTACAAATGAAAGCAGAGGTTTTATAGAAGTTTACTTCTTAAATTTTATAAGGATTTTCATTCCACTTATGTATGTTTGCAGGTACGGTACCTAACTAACTGTATTTCTTTAAAACCCGAACTAAAACTAATCTAAGTTTAAGACATAAAAATATATGTTTTAATGTTGTTAATTTTTCTTGCAAACAGTACTGAAATAACGGTTGTCTTATCTTTCGGCAATCTTTTAGCAATTTAAAATTAGATAAAATCTAAAAGGCCACAAGTACAACGCGATAGGGACAACATTATTCATTATTATGTTATTAAATTATTACATAGTTATTCACCGAAACTTCTAAAAAAAATATTAAAACCCATTAACGTTTATAAAAATAAATATTGAATAAAATTTCATTGTGAATCTAAAACTGCCATCAACCCCGTCCGTAAATCCGTACAACATTGAATAAGGAAGCAAAAATACTCCGAATTACAATAATTGAACTTTTTCTCGATCCGTTGACTCACATTCCGGTCCGTAATTCCAAATCCATCTTCCTTAATATAGGTAGAGCCATGGAAAGCGAACTGGCAACATCATAACGAAAAATACTATAATCGGTCTAACACCCACGATCCACAGTTTTACAAAGGCCTCTCGAATTTTTTTTCATCGTGTCATGTCATTAACCGCAAGTATAGGCTAGTAAAAATGGTGTGAGCATGGTGTCGTACCAAATATATCACACTGCACCAACTGTATACAAACGCCTAATTAAGCTATGGCCTTATGAACGTATCTCCGGATCCAGTCATCTGCGGAGATTGAAGTTTATAATGTATGTTAGGTGCAAATTCATTTAAAATCGATCTATATAAAAATTAAAACTTTAACAAATGTCTTCAATTATGTCCAATCTTTGCCCAAACACGCCTTATTTGACTGCAGGTATTCACATTAACGTCACTCTATCTGACGGACATCTTACACTTTCCGACAATTCGTGGTCTCTGCTAAAAAACTTTTTCGTTTACCTATCTAATGGTTGTCAGTTTTTCGGTAGATTATGGCCAATTGCCACTCCATATATCTGACATACGGACATCTTACACTTACCGACAAGTCGTGGTATACGCTCAAAAACTTTTTCGTTTCATATCATATTATAATGATGACCATACGCCCAGTTCTGTCCTAAACATCGTGTGATATCATTTTAATTCCGGTACCCGGACTCGCGGCCTTCATGATGTCGTCAACCCATCGCGCTATCGCATCACTCGCTGTTTAGCGAACGGATTTTGTAAACGTACTAAAACCACGATGCGAACATACTTAATTTCAGACATTATCTCGTAAAGATGCTGAAATAAACAAACATAGACGCTTACACACTTTAACCCCTGCTCTAGAATATTTTTTTTTCATTTATTCAATCACATTTTTTTCACAAATCGTATGTATGAATGTATTATAGGCTAAAGAAAAATCTAAACAAATTAAATTAATACGTACATACACAAACAAAAAAAAAATAGAACATTTATTTTTATTTCATTATTTTCATTTATTTTATTTAATATTTTTTTAGGATTATTTCCTTATATTTTTACAAGAACTAGTCATTTAACTTTATCTTTATCAATATAAATTATATAGAGTTTCAAAATTCCTAAGCTACTAGCAAACCTACTTACTACATACTATGTCACTAAACCTAATTCAGTAATTCAGTCATTTATTGCAGATAAATATGTACACTTACATCTTAGGGCTATGGTATACTATACTTATTAATTTATTGTTAAACACGTTTGGACTGTTAATTGTCATGAGTTAGCGTATATATATTTTTTGGTTTCGTCATTTCATCTGAATCGGTTGAAATGTAGTACTTACCAATCTCTTTCAACTTTTAAAACTAAAGTTTTAAATCACTACCTGTCTGGGACCTAGTCTTTCTATGGCATTATCTTTTTGATGATTTCATCATAATGTCGTTGTCAGTATCTACCTTAATATTTTACTTATACCTATCACCCTCCATCGTTGGAGAATTTTGCAAATACATAATTTATACAATACCAGTCATATTTATTGTGTTTATATATATGTTTATGAGTATGCATATAGATATATATATATATATGTATTAGTATAATATTTAGATATTAGAATGTAAATATAGTATGTATTAATATTGTGTAATATTCTGTATAATTTTAGTTAGTCAAAATGTTAATTATATATATTTTTTTATTTATTTTTATCTATAATATCTTTTTGGTACACCCTTTATCCACTGTAATTTAAATATTTTTTTCTGTTAACAATAAGTCTTATCTGGTTGTCTGGAAGAGATTGCTATCTAGCAATAAGACCGCCCTTGTAATTTTAGTTTATTTTTCTTGTTATTATTTATTTTAAGGTGATACAATAAAGCATATTCTATTCTATTCTATTCTACTTAGTAATGAAAAACGACTCGGCATTTCTTGTATCACAAGTGGTATGGGCGGACACAAACAAAAAAACGCAACATGGGTAAAAGCGATGCATGTGTTTTTGTTACTCAATCACGCCAAAATCGCTGAAAATCTATTTGTTTCGGTCCTTGAAAGAGATTTGAGGCAGTATTTTTTTGTCTTCAAACCATTTAGGCTTGGTTTTCTAGTAGGTAATTGGTAGTGTATTCGCTGGTTTGTGTCGCTTGAGTGGGACCCCACCTTACACTCAACTCCGTCATCCCCTATTTAATTAAAGCTTCACCTGTCAAGTGTAAACACGTTGGTTATATTTCAACGCGCAAGCAAATTATAATTTAATTAAAAAATCAATTCTCTTTCAAGAGACCATTCATGAATGGCGTAACAATTGATCATTTTCTGAAATTACATGTTTTTTTATAAGTTTACTGAAAGCTTTGTTTTTTATAGTCATTCATTATGAGCTTGTAAAGAATTATTCTATCTAGACACATATATTATTGGCCTACTTAAAAGTACAGTGAAATCTCTAATTTGACACAATATAATTAGTGTTTCGACTGTACATAGGGGCAGGTACTGTAATAGGCGACACTATGGTTTATTTGCCTGACTGTACTTTACCTTAATTTGAATTTATAGTTTTGGTAGACATTTATTCATATTTGAAATACGGGGCATAACGACACTTAAATAATACTTGCCAGGAATTTGTGGGGCAAGGTTATACTCACCCGAAGTCGCAGTAGCGAAATCGTGAAGTACCTCGACCAAGCTTTAAAATTATTCATGGTATCGCCACATCGATCGCAAACAGCCGCTGCGTTTTCAATATAAATCATTTCTCTATCGCGTTGGACGTGATCTGATTTCACACAGTGCGGAAATTATGTACTAAACATATTAAAGACTAGTGCAACTTCATTGCGTTCGTTGCGAATAAACAACATTCCTTTCATAAATATTTTTTTTTAGCTAATGTGTCCCACTGCTGGGCAAAGACCTCCCCCCATTTCTTCCACTCTCCTCGATCTTGTACTTGACTGGCCCAATCAAGTTCAAACTTAGTAAGCTCATCTTGCCACTTAGTTCTTAGTATCCATTAATTGTAACGTGTAATTTTGGCTATTTCTCGACCATAGTGCGTTCACTCAAATCTCCATCTTCGAGCACTGTGATTGGCCAATTCACGGTCCGCTCCTCTCCAAACAGAACGCGTACTTACGCCGCGTCAGGACGCTAAGTTGACGCCGCGCTATAGCGCCGAACTGTGTTGTACTATGACGGTATTCTACTGTCACACCGAGCGCCGGCGCTAGCAGTACGCAACGTTATGGTTCGCGGCGTCACGGGTGTTTGACGGGCTCTTAATATATCTGTACAACACAATGCAGCGTTATAGCTCAACGTAACGTTACGCCTTGACGCGCGCTGAGAACGCTTCCTGTTTGACGAAGCCATTATCCTGAAACCACGCGGGCGAAGTCCCGTGCAGAAAATATTTAATCATAGTTCGACGGCAACGTACCAAGAAGGACAAACTGATACGTAAACTTGACCTTAACTGGCACAAAAGGATAGATAAGAAGAAATAAGAGGATACTGTGTTCTGCTGTGTACTTATCACATGAATATTATAATGAAATAGTTTATGGATTGATTAATGATAATAATAAATTGTTTATTCGTTTCATAAAATATGGATCGGGTACATTGTAATTTATACCATGGAGCTCTGTACCCTACACTAGGTAGGTGTATTGTAGGGTAACCCGGGACAGCTGCAGTGCACAGGGAGGCATGCACTGCAAGCGGAGCTCGGGGTCGGTCGGCGCAAGCCTTCCCTGGGATGGGCCTCACAGCAACGTGCGTGAGGGACACCGGTACGTGTTATGAGGATATCCCAGGGTCCCTTTAATGCATAGGTCTGCGCATTAAAGCGTCCTCGCCCTCCCCCAAGGGCGGTGGGCATCCATGAGGATTTACCCATGTAAAAAAAAAGAGGTGTATTTGTAGGGTTGCAGTGACTCGGTTCGGACTTTACGTTAATATAAGGACTTGATCTCCTACAGATTGGACTTAAATTCGGTACAGAGTTTAGCCTGGACAGGAATTTTGTTAATTCGTAACGCAAACGAAGTTGTGGGAGTCAGCTAGTCTAAATTTCGGCACAATTAATTTTGTATTTTTGGACTGATTGAGGTGCAAACATCCATCTACCCAAAAAAATCAAATCAATATCAAGCAGTGCCTACAACACGAGTTCCATACTTAGGTAGCCATTGCACACTAATATTTAATGCAATTTAATGATTAAGATTATCATAATGTTTATATAATTATGCTTGTTTATGATTGAATAAATTATCTTTGTCTTTATCTTTTAATAGACAGATAGTATGCACCGGCGGAAGACCTGTGTAGCACTGTTATGGTTAAGGGCAAGCGCGATCTTTTACCATCAGAAGAAAGCCTAGCAATTATGGGCCTTGTTTACATACAAAAAAAACATTTCTCATTTATCAGTAACATGCACTTGTGCACTTATGCTTGTAAGCACATACATATACCTATACATGTTGTATTCTGAGCCCTCCGCGTGTTTTCGCGAACCGGCATCGGCCACGTAGAAGACAGCTGACACGCCATTATCTCTGAATGAATGCTCGGTGACTCAGCCGCCACAGAATACCCTGGCCACAGTGAAGTCACGTGGTCAGTGGCATGCTCAAAGATTATTGTAGAGAATGGACGCGGTGCAAGAGGTTATCGCTTGAAATTGTCGGTTGTGTAATTATTATTTTTTACTGAATGACTCGGCTTGTTTTGATTTTGACGATTTGAGAATTTGTTTTACTAGACAGTTTTTAGTAACTTTGGACGTGACTACGTCTAAATCGATGAACGCCGCCGCCGGCTGCATGCACGAAAAAGTTGATGTCATTGTCCGGTAACGCGCATTGTCCCGTTACGCTGGAAGTCGCGTTAAACTATCGTCCGTTAAAAGAACTTTACAGACAACCAACTTTTTTACTGAATGACTCGGCTTGTCTTTATTTTGACGATTCGGGAATTTGTTTTACTTACACAACATGTCCGAAGTAGATGGTTTTTTTAGTATTATTTTTTTGCTTAGTGACAAAAATACGACGAACTGACGAATGTTATTTAAAGGTTGGTCATTTTAATGAAAACAGGAAAATTGATTATTTCAACACGACCACTTAGATATAATTACTTCACAATGTTATTTGTTTTGTTTTTTTTTTTTTTCGCATTTGTTGTTTTAATAAATCACACTTTATGTGGGACACGATTACATCTAAATAATGGGTTCGGGAATTCGCGGTACAAGTTTACACCAACCCTTCATTATGTTAAAAATACCTCATTTTATACTAATCGTACCTTTTACTAGCTCATTTATGTGAAGCTTTTATACACCTCGTAAAAATGTGTAAAGGCCCAGAATCCCGCGCACATTTGTACATTTTTGAAGATATTAATTGACTGCGTGAGAATAAATTTAAAAAAATCGAGTAGTGGAATTTCTTACTACAACCTCACGAAATGTTAAGATATTGTTTTGATACGTTTAACATTAGCGAAGGAGATAGGAAAAAAAAAGTTTTCCCAAATGTAAAAATGTGTGAGGGAGATAGCGGCACGTAGAATTCTGAACTATTCCCATCTGTCACCCTGCTCTGTCCGCCTAGGGTGACAGATGGGCCAACAAAGTTATATCTGTCCCCTTTCAGCAACAGGGTGTGGGTCTTAAGCTAACAGTCAGCCCCTCTTTGTCAAGGATGCGCGCATACAATGATTACGCGTACGCACTACGCATCCAACGAATAGGTACGTCGAGCGTCCAGCTGTTTACTTACTACGCCTCTTGCCATCTTCACACAAAACCGGTAGTCACTATTATCGAATCTGCACCACGGCGTCTGACTAAATGTTGTGAAACTTTATCATTTGGACTTTGTACTCTGTTTAAAAATATTTCGCTATGCGCCTCTATTTCTGGGAAAACAAGTTTGGATGCATCGGAATTACCCATCCATACTCACATTCCGCCGCTGAGAATGACCCATAATTTCGCCTTCATATTATTACAAGTAGCGGCACGAAACTTTAGCGCTGACCGTTATTGAAACGTGTCAGTCCTCAAGCAACTTAACATAAAGGATCGTCTCTCTACGATTTGCCACCGCCGAATCCTAACCTACTTCGGCCACATCGCGAGACGAGGCGCCGATAACCTGGAAAAACTGATCATCGTCGGACAAGTAGACGGGAAAAGATCACGCGGCAGATCCGCGATCAGATGGTCTGACCAGGTTAATGATAATGCGTCATTCTACAATGTGGTGCAGGCAGCCAGAGACCGGAACCGCTGGAGACAGGCCGTCCGCACATACAAAATGGGTGATCACGATCTTCAGTAATGAAGTACCGACTACAGAAGAAGTTATTGCGCAGAAGTAAAAAGTAAGGTACCGGAGAGGGACTACACATACAATAATCATGCGCAGTAACCGCCCTCCGCGTATCGTTCAGCTAGACTTACGTGCCGCTACTTATAGTAGGATAGGATAGCCTACCACCTCTAAGGCTTAATTCACACCGAGATTTCAGCGACCCGTAGATCGCTTTCTGTGGTAAATCATTTTAAACTTTATCTACCTCAGTATAAGACAAGTATTGCAAAGTTGAGAGCTTTGATATCTACTTTAAGGTGCTTCTTTTTAATCCAAATCCAGTAAAGTAACTGTTTTATATGACTGTTAGTTTGTTGCAGAGTAGACTCTAGAATGTTACGTAAGAAAAAATTCACAAGAAGTCATCAGATCTTATTGTTTACCATCTCGTGAGAAGACCGAGAATTGAACACGCCTTGTCTTTTATAAACAAATTGCGATACGGCTATGAATTAGCGAAACAGACTAGATAAAGCTGAATGTTGCGATAATTGTGATAATAAATAATGGTTCATAATTTTTGGACTCGTTTATCAACTGGAAATGCAAATTGGCTAATTTTGAAGTGAAAACTTCTTTAGGCACGTTGAGCAAAATATTTTATAGGTATTGAATGTGACTGGGCCTACGAGCCATACAGCGCGTGTACATGACGGAGCGTCGTAACGCTCCGGGCGTTACGACGCTCCGTCATATACGCGCAAATGTCATGTAAGCATGTAACAGAATAAGCGATACTTTAGGGCAAGTGGCATAATATGACCACGGAACACGGCACATAACAATTTCAGATGATAATTTTTTCCTTGTTTCATACTTTTTAGAGCGTTATTTTTCAATATACGGGTTTTAGTTTTTGAACTCAATTTTTATTAAGGTTTATAAACCTTAGCCAGTTATAGTGTTTAAGCGCCTTGGAATTTCAGTAATTTTCTGTAAGCCCATCTCAAGAAACTATCGGTTGTCTAATGGCGTTTGACGTAAACTTTTCTCATTAGCAAAAGCGCTGTAAAATAATTAATTACTCCCAAGAACCTTTGTCGCAATTATGTAAAAGCTGAATTAAAAGTGGGAAGTTGTAAAATGTTACGACTGTTTGGCTGGCGGCCAGTCTAGCTGTAACGTAACGTAATCTGGCGAGGTGGCATTGTACTCTGTGACGTAGTTTCAGCCAGTGCTGCGTTGGGTATATCACGCTTGCATCCGCCACCGACTTCGCTCGCCGCTGTGAATTGGCCAATCACAATGGTGATTTCGAGCACTGTGATTGGCCAATTCACGATCCGCTTCTCTCCACTCCGCCCAGCTCTTCGTCAGTGGAAACGCATCCTTGCAGGTATCCTCACGGTTTAATAGCGTTGACCTTGAATGTGCAGAAGTCGATTTTTAGATGTGTTTGGCGGAAGGGGTGCGACGCGACAGGGAAGGTGCTCGGCGCCGGCGTCTATTGGTCGCTTAGCCACCTTCCCGCCCGTCTCGCCTCACCTCACTCACTTGCGCAGAGCACCCCTCCACATTCGCCGAGCGCTATTAAACCGTGACGAGATCTATACCTATGATGTCCTTTTTCCAGTAAAGGTACTGCAATTGTAATGTTTACAATAATATAACATGCAAATTCTCTATGCTTACTCTGTGGAGTGTGTGAACGAATGAATGAAAATTCTTTATATTTTAGTGTTGTGGAGTGTTTCGTAGTTCGTCACACTACCTGGCCGGAGGGCGCATTATAGCATATGTTATTGTTTTCGTCGAACTGTTGATTTAACGATACTCATCTAAATAGATAAAATATAGATATCGATAGAGCCTTGAGAATCTATTCAATTTAAAATATATTGCGCTTAAGATGATTGGATTATTATTTATCAGAAAAACAACGCGTATGTCTGTCTCAAGTAGATTGCCAAGAGCTCTTTCAGTTTACCGTCTGTTGGTTGCTTTCTACTCTCCCCACATACAAGACATATAAGAACTTTTATTACGTGACATATTACATCTCAACAAGCGCGCGACGTAATAGTAATATGGGATACCCTCCGGCGAGATGGAGCGAACATAGGGTGGAATTTAGCTCAGAGTAGATCAACAAGAAATGTAGATAATCTAAAAACCACGTTTATATGCTTTTTGCTCTATCTCGCTTCTTTTCCGAGATTATGTTGTTTTAATGGAATGCTTTGTCATCGAGTTGTGAACTACCCAGAATGTTTCAGCCGGATAGCTAATCGGGAACTGTTTGAAATTCAAATTGCAAGAATCCACCCGGAACGACAGACAGACAGACAAACAAGAATGTGACTTAATAAAATCGTGGTATAGTGTTGAAGATCTTGAAACAAATCCAGTTCATAAGCATATTTTTGTGAAAAATACTATCTAATTATATATATATTATATAGCTATACGATCTAATTCTAATTTGGGTTAGGGGTTTCAAATGGTCTGCACTGATGTCTCGGTATGGGGTGTATTGTGCATTGACCCCTTTTACACTAATTTTACCCCAACCAGCCCAGCTTCCCAAAATAGCGGAGCAGGTCCCTGGGTTGGTGGATAGTGTATTCCAGTTTTCTAGTAGGTTCATGCGGACCCGTATCCAGGATTTGTCTCAGCCTAGTCTTCTGGTTTCTTCTGTAGCTGCACTTGTTCCACGGTTTCATCATCTGTGAAGTAACCGCGGCAGATCACGCTGTCCGTCGCACCTATCTTAAACAGATTGGTGGTTGAGATCGCAGTGACCGGTTATGATTCCTACCATTGTACGTAGTTCTTCTCTTCTCATCTTCATGAGTGTGCAGCTAGACGATATCGATGTGTGTATTTTACGCCTCAAGGACATAAGCAAGCTGCTTGAAAATCACAGTTACCAATGTCATCAGTATATCGTAGGTAGGCTAGTTAGTGGTTTGCATTGACCCACACGGTTGCGCTAGCTAGAGGTTACTGATGTCAGTTTGAATCTTACTAGCTAACCTTTAATACTTTTGAACCAGTCGTCAAAACGTGTTTAAGATATTTGGAGGAGGTAGACCTACAGTGTTATAATGTTGATTTTTAAGCCTCAATTCCCAATGAGATGGCAACGGCCGGGAGAGAACTTTCAGGGTCAAAAAGTTTCAAACATTATCCATCTTATTGAAAATATATTGAAATATGTAGATAGATATTGTTTAAAATTGTTCGACACTGAAAGTGCTCCGCTCTGGCCGCTGCCATACCAGTGCACAGTGTGCAATATGCCCATAGAATCGGACATTCTGATTGAAGTTCAGCATTTGATGCGTCTTATTATTCTATACTAGCTGGTGCCCGCGACTTCGTCTGCGCAGGTATCTCTATAAATTGTAGCCTATGTGTTATTCTGATGTATAAGCTATATTATTGTAAAGTTTCATTAAAATACATTCAGTAATTTTTACGTGAAAGAGGAACAAACATCCATCCATCCATCCATCCATCCATCCATCCATCCATCCTTACAAACTTTCGCGTTTATAATATTAGTAGGATGCTAGAGTAGAACTCCCAGAAGCCTGTTCTTTATAGTTATTGCGGAATAAGTTTTCAAAGTTTAGCTACTTTGGAGGTATAAAAAGTACAAAACCCGATTTTCTCGAAAATTAAATATTTGACTGTGAATTTCAAAGCGTAATATAATTAATCATGTAAAACAGTATTTGTCAAGCTTTACCGTATTTCTGACAGACAATTAGAACGCGAGTAATTTAAAAAAATCATTCAAATGCTTATGATTTTTTTTCTCGAATTCTGTGCATTTTGCGCACCTAAACTTATTTTTATAATTAAAACTATTGTGTATTTTATAAACACAAAAAAAAAATCAGCATTCTTATTCGTTTCGATTCTGAGATAAAAATATTTTTAAATTTTGAGTCGAAGGGCCTATAATTTTTTGGCGACAATGACCTCGGGACGTTTGATTTCAACTTGAAGTAGAAAAAATAAACAGTATGATAAGAGTATGATTGTATAGGATACATATTGCACACTGTGCAGTGGGAATTGAGCTATATATAATTTGTGTATTGCAATCATAAAAGTGCGAAATCACTGTTTCATGTCTATTGTGCTCGTGTACTACATTTATTATCCGCTCTATTCAAGTATAGATTCTTTCAGTGAAATACGCGATAAACTTTATCGGTTAGACCTGGATTAAGCTTATAAATGTTTCAAGATACGGCAATCTGCATAAAATCACAGGCAAAACCATTTCTATTAAGTATTATATCCAGTAACCCGCATATCGGTTGTGGCTACGATATAGTTCGATCGACAGAGCAGTAATTATGCTTCTCGGACTTATAAACCTATTGTTATTCTAACGCTTTAGTTATGTAATTTAATTGAATAAGTTCTCTACTAGCCAAGTGTGTTACATCTTTGACTACACATATTGTTTATTATTGGTGAGTGGTGGTCAAACCCTTGTATCACTAATTAGCTACTGGCTGATGTATCATCTTATTCTTTGGGGTAATTCTTTGTCGCTATAATGTAGAAGACATTGGAAAGCTTGCGGGGACATAGTACATGGATGAAAATTGCACAAGATTGTATTGTGGAGGCTTGCTAGAGCAGGTGGGCGCTATATTGGCTCGAATGTGCATTATCTAACTAAACATGAATCTCCTTAAAATAAAACATATAAATATATATTACATTCTTATCTCATCGTTGTAGAGATGCGAATGCTAAGATGGATGTGTGGTGTAGTGTAACTAGAATGGATCAAAGAAAGTTTAGCAAGATTGGTCTTAGTTTGTTGTTGAATTTATTTGTGTAGTTTGGAACTTGGAAGACGCTATTTTCATGACGCTTTGGCGTTCATAAGTTTAGTTAATCGAGTAGTTAGTAGCTGTACTGAGTAGTTTAGTTACACTGAGTGTGGATTCCGCTTGCAACACGCTGTTTGTAGGCCGAGACGCAATCTTACATGTTCCTCGTCTAAATTTACTGACTGGAAAAATAAAAAATATATCGCAGAATTCTACTTTTCGAATCACAATCTCTCATAAGTAAACTAGCTGAAACCCTCAAAATCGTTTGCCTTGCGATTTAACGAAATTTCTTTTTTAGTGCGCATCCTCTTCTTGACGAGCATGCCCTCTAAATTTCAAGTCTCTAAGTTCAGAAGTTAGGCTTGTGTCTGTCAGTCAGTCAAAAATTGGATATACTGTTACCGTTAGTAGTATTTCTATGGCCTTGCGTCAAGCGGTACGCCTCATTGATTTATTATTTCTGCTGCAGTATGCCATGTATGCCATTGGATGATTGCTAAAATCACTCTAGCCTTGTCTATGGCTAAAAATGCAAATGACCCAATTGGGTGATCTTGCATAAATAGGGAATGTTGCCAGTAAGACAATTGTAAAATTAGTCTTAAATAATGTTTTCTTGTCTTATTTTAGTAGTTTTAGTTTTTGGTTATTTATACGTTCCGTGTCGTTGCCACTGGGGTCTAGCAGAACACCAGCGCTGCAGCGTGCTGCCGCAAGCTGAGCTAGGCCCCCATTGATGGAGGACTCTGTTAGTCTGACCTTTTTTTGTTAATTTATGTTTCATGTGGTTTTCATCAATAACATTATTTCTTTTCTTTCTTTCTTTTCTTTATTTCAATTTCATTCATCCTTTGGCAAAGTCTGGTACATAGCTGGCTCGCAGCTCGCTGCAGCTCGGCTCGGGCGCCGCACTCGCTCCGCTGTCACTCTGTCATTTTGTAGTAACCAACAATTCTGACTGCACATATACAACGTAGTACCCCTTCTGCATTGCCCGTTTAAGTTTTTTTGGTAATTAAAGACTCGTGATGTATATTGATGCCACTAAAGGTCAAAGCTACCCATCCTTGTAATTTTGACAGCCATGAAGATGTAGTGTGCTCATTTTAAGCACCAAAATCTCCCATTTGCTTTAATCTACCCTAAAAGCAAGCTAAGCTTCAATAAAAACCAAAGATTCAAGGGTTGGGCGGGCTATAATGAAACACTGTGGTCGACCCTACCCTATCCGAGCCACAGAATATAAACGACCTGACCTAACCAAATTGATAAATCAGAAAGATTGGTTATCTACCCCTGTTTTGTTTTGATTTGTTTAAGCTTACCTTCTTTCATCTCTTAAAATATGATGCTGGGCTGAAATAGACTATGTCCATCCATACCGAATTTCAGCCCAATTTTTGGTTGAGGAACAAACATAATATAATATAATAATAGAGTCCATCCATTTTCACAAACTTTATTCTTTATGGTGGCTTCTCATGGCCTGTATTAACACGGGCCACGCCACAGGCCGTGTTAGGCGCGAATTATATAGAAGCGACGTAAGACGAAGGCAAAGTTTTTTTCATAAAAAATCTGTAAGCGACGCGTCATGCGATTATTTTTTTGGTACCGCCTGCGCCGTATCTTCGCCCTTGATTTTGCCATTTCTGCTTAATTCGCGCCTTAGGCAAGCGGCCCGAGGCTGCCCTGGCGGGCCCGTATTGTCAGTTCACAGTCACACCTGCCCGTGTTAACTCAGAAGGGCTGATACGGACTCGTCTGCGGCGCGGGCTTGCCCATACAAATAACCTTGGCGCAAAGGCGTGGCGCGGCGCGTGTAGTACAGGCCGTGTGAAGCCACCATCATAATATTGGTGTCATACTTCCTTACTATCATCACTTGCCTAAATATAGAATGAAACTAATTCAGTTAATCCATTAACACCGGGGAATTTCGACCAATGTTCGACGCGAATGACCTCAGATACGTGATGGATCGTGTCTCTCATTGGTTGATTTTCCCGGTGGTAATCGTCTTCCATCTACAAAATAGCACCGCAGTTCTGTCGCGCCCATTCTGGTTATTCCATTTTACGTTGTCCTGACGGATAATCGCCATTTATTTGAATGAGCCGAAGGCAACGGATGGGCTCAATGTCCGAAATACACTAACCCTTTTGGGAAATCCACATAAATGCTCTGGGATTTAATAAAGGGTCGAGCGTACATTTTTACAATTTTACGGTTAATTTGTTTTTAAATATAAGTTACAAAATTAAATTTATCCTATACTAATCGATATTATTTAAAATGCTTGGTCCTGACTGACTGACGGACTGGCTGACTGACAGATAGCCTACAAGCTAAACGAGTGGACGAAAGGACTTGAAACTTGGAGAGATGAAAGTGCGTAATATAAAAGTAATTTTGAAAAAGTACAGTAACGAAGTTGAGTATCTCAGCTAGTAATTATAAAAAAAACTAGTTTTTTTCACCATCATCATCCTCAGCCATCATCAGCCCACTGCTGGGCATAGGCCTCCTCCATTAAATGCCAATCTCGACTGTGCTGTGCGGATCTAAACCAGGTGTTGCCTGCAATATTGCGGATGTCATCGATCCATCGGGCTGGTGGCCGTGGTTTTTCCACCAAGTAACAATTATTGTGTTTGTGATAACACGATGCCTTAAATTATCCGAAAATTCCTCTTTATACACCACTAATTGATGTATGAACTTGAACACCTTTTTCGAATTAAAGCAGATAAAAGCTTGTAAAAAGTGGTAATTGTATGGTCGCAACGCAAACCATATAAGACCTTATTAACTAGCTGATTCGGTCCTTCCGGGTAAATTCAGTTAAATGACAATGGCAGGTGGCAACCGAGGTCATTATTCGTGTGAAAGCTAAACACCTGCCAGGACATGACTAATTACATGGCTTATATTAGCTAGTGGTTGACTGGTGTCGGAGGTAACAGGCCGCTTCAATGCAGCGGAGTGATGCCCGAGATACCTAACCTACACAAGTCTAGTTTTTTCAAGCCACGTTGTAAATCTATGTTTTTACTTACATCTAATTGCGAAAGTATACTAAAAAAAGTAATGCTTACTTGCACCAAACTTTAAAAGTCCCTAAGAATTTACTTTATTCGCTTGGTAGATCTTAACAGTCGAGATCACAGACATAGATCTAATATATAGTCCAGATTCTGATCGTTAAGAACTGCCAAGCGAGTAAAGTAATTGCTTAGGAACTTTGAAAGATTGGTGCAAGTCGGCATAAGTATATTTTTTTAAGCTTTTATTTAACTTGAAATGTTTTTATTATGTATGTAGTTATGCATGATTATGTACATGTATGTATGTTCGGGTCAAATTTGGCAAATCTGAATTTTTTCATACACGTTTAATTTGGATGACAAAGCATGATTAGCTAATAGTAATCTTTCTAAATCCAAAATCGCAGACGGCCCAAGATGGCGGACTAGTTATTTTTTGTACACGCCCATGATGTTTTTTTTTCTTTCTTTATTAGATGATATGGATATCAAATCAAATTATAAAAACATACATATTATTATTATTATTCAGCCATTTGTGTCCCACTGTAGGGCAAATGCAGTGGGACACAAAACATATTTAAAGTACTTAAAAAATGTCTTCCGCTATTATGTAATGCACATTACATTTTCATTCCTGTAAGTAATGACTTGGCATTTGTCCCATCTGATGTTGCGATAGCCTGTTCCTTTCGCCGATGCACGACGCCACGAATAGCGAAGTGACCATTCTGAACTCTGACAAACTAATGGACGATTATTAGACTATTTTATGCAAATAGATGTAGAAAATTTGTATGTTAATTTATCTTATCTAATCAACATTATAAAATTAATAAATCAAAGAAATCTAATAAATATTATAGAAGGATTGGACCCGATTGACTGACTGACTGACAGGACAAACAACGTACAGGTCAAACCATTTTAAAAAATAATGTCGAGACGTAATTAATAGAGGGTGTTGTGTGATCCCCTGTTCCCACTTCGGATCTTCCATTTTATATGAATCCTTGTTGGAACCGATAAAAAATCGTGTCGGATAAATGTGAACAGCTTCATATAAAATGTTCAGCCATCATCTGACATTTTGTCGCGCCCGACACCCGGCAAGTGGAAACGGAGCCTGAGGCGCGCTCATCGCTCCCCGCCAATGTTTTCCAAGTCTAAGTACCCAACGATGTTTTATCCAGTTACTTCCGTCATCCGTCTCTTATAATTCCTCTGTAGTTATTATTTCTTCAAAATCCAAATTGATCTTCCAGCAACGCTCAAAATACAAATATAACCTACAAGCTTCTACCTGTAGCTTCACCCGCGTGCTATCGAGATCAAAAGTAGAGTATATGTTTTCCAGCTTTTAAACGCTCAATTGGTTCTGTAGTTATGACGTGATTGAGGAACAAACATCCATCTTTCTTTCCATACATTACAAACAAACTTTTTCTGTTATAATATTAGTAGTTTTCTTTCTTCTTAAACGTTGCCATTTTGTATGTTTGTGAACTAGGAATCCACGATTAGTAATCGCCGCCCTGGTTTGGGAATTTCCCCGTTATTTGTTGAGGATATATTATACGCACTTTGTTTATAAATAATATTTTGTTATGAAGTGCAGGGATAATGCGCAGAATTGAGGAAAAAAAATTGTTGGATAAAAATAAACAACCTTTGACTATTATTCTATTTATTTATTGTAAAAACAACTTACTGTACCAAAAGCACTACTGTACCCTATGTATAGTTAATTATTGTGTTTAACTTACAAAATATAAATAAAATGCAAGGAAAAAAAATCAGGAAATACAACTATAATACTAACAATTAATAATTAATTAATAATAATATAGCAACTATACTTACTAGGTGTAGTGTTTACAATAAATATAGCAAGCATATTCCTCTATGCTTCTTGTCGAATATCAATTTATGTGTTTTATAGTACGATGACACACGACTTCTTTACACGCTATACACCAGCGACTTCGCTTGTAGCGTGTATCGGCGTTTTTACAATATGCTTGTTGACAATCCTTCCCAAAAGCTAACACGCTCACACGCTAGCGTTTAAAAACGCCTACAATCAGTTTTAAAAAAGTCTTGTGTGTCTACATACTATTATTGGTATAAATCTAACCCAAGCCTGTAAAACACTTACGGCACATAGGCGAACCATTACAATAGGTACGATTTTGTTAAAAAAAAAACCATTGTGACCATAAATAAACTCATTAAACTGATATTGATTTAACGATGTCTATCGGGTCTCTACTTATTTGAAGTACGGGGATTTTCCCTTTGATGGCCGCCCATCCCGCAGTAGCTAATTGGTTTTTCCAGGTAGCAGGCTTCCAACCCCCCCGTTGCGTAATAACTGTGTTATATTCTATGACGGGGTGGGATTTGCCGATACTTGCTGTACCATACCATTTTGCTAGTAATACGTTTTACCGTTGAGTGGCATCCCCTGCAGGATACCGTCTAGATAGGTACCAACACAGTGTCATATATTGCCGCAAAGCAGTAATGTGTAAGTATTACTGTGTTCCAGTTGGAAGGGCACTGTAGTTAGTGAAATTACTGGGCTTTCGAGACTGAGCATCAAACTGCCTCAGGGTGGACTAGCGTTTAGCAGTGATGCATCGGCCTATAGGAATCACAGTTCTGTGTAGTACTTTTATGGTTATGGGTATGCGTGATCTCTTACCATCAGGAGAGCGCCTAGCTAGTCTCGCCACTTCTTTACATAAAATAAAAACCTATATTAAAAGTATGTACCATTTTCTCGAGATATGCTATGAGCTCAGTTTGTTGGCCTTGCTGTCTGAATTTTTTGCGTGGGTTCATCAAGCTTTAAAAGTAACATTTATTTTGCCGCGTGTTACTCATTTTTTCATTCCAACAGAATCTCCATAATCTTAGTTCAGCCATAATGAACGCATTCATCATGACTTCATTTGGGAATTCAAATATTTTGTATCTCATCTAGGGACTTGGCATGGAAATGATTGCTTCTTCTATTTCATTGTCACATGGTGATATGATTTCATTTTGTCACAGTGAAATCACCGGTGATGTTTCATCAGTGGCCTAATGTGATAATGTCACAATTTGTTAAAATAATTCACGCATGACGCAACGTCGCGCAAACACTCCCGCTCACAGTCAGCACACTACTGACTGTCTATTATTGTTATTTACGATACGAATGAAATTGTAAATGGTGACGAGTTTCATGATATCACAGCGTACAAAATTGTCTGCCGGTGATTTTGTAACAGACTTAGTCTCCGAAAGTAACAAGTGCTATGTGTGATCAGTTTTATACCATGATAAATAGCATATTAGACGGTTTACTCTCCATGTCTACTAGGGACCCTACTTGACTATTGCGCGTCAGATTTATTTCAATCTCACTATTTCGCTATTTTGAGTTCTAAATTCAGGATATAAAGATGAAAATACTATGTGCATACTCTTATAAAGAAATGTGCAGTTTTTAACAGTCATGATTTATGCTTATCTGTACAAGTGTGAATTTTAATGAGGTTTAAGTAGAAAGGTTATTGCGCCGAGTTGACCTTTGATAAATAAAACGTTTATGCTCGATGTTGTGAAAAAAATTAAGCAAATTAATGCAATTTTGTATATGAATTTTAGGGTTTAAAAATGTTATATGGTTCAGTTGAAACGCACACAAATTTTATCGTTACTTGCCCATGAAGCATTAGGCAGTGTCCTAATAGAACGCGATGACGCGACCATCGCAAGTTCGCGCGAACGTCGATCGCGCGATCACGCGATCAAACGTACTAATGTCAAATAGGCGTCCCAATTGGCATCGCGTCGCGTCGCGCGATCGCGCGAATGCCAATCGGGACGCCTATTTGACGTTAGTACGTTTGATCGCGGATTCGCGCGACGGTCGCATCGCTTGCTCGCGCGACGATCGCGTGATCGCGTTCTATTAGGACAACGCCTTAGCATAGCGAGCGACACACGTGCAAATAAGTGCATTTTCAGACTAGCGTATTTTTGTTGCGCGTATACGGGCAGATAGATACAAGCACTGTCCTCGTGCGGGGACCACAGTTAACAAGTGTTTTATTGTAAATTTTTATTTTGGCAAAATAAACGCGTTGTATTTGTATAGGTACTGGCGTAACTACAAACCCAACGCCCGTATACGCGCGTATACCGGCGTTCACGCTCGGTTATTTCTAGCGAGTGTCAGTAGCATTAGGCGTCTCTCGCGGCTTGTCGCGCGTACACGCGCTGCAAAATACACAACACGAGCGGCGAACCCGCTCTTAATATGCTGAAACCGCACCTAGTTGTTGTGGTCAAATGCTTGCCTATTCCATATAAAAAAAAAAAAAAAAGTTCTCATTTGCCAATATTCTATGAAGATAGCACCAAAAAAATTAGGAATTTATCAGTTCTAATTCTTAAATTCTAGTTCGAATTCTTGACTCTATCCTACTTACTACTATAATCCTACTAATATTATAAACGCGAAAGTTTGTAAGGATGGATGGATGGATGGATGGATGTTTGTTCCTCTTTCACGTAAAAACTACTGAATGGATTTTAATGAAACTTTACAATAATATAGCTTATACATCAGAATAACACATAGGCTACAATTTATAGAGATACCTGCGCAGACGAAGTCGCGGGCACCAACTAGTATAATAATATTATACACGCGAAAGTTTGTAAGGATGGATGGATGGATGTTTGTTACTCTTTCACGTATAAACTACTGAATGGATTTTAATGAAACTTCACAATAATATAACTTATACATCAGAATAACACATAGGCTACAATTTATAAAGATACCTGCGCAGACGAAGTCGCGGGCATCAGCTAGTAATCATATAAATAAATGAGTTGATAAGCTATCACGGAAACACCCGTTATCATTAATGTCATACATACTTATTTTGGTACGATAACAGTCGGTCTCATTCCACACTCCACATATTCAGAGACCGAGTGGAGTTGGTTCATGTATAGATGCCTAGGTAAAGAAAAGGTTTTGACGGCCACCTTCCCTGATAATGGCCGTACAAGATGGAGACCAAACTTAAGTTACTTCTTCTTCTTATCGTGTCACTGGTTCCTTCGAACCAGTGTGGTGAAAGGCTTTCAATTGCGCCTCAAAGAGGCTCCTTTTGTGCACTCGATATATGTTTTCAAACTTTAGGTTCTACGACATGCCGGTTTCCTCACTATGTTTTCCTTCACCGTTGCGAGAACGTGGGATGCATACATAGTTTTTTCGACCGAAAAAAACCCATTAACGCATGACTGCCACCGGGATTCGAACCCGCGACCATCGCAAGGCAAGGGCCTCATCCACTCGGCCACCACGTCCTAAGCCACTTAAAAACCCTTGATTGGCTAAGCTAGGAAAGTAAAGAATCGCTCCACAACGCAGTTAAAGATGCATGTTGGTTTTCAACTTTCACGATTCTAGCTTGCTTGATGCCTGTGCAATTTCAAATACATTATATAATATGTATATGATTATTAAATATAAAGATATTTTATGTCGAAAACACGGTGAGGTATTTAATATTCAGGGTATTTAAGGTGCTCCGGCAGTAAATTCGCAAATACACATTAAAAAAATCATAACTTCTAAAGTACTAAAAACGCGGAACATACATGGGATATTTTCGGATACACCCAGGTGTAAGGAATCCAAAAAAAATATTTTGCCCTCACTTTTTGGATGACCCTGTATAAGTACGATGATACATAAGCGTTTTTACAAGCTGATTGTTGGCGTTTTTAAACGCTAGCGTGTGAGCGTGTTAGCTTTTGGGAAGGATTGTCAACAAGCAGATTGTAAAAACGCCGATGACACTGGGCGACTTTACACGCTACATGCGAAATCGCTGGCGTGTACTAAAGTCGTGTGTCGACGTACTATATAAGATGTTAACATTACAAATGCATGTTTCACCAGAAACTATTATGATTAACAATAAAGCATAGGTACATTCGGTGTGGGTAAGAAAACATGTTACCGATTTTATGATGTCTTTGCTTGGAAAAAAGAACAGGGAAATAATTCTTGCCAAAAGTTCAAACCACCATCTGTCTGATATGAATCGCCCCCAAGTTGCTGCTAGGCAACCCTCCCAGGAAATATCGCTACGAAAATACTCTTTATTAGAGGAAAAAGTTCCGTTACCAACAAGGAAAAGAGTTGTTATTTAACACAACATAGTAAGGCTGATTTTGTTATAGCAAGATAGGGCACGCGATGAAATAGTCTTTTTATAAGTTTCAAGAATGGGGTGCCGGTCCCGCTCTCTGTTCAAAGTGGCCGGCGAATCTTGGAAAATTTACGTTCAAGCTAATGCCTTGATCACACGTACCGAGTACACGTCCAAGACAGTGCTCTCGGACGAGTACTCGGTACGAATAAACATAGCGCCCAGTGCTCGGCTGAGCGAGTGATGTAGCTTTCATTGTCTCAGCCGAGTAACATTTTACTGTCTCGCCCGTTTGCTCGGTAGGTACGTGTGATCTGGGCAAAGTCTGAGTTTGAAAGCCGCTCTAAGGCCTGTACGACTGTTGTTTCTAAGTTACTTCAGAAGTTGCGAGTTGCACGGGTCGACGAACTGGCCGAGGTAGATTCAGAAGGGCTCGAAGATTGAACTCGGCACTCGCCTTAGATGGATGTGATAATGAAGTTTTCAAGTCGAAAGTGACTAGTAACATTACCTTGGTGTAGTGTTTCGATTTGCTATAAACACTAGTGGAATAAGGACTATCTAGCTAGATTCCAGCATATTATTTGCGCTGTGCAGCTCTTTGCTTTCTATAAAATGTTTGTTTTTTGTCTAGATGTTTTACTACCACCAATAGCTTGCTTAAAGGTAGTCAAAATGTTCTTAAGTTTTTGCCAATAGTGGCCGTTTTACGATGACATATTTATTCACCCACAATTTTCTATGATATAGGTAGGTATGTATTAAGGAAAGTGTATTAACAAGTATTCTAGTTATTAGGTTTTTCGGGCCTGTTATGATGTCCAAGCATTTTTAAATATTTACTGTTCTACTTACCGCCGCACCTGAAAAACTATAAATAAATATCGATTGGAATGACCCGATTATCCGCTAGTAGATGACCTAGAATCACCGCGCTGATTTAATTAAAAATTTAATTAAATTATTTTATTGGTTCGTTTCTAAATTGAATGTTTATTTGTGGCTATTAGGGCTTTCAGTCTCGATGACTTTCTGAGTCCCGGGAAAAAAAAATCGAGACTCGATGCGGTCTCGAAATTCCCGGGAAAAACGAGACTTTCGAGACTATTTCAATAGTACTCATAGGCACTCTCATAGGATCGGCATTCAGGCATTTTATGGCCTATTAGCGAACACATCACAGTTTAACTTTACAATCCAGTATTTGATGATGTTCGATGTTCCAGATTTATAAAAAAATGCGTTTTTCTTAGAAATGGTACCTCATTCCACACATACAATTTTTTTTTTAATTTGTTATTTTTTGGTAGCCTAAAGTCATACGACTATTCTAGTGATGTAACGAAAATTCGCATTCGCAAATTTTCTGCAAATTTTTGCGAATATGAATATCAGAAAAAATACAATTTAAAGATAATAGTAGGTTAACAACAACAAAATCCTTCTTAAGTTTTTTGTGCAAGAGAAAACGCATAAAACGCTTCATAAGTCCTACAAATCCAACACTTTCCACGAAACTAAATGGCAAGTCTTTCAACGCAACCATTTCACTTATTAAATTATCAACTGCCAATGACTTCAAAGATTTATTATCCCACTGTTTTGCTTTATCGATACATTCTTGAAGTGATATCGGTTTTAAGTCGGATTTAGTACTTTGATGAGAAGATGATGATCGTGATCGTGTTTTCAATTTTCACATGTTTCTTGTTCGGAAAACTCAGTTTTATTTATGCATTGCCTTCAAATTATAACTCATAGCAGTTGCAGTTCTTCCTTTTTTCAGACACCCTGTCAATAAAAATTAAATATCTCTAATTTCCAAATAACGTTTGTTACTCTACGATATAGTTTTATTGACAATAAAAAGGCCTAGTGGTTTTAACATTATAATAGTTATTCTCTCTTTTTATATACTCTTTTTCGAAAATTTACATCGGTCCAAAATGTACCAGAAGTTAGCCAATGTGATCCCTTTTCTTGGTCGCATTTTCAATGTACTACAGTGTGATTCTATACTTCAATACCTACTTCTTTGAACTATTCATACTCTAACCTCAAAATTAGCTTCATTGTTTTGTTCACAAAAAGACTGGCTTGAGCGGAATGACACTTCAGTCGAATGAGTTCATATCAACTCGGCAATTCTCGGAACAAAATATAAACTGAACGCACCTCGAGACTGCCATCTAGCCATAGACAATTGCAGCCAAATTTGATAAAAAAACTGAATATTCGCATTCGCATTCGCATCCGCGAATGTCTATATCAGATATTATATATAATTTTCAAAAAATGACATTCGTTACATCACTAGACTATACCACCATTTCTTATTCTTTTTTTAGTTTATACTAAGGGCTACTCTTCACTGTCTACACTGAACATTGTTAAGATTTTTCTAAGTATCGAAAGTCTCGTTATTCCCGGTACCGAAACCATCCAGTCTCGAGTCTCGAAAATAACAAAAAATCGTCGAGACTCTCGAAATTTTCGAGACCGAGACTCCCGGGATGAAAGCCTTAGTGGCTATTACCCGAAATCACGTCTTTTTTTATTCGGTCGATTTTATGATCCACCAATTTCGTTTGCGTTGCGAATCAACAGAATTCATTTTCAAGTACGTTACTGTACCTACTGGATTTTTGTCTATTTCGAAATGATTGGGTATACCAATAAACCTGCTGCATAAAATACACACGATTGAAGCAGTGAATAAAACTATAAATTATGCAGCGAAAAAAGCCGGAAATTTCATGAATATTTTATTTAGTGTAAACGCAGCGTTCGTCGTGATTATTGTGTTTTCCGTGCTGTACATTTCGATAACCATTTCTAACAGTTTCAAAAGCTTTATAACTAGAACTTTATTTAAACTAGATGAAGCTCACAACTTCGTTTATGTTGCGAATTAACAAAATTCTTTCCTTAGTATGCGCCTACTCTGGTAGACAAACATGCACTACAAATTTCAATCTTTACTTTCAGTTATTTAAATAAATAAATCAATCATTTTTTTTTAGATTTTACGATTCGTAAATTACAAATTAAAATGTCACACAAAAATTAGAACGTACACAAAAATCAACATACAAAACAAAAATACAAACCAAAACAAAGAGCAATGAGCAAAGAAAAAACAACAACCAAAAAGCAAGCTCATTTTTCACTTTAGGTACGGCAATAAATTTATTTAATTTTAATTTCTATTTAGACTTTGCGTTGTCTGTCAGTCAGTCAGGAGCAGGACAAAGCTTTTTTTTTAGGTATAGATTGATTAATAATTTGATACTTCGTTAACCCCAGGTATTGGCTTTATTTATTTATTTATTTATTTATTCAATAAGGCAATGCCAACAGCACACATAATACAAAATACACAGAACACTTACATAATAGCATACACTAAAATGTGAACCAATTATAGGCTTCACACACAGGGTTAAAAGAAAGTCAGTAAAAATAACAGACATGTGGTAATGCTTGAGGCAGTTCTCCCCCCTACAGCACGGATAGCCTGGGGATAAAAATTTTGTCCCCCGTTTTTATCCACCTTCAAGGGATAATATTGACTGGAAGTTGGATAAAAACAGGGGACAAAAATTTTATCCCCAGTCCGTGCTAAGCCTGCTGAAATGACCCAAACAGACTGTACTATATTTGCATGCTGAAAATTGAACGTTGGATTCTGTTTGGTAAGTGGGTCCAGCGAAATCAGTTTATCTCAAATTGAATAGCTACACTCTCCTCAAATGCGATAGTTTGGAAAGGCACGTCTATTCTCGGAGGAAAGCTTTATTAGGCTTCCATTCAGCAGAGCATGCAAACTTGCCTGGAAGTTTGTTTATTAAGCTCTTCATACAATTAGACTTTAATACGCGAACATTTACGAAGAAGCATCACAATTATGACTTTGGACAAAATACGTCTGGCCTGGTTGCTACGACAAGTGCGCGGAGTCTAAAGGCAGCAACATATGTATAGTCGGCTATAAAATGGTCTTTACACCCAGCTTACGCCGGTGTTCCCCTGTGATTGAACCACTCACACAAACACATCATATGTGTGCGTGAGTAAACTACTGATGTGATTAAACCACTTAAGATATTCCCATAATATAAACTACATGTGGTTTAATCACAGGAGAACACTTGTTTAAGCTGGGTGTAAAGATTACAGAGCCGACTGTACATTCGACCTAGCAGGCTGCCTATAGCGCGAAAGATCTTAGTTGCATATAAGTTTGTGCTACTAGTAATCTTACTGCTTATTACATTTGTTTTATCGCTATAACAAGCGCCTATTGGTTTATTTATTACTTACGCCTTGAAATCAATTGTTCTCAAGAGGCTTGACCGGTCTCGTACGATACAGGTTATAATGTCAAGGGTTGACCAAAAAGTCTCTATTGGAAACGTATTGTTTTACAATGCTGCCGCATTAATTTCAAATTAAGTGTGGTGTACACTGTACAAGATCTAATCATGTAGTAATATGCGTAGTTTAGGGATAAAAAGTAGTCAAAAATTAAAATATACATCGTTGTTAGGTCCGGTCCCAAAATATTGTATTCCTTATTATTTTTAGCCTATTCCAGCTAGTATCAGTTAGTTAAACACCACCCTTACAAACTTAGGCTAATCCTCAAATCCGAATTCCATACAATTTTTTTCGGACAAACACTCAAAAAGTACGCCGTATTATAGTAATTTCTTCACACTATTCGTTTCGTCCATGTTTTTTGATTTCGTCAACAAATAATACGGCGTACTTTTTGAGTATTTGTCCGAAACATTTTGTATGGAATTCGGATTTGAGGATTCCCCTTAAGCATCAATGTGAGTATTATGTGAGCAGCTTTTGAAGGTTGCGAGTATGTTTTTTTTGGACTCATACTCATATTATTTTAATAAATATTTACTAAAAATACTAATCATAATTTTTGAGGACACAGGAAAGAAAGTTCTATAAAATGATTCAAAAGCCTAAAAAACATAACCAGAGCCTCCCCCAACCAATTTACACGAGCGAGCTGTAATTAATGAGTTTTTTTAACCTGACATACATACAATCCTTTGTGAGCAGATTGGCGTAAACAACACGTGGCAGCCCTGTTCATACAATGTGCCTTAGAAACCATATAAGAGTCATTTTTTCATGTGCTCCACTCGGTAATTTTCATCATCATCACCATCATCCGTAGTCTGTCTTGACCCACTGCTGCTATAGGCCTCTGCTCTTGCCCGGTCCTTTTTTTTCTACATGGGGATATCCTCATGGATGCCCACTGCCCTTGGGGGAGGGCGGACGGGTTATGTCGGACTCCTACCGACTAAAACCTCATGGTGACCGACCTCTGCGCATTAGAGGGACCCCGGGATATCTTACAGAACACGTACCGGTGCCCCTCACGTTACCCTTGAGGCCCGTCCCGGGGAAGGCTTACACCAAACACAAGTTCCGCTTGCAGTGCATGTCATCATTCCCACGGCGCTGACAATAATCTTAAAATAGGCAAATTGAAAGAAAAAAAAAATTCGTTGTATTGAAGGTGCGAATATGTTGCCTCTGGGTCATGAAAGCGAAGATAACACAATTAATTTTTGTCTTGAAGAGCCCTAGGCTGTAGTTTGCAGGCTTTTCATCAGGCGTAGTTACGTAGTTTTTGTTTGATATTTGATAAGGTGGCACGCGATTTTATGGCGCCGAGTTTTGCCGTTTGACCTGGTTTATGTCAAGAGGGAATTGATATCGTATATTTCAGAGCCGGAATGTTGGAAAATTCATGTTATTAATTAAACCTGTAGCTTTATACAACCCATTGATGGCTCTCTAACAAATAGGCTACAGTATTCATAATAACAAAATGAAAATTGCACGGAATCGAAACCTCAGCGCGTGACATAGTAATAAATTATTTATCATAGACTAGTTGACACTTGCAACTTTGCGTTGCGAATTCACAAAATTCCTTAGTACGTCTACACATCTTGACGATCATGCCCTCGAAATTTCAAACCTATACGTCCAGTGGTTTAGCCTGTGAGTTGTCTGTCAGTCAGTAAGGACTATGCCTTTTATAGATATTGATTAATTCCGTTGTTAATAAGTTCGCCATAGTCTGACTTTCGTCCTACACACAAAACTTATATTTCAACTTGTTATATTCAAAATCAAAATACCCATTATAATATTTTGATAAAAAATATATGAAGGTAAATGATTTGAGTACTTTATGGAATTCGTAAGATTACTTATCAGAAGTCATTTAATAAAGCGTCCTCCCCATTATTCTGGTTTTGCGAATTCGATCAAAAACGTTTATGACTCTTGAGTCAGCTATGGCAATTGGCTACGATGGATTTGTATGGATTGAATTAAATTGTATTGACTATCTATACTATGATATCCTACCAATATTATAAACGTGAAAGTTTGATAGTTGGGATGGACGTTTGTTACTCTTTTACGTAAAAACTACTGAATGGATTTTTATGAAACTTTACAATAATATAGCTATACATCAGAATAACACATAGGTTACAATTTATAACGATACCCGCGCAGACGAAGTCGCGGGCACCAGCTAGTCTATATAATATGATGTAATCCCCTCGGAACAAACCCTAAGCCATATTTAACTTTTTTAGCGTCATCAAAATTAAGATTAATTGGTATTTTCTGGAATTCCATGTTTAATGGTCTAGCAGACATAGGGTTTTGAAGTATTGCGTAGGATAAATCATCGTACCATTTGGTTGTTTTGTAAATCGGGATATTTCTTTCCATCCATTTTCATTTCAGTAATAAAGAATTTATTCTTTTTTTTTAATTTAACCTATTATATTGTGTCCCACTGTTGGGCAAAGGTCTCCCCCAAATTCTTCCAGTTGTCACGGTCGTTAGCAACCTCCCACAATTCCCTCTCTAACACATTCAGATCGTCCCTTCAACGCGTTGGATTAGTTATCCTCTTAAAATCTATACAAAACCATCGCGAAATACACGAAGTTATTATAATGCCACCCACTCCAGAGCATACAATCAACCATTTACCATAACTACCTCGGTCCAAATAGCAAAAATCGTGCGAAAAAAAATATCCACACGAATCTTTCCTAACAAGTACAGCGGATCGGCCGGGCCTCCGGTCACTGACCCCATGGTCGACTTGGTTTACGTAACTGACAAATTTAAGAGGATCTCGACAGGGCCCGAAAGCTATTTGAATTTTTGGACCTTAGAATTTTGTAGGGTTTTCTATGGTTGGAGGGTATGAATTTGTGGATGGAATAGATAGTTATGATGCTTCTACTTCCTCTTTCTATTTTAATTTGCTCTACAACATCTTTATAGTAAATTTTTAATTTTTATTTTAGTGTTTTTTTATTTTTATTTTGGAACCTTGTACTATTGTTTGTCCTAATGAAGGTGCTGACTGCTGCCACAGTTTTATTTTAAACTCTTGCAGTGGTCAACTTGAATTTTGAATTTTTGATGCTGATATACTGAGAAGTCAAATTTCAGTAAATGTAATTAGGCAGAACTTGGGGTAACTTTTCGTATCGAACTTACAAGTGATGCTAGTTACTAACATTAAAACTAAGCCGCAGTTTGTAGTAAACTCTCTTCGACTCTAGATTTAATAGAATTCTGCTTTTATAGAATTGAAAAGGGTTGTACTTTTTGATGAATTGATAAAAAAAATTAAAGTCATGTTCCAGATTTTCGTTAAAATCATCTCTCATAGATGAAATAATCCTATAATCATGATAAAGGGTTCCAAAAAATATTCAAGAGATTAATAAAGAAAAAAAAGAGATTTAAAAAGTAAGCACTTTAAACGACCTGCTGATTCTTCAAAGATTAAAGCGTCACTTTGTTTAACTTTATGTAAAAGGACGACGAACTTCCTCGCTTTTAACTCTACTTTAAAGTCAGAAGCATGCTCTAAGTTTGTTGAACTTTTTTAAATAATATAGCTTAGTCTGAGTTTCGAGGCAGGTATGTAGTTGGAATGTTTAGAATTACATTAAATTTTGAGATAACCATTTGACCAATTTTAAACAAGAAATGTAGATTAAGAATCTAAAAACTCATTTTATGCTTTTGCTCTATCTCGCTTCCTCTACTAACAAAATATGGTGTAATGGCACTGAAATAAACGATTTGATTTACGAGATGTAACAGTTTTTTATGGTTTTAAAATGCATTGTCATCGAGTTGTGAGCTACCTTGAAATTTTCAGCCGGATAGCTGATCTGCTCGAAATTAGAGTTGCAAGAAGACCCGGAACGACAGATATACAATCGTTTGAACAAAATATTAAAATGTTTTTTTTTATATTGACGTGATATTTATGGTCCATACAATAGATCTGCAAAGACTTTTTAAACAGTAAAAACTGGTACAAAAGAGTGCACAGATAGAAGTACATAACTTAGCGTCGATGACACAAGCTTTTTTACACGCTACAAGCCAGCGTTTACGCTTGTAGCGTGTAAAGTCGCCCAGTGTCATCGGCGTTTTTACAATCTGCTTGCTGCCAATCCTTCCCGAAAGCTAACACGCTTTAAAAAACGTCAATAATCAGCTTTTAAAAAAGCCGTGTGTCATCGTACCTTTAAACGCAAAAGAAAAAAAGCAAATATTAATTAATCAGTTTTCTATTAGGGACTGCTTATTTATTCAGGGCCATACTCTAAATTACTTTTTAAATATAATTTGTCAGCAAAAACGATCCCTTTCCCAACTTTCAGAATCAAGCCAGCAACTCGCCGGCTGCGGTCTTGCTAAAACCGCTCGCTAACCAAATCTACGGCTAAATAGCCGCATTGCCAGTTCTGTTATATGCTAATGTAGCACATGTGAATTTATCTTAAATTAGCGCACGAAACAAAGCTCGCTACATTACTATTTGCGAATGCAAATTTTCATTTTCCTACATTACACTAACAAGCGTCTAGGGGCGTAATGTGAAATTTGGCTTGTTATATTATTATGGCTCAGTATTGTATGAACTTTTAACGTAACATTGTAGAAAGAACCCGCATAATCAAATTAATTTAATACATTTCTTTCGGCTCTTCACGAATGGCTTTTATTACGTTAAAGTTAAAACAGACAAATAGGCAAACCGCCCTACAATATTACTAGAATTCCGAAGAACTAGAACTCTTAGAAAACTTATTTAATATCTCTTAGTAAAGAAACCAATTACACAAAAACACCTGTTGATATGAGATCGATGATGGCCACAAAGATCTAGCAGAAACCTATTCGCTTTACTTCTTCAGAAGAAGCATTACGTGCAGTGTACGTCGTCAAAACGAGTGTGTTTCAAAATCGCTGCTTAAAATATCTTCGGAAACACACTGTTTCGATGCGCGTAGGTACTCTTCCTCATTTTATAATAGACTAGCTGCCACCCACAACTTCGCTCGCATTGGGATTAACAAAATTCTTTCCTGTGTTTTATTCCAGTTTTAACGTACATATGTACATACATACCCTCGAAATTTCAAGCCTTAGTTCAGTAGGCCTGTGCGTTGTCAGTATGCCAGTCAGTTAAAATCCTTTTATAGATATTGTGAATATATTTTTATGGAAGTTTCATCTTGAGGTATGATCTCTAACTGTGCCTCCACTGTTCAATTTCCAATCGCATCGTGAACGGCTCTCCGCACCGGGCATAACTTTACGGTTCGTTTCGAACCAACTTCACCGAAGGGCGTACGGTTACATTTGCCAAGTTTTGGCGACTAGCCGATATACCGGAGGGTTGTGAGATGTGAGTTGGAACGTTTTCAACTAATGGAACTAATGGATTCTTGAAATATTATTTTCGGAGGGCACGTCCAAAACTGTCGGCCTCGGATATAACAGTAGTTATGGTCGATGTCCTGTGTAGTACTGTTATGGTAATGGGTTGGCGTGACCCCTTACCATTAAGAGAGCGCTAAGCTAGTCTTGCCACACACAAAAATAAACATGACCCGCCTTCGTAAAAAGTTAGAATTTAACTCTGGTATACAATATTGTTTTTTTTTTAATAATGATGATTTCAAGCTTATCTGGAAAAATGCAAAACTCATAATAACATCCCTTTGTACCCTACCTTTAACTTATTTCTTCACCCTGAGAGCTATTTTATTGGATAAACTCATGTAAACGCTCTACCTTCAGTAATTCTATCAAAACATACCGGCTTTAACCGACCCGGATGAAAGAGCATGTTTCTTCGCTACGGAGTAACTATGACTCAAAGGTTCCCCTACTATATCTAACCCTATAATATTTATCGAAGAATGGATATACATATTTAAACAGTAGAGACAGTCACTAGAGGTTATATTATGAAGAGAAAGTAACTTACTCATATAACCTCAGAACTCACAATGTGTTAATATCTAAACCACATTACTGAGAATGCAAACGCGTGATGTATTGTAAGTACTTATTTTGTTACCTAAGCAACTTACCTACCGTACCTTATCTTTTGTTTGTCTTCACATCAACCGTTCACCTCACAGATGTCTGTTTATGGATGTGTAACATCTTTCCTCTCGCTTTCTGTCAATTTGTAGCAGTTACTTCGTGAAACGCAACGGAAGTGTAGCAGGAAGTTTGCCGTCAGATGTAACCAACCTCAGAAAAATTAAGTAAGTAGGTAGGTACATAAATATAATCCTTCCCAATTTTTATGAGATCTCAGATGTTACACATGATATACGACTACTGTACGGCTCGCTCGTTTTTTATTTGACCTGTCCCGTCCCATTGGCAAAGGTTTGTCGTTTGTCGCGTTTGGGGATTTTCCACCATTAAATTACAACGTCGGATCGTCCTTCCAACGCTTACTGTAGTTTTTTTTTTTTTACGTTCACACACACCCCTATGCTAGGATTCCCTGTGTCGCAGGTGGCATCTTCTCAGTTATCTTATCTTAGTTCCATTACTGTCTGATATTCATTCTGTGCCGTAACTCTATAATGTTGATTTCCAACATAATGCCACGTTGATATGAAATGTGTGGTTTGCGGTAAAATATTTTTATTTTCCCTTTGTCGAACCGGGTTAAAATAATTTCCATATTGCGTAAATACTTCTTTTTATAGCGCCTCGAAGAGGCTCCTATCGTAAATGCGTAAATACTTTTGTGCAATTAATATTGTTTTATTAAAACTTGGGTTTTCTAGGGTTACCAGTTTGAGTCTCCAAAGTTACTAGACTGACTGAAATTTAGAAAATGTGCCATGAAATCTTTTGGTCAAAATTTACACGCATTTTTATAAAATAAGATTTTAAAATTCTAAGAGCGTAGATTTGTTTTGTTTGCAAACATTTCTTAGTCTTTCAAGTTTTTGTAAGACTGTTATGAAATCAGACTCGTGAATATTTCTTTGGAATAATTAGAAAGTTGAAAAAGTCTTTGTTAGGATTCCCGCAATATTATTACTCTGTTTGGAGGTTCACAGCGTTGTTAAAGTTTTGGTGCTTGATTTCTCTGCTCCGAAATATATTGAGTTGGTAATTGGCAACCAATTCGAATAAGAAGCAATAGAATAAAAGCAATAAGAAGTATCTTGCATGTTGCATATCATCACGCTTATTATAAATTTTATTATACTCAATATATACTCAATCCTTTAAACACAAACTCAAAAAGTGGCTCACTGAGAAATATTTTTATGATTTCGATGAGTTCACTAAAATTAAATCCTAATTAATATTACCTACGTAGTAGCATAATTATATTGGGAATGATGTATTTTATTATTTTATCACCTAGTTATTATTCAATTTTATGAATACTTATACCTACTATGTCCTGACCTGTAACAAATGTTATTAATAAATGCTTGTATCTTGTATTAACACACTAAGCTGGTTGGGGTGCAAATGTATCATAGATAATAAAAGTTTATTATTATTTTATTATTTATGAGCCCTCACTGTCCCACTGCTGGGCAAAAGCTTCCGCCCATTCTCTTCATTTCCCTCTGTCTTGTAAAAAAATAAAATAATCTTCTAATAATAATAATCTTAATAAGAATTATAATAATCTAAATATACTTTTAATCTCGATATCACGCAACGCAGGTAAAACAGCAGGCTGTAGGTAGTCCCCGATAAATAGGGCATAAATGGTATTTTATGCCCTAATTTTTTATTCTCTAACTATATAGCCCAAGTTGAGATGGCGTTTATACAGAAACCCTTACGTTTGCAGTTTCTCAAAATTGTTTGTAAATTATTGGAACGGGCTCTCGGGGGAGACCTGAAACTTTGAGACCGGCGTGAAACTTTGAGACTGGATTTGGCAGTTCAAGATTACTCAAGGTTTATATTATAAAAATCAATGCGGAGATTTTCTTAAGGGGAATCCTCAAGGGAAATTTCCATACAAAATGTTTCGGACAAATACTCAAAAAGTAGGCCGTATTATAGTAATTTCTTCACACTATTCGTTTCGTCTATGTTTTCCGATTGTGTCAACATAAAATAAGTAAGGTAAAATTAACCCCTCCTACTAAGAGGCTTCCGTCGATTGGGACCACTAGGTTTTGGACCGCGGTCCCAAACGACGGAACGATTAAATTTAATTATTTTTCTTCCGGCGATTGGGACCACTCTCGAAAACAATGAAAAAATCTATTGTTCAAGACAAATACAGTACAGTCAAAGGTAAAAGTATTAAGAACAAAACTCTTTGATTGAAAAAATATTTATTTAAAAAAAATAATAAAAAAAATCTAATTATAAACAATTATTAGAGGTTAAAATGTTTCATTACTCTTTGATGAACTATATTTATTTTTAAAAAATAATAAAAAAAATCTAATTATAAATAATTATTAGAGGTTAAAATGTTTCATTTCTCTTTGATGAACTATCTTTATTTAAAATGTTTCTAATAAAAATATACACATAAATAATATTACACAATAAAATGATCAACGAACTACAAATTCATTCATTCATTGATTGATTCATTCTACAAATAAATAACAACAATGACAGTCTGTTAAAAAAGCTTAATATTTTTTTTAAATCCTTATTGAAACATAGATAGTCTTTGTTTATTAAAATGAAATAAAAATAAAATAAAATATATATATGTACCTAGATAAATCATACTATAAATAATCAACGATTTACAAACAAAAACAATCACAGTCTGTTAGTTTAAGATTAAGTCATATTATACCTCTCCTACAATAATTAGAGTCCTTTTTAATTATAAGGTACTCGTACAACATCAGAAACCAGTCGACAACTTTTTTTTTTAAATCAGTCTTATAGTTTTATTTACGTCTTTGTTATTTAAAATATAAATCTCACTATAAATAATCATTAAACTATATACAACAATCACTTTTTCAATATATAGGATGCACTTTTATTTCGGATCAGTATCTGACGACGACTGTACAATATACGTCACGTGGTTAGTGGTCCCAATCGACGGATTCAAAAATGTATTCCGGCGATTAGGACCGCGGTCCAAAACCTAGTGGTCCCAATCGACGGAAGCCTCCTAACTTAAAAACACGTATAAAATCTAAATTAAAGTATGAAACCTTACTAATTTTATGTTGATACAATACATAGACGAAACGAAGTAGTATTTGTCCGAAACATTTTGTATGGAATTGGATTTGAGGATTAGCCTTAATTCAAATAGGTTCAGTTTGGCTTCTTCTTCTTATTGTGCCATTAGTTGTTTCGAACCAGTTTGTGAAAGGATTTCAAGTGCGCCTTGTAGAGGCTTTCTCTCCTTTCGTGCACTTGACACATGTTTTAGAATATTTTAGGTTCGATGAAATGCCGGTTTCCTCACGATGTTTGCTGCACACATAGATTTTTGAACAGAAAAGTTGCATTAAAAGTGCATTCAGTTTGGCTTTACTACCCTCTTATGTAAGTAGAAAGTTCTTAGCTACCTCCTGACATTAGTAAATAAGTCCTAAGTTACCCTCTAAGACTAGTAAAAAGTCCTAGGCTACCCTCTCAGACTAGTAAAAAGTCCTAGGCTACTCTCTTAGAGCAGTAAAAACTCCTTGGCTACCGCCTATGTTCTACTCAATAAAAACAAATTTATTTCCACTTTACTCACAAACACCTATTCAATGAAACATGTCGCATAATAAATAATATATTCAACATTCAAAGCTGCCTTTCATAAACATTAGCCCAGGTAGGAAAATAACGCGTCCTTGAGACGTCCTAGCCACAGGTTACATAATAGCTTCTATATCCTAGCTACGACCTAGGGAAGGCTAGGTTAGATAGGTCACTAATTAAATAGGTAAAATGTTGGAAAAATGGTTATCGTTTAATTCCCAACGGCTGCAAAATTGTAGTATTAAAAAATAAATAATATTTTTATACCCAAATTGCATCTGAAGGGTTCTTGTAGGTGACGAAATATAAGTAGCCTATAAGTCAATTCCAGGTCATAATCTATGGTTTTCAGCTCAATTCGTGAAGAAGGTAGAGTTACAGGCTTGCAGCGGCCTATTCCGTAGAGCGGTATGCGCGCATTCACCGCTCTACGCATTTACAATACAATACACACGCACACACACAAAACTAACGCTAATTTACTACGAAACTAAGTCTGAAAACGATGTAAAAACTATTGTATTATCATCTGGTGCAGTCGCATTTAAAAGGCTTTCAAGTACTTCATCCAACCTGCTTTGAGGCTAAGACCGCATTTTTTAGTATCGTATCCGAACGGAGTAGGAAAAAAGTCATGTGGTTGTATGCGGTACAACCCCTATATATAAACTCCCTACTAAGAGTTCTCGCAGGCTTGTGGTGAACCACTTCCGACAGATTTACGAAAAAAAACTATTCTCAGAGCGATTCCCAGAGTAAGCGGGAGCAAGCTCTAGGTTACACCTAATACAAAGTATTGTTTTTGTGATCACAGTACTTATTAGTCTGATAAATATGACGTCAATCAACTGCTAGTTAAATTTAATAGATTTTGGTGAATTTTTTTTTACTAACCGGTCTCTTCCCTCTTTTGGCAAAGGTCTCCTCTAACTTACCCCCAAGTCTTCCGGTCTTTAGAAATTTGTCCATCAAATTCTTTGTTAATATCTTTAAAATGTTTTTATGTAATATTTTTTATTTTAATTGGTTTCTTAAACTTACTTAATTTGAGTTAACATTTACTTTTTACTTCAACCTGTGAGCAGAATATGGTTTGTGCAATACAGCTCAATATTTGGGAAAATGTTAGTTTAATATAAAATCTATTGGACAGTGACCTAAATTCTGTGTTTTATTTGTAATTTTAGATAGGCTTATTCTTTATTTTTTTACTTATTTAAGTAATTTTAGTTTTATTATGTTTTAGCATCAAGTTAGTAATTAGTTGTGTAAATAAATATAAACCCCTAATTTAAAATTAAAATTTTGTGTCTATTATATTTATTTATTCGTCAATAGTAACAGTAGTTTCTCTATTCTAAGGACGCATTAAGAACTTACCAGGTTTGTCTAGCTCTAAGGCTTCCTCAAATTACTCTTTCCCACCTCCCTTTATATTTTTTTCCGACTGCAAAGAAAGAGGGTAATGTTTCTGTTACTCGATCACGTACTACTTGTGTAATTCGACCCCTAATGATGATCACCACTCCAAACACTTCAAAAGTGTTTTTTCCCGTTGTCTTGGTTTATTTTAAACGTGACTTGGAGATTGTGGATTAATGAGGTTGTTTTTTTATGTTACTTACAAATCTTCACAAATGTTTTTTTGTATAAGTTTTCTAACATTTCTAAGATCTTCAATTTGGAGACCTTGTAATATCAAACCTCCCGTTGAGAATGTTGTAAAGAAGTTGAGAATCTTGCTAACCATCCCACAGGTTCAATAAACCCTGCTGTAGTTGTAAATTTTAAACGTAAAATATGTTTGGAACATCCCATAAATGTGTAATGTGTATTCCCCTTTTAAAAATAATATACCGATGCTGAAATTCTGTAAGTTGGGATATACTATGTAGTTTACGAGCTGAAAAGAGTATAGTCTTTTTATGCCCGAAAACCGCCAACAGCAGGGAAGTAATCTATCTATCTATCCAGCCTCTTGCACCCACTGTTGGGTATAGGCCTCCACTTCAGTACGCCACTTTTTGCGGTCCTGGGCTAGCCTGATCCACTGGCCTCCGGATGTTCTTATGATGACAACCATCGGGCGGGTGGTCTGCCTCTAGGTCGGCGAGCACCCCACAGCCATCACTCCGTTGTCGCTTTGGTCCACCTGCCGTCGTCCCTTCTAGCCAAGTGCCCCGCCCATCTGCACTTCAATCTACTATACGTGTACCAACGTCTACCAACGTCTACCACTCTCATAGCGAAGTAATAAAAAAATAAAACTTCTTTTGCTTTTGACTGCACATCAATCTTATCCAACATCGATTCCGATAAAATATAACATCGGTGACGTCACTGTCTGTTGTTCTGTCTGAGTGGTGACGTAACGCTGCGGATGTGTGTCGTAGACGCGACTTGAAGACAATCTATTTCCGTCAACGTGATCTTTTTTTTAAAGTAAACATGTGACGAGATGAGCTAAACGCTCTCCTAATTGTAAAAGCACGCTATGTCCTATAAAAGTGATATTATGTTCCAATTTGTAATAGGTATAGATATGGTATTTAATAGTGGATGATGTTGATTTTCCATCGAAATCATTTTTGAGTTTCTAACGACGAACCCTCTTTCTGAGGCCATTTTAATTATATTCTTATATCAGCAGTGTCCACGCGAACCCAATGCAGATAAGTCCATGTCAAACCATGTAATCATCTACATCATATCAACCTCTGGACGTCCACTGCTGGACATTGGCCTCCCCCATAAGACGCCACAACGAGTGGTCTCGATCTGCCTCCATCCACCGCTTTCCACAACCGCAACAACGTCATGGGTCCATCGCGTGAGGCAAAGCCTTAAATAACTCCAATATTTCCTTGGGTGTTACTTGTTGGGAACCCAACATTAAGGGGGATTTGTATTAATCCAGTAGCTGGATCCAGCGTCTCTGGGTTCCCTCGCTGTACTGAATACAAACGTGTTTACATTGATAAAGTGGCGGTCTAGCTAGGGAATCCAGTGACGTAGACGTAGTAAATTTATTATTTAAATTTATCCAAATGCTGCATCCAGTGCAGTAAATTAAAACAAATTAATAAATCTAAACAGCCTTATGACAATTCAAAATATGAAATATCTTGGGCACAGGTCTGTTTTTACAGATTCTCTAGACTAGAGAGATTGAAAGCACGAAAATTAATGTACATCTCGTTGTCCACAGGAACATCACCTCCAGAGAGCGATATCGGGCACGGGGCTTATAATTCCAACACCGGAAGTGAGCCAGGTCGTCGACATCGACTTCTACGAAAGATGTTATCCGCCAGATTACAAAATGCCGAAACAACACATACACATGCAACGTAAGTGCCTATAAACTTAATTAACTTCATAAGTACTAGATTTCATCGTAAATATTGGACTAAGGCGCTCTATCGTTTATGAGAGGTTGGTTAGCTAATATGAAAACCACTTCTACTTCAGACATCATCGTGGAAAGAAAGCAAATGCGGATAGTTTACACGCTACAAGCCGGCGAGTTTAAAAGCTAGCGAGTAAGCTCTCGGGAAGGATTTTCAACAAGCAGATTGTAAAAAAACCGATAACACTGTCAGAGTTTACAAGCTACTAGTGAACTCGCTGGCTTGTAGCGTGTAAAGAAGCCGTCATCGACGCTTTAAAAATATTACCGAACAAATCCCCATGTAAGCAAATTGAGATTATGAAGTAATGCATGATGGTAGGCTTTCTTCTGTCTTGAATATCTGAATGAGCTGAAGGAAATCTAAAATATTCACCTTAAAAAATTTGTTGTCTGTAAGGTTGGTTTACGGACGATATTTTAACGTGACTACCAGCGTTACCGGGCAATGCGCGTTACCGGACAACGACAGCGTTACCAATGACGTCAACGTTTTCGTGCATGCTGCTGGCGTTTTTCGATTTATTAGACGTAGTCACGTCAAAAACATCATTAGAGATTTTCCAAAACATCTGTATCCCTATCCCGACTCGTACCATTGGTACGGTACCAATCACAACTGCCGTAACAAGTCTAAACTTACATAACTCATTCCCAGGCGATTCGAAAAGGCAAAACAGTTCTACGAATAGTAAATTGGCAACAGGCAAAAAAACAGGAAAAGTGGTAAATCTATTCAAATTAAACTATTACGTCATTATATCAATGTCAATAATAAACTACGACGACAGTACATCTTGTATGTAGGTTTACACTAGGCGAGTAAAGTGAAGCAAGTTGCTCGTTGAAATAAGTTTATGGCTCCAAAAAATCACATATAAACAAATATATTTCATCACATACATAGGTCGCCGCAACATTGCTTTACCGTTCGTGCACGTTGAGAAATTTTGATCGTCTGTCTGGAAAGGCCATTAATTGTACTAGTATCCTCTATTTAGAACATGGAAATGCATACACACCACTAATTGGCGGCAATATTTGCCACTATTTCGGTTTGGTACCTTTCTAAAAGGAATCCTTACTCCTGATTTATACAAGAGCGGCGTAAGGCGAAGGCACGGTCTTTTCCATACAAAATCTGTAAGCCGTGCCTTCGCCTTATACCGTTTTGGTTAAATCAGGCATTATAGGGACGCCTTCTACCCAACGGTAGATTATATATTAAACAAAAACTTAATCTTCCATAAAGTTTCACACCAACCAACTCGATCAGTGTAAACCTGGCACACAACTTATGTATCTACACTGCAATTTACACTTTATTACATAGAATTACAGTTGCAAATGGTATTCAAAATTACGGTGGCGCTTGTCCGGCGCAAATCTTGCGGCAATCGCAAGACGTTAGGTCGGTGATGCCAAAAGGGAGCGTAGGCGTCGCTTTACCGCTTTTTAGCCAGTGGATTTGGCGTAGGCTGCAAGAACTTGAATAATAGGGTTTTAGAGCTAGTATAAACCAGAAATGGTTTTGTTACAGCACTAAAATAATTGGTTGTCTGCAAAGTTGGTTTGCGGACGATAGTTTAACGTGACTACAAGCGTAACGAGACAATGAGTGTTACCGGACAATGACAGCGTTACCGGACAATGACGTCAACGTTTTCGTGCATACAGCCGACGTTCATCGATTTATTAGACGTAGTTACGTCAAAAATTATAATTCGCAACGCAAACGAAGTTGTGAATAATTGATTGATTCAGGCGTTACTTTGCGGAAATCCATAAATATCAACAAATTATATAAATATATTTAGTAATAAATCCGCTTGATTTCTAAACAAAGGTTTTAATTAACTTAACTTTAGTTTAGAACTTTAGTACATATTACTATATTATAAACCAAAGAGTCAACGAACAGAAAACCAAAGTTTAAAGATACGACACGTGTTTCGCCTCTACACGAGGCATCATCAGGAGGTGTGGACTCGCCGAAGTTCGAAACGAGAGAACTCTCGTATATATAATATAGTAATATGTACTAAAGTTAAGTTAATTAAAACCTTTGTTTAGAAATCAAGCGGATTTATTACTAAATATATTTATATAATTTGTTGATAAAGTTGTGAATGCTAGCTAGTACCTCAGTACCTAACCTATAATGATAATTATCAATCGGAGATCTCGATGACGTCACGGCGACATTGACACTGGAACGTAAACGCGGTAAAATACGTAACTACTTGATTACTACGATATGTCGACACGGGCCGATAAAATTATTTTTATGGCGTGACCTTCAAATGCCTTCAATGGTAGGTTAGTTACATTAGTTACGAGGTGTAGTTGGTTTTGAAGTAATTAAATGGCTAGATAAAACCGTGTTTCTGTTTGAACCGGGTACGAGAAATTGTTGAGGGACGTTTAATTCCCTCGCTTATTTGAGTTATTTCGAGACTAGCTGATACCCACAACTTTGCTTTCGTTGCGAATTATCTACATCCTTTATTGGTATGCGCAAATTTCAACTCTCAACGCTTAGTGGTTTGGCCCGTAGGTACGTTGTCTGTCAGTCCGGCGGTATATATTGATTGATTATGTTAAAATAACTGTTTTGTGAACCGATCCTTGTTATGGCTCTTTCTCACGATCCGCGATATTGCGGACGGACACGGACGAACCCGCAACGTCGCACGCGCACGTCGAACCGTGGCATTAGTATCCTCTGTGGTAGCGCAGACACGTCGGTTCCTAAAGGCTTCGTCAAATAAGAAGCGTTCTCAAGGCGTAACGTTACGTTGAGCTATAACGCTGCATTGTACTGTACAGATATATTGAGAGCCTGTCAAACAGTACTGATGCCGCGACAGAACGTTGCGTACTGCTAGCGCCGGCGCTCGGGGTGACAGTAGAATATCGTCATAGTACAACACAGTTCGGCGCTATAACGCAGCGTCAACTTACCGCCCTGACGCGGCGTAAGTACGCGTTCTGTTTGGCGAAACCTTAAGCTGCGAATCGGTAACTTCAAACGAGCTTTTACGCGGTGGTGGTGCACAGTCGTCCGCATAAACTCAGACGTCCGTGTTCGTCGGCCGTCCGTAAACAAATACGTGGAATCGCGGATCGTCGAAAACAACCTTTACAAACCAAACCTAACAGACTCGCAGAATAAGAACGGTAAGTGTCAGAGGGACGGAAATATTATTAACAAGAAAATGAATACAACAAGGAAAATATCATATTTCCTATAAAACGAGAAGGAATTAAAAGATTTTTTTGCAATTTCTTGCGAAGTCAATTACGCCTCGTAGAAAGTTTGAAAGCTTTTTCCAATTAAAACATTTATGTGGCCTCTTTTTGACGTTTACACGTGTCCATTAATTTTATACCATTTTGCCAGCAGAAATACTTTGTAATGTTAAACTTTTAATGTTACTGTCACCACGATTAAAGGCAGATGAAAGAGACTTGGATTGAGAGCGTGCTAACGCAATCCCATACTAAGTAGAGCTAGTATTCATCATCATCAGCCCACATTAGTCCACTGCTGGACCTATGCCTCTCCCATTTCTCGCCCCTGAGCCGGGTCATTGGCTCTTCGCATCCACTTTTTACCGGCTGCCTTACGTAGGTCGTCGCTACACCTGGCTGGAGGGCGCCCTACACTGCGTTTGCCGATACGCGGTCTCCACTCGAGAATCCGCCTGCTCCAACGGTTGTCGGTTCTTCGGCATACATGGCCCGCCCACTGCCAATCCAGCTTGCTTTTTTTTGTATTATTGATTTGCGGCTTAAGTGACACTGCGACCGTTGTCGGTTTATTGTGCTCGCCACTTGGACCTATGCGGATAGAGTTCCTCACTAAACCCTGCCGCTATGATGAACTGCAGGAGTTTTTTGTGAGAAAGCTCAACTTACTCATCAGAGTATATTATTTGTGTTTTGGTTTTCCCAGATAAATACTGCGCTTATGCATTAGCTGGCTACATTCCCTCAGAAAATGAAGGGGCGTTTCATCTGCCTCATTGCATTTCCTGCAGGAGCGCGTTTCGCTTAGCCTTAAGTTGAACATGTGCTTATTCAAGCAACAGTGTCCTGTTAAGGGTCATCATTATGCGCAACGCAAGTTCTTCCTATTCAGCTTGCTTATCCTATGGGATCCCTGATGCGTTACTTGAGCTTTCTATTTATTTTATTACGTTACCCTACCTTATCTACGTACTTTTGTTATGTATAAAAAAGGTACAGTATCAGTTATTTATCACCCATAATACTAGCTCTAGGTAAACAAAGGTACGTAGATAAGGTAGGGTAACGTAATAAAACGGTCCAACATAGAGCTGATGTGAGCGTTTAATACTTTTAGTACCTAGATTTATACTAATGTTTGCGGGGCACGATTAAACCTCAGGAATTTAGTACAAGAATTCGCGGGACAAGGTTACATTCACCCACTACTACAGCATATAAAGACAGCAAATGAGTTCTGTATGTATGTGCTATTACAGGATGCGCACAATGCACATGCCTTATGCCGTGCACCATCTGTGTGTTCCGATTCTAGGAAACCGCCTGTAAACAAAAGGTTACTGCTAGGGTTTCTCTTGTACAAGTATTAAAACATTTAAAAAAAAAAAACTCAAGGTGGGTGGCAAAATGGGTGTTTTTTCCTTTTTTTTTTTTGAGGTTTTTTTACTCATTCTTAGCAGCCTGCTCGCGGCTGTACCCGCGTGCTATCTAAAATTATTAAAATGGTAAATTTTAAATCAATATAAATATGGCTTGGACGTGACTGACTGACAGACAACGTAAAGCCCAAACCGCTGAACGTAGAGACTTGAAACTTGTGTTCGTCAAGAAGTACAGGCGCGTACTAAGGAAATTTATCAATGTGCAATGCAAACGATGTGACGGGCATCAGCTAGTAGTAGATAGAATGAACCAACAGTCTTTGCTAGCTCAAGAAATAGCTAATTTCAGCCAAAACGATTTAGTGAATTTTGGCTGTGAAGGAGTAGCTATACTGTTATTGATAATCAACAGTCTCTATATCCATTTCTCCTTTTGCTAGGCTTACGAGACGTCAAACGTCAGAATCTGCAAACATGAATTTTTGCCATTTTTTACGGGGGACGAGGTAAACACGCCTTTGCACACGCGCCTTACAAAATCTTATTCATGTAAACGCACACTATAATAATCTCGCACAGCATCTTAAAATATGCACACAGTTATCAAATACAGCGCATAGTTTTATTTAACGTGAATGGCCAAGAAGGTTATATGGCCAACAGAGGGGTACGCCTTGCATTAAAATCTCCTTTGGCTAGATTCTCGAAGATTTATCCTCAAGAACTTTCGCTATATAATATTAGAAGGATAGGCATAAATCTAATCTGCTAAAAGGTTCTCACAACTTTTGCTCGTAAAAAAAACTTAGTCGAGTTAGCATTTATTTGCCTCTCAAGATTTTAATTCTCACGATATTATTTATCGTCCTGTCTAATTTTTGTATCCGAATTTCCGTTTCCGGCCCTGAAATATTTAAGTTGGAAATTATATTTGTAACGCTCGTTAAAAATATTTTTGTGTGTGTTACGTTCGTTCATAAACTATTAACTTTTTTATATTGGGAGTGTTAGGTCAATGGCACAGGCCAGGCGGACAGGCAAACATGATTCCAATCAGTCATCAACGTATCTCATTGCAGATGATCATTTGTTTATAAAACGATCAGTCAAAGACAAATGGACAGACTCGAGTTAAGGGGAATCCTCAAATCCGAATTCCATACAAAAATGTTTCGGACAAATACTCAAAAAGTACGCCGTATTATAGTATTGATTTGCGGCTTTAGTGACACTGCGACCGTTGTCGGTCTATTGTGTTGTATTATAGTAATTTCTACACACTATTCGTTTCCTCTATGTTTTTTGATTTCGTGAAAAAAAAAGTGAAAGGTTTCATACTTTAATTTAGATTTTATACGTGTAACACATTCGAATTGGGCGGTGAAATATATTCAGGACATCACTGCTGCTGCAGCAGTTGAACATCATCACTGCTGAACATCATCACCATCATCATCATCATCATCACCCGCCCGATCCGAATGACGTCCAGTTTTCTTGTGAAATTATCTTTATTTTCCCTAGCTAATGGTATAAGAAAATAATAAATTTATTGACATTTAGACAAGAAATTGAAAAAATATTCAGAAACAGTTTTGTTTTGGAATTTTTCTTTCATTTTAAATAAGAGAATAATACAAAAAATATAAGTATACGTGCACGTATTTTATAGTTTACCAAAATTATCCGGATACTGTTTGTTTGTTGCCTTCATTATTATATTTTCATAATCCGGAATATTCGGATATCCGGATATTCGAATTGGAAGCTCCGTTTCTATGCCATCGCCACTGCTGTCACTTGAAAAAAAAAATATTCCTTACTTAGGGGGGATGAGCCATTTTAACGTTGACAATCTCACTCTTATTTTCAACAAGTCCTAATAGAGAATGCTATATTTCTTGAATGTCCAAAAGCTACCTGCTCGGTACCGTGATTATGCTAGTAGAATATGGAATGAGATTGACAGGGATGTAGGAAAATTGGTGCGGATGTGGCATATCTCTCGCAGAGCTGTTTCTGCAAGCTGAATTTTATTTTTTAACAATTTTATTTCAAATTGTGTGAGTATGGACGTCAATCATGAAATTTCTTCCCGAAATTGCTCAAATTTTCGGGACTCTTTCCTTCTTTTATTTCTTTATCTTCTATCTTTCTTTCCTTTTTACGCGCCTACACTTCTTGACGAATCCTTCAAGGTTCCAGTCACGTCCACCTACTAGATCAGGCTTCACGCTGTATGTCAGTCAATCAGGACAAAGTCGTTCATAGATATTGATTGCGATCACAGTTCCCTGTATAATCCAGGAACACACTCATTCATACATAACACACTTCATACTGTGACTGCTATAAATAATTTAGTAGCTTCGCGGCATGGATTCGCCATGCCCTGCCCCCCATAGGTTGACGCGAGTTCAATGCCCTGCCAATTTTGTAGAATTTTAAAATATGCGTTGATTCATCTGACTATAGGATCCTAGAAACTAGGCTATATCCAAAAGGCTTCGTCCTTACTGACTGACAGACAATGCACAGCCGAAACCATTTTACGTAGAGATGAAATGTCCAGGGTATGTTTGTCATGAGTGTAAGCGAGTACCAAACCAAGAAAGGAATTTTGTTAGTTCGCAACGCAAACGAAGTTGTGGGTGTGTCTGATTAGCTAGTAATTTATCAACCGACTTCAAAAAATGAGGAGGTTATCAATTCCGTTGATTTTTTTTTATGTTTGTTACCTTAAAACTTGATTATATGTAAATCGATTTAAAAAAAAATATTTGAAAGAATATACTTATACCAGTGCTACCAGATTGGTCACATAGAAATTTCCTGAAAATCGGTTTGTACTTAGGTTTTGAAATAAAATATCTGAAAAATAAGTCGTAGAAGTGAATAAAATTGCGTATTTTTTATGCTTCCCAACAAAAATTACATTATTGTTCACCCAGATGCAGTCTGAATTTTAAAAATCTAACATTGGCAACGTATAGGGCGTGTGGGGGTGAGATCAGAAAAACCTCGACTTTTCACCCCCTTTCACCCACCTTTGAGGTGCAACATGGTATCTCAAAAAGTGTAAGTCGTACAAAGTTAAAACTTTACCCACAGGTATATTATTTGTTCTAATTTAAAAATTTTGAAAAATCCAATATGGCTGCCATACAAAAACAAATAAAAAATTAATAAAAAACTTTAAACGCTTGTATCTCGTAAACGGTTGCAGCTAGAGGCCTGATTTTTGTACTTATTATTTTGGATGAGGTGCGTTATTGCAAAGCCAGCGACCTCCACGAAGCAAGGCAGTAACCTGAGTGATCACCCCCCTCGGGGTGCAATATGGTATCTCGAAAAGTGTAAGTCGCACAAAGTTGAAACTTTCACCATAAGTACGTTTATTGTTCCAATTTCAAAATTTTGTAAAATCCAATATGGCCGCCATACAAAAAAAAATCATAAAAATCTTTAAACGCTTGTATCTCGTAAACGGTTGCAGCTAGAGGCCTGATTTTTGTACTTATTATTTTGGAAGATGTGCGTTATTGCAAATCCAGCGACTTCCACGAAGCGAGGCAGTAACCTGAGTGTTCACCCCCCCTCGGGGTGCAACATGGTATCTAGAAAAGTGTAAGTCGCACAAAGTTGAAACTTTCACCATAGGTATTTGGTTTTTTTTTTATTTTTTTTTTTATTTTATTTTATTTTATTTTACTTTATTTTATTTTATTTTATATTTTTTATATAACGTACCTCGTCCAAAAAAATAAGTCTAAAAACCAAGCCTGTAACTGCAACCGTTTACGAGATACAAGCGTTTAAAGTTTTGAGTAGAAAAATATTTATTTTTGTATTGGGCTGTATTGGAGTTTTCAAAATTTTGAAATTGGAACAAAAACAAATACCTATGGTGAAAGTTTCAACTCTGTACGACTAACACTTTTCAAGATACCATGTTGCACCCCAAGGGGGTGAAGAAGGGTGAAAATACATTGTTTTCCTGAACTCATCTCTACACTCCTATACGTTTCCTATGTTAGATTTTTAAAATTCAGACTGCATCTGGGTAAAAATCTGTCAGTCAGTGGTAATGCAGCTTTATTTTATAAAGTTTTTTTCTCTTTATATAAAGCTAACGAAACTAACTTATAAAAGAAAAATATTTTCATTCGAATTCATAAAGATCCAAGGAATGAATTACTACATTTTAATGCAACTGCAACTTGATTACATATAATTGTAATTCAGTCTGTAGTCTGTAGTCAATAGTGTTTACTTATTTCTGACATCGACTTGTTGACAATATTATGACATAAGTTGATGGCAACATAATAATATGGGTGTTTTGGTGTGTACATATTATTGTAACTAAGTATGAAGACATAATTTTGAAAATGTCGATATGTGTACATACTATTGCACGCGACTGTACTTGACTAGTTTAACGTCCGCGACTTTGTACGCGTGGGGACCATTTTCGAGTCATTATTGTCTCTTTGTTGACTTTGTTTCATAGATTGAGATAATATCCAAAAATCGTACACTCTGACCCCACCCTTTGCCGCTGGCTAATGAGTAGTACTCACTACTGGCCAACGGGCGTCGCGATGTCAAGCTAATGGCTCAATACATTGCGTGTTTTTATGACATTCTTCAGCATCCTACAAAGATAAAGGTGTTATGAAAATGTAACTTGTGCGTAGCACCGAAAGTATATTTGTTTCTTTCCAGGGTGGTATACTATGAGTGCGCGATGAGTCTGTATGAGTAGAAAATATCTATGTGTGTGTTCAATCAAAAGTTCCCACGCTTGCAGACCGGAGCCTTAAGAACACAATTATTTTATTCAATACAAGAAACAAAATGGAGTCAGTTGAGTTGCGTTTTACCTTAAGGGGAATCCTCAAATCCTAATTCCTTACAAAATGTTTCGGACAAATACTCAAAAAGTACGCCGTATTATAGTAATTTCTTCACACTATTCGTTTTGTCCATGTTTTTTGATTTCCTCAACAAACAAAATCAAAACAAAGTTATCGTCGAAATCTTTCACATTTTTTTTGACGAAATCAAAATACATGGACGAAATGAATAGTGTGAAGAAATTACTATAATACGGCGTACTTTTTGAGTATTTGTCCGAAACATTTTGTATGGAATCGGATTTGAGAATTAGCCTTAATGCAGTAAGAAAATGTTTTTTCTTTCGATGATCAAAAAAAATTATCTCGAGTCTCGTATGTGTGCCACCTCCGACACTGATAATCCTGCAAGGGTGTGCGAGGGTTGATTTCTCGTTGGTGTCTTGGCCGACTCTTGCTGGACCTATTATAGTCGGTCGTGTGCGCGAGCCCTAAGGCGGGGTTCGACGGTAATGAATTGGCGGGTCTCAGTGAGATTAGAGATGGCGTCTTTACAGAACCTTGATGAATGGACGGAAATAAGTGGTGTTTCCGCAAATACTACGCATCACCATAATTTGATTTGGAAACGTATCATTACGTTACGTAGCAGTACTTATTCTATTTATAAAAAACATGAAATAGTTTATTATCAACGTCAGTCAGTATCAGATACCAATCATACATAAACTTCCCGATCGTACACCAATGGATTAGTGCACGAAAGGAGCCCCTTCGAGTCGCACTTGAAATCCTTTCACCACCCTTGTTCAAAAGTACTAGTGACACGATAAGAAGACTAATGGATTTTTCTGTTCAAAAAAATCGATGTGTGCATTAAAACACGTGCTTAACGGTGAAAGAAAACAACGTGAGGAAACCGGCATGCGGCATGTCATAGAACCTAAAAACTTCGAAAAACGTGTGTCAAGTGCACGAAAGGAGCCTCCTTGACGCGCACTTGAAATCCTTTCACCACTTTCACTTTCACGATAAGAAAAAGATGATTTGCGAAAAGTAGCCGACTAATAAGAATTTGATATCTGTTTAATTCCCAAAAGCCTAGCCCACATATTCTGAATTATTCCCATCTGTCACCCTGCTCTGTCCGCCTAGGGTGACAGATGGGCCAAAATGTTCTATCTGTCCCCCTTTCAGCTAAAGGTGATAGATTCAATTTTGGCAAAGTATATTGGCAAAATATTTTTGCCTGTGTATGTTGGCAGAATTATTCGCATACATAGTACGAGGATACTCCCAGTGAATTAGCTCGGCACAGTTCCGAAGACCTATAATTGACACCGTTTGATAATCGCTAAGAGCGAAGTCACACTTCGCCGTTGCGTTGCGTCGCAATTTTGTACTGGCGTTTGCGTCTCAATGCTAGATTGTCCCAAATGCCAGTGCAAACCATCAGAGAGCAAACGGCCGAGACACTGCTCTCGGCCGAGTACTCGGCACGCATAAACATAGCGCCGAGTGCTCGGCTGAGCGAGTCATGTAAGCTACGCGCTTTCTCGGCCGAGACAGTGACATCACTGTCAAACATTTTACTGTCTCGCCCGTTTGCTCGGTACGTGTGATTTAGGCATTACTCTGTACCCGTAGGGCTGCCATATTAATTTCTAATCGTCTGAGTCAGCACTTCTTCATCTATTGCTTCTTGCATCTACCCATTCACAGTCACAAAGACACTCTTCTAGCAGTTCGCTCCAAACTATGACCACGCGAAAAAAAACTGTTTCATCAAAATCATATTTGAAAGAGTTAAGATCCTAACCTCTTTAAAAAAGTTTGAAGCAACGGCCCTAACGATTCCAAGCTATTGCTGTGATCGACGCTAACGCTTCGCTTGAAGCTCGGCTCAATTGTAAGTGAAAAACTTCGAAATAGGTATTCTTTGATCGGAGGAGTCTAGTCTAGACGGGTTTTATTGAAAGTTGACGTCTCTAACGATGAATAAGCTATTTGCGGCGAACGTTGGTAAATTATTATTATTGGCTGCGATTTGAATTTTGGCTCCAGCCAATACCTAACCTACTTACTTGGTATCGTTGTGAAATTTTAGTGGAAATTAATACAAAATTACTGTAATGGTGAATTTAAATGAGAAAGTAATTATAAAAGCATGACATTATACATGCCTCGATGACACAGGGCTTTTACAAGCTACAAGCCAGCGAGTTCGCTTGTAGCTTGTAAACTCGCTTCGTGTCATCGGCTTTTTTACAATTTCGCACACTCGCTAGCTTTTAACTCGCTGGCTTGTAGCTTGTAAACTAGTCCTGTGTCATCGACGCTTTAGACTCCATAAAACGTATTCTTGAGTCTAGTCAAAAGCCACTAAAATCTTCGCTCTAAAGAAATCTATACCACCGCAAAGTCAAGCAAAATTTAAAATTATGACCAGACAAGAAATGCACGACGAATTAGAGATGTCTCCAACGTTCTAATATTTCTCGAAAAACCTAGATCATGGCCTGCGATGCGATGACGCACGAATAAAAAATTCATCGATAGAACGGATTTATCGACAACAGAGGACTAAAAAGAGGATATTTTGACATGAATTTATTATTGAACCCATGAATCATACGTCTAACTATAACCTTACTTAACTTATGTACGATACGTATTCGTTATAGTAATATTGGCACGTGTTTGATAAAATATACTAAAAGGATGTTGTGTTGTATTCTCTGTTCCATCCAATAGTGTGAAATAATAGGTACAGTCGAAGAGAAGAGAATCTGGGTGTAAAGACAATTTTAGAGCCGACTGTACATACCATGCTAGTAGTTTTTGATAAAATACGGAATTCTAGTGTAGAGTAGAGATCCATGAATTATTAAAATAAATAATAAATCTTCTTCTTATCGCATCAGCTAGCTCTTTCGAACCAGTGTGGCTTAAGGATTTCAAGGCGCCTCGAAGAGGCTCCTTTTATGCACTTATAAAAAATAAATATTTTGGATATTTTACACAGCGCCATCTAAGCCCAAACTAAGCAGAGCTTGTTTGTACTATGGAAACCAGATAACCTGATAGAATACTTACATACTTTTTTTAAAAATACATACATAGGATACATAGAAAATACCCAGGCTCAAGACAAAGAAAACAAAACAAGATAAACAGGACAAATCCAAAATAAGTATAATGCTTAAAAATAATGAAAAAGGAGTTTAATATAGTTCATTAAGTTTCACAAGATGCTTTTATGCATCGCAAAAATTTTACTTAATATTTCAAGAGCCACTATAATAAAAAAATTAAGTGAACCCTACATTCTGACTCTATCTCAAAGATATATCAAACACATCGATATAACAAGTCATCTTGCAGTTTGCACTCCCGCTGGCTACTGTTATGTATGAAAATCTATAGTTGCCGGTGTCTTGGAGTCAGACAAAATCAAAATACACACGTTTTGCGCCTAAACACTATAAAAAGTTTGGTTCCTTAATTAACAGTATTTTTCGGTCGAATTATAGAGTTGGAAACGGACCCCTTTGAAACTTGATTCAATTTCGCCGAGCACGTGTCGAACGAAAGTATTAAAATACTATTCGTACATACTGTTATCATCCACCACCCACTTTTGAGATGACTCCATTCAAAAATGAACTATAACGTTATAGGACTAAAGCATACTCTCGCATGGCCCATCAAAGTCATCCCCCTGTATTCAAATTTGTTGGTAGAGTGTAGCGAGCGAGGTGGGGAGGTCGGCTCGATGCGAAAATTATGTTTTTTAATTAAATGACTGGCATTTTCCTGTGCTCTGCTTTTGATGGCTGAATGGTTTTTTTAATTTTGTTTTAAAATATCAACTATATATTTTTTTATAATTGGAGGCCTGTTTCTCAATTAGTTCTAGGCTTGGATATTGAGTCTCATTGTTTTTTTTAGAATAAGCTTTCACACAATTTTTTAAAAAGACTAAAGTTGACTAGAGTACCCTAACTAACTGCATAATTGCCCTCAACAACCTCCTAGAAGCCAGTCCACATAGTGACATATTTGCAGATCAATTGGAGAGAGCTAATCTCAGATTGCCATTGGTTTTGCGAATCTAAATTTTGATTTAAGTAAAATTAATTATGTCGGTATTATTATTATTATTTTGACTATTTTTAATTCATAATGTAAGTAATTTTTAAATAATTTAATTGAATCTTTAAATAATGTAATTGGTCTGTAACCGTTTTATTTTTAGTAAATAGATAAAAAAAATAGAGCTAGTCTGCAACTTCGGTTTACGTTTTCGTTGCGATTTAACTAATATTCTTGTTTTAGCAATTTAGCACACTAACACTTCTTGAGTTTGATGAACATAGTCCCAAATTTCATGTCTCTGCATCTGTGGTTTGGTCTGTGCGTTGTCTGTGACTCAGTCAGTCTGGATCAAGCCTTTTAAGGCCCAGAATTCCGCGCCCCGCTATCTCGCTCGCACATTTATAAATTTTTCAAGAATTCTGCGGGTTTCTGGGCCCTAAAGAAGTTGTGATGTTGAAATAGTTACTACGCAAGTGGGACATGACGTTACAAAATTTACAATCCATTATATACGTAGTACGTTATCAGGAACTTTAACAGCCCTGTCAGATTAGAAATTTTTACCTAGAAAAAACTATAAATTGTTTATGGTGTGACTCATTATTTAGTACATATTTGGGGTCGTCACCCATACCGCAAAATTTGAAAACCAAACTTTTCAATCAGTGCGTTCTACCCGTCATGACGTACGGAGCTGAGACGTGGACACTCACGGTACGGCTAGTCCACCAGTTCAAAGTCGCTCAGCGTGCTATGGAACGGGCTATGCTCGGCGTCTCTCTGAAGGATTAGATTCGCAATGAGGTTATCCGATAGAGTTCAAGGTAACTGACATAGCTCAGAGAATTAGCAAGGTGAAATGGCAGTGGGCTGGCCATATCTGCCGAAGAACCGATAACCGTTGGGGTAAACGAGTTCTTGAGTGGAGACCGCGAATCGACAAACGTAGTGTAGGACGCCCTACGGCCAGGTGGGGTGACGATCTACGAAAGGCTGTAGGCAGAAGGTGGATGCGGCAAGCCGAAGCCAAGGCGCGAAGGCGCAAATTGGGAGAGTCTTATGCCCAGCTTTGGACTGCGATAGGCTGATGATGATGATGGGGTCCCTCCATAGGGTATCTTCTACCGTTTTTGCCATCCCCTGTATATAAAGGTAACTTCAAATCACAGTTGCCAAAACAGACGAAACGATCACTCAGCCCCATAGAAACCTAGAAATACTATTTGTCATGAGATTGTATTCAACATCGTTGTCAGTGGCTTACGTTTCGTATTCACTGAATACTAGTGTGGGTGAGTGGGTTGTATGTGTACGAGCGTCGGGCGCACGAACTATGAGTGTCCTAAGATATACTTGGAGATATGATTATATTTTTTTATCGGATATCTTTCACATTCATCTCAATCGTAATTAATTCAATCGTACATTCGATAATTCTCTATAGAATGTAGTATTTGTTCTTGAATTGAACGAGTCCAGCTTAATGAATTGACTAGGGATTGCATAACTAGCTTATATCACCAGTACACAGAAGAGTAGGTAGTGTCATCAGTGTAATGTACTGATGATATAAGCTCTCCTGAGCTAGTGGGTCCTGGTGAATGTCTTATGCATATTTTTTTACCACGTTTTTATGTTTGTTTGTCGTTCACGGTGGAATCTTGCAACTCAAATTTAGATCACTTCCCGATTAGCTATTCGGCTGAAACTTTCAGGGTAGCTCACAACTCGATGACAATGCATTCTAAAACCATTAAAACCGCTACACATCTCGATGAATTCTGTGCTAAAATGCCGGTTCCTTCACGATGTTTTCTTAATAGGTGTAAACTTGGAAAGTCAGTCAAGCCTCAGTGCCGTCTCCGGTTACCGCAGAACTCTGTAGTTAGTTTATTTTATGTGTGGACAAAAGAAAAATAACACTATTTCATTGCGCTCATTAGCAACCCTCAAATAGTTACGGCATTGATTATTTTATGACAAAGAGAAGAATTAATTAAATAATTCCTTTAACAAAAACATTTGCATATCATCACTTTTTAATATAAATATTATTGTGATCCGGTTTGAAGGGCACTGTAGCTAGTGAAATTACTGGGCTTAGAGACTGACCATCAAAATATCTCAATGTGGACGAGCGCTTTAGCAGTGTAGCACCGGCCTTTGTAAATAAAGTTCTGTGCACTGGTCATGAGCAGGCTTGATCTCTTACCACCAGGACATCGCTAAATTCGTCTCGTCCCATGTTTACATAAAAAAAACATCAAATTTCATGCGTCGATATATCTCAACATGTCACATACTGTGCAAGCCGTCTGGCGTCTACACGATTACTCCATCGGCAGAGCTCCCTCGGCTGTCGTCAGCTGCGGACGCGTCGTTGTATGATTAGAATGGACGGACTACGAGAATTTGTCGCTATGTCCTTCTTCGTTAGTAAAGGTCGTGCCCGTCTTGAAAGGTTTGAGTTACTTCATTTCACGCTTGTCTTTAGGCTGGCAAAGATTGGTCATTTCATGAAATTGAAGAAATGGCCAGATATAATAGGCCATTTTTGAAAGTCGACGTTTGATGATATGGCCACGTTTATATTTATTTTTTATATCCACGTTTGACCGTATAATCAGTGTACGGTTTCTTAATTCGATAAATTTAAAATCCTGTGCCGTACCGTCTGCCCAGGTTGCGCAGACCAATAAGGGTTGCTAGGTTTCATCCGCTTAATTACAAATTGTAATTAATATGAGAGCTGGATTGTAATTGTTACGAGAGCGAGCCCTGAAATTAGCATATTTAAGTTTCAGTTGGCCGTCTATTTTGATATCTTTAAATATTTTTTAGTGTTCAGTTGGAGTTATTTATTTATGAAACCCAATACGTAATTAGGCATACTACATGCGAATAAACATTTCATCGTTATATATTTTAAGATAATTGATTGATTCAGGCGTTACTTTGCGGGAATCCATAAATATCAACAAATTATATAAATATATTTAGTAATAAATCCGCTTGATTTCTAAACAAAAGTTTTAATTAACTTAACTTTAGTTTAGAACTTTAGTACATATTACTATATTATAAACCAAAGAGTCAACGAACAGAAAACCAAAGTTTAAAGATACGACACGTGTTTCGCCTCTACACGAGGCATCATCAGAAGGTGTGGACTCGTCGAAGTTCGAAACGAGAGTGTCTCTCGTGTAGAGGCGAAACACGTGTCGTATCTTTAAACTTTGGTTTTCTGTTCGTTGACTCTTTGGTTTATAATATAGTAATATGTACTAAAGTTCTAAACTACAGTTAAGTTAATTAAAACCTTTGTTTAGAAATCAAGCGGATTTATTACTAAATATATATATATAATTTGTTGATGTTATATATTTTATTCAATTTTGATTCTGATAATACACACTAGATATGCAATTCAGACTTCTGTTTGCATATACCTTCGTAAAAATTTGAAAATGTAACTATTCAGGTAATCTGTAAAGTTACATTTGTTCATGAATAAACAAATTTGAATTTGAATTCATACCATAGTACAAACTATGTTGAGTTTAGGACTGTACCTAAAATTGTTCAGACATACATATTTGCTTAATGTTTGATAATAATCTTGAATAAATAATTTGGTTAATTCTATGTTACTGTTACCGGTCCAGTAATGCATTAAACATAAAACGCTAATAAAAACATACCAGTATGATAAATAAAAAAATCTGTTCATGTTTTCGCTGTTGTTTCGAGGCAAATATGTTTCAGCAAAGCTCTTTATCTCTCCGGTTTCAGGAATCGTGAATTCCAAAAAGCTTCATTCAGCTTTTTGGAATTTGTACTTTGATATTATACGTCGAATATATTTTTCAGCGAGTTTTTGTGCTGTAATTTTTCTCTAGCACACTATCAAATAAATAATGTTACGTTGTCAGAAACGTATAATTCCTGCCTGAAAGCAAACAGCGTGCAATTTGCATTAAATATTTGGCTTAATTAATTAATTGTTGCGTGAAATTTCCAAACAATTTATATTTGTTTATTCTTAAGGCTAATCCTCAAATCCGAATTCCATACAAAATGTTTCGGACAATTACTCAAAAAGTGCGCCATATTATAGTAATTTCTTCACACCATTCGTTTCGTCCATGTTTTATGATTTCGTAAAAAAAAAAAGTGTAAGGTTTCATACTTTAATTAAGATTTTATACGTATTTTTAAGTTAGTAGGGTTAATTTTAAAACACGTATAAAATCTAAATTAAAGTTTGAAACCTTTCACTTTTTTTGTTGACGAAATCAAAAAATATGGACGAAACGAATAGTGCGAAGAAATAACTATAATACGGCGTACTTTTTGAGTATTTGTCCGAAACATTTTGTATGGAATTCGGATTTGAGGATTCCCCTTAATTCAAGTTATTTTATTTGCGACAAGACATTCTTTGAATCATCGAATTCGGCGATAATGTTTGCGCAGTCGGGTTTTCAGTTTTATAAACTTTTAGTTTGTAGCTTTTATTCTGCGGTTGAATGTTTCTTTTCTATGTTTGTTACTTCAAAACTTTGTTGTTTATAAATAAACCGATTTATATACCTAGGGGATATTGGTCCCATAGAAATTTCATCAAAATCGGTTCAGTAGTATAGTTTTTAAATCAAAATAACTGAAAAAAATATGTCTTCGAAGTAAACAGAATCGCGTATTTAGCTAAGCTGTGACTTGTCAGGGTCACTTGAATCGTCCGATGAAAGTCGGACGGTCGTTGTTTTTGTAAAACCTTGATTATTTATATCATAAATTAACATCTCCACGGGGTATCCCGACCCGACTTACATCTCAGTATCGTACAATTTCATAATTGAAGTAGCTGATGATAGTAACCGTTGTTACAGCGCTGTGGGAAGAACAAGAAGCGCCCGAGTACGACATCGACACAGAGGACGAGCGGTGGTTGAAACAGCAGAGGCATCCGGAGCTCACAGGTAACAGAACTAATCAATGTTTACATAAAACTGGCAGCCTGAAACCCAACTGGGTGCCGACCGTGTTAAGCCTAAAATCCCGGGTGCCTCTATCTCACTCGCACTTTTGACTGAGAATAAATTTCAAAAAAGTGGAGCGGTGATTTTGGTTCTAGAACCTTACGAAATGTTTTAATATATCGGGAAAACTAAAGGAGGAATTAGGGAAAACCAGATTTGCCAAAATTCCTTCAATTATTTATAGATATCAAAACAAAAAATATCCTAAAACATTTCCTAAGTTTGTAGTAACAAAATCACCCCTACTTTTTTTTTCTCAGTAAATTTATATCTTCTCAAATGTACAAATGTGCGAGCGAAATAGCGGCGCACGGGATTATGGACCTTAAAACAGAATGTACGACTCCGGAATCCGTGACCTTTAGGCTTTCTATTCCTGGGCTATGCGTTCCCATGTCGAGCATTCCTGGTTTATTACTATAATATAATATCTAATAATGATTAGATTACGATAATTATCAGAAAACTATCAATGAACATATCTCTATCTTGATAATTGTCAACCCTGGTAAACCCTCCCATTGTCCATTCCAGAGCTGAAGTTCGAACAGATGATGGACAAACTAGAGAAGAGCTCCGGCCAAACGGTGGTGACGCTGAACGAGGCGAAGCTCCTCCTGGAGCGGCAGGACGACCTCGTCATCGCTGTGTACGACTACTGGCTGAACAAGCGCCTCACTACCGTGAGTATGCCGGGGGGACATCGGACAGGGGTAGGCCTCCACATCACGACAACTCTATTCTATTAATAAATAGTATAAATATTATATTTAGTAATAAATCCGCTTAACTTCCAAACAAAGGCCTTAATTAACTTAACTCTAGTTTAGAATTTCAGTATCTAAACCTAAGCGCCGAAAACATAGAACCCAATTTAGAACTCAACACGTGTTTCGCCTCTACACGAGGCATCCTCAGGAGACATTGACCCTCCGAAGTTTGAATCGAGAGTCTCTTTTCTTTTTTTTTTTACTCTCCTCTCATTATTTGCCTTTATTCCTTGAGAACTGATCTACAGAAATCACTACCTACATGAGTATTAAGAGTCACATTCACCCGAGCGAAGCCGGGTTCTCATCTAGTATCTTTATAAATTGTCGCCTATGTGTTATTCTGATGTTTATGCTATTATCGAAAAGTTTAATTAAAATCCATTCAGTAGTTTTTACGTGAAAGAGTAACAAACATCCATCCATCCATACGAACAAACTTTCGCGTTCAAGCTTCTAGGATGAGTGGTTTCAGAGATATAGGTACGGCATTTATGTTAAAACTTAGACCCTCCGTTTGACCCCTTGGAGTGCGAATATTTAAAATTCCTTTCTTAGTACTCACTTTCAGCTCTTGACGAACACATCCTCCACGTTTCAAGTCTCTAAGTTCAGTGGGTTGACCTATATGTTGTCTGTCAGTCAGGTCCAAACCTTTTATTAATATTGATTGATAATTTGGTATGCCCGGAAGGGTAAGTAGGAACAATTCTACTTTCTTAACGTTAATTCGTTCCATGTGTGACTGAATTTTTATTGTTTTAATTTTTATTTTCGTACGTATACCTGCCTACTTACAGGGTCGGGTCTTAAATGACTCTATAAGTGGCTTCAAAAGAATACCAGCGCCTTCTGATAAATCAGTAGGCATATAGCTAAGTTGAAACCGCTGCTGCTATAGCACACACCAAAGTGCTAGTTTTTCTGTATATTTTTGTTTAAAACTTCATTGATGGTGCATCACGAAGTCTATTGACGATATTCTTCTTCTTAACGTGACAACCAGTGTGGTAAAAGGATTCCAAGTGCGTCTCGAAGAGGCTCCTTTCGTGCACTTGACACATGATTTCGAACATTTTAAGTTCTATGAAATTAAGTTTTCTTCACGAAGTTTATTTCACCGTTAAGCACGTGTTTTTTAATGCACACATATATATTTTGAACAAATAAATCTATGGGTTTGAACCCACGACCTTACAACACAGCTTACAACTTAGCCTATTGACAATAAGAACTATTTAACTGTGGAATGTCATAGAACATTTTCTCCACAGTTACAGTTGTAATTGTATCGACAATAAGAACTATTTCACTGTGGAGTATCATAGAACATTTTCTCCACAGTTACAACTTAGCTTATCGACAATAAGAACTATTTCACTGTGGAGTATCATAGAACATTTTCTCCACAGTTACAACTTAGCTTATCGACAATAAGAACTATTTCACTGTGGAGTATCATAGAACATTTTCTCCACAGTTACAACTTAGCTTATCGACAATAAGAACTATTTCACTGTGGAGTATCATAGAACATTTTCTCCACAGTTACAACTTAGCTTATCGACAATAAGAACTATTTCACTGTGGAGTATCATAGAACATTATCTCCACAGTTACAACTTAGCTTATCGACAATAAGAACTATTTCACTGTGGAGTATCATAGAAAAGAACTATTTCACTGTGGAATATCATAGAACATTTTCTCCACAGTTACAACTTAGCTTATTTTCAATAAGAACTATTTCACTGTGGATTGTCATAAAACATGTTTTTCACAGCAACATCCGCTGATCCTGTCGGTCCGTACGGAAGGGCGACCCGGGCAGACCGCCAACAACCCCTACCTCGCGTTCCGACGCCGGACTGAGAAGATGCAGACCAGAAAGAACAGGTGAGGGAACTCAAGAACCGGTATCGACCGAGGGCCGAGGGTGTACGGTTTGGATGAGCGGTGGTAAGTGTTGTGTTAGCTTGGAGCCGGTCGAAGTTATCAATCATAGAAAACCAGCGCCTCAGACGTGGGTACTTCTGAAGCAAATACTGAGTGACTTCTCTTTTTGTGTTACACTTTTTTTCTCATCTTTGTAATGTGTCGTTTTCTTTTGAATGTTATATGTGTAAGCAAATAAAATTATTCTCATTTTTATTAGGTGGTATTCTTATACAGGGTGTATTTTTCTGCTGGGTTTGGATGGCCAAATCCTAAAGTGTTTATGGGGAATTTTGAAAAAATATCAAAGGACCATTAGGGTTAGGTTTGATGAAAACAAAAACTGCATACTCGTATTTTATGAAAATCAATCACCCCAATCAAGACGGGAATGGAAATTCAAATTTCAAATTAAAATTCAGAGAAGTATTTTTTAATGGCTTATGGAAAGGTGTCATTTTTAAGAAAAACAATGCCAATTTCTTTTAAAGCGTGTTTTAAACTGACCTAGTTTAATAATATTTTAATATACCCAAAAATGAAATGTAGCCAGAAGTTTGTCTAGGCCTTTATACACGAAACGATGAAAAATAAAACTCCAAATTACAGGAAAAACGACGAGAGCTCGTACGAGAAAATGCTAAAACTCCGGCGAGACCTCGCGCGTGCTCTGAATCTCCTCGAGTTGGTCGCGCGGCGGGAGCGAGCCAAGCGCGAGCTCGTCAAGCTGACCGCGCTCCTCGCCGACAGACGGTACACAGCCGGGGACTTCGCCAACCAGCTCCTCCCGGATCCACCCCCCAGGTACCTCACTCACCCCACCCCACAGCTCGTCAAGCTGCCCGCGCTCCTCGCCGACAGACGGTACATAGCCGGGGACTTCGCCAACCAGCTCCTCCCGGATCCACCCCCCAGGTACCTCACTCACCCCACCCCACAGCTCGTCAAGCTGCCCGCGCTCCTCGCCGACAGACGGTACATAGCCGGGGACTTCGCCAACCAGCTCCTCCCGGATCCACCCCCCCAGGTACCCCACTCACCCCACCCCACAGCTCGTCAAGCTGCCCGCGCTCCTCGCCGACAGACGGTACACAGCCGGGGACTTCGCCAACCAGCTCCTCCCGGATCCACCTCTCAGGTACCCCACTCACCCCACCCCACAGCTCGTCAAGCTGCCCGCGCTCCTCGCCGACAGACGGTACACAGCCGGGGACTTCGCCAACCAGCTCCTCCCGGATCCACCTCTCAGGTACCCCACTCACCCCACCCCACAGCTCGTCAAGCTGCCAACGCAACTCGCCGACAGACGGTACACAGCCGGGGACTTCGCCAACCAGCTCCTCCCGGACCCACCGCCCAGTTACCCCACACCTGGACATTACAAGCGCGAGTGTGAATGAATGAGAACTCTTTATTGTACCAAATAACTTAAAGATACAGATACAAGTCACACTAACCGCTGACAAAAATACTGCTGGAGACTTCTTTTATGAAAACCAGTGGCGAGATTAGCTAGGCGCTCTCCTCTTCTCCTTCTCTCGAAATGCCTGTGGTCCACTGTGGTCGCCATTCCAGAATCTGTTGTATTAGACTGACCAGTATATTTGTACCGACAGGCCAGCATACACGGCGCCCATCAACCCGGCCGCATTCCGCCGCGAGCCGTTCTCGACTCCCCACTACCCCCCGCGAGCTGCACCGCCCCCCGCCGACGCACCCCGACAGGTCAGTGAACCCACTGCATCTCACTATACCACACTTACACTACACTACACATATACTACAGAATGGCTAATTACATAAATCCCGAAACAGTTTTGGATTTCGTTGGCACTCTTGAACAAAATCCATGCTCGATTTTGCTATGTGCGTATAGTCCAGTCATTTGGTCCGAAAAAAGGGGGTTAGGCGTAAATAATCTATGTAAACTAGCACTAGTTTTAACAAAAAACTGCTAGCAGGCTACATTTTTACAATCTGGCTGCGCGCGAATAAAAAAAAAGTGGCCGCAAAGTTGAAATTCTAAAAGAGCACATCGAAATACATAAACCTACCCATTTTCAAAACTCTCGGGATTTTTTCCACTCTAAACTACCAAATGATGATCGGACTAGATTTTGTTTAGTTCCATCAAATTCCATCAAATCGAAATCGCGCTAGTATCGTATTCAAGAGTGTCAAATTGCACAGAATCGGACCGAAACGTTATTTACGATTGGGTTCGTGAGCTAGGGGTAGTCTTAGAGGCCCGATCACAAACTTTAGCGTTAACATTATCGTAGCGTATCCGTTATCGAGTAGTAAACAGATGTGTGATTAATTTTCAAAATGTCTTACAAATTTTTGACTTCTCGGTGACGAATACACTACGAAAACGTTAACGCGAAAGTTCGTGATCGGGCCTCTGATCATAGTACAGGGTATCAAAGTTCTTCGTCGGTTTATTATGTACAGTCGCCTGCATTAAGAAGTCTACGTCCCAAATAACGCAGAATTTATATTTGTTTCGGAAAATACACACAACAACATTCAACAGAATAGCATACCATACAACCTATTGATAAATCACCTCAGTGCTGATGCGTTGTCAATGCATTCATCGGGCGAGAAGTTTGTCATCAAACCACTCATCAGACGAGAAGTTTGTCATCAAACCACTCATCAGACGAGAAGTTTGTCGTCAAAACACTCATCAGACGAGAAATTTGTTGTCAAACCACTTATCAGACGAGAAGTTTGTCGTTATACAACTCATCAGACGAGATATTTGTTGTCAAAAAACTCATCAGACGAGGAGTTTGACGTCAAACCACTCTTCAGACGAGAAGTTTGTTGTCAAACCACTCATCCGACGAGAAGTTTGTCGTCAAACCGCTCATCTGACCAGAAGTTTATCGTCAAACTACTCATCAGACGAGACGTATGTCATCAAACCACTCATCAGACGAGACGTTTGTCGTCTAACCACTCACTTGACGACGCATCAGTACTAGACAGGGTCACGGGCCGAATTCGACCGCGGCCCTGTCAACCAAAGGCCTCAATTAAAACGCCATGAAGTCTAAAACGGTTTTTTTTTAACGTAGCTTATAAGTTAGGTTTGTGTGGTATATTATGGTGGTGATTGGTTGCGTTACAGCGAGAGAAGCGACCGTACAAGAGACGGAAGCAAAGACACGCGCCGGTCGTCGCGCCCGGCCACCGAGGTGAGTGCCACACACAACCGCCCAACTACACGCACATAACCACACTTTCGATCGAACGCAAGGAGACTATATAGATTTGGTCCAGTGCTCATCTGGACCCGGGATACATACACCACACGTTTTTAATTACCAAAAAAAAATTAAATTGGCAATGCAGTAGGTGTACAGTCAGCATCAAAAGTCGATGACCACTTTCAGATTTTCAAAATTGTTTTACACCATTAATTTATACTTAAATCGCTGATCATGACAATCAATCAATCTTTATTTGCATCAAATAAGGGTACAAAAGGATCTTAAACTAAAAATGATGTTGCCAGCTTACTTCTACCACTGGGGCATGCAAAAATTTATACATTTTCCTAAACATAATAAATTAATAACTACTAAATATAGATCTGTTTTATTCATTTCAATTAACATCAACGGCGCAAATATGCACTTCTAGATAATGGATACATGTTTGAGCCGTTTGGGGTAGAAACATTAGGCCCTTGGGGACCAGGGGCACACAATATCTACAAAGATCTGGCTGGTAGGCTAAAAGAGTCTACACGTGACCAGAATGCTGGTTTCTACTTTGCACAGCGTATAAGCATTGCCATTCAACGTGGCAATGCCGCCAGCGTTCTGGGCACGTTGCCGTCTGGTGGTGACAACGACCGACTAGGTTATTTATAGTTTAATTTTTTTTTTTTTTTTATATTTCTGTGTTATGTAAGTTTACATTAATAAACAGTTGAAAGAATAAAAGGCAAAGCAAAGCTATGTTTCAATTCTATGTCTAAAATATATTCATTTATACTATAGTATGCTTTCCTAGCCAGCAGTTCAGAAAGCTTCTTCTTAAATAAGTGATTTCTTTCTACATATTTTAGGGATTTAGTTAATTTATTGAATAGTTTAGGTGCCATGCCTAATATAGTTTTAGAAAATAGAGCCGTTTTATGGCGAGGCATTTGTATTTTATAAAGATCACAAAGACAAGCGCTAATATTGAATGAACATCATTTAAGCTCAAAATAAGCTGTATATCAAATTGTCAAAAATATAATATGGTGTATAGCGATTTCAAAAATCAGAATGACATCGACTTTTGATGCTGACCGTACTAAGTTGTATCAGTGCAGTCAGAATTTTGGGTTACAACAAAATGACAGACAGCGGGGAGAGTGCGGCGCCCGAGCTGGCTCGAGCTATGTAAATAAAGCTAAAACTCGCAGACCATAATTAGTAGAATATAAAGGCACTTATACTATTTTTTTTACTTTATGTATACTATATTCTGGCGAATAAAAATATTGAATCTTGAATGTGACTTTTTGTCATATCCGTGTTCAGTAATGGCAACTGATTAAGGGGAATCCTCAAATCCGAATTCCATACAAAATGTTTCGGACAAATACTCAAAAAGTACGCCGTATTATAGTAATTTCTTCACGCTATTCGTTTCGTCCATGTTTTTTTAATTTCGTCAACAGAAAAAGTGAAAGGTGTCATACTTTAATTTAGATTTTATACGTGTTTTAAAATTAACCCTACTAACTTAAAAACATGTATAAAATCTAAATTAAAGTATGAAACCCTTCATTTTTTTTGTTGACGAAATAAAAAAACATGGACAAAACGAATAGTGTGAAGAAATTACTATAATACGGCGTACTTTTTGAGTATTTGTCCGAAACATTTTGTATGGAATTCGGATTTGAGGATTCCCCTTAAGCGTATTTTTTTTTCTGGTAATTAAAAAATTGCGGTGTATATTCGTCCCTAGTAAGGATCAATAGGAATGTGTATGAATCCAGAGTGATCACGAATAAATCCTGTTGAACCCCATTTGTAATGACTGCCATATAAATTAAATTAAGAGTTAATGTCTAGAGTTAATAATTATGACTTAGTCATCTGCAGTTATCAATCAAACTCTTTTTGCAAAAAAAAAAATCAATACAAAAGATTTTTTTTTAAAAATAAATATTTAGAATTAATTTATTGAATGATATATTTCAACGAAAGAATTAAACGTTCGAGAAAGTGCGGTTCTGTGTGGCTGTATTTGGTGTTAAAATAAAGCTGGCCGTTCATTACCGAGAAAAAAAAAACTAGTAGAGTCGGGGGCCAGCTTTATAAAACAGCGTTTCTCAATCTGGCTGTAACGGTAAGTGAAAGGTTGAGAAACGCTGGTGTAACTATGTAAGCGCTGACCAATTGAGCCATCGACTGACGGAGCTTGCCAATTAAAAAAACAACCAAATGCTATTTTACGATATAGATAAATAGATAGATAGAAAATACTTTATTGCACTTAACAAATAGTACAAAGGCGAACTTAATGCTATGTTGCATTATCTTCCAGCTAAACCTAATACGATATGATCCCAAAATTTTGGCCATTTCATAAAGTGGCCATACGTTTGGATGTTTTTATCATCAAACGCTGATATTTCATTGATCTGGCCTGGCCATATCATTATCTGGCCGGCGAGTATTGGCCATTTAATGAAATGGCCAGCCATATTATGAAGTGGCCAATTCTATGATCCGGCCACGACATTTACACTAATGCCACTATTATTAAGGGTTTAAAACTAGAATATACCACCACGCCACTAAAAAAAATACAGTTTTTTTTTTTCGTTACGGATAATATTACGTTTTATTACGTGATGCAGAAGAACAATAACTAGGCTAGGCCAATGATAATTTAAGGCTAGACTCAAGCCTCTAGAGTAGGGTTGCCATAGCAGCCTAAGTACTGACCGGGACATTACCAGTAATTGCTGAAAATCTACATGTAAAAGAAAAAACATTTATATTTGTTACCATTTTACATTTAATTTCTGAACAAATCAGATTAAAATTATTAAAAAGAAGTTAGATATCTACAATGTAGATTATACACATGAATGAAACACTAATTATTATATTTTTCAGATTTCTTCACCTTATTTAGCAGGTCCGGTTTGCCCATAACATACTTATAAAATTCTGGGCATGTCATTTTGTAATTGAATTTGACTTGAATAATGCTTTCGACCGTGTCTACGTGAAGGCGATTGCGTTCTTTAGTCCACTGTGCAGCTACTAAAGAAAATATTCTTTCCACATTGGCATTATAACCAGGGATGGCGTATAAGTATTGGCACATCAAAATTAGAGTCTGTTTCCTTTCCAATATATCCGTCTCTTGAAAAAAACATAGCCATTTCTGGTGCATGTCACGTATTATTACCTACACGTTTCGCGCTGCAATTAAAATACTGGGACAGAAGCTTCAAACCGGTGACATGTCCCGGTGTACCGGGACGGATGGCAACCCTACTCTAGAGTCATAAACAGTGCTTGTTGAATATTCCATTAAAGTTTTAGTTTTCTCTATTGTCGAGCCAAGTAAAGATAAAAGGCAATTAAGCTTTATTAAGTTACTTTTTCACTAGCTAGCTACCACTGTTTTATTATTCTTAATAAATAACTAGCTCTACGTAACGAAAACATCCTCTAGGTAATGGAGATACCTCTTGTGTAACGGAAATATCCTCTGTGCGACGGAAATTTCCTCTGTGACGGATTCCTTATTACCTTAAAGTCAGTCACACACGTAGCTATAATATATATTTCTATGACTTGAATATTTGTATGGAAAATATATCGTAATATGCCTTGCTATAATATATATTACACTACGTGGGCTTAAGGCGATATGTTAAAATTTTGAGTCGCTGCGTTACATTCTTACTCCATAACCATCAAATTCTTGGACCCGGCATAGTTTAAGACGGCCTTTGTCTTAAAATAAACTTGTGTACTTGACGGCATTCTTCCCAATTCTTCCAGAAGCCGGCGTGTACTCATCATCGGAGGAAGACGCGCGCGCGGAACCGACCACGCCGCCGGACGACGGGCCATTCGCGTTTCGACGGAAACCGGGGTGTTATTACGAGATGGTGAGCTTCGAAATAAACAATTAAAAAACAAAAATATTTTATTAAAATATTCAATAGACTTAAAAAGAGTAGGTTTACAATTTGGTTGATTTTTTAAATGTTTGTAACATCCGAACTTTGTCATTTATCAACCGGCTTCAAAATAATCAAGGTTTTACAAAATCATAGACAACCGACTTCATTTTTTTTTTTTTTTTTTTTTTTTTATAATTAAACATTCACACACTCACACCCCTGCACTAGGATTTGGACTGTTCTAGTGACCGTTAACCCCACTGAAAAGTCACAGGGAAGCAAAATACACAATTTTGTTTACTTCGATGACAATGACAATTTTTTTTTCAGATATTTTGACTTAAAAACTACTGGACCGATTTTAATGAAATGTCTAAGGGACCAATCTGAAGGATATACTTCAAGATTGGCCCCATAGTGTTTTCAATATCAATCGATGAAAATCGGTCCACTACTTTGGTTTTGAAATCAAAATAACTGAAAAAAATGACTTCATCCAAATAAACGAAATTGCGTTTTCTGTTTTCCTGTGATTTTTCAGTGGTGTCTAGTCTACGGTCACTTAAACAGTCCAATTGAAGTCTGTTGTAGTAATGTTTATTTTTAAACTTAACTATTCGTGTTTTTGTGACCAGTAAGCTTCCTTGCAGTTAAAGTAGTTTTTTTTTTATTCGGTCCACCAAACTGGATGTAACACAGAGTATAATTAAATTATTATTTTTTTAAAAACACGTGTACAACCTACTTCTGGAGTTTAAAAAAATGTGTCTGTATGTCAATATGTTCGTCTGTTGCAGCCGACGTCAACGATATGCGGAGATCCAGTCGACCCCGACAGTCCCTCGAAGGAAGGCCTATTCAAGCATGAACTCGATCCAAGGCACAGGTATGCTATCAAAATAAATTACATTTTCACTTCTCATGCTCGTAAAGTTGCTTCTTTGTGCACGCTTTGGAGAGGGGGAGTAAAACTGCATTTTAGGCCCTAGGGTAAGAAAGTGATTGCTTAAGAGGTTCAGATTATAAGAGCCGGAAGTTGAGAACTTTTTTCTACTTTCAAACTTCGGTCCTTAACATAACTTATTTTGAATATCGTTGTTACATTGGTAGGCTGTCTCTGTCTTTGAATTACAAAACGAGCGCTCATTTCAGTAATAAATAGTTTAATTTCGCATTTAGTTTCGCAATCAAAGTTAAAAATTATTGTGTATTGTGTATACCTCGTTCCTAAAGCCCATTTTATACTCGACATAAATATCGTCATAAAAGTCTTGTATAAATGGCTTGCTTCAGGCCCTCTGTGTACAAATACGTCAACTATTATTTTTTTAAGATAAATCCTTACGTCTTCTTTCCACTATGTTCTTTCAAGGGGACCTGTCGACCAGTCTTGTCATAAAGTCTTGTCAGTGTTGTAATAAAATAAATATAATTCCAGGTATACACTCACATCGATCCACACCCCGTACCCCCACTGCGTGGGGTTCGCGCGGCGGCGCGTGGGGCGCGGCGGCCGGCTCGTACTGGACCGCATGCAGACGCCGCTTGACGACCTCTGGCCTCATCTGCCCTTCCACCAGCCCAAACACACCGACAAACAACAGGTTAACATCCATATCAATAGTACCAACAGCATTTCATCCCACAAGTCATTGGGCGCAGATACGACTCGCCCAAACTTTCAATCAAGTTTTGATCCAATAGGCTGCTCCGCTATTGGATTAAAGCTCGATTGGAGGTGCTCATGATGATAGGTTAAAATTTTTAATGTTGTCATTAATGATTTTAATGTTTTTATATGGATCTACATTTAAAGTTGTCCCAAATAAATATTTTTGATTTTGATTTTGAATAGGTAATTTCAGAGGATATGTGAAAATTTAGAGTCAGTAACGGTACAGGTTACAAACTAGATGTTAATAAAGTAACTAAACTAATACCTAACTTTACATGACATAATCTAGACTTAAAACCACAACGCGCTACGCGAATCTTCATGCCCGATTCTGATTATGATAGGCAATATATAAATACGTAAATATTCCGCCATTTTTAGTGCCGCGATAACGGTTCTTTCTTATTATGAGTATTGTTCAAACTGGCGTAGCTGATGTGATGTGGAAGTCTACAGTTTCATAGATTCTTTCCAATTTTATGCATACCAAATATCAGCTCAATCGAGTCTGTAGTCAAGGCGTCTTTTAATCCATCCTCACAAACTATTTACTAGACTTATACCGACTTGCACCAAACTTTCAAAGTTCCTAAGCAATTAGTTCACTCGCTTAGCAGTTCTTAACAGTCAGAATCTGAACTCTTAAGAACTACCAAGCGAGTAAAGTAATTGCTTAGGGACTTTGTCAGTTTGGTGCAAGTAGGCATTAGACTTTTAATACTGTAGTAGAGTTTCTGTGATAGAAAATAACCAAAATATCACCTTGTCCACAGCGCGAGATCGAAAACAAACGTCACAGAACACCCACGGAAATCAGCACGGACTACCACACAAGCGGGAAGTACCCTTGGAGGCACGCCTTCCGGCGACATCTCTCCCGCAACCCCGACCTCTGGACCGAAGTCAAACCAGACGTCACATTCACCATCAAACCAGAAGACTTCAAACTACCAGATGACTTCAAATTCGACGTCAAAACGGAGCTTGATAAAGTGGAGCCTATGGACTTACCGGATCTCGTGCAAGACAGTGTGTGCAAAAGTGATACTAGTGTTAAAGTGGACCGGAAACGGTCGTGGAGTGACTGCAGTGATAGTAGTTATGACTCCGATGAGAGTCTGCATCCGGTGGAGCAGGAGTTTGAGCGGTTTATCGACGAGGTCAATGATAAATGGTGAGTTGTTTTCGTTGTTATAGATCTTCGAGTTGACCTGCTACGTACAAGGAAAATTTGTGATTTAAATCGCGATTAAAATCAAGTGATTTTAAAAAATAATAAATGTCCAGTGTGATACTGTTTTAAGCGTCGAAGACACACGGTTTTTTACAGTTTAAAAACTAGCAAGTGAGTGAGTTAGCTTTCGGGAAGGATTGTCGACAAGCAGATTGTAAAAAAGCCGATGACACTGGGCGAGTTTACAAGCTACAAGCGAACTCGCTGGCTTGTAACGTGTAAAAAAGTCGTGTGTAATCGATAGCCATGTGTAGTCATGAAAAAATCTTATTCTTGATGATCGTTGAGTCTTTCTTGCCAACTGCCAATACATCGCTCTGATAATGCACTATGGATAGATGGATTCATGTGTTATTGGTACTCCATCACACTGAAACTACTGTATAGGCAAAAATTTGCCATATGTTTAGTTCTAGACCTAGAATCGTTAGTTTTCATACCAATGACCCCGCTATACAGGCTTTTTAGACCTAGTGCGGGTAAAAGTCCACTGTGGTACGATCCTTACTTAAGTTGTTTTAGACTTTGTCACACTTGGATGTACTTGATGTATTATTTTTGTGACAATTAAACATTTATTATTATTTAATATCACGAGCGAAGCCGCAGGCGCCAACTAGTTCATCGCACTCAAAAGGCTCAACGTTTCAGGTTACACTTTCGTCCGAAAACGCCGTCACCCTCCCCCCCTCCTACGGAACCCTTAGATTCCTTCCCCCTATCTCCGGACACGCATTTCTCCGTACAACTGGAGCATACGGAACCGTTCACCACCGCCGAGCTCACTCTCGCCGAGCTGTGTCCGCCGCCGCTCGACAACAGTTCGAGCACTCTCGACCTGTCGGACGACCTACTCCCGGACAACTTTACTGGTCAGTGTTACCATAGAAATTAGGGAAATTAAAACTGGAGTGCCACTGGGTTGCATGTTAGGTTCGGTTCTGTACCTTTTGTACACCGGAGACGTTCGTTTGCTGATGAGAATGCTGAAAGCATTGTTGGAATGAAATTACTAATTCAGAAATATAATGTATTTGATGATCTACTCCCGGACAACTTAGAAATTTGATTAATTGTGGAGTGCCACAGGGTTACATGTTAGGTTCGGTTTTGTACCTAATTTACACCAATGATTAAACTCAGAAGTAACAAAAAAATAAGTGTATATACTTTTACATTTAGCTTTTTTGAGTTAATTTAGTTAATACTGATAACATACAAAACGACAACTTTACTGATACCACAAAAACAGTACAAAACATCAAAAAACATCCAAGCATTCGTATAAAAATGATTTTTATTGTAGGTCTAACAGAGGACCAAATGGAAAGCATCCTCTCGGAAGCGGACCTCAAGTCTCTAGCGGACGACCGCAAGATGAGCATATCGGAGGACATTCTGGACGCTTTGGCGATGGACAGCGATAAGGACTCTTTTTTAGCGCACGGCCGGGGTGGCCGGACCGACAACACCAAACGGAAAAAGGTACTGTTTTAGTCATGGCCGCTATTTATATAAATCAATATGTATAAAAACTTGGACCTGACTGACTGACAGACAACGTACAAGCCAAACCGCTGAACGTAGAGACTTGAAATTTTGAGGGTGTGTTCGTCCATAAGTGCGGGCGCGATACATAGAACATAAAAAGTTCGAAAAACATGTGTCAAGTGCACGAACGGAGCCCTCTTCGAGGCGCACTTAAAATCCATTCGCCACACTGGTTCGAGAGAAGTGACACGATAAGAAGAAGAAGAGTGCAGGCGCGTACTAAGAAAGGAGTTTTGTTAATTCGCAACGCAAACGATGTTGCGGGTGTCAGCTAGTCTCTTAATTGTTTACTGAAAATTAAAGACGGCACATTAGAATTACACTAATTATTCTTATGAATAATTTGTGTAATTCGACCTTATGCCCTATTGACCTTATGGTCAATACACATTAAATTATTAAGTACACTCAATGTGATACATTTAAATGGTCAATACACATTAAATTATTAAATACAGTCAATATGATACAATCAAACTTAATAAAATATGTTAGCAGAATCATCATTAAAATTTTTAGACATAAATAAAGGTACAATTTTAATATAATTGTTATGCTGTTTCTTATAAAGATGTGTTCATTTGGTACAGGAGTCGTTCGGTTCGTCGTGCGTGCGCGTCACGTCGGGCGCGCCTGAGCCGCTGTACTGCAGCCGCGCCGCGCCCGCGCCCGCCCCGCCGCCGCCCACGCCGCCCAAGCCCGCGCCCGCGCCCCGGGCGAGGCCGCCGCAGACCAAGCCCACGCCGCCCAAGAAGGTACGTAACTAACGCACATTTGCCACAGATATTTGAGGAATTCTATGAAACCAGATGAAAGTTTCAAAAGCTCAGTGATTTACTATCTACAGTACATTTTAAACCGAAGTAATGCTTATGCGAAAATGTTGTATGGCATGTGACATCCACCAATCCGCATTGGGTCCGCGTGTTGGATTAAGAATCACTCTCCTGCCGAGAGTAGGCCTGAGTCCCAGCAGTGGGAACATTTTAGGCTGATTATGCTATGCTATTGCTTATGCCTTAATCACACGTACCGAGTACTCGGCCGAGACAGTGCTCTCCGAGTACTGTGTGTAAGTGTGATCTAGGCCTTGCTAACATTCTTGGCAAATATGGCTGGCATTCACTTTGATTGAATCATACATAAGACCTGTCTGTAACTAACCATACAAATAAATATTTCATTCATTCATCCACAAGACGCTCTCAACCCTCAATAAAAGGCAAATATGTGGATAAATTCAAAACTTCATAAATTGTAATCACATAAATTGCGTGTATCTACCTATAGATAGATATATAATAACACTTTATTGTACACTCCAAAGAAAAAAAAATATTATTGGATTAAGTTTTTTTTTTGTGGCTGACGATTAATCTCAAAGGTCTAGAAGACACCTATTTACTTGTTTCTTGAAGAGACTAAGATCGTAGTTGTCAGGGAAGACATAAAAGAACCTTAAAAATATAATAACCAAAAATAGAGGCTACCATGGGCGGCCTTATCTCTAAAAGCGTTTTCCAAGCAACCTTTAGTCTATACTCTTTGCAATAACTCAAAATACAACATGTTTATTTCCCTCCAGGTTGCAAGCTCGTCACGTTCGCAACAAGTCCGCGTGGAGTCCGCACCCGCGCCGCCCGCGACCTCGGTACCCGCGCCCGTGCCCACCGCCAACATCATCGTGGAGGAGGTCAACGAGGTGTCCATTCGGGTGGACAGCAAGAGGAGGAAGGAGGACACTATTGAGGAGGTATGTCCGACTCCTGCGAAATGGGTCCCCGCGACTCAAAGATCACTAGTACGCTGTGCGCCGCGCGCCGCTCTAGTGACAGTCCTGAATTCGAATCCACTCCGAAATTGTAGTTATACATGTCAGCACGTAGCGGGAGTTAAGGTCACAGCTCATTAAAGCCACCCGGCACTCGATTAGAACCGCCTCGCCTCGTGCGGTTAGTATTCTTTATATGGACTTGTATGGATCTGCCCTCCCTTTATTTTTTTAACAATGGGAAAACGCACTTTACGCATCCCCTCAGGCCTAGGGAGGGCCGTAGGAGTATGTTGGGCTCACCACCAGGCTAATAGCAGACCACCAGGTTGCTAGTAACTGGTAGCATACCGAATAAAAATCCATTGACATTCCTTCAATCACCTTAGTGCTAATGCGTCATCACTAGATGAGAGGCTCGACGGCGCATCATCACTTGACAGGGTCAAGGGGGCCAACGGCGAGTGAATCACTCTGTGACAACTCACTGCTCGCATCCTAGCCTTGCGTTGCTGTGCATGCACCATGCGACCCGTGGACCACCTGTTGACGAGACGCCGAGCTACAAGGCGGTGCTGGTCGGGTGCCTGATGGCTTTAATGAGCTGCGACCTTTACGGAGCACTGGCCGTGGGCAGTAGCTAGTATTTTCGTCTTGAATTTTTATTTTTATCATAGGTTTGTTCATCCACTTGATTAAAACAAACTTAATTTATATAAACTCAACTACTTGACTTAAATATAGAGTTAGCTACTTACTGTAAATGTCTGTTTTGCATTTTCTCTACAATTTATGCAATTCTGGAAATATTTTTTCGGATATTCGCAATACAGGCTAGCACTAGTGCAGGGTCCATTGTTTAAACACATAAATAGGTATGTAACTTTTTTGAAATAATAAAAATTTTGTATTTTTTATGTGGTTAAACTATTGCATCTCTAATCAGATATTAAATTCCAGGTACAATTACCCCACGGCGTGCAATTAAAGACGGTGCAAAACAAACACTCCCCGTTGAAGAAGCATATCATCACGTCGGGCACACACCGCGTGAGCAGCGCGCCCGTCGCCGTGAGCAGCGCGCCCGCGCCGCACATCCTCACCACGCAACCAGTGTCCGACAGTTTGAAGGTAAATAGCCATTTTCCTCTGAAGATTACAAAAAAATCCACCAGAGGCAGCACCAGTGGGGGGTACATCAGTACAGTACGTATGAAGGTGCTATTGAATGAAATGTAAAAACGTTATTTATTTATGAAAAGTCAGGTCTCAGAGGTCAGATACTAGGAAAATCGGTGTTTGTATGTTTATAACGGACATAGCAAAAGGTATTGATACTTTGGAGTTTTCTTCAAAGTTCAATGACAGTCTTTTGTATGTTCCAGAAAGTTCAATGACCCTTATTTTTGTTATGTTGTGTTGAAATTGTTTATTTTATGTACTTAGAAATTCCACTTTCATAAATAAACATTTTATTTACGAAATACTTATATTTATAACAGAGATTAATAATAAATAACACTAAATACATATAAAAAAAAAAACTATAAATGACCTAGTCGGTCGTTGTCACCACCAGACGGCATCGTGCCCAGAACGCTGGCGGCATTGCCGCGTTGAATGGCAATTTTATTACGTTATTTTATTATTTATGTTATTATTACTTATTACTTTATTATTACGTTATTTATATTATATATGTTATTTACGTTATTTTATTACTTTTACGTTATTTTATGTTATGTTTTTATGTTCTTAAAAAAATAATTAACACTCTTTTGTGTGCTCTATAAAGTTCAATGACACTTATGGGGTGATCTTTAAAGTGCAATGACTCTTTTGTGTGCTCTATAAAGTTCAATGACACTTATGGGGTGATCTTTAAAGTGCAATGACACTCTTTTGTGTGCTCTATAAAGTTCAATGACACCGATGGGGTGTTCTTTAAAGTGCAATGACACTCTTATGTGTGCTCTATAAAGTTCAATGTCACTTATGGGGTATTCTTTAAAGTGCAATGACACTCTTTTGTGTGCTCTATAAAATTCAATGACACTTATGGGGTGTTCTTTAAAGTTCAATGACACTCTTTTGTGTGCTCTATAAAGGTTAAAGACACTATTTTGTATGTTTATAAAGTTCAATGACACTTTAGAGGTGTTTTAATAAAATTAAATGTAACTTTCGGGTTTTATAAACATTCGATCAGACTTTTCCTATTGCATCTTCAAGTTGCTCATTTGAATATCTGTTTGTCCGTAGGTCCGCCTTCAAAACCACCTGTTGTCGAGTCAAGGCAGTGTGCTGGTACAAAATGGACCGTTTCCCGGCCCGGTGGTTGCCGTGCCCGTACAGACCAGAGCGGAAAGTGGTACGTTTATGACTACTTACAACCCCACTACGAAAAATTATACCCCCCCCTTAAATTTTATTTCTCAGAATCTGATCCTTATGAGCGGCACTTTAGGATAGCGCAATAATACAGAGGGTGTTTTTTTTTTCATAATTAAGGGTTTGATTGATTTCATAATTGAGGCTAGGGAAAATGATTTTCAAAAAATCTAAGTTATACAGGGTTTTTTTGAGAAGGGTCCTGATGGCCAAGTCCGAAACCCGTAAGTTAGAGGAAAGTCGTGAATACATGAAACATATATAAAAAAACATATATAACGTATATATGAAACAATAACTGCATATCTCGTTTTTTTATTAATCTCTTACTTTTGACGGAAATCGAACCGAATTATGTATGTAAAAAAAAAAACTCTGTATTATTGAACCCATGGATTCTGTTGCTGCTAAGGATCATTCTTTGGAAAAAAAATTATAATACAAAATCAAAAGAAGGAGCAAATTTTTACATTCTATCGGGTACTTGTTATTTAATAAGTCTTGTTATTTCAGTGGTATCGGCGGGAGTATCAGTGGCGTCGACATCGTCCCCGCGCCGCGTACAAATCGGGCCAACCCTAAAGTCCACCCCCGGGCACCACGCGCCGGTCGTGCTGTCTCACTCGCACGCGCCGTCCAAGCTCAAAGTGCTGCACGCGCACCCTCTCACTCACTCGCAGCGCACGCACCTGCTGCAGCAGAATAGGGGCATCGCGCAGTTACCCGCCGTCGTCTCCCTAGCCACTATATCAGGTAACTAGCTCATTGTACAATGTATCAGGTAACTAGCTCATTGTACAATGTATCAGGTAACTAGCTCACTGTGCACTATATCAGGTAACTAGCTCATTGTGCAATGTATCAGGTAACTAGCTCACTGTGCACTATATCAGGTAACTAGCTCATTGTGCAATGTATCAGGTAACTAGCACACTGTGCACTATATCAGGTAACTAGCTCATTGTGCAATGTATCAGGTAACTAGCTCACTATGCACTATATCAGGTAACTAGCTCATTGTGCAATGTATCAGGTATCTAGCTCACTGTGCACTATATTAGGTTACTAGCTCACCGCTATCTTACATATATTACAGCGCTATCCATCTCACTCGCACGCGTTTTTTTTGGTTTTTAGGGGTATTAGTTTACACTTTGTAAACATGAATATAATTTTTCACACCATTATATACAGATGCGAAATCAACGGCGCTCTTCAAAGCGGCCCAAGGCTCGGTAGCTCAACTGTTCGAAATCAAGAGCGGCCAGCTCGGGAAGGGACCTCATCTGGTTAATGTCGTGCGACAACCGCAGCCGGGGAAGCCCACGCTGGCGAGACTCGACCTCAACGACAAGAAGAGGCAGTTGGTGTTCGATGCTACTTTGAAGGTGAGAATGGGTCATATTGGCACTTTTTAATTGTAATTTTATTGTAATTAGACAGGGGGTCAATTTGGCACTCTACACAGACATATTGGCACATTACAGCAGCGCTAACTGACCTTTCGGAGAGTCATATTGGTACTATAAAATGTCACATAATGTTATAAATTGGTTTATACTGACCAATTTAGTACAATGAAGAATACATTTTTTTTTGCATGAAACATAGTAACTTAGCAAAATATGAACGAGTCAGTATGAACTCATCAATGTCTGGGTGATATTATATAATATTTTTTTAATGGCTGGCATTTCACACAACGCCATCTAGCTCCAAACTAAGCAAGCTTGTATTATGGTAACCAGATAACTGATACAGTACTTTTATACTTTTTCTTTGTAAATATATACATATAATACATAGAAAACACCCAGACTTAGGAGAAACACCAATGTTCATCACACAAGTGCTTGTCCTGAAGCGGGAATCGAACCTGCTGCCTGAAACTCGGCATGGCAGTCCTACACACTTGCCACTCGACCAATCGTGTAGTCAAAATTATGTTGTAATTGCATCATTAGCAAAGACCAAGCGTAATTTATATCATTTATCTACAGGGCAACATAGCAACCAACACGCGGCCTCACCGCGTCAGCGTGAGTCTCGACGGGCGGCACATAGTCCCCTGCGTGCGAGCGCCCCTTCCCCCGCATGTGCGGCACCAACTGCAGTTGAAGCGGCCTCTACAACCACAGCCTTCGACGTCAGTGGCACAACCCAAGGCGCAAGCCATACCCAGCTCCGTCGTCGCTAACTTGCTACACAAGAATGTACAACTGCCTAAAGGTAATGTTACCTATTTTACAGCTAATAGTTATATTTCAGTCATTTTGGCACTTAGAAATTCTTCTTGGCATTCGAAAAAGTCGAATTGGCACTCGGAAAATCAATTTGGACCTCTTTAGAATTATCTTAGCAGTCATATAAGATCATCATGGCCAATTTTCAAGTCATCTTGGCACTTGAATTATCACAATGGCACTCTCGCATGATCAAGGTAAGCTAACTTGCTACACAAGAATGTACAACTGCCTAAAGGTAATGTTACCTATTTTACAGCTAATAGTTATATTTCAGTCATTTTGGCACTTAGAAATTCTTCTTGGCATTCGAAAAAGTCAAATTGGCACTCGGAAAATCAATTTGGATCTTTAGAATTATCTTAGCAGTCATATAAGATCATCATGGCCAATTTTCAAGTCATCTTGGCACTTGAATTATCACAATGGCACTCTCGCATGATCAAGGTAAGCTAACTTGCTACACAAGAATGTACAACTGCCTAAAGGTAATGTTACCTATTTTACAGCTAATAGTTATATTTCAGTCATTTTGGCACTTAGAAATTCTTCTTGGCATTCGAAAAAGTCAAATTGGCACTCGGAAAATCAATTTGGATCTTTAGAATTATCTTAGCAGTCATATAAGATCATCATGGCCAATTTTCAAGTCATCTTGGCACTTGAAATTATCACAATGGCACTCTCGCATGATCAAGGTAAGTACAGTTGCAGTGACGTCTCACAGGGCCCCTACCCGCACATATCCGGCACCAACTGCAGTTGAAGCGGCCCCAACAGCCGCCACCTCCGACATCAGTGGCACAACCCCAGGGGCAAGCCATACCCAGCTCCGTCGTCGCTAACCTACTGCACAAGAATGTACAACTGCCTAAAGGTAAATAGCTTTCCACTAGGTAATTGAACAGGTCAAATTGGCACTCGGAAATATCAATGAGTCATCTTGGCACACTAAAGAATAATTTTGCTACTTAAAAAAACTAAATGGTTTTATACAAAATACCTTTCTAATTTTTTTTTTTTTAATATGATATTATTATAATTTTTTTGCTATATAATAAAGCTAGAAACTCTTTATGACAGAATTGTATAAAACTACGCGTATTATGTATCTCAATACGAAACTTGTGTCCATACAAACCTTTCGATTTTAGATGTTTGAGGATAGAAAAATCATCATTTCGGGTCCTTTTCTCACTTACGTGGGGTCGGCACATCATGTCCTCTTCTTCCATTCGTCTCTATCAGCCGTCATTTCTGTACTTACATCTGTTCTATTCATATCATCTTTCACTCAGTCCATCCATCTTTTCAGGATAGAAAAATATTGTCTTTAAAATTTAAGTTTTGTTCAAATCTAATCTTCTTCTTCTTCGTGTCACTAGTTCTTTCGAACCAGTGGTGGTGAAAGGATTTCAAGTGCGCCTCGAAGAGGCTCCTTTCGTGCACTCGACATATGTTTTCGAACTTATAAGTTCTACGACATGCCGGTTTCCTCACGATGTTTTCCTTCACCGTTGCGAGAACGTGGGATGCATACATAGATTTTTTCGACCGAAAAAACCCATTTACGCATGACTGCCACCGGGATTCGAACCCGCGACCATCAGATCGCAAGGTAAGGGCCTCATCCACTCGGTCACCACGTCCACAAATCAAATTCATATATCATATATTCAAATCCACGATCTGTTCTATACCTGCGTGTCGCGGACCCACCACGCGGACAACGCACCTACGGTCAGAGCACTCGCGCTCATTAATTAATTTATCCACGAGCACCAGCATGTCGATATATTTAATGATAAAATTAGAAATATTATACAGAATTTATTAGTTTTTTTAAGTTTTAGTTTAAGGTAGTAAGTGTTTTGGTTAAGAACTGTAAGCTTCTATCTTTTTAAATAAATAAATACAAAATCTAATAAAATAATGCTAATCAGGTTGAATGTTTGTCCGCAGGCGGTCAGAAGATAGCGATCTCGGGCCCGGGCGGCCAGGCGCTGTCGGCCAACGTGCAGGCCATCGCCATCAGCACGGCGCAGCTCAAGGCGCGCCAGGCGCGGCTCGTCGCGCAGACACGGCCCGTGCCGCAAGCGTGAGTCATTCAATATATACCACCAATTTTTAATTACCAAAAAAAAAGGCAATGCACACGGGGTACTGCGTTGCATCTGTGCAATCAGAATTTTGGATTTCTACAAAATGGCAGAGTGACAGCGGCGCGAGTGCGGCGCCCGAGCCGAGGTTTTGCGGGCTGGCTCGAGCTAGATACCCGGGTTTTCCGACATACCCCTCCACCCTCCCCCAAGGGCGGTGGGCATAAATGAGGATTTCCCCATAAAAAAAAATAAGAAAAAAAAAAGAAAGATACCCTTTGTTTATTTTTTAGATTGAATTATTATCAACTAGCTGAACCCGCGTGCGACTTCGTCACCCGTGGAAGTTTGTTGTCGATGTTGTTTGTTCCACCCGCGGAAGGAATGTCACAGAATATCAAAGCGTCAGTACTAAGCAAGTCAATCAAAACTTGCACATTTTCAAACCCTCTTTTTAACCACTCAAACATTGAATATAGTAAATAACTGAAAAACATAGCGGAATTTATCTTCGGAAATTATAATAATGCAACTTTCGATTAAATATTGTGTTAACTGAGGAGACAGGATCATTCAACTTTTGGTCTAATAACACCTTCAATCCGTACTTTTACATATTTTAACTTAATTTTGAAAATCGGATAAACCCGTATCTAATTATTTGTTTTAAAAAACATAATCCCAAAGTTTGAGATAGATACACTCATAAAAAAAATATCCATACAAACTTTAAATTTCTATATCTACCCTTTGAAGAGATGTAGCGTAATATTATATAGCCCATAACCATTTCAGGCTAAGTAGCTATGATATCGTAAAGTTTCGTTTAAATCAACAAAGTCTTCAATCAAAAAAACATTTTTTGGAACATGTTATTTAAACTCGTTTGAACACGTTTCCGTAAAAAAAAAATATGTACAGTCAGCTGCACAGATATGTATCTGTCGTGGCCGGATCATTGAATTGGCCATTTCATGAAATGGCCAGCTAATATTGGCCATATCGCTCGAACGTCAACGTTTAATGATATGGCCATCCACGTTTGGCCACATCATAAATGTAGGGTTTCCATGATATCGATGCACAATCTGACTAAAGAAAATTATCCAAGCAGATAGAAGTTAGGTGGCGGTAGGTTATTAGGTTTTTTCTTTAGCGCACCCACTCGCAAGCGAAGCGAGCGTGCAGGATAGTACTTATAATAATACCAGATTATACAGATTACCGATGGTATAAATATTTAAATATAGTTTTAGAAACAAGTACACTAGTTTTTAAAAATTATAGTGTTTCACTGGCTATTTCCATGAAGTCATATTTTGTAATCCAAAAACAGTCCATTAATTTTCGTTGCGTGGTCACCCTTTTTTATCAGAATAACTGTCCGCCGCCATGTTGCATCACAAAAACAACACGATATCAGCGCTCTAACGGTGGATTAAATAACTATTTTATGATATGATCAATAATGTTTGGCCCTTTCATGAAGTGGCCAAACGTTAGTGAACATCAATTTGGCCATTTCATGAAACGGCCACGCGTTTAGCTGTTCATATAATGAAACGCTGACTATTCATTGATCTGGCCAGGCCATTTCATGATGTGGCCAACGGGTATTGGCCATTTCATGAAATACGGCCATTTCATGAAATGGGCAGCCACTTCATAAAATGGCCAATTCAATGATCCGGCCACGACATATCCACTTCCAAGCTATCACATTATACTCTTAATTTTGCATAGAAGTATAAAGTTTGTATGAAAATAGTTTTTTTTATGCGTGTGTATTTTTATTTATCTCAAACTTTGAAATTGTGTTTATGAAAACAAATAATTAGATACGGGTTTCATCGATTTTCAAAAATAAAGTTGAGAGATGTAAAACTACGGATTGAAGGTGTTAATAGACCAAATATTGAATGAACCTGTCTCCTCATGTATACACAATATCTAATTGAAAGTCGCATTTTTATAACGCCATGTTTTTTAGCTTTTCACTAAATTCAGTGTTTGAATGGGTAAAAAGAGGGTTTGAAAATTTGCAAGTACATATTTATTGAATTGCTTATATTGATGCATGTAATGTTCAATTCATAACCAGTGCGTCTTTTACAGTGAAATAGTGGAAGCGTCATCCGCGGCGACGTCATCGCAACAGGCGCGCCAGGAGACCCCGCACCAACCCGCGGAGGAGACGGAGACCAACGGCGCGGTGCGCAGGCGCGCCGCCGACACGCTGCCCATGGAGGTCACGTGACCACCGCCCTCCCCGCGCGCCGCCGCCCCCACCGCACCCGCCGCTCACTCCCCGCACAGCGCCGCCGCACGCAGGAACAAACATAGTGGCAAGAACCAACAAAGTGGCGACGAGGCGCGACGTAACAGTGATAAAAGTTGTGGTGATTCCCGTAACAGTGACAAGAGTAGTGGTGATTTCGGTCAAAATAGTGATCAAAGTGGTGACAAAAATTATCAAGATACTAATTCTCGTGAAGGTAAAGACTCTAGGTTTAGTAGGTTAGACGCATGCGATGGGGAAACCAAAATCGGCAGTGAGGTGAATTTGAAACGTTCGCGAAATGATACTGTTGTATCGGTCGCGTGTAAAAAAATGAAAATTGACGATACTAAAAGCTCGGAGGCACAACGGAAATCTCATCCGATGAAGTGCAAAGGCGTTAAAATAGCCCCTGTAGATGCTTTCGAGAAAAGTGTTAAATGCAAAAGCGTGAAAATAGCCCCTGTAGCTGCTTTTGAGACAAGTGTAAAATGCAAAGGCGTGAAAATAGCGCCCGTTAGCGCTTTCGAGAAAAGGGTTACTAATGTCGTAGGCAGGGATACTTCGACGCCCAAATCGTGTAGTGGGGAAAAATGTACCGTGAAACGACCTAATGTCAGTAGTTCAATGCCAATAATGAAATGTTGGGAAAATAATACCGGTAAAAGTTCTGATGCCGTGCACAGAGATATAACTACGTCTAAAAGTAGTCGCGAACATGATCATGGTATAAGTCTCGGCAATGTTGTGGTTAGGGATATATCCACGTCGAAATCGAATCAAGGCGGGAGTTCGGAAAAGGATAACGTAAAAGATGAATTGGAAAGTCTTGTTGCTAGAATGGAAAAAGACATTGATAACAACAATATCGTCACGCCTAAATTCGATATTAATGAAATTCTAATGAAGAATAAACATGAATCGAATCAAATACGAAAACCTGATTTGTCTTTGAGTAAAATCAACTTAGCCACTTTACTAGCCAGAGAACCTTCCTACCCCAAAGCCAATTTAATTTTTAAACCTAAAAATATGGATGTTGAATCCAATGATATAAAAAATAATAAGGTGGTCAACAAAAATCAAGCCGAATTCGGATTCAAAGTTACAGATACAGTCAAAGTTACGGATAAAGTCAAAGTTACTGACAAAATCAAAGTGACGGATAAAGTCAAAGTTACTGACAAAGTCAAAGTTACGGATACAATCAAGGTTACAGAGAAAGTGAAAGTCCCTGTTAAACCGATGAAAGTTTCTATAGCAAGTTTGTATGAAAATCTCGTTAGAGAAACACTAAATGATGACGATAAACACGAAAGCACACCCGACAAAAATAATAAAAATGTTTACAAAGAAAAGAAAGGAGATGATAAAAGTATGAACCATAGTAAAGATTTTCGTGTACATACGAAATAAAAGAACATAAATTACCGTAAGAAAAATGACTATTTAGTACTGTCGTTTATCAGATGATTCACCTTTACGTTTCATTTACACATATACAGGTATATTAACAAAAGCTGGCATGAACAAAACATTCACACGTGCGATTGTGTCTGTGAATAAGATCGTGGCGTGACCCTATTGTAGACTGTCAAAATTATCATCCTAAATTTGTCAAAGTGTAGTGAAATTGCAAGTGTAAGTGTGAGTACTTTGACAGCGCCAGCTTTCGTTGAGCGACCTGTACGCTCGTTATTAGCTTCAAATAAAGTATATTTCGCTAGACTTATTGCATCCGGGGATTTCATAATTACTTTTATACTTCCAATAAATGACCTATCGTATAATATGTAAGTATTCGTTCTTCTAAATCACCACCTTCCTTCTCTTTCTAGGCAAATATTAGTTCTCCTAAAACACCATGTCATCTCTCGCCAAACAAACATTAGTTCTCCTAAAACACCGTCTCATCTCTTTCCAAACAAACATTAGTTTTCCCAAAACACCACCTTCCTTCTTTGACATACCTATGTCGTTTATCAGATGTGGTCTGAAAATCCCACCGATTTACGCCCGTTTTCCATTCCCATCCGCATAATATTGAACACTTTTTTGTTACGGAAATAGGGCGTAAGATAATTTGTAATCGCGTTGCTCTTTTTGGTTTTCGATCCATCCAAAACCCGACCATTTTTTTGTATTTGTATTTCATTATTCGTCGGGATGAATTTATTCCCGCGCTTTCAACTCCCGCCATTTTGTTTTCCATGTTGTCCGTCGCTTCAACCATTCTCTGTAAATAAATGTATTATTCATTTTGTAGTAAAATATGTGATATTAAAGTAATGAAACACTTACTTATTTTAGTTTTCATTTATTTTCTCTGGCACCGCCGCCATTTTGTCATCCGAAAACAAGATGGCGGCCTTTTAAGCGGGATTCATCTTAGTGTAATTTTTAATTAACAGCCGCAAAATTCGGGCTTAAAAAGAATACAAGGAATTACTTTAAGTACTTTATAAGTTAGCTAATTCTGGGACTCTCGCTTTTAGAGTCTATTGAGTAGTATAGTCTTTTCACATCGTACTAAGGTCAAAGCTTATGAAACAGTCAAGACACTCTTGACTCATCAGAGAAAATGGCGTTTGGATCATCAAACACTTCATAATCAATATTATGGACTAGTAGCAATTATGCCCAAGTCACATAAATCCAAAAATAAACTGCAAAAATGCAGCTACCTCACCATTTATGTTTTTTCACATTAAACTTCACTTGCCGTTTAGGGCACAGGATTGGCAAAACTTACACTTCAAGATGCTTATCAAAGTGTGACTTGGCGGATTGCTCATCGGATTAGACAAAATCGTCTCAAATACCCTCATCATAGGGTCCATTTTAGTTAAACAAGCTTCATCTAAAGTTTTTTTAAGGGCTGTGAAATAGTTTAAACTCTGATTTATTAATAATTTATGCATATGCCAGTATTAAAACATAACACAAAGTATTAATTACTTTAATTAGCTCATTTTAAACCATATTATTAAGTTTTTTTTTAATGAGAACAACCAACTCTGAAAATGTTATCATTTTCAATACTAATATGTCATTCTTATTGGATTTTCACAAAATTGTACTACCTTATAGTTTCGACTCGTTAATACTATATGAAAAACTAGTTTAAGCCATAAAATATGTTTAAATTTCAAAAAACAAAAGTTAGAATCGAAAATTTCATGTTACTTATCAACCGACTTTTTTTAATGTTAGATTTTAGATTTTGGATGTCTGAAAAATCATCAATATGTAGATATTAAGAAAAAAAATGTAATAGGTACATAAAAAACGCTTTGCGATTAATATAGGTCCAATTATTTTAATCCCAGTTATTACATTTTATATCCCTTAAATTATTAACTGGCATATGCACATAGTTTTATAGAAAAAAAAACATTCACTTTTTAAAAGGAAAAATGCGAGTAAAAAATATGTATAATGTGTAACTGTGTTTATATTCACCCGAAAATTATGTATTATATAGTTTTATGTGTATGATATAATTAGATATGATACTGGCAGGACCAGGTTTTAATGTTAGTATATTAAAAAGTCGAAATGACCATACTATATGTCTATCTGCATATTTCATATAAATTCAATACACCCTTGCAATCTAAGAAAGAAAAAAAAACGGGCGCTGTATTCTTCTCTTTCTAAAAATGCAAGTATATCTCATATTCTATCGTATTTTTAGTTTCAGCTAATTGTTACTAATCATTTATTATTTTCATGTTTTCATGTTATTTATATTTGGTCGCCCTTCATTTCATCAATTTTCATACATATGCCTAAATTCCTTATCAATATTATGGAAATTTAGCATCCATGCATCATATTTAAATTTGACCGTTAGGCGGTTCAAACCATGAAATCTAAAAAAAAAATTAATTATAAATATTTTACTAGTGTTCGCAACATAAATATAGCCTAAAAATAGAAATTGACTTTTTATGTTTTAAAAATAGCCATAACCCTGTTTTTGTCACCTAAGAAGTTCGTTACCGACCTACAAATAGTCACTTCAGAAATAAAAATCAATGGTTTCAAAATGCAAGTTTACAAAAAAATGGCGTGCTCTCAAATTGTGTTCAATTAAAACTAACTTCTTACCTCCTGTATTCTTATTGTATAAGTACCCGCAGTTACCTTAAATACAGACTAGTTGAAGAAACTACAGTTGATAAAATACATTTTTCAAGAATAACAATATTTAGGCATTTCTCAGGCTAAAAATTACATAACTATTTAAAATAAATATTTAAATTTCATTCATAAAGTAAGAAATTTGTAAATCGATTGCCCTTGTAATATAAATAACTGTAAAAATTGTTGAAAAATGACACGAAGTGAGATTCCAAAAAAAAATTAATATTACTGTGTATTTTTAGAGAGGTTTTTCATTTATTTATCCCCGCTTACCGTATATGTAACAATTATATTGTAAAAATTCCGAGAAATTTAACGGATAACTTGAATAAAAAATAAAAAAAAACAAATTACCCTAATTGATTATTAGTTAGAAATTATCATTGTGAATGTTACTGTGTCAACATTTTCACTTCATTCAGCATCTAATTAAAAAAAACTTAAATATGTACGATTCATTTTGAGTAATTGGAAATGTACCGTAGTGGTTAGGGTGTGTCCATTAAATTGTTTAGGAATTATCGTAGGCGACACAATTATGTAGATAGAATATGAAAAAATAAAATTATAAAAAAATCGTATCATACAAGGGATGTCTTATCGTTGTACCTAACTATTTCTATAAATTGAAATGTTGAACTTATTCAGTGTTTTAGAAATAAATACAAAATGCTGTCGACGGATTTTGATAACCTAAAGTTAGGTGTCTGGCTCAGGGCTGCCAAGATACATCGCCAGAATTTTAGGACTGCACACATTGTCGGCTCGACATATTCGATTCGGCAACATTAGCGTAGTGTTTGCCGGAATGCATGTGCCGATCGATAATGGTGTTTAAGCCCTTAGTAATCTGCTTTAAAATGTTGTGTCAGTTTGAGAAGACTAATATGTATTTCAAAATGTAGTTTCTTTTTCGGTATAAATAACATGTACGTTCGACCCTTGTTAGAATTCTTTTCAGAAAAAAAGAAAAAAACACTTTAAAAATATCGTGAATATGTAATTGTAACTCAGCAGAGTTTAATATTAGCTGTGCGATACATGTAATTGTCGTGTTTGCAATAATGTCCCGTTACAAAAAAAAGGCTTGTTATTTTTTGTGTCACCTAACGCGGGTAGTACAAAAAATAATTTGCCACAAAAAAATAACGGTTTTAACTGTGTCTATACATATTATAATTAGTAAGTATCATATACTGTACAAAAGGCTGCAATTTGGGAAAAAATGTAAAAAAATGGCCTCATGTTTTTGGGGCCGCTGTCATACGCTTAGTAAAGTGGTTAGGATGTTGTACCTCATAAGTCTTGTAATCTTAAACGCGCGGTTTTTGAATAGACCCTCAAAAAACATATTAGTCGCAAAACATTCAAATATGCAATAGTCCCATTTTTAAAGTCCTGTTTTATTGGTTCTTTTTAGTGTGCCAAAATGGTTGCAAAAAATGAAACCATGGATTATGTTTCTAGTATGAATTAGAACATAATTCATTAATGCCTACTTGCACCAAACTGTCAAATTCCCTAAACAATTACTTTACTCGCTTTGTTGTTCTTAACAGTCCCTATTCTGACCGTTATGAACTGCCAAGCGAGTAAAGTTAAAGCTTAGGAACTTTGAAAGTGGTGCAAATCGGCATAAAACATGTATAATTTTAATGTTTTGCGTCTAGATTGCGATTTGAACGCATCCTTAGCCTAATTTAGCTTGACGCTAGTGCGTACCTTGTAAATATTATTTTGTATTATGTTCCAATCGTCACGCTTCGTTCGGGTACGAGAGCCGTTCAAAAACTGCGCAATTAATTAAAAATCGCTGTAAATTGTTTGTAAAATAGTCATGTTCAGAATTTCAGTGTAGTTTTGTTGATTATTTTTTTTTTCAACTGGAAAATTGCTGATTAAAAGCGACAATTCTGTTTCAGTAGCTTGTTTTATTTCGTTTATTTAGAAAATACTGAGAGCTTTTCATAGGTAGGTTATAATAACTTCACAGAATCTGTGCTAATACGAATAGGTCACAGTAGTTCCATTATGAGTTGTTCCGTGGAACTAGTGGGAATATTTTTTCCTAGTAGTTCCATTGTTGGTGCTTGCAGGTGAGTTGGCAATACTAAATAATAAATCTAAAGCCGATTTCATAGTACCTAATCACATTTGATTACTATGATTATATAATCTCATTTCTCAGATACCCAAATTGAATTTCAGTAGGTATTTATAGTAATATAGTATTTTTGTAGAGCTTTTAATTTATTCGATCTTAGTTGTGTGCTGTGCGTTTGTGTGTTGTGTTGAGTATGTATATTAGTTAAAAAAGAGTGTGTGTGTGGGTTTGAGGGTGTAACTGTGTGATGGAATGAATGTATAATAAAATAAGTTCAAATAAACTGTTCTACAATAATATAAATTAGGCATCCAGTATAGAATACATTTATGTGTAGGTACTAAGGTAGAGCCGTTTTTTTTCTTATGTAAACCTTCCCGTGAGCAGTCCAGCAGTACCTAAAATAGTTATGCCGACTTGCACCAAACTTAAAAACTTCCTAAGCAACTACTTTACTTGCTTGTCAGTTCTTTACGGTCAGAATCTGGATTGTTAATAACTACCAAGCGATTAAAGTAATTGCTTAGGGACATTGACAGTTTGGTGCAAGTAGGCATTAGACTTCGCAAAATCCCGTGCAAAATAGAACAATCTCCTTTTTTCAATGTCAGATTTTCAGATATGAATACCTACTGGCTCCACATCTGTGTCTTCAAATTTTCTTTGTGCTTTTTATATTGTAGGTTTTACGCTCTGGAGAAAACTTTCCTTAGCCATTATTCTATTGAATTCAATAATCATAGGTTTATAAGCATGTTGAGTTTGTGTTAGTTCGAAACACGTCTTTAATATCAGCAGACTGCACTGGCATATTTACTACTTTGCAAATGTTTGCAACTACATATTCTGGAGAGTTCTTCCTTCGACTCAGTTTTTGTAATACCTAGGTAGGTATATTTCGGAATTCTACGCTATTCATCTTCTGGGCTCGTTCTATGTAGGTAATCCATTTTTTCTACGAGTAGTTAGGTACATGGATTGTGACCAAATTTGTTTTTTTCATTGTTTCCAAAGTTACGACTGTCTTTAACAGACTCTCATTTTGTTTTGATAAGAAATCAATGGATGTTACCTATTGAGGTCAGATATATGCTGCCCTAACTCTTTAACAGTATTCTCAAAAGATGAAAATATTTCGTTTTGTTTCTTTTCGGCTTCGTCAAATTTCATAACTGTACCAATATAAATAAAGTATTCTTGGTGCAAAAGAAGTGCCTACGAGCTATATGTGGTGCTGGACCATTGGACTCATGCCGTCCTCTCTTTAAGAAACTAAAAATTTTGACAATAACCAATCTTTACATTTTTCAAGTCTGTATGTTTGTTAGGGAGCGTCCAGACATGTTCGAAACTGATGGAACAAATAGACTATTTGCAAGTAGGGATCCCACTAGACTAAAAATAATAACATGTAAAACTACTCTTTTTAGAAAAAGCTGCAAGGTAATGACCATAAAAATTTATAATCATATACCGAAGACTATAAGGGAACTAGAATTAGGACTATTTCGTAAAAAATTAAGATTGTGGCTAATTGAAAGCTGCTTTTATAACATGAATGAATTTTTTAATAACCGATAATGTTTGTTAATGTCTATGTGTAGTTGTTCTTAACTGATGAATTTATTAATAATAGTTATAATCTAATCTGATACTCAAATTGTAATTTTGTTTAGCGTTTGTACGCGAATATTTTGTATGCCAGTTCTTGGTGAGACATGTATGTACATACTCTGTTACCTACTATCTAACCTACCGTGTTTCGTGCAAAATAAAAATCTTTATCTTTATCTAAGTAGGTAGGTTAGTTACCTATAGTTAGTTATAGTATAGTTGGGAAGTCATCACGTTCAGAGAGTGCGTGCATACACTTTTGACGACGGTTCTGAGTCGTATTTTTCGGACGATGACATACCTAGATGCAGCAGTAAATTACGTACTTGACAGTTTTGGAGTTGATGGAGGAGAACGTACGTTCCGTGCGAGGCATTGTATAGAATCTATAATTATAATGAAGTGGTCGAGTTAGGTGTTTCGCTAATCCGTCAGCTAGCGAAGGATTGGTACCAGGGCACTAGAAAGTGCACGAAGTTGCTGTGTGTTAGAGCAGGCAGACCTGCCGCTCACTCGTTCCTTTGTAGGGACGCTATGTCAACGTACGCTTACGTGTGTTGAGCAGTGTACGCACGTCTCACTCTCCAACAGCTCGTTTCAATGTAGTGGTAATGCTCCGTCCCGCTCTCAGCCATAGAATGTAGTGCGAATGTGCGTAATTGCTTATGTGTGCAATGCGTAGCAGAGCAAGCGCGGCACGCACACTTCTCATGCTTCGGTGCACCCACAGGTGGCAACCACGCCGCGCCGCCGCCACGGAGGAAACGCCGCTAAGCTCTTCGACGATACCTCCTCACTAGATATGCGCTCCTAATATTTCACAATGATTTTTTGAGACAAAGATGACCATATTGGCCGCTGCCTTGCCTAGTCGAGACACGTGCACTTGAATAGGTCCGTGAAAAACCAATTCTGTTCGCTATTTTATTATTTATATCACACTCTTTATAAAAATTAAATATATTTTTGAAAATATCATGTTTGGTCTTCGAGTTTGAAAGTTTCATTTTTTAAATGAAACCTGAAATGAATTCCTGAATTTAGGACCTAAAAATAATGGTGGGCTTTGCTATTTAGAATTTTGCGAATTCAATTCAAGTGTGAAGCCAGCGTTCTTAGCGCGATGATCCCTATCCTTTTGAAAATATTAATAAATATAGAATTTAAAATATGTGCTATGTGCACGCCTGATCACCTCAGAGGTCCGGGGGGAAGAGCATTAGTAATGAATGGATTTCCAAAATTCAAGAGAAAATCATTAGCGCAGTAGGTGACTAATGCCTACTTGCATCAAACTGTCAAAGTCCCTAAGCAATTACTTTACTGGCTTGGTAGTTCTTAACAGTATAGATTCTGACTGTTAAGAACTGTCAAGCGAGTTAAGTTATTGCTTAGGAACTTTGAAAGTTTGGTGCAAGTGAGCATAAGTGCTTCTTCGCCTACGTCGAACAAGATCATGAAGCCCTACGAGTTTAGATCATAGGTTACGGTACTGATGCCTACTTGCACCAAACTGTCAAAGTACCTAAGCAATGACTTTACTCTCTTTGTAGTTCTTAACAGTACAGATTCTGACCGTTAAGGACTGTCAAGCGAGTAAAGTTGTTGCTTAGCAACTTTGAAAGTTTGGTGCGAGTCAACATGAGGAAGTTACGGTTTGCATTTATGATAGGATAGTCTCTGTGCCTCTATCAAAGGTACCAGGAGGACGTAAAGCCCTAGAAGTTCATTGATGGCAGGGTCCTACTCAATTCATATGTACTACTCGGGCGAATCAACATGACACCTGGCGGACACGTGGCTCGGAACTTGATGCGTCCCCCGCCCCCCGCGCGGCGCCCTCTGTGTTTGTTCTTCCTCTAATTGCGAAGCCTTATCATCACGTATCATTACCAAGTATTGCAGGACCTCTTCTCTATCAACATTATCCAATTCCACGCTGTACTTTGCTCAAACGTCATACGAGCCAGGTGTCATGTTTATTCGCCCGAGAAGTAGGTATCTAACCTACCATTACTAGTAAACTATTACTACTAGTAAAGTAGGTAGTAGTAAAGTAGTTGTAATAGGTAGGTTAGGTAATAGGTACCTATTACCTAACCTACCTATTACAAATAGGAAAGCCAAGCCCATACGACCCGTGGGCTGCATTCCATACATGTCTGTGCAACTGACTTGTTCCATGGAACAACTCATAATGGAACTACTGGGAACTATACAATTTTGTGTTACAAATTAAACAAAGCAAATTCCATCAAAAACATTTATTTTAAAGGATATTCAAATCAGATCAGCGTAACTAAGCTACGTACAGTCAACAAGTTGCAGCAGAAGCGTCTACTGGAATAATGTAAGTTAACATTTATTCAAAATGTTTTTTATAAAAATTACAATCTACAAACTTGAAGACACAATATTTAATATTTTTCGTAGATTATCGCGCTTATCACGCATATTTATTTGATTGTAACGGGTATTAACGTTGGGACACTAAAACGAGGTGAGCGCGATAAATACCCGTTACAATCAAATAACTACACAATATTTTTGTGTACAATACAATATTCTAGTTAATTTTCCAGTTTTATGAAAGGTTTTCATCACAGATTAATTTTATATGCGAACATTATTTCAAATAATAACAAAATTTTGTTAACATTATTAATCTTCAGTTTTTTAAGACCCTAATGACATTTTTAGTCTATATTTTGTATGTTTGCGGAAAAAGAGTCCTCTTACATACTATTATATATATAGTCTTTTCACGGATGAATCAGTTTTTACAGATTAATCACTGTTTTCAAAGATTAAAATAACTGTTTTCACAGATTAATCAGTTTTCACATATTAATCACTGTTTCCACAGATTAATCACTGTTTCCACAGATTAATCACTATTTCCGCAGATTAATCACTATTTCCACATATTAATCACTGTATTCACAGACTAAAATCACTTTCACTTTGCACTTTTAAGGAATTTCATTCCAAAGATCATCTTCAATATCTAGGTATTGGTCCAAATCTAGCTGGTGTCAGGGGCCCGTTTGGTCCACACAGACTCCGGTCTGTGAGACCATGGGGGCCTCCGAGACCTCGATGGGGGTCGTGGGGACCTCCACTTCATTCTCAACGTCAGAGAACGGTTGGATGATTGACGTTTGAGAGTCCGTTTCACTGTCTGTGTCGTCTTTCTGCAAATAAAAGTTCAAATGATAGTTTATATAAAATTTCGTTGCAATTTATGAGTTTTTAAAGCTTGTCAGCTTGTTTTGTAAGAACCGTATATTTAGAATTCAACGGTTTTCAAACACAAACTTTCGAAAGTTAAACTTTTAAAATTTTAAGGTTTGTTTCGTAGTCTGCTATGAAATATACCAATCAAAAGTAGTTCTCTACTGGACTGTACATTAAATGGTCCTTCGAGCCGGATCTACGAGTATGTCCAATTTTTATCATATTTATTTTGAATAAAAATAATTTTTATTTGTACTATTTGTGTGATTTTTTATCGTGTCAGTTCTTTCGAACTTATGCCCGTTTCCTCGATGTTTTCCGTCACTGTGCACGTGTTTTAAATGCACACATAGATATTTTTTGAACATAAATGTCCATTAGTGTACGACCGGGTTCGAATTTACGACGATGGAAAATCGAGGCACCTCCCACTCGGCCAACACGGCTTTATCTATAAAACGTATATTTGTATATTAAGGCTAATCCTCAAATCCGAATTCCATACAAAATGTTTCGGACAAATACTCAAAAAGTACGCCGTATTATAGTAATTTCTTCACATTATTTGTTTCGTCCATGTTTTTTGATTTCGTCAACAAAAAAAGTGAAAGGTTTCATACTTTTATTTAGATTTTATACATATTTTTAAGTTAGTAGGGTTAGTTTTAAAACACGTAAAAAATCAAAATTAAAGTATGAAACCTTTCACTTTTTAGTTGACGAAATCAAAAAACACGGACGAAACGAATAGTGTGAAGAAATTACTATAATACGGCGTACTTTTTGAGTATTTGTCCGAAACATTTTGTATGGAATTCGGATTTGAGGATTGGCCTTAAAAAATAAACTCTGTACAGCCAAAATTTGCGACTAATGACAAAAATGAGGTTTCTGAAAATGAGGTAACAACTGATATCAGGATATAAACATACCTTATTCTGAACGTGGTTTGATACATTGCCTGATGTTTTCGCCCTTATGTTAATTCGCGGCGGAGTTAATAGTATTCAGTGTACCTTGAGTGCGAAGACCGTGTAGGCGGGCGCGTCGGTGTGGTAGCGGCACGCGTCGGCCGGCAGCGGCAGTTTGGCGACGGGTTCCTTGCAGCCGTCCACGCCGCGGATGTCGCCGCACGCCGAGAACAACACCTGCAAATTGAATTTAGAATTTGTTTATTTCGCAATCATTTGAAAAAGATATTGATTCAGGTGTTACTTTGCGGAAATCCACAAATATCAACAAATTATATAAATATATTTAGTAATAAATCCGCTTGATTTCTAAACAAAGGTTTTAATTAACTTAACTTTAGTTTAGAACTTTAGTACATATTACTATATTATAAACCAAAGAGTCAACGAACAGAAAACCCAAAGTTTAAAGATACGACACGTGTTTCGCCTCTACACGAGGCATCATCAGGAGGTGTGGACTCGCCGAAGTTCGAAACGAGAGTGAAATCAAGCGGATTTATTACTAAATATATTTATATAATTTGTTAATATTTGAAAAAGGTCTTAAGGGGAATCCTCAAGGCAAATTTCCGTACAATATGGAAATTTGCCTTGAGGATTCCCCTTAACTAGTTTCACATAGTAATTACATGAGCCCTGTTATAGGGCACAGCGACACAGAATAAGTAGGATAGGCGGTGCTTATAAAATATATATTAAATTTAATCTATCATTTACTTAAATAAATGAAATTGAATAATCAACAATTTTCTTGTTTTTTCTAACTAAACTCTAGGGTGCCAATAATAAGCTGGATGCCAATAATAGGTTGGTTTACCCTACATCAAACAAAAAAATAATTATTAAAATCAAACAAATAAAAATAAATACTTATAATTATTAAAATTACAAAACAACAAAGTTCTGAGGTATAGTACGCGACAAACAAGTTGTCCTCTGAAGAACCACGTAACAATGATGACCAGGAACAATTTGGGGGCGTCCATAAATTACGTGAGGTGTTTTTTTTTTATTTTCTGTCCCTCCCTCCCCCCTGGTGAGATGTCGTGAGATTTTATTCAATCCCCTCCCCCATCCCCCAATCTCACGTGAGATTTTTCAGAATGTGGGTTTCTTACGTAAGCGCGTTGGATTGTTATTACAATTTAAACAAAGGACTTAAGATTAAATCTGGATTAAATGGTCCAAAACGGTATAATTTTTTTTTGTTTCAAACAGAAAAAAAATTGCGTGATATTTGCCGAGACCCCCCCTCTCTCCAACGTAAGAATAGATGAGATTTGACTCGACCCCCCCCCCCCCCCCTTAAACACCTCACGTAATTTATGGACGCCCCCTTTGACCTAATTGAAAAAAAAAAGCAACCGTAATTGAGAACCTCCTATTTTTATGAAGTCGGTTAAAAGTTAAGTGCACACACCTGGGATGTGCCCGAGGCAGTGCTCCTCCACGAACGTGCAGCGCGCGACCGACGGCATATGACGGATTTAGAACCTCCTTTTTACGATGTCGGTTAAAAATAGAGTAGAGTACACAACATTTTTTCCCGTTACGACAACTGATTACGAGTTTTTTTAACTTATCAGTATCTTCATCATCAACCTATAGCAGTCCACTGCTGGACGTAGGTCTCTCCCAAGGCGCGCCACTGAGCCCGATCTTCGGCTCTTCTCATCCACTTTCTGCCAGCTATAGCGCGCAGATCATCGCTTCATCTGGCCAAAGGTCGTCCTACACTGCGTTTGCCTAGACGTATCAGTATCATATCAGATATTTATCAGTATCTTCACACAACGCCATCTAGCCCCAAACACAACAATACCTGGTTCCGGTCGTGCAGGATGTGCTTGAGACAGTGTTTGGAGGCGGGCGCGGCGTGGCTGCCGCAGCGCGCCGTCTCCTCCACGAACGTGCAGCGCGCGACCGACGGTATATGGCGGTTGGGGTTGCTCTCGTTCGCCTGGAATATTATTTGAAATTATTTATAGGAAAAAAAACGGTGTTAATCGATGGGAATAAAATAATACCTCACACCTCTTTCAAGCATACTTCACCCCCTCCTTCAAGTCTACCTACACCCCTTCCCTCAAGCTTACTTCATTTTGCTTCAAGTCTACCTCACACCGCCCTTTAAGCCTACCTCACACCTCCCTTTAAGCCTACCTCACACCTCTCTTTAAGCCTACCTCACACCTCCCTTTAAGCCTACCTCACACCTTCCTTCAAGCCTACCTCACACCTCCCTTTAAGCCTACCTCACACCTTCCTTCAAGCCTACCTCACACCTCCCTTTAAGCCTACCTCACACCTTCCTTCAAGCCTACCTCACACCTTTCTTCAAGCCTACCTCATACCTCCCTTTAAGCCTACCCCACACCTTCCTTTAAGCCTACCTCACCTATTCCTTTAAGCCCAACTTAACCCTTCCTTCAAGCCTATATTATCCCCAATGCTACCTGACCCCCTCCTTCAAGCCTACCTTAGCCCGTTTCTTGGCCAGTTTCCTGGCCAACACGGCGTCGGCGCCATGTTTCCTGTGGTACCCCGCGTACGCCTTCAACTTCCGCAATTGTCTTCTCTCTTGCACTGTGAGCGGACCGCTGCGAGCTTGCGAATTTATACTGCCTGAAATTAGTAGTATGTATTCAATTATATCGATGCGATTTATAATAAATATAATAAATAGGAATAGTTTATAGTTCATAGTTTTTTTATTGGCAACTATTTGTTACAAGTCATTTCCAAAAGTAATATATAATAGCACATATATGCAGTTGCACACAGTAAAAACAATAATTAAATTAATAAAAAATATCATAATATAAATTTCTAAATAATTGTAAATTATTGATAATTAATAATATTTAAATAATGTCAAACAAGTTTTATTATAATTTAAATGCATTAAATTAAAATAAATTAGTGAAAAAAAGTGTCTCAAGATGGACTAGTGCTATAGCACTGTTCCACGGGCTTATGGGAATCAACGCATAAACATAAAAAAACACAATTTGGTATCAGCGCTTTTTTGACACCGTTTTGTAAATTTTCCAAATGGTTATCGGTTACCACCAGAGTTAGGGAAAAGGAGTCATGTCCTCGATTTGTAAGAAAACAATTACTTCTTATTTATTTATTTTTTTATCTTTTACCTTTCACGGAAATTGACTCGAATGATTTATTCATCTTTCTTGTGAGAAGAAGAATGTCTGCAAGATTAAGAGTATGATACAAATGCAAAAGCTTGGGAGTGTATTACATGTATGTGCAGCTGACTGTATACACAATCAATTTTTAATCACAAGAAAAAAAAATACACATGGTCTGTTGCCGTTACTGAACACAGATATGGCAAAAAAACTTGAAAAAACTAAGTCGAAATTTTGTCCATTATTTTTTTATTAAAAATGGATAACTGTTACTGTTAGTCGTTTTCCTATGGATTTGCATCAGGCGGTACCCTTTATTGATAATAATTTAAGTTTCATTCATCGTTTGGCGAATTCGGGTGCCTAGCTCGAGCCAGCTCGCCGCAGCTCGGCTCGGGCGCCGCACTCGCTCCGCTGTCTCTCTGCCATTTTGTAGAAATCCAAAATTCTGACTGCACAGATGCAACGTAGTACCCCGTCTGCATTGCCCATTTAATTTTTTTTGGTAATTAAAAAATGGTGGTGTATACCTAAGCATTAAATATCTTACAATACTGTTCTTTCTCCTGCTTGATGTTCTTCAGGAAGTCCAGCCTTGCGGTTGTCAGCATACTTTTGAGCCGGTCCATCTGGTTGATGTAAGCGCTTTGAAGCGCTTTAAGCGCATTTTTGGTTTCGCTGACCACTTCCTCCGCTGTGAATACTCCGGCACGCCTGAAATTGAAATTAAAATTTATACACTACTAATTTTTAAATACCAAAAAAAATTAAATGGGCAATGCAGAAGGGGTACTACGTTGTATCTGTGCAGTCAGAATTTTGGATTTCTACAAAATGGCAGAGTGACAGCGGCGCCAGTGCGGCGCCCGAGCCGAGCTGCGGCGAGCTGCGAGCGCTAGGTACCCGGGTTTGCCAAACGATGAATATAACTTAAATTATTATCAATAAAGGGTATCGCCTGACGCAAATCCATAGGAAAACGACTAACGGTAACAGTTATCCAATTTTAATGAAATTTATTATGTCAGAAATTTAACTTAATTTTTTCAGGTTTTTTTGGCATATTTGCGTTCAGTAACGGCGACTGACTATGCGTGTTTTTTTTCTGGTGATTAAAAATTGACCGTGTATAGTCAAGGTTTTAAAAAAAAAACTTCTATTGGTCTGTTCTAGTGACCGTAGGCACTGAAAAGTCACAGAGAAGAAAAATACGCAATTTTGTTCACTTCCACTTTCGCCGATCGCTATTAAACCGTGAAAACACCTATAAAGCTGTTTTTTTTATATTTTTGTATATTCATACACGGTCAAATTTTATCGCCATAAAAAAATACGCATAGTCAGTTGCCGTTACTGAACACAGATATGGCAAAAAAACTTGAATAAATTAAGTAGTCAAAATAAATTTGATTAAATTGGATAACTGTTACCGTTAGTCGTTTCCTATGGATTTGCGTCAGGCGGTACCTTTAATTGATAATAATTTGAATTTTATTCATCATTTGTCAAACCCGAATACTTAGCGCTCGCAGCTCGCCGCAGCTCGGCTCGGGCGCCGCACTCGCGCCGCTGTCACTCGCACATTTTGTAGAAATCCAAAATTCTGACTGCACAGATGCAACGTAGTACCCCGTCTGCATTGCCCATTTTTTTTTTGTAATTAAAAATTGGTGGTGTATAAGTGTCATCAGTACCCTTAGTACGAGTTTGATAGTTTCCAAAACTCAATAGTTTTGGTGAGCTCGCTCAAACGAATAGTTTACGTTGTAATCGGCAGTACGGGCTAATTTTTTCGTATTAAGTTTACACGATATCAACCATAGACTAGCTCGATTGAACGAACTTCATGGTATATACTTCCAACTCTTTTACACGTCGGCAAAAGAAAGAGACGAACATATCCTTTACGTTTGGCACTTTGTACCACGTTTTGTTTTTTTTTTTAATTTGCGCATAGTGTTGGCAAAAGTCATATGACCATACTGCCTTGTCATACGTTTATTATTATTTTTTATGGAGGCATCGTTTTTTTAAAGGAAAAATGAGTCCATCACAATTTTAAATTATGGATAGATTTCATAGATTGGTAATTATTTCTCTCTCTGGAAAAAAGTCTACAAGATGTGTCTCGAAATTTGTATAATTACCCTACCCATATCCATAATTTTAGAAATGGTGACTTAAATAAACCGGCCGAAGGCCCTCATGTCAGGTTGAGAGCAATAAAATGTGGCAGGATTTACAAATATTTACAAATACTAGCTTGTTCGCATAGCTCTTACCGAATTTTATCTAGTGAGTGCGAATACTACAAAAGTTTTCGTAAACGTCCTAGTTTACTACCGCTGACTTGTCAAAGTTAGAACTCGTACTGCCAAAGTGCCATAAACAGCTCGAAAACTTTTTTGGTATTCGAATACCATGTTTCGATCCAACTCATACTACCGATTTTAGTTCATGAAAGTTTTCGCTAGGGGCGCTGTAAGCAAATGTATGGAAGGAAACGAAACTATATAAAGTTTTCGAAAACTATCAAAACTCATACTAAGGTTACAGTAGGTACCAGAGAGGGAACTCCTCGACTGTGGCGTCCTCAGTGTCGGAGCTGCACACATTGTGGCGACAGTTCCCGCCGGGGCCCAGCGTGATGTCCTCCCCCTCGCTGTCGCTGCAGCTGGCACATTCCAGAATGGATGACGAGTAGACGGAGTTTATTTTTGTCGCGTCCATTTGTTCTGAAACATATTAAAAACAAAGATGTTAAAAAAAATATAAGTATATAAGCACTGTATAAGTCAAAAACGCACCACTCTCTAGTCTTAAATAAACTCACTGAATTAGTTCATAAAGTCACTAAATGTGTTCATTAACTAACTGAATGTGTTTATTAACTAACTGAATCAGTTCATGGACTTATTGAACGTGAACATAAACTAACTGAATATGTTTTTGAACTCACTGAATGTGTTCTTAAACTCACTAAATGTATTTATAAACTCACTGAATGTGATCATAAACCAACTAAATGTGTTCATAAACTAACGGAATGTGTTTATAAACTAACTGAATGTGTTCATAAACTCACTGAATGTGTTCATAAACTTACTGAATGTGTTCATAAACCAACTGAATGTGTTCTTAAACTCACTGAATGGGTCCACGGCTATGGGTGAAATGGTCTCCGGTTCTGAAGGTTCACTGATGATGGAGACGGACGAAGCACAAGACGTTGTTCGCGCGCGTTCCGGGCTAGAGGCAAAAAAATAATTAATTTAGTCTATATTCTAAATCCAGTAAGAAACATAGCTTGTAACGTATGCCGTGTCATATTTGAAACATAGCCTGGAACGTGTGGCATGCATATGAGACTCACTTGACGTAGTGCTGCAGTTGATTGAGCAGCGCCTCCGTGCTGACGACGGGTGGCGGCGGCGCAGCGGCGCGCTGGCGAGACAGCAAAGCGGCGCGCGCGTGTTCGAAACATAGCCTGGAATGTATGGAATACCTAGTTACTACTACTACTGATGCCTGTAGTGTAGATAATCAAGGTTTTACTAAAACATACTACAACCGACTTCAATTGGACTGTTTAAGTGGCCCTAAACATCACTGAATAGTCACAGGGAAGCAAAATACGCAGATTCATCTACTTGGATGACGTTATTTCAGCCATTTTGATTTCATAACTAAAGTACTGAGACGATTTTCATGAAATTTCTATGGGACTAATCTGGAATATATCCTATCAAACAAAAAAAATAACATAATTTTTAGGTTACAAACATGAAAAAAAATGGTTGTCTGTAAAGTTTGTTTACGGACGATAGTTTAACGTGACTACCAACGTAACGGGACAATGAGCGTTACCGGACAATGACGTCAACGTTTTGGTGCATGCAGCCGGCGCAGCGGCATTTATCGATTTATTAGAAGTAGTCACGTCAAAAAACAATCGAATTGAGAAATCCTTTTTTGAATTCGGTTAAATATTAAACATGTATCACTCACGGAGGATCTTTTTGTTCCTTCGGATCGGTGACAGCCGGAGCCGGGACAGGACATCTCTCTCCATTCGCGTAGTTGTGAGCACATTGTACGTAGGGCGCCGCTGGGTCCCGTAGGATGTGCTTAGCGCAGTACTGGCGACCCGAAACTACGGTACCCCAACAATCGTAGCCGGGGTACGCACACGCGCGCGAGCGAGATACTATCTCCTGCTGCACCTATTAAAAAATATTAATGTTAAGAAATGTTAATAGTAAACTGCCGAAAAATTTTAACCGCAAGTATAGGTGTCTTCACGATTTAATAGCGCTGACCTTGAATGCGCAGAAGTCGATTTTTAGATGTGTTTGGCGGGAGGGGTGCGACGCGACAGGGAAGGTGCCCGTCGCCGGCGTCTAATTGGCCGCTTAGCCACCTTCTCGCCGCGGCGGAACCAATAGAGCGTATTGGGTCCTATGATTGGTACCTATACGTATTTCATAGCAGACTTTCGTAGTGTTTGCAATTTTTCGACAGTTAGTAATTCAACGTGTTTGAAATCCGTTAAGAGTTTTGGCGGGAACATGAAAAATGGCGCATTGGCGGCAGTAAATTAATTGAAAAAACTTGTATAACTTTGAGTGTTTAAGTGTAAAAACGGTGGTTTTTTTATCCATTAAGTGCTCGTGAACGTGTATGAGTGTTGGTGAATAGTGTAATGCTGTAAAACGTGACTTTTCGTGTTGCCTCCAAAACTCTATAGAAGCCTCTAGTAACGTCGCAACCACCACTACTTTACAGGGGCATGACTTGACTTATCGACTCTGACTTATGACAAAATAATCTCTCCAATTACTTGACACTGGCTATATACCTTTGATGTGAAGCCTAAACCGAAGAACTTAGGTTCTTCGAAAGAAAAAAATAATAAAAAAAATCCGTTTATGTGACATTTACCTCAGCCCTTAGTTTGTCCACCTCCTGTTTCTTGGTGATCATCTGCGAGGTCGGCAGCCGGATGGATCTGACGTTGGTGATGCGTATGCCGGAAGTGGACCGCAGCCCACGAGACAGCATCCTGACCTTTGGAAGGTGGAGCAACTTGCGGGGCGGTGGTTGAGACATCTTCGGATTTGAGGGTCTTTTAACTGGAAAAAATTATAATAAAATAATTATCAAATTACTAATTATACACGGTCAAATTTTAATCACCATAAAAAAATACGTATAGTCAGACTGACATAGCGGTACCCAACACACATAAAAACAAAAAAAACTAAAAAAGTCGTGTTGGCCGAGTGGGAGGTGCTTCGATTTTCGATCTGTGGGTCGTGAGTTCGAACCCGGTCATACACCAATGGATTTTTCTGTTCAAAAACATCTATGTGGGCATTTAAAACACATGCTTAGCGGTGAAGGAAAACATCGTGAGGAAACTGGCATGTCATAGAACCTAAAGTTGTGTCAAGTGCACGAAAGAAGGCTCTTCGAGGCGCACTTGAAATCCTTTCACCACACTGGTTCGAAAGAACTAGTGCCACGATAAGAAGACAACTGAGGCGAAAAGACTTATGAAGAAAAATATTATTAATACCTACTAAAAAAAGTGATTTTTTGACTGTGACGTCCATAGCACCTAGCACTAGGTATACATCTATGGTACCTGACCTTTAGCTACAGCCTACGAAGTATCTTTGACACATTCATTAATTAAAAATGGATTCAGGGTTTTACTTAGCTAGAGGCAAGAACTTACGTTCGGATATTCTGATGTTGTGAGCAAACAGCTGTTCATTATTTTCAGTTCTGAAGGAAAACATTTTTGGCAGTAATTATCAGCTGGTTTACTAAACAATGCAGCACACAATCGTGCAATCGTAACTAAAATTGCGTAATTACTATTTGCGCAGTTAACAATTTTATTTTTTTGCCTTTTTCTATCCTGAAAATTCCACGTAGCCCGCGAAGTTTTCATCTTCGTGATTGCCGGTCAAAACTTCAACCATATATTTTTATAATAAAAAACTACTAACCTCTTGCCATTTTTGTCACCACTAAACGATTCTTAAAAACAATAAGTTAATTATGGGATTATTGTTGGGTATTTAAGTTATTATTTAACGATTATCAATGTAATAAAAAGACGCGTGATTGTCAACAGTGGTGGTCGGCCATTTGCACGGTGCGACACAGTCTTTAGGTCCGTAATTTTTATTTGCTTGTAATTCTATGAAAAGTTGCAGAATCGCAATGAAAATATGCACAAAACAAAGCGAATCTTTTGTAGTACATAACTAAACATAGTGATGAAGTGAAACTTACTTGTGCTTGTTGCAGAACATCATTATATCACCGGAGACCTCACTACGATTATCACAAACTTTTGCAATGGCGTCTCAAAAATCTCGATGAAAAAATACCTATCAAAATTCGATTCGTGACATTTTTTATTTGTAGGTTTCATTTATGTCCATCGCATCAAAATAATTGTAGATATTTTAGTTTACATCTAGTGTTTATTATCGGTGACTTTACCGTGAAATGTCTAAATAATTGTTAAAAAATCCCTCAAATGTTAACTTGGTCTACATCCGGTAGTCGCTGTCAAAGCGCTGTCCCTTTCCCACTCACGCACGTAGACGGAGAGCTGCTTTCCGTCGTGCTTTCTCGCGCGCAGTCTGAACATCCGTTCAATGGCTGGAGGGCAAGAAAAATGGTATTTTACAAAAGAACAACTACAGAATTCAGCAAGCAGAAAATGCGGTTTAGATGCAGATAAAGAACTAGCATATCGGCAGCAGGCCGCCAACCTCATCCAGGATATGGGACAGAGGCTTCAAGTGTATCCTTTTCCAGAAAGTGGTGGTTTGAGTGCAATGTTTTTGTCGAGTCATGTGTGTGAAATGCGTATTACACGCTCTTGTACCGTGTTTTATTTATGAAATAACCATTCTAAGTGCTCTAAACATATCTACGATCTTCTCTAGTGTGTTGTGACTGTGTGCATTAGCGTTGAGATGACGAAATTTCATAAAAATTACGGCGTCACTATAGCCCCACTTTCGCTTTGATTTCTGGGATTTCCCGCCTGCAGTCGTAACGCTCTGTAATCTAGAGGTAAGAGCTTGTATTTCATTGACTATAGATCGTTTGGGATCATTGTTTGCATATAGGTTAGGGCTGTACCACGCGTGGTGTTTTCGAGGTCAATACACGACAGCTGTGTGGAGGGACGCTTGCGCGGGTGACGTAGGGCACCTCTGCACATCGACCTGTCTGCCCGCGCTAAAATTACCCCAACCGTCTTTAGAACGTGGGTACGAAACGTGCGTTTCTCAGAAAAACAAACCGATCTCTCACGTTATCATGTTTTCCTAGTATTCACGTTTGAAAACATTGATTATATTGACGCATTTCAGCTATCTTTACTCAATTTATGCTCAAAAGTCATGTACCTACTTGAGGAAAAAACATATTTCATTTCAAACATGATAAGTTAATTCAGACAAATGAAATTAATTCCAAATCACAGTATGTTTTTGCGCCGCCAAAATGATTAATACCAAACTAACAATCATGCAGATTTAAGTTCATTAACCCTGATAAGATTTGTTTTTCAAATTGACATTGCTCGAGTTTGATTTCTTTAACCTCATTTCACCTTTGCGGGTTTTGTGACCTCACTTAGACCTCCAGACCCCATTTACATTATATAACCTCCAGACAGACTAGATACTACTATTGTAACCAGGGTTTCGCCCATTAAAATTGGGAATCCACTGGCAGTATTACCATTTTACATCATTCCGGTAATTCCATGTAATTAAAGATAAAACCAGGATGTTTTTCACAACAATGTGGACAAATTGCAGTAAACAATTATTCGAATTTTATCTACAAAATGCCGTGTTATTTATGAATGTGAGTCATGATTCGTGAATGAGTCAATTATGAACACTTGTTCAATGTTCCACTATAACAGTAATTCAAACAAAGTACGGTAGTGCCATGACCTCTAAGCTTACTGTACTATTGTTTAACATTCCTCTGTTATGGGTTTTTCTTTTCAGTCTGCGGTTTTTTATTAAATAATAAGCCATAATATAGCAAACAAGTAATGTCATGAGTAAGTTGATCTCTCGATGGAAAGAGATAACACCTGCCTATGACCAAAATAGTGCTCTTTAAGACTTGAGGTACAACATCAAGTGCAGCATTGTTAAAACTCATGTCTTGTCCTTTTTCAGACATTCAGGGTGTTGTAAAGATCCATAATCTGTTGCCTGCAGGTACGGGACATATTATGACTGTTCAGTAAATAACCATTTTAACATCCTCTTCCAGGCGCACTTGAAATCCTTTCAGCACACTGGTTCGAAAGAACTAGTGACACGATAGGAAGGAAGTTAATAACAAAAAGGTTTCCAGTAAAAATCTGATTTTTTTGTTGTAACATTTTTTTTTTAATTTTCATGTTTTTTACCCTTCATTCTTTTTGATGCCAAGATTACAAATAAAAGGATTTTCTCAATCTATTATAGATGTCTAGAGCTTTCCTGAAAAATGTTGCTACAATGATGTTTTTAATAAATCAGTCCAAATTGTATAAAACAATGTGATTCCTTAATTCAGTACCCAACAGCTCTCAACTATGCATCAACACGGCTATTGTATACATGCACCGGTTCTATGCGTTCCACTCATTCACACAGTTCCATCGAAATGCCATAGCTGCTGCTGCCCTGTTCCTCGCCGCAAAGGTAAGCTAGCTGTTCTACAAAATTTTAGTTCTATCAGTTATGATTTCAGAATTCATATATTCACAGACTAGTTGACACCCGCAACTTTGGTTGCGTTACAAATTAAGGAATTTCCTATCTTAGTACACTCTCTCTTAGTCAAATTAAATCGTGATCAAACCAGAACCCTTACGGCTCATCACTTCAACCGAAATATACTGACGGAAGATGTTGTTTCTACAGCATCTACAAACTTGTTCAAACTCAACGCTTGGTTACGAACCAACAAGACTATGTTAAAAAAAATTACACAAAACTACTAATAAATCCAACACTGTGTGACATAGCCACATCAGCAAAAGCTGTTCGTCTATCAACAAATAAATAAATAGTATTTATTGAAATCTTCTTACCAATCTTCTTGACGAACATACCTTTGAAATTTCATGTCTCTTTGTCTAGTGGTTTGGCACATGCATTGTCTGTCAGTCAGTCAGGATTAAGCTTTTTGTTTATATTGATTTATGATATAACATTGATATAACTAACTCATTAGAAATTATTATAGAAGAAAGCAAAATAATCCTTGATTGCCATAATCATATTTCATCACCTATTTTTCTGATAAATCATTTGTCAGAGTTATCTGGTTTCCATTGTACAAGCTCTGCTTAGTTCGGGGCTAGAAGGCGCTGTGTAAAATTTAGGCTTAATATTTTTTTTTTTTTGTTTATAGGTGGAGGAACAGCCGAGAAAACTAGAATATGTAATAAAAGTGGCACACGTCTGCCTCCACAGAGGTGAGGGTGTTAATGCCCTTTCCTCAGAACACTACCAAGAACAGGTGAGACACTCTAATGTCACACTACTTTACTTATGCCTAGATCACACGTACCGAGCAAACAGGCGAAACAGTGAAATGTTACTTCACTCGTGCAGCCGAGCACTCGGCGCTATGTTTATACGTACCGAGTACTCGGCCAAGAGCACTGCCTCGGCCGAGTACGCGGTACGTGTGATCAAGGCATTAGGTGCATCGTTTATTAATGAATTAATTGACGACACGATTGGGCGAATGGCAAGTGTGTTGGACTGCCACGCCGGTGTCGCGGGTTCGATTCCCGCTTCAGGAAAAATATTTGTAAGATGAACATTGATGTTTGTCCTAAAAAAATATATATATTTAAGTAGGTATCAGTATCTGGTTCCCATAGTGAGGGCTTAGTTTGGGGCTAGATTATGTTGTTTGAACTTTTCTAAAATAACATTTTAGAAAAAGTTTACTTTTCATCTCACCATGAGCGAGCAAAACCACATAATACTTACTGATGTTTAGATTACAATGTTATATAATTAGAAAATTTGTAAACCCATTAAATTTTCGCACATGGTTACATCTAACAATGCTAAAGTGAAAGTGCGTCCTACTTTGGACGGACTAGATTTGGCCAATTCGGCACAACTTTTGCGCTGTAAAGACCTCATTATTTGTGAGGTACTTGCGATGTGCCACGAACTGTGTGTTCGTGGCACAGATAAATGGAGCAGGAGAATCACAGTCTGGCAACCGAGAATAGGGAAAAGGATGAGAGGAAGGCAAGTCAAGCGATGGTGAGACGATATAGAAGCTGTAGGTGGGAAACACTGGACAAGGACAGCAATGGATAGGGGCGCTTGGAAGGAGTTGGGGGAGGCCTATGCCAAGGGGCACACAGACAAACCATGCCGGTGTATAGATAAGGATAGGGATTAGTTAGGTAATATCAATAATAATAATGAAATCTTATCTATCAATAATTACAATTTTTTTAAAAAATGTCTGAATAAAAGGCTTATTTATTATTATTTATTTATTTATTTACTTGCGATGATTGATAGGTTCGAAGTTGACACGATAAATTGCGTGGTGCAGGTTCGATTCTCGTATAAATTATAGAGTAGTTAACGTGTTCTATGGATGTTTTATCTTCTTCTTCTTATCGTGTCACTAGTTCCTTCGAACCAGTGTGGCGAAAGGATTTCAAGTGCGCCTCGAAGAGGCTCCTTTCGTGCACTCGACATATGTTTTCGAACTTTAGGTTCTCCGACATGCCGGTTTCCTCACGATGTTTTCCTTTACCGATGTGAGAACGTGGGATGCATACATAGTTTTTTCGAACCTGCGACCATCAGATCGCATGGTAAGGGCCTCATCCACTCGGCCACCACGTCCTCCTTAGAATAAATGAACAAAAAAAACTTTTTTTCAATATTTTTTTTATTTCCAGGCGCAGGACTTGGTTTTCAACGAGAATGTGTTACTACAGACGTTAGGGTTCGATGTCGCGATCGACCATCCGCACACGCACGTCGTCCGCACATGCCACCTTGTCAAAGGTGAGATGGGCCTTTTGTCGCGGGTCGCGGCGACTTGTCGCGTGACTTGACACAAGCGCCGCGACGTTGCGCGACTCGACGCGGCGGAGTCGCTTTTCTCGCGCGGTAGTTGGTATCGAAAATGGTTGTTGGTCTATTGTAGCTAAATAAAGGATCTGTATATATTTTTTCTTATTAAAAATGTTCCTTTTTAAATTGAAAATAGACTTACATTTACTACTCGCCTTATGGAAAGCGATGTCGTAGTCTACTTGGCGCGCTTATCTATAAGATGCTTTATTTAATGGTGAAGGAGTTTCTTTTGAAAAAAAAATGAAACAGTATGAAGAAAAGTAGTATCTGCATATTCGACGTGTATTGCTGCTTGGATATGTGCACAGCCTGTATAAAATAAAACTGTATGAAGCTATTATGTCAAAAAAAAAAAACATAATGCATGCATCTTTGTTGCTTACAACATGTACATTTCAAAGTGACTTTTAAATACAATACAAATACAATCATAATGTATGTATATTACTAAACTTTATTGCTGTATCCAAAAGGGAAGAATACGATAATGGGCAGAATATTTTCGCCTTCAAATCCCATTTGAATAAGGCTATGAGAAAATGTGTTTTACCAATGAATTTTAATATACCAATTCTAATAATATATTAAACAATATAGTTCTAAACTTGTAACAATGTAGTTATAAATAAATTTAGCATTTGAATCGCGGTACATTCATCCCATGGCCAAAACAGACCTTTTTCGATAACCGCGCTCGACTCCGCCGCGAATTAACATAAGGAAGAAAACATCAGGCAATGTATCAAACCACGTTCAGAATAAGGTATGTTTATATCTTGATATCAGTTGTTACCGCATTTTCAGAAACCTCATTTATGTCATTAGTCGCAAATTTTGGCTGTACAGAGTTTATTTTTTAAGGGCAATCCTCAAATCGGAATTCCATACAAAATGATTCGGACAAATACTCAAAAAGTACGACGTATTATAGTAATTATATGTTTTTTGATTTCGTCAACAAAAAAAGTGAAAGGTTTCATACTTTATTTTAGATTTTATACGTGTTTTTAAGTTAGTATGGTTAATTTTAAAACACGTATAAAATCTAAATTAAAGTATGAAACCTTTCACTTTTTTTGTTCACGAAATCAAAAAACATGGACGAAACGAATAGTGCGAAGAAATTACTATAATACGGCGTACTTTTTGAGTATTTGTCCGAATCATTTTGTATGGAATTCGGATTTGAGGATTGGCCTTAATGTAGTCATCTTACTTGCCAGCAGAAGAATATTTTTGCAAAATTCAGAGTATAATATAAATATGAAAGCTTGGGAGAGAAAACATGTATGTGCAGCTGACTGTTTAAAGCGAAACAAGTAAGATATTCTGTTGATGGTAAAAGTCTAGCTAGTCTATCCAGGACCATAAAATCACAATTTCTTTTAATACATTCGCTACTGTGCTATGCGAAATGTCTTTTTTTTTTTTAAAAAAGTCACTCCCCAAATAAACAAAATATAATAAGAAATTAACAAAAAAAAAACACTTATAATTTCAAAACCACACATTACCCATTATTTTGTTATAAACCATTAATATGTATTTTTTTTTATTTATCCATTTTTCCCAAATTTTCACTGTAACCATATTTCCACAGCGCCAAAGGACCTCGCCCAGACTTCGTATTTCATGGCATCGAACAGCCTTCACCTGACCACGATGTGTCTTCAATACCGGCCCACAGTAGTAGCTTGTTTTTGCATACACCTCGCGTCCAAGTGGAGCAGTTGGGCGGTGAGTGTTTTCTCCCTTGTAATATCCATAGATAACAAAGCTTACCACAAAACAAGACATGGTTTTACAAAAACATACCATAACCATAGAAACTACATTATTTGTCTATGCTACAAATGACCAATTGAACTGTTCTGGTGACAGTAAACACCACCGAAAGTCACAGGGAAGCAAAATACGCAATTTCGTTTACTTCAATTCGACGACATTTTTTTTTTCAATTATTTTTATTTAAAAACTTTATTATTGGACGAGTGATTCAAGATAATTGATTGATTCAGGCGTTACTTTGCGGAAATCCATAAATATCAACAAATTATATAAATATATTTAGCAATAAATCCGCTTGATTTCTAAACAAAGGTTTTAATTAACTTAACTTTAGTTTAGAACTTTAGTACATATTACTATATTATAAACCAAAGAGTCAACGAACAGAAAACCAAAGTTTAAAGATACGACACGTGTTTCGCCTCTACACGAGGCATCATCAGGAGGTGTGGACTCGCCGAAGTTCGAAACGAGAGAATTCAATTTTAAATTTATTTTTTTTTCATCTTCGAAATTTTCAATCTTTTTTAATCATCAAAATTCTGAGGTAACAAACATTTTTGAAGGTTTAAAATAGCTCCATGCATTGCCTCTTTTTTATGAAGATGCTTAAAACGACCAGAGGATTTGTGCCCGAGATATGAAATCAGGGCTAAAGGCTCGGAGTATATCTTTTTTCGTTGCTAAAGGTTAATAACTGTGACTGTAGGAACAGGGACCTGCAGTCAATATCAGACTGAGGGAACCAATTGATGTTAAGATGTTTATTCGCAGATTCCTCAATCGAACGAAGGGCGGCATTGGTTCTCGTACGTGGATAGATCGGTGACGATGGACTTACTGGAGCGACTTACTTCGGAGTTCCTACTCATCTTCGAGAAATGCCCTTCAAGACTCAAGAGGAAAATGATGAATTGCCGTACTGCAGGTAAATAAAATAAATAAATAAAATAAATATTTTTGAAATTTCACACAACGCCCTCTAGCCCCAAACTAAGCAGAACTTGTACTATGGGAACCAGATAACTGATATAATATTTATATATATTTTTTGTTAATACATAGGTACACAGAATACGTAGAAAAAACCGGACTCAAATTAAATAACATTGTTTATTGCATGGAGTATGGTGTAAAGGTCGGTTTATGAAAGCTGACTAATGAGTATGAGTGAGTACTTTGACAGCGCCACACTTTGACAAATTAAGGATGATAATTTTGACAGGTCGCCGCGCTCTTATTCACAGACATACACTACACAAACGCACGTGTGAATGTGCTGTTCATGCCAGCTTTTGAAAATATACCTGTACAAGTTTGTCTATTTTATGGACGTTTTATTTGTCTAATTTAAAAAAATAGGTTTCTCATCTACAGTAAGTAGTCAGCGTGCAAAATATATTGATTTTTAACTAGAAAAACGTAAGCTAGAAATCTACAGTCGTACTCGTACTGTAACAAAATCTACAGTGCCTTCAAAACCAGAACACAGTAATGCTTACCCTGTTTCCCCCCCACAGACGGCAGTTCCCCCCACTCTGGCGCGGCGCACGCGTCGTCTAGCCAAGCGTCCACCCCGGGCGCCGCCAAGCACCCCGCGCCAAGCGACGACTTTGACAAGGCGTTTGATAAAGGTTAGTGTGTAATGAAAATAGTATGTAATTTTAATGTAGAGCGCCATCTGCGCTCGCCTAGAGTCCGGTGTTACAATAATAGCCATCTGCGGCTAAAAAAAAAAAATCGTATGTAGGTAAATATAAAATTGTATGTATTTATAAAATTGTAATGCTAATAGTACAAGGTCCCACTGAGAGAGAGGTATTATTTTGTTATGTTTACACCTGGCTGAGAAGAGGCCCATGGCAAGCAGGCAACCATGGTATTTTGAATTATTTACATATATTGCTGTGAAGTGGATGATAATTTATTTAAAAAACAAGTAAATGAGAATTTTATCCAAAAATCAATTAAACATTATTTAATTACTAATACTTGCGACCTAATTATGATAGGCAAGTTGGTAGATGTATGTTTACTCCCCTATTCATGTAAATGTAAATGGACTCCCTTTTCCGCACTTGGACTCTTAGTTGGTCCTTTGTACGTCGGATTTCCTGACTAATAGTTTAGCCAGCCTAACTCCGCCCAGAAGCACAGAAGTTTCCTGGGTTCTTCGCAGGCTTCGCGGAGTGACCTCGGGTTTTTGAGGATTTCCTGTCGTTGCTTCTCCACTCCCACGCATTCCAGGATAACGTGGGCGGGCGTTTCCTCCTCGGTCAAGCAGCCTCTACAAAGTGGGCTGTCTGTGTTTCCAATGTTGTGCAAGTGTTTATTAAGCAGGCAATGTCCCGTGATAGTACCCACAATGATTCTTAAATCTGGTCGTTTTAAACTAAGTAAACGTCTAGTTAGACGTGGTGCAAGTTGCGGAAAGGCCATTCTTGATTGTTTGCATTCGTTGGTTTGCAGCCAGCGCTCACTGTGCTGTGTCTTTGTACGTTTGCGTATCCACGCTCGCAATTGAGAAAAGGGTAGTGGTAGGAAGGGAGATGGCCCTTCCCTTCTAGTCTCAGATCCTTTCCTAGCCAACTCGTCTGCGGCGTCGTTCCCTAAAGAGTTGCTGTGCCCCTTAATCCCTGGAGTGTTATTTGGTGTTACTCCCCTATTCATACATTTATGTACAAAATATGTTCGATACATCGATCACTTAGATTGATATGTAGGTCACGCGTGGAACGCTTCACCTACGTCAGCCAGTGCATTACCAGTAGCAACACAAGCCGCAGTCATTTCCATAATTAGTCGTAGTTTATCATCATCAACCTATAGCAGTCCACTGCTGGACGTAGGTCTCTCCCAAGGCGCGCCACTGAGCCCGATCTTCGGCTCTTCTCATCCACTTTCTGCCAGCTATAGCAGCAGATCATCGCTCCATCTGGCTAAAGGTCGTCCTACACTGCGTTTGCCTAGACGTGGTCTCCACTCAAGAACACGTTTACCCCAACGGTTGTCGGTTCTTCGGCAGACATGGCCGGCCCACTGCCACTTCAGCTTGCTGATCCTCTGAGCTATGTCGACCACCTTAGTTCTCTGTCGGATGACCTCATTTCGGATTCTATCCTTAAGAGAAACCCCGAGCATAGCTCTCTCCATAGCTCGCTGAGCGACCTTCAATTTGTGGACCAGCCCTACCGTAAGTGTCCACGTTTCAGCAGCGTAGGTCATAACCGGTAATACACACTGGTTAAAGACTTTGGTCTTCAGGCATTGGGGGATAGGCGATGAGAAGACTTGACGAAGTTTCCCGACGTAGTTTCCCGACGTAGTTTTATGTATAAGTTAAATATAGTTTTTTACGTATAAACTCGGACTTTTATATTATCAGCAGCAGCATTCAGGGTTAACTAGCGGTTAATTCTTACATGCTGCTGCTGATAATATAAAAGTCGAGTTTATACGTAAAAAAAGGTTTTAAGCGTCTACTAAAAGAACGTAGTGATCCTGCAGTGGGATCTTAGACTAAAAGAATTAGCAAGCTGAAGTGGCAGTGGGCTGGCCATGTATGCCGAAGAACCGACAACCGCTGGAGCAGGCGGGTTCTTGAGTGGAGACCGCGTATCGGCAAACGTAGTGTAGGGCGCCCTCCGGCCAGGTGGAGTGACGACCTACGTAAGGCAGCCGGTAAAAAGTGGTTGCAGAGAGCCGAAGATCGAGCTCAGTGGCGCGTTTGGTAGAGGCATACGTCCAGCCGTGGACTAAAGTGGGTTGATGATGATGATCTGTGCCCCCCATAGACGGCATTCTCCCCACTCTACACACGTCATTCTCCCCACTTTACACGCGTCGTCCAGGTAAGCGTCCATCCCACGACAAGCGACGATTATACAAGGTGTAAATTAATACCTCTAATGCCTACTTGCACCAAACTGTCAAAGCTCCTAAGCAATTACTTTACACGTTTGTTAGTTTTTAGCAGTACATATTCTGACGGTTAAGAACTGTCAAGCGTGTAAAGTTGTTGCTTAGGAACTTTGATAGTTTGGTGCAAGTTGGCATAAGTTTTTTTTTTCAAGTCTGTGACACCGTTTACTAGTACCAAAGCATTTTTTTATTGTGATTTTTTAATTACCTTAGAACATTTTTTGAAATTAATATCATGGTTTATTATTCGTGTCTTTGCAGCGTTGCAAATACACGTAGGAACTTGTTGTATAACGAAATGAGCCATACAACAAATTTAAAGGTGTGATGAGTTACAACACATAGTACTAAGGTTATAGTTAACTTAAAAAAAAATATGAAAATATTCACATATTGCAATTTATGAATGAAAAACTTCGAAATTACAAAAGTTGAAAAACGAAAAACAAACGTTCGCCAGGACGTGGAAATACCCCCCGGACTTTCGGGTGTAAAGGGACATTAAAATACACATAGTATATTGATATCAACAAATTATATAAATATATTTAGTAATAAATCCGCTTAATTTCTAAACAAAGGTTTTAATTAACTTAACTTTAGTTCAACTAAACCAAAAAGATACTCGCCGAAGTTTGAAACGAGACTAAACTTAAAACTTTAAGATAAGGATATAGTGTATAGATAAGGATAGGGGTTAGTTAGGTAATAATAATAATGATGAAATCTTATCTATCAATAATTACAAATTGTTATAAAATGTCTGAATAAAGGGCTTATTTATTTATTTATTATATCTAACTAAATGTACTTGCAGAGTACGAACGCGAGAGGCGGCGGCAAGCGCAGCCGATGCCGGGCGGGTACGTTCCCGCCGTGCCGCCCGCCGCGCCCGCCACGCAGCCGCAGAAGATAGACTACACCCTCTACCGGGAGAAGAGGGAGCGGGAGGAGAGGGAGCGAAGGGAGGAGAGGTACGTGGGTCCTGCTATAACCGGCCACTGCGACCTGAATCACCATCTGTTTAAGATGGGTGCGACGGACAGCGTGATCTGCCGCGGTTGCTTCGCAGAGGAGGAAACCGTAGAACACGTGGTTGTGCACTGCACAGCTACAGAAGAGGCCAGAAAGAAGACTGGACTGAGGAAAATCCTGGATACGGGCCCAGATGACCCTACCGGGAAACTGGAACACACCATCCATCAACCCAGGGTCCTGCTCCGCTATTTTGGGAGCTGGGCTGGCTGGGGTAGAGTTAGTACAAAAAGGGGTCAATGCACAAAACACCCCACAGCGGGACGTCAGTGCAGACCACATGTAACCCGTTCCCCAAATTAGAATTAGAATTAGTGGGTCCTGCTAGTGGGGACACAGTAATGATTGATATGACACATTACATATTACTGCTTGGCGGAAGGTAGACTACAAAGTGAAGGAGTCTCAATAAAAATGAAATATCTCCATTTGCAAATAATTTGTTATTTTTTACGACGGAATTTCAACAATGTAAAGCCTAGTAATTTTAACCTATAATGTTTCTCTAGCCCTGTTACTGCACTGCTAAATTTACTATTCGACCAATATGTACTTGAAGTTGGCCTAATTTGCCAACTTTTAGGCGCATTTTCGATGTTCTAAAGGTAGGATTCCACCAAAATAGTGTGCAGCTCTTAACATATACAGATTTTCGCGAACATTCTACAATTTGTTGTTTGCTTGAGTGAGTCGACCACAATAAACATTTTCACTTCTTATGCTCTTAAAGTTCAAATACGTGCATGCTTTAGGAGAAGTAAAACTGCATTTTAGGCTCTAAGATAATTGATTGATTCAGGCGTTACTTTGCGGAAATCCATAAATATCAACAAATTATACAAATATATTTAGTAATAAATCTGCTTGATTTCTAAACAAAGGTTTTAATTAACTTAACTTTAGTTTAGAACGAGAGTCTCGTTTCGAACTTCGGCGAGTCCACACCTCCTGATGATGCCTCGTGTAGAGGCGAAACACTTGTCGTATCTTTAAACTTTGGTTTTCTGTTCGTTGACTCTTTGGTTTATAATATAGTAATATGTACTAAAGTTCTAAACTAAAGTTAAGTTAATTAAAACCTTTGTTTAGAAATCAAGCGGATTTATTACTAAATATATTTATATAATTCGTTGATATTTTAGGCTCTAGGAAAAAAAAAGTGGTTGCTTATAAAATCTATTCAAAAAAGTTTCATGCTGGAAGTTGAGGACTTTATTCACATTTTGAACTTCGGTCCTTCATAATACCCATGATATTTGAAGTGAAAAATCTTGTGTTTACCTCTGTCCTGAAGCCCATTTTATACTCGACTTGAAACAGTCTCGAATATAATCAAGGTTTTACAAAAACATAGACAACCGACTCCAATTGGACTGTTCTAGTGACCGTAAACACCACTGAAAAGTCACAGGGAAGCAAAATACGCAATTTCGTTTACGATTTTGATGAAATTTCTATGGGACCAATCTGAAAGTATAATCTTCCTAAACAAAAATATTTTTTTAAATCGGTTTATAAACAACCAAGTTCTGAGAAAAAAAAAACATCAACCGAATTGATAACCTCCTCCTTTTTGAAGTTTGTTGAAAATGTATTGCTTCAGGCCCTTGGTGAACAAATAACTATTGTGTCGTACACTGTGCATTACAGTGCCGCACAGTTTAGCACACTGGAGAAATTATGCACACATTTTTTTAACAGAACCATCCTTTGGTGTACGACTGAGTTCGAACCCACGACAATCGCGAGGAAACTCCCACTCGGCCAACACGGTTTTTTTTGTGGCTAGTTATGTTGGCGTGACGATCTTGCCCCATCTATCCGGATGTATTCGTCGGATGATTGCTGTTAATAGTAGATTATGCACTAAGGGGATAAAGCAGTGTCTTATGTCGCGGGTGGCATATTGAACCCTGAGCTAACGAGGGACTCAGTTATGTAGAGTCCTGAGTGACGCGAGGGGTTCAAGCTACGCAAGACGAAGACAGGCTTTATCCCAGAGCAGCATACTCTACTTTTCACACCTACTGCGAGGCAATACAAAGTCAGGGCCCCAGCAGCGAACACCGTCTTTTGTATCACAATCTTTGAAGTCGCGCGATTTTTCTTTTTTTTATGAGTGGCCAGTTCGATTTTCGAACAAACCTTTTTACAATGCCATATGGGCGTTCTTTTACTTAGAGTTTTCCACGAGATTCCACACGAATTTGACGTTCCAAATTCAAATCACATTACAACCCTTGGGAGTTTCATACAACTCCCTCCCTAGAGAGGTAATGCTTTGCTTTACCTTGATGCTAGCATGATATGTAATTGGACATTGTCGAGCAGGTGGTGTGAAAAATGTATAATTTGCACAGGGAGAGACGCCAAGCGATGCAGCGTCCACCTACGGCGAGTGCGCGCGCGCGGCCCGAGGCGGGCGCTAGTCAGCCGGCCCCCCACCACCCGCGCCCCGCCCCGCACCACCACAAGCCGCACCACGCCTGGCCGCCGGGCACGCACCACAAGCATCACCAGGTAACCATTACTGTGTCCTGTGTGAGGGGTCTCGAAAGACCAATAGTCCTATTAGTTAGCATTTTATATATTGTAGACGATATCACGATGAGTCGCACGGAAAAGTATAAAAGGCGCCGCGCTGCAAACGCCGGCCCCATTCAATCGCCAGCTTTCAGAGTCCGGTGACGCAGTAACAGCCATCTGCGGCTAACTGCATTAAACGTCCATCCGAAAAAAAAAAAAAACGCCGGCCCCATTCAATCGCCAGCTTTCAACGAGACAACACCTCCCTGGTGTTCGTCAGTCTGACAGTTCGTCGCCTACTTATTGCTTAAAGTTAATTTGGTTGGTTGTAAATTTTTGAGTTTAAAAATTTTAGTTTGTTTTCATTGTTTTGTTTTTTTTTAAGTTAATTCTAGGCTCAGTTCCTAGAATATATTATCTCTGCATTTTTAAACTTCAATTCAATTCAATAACTTTATTTTCATTAGAAACATACAAGAACACTTTGTTATTTGATTGTAACGGGTATTTATCGCGCTCGCCTCGTTTTTGTGTGATAATCGCGAAAGTCTACGAAAAACTAAGAACACTTTTGAGTTGTCTATGTTTGTTGACAGTTTGTTTACATCTAAAAGTCACAACTGAAAGATTTTCCGTAAGAAAGTCTGTAACTAACCATATTTCAGGTTTTTTTTGCCGGGAACGTGAAAAATGGCACATTGACGGCATTAAATTAATTGACAAAACTTGTATAACTTTGAGTGTTTATGAGTAAAAACGGTGGTATTTTATCCAATAAGTGCTCGTGAACGTGTATGAGTGTTGGTGAATAGTGTAATGCTGTAAAACGTGACTTTTCGTGTTGGCTCCAAAACTCCATAGAAGCCTCTAGTAAAGTCGCAACCACCACTACTTTACAGGGGCATGACTTGACTTATCGACTCTGACTTATGACAAAATAATCTCTCCAATTACTTGACACTGGTTATATGCCTTTGATGTGAAGCCAAACTGAAGAACTTAGGTTCTTCGAAAGAAAAAAAAAACCATATTTCATCACTAGCTGGTGCCCGCGACTTCGTCTGCGCAGGATTAGTATTTCGAGTAGCGGACAATTCACACAATATCTTTATAAATTGTAGCCTATGTGTTATTCTCATGTATAAGCTATATTATTGTAAAGTTTCATTAAAATCCATTCAGTAGTTTTTACGTGAAAGAGTAACAAACATCCATCCAACCATACATACAACAAACTTTCGCGTTTGTAATATTAGTAGGATTCAGCAGACATCGCTGCTTAGCGATAAGGCCGTCTATTGTTCATGCTCCACAACTTGTATGTGTATCTATCTGTTAGTTTCATGGTACAATAAAGAGATTATTTTTCATTCATACAATCTTTCAACAGAAACCACCAGGCGAGCACAGGCATCATCGTCCGCCGACGGTCCCACCTCAACCCCAACAACCCCAATCCCAACAACCCCAACCCCAGCAACCCCAATCCCAGCAACCCCAACCCCAACAACCGCAGCCCCAGCAGGAGGCTCCCCGCGAGGTGCCCCGTACGCGGCCGCCATCATTGTTTTCGCCGGAGAATGCGACGACACCAACAGCGGCCGCCGCCGCAGCGCCCCGACGGCCGCAACCGCAAGTACGTATTACTTAATCTGTTACAAATACCTTATGACCCCCGTGGCTAAGTTGGTAGTGACCCTGCCTACGAAGCTTGGTGTTCCTGGTTCCGATCACTAGCCGGGGCGAATATTTGTGTGACGAACACAAATGTTGTGATGTCTTGTATGCGACACAGGGATTCCTAGACACCCCTGCAGTGTGAGTGTGTGACTGTTTATTTTAGTAAATTTGTATGTATTTTGATCTATGGTTAGGTTTATGTTGATATTATTGTTTACCGCCGTTTTTGGTTATAGTGATATATACTTAGCTAAATTATTTTTAATTTAAATATAAAGTATTTTTTAGTTTTGAAGACATACATCAAATTGTTATAAAATAAGGAGAAGACTCAGGTTCCTGAAATACAGCATTTTGCTAGTTTGGGAACCTGTGGATTCAAAAACTCTTTGTAAATCTTATTGTCGCAATAAAATATTACTATTACTATTACTATTACTATTGATCGTTTATCGCTTAGATAATGACTGTATCCCACCTCCATAATGACCTTATCCCACCTCCATAATGACCTTATCCCACCTCCATAATGACCTTATACCACCTATATAATGACCTTTTCCCACCTCTATAATGACCTTTTCCCACCTTCATAATGATATTTTCCTACCTTCATAATGATATTTTCCTACCTTCATAATGATATTTTCCTACCTTCATAATGATATTTTCCTACCTTCATAATGATATTTTCCTACCTTCATAATAATATTTTTCCTACCTTCATAATGATATTTTCCTACCTTCATAATGATATTTTCCTACCTTCATAATAATATTTTTCCTACCTTCATAATGATATTTTCCTACCTTCATAATGATATTTTCCTACCTTCATAATAATATTTTTCCTACCTTCATAATGATATTTTCCTACCTTCATAATGATATTTCCCCACCTTCATAATGAATTTTTCCCACCATCACAATGATCTCCCTTCATATTTTATTTATTATTATAACTACTGCCATAATAACCTCTTCCCATTTCCATAATGATTCCTTTCCATCTCCATAATAATTTCGCCCTACCCTCACTACTTGCTAACGACTTACTCATTAATGTAAATACAGTTCTTCAACATTTAAATAGATACATCTTCCACAGGCACCAACACACCGGCCGAAAGACATCCGTCCGCAACCGACGCCAACCACACAAGAACAGAGGCCTCAGAGCCCTAAAAAGAGGCCAGACGCCACAGCGGCCATTAGAGAAATGCAACCACCTGCTATTTTGTCCCCATTTTCGTCCCCACCCGCTAAGGAAACCAAGCCAAGACAACGGCAACAGTCTAGCTCAGAACCAGAATTAGTACCTGTAGTCAAAAAACTAGACGAAACCCCAGGATATGAGAATCTAATACGAGAATCGCAGAAGGGTAACTCCACTAAAGTCAAACAGGTCAAAAGTGAGCCTACTCGGTCGCTTAATGGCATCGAAACTGATCCTACTTTAGTCTCGAATCTACTCAAAGAAAGTCTGGCTAAACCCGTACCGATAACTGTACCGACTGAAAAAAAATCGCCGGTTATTGAACCTAAAAAAGAGGTTGTGGAAGTTAAATCGGCGCCAAAAGAGCCGGTTAAAATAGAAGAGGCTGAACACAAGCCTAAGAAAGAGAAGAAGAAAAAGGATAAACATAAACACAAAGATCGGGACAAATCCAAAGAGGATAGAAAGAAACATAAGAAGGATAAAGAAAAGGAGAAGAAAGAGGAGAAACCACAAATGGAGACTCCGCAAGATGGCGCGTTGAAGATAACAATACCTAGAGATAAGTTATCTTCGACCAGTCCTGGTTTAAAGATAAAAATACCTAAAGAAAGATTGGCTGTACCACCCCCGCCGCCTCAGCCCGGACTCAAAATCAAAATATCAAAGGAAGTGCTCGAGACATCGCGGAAGCGACAGGCGCCACCGGAAATGGGACCACCGCAGAAACTACAAAGACAAAATGGACACCCAAAGGTAGGTTGGCATAACCAATATAGACCCCCAATGCCCTTTTACAATATGATGCAACCTCCCCCCACTGTACCTATGTATTATAATTACGGAATGGATGGGTATTATTATCATCAAATGTATCAACATTACCCACCTCCTAACCAACCTAATCACGCGGCTCATCCGGCTCATCCGACTCATCCGGCTCATCCGCCGATGGGTCACCGGCCAATGCACCCGGGTCATCCGAACCACCGGGCCAGTCATCCGATGAGTCATCCGCCGCCGAGGCAGCCGTCTCAGCCGCCGCTTCCGGCGATGCCGCCGCCGCCGGTGCCGCCGCCGCCGCCGGAATAAAAATTTACCGCCAAATGCATAAATCAATCAACTTTGGGAACTTGAGTTTCAATAAGCATATACACTGTGAATTTTTAATCAACAGAAAAAAATACGCCTGATCAGTTGCCGTTACTAAACACAGATATGAAAAAAAAACTTTAAAAAATTATGTCGATTTTTGTAAAATAATTTTAATTAAACTTGGATAACTGTTGCAATTAGTCGTTTTCCTGTGGATTTGCGTCAGGCGGTACGCTTTATTGATAATAATTTATGTTCTATTCATCGTTTGGCAAACCCGGGTACCTAGCTCGAGCCAGCTCGCCGCACTCGCGCAACTGTCACTCCGTCATTTTGCAAAATCTCAAAATTCTGACATATATACAACTTAGTACCCCTTTTGCATTGCCCATTTCGCTTTTTTTTTTGGTAATTAAAAATTTGTGGTGTATAATGTTATGCTGTGCATATGTGTTTATTTAGTATTGATAAATGTTCAATTTGACGGGTTTATAAGCCGTAAAGTTGTAAACGTACGATTCTAGCGTCTTTCCGATGTGATTGAAATATTTAAAAAAAAAATGTGCGCGTGTGTCTTCTGTTGTCAAAAAATAAAGAGAAAATGGGAACTAAAAAGTATACTAAAATAAGTTTCCATACTTTACGTATTTGGCATTTTTGCGGGAATTTTTTCAGAATTTTGACACGAATAATATAATATCCATTTTAAATACAAATACGACAATTTATTCAGAATTTTGACACGACAATTTATACTACAACATCTCATTAGGTTGATTGATTTTTGTATGCGCTGGATTTTTTTGTGTCCACAGAAAATCCTTTACACATTTTCTCAAACTTAGTTAAAAAGAAACTTATTTAAAATATCCATTATTTCAAATTCGATTTAAAGACTCAAAAGTATTAAACTAATTATTTTACTCCAAAATCTCAATTCTATTTTACGTAAGTTTGAAAAAGTGTGTTTACTTAAGACGAATATGTCCGAAAGTGTTCATACATTCAAAACGATCTCAGAATAATGTAGAATATATTTTGAAAATGAATACACTCACAGTAAACGACACTTATGCCTACTTACACCTTGTCAAAGTTCCTAATAGTACGATGACACACGGCTAGTTTACACGCTACAAGCCGGCGAGTTTAAAAGCTAGCGAGTGAGCGAGTAAGCTTTTGGGAAGGATTGTCAACTAGCAGATTGTAACAAAGCCGATCACACTAGGGCGAGTTAACAAGCTAAAAGCGAACTCGCTGGCTTGTAGCTTGTAAAAAAGACGTGCGTCATCGGCGGATAACGAGCCAGATTCAGACCGTTAAGTTATGTCAAGCGAGTAAAGTAATTTCTTAGGAACTTTGACAGTTTGGTGCAAGTGGGCATTAACGTAAAAATAACATAAAAAATACAGTATGCGTCATTTAAGTAGGCGAATTGTATATTTTAATGTTGTAACTATGCTTCCATAAAACATTTTGTTGTTTGATTATGTTTGAAATATTATATTTTTGTAAATATTTAAATATGTACTTAGTTATAAGTTGAAAGAGAGATGCTCTATTTATCAGTTAAAACTTCTTCCATTTTAGAATTAAATACAATTACTATAAAATAGTACTATAACGTTGTTATTAGCATATTATTACATATAAATATACATAAAATATTTACTCTTTATATTTGGTAATATTGCTTGTTGTCTAAATATATTTATTATTGACGTTAGTTATTCGCTAGAAGAAAAAAGTATACATATAACGTATATAGCCTTGGATATTTTCTATACGTACAGTATACGGGCAATTATAAGACGTGTCTATAAAAAAATATGTTAAAACTAATCATTATATATTTTTATTGTATAATTATACAAAATATATAACTTAAAAAATCGAGAATTGTTGTTACAGTGTTCGTATTAAATGCTTATACGTGTAAATTGAAAGCTAGGTATCTATAAATCTATTTTTGTATAAATGTTGTGATTTATGGTACAAAATATAAACTTAAACATCACCATTATTTAGGAACATTTTTACTGACTCAAAATCGTCAAGTCAAAATAATTTAAAATATAAACTATATTTCAGTCAAAGTAATGTAAACAATCAAAAATGGGCTATAAGTAATTTTATTATTATTTGTAAAGATACAAATATTTAAAAAAAACCTTTTTAAAATTTAATTATGTATTATTTATTATAATAACAATATACTTAAAATTCAAAATATTTTTGGTGAATTTACATGTTGCCTTTGCTAAAAATCTATATCGAAGCTTGTAGCTATTTACTGTTTAGAATTAACTTTAAATATAATAAAAAATATACCTACATACATATTTATGTACTTCTATGTTTAATAAATTTAAACTTTATACATCACTTTTATAAATATTAAGCTATAGTAAGTTATATCGATATTTGTGTATTTAAAACTTTATAAATGTGCTCCATAAATACATATATTTATTTAAGTTTAACGAATATATAAAAAAATTAGACTTTAAATTTAAACATTCCATTATATAACTTTACTATTGTAACAAATACACAATTATTTATTGTTTTGTAAATAATAACTTTTTTTATTGTATAAGACAAATGTAAACCTACTTTAATTTCTTTTGTTATATTACCTACTTTCTGTTATTTTATTATAAGAAACTCTTTGCTCAATCAAAATAATGATCAAAACAAAAAAGTCAAAAAAAAACATACAGGGTGTTTTCTAGAAGTTCCTTTTGTGAACTATCCCGTTCATAGCCACTATATACTATTCACACAATATATATTTTATACATTGACGTTGTCAAAAATAAATTTAATTTGTTAACGTATTTAGTAAAAAAAAGCACTAAAGTTACTCTTATAACAAACTCATTTTAATAAAAAGTCATTTTACAAGTTATAAATGAAAAACTAATCATCATTTTATCAATGGTGCCATTTTTGTTACCATATAATAAGTTAATTATTTTTCGACATATTTTCAAGTTGTACTTAAATCTATTGCTGTTTAGAATGTTTACAAAAATCCAATATATTACAATTTTAATTTTTTTTTCAAGATCTTTTTTTTTCTGGAAATAATTATGTAAATACGTGGTTCATCTTGCGTGCAAAATTTTCTGTCGCGATTTGTAAAAACTTAAAAAAGTTATACATAATTTCTTACAAAATATGTATAACATAAAAAAAAAAAGTATACGAAATTAACATTTCGAAAATCCTACGCAGCAATCAATATCAATAAATAACCTTATGGTTAAAATATTTTTGTTTATTTTCTCTTTTTGTAAGTTTATAAAAATGTTAATTACTTTTAGTAGATAATTTTTAAGTAGTACTAATTAGATTGTAATAGGATAAAGGATAAAACAAAATATTAAAAGTCTGTCAAATTTTCTTGTTACATGTTATGTAAGTAAAAAAAATACTTGGCACGCAATGTTCATACTAGCATTTCAGGTACAAGGTAAGGAATATTACATACACATCGGGCCCTAGAAATAACCAATCTGTTATCCTTGGGTTAAGCGGGGAATTCACAGGCGGATATGCCCGCGGGGCAGTTTGTACGGGCATGTCTGTCGCCAAAATACACTACACAGACGCTTATGAGTCTTAAGCTTGTAGGGAGTTCCGTAGGGACTCAATTTTATTCTTAGCATAAAATCAGCTTCGGGGTATATGACCCGCGCAGATAAAATGAGACCCGCGCAAAAAAAATGAGGCGTTGTCCTAATTGGGACGCCTATTTGACGTTAGTACGTTTGATCGCGTGATCGCGCGATCGACGTTCGCGCAAACTTGCGATGGTCGCGTCATCGCGTTCTATTAGGACACTACCTGAAATCGCGCGAACAAGCAACGGGCAGTCTGCAACGGTTCTACACTAGCAAACATTGCACAGACCTGTAGTAGCGAGGTCCTGGGCATGTCTGCAGACTTTCCCGCGGGCATGACCGTCTAGTGAATTCCTCGCTTATGCCTAGATCACACGTACCGATGCCGTACTCGGCCGAGACAGTGCTCTAGCGCCGAGTGCTCAGCTGAGCGAGTGACGTAAGCTTTCACTGTCTCGGCCGAGTATTCGGTACGTGTGATCTGGGCACTAGAGTTTTATTTCTCTCACGCCCTGTAGCTTATTCGCTGAGCTGTCATCGGCTCGCGTCATCGGATGGTACGTCAATTTTGGCACAAAATGGGAGACTAAAGTGCCAAAATTGACGTACCATTCGATAGCGAGAGTCAATCACTGCTTAGATAATTAAGCCCTTGGTTATTTGGCTGCTAACTTGTCAGATTAAAAGCCAGATGTGTAATATTCAAAGCCAATTTGATAATAACTCTAATCTTTTTTTGTAGTGACAGTTATGCCTACTTGCACTAAACTGTTCCTAAGCTTTGCATTCTTTAGGCAGTTCTTATCGGTCTAGATTCAGCCCGTTACGCGTGTAAAGTAATTTCTTAGGAACTTGGACAGTTTGGTGCAATGCAAGTGTGCAGAAGTCTTTCAATCATTCTACTTGTTGTTATTTTCTTCTTCTTTTGATCTGATTATGAACTTTTTTCTTAATTCTGGATCTTCTTGATGATTATTTTTATTAAATTGATAACCATTCCGTGCCAGGTACATAAATATTTAAAAAAATATGAGATTACCATCACGAATTTCAATTTATAATTTTAAGTTCATTCTGTAAAATATTATTTAAGTTGACTACGAATTTAATGTATGTTTTGATATCAGCTGATTAAAATGTGATTTTGAATGTGAACTTTTATTTTATTTATTATTTTGTAATGAAATATATAAATATTGTTTAGTTATTTTGTTAACGTACTTTTTCTGCAGAAAATTCAAATTTATTTAAAAAATAATGTTAATAAACGTCAATAAAGTAAGTTCTAAGCGGTATCACTTTGATGCCTGCTTGGACCAAACTGTCAAAGTTCCTAAGCAATTACTTTACTAGCTTGACAGATCTTATCGGTCTAAATCTGGACCGTTAGACTGCCAAGCGAGTAAAGTAATTGCTTAGGAAGTTTGCCATTTTTGTGCAAGTCGGTTTTAAGTTTTAATTTTAAGTATTATACAGAGTGCTCCGAAATGTATGCCATTCTAAAATTAATATGATTTGAAAACAATCGAAGCGCACAGCACAGAAGTGCGTAGACAAATTCTCAAAAATTTAATTGCCAGAAATATGACTTATATTTCGGGACCTGTCTTCATATAAAAATGCATGTGTTTGCTTTCACAAATCATTTTCTTTTCACTATTTAGCTGTTATATTATTTTCGCTTGTTGTACATTTTCTGTTTTCGGGAATTTTTATGTAAATTTTTACCCATTACTGGCTCAGAAATGAGTCTGATTCTAGGAACATTAATTATTGTGGAAATGTCAATTGTGTTTGTGTATATTTTATTGTTACCCATCAGTAACTTCCCAATTGGTTACTGAGTTTGGTCACATTTTGATTATACATTTTGAGACTTGATAAAACCATTTGGTCCTATCACAAAGTCAATTTTGTAGTACAAATAAATTATGGGGTTTTATTTGTTAAGCAGTCATCGACTCTCGTCATCGAATGGTACGTATATTTTGGCACAAAATGAGAGACCAAAATGCCAAAATTGACGTACCATTCGATAACGAGAGTCGATGACAGCTTAGTGAATTTGGCCCCTGTGTATAAAAGCTAAACATCAAAATAATAATCAATGTGTGGCTCATGATTGGTTCTTTTGAATCTGTCATTAATGTCAGTGTCAAATTTGACATGTCTTGTAACAGCTAAATGGTAGCTTGCGCGCTGTGTTTCGTACTCTGTGGGGCTCTGAAAACCGTTCCAAATTTAAAAATAACTAACTAATATTTGGGACGGAGCAACTGAATTGGCGCAACGCTGGGTCTTTTGCTTGATTAAAAATGAAACACCCTGGTGGCGGGAAAATCATGACACTTCATTTCTCAGTAAAAAAAAGGTCCAAGTGGTAAAAGTATAACGCGCGGCGGTGCTTCGAAAATGTACATGCAAAATTCGAAAAAAACTTTCATAGAAAAAAAAATAAGTATGTAACCTGTACACAATATGTTTTGTTTGATTCCGCGTGGCTCTTAGGTGAAGATTGTACAAACTTCGATTTGCAAACTTAAAAATAATTATGGCGAAAGTTGATGATCTCCGCCATTTCAAAAAAAAATTAATATCGAATGTTTCTAACTAGAACTTGATAGCCCAAATTGAACAATAATACATTTACTTTTTAAAATGAGACGTCATTTGATGTTATGTTCGCCATTATTAACAATTAAGTTGATCAATTAACGAAATTTCTATAAATTCATGACACAAATACCTTCGAAGCTTAATGTCACATCCATAAAAATATCAATGAACCATAAAAGACAAGACAGTCAAGAGGCCAACTCTCATGCAATATCTATAAAGAAAAATGTGATTTCAGCCATTATGTCTGTCAAAACACACAGTGTTTTTGATACATAGTCATGTGCGTTTTGACAGACAAAATGGCGAAATCGCAACATTTAATCTCTGTTGTCATTGCATGAGAATTGACTTTCCGTGCATTCGCGGCCCGACTCAGCGATCACCATAAATGGCGGAGCGATTCATCAACGATAACATCGTGTAGTCATCTCCCGCCACGAATAGCGGAGCGTTACATCAAATATACTATCGCGTTTTCATCGCTCGCCACGAATCGTCACATCATAACATCACGTTTTTATCGTCCGCCACGAATGGCGGAACGTTACAACAAAGATAGCATAGCGTTTTCATCGTCCGCCACGAATGGCGGAACGTAACATCAGACATAATATCGCGTTTTCATCGCCTGCCACGAATGGCGGAACTTAACAACAAAGATAGCATAGCGTTTTCATCGTCCGCCACGAATGGCGGAACATAACATCAAAGATAGCATAGCGTTTTCATCGTCCGCCACGAATGGGGAAACGTAACATGAAATATAGCATCGCGTTACCATAGTCCGCCACGAATGGCGGAACGTTACATCAAACATAACATCGCGTTTTAATGGTCCTCCACGAATGGTGGAACGTTACATCAAACATAACATCGCGTTTTCATCGTCCGCCACGAATAGCGGAACGTAACATCAAAGATAGCATCGCGTTTTCATCGTCCGCCACGAATGGCGGAACGTAACATTAAAGATAGCATCGCGTAGCCATCGCCCGCCATTTTCCGAAGCCACCGTCCAGCGTTGTAAGCCCAATAGAAAAGCCGACACACAGCGCTTGAGCTCAAACCTCGTAACGGTTTCAGGTCGACACTTCAGTGGGGAATGGACACAAGTGACGTCACACCGCTAGATGACGTCACGACCGAGCCCACAGCGATGCGTGTCGACGTTTCTCTACAACTAACGGACCTCAATAGTGTAGTGTAACTACTTGGTTTTTTTTTTTTTATTTAATCGTGGGTCGGCATTGACTGATAGCTGCTTAAAAACTTGACATTTAAGTTAATTGTTTTTTTCTTTAATAAAAAAAAATGGTTGGACTTTCCACACATACCCATTCTGTCCAGAACTAAGTATAACTTTGGTTATAGATACATAACTACGTACATACATCCTACTTTATGCATCTAGGGCCGAAAAAAATATTATAGAAACATAACTTTGATTATAGAATCATAACTTTGATTATAGAAACATAACTTTGATTATAGAAACATAATTACGCACATACGACTTTATGCATCTGTAACCGAGAACTTTGATTATAGAAATACAACTTTGATTATACAAATATAACTTTGATTAAAGAAACATAACTTTGATTATGGAAACATAAAATTGATTATAGAAACATAACTGATATAATATCATTATATTTATCAAATATATAAGTATTATATCAGTTATCTACTTCCCATAAAAAAAGTTAGCAAATTTCCGGTTACAGACCTAAAAAATCCTATGAATGAATGAATGATGTATTTGTCTCAAGTATGGTTAGTTACAGACAGGTCTCTTGTGAATGTATAAAGTAGAGTCACATACTTCGCTGAAGAATACAGTATACACATTTTCTTTTAATTGATAACCTAACCCTCTCAAAGGACGCTATAGCAGCGTTGCACTGGATTGTGAATCCTGTGAAGCACTGTTCTGGTTATAGGAAGATGTGATATCTTACCATCAAAAAATTGTTTTTTTTATGCAAGCTCAGTCAGTGTCTTTATCTATATCAAATACTCAATAGTCAATTGCGTTGGACTTTCAAAAACACTTTGTTTTTTTTTTAAATTGTTGAAACTTACACAATGAAGTAAATCTTCATTGTATACACCATGGATTTTTAATCACCAGAAAAAAAATACGCATTATCAGATGCCGTTACTAAACACATGTATGACAAAAAAATCTTAAAAAATTGCATTTTTGTGAAAATAAATTTGAGGAAAATTGGATAACTGTTACCGTTAGTCGTTTTCCAATGGATTTGCGTCAGGCGGTACCCATCATTGATTATAATTTCAGTTTTATTAATCGTTTGGCAAACCCGAGTACCTAGCTCGAGCCAGCTCGCCGCAGCTCGGCTCGGGCGCCGCACTCGCGCCGCTGTCACTCTGTCATTTTGTAGAAACCCAAAATTCTGACTGTACAGATACAACGTAGTACCCCTTCTGCATTGTCCCTTTAAGATTTTTTGGTAATAAAAAAATTGTTGTGTTTACGAAATGTACAAAATGTATCTAAAAGGCTCTACTGATCTAACTCTTTCATTGGAAAGTTTACATTGTAATTGACTTTTGAGTGTATCTTTCTTAGGAGCCATGTGTACATTGTAAATATTTCATTTCATTATTAATAGAAAACGGTAAAGACCATTTATGATTGAAAGTGACATATCTGTTTTCCCAAAATGGAAATGTCACTTTTGGAGCGGTACAAAAATGTCATGCTTTCTGTCTTTGTCGTGATGTTTCGAGCGCAGTGTAAATTCATCCCTATATTCATACGAATAGGTACGGTTTTGGCTCGTCATTTAATCGCATACCGGTTTTTATTTAGGTGTCAAATGTAAATATTAATTTTAATTTTGAAAAGCCAAAATTATCAAACTCATGAAATATTTAAGTAGACGAAATTGTAAATACGTATTCATAGTTATAATTTAAAATCGATTTATTTTCAAAGGTTCATCAACATGCGTACTAGATGGCATTAGCATCACTCGTCTTAGCCAATCAGAGCACTTCATTCTAGTGACTTAACCACTCAAATTTCATCTACATATATCTAAATCAATATATGTAGAATATGTAGATGAAAGACTTAGGCTGACTGAATGACTGACAGACAACGCACAGCCAAAACTACTGGAAAGAGACTTGAAATTTCGAGGGTACATTCGTCAAGGTGTGTAAGCGCGTACCTTCTTACTTAGTAAGAAATTTCGTAAATTCACAACGCAAAGAAAGTTAAGAAAGTGCGTCAGCTAGATTTTTATAAAGTTTCTTTTGCCGACTTGCACCAAAGTGTAAAAGTTCCTAAGCAATTACGTTACTCGCTTGGCAGAAAGTTACAGCCTGATACCGGACACAGACAGACAGACAAGAAAGTGACTTAATAAAATCGTAGTAAAAACAAATCTAGGTAATAAAAATCATTGCTGTGCCTTCCCACAACAATTTACGAGAGAGATAGTTAAATCTATTACCAGTGTTTAAAATAAATGTAACACGGACTGAGTATTTGAGCCAAAATCGGACCCGATTTCTGGTGCGGGGCTATAACTAACTAAATGTTGGTTTTTTTCCACACTGCTACGCGAAAAAACGTGCTAAGGGGCATCCATTAATTACGTGAGGTAAATTTTTCGACCCCCTTCACCCCTTGGTGAGATTTTGCTCAACAACCCCTCCGATTCGACAAAAATATTTTTTTATTTCAAAGGATTTTTCGACCCCCCTTAGTCAGATTTCGTGAGATTTTGCTCAACCCCTCCGATTTGACAAAAATATTTTTTTATTTCAAAGGATATTTCGACCTCTCTCCCTCCCCCATTGGTCAGATTTCGTCAGATTTTGATCAACCCATCCGATTTGAAAAACTATTGTTTTATTTCAAAGGATATTAGACTTCCAGATTAGTCCCATAGAAATTTCATGAAAAACGGTTCTGTTTTTATGGTTTTGAATTCAAAATAACTGAAAAAGTGACGTCATCCAAGTACACGAAATTGAGTATTTTGCTTCTCTGTGACTATTCAGTGGTGTTTACGGTCACTAGAAAAGTCCAATTGAAGTAGTCGTTTTTTAAATCTTGCTTATTAATTGGATCAACTTAAGTACGGTATTTGCGTAGCAGTGTTAACACCTTGAAATATGTAATAGTATACATGAATATATTGCTGTTATATATTTCACATATCGATAACGAATCGGAGAGAAAAAAAATAGAATTGTTTAAAAAAAAAACTCTATTGATTTGTCAACGATTATTTGACTGTTAGGTTAGGTGACTTTTTTTTAGATTTTTCGTTTGTTTAGGTGTACATATGTTAGTGTATATGTATATAGGGCCTGCCTGATTGCTATAGTTTTTTAATATCTGGCCGGTCCAAAAGTTGCAGCGTACAGAGGAGACAGCGTGCTAAGGCTCTGCGCAAACGAGAGTCCTTAAAATGTTTGAAAAAATAAAATAACACGAAACAATTTCACCATTTAGGCCTAGACTCACGCGAACCGCAAAACAGATTTTCCTATTTCCTTCGCTTAATCATTAAAATAATTTTATCAAAACAAAAAATATACTAAAACATTTCGTGAGGTACTTTGCATTTTTTTTATACTCAGTCAATTGATATCTTCAAAATTGTAAAAGAATTAAACTTATTAATAACTTATAAAAAAATCACGTGTTTTTTTTTAGAATTCCAAATTACAGGTCAAACTAAAATTACGTTTTATTGTATCGAGACTTAAAAATCATTAAATATAGTCTAAAAGGGTTTTTTTTTTCTTCCTCTGTACGTTTATGCAACTTGCTTCGAACTTCGTTCGTATGTGACTATTCTTATGAGTATTCGTATAGTTAGATGTATAATTATGAAAATATAAAAAAAATATCGACGTAGCGTTGAGTGAATGAACAAAAATATTATTTGATATAAAAAAAATGTAAAACTAAAAAATCTGTGTTAGTTTTGGATTGTTCCGTAGATATTGGTAAGTAGATCAATCAATTCTTTTAGTTTTTAAGTTCTTTCTTTTGTAGTTATTGAAATATTTTATCCCTTGTGGATATGAAAATTTTAATTGGCAATAAATGGGCTCAAATACCTGAAATATCGAGCCAACATTTTTATCAAAATTATAAGCGAGGTCAAATATTTATTACAAATGTTTCATTAAAAGGTATTTTTAATTTTCAGTTAGTAGGATTTAGTGGTCGTGTTTTTAGTTTATGTAGGTTAAGTGTAAATACTTAATTACGACCTAGATTATACCTCGCTAGCTTTTTGCACCTACCATCAATTCGTAAATCAGTAACGAAATATGTTAAAAAAAACGAAAATAAAAAAAAACGTCCACACTTCGAACAAATTTGTAAAAATACGATGAAAACATTTCTATTATAAATGCTATATTTAACGGCCATGTTCTTAATAAAGGAAAAATATGTGATATATGGGTCGAATCAGGTTTAGAGGTTGTAATATAGAGGCTTCCGTCGATTGGGACCACTCCGATTGGGACCGCGGTCCCAATCGACGGATTGATATAATGTTGTTGTATCGTGAAATGTGTTGATTGTGTGCATACATATCGGTCTGACGCCTACTTTCACCAAATCGTCTAAAGTTCCTGAGCAATTACTTATTCGTTTGACAGATCTTTTCGGTCTGAATTTGCACCGCCCCAAGCGAGTAAAGTAATTTCTTAGGAACTGACAGTTTGGTGGGAGTCGGCATTAGTGTTTGAATCAAACTATAAATTTACTAAATGTCATTTAATTTTTCAAATGCGAAGGCTAAGTCCCAACTTACAAATATGCTCGACGTATAAAGGTTCATTCGAGCAAGATCGTACAATTGGTCCAGAAAAGGGTTCGACCTAAAAAGCTCGACGCTTTTCTGCATTGGCCCCATGGAACTATGTACTGGGATTTTTTAATATTAATATAGGTACGTTTATTTTTCCCACTAGTTCCATTGGTAATAGTTTGATTCAATCTAACACCGATTTCAGACCCTTTGACATTAACAAAGGCTTCTTTAGCACTTAGGTATTTATCCTTCGCGCTTTATAACTATATCAACGTGTCGCGAAAAAATTGGCACTATTTAACCGATGTTGGATTGTTACTGAGAAATAATGGTAAATTAGATTTTTTAAGGATGAAATGGTCGTTTACATAGATGATTCGATTAAAAGGGAATTTTGAAAATTAGTTCATACAATACTTTTTTTTTATTTAATTATTCCTTAAAATTATAATAGGTCTTCTATTCTCAGGGCGCCTGAAAACCTTACCAGGATTTTGTAGCGCCTTTAACGTACCTACTGAAATATGATATAAAAAGTCAATAATGGCTAAATAACTGTTATATAAGTGTTAAATAACAATGTATCCTGAAATCTTTTTTAAATGTTGTTACAGTCTAATGTCTCCATTTAGATGTTTCTTGACAATCTTTAAAAACACTTATAATCTTCAAGTGTATTAAAATTTAGACCTTTATTTTAATTTGACCCTTCATTTCTTAAATTTTTACAATTATCTATTTTGTAAAGTGTAGAAAAGTGCATTTATAAATAACACCAATATGATTTAAATGTTTCTTCAAAATAACATTTTCAGCAGTCTTTATCTCCGTAACTGAATTTAGTGTTTTTATTTATAGTGATATAAAAATACTTGGAGATTATGACGATTCGATTATTTTAATTAGTTCAATTTATGTTAGTAGGTAATTAACAAATTTATTTTTAGTTGTAGAAATAGCCAGTTGATACAATATCAGCGGGCATAGGAATAGCAATAAAATGTAATAAATAAATGTAACTGAAAAGTTTGAGACCTCAACGTCATTTGAAATCTAAAAACCAACTTAAAATAAAGTTCTGTACGTTTCTCCAAAGATGTATGTTCTGAATTTATTTTTTTAGAAAATCAAGGGAGATGCTTCTGTTATGTAAATATAGGTTTAGTCGGAAATAAAGCATTCTTTCTTGAATTTTATTGTTTTATTCCTCTAGTTAGTTTTTTAAGGTTCCGTACCAGCACCTCTATTTTGTAACTTGCAACAGTTGCAACCCATTAGCATCAAGGGAAGTCCGACCAATGAGCAACGCGAACAACCTTAGATACCTACGTGATGGATCTTGTCTCTCGTTGGTTGATTTTCCCGGTGGTAATCGTCTTCAAGTTACAAAATACCACATTGATTGTAGCGTTTACAAATAGGCTGGTACAACGCCCGATGTACCTAAAAATTTAGGAGACGCCTACGCTTAGAAGATGCGTCTACTGCACAGCAAAGGAGAAGGGTGGTGATGTTTTGTGAGCAGAAAAAGTGTTTCTGGAGCAGTAAAAGGAATAAGTATTTTTTGCGAGCCTATTGTCAGCTTGAGGATTCGAATAGAAGAGAGCGCTCCCAAAGTCGCCGTCAGATGGCGCTATAGCCTTCTGACCGGTAGGTACTTACTACTCTGGCGAATGAACATGACACCTGGCTCGTATGATGTTTGTGCAAAGTACAGCGTGGAATTGGATAATCTTGATAGGGAATAGGTTCTGTAATACTTGGTGATGATAAGGCTTCGCAATTAGAGAAAGAAGAAACACGGAGGACGCCGCGCGGGGCAGCAGGGGATGTATCAAATTCCGAGCCACGTGTCAGCCAGGTGTCATGTTCATTCGCCCGAGTAGTAATTACCCTTGGTGCAGGTACCACATTCACACTCGCCCCTGCACTAGGATTCCTTGTGTCGCAGGTGGCATGGACACATACAAGACATCACAACATCCAAGACCCGAGAACAAACATTTGTGTGCGTCACCAAGGTACCAGGAGGACATAAAGCCCAAGAAGTTGATTGGTTGCAGGTGCAGGGTCCTACTCATTCTCAATTTATAGGGGTACAACCGAGTGCTCATCTATACCTAGTTCATAGAATTGCGGTTTGCGTTTGAAGGACAAGTGTTTCTGTGCCTCTGTCCAAGGTACCAGGAGGACATAAAGCCCAAGAAGTTAATTGGTTGCAGGTGCAGGGTCCTACTCAATTTCTAGGTAGGTACGACCGAGTGCTTACCAATACCTAGCTCATAGTTGGGGTTTTGCGTTTGAAGGACAAGTTGGTTCTGTGCCTCTGTCCAAGGTACCAGGAGGACATAAAGCCCAAGAAGTTGATTGGTTGCAGGGTCCTACTCAATTTATAGGTAGGTACGACCGAGTGCTTACCAATACCTAGCTCATAGTTGGGGTTTACGTTTGAAGGATAAGTGTTTCTGTGCCTCTGTCCAAGGTACCAGGAGGACATAAAGCCCAAGAAGTTGATTGGTTGCAGGGTCTTACTCAATATATAGGTAGGTACGACCGAGTGCTTACCTATACCTAAATCTATTTATTACCATGCAATGCTAACCTAACCTCAAAACCATAAAAACGGCTATATCTCGTAAAGGAAGCGAGATAGAGCAAAAATAACACATTTTAAGGGTTTCCTAAAGGGATACACTTATTCATGACAAATCGATCGAGAGGTTCGCAAACCTGGAAATATAACCTAAATTTTTCGTTTTTTTATTTTTGGTTTTCAAAAATCTTTCTTTTTCAACTTCTATTTTTTTACTGAACGATAGGTACCTACTACCTACAGGTTCTAACTCAAACAAAAAGTTGCGAGATATGTCTTTAGATGGTAACTTTGCGCACGCATACATAGACAATATTAGTAATGACATGACGTGAGTGTTGCAACTTGCGCAACAAACTTGTCACACACACAAGGCTGCAAATCTTGGCCTGTTTTTATCGTGGTGATTGTATGACGTCACTCTATCTAGAGAGTATATTTTAATCAAAGGTTTTAGGTTTCCAAAGGAAAGATGATTCCATAACAACATCGATTTATTACGAACAATAATATGTATAAAATACATTTACAGGAATGTCAACATTTACAATCTATGCAAAATTGAATTAGATATTTTAAAATAAGTTACATAGGAGTATAAATAAGTTTCCGCCGTTTGACAAAAAATGGTGCAACTAGAAAGTTAAGTTAAAATAGTTTAGATGTTAAGGGTAATCCTCAAGGCAAATTTCCATACAAAATGATTCGGACAAATACTCAAAAAGTACGCCGTATTATAGTAATTTCTTCACACTATTCGTTTCTTCTATGTTTTCCAATTGTGTCAACAAAAATTAGTAAGGTTTCATACTTTAATTTAGATTTTATAAATGTTTTTAAATTAGTAGTGTTAATTTTAAAACACGTATAAAATCAGTGTGAAGAAATTATAATACGGCGTACTTTTTGAGTATTTGTCCGTAACATTTTGTATGGAAATTTGCGTTGAGGATTCCCCTTAAACCTAATAACGTAAGTTTGGACATTTGGTAATAACATAGCAGAATGAAATTATTAATTCTATAATCTATTTCAAAATAGGTAGGTACATCAGTACGGTACTTTAATTATGTAGGTAAGTATAAATATACATAATTGTATATTTTTGGGTTCCTAGTTTTTTTAATGTTAGGTATAAGTTAGGCATAACTTAATTACTAATAGTAGAGAAGTTACCTTTAGCTACAAAATAACTATTATGCAAAGGAATTTAATATTACATAACCTAGGTAGTTTTTTTATGATAAGGCATAAGTTTCATGCATAACTACATATATTACCTAACAGTAACCTTTAGCTACAAAATAACTGTGTATATAAATGAATACCTAGTACAATATATTTAAAGTATAGTAGAAATATGCTTTTTTAATCTGTGGAAAGAAGAAATTTAAATTTATCTATTATATATTATAAGAAATATAATTGAAATTTATACCTACTAAAATTATGTAAGTAGGTAAGTTATTTTTTAACAGTTCGTGTTATCAAGCATCATGAAAATAATATGTAAGTATTTATCTTAAAATATTTTCTTTGAATTCAGTCATTTTTAAATAAATAATGTCAACAAAATTATGTATTTTAGATAATAATAAATAACATTCATTATATAATTTAATAATTGTACATAACTATCAGATAAACATTATTACATTTTAACTATAGTTATGTACCTAGTTAGGTTCTTACATTAATATTTTATTTCTTTACAAAAACATACAACAACCGACTTCAATTGGGCTGTTCTAGTGACCGTAAACACCACTGAATAGTCACAGGCAATTTTGTTCACTTCAACGACATTTTTTCAGTTATTTTGCTTCAATAACTAAACTACTGAACCGATTTTAACAAAATTTGTATGGGACTAATCTGAAAGTACTTATCTTTTCAAATAAAAAAAATATTGTAATAACAAACAAAAAAAAACCGAATTGAGAACCTCCACCCTTTTTGAGGTCGGTGAAAAATAAAAAAAACGTACAGAAGGTACTTAGTTGCATATGATGTGTAACATCTGACATCTCATTTAAATTTAGAAGGATTGTACCCATTTACTAAATTTTTCTGAGGTTGGTACTACTACTATTTAACGGTTAACTTCCTGTTACACACTTCCGTTGCATTTCACGAAATCACTGCCACAAATTGACAGAAAGCGAGAGGAAAGATGTTACACATCAACAATCAAGGTTTTACAAAAACATACAACAACCGACTACAATCGGACTGTTCTAGTGACCGTAGGCACCACTGACAAGTCACAGGGAAGCAAAATACGCAATTTTGTTCACGTCTACGACTTTTTTTCAGTTATTTAGATTTGAAAACTGAACTACTATGCGGATTTTGATAAAATTTCCATAGGACCGATCTGAAGGTATATATATCCTATCAAACAAAAAAATATTTTTCAAATCGGTTTATAAACAACAAAGTTCTGAGGTAAAAACATAAAAAAACAACCGAATTGAGTACCTCTTCCTTTTTTGTAGTCGGTTGAAAATACCTATAAATAGTCAAGGAGCCAACATCAAAATACATAATTTCAGAGACAACTTATCCTACGCTGGTGACGTCATTTCAATCCATTGTGTTACCTCTTCACTTCTTCTTCTTCAACTGTTTCGCCTTCTTCTTTTCCTCTTTTTTGAGTTCTTTGTCCTTTATTGACTTGTATAGTTTGTAGCCGAAGAAAACTGGAAAGGAGAAATCAAACAATTATTTACCTAGGTACTTACTTACCTAGCATCAGGGTTCGAAAATGATAATAAGCATTGATAACTATCTTGATAATTATCATTGATAACTATCCTGATAATTCTCATGATTATTATCTATCATGAAAAATATATGTAGGTTGATAACCCTGCTCTGTCCGCCCAGGGTGACAGATGGGCCAAACAAGTTATATCTGTCCCCCTTTCAGCAACAGGGTGACAGATAGAACTTTTATTATTTAAAAAAAATTATATCTGTCCGTAGACAGTTATCATGATAAGTATAAGTATAATTGACATAATTATCTTTGATTAACTGATACTTAGATGAATTTTGTTTCTCAATCAGTCATAAATCATACTTGAGACAAATAACTCATTCATTCATTCATTCACATAGCCAAAAAAATTGCAAAGTAAAATGATCGTACCTACATCACCCCGAAACGACTAAACCGATTGAAATGAAATTTGGTATAGTTTATGAGTTGAAAGGACATAAGAAGATTAGAATAGTTGATGGTCGAAGTTTTTCATTAATTAAGATTATTTTCGGTTTTCGGTAAATTTTTGGATACTTGGTAAATTGTTGGTAGGTACCTAGTACCTACACCATTTTCATACCTCCTAGTCTACCTACAGAATGTCGCGTAAAGCGTCGATGACACAAGCTTTTTTACAAGCTTATTGTTGACGTTTTTAAAAGCTAGCGTGTGAGCGTGTTAGCTTTCGGGACGGATTGTCAACACGCAGATTGTAAAAACGCCGATGACACTGGGCGACTTTACACGCTACAAGCGAAGTCGCTGGCGTGTAGCGTGTACAAAAGCCGTGTTTCATCGAAAACTAAAAAACTAAAAAAAAAATAAAAAAAATATTGATAACCGTTTAAATTTTGATAAAAAATACCTAGACAAAAAGTAAGTACCTACCTAATAAGTATCTGTTGAAGTAGTAATGATACTAATAAAGCGATAACCTTGTTGTATTATCAGATTTTTTTAAGAGAAATACGTAATTGTATCTACATACAAAATGAAATACCTACGACTTTCTATTATTTTATAAGGATGTCTTTTTTTGAAGAAACTGCGTACTGGCGGTAGAATTTCAGGGACCGTTTTCTGACTCTCAATAATGGGCTGTATGCTCTTACTACAGAATGGTGCTGGCAATTCCATTAAAATTCTAAAACTACTTTTAATAATCCGATAAGAATTATTATCAACTAATTTAGATTTTTAACAGCTAGAAACGATAAGTAAGTACGTAAAAAATACTTAAGTCGCACGGATTTTTTCGGTGTTGGTGGTTCCAAGCCGCTTGAAAGTCTTAGACATGGTTTTATGCTTAAATTTCACTTGTTCTTTTAGGAGTTATCTCCAGAGACATATATCGCCTTACTAGAGTAATCTTTATATTTATTATAACGGTTTGGCCCTTTGGGCATCTTTGGGTCCGATTTTTAATTTATTTTTCCATTTTAATTAAGTAGGTCTTTAGTTATAATGTTATGGGATAACTTGTACAACATACCAATTATAATAATGATAAGCAAAATGACGCCTCCGACGATATACAACTGACTCATCACAGCATCACTGATAGCTTGTTCAAGTCCGCTCAAATCCATGGAGTTCGGATCCTGAAGTCTAGCATTAATCTTACTCGCTAAACCCTCTTTTATTTTAGCAGTAAACTCTTCTTTATCCTCTTCGCTCATCGCATTGAACTGCTGAAGAACAGTCTGTAATTTCTGTCTGATTTCTTCAGATTCTTCGTCTTCGGGCGAGGTGGCCACCATTTTTTGTAAAACAGTCATAACGTCCATGTTTTTGATGGTGTCTGTCAGTTTTTCGCTGATCATGCCCCCGAGGTTTAGCCCGGAGGGACCGGCTGGTGTGTCGTCCGCCATTTCGCTGTTTTGAGCGGGAAACTATTATTGGCGACGAGGATTTTAAGTTAGTTATAACGATTTCGTTTGCATTAAGTTTAAGTGAACGAACGAAAAAGAAAATCTTTCAAAAAAGATGGCATTCATTTCAATAGTATATGTCGATTACATTATTATTTTAGTAGCTAGTAAAATTTAGGTATGATAACTTACACGCACTATGACTGATTAAAATCGAATTATTTAATTGAGGTTAATGTTATAAGTATTTTACTTATATTTATTTGAATTAAACATTTAAAACACGTACGGTTTATTACAAAAACACGGTTGCAATGAAGGTCATCTGCATTCTCTTGTAAAGATAATTTTAGAGATGCCCTTTCTTCTGGCTTCGCGCCAAAACAGGATTGTTTATTACAATGTAAGGACTTTTGGCGCCAATAAACATAGTTTAATTACAAACTTCATTGGATGAATGATTGATGTAAGCTAATGTAGTAAGTAGGTTAGGTACTCCATAGTCCATCCTCAATAGTTTATAAATTTTAATGTGTTTAAAATTATAAAATTAGGTAGGTAAGTAATAGGTTACCTATTGGTATGTTATGTTAGTAACCGATCATTTAATTAAATAATTATAATTGGTTGTGTAAGACGAATCAATATGCAAAGTGAAAAAAAACAAATCATTTATAATCAATTAGCTTTTGTTCTACATAACTACAGTTGAAATGTAAACAAATAACACTTTAATGAATATCAATTATTATTATTAGTATAAGCAAAGAATAAATAATATTATTACATAGTATTAGTCTAAACTGTTCCATTGTAGGGCAAAAGAATAATAAATAGATTATGTAATTATCGACACCAAGCCATAGAAAAAAGATATACTAGGTGACCAAGCTATACATTTTTTTACATATTAAAAATAGAACAGAAATTTATTAACAAATTATAACAAAACATTTTTTTAATTTGAAAAACGAAATGCTAATGTTATCATTTACTATAATGGTATATTTATATTAAAAAAGTTCACTCGCGTATGCGTTTAGGTTTAGGAGCAGAGGAATTTAACTATACGCCAGTGTCCTAAGGTATATAAAAAGATAATTAAAACCTAACCTGTGCTGTGACCTAGCAAACGAAATCGTCAAACTGTTATTAAAATCCATTTATTTATTATTTCAAGAAAGCCGATAACTCACCACTTCGCCCGACGATTGTCGATAAACTAATGTTTATCTTACGCGGTGCTCCTACCACGAGGTGTCGATAACAAGTCGAATTCGACAGATATTCATTATCAAACTTGTTAAACAGACTTAAAGAAATTGTATTATTTTAACTGTACTATGTTGCTGCTGCTTCTTAAACTTCTAGCCAAATTATTCATCGAAATTGTTTTTCTTAATACCTAATGCAATAAATAATTGTATGTAATGCAATGCAATTTATTCAAACTCACCCCGAAATTTTTTCGTGCGATTCAAAATTTTCATTGCATAATGATTTCTTGATTTTCAGCTTATCTCTCTCTTTCTCTCTCGTGAACGACTTCAACAAATCTAATAAAATCTCATTTCATGTGTCAATAATAATAAATAAAGTTTGGACACACATAGACACTGCGCCATCTAGCCCCAAACTAAGCAGAGCTTGAACTATGGAAACCAGATATAAAACTTGTATACTATGTTGTTTTAAACATAATAAAGAATACATAGAAAACACCAAGACTCATGACAAACACCGATTGTGATTACACAAATTTTTGTCCTGTAGCGGAAATTAAACCCGCGACTCCGGCGTGGCAGAACTCCGAAACACTTGCCACTCGACCATCCGTGTCGTCAAAGTTGAAATTCATCGTACAGTTATATCTATTTACAGAGCATTACAAGAAGACAGATTTATAATACTTAACTCTATCGTAACACATTACAAAGTCCAGCTAAGCACAAGGAGACGTTCCTCGCACCTGACTTCTGGTCTGCCGGGGTCGTGTTCCGTCGCTCGCTATAGGATGGCGTATGGAGTCTTATGTTAATACAAGACATTGTGTGTTTATTGTATGTATGTTAATACAATATATTGTGTTTATTTATTTTATTTTTATTTATTTATGTATTTATTATTATTACATTTCTTCGGGTAAAAAACCCTTATATGTTAAAAACTGATGGTAGTGGCAGTTTATCTGCTTCACCGCACCGCACCGGTGCAACACTTATTACGAGGCTCATTATTGATACTTTATCTTTATTGATAAAGAGATTAAAGGTTACGAAACTATTGTTTTAAAACATAACGATAGCATAATAATGTTCAAGCGAAAATATTGGAATTGGTCATTCAGAATCATATTTGAAGGGCGCGTCGCGTATCTAGTGAAAAAAAAATGTGACTGGGACGGGTGTCGCGGGTTCGATTCCCGCTTTATGACATACATTTGTGTGGTGAACATCGGGTTTTCTCTATGTAGGTATGTATTTACGAAATAAAAAAAAAGGATTTATGTATTCTATCAGTTAACTGGTTCCTACATAGTACAAGCTCTACTTAGTTTTGGACTAGATGGTGATGTGTCAAATGTCCAATATACTAAAAAAAAGATGTTTCAACTGCAAGCACAAATTGCAACAAGAATTAAATGACCCAGCGAATTTTGTGACCAAAAAGCGTTTGCCAGCCAATTCGTCAGACTAGAGTTGAATAAAAAACAAAACGAGAGGAGTCGATACATATTCTTACATCAAACCAATGGCCCAGCTAGGCAATCAATTAAATGACGCCATTCAATAAACGGCCTAGGTATTATTTTGAATGGTTAATCTTGCCAGTCGGTAGCAGATATACGTGTATAATCTGTTAATTTGTTTATACTTATCAACAGTTTTCTTCGATAACAAAAGATAAGTGACCCCGATTCAAGATTGACCAGTACATGTTATTGTACAGATAAGGAACTAAGTTGCATTGATTGGGTATCTAAGCTAGGTCAGTCAGGGGATAAGATGAAAGTGGCAGAGACTAGGCTATATCTGCCGAAGAACCGATAACTGTTGGGGCAAACGTGTTCTTGAGCGGAGACCGCGTCGACGCCAGCGAAAAATGACCACCATGCTAATAAGCGCGAGATTCATCTGTTGGCAACAGAACGAACCAAAATACAAGTGGACGAGTGCTTGTAGCACTTTGTAGCACGGCTTTTATCAGTGGATCGCTCGTCCTTTTATTAATATAACATCAGAAAAATAACAAATAATCCCGAAGATTACAAACAGTGCCTACTCAACCACCATAGTTCCAAACTCTCAAAAAAACTCGACATCGCGCCATCTAGCTTTGCGTTACTGAGCAGAGCTTGTAATGAAAACTTTACTGATAGGTACTAGCTAGATCTGTGCTGATAGATTACTGACTTACACTTTTTATTTTTAATAATATAGTAAAGTACATAGAATACTTAGAAAACAAGTCTTATAAATACTTACAAATAATCCCAAAAATGATGATAACAAACAGCACAGCCAGCATAGCCCCGCTGCCGTAACTCCCGAAAACTTGGGGTAAATCTCCCTTCAACATGTTTCTCAAACTTTCCCTGACTTCATCAGATAATTCCGCTGACTCTATCAGCTCCATTATATCCTTTCGAGAAGGATTCTCAGCATTGCCACTGCTAGCCAGCAACTCTTCTAATTTCTTCAAGCTATCCATGTCAACGCCCTCCATTTTTGGTAAGAAAAGGGTTGTTTTCGATAATTAAAGGGTGTTTTTCGGTAAAAATAAGGGTTTCTTTGGTAAGAAACTGGTTTTTGTACTGTTTTAAGTAATATTACGCGTGTGATATGAGCGGGGAAGTAATCTGTATTGACAACGTGGAGCCACGTATTGAAACTGTGCGGTCTAAGTTATGAGAATTCGCGATTTTGTATTTTTTTAATGTAAACAAGTGACGAGTTGAGCAATGCATACTTTTTATGAATTAGAAGAATAAGAATAATCAGCCTATAATGTTCTTACAGTTGGGACTCAGACCTACTCTCGGCTAAGAGACTTTTTAGAGTAGACTTTTTATGTTACGAATTTTTAACCATTACCAAAATATTAATACATAAAAAAACCTATAAAGAGATTGGAGCAGATTAGCTACTTCTGCGCACATGTCCACTTTAAAAATATATGCACATACCTACATTCTATTTTTAATAATTATTTTCTATTATGTTTAATAATTCTTCAAGTTTATAATACTTCAGATTTAATAATGTGTAGATATTTTAAATCTATTTTTTTATTATTTATATTTATTTCTTAAAACTTGCACCACACTACATCGTAATATTTGATAACACATGTGTCTTAATGGGTCTTATAAACATTGTTATATTGAAAACCAGTTTGTCCGTCCATCCTTAAAATAATATTAAAATCTATCGGTTAATTAAACTCTGTAACTGGCTCTTCCTACCTCTCTCAATCATCGTAGATTTCTTAATTAATAACTAATTAAATTAGGGTAATTACTTAGAAGTTTTTTTTAAGTGAGTCTTGTAATAAGAACATAGTAATGCTTGGCACCAGTATTCAATAAAATAAATTTAAATGAATCCTAGCTATAAAACCTAGTGAAAAATGATGTAAAGGTGGAAATAATTGACCAATAATATTATAGAAATAATGTGAAGCGATATAATTGATTTCATATGAAACTAGCTGAATGTCTGTGACTTTGCCTGCATGATAATTATTTTGATAAGAAAGATAGAAAGAAAAAAATTTAGTTAATTGGCTTCACTATACAAAAAGGTACTTATCACATATAACTATATTTTAACACATAAAAAGTTATGAACTGATAAAAAGTTAGGTAGGTAACTAATTTGTTTTTTTTTTATTTTACAAGTTATTTCATTTTATTTTAGCTGAATGCATTTACTAGTTTTGGCTTGTTATAGTACCAAACATCCATCCAGCCTCACCAACTTTGATATTTATAACATAAATGTGAGTTTACAACTCAACTAAATTAACCATCAAAAATTATGAATAATACACAGAATTTAGGCTGGCGATGTAACCTGATTAAATAGCTTTGTTTAAAACTATGTAAACAATAAAGCCATATAAATAGAGCTATTAATTTACACATGTGTTTTTAAGAAAAAGAAAGAATGTAATAATATCACTAATATTTAAAGATTTATATTTTTAAATGATCACACAAGATAGGCGCTCTCTAAGTGGTAACAGATCACACCTGTCTATGACCATAGGTAAGCTTTGCTTATGTGGAATCGAAATAAATAGTGGCATATGTACTTTTCCAACTCACAAACCGTAGGTACCCATCAAAATTCATTTCAAGTAGTTTTGGCGTAATATAGGTACAGAGATTAATCATAGCAAACTTTCGCATGTTTTATACCTACTAATGAAATTATATTTATACCTCGGATACTTTCCGCTTTGCTCCTAATTTATGATAACACTACATTTTTTTTTGCAACAGGTATGTTCCCGCACCTATAACTTACCTCATACCATACCATATACACACATAAAATTCTTCGAATTCGTGTAAATTCGATAGAAAAATGTAGTTGGATGTATTGTTATGGATTCTCACCTGATAATCCAACAACGACGATGCCAGGAAGAATAAAAACAGAGTTCGAAAAAGCCAACTCCATAGGACCGTCCGGCCCACCACTGAGATCAACCATTTTCCTAAATAATACTGAGAAATTCCTTCTAATACTGTGCTTGTTTTGAATTACGCTCTATTTAGAGCCGAATTCACATCATCATAGTCGTTTTCATCGAAAAAATTGGAAAAAACTAAATCTATTTATTTTTGAAAACACGTATAATGAGGGGAGACGTAAACAATGTACCACAGATTATAAACATTGTCGTTTCGAAATGACAGTTGAAGTGATGCATAAAATGACTAGTACGGTTTTTCCGATAAGCGGAAACTTGCCGATTTTATTTCAGGGAAGGCCAACTCCTGGTTGGACCGAACAAAAAAACCACTACAATGCAGTGTGGAGGTCATAACTTGTAGGTATCATCATCGAATACTATTTTGAATAAATAAAAACTATTTATTCTACTCATTTGTTACCAAATGTATCTTCGTAGTCCACTTAATGAAAACATCTGAGAATAATAAAATACCTAATCAAATGTAGGAAAAATCTTTGAGACATAAAAATCAGATAACAGCTGAGGCAGGTTAAAAGAAAATTACACATTAATAACATAAATTTATTATAGAAAATACAATACACGGTTGTAGATATATCTTTTGGCCTTACATAGTAACATTAGTGTAGGTACAGTACACAATATAATTAGAACAATATTCCACTAATGAGACATTGCAATACAACAGTTTAATTACGTTAACTATACAACTCAAAATAATTGTAAAATTAAATCTTAAACCAAAGATAAAATACATAGGTATGATCAATTAATAAAATAGCTTGGAATGTGTTGACCGTTCGAAAAAGCTGCAATGCCATTCAAAATGATTAAACGTAAATTTTTATTTACATTAAAAATACTTATATATTGCTAAGCATGCTAATCGTAATTTTAACATTAAAATGAACGAATTTGAAGTCCCCCCGTTAGGAGAAAGAATTATCACAGAATAATTTGAGGTGATCTTCAAATGAATTGATTGTGTATGAAAATTTTAGTCCCATCTCTGAGTAAGTTATTATAGTAAAAATATCATCAAAAATGTTTCCTCCACTACTTACTATAATATTTTTGATATAGTGTTTTTTATACAACTTATTGTTTAAATAATATTTACTGACTAATTTATTATGATTGAATTTTTCGAAGCACTCAGGAATGACATTGAGCCCATAAAATTTTATTCTACTAAGAATTATCACCATTAATCTAAATTATTCAAATAAAATAAAGAAAAATGTTGTCACATTACTGGTTACGAATTTTGAGATTCTAGAATAAAGTTCATAAGATTTACCTAGATGATTCTACCTAATTTAACTATTATCACTGAATAAAATCGATTAAATAACCAATAACATGGCAACAAAGCATATTATCTTACAACACTGTTTGAGTTCACACAACGATTTTTATTTCATAATTTTTGTAACCGGCTGTGGTTGTATGAACAAAAACCGTTTTTAATCATTTAAAATAATTATTTATTTAGTTATTTGACGTTTTTTGTAATTTTTAATTCTTCTTCAGGGGATCAAGGTTATCTATTGAAAAATCATCGTTTCCAAAGGTGATCCCCCTGCTGAAGCCATCCTGTAGGAATAAATATATTTGTAAAAATGCATTTGAAGTCATTAAAACTATTAATAAAATTATTACATAGTACCTAATTAAAACTCACCAATCATGCAGCTGTTAAGATAAATGAAATAATATTATCATTCAAATATATCCAATAAAAAAAGCAGTTAGTATTTATCATAAGCGTTAGAAATTATTGTTGTTAATCTAGCAAAATTTAGTTTACCTATGTTAATTAAAAATGAAGAAAATGTAGTCTGGGTGGAATTTTGGTTCATTTGTTATTGTTACTCAATTAGAATGAACAAGTCAATATTGTATGAAACTTAGTTTATTTTCAACCGACTTCAAAAAAGGAGGTTTTCAATTCGGTAGATTTTTTTTAAATGTTTTTATAACTCACTAACTTTGTTGTTAATACACCGATTTGAAAAAAAACTGAAAGAAACTTTTTAAGATAATACTTCCAGTTTGGTCCCATAGAAATTTCATGAAAATAGGTTCAATCAGTTTTGAAATGAAAATAACTGAAAAAATGACGTCATTCAAGTAAACGGAATGGCGTATTTTGCTTCCCTGTGACTATTCAGTGGTCCTTATGGTCACTAGAACAATCCAATTGAAGTCGGTTGTTAGTAGGGTGTTAGTAAAACCTTGATCATTAGATAGTGGGTTAGAATTCTCAACTGTTACCAACCTTCATCTCCGTAATAGTCTTATCCAAAAACCCATTGAAGTTGCTATCCAACTCAACCCTCTGTTTCTCACTCAGGTTCCCAAAACCATTGAACGCATTCCCATACCCGTTCCCGAAGATATTCCCCCCCTTTTGTGCGTCAAAAGGGTCGTAGCTCAGCCCATTCGTGAAAGCGGTCGTCGAGTTGAATACCGACGTGGTTGAGGTCGGAATGTTGAAATCAATGTCGTAGTTGGGCCGTGAGGAGACTTGGTTGGCGGCGGGGGGCGCTGAGAAGGTCGTCAACCCGAATATGTCGTTTCCGTTGACGGGTTGGGGTTGTACTGGCATGGGAGATACCGTTTGTACGGGGGTGGATTGGCGCTTGGTGTTCGGTGGTGGGGGTGGCACTGTAATAAAGAATACATTTATTATCAACCGACTTCAAAGAGAAGGAGGTTCTCTATTCGGTTGTAATGAACACTCCTACATTATAATTTTTCTGATGTCTTTTTAAAAAAAAACTTGTAACAGATCACACTTGGCCATAAATGGCGTGGTTCTCACACTGATATAGCGCTCATCTACTATGAGACATTTTGTTGGTCAGTCCTTCAAACCAGAACACAGTAATGCTTACACATTACTTCTTTGCAGCTGAATATCTGGCAATATGTATTATTTATTTTATTTTGAACAAAAACAAAATCTAACTAAATCCAATATTGTATGTAGTCAATATTGTAGAAAGTTTTTAACCGAGTAGATAAGTGCCTAAAGTTTGTAATTACTTACACTTGGCTCTTAGATTGTTGACCACTTCAACAGGTGGTGGTTGGTAATGGACTGGGGGTGCAAACGCGGGCGCGGGAGTCGACTCAAACGCACGGGGGTCAAAATCTGAAAAAAAAATATTACAATTAATGCTCTAATGTAGTATACACTGATCCTAATAATATTGAAAATGAGAAAGTTTAGAAGGGTGGATGTTGGCAATTACCTACGTCAAAACTACAGAAGTGATTAATAAATAGTATAAATATATTTCGTAATAAATCCGCTTAATTTCTAACTCTCGTTTCAGATTTCGGCGAGTTAACATCTCCTGAGGATGCCTCGGCGGAACACGTGTCGTGAATTCTGACTTGGGTTTTCTATTCTCAGCATCTCAGGTTTAGATACTAAAATTCTAAACTAGAGTTAAGTTAATTAAGACCTTTGTTTAGAAATTAAGCGGATTTATTACTAAATATATTTGTACTATTTATTAATATTTATGGATTACCGCAAAGTAACACATCAATCAATCAATTACAGCAGTGATTTCGTTGAAATTCTGCAAAGTAACCAACAAAAAAAGCTTACCACTGTCATCATCGGACTGAAGCAATCCATTTTCGAGTTTTGTTCCGACGACTGCATCTTTATTGTAAGGCAAATTTCTGAGAACAACACAAAATATGAATAAATTATACTATTAATATGACTGTAACTTTATGCAAAACATATCAGTTATTAATTGAGATAGGCACTATCATTTCCCGTCATATTAGCAATAATACAACATAACTTCCTGTCTTTAGTCTTAATTTCTAGCTAACTTCCGGTCTTTCAATTCACCACCAGACAGCAGCCATTTTGTGTCATTGGCGTTTTGTTTCCCGTCGAGTGCGGTTGTCTGAGCCATACGCTCTATCAACCATTTAAAAATATATTTTATTTTACCTACATTTTAAAAAAAGTCGTGTCATACGATTTACTTTAAGGATTTATATCCACAGTGCAATGTTTTATTGCATATCAAAGTAGAAAATGTCTGCAGTAGCTGCTGTACGTAAGTTTTTCATAATCTTTTAATTTATTTATTTTTTCAACGTTGTTGAAAATACCTAATGTAGTACTTCGATGTTCTCGTGGTGTTACATTATTACCTACCTACGTAGCAAGGCTGGTTTTTAAAAGCTAGCCAAGCGAATTTACGGGTTCGAGTCCCGCGGTAGATTAAATTTACATCGAGCCAGTTTTTTGTTCGTAAGACAAAATCGTTTTGCCACATGGTTAAAACTTACTGGCCAGAGAAATATTTTGATTTATAACGGTTTTTGCCGTTCGATATGTTTTATGTTGGAGATATACTTTCTGTCTATAAAGTGAAGCTGTTGTAAAATACGTGACATTAGCTTGTCATGTCCCTTCCTCAAGATTTTAGCGATGTTGTGTCGACTTTCTTCTGCATCATAGTGATTCAAGAATAGAAAGTTTCTGCGAAACATAATAACTGCTATGTAAATGAGAAGATAAGATGAAGACATCGTCGGTGAGTACCTACATTTTACCATAAAAATTCCATGTAAATTGCTAAAAAGCAACAAATTATCCGTTTCAGTGAAATTATTTATTTTATACTAAAATTGATTAATTACTTGTAAAGTACTTTATCACATGGAATTTTTGGTGAAAATTTTCAAGTTATGATTATTGGATGAGTTCAATAAAGGTATTTTATGAGTCCTACCTCGCAGGTGGTTGACGCAAACATTCAGACGTATCTCCTCGCAGGAGTGCGCATATAAGTCCTACCTCGCAGGTAGTAGACGTACATATTCAGACGTGTCTCCTCGCAGGAGCACGCACATCAGTCCTACCCCGCAAGTAGTAGACGAACATTCAGACGTGTCTCATCGTAGGAGTTCACACGCACAATAGTCCTACCACACAGGTAGGTTATACATTCAGACGCGTCTCCACGCAGAAGTTCGCACACCAGTCCTACTAGCAGTTAACAGACTAACATTCAGACGTGTCTCATCGTAAGAGTTCACACGCATGATAGTCCTACCTCACAGGTAGTTTACACACATACAGACGTATCTCCTCGTAGGAGTACGCACATGTCCTACTAACAAGTAACAGACTAACATTCAGACGTGTCTCATCGTAAGAGTTCACACGCACGATAGTCCTACCACACAGGTAGTTAACCCACATTCAGACGTGTCTCCTCGCAGGGGTACGCACATCAGTCCTATTCTCAAGTAGCAAACTAACATTTAGACGTGTCTCACCGTAAGAGTTCACACGCACAATAGTCCTAACACACAGGTAGTTTTTCACACAATCAGACATGTCTATTCGCAAGAGTATGCACAGCTAATTCTATCCCACAGAGAGATAAGGAGATATAGGTATGGAAATACGTGGAGCGGAAAGTACACTACAACGTTAAGTATTCAAGAGGTGATAATATCTAAATGATTTGCGTCGCACGCAAACCGGTAACAAAGACTTGCATTTAAGCGAGCTTGGATGTTAAAAATCCAATAAGCCTACCCCACGCAAATATTCGTGGGTACAATCCCTGAGTCTTCTCACAAGTGTGGAAACTTAAGGGAATCTAATTTAAACAAAGATTTGCAGTTGTGAATTTGCCTGCTGGGGGAAAAAATCTATATTGAGGGTAGTTCAAAAAGTTTTGCATCGCTTGTTCTGTGAGTGCACGTAAAACGCCTTGCAAAATATGGGAGCTTGGATGTACAAAATCCAAAGTCTTACTTCACGTAAACATGCGTAGATTGTGAATCATCCTTGAGTCTCCTCATGAATGAAGGAACTTAAAGGAAACAGGAAAGCTATTTCAAAATGTTTTGTGTCAAACTCTCTACGAGAAAAGACTTGCTTTTTGCGAGCTGGATAATCAAAATCATATATTCCTGCCTCACGCAACATGCGTAGGTAGTGATTTGTCCTTGAGTCTCCTCACAAACGTAGGAACTTTCAGGAAACAATATAGTAATTTAAACAAAAATACCTATAGTGTCGTACTCACTACGAACAAATACTTGCAGTTGCGAGCTTGGATATTCAAATCCAATATTCCTTATTAACGAAAATATGCATAGTCATACACGAAATTATGGTAGTTGAGCAGTCGCTAAGTCTTTTCATAAACGTAAAAACTCCAGAGAGCGTGGATAAAATGAGGACATGTCTTTGCAAAAAGTTGCTGAAAAATTTATTGTATTGCGTCGTATACACTTTCAGGTGCACGCACAAAGACTCGCAGGGTGTGAGCTTGGATATTAAAATCCTATAAAATCTACCGCGCGTGGCTTTCGCGGGTAGTTGGGATGAGTCCTCGATTTTAGTTTTTCGAACGTAAATAATACGATATTGGAAGAAGTTATTCTATACAAACAAGAATTGCAGTTATGACCTTATTTCAAGTAATGGTGTAAAGTTGAAAGTTTTTAGGAGTAACCAAGCCCAATACGATATTGGCTGCCGGAGTGCTGGATAACTAGTTCTTGCAAAAGTCTAGTAAGCTTGTTTTTGATTATGAGTTAATCTCTGCCTGCGCAGTAAACAGCGAGTTGTATTTCAGAAAATACTAAATTATCCTGTTTATAAAGTGTTATCGGCTTGGATAGTGTTTTCGGTATTGCTTACAATCCTGCAGGCGCGGGTCATATCCTAGAGGTACTAGGTTCCTAGAAGGTTACAACGGCCTAATGCGTGTAGATAAAATACCTATAATACCTACCCGATGACAACCGAGTCGGATGTGTTTTTGCCTACTTCATTGTTCAATGAACCCAAAATATTATTTTGGAATTTTTCGTTTATTCCTTTTTCGGTCATACAACTTAATTAACGAACTATTAGTCCTAAACAAACACAAAAATAAACGACAACATTTTCATAACGCCTCTTAACGTATTCCGTAAGGGTGTTTCAACGAGTACCTAGCAGTTGTCTAACATACCGAGCGTGTTAATACCACAGCGTTTCGAAAATGAAATAACTGTACAACGTACTTATTCGAAATAAGGCATATTAGTTCATAATTAAGATCCATTGATCTTTTCCATCGATCCTTTTTGTAAAGCCTTTTTAACAGTGCCTACTTATGTGAATTTTCAGCTATTTATTTAGCAAATGTAGATAAATCACGTGGTTCTTAAGTTCATATTTTCTATATGCTCATCATAAATTTATATTTTGAATTTTCTTTCTTGCTAACCGTTACCTACATCGATGCATCAATGTGGACCCAACATTTTTATCATAAAAAGAGGTTTGTGTTTAGGTTGAATGGGTTAAAGCATTACCATCCCTACGAACGGAGTTATACAAATGCTTATAGAATATTGACACACACAGTACAGAGTGAAAACAGAGTGCACCGTGGGGTATACTATTAATACCCTGGTTGTACCTATCTTTTGTTTTTCAGTAATGAAGAAAATCTTCTTTCTTGGTATACAGAATCCATGAGGTGGGCAGGTACATATGAGTATGTACCTACCTATGTAATGTGCAATATCGTCTCTCGAATGAAGTTGTAATGTGGCTGATGGTAGGTAGTCGGTTTTTTACATGGATTTATGTGTTTGTACTTACGTCTCATAGATGTTTACGATGTTTACATAAATCGTTCTGCCAGATTCCTTTGCGGATAAGATCGATTCATTGTCTATAGATACATACAATGTTACCGATTTTGGAATTGCAAGTTTTTTGACTTTAACCTGAACGATGTTTAAAAATTTAATTTTAATTTAAGCTATTCAAGGTCAGGACTTAAGTTTCTACCTGTAACAAACATTTGAAAAGAAAGGAACTCCATCTCTTTCAAAACTGGTTAATAAATAAAGCTTCTTATTGTTAAACGTATCGTGCTTCCTTGCTTAAATAATGTTGAAAATTAAACTTGCATCTGTGGTGGTAGCCACGTCCATGACTATCAATTTAGTACTTATTACCTACGCGGAAAATGCGTATTAGTTTGGCTTTCACAGAAGTCTTAGCAGATAAAAATAGTCTAATTTTCCTACCCCTGAGTAGAAACTACAGCCTCAGAGTAACTACAGGTACTTGGCGTGCTGTGAACTTTTATAATACTTGTCTCTACTATGTAACAAGTATTGTGTTTTTTGCGCTATTTAAATTCTTTCTCATGACAATGCTATTATTATAGGTAGCAAGTATCTAATAGTAAAGGCGAAGAAGAGGTTATTTCTGTTCTGAGTACATTGTATGTACGCTGAGACAGATGAACACGTTTTGTGCTTAATGCCTCAAGGTATTCTTTGTAAGTAAATAATTATTCTACATTTACACGATGAAATAAAGTTTTTTTATAAGTTAGTTGGCTGCAATCAATCATGTTCCGCTCTTAGCGCGAAATATAATACGTTATCTTATTAGTTAATAACATCAGGTGATTGTTACTTGTCTGATCCTAAGAAAATAATAAATACAGAATTGCGTTGATTCATAACACTCATTCTGTCCAGTTCATATCTGCTTCTACCAGCAGGTTACCTTCTAAAATTTGTCTCAATTCATACTAAGACAACTTATTAGCCTTAGAACGATTTTACTGTTACTATCGTTCATCAGTTTTTGGATATCTTCTATGTTCATAAAATATAATTGTTTTTGTTCCATCGGCTTTTTAGCCGTCACATTGGCGTGCGTGTCTCTCCTAACCACCACCAGGCGATAACAAACAAGTCTCAATTAATAACTGATATGTTTTGCATAAAGTTACAGTCATATTAATAGAAACGTTTTACCTACCAATAAAACGTATATTAATATACTTACCTTTATGCAAAACATACACTTTCAGTTCTGCCTAGTGTTCTCAAAACTCAATGACACAAAATGGCTGCTGTCTGGTGGTGAATTGAAAGACCGGAAGTTAGCTAGAAATTAAGACTAAAGACAGGAAGTTATGTTGTATTATTGCTAATATGACGGGAAATGATAGTGCCTATCTCAATTAATAACTGATATGTTTTGCATAAAGGTAAGTATATTAATATACGTTTTATTGGTAGGTAAAACGTTTCTATTAACATCTCAAAGTGGACAAGTTTTGGATGGATGAGTTGACGAACAACACAAAATATACCTAATAGTAATGCAGAAAAGTAAAATCTGTTTAAAAAACCTTAAAAAAACTTAGGATCAGAAAAACATGGTACAATAGTATAATGCAATATTAGGAAAACTTAAATCGTGAATAAAAATGTCTTACCCAATATTGAAGTTGATTCCATTGTGTTGGAACTTTGGCGTATCGAGAAGCAAGTTGTGATCGTTGGAATTGGATGTGTCCGTCGAGTTGTTGGACGTCGCGTCTCCTGGAAATTTTCGGAAAAAATCGGTAAGAATTGTGTACGCCCCTCACTAATTTTCGAATAAGGGTGGGTTTAAACGGTTGTTGGCATGAACAAACTGTCATGAACTTGCATGCTAATAAGATGTCAGCTACTAGCATGATGGATAAAATAACCAAAATTAAAACAAACTCTTGTCCACAGTCATATTAGTTGGTAAACTAGATAACTTTAACCACAAAGTGCCAACTCTTTACCCAACTGCGAAGAATGAGGGTAATGTTCTACAAATTTATGTATTTATCTAATCTATGTTTGACCGAAACGATAGCTCCCGGACTACTTATCCTCAAAAAATATTTAAGGTGGCTAGGTAAGTTAAAAATACTTTTGTATTGAGTTCAAGTTTAAGAAACAGGTGGCGCGTGAGGTCAAATTTTAGAGCGTTCCTACATTCTTTTTTTTTTCACGAATTTGGATATAAAATCCTTTTGCATACATCGCTTATCCAATGCATCAAAAGCAAAACTACTTTACCCTATGCATACAGGATGTAGGTGTAATGGTGTATTGTTTATCTGTAGATTGGTATACTTACATTAGGAATCCACAACCTATGTACTTACCCTACATAAGGCAATAAATAAATGAATACTGAATACTGAATGAAATAAATAATACAAAACACTACGGTTGTGAATCGTACCCAAAGAGCTTCTATACTATGTATCTAGAGAGCTAACACGCCATTTTGTTTTATTTAAGGATTAAGAATCCTGAACCTTATGACTTGGAAATAAAGTTCTTTTTTAATTAAATCTAAATATAAGGATTTTAATGCTTGATAGAGACCCCCTCGTTAAGGAGTGTGTCTCGTTCACACAGTTGGCAGCATACAATTAAAATTAACATGGCCATAATTTTTGAAATAAGTGGGATAATTTTCGAAATTAGACAATTTGCTCTAAATGTTATTCAGATTCATTTGAAAGGTTTAGTACAGTCGCTGTCATGTAGGTTAGGTACCAAACTGCCGAGAAAAATAATTACTGTTCGAAAGAAACAGTATTAAAACCATTGAATCAGATATACCTCACTAGAATGCGGCGCACCGCCCTCTTTTTTGTTGATATTTTAATGCACCTATGTATAATATAATTTTAAAACAATAATGCAAAGTAACGTATGTATATAACATTGATAGCTTATTGAGCAGATTGAATTTTCCCTTGGTTGCTTGTTTATGTCTCAATGAAATATTCAAAGTTCAAAAATTATGGTCGCCCTACAGAACGAGACACACTCCTTACTGGTTCTAGCTCTTTCGGCTCGCAGTTTTCGTGTGAGTCGGCATTCTAGATACATAGTATACAAGTTCTTTGATCGTACCATTGCCATTCTGTCCGTGGCCAGAATCTCCGTTGCCCATGGTAAGGGCCTCAAGCTTCAAGGCCAGGTCTGCCGGGGGCTTGAACTCCGCGATGTCAGTGAGGTTGTGACGCGCGAGGTACGCAGTGAGGTCGTCTTTGTACGTGATCTTTGACAGCTCCTGAAACAAGTATTCAGTTTAATTTTTTTTTACTTATTACACCTTGCAGAATTTTTGACGTGACTACGTCTAATAAATCGATGAACGCCGGCTGCATGCACGCAAACGTTGAAATGGTAACGCTGTCATTGTCCGGTAACGCTCATTGTCCCGTTACGATGGTAGTCACGTTAAACTATCGTCCGTAAACCTCTTAACTTATCTACGCCTATACCATAGTTCAGTATTCTGTCCAAGTTTCATGCTTATAAAACTTAGGGTTTAGGCTGAGTATTATCTACAATTATCCATATTGCAGACACCTTATTTCGAATCACAGATCAAAAGCAGCTCTTTTATGTAGGTATACAACACCTATTTATTTCTTTAAAAATTTGAAATAAATATTATATTGAAGCTTAAAAATATTTATTTACCATGGAGCTGCTTAATTTCACGTATTAGTTAAAATTAAGCAGCTCCGTGGTAAATAAATATTTTTAAGCTTCAATATAATATTTAAATTTTAAATGGTGAAATATAAGTCGAAAATCGTGATACGTACCAGTAAGCGTGTTTTGTACGTGTTCATTTGAAGTTCTAGCTTTTTGTTATTTAACTGAAGCTGTTGAATTTCCATGTATCTGCCGTTGTCGTTTAAGAACCGCCTGAAATTAATAAACACACGTTATATATAATCTAAAAACATTGGACGAAACGAATAGTGTGAAGAAATTACTATAATACTTTATGAGTATTTGTCCGAAACATTTTGTATGGAAATTTGCCTTGAGGATTCCCCTTAATACCTAACTACTTATAACCTAGTTATAAGATTACTCATTATTATTATTAAGTATTGTTAGGTATATCAGTAGATCTAGATACGTATCTTCTACCTAGGTACATGTTTAAAAAAATCTTGGATGTTTAAACAATTTTAATTCTTAAAGGCAGCTGTATAAAGCCTACTCACCTCATACGTGGTCTGAATAATAATTATTCTTATAAGTTTTTTGACCCTATATTAAAATCTAAAAATATGCAAGTAAACAATAATATAGAGTCGTCGAGCTCTGAAGCCGGTTTGGATCCCATCCAAGTTTATCTGTAGAGCTAGCTTAGTAAAGATGATTCCTAATAAAACCTAAGCTAATAGACATTTTGTAGTAGAAATTCATAAGTGCCAGCTTTACAAAGTTACGAACAAACTTAGCAAGCGACTACCAGTGGCTATTTCATCTTTAAATTTCAAGAATTTTGATGTCTTTTGATTTGTAATGCCTGCAAAGTTAATGTTGTATGGACGTCTGTATGTTTAGCAGAATTTTATGTCATGCATCATAGATAAAGTATCTAGAATTGATTTTGCAAAACTAGTTTTTATACGTTGCTGTTGGGTTAAGGTTAACTGTTTTTATCTTCTTCAATCAATATTGTATGCTGCTTTTTAAATACCTGCTTAACATTTAAGTGCAAAATAAATCGGTAGGTTTACGGTATTACAGAAGAAAGAAACTTAATAGAAACGGTATTACTCGATGGGAATACACATTTTTTTCACGATTTATTCTGGATTTTGTCCCGTAAATAAATTGATAAAATAATTATTAAAGGCAGTGCAGACTAGCTAAGTTATAATAAATTAATGTTTAGTGCAGAGGTTGATATAAGTGTACTTACTAGTACCTACAGTAGTGTAAAAATGGCTGGGTACTGGCGCCAGTAACGATTATTATCACCGTTTACACGCACCGTTAAATCGTTATAATAATTAAAAAACATTTTCATGAGAATACCAACCTGTAAGCCAAATCAAATGCCTGTCCGATGGTTAAAGTGATTTCCGACGCCAATTTAGTGGAGATGAACACGAAACATTCGTGTTTTTCCGTAGTTGGCGCGTCGTGTCCGTTCATGGCGTTGACAGTGCTGCCACCTTTCGCGATGAACGAGAAGAACTTTTTCGCGCCCTTATCGTCTGCGCAGTAGGATATCCGGTGGAGCGGAAATTGATACATTATATTGTTTGACTTTGGTTCCTGGAAAGAAAATACATAAAGTTAGTTTTACCTACATTACATAGTTATTTATAAATTGTTTAACGTGACTACCAGCGTAACGGGACAATGAGTATTACCGGACAATAACAGCGTTACCGGACAATGACGTCAACGTTTTCGTGCGTTTGTCGATTTATTAGACGTAGTCAGTCACGTCAAAAATTAAGATCAGCGCAGCATCAAAAAGTGCTGATATCGGGAGAAATGGTTTTTTTAAAGTTTTTTAATAAGACCACAAATTACATCACACACACTGAATTTGCTGATTAATAGCAAATGGAAGCCGCAAAGATTCCGTTAACTTTTAATTTCGACTCATAAAATAAGGTTGGTTTTAAGCATTTGCTGCTTCCAGTGAAAATAATCAGTCATACTCGCTAATAAACACATAGATGAATAGATGCATGGTTTATTTACTTAGACGTAATGAGTTGGAAAGGGATAATTAGGATCTAGGTTTCTTCACGATTTAATAGCGCTCGGCGAAAGTGGAAGGGAGCTCTCCATAAGTGAAGGTGAGGCGAGACGGCGGCGGCGGGAAGGTGGCTAAGCGACCAATAGACGCCGGCGCCGGGCGCCTTTCCCTGTCGCGTCGCACCCCTCCCGCATAACACATCTAAAAATCGACTTCTACGCATTCAAGTTCAACGCTATTAAACCGTGAGGATACCTGTATCTATTTTAGTATGACGCGGGAACAGATAGTATCCAGATAATTGATTGATTCAGGCGTTACTTTGCGGAAATCCATAAACATTAATAAATAGTATAAATATATTTAGTAATAAATCCGCTTAACTTCCAAACAAAGGTCCCAATTTAACTTAACTCTCACTCACGTTTCGGATTTCGGCGTGTCAACATCTCCTGAGGATGCCTCGTGTAGAGGCGAAACACGTGTTGACTTGGGTTTTCTGTTTTCGGCGCTTTGGTTTAGATACAAAAAATCTTAAACTAGAGTTAAGTTAATTGGAACCTTTGTTTGGAAGTTAAGGGGAATTCTCAAGTCAAATTTCCATACAAAATGTTTCGGACAAATACTCAAAAAGTACGCCGTATTATAGTAATTTCTTCACACTATTCGTTTCGTCTATGTTTTCCGATTGTGTGTGATGTGTCAACATAAAATAAGTAAGGTTTCATACTTTAATTTAGATTTAAAGTACAACACGTATAAAATCTAAATTAAAGTATGAAACCTTTCACTTTTTTTGTTGACAAAATCAAAAAACATGGCCGAAACGAATAGTGTGAAGAAATTTCTATAATACGGCGTACTTATTGAGTATTTGTCCGAAACATTTTGTATGGAATTCGGATTTGAGGATTCCCCTTAAGCGGAACTATTACTTTATATATTTATACTATTTATTAATAGATAGATAGTATCCATTTGAAAACAAGTTCAAAGAAAAGGAGTCCCGTCAACAAAAGAGAGCGAGTCAGTGATGCGTCACGCGGTGACCTTGCATGCGCGTGACGGGAAAGCGCATTCAGCGTCTGTGACACGACGCTGACTTGCGACGAACGGGGCACGGGGACAGTGACTCTTCCAACTTACTAAATATACGAATCACGTTTTATCAATTTATTTGATAAATTATTAGTAATCTACAGCCGGATAGAGGAATTCTTTCGTACATATTTGCTATTGAGACTGAGTCTGCACTTATGACTATGTTTTTGACAGCTTGTACGATAATATTTGCAATAGGTGGCGCTATTTAATATTTAATTTAAGTATATAAAATATTTTTCGGATTACTTATTAAACCATGGTTTATTATTATTACACTGCCTTTTTTAGATGTATTTTTATGTAATTATTTTTTTGTTCTTTTTTAAGTAAAATAGATTTTTTAATGTTTGTTTTAATATAATATTTTTGTTAAGCTCTTAATTGCTAAGGAAGGCGTCACTGCTCTTAGGCCCGGGTTGAAAACCAGCGTTGTCCTGCCTTCTCTAGGTATCTAGATTGCTGGGTACCTAGGCATTTCAGGACGACAATATGCTGAGACCGGACCTATTGGTCTCCATGACTTAAGGCATACCTAGTTATTTATGTTATAATGTTTTATGTACCTGCTTACATGTGTAGATATACCTTTTTAGAGGAGCCAATAAACAAATTTCTTTTCTTTCTTTTTTCTTTTCTATTGCATTTTTTAATACAGCCAGGCCACTGAGGCCACTACTACTAGGGCTCGTCAATTTTGATATATTTTATCGAAAGGTTAATAATTTTCACTAAACTTTCAGTGTCTTTCAAACCGGAACACATAATGCTCAACACAACATGATAGTTAATAAGTTAGTTAACGCATATGTTTACATCATAGTCGTAACAAGTTAAATCGAGTGATTGGTGCAAGTTATCTGGTAGGTACCTAACTAAGCAGATTTTCCTGTTTCATAATACCTACCTATAAACTTTAGTTTAGAAAGATTTTGAAAATAATGGATGCCTGCCATCAACCAACACAGTGCCAATTATGCTACCGCGAAGCAGTAATATACGAGCATTATGTGTTCCGGTTTTTTTTTGTACTTTTTTATTTAAAGTGAGAACCTTTTTTAGTTTCTTTTCTCTACGCGAATTCAGACGAAGTGATCTCTCTGTTTGAAAATAAACAATCTATCTGTCATAGACTTTTGTCTTGTCTTATTTGATATAATTATAATCATAAACCTATAACTGCTAAATAATTTCATACACTTAAATTTTCAGCACGAGTTTCGTTTGAATCAGCCTTAATTTCCGGAAAGTTTACGATTTTTGGTCACATCAATTGGTTTTTTAAAAATAGAAAAAAATACAAATTCTGCACCGATGACAAAATAGTTCAAATTATTAATTCCAGGGCAGTATCCAAAGGTTACCTTACTTTACCTATTTTAAAAAGGGGCTGTTTTAATTATTTACTTCAAATAGTTAAATGTAGAAAATTGCTTTGTCCTAGTAAAAGTGAAATCATAATAGAAACGCGGCGCGTGAGACCAATACTAATGGATCGTTATATCATAGTTAAGGCAAAAGTTTTAAAAGTAAAAGCGGAAGGATTGCGACAGGGTTAGATCTAGGACGCAAATGGGGAAACTCAATCAAATAAATCACCAATTTTTTTAAATACTTACTTACACGAGACTGATTATTTAATCTAATACCTACCTAACTTTAGTAGGTACTATAGAAACTAATAAAAAGTTTAAGGTAAGAACCTAGGTAATAGAATGGTTTTTCTGAAGTCACGTATGTAAAGTCAAGATTACGTGTTATCCTTCGAGTTTATAAATTGGTGTGATGTAGGTAGTAGGGGTAATAAGAATACCTATAGTAATGTACATATAAAGTGCACATGTGACATCATATAAGTAGGTACCTAGATTCACTTGTTAACAACGTTATTTATCTGGATGGCATGGCAACGTCATTTACCTGGAAATTTTCGTCATTTACCTTATTAACAAAAATCTATTACCTGGATAGCAACGCCGTCCACTGAAATGGTGATCTCGACTTTCTTACACTTGGCGCCATCTTTAGCTTCTGACTTCTTCAGCTGCTTCGAGAACTGTAGCTTCTTGATCGCATCTTTGACTACTTCGATGCCCTTGGGTTGGTCCACTTGTGTGCATCCCAGGAACTGAGAAAAGATAAATTTACTGGTAAATATCAAAAAACAAAAACTGTCACTGGAAATATTGAACTATAAGAGCACCAAAGCAGTTACTACATCAATATACATATTTACAAGAGGCTTGTCAGTCAGACTGACTGATTGACTGACATACGTAGAGTTCCACCAAACGTAGAGAGAGACTTCAAATTTGGAGGATATGTTGGTTAAGAGCTGAAAGTCAGTACTAAGTCAGGAATTTTGAAAATTCGCAACGCAAGCAAAGTTGTGGGGAGTCAGCTAATTTACAAATAGACGAGCATTAAGTATAGGTACCAGTTTTGCACCGGCCATTGTGACTCTAAGTATGGAACAAAGTCCTGTGTAGCACTGTTCTAGTTAAGGGAAGGCGTATACTCTTTCCATCAAAAGAGCGGCTTTCTCGTCTGGTCACTGATAAACACCGCATTAAAAAATAAAAAAAATACGCTTGGATATATTATAAAATGCTTGGATAGTGAGACCAGGGCCGGAGCCAGGATAGTAAATAGTATAATTTGGGGCAAATTACAGTGGTTTTTAACTAATAAGAAAAATACTAACATAAACAATTATTAACATAAATAAATTAATAACCATCTAGCTTACTAACTTCGCTAGATCTCATGGTAACTTCTGTCTAACACGCGGTTTATGCATTATTTCGCTTGAAAACAGCACGCAGGTTCGCACGACCCCCCCTTGACCCTTTTTGTTTGTTTTGTACAATCTCAAGAGCAATTATACCCTTAATTGTGTTTAATCGTCCATTGTGCATTGTAATCGTTTTGAATTGATACGATTGTAGAATATGTTGACTTCGCTTGGAGAAATTGTAGAGACGAGAAACTGTGGTCAATTGACGCACTACTATAAATGTATGAAAGGAAAGTAGGTTTAGTGCTCATACAAATGGCTAGATTCTATATCTATATCGATCTAGATATAATAAAATAATAATGTGGTTACCTACGACTATAGGTTCTATTCCCGTTTGAAGACAGACATTTGCGTACAAGTAGCGGTACGTAAGTCTAGCGCTGAACGATACGCGGAGGGGGTTTACTGCTCATGGTTATTGCATGTGTGGCACGAAACTTTAGCGCTGGCTGTTATATTGCGCAGAAGTAAAAAGTAAGGTAGGGGACACCTGAGGGGGACTACACATACAATTACCATGTGCAGTAACCCCCTCCGCGTATCGTTCAGCGCTAGACTTACGTGCCGTTACTTATAACATCGGTATTACTGAGTCTGGGTGTTTTCTATGTATTCCTTGAATATATATTTTACAAAAAATAAAAGTATATCAATATTCTAGTTAGTCTTGATGGCGTTATTTGAAATGTAGAAATATTTTTTATTATATTCAAATAATCAATCGATCATGAAATACATCTAATTATCGCTAAATGAAAAGTAAAATTATATAAGTTATCATTTATCTTAAGTAACACAAATAAATATCACTTATTATTTCTCTCAAAGTAAACCCACTAGAATTCTTGGTTTGTTAGGGAATTAATACTGAATTCACAAAGTACAATCTCTTACTTATTCCTATAAATCTATGTAGCTGATTGGCAAAATGATTTATGCTTATAAATTCTCATTTCCTAGAAAGACGTGCTCAATCATTTCCATATTGTGTTTTGTTTATAAATATTGTTACTTTGATAAAGAAAATGGTATTTGCACTTAGATAAGGAAATGTTTTGGTATTTTAATAGCACTTTGCTCTTTCCTGAAACAGATGAAGTTTAAAAAGTATATAGACTATAGCTTAACTTTCTGCTCGTTTATAAAAATCTTATGTTCTTTTTTGTGAACATTACGAAATAGCCACTATCTCCAAAACACCAGAATGCTTTTTTATATATCATAGCTATGCTGCACTGGTAGGTAGGTACTTTATTATTCATCTGTGATTTGGTCATATACAGTGTGTTTCACAAGAACGTGACCTGGCTTAAAAAAAAAATCGGGGTATTTTTGCTAAACAAAATATACGAAACGGTGGCCCAACATTTTTTCCACGACGCATTAACAAACAAAATCAGTTCTCGTGTTCGCTTCGCGCAGAGCACACGTTTCCTGAAATGAGTGTCGCGTACGCATCTCGCTATGAGGCAGTGTTCCTTTGTTTGCATCCCAAAGGACCCAAAATGTCGCGTGTTAAAGCTGCAAAGTATATGAAAAAGTCTAAGGCGTTCGTGACCAAGTGGGTGAACCGATATTCAGAAGTAAAACACGTCGATGACCTACCAGAACGTGGTAAAAGGAGGAAGACGTCGTCCGCAGAGGATAATCGGATTACTAATCTGTTTTTGAAAAATCCACGAATATCTTTACGATCAGCACAAGAAGAGTTAAAGAAAAAAGGACTTCACTTATCTCTAGCTACAATCAAAAGACGTTTAACAGAGATTAAGGTCAAATACCGAAGCACTTTGAAGAAACCGCTCCTTACAGAAAAGCATGTTGAAAAAAGGATGGCCTGGGCACGAGAAAACAAAGACCGTGACTGGGATAAGATAGTCTTCTCTGACGAAGCTTCGTTTTGGGCAACTAGTATTACACCTCGTGCTTGGTCAACTGCAAATAACAGACTTGTCGAACGAACAGTTAAACACCCGGTAAAGGTTCATGTTTGGGGATGCTTCTCAAAACAAGGATTTGGTAATTTGTACTTGTTTACTGGTACTCTGAATGCTGTTAGGATGAATCAAATATATCAGAAAGCATTATTACCATCTGCCCGAAGTCTGTTCCCAAGGCCGAATGAGTCGTGGATATTGCAAGAAGACAACGACCCCAAACACCGAAGTCGTCAGTGCACCGCTTGGAAACAAGAAAATGGCATTGAGGTCTTAGACTGGCCCTCACAAAGTCCAGACGCAAACCCAATTGAAAACGTTTGGGCGTTGATGAAGCTTAAACTTAGAGGAAAGAAAATACGTACAGTCAAAGAGCTTACTCGCAATTTAAAGGCCATATGGAGAGCATTATCCCGCGACTACGCGGAAAAATTAGTGGAAAGTATGCCCCGAAGATGTCAGGCCATTCTGGACCACGGAGGAGACTGGACGCCTTATTAATAATAAAGCATCCACGTCAATATGATAAACTATGTGTTTCATTTATTATTATATGATAAACTTATTTTTTTATATAAAATTTGCCGGTCACGCTTTTGTGTTACATAGTGTACAGGCGTAATTCTTTATCTTCTTCTTATCGTGTCACTAGTTCTTTCGAACCAATGTGGTTCAACTGCGCCTCGAAGAGGCTCCTATCGTGCATTTGACACATGTTTTCGAACTTTTTAGGTTCTATGACATGCCGGTATCCTCACGATGTTTTCCTTCACCGGTCGTGTTTTAATGCACACAGATTTTTGAACAGAAAAATCCATTGGTGTACGACCGGGTTCGAACCCACGACCTTCGGATCGAAAGTCGAGGCACGAGCTACTCGGCCAACACGGCTTTTTGTAATCTCTTATGGGACACGAACAACAACGATCAACATTGATAAGAAAAAATGCGTTGTTTTCAATGAATACCATACTTCACGATCAAATAAATCTACGGAAAAATCCACTGTTGTATCAATTATTTTATCTATCCACGTGTGCAGCTGTAGAATCCTGGGGGGCGTAGCCACCATACGTCATGACATTGCCATTCCGCTGGTGGTCTGCGATTGATAGTAATTATTTTAGCGGAAAACCACTCATGTTACATGCATAATAATATTGCGTGACGAGATAAGCAATTGTTGTGATGGTAAGAATCACGACTACCACTACCCACGACCAAATAGAACATTGATATGTTAGGCGGTCAATTTCAAAAGCTCAGTGATTTCATTAGATACAATTTTTCGCGCCTGTTCATGACCAAAACTTATATCTGTGACCAAAACGTTCACTGACAGACACTAACAGAGATTGTAAAGAACCGAAGATTAGGCTCTGAGGTCTAATTTGCTAAGCTGTCATTAGCTCTCATTATCGAATGGTAGGTACGTTAATTTTGGCATTTTGGTCTACCATTTTATGCCAAAATTGACGTTCCATTCGATAACGAGAACTAATGACAGCTTAGCAAATTAGCCCCCAGGGGTTTGATTTTCTAAGCTGTCATCCGCTCTCGTTATCGAATGGTACGTCAATTTTGGCTTACTTTTTATGCCAAAATTGACGTACTATTCGATAACGAGAACTGATGACAGCCTAGCAAATCAAGCCCCCAGATCGAATGAGTTGTCATCGAATCATCGAAATTTCGACATAGGATACCTAAAATGCAAGAAATCTAATAAGACGGCTGCAAGCGACCATTCACACCAAAATGTCGGCAATATAAATTATCTTTGTAAACTTTAACTTGTTACAGGTGTAGACATTTACCTTTACTAGATAAGCGACGTGTCCCTTAACAAGCGCATCGGGGGCATGTATCCAGTTCCTTCCATTTGGGGCACCATTCTGTTTGCCCTTCCGTTCCCAGAACATCAGGTTGGACATCCTGGAGACAAAGAAAATTTGAGGGTTTAAAAATAATGCAAATTAAAAAAAACAAACATCAATAGACGAAAGCTTCGTCCTGAATATTAACTCACAGACAACGTACAGGCCAAATTAATGAACGTAGAGACTAGAGAATGTAGATATTATTACTTTAATAGTACTTATATTAGTGGTACTTGAGGGTATTTTAGTCAAGAGCTGAAAGTGCGTATTAATGAAGGAATTTTGAAACATCCCAAAGCAAACAAAGTTGCGGGCATCAGCTAGTACTGTATAAGATAATAATAAAATAAGATAAGTTTCTTTTTACTCCATAAATCACTATAATAATAAAACCTCGTGGTTTTCCTAGTAAGATTTGTTTAATAGATGTTAATTAAAACGATAATAGAAGCTGCAATCCCATAAGTTGTAATAAGCATTAAGATTCTATCGTGAGCAGTTTTTTTGTACATAATAATATCATATAATTCGTGTTAATACCAAGTTGGACTGCTCAAGAACTATCCTAGGTAATAATTATATAGATGCCTATCTTCCTAACAAACAACGATATGAAGGTATTATTTAATTTCTTGCAAGACAAAAAAAAACTGCAGCCAGTAGGTACTTGGTAGAAACGATTATACACGGAGAAAAAAATGTCGTTATAATTACTAAAATTCTGTTTGAATTTGTGAAAGCGAGAATAAATTAGTAAGTAACGATTACAATAATAATAATTCCTGCTAACGAAATTTAGTAACGTTTACAATAATAATTATTCCTTCTAACGAAATTTAGAAACGATTACAATATAATAGTTCTAGCTAACGAAAGTTGTTTAATGGTACAACAAAATATTTACGTTTACTATTTAGTCTTGTTATCCCATTTTTTTTTCTCCGTGTATATTTTTTACTGTAAAACAGCTGCATTTGTATACATTTATTTTGCTTATTATTAGAAATATTTTATTTAATTATTTACGTAATAGATACGAACAATTAAAAGCTTTGTCCTGACTGACCTTCCTATTCCTTATACCTACCTACGTACCTACCTTCCTACGATTCTACTAGTATTTTATTAAGTATTCAATACATTACCTAGTAATTGCCTTATTATAACACGCCACGAGTTAAAATGAAATAAATAAACATTTATACATAGTAAAAAAACATCATTGACATTCAATTCTCATTTGAAAATAATGCCACATATTATAATGATATATACACAATTATTTAGAAAAATATATTTCACATTTAATTCTAATTTGACATTATTTTATTAAAACAAGTGGGTAGTGTTTTCCTGATTCACAATTGGCTAAATTAAAGTTTATTTTTAATCCATCACAGAATACTATCACAGATTTAGATTATGGCTGTGATTACTATACTACCTTATCTTATTTAGGTTACCCTTATAGTACCTACCTATATAACAGTCTATGGGTACCCATAGGTACCTATATGTATATTGTATAATATAGAAAATAAAATTGAATAACTGTTTGTTATTTTCGGTAAAAAACAAATACGGCTTGACCGATTTGAATATTTTGTTTGTTTTGTTCGCTTTAATACAGAGGCAGTAAAGGGCAAGTGGGCAAAGTCACACAGTCTGGCAGGTCAGATAATCCTACTATAATCCTACTAATATTATAAACGCAAAAGTTTGTAAGGATGGATGGATGGATGGATGGATGGATGAATGTTCCTCTTTCACGTGAAAACTACTTAATGGATTTTAATGAAACTTAACAATAATATAGCTTATACATCAGAATAACACATAGGCTACAATTCATAAAGATACCTGCGCAGACGAAGTCGCGGGCACCAGCTAGTAATATTATAAACGCGAAAGTTTATAAGTATGGATGCATGGATGGATGTTTGTTACTCTTTCACGTAAAAACTACTGAATGGATTTTAATGAAACTTTACAGTAATATAGTTTATACATCAGAATAACACATAGACTACAATTTATAAAGATACCTGCGCAGACGAAGTCGCGGGCACCAGCTAGTTATGTTATAAAACTTTTTACCATTAATTTAAGAGGATATGTGAAACTGTCAGAAATGACAGCTGCCGAATTGTAAGACAGTGATTGCGCAATTAGACACCTTACCCCGAGGGAAGAGGTTAGATATAGATTTTTGTCGCTTAAAAGTAACGGACGTAAGCGACAAATGATAAAACATCGTATTGCTTGAAAAGTATTGAATTCATACATTTATCTGAGTTCTGTGATTACTCACTCAATAGTATAAAAATAAACCGTAAATATTCTCTAAATTCGGAGGATGGATGTAAATCAGATTTTAATAGGGCCCATTTCAAAAAATAAATCTATCGAGAAAAGTTTCACCAATCGTGTTTCTGTCTTACATTTATTTAGATTATAACTTCAAGTAATCACTGTAATAACATCAAGTTTGTAAACTGTACCGTTACCGAGTAAGAATGAAACGCAGCGACTCTGAATTTTCACATAGCATTCACGTATCTTTTTTGAAAAAAAATCCTTAGGCCAACTATTGCTACCAATTTCAAACCCACTCTCAGTCAGTTTGTCTCTTATTGTCTCAGTGCCTGATAATTCGAAACAGTTTTTTTTTATCAAGCAGGCAAAGGTCATCGCTTGACCTTGTCTGGACCAATCGAATGAATACAAATATTAGCACTACGTGTTGACATCTTCGTGTTTACCAACAATGTCAGCCTTGATGCTGTTTCCGTTTGGACTTCTGATTCAATGACAATTAAAATAATCAAGGTTTTACAAAAAATTGCTACAACCGAAGAAACATAATACGCAATTCCGTTTAGGTACTTCAGTTACTTTGACTTCAAAACTAAACTACAGATCCAATTTTGATGAAATTTCTATGGAACCAATCTGAAAGTTGAAAAAATATCCTCACAAAAAAAAACAATTTCATATTGGTTCATAAACAACGTCGCTGCCCACAAGTTGCATAATGCTTGAAAACAAAAAAGGAATCGGATCAGCTGACGAACGAAAATTAAATTAAATATTTTATATATTTGAGTTTGCGTGAGCCTTTTATGGTCTTTCAATAATTACATCATAACTATAAAATTAGGTAAATGCAATAATATCACCGCCACCTACTTGCTGTAAATAGTATCCTACATGTGTACAACCAGAAGCGCTAAATGTATTCGTGTAGTTGTTTTCCCTAATCATTTGATAAATAAATTGATTTGATTTGATATAATGTTAATTAGCGTAAGTAATTAATCATACGAGTAAAATTTACCTTCTAAATAATTTAGACTTTACACGACCATTCTCAAATTGTAGGTTTTTATGAAATGAAATGAAATGAAATTATTTATTTTGCTTGAAGTATGGTTACATTTAAGGTCTTAAACTAGTTTTGGTCTCGCACACTTCACCGTAAATACAGCATGCAAATAACTTATAAAATAGGTATGTTTTATAAAAAATTAAATTAATTATTTTTTATAGTTAGATATTCTGTTACATTATAAAAAGATTTGTCAATAAGCCATTTCTTAAATTTACTTACAAACATTTTTGTTGGCAATTTTTTAATATCATCAGGAACTTACTTTATCTTCATCGATTCGTAAAAAAATTACAATGTAAAAACAATTTTTGGCTATCAGAAGTTGTTTTTTTGTTATTCTCTGAATTGTTTTGATAGATTAGTCAACGCAAAAACCCATACATTACTTAACTGCCAAAAGTCAATAACGAAAAATAATAATGTTTTTGCTAGGTAGGTCCCATTATTGTAATTCACTCATTTATTTGATTGCATAAACTATTTTCATTAATTTTGAATAATTTTACTGCCTTCTCCTTAAATGCATTTAATTTACATTTTATTTTAGGTATCAATCCCACACAGTCGAATCATCCCTATCAAAACCTATAGAATATTAATAGTTTATTTATCCCCCTTACATATCCGTCCTGAATACATGCCTGCCACTTTTATTATTAGTAGGTATATTATTGAAGATAAAGTAATATTTATTTATTCATATTTATTGTACAATAGGTACCTGAAAAGATCCTTTCAAAATATGCACAGGTTTATTTTTAATTTCAATTTCAGAATCTAATCTTTCTTTCAAGCACATACTAACAAGACTTAAATCAAAGAAAAAATCCTTCTACTTCACAACTCTATTACAAACTTACAACAAGTGTCGAAATACAAACAGGGAAATCGCGACCTTATTATCAGAACGTCAAGGTTGAGTATACTATGAATAGCTCTGGCGGTTACGTCGTAATAGTCCGGCGACCGAAGGATAGGTCCGTACTTAGTACGGACTGACACCGGCGCACACTGATGCAACACGTTCATTCACACTTGTAGTGATAGTGATGGGGTAGGGTCGATAGTTTTGCGTAGATATTATCGATTAATATAAGACGGTGGAATGATGCAATGGCCGTTTTGGGTGTTGTATAAAATGTATTAAAATTAAAATCTTGATTTGAATAAGGCGGAAATAATACGATGAGCCGAGACACATTAAAAGTACACCAGTTTAATTAATTACTTTTAATTAATGTGCTGCGTTTGTTAATTTGTTTATGATTTTTTAGTGATAATTCAATTTAATATAATATTTCATTTTTCGTGAGAGTCCAGATGGTCCAGCCAGATGTGAGGCGATTCAGCTATTCTATAGCATCAGCTATCTATATGCAAATCTAGTCTAGATTTTTCTGATAAGCCGGTAGGTATAGGTGCACAGGGCAATGACAGACAGCTAAATGCAAAAACTTTACGACGCAATAATCAAAATCAGGTAATCTCAATCAAAATTATTTTACATAAAAGACTTGATCTGAGAGACTTGGTGGGACGTGATGGGTTCATAAGTGTAATTTAGTTTTTTAAATTTATTTATTTCGCAATTATGTAGGTACCTAACCTAAATGTAAAAATGTCTTAACTAGTTTCTTGTAGTTATTACATGAGCCCTAAGTATTAGGGCGCAGCAACACAAATTAGGTCTAAGGATAGGCGGCGCATAAGAACGTATATTTTAACTTTACCATAAATAATTATTTACCTCCTACCTAAACTTATTTTTACTATAAATTTCTTAAAAACGAATATTGTGTAATTGGGTATATGAAAGGAATTTCGTCAATTCGCAATGCAAACGAAGTTGCGAGTGTCAGCTAGTTAGGTTCTTATAATAAGAAATCAGCATTTATAAACGATTTCGTTTGCTATTTCTTTCCGCGTTCAGTTTTTATCGACATCAAGAATCCTTCGCTTGCATAACGCGGACGTACAGACCGCCACAGACTGTAAATCGCTGGACTATTTACTGCTATCCTTTGGCATGTTCAGGAAAAACTAGAGATAAGCAGTTTTGTTCTGCTTCGGGCCACGTTTCATTTCCTATTATTCAGCCAGGTATTAAAATAGCACGGAATTTTCCTCTTTATAATAGTTAGGTACATAATCTTCTACCTACTGTTTGTTGGAGTAGAGCAGTTAGTAATAAGCACGTCATGGCACAATATGTAGGCATATGTAGGCAAGTTTTTGGAAAAGAAAAACTATTAAAATTGAGTAGGTAAAGTTTACACTCCGTAAAACTGGTAAAAGTCCAAGATCGTTCATTATCTCGATATTAACGAAAAAATAGTAATCAGAACGTAAATATAGTTAAGTATTTTCCCAATAAATGTTTTATAAGTGCACATGTTTTGTTTAATAGAAGTACCTATAAAGGCAATTAAGCTACTATAATAAATAACATTATACCTACTTACTCATTTATTTCACTCAATGTTAATTTGTTTCAATATTCGTCACCGTGTAGGTAATTTTATAACTTTTAGAACCTGAAGAGGAGAGTTTAATTTCCGTGTCTGACTCTGTAGGTTAGATACCTAACCAGCTGTGTAAGTGTGGGTGTTCGTCTGACGACGGACTTTGCTCACAACAATAGGTACCTAGTACCTACAAGGTACAACGTAAAAAGTACACCATGGTTCCATTATTCGAACTAAACGGAATTCGATATTGGTGTAAATTTAGATGTCGCCAAAAATAACTAATTTGACAGCACTAAAAACTTTCGTTAAAATCTGGTTAAAAACTACTTTGATCCAACTATAGGGGCGTAGGACGGATTTCTACTATTGAGGTATCGTTAGAAGTTTTTTATCTGATTGTACAAAACAGCTTTTTATTATTGGTGTCCGAAACGTCAGTGGAAAAAATATTGACATCCTTTTTATCAACCGACTTCAAAAAGGAGGAGATTATCAATTCGATTCAATGTTTTTTTTGTTTTTGCTTTTTTTTTTAATGTTTGTTACCTCTGAACTTAGTTGTTTATGAACCGATTTTAAAAAATATTTTTTTGTTTGAGAGGATATACTTTCAGATTGGCCCATAAAAAAAATCATCAAAATCGATTTAGTAGTTTAGTTTTTATATCCAAATAACTGAAAAAAATATGTCGTCGAAGTAAACAAAATTTTGTATTTAGATTCCCTGCTACTTTTCAGTGGTGTTTACGGTCACTAAAACAGTCCATTGAAGTCGGTTGTCTATGTTTTTGTAAAACCTTGATTATTTCAATCTTTAAAAGGGACAGCATAATCTTTTGTGCTTTAGTTTAGTTCAGTTTTGGCGACATCTGAATTGACACCTGCTTATATATATATATATGTCGTGTGTATATATATATATATATATGTATATATATACACGACATTTTTTTAATTACCGAAAAAACTAAATGGGTAATGAAGAAGGGGTACCACGTTGTATCTGTGCAATCAAAATTTTGGATTTCTACAAAATGACAGGGTGACAGCGGCGCGAGTGCGGCGCCCGAGCCGAGCTGCGGCGAGATGGCTCGAGCTAGGTACCCGGGTTTGCCAAACGATGAATGAAACTTAAATTATTATCAATATTGACCTATTGACGCAAGGTCATTATAGAAAAAAGACTAACGGTAACTGCAGTTGTCCAATTTTTATCAATAAATTATATAAATATATTTAGTAAAAAATCCGCTTAATTTCTAAACAAAGGTTTTAATTAACTTAAGTTTTAAGTTTTAACTCTTTGGTTTAGTTGAACTTAAGAACTTTAACTTTAGTTCAACTAAACCAAAGAGTCAAAGAACAGAAAACCAAAGTTTAAATATACGACACGTGTTTCGCCTCTACACGAGGCATCATCAGGAGGTGTGGACTCGCCGAAGTTCGAAACGAGAGTTTTTATCAGATTTATTTTGAAAAACAAACGACTTAATGTTTTTACGTATTTTAACCATATCCATGTTCAGGAACGGCAATTGATTATGCGTTTTTTTTCTGGTGTTAAACATTTGCGGTGTATATTATTTTTAGAATCCTGGTTCAAAACTTAGAATGCCGTAATAAATTAACATTATAATTTTATAAATGAATCTGAGTGAGTTTGAATAACGTTATTTCATATAATTTCCTTCCCTGATAATACAAAAAGCTTATGTTAATAAAATCCCGTAAGGTAGGCACTTACACCATTTTACCTTAATTAGACTATTCAACTTATTTGTTAGGTACAAGGAAATAATCGACATTAGGATTTCACGACATTAGGAATCACGTCACTATTTTGCACTTTCACAAAAAACAACATAATTATAACAACCTTTGAATGCTTAAAACTACGCAACTCATACATTGCTCCATTAAATTTGGCCACAAAGTTTTGAAGACACGAAAACAGATCAATGTATGACAACCTAATAGATTGTAAAGGTGAGAACGAGGGTGGGACAGAATGACTCATACTTGCATTATGCGCGGCATTTCTGACTGTAGCTATTTTAAGATCAACAACCTTGTATGGGAAATTGAATCTAATTAAAACTGCTTAAGGTTTAATTTAGAATGAAAGTAAGAAGTTATTTTGAAAGATAAACTGCTTTATTTAACTAACAATCAGTGTACGAAATCCTTTAACTTTACATTTTTTTTTTTACTAACGACTTAAGTTCTAATAAAATAGAATAAAAACTACTTAGTGTAGTACTTAGTTATGTAATTTTGTAGATATTTAATTGTTATTGGCAACGAAATAATGCTTAATTTAATTAATCGAGAGAATGAAGTAGATATAATAAGGTAACACGTGAGGCTTAATATACGGTCTACCTAATTACGTGCCTTTAGCAGGCCACTTATTATTTAAGAAATAATAAATCAAAATAGTGTTTATTTACGTAGGTAAGTAACTATATATTTTATTACGACGTGTCTATGACACAGTAGGTACACATTGTTATACTTTTTTCACTTTTTTTCGTAACTAAGTGTCGAGTTTGCTCTTGAACAAGTTCGTGGATGCTGCAGAAACTCACTCTAGCCTTGTCTATGGCTAAAAAATTCAAATGACCCAATTGGGTGATCTTGCGTATGTAGGTAATGTTGCCAGTAAAACAAAACTTGTACAATATAATTAAGTCTCTTAAAAAAATGTTTTTTTGTCTTATTTTAGTAGTTTTTTATTTTTTCTTAGTTTTAGTTTTTTGGATAGATTTATAGGTTCCGTGTCGTCGCCACTGGGGTCTAGCAGAACACCAGCGCTGCAGCGTGCTGCCAGTACGCTGCAGCATTAAAGCTGAGCTAGGCCCTCATTGTGTGGAGGACTCTTTTTTACTGTAATTCAACCTTTTTTGTTCATTTATTTTTTTTCCATGACAATAAAATTATTTCTTTTCTTTTCTTTTCAGAAACATCTTCTGGAAGTATATTTTTAGCGTATGAATCAATTATTGCAATGATAATACAGGACAAGACAGACAGTCAACGTAAATGCTTCAATGGACCACTTTTTGAAATTACTAAATAGCTATCAAAGTACCTACTTACAGCAGAGTGGAGTGTTGGTGAATAGTGTAATGCTGTAAAACGTGACTTTTCGTGTTGCCTCCAAAACTCCAAAGAAGCCTCTAGTAAAGTCGCAACCACCACTACTTTATAGGGGCATGACTTGACTTTTAACGGCTGATAACTTTAAACATAATCTCTCAAATTACTTGACACTGTAAACCTAAGATGTGGAGCCAAAACAAAAAAAAACTTTTAGGTTTAGCTTATGAAATATTAGGTATATTAAGTGCCATTTGCATAGTAAAAGCCATAGGGAAGTGAGTTGCTATAAATGTTTATGTTAGTAGCGTAGTAGCAAGTTATGTAAAAGTTTGACTTGAATGTAATAGTAAGTTACGCCACCTTTACGATCGATCGAGTAGGATAAGTAGGGCAATAGTTTTGTGGTTATGGGAAAATGGTATAGGTTCGATATTTTGATAAAATAATTAATAGGCAGCAAGCTCAAAATAATACTCAGTTTTTTTATGAAGATTTTGAATTCTTTAAATTACATTTGTTTAACTAATCTAAGGTTTAACTAATCTAATATACGACGGCATAAAATAATATAAGAAAAATTCAATAATATTGAAAACAATTAAAACTTTATGAAATATTTAATATTATTAATACTTAGGTATGCAATATTAATCGTATTCAAAATTATTGAATTCAACATGTAATATTAATCGTCATTCTGTGTAAAGAATTATCGATAAATTGCAACACTAGACCCATTAACTAATAATAATAGACGCGATAACCCAAATTCAACAATATCCGAACATGTGCCACTAATTTGACAGTAAAAACTAATTTACGGTAAAAATTATGATTGTCTGTGATGGTAATAAAAAATATCTAAGGATGTGTATTATTTGATATATGTTCATTGTTATTATAGTAGGGATTTCGAGAGAAAATACAACTATCGTCCGTAAACCAACTTTACAGACAACCCATTTTTTTACTTTATCTGTGTTCAGCAACGGCAATTGATTACGACAACGTATTTTTTTATAGTGATTAAACATTTTGCGGTGTATTACTAGTATTACTTATAATAAATAATAATAAAATACTTAATTAATACCTAACTATGCCAAATGCATTATCTAGTGAGGCAAGGGTCAAGTCAGGACTTATCGATAAAATATGCCACGCGCATCACAAACTGCGTCGTTTAAATTAGATAGGATAATGGAAGTTTAATTATGCATTAAACATGTACTTACTTATATTTATTATTGTTGCGTAACTAATTAAACAAGGAATTTATACTTTAGATATATGTTTAAGATCACCTGTCAATGTAAATCTCAGAGATTATATTATATAGCGTTATAATATTATCTAAATGACGGGCAAAGAAATCCTAAGATAAGAACAAGATAATTGATTGATTCAGGCGTTACTTTGCGGAAATCCATAAATATCAACATATTATATAAATATATTTTGTAATAAATCCGCTTAATTTCTAAACAAAGGTTTTAATTAACTTAACTTTAGTTCAACTAAACCAAAGAGTCAACGAACAGAAAACCAAAGTTTAAAGATACGACACGTGTTTCGCCTCTACACGAGGCATCATCAGGAGGTGTGGACTCGCCGAAGTTTGAAATGAGAGAACATAATATTTTGGTTACAACGAACCTAAGTTATGTAGTAATATTACTTATTATTTGCCTAAGTTTATAACATATATATTGTGAACACTAGTTTTTTTTCATATTCGGTAAGTAATGCTTATGAGTACTTAAAAACGCCATTACTTTTTTTTTTATTATGTTCTATAGTCTCATTATAGGCATTCGGATAAAGGTCAATATATTGTACAGGCTATGATCTTGACTGCACCGGAGCTTGTCCGGAGTCACGAGGCGAGGCGATTACGTTACGATTCCGATTAGTATGCGTTGCAGAGTTACATACAAAGAATAATGAACGGCGCAAGTTGATACGGTGCCGTTGAAAATCCCTTGCCGAGTTGATATGTGTGCTATGACCCTAAAGGAACCAGCATAAATGGTCCTTTTTATGACCTAAATCCAGTTAAAACTCCCCTCGAATGTCGCAAGCGAGGCCGACTATTGTGTCTAAACATTGTGATCAATTCGTACAATTGTCTGACCAGACTGTGACTGGTACGGAAGTTGGAAACTGGAGGAAGGACGAGAGTGATTTGATGAGAGCCAAGGAGCAGAGAAGATTCTAATACAAAACCTATAATATATATAATATAATAAATCTATGCTTTCGCCTTTAAAGTGGTAAGGTAGCGCCTATGTTAAGCCTACTGACTGAAGTTTTCGGTGTAATGTATCTAAGTGTGTTAGGCCCATTCGCAGCGAGCATGTTACTTTACGTTACATTACACCGAAAACACTGGTAATTTTATCGCACACCGCCCCGTAGCGGAACGTAAATGTGTAATGTACCATTCGCAGCGAGCATTTGTGTTGTGTACGTGAAAACAAACACGAACTTACACGCGAGCAACGAGCTGCTCGCCGCTCGTTATCGAATGCTCCGCCCGCTGTCAGTTTTTTGACGAATCCCTTGGGGCAAGCCCGAGACGTACTGCAGACTGCAACCGCAGACCGCTTGTTTCTATTTTTTATTGCTTGATAATGACAAAAATGTGACAGCCAATCAAGATTGCCATAACAACTGTGTTTGCAGTGTTGCCAGGTGCAATTAAAGTTTATTAAGTTCTCACGAGCTGATTTTAATCCGTCTTAGTTACACGAAATACAATGGGAATTCACATTGCACTGAAAAAATAAGTGTTACGTTCCTATAACGTTCCATTTTAGGTTTTGTAAAGATACCTGGGGCTAAATTTTCTAAGCTGTCATCAGCTATCAAAAGTATAAAAAAAATATACAACCGAATTGAGAACCTACTCCTCTTTATTTGAAAAATAAATAAATTTTATTCTTTTTTTTTTTCTCAAAGAACCTAAGTTCTTTAGTTTTGGCTTCACATCAAAGGTATATAGTAGCCAGTGTCAAGTAATTGGAGAGATTATTTTGTCATAAGTCAGAGTCGATAAGTCAAGTCATGCCCCTGTAAAGTAGTGGTGGTTGCGACTTTACTAGAGGCTTCTATGAAGTTTTGGAGGCAACACGAAAAGTCACGTTTTACAGCATTACACTATTCACCAACACTCATACACGTTCACGTGCACTTAATGGATAAAATACCACCGTTTTTACACTTAAACACTCATAGTTATACAAGTTTTGTCAACTAATTTAATGCCGCCAATGTGCCATTTCTCACGTTCCCGCCAAAACTCTCAATTTTATTCTTAGCTACTAGTTCTGACGCTGACACGTTACTTGACGCGTCACTGAAACGTCAGTTAATCAGTTACTGTCAAAAAGCTTTGCTAAAACCATAAAGTTAGAATGTAAAGAGGGGTAATGACATTTCAATTGCGATACAAGAAATGATAATAAGCATGTGCGAGTGATTGTCTATGTGTTGCTCAAAAATAGTGATGGGCATTCAATAAGATGTTTTATCGACATCGATAACTGTGGTACCTACCCATTTTGCGTCACAAGTCTTAATAGAGAAAAAAATAGTGCCTACTACACAATCATGTTGTTAATAGAGGGTTAATGAGTGGATAATCCTTCAGCTGCGTGTGGGGGTCATCAGAAAATGAAAATATGTTCCCAGTAGAAATCCCACGGACTTAGAATTTTTACTGGGTACATATTTTCATTTTCTGATTAGACCTGAAGTCCCCCACCCGCAGCTGAAGATTATTCACTGATTACGGCACCACCTGTACATATAAAGATTTTAACCAAAGGAATGAGATGGGTTTGGTTATTATTTATTAGATACTAAAGACTAAATAGCCAAGTTTTGGCGTTATTCAGGAACAAAAACTTATCCATCCTCACAAACTTACATTCATAATACATAGTAGCAGGACTTACCAATATTTACCTACAACTTACTCATCAATCCAAATAGGCGGTAGTCTTCGAAATAAGATTGTAATAGCTAGAAAGTCGATTGTGTATAATATATATATCTGTTCTTTTTTTAAAGTTGGTTGATTATAATAAACAATAATGAAGCCCATGCAAATGTTTTATTCAATGACTGAAAAATACTTTATTTAAGAATATTAATTCTAAATTTTGTCATTATATGTAGGCACGATTTATGATTTATGTCCCTATCTAATAATTACTTGACTAATGCCTACTTGCACCAAACTTCCAAAGTTCTAAACAATTACTTCACTCGCTTGACAGATCTTGATCGGTCTGAATCTGAACCGTTAAAAACTGCCAAGCGAGATTGCTTAAGAGCTTTGACAATTTTGTACAAGTCGGCATAAGGTCACAAAATACATTCTTTACGCCTGAATTGAAACATTGTTCAACATGGTACTTACTGGAACATGTAACGTAGGCAGCGAACCTTTCTTCAAAACACGTTAATGTATTCTGAATAAAAAACAATCGTTTTTAAAATGATTGCTGCAAACTTTTATATTGTTTTGATCATCGCTCTGTTTCTGAAGAGTTTGTAACCATTTTTTTCTGTTTTGCGGATCCTTTGGTAAGCTGAAATTAAATAAGTAAAAACGATTAGTTACAATAATACTCGTATTTTAAGACACAAAATAAAAATGACACAAGTGGTAAATTTATTTTAACTAGGTAAAAATACCCTAACGATAGAAAAGAAAAGAGTTTTGTACCACTTTGCATAACTACCTACTCATTAGGTACTATCGATATTTCATGACGTCATCATTTTATCAAGCCCTAGCGTAACGAAGCAATATTTGTTTTTACATGAAAAATCTATTATTTCTCCATATATGTAAGAACCATTTGTACACACGGCAAGAGCAATCAAAACTCCACAAGGCACAACGATTTTATAACTAATTGTATAAGAAAATTGTCCATAAATTTCTCTACGAAAATAAACCAAATATTTTCTTTACTCACCTGTGAAATGAATGATTATCTGGGTTATTTCTATGCGTTGTGCCACACGTGTTGATTGAGCAAGTAACCATGCTCTTTAAAATTAATAAAATGGTTTCATTTTGTAGATTATTGTAAAAAGATAAAATAATTTACAAACAATAATTGACGGGGTCTCAGGTGCTTCAAAATGTTTTGAGTGACGTGACTTAGTTCTATACTGCTCTTAACCATAAAAAGCTATACTTGCATCTCTTTCATTAACCGATCTTTTGGGGGCGACAGCCGAAAGTATCCGAGATCTGTGGCTAAAACCAAAATGGCGCGCAAAATACAGTTGACACCAAAATTGCTAACTTGTGATCGCGACAATGACCAACATTGTATGAGCTCAAGGTCGCTTATTGTATAAAATAATACCATAACAAAAACACGGCTTCGATGATGTAGCTAGTTTAAATTACATCACTATATGAAACTAGATTAAGTAAGTATAGTCAACTGAGGTAAGGCATTAATGGGGCGACATTCAGACACCTTGTCAATAATTATGAAATATCTCCTAATTTTCAAATAATGTTTGTTACTTTTTACGATGTAGTTTTATCAACAATGAAAATGACGTAGTAGTTTTAACATATAATATTTATCTAGCCCTGTTACTTCGATTTTCCGAAAATTAGCATCGGACCAAAATGTACTAAAAGTTCTTCTTTTATTGGTCGCATTTTCAATATACCTACTACATTGTGTTCTGTGGGCCACCATAATAAAGCGATAAATGCGTCGATATTGCAACTTTTTGAAGTCAATATAATCAGTAATTTTGTGCTGCAATATTATGGGGTACTTGAACGGTACCTGTATTCGGGAGATGTCTAACACTCTGTATATAAAAGGTTTGATTGACTGATATAAACCGCACATGCCAAACCACTGGTCGTAGAGACATGAAATTTAAAGGGTATGTACGTCATGGCATTTATGTTTGGCGTCAGCTTGCTACGAATAAACTTATAAAAGACAGCTAAGTCAAACATCTGATAATAATTGATTGATTCAGGCGTTACTTTGCGGAAATCCATAAATATCAACAAATTATATAAATATATTTAGCAATAAATCCGCTTGATTTCTAAACAAAGGTTTTAATTAACTTAACTTTAGTTTAGAACTTTAGTACATATTACTATATTATAAACCAAAGAGTCAACGAACAGAAAACCAAAGTTTAAAGATACGACACGTGTTTCGCCTCTACACGAGGCATCATCAGGAGGTGTGGAGTCGCCGAAGTTCGAAACGAGAGAAACTCTCGTTAGTTAATTAAAACCTTTGTTTAGAAATCAAGCGGATTTATTGCTAAATATATTTATATAATTTGTTGACATCAGATAATGTTTATTTATACTAAAATTTACAACATATGGCAGACTTAGCTGTACTTTTACTTGCCCTTTGCAAATCACTACTGATTTCACAAATAATTACCTACTTAATAAAATATGATAAGAATCTACCTACAGTAAAAAAAATAAAATACAAAAACTTATTATGGCTTCTGAAGATACTTAATATTTTGAAAAAGTTACCGTCCTACTGAGTTTTTTGTTTCATACTGTAGTTTTTACTTACTTAAGTAGGTATTTACTTAATAGTTACTACCAGATAACTGATAGAATACTTAAATACTATTATAAAATACATAGAAAACACCCAGACTCACAACAAACGCCGAATCACACAAATGTTCGTCCTGAAGCGGGAATCGAACCCGCTACACCGGGCGTGGCAGTCTAATACACTTGCCACTCGACCACCTGTGTCGTCATGTATCGATGTTCATCACACAGATGTTTGTCCTGAAGCGGGAATCGAACCCGCGACACCGGGCGTCCAACCCACTTGCCACTCGACCATCCGTGTCGTCAAAAGGCATTTAGTCATTGAGTCAGTCTTTAGCTGAGAGCTAAGACTTACAAGTATGTCTAGGTCACACTGAGTCGAGACGAAACGCTAATACTTATATCGTAACAATAAACAGCGAATAACCATTCCGTCTAATTATTATTATTTTCACAAACCAGTGACAAGACGAGCTAATTATACCTACCCATGGCCAGAGCAGTGCTACACACGACTTTTTGTTTTCATTTTTACCCGACTGCCAAGGAAGGGTTATGTTTTTCGCGCGTATCTTGCATGTAGGTATTTATGTAATAGGTTTTTTTAGTACGATCATGGAACTTTAGTACACTAGTGTATTCTCAGCTTAACTATCGGTCCTGACTGTAACGTAACACTTTCGTTACATATTGTCTCATTCATGACAAAAAAATGCGTGCGACATACCCTCAAATTCAAATATCTCTTTATTGTGAATAGCCATAGACTACGGAGTGGTTTTATTCTTTTGTGTGATAGTAAGCCTTCATAAACACGTAAAATAGTAACACATATTAATAAAACTTTCCCTGCAATCGAAGAATCAATAAACACTTTTTTTCTTGTGACAAATGTATCATCCACATAAAATACTATTTCTGTTAAAATAAAAATGGCGGTTTTTATTTTTAATGTTTTGGCATATGTTTAATGATGTTGCCACGTAAGAAACTAATTGAAACTACTGAATTATTCCTATAGTTTTCCAGAAATAAACGTTACCTTCATGACATCAAAAACATGAAAAATAATGGACACTTTTTTAAAATGGAATAAAAAAAACCAAAGCTTTGTTTATTTTACGGTTTGTAGGAGCACGTTGGATAAGTTTCATAGACCTTCAACTTAAAATAAAAAACCGATAAAGTCATTACGTTTCGTCAGTAATAATAGTTGTAGACACAAAATTGGTAGATGGACACATCATTTTTGTATGGGAGAGAAATGAAAAAAACCGAATAAAAACCAAACTGTAAGAAATTGCTGTAACATTGTGGAATTACCTAATAGTATACAAGCATACCATTCAGTACAATATCCAATAAATCTTAACTAACAAATAATGTGTTGATGTTATAAGAAAGATAAAATGAGGACTAAAGGTGTGTTATAAATTTTCATTTTTTCGCGGTTTGACCCACGTATAAAATCTAAAATAAAGTATGGAACCTTTTTTTGTTGACGAAATAAAAAAACATAGACGAAACGAATAGTGTGAAGAAATCACTATAATACGGCGTATTTTTTGAGTATTTGTCCGAAACATTTTGTATAGAATTCGGATTTGAGGATGCCCCTTAAGGTTAGATTCGTCTCGATCACCCGAGTGTTCCTATATGGGGTTAAAAAAATGCCCATGGCCAGAACAGTGCTACACAGGACTGCTCGTCCACATTGAGTCATTTTGATGGTTAAGTTTAACAAAAAAAATTGGTTGTCTGTAAAGTTGGTTTACGGACGATAGTTTAGCGTGACTACCAGCGTAACAGGACAGTGAGCGTTACCGGACAATGACGTGAACGTTTTCGTGCATGCAGCCGGCGCGGCAGCAGCGTTATCGATTTATTAGACGTAGTCACGTCAAAAAAATAACCCTTGAATACTGTCCGGTATTCGAATTCCCGATTCGACCCATAAGTTCAACCCAGTAAGTGCACGATTGCATAAGCATATATATTTCTTGTATCAATATACAGCTATTTTTTATTTATTTCCTGATAGCTTTCTTTAAGTATATGTTTAGAAGAAATATGATCTGTCACTTTATAGGTAAGTAAGTATGTAGGTATTTTAATTAGAAAATCGTAGGTCTTCTCACTATCATTAATCAGTAACTTGAACTGGCTTTACTAAGCCGACTATCCGGTTACTTTACCGTATAAAACGGCTTTATTCAAAGTAGGTATAAATAAAAAGGATCAATTTCATTAATGCAAAAAAAATATGTTTTTTGTGATGGTGCAACCTTGATAGTTACATTTTACCTACTTATGTTATCTTGTTTTTTCTCTGTGCCAAACAGCATTTTTTATGTGAGATGTGAAAAAAGCTGTTCTTACCAATACCAATAAGTTAATAATTCTTGTTTTAATTTAAGTACTAATAAAATAAGCAATATTTACCTATTTTTTTCTACCTACCTGCCAACCTACACAATAATAATCACATTAGTGTGCAATAAAAGGTTAAACCATTCCAAAATGGCGATGGCAAGGTGCTGTGCACGAAATATCATAAATTGAGGATGATGCTATTTATCAGGCATTTGTAAATTTTATCCTGCTTTTTCATAATTATAGTTACATAATAATCTTATTTTTTTTTACAAATGTTGGCAAAGGCCGTCTTACGATAGGTATTAGGTACCTACTGGTAATGTTACTAAATTATAAAATTAAATCATTGCATTTTTTTTTATTTTGTACCATCACAAATACTTAAGTATTACAATATGTCACTAATTTAAACCTAATTAAAATAAAAATAACCTCATAAAATAATCGTAACTAAGTATTACAATTCTATTACGTTCATAAGTGCTGTGGAATTTTCTTATCTCTGAAAAAAAAACTCAAGAAACAAAACTTAATAGGCTAAAGAATTTATTATTACTCGATTATTTTTATACGACGACATAAACCGACTCTATAACCGTTTGAGGTTAAAAGTGAAAGAGTGCACGCCTCCCATTGTTATCGAGTGAACTGTCGCCAAGTTATTATTGCTAGTAAAAGGTTAGAAAAAAAAATTGCACAAAATATTATTCATAATCTAGACAAGGTAAAAAAAAATTCACTGTTATTTCAATGACGACGTTACGAGTTAAATTTTTGAGGCAGTCTTAATAAATCGATGAACGCCGCCGCGCCCGGCTGCATGCTCGAAAACGTTGACGTCATTGTCCTGTAACGCTCATCGTCCCGTTACGCTAGTAGTCACGTTAAACTATCGTCCGTAAACCAACTTTACAGACAGCCAATTTTTTATTATCTAATAGGTCATTTAGTAGGCAAAAGTTTGTGACTAAAACGAAAAACTGAACCAATTAAGCTGAATTTCGGTTTCAGTATAATTTTTATAAATTATACTGCCTTATGTATCCTTTTCTACCTTATGGTAGAAAAGGATATATATCCTTTTATACCTTATGGTAGAAAAAGATATAAGCTACTTTTATTCCAATACCATACAAGCGAAGCACTGTAGAACTGCTAGTAATTTATACATAATCTCAACAAAGTACAAAATTTTGTTTCAAAGATGCCACGAGCGAGTTGCTGTAATTTTTCCTCATAATAAAAATAAATGTCAGTGTGTAAATCTACAGCTTTTTGCAATGAAAAACTTAAGGTTTATTCAATAAAAACAAATGTATATTGAAGTTACCTATTCGTCCTGTATCTACATCTTGGAAAAACCAGAAAATAGTAGGTAACTAGTAGGTATACAATTTAAATACTAAGTAACCGTGAATCTACGTCAAGAAATAAAAACTTACCTACTACCTGGGCAATAATTCTGGGCGAGACAAAAAAGCATATGAAATATTATGATCTTAAGTTATTGAATGCACTAAAATTATAGCTGAGAGTTATTCTGAGATTTTCATTTTATTCATAGTATTTCAAATATCCATATTAACCATAATATAATTTTACTACAATAGCTATAAGTGCACTGAGCAGTATTGAGCAGCGTTTTATTTTAATACTTTATTCTAATATAGGAAATTTTATTTTATTATTTACTATATTTATTTTATTAGGCGCCTCTTCGAGGCGCACTTGAAATAATTTCACCACCTGGTTCGAAAGATCTAGTGACACGATAAGAAGAAGAATATTTTATTATATTAAATTAAGAACTTTTAAAAAATTGGTTGTCTGTAAAGTTGATTTACGGACGATAGTGTGACAACGTCATCAGCGTAACGGGCTAATGAGCGTTACCGGACAATGAAGTTAACGTTTTCGTGCATGCAGCCGGCGTTCATCGATTTATTTGACGTAGTCACGTCAAAAACAATAAAACAAACTCTATGCGTATTTGATATTTTGACGACACCGTGGCTTAGTTGGTAGTGACCCACCCGCCTACGAAACTCGGGGTTCCGGGTTCGATCCCCGGCCGGGGCTAATATTTGTGTGACGAACACAAATGTTTGTTCTCTGGTCTTGGATGTTGTGATGTCTTGTATGTGTCCATGCCACCTGCGACACAGGGAATCCTAGTGCAAGGGTGTGTGTGAAAAAAAAAATGATATCACTTGATACAAGTATTACTTTTTTCAGTTTTGTATTGCATGCTAATCATAAGCTGACTAAGGAGAACCTTATTCATTTATGTTATTATAAGATCTTTTTGTAACCACCCTTATTCACAATAAATAGTTTTGAATTTGAATTTGAATTTGAAGTATCACCACATCCAAGCTATGTCAGCTATGGGTGCTCCACTTGCCCTAGCTAGAAAGTTGCGAGAGGTATCATTACGTGCGGTATGCTTGCCGCTAATCGGTGGGTTTCTCATTATACATTAGTCTATGCTTTGCTATGCCTTGCCAACTTGTCTATGGTATGCATAAAGCAAGATTTAATTGGACCCAGTAGATTTCATTTTACCTTTCTAGCCGATCGTTCAACAGACTTTAAAAAGATGGTGCCGGTTATGCAGTATGACTGTTCGTTGTTTTGTGTATTTGTGACTTCTAATAAGTAATTGTGATTATATTTTTGTTTGATAGAACATACTTTTGACTTGGACTTTGGACTTTGGACCCATATACATTTTATCAAAATCGGCTTATTAGTTTCGTTTTTTATCATCTGTAAGGAATGACGTATTTTGCTTTCCTGTGACTTTTTAATGGTGTTGACGATTTCTAGATCAGTCTTAATTGAAGTCATTTGTAGTATGTTTTAATTAGTAGCTTTAATTATTGGATTTAGAATTAGACTGTGTAAGTTGTTTGAGTTTTGATCTTTTTGGTCATTTTCATATTCTGCAGGTGATAAAATGAGATTTAATTTAAAAAAAAATAGTGGTAAGTAGTATGAAATTATGTATTATTTTCGTTTAGATATAGGTACATTATTATGAGAGTGAGACCTGGAAGACCACTAAGCAAATAACTCACCAGTTACAAGTCTTTATAAACCGATGTTTAAGACGGATTCTGAAGATCTTTTGGCCGAACACTATCTCAAACACCGAGCTGTGGCGGTCATGCCACGAATACCCGATAGATCGGCAAATCTGTCACCGCAAATGGAGCTGGATAGGCCACACATTACGCAGAAACCCAGACCATATACCCAAACAGGCTCTGGAGTGGAACCCACAAGGGAAGCGTAAGCGTGGTCGCCCAAAACAAACCTGGCGACGCTCAGTTATTACAGAAACGCAAAACCTCGACCTGACTTGGAGCGAAGTGAAGAGGACGGGCGGCGCTAGACAGAACGACCTGGAGAAACTTTGTGTCTGCCCTTTGCCCCGACGCACGCGGGGACATAGGATTCTATGATGATGATAGGTACATAAGATGACAATAATATAACGTACAAACTAATCTACAAAGACAAAACACAAGTTTGTTATACGATATGCATCATGCACATACAAGCCAGACATTGTTGATTATAATTAATTAAAAAACATTAAACAAACGATTGCATGGCCGCTCTACATAAAACAATTGTGTAAGAACGCGTGTGTATGATGTGTGTGTGATAAATGGAACGTCCAGTTGCGTAAGTAGCTACTTGGATGACTGTTTTATTCACGCCTTTTTCCAAAAATATACTAAGTATATAGGTTTATCAAGGTTTTATTCACAGAAAAAATTTAATTTTTGTACACCACTGTACAAAAATTAAATTTCTTTCTGTCGATCTTCCGTAAATTTAATTATAATAATGATTATTAAATAAAAGAAAGAATATCTACCCGTAAAAAAATTAACACAACCCAGCAAAAAAAAAACAAACAAATTATATTTTTAGCAAGCAACTTCGTTTTCGTAAAAATAGAATACAAAAATATTTCTACAAAAATAATTTACTCAGAGAATGTTCTTTCAGTTTTTTTTGAAGATCCAATGATAAAACAATTATTTCAAGTAGGCAGAAGTAATAATAAAATTAACGTTTTTTTTTTTGCAGACAACGCATTAATTGACTACAGTACTTTTGTTTATGAATGAGCATTTGAATTGGGCCGTAGCAAATAAAAATGCCGGAAAGACCTATTTAAATGCAATGCAACTCTGCATCCTTGTTCAAATCTTAACCTAGAATCTTAAAACAATTTATACAGAAAACTATAAGAAAACAATATTAGGAATTGAATAAAGGAACAATAAAAACCCAGTCCACGAGTGAATCCGGAAAAGACTAACTTCCTAGTGTTAGTTTATTTGCAACACGTGCCGAGTAAGGTACTACCTCTTTTATTGCGCAGTCGCGTAACAATGAATTATTGCTACTAGGTCTTTGTGCCCGAGACATCCATGAATCAAGATGTAGGCACTAGCAAGAAGCAATAAAAGTTGATACAAGACAAAAAACTATTAAATTGAATGTGGGTCGAAACAAGAAACACAGATTACATCAGGGTTAAAACTTACGTTTCTGCAATATCAATTGTAACTGAAAATAACTTTTAAACAATTTTTTTATTACTTACTTGATTCGTTTTTTCACCCGACTCTGCCAAGGAAGGGTTATATTTTTCGCGCGTATCTTATTTGTATGTACATATGTATGTAAATTTCTTTGTTACCTCGTATTTTCCAAACGGCTGGACGGATTTTGACAGTCAAAGTACCGTTAGATTCGTTTCAATAACCAGAGTGTTCTAATAGATAGGTTTTGCAAAAAAATAATCAAAAAGGCGGATTTTTGACGCTAAATAGTAAGTCGTTAATAATTTTTTGTTGACCAAACCTATCGAGTAGAGTATCAAAATGAAGGAAATTAAAAGGAGATTACAAAAATATAAGTATATAAGTCATAAGTATGTTCAAATTTAATTTGTAATAATTAATTGGAAATCAATGTATTATTAATATCAACTTATAACTATTTCGCAGTTGGGTTTTCAGTTTTTTTAAACTTTAAGCTTGTTTACTAATTTGATACTTGAGCTGAAAAATGAAACAGGAGCGTAATGCCTACTTGCACCAAACTGTCAAAGCTTCTAAGCAATTACTTTTCTTACTTGCCAGTTCTTAACGGTCCAAATTCAGACCGTTAAGAACTGTCAAGCGAGTTAAGTAATTGCTTAAATACTTTTTGTTACTAGTTTGGTGCGGCATAAATGTAGGTACTACATATTTACGTACTTATTCTTCTTATCTAGTAGGTAGGTATTCTTTGTTACGAGCAAATGTAAATATGTATCTAGTTACTATGCTGCGCAAGAAAAGCTTATGTAGGCCGGTAGATTTAACCCGCTGAACAAACAGGGATTATGATTATATCGCCAAAACTATTGCCTTGATCACACGTACCGAGTACTCGGCCGAGTCATTTATATACATATAAGTATGTAAGTATATTCACTACCTACCTATTTATTATTGAAATGAAAGAAATCGTTTATTGCATGAAGTATGGTATACAGTTGGTTAATATGTTTAGAGTGCGTCTGACTGAATACGTAATCTAGGCTTTGTGTAGTCAAGGCGTTGACCTACAAGTATAGGTAAGTACCGTTAAACACATATACCTACCTATGTATGTATCTATATGTCACCATAACTTTATAAGAACCGTAAATTTACAATTTAACAGTTTTCAAACACGTTAAATCATAGAATTTTTGTTTGTTTTGTACTGAACTTGGAGATAAAAAGGAATCTGATTTTACGAACGTAATTACAATAATAGGTATATTAAATTGGATGATTTGTGTTACATAAGTTCCTCGACTTTCGATCCGAAGGTCGTAGGTTCGGACCCGGTCGTACACCAATAGATTTTTCTTTCTCAAAAATCTAAATGTGCATTAAAAAATACGTTCTTAACGGCGAAGGAAAACATCGTGAGGAAACCGACATGTCATAGAATCTTAAAAGTTCGAAAACATGTGTCAAGTGCACGAAAGGAGCCTCTTCGAAGCGCACTTGAAATCCATTCATCACACTGGTTGGAAAGAACTAGTGACATGATAAGAAGAAAGGACCATTCATCCAATCAATCCGCAATCTGAAATCTAAAATCGAACACACGACCTGCCAACTAGTTTTTACCCACTGGGACACACTTTTTAACAATGGAACTACCTACCTACCTAGGAATTTAGCTCTATATTAAGACCTATTAAGCTCTATAATTTAGTATAAATAGTTCTTAATAAACTTTACTAAGTACAGCATAAGCTAACTACTACAATCTATATTACAAAATGTACAAAAGGAAACAATTGGGCCACCCACCCATACCCATAGACCGTTGCAAACGATCTATGGGTAGCTCAACTGTTCCAACTCGATACCCGATGGCAGCGTGCCGAGGATACCTTAAATACTTAATTGTTATTTGAAATTCAGCTGAACAAATATCTTTGTGTGGATGGCATTATGCAAAACATCCTGACGTCTCAGTAACAAAATAGTTTAGGACTTCAAAGTTATTTTCATACGATTGCTTGAAATTATCGAATGAGTTATTTCAAAAGTTAATAAAATATATATATATTTAGTTATTTTTTTTCAAACAATTCTAGATTGGCTTTTAGAAAATTCCTAGCCTTTCAAGACACCCAAACATATAATTTAAAGTAGATATTTATCTTGATTAAACTATTAAAATAAGCTGTTTTTGCTTTAATTCCGGAATAATTGAGTGAGCATAGTTCAGTCAGCTTTCTACCATTACGTTTGAAACCACACACCGCACTACAAAAACAGATATGGTTAATATTAGTTATTCGAATATTATATATTATTTTACAAGCGAACTTTCATGACGTTTGTACAATGACAAAACCATTTTAAATATAATTGAGGTTTTTATTTTTATATATAAAAAACAAAATAATAAAGATTTTGATAATTACAAGTTTCGCTTTGTTTAGGGTTAAATTGTACGAAAATGACTACGCAAATATTTTAGGTCGACCTTAGGTATGTAAATTATGCGTAAATATTTTATAGAAATCAATAACCTTACTTTAATTTAATTATAATAACCTACTTAATGAGCAAAAAAAAAACAATCTATACTTTGAAAACACGTCACTTTGAACGTGTAACTTTTTCTCACTATTTGCAATGATGTTGATAACGTCCATTGAACAAATAAACTCTTTTATCTCATTATTATTTTTATAACGGGAAGTGTCTGTACGTACTCATATGTATCATTAATTACTGAAATAAATGACTTCTATAATAAAATGAGTTGTATCTCCGAGTATAAATGAAGAATGCACTGAGAGGGTACAACGTCTAACTTACATATTATACCCACTTTGTAATTTTTATAACATAAAATTATATTCAACGTACATTCAATTCACCAATAAATTGCATGAGGTCAATTTGGTAAGATTTAAATAATAAAATATAGTATATAAATAAAAATATATTGTCCAATATATTTATTTAAAATTTGTACACATAAAACCTCCAACTTTTTTGATGGGAGGTCATATTTTCAATGGGCCTTCATACAGGGGGCGACAGCCAAAAGTATTCGATATGTGCTTCTTCTACCTTAGCAACAAAAAAGAAGTAGTCGCATATGATGTGTACAGACAGCGTCAGAGATAAGTATCCCCCTTGAACAAGACACCCAGCTATAAATCCTTTCAAAAATTGACATACTTGAATATTTTGTAAAGGCAAAACTTCTCCATACGCTGCGGGGGGGGGGGTGATTTGAACGGAATTTAAAGCTGGGTATTATAATGCAAGGGGATACTTATCTATGATGCTGTCTGTACATCTAACGTCTCATGACGACACCGTGGCTTAGTTGGTAGTGACCCTGCCTACGAAGCTTGGTGTTCCGGGTTCGATCCCCGGCCGGGGCAAATATTTGTGACGAACACAAATGTTTGTTCTCGGGTCTTGGGTGTTGTGATGTGTTGTATGTGTCCATGCCACCTGCGACACAGGGGATCCTAGTGCAGGGGTGTGAGTGTGTGAATGTTTGTTTGTTTGTTTGTTTATTTAAATTAGGAAGGATTCTATTCACCTACTTCACTTTTCTGATGTTGGTACCATATGAAAGCTAACTTCCTGTTACACACTTTCCAAAATCACTGCCACAAATCGACAGAAAGCGAGGAAAGATGTTACACATCAAAAAACTATCTATTAACCAGTAGTATGTCACAACAATGATGACACTGGTCAAGAATTTCATTCAAACAAGTAAAATGATGAAACAATAGTGTAGAATCATCACAATTCACAATACAAGTCCAGATCTGAAATATGACACACATAAACGCCCACTTGCATCGCGATAGCGGGTGTAATGTTCTGCAATCTAGATTTTCATATACATCAAACTATTGTATATTTGAATATTGTTTTAGCTTTTATCAATAGCCAGTCGACACCCACAACTTAATTTGCGAATAATAATAAAACGAGCGAGCCTTACAGTAGTGGCAAATGATGTGTAACATCTGACATTTCACCTTAAATCTATCATATTATTAAATCTATTATATATATTCTATCAGATAAATGTTGACTGTCAATGATAAGTTTTTTGTTTAAGTGTAGGTACCTATATAAAATGAAAATTAATACTATTATTACTTATTTTTAGAAATTATAAAAATATTGACATTAAGCATATTTATTTGACATTAAAATTAAAATTGACATTAGCATTTATAATATTTAAAACTTGACATCACTCAAACAAAAATACAAATCACCTAACTAATGCTAATTTATCAATATTTTTGTAATACATAATTAATTTGACTATGAAATAAACATAAGTGAATTAGATGCCTACCGAGCAAAAAATTAACTTAAAGTTGTTGCGCCCTTACAGGGTTCATGTGCATTGTGTACCTATAAGCCACTTACACCTAAGTTATATAACCTGTATGCAAATGAAACAATAAATAAATGAATATGAATCTGAGTTCCATATAATTTTTTACCGGACAAATACTCAAAAAGTACGCCGTATTATAGTTATTTCTTCACACTATTCGTTTCGTCCATGTTTTTTTTATTTCGTGAACAAAAAAAGTGAAAGGTTTCATACCTAAAATACAACTTAAAACATCTAAAGTCATCAGTTAATTATCAACAAACAGAAATAGGTAATTTAATAATACAAGAAAGGTAACTTATTTTTTAGCAGGTCTTTTTGTCGCAATTCAAATCTTTGTATTTGCGTTTCTTTACAAACAAATTTGTAATCTATGATGATAAGCATTTTTTTTGTGTTAAAATGGGACGAGACGAGCTATTTGAATTGATGTAGGAACACACCGAAACATGACTTAACACTATGTTTTTATTATAGGTTAGGTACACTGTTAAGTTAGTAATTTGTTTACCTACACGACAAAGAAATAGGTAAGTACCTACATAAATACCAAATTTGTATTTAGAACATGGTGCCAGTTTATTGTTCATTATTTGAACAAATGGCATTGCTTGTCTATTGATTTTTAAACCTAAAAACATAATTATTCTGGTAGGTATTAAATAAATATTAAAGTAGTTTTTATTGTAGGTAGTCAGCTGCACAAAAATGTACCTATACACTCCCACCCAAGCTTTCACATTTATATTACCATAGCATTTTCAAAATGATGTAGTCATCTTACTCGTCAGAATTCTTGTCAAAGGTCTCATCAAGAAGGTATTTGCAAAATTTAGAGTATAATATAATATCTGTGCAGTTGACTGTACAAAATACTTAGTTAACAATCGTATCTAACTAAAAAAACGAGCGAGCCTTACTGTAGTCGCATAACATGATTGTAACATCAGACATCTCATTAAATTCTCCTCATTTGGAAGAATTTTATTTTCATTTTTTTTCTTAGGTTGGTACCTGCCATCTGACGGGTAACGTCCTTTTACACACTTCCGTTGTATTTCACGAAATCACTACCACAAATTGACAGAAAGCCAGAGGAAAGATTTAACATATCAATAAGTTTTATAAAACAACAAGAATAGCTTTCATAAGTTCTGATGACAATGATAAAAATATTTTCTGCTCTGTTCTGTTTTATGCTTTTATGACAATGAAAATAATATTTTCAAATGGTATAAATACCTATTTCTTAAACCTAAAAACTAGTTAAAACACAATTATTTACATCTTAAATTACTTTTGTGTTATTATAATGATTCAAAAATCTTTACAGTAGCTATAATAATACTGTAAAATTATTCATTTGTGCAAAGACAATACGATTGCATCACAAGGATTAGTTCTCCTTTCGCTTACTGACCTTCCTTCTCTCAAATACAAAATGTATGACTTAACATTTAGTTTTAGACACTTCAGTTTGAACCGGAACTTAAAATGTTAACAAAAGTTTTTTTTATAAATAGTATTTTAGTCTTTTGTGGATACGGGTTTTAGAATTGACTCTGGAAGATATCTATACAGTTTTTTTTTATTGTATAAGAAATTAGTACATAACGATAAAACAAAAACATCTAAAAATCCACAAATGGTTTGTCCTAGATGTAAGCTGGTTCTCCTAATACATATAGGTTTAGGTTTAACTTTAGAATTACTTTATAGTTGCGTAAACAGGTTAGGGGAAGTCGCTGGTGTAAAAAATATAGGTAACGTAATGTGTAAAAGAAAAAAAGAAAGTGTCTATTCTGTAAGTTGTAGGTAGGTAGTAGGTAGAATGAATATTATTATGTAGTTAATAGGTTTTAAGTTCGTCTTGTTACATGAAATATTAATAAAAAAAATATCGAGTTTTACCTACAGCCTACAGGTAGTCGCATAATTATGATGTGTAACATCCGGTATCTCATTTAAATTTGGAAGGATTCTAGTTACTTCAATTTTCTGTTGTAGGTTCTATTTGATGGCTAACTTCCGCTGTATTTCACAAAATCACTGCCACAAATTAACTGAAAGATTTGACACATCAATGCATAAGCAATGATGTGTATATTCCATCAAAATAAGTAGGTAACTAGGTATTTTTTCTTTACTAGTTATAGGCTTGCGATTGATCACCATTTCATTAAAGAATAGGTATTAAAGAAAACTATATTTCCGTATTCATTTTAGTTGCGTAAAAAAACTCAATTTTCTCTATAATAGTTTTTGATAGTTGCAATATTTATAACTTCTATTTAGCAATAAATAACAATAAACAAAGAATTCGATAGATTTCTTGCATAAATCTCAATATTACGTGATCTCGCAACTAATTAAAACAATGCTTGGTTCTTTTTGCATAACACAACCTTCGTGTTTCGTTCTAAAATGGTATCATGTAATGGGCACACGCAGTTTTTTTTTTCGCGGATAAACGCACATGCAATCCACACTATTCTACCACCGAACATAATTTTGTTAAGTATGAGTATTTCCTTTACAAGTTGAATGAGTTGAAGATGAATAGAATAACGTAAACAATATTTAAAATTTAATCAGTATCCACAAGAGTAATAGAATAAACAAGGTTTTTAAAAAAAAATGGTTGTCTGTAAAGTTGGTTTACGGACGAGACATCATCAGCGTAACGGGACAATGAGCGTTATCGGACAATGACGTCAACGTTTTCGTGCATGCAGCTGGCGTTCATCGATTTATTAGACGTGGTCTAGTCTCGTCAAAAAATCTACAACAGACTTCAATTGGACTGTTTTAGTTACCGTAAACACGACTGAATAGTCACAGGGAATAGCAAAATACGTAATTTCGATTACTTCGCCGACATATTTTTTTAGTTATTTTGATTAAAAAACTAAATTACTGAACAGCTTTTAAGGGTAATCCTCAAATCCGAATTCCATACAAAATGTTTTAGACAAATACTCACTTACGTTAGTTGGGTTAATTTTAAAACACGTATAAAATCTAAATTAAGGTATGAAACCTTTCACTTTTTTTGTTGACGAAATCAAAAAACATGGACATAACGAATAGTGTGAAGAAATAACTATAATACGGCGTACTTTTTCAGTATTTGTTCGAAACATTTTGTATGGAATTCGGATTTGAGGATTCCCCTTAAAAACTAAATTACTGAACAGCTTTTAATGAAATTTATAAATCCAATCTGAAAGTATAATATCCTCTCAACAAAAAGGATTTTTTCAAATCAGTTTATAAAAAAAACAACTTCTGACTCTAACAAACATTAAAAAAACAACCCAATTAAGAACCTCCTCCTTTTATTTGAAGTCGGTTAAAAATCATATTACGCGCCATGCAATGTCAGACAACCATGACTCTTGACATATCGAAAGAAAAAATAAACAGTTTTAGTAAACGGGCTCTCTAATCACCGGCCATAAATATTTATTGAGTTATTTTGAAATACCTAACTACCTGGATTTTACAATAAAGCTATTATAGTTACAATGTCTGAGGTACAGAATATATAGTACTTATGTACTAAACTACCTTTAAAAATTGTGTGATTTTACTACTTACAAAATAATAAAACCTGACTGCCGAAATATTATCGCCATATTAGATTTTGGACACTTTATTTTTGTTCTATGACAGTCTTGTCACAATAAACATATTATTATTATGACTTATATATATTTTTGTATTTGCCTTTTAATTTCCTTTACCTACTCGATAGATTTTTTAAACAACAATTTAATAACGACTTACTATTTTGCGCCAAAAATTCGCCATTCTGATGTTTAAAAAAAGCCATCTAAGGACACTCGGGTTATTGCGACAATTATATCAATACCTGAACTATCAAAATAAATTCAGCCGTTTGGAAGATATGAGGTAACATACGAATTTACATACAAGAATCGCGCGGAAAAAATAACCACTTTGCAGTCGGGATATTAAATGTGATGAAATGACTAAGAGACATCTAAATCTACTCCGTACAGGAAAAACTTGTATTACAGCAAAATGCTGTTTTCATTGTTACAACTCATGATATTTTCTCAGCAAAGTTATAATAAGGACGTCAACACTTCATTCAGAATGCATATAAAACTTGTTTGTCAACATTTATTACTCAAATTCTCAAGCTTTGCTTGCGTCATGCTTGCATGACCACGACCTTAGCAAAACAAAGATGCAAAACCACCTACTTTATTATAAAAATGGCAGATGCTTTGTTAAATAATTACTAGCAAATTACGAGAACTGTAAAATTGCTTTGGATTAGCGATTGACGAAACTACTAGTTTCCTTTTACCAATTAGGTACCTACCTACGACTGGACGTCGTATGACAATGGCTGAATATAGCCGTTAATACAAAAGAAATAGAGTTCACATTCTAATGCACATAAAAATGACAAATCGGTAAAAATACTGACCTCGAATTGGACTTGCCCGTTTTGGTTCCATTTGTATTGAACTCTAGCTCACTGCCTCCGTAACTTGTAACTAGTGGCATATCACCGTCCGCCATCATTTTCATCGCGCTATTTTCAACAAATAAGAAAAAATAACTTTCGTTCTTTACTCAAATATTCGCGCGTCAGCTTTTTCGTTCGGGAATTAAAAAGTTTACGCGGTAGAGTTTTTGACGGAAAAGTTTTTACTCGCGTAAGGTCTGCTCCACACTAGACTAGTGAACGGTACCGCGCACTGCGATGCACTGAGTTGAGTTGACTACTACGCTTTATTGATGTGAATGATGAGTGCCTGGTTCAGATAACATACGGCCCTCGGACGCTGACTGTGATAATTGAAGATGAACATCCAGTACATAACAATTCTTTGTATTCTTAAATTCTATTTTTAACGACACGGATGGCCGAGTGGCAATTTGGTTGGACTGCCAAGCCGGTGTGCGGGTTCGATTCCCGACATTCTTTTGTGATACAGCTACAGTTAACTTCAGAGAGAACGTCGCCATGCCAGAATGGTAATCGTCTCATATTTTATTTGTTATTGATCAGGCAAATAAAATATGACATTGAAACTAAGCTAAGGCATGTTTTTATTCATTGTTTGTTATCGCTATGATGAAATAATTATGTAAATTTGGAACCCACTCAGCCCCACTTGTAACAGCTGAGTAATGTCTAATGTTATATGAATAAATGTAATTTATTTTAATGTTCATGTAAATAGCACACAATAAACCTAATAATATTAATTTCTGCCTGTGCCTCAATTTTATACGTTTGAATTAGGTTTGAATTATAAGTTGATTTATTAGAAATTTTCTAAAATAATTACGTGATTACAAGTGTAAACATGAATAAACGTAATTTATTTCAACGTTTATGTAAATAGCATACAATGAACTTAATAATATTCGTATCTGTCACTCAGTGCCTCTATTTCATAATTTGGTTTAAATTATGGATCAGTAGGTATATTTTTTTTAAATTATCTTTATAGATATTTTTTTCACAATGGACCCCGCAGTAGGTAACATAGATTCACCACCATACATAAAAACATAAAAAATAACATAAAAAAAATTGATGTTTTTTGCATGACTGTGTGTTGCATAACGCCGTCCACCGCGTCATATAACCAGTACCATGCCGTATCACCCTCGCCGTGGCTTTACCACTTACGAGTTGTTTACGAAAATACATACATTTTCACAGAAATCCAGGAAAATATTTCTTTTTTGGCATGAGTCATTTTCAAGGGGCGGATGGATTGCCTCTATAATTTTTATCAGACTGCGAAAGAGTGTTTATAAATGTTTTTGGGGGCGTTATAGGCAAAACAAGTTTGTAAAAACATTTTATATTCAGATTTTGCTACGCTACTAATCATCGCTATATTGAATTTCTGACACTTTAATTTTTATCCTGTTACACTCCTATGACGACTCCATTGACGAAAATAATGGTGGAATGGAAAGTGTATTGGATTGCCACGCCCGGTGTCGCGGGTTCGTTTCCCGCTTCAGGACAAACATTTGTGTTTCGGTGTTTGTCCTAAGTCTGGGTGTTTCTATGTAGTATGTAGGTATTCTATGTACCTATGTATTTACAAAAAAAAAGTATTTATGTATTCTATCAGCTACCTGGTTCCCATAGTACAAGCTCTGCTTAGTTTGGGGCTAGATGGTATTGTGTGAAATGTCCAAAATATTTTTTTTATATTCTTACATCCCCCTCAGAAAGGAATTTATAGTTTTAACTAAAACCATAATTGCACAGTCTCTCCTGCTTCCGATACTCGACTACGCCGATACCTGCTACCCTGACCTTAACGAATATCTCCTAGATAAACTTGAGCGACTCCAAAACGTCTGCATTAGGTTCATTTTTGGCCTTCGCAAGTATGACCATGTCTCCGAATATCGCAAGAAGCTCAAGTGGTTGCCTATCCACCTTCGCAGGAATACTCATATTCTCTCCCTCTTGTACTTATCTCAAGGAGCGTTTTGAATATCTCCACCTCTCAACTTCTCGTTCTCTGCGCCCCTCTAATAAATTACTTCTCAAAATTCCTGACTACTCATCTTCATTCTATCGCAAATCTCTCACTGTACAAGCTATTTTACTATGAAATGATCTCCCATTAGATATCAGAAGTGCTAAGTCTCTCGCCACTTTCAAAAACATGTATTATCTATCTATATATCTATCATAATATTTACAACAGAATTCAAAAAGTAGAACGTTCTGAAATCGTTTTTTTTATTACAAGACTTCCGAACTTTATCCTTTATCAACTGATTTGGATTTTTTTATTGAAAAAGTAAATTAGTTTAGTTTTTCAATCTGAACAAAATATGCATTGCGTATTTTGCTTCCCTGTGACTTTTCAGTGGTGTTTACGGTCACTAGAACAGTCTAATTATTATTGAAGTCGGTTGTAGTATGTTTTGGTAAAAACTTTGGTTATTACAAACAAACATACTTAGGTTTTTTTTTTTTTTTTTTTATATGGAATAGGCAAGCATTTGACCACAACCTCACCTGATGGTAAGTGACGGTGTGGTCGAGGATGAAGCACGCTTGCCTAGTAAGAACTTATTCACTCTTGATTTGAAGACTCCAAGATTATAGTGTGTCGGAAAAACAGACGCCGGCAGCGAGTTCCACTCCCTGCTGGTGCGCACCATAAATGTGGATGCGAACCGCTTGGTTCGAGTTCGTGGGATGTCTACGAGATAGGGGTGGTACCCCCCCCCGTACGCCTGCTAGTACGGTGGTAAAAGGGAGATGGCGGGATTAGATCGTGGAGCTCCTGCGCGCACTCTCCGAAGTGAATCTTGTAGAAGACCGAAAGGCTCGCAACTCGCCGTCTGTGTTCGAGGCTCTGTAAGTTGGCCTCCACAAGCGATTGATCGCCAATGAGCCTGATTGCACGTCGCTCTACCTATTATCTAGATTCGTTTGTATGTTTTTGTTAATTCCACCTTGATTATTTGGCATTCGAAACTTCAAGTGCTTTTACGGTAAGTCACTAGGGTAAGTTGGTGCTCTACGCTTTTCCAAAAGCGATCACAGTGACATTTCTAATGGCAGTTTAAATGGGCCAATCAACGTTAACCAAAATTGGCGGTTTTAACTTTCAGTGTACGTGATTGGTTTACAGATCGTCGCAGTTCTGTAATTGGTTGGATGCTTTCTAATTGTTTCACTTTCGCTTTTCGCTTTGTAAACGGCAAAAATAAAATAGGAGGTTCTCGATTCGATTCGGTAAGTATTTTTATACCCGACTGCCAAGGAAGGGTTATTATTTTCGTGCGTATCTTGTATGTACCGGCGTGTTTTTCAGCGAGTTTGCTTTAGCTTGTAAACTCACCCAGTGTCATCGGCTTTCTTACAATCTGTTAGTTGACAATCCTTCCCGAAAGCTAACTCGCTCAATCGCTAGCTTTTAAACTCGCCGGCTTGTAGCTTGTAAACTAGCTCTGTGTCGTCGACGCTTAACTCTGAAGCTTTGTATCTAGCTTTGCTATAGGAACACCGTTAATGCCTCAAAACTAAATGGCCAATCAGAAAAGCTAACTGTTAATGCTAATGTTAATGTTAAGTTAATGCGAATCGTGCGAGCGAGATTTTGAGAGAAACAGAGACATAGAATCCAAGGACCTTGCAGGGATTTCGGGAATAAGCCAGAATATTGTGTGAAAATTCAAAAATAGAATCAGTTTGATTTTAACCTGTCCGCTGTGGATTTTCCGTTTTTTTCTACCCTCAATTTGTATCCATTGCGATTTACATTAACGTCTTTCGTGTGAATTTTTAAACAATGCAATACTGAGAGTTTGCAAATGGGTTTTTTATGATTTAAAACTTTCAATTTTAATTATGTTTTACTTCACCACCATACCTACCTATAACATATCTAAGAGCCTAGATACACAGCTTCACTTATTATGAACTGTAAAATAATTTAGTTTCTATGGTGACTAATAGAACCAACACAAATAATAATTTGAAGAAACCTGAATTGTATCGTTAATAATTATAAGCAGGACGCAAAAAGGTAGGTATCTAAGACTCAAATGAAGGGAGACAAAAAGCTAAAGATACGTCGTTGCTACCTATATTTTAATTATGTAGGTAGAATCAGTCTAAGTATAGATATAAATATAATATCGTACATCCTGTACGAACGATACATAAGTAGGTAATTATAGCAAACCGTAGCAAACTTAGCAAATAAATACATTTAATGATCATTCAACCCTAAGAGAAAGTCGTTCACCACAAAAAGATAAAACTCACCTCACAGCCGCCTCGATTTCACTGCAAAACAAAAACTACCGTTTTAACAACACTTGTACAACAAAACTAAGTTTAAACACAAAAGAACTCGGGTTTAACTTTTATATAACTGTCTAACTTCCTCACACCAGACGGTGGCGAACTTTTACACGTAAATTTTGAAATAACCACAAAGAACACTGATTAGAAAGTTTTATTGATAGTGAAACTATTGTGTTGCGCTTTTCGATTGTTTTTTTATTGAAAAATGTAGAGAAAACACCGGTTTACTGACATGCGTCCGCGCCGGTCTCCCGCACCTAGCTGACTGGTTATGGTATTCAAAAGAAACATGGCGGACAAGGCTTCGACTAAAACCTTTGCATGCTTTTGCCACAGATTCTTATAGAGCCTTATTAGCGACATCTTAAATATTATACTTTTTACGATGTCTTCTATTTTTGAGCTGTATTAAACAAATGCGCGGCGATATCGTTACCATTTTGGAAATGTTAGTAAGAAAAACGTGTTTTTCTCACGTTTTCCATAATAATACAGTTTTTTAATGGTTTCAAATTGATGGTTGTAAGGACTTGAGTGTTAAACTTATCATTCAGGCTAGTAAATTATGTATAAAGCTTGCTTAAATCGGTTCTAATGCTAGGGTTATGTATGAATGAAAGTCGTTTTTTAAGTATTCCCTTGCATGGAAAGTTAACTCGTACCTAGATTGTGTGATAAAATACTAGTTGAATATCTACTTATGAGTGAAATTGCTATAACAATTTTGCTAGGCACAAATCTTCTATTTAAACACCTCAAAGGGATCTTAATTTTTTCGATAGTTTTATTAACAATGAAAAAGCCTAGTAGTTTTAACATATATTATAATATTTATTTAGCCCTGTTACTTCTCTTTGGCAAAAATTAGCATCGGATCAAAATGAACTCGAAGTTAGCCAATGTGGCTCTCTTTTTTTGAAGCATTTTCAATGTAGGTAGGTACTACAGTGTGATTCTATACTATATTACCTACTTCTGTGCAAAATAACTTTTTATTTTGGCTACATCAGCAAAATATTTAGGTACCTAACAATGTAATTTTTTTCTCAGTAAAACTTACCTACACAAGATTGAAATAAAGTAAAGTTATATTCTGTTGTCTCTCGGACTATAATCTAAAGAATTAATATTTTCAAAAAGTTCTAATACAAATTGTCAAAAGGAGGATTGCAATGCCAAAAAGGTTTTATCAAGTTCAGACAGTAAACAACTTTGACATAAAATTTGTCGAAATTGACATATTTACTTGAGGTCAAGTTATTTCTAATTTCGCGATAATTTTAATTTTATTCCTTTGATTGAAGAAATTTATACAATTTCTATGTCGTATTGGTAAGTTTTATACGATTAGATTTGACTTAAAATATTATATTAAAAACACACACAAAAGCCTTATTCAAAAGAAAAACGGAGTAGTCTTATTCAAGCTGCAACTTTATTCCAGATGTAGCCTTATTCCAGCTGCAACCATATTCCAGATGTAGCCTTATTCCAGCTGCAACCATATTCCAGATGTAGCCTTATTCCAGCTGCAACCATATTCCAGATGTAACCTTATTTCAGCTGTAGCTCTCGTTGGGAGACGTCTCCTTCAGGATAGCGTCTAGATGAGTATAAATACAGTGCTAGATGTTCCTCCACAAAGCAGTATGTGAAAGCATTACTGTGTTCCGGTTTAAAGGGCACTGTAGCTAGTGAAATTACTGGACTTAGAGACTGACCATCGAATGTCTCGAAAGTGGGCGAGCGCTATAGGCTAAAGTTCTATGTACAGTCGGCTCTGTAATTATCTTTACACCCAGCTTACGCCGATGTTCTTTTGTGATTAAACTACTTGCGGTTTATATTAGGGGTATATCTTAAGTGGTTTAATCACATCAGTAGCTTATTCACACACAAACATGATGTGTTTGTGTGAGTGGTTTAGTCACAGGAGAAATCTGGCGTAAGCTGGGTGTAAAGACAATTATAGAGCCGACTACCTAGCACTGTTTTGGTCAAGGGCAGCCGATAGTCTTACAGGTATATTAACAAAAGCTGGCACGAACAACACATTCACACGTGCGCTTGTGTAGTGGTTGTGAATAAGATCGCGGTGTGCCCTATTGTGCCCTGTCAAAATTATCATCCTAAATTTTTCAAAGTGTAGCGAAATTGCATAAGTGTGAGTACTTTGACAGCGCCAGCTTTCGTTGAGCGACCTGTACCAATAGAATAGTGCCTAGCTCGTCTCGTCACTTGTTTACATTAAAAAATAACAGCTATTTGTATTTTCCAGCTATTCCCAATGCAGCTTCACAGCTCAGTTCCAGAGCGCTCTCCTCATGCATCATTAGTTGCACCACACAATCCAGCTATTTGTATTTTCCAGCTGTTCCCAATGCAGCTTCACAGCTCAGCTCAAGCGCGCTCTCCTCATGCATCATTAGCTGCACCACACAATCCAGCTATTTGTATTTTCCAGCTGTTCCCAATGCAGCTTCACAGCTCAGTTCGAGAGCGCTCTCATGCATCATTAGCTGCACCACACAATCCAGCTATTTGTATTTTCCAGCTGTTCCCAATGCAGCTTCACAGCTCAGTTCGAAAGCGCTCTCCTCATGCGTCATTAGTTGCACCACACAATCCAGCTATTTGTATTTTCCAGCTGTTCCCAATGCAGCTTCACAGCTCAGTTCCAGAGCGCTCTCCTCATGCATCATTAGTTGCACCACACAATCCAGCTATTTGTATTTTCCAGCTGTTCCCAATGCAGCTTCACAGCTCAGTTCGAGAGCGCTCTCATGCATCATTAGCTGCACCACACAATCCAGCTATTTGTATTTTCCAGCTGTTCCCAATGCAGCTTCACATCTCAGTTCCAGAGCGCTCTCCTCATGCATCAGTAGCTGCACCACACAATCCAGCTATTTGTATTTTCCAGCTGTTCCCAATGCAGCTTCACAGCTCAGTTCGAGAGCGCTCTCCTCATGCATCATTAGCTGCACCACACAATCCAGCTATTTGTATTTTCCAGCTGTTCCCAATGCAGCTTCACAGCTCAGTTCGAGAGCGCTCTGCTCATGCATCATCAGCTACACCACGAGGCTTCAGATGACTACCCTGACTTCGAACGCCCTAAGTTTCTGGAGAAGCCAAATACTCTACCTCGGGTTTCTCCCTCCAGGTCTCCATTCTGCAAGAATAAGGGATTTCGGCGTACGTAAGATGTGTTGAGTTAGGCTGTTATGTAAGCTACTGCCTGTGGTTTCACCAGAGTGGTATCGCGATAGTAAGTAGCTTTAAATATCCTTTTCTAGCTCTTAAGCTACCTAGGTATATCCATACCGAATTTCAGATAAATCGGTTCAGTTGTTTTGGCATGATTGAGGAACAAACGTTCATCGTTACCTAAGAGTTTTTGACAGTTGTAGGTAAATCTAGGTCTTATTAATTGTTCACATATACCTCATAGAAATACATTTGTATCTCAATGATCTACCTACTTATTAATTGTTCTAAGTTAATTTTATATTTAATCCATCCAAAGGTTGTCTGGAAGAGATCCCTTGTTACCGTTAAGACTATCCATTGTCCACTATTTTTTTTTTCTTAATAAACAGTTAGCTGCACAGACATGTTAAACTCCCAAGCTTTTACATTTATAGTAAGTATTTTGCAAAGAAATTCTTTTGTCAAGAATTCTGGTAAGAGAACTACAATAATTTTAAAATGCTTACGTGCACTTTTCTTTGAAAAATTAGGAGTTAAGGCTAATCCTCAAATCCGAATTCCATACAAAATGTTTCGGACAAATACTCAAAAAGTACGCCGTATTATAGTAATTTCTCGCACTATTCGTTTCGTCCATGTTTTTTGATTTCGTCAACAAAAAAAGTGAAAGGTTTCATACTTTAATTTAGATTTTATACATGTTTTTAAGTTAGTAGGGTTAATTTTAAAACACGTATAAAATCTAAATTAAAGTATGAAACTTAACACTTTTTTTGTTGACGAAATCAAATACCATGGACAAAACGAATAGTGCGAAGAAATTACTATAATACGGCGTACTTATTGAGTATTTGTCCGAAACATTTTGTATGGAATTCAGATTTGAGGATTCCCCTTAAATGTGAAAGCTTGGGAGTGTTTACATGTCTGCAGCTGACTTTACCTAATTTTTATACTAAGTTTTTAAAATGGTTAGCAATTAAGAATATTATATCTATGTAATTTTCTCAAACTATTTTGTTTCAGTGGCAGAACGAACGTCATCAGCAACGCGTCTCTTCGACAAGCTGAAGGCGAAAATCTGTAGAAGTAAGACCCTGTTCTCACACCCCGAGGAACGTACCAACGCCTTTGGTTCTATCGTAAGTCTCCTTATACTGTATAATGTCAGCGTTATATTGTGAAAACAGATAGTTTACAATTTACCTAACGATTTGAAAAACGTTAAATTGTAAACTGTCGAAATAAATATTGTGAAGGCATGTACCATGCTCTTTATACAGACTTATCACGGCGCAATCGCCGCCTGATTGGTAGGGATGGTATTTTTATACCATATGATTTTTTCATAATTGGGTGATCGTTTTGCAAACAAACGATTTAAAGCCGTTTATTTGTAAACGGTCAATTGATTGGTATATTTCGTAGTGTTCACATTTTGTCGAAAGTTTTTAAATATGTATTTTTATTTTTCTTTTTCAACTTTTTTTTTGATAAAGAAATTTAGCTTTACCTACCAATTAGAAGGCGACTGTGCGTGCCGGGATTGTGAATTGTAATTTTACAATTTTACGTTGAGATGTAAATTTGAATTAAATTATTTTGAGTTTTGAGTTTGAGTGACGTTATTTCAGGATTTATCAGTTCCAAGTGAGGGTACTTCCAAAGCTCTAAATGTGGACAGCTTCCCATCGAGAATCAGCGCCCTTACGTGTCTCGAAGACACCAAGAAGGAGACATACGGATGCCATTTGTGTCTGTTCGACGCTGATAGGTTATAAATTATTGTAATTTTTAATTAACTGGTAATCAAGATATCTCTAAAATAAAAGAGCGAAATAGTAGGGCTGCATCAGCTTACATTATTCAATATACACACAATATACCATCTCAAATTAAATCATGATCAAACCACCCTTACGGCTCATCACTTCCTTAGCAACAGAGTGGTGCACAACTGGAATATACTGCCGGAAGATGTTGTTTCTGCAGCATCCACGAGCTCGTTCAAAAACAAATTCGACACTTGGTTACGAACCAACAAGACTATGTTAAAATAATTAAAAAAATGTGACATAAAACCACTAAAAAATCCAAAACTGTGTGACGTAGACACATCAGCGAAAGCTGCTAGTCTATCATCAAATAAATAAAATAAATATATAAAATTATGTGTTTATTATGATATATATAAAATTATACTAATGTATGTTTTGATTATGGGGAAGTAGGTATGTTTTGGAAAAAGAAAGAAGTAGATTTATTGAATCTGTAAAAATGAAATAGACTTTAGTAAACAAATTTCATTTCATTTTTTTTCAGGATAACAGTTTTAGACCGGCATCTCCTGAATCATCACAAAATAGGCCTCGATAATCTCCTGAAACTGGTCATGACGAAGACCAGGGAAGGTCTTTCAGAGAGCACCGCCCAAACTTTGGGTATGTTAGCGTAAAATACGATAGTTTATAATTTACCTTTTTTAAAACCGTTAAATTGTAAACTGTCGAAAAATAGTGAACGCGAGTCCGTGCTCTTTAAAACAGACCAATTTTTTTGCATTCGCTTCCCACTGGGTCTTCTTCTTATCATGTCACTAGTTCTTTCGAACCAGTGTGGTGAAAGGATTTCAAGTGCGCCTCGAAGAGGTTCCTTTCGTGCACTTTTCCTACCTATTGGGTGATCGTTAACAAATTAACGATTTTAAAACCGGAAACTTATGAACGGTTCTTTGATTGATCTTTTTCTAGCAGAATTTCGTAATGTTTAAAATATTTCGACATTTTGTAATTTAACGTTTTAATAACCGTTAAATTGTAAACTTACGGGTTTAACAAAATTACGGTGACAGGTATGCGACAACCATACTACAAGTTACAAGACAGCATGATCGAAGAAGGAGAGTTCTTCATAGAAACAGTGGCTCCGAAGATAAAAATATTGAAACACGCTTCGACTAACACGGATTTACAAATGGCCAATTTTCCGAATTTCGGCAATGAAAGTAATTTTGAAGAAACGTTTCAGCATGGGAATAGGAGTATGATGGTAAGTAAGTACTCATTAATGTAAATAATATCATCAATATACAAAAATATAAGTACATACCGTAAATACCGTAAAATAAACTGAGAAACCTTTTGTTGGAGGGGTGCTTCTATACAATTGACGAGTTTATGACAAGATAGGTTTAGTGACATAGGATAGTATGTAGTTAGTAGGTTGGCTGCTGTAGTGTAAGTTTAGGTAGTAATTTTGAAATTGTATTTTTTTTTTTCTGTATTTTTATTAATTTTATATTTTTGCTTTGTGTGTACTATAGAGACATTCATATACGATTGTGAAATTGTGATTGAATAAATAAATGAATGAATGAATGAATGAATTTTTAATCACCAGAAAAAAAAATACGCATTTATCAGTTGCCGTTACTGAACACATAGGTAGCAAAAAAACTCGAAAACATTTAATCGAATTTTAGACAAAAAACTTGAAAAAATCTAAGTCGATTTTTTGACAAAATAAATTTCATAAAAAATGATAACTGTTACCGTTAGTCGTTTTACTACGGATTTGCATCAGGTGGGTACCCTTTATTGATAAATCATTATTCAGTTTTATTCATCTTTGGCAAACCCGGGTACCTAGCTCGAGCCAGCTCGCCGCACTCTCCTCGCTGTCACTTGGTCATTTTGTAGAAACCCAAAATTCTGACACAGATACAACGTAGTACCCGTTCTGCATTGCCCATCTAAGTTGTGGTAATTAAAAATTTGTAGTGTCTATAAGGCTTGAACCTGACTGACTGACAGACATCGTACCCATAGGCCAAACCACTGAATGCAGAGACTTGAAACTTGGAGGGTGTGTTTGTCAAGAAGTGCAGGTGCGTACTAAGAAAGGAATTTTATTAATTCACAATGCAAACGAAGTTGTAAATCTCAGCTTTTTTAAACACTAAACTAAATTTAATCTGTGTTAAATTCTCTGTGAGTTAAATCTCTAGGTTTTAATAAATGTTCTCTCGTTTCGAACTTCGGCGAGTCCACACCTCCTGATGATGCCTCGTGTAGAGGCGAAACACGTGTCGTATCTTTAAACTTTGGTTTTCTGTTCGTTGACTCTTTGGTTTAGTTGAACTAAAGTTAAGTTAATTAAAACCTTTGTTTAGAAATTAAGCGGATTTATTACTAAATATATTTATATAATTTGTTGATATTTAATAAATGTACCTGCGTCTCGTTATTTATCCCAAAAAAACTGCACTCTAAAGATTTCGTTCCTTCCTTCTCAAATATTTCAGATGATAGCCAAAGAAGCAATGGCTTTAATGGAATCCAAAGATGTAAAGATGGATGAAAACCAAGACGTTATGGCGAAGATGGCAACACTCAATGATTACATGTGCAAGTTCGTGGACTCGTCAAACACGCTAAAGAAAGTACTTACCAAGGAATTGGATTCCAAAGTCAATGTGGGACATATGACGGGGAATGAACCGATTTTTAACTTGGGATTGGAAGGGTAAGATCATTATTAGTAGATTATGCACCAAGGGGATAAAGCAGTGTCTTATGTTGCGGGCGGCATATTGAACCCTGAGTGTAACGAGGGACTTAGTTATCTAGTTGAGTCCTGAGTGAAGCGAAGGGTTCAAGCTATCCAAGACGAAGACAGGCTTTATCCCAGAGGAGCATACTCTACTTTTCACACCTTCTGCGAGGCAATAAAAAAGAAGCGAACTCCGCCTTTTTTTTTGCATTGCACGTTCTTTGATATCGCGGTGGTTGCCAGTTCGATTTTAGGACAAACCTCTTCACACTGCCATATGGGCATTATTTTACTCAGAGTTTTCCAAGAGTTTCCACACGAATTTGACGTTCCAATTTCAAATCACATACTCCCTTGGGAGTTTCATAGAACTTTACCTCCCTTGGGAGGTACCTAATGCTTTGCTTTACCTTGAGATTGCATATGTAAAATTAGACATTGTCGAGCAGGTGTTGTGAAAAATAACTATGTGTTCAAATAAAAGTAATCTCACTATCTGTGAAGAGCGGTGTACTGGGTTCGATTCCCGACCAGGGCAAATATTATGGAAACCAGACATAATCGCAGAGCTAATAGTTGGCTGACAAAGAATATGTGTATTTTGCTGCAGAGAGACGCCTAGAGACTGGGAGAGAGCTCATAGCGAGAAGATGGACAGGAGAAGAAAATACACAGAAAATATCAGGTGCACTAAATGTCGTTGATGTTTTAGTACCTAATATATTTATTTAATACTTTATTGCACACACTTAAATGTAGTACAAATGGAGGATAATGCTAGAGCATTTTCTACCACTCAAACAGTTGATGGTAGAAAAAGAAAAAATGGCGTACAACTTAAATGCTAATTACCTAAATATATATTTAATATAAAATTAAAAAATCAATATATTTTATTTCGAACTACAAGATCCATATAAATAACAATATAAAATTACTAAATAATTATGTATATATATAATATTTATAGTTAAAATGACTAAATAAATAATATATTTATATATATTATAATATAATACATACATATATTATTTCGTGGATTTTAAATAGTGTGTAATAATAATAAATGCTTATAAGTATTTAGTTAAAAAGGACTAGACGTGGTGGCCGAGTGGATGAGGCCTATGCCTTGCGATCTGATAGTCGCGGGTTCGAATCCCGGTGGCAATCATGCGTAAATGGGTTATTTCGGTCGAAAAAATCTATGTATGCATCCCACGTTCTCGCAACGGTGAAGGAAAACATCGTGAGGAAACCTGCATTTCAAAGGACAGAAAAAAAAATGTTCTATGGCATGGCATGGCATGTGACATCCACCAATCCGCATTGGGTCCGCGTGGTGAATTAAGACCCATTCACTCTCCTGCCGAGAGTAGGCCTGAGTCCCAGCAGCGGGAACATTATAGGCTGATTAAGCTTAAAAATACTAGATGCTGCCCACGGTTTTTCCCTCGCGGTGTTGAAACAAAAAGTTGCCTATGTTCTTTTTTAACTCATAAACTATAATCATATTTAATTACAGTGAAATCGGGTCAGTGGTTTTGGCGTAACTGAGCTACAAACATACATATATCATGTTAAGTGCAAGTGCACTTAACATACGCTGTTAAGTGCACTTGCACTTTCATTCATCATTTCAGATCATTAAAAATGAAACAAATATATTTTCTTTCAGGAGCGGAAAAGAAAAGCCGTCGGCTGAAAGTTTTAATTACTAATTTACTTTTTGTTGATTTTTACCTAAGATATTTTAAATATAAATTTACTACGTAACGGTTTTTTTAAATATCATCAAGGTAGACTGCAATCTGCATTGATCAAACCACTTTATAGTGGCTAACCTATAGATGTCCACTTCCGAACATAGGTCTATCCCAAGGCACGCCATTAAGCTTTTATCTTCGGCTGTTCTCATCCACCATCTGCCAGCTATAGCGCGCAGATTATCGCTCTATCTGGCAAAAGGTCGTCCTACACTGCGCTTGCCAAGACGTGGTCTCCACTCAAGAACACGTTTACCCCAACGGTTGTCGGTTCTTCGGCAGATATGGCCGGCACACTGCCACTTTGTAGCTCCTTTCGTTCAAGAGCCGTGTTGGCCGAGTGGAAGGTCGTGGGTTTGAACCCGGTAGTACCTACACCAATGGTAAAAAAAAAATCAGTAAAAAAATATATCTATGTGTGCATTAAAACATGTGCTTAACGGTGAAGGAAAACATAGTGAGATGTTCAAAAAATATGTGTCAAGTGCACGAAAGAAGCCTCTTCCGCTTGCTTTTGTTTGTTAGACTAATTGAAAAAAAAAATGTTTTATTAATTATGGGTTTTTTTTAATTAAATTTTTGTTTACATTATTTTATTTTACCTTTCTCTGGGAGCTTATCTGAAAACCAGCGTTGCATCGTGCTGTCAGCATGATGCAAAATATGCTGAGATAGGTACCCGTTATCTTATATGACGATACCGTGGCTTAGTTGGTAGTGACCCTGCCTACGAAGCTTGGTGTTCCGGGTTCGACCCTGGCCGGGGCAAATATTTGTGACGAACTCAAATGTTTGTTCTCGGGTCTTGGATGTTATGATGTCTTGTATGTGTCCATGCCACCTGCGACACATGGAATCTTAGTGCAGGGGTGTGAGTGTGTGAATGTTTATATTATATGTTTATATATCTTAGAGTTATACAATAATCTATGCATGTAATAAAAGTAGTTTGGTTTTAGTTTATCTGTCTGTATAATTGTACCTACCTCTTTGATAATAAATATACCTATTTCTTCTTCTTCGAGGCGCACTTGAAAGTACTTGTGACACGATAAGAAGAAAACTGCCAGATCAGCTTGTTCATCCTCCGAGCGTAGAGTATCACATATTATATCTACTAAGAAGAAATAAAAAAAAATCGTTAAAAGTAAAATAATGTATAAAATAAAATTATCAAACAACCTAACTACTACCTTCAAAACATTCAGAAAGTTTACGTTCTTTTACATCTCGGCACCTTTCACAAATGACCACACCGGATGTTTGGCGACAATTCTTGCGATGGCAACACAGCATGTAAACGCATTTTTCATTTTCCTCACGGCTACACTGAGTTATCGAGTCTCCGCGGGACATGCAGGTTTTGGACTGGCAACACTTGCAACTCTGTTTTCGGGTAAGTTCTTGCGTTTTTGAGTATTGGCTGAACTCTTTCTCTTTTCTATCGTTAAGATCAGCAATAGTTTCTACAACAGGGAGAATTCTTGGCCCACTTCTGATGGATGGTCTATTCAATTTATTGTTATCATTTCGCCTTACTGTGGCAAACATTCTGTTTACTTCTTCAATAACATCTTTCGACTGAGTCTTCTTTTTGAGTGAGTGTTTCAACTCCTCCAGTTTCATTTGTGGTATCGAAGACGACTTGTGTTTGATGAAAACTGCATTACTTTCAGTCTTTGAGCTCATAACCACGAACTTACCATTTTCACCAGCCCTGTCCTGGTCTATTGAAAATTGGAATATCTTGCTCACTGATAATTTTGAGTTCAGTTTTCTTACATCGTTGGTTGATACACTAGCATCTTTCAAAATCACTGTTTTAGATTTTACACGTTCTATCTTTTTACTTTGGAAAACTGTTAGCACTTCAGTTAGTAAATTTAGGCTTTTGTTCAAATCAGTCTGTACTGTTTGAACTGCTTTTGTATTTGTATTTTTAGGTGCATCTGTGTGTTCAACTATCTCAGGTTTAAGTACTTTTTCTGTTCCATGTTGTACTTTTTCTGTTTTATGTTGTACTTTTTCTACACAAATATTTCCGCCTCTCAGACAAATAGGGCAAGGCCTCAAACTTCTCTTACTATTTTCATTTTTCCCAACTGGTTTCGCATTTTGACAAATGGAACAAATTAATTTATTAGTCATTTTATTATTAAAATTATTCTTCTTGTCTTCATTCATGTGTGAACTTTTGATATCTTCTTTGTATGTTACTATATTAATAATAATATTGTAAAATTCGTTCGGTTTCATTAATTGGGAATCTGAAACACATCAATTCATCATAGGTAAACCTACCTACTATCCATTCCTTGTTTACCAAATATAATGGGTTTAAGTTATAATTATAATAAAAATATATACAAAGGAATATACTTAACGACTTATTGGAAGTAGGGAAAGTTCTCTTACCTAAAAATTACAAATTATTGTCAACCGCTGAGATAGTAAATATTTTTCCTAGGTTAGGTATCTAATAAGGTACGTAGTAGATATGTAAAGTTCTAATATTTTACAAAATATTAAAAACATCTCAAAATTGTATCGAAAACATAAACAAAGATTATCAAAGAGAATATAACCACTAAGATTATAAAATCCCACACGAAAACATCAACAACTTGCTTAGTGCATCAATCAAAAATAACTTGACTTAAAGAAACTTTGTTTATGACTTCGTGACAAAAAATAAAAGAACTGTATCTGTCGTGCATTTAGTAGTACCTACTTTGCTAAAGAACACCAAAATAAAACGATAATAAACCGATTAAAGACTATTCGATAACAAAGAGATATTACGCTCTTTGGATATTACAAGCTTCTTTTTCGAGAGGAACATAGTGAAGTTTGTGGAAGCGTGAAAACTCTTTTTAAAAACTAAAATTAAAATTAAAATCAAATAAAAGAAATGTTTGATTAAACGACTGCTCAGAAGCTCATGTCAATCTTTAATGAATAAAAATACAATGTTATTTATGCGCTAAGGTTCTTATCCAATTCTACGAACTATGCCCAGCCGCCCGGCTGCATGTTATCGCGCTGACGTTGCGTCTAGCCTACTCACACCATCACAGTAGTGGTCCTATGTTGCGTGGGCGCTGTGCTTGGAGCCGTATGAGGCGCACACATAACTCCTCCCTCACCAGATGAGAAATTATCCGAAGATTGTGGATTCGGATGATTTCGCATGAAAGACAATATTTTACCTTTAGCTTTATAACATAAGTAACCTAAAACAATCAGAAATACAAAAACATATAAAAGTAGAGTTGCTAAACTAACACTGTTGATTTTCACTGCACCATATTTTTCCAGATTTTCACTTTCACTTTCATAACTTTTCATTTTCAGATTGTACGCAAGATGTTTCAGGTCATCTAATTTCACGTTCTTCATGTCTAATGTGGAGCTGGGAAGTCTTTCCGGAACTTTCAGAATAGGTAAACTAGGAACTGGGGCCAGTTTGTGGGTAATGGTGCTTCCGTATGATCTATGGTGTTGAAGATGGATGTTCTGTAGGAAAATCTCGCAGTTTTCTTTAATACGCACCACGTAAGAGCCGCTTATAGATTGATGATCAACATCGCTACCACATCTCTCCGTCAGAATGATGTTATGTCTAACGTAAACGATCCATTCGTTGTCCATAATGTGCTGGACTTTGATGTCTTCAATGTCAACTGGAAAAGCTACGCAGATTGAAAGGTTCTTATGGAATTTCATAAGCTGCTCCATGCAGGTCTCCTTGGAATAAACGACGATGTCGTCCTCGGTACAGATATACTGGTTATCACCGATCTGTTCGCAGGAATGCGCTGCAGGTAGGTATTTCAGCCCTTTCACCAAGAGGAAAGGATACTTAGGAATAATTGCCATTGTTTTATTTAATGATTGATTGAAAACAGGAAACGCAAAGTTTTTATAATAATTATAAACGTTTTTATCAATTAAAGGTATCTCTAGAATAAATGTTATCTGGTTTCCTTTCATGTATGCCTTAACAGCTATAGTTCTTTCTATTTTAATCAAATTATGAGAAGTAGCTTCAAACATTAGATTTTCTGTCTTATTAATATCTTGTAAAATTGATAATAATTCCGTGGAGTTTACAATGGATTGGTGAAGAACAGAAACTCTACTAAACGCTAATGCTGTCTCGATTTCACTTAGTATAGTGTATATAGAACGAAAATTGTTACCAAAAACATTGAACATCACAAGGACATGGGTAGAGTAAATATTATGTACTTCTTTAGTTATTATTCCTTTAACCAAGTCTTCTATTACTTTTAGTCTTTGATCCAAAACTACAGTGTTAGCGTGTATTGTTTCTGTACTGTTTATAAAGTTATCCAACATTTCCGATATAATTGTGATTTTCTTATCTGTTATTACGTGTTTTTCTTCCATTTGCGAAATGAGAGCATCGTAGTGATTAGCATCTTCAAAATCTAAATTTCCTGTTAATAGCTTTATCATTGAACCGAGAGGATTAATAAGTCCTCTTTTAATCCTAGATGCGGGAAGTAGTTGCTTTAATTTGCCAATGGTCTCATTTTTCAAATGTTCTGTCTGTACTTTTAATGCTAAAAACTCTATTGAACATACATCCACTAGTTTACTAAATTCTTTGTATTTCCTCATATTATGTTCTAATGCTATAGTTACCCCACTTAAATCTAATACCTTAATTACGGTCCATCTATCAGTTTGATAAAATGCCTGTCCCATCTTCACCGGGAGAATTCCCGGGTTCCCTTCAATCTTTTGAATTTGAAGGCCCTGGCTCAGGGCTACTACCGTCATAACGATCAGGCCGCACCTGTGGAGGGCGTTTCAAATTTTTAATAGGAACATTAGTTTTCCTTTGTCCTATTAAAACTGGTAAAACGTTTCGTTCTAATTTTCCTCCTACTACTACTTTCTGATACCTCGGTTTATCTTTACTTTTTCTAGTATTTACGTCTTTTGCAAATTGTTCTTGGCCTTCTTCAAACTCAAAAGCTATCTCACCGCCTCGCTTTTCCTTAACTTTTTCTTTTCTCTTTAACATTTCACTCGCTAATTGTTGGTAAATGAACTTAGTGCGCCTTGCGTGGTCTTTTAGAAGCTGTTGCATGTATGCTCTTTCGAAATTTACATCGAACATGTTGTTTGCATCTGTATGTCCGAAACAAACCTCGAAAGGTGTAAAACCTGTGGCGGAATGTATGGTATTATTGTAAGCCATAATAGAATAGGTCATTACAGATGCCGCGTCTGTGCACTTTTGCTCGTATTTTGCCAAACGGTATATTTCTATTATAGTAGAGTGGAAGCGTTCTACTATTCCACTACTATTAGGGTTATTGGGCGTTCCAATGTGCAATTCAATTTTATAGAATGATGTTAATTCTCTAAATAGCTCATTATTGAACTCTGACCCTGGGTCACTACTAATCTTTTTGGGGATTCCGTAGAAGGAGAAGTATTTAATTATTGCTCTTACTACTTCAGCTGTGGATCTGTTATTAATTTCCAATGCCTGTGCCAATTTACTGAAAGCATCTACTACTGTAAGATAATATTTTCCTTCAATACTAAAAAGGTCAATGAAAATTTCCTGAAAAGGCGCATCTTGAGTTTGGGTGAGTTGTATGGCTGGTTTTATGGGCTTCCTATCATATTTCATCTTGCGACATGACTCACATCCATTTAAAACTGCTGAAACTATCTCTTGCATGTTATTCCAATAATAGTTCCTCTTTATTCTTATCATAGTTTCCTTGATGCCACGGTGGCACGTCTTTCCCTCATGAACTTTCAAAACTACTGCCCTCTGTTCTTCTTCGTCTTCTACGTATATCACCCTGTTTTTACATTCGAAAAAGTATACTGTTCCCTTTTTAAATAAGCCTGTAATTACCCTTGAAAAGTCTTTTCTATGTTCGGGATATTCAAAATAGATGAAGTATTTAACTTTGGGTCTAATGTATTCTTTTAAAAACTTTTTTATGTGATCTAAGTTATTAGCGGGCAGGGTTACTTCCAGAACTTTCTGTTTGTCTCGCTTTATGTTATTGACATACATCTCGTTTTTAAACCATTTGAACACTAGAATTTGATTGGGTTTAGTGTCTATGGCTTCGTCTAGGATCGGTATACCTTCAGATTCTTCGTTTATAACTGAATGTATAGTACCTATGCTGCTACTACTCTCTGATCTTACAGGATAATGTTGTTCTTCTGATTTAAGAGATTCGTGTTCTAAAACTATGGTTGATGCGTCAGATGGGACCGAAATGATGTCGTCATCGCGTGTTGGGGATGTAGTTTGATTCTCACTTGATTGCGAGGGGAATGTTTTTAATATTATCTTTCCCGGTTTCGAAAGCCTTGTAATTTCGTCAGTGACGGAATCCAAGTGATCCCGCAACTTCTGATCTCTTTCGTCTAAATTTACTTCCATAGATTCCATAGAATCGTCACTTGAGGTTAAAGCGTTGATTTTAATCCGCGAGAGAGCATCGGCGTTGGTATTTTGTTTGCCGTTTTTATATATAACCTCAAAGTCAAACTCTTGGAGTCGTAAACGCCATCTCGTCAATTTACTGCCGGGTTCAGTCAAAGAATATAACCACGCTAATGGGCGGTGGTCCGTGAAAATTTGGAATTTCCGCCCATATAAATATGGTCGGAAATGTTTTATTGCCCAGACTATGGCCAAAAGTTCACGCTCGATCGTACTGTATCTACTCTCTGTATCGCTCAGTGCTCTACTGGCGTAAGCCACTGGCTTGTCACTGCCGATTGTACCTTGAGAAAGTACCGCTCCTACGGCAACCGCGGAAGCATCAGTCGTCAAGATAACTGGTTTGTCAAAATCAGGATATTGTAATAGAGGTGCACTAGTTAGAAGTTCCTTGCACCTTTCAAACGAGTCAATAAATGTCTTATCTATCACAACGTTATTTCGTTTCTTTAAGCAATTTGTCATTGGTTGAGTTATCTTAGAGAAGTCCTTGATAAATCGTCGATAGTATCCTACTAGCCCTAGGAAGCTTTTGATCTCTGTCTTTGTTCGTGGTAAGGGATAGTTCAGTACTGTCTGGATCTTGTCGTCATTGGGTTTGAGCCCGTTTTCAGTTATCGTGTGTCCTAAATACATAACCTCTTTTCTAAGGAAGTCCGACTTGTCCAACTGTACTTTTAGGTTGGTCTGTCTAAGTCTATCGAAGACTGTTTTAAGTTTTTGCAGATGTTCTTGGAGGCTACTTGAGAAGATTATTATATCATCCAGATAGACAAGGCAGTGAATGCCTTGCAGGCCTCTGAGGATGTTATCCATTGCTCTCTGGAAGGTCGCGGGGGCCGTTTTAAGCCCAAATGGCATGCGCAAAAACTCGAAATGTCCAAATTCTGTGCTGAAGGCAGTTTTTTGTCGGTCCCTCTCTTCAATTTCTATTTGATGGTAGCCAGAGGCTAAGTCTAGCGTCGTAAAGTATGTGCTCTTTCCTAGTTTGTCAAATAAGTCTGTTATTATCGGTAACGGGTATTTATCGTCAACTGTTATTTCGTTAAGTCGTCTATAGTCAATAACCATCCGGTGCTTTACTTCACCTGATGCGTCCATTTTCTTAGGAACGAGATGGACCGGGGCACTCCATGGAGAGAAAGACTCTTGGATCACATTGTTGTTTAATAACTTTTCTACTTGTTCCTTAATCTCTGCTTTTTGTGCGGGGTGCTGCCTATACTGTTTGACATAGATGGGATCTTCATTCTTAGTTCTTATCGAATGTTTTACTTGATTGGTGAAAGATAAAGGAATCTGTTCACAGTAAAATATGTCTTTGTAATTCCTGCAAAGGTCATAAATAGCCTTTCGTTCTTCCGCATTCATGTGATCTAGCCTTAGTTTTCCTAAATTTTCTTCAAGGATTCTATCAGTCTCTACATTCTGAATATCTGACATGCAGTTTACCTCACATTCGTTGTTTACATACGGTTTTAGTTTAAACGGACTTGTTATCGTTATAAACACGCCATCATCTAGCGTATTTTGAATCACCGTTGTCGCGTATCCTCTTTCACACTTAACTATCGCACTTGGCATTCTTACACCCTTTCCAAACTCCTTGTATTCTAATATTCCTTCACCTTCGTAAATATCGGTCGGCAACTTTACTCGATTTTCAGAGCGTGGTGTCAAATGAACCACGTATTCTGATTTGCTATGAACTATAGGTATGATAGTGGTGCTCGTTAGCAAAACGTTTCTTTTAAGATCTATAATCGCACCTATCTGTCTTAATAAGTCATCACCTATTACGCCATCGTATCGTGAATCTACATCGTATAGGTAGAATTTGTGCCGGGCGTCGCTTTTGAATGTGGGTAATAGAGGTATCTCTATAACTTCTCCGTGTGAACTGGAGGCATGTGTACTTACTACCGTAAATGGTTCGGGTCGTATTTCGTTGTTAAAATACTCATACGCCTTTTTAGGGCTCATAAACGATCTCATACTTCCTGTGTCAATCATAAACCTAGCGCTAATCTCTGGGATCCTGATGTAGGGTAGCTTTAGGTTAGGGTCACAGTTTAACTCTATCATTTCACACTGTGGCTGTCCATACGCATGTGAAAATTTTCCATCTCACTAACCTCTGCTGCTTTGTCTGTTTCTTCCTGTCCTGTCATTTCTTGTACTTCGTAGCCTGATTCTGTCTCTACCGGTCCCTGACCTACCATAGCGTAATCTAAGGACGGCTCTCCATAATAGCCGTAGTCATAACAATTGGGGTCGTACATGCCCTCATCGAATCCTAGCTCATTTAATTTGAATCCCCGTTGAGTGTTAAGAGGAGGTGCCGTTCTCATAGAGACGTCAGTTGAGCGATTTTGGTTGCCCTGTTGAGGTGGAAGTATAGCAGGACGGTACCCAAACTGAGGGTTGTTAAATCCCTGGGGACGCATCCCGAATTGTTGAGGTCGCATTCCATAACTTGGCTGAAGGCCGAATGATGGTCTGTAACCGAATTGTGGACGAAACCCTGTTGGTTGCTGAGGGCGCTGCATAAAGTTCTGAGAAGTAGCTCTAGGAGCGAAAGCTGGGTTCATATTCTGTCCCGGGATCCCGAACTTGAAGTTAGGGGGCGTCATTTGTCTAAACCCGAATACCGTGGGTTGCACAGTGTTTCCAAATTTCATTTGGGGTGTTTCGTTAGTGGTCGGTTTGAACGATGAACTGTTCATTTTATTACGGGCCGTGTACTGCTCGTGGAAGTTCACTTCCTCCAAGACAACACTTAAGGCCGCCTCTAAACTAGTCGGAGCCTTTAATCTCACTATCCGTACCATGTTCTCCGGGAGATTATACATGAAAACATTTAGAGCCGTGTTATTGTATATTGTAATTTTGCTTTTCTTAAGAGTGGCGTCTGTCAGTTGGTTGACTTTTGATATAAGGACTGACCTTACTGATTGAATCCTATTGCAAAAATTTAGATAAGTTTCTCCAGATTTTATTTTTAAGTTTTCTAGCTCGATGGCAATGCACTCCTCATTGCGGGGATCTCCGAAATGCTGTTCTAATAGATCCTTGAACTCCGCCCATGTAGAAATGTCATCGCGTTCGCTGATGAGTGCTGCGGCATCATCAACGAGCCTGCTTGTGATAGAATGCATCACATATTGATCTTGGATATTATTTCCCTTATATTTCTTTATAATATATTCACATTTCCTAAGGAAGAGATTAAGCTGTCGCTTATCCCCACCAAAACATGGAATAAGTTTTAACATTTCGTTTGGGATCAGGTTGATAACCTGTTCCGTTTGTCCCTGCATTGGTTCCGTCATTTTAACGGTTATTTATTTCCTACCCTATACACTAACTATGTCCTAGTCTATTAAGATTTAATTATAAGTTTACTTAAGGCTTTCAATTTAATACTACAATTACGCCACAGATTTCATGTATCGCAACTGATAACCTAATTACGCACAGATTTAATGATACGTAATGTACTTATAACTTAAACGTTCATAATTTTATAACACGTACACAATAAAACACACAATATAAAACTAATGCAATAAACACAGAAGTTAATGTGAAAATTGGCTCTAATTTTAACTCTATTCTTAATATACTATGGTGACACAGATTTTAATGTGAAAACCAGATAACAGATAAAAAGAGAGAATTTTAATCTCTTTTCTACCAAAACAAGGCAATTTTCAATTCGGCAAAAGGATAAGGAAGGTGAAAAAGGCTTACTCACCAACCCGCCAACGCCATCGCTCCAGTTTCACACTATTTATTTGGTTCGTTCGGATTCCGATGAAAACGGTGGAAAACCCGCCGTGGAAATGGTGGAAATCCGCCCCGGCTGCGCCAGTGAAGTTTGTGGAAGCGTGAAAACTCTTTTTAAAAACTAAAATTAAAATTAAAATCAAATAAAAGAAATGTTTGATTAAACGACTGCTCAGAAGCTCATGTCAATCTTTAATGAATAAAAATACAATGTTATTTATGCGCTAAGGTTCTTATCCAATTCTACGAACTATGCCCAGCCGCCCGGCTGCATGTTATCGCGCTGACGTTGCGTCTAGCCTACTCACACCATCACAGTAGTGGTCCTATGTTGCGTGGGCGCTGTGCTTGGAGCCGTATGAGGCGCACACATAACTACATGATCATGACAGATGACACAAAAGTTAAGAAAGTCAATGTGATTACTCGGAAAATGTAATTGAAAATAATCTCAGAAAATTCTCCGTAAAATATAAAAACCACAAATATCAAAAACTGGTAAGATAAATATGAAAAATGTCTATTTGGCGGTATATTCAAATCAAAACACCAATGAATATTATTTACATAATAAGAAAAATGTTTTTATGGCTGTGTTCACCAGTCAGAATATGAATACCAATGAATATTTTTTACAGAAAAGCAAAGACGATAAACCAAAAAATGAAACACATAACGAAAAAGAAACAATGAAAGAGAGCAAAGCTGTGTACGTGACGAGGCATAAAATACGGGACGACCAGAGGATAGTGTGCCAACAGCACAGAGACAACTTCGGAAGCCAATACGATAGTAAAAGAGACAACGTAATCTGCACATGCAGAAGGAAATCTTCAAAAAGATCTTCCGAGAAATCTGAAGATATGAGATACTTCAGTGGAGTCCCGAAGCAGGTATACGCGTATCATGGACAGCATGGCTCAAGAAGTTTTACAGATATAGGTGTGGGAAGTGTCAAAACTTTGCCAAGGAGAAAGGTCAAAAGAATATACTTACCGGACACTAATGATCGAGGAGTCGGGAGCTCGGATTTGTCAGCATATGTTTTGAGTCGTTAGTATCTTTCCTTGCCTGTATCTAGCTCGAAGTAGTTGAAGTTTTTTAGCTACTCAAAGCAATTAGCGAACAATACAAAATTTGCTTTTCACAAGAGCGGCAATTTTTTTTTGTTGTAACAGCACTTCTTCGGTAAAAATAACATCGATTTAAATAATAATAATAATAATTTAACCATATTTAATAAGATTATATGCTTTAAAGGAAGAAACAAGCAAAATGAAAAACAAAAGGAGAGTTACTACGATCACAAGAGGACGTCGTCAAAATGCGTAGGAGGATTTATGGAATACAACACCAGACGCGTCATCAGCAAGAAACTGTCACCTATCATTCGAACGATATCCGGTACAACCAGTCCAAGAGATTTCATGAACCAAAGAAACATAGAAATAGGTAGTAACACTGTAGACAAGAATCTAGTCACAACTGGGACTCAGTTTGAAATCGAGGTTAACGAATCTAATGACCATGAAGACCATGATAGAGAAGAGGAAAAAGTTTCAGAAGAAACAGAAGTGCCTAAGAAACCAGTCGTTAAGGTTTCCGAATATACACAAAAATTCAAATATTCCACTGATATACAAGATAAAAAGAGATGGGTGATAAAGAAGAAAGCCAAAGAAGTTGATAAAGTATTTTCATCAGACTCATTAGTTCAACATATCCATAATCTGGAAAAATCTGAAAGTCCTAGCGACGAAAAGCAGAGCAGAACATCCATTGACCCGATGGAAAACAAACTAGAACGTGAATATAGAAAAATGTTCACTGCCAAAGATAGAGATTCGAAAGCCAGTGTCGATAAACCAATTCCTGACTTCAAAAGTGCCTCTGTTTTGAGAAGGAGATTTGAAGCTCTTAGGAAAGGTATGGGGAAAAAAGAGGATGGTAAGAAGACGGGTGGTCCGTCAAGTCAGGATAGTGTTCCCAGTCGAAAAGATGCTTCAGTCACTTCCGACCCACCATCTTTAGAAGGCCGATCTTATTCTAATACAAAGAGATACAGTCCAATACAAGCAAATGTAGAGCAAGATAAAACTAAGGTTCAGTACAGAATAGAGAAGGAAAGCGCACAATGGCAGAAAGGTGATGCGGAGGGTGATTGCCAAGGTGTGAAAGGAATGTTCAAATTATGGGGAAAGAAATTTAATTTCGAAGAAGAAGAGAAAATGAAAGCAATTCCAATGCCATCTATCGTTATTGATATTCCTAAGAAAAATCCAAAAGAAACTAAAGTAAAGAAAGTAGAAAGTAAAAAGGAGGGAAGGAAATTCTTTTTCTTTAAAAAAAAGAGCAAGGAGAAACCTCCAGAGAAAGAAATAAAGCCGTACAAGCCCAGCGGAGTAACAGCGGGACGGTGTGAGATAAAAGATGGGTTAACTCTTAAAGTTGGAGGTACAACTCCTAAAGAAAAGATTTCAAAGATTTCTGAAGAAGGAGTCGAAATACAACGCAAAACTTGGCTGAAGAAATTCTTAGCTAATACAATAGAATCTGCAAGGAGTGTCAATGTTAGATGGAACAACAGTATGTACGCTACAAGCAGCAGTACAGTCTTTGAACTCATGGAAACAATATATAAAAACAATGGGGTAGTCTTAAAGTCACAAAGTGAAATAACGACTGATGAATCTTCGTTTTACCGATCATATAACAAGAACAAAGTTAATTTCGATCAGAATATCGAAGCATGGATGGTCCCAAGGACGATTCCTGATAGACCAAGAGAAATACCAGTCAGGATTCAATCAAACAGAGAAATGAAGGAAAAAAACATCGAAGTGACAATATCAGACCAACGATGGATCATAGAAAAGTCAAGAGCATTTGCCAACAAAATTGAAGTGGTCCTACAATCAAAGAACTTAAACAAAACCTCAAACGAGGTCAGTTCAGAATATCTAAGAATCGATATACCTAAGGATTTCTTTGATGTGTCAAGCAGCGATGATAGCAAGCAACATCCGACAAGCGATGAAGAAGTTTACAAAATTGTAGACTACGAATCTGTTCTGAATACAAAAAAAACATTGGATATGGGGGATCATGCATCCAATGATATACAAGTAATAGTAAATGTGCAAGATAGCAAAAACGTCGAAGCGAAAATATTAGAAACTGTTATAAAGCGACCGCCGATGCATAGAGATGTAGTGATACAAGGCAGTAATGTGAATATACCGAAGCGGTGTGACGTCATCGGTGTTGGAATCATCACGCATACCCCGCGCGATTTGAGAGACATTCAGAAACCAATGTAAGTTTGACTATGATTTTAACTACGCGATGATTGCCGCAATATACACATTTGTTTTAGAAATATACAGATTTCGAAATATGTAGGTACACTAGGTACCTACCTACTAGCTTCACTACCTGTCCTTCAGACTTTACGTGCCGAAAATACAAAATTTTCATTCTAACCTTGACATTGATGTTTATTTATTACAGATTAAAAATCCAAGACGACCTAACAGACGACGATTCCGAAGCAGGCTTCAAAACAGTGCCGAAGAAATGCGAATTCGCCGAAAGCTATCTACAAGAATACTACCGCCACTGGATTCCACTGGGGATAGATTTATTTTCATGGTGCGTGAGCGATTCTCATTTGCGCTCATGCTCCGAAAAGTCAGTGATCAGTCTCCACCATCAAGGTGATGGATCTAAATCTTGTCCAAACATCTACGAGGACTTCCAAGCCTCAGTTATATCTTCCTGCGCTTCTTCGTGCTGTAGCCAGGAGTGGTGTGAAGAACCCAGGATTCCGCCAAATAAATTTTCAAGAAAAGTCATCAAGAAGATTTTCGAAATGACCACCAAAGACAAGACAGATACGGACATTGCGGGGAAACGGATACTACCAAAAGATTCTTTGGAAGTATTTAAAAGAAGAAAGATTTACGCTGCAAGTAATAAGTCTCATTGGGCTTGCTCTGAAGACAAGCCGGTGTCTGTACCTAGTATAGAGAGCAAAGGAGCGCAAAACACGTTAGCAGACTACCAGAAAATTAATAAACCTATTTGCAAGACACTAACAGGCAATTCAAAGAAGCCGTGTAAAAAGCACGTATCTATGCCAGATTGTGACACCATGAATGAAATACTGGCAGGTCAACTGGCTAACAAAATGCCGGAAAGTATATTAGTGGTTAAGGGACAAACTGGCTGCGACGCTTGTAAAATACATTCGGTTGCTAGCAAATGCCCAAAACACGCCGTTATACAGCCAAAACTGACAATGGCAATTTCCCCAGCGCCTTGCAAAACATCCTGTGAGAAAATAAAAAAACCACCGTGCTCTAAAAACAGGTCCCCTCGATCTCCAAGATCACCCAATTTATCTCCAAAAATGTCACCGCTGTCTCAAATTAAAAATCAATTTGCTTGTGATCCACCATCCTCTAAATCGCCCCCTACTTGTGGCCCTCTCTCTGCTTGCAAGCCCTGCTGCCCCAAGTTAAGCCCACCTCCATCTCGGCAGAGAAGAAAACCTTCCCCTAATATTTCTTTGTGCAAGAAAATCACACCACCCTGTTCACCTCCCATCTCCCCATCAGGCTCTAAGTGTCCCAGCCCTAAACAATCCCACGACTGTCTCAGCCCAGCAGACAGTTTACACGGGAAACCTAGTCCACAGCAATTGAAACTGTCCCTAAAGCCTTCTCCGAAAAAGCCCAAAACACCTAAAAAACCCAAAAAAGAGAAAGAAAAACGTTGTGGAAAACCTCCATGTAATAAGTTATCGGATTCTTCACCGAAATATTCGCCACAAGGGTCACCTAAAGGTAGTCCTAATACATCATTAACATGTTTAAAATGCCAAAACAAGCCCAATGAGCCATGTCTATGCTGCCCAAATAAATCTTCAAAGTCACCTCCCAAGTCGCCATGTGATAGCGGTGAGTTCCCTTGGCCGATGAACAACCAAGTTTCGAATCCACCGTCACCCTCCGGTTCAACTACTAAAAAAGACAAGAATAAATGCGACAAGAAATGCTCACTGATAAAATTACTAAGTCCAAAAAATATTGTCAAAAATATGAAGGAGTGCCAGCCTGATTGTGCCAATCCGAATAAAGTTCAGTCGAATATACCATGCCCTGTGCAACCAAGCGCACAATGCCCAGAGAAACAACAGCCTATGTATCCCGCAAAGCAACAACAACCGCAACGTCCCAAGAAAGAAACAAAAAAAAAAAAAAGCCTTTTGGAAATAAGTAAAGCAAAGATATCCGGACTCTTTCTCAAAATGAAACCATCAAAGAAAACAACGTGTGCCAAAGAATGTTCTGCGTGGGACAAAGAGGAAAAAGGACTGATCAAGGTGGACTCTTGTGAAAAAATTTCGATCAGAATTAAAAAAGATACTCCTAGTACAGAAGAAATCAGGGAATGTATGGACATCAAAGTTCAGGATGAGGATGGACAGACGCTTTTTGAAAGAAAAGACTATACCTGCGGATACCACAGGCCATCGGTTTTAGGAGATATGTATAAAGATTCCCATGTTCATCAAGTGTCCACCCCTGTTATGGTTGTAACCAATGATGTGACGACAGAGTGCCCACTAAAAGAACTGAACGCCACTGAACACAAAAGTGATCCTAGTATAGCTAATTTGATTGAAATAAATTTCAAACTACGTATAACACAAGGCGATAAAACAACCGAAATCAACATAGGCAATGAAGATAAACAGACACAAGACAAAACAGTTGAATTAAGCAACGTAATACCTGAAGTTTACATGGCAAAAAATGAAAAACAAGAACAAGTCAATGCTACTGAAGATCAAGCGCCTAAAAACGATATCGATATTAAAATAATAGTTAAAAACTATAAACCAAAATCAAGTCAAAATAAACAAACAAAGAAATATGAAGACGAATTCACTAAAAATATTTCTGATAAGTTTCAAACTGTTTCTACTGCATATAGTGATATACTCACAGATCCAAACAATGTTTATTCGGTACACAGAGCGACAATTGATCTTGAATTGTCAGATGAGAAAACTAAAACGCCAAGTAAAGTCAGTAACGAGTTTGTGAGCGAAGAGCTGACGGAACCTCTAAACTTTATGGTTTCATCGCAAAGCATAGAGCATAATGCCAGCACAGATGCCACAGATGGTGATGATGACAACGAAGACTTTAACACTGAAAATAAGTCCGTTTCAAGCAAGAAAAACACTCAAAGTAATGAGGACGTTAAGAGCGAACTAGACGTAAAAGATATAGACACAGACCAAGATGCTACTTTGGATGTGAACACTGACAGCAACGTCCACAATGACATGAAATTTGACTCCAAAGAAGAAAAAAAAGAACTTTTGAAGAGAGTATTCGAGAAAGCTCATACGAAGCCCAAGAACAAAGAAAATGTACGACAGCTGCGTGACATATTGAAGATAATTTTGACGGACAGTAGCGATAATGATGAAATGAATTCGGCAAATAATGAACTAGTAAAGGATGTGACGTACACTTTTCTGAAGCCGAATTTCTTCAGAGATACTGATAGCATGAACAATTATTATAAAATTGAAAGTTCTTTGACTATAAAAGAGAGCAAGGAGACACCCAAAACCCTATACCCTACAATAGCGAACAGTGAAATAAGCAGTGCTTACAAGAATGTAGGAATGCAAGGATGCATGTGCAGTAAAGTAGCAGAAAGATTGAACTGTGACCTCAAAGTCGGGTGCTGTTGTCGTCCCCAAACAAGAAGGGATGAGATTACTAGTTGCGATTTCCGAATCGAAGAACACTATAAAACAGCTGCATATGTAGATGTTGAAACTCAAAACTCCAAACACTTATCTAGCAAAAGCAACAGCATGAATCTTTCAATACATAGCCAACTGAATAGCGATAAAAATGAAGGAAACAAAACAGACATGCCAAATAATGACGCAAATACGCAAGATTTAAAGCTTAAAGAAAGTATTGAAAAGAGAAGAGTATCTAAAACATTTTCACCGCACAAGAACCACATCAAAGAATGTGTAATGAAAAAACTGAATTTAACTACCGTTTTAGCGATTTCAAAGGATGATAAAGTAGTGGTTATCAATGAAAAAAACCAACCTATGAAAACAAAATGTGAATGTTCAAGTAAAGTAACAAGCAAGGATAATAAATTTATGAATAGATTTAATTTTTTCAAAGCTGCTGATGTTTTGCAGTGTTATGAAACTAAGAAAGCGGTTTTAGAAATATATGCAGAGAAAGAGATCTCGGAGAACGGGGAACATTTTGTAGCTAAGTTACCGAAATTCGTGTATGAAAAAGAAAGTGAAATTACAAGAAAATACGAACAATTGGCAAAGAACAGTTACAAGAGTGTGTGTAGAAAAGATATTATTACAATGTCCGTGAATTCTTAGATGTGATGTCACCTTTTCGGAAATATAGTTTATTTTCAAAATCTTGTTTATTTTAAAAACCTACACGGGATCGATCACGAAAACATTCGGTATCGCGGATCGTATTCGTCACAGAATATTAACAATCAGGTAGTATATTTTTTTATAGCGCTGGTCTTCTTTGGGGAATTTTGATGGTCAGTCTCGAAAACACAGTAACTTCACTAGCTATAGTGCCCTTCAAACCGGAACACAATAATGCTAAATAATCTAAAGAAAAAAACAATTAACATTAGATCTAACCCTCCTACTTCGCATATAAAGGTAAAGGTTGGAGGTAAAGGTAACAAAATTTAATATACCATTATGTATGTATTCACTCAAAATATTTAATGCATAATTAATTAAAATATAAGATTAGGTGCATGAAAAACACTTATGCCTACTTGCACCAATCTGTCAGAGTCCCTAAGCAATTACTTTACTCACTTGATAGTTCTTAACAGTCCAGATTTTGACCGTTAAGAACTACCAAGCGAGTAAAGTCATTGCTTAGGTCGTTGACAGTTTGGTGCAAGTAGGCATTAAAGTATTTAAATAAATGCGTTTACGAGACCACACGTTCTTAATACATTTAATACGACCTACCTATCACAGAGAAATAAACAAATCAATATTTCTAAACAAATAACTGTAATACTTATTTGTTTTTTTACAAGTCACAGCGTTGCAATTTTTTTTTTCAAAAAAATCTCAAAGTTTTATCAACAAATTATATAAATATATTTACTAATAAATCCATTTAATTTCTAAACAATGGTTCTAATTAACTTAACTTTAGTTTAGTACTTTAGTATATATTATTATATATATTACATACACTACTTATATATTATATATATACTATTTTATATTATATTAATATATATTTTATATACTAAAGTTGAGTTAATTAAAACCATTGTTAAGAAATTAAGCGGATTTATTACTAAATATATTTATATAATTTGTTGATATTTATGGATTTCCGCAAAGTGACGCCTGAATCAATCAATTATCTCAAAGTTTTACACTGTGACTCGTGAGGAACCCAACTTATAAACGTACAAATTCTATAAAATCACAAACACTCAATAAATACTTATTAATCCTTTGGTAGGTGTAAGCCAACTCGCAGTTAAAGTCTTGTCTGAAAAAAAAAATAGATATGAAAAAGAAATATTTTACTTTGCATATTAAAGAATAAATCACTAACTTATTATTTATTTATTTTTGGGGAAAATTAAAAATAACTTTCCCCAAAAATAAATAAACTTTTTACTAAAAAAAAACTTAAGTCCTTTAGGGATTCGTTTTCCAAATTTATTAATTTCGCGAATGTATAGTTACTAGGTATTATTAAATATTTGTGCGTAATAAATATAATACAGCCCGCTATTCATAATAATGTACTTAATAAATGCCACAAATATTTATTAAACAAACAACACTTACCCACACACTAAAATACACCAAAACCAATGTTAACACAAAAACAAACAATGTGTAGAACAAATGTGTAAAAAATTGTGCAAAAACAACAAAACAGTGTGGTGTATTTATGTAACTATATGAGGTAAGTTATTATTATTAATATGCCCTATTATTATAATTTTCCCGCTTTCTATAGATTGGTTTATAAGGCCCAATGAATTACTTACGTATATTTAGTTATATTACTTTATATTTTGAGACTATTAAAATTAATTTTAGGTGAGAGTGGGTTAAACGCAGGTCCTATTATTATATCTATTTAATATTTGATATTCATTTGTTTTATATTTTTTTACTTATGTATATAATATAAATGGAATGAGGAATTATTCCCATCTGTCACCCTGCTCTGTCCGCCTAGGGTGACAGATGAGCCAAAAATGTTCTATCTGTCCCCCTTTCGTCAACAGGGTGACAGATAGAACTTTTAAAAATTGAAAAAGTTCTATCTGTCCCCCTGTCAGTAACAGGGGGACAGACAGAACTATTTCATTCATGTTTGTGTTTTTAATTATAACCTTCGATTCATGGAAAATTTGATGGTATTTTGAACCTACTTTTATCAAAAAAGGGATATAAAGAAAACCAAAAAAATTGGAAATACGCATTTAATCACCGTACAGTATAGGTATAGGTTACCACAGAATACAAAACATAGCACTAGCAAGTCAACAAGTTCAACGACCTATTCTAATACGAATTATACAGGTATTTTGATCAATTGTTATATAATTTTATTATTATAATAATTTACTAAATTTTTACATGTAGGTACGTTACAATGAATCCAAAATTATTAATAATAAATTAATAATATCCAAAATCACAAAATAATGACAATGATAGTATAAATAATTATTTAAACGACTATTTCATTATTATTTTTATAAATAAATTATTTTAAAATTTGCTTTATAAATAAATAAACTATTTAAGTATTCTATCAGCCATAAAATGGTTCCCATAGTACAAGCTCCGCTTAGTTTGGGGCTAGATGGCGTTGTGTGAAATGTCCAAAATATTTATTTATTTATATTATTTAAATTATACAAGGTGTCCCTAAAATCGTGTTTGTAGAAGCTTCAGAGTTCAGATAATATTTTTTAATTATTATATATTTTTAGTTATTTGGTTTTGGTGGAGACTATTAACACTCTGACGGTAATCTCTCAAAATGAGAGCGCTCTCTTTTTGGTCTACTCTCTTTTAGACATAAAAAAATGGCAAGATATCATTATATATATATTATATATATCATTATATATATATATTATATAGATATTATATCATATCATTATCAAACTAAGAATGTAATGAATCTTTCGTGGTTTGTTGTCTGTCATTGTACCGAAATTAATAAAATAAATAAATAAATTGCATCTATCTAACCTATTGATCAAAATACCTTTATTTGTTAACATTTTGGGTACAAAGGACTGGAGTCATAAACGGTAATTATATTAATATTTTTTTTTAAACGGTTCAGTATAGGTTTAGTTTAGTATAGGTTTATAACCATACCTATGCCAAAATTTCAAACAGTTTAATACTTTTAGCATGATTGCGGAACAAAGATTCATGAATCTATTCATCCATCTTAAGGCCCAGAATCCCGCGTGACGCTATCTCGCTCGCACATTTGTATTATTTTGAAGATAATAGATAACAGATTATTTTTTTTTTTAAATGGGGAAAAGCTATTTTGTCCAATCTCCGTCGCTTAAGTTATACTAACTATCAAAACAAAAAATTAACTCACTTAAAAATTCGTAAGGTTGTAGTAAAAAATGTAACACCTAACTTTTTTGAAATTTATACTCAGTCAATTTATACCTTCAAAAATATACAAATGTGCGAACGAGATAGCGTCACGCGGGATTAACAAATTTTCGCGTTTATAATAATACTTTAAATGTTTATAATAACATAAACTTTATTTAATTTTCGAAATACTGACTCCAGTCCAATAAAGTCTTATAAAATTGGAACACTTTGAAGATACAACACTTAGAATTAGAACATACAGGGTGTAGGTACAAGAATGAGCCAACTCTTATCAAATTAATTCATTTATATACTTAAATGAATTAGTTAATAGAAATAAATTATGAAAAGACATGCAAACTTTATTCTTACACACATTTTACATAGCTTAGTACTGATTGACTGATAGATTGACAGACAACGCCCAGGCCAAACTAGTGGACGTAGAGACTTGAAATTTCGAGGGTATGTTCATCAAGAAGTGTAAACGCGTACTAAGAAGGAATTTTATCAATACGCAAATAAATAATTAAAATAGTAAAAATCACTAGTTTTATTTACACCACAGATTAATAATTTAAATAGCTAATAATACTCATTGAAATTAGCACATACGATTATTATAATGTATGCTAGAATTTATTTACTAAGCGCTTTACATGTGCGTTTATATAATTCATTTATAATTGTTATATGCAGCAAATGCTTCGATTATATTCAATGCTAATTTGTACCATTAAAAGATTCTAGTATTTTTTTTCATTACTTACACAATAAAACAGATTTTGAACATATCTTTAAGAAAAAAAACCATGCTTTGATCTTCTAAATGGAAATGTTTTGATTAAATTCAATGCTTTTTTGTACCATTAAAATATTATTGTAATTTTTTTTATTACTTACGCAATAAAACAGATTTTGAACACATTTTTAAGCAAACAAACATGCTTTGATCTCCTAAATATTACGTTTATAAATTAAAATCAGGATTTGTATTTACATTTATAAAACTAATTATAAATACATTGAAAAGGTAGAATAGGATTTTATTTCATCAACATAACCACTGAATATTAATTATCGGTAAATGAAAAACTACATTAAATTATTTACGTGTACCTAAATCAATATTTATTAAATAAATTAACTTATTGAAGAATGTCGAACACATTTTTAAATAAATTCAAACAAATATGAAAATGAATTTCAGACAGATCTCTTTATGTGGTTAAGGTATCAATACCAATAATTTAATTTCATTTTATAAATTCGAATGTAAAAATTTTGCTAAAGTAAAAAAAAGTGAAATAAGGTAACAATAAAAATAATAGGTTAAATCTAAAAAGCTAGTTTTTGAGCTTTTACTCTATCTCGCTTATGAGATATATCAGTTATTATGATTTTAGAATGTATTGTCTTCGAGTTGTGAGCTACCTTGAGAGTTTCAGCCGAATAGCTAATAAGAAAGTGCTCGAAATTTAAGTCACAAGATATTTTTTTTGTTAGAATTGAATTATATTAATTGAAAATTATTAGTTACGACAGACAGACAAACAAGAAAGTGACTTAATAAAAAAATGGTAAAAAATTATATAAGCGAAAAAAATTCCAAGTGGATACTTATTATCACAAATCACTGAGCGCTTTCAGGTTTTTAAGGACAATAATAAAATAATAAGGAAATAATAACTTATAAAGCTGAAGAATATTGTGACACACAAATTTTTGGCCGTACTTCACTTTAGAAGTTCGTATGATTATCTATTTATACAGGGTGTAATATTATACCTACCATTAAAAGTCAGGGACGTTATGTTACAAATTATTAAGACAATGTCAGAGAACTTCGGGCGGCCCGATAAATCCGACACCAAATCTGTCACATGTTATTAGCAAGAAACGAAAACGTCATGTAATGAGTAAGAAACTTACAAAATATTAGAATATAACGGTTATATTTCTTGGACCTTGTAAAAATAATATCTTGTACAAAAAATAGGTACAATATACTTTTAAAAATTGAGATACACAGAGAGATAAAGATTTACTTTAAAAAAGTTATAACTAAAACTATTAAAAAAAACGTTAAACGTAAAGGTGGTCAAACACTTGACTATTATTATTACATATTATTAAAAAAACAAACTCTAGGACGAAAAAATTAACTAATTTATTGAGGATTGGATTCCAAGTTACAGACATTTTCTTTATTAAAACGAATATACAAAATGAGAAAGTAAATATAGACTAGTCAAGATTGAGCGAGATAGATGTATAACATGAGTGCCGCCTCCTAGGGTGGTTTCTGTATACAGGGTGGAAGTTTGAGATGGGTAAAAAAATCACTTTAATTGAAAAATAAAGTTTCTACCATCAGTTGTTAAAAATTTTTTAGTTAGGCCGAAAAAGGTTAACAAAAAGTTAATAATCCTCATTAAAGAATTTTAGCTACTAAGGCGAGCCCTACAACATTTCATTTAACTATTACGTGCTAGTACACCAGAAAACAAACTTCTTGGGCATTTGTATAAAAAGTGCCCAAAGTTACAAAAACAACGAAGCCTTGGGCATTTGCATAAAAAGGGCCCAAATTTACGAAAACAATGAACTCCTTGGGCATTTGTATAAAAAGTGCCCAAATTTACGAAAACAATGCACTCCTTGGGCATTTGTATAAAAAGTTACCATCTAAACTTTCAACCACAATTTCAACCAGATTAGCTTTTGAAATTTCTAAAAGCATCCATAGCACACAGCAAACAATTCATATCACGGAGCGTCTTTCAGCAAAAATGAAAATGTATTATGTTAGGTACTTCTATTAGGTTTTTTTTTCTTCATATTCGGATGACTCGATTCGATTAACTTCGTAGGTAGACACTGTAATTCTCGACGTTTCCGATGTGAGGTGCGTTATTTCTACCTGTTTAGACAAGAATTTTGATGTAATAATAATGCAAACATACCCAAAAGTTATATACACCTCAATTTTTTAGTAACCAAAAAAACTTAAACGGACAATACAGAAGGGGTACTACGTTGTATCTGTGCAGTCAAAATTTTGGATTTCTACAAAATGACAGAGTGACAGCGGCGCGAGTGCGGCGCCCGAGCCGAGCTTTTGCGAGCTGGTAATTTTTATCAATTTTTTTTGGCAAAAATTCGACTTAATTTTTTTCAAGTTTTATTTTGGCATATCTGTGTTCAGTAACGGCAACTGATTATGCGTATTTTTTTCTGGTGATTAAAAATTTGCGGTGTATAAAAGGAAATTAAAATGAATAAAATTTATTTCTCTTTTTTTACGCAACGACAAAGTTTTTCTTAGATTTTCTTTTATTTAGATATCTTAGAATAAAACTTATGAGTCGATGACATTTTCATAGGCTAACAAACATTTAAGTCATAAATACATAATATTGAGTTTAGCTAGCACAAAATCCTTAAAAAAACTTAAAAATACATTCAAAAGTTTCTTACCTCCAAGCCAGGCTGCACTAGAGATGCTATAGCTAAGCCATTCAGTTGTAAGCTGAGCCAATTTTCTACCATTTTAGTAGTTTTAGAACCATTAAAGATGCTTAATGGTAGCTTTTATTTCTCGATTATTTCTTTAATACAATGGATTTTTTATTTTAGTAAAGGAAGACTAGGAATTGGGTACTTAAAAAGATAAATAATTATTCAGAATTGGAACTCTTTGACAGAATTGATGGAAAATGTGTTGGCAACACTGTTCGCGATAAAAAATAACTGTATTTTTTTTTAATGTTTATTCTACATCGGTCGTCTTAAATAGTTAACAACAACAAAATATACAATTGATATAATAGTAACAACGACATTGTAGTAACAGTTTTACACACCTGACAAGGTTCTTGTAAGGGTGACCGAAGAGCTTAAACAATGAAACCGGAGGACGATAGAATTCTTAATTATTAATAAAAAAAAGAGGTGAATTTGTTTATGCAATAAATGACCATAAGACATTGTTTTAAATAAAAAAATGTGACACAAATGATAGTTAACTAATAAGCGGCATCGTATGTAGGTAAAACAACACTTAGGTTAACCCGATTTAGTAAATATTGCTTTACAAATGCATTTTCTAAAGAAAAGGCAAAAAAGCAAATAGGTATTTTAAAAATTTACAAAAGTGTATGTTAAATTTTTTGGCCACCACTTACAAGAAGATACACAGTAATTGATCTGCAAGCATTAAACTGTAATGATACAAAGATATTATTTTTTGATTACATATTTTGATGATCACATTTTTTTAGATTTTTTTTCTATTTTAACACTTAAAAGATCTAAAACCACCAAGAATTTGAACATGAGTATTACAGAGTTAAAAATATGATAATAAAATATTAATATTATTTATTATGGATGATTTTTATGATGTGTTTTAAGTAAAATGCTTACAGATCTCAAAATGATTTATCAATAACACTCACATGAAAGCTGATTAATATATTTCAAAGCGAACAAGAAATTGCTTTTAGTTATTCAGACAACCTTTAGTATAATATTATTAGCGATTTATTGGGATTTTATAAAAAAACTGGTAATTTTGGTCGACTTTACCTGGCAACACCGGGTTCTGACAGAATACTGAACGTTTCAACGTTGCCAACGTGGATGAATTTTACCAAATTTAAAAATTATTTGCAACCACTTTTTTTAAGATAACAAAGCCACTTTTGATAAGTATTTCAATATATTCAATTGCTTTGACATAGAAAATTAATGTACCAGTATTTTTTTTTCACGCAATCATGAGCAAGGGATTTCACAACATCAAGGCTAGGTTTTGTACTATGCAAAACAATGATATGACTATGGTCTGGATGGACACTTTATCTAAAAATGACTAACATCAAAAATCTAATTGTCTTGTTTGAACTATTCACAGGGTGATTGTGCTGATGATGATCGTGCACACCCTGTATACAACTAGATCAGTCAATATCTGAATATTATGATATTTAATTCAAATCACTTCAGTCCATGTTTTTGAAGACTTAGATCATTTTATAGTATTTTCTAGACGGCAACACTGATTTTTTTCTAAAAGTTGCCATTATCAGAGAAAAATCTATCAATTCCAGACAAATTTCGGACGTTCAAACATAGATATTTAATTGTTTTAATTTATTTTATTTCATTATTGAAATAAGTCTTCAAAAAAGTTATTAATAAAAACAATACCTAATAAAACCTACACGTGTTAACATTTACTACGAATACGGTCCATGTATTTGGCAATTTCTGCGTACACGAAAGTGGCAACACTCAGAAATAAATCCCTAAAAATCGAGACATATTATTGCTAAATTCATCAAAATATTTGATAGAAAATATGAGTTCCTCAGAGTTATAAACGAAGGCCTATTTTATTTTACACTTATTTTTGCATAATTTTGTCGCCGTATTGACTTTACTATTTTATTAGTCAAGTTGCTATGTTGACTTCCGGCGTCGATACTCTTCATTCATATTATTCGGGTCATTCATGCGCCTTCACGCTAACTCTGAGGTTATTTCAAAGCCGAGCTTTCCAAAATGGAAGCACCGAATTGGGTTTCAAAATTGCCATTTTATTGCTATAAGCTAGCGCGATTACACGTTTGGGCAAGCTTTTGAAAAGAAAAATAATGTTACAAAACGCGCGTATGACTTAGGTCTTAAAGCAAAAATCAATTTACATTAATCTCATACATACGTAAGACAATATAACGGTAAGGGGGGGTAGGGCTTTTCTTATATGGGGGAGTGGGGGGTCAGAAATAACAAAAAAAAAACCAAAATGGCGGCCAAATGTTACGTATTACCCCAAATGTTATGTTATTTAGGATTTTTTATGCATCGAAATCTGCTCTAAGAGCAGTTTCAGACTTTGTACGAGCGTTTAAAAGATACTTACTGGACATAGTTTTAATTTTGTATTTGCGTTCAAAATGCGCGTTTTATAACATTTTTTTCTTTATAAATAACGAGTTATTATAATTTTATTTATAGTCTCTGTCTACTTGTCGTTTAAGGTGCAACTATACCATCCACCATTCAAGCAGCGTCCGAAAAAAAGGCATATTAGTAGCATTGCAGAGATTATTCAAAAACACAGGCAATATTAGTGAAATCAGTAAAAGTAGGTTCTTCGTTATTTGATTATAACGGGTATTTATCGCGCTCACCTCGTATGTTTTTGTGTCCTGACGTTTCGACTGTATCGCAACAGCCGTAGTCACATTGATAACTTAATTAAATTGATAGTGGTATTGAAACGTCGGGACACAAAAACATACGAGGTGAGCGCGATAAATACCCGTTATAATCAAATAACTATGTGTGATAATCGCGAAAGTCTACGAAAAATATTGGGGTCTATTTTGGCACCAAATTTAACCTTGCGAACCCAAATTTAAAATAAAACTAAGTCCAAAAACCACTGCCGTTGCATCAAATAGTTTTAGCACAGTTTCTATACATTATATTTAGGTTCAGTTTGGTGCCAAGTGAATTAGCGGAATATATGTTAACCAATCATACCGCTTGTGAAAGGAAGATTTTTTCTCAGAAGGAAATATGTTACAAGATTTAAAATAATTAGCTTTAGTTTTATTTATTAGCTGCTTCTAAGTATTTTTGCCAATCCTCATTTAAATATCTTAAAAATAGGTTAGCGCAGGATCAGCTAAATAGCCGAAACTATTTCAGAATGTATGCGTGCATTGTCTAATAAATTATTTAACTTACCGTTTAGCTACATAATTTGAAGTTGACCATTTCCAGCGAGTTGAGTAAGTTGAACATTTGGGAGGGACATATTTTTATGCAATTATGAACTTTTGCTCAGTGGTGACAAGGTGCATATTGATTTACCACTTCACTAGTGATGCAGTTGATTAGATTGACAAAATGAGGGGGTAGACGCAATTAGATAAGGAGTAATTTTAGCTTACCATTTTGATAAAGTGGGGGGACGACTTCCCATGCAATTTTAAGCTTATTATAACTAGTAAATAAGGTAGGTATGTATTGACTTACCACTTCGCTAGTTAAGCAATTGATTAGATTGTCAAAATGATGGGGGAAGCGCAAATAAATAGGAGTATTTTAGCTTACCATTTTGATAAAGTTGGGGGGGGGGGACTTTCTAAATCTAAATAGAAGTACTACTCTTTTTAAGTTTCACTTTGTTGTGCCCTCACAGGGTGTATGTTTGGTACTCATTTATGTATAATTTAAGATCTCATGTACAACATATAAAGCAAAATCAACTATTGAACTATTGGCGTATTTTTAGCTTACCATTTTGATAAAATTGGGGGGACGACTTTCCATGCAATTTTAAGCTCAATATAACTAGTAATAAGGTATGTATTGACTTACCACTTCGCTAGTGAGGCAGTTGATGGGGTTGACAGATCGGGGGGGCGGAGGAGGTCGCGGAGAACGACGCCCGTCGTTCGGAGTAGCGCCACGAGCCGGCGTTATTGGGTAGCCTGGAATTAATAATAATAATGTTTGGAAGTTTCACACAACACCATCTAGCCCCAAACTTAACAAGCTATATCTTAACAAAAACTTTTTTTTTGTAAATACATACAAAGAATACATAGAAAACACCCAGACAAACACCGATGTTCATCACACAAGTGCTTGCCCTGAAGCGGGACACTCGACCATCCGTGTCGTAACTTTTACAAACATGAGCTTTTATAATCTAAAAAATTACGTGATTTACGTCAAATATGAATTAAATAATCAAGGTTTTACAAAAATATACAACAACCGACTTCAATCGGACTGTTCTAGTGACCGTGAGGACGTGGTGGCCGAGTGGATGAGGCCCTTGCCTTGCGATCTGATGGTCGCGGGTTCGAATCCCGGTGGCAGTCATGCGTAAATGGGTTTTTTCGATCGAAAAAATCTATGTATGCATCCCACGTTCGCAACGGTGAAGGAAAACATCGTGAGGAAACCGGCATGTCGTAGAACCTAAAGTTTGAAAACATGTGTCGAGTGCACGAAAGGAGCCTCTTCGAAGCGCACTTGAAATCCTTTCATCACACTGTTTCGAAGGAACTAGTGACACGATAAGAAGAAGTGACCGTAGGCACCACTGACAAGTCACAGGGAAACAAAGTACGCAATTTTGTTCACTTCAACGACTTTTTTTTCAGTTATTTTGATTTAAAACCTAAACTACTGAACCGATTTTGATAAAATTTCTATGGGACCAATCTGAAAGTAGAATTTTTAAACTCGGTTTATAAACAACACAGTTTTGAGGTAACGAACATAAAAAAAAAACAACCGAATTGAGAACTTCCTCCTTTTTTAAGTCGGTTGAAAAAAAGGAATAGTATATTCTTGCATTCGTGTTCAGCATTGAGTAACTCACATAACATTAACATTGAGTAACAGGTGGAGCGACGACCTACGAAAGACAGCCGGTAAAAAGTGGATGCGGAGAGCCGAAGACCGGGCTCAGTGGCGCGTTATGGGAGAGGCCTACGTCCAGCAGTGGACTAAAGGGCTGATGATGATCATGATTGAGTAGCTCACCTTGTTCGCTACAACTGGACTCTGTGAAGCTTGGAGTTCCTTCAGTCCACGTTGGTGTTGAACCTTCAACTGAAGCAGGGGGGGTCCAACATACGCTGAAACACAATACAATGTTCGGTTTAAAGATATTTATTTCCCAAAAGAACAGATACAGTTCACTTATATGAGAATATACGGTATTTATACCTACACATGTAATATAGGTACTTATTTAAATGTTTAAGAGCTAGTGTCAGAGCACATAATTATTATAATATGCTTAACTAATAGTTCGTACAAATAATATGCCTACTTATTAGTAACATAACTAACTTTACAAACAATAGGTAAATTACTATTATTGGAATCAATCGAACGATCTAGGTTTATCGCGATTTTTGTTTGGTGCTTGTAAGTGTGCGTTGTTATTAAACCAGTTATTGTTATCAGCTGCTGCGGCAAACAGGACCCGCGTCTAAGATAAATGTTACAGATTACGTCTCCTGTAGGATGTCGTCTCGGTCGGTATAAGCGTCGCAAAGCATTACTGTGTTCCGGTTGGAAAGGCACCGTAGCTAGTGAAATTACTGGGCTTTTGAGATTGATCATCAAAATGTCTCAATGTGGACGAGCGCTTTAACAGTGTTGCACCGGCTCCACCAGTCTAGACCCAATAGATTATTAAGTAGTTATGGAGTTGGTACATGGAGGGGGTTTTTTTAGCACCAGTGCAGCAAACCGTTGACGGAGGGGTGGGGGGGGGGGGATTTGAATAGAGGTTTAAAGTAATTATAGTTACCTGGCCTCATTACTCCTGGCACTGCTGAGCGCTGCAGGCGTCAAAGCCAGCGATGAAGCGCTTGACGTCGTCATCACGCTAGCAGCGCTTGAAGCGCCCCGACGCCGTCCAGACGCACTTGACGAGGTTGTAGATGAGGAGTTGGTACGACTTGTACGCGGAGGAGGCGCCTCTTCAAACGGCGGCGGCGGGGTTGAACAACACGAGGGTGCGCCCGCTGGTGGGAGACTAGCGTTACTACTAGCGTATCAGGATGTTAGAACTACAGAGGATGTGAATGAAGTAACAGAAGAGGTTGTATACACGGTAATGGTAATTAAATGGGCAATGCAGACGGGGTACTACGTACGTGCAGTCAGAATTTTGTATTTCTACAAAATGACAGAGTGACAGCGGCGCGAGTGCGGCGCGTGTATTATTTTTATCTGGTGATTAAAAATTTACCTTGTATATGCTTGAATTAGGTACAGATATGGCTGAAGATATAAATGTAAGAGTCGTAGAAAATGGATAGAGGATAGGAGACAATGTAGAGATAGTAACAAATATTTTTTTTCAGGTGTTTTAAAATTGACCTAGTATATGCTTGAATTAGGGACAGAGAATATTGCTGAAGAAACAGATGTAAGAGTCGATATAGAAAATAGATTGAGGATATAAGGAGGTGGAGATGGCGAACTTAAGAATGTCTTTATCATAACTTAAAGTCAAATAGGTATATAAAAAAAACATCTTTAAGTGTTTAAGGTAAGATATGATGAGACAGTAATTACCATGGGAAAGGTAGAAACAGAATTATATTAGGAAGCCTTCGAAAATGTATGTCGAAAACTACAACGCTAAATAAAATATACTTTGATAAATAAATAAATGAAAATAGAGAGGATAACAATAAAAAGGGTTTCATAGAATTATTAAATAAAGCGAAGCAAGAGATTGCAGATAGCAACCAAAGAAATGGTGAAATATGATAAAAAAGTATAATAAAAACGGTAAATATGTTAAGACTATAATACGTATTCTACAGACTCTGTTTCAGAAAAGGGAATTTTGCAGTAAAGAGCACTAGATACAGAAAGAATTCAAACAGAGTAACAAACAGACGACCGATCACATTAAAAAAAATAACAATAAGGTTAGTAAAAAGTACAAGAATGGCAGTTTTAAGGAAACAATCACAACACGTTCAATGATACTACGACAATACAAGCTAAAGGAACTGTTTTGTCTTTAACTACGGATACACAGATATATAAACATCCTATAGAAACGATATATCTTTTGGTTGACACGATATTTTTATGCTCTTTAAGTTTATTAGCCAATTTAATTCGTTTTGATTTTAATTTATTTTATTTTATCGTCGAACATATCTTTTTTACGTATCTTTTTATGCATTTTGATAAGATTTTACAATACTTCTTCTAACTCTTTTCTCATTTTGAATATCTTCCTCTTTTCAGATCTCTTCTTGAAACTGCCTTTCTTCTTCTGCCTCGGTACTCTTACCGGCTCCATTCCGTCAGAGTCGGTACCTTCTGAAAACTTCTTTATTTTGTCATGTACATTTCCAGTTATAGTTTTAGATACAACTGGATTTACAGCTGTGCTTTTGAGACAAAAATGTTTTCTGTCAACAGAACTTACACTGCCATGAGTATATTCAATGGGCTCAAATATTTTGCGGGTGTCTTTTACCACTTTGTGTTTCACTATATCTGTGACTTTATCTGACTTTTGACTGTCTTGGGAAGAAGAAATCGAGCTACGCCTTGAGCTATTTTCCGAGTCACTTTGAACTTTTAAAATGTGTTTTTGAAACATATCGATTTTAGTTTTGGCTTTTTTGTGGCAGATAACTTCATCTTTAGTCATTCCGCCCCTGGATTTCCCTTCTATGTAAGTTCTTATTTCTACTTTGGGTTTAGGCTTTCGAACTTCTTGTACTATGCGAGTTTTATCTCGCTTAGACTGATTGAAGTTAAGTTTCTTTGTGATCCCAGATATGATTCCTGGTTTCGTTCCATTTTTATCATTTTTCTCGTAAGCTTTAGTTTCTGGTGCATCATTTTCGTCAGATTTATCTGTTTTCTTCAGGGTTTTAGCAGCAAATATGAGGTCTGATGATCTAACATTATGTACACTGACTCTCTCATCCGATGGTAAGACATCAGGAGCGATTTTCTTGGTTATTTTCTCTCCAATTTGTGATACAACACCTTTGATGAATTGCGATGGACTTTTGGTCTGTTTTACCCTGACTTCATCGGAATCTACGACTTCACTAACTTCAATCACGATTTTTTCTTCGCTACTAGATTCAGTAATCGAAGTATCTTCATAATCTCCTGAGTCTAGATGTTCCAAAACCATCTTTTCGATATTAAACTTCGCCATCATGTTAGTCTGAGCTATCAGACCCTTCCCTTGATGAGATCTGTGAGTAATACTGTCACCTTCTTCAACAAAATCTAAGAACGAATTAGAAGCGACTAGTTTTGTGATTTTAACGGATTGCTCAGACACGGACGGTGCAATGCGGCATGCAACAGGCTCTTTGAACTTAAAATCATGCCCGTAGAAGCAAAAATCATCGTCACTACTAGTAATAGGCGTCGGCGGTGGGATGTCATTCACAGATATGCTGAAGCTGGGATAATCACCTTTGGAATCCATTGTGGACGATTGAGAATGCCCTCCGCCTCGTTTGGCTTTGGGCGACCCTCGAGGCGGTACGGGAGGAGGTACTCTTTGTTTTGAGCCTTTCAACACAGCTGGAAAAGCTACATCAGGCTCAGACGACGCCATACTCGTTTTTATGGACGACATAGTGAATTTAGCAGCAGTCGATACCGGTGACGTAACAGACGTCGGAGTTATATGCGCAGTGACATCTGATAAGGACACTGGTGTATAGAAAAAACAGTGATTTGTAAAGATTTATTAGTTAAAAGTTAAAATGTATACAGAGTTTGGCACGTTAATTACAATTTGTGTGAAATGGAAGCGTAGTTGAGTTTTATATATCAAGAATGGCATGTTTGTATTTATATTTTTTATGGTGAGCTTGACCGTTCAACGTATCGTTTTTATTGATTTGTAAGAATGTAGAAGTAAATGATAGCATGCACAAATAAGTGGTATACCCAATAAAAAAGATCCGACAGGTACGCAGCATGGAAAATAGGAGAACACATGAAAATAAGCTTGTTAATATATTTTTATAGCCGAGGGTTAATATTATTTGGAAACATCTATATGGCTTTTAATGTTAAAGATAGCTTGAAATTAGGAATAAAAAAACATTTAAGTAGGTAAGGTCAAATGAGATAAATGCGTCCAGCAAGGTATGCCATCCTGTAGGTACTGTAAATTTTAGCGAATATTAAACAACACCAGATGGCAGCCTTAGCATTACTTTTGATAGTGTTTAAGTAATTTCAAAAAGTCACAATAGCCTTAATTGACGCATTTACCTCAGTTGGCTAGACCTAATTTAAATATGTATTTAATTCAAATTGATCTTTTGTTCACATATTTCACTAGCTTCGGGTGAAGAGGACTTAAAAGCTCTGAACAAGGCAAAGCTTTTGTACACTGCAGGTCAATGGAAGTTATGCAAGCAAAAGCTTACATACCAAACTTTAGATATTTGGTGTAACTGGACAAAGGCGAACCATTATAATAGGAAACACTGTTATTCCATACTACCCTACATATATTCTCCATCCATCCTCATCTACAGTATTGAGTATTGTTCTGGGATCAGTCCACTGCTAGACACTTTTGGCTCAACGCATCCATCTTCTACATCAACCCTACAACCATCCAACTCTTTGGACGTTATTTTTAATATATTAAAAATATTTAAGATGTTACACTTCAAAAAATGGTATGTGCGCAAGACCACATGACAGAAGTGAAAACTTCATCAAGCCGACTTGAGCTAACTTTACCCAAACAAGCGTTATATAGCCAAACATGACGGCTCAGTCTCATTCAAAACCCCACAAAGTGCACAGCGCGCTTAAAAAGTTTTCACTTCAAAAAAACATGTTCTATGGCACGTGACATCCATGAATTCGCGTGGTGGATTGTGACCCATTCACTCTTCCAGTCGAGAGTAGGCAAGAGTCCTAGCAGCAGGAACAATATACGCTTATTTGATCGTCTGCCTATGAATTTAAATGGGTATTTTACCAGTCGGCTGTCCGTATAGTCTTTAAAACATTGCTTATCACAATTCATTCTCACCTGCTTTCCCGCTAATACCACTGGTGCTTGCCGCGCCTGTTCGAGCAGCGTGCAGACAATTTTAATATTATAAGAAGGAAAGGTTAGCTCAAGCGATATCATATATATTATCATCTACCTAGGTATATTTAAATTATTATTAATAAATAAATATTATTACTAAGCCCTAGTCGACTCTCAACACATATTAAGCCCTGATGAATTAGTTGAGCTTCCTCACAAAAAACTCCTGCAGTTCATCATAGCGGCAGGGTTTAGTGAGGAACTTTAACCGCATTGATCCAAGTGGCGAACAAAAAAATCGGTGAATAAAAAAAAAAAAAAAAAAAAATAGTCGACTCTCTGATACACATACTTTTTGATTCTCTTATACCATACATAAATCTCTTTGCATTCTAGAAGCTTCAGATAACGTGTCCAAGAAAGAAATAACTGTGGCAAATATATGTAAAATTGTAAATGATTCACTTTTATTGTATAAATCGATTGTTTATATTTTATTATTATCACAAATTAACGCTTAGAAAGTATTTTTGAACAATGAAATAGTTATTTCAAATCGTCACTGGAAAGGCAAAAGTACTTAAGCGTCATCTAGCTAAATGGCGCTTTAGAACTTTTGCCTTTTCATTTAGCTAAATGGCGCTTAAGAACTTTTGCCTTTTCATTTAGCTAAATGGCGCTTAAGAACTTTTGCTTTTCCAGGGACGAAATGTATTATTTTTTAAATCTCCTATATTCTGCCTACAAAACGTATGTGCATTACTTTTTTCAGTATGGTATAATATTCTGGGTGTAAATTAAACAACGAAATTATCCTCAATAATAATATATTCAACATTATATACATAAAATTTGGTCATTCACAAGCGAATTATTATGCTTACTTAGCATTATAATATATTTCACAAAAAACTTATTTAACAAGGCGATTTGAATAAAGTATTAGTCGGCTAAAAAAATATGTTCGATTAAGATAAAAAAATTGATTCCATTTTTAAATACAAGGTGTATTATAATAATTATATTGATAAATAATTCAACATCGTTGAACTTTGAAAATTTAATTCAAAATTAATTGTATTTTGTGCAGAATTCAGTAATGCGCGCGCAGTATTATTGTTATAGAATTTATATCATTTTAAATTATATTTTATTAGGGACCTACTAACAGTTTATAAATATTATAAAGCTACATTCCTACTACCAATCGAATTAAATTAACTCCATTCAGTATTTTTAATTTTACTCTAATTTAAATTAAATATCCAGCTATTCATACTTTTTAAAGTACCTATATCATAGAAGACATTTGCATTAAATTTTGAGTACCTACTTATTACATAAATAATAAGTAACCGAAAGTCAAAAGTATCGAAAATTTAATTTAATTACAAATCTAAGGGTAACCAATACATTATATCATTATTTCTATAAACACAAGCCCACAATCGACTTGCCAGAATTAAAAAAAATAATGGCTGTCTATAAAGTTGGACGATAGTTTAACGTTACAACCATCGTAACGGGACAATGAGCGTTACCGGACAATGACGTCAACTTTTTCGTGCATGCAGCCGGTGCGGCGGCGTTCATCGATTTATTGGACGTCAAAATTGGTTAATTATAATAAAACCTACATAGCACTGGGCAATAAATTCCAAAAAAATCCTAATAAATAATTTATTGTGACAGTTAAAATACTTCAAAGGGAATGTAGTAAGAACACAAAACGGTTTTAAAAAGGGTGACCACAAAAACAAATTTACATATATAATTCCGAATTGTCACTAATAAAAAAAGTGTTTTTTTTTATGATTGTGTCATACATAATAATGGTAAATGGTTTCAAATCAAATAAGTACATCTTGGACAGTCTCTGAAATAACTTAACTTTACTATTTCTTCCCTTCATCCAATAAATACATCAAGAAAAAAAAATACCTTCACTGAACCATCCCAAATAACATAATACCGTTGACACCATACCAAAATATAAGTATATATTACTTTGTCAGCAACGAATTCATTTAAGTCCACGATAACGCATAACATTGTATGCTGTGAAACTTAATTTACGTACGGTACGCATAAAAAGTAATTTAAGGAAGTTTCTTAGTGAATAGGGTAGTCACTAAGTTTCTTTTGTCAAATAAGATGATATACAAAGAATTAATAACAAAACTTTTTTAACAGATATAAGAAACGTACTGACTTTTGCATTCTCAAATAAAAGTAGCATTACAATGTAAATTTTACAACAATTTACTTGCTTAATTTAACAGTGAAAATCAAATATTACCTATATTTTTACGTAATTTATGGCTACACCAGTATTCATTTGAGAAGCAATCCTAATTTTTCAACTTACAAAGAACAAATACCAAGGTTTGCTTGGAACCTCAAAAAGAACTTCTAGTTTAGTGTATTCTGACCAAAGTATTTGCAAAAACAACATTAAGTAGTTACTAAGATCTCCAACAAGGATCCTCAACTTAAGATAGGCCAAAGAACGGGCTCAAAAGTAAACACAATTCCTGATAAGCACTGGTAAGAGTATATAGGACAACATGTGCATCTTTTCAAACCTAAATTCAATACATTTGTAAATACTTAGATCAATAAGAACCTTTTGACAACATCGACCAAACATTACAGGACTTAAACTCTACCTTTAAACCCGAATAAGGTAACTTTTTATTTGCTAAAAACAATAAGTAGGTATTTTTAACGTTTTCTCCTTATCTATACCTAAAACTTCAGTTGAAGCTCTATCCTTTACTGTCATAAAAGAAAGGCAACTGAGTCGGGTGTTCCTCAAGGATCGATCCTAGGTCCGCTTCTGTTTCTTCAATCCGTGGGCGGTATAACTATGATAGTACTACCACTGTTATTCGTTGAGTAAATCTCTGCCTTTTCTATACTTCTGACGTAGACAATCTCTTTAATAAATCTCTCGGATTCAGCTTCGTTGATCTGGTCTGCGTCAGTCCCGTTCAGTTTTACGACGGATACGTGTTCTTTAGTTTGTATTTCTTGATCTCTAGTCGGTACGGGTGATTCTTGTCTGATATACACAGTTTGAGTCGACCGCACTTTTCTGAATCTCATATCTTTAGGCAAAGTTGAAGCGTCTCTCTGCTCTGACCTAGTAGGAGTGGCACTTCTAGTTCTATAGCTAGAATTAAGACTTTTCGGTAGAGTCTTTGCGTCTCTGCTTTCGTCAACGTCATCGTTTGTGGCAGGAGCGCTGTCAGATTTGACAAGGCCAATATCGGCAAAGAACTTCTTGAATTTCTCAACGAATGTGGGAGATTTGGCTCTATTCAGGCTGTTCGACAACCTTTCATTCGAATACTCCTGACTAACTTCGTCTATTCTCTCCGGTATATTAGACATGGATTTATGTTTCTCTATATTTGATCGTCTCTGTATTTTATCTTCGTCGTCGTCTATGTATGGTAAATACGGTAGATCTTGTAAATTATTTTCATTTCTCGTATCTACAGCCGCGTCTTTTAGTATTTTGACAGGCGCGTCTGCTACATATATTTGCGGTACACTGGTACTTGTGTTATCAGTTTGTATACCGCTGTCGGCTAAACTACCGTTTATATGTGAGCTACCGGCGCCTGTGCTCAGAACTTTAGTCAGCTGATCAGATAACGACTCCATACGGTCTTGTATTGCAGTTCTGTACACGTTATCAGCGTATGACGTTCCCGGATTGGCTAAATTCGACGTGTCAAAATCTATTCTCCTTTGAAAAGGGCCTCGATCTACCCTCAATCTGTCAGATAACACTGATGGGTATTCGGTTGCGGGAGGTACGTGTTGGTGCCTTTGATTCCAGGTGGATATGGTTGTGTCGGTAAAATCGCTCATGCTAGACCTCATAGAGGATCTAGGAGAGAGTCTAGACTGTCTTAACATTATGTCTGGATTGTAGTCTTTTATAGGTCGTCCGATGTACATACGCCCTGGAGAAAAATACTGTGTCAGTGTATTCATAGAGCTGACTTTATGGAGCTGAATCTTCAGAACAAAGCTGACTTTGACAGTACGAAGCGACTTTTCAGTTCCTTTGATACATTTCAGTTTATTTCTATCACTCCCGATGACATGCCGTTACCACATTTTTCCAACACCACTAACACAACACTCATTTTTGTTCACAACGGAAATGCGTAATGAAATTTCGCGCAAAAAGTCCAATTTAAAAAAGGTCAAACTACTTGTAAAACCAAAACGGAGGGGTCAATCACCGGACGGGATAAAAGGGGGTAAAACAGTAGGGTTTTGAGGGGGGGTAAAAATAAACTGAAATGTATAAATAGGTACTAAAATAATTCGCATTCTGTTAGGAGGGGGGTTTAGTTAGCTATAAAAAATAAAATGTTATTTCTAAACTATGTGTTATTCGAGCATTCATTTTTGATGTTGACAAAGAAATGGTATATGCGAACTTTATGGTTTTCTTTACGATTTATTAAGTAAATTTTTATAAAGTCCAGCCAGTCCGGATTTTGGGAGATCAGTAACTTGAATGTACCATTGCTTTGTTAACCCCCAACTTTTTTACGTATAGAAGTGGCGTAACGAGTTTGTTACCACAGAACTTTGGATTACAAAGGCCGGTGCTACACTACTATGACGCTTGTCTACAAGTAACTCACCTGGAGTTTCTACCTCCTCTGGCGTCCGTCCCTTGGCGATGCTCTTCCGTTTTGATGGCGAGTGTTTCAGAGCTGTAGAGGGTTAAAAAAGGGGGGTGAAAAGTGGGGTTAAATTAATTGGTATTGGTAAAGTGTTATTATCGTATTTGGCTAGAAACTTCTTTGTGTGGATAGAAGTTAAAAAAAAAGAAAACTGCTTCAATTTTTTTTTCCAGATGTTAACAACATCACTAGAATCAGAATATTTAAATAATGTTCTTAATTTTGTTTTAATTTAGCCATAATAACACTCCACCAACTAGTACATAAAAAAAAAACTAAAAGCGATGCTGCCAACTAAAATAATCACAGCATTGCAAATGAAATTCTAAAGCTTATAATCTAAATTGAAAAAAAAAATCAGTAAAATCACAAAATAAAAACATCTGATTTTTGAATCAGTGCTTGTTGTAAATAAAAAAAATTCGTGCTCAGTCGAAAAGTCACAACAGTCAGAGGGGGCTAACTACGACAACAAGGGGGGTAAAGTGAGTTATGCAATGGGGTTGATACACTCATGGTACGGGGAAGAAACGGGTTAAAACGTTTGAAGTGACATTGTACAATTAAAAATAGAGAAATAAGTTTAAATTGAAAAATCTACCTTTTTGTCGTTGAGCAATACGATAACAATATACAATTTGCATATAATTCCAGCTTAAATTTCTACTAATTGATCTCATTAAAGTATTATTTATACTACGAAAATTGTGGTTAGTTTTTTTTTATAAAAAAACAATGTCACATCAATAAAAAAATTCAACTTTCAACAATCACGATGGTGAAAACAGATTGGAATCCAAACATGCTTCTCAAAAACATGACCCCATTTTTTTCGAAAAAGGGACTTACTTAGACCTCCACGGACGCGAGCGAGTAGCCGATTACGGACAGAGAGAGATAAAAAACAAGATATTATTTCTGGACAAAAATAGGCTAGTTGACCGAGTTTTTTTTATCATAATTTTTTCGCCAAAAAAATAACTGCGAAATTAAAATCTCAATATTATTGAAGTAATAAACATTAGTTGGACGAGTAAAGAGCATTTTCTTGTGTAAATTTTGAAGAAATTGGTTTCAGCTTTTACAACCACAGATAAAGCAAAAGGAATATGTAATGTTATAGCTCCTTAAAGATAAATTATTTTAAGCACTACTATATACTCTTTCTTTTGATAATAATTTATCAAAGCTTTTTACACAACTTTTAATTGATTGAATATTTTTTCGCAGTTACATTTTTTTTTCAAACAATGGACGTCTTTCAGATATTGTTCAGTCGGAAGTCAACTATCCTATTCAACAACACTCGGAGGTCAAAAGACTCACATCCAGAACGTAGTATGTTCGTGCGAGAAACTCGTTAAATAAACCGTCATGCTAATTCAAATTTAGAAAAAAAAAAGCATCCAATTGGTAAATAAAAATCACAAAACATGCCGATATATTTTTTGCTGAACAAAAAAAAAACAAAACCTTTTTTTTACAAAAGAAGGTGTTGGCGTAAAAAAAAATCCTAAGAAGGAATAGATTGAGATCTAAAAGCACTATTTTTTGATAGTTTTTTACTATTTTGTGCAATCTAGTTTGAAATTCTATGTTATTAGTTGAATTACATATTAATTAGTAACTTATACAGAAAGAATAGACAAATAGCTATAAGCTATATAATTCAATAACTTTATCCTCAACTTCTTGGAAATTATATATAATTTTATTTGAAGTAAGGTATACATACTCAAATAGTTAAGTATTATGATTAAGTAAAAAAACCCAATTAACATTTTTTTTTTATTTAAATTAGGTAGTCCCACTAACATAATGTCGAAGGTTCAATACCTACCATTTACTTCAAAAATTTTAATAAAAAAAAATTGATAAAAAAAAACTATAAACTAAACACCAACACCCTCAATACTACAGAACGCACACTTAACAAAACAGAAAATATTTTTTTCTTACAAGTACCCTACAGTACCTATGTAACTGGTGACAAGGGTCCTAAACTTGCGATGGTTGCCCTTAATCTCGGGAAGATCCACTGATTGGACAAGTCAATAGGTTAGATTTAGATTGGTAGGGAGAATGGTTCGGCTTGGTGTCCAGATGTTAATAGGTTTGTGGTTAAACATTTTTTTAAATTTAAATAAGAGAAGAGACAATTGTTAGGCGCTTTCTTAATGGTAAGAGAATACGCCTGCCCATGAACAGAACAGTGCGACACAGGAAGTATGGGTTTATAACAACTAAATTTTGTTTTCAACTTCTCACTATACCTACCCTCTAGTTATACGGTTGCAAACAGTCAGACAGTTGCAATCTGTCAGACGGTTGCAAACTGTGAGACCAGACGGTTGCAAACTGCCAGACCAGATGGTTGCAAACAGTCAGAAGGTTACAAACTGTCAGACTAGACGGTTGCAAACTGCCAGACCAGACAGTTGCAAACTGTCACAAAGTTTGCAAACTTGACTACCACTGGCATTAACGTGAAGGATTAAAAAAAAGACTGGTTTTTTAATGTTAATAATAATTGAGAAGCAAATTTCTCTAAATGGTTAAATCTGACCCACACCAAAACAGCGCTACGACATTGAATTAACAAAGTCTTCTGTCTACTTGCACTAAATTACTTTACTCGCTCGGAAGATATTTAACGGTCCAAATTCAGACAGTTAACATCTTCCTAGCGAGTAAAGTAGATGCTTAGGTTTGGTGCAAGTGGGCTTTGGTTTTACAGAAATTGGACACCAAACCGAATATTTTATGGAATGATAAAAAACCATTGCGGTTTTAAAAACCAAATCAAACATAACCCTAGTTTTTTTCAGTAGGTAAATAAAACCACAATGGATTTTTTTGCAAAGAGCACCGATTTCCAAAAAAATATACACATGTGTGTTGTGTTGTGTGTCACTGGAAAGTTAGAATAATCGTAAGTTTGTGACTAACCGATTTAGAAAATCGTCAGGTTATAAAATCACTGTTGTTATAATCTTACAGTGACGTATTACATGAGGTACACCACCAATTTTTAATAACCAAAAAAATTTGAATGGGCAAGCCAGACGGGGTACTACGTTGTATCTGTGCAGTCAGAATTTTGGATTTCTACAAAATGACAGAGTGACAGCGGCGCCCGAGCAGAGCTGCGGCGAGCTGGCTCGAGCTAAGGGCCCGGGTTTGACAAACGATGAATGAAACTTAAATTATTATCAATAAAGGGTACCGCCTGACGCAAATATATAGGAAAACAACTAACGGTAACAGTTATCCATTTTTTATCAAATCTATTTTGACAAAAATACGACTTAATTTTTTCAAGTTTTTTTGCCATATCTGTGTTCAGTAAAGGCAACTGGTTATGTGTTTTTTTTTCTGGTGATTAAATATTTGCGGTGTATAAAGTTTTGATTCAGAATACACGACTGAAAATATTTCCTTGGAAAATCGGGTGCTCACACAAAAGAGTAAACTAAAAAGTACAAGACATAGTACCTAATTACACAACACTTTTAATTTTTAATTTTAAGACTTCAAAATTTCATAAGTATTACGATTATTATTATCATTAGAAAGAAAAATATTTACAACTAGCTGGTGCCCGCGACTTCGTCTGCGAAGGATTAGTATTTCGAGTAGCATATGTTCATAAATTGTATCCTATGTGTTATTCTGATGTATAAGCTATATTATTGTAAAGTTTCATTAAAATCTTTTCAGTAGTTTTTACGTGAAATAGTAACTAACATCCATCCATCCATACTTACGAACTTTCGCGTTTATAATATAAGTAGGATAGTAGGATAGAATATTTGAATGTTCGTTTTCGAAAGCCCAGTAAACTAGCTACAGTGCCTTTCAAATAATAATTGAATTTGCGTATTTTGCTTCCCTGTGACTATTAGTGGTGTTCACGGTCACTAGAACAGTCCAATTGAAGTCAGTTGTGGTATGTTTTTGTAAAACCTTGATTAATATTATATTTTTTTTGGAAAAAGGAAGATTTAATCACAAAGTCCAAAACAATACGAAACTTTTTAGAAAAAATTATATGTTAAAAAAATTGTGAAGTCTTAATTAACTTACTCATCCATCAGCCAACAAGAAGAAAATGGTTAGCTTGCTATAGGATATTGACACTTATATCTACTGATGACATAGGAACCATTTAGTACTTCGGACTCTTCGGAATTAGCAAAATGGTGAGCTTACTGAGTCGATAATAACCTATTTTTATATTTAATGGCATTTTTTAAATTTATGACTGACTTTTAGTTGGGAAGTATATCCTTTTTTTAATGCTAATGTTAACTTTATGGTATTTGTACTCAAAATCGAACACAGCGGGATTCGAGCTACCACGTTTTTTTTAAGTCCGTTAATTTTACCCGACTACCAAGAAAGGGTTATGTTTTTCGCGCATGTCTTGTATGTATGCCATGAAATACATACATTGGTGTCCCTTATATGACATTTTTTTTTATACAAGGGGAAGCGAGATAGAGCAAAAGTATAAAACCGTGGTTTTTTAACCGACTTCAAAAAAAGAAAGTTCTAAATTCGATTTTTTTTTTATGTTTGTTACCTCAGAACTTTTTTGTGTCTAACAGATATGAAAAAAAAAATATTTTTGTTTGAGAGGATATATCTACATACTTTCAAATTGGTCCCATATTAGACATATTATCAAAATCGGTTCAGTAGTTTTTAAACAAGTCGTTGAAGTATACAAAATGGCGTATTTTACTTCCATTTGACTATTCAGTGGTGTTAACGGCCACTAGAACAGTCCGATTGAAGTCTGTTGTATGTTTTTGAAAAAAAACTTGATTATGTTGTTGGACACCCTAGGACATCATGTATGTTTTTAAAGCTAAAAGTCAGAGAAATCTAAACAATGCCAGTACTAAATATAATATATATAATATACAATGTGTTTTATAGAGTATATTATATATGAGATACTTACACGAAGGTATCTTCTTGAACACGGTCTTGGCCATAAAGTCCAAAAACCTTTGGGCGTAGAAACTCGGTCTGTGAACCGACACAGTGTCCTGAAATATATAAATTAATATACACCACCAAATTTTAATTACCAAAACAAAAAATGGGCAATGCAGAAGGGGCACTACGTTGTATCTGTGCAGACAGAATTTTGGGTTTGCCAAAAGACGACAAATACTCAAAAAGTACGCCGTATTATAGTAATTTCTACACACTATTCGTTTCCTCTATGTTTTTTGATTTCGTGAACAAAAAAAGTGAAAGGTTTCATACTTTAATTTAGATTTTATACGTGTTTTAAAATTAACCCTACTAACTTAAAAACACGTATAAAATCGAAATTAAAGTATGAAACCTTTCACTTTTTTTGTTCACGAAATCGAAAAACATAGAGGAAACGAAAAGTGTGTAGAAATTACTATAATAACGGCGTTCTTTTTGAGTATTTGTCCGAAACATTTTTGTATGGAATTAGGATTTAAGGATTACCCTTAAATTATTATCAATAAAGGGATACCCTTTATTGACGCAATGACGCAAATCCATAGGAAAACGACTAACGGTAACAGTTATCCAATTTTAATCAAATTTATTTTGTCAAAAAATCTACATAATTTTTTTGATTTAAGTATTCTATCAATTATCTGGTTCCCATAGTACAAGCGCTGCTTAGTATGGGGCTAGATGGCGTTGTGTGTAATATCCAAAATATTTATATATTTACTTATTATAAACTCACCCCATCATGGATCATGCTTTTCCACGTGTGTTCCAGTTTCTTCCGGAAGCGGTACGACTGCAGGATGTCGATGATGCCCAGGAACAGGAGAAGACGCTCCCCTCTCGCGTTCCTAGCTGGAATACCGCCGGGCCTGAAGAAAATTGTTATAATTAAGAATATATATATAATATTTTTTTATTACAGCATAAGCTAACTACTACAATCTATATATAGGTATAATACAAAATTTACAAAAGGAAACAATTGGGCCACCCATAGACCGTTGCAAACGATCTATAGGTAGCTCAACTGCTCCAACTCGATACCCGATGGCAGCGTGCCGAGGATACTGGCTGCATTGCCTCTTTGTATAGCAAGGCTTATTCTTTGGCCCAGATAGCTGCCAGCCCTCTGATCACGCATCGCTTCGACCTCAAATTATATAATATTTGAATATATAATAATAATAAACATTCACACGCTCACACCCCTGCACTACGATTCCCTGTGTCGCTTCACAACACCCAAGACCCGAGAACAAACATTAATTGTGTTCGTGACACAAATATTCGCCCCGGCCGGGGATCGAACCCGGAACACCAAGCTTCGCAGGCAGGGTCACTACCAACTAAGCCACGGTGTCGTGATTTAGGTATTTAACAGGCTTTAAGTTTATAAAAACTGAAAACACGACTGCAAAAATATTAATACATTGATTGCCGATACATTATTGCTAATTAAATTGTAACGTAATGACTTTTCTCAGACATGCTTGGAAATTCAAACCTTATTTTCGAACATTTTTCGAGTTAAATCAACTTTGCTGGCCTGGACCTAGATAAATTACTATAAATTTCATATCGTGTTAGGTTATTTAAAAAGGCAACGCACTTTTCTTCTCTGGGAGTAGCAACTAAGGACGTACCTACGATTTACTTCTTAGGTACGCACCTCCTTAGTTGCTACTCTCCTAATAATTTCCTCTTTAACTTCGAACTTGGTATTTAAGGAGAACTGTTTAAAAAAAACATATAATAATAAATAATAATATAATAAAAAATTAGCGCTAGTGATTGTGGCTTCTTTATCTAAGATAAGCGCGTGTTAAATTAATTGTTGATTAATTTTAACAAAATGTCGAGTTCAGGTGAAGAAAATAAGTGTGAGACATTGAGATACATGGTGTAAGCAAGATATTTTGACTACCTGAAATTCGAAGACTACATTGCACTAATTACTTAGTTTGAAACTTTGAATTTCCGCGCTATTATTGAGAAAAGTACTATACAAGCCTCGGCCGCAACCAGGCATATATTAACAGAAAACAATATTTGAAAGTAATGAAAGTAAGGTATAAACTTAACATGTCTAATTATGATAAGCGCTATGAAAACTATGTATAAATATATTTAACATAATATATTGATTGTATGTAGTAACATAAGGAGTAAAATATATAAATAGGTAATCCGCAAATCATGCACAATGTTAATAATTTAGCCAACATGTAGTTTTTTTTTTTTTTTTTAAACTAAAAAAAAGGAAGAAAAGAAAAAAAAAAAAAAAAATGAAGAAAAAAAAAAATATTTATACAAATACATATACAAAAAAAAAAAAAGTAATTGTAAAAAGAAAAAAAATAAAAGGAATGATACTTATAATTAGATATATGCATAGTTATATAGTTATCAATAAGTTAGTAATAATGATATTATTATACAGATCAATCGACCGAATGCAAATTGCACCGATCACAACACAAACAGAATAAAAAGTAGAAATACAAAATGTTAGCCTGAAAATGTCTCTGATCTCCATGTCAGAGGAAAAAAGGTGGAACAAACAAAAAAAAAAAAAAAAAACCAGGCATATATGGACTCACGTATGCGAGCCTCGGCTGTGCCTCGGCCCACATTATCACCTTCTTCCATAGATGCCTGGCATGAAGGCCGCTGCAGTAATGTAAGTACTATAACTTCTTATGTCATCAGATAAATATAAAAGAGGACGTGGTGGCCGAGTGGATGAGCCCCTTGCCTTGCGATCTGATGGTCGCGGGTTCGAATCCCGGTGGCAGTCATACGTAAATGGGTTTTTTCGGTCGAAAAAATCTATGTATGCATCCCACGTTCTCGCAACGGTGAAGGAAAACATCGTGAGGAAACCGGCATGTCGTAGAACCTAAAGTTCGAAAACATGTGTAGAGTGCACGAAAGGAGCCTCTTTGATAACAAAAAAAAATGTAGACTGAATCAACATTCAGTACAAGAACACCAAAAATTTTGGAACAAAAGAACGGACTGCAAGCACAAAGATGCTTCTACCGAATATTGATAAGAAACTGACAAACACACTCATGAAGATGAGAAGAGAAGAACTACGTACGATGGTAGGAATTATAACCGGCCACTGCGACCTGAATCACCATCTGTTCAAGATGGGTGCGACGGACAGCGTGATCTGCCGCGGTTGCTTCGCAGAGGAGGAAACCGTAGAACACGTGGTTGTGCACTGCACAGTTACAGAAGAGGCCAGAAAGAAGACTGGACTGAGGAAAATCCTGGATACGGGTCCGGATGACCCTACCGGGAAACTGGAACACACCATCCATCAACCCAGGGTTCTGCTCCGCTATTTTGGGAGCTGAGCTGGCTGGGGTAGAGTTAGTACAAAAAGGGGTCAATGCACAAAACACCCCACAGCGGGACGTCAGTGCAGACCACATGTAACCCCTTACCCAAATTAGAATTAGAAATTAGAGCCTCTTCGAGACGCACTCGAAATCCTTTCACCACACTGGTTCGAATGAACTAGAGACACGATAAGAAGATCAGATAAATAAAGATACTTACGGGACATCATCTTCCTCATCAATGGGTTCGCTCTCGGCTTGGATGCTCTCCATCGCAGTGGAGTGAGCGACCAGCCGTTGCCGGTTTATAGATCTGGAATTACACAGAATATAATTACATATTTTAATATCATCTGAAGATAAACAATTTGAAAACCACGTCATTTATGCTTTTGCTCTATCTCGCTTCTTTTAAGAGATATAGCTATAAACAAAAAACGAAGCGATACCAATTATGCGATAGGTTTGTATGGTAAGCGATAGAATAGCGATACATTTATAGCATTTTGCGGCATCGTAGTAAAGGTCGGTGAATGACCGCTATTGCCTTGCTATCTGGCACGTAGTAGAGTTGTATACTTTTTGAGGTAAGGTGAGGACGTGGTGGCCGAGTGGATGAGGCCCTTACCTTGCGATCTGATGGTCGCGGGTACGAATCCCGGTGGCAGTCATGCGTAAATAGGTTTTTTCGGTCGAAAAAATCTATGTATGCATCCCACGTTCTCGCAACGGTGAAGGAAAACATCGTGAGGAAACCGGCATGTCGTAGAACCAAAAGTTCGAAAACATGTGTCGAGTGCACGAAAGGAGCCTCTTCGAGGCGCACTTGAAATCCTTTCACCACACTGGTTTGAAGGAACTAGTGACACGATAAGAAGAAGAGGTAAGGTGGGATTTTTTATTTTATTATATAAATTGATTGAGAATGCATTGGCATCGAGTTGTGAGCTACCCTGTAAGTTACAGCCGGATAGCTAATCGGGAAGTGCGAGACATTCGAGTTACAAGATTCCACCCGGAACAGACAGACAGATACATAGACATGAACGTGAATTAATTAAAACGTGTTATACCATAGACTAGACACGCTAGGCGCTCTCCTGTAGCAGTTTACCCCTAACTTTAACCTCACACGCCTAAACCTCTGAACCGATATGGCTCATCTGAGAACTCGAAAAATGTTTTGAACTTACCTACCCACCTGTCAAATTTCATCAAGATCGGATGAACGGTTTGATAGTTATCAACGGACAGAATATATCTACATACCCACATACATAGATACATACTTTGACAGATCAAACACCAATTCATCCAAGTATATCTAGATTATTAAAACCTTTCTTTGTTTGGTCAATATTGAGTCAGAAAAAAGGTACGACGAAGGTTTTAACACAACCGGCCACCGCCTTACACAAGAAGGAAGAAAGTTATTCATCTAGGTTTACGGGTAATCAATAATAAAGTTGTGTTTTTACTACTGTACCTACAAGGAATTTCATACACGTTAGAAAGAGAAAGCTACCGTTAGACAGAGTCGGCTATAACAATATGAGAGTGTTACAGTCAGCTGTAAGATTCAGATAGGATATAGGCATGTTAAAGTCAGCTATAACATTCAGATACATGCAATGAGTCAGGTATAACATTAATTACAGACACAGGAATGTTTAATTCAGTTATAATATTCATTAGAGTTACATCCACATATGACACAGGCAATGTTAGAGTCAGCTATAACATTTATACAGGCATGTTAACGTCAGTTATAACATTCACATAAGACACAGGCAATGTTAGAGTCAGCTATAACATTCATACAGGCATATTAAAGTCAGCTTTGAAAACACAGGCATGTTAGAGTCAGCTACAACATTCATACAGGCATGTTAAAGTCAGTTATAACATTCATACAGGCATGTTAAAGTTAGTTATAACATCCACATAAGACACAGGCAATATTAGAGTCAGCTTTGAAAACACAAGCAATGTTAGAGTCAGCTATAACATTCATACATGCACGGTAAAGTCAGTTATATTATTCACATAAGACACAGGCAATATTAGAGTCAACTTTGAAAACCCAAGCAATGTTAGAGTCAGCTATTACAATCATACAGGCACGTTAAAGTCAGTTATAACATCCACTTAAGACACAGGCAATATTAGAGCCAGCTCTGAAAACACAGGCATGTTAAGGGTCGTCTATAACATTCATACAGGCATATTAAAGTCAGCTTTGAAAAAACAGGCAATGTTAGAGTCAGCTATAACATTCATACAGGCATGTTAAAGTCAGTTATAACATTCACATAAGACACATGCAATGTTAGAGTCAGCTATAACATTCATATAAAACAATATCGTACTGTGTCCGTTTGACTTGAGCTGTGAAGTCCTCTTTGGCGTCAGATCTGAAAGTGTACCCTCACCTTAGAATAGGGAACTACAAATAATACACCTAAATAAATATTATTATACAGATATAATGATGCTAAATAACATAATTATGGAGGTTAAGAAAATATTACGGATCATAATCGGCTCTATCTTCGATTTCGAAAAAAAGACCCAAAGTAGGTAGATACTTGTATTCTAATTTATATTATTCCTTGTGAATTCTGCAGATAAACTGCTAAAGGTTTACCTACTTATTCTTAGTGTGTCTCTTACCCAGTTCTTCTACATACTCGTACCTTACCCAGTTTTATAAAGTTCCTTACCTAGTTTACCAAGTTTCTTACCCAGCTGCATTGATTTTCTTACCCAGTTATTTTGAGTCCTTCACCCAGTTCTATTGAGTTATTTACCCAGTCCTATTGAGTTAATTACTCAATTATATTTCACCCAGTTCTATTGAGTTAATAACTCAATTATTTTAAGTAATTTACCCAATTTTACTGAGTCCTTTACCCAATTCTATTGAGTTACTTACCCTGTTATATTGAGTCCCTTTCCTTGTTCTATTGATTTCCTTATCAAGTTCTACTGAGTGACTCACATAGTTACATTGAGTCCCTTACCCGGTTCTATTGAGTCCCTTACTCAGTTGTATTGAGTAACTCGCCTAGTTCTATTGAGTCTCTTACCCATTTCTATTGAGTCCCTTACCCAGTTCTATAGAGTGACTCACCTAGTTCTATTGAGTCTCTTACCCATTTCTATTGAGTCCCTTACCCAGTTCTATAGAGTGACTCACCTAGTTCTATTGAGTCCGCTCTTCTTAGGCTCGCCGGCTTCATCGTCGTCGCTCTGCCCTGATTCGGTGCGGGTTCGAGCCTCGGTCTTCTCACGCTGAGCCTCGTCTAGATTATGGATGCCGACTAGTAGGGAATAATCCATAATCTGTGAAAAGAAAGTTACATGTATGAACATCAATTCCTGCTATAAATCGTTTTTTTTTTTGTGATTGTTCGTGATTGAAAGTTACGAAAGTGTTTTCGTAACTTAGGCGTGTCCTACGTCTGATAAGGTCTGATGATGAGAACGGGGCCTATGTACGACGCCCAAAGACCTATGACAACGCCGAGAGGCCTATGATGACGCCGAGAGACCTATGGTAACACTTAAATGGCGCCAAGAGACCTATGATCACATACTACGTATAACTCGGTCGAGTCAACATGCCACCTGGCTGCCACTCTCGCTCGCAACTAGCTGCGTCCCCCGCCCCCCGCGCGGTGCCCTCCGTGTGTCTTCTTCCTCTAATTGCGAAGCCTTATCATCACGTATCATTACCAAGTAATACAGGACCTCTTCGCTATCAAGATTATCCAATCCCACGCTGTACTTTGCACAAATGTCATTCGAGCCAGGTGTCATGTTTATTCGCCCGAGCCTTGAAACTCTCCAGCACTCTGCAGTCCCGCTGCATGGTCTTGATCAGCGCAATATAAGGGTCTGCTTCGAGGAATATGCCCTCCGTATGGTGTTCCATGAAGTCTATATCTTTGTTGGTAAGCTACTAAATCTAGACCAACGAAGTGTAGGATTCTCTTCGCTTGATGAAGTGACGAGTCACAGAGTGTTGAGAAGAGCCTTGAAACGGGCTAAAAGCCAAGACCTACGTCTTATAGGGTCTTATTGTGACACTGAGAGACATAGTATGATCACCCTGAGAGAACTATGATCACGCCGAGAGACCTATGATCACTGTGAGAGATTTATTATGACGCCAAGAGACCTATGATCACTCCGCGAGAACTATGATCACGCCGAGAGACCTATGATCACTGTGAGAGATTTATTATGACGCCAAGAGACCTATGATCACTCCGCGAGAACTATGATCACGCCGAGAGACCTATGATCACGCTGAGAGATTTATTATAAAGCCGAGAGACCTATGATAACTCCGAGAGAACTATGATGACACCTTGAGACCTACGATCACACCTACGTACCTTGAAACTCTCCAGCACTCTGCAGTCCCGCTGCATGGTCTTGATTAGCGCATTGTAAGTGTCCGCTTCGAGGAAAATACCCTCCGTATGGTGTTCCATGAAGTCCAGATCTTTGTAGGTCGGCGACCCTTTCTGTCTCTCCGATTTGTTTGCCTGGAATGGGAATAACTTGATTTATCGCGAATATTATCATATCAAACAATCAATATCTATAAAAAGCCTAGAACTGACTGACAGACAACGCACAGGCCAAATATATTGAGCGTAGAGATTTGAAGTTTTGAGGGCATGGTAGTCAAGAATTCTATGTATGTATTTAAAACTAAATATGTTAAATTGAAATTAATTAAAAAAATATACTGAAACTGTTTAATGTAAAAATTCTTCGTCAAATTTCTTGTGCCCAATAAAAGGTTTTTTTTTTTATTTACATCGTCGTTTACATAATAATATTTTATTTACATTCTATGTACTTAAAAAAAAAGTTTAGAGGTATTTTGACGACTCGTATAGTCGAGTGGCATGTGTGTTTGACTGCCACACATACATAAATGTTTGTATATTTCACACAGCGCCATCTAGCCCCAAACTAAGCAGAGTTTGTACTATTGAAACCAGATAACTGATACTTGAATACTTAAAAACTTTTTTTTTTGCAAATAAATACACAGAATATATAGAAAACACTCAGGACAAACATCGGTTTTCATTACACAAATGTTCGTCCTGAAGCGGGAATCGAACTCGCGAAACCGACATGGCAGTCAAACACACTTGCCACTCGACTATCCGCGTCGTCAAATTGTACTGACCTTCCGTTTGTAGGTGGAACCCTTTAAGTCATATTTCTGGTGCAGTTTCACGGAGGATGGCAGAATGTTGTTCATTGCGACTAGACGCACATTTTTGCTGTTACATTGGTAACAGTATAAGCCGAAGAATTTTGGTAATAATGTCCGTGGGTTCTGAAAACAAGAAACATTCGGCTACAATAATCAAGGATTTACATAAACATAGTAACAACCGACTTCAATTGAACTGTTTTAGTGACCGTAAAAACCATTGAAAAGTCACAGGGAAGCAAAATACGCAATTTCGTTTATGACGAATTTTTTTTTCAATTATTGGGATATAAATACTTAACTACTGAATCGATTTTAATAGTATTGGTGTGGGACCAATATAAAAGGATATCCTCTCAAACAAAAAAAAATTCAAATCGGTCTTTAAACAACAAAGTTCTCAGGTAACAAACACAAAACATTTAGCATGATATTTTTTTATTCCGAAATGTTATTCATGTTAATAATGTTTTTGTGATAATGAATTTACTAATAGATAACTTAATTTGTAAGCATGTATGTATGTACCTAATACTATTGCATTATTAAATAGTATCATGTAAATGTATAAAGTGCCCAATGCTCAATAATGTAAATAATTTAGAAATATTAAGGGTAATCCTCAAATCCGCATTCCATACAAAATGTTTCGGACAAATACTCAAAAAGTACGCCGTATTATAGTAATTTCTTCACATTATTAATTTCGTCCATGTTTTTTGATATCGTCAACAAAAAAAATTAAGGGTTTACTTAAATTTAGATTTTATACGTGTTTTTAAGTTAGTAGGGTTAATTTTAAAACACGTATAAAATATAAATTTAAGTATGAAACCTTTCACTTTTTTTGTTGACGAAATTAAAAAACATGAACGAAAATAAAAGTGTGAAGAAATTACTATAATACGTCGTACTTTTTGAGTATTTGTCCGAAACATTTTGTATGGAATTCGGATTTGAGGATTCCCCTAAAGTATTCTCTGTAAGCGATTTATGTATTAATCTTTTGAGAATAAATATCTTAAACCGTAAAAACAACCGAATTGGTAACTTTCTCCTTTTTGAAGTCCGTTGATGAAAACAGCAGATTGTTCAACTAAGGGATAGATATACAATCCTATCTGTTCTATCAGAGACATTAATTTTGATAACCAAACTACAGTTTGAGTTCAAAATCTTACCTGTAGGCTAACCGCCGAAACCAACTTTAATCCCGAATCAGTTTCATTTCCATTTCAGATGAATAATTTAATTTAATTTATTTAACACTAGACTCACCGTTACATTTTTATGACTTTGACACTCTTGATCCCAATCCGAGCGAGGTTTGCCAACGACAAATCGCATCTGAAGTATCAATAACTCTTACCTGGTCAACATTAAACTGTTCCCTGGTCAAGATTAAACTCTTACCTGGTCGAGGTTCAAGTAGTACCCAGGCAGCAGCTTCTGCAGAAACTCCCCCTCTTTATGCATCACCGTTTTGATGATGAATTCGTCATCGTTTGTCAGATAGAATATACTTCCAGACGCGCCAGGGTTTGACAACTCGCGTAGTGGCGCACTGCACATTGACATCTACAACAAAATCAAAATATCAAAACAAATACTAATCGTTTGTTTACCAAAATTACAATATCCGGAGTTATCCTTTCTAATAATAAATATATATATATATATACTACTGAATGGATTTTAATGAAACTTTACAATAATATAGCTTATACATCAGAATAACACATAGGCTACAATTTATAAAGATATTGTGTGAATTGTCCGCTACTTGAAATAATAATCCTGCGCAGACGAAGTCGCGGGCACCAGCTAGTACTACAATATACGAGGGTATAATGTGGTTTGAAACTTCGAGGGGAAAGTTAGAGGTCCCCAACAGTCATTAAATCTTTCACGAAGATCTATTATTGACCTTTTGTATCTTCAAATCATATCGAACTCACCAGATAATCATCTGGTTGTATCCCAAACAGGTCTCGAAAGTATCTGAAAGCTATCGGCGCATAGGTTTTGAGCTTAACTGGGATGTGTGTGGTTGGAACTTTCGTGGGGAAAGTTAGTTGTCTCCACCGATATGAAGTTCTGTACGATGATCTATTATTGACCCTGGGTATTTTCAAATCATATCAAACTCGCCAGAAAATCATCGGGTTGTATCCCGAACAGGTCTCGAAAGTATCTGAACGCTATCGGCGCGTTGGTTTTGAACTTAGCTGGGATGTGGTTGGAACTTTCGTGGGAAAAGTTAGTTGTCTCCACCGATATGAAGTTCTGTACGATGATATATAGACCAGCTGTATCTTCAAACTTTAATAAACTCACCAGAAAATCATCGGGTTGTATCCCAAACAGGTCCCGAAAGTATCTGAACGCTATCGGCGCGTAGGTTTTGAACTTGAACTCCGAATGATATTACTGACTCCTCACCACTAAGCACTTTCGTAAAGTAACAAACTTACCAGAAAATCATGTTGATATTTGAATATTATAAGCTGGCGTGTGATTGGAATCTTCGTGGAAAAAGATAGTGATTTCCACATTCATGAAGTCTGACATCAGGTGATATTAAAGACCCCACAAAGTCTTATTACATTTATAAGGTAACAAACTCACCAGAAAATCATCGGGTTGTATCCCAAACAGGTCTCGAAAGTATCTGAACGCTATCGGCGCGTAGGTTTTGAACTTAGCTGGGGTGTGGTTGGAACCTTCGTGGGGAAAGTTGGTTGTCTCCACCGATATGAAGTTCTGTACGATGATAGACTAGTTGTATCTTCAAAACTAAATAAACTCACCAGAAAATCATCGGGTTGTATCCCAAACAGGTCCCGAAAGTATCTGAACGCTATCGGCGCGTAGGTTTTGAACTTGAACTCCGAGTAGTGATGGGCCGGGGTGTGGTTGGAACCTTCATGTGGAAAATTAGTTGTTTCCACTGTCATGAAGTCTTGCATGAGCAGATCACGTTCCGGTTTGGATGCCAGCCCGCCGATAGCGTGTTGAATACCTGGAGAAATAATACAGGTAGTTTAATTATACATTAAATATACTACTTTTTTGATATTTAAAGGTTTTAAATATGGAAAAAAGGGAGGGAGGCCTTTGCCCAGCAGTGGGACACTTCGCTCAGGTTGACGATTCGCACGTCCACCTCGGCATTTATCTCGAAAAGTACATGTCGTATCGACATGCGGTTTTCACTAAAGGTATTAGGACACAAAAATAATGCACGCGAGCTGCTTGCAGCTCACGCACCGCCCAAAAAACTAGTAATAATAATAATAATAAAAGGTTTTAAGTTTGCGAAACAAAATATCTCAATGCCAAAATTCAACAATAAAAAACCTAAATTTTATAAATCACAAAAATATTACGAAATGGGCGCTTATTTCATTTTCAATTTGTTTTACTTCCTCGCAAATAAAGTAAAATATCTTGTGTAGGTATACACGTTTCTGAAGATCACTTTAAACTTGTCTTAAATATCCGCCCTCGCCTCTGGCTCGGGCTGATAAAAGTGTCGTATAAAATGGCTATATGTATATGTGTAATATCTCGTATAAATGCCTTCAAGCCCTTGGTGTATAATAGTAGATTATGCACTAAGGGGATTAAGCAGTGTCTTAAGTCGCGGGTGGCATATTGAACCCTGAGTTAACGAGGGACTCAGTTAACTCCTGAGCGAAGCGAGGGATGTAGAGTCCTGAGTGACGCGAGGGGTTCAAGCTACCCAAGACGAAGACAGGCTTTATCCCATAGGAGCATACTCTACTTTTCACACCTTCTGCGAGTCAATAAAAAAACCAGGCTTCGAACTCAGAAGCCAACACCGTCTTTTGTTTCACAATCTTTGAAGTCGCGCCTTTTTTCTTTTTTTGTATGAGTGGCCAGTTCGATTTTAGAACAAACCTTTTTACAATGCCTTATGGGCGTTCTTTTACTTAGAGTTTTCCACGAGTTTCTACACGAATTTGACGTTCCAAATTCAAATCACATTACTATATACCCTTGGGAGTTTCATACAACATTACCTCTCATGGTAGGTAAAACTTTGCTTTACCTTGATGATAGCATGATATGTAATTGGACATTGTCGAGGAGGTGGTGTGAAAATAACTTTATACATTTTTTTTACAATGCTGAAAACGAATATACAAAGTGATGCTTCCTGTAGACAGCTGATAAACCCCCAAGGCTAGCCAACGCTTGCATGACATTGAATGAACGCATTCAATTGGTTCGCTCATCAAAATTGTAATTTTTACTATACTATGGCAAAACTGGGTTGTGAGAATACATGAGTGCTGTTTCAGAGCGGATTCGCCGCTCGTATTTTGTTTTTGCAGAGCGATTTAGCTCCAAAAAACCGCAATTTTGATTATTTTTTTTTAAACCTATCTTAGAAGACTCGGGTGATCGAGAAGAATCTAACAATACCGTAACTGTCGAAATCCAGCCGTTTGAAAACCCAGAAATTTACATAAATTCAAACAACGAATTTTAATGTTTTTTGACGAATTTTTATTTTCCAGAAAAAGATCTTAATACTAAGTTTACAACTTGTGATAAAAATACAGAACCTTTCTTAAAGAACCTTTCTTTCCTTTAAGCTAAGTATAGATATACTTGTGATATAGACCCGAGAGATCCCTACTTCGGCCGGTAGAGCAGATTAGTTTTTAATTATTCTAGGTAGGTGTTATTCATTAACAACTTTAATAGTGTAAAAAGAGAGAAATTATACTAAAGAGCCTTCTTATTACTAGCCGCAGTCGTTTTGTAGATATATGCATGTGTCTGTGTTCATTGTGTTTGCATGTGTGGGGGTGCGTGTGTGTGTGTACCTAGGCATATATTCAAGTTTGAGTTGTGTCTGTAGAGTCTGTATAGAGTACTAGCTGGTGCCCGCGACTTCGCCTGCGCAGGTATCTCTATAAATTGTAGCCTATGTGTTATTCTGATGTATGAGCTATATTATTGTAAAGTTTCATTAAAATCCATTCAGTAGTTTTTACGTGAAAGAGGAACAAACATCCATCCATCCATCCATCCATCCTTACAAACTTTCGCGTTTATAATATTATTAGTAGGATATTAAGTAGGATTATGTAGAGTGTCATTATTGTATTGTAGATATAGTTAACCCTAACTTTCTAACGCTATATTTATTTAACTATTTTCATTAAATCTTCTGTATTTATGTAGTTTAAAGGTTGAAGATAGTTTCTTACTTTATTTTTACATTCCAAGTATGAATAATCATAGAGTTTGACATTTTTACTGTTTTTATTATACAGGTACAAGCTGGTGCCCGCGACTTCGCCTGCGCAGGTATCTCTATAAATGGTAGCCTATGTGTTATTCTGATGTATGAGCTATATTATTGTAAAGTTTCATTAAAATCCATTCAGTAGTTTTTACGTGAAAGAGGAACAAACATCCATCCATCCATCCATCCATCCATCCATCCATCCTTACAAACTTTCGCGTTTATAATATTAAATATTATATTATAATATTATATTATATTAAGTAGGATTATGTAGAGTGTCATTATTGTATTGTAGATATAGTTAACCCTAACTTTCTAACGCTATATTTATTTAACTATTTTCATTAAATCTTCTGTATTTATGTAGTTTAAAGGTTGAAGATAGTTTCTTACTTTATTTTTACATTCCAAGTATGAATAATCATAGAGTTTGACATTTTTACTGATTTTATTATACAAGTACATATATTAATTATTAATGAATTATTTTTATTAGCAATTTATGTAAGAATTATTAACAATTATTTAGCACTAATTTTAAGTATTTGCACGACAAAAGTTGATGCAGTGATTCTAATTTAAAGTAAGACCACAATGTACCTGTATTACGCAAATAAAGATTCATTTATTCATTCAAGATACGCGCCCAAAACATAACCCTTCCTTGGAGGTCGGGTAAAAATACGCTAATCTGAAACCACAATTTGTAAAACAAACATGTTTCAGGTTTCGTATAAACAGAATGTAGCCTTTTATGAATTTTTGTATTGATGATCATTACTATGCTCAAACAGCAATTTATACCACCACTTGTAAATGCAATTCGTGACAAATTTATTCGTATCAACAAATTATATAAATATATTTAGTAATAAATCCGCTTAATTTCTAAACAAAGGTTTTAATTAACTTAACTTTAGTTCAACTAAACCAAAGAGTCAAAGAACAGAAAACCAAAGTTTAAAGATATGACACGTGTTTCGCCTCTACACGAGGCATCATCAGGAGGTGTGGACTCGCCGAAGTTTGAAACGAGAGATCTCTTCTATCTGAACTAAAGTTAAGTTAATTAAAACCTTTGTTTAGAAATTAAGCGGATTTATTATTAAATATATTTATATAATTTGTTGATATTTATGGATTTCCGCAAAGTAACGCCTGAATCAATCAATTATCTTAAATTTATTCGTTACTTTAAGTTTGTTGAATGACACACACAATAATGTTTTTGTTTTGAATGAATCATTCATCTCTGCTATTTAATAACCACATTATCAGCATGTTATGTTCGTATCTAAAAACAACGCAATCATAATTTGTAAATCGTAAAATCAAGTTTATAATTAAGCACTCCTTATAATCGTGGCGTGGTATAATAATATTGTGTTCCGGTTCAAAGGTCTCCTGGTTGTCTGGAAGAGATTGCTTGATAGCGATAAGACCGCCCATTGTAATACATTTTGTAATGTTTACTTCTCTTATTTTTGTCTTATGGTGTACAATAAAGCATTTTTCATTCATTTAATTCAATCAGAGGGCACAGTATTTAGCAAAACTATTGTAACTATGATGTGTATGCGCCTACGTTTATGCATAGCCTATAAGTACGTATGTAACTATCGCAGTGGCGCGGCGATCTTGCTACCCTTTGTCTAGCAGTAATAAACGACGTGTGCTCTCAGAAGGTTGTTTACGTTATTAACTTCACCCACCTACTAACATACAGAGCATTTTTGGCGAACGAGGTGTTCTAAAACCCGTGCAGTGTTATACTCCGTGAATAACTATGGCGTATCTCGGAAACATTACGAATTTCGACCATAAATCTGGCGATTGGACCATATTTTCTCATCGGTTGAACCAGTTTTTCAAAGTGAACGCTGTGACAGACGACGATAAGAAAAGTGCAATATTACTGACGCATTTAACTGACCAGTCATACCGTCTCCTACGAAATCTCTGTTATCCAACGGATCTTGAAACGATAAAGTTTACGGACTTGGTGGCTAAACTGAATACTCATTTCAAACCTAAACGCTGTTCTTATGCGGATCGGGCGAAGTTTTATAGTGCAACCAAGAACCAAGACGAATCCATGGGGGATTGGGCGGCACGACTAAGAGGTCTGGCCAGTCTTTGCGACTTCGGTACCGCCCTGGAAACGGTTCTCACTGATCGTTTCGTTCTTGGACTTGGACCGGGAACTGAACGAGATAAATTGTTTGAAAGAGATGCCGTGACGTTGAAGATGGCAACGGCAATAGAGATCGCCGAGAAGATGTCTAGCGCTCGGCAAGCCAAGGAGTCCGGGATGCGTGGCGGTGACGTTTTTGTAAAAGAGGAACCAATATTCCGCATGTGGACCGGCAGCGGCGGCGGCGGCGGCGCGCGAGCAGGCGCCGGTGCAGGGGCGGCCGGCCGCGGCGCAGCCGCTTCCGCTACGTGGAGGCCGCCGGCGGCGCACGAGCGCGACGACTCCGGTGCGTCTAGGTGACCAGTGTGCGGTATGAAAAATCATAGTGCCGAAAAGTGCCGTTTTAAAAATTACAAGTGTCAGAAATGCGGAGTGAAGGGTCATCTAAAGAAAGTGTGTAAGGCGCGTGTGAATAACATTAACGTAGAGGAGCAATCGAGTGGCGAGGACAGCGTGGACTGCCAGGAGTGTAACCTGTATAATTTAAGGTACGAAAGTTATAAACCTATTGTAGTCGATGTAGCTGTCGATAACATAAACGTCACTATGGAGCTAGATTCAGGTGCAGGAGTGTCGGCAATGTCAGATGCATACTATAAAAAACATTTCGCACACATTCCTATTACTAACTGTAAATTAAAAATGTGTTTTTATGATGGACACAAAATTATGCCCCTGGGATATTTTACGGCGGATGTAACTTATAATGATGTGTTGAAGAAAATTAAATTCTTTGTCATTCCAAATGGTGGCGGTCCGCCACTCCTGGGGCGTGATTTTATGTCGAAATTTAATCTACATATTACGGCCACTAAGATTAATAACGTTTGTATGGATGATAACAATTATAGGAAGTGTGAGATAGATGATTTAATTAGTAAATATGCAGATCTATGGACCGATGGCTTAGGGAGGTTTAACAAATTTAAAATAAAATTAACATTAAAAGAAGATGCTAAACCAAAATTTTTCAAACCTCGATCAGTGCCTTTTGCGCTCAAAAGCAAAGTCGATGCCGAAATAGACCGTTTGATAGCTGAAGGTATTTTAGTACCGGTTAATTACTCTAGCTATGCGACTCCTATTGTGCCTGTACTGAAAGAGAATGGTAAAGTAAAGATTGCGGGCGACTATTCCATAACTCTAAATAAAGATTTATATATCGATAAATACCCCATGCCTCGTATAGAGGAGGTATTTGCCAAGTTGGGGGGTGGAGAGAGGTACACAAAAATAGACCTCAGTAACGCTTACAATCAATTTGAATTAGATGAAGAGTCGCAGTTACTTACAACGATAAGTACGAGCAGTCGCGGGTTATTAAAATATTCGCGTCTCGTGTATGGCCTCGCTAATGCACCCGCCATTTTTCAGAGAACTATGGAAACATTGTTAACAGGCATAGAAGGAGTGAGCTGCTGGTTGGATGACGTATGCATTACAGCCCCAACGAAAGAATTACATATTGTTAGGCTTCTCGAGGTACTAGACCGGCTGCGGGACGCAGGGTTAAAATTACAGCGTAACAAATGTGAATTTTTCAAAGAAAGTGTAACTTATCTCGGATTCGTAATCGATAAAAATGGCTTAAAATCGTGCCCTAAAAAGGTACAAGCCATACGAGAAGCACCCCGCCCTTGTAACGTGTTGGATGTTAAAAGATTTGTAGGGGTTATAAATTACTACAGGAATTTTATTCCTCAGGCGTCTACTGTATTGGCACCGTTAAACGAATTACTTCGTAAAGATGTAGCCTGGTCTTGGGGTAAGCGGCAGGAAGATGCAGTAATCGCGATAAAACAAGAATTATCTTCTAAACGCGTGCTAGCACATTTCGAGCCCGACGCACGTCTCGTGCTGAGCGTGGATGCCAGCCCGAGCGGCCTCGGCGCCGTGCTGCATCAGGGCGAGGAAGGGGCTGAGCGACCGCTGGCTTTCGCGTCGCGATCGCTCACTGCGAGCGAGCGGAATTATAGCCAAATCCACAAGGAGGCTGCCGCTATCGTATTCGGGGTAAAATACTTCCACCAATACCTATATGGTAGGGCGAAACCGTTTGTATTAAAAACAGACCACCGACCACTATTAGCTATTTTTGGTAAAAAGAATGGTGTGTCAGTTATGGCAGCTTCGAGATTACAAAGATATGCAATTTATTTATCCGCGTATAACTATACTATAGTTTACATTTCGAGTGAAAATAATGTCATAGCTGATTATTTTTCAAGAGCTCCTATAAGTGATAAGACCGTCGAACGTGACGTTGACGAAAACGTTACGTACCTAAATTTTATGAATGAAAATAGCTTACCTATTTCTTTTGTGAATGTTATGGCAGCCGTCGATAAGGATCGAACGTTGCAAACCGTAATTAAGTATGTACGTAATGGCTGGCCACGAAAAATAACATGTGAAAATATAATACCTTATTTTCACTGTAAGACTGATTTGGAAGTGAATGAAGGGTGTGTTTTTAGGGGTCATAGAGTGATCATTCCAGCAGCTCTCCGCGCAACGATGCTATGCGAGCTGCATAGAGGTCATTTTGGCGTAGTAAAAACGAAATGCTTAGCGCGTAGTAGGATGTGGTGGCCCGGCATAGATAGTGACATCGAAGACATGGTGCGCGCGTGCACCACGTGCAGCGCGCTGCGCGCCGCGCCCCCGCGCGCTCCGCCGGCTCCCTGGCCGCGCCCGCTGGCTCCTTGGGAACGAATCCATATAGACTACATGCAGGTTGGCCAAATGGTATTTCTGATCGTGGTGGATGCATATAGTAAATGGGTCGAATGTGTTATAATGGACGAAGGTATAACTACTAAGTGTCTAATCAAAAAATTAAAAATTTTGTTTTCAACCTTCGGCCTACCCAAAGTCATCGTGTCGGATAATGATCCAAAGATAAGTAATGAGGAGTTTAGTGATTTCTGTAAATACGGTGGCATAAAACAGTTAACTTCGCCAATTTATCACCCTTGTAGTAACGGGCAAGCTGAAAATTCAGTTAAAACTTGTAAGAAAATGGTAAAATGTATTTTGCAAAACAATCATAATTGTACTCGTGCTCAGATAACGGAAAAATTATTGTTATTTTTATTTGAGTACCGAAGCACAGTCCACTGTGGTACTGGTGAAACCCCGGCTAGGTTAATGTTTAACCGTGAGTTAAGGTGTAGGCTAGATCTAGTGTTGCCGTCAAAACAAATACCGGAAGCCGACGCCACCAGAACCATTGCGGACTTAAATACTAGTAGAATATTTCAAGTTGGCCAGAATGTATGGGTAAGATGTTATATAGGCAGGAAACCATTTTGGAAAATTGGTAAAATAATGTGTAGTTTAGGCAGCAGAATGTATAATGTGTCAGTCGAAGGCATCGGAATATGTAAGAGACATGTTGATCAGCTGTTGCGATATTCAAACAAACAACCCGTTACTGTAAACGACGAACAAACACAGTCTACATCTCATGTGTTTTTAGATGGGTCGGGAGGAGGGTCCGGTCAGGCCCATAGTAGTGAGACGTGTTTTGTTAATAATAATGTTCAGAATAGGGTTGGTTTTGTGCCTTCTCCAGTGGCGCGTCATTCGACGCAAGTTGTAGCTGAGACTGATGCGCAGGCGACCCGTCGCAGTTCGGTCGCGCTATCATCACCGCCACTATGTCCGCCACAGAGTAGTAGCAATACAGATGCGCCACGCTATCGTCCCCACTACAACTTTCGACCACGAAAGTTTGTAAATTATAAAGAGTAGGCAGATCTATTATTTTATAATGTGCCTAGTATGTACTAAGTTGTTTTTTCTGTATTGTCACCAGGTTCTCAGATTAAAGAGGGAGGAGTGATGTGTATGCGCCTACGTTTATGCATAGCCTATAAGTACGTATGTAACTATCGCAGTGGCGCGGCGATCTTGCTACCCTTTGTCTAGCAGTAATAAACGACGTGTGCTCTCAGAAGGTTGTTTACGTTATTAACTTCACCCACCTACTAACATACAGAGCAAACTATCTTCGGGGATATATCGGGTGTGAGTGTGTGAATGTTTATGTTTATGTTTTATCTATGGTATCGCTGTACTACCAAGCACTTCTTCTTCTTATCGTGTCACTAGTTCTTTCAAACCAGCACGGTGAAAGGATTTCAAGTACGCCTCGAAGACGCACCTTTTGAGCACTTGAAACATGTTTTTTGAGCTTATTAGGCTATATGACATGCATCACGAGGTTTTCCTTCACCCATAGGTAATTTAGGATGTCGATCGGTACCTATATAAAATTAACGAATTTTTTTGAGGCTATGTGAAAATTTGGAGTCGCTTCGTTACATTGTTACTCAGTAACGGTACAGGTAACAAACTTGATGTTAATATCGTGATTACTTGAGGATATCATCTAAATAAATATAAGACAGCAACAAGATTGGTGAAACTTTTCTCGATAGATTTATTTTTTTCTGCCCTCATAAAATCTGTTTTATATCCATCCTCCGAATTTAGAGAATATTTACGGTTATTTTTTATATTATTGAGTGAGTGATCAAAGAACTTAGATAAATGTAAAAGGAATTTTGTATAAATTCAATTATTTTCAAGCAATACGATGTTTTATCATTTGTCGCTTACGTCAGTTACTTTTGAGCGACAAAAATCTATATCTAACCTCTTCCCTCGGGGTAAGGTGTGTAATTGCGCTATCACTGTCTTGCAATTCGGTCGCTGTAATTTCTGACAGTTTCACATATCCTCTTAACTGAAAGTAGGTACCCTATACCCATCTACCCAGAATCCTGCAGGGGACGGCTCCCAACGGTAGTTCTGTTATAAATAACTGTTATAGCGCGACCTTGCGGTATACATAAACATAAACACTTATAGCGTTTCGTTTATTTACAACTCTACTCGAGTTAGCAGTAACCCCAGAGTATAGAAATATGTGCTAATCCAATAGATCAATATCATATCAATATTAATAAAATACTTGGATCTGACTGATTGACTGACAGACAACGAACAGGATAAACAGCTGCACGCAGAGGCTTGAAACTTGGAGGATGTGATTCAAACTGAAATACGCGCCCATTTTGTAATTCAAAAATAGTGACAGCCATCCAATAAATAAATAAATAAACGTTCACACACTCACACCCCTGCACTAGGATTCCCTGTGTCGCAGGTGGCATGGACACATACAACACATCACAACATCCAAGACCCGAGAACAAACATTTGTGTTCGTCACAAATATTTGCCCCGGCCGGGGATCGAACCCGGAACACCAAGCTTCGTAGGCAGGGTCACTACCAACTAAGCCACGGTGTCGTCAATGTAACAACGATATGCGTAATTTGAAATTAGATAATATGTTTAAGACCCCCATTCATACACAGATTTTTGGGTAATGTGAAGGAAAGAAGTTCAAATTCGAAAAAAAGTTCTCATCTTCCGACGTGAAACCTATTACAAACTGAACCTTTTTGAACAGATTTTTATAAGCAATTTATTTTAAAAACAGATAGAATTAACTGAACGAGAGACGCTTAAGACCGCGAGGGGTGGCACCCAGCAGTGGGTGATTCCGGGCTGATAATGATGATAAATTACTTTTTGCCCTAGGGCCTAAAATGCAGTTTTACTCCCCTAAAAAAGAAGAGAGAAGTGAAAAATAATGTTGTTAACTGTCAACGAAAACGAAGTTGCGGGAGTCGGCTAGTAGATTAGTAACGGCTCGTTTACCGTTAACCAAACACCACATCCATTCCGAATCATGAATCATTGTATTCACGCGCTAATTTTATCCAATGCCGTGTCTGTTTACAAAATACAGAGTGCTCGCGTTATCTTCGTTTTCAACTGCGGCCTGGAGGAACCAACCAAGCATCGACACACACTTCTACAATAGGATTTTACCTTATTCTTCTTATCGTGTCACTAGTTCTTTCGAACCTTCATCTCTCTGCCCTTATCCCACACTTAGGTGGGGTCGGCACAACATGTCTTCTCGCCTGCTTTGTTCATATCCTCTTTCACACAGTCCATCCATCTTTTCTTTGGTCTTCCTTTCGTAAATCCATCGTTAATAATCTATCCATAGTTCTTTTGAACTAATGTGGTGAAATGATTGCAATTGCGTCTCGAAGAGGCTACTTTCGTGCACTTGACACTTGTTTTTGAACTTTTTAGGATTTATGTCATGCCGGTATCTTTCCTTTGCCATTAAGCACGTCTTTAAATGCACATATAGATTTTTTTAAACAAAAAAATCCATTGGTGTACGACCGGGTTCGAAACCACGACCTTCAAATCAAAAGTCGAGGTACCTCACTCGGCCTACACGGTTTTTCCCGAGTTCTTCGCAGTCATGTGTTCTTTTCTTTCTTCGTAGTTAGTGGCAAAAGCCTCCTCTGTGTCTTGCCATTTCTCTCTCTCTAGCTACTCTACTCCAGGTAGCACCAGCTATTTGGTCAATGCCGATGCTCCATCTCTTATAAAGTCTACCTGGTCTGCATTTTCTGCCTACAGGGTGGACTATGTAGTACCAATAACATACGGTCTGTGTCTTGCCATTTCTCTCTCTCTCATGCTACTCTACTTCAGGTAACACCAGCTAAGGTCGTCGCTCCATCTCTTATAAGGCCATTCATTTCTGTCTCTCTCCAGCTACTCTACTCCAGCTATTTGGTAAATGTCGTCGTTCCATCTCTTATAAAGTCTACCTGTCTACCTGGTCTTCGTTTTCTGCCTACTGGGTGGACTAGGTACCAATAGAATACGGTCTGTGTCTTGCCATTTCTCTCTCTCTAGCTACTCTACTCCAGGTAGCACCAGCTATTTGGTCAATGTCGATGCTCCATCTCTTATAAAGTCTACCTGGTCTGCGTTTTCTGCCTACAGGGTGGACTATGTAGTACCAATAACATACGGTCTGTGTCTTGCCATTTCTCTCTCTCTAGCTACTCTACTCCAGGTAGCACCAGCTATTTGGTCAATGTCAATGCTCCATCTCTTATAAAGTCTACCTGGTCTGCGTTTTCTGCCTACAGGGTGGACTATGTAGTACCAATAACATACGGTCTGTGTCTTGCCATTTCTCTCTCTCTAGCTACTCTACTCCAGGTAGCACCAGCTATTTGGTCAATGTCAATGCTCCATCTCTTATAAAGTCTACCTGGTCTGCGTTTTCTGCCTACAGGGTGGACTATGTAGAACCAATAACATACGGTCTGTGTCTTGCCATTCATTTCTGTCTCTCTCCAGCTACTCTACTCCAGCTATTTGGTAAATGTCGTCGTTCCATCTCTTATAAAGTCTACCTGTCTACCTGGTCTTCGTTTTCTGCCTACCGGGTGGACTGTGTACCAATAATATACGGTCTGTGTCTTGCCATTTCTCTCTCTCTAGCTACTCTACTCCAGGTTGCACCAGCTATTTGGTCAATGTCGATGCTTTATCTTTTATAAGGTCTACCTGGTCTGCGTTTTCTGCCTCCGGGTGGACTATGTACCAATAACATACGGTCTGTGTCTTGCCATTCATTTCTGTCTCTCTCCAGCTACTCTACTCCAGCTATTTGGTAAATGTCGTCGTTCCATCTCTTATAAAGTCTACCTGTCTACCTGGTCTTCGTTTTCTGCCTACTGGGTGGACTAGGTACCAATAGAATACGGCCTGTGTCTTGCCATTTCTCTCTCTCTAGCTACTCTACTCCAGGTAGCACCAGCTATTTGGTCAATGTCGATGCTTTATTTTTTATAAGGTCTACCTGGTCTGCGTTTTCTGCCTCCGGGTGGACTATGTACCAATAACATACGGTCTGTGTCTTGCCATTTCTCTCTCTCATGCTACTCTACTTCAGGTAACACCAGCTAAGGTCGTCGCTCCATCTCTTATAAGGTCTACCTGGTCTGCATTTACTGCCTACTGAGTACTAACGACATAGTATAATCAGCCTATAATGTTCCCACTGCTGGGACTCAGGCCTACTCTCGGCAGGAAAGCGAATGGGTATTAAATCCATCACGCGGACCCAATTCGGCTTGGTGGATGTCACATGCCATAGAACATTTTTTTTTCTATCCTTTGACATGCCGGTCACTCACGATGTTTTCCTTCACCGTTGCGAGAACGTGGGATGCATACATACATTTTTCCGACCGAAAAAACCCATGACTGCCACCGGGATTCGAACCCGCGACCATCAGATCGCAAGGCCAGGGCCTCATCCACTCGGCCACCACGTCCTCGCTAAACTAACAACATACGGTCTGCAAACTCACCAAGCTGTATGGAACCCATGATCTGCGAGGATTGAATCTTCTTGTATGTGATCTCTCCGCCTTCTCCGACCCGCCGGTGTCCGATTTTCCGATCCGACTTGTGGACTTTGCCGATCGCGCCCAAAGGGCCGACCGCCGGCTGAAAAAAAAAAACATATCAGTAACTAGCTGAAACTGAAACCTGTGTGCTGGAAGTGGAGTGGAAGTTATGCCAAGATCACACGTACCGAGTTTTCGGTAGGTATTAGGGCATAGTACCGGGAAATCCCGGAACCGAAAATCCCGGGAAATCCCGGGATTCTCGGCTGTCTCCAGCACCGGTACTAGAAAAATCCAGAACCGGGATTTCCGGTACTTTCGGGATTACTTAAAATTTAGTGTATAAGAGCTTTTTTAGGGTTTTAATCTTTAAAACCATAGCTAAATAGTGCATTCTGTTAGTACAAAGAAGGAAAGACAGTAACTCCTCTACCCACTAGATCCTACCCGCCCATCTTACTAACTTTCAAAGGTGCTGTTGATGTTCAGAACTTAGGAAATTTTGCAATATCAGCTTATTGTTGGTATCGTCGTCTCAATGCATTTATTTAAAGAATGACATGGGCTTTGGGGTTGTTTGTACTGACGTGACGGTCTTTCCACAACCTAAGCCACTGAACGTATTATTTTTATTTCTTATTATTATTTTATTATGAGCCTGAATCGTCCCACTGCAAGGCAAAAGCCTCCCTTCCTTCTTTCCACTCTTTTCTGTCAAGGGCAACTGTCTTCCAGTCTTCCAAGTAGGAGTCTAGCTCGTCTTTCCATCTTCTCCGATGTTGTCATCAACAGTTTATTAGCCTACTATTAATAAGAAATAATGAATAATGATTCCGTTTGCTTTATGTTCATTAAAACCAGCTGACTATGGATATACGGGTTTATAAGCTTTGTTAATGAAGTTCCCTTCAAGTATCTCAAACTCCAAGCGTAGCTCGTTTCATAGTGTATTATTGCGTCGTTTATCTAAATAGATATCTAGCAGAACAGTGAGTGTTCACGCCTTGGTTGAGTATTTTATTATGGGTAGGACGCACTGGTTAAAAAGCAACGGGTTGTGTCGAAGATACAACCGTAAATTATAAGTGGATACTTCTTTATGTTACGTCTTTGACAAAAAATTTAAACTGACACATATACTTATCGATAGTTTATCACAGAGGAAATTAATAAAATTGGCACTTAATTGATTGATTCAGGCGTTACTTTGCGGTAATCCATAAATATCAACAAATTATATAAATATATTTGGTAATAAATCCGCTTAATTTCTAAACAAAGGTTTTAATTAACTTAACTTTAGTTCAACTAAACCAAAGAGTCAAAGAACAGAAAACCAAAGTTTAAAGATACGACACGTGTTTCGCCTCTACACGACTCTCGTTTCAAACTTCGGCGAGTCCACACCTCCTGATGATGCCTCGTGTAGAGGCGAAACACGTGTCGTATCTTTAAACTTTGGTTTTCTTATTTTAACATACTTATGAGGCCGATCATTGACATTGACATGATCATTGAGCATTGGCTTGTGAAGATTAATAACAAATAACAAATAAAGTACGATTAAAAACTATTATTTTATCAGAAATCAAATCAACCTTCGTTTAGAAGTGTTGTTACGCATGTGACGTACTAACTTTTGAACTGTAATCCTATACAATCCTGCAAACAAAGAAATATCCACTTCAAAACTTTCGTTATAAACCATTTATACTTGATATATAACTTAAAAATTGGGACTGTATTGTTAATGCAATATTCAATTAGTTACGCGAATTTTCTCTCTTACAAATCATGCTTGCAGTAAATTATATAAAAATATAACTTATAACTTTTCGTTATATTTCGCTCGACTTTTCTTTATTTTATCGTTTTTGGTTCCGGCCGTGTGCCGGTACCGAAATCCCGGTACTGGAAAAAGGAACCGGTACTGGAGGCCCTAGTAGGTATAGGTAGGTACGTATTAACATAGTGCTGAGTGCTCAGCTGAGCGAGTGATGTAAGCTTTCACTGTCTCGGCCGAGTAACATTTTACTGTCTCGGCCGAGTACTCGGTATGTGTGATCTAGGCATTAGGTAAGGAGAGTATACCGAGTAACATGTTATTTTATTTATCATTTATCACTTGTTCATTCTGAGAGCAAGTCTGTTACAAAATCACCGGTAATATCCGCCCGGCGCTCCCCGGCAGGCGATTTAATACTATGTAATGTCAAGATACTTGTCACCATTCACAATTTCATTCGTATCGTAAGTAACAGACAGTCAATAGTGTGCTGACTTTGAGCGGGAGTGATTGCGTGACGTCGCGTCATGCGTGAATTATTTTAACAAAATTTGACATTATCACATTAGGTCACTGATGAAAAATCACCGGTGATTTTAGTGTGACAAAATGATATCATTTCACCATGTGACAATGAAAATAAAGAAGTATCAACAAATTATATTAATATATTTATTACTAAATCCGCTTAATTTCTAAACAAAGGTTTTAATTAACTTAACTTTAGTTCAACTAAACCAAAGTGTCAAAGAACAGAAAACCAAAGTTTAAAGATACGACACGTGTTTCGCCTCTACACGAGGCATCATCAGGAGGTGTGGACTCGCCGAAGTTTGAAAAGTTTGAAACTTCGGCGGATTTATTACTAAATATATTTATATAATTTGTTGATATTTATGGATTTCCGCAAAGTAACGCCTGAATCAATCAATTAAATAAATAAGTAGCAATGCAGTGGAATTTCACTGTAATTGGCAAAATCACGGTCCGCTCCTCTCTACACCGCCCTGCTACGCGTCAGTGGAACGCAACCTAAAACGTTGAACTGGGTTAGGAGAAGATCTATTGCACTTACCTGACGCATGAAAACGTAAATTCATAAGGTGTTTGAATATACGTCAAACTCAAGTTCTGCTAGTAACGAAACGCACCATCGAAATGAGAAGCAATCGAGATGAACTCCGAAACTTGTTGACACCCACAATTTGCATTGCGAACTCACAACTCCTTTCTCAGTACGCACTTTCACCTCACATATCCTTCAAGTTTCAAATCTCTTCGTTTACAGGTTTAGCCTGTAGGCTGTCTGTCAGTTAGCCAGGATGAAGCCTTTTATAGACATTGAATACTGATATTGCTGATAAGTCAATAACTGTCTTGATTAAACCATTTAATCCCATTTGAGACAGTTTTTTTTGAGAACTTTAGCTAAGTGTAACTTTAGCCCAGTGTAAAAAAAACCTCAGTGTTTAGTGACACCGCCACGAATGTGGATTTAATACTGAAATGGATTTTGTTGAGGAAAGTCCATTCAGGATAATATTCAATTATATGAAGTACTTGTTGTGTCGAAACCACAGGACGCTGATAATTTGGGGATGTTGTTTCATAGTGTGAGGAACATAATCGGAAACTGTGGTTTATGGGTATGGATTTTGTTAGCCTTGAAAGCATAAATAAATAAAAGTCACTTGACACAAGACCATCCAACCACCCAAACTAATGCCTAGATCACACGTACCGTGTGTACAGTTCACCTATGTGCAGGTGTTGTACTCGCTTGGATTAGATTTATACCAATAAAACACATAAATTGATATTCAACAATCCATCCACCATGCCGGTGTCCCCGGAGTGTGATGACCACATAATACACGGTAAATTTTTAATCACCATAAATAAAAAATACGCATTGTCAGTTGCCGTTACTGAACACATATACGGCAAAAAACTTGAAAAAATTAAGACGAATTTTTGTCAAAATAAATTTAATTAAAATTGGATAACTGTAACCGTTAGTCGTTTTTTTATGGATTTGTATCGTCAGGCGGTACCTTTAATAGATAATAATTTAAGTTTTATTCATCGTTTCGCAAACCGGGTACTTAGCTCGAGCCAGCTCGCAAAACCTCGGCTCGGGCGCCGCACTCGCTCCGCTGTCTCTCTGCCATTTTGTAGAAATCTAAAATTCTGACTGCACAGATGCAACGTAGTACCCCGTCTGCATTGTACATTCAATTTTTTTTGGTAATTAAAAATTGGTGGGTATAATATCACATCTCCATAGAGTACATAAGTATGGAGGATGCATGCTATATTTATTGTAAACACTACACCGAGTACTCGGCCAAGACAGTAAAATGTTACTCGGCCGAGACAGTGAAAGCTTACATCACTCGCCGAGCCGGGCACTCGGCGCTATGTTTAAACGTACCGAGGACTCGGCCGAGAGCACTGTTTCGGTCGAGTACTCGGTACGTGTGATCTAGGCATAGCTTGTAAGCACCAGATAACTGATAGAATACAAAGTGTACTTTTCAACCGACTTCAAAAAAGGAGTAGTTTATCAATTCGGTTGATTTTCTTTTATGTTTGTTATTTATAAACCTCATTTGAATAAAATATTTTTTTGAGAGTTTTACTTTTAGATTGGTCCCATAGAAATTTTATCAAAATCGGTTCAGGTCAATCGGTTTAGTTATTAAATTCAAAATAACTGAAAAAAGTGAAAGCTTGGGAGTGTTTACATTCTGTGCAGGCGACTGTACAATGTATGTACATATTATGTAGTGTCGAGCGTCTCGTTTGTTACATTTATTTATGAGTCACTGAAGAGACTTGCCAATTTCGGCAATATGTGAATGCCCCCACAAATTAGAAACGGAAGTGTCATTGTTCGTTTATTTCTAAATCAGCTTAGTGCACCCGCAAACGTATCGCCGACTACAGCTACCGGTGGCCGGCATCCGTCAGTTTTCAACCGACTTAAAAAAAGAGGAGGATATCAATTCGGTTGAATGTTTGTTTTTTACCTCAGAACTTTGTTGCTAATAAACGGAATTGAAAAATTCCTTTTTCGTTTGAGATGATATACTTTCTAATCGGTCCCATAAAATTTTATAAAAATTGGTTCTTCAGTTTTAAAACCAAAATAATTGAAGAAAATATATTGTCGAAGTGAACGAATTGCGTATTTTGCTTTCCTGTGACTTTTCAGTGGTGCCTACGGTCACTAGAACAGTCCGATTGAAGACGGTTGTTGTATGTTTTTGTAAAACCTGAAAAATCGCTTGCAATTTAGCCGACAAGCTCTATGTTGTAATGAAAACATGGATATACGAATTCCTATGATAAAAACGGTGTCGCAAAAAAACCAAATACTTAAGGAATATTCTGCCAGACTAGACAGTAGTATTGAACCATAAGCATTGGCTTCAGGCCAGGCCTCCCTTAAGAGGCTATGTGAAAACTTGGAGCAGCTGCGTTACATTCTTACTCAGTAACGGTACAGGTTACAAACTTGATGTTAATACAGTAATTACTTGAGGATATAATCTAAATAAATGTAAGACAGAAACACAATTGGTGAAACTTTTCTCGATAGATTTGTTTATTGAAATATGCCCTCATTAAGTCTGTTTTATATCCATCCTCCGGATTTAGAGAATATTTGCAGTTCATTTTTGTTCTATTGAGTGAGTAATCAAAGAACTTAGATAAATGTAGAAGGAATTTTGTATAAATTTAATACTTTTCAAGCATTACGAAGTTTTATCATTTGTCGCTTATGACAGATACTTTTGAGAGACAAAAATCTATATCTTAACTCTTCTCTTGGGGTAAGGAGCGTAATTGCGCTATCACTGTCTTGCAATTCAGTCGCTGTCATTTCTGACAGTTTCACATATCCTCTTAAACGACTGTATTTAAGCCTAAAGGTGGGTTTCCACTGACGCCGAGCTTCCTTTCTTATAGTATCACATTTCAAGTGCGCCTCGGTGAAGCTCCTTTCGTGCACTTGACACATGTTTTCGAACTTTTAGGTTTAGGTTCTATGACATGGCGGTTTCCTCACGATGATTTCCGTCACAGTTTAGCACGTGTTTGAATGCACACATAGATCTTTTGGACAGAAAAATCCATTGGTGTACGACCGGGTTCGAACCCACGACCTTCGGATCGTAGTGCGCTGGCATTCTTATATCTCACATCATCACATGTTACATGGTACCAGAGACTAGTAAAAAGAATAGACTGCTATGCCCATACTAAAAATTGAGAACCGATGACTAGTTGTTTGCGTGGCCACGAGATGACGCTACGTGTAGCAAATCGATAGAAAAACTATATTATTCACTGTAAACAGCGCCATCTATCACAAATTGTTGGTATTAATGCTAGATGACGCTGTTTCAGACTGTAGTAGTCTTTCTTCTAATAACTGGTAGGTGAATGAAAATTTTATTCGGTGACGCGACGTTGTCAGCTCTCCTTATTTTGGCCGTCTATTTGAGACGTTGCCGTTCTGAACTAAGATCCGTTGATTTGATGAATGTTTTGAGTTTGGTCATATTAGAACAGTATTGCCAACGAACGAAAATTTCCTCATAAAAGTGAATTCTTCAAAGAGGTTCATTAAAATTAGGATCACACATTTTTATAATATTTCACTCGTGCTAAAGGCGTATCATTATGTCCAAAGCTCTTATGATTGTATCTCTACTTCCACATAACTGTCGATCCATCGTTAAAGTAATCCAGAGCTATCAAAGAAGATAAATAATAATGTATTAGGTACACTGAGTATCCAACTCAGTGATTAGGTAGGTAGGTACATATATATTTTAATAATTAATGAATACCAACCTACAAATTATTACCTGTTTATATTTTGTTGTGATTGATTAAAATATTTACCTAAGTAGGTTAGGTACCCATATTATTTATTAGGTAAGTACTTATTGAAACATGGATAAATACATAATTTATATTATTCAGCTTCTTACTTCTCTAGGTAGGTACTTTTAATGTGAGCCAGGGCAACAGGGCAACACTGCAAACAGCTGATGAATTACGCGACGTCGAGTTTTTAAAAATTAGGTACCTAATGAAGTTAAATAAATTTTTTAATTCAAGTGATGAGGCGATCAAAGTTCTCATGATGGAAAGATATAAGTACTTATCCCTTACCCATGACCAAAACAGAGCTTCTCAGAACATTTAAATAGGTAAGTACCTACTAAGGCTAGTGCATCACTGGTAATAGCGCTCGTCCACTAAATGACATTTTGATGATCAATTTCATGATCAGTTAGGTAGGTACTTATTTCAAAAACGTCCAGTCTAGCCAGGTCCTTCCCACACAATAGATAAAAAAACATTGTTCATAAAGGACACCAAGATAAACAGCTTGTAATCAAGATGCCGTCGTGAAACAGGTCAAAAAAAAATTTCAACGACATATGTCGAGATAAATGAAATGGTTTTATAGTTTAGTTTATTGTTCTCATTTGCATACAGATGGAATACAACTTAGATGTAAGTAGTAGTAGGTAGGTACCTACTTATTTCCATTTTAAATTATTTTTGTTACTTACTTTAAACAATGGTGTTTTACTTAGGTAGGTTAGGTACAATGAAAAGTTTTAGTAATTTAGAACTTTAATATTTTCCCGACGTTATTTCTTCTCTTTTTGCGAAATTTTGCGTCGGAATCAACGTACTTACTAAAAGTTGGATAAATTGACCAACTTATTTTGGCTTTTTCAATATAATAAGGTGTGATTCTAAACTTAAACACCTCCATGTCTCACATCTTGTTATGAAGGTAAGGTAGTACAACACTAGTCAGATGTAACATACGATAGTAATCGTTCGTACCTAGTTACCTACCTACCTACCTACTACGTCGCTATACTTGACGTGACGCGACGCGACGCCCACCGCGTTCAACCAATAAATACTCCTCCATCGATGTACCTAAATCATTGTGTGAATGTAAATATCTGAGTAGGTAGGTACCATGGGGTACCTGTTTTAATAGAATCATCCTGCTGTGTCGAACTACACTTTTTTTTTTTCGAAGAACCTAAGTTCTTCGGTTTTGGTTTATAGCCAGTGTCAAGTAATTGGAGGGATTATTTTGTCATAAGTCAGAGTCGATAAGTCAAGTCATGCCCCTGTAAATAGTAGTGGTGGTTGCGACTTTACTAGAGGCTTCTATGGAGTTTTGGAGACAACACGAAAAGTCACGTTTTACAGCATTACTCTATTTTCACGAGCACTTAATGGATAAAAAACCACCGTTTTTACACTGAAACACTCAAAGTTATACTAGTTTTGTCAATTAATTTAATGCCGCCAATGCGCCATTTTTCACGTTCCCGCCAAAACTCCGAGCTACACTTTTCTATGTGGGACAAGGATAAGGAATATAAGTTATAACATGGACGACAAGACAAATAAAGAGTTAATAAAACCACCTAAATCTCCAGGAATCCAGTAAATAGTTTTATTGGGGTCTCTGCAATGAACTCAAAAGAAAAAATAGAGTGTTACCTTGTTATTTTTTTCTTTTCTTTTTCATTTTGTAAAATATTTGATAAGATAAATTAACTTTATCAACAGTAGGTACGTAATAAGTAGGCGCTGTCGCGTCGTCAATGATATCTGTAAAACCATGAGCTTTGGCGATGTGTAGCCTTATAGGCTCAAAGTCGCTAGTTTTCCCGACCCACGAGCGCCCCTTTAAAATTACTTTCGGGATTCCGGGACACTTAGGTGGTGCTATCAACTCTATATTGTATCTTTTCGCCAACTTTAGGTAAATTAGCACTTCCTATTCCGATCAATGATCATTATGCACTACATGACTCAATAGATGCACTAAAGTCTTCCAGATAACAAATACTGATGTTGGTCTGACCTGGGTTTGACTATATTTTAAAATAAGTTACAAGCGATAAAAAATAAAAGTATTAGTTTGCGCGCCATCTAGTTATGAAACGATGCGTAACATTGTATTTTAACACCACCCCATCTATCGGCAACACAGCTTTTAGAGAATCTTGAAGGGCCATTTTATACATGAAAGTATATTGCTAAATATCAATTATTGAGCCTCAATAACACATTGGAAAAAAACTATAAAATATTTCTTGACTTTTACAAACGAGTTAAAATAAATTACGTGGTTGTATCGTCTGGTAGAACGATTTTCGGGCAATGTGTCAACGCCATCTATCATTAATATGGTTTTTTAAGCTTTTTGCGAGGAACGCGTATTTGTACGAAACTTGTCAGTCTATACTTTTTACTAGTCTCTGATGGTACTGAATTACTACTAAATTGAGTCACTGGATCTTCCAAAATGCGTAAGGAAAATGGCCAGGATTTTTTTTTCAAGAAAATGGCACACTGCCAGCTTAGTTTTCAGGAATCCTTCAAATGTATTGTATTAAACATACCTAGATAAGTAACAGTACACAAACCTACCACTGTAATATATATATTCAAATATAAATATCTATACTGGAAAGTTACCTAACATTTTTTTGTGGAGAAGAACCATATTATTGCAGAAAATCTTTTCATGGTATGTTGAAACATGCAATTTTAAGACTAATTATGATTAATTACAGAATCAAGGTTAACTGTGTCATCGTAAAAAAGAGCTGATCAAACTTGATTATACATTTTTTCCTTCCTCATAAAAACATAGGAAGTTGACTCTAAAAACATATATAAAATTAATTAAATAAATGATAATTTTACTCAAGGGTACAGTTTTTTATTAAAGTAAGAGATCACGCCTGCTCATGACCAGAACAGTGCTACACTTTGATTTACATAAGCCAGTGCAACAGTGCTATAACCCTATCCATTTTTGGACTTTTCAATGGTTTCCATAGCCGCTATTCACTAATTCTAATTCTAAAAAGGGGGTACAGCGGTCTGCACTGGCTTCCCGTTGAAGGGTGCATTGTGCATTGCCTCCCGATATCTAACCCTGCCCCAGCCATCTTAGCTCCTTGAAGTAGCGAAGTAGGACTCTGGGTTGATGACAGCACTGTTCCAGTTGTGTGCTTATTGACACGTTAGGTGGAGAGGAGAAATAACTTGCGCAGGCCTTTTTTTTACATGGGGAAATCCTCATGGATGCCCACCACCCTTGAGGATGGGCGGAGATGTATGTAGGACTTTAACTGACTAAAACCCCATGGTGGCTGACCCCTGCGCATTAGAGGGACCCCGGGAAATCCTCAGAACACGTACTGGTGTCCATCACGCACGTTGCTTGCGCCGACCCCGAGCTGCTTGCAGTGCATGCCTCCCCGTGCACTGCAGCCGTCCCGGGTAACTTGCGCAGGCCTGTCCTGACCTTACTCTCCTCTGTCGCTTGACAGTGGATTTCCAGTTATACACTACTTTAGATTGACACAGCTTTTTTGCACTTTGACAAGACTTTCATTCTAATTGGGTTTTGGGGTTGCAAAAGTCTGCACAGACGTCCCGCTGTGGGGTGTTTTGTGCAATAACCCATAATATGGCTAACTTTACCCCAGCCAACCCAACTCCCCAAAATAGCAAAATGTAAAGGCTGTATTTTCATTAACAATGAGTATTTTTTTCTAGTGATTAAAAATTTGCAGTGTATAAAACAAAGCTTGGACCTGTCTGACTGACAGACAACCTACAGGCCAAATCGCTGAATACAGAGACATGAAAATTGGAGGGTATGTTCATCATGAAGTGTAAGCGCATACTAATAAAGGAATTATGTTAATTCACAATGCAAACAAAGTTGCAAAAGTCAACTAGTGCCTTTATGAAGTAATTGCTTAGGAATTTTGACAGATTGATGCAAGTGGGCATTAGACTGTTATGATCTATTAAATAAAGTGAGTAAAATAGTTGCTTAGAATCTTTGGACAGTTTTGGTGTATTTGTCCATTAGTTTACTTTTGTTTGAATGTCAATTTGGCCATAATTATGCTGAGCAAACTACAAAAACTACCACTGTCATGTTTTTGTGGTATTTTTTTTATCTTTTGTCAAGGTCTCACCGTGCCAAAATATGATTACAGTCTCAATATAATAATTTGACATTTTTAAATGTTACCAGAAGATTCATGTACTTTTCCAGCTACTTATAGGAAAATGTGGCTAATTCATGCCTGTATTGATTTGTTGTTTGATATTGAAGGAAAAGATTTGAACAATCTGTACATGGAAGCGGAGTGCTTCCACAATATTTGAGATAACCTGAGCGCTTTTATCTATGTTTATTTTATTCAGGCTTTTACCTACACAATTGATTAAATATGCGTGGTGTTGTACCAGAGCTATATGGTAATCAACTCTACACTTTCACCATACGAATGACTAATTACTAAATTATGAATAAATAAAGGTCTACTCACATCGTAAGGTACATTTTTCTCTGCAATAGAGCTTCTATCTCGATCTGGAACGAAGAAATTAGAACGAAATAAGGGGGTGTTTCAGTGCTTCAGTCATCAATAGCATCGTTCATACAATGTGATTAGCACAATGGAATGTTATTATTAGATTTGCGGTAACCCACCGTCATCCTCGGAACCCGATGGCCCGCCAGCGACGTCCGACTTCCTCGCTACAGCACTTTCCATCATTTCGATGTGATCCGTATCACCCGATGCCATTTTAGTTTTCAAATCACATCACTCAGACACAAGTCCCACAATTGTATGTTTGCACAGTAATGATTATCACGGCCCACATCACGCTTGCATTGCAAACACAATGATTCACTGTAATTTAATTAGAAGAAATCAATTAGTTTACGCGTAAAATTCTTGTCCGAAGCATCCGTCTGACACAACCACTTCATAGTAACTGGGTTGCCAGCAATAATAAAATGTCAAACTAACCATAAGCAATGTAGACTGAAGTGGGCAGTTTCGAATAGTGATGTTATTCGGTAAGTTTTCCGTAAAACGTAAAATCTTTAAAAAGCTGATAAATAAATATTGTCTATGATTTATCTATATTCTCTGTGGTCCAAAGTTCATTGTTGCCAGAATTAATTGAATTTGTACAGTAACATTACTTTTTTTTCTGACTGCGTCTTCGCAGTTTATAAGATGATAGGAAGGCTATGTGTTTTTCTGTTTTTGAAATCTGACAACACGGACGGCCGAGTGTAATACGCCCCCCGGGTCGGGTTCGATTCCTGCTTCGTATTTTTAATTATTTAACCTTTTTAATTTAAAACAATAGCAGTATTGTAGGTGTTAAATGAATATCTGTTCCCCGAGAAATGTAGCATCGTTGAAAGAGTATTTTGATTTAATGTCCAGGCACATTTTAACGAGACTTTGCGCTTTACTCTATAAAAAGTTGGAGCTCTTTTTTCTATAATATATTTCTATACCGTGCGATAACTATTATTAGGCATTGGATTAACGATTAACGGACTTTTACATATTTACGGAAGTTAACGTGTTCGTTAACATTTTTAAAAAGTTAATCCGTTAATCAAAATATTAACTTCGTTAATTCACGATTATCGGATTAACGAGATAATGCCCAGCTATGTAAATACATAGATATGTGAATATGTCCCATTACTTTCATTGTAACGCCTTGTTGGCTTAGTAGACTGATCCTTAAATTATCATCCTTTCTCTCTCTCTCATATCGATGTACTCACTGGCAAACTGTGAAAAATAGTAATATTTCAAATTATTAATCTAGCCTTTGAAAAAGTTTTCACTTCTGTCATGTGGTTCTACCAAAGCACACACTATTTTACCGTCTCGTACCGTACCATTTTAAAATTACAGCAGGTATCACTCTGTTTCTATCTGTCGCGGTAAGATTTTTTTGTAGGTTATTTCGTTATTTGGCGTCTGTTTCGTTTTTATTGGAATTATCATGTAATTATTCCTATAAACCCGAAGTTTATTGTATTTAGTGATCATACATGAAAGTTGTGTAATTTCAGTGTTCGCCAGTAATCGCTCCAGTGTTGAGTAGCACTAACTTCAAGCGATCAAAATACAAAGCGGCTTTTGTTAAAAATGGGCAAGAAAGTGAGGGAATATAAATCCGGAGACTTCATATTCGCGAAAGTTAAAGGGTATCCAGCTTGGCCTGCAAGGGTAAGTGATAAATTCATTAAAATATTTTGATCTTTGACACCAAAACACTTCTATTAGGTCTGATTGGACTTACGCGGGAAGACATTTTGCTGGACGCTTCATGCAAATTTAGACCAATTTACAGCGTGGATTTCTCATACGCCTTGCTTAAATCATGTCATTGTGGTCTAGCGCATAAACAAATAAAAACCTAATGAAAAGTAAACAAATTAGAATTGTTCTTTGTTATCCATTTTCATTTGGATTATCATAGCTATCCTCAATAGCTTTTTATGGCTTATTAAAGCCATTAATTATTGCATTGACACTTAATTCACAAGATTTAGCCTTCTTAAATAACTAAGTACCTACAAATTACAAGAAGCTATGTAATTCAGACCTGTGTAGTACTGTTCTGGTAATTGGTAGGTGTGATTTCTCTCATTAAAAAATAAATTGATAATACAATGAGAATGAACAAATGATTGTTTTGCATGAACGCACCAACTCTCCACTGCCTCGCACCCTTACTGCTCTTAACAAGGTTTTAATGAAAAATCCTAATTTTGATGTATTTGCGGATGAATGGAAGAACCTGATGATAGAGTGCCTCGTGTTTTGTATGAATTATATTGATATGTGATACTTTTGTTTATTGTTTAATGATTTTTTAATTTTATTAACATGACTTTTAATTTTAACTAGAACTGTATATTTTTTATGTGTGATATTAACAATTAATTAGTGTAAGTGGTCTGACCGTTCTGATTAAAATAAATAAATAAAATACAAATGAATACAAGTACTGTGTCCAGCGTTGAGAGAGTACATCCTCAAAATGCATAAAGCCAGCCAACTTGACATGGGCCTATTCCAGGACGTGCTAGCCGTGCCGATAGGCGACGCGGCTATCATGCTCTACAGGGCAGTGTACGAGTTGGTTGGGGAGCGTTAAGAATTAAGATAGAAGAAACGATGGAACCGACATAATCTGGCAATAGATTAAGGTTCCTTAAAAACCAGAATTAAAAAAAAAAAAAAAAGTACTGTGTCCATGCTACCTGCGACACAGGGAATCCTAGTGCAGGAGTGTGAGTTTGTGAATGTTTATCATTGTTATCATCATTACTGGTACATTTGTGAAAAAGAAAGGTAGTTGTAAAGAATCATTATTTTCAGGTACAAAAACTGAATGGCAAGAAGTATTTTGTATACTTCTATGGCACTGGAGAAACGTGAGTATATTAAAGTTTTCTTTTTGAATACACAAAACACAACACGAGTGTGTATTGCGTCAATGTGTCGCAAACGAGGCACTTAGGAAAATATGATTTATGCCTACTTGCACCAAATTGTGAAAATCGCTTAGCAATTACTTTACTCGCTTGGTAGTTCTTAACAATCCAGATCTTGGTCAAACGATTGGAATATTTCCAAAAACCTGAAGGGCAAATATTATGGTGATATTCAAGTCGACATTGGGTACCGTGGTTTTTTAAATACCGTAATTTCAAAAAATCCATTACTTCAACAATTTGTTGTTTGCAATTGGGTCAGTCGTGTACTCCAGTTCATTTAGCTAAACTCAGGATCAGGGACCATTCTATTTGTGAATGTCGCTCCCTGTATGATATCCTTCCTTCCAATGTCCCCCGTCCTACTTCATTCAAATGCCTTCTGTCCCAAATTTTCTATCCCGAAATTATTTTTCTTATATCTAATTTTATGGATGGATTGAACAATCCAGATTCCGACCATTAAGAACTGCCAAGCGAGTAAAGTAATTGCTTAGGAACTTAGAAAGTTTGGTGCAAGTCGGCATTAGAAATGTTTGTATTGTCATAAGACTAAGTGCTTGCTCCCATTGCTAACAAAAAAAAAAAAACCATAACCTACTATCACCAGCTTATATCTAGTAGAATGACCTCTAGCTCGGCGGTCATTGACCTCAGAGGTCAATGCCCTGAACCAAAGTTTGTCCTTACGTGGCGTGTGTAGTGGTACCATAATAAGTAGGTCTTAACAAGAAAGAACACATATTTTTCATAATTCTTTTTGCCTAGATACATCAACATTTTAAAACAACTTACAACTTACAAACTAATAAGATAAAGTAAAAAATTATACAATTTTTTTTACTTTAATTAAAAATATCCATCATTATGTTATATAGAAACATTGGTGAAATCTGGTCATCTATCAGCAAATAATTAATAAATAAAGTGCACGAAAGGATAGGCTCTACGAGGCGCACTTGAAATCCTTTCAGCTCACTGGTTCGAATGAACTAGTGACACAATTAAAACAAAAAAAAAAAAAAATTTTGGACATTCACACAACGCCATCTAGCCCCAAACTAAGCAGAGCGTGTACTATTAGAACAAGATAACTGATACAATACTTATATACTATTATACATAGAAAACACCCTCAGGACGAACACTGATGTTTTTGCTGAAACGGGAATCGAACCCGCGACAATGGCGTGGTAGTCCAACACACTTGCCTCTTGGTTGTCTGTGTCGTCAACAAATAAATATTTTTTTTAAATATGTTTTTCAGTGCAAATCTCCCGCCAAACATGATATTTGACTATGTTGAGAACAAAGATAAGTTTTTGACCAAAACGCAGAAGAGAAAGGACTTCATCAAAGGTGTGGAACAAATCCAACATGACTTTGCCAATAATGTGCCGTTGGAGGATGTCATCGGTGTACCTATGGAGGTGAGATTGAGTTGATATAAATCAGATATTTTGATTTAAATCGAATTTATTTGATTAAAATCAGTTACATAAATTTTATTGTCATATTAAAAACAATGTATAAATATCAGGGCATAGCCATAACTGTGTAGGTAAATCAACAAAGCATTAAATCATTGATTTCTTTAAAAAATCCGCTTGATTTTAATCACTGATTTCAGTCGTTATGTTTAAATTTAATTTAGAATAATGAATTGGCAATAAATATAAGTATAATCCGCTGGTCCCGTGGGGGATTATGTCCGAAACCCTCTAGAGAAAAATAAAAGAAACTAACTGCTCAAAATGAAACTACCCCTTTAGTCCATGCATACAATCAAACACCAGGAGCAGTCGGAAAACAAGATAAACACAAGAAAACTAGAGGAGGCCTTTGTCAAGAGACACATTGCTGACATCAGCAGAATAAAAGGCTCATTAATTCATAAGTATAATATTTTCACAGTCGTGTTTTCAGTTTTTTTAAACTTTAAGTTTGTTTTCCTTTTATTTATTTATCAATTAATAATTAAATAAATGTATCTATCAAAGGTTGGTCCGGCCGATGACACTGCGAATGACTCTGCGATCAATGAAACCATGGACGAGACTGCAGCAGATACTACTGCCAACGACACCGTTGACGATGAAGTAAGTATATATTGTAATTAGTTAACTATACTGTGCCTCATATACCCTAAACTCCTGAACCAATTTCACTCAACTACATAAAACAAGAGTATTTTACATTTATATACATAGTTTTTTGATTATAACGGGTATTTATCGCGCTAACCTCGTATGTTTTTGTGTCCCGACGTTTCGACTGTATTGCAACAGCCGTGGTCACGGGTTGACTGGCGTATTGGAGCTACCGTCGCGGTGAAATGAGAGAACTACCCTCATTTTGGTCGTTAAAAATGTTCGGTCGGCACACCACACTGACGACATCCGGACACTTAAGCGGTGTTTTAAAAGCGTTCCGCGTGCACTTTGCAATCACTGGGTTCCATGACGTTGAGAGTCTGTATCCGTCTTCACGATTGAAATTTGGATTCTTCTTTATTTCAATCGCTTCCCGGACCATCCTCTTGTGAAAATAACGTTCATGGGCATATATACATATTTACATTTTTTTGTATGTTAAAACAAAAATATATATATTTTTCATCTATCCTCAAAAGCCTTAGATAAATAGATAGAGAATGCTTAATTGCACAAAGTAAAAAACAAGTACATAGACGAACTTAATGCTAGTTAGCATTCTCTTCCAGCTAACCTCTGCGTATTATGGAGATGTGTGCTAGAAAATAGTATAATGCTTATTTTAGTAACATAATACTTACGATATTATACAAAATACACTTATAAATAATAAATAAAATGCTCAAGTATTCTGGAGTGCCAAGTAGTGACAAGATAGTTTGGATTTGAAGACCCCAATGGAGGTGGAATTGCGGATAGCTACAGGAAGAGAGTTCCACAGTCGGATCGCGCTGACTGTGAATGTGTGCTGAATGTGAAACCTTCACATCAATATACATAAAAAGCTTGGACCTGACTGACATTAACAATAGGCCTAACCACTGAACTTTCGCGCTTACTAAGAAAATGGTTTTGTTATATCTCACCGCAAATACGTTTCTGCTAATGCGTTAATAATATAAGGGAAAAAGTAGAGTATTACAAACCATTGAAACAAAATATTTAATACAACAAGCTTAAAGTTAATAGCTGGTATAAAACTGTATTTTTTATTTCTATATAAGGGGAATCCTCAAATCCACATTCCATACAAAATGTTTCGGACAAATACTTAAAAAGTACGCCGTATTATAGTAATTTTTTCACACTATTCGTAAAATTAACCCTACTAACTTAAAAACACGTATAAAATCTAAATTAAAGTTTAAAACCTTTAACTTTTTTTGTTTACGAAATCAAAAAACATGCACGAAACGAATAGTGTGAAGAAATTACTATATATTGGCGTACTTTTTGAGTATTTGTCCGAAACATTTTGTATGGAATTCGGATTTGAGGATTGCCCTTAATTGTAATAACTTATATTTAAGTTGATCATGATAGACAACTGTATATTTATTGAACTGAATGTAGGTACTCTATATTTAATTTTCATATGCGACGTGTAAATATTTTATTTACTAAATGAATGATTATTGATTATTATTATTAATGATTAAAAACTGAAATCAATGAAGTTTTGATGGCTTTTGTCACTTTTTCACACATTTTGGTGCCTTACAGTACAGACGCCATATTGGATTTTTGATGTAGCCTATAACACTCGTGCGACCTAGACGAATCCAACAAAACCTCATTCATCAAAATCCATTCCATTGTTTAGCTTGTAGGACAGAATATATCGGTTCTAATGTAAATATTTAACATCTATAAAAACATATTATTATACCTACCCATAGAAGTATTAAAGTATAGAAACACAATGTAGTACATTGAAAAATGTATCCAAGAAAAGGGATCCACATTGGCTAACTTCTAGTACATTTTGGTCCGATGCAAATTTTCGAAAAAGAAAAGTAACAGGGCTAGATAACTATTATATGTTAAAACTACTAGACTTTTACATTGTTAATAAAATTACATCGTAAAAAGTAACAAACATTATTTGAAAATGGAGATATTTCTTTTTTTTTGACATGGTGTCTGTAATTTGTTGGTCCTGTCTTACGATCCCGTTTGGTTTGATACTGTCCATCTTGTTCTATAGGAACATCGTTATTCATCTATGTACCTACCTATTTCATGAAATAAAATTAACTTTGACTTTGACATACACATATACATCGCGTTCCGTCCAGACTGGAATGAATTGGCCCAAGACAGAGGGAAGTGGAGAGAATGGGGGGAGGCCTTTGCCCAGCAGTGGGACAGTGAGGGCTCATAAATAAATAAATAAATAATTGACATACACTCGAAAAATATAACCTTCCTTAGCACTAGGGTAAAAATTAGCGATTCTGGGTTTATAGTATTTAAATAAGTATTTATGCTTGTTCATAGCTCTGGGGGCGATCGTGTACGGACCTTTGCGATACTCTTGCTCAAAAGAAGGAAAACGTCAAGAATAAGCCGGTATGTCCCACATACATAGATCCGTACACTCTCGCTTACCGAGCGTAGACCTTACCATAGTTTTCCAGTATTTAGAATGATTTTCACTTCTCATGCTTGTAAAGTTAAACTTCGCGCACGCTTCACGGGGAGTAAAACTGCATTTTAGGCCCTAGGGCAAAAAAACGATTGCTTTTTAATCTGTTCAAAGAGGTTCAGTTTGTAATAGGTTGCATGCCGGAAATTAAGAACTGTATTCACATTTCGAACTTCGGCTCTTCATAATACCCATAGATCAGGGTATTATGAGGGAACTTAACATACCTAATTATTTTTAAATTTAAATATCGTTGTAACATTGAATAGCTGTCTCATTTTTTGAAATAAGAAATAGGCGTTCATTACCAAAAAAAACTTGTGTTTACCTCGGTCCTGAAGCCCATTATAAACTTGACTTGAATATCATGTCTTGCTTCAGTCCCTTGGTGAACAAATAACTATTGTACACCAGCAAGCTATTTTATACGAGACTTTGATCAGACTGAGCCAAAAGCAAGGGCGGATATTCAAGTAGAGTATAAAATGGGCTTTAGAAACGAAGTATATACAAGATTTTTCAGTTTGCGAGAGAGTTTTAATTTTAAGGGAATTAAAACAGAAATGAGCGCCCATTACGTAATGCTAAAATAAATGGATTTTAATGGATCTTGTACCTCATGGATTATACATTGTACATTTTCTCATAAATATGTTAATGTACAGTTATAAATCCAAACATTACATAATTGGATTTTACTCGGTACGCAACTTGCTGTTTATTGTTTGCGTATTGTCTAGAAATCCAAACAAATCTTCACAATCATGATAACAGCACAAAAAAAACCAGAAAAGTACCCTAAAAAAAAATAACTTTTCAACAGACAGAGAATGAATAAAAAAAATATACTTCCAAATTGGTCCCATAGATAACTTGTTTCTTCTTCCTCTAATTGCGAAGCCTTATCATCACTTATCATTATCAAGTATTACAGAACCTCTTTTCTATCAAGATTATCCAATTCCACGCTGTGCTTTGCGCAAACGTCACAGTACTTATTTTTCTCGGCTTGTTGTGGAACCAATACATTTTTTTTATTGGATCGAATTAAAGTATACAATTTAAAGATTAATTGTGTACTTATAAAGATCCTAGAATAGTAAGTTCATGCCAAAACCAACACATGGAGTCTATGCGTTGGTTTGTCGAGGAGACAGACAAGCTTTTTTTTCGAAGGACTTCAGTTCTTCGGTTTTGGCTTCACATCAAAGGTATATAGCCAGTGTCAAGTAATTGGAGAGATTATTTGTCATCAGTCAAAGTCGATAAGTCAAGTCCTGCCCCTGTAATGATGGTTGCGACTTTACTAAGAGGTTTCTATGGAGTTTTGTATGCAACACGAAAAGTCACGTTTTACAGCATTACACTATTCACGAATACTCACTCATACACGTTCACGAGCACTTAATGGATAAAAAAAACCACCGTTTTTACACATTACTAGTACCACAGTAATACAAGTTTTGTAAAATAATTTGACATTTCACACAAATTATAAATATTTGGGTGTTACTCGATGGAAGTGTCACACTTGATTATTGGTTAGTGGTAAGTTTAGTAGAATAATATGAAATATTTTTTACAGGCAAATACAACTCAGAATGACACAGCCATAGAAGACTCTGATGATACTGGTGCCTTGATTATCGATGAAGGAAAGGTAATGTAGTTTCATAGTTTACTGTTCTCATTTGCATACAGATGGAATACAACTTAGGTGTATCAACAAATTATATGATGATATTATATGATGCTAGAGAGGATACAACGTAAATTCTGTAGATATGTCTATAAGCAACGGTATGGGTACTATCCTTTCCTTTACCCATCCTTATTCGTGTCAGGAATGATAGGTATGGATACACTAGGGCTAAGGCGGAAACTGAATCTAGCTATACATTACTGTCTGATTCTGCAAAATAGGGTAAATGATCCGAACACATTATGTAGCATGTCTCTGTATGTGCCGAACAAATACTTGCGTACCGGCCGTCGGCGCCACGATCTGTTCTATACCTGCGTGTCGCGGACCCACCACGCGGACAACGCACCTACGGTCAAAGCACTCGCGCTCATTAATGAATTTATCCACGAGCACCAGCATGTCGATATATTTAATGATAAAATTAGAAATATTATACAGAATTTATTAGTTTTTTTAAGTTTTAGTTTAAGGTAGTAAGTGTTTTGGTTAAGAACTGTAAGCTTCTATCTTTTTAAATAAATAAATACAAATACAAATATAAATATATTTAGTAATAAATCCGCTCGATTTCTAAACAAAGGTTTTAATTAACTTAACTTTAGTTTAGAACTTTAGTACATATTACTATATTATAAACCTAAGAGTCAACGAACAGAAAACCAAAGTTCAAAGATACGACACGTGTTTCACTCTCGTTTCGAACTTCGGCGAGTCCACACCTCCTGATGATACCTCGTGTAGAGGCGAAACACGTGTCGTATCTTTGAACTTTGGTTTTCTGTTCGTTGACTCTTTTGTTTATAATATAGAAATATGTACTAAAGTTCTAAACTAAAGTTAAGTTAATTAAAACCTTTGTTTAGAAATCGAGCGGATTTATTACTAAATATATTTATATAATTTGTTGATATTTATGGATTTCCGCAAAGTAACGCCTGAATCAATCAATTAACTTAGGTGTAAGTAGCTAGTACACAATGCACATGAACCCTGTCAGGGCGCAACAACTTTGAGTTCATTTTTATATTTAGTAGGTACTTTACTTACATAATATTAGATTGTAGGCGTTACTGTACCTATTACATACGGAACGTTTTCTAATTTAAAATATTTGTATTGATATTAATGATATCATCAATCTAATATACCATAAGTATGTCAAACTCAATATTTATCAAGGAATCAGTGAAGAACAATAATTGTCAATATAAATCAAAAACTCATAATGTTCTGGTCATGAGTATGCGTGATCTCTTATCGTCAGGAGAGCGCTTAGCTCGTCTCGTTCAAATAGTTATATCTGTCACCCTGCTGCTGAAAGAGGACAGATAGAACTTTTTTTACCCTTAGGAGGACAGAGCAAGGTGATTGATGGGAATAATTCAATGTTTATAACAATCAAGGTTTTACAAAAACATACAACAACCGACTTCAATCGGACTGTTCTAGTGACTGTAAACACCACTGACAAGTCACAGCGAGCAAAATACGCAATTTTGTTCACTTCAACGACTTTTTCTCAGTTAATTTGATTTGAAAACTAAACTACTGAACAGATTTTAATAACATTTCTATGGGACCAATCTGAAAGTATAACCTCTTAAACAAAAAAAATATTTTTTTAAATAGGTTTATTAACAACAAAGTTCTGAGGTAACAAACGTAAAAAAAAAAAAATTCAACCGAATTGAGAACCTCCTCCATTTTTGAAGTCTGTTGAAATAAAATCTTTTGGCAGGCCTCAAAATCCAAGAAGGCCAAGCCTGACCCCAAAACACCCACCACGCCAAAGGCCAAAGAGGCTAAGACTCCCCGCGGCAAGGCCAAGAAAGATGAGAAGCCAGCTGATGAAGAGGAAGAGAAGACTGAGGAGATTGTCAGCAGGAGTGGACGGAAAATACGACCAAAGAGGTGAGATATAAACTCCTAGAAACTAGAATCAATGTTAGAAACTAGACGCTTTGCTAGAAACTAGACTCAATGTTAGAAACTAGACGCTTTGCTAGAAACTAGACTCAATGTTAGAAACTAGACGCTTTGCTAGAAACTAGACTCAATGTTAGAAACTAGACGCTTTGCTAGAAACTAGACTCAATGTTAGAAACTAGACTCAATGTTAGAAACTAGACGCTTTGCTAGAAACTAGACTCAATGTTAGAAACTAGACGCTTTGCTAGAAACTAGACTCAGTGCTAAAAACTTAACGCTAAGCTAGACACTAAACTCAGTGTTAGATACTAGACAGTGCTAAAAACTAGAAGCTTTGCTAGACACTAAACTCAATTTTAGAACTAGACATTATTATTAGCTCTAACTAACTGTTAGCTTATGCTTTAATAAAAAAAGTTAAAGTATAAGTAGTAAAAATGGATTGTAAAAAAGAATTTAGTACTAAGGTATGACTAATTTCTCTAAGACAATCCTAAATTAATTTGTCATTAGCCGAAATGCGTTTTCTGAGATTTGAACCGTATTTGCGATTGTGGCGTACAAAATTACTATTTTTCCAACTTTTCTGTTTTTTTTTCTTAGGTCTGACTGATTGGTTGACTGGCTGACTCTTCTTTTTATAGTGTCACTGGTTCTTGAATCAGTGTGGTGAAAGGATTTCAAGTGCGCCTCGAAAAGGCTGTTTTCGAACTTTTTAGGTTCTATGACATGCCGGTTTCCTCACGATGTGTTCCTTCACCGTTAAGCATGTGTTTTAATGCACACATAGATTTTTTTTAACAGAAAAATCCATTGGTGAGATCGTACACCAATGGATTTTTGTGTTTCTGTTGGGTTTTGGGTTCGAACCAACGACCTTCGGATCGAAAGTCGAGGCACCTCCCACTCTGCCAACACGGCTTTTCGGCTGACTGACTGACTGACCGACTGAAGCAATTTTAGATCTTGACATTCACGACACAGATGGTCGAGTGGCAAGTGTGTTGGACTGCTACGCTGAGTGTCGCGGGTTCAAATCCCGCTTCAGAACAAACATTTGTGTGATGAACATCGGTGTTAGTCCTGAGTCTGGGTGTTTTCTATGTATTCTAAGTATGTATAAACAAAAAAAAAAGTATTTAAGTATTCTTACAGCCATCTGGTTCCCATAGTACAAGCTCTGCTTAGTTTGGGGCTAGATGGCGTTGTGTGAAATGTCCAATTTTTTTATATAATAATATAATATAATAATTTATTTATTAAATTTGACTGCACAGATACAATGTAGTACCCCTTCTGCATTGCCCATATAATTTTTTTTTAAATTAAAAATTTGTGTTGTATATTAATTAATATAATACAATAAAATGTTTTTAAATAGGTACATAGATGAACAAACTGAAGAGAACTCTACTCTTCCTTCGCCGGCGACGAGGCGAAAACGCGGCGCCTCGCCCGCGGGAGAGAAAGAGAAGGAGATACCAGACCCCAAGGAGAAAGACAGAGACACCAATATCAAGAGCTTCAATGCTGTTTCACAGGTAGAGAATAACTTGAAACCATCTAGACTGAAATTTATTCTTGAAAATTATTTGTGAAGTCTATTTAAAAAGATTTAAATATTTGTAGTTTTCTATAATCATCTGTTTTTTGGTCTAAATGGGTGTTTATGAAGATCGTGGGTTGTCTGACTTGTCTGAAATTATAACTGGAACACAGTAATGCAATTTCATCTCAGCTGGAACAAAAATAATATAATATTTTTTTACTTTCAGTCGGAACTTGAAGATCTGAAGGCATCGTTCAAACCAGGTATGTGAAATATTTTTAAATATCGAATAACAATAATAATTAATATAAGTTTTAAGTAGGTACATACTTACCTGAATACTAAAAATTAAAAAAAAATGTATCGGCAGAATATTTTTAAAATTCGTTGGTGGAATATCCAATCCATACATTGCCATAAAAAATAAAGCAGTTCTATAGAGTTCCAAATTCAAATATTCCAATTGCCGCGAAAAACGTAACGACAAAGCGCGGGCGAAAAAATTTACAACCTTAAAATTATTTTTGCCATAAAAATACAAAAAAGTGTGTTATTTTAGCGAAAAATATATTAAGCTATAATAATTAAGATGGAAAATGATATATTTGGTGAATATAACGATAATATATCGTTGGATAACAGTTTTTTTGATTTGAACAAGGGTGCTAAAGAAAGTGCAAGCATGAAATCTGGTGAGTGTAATCTTTCAAAGTAATTTCCTAAATATTAAATTAAAAAAATATATAACTTATTAGTAGGTATCAATAAATATGTATTTTAACCTGAATGTTGTATTTGTTACAAAATTGTTGAATAAAAGCTTTTTACTCACTTACTTACTCACATAAAGTCAAATCTTACAATATTTTCTTCAAAACTAGCTGCAGTCCACGGCTTTGGCTGGTAAAAAATAAGCCTATATTATTTTCTAGCTTACAAACTACATACAGTTGGGAGGCGTTTTCCAACTGGAACACAGTAATGCTTACACATTACTGCTTTGCGACGGCATCCTGCACGCGGCAGAATATCTGGCACTGAGCAGTAATGTGTAAGCATTACTGTGTTCCGGTTGGAAAGGCACTGAAGCTAGGGAAATTAATGGGCTTTCGAGACTGGCCATCAAAATATCTCAATGTGGACGAGCGCTTTAGCAGTGTTGCATCGGTCTTTGTGAATCAAAGTACTGTGTAGCACTGTTCTGGTCATGAGCAGGCGTGATCTCTTACCATCAGGAGAGCGCCTAGCTAGTCTCGCCACTGTTTCCCTTCACCGTTGTGAGAACGTATTGTGCACACGTTGGATTTTACGACTGACTGACCAATTTGCGCATGACTGCCACCAGTTGCTAGTATGTTGACTTTTTCAGATTCTAACAAAGAAATACTGAAAACAAATTATTCACAACAGAAAAAAATTCCAATTTTCGGGAAAAGTAAATTACCGAAAAGCAAAACTGCATCTAAACCGAAGAAATTCATAGCGCCTCTGAAATCCACTCTTGCGAATGAAGAGTACAAAATCCAAAAAGATCAAACGCAAAATGATTTCAAAAACGTTGGTTTGAATTTTTCTCTAATTGATGAAGAAATTGAAAAGCATCATGACCAAATGATGACTAAAAATTATAATATGCAAAATATAGACCAGAATATGTCACTTAATACACAACATGTAGACCGAAATCGGTCACAAAATATTGGCCAAAATATCGACCTGATCAAACAGAAGCAATCATTGATTTTTGATTGCTTCTTACAAGATGAGAGTCAAAATGTGATTCTAGATTGCTTCACTCAAAATGAGATGCAAAATGAATCAACACAGAATGATAAAATCTTAAATGAGAATGAGTTCTCAATTTTAAAAGGAAGCGAAAATTTACAAGACAATTTTGACAAACATTTCGAAAACATACATATCAATGAAGATACGCTTTTACACTTCACCAACGAAACCTTTCAAGAACCGACAAAACATCCAAAAAACATTGGAAAATCCAAAAAAGAATCCATAGGAGGTCTTTTGTTCGGGTCTTTGAACTTACTAAACGATGAAGAAATAGATTTTTCTCAGGATTTTTATTCTCAAGAATCTTACTCAAGCGTTAAAATTCCAAGTCGCAATCAATCGAAGTGTTCTGTAGTGTCTTTGAAGATATTTAAAGATTTGGATAGCAAAAGTCACGAAAATATTCAAATTGTGAACAATTTTGACGAAAACTACCAAAATTTACAATATGGCCGCGATATAACAGAAGAGAATTTTGGAAATGTACAAAAACGGCATGAAATACCGAAAGGCAATGATTTCGTCGAGCTTTTTCAGGATTCTAAATGTAATTTTCAGCTGAAACGTGTAGCCATGAACACTGAATTTGGGGACATAGGATTCAATAGGTTCTACCGTGATTTGAATAATAGTATCGAAGATGCGAGCTTTGAAGCTCAAGACACGTTTGAAAAAGCATTAGAAATATTCCCAAAAGAAAATATAACTCTGTTATATAAGAATAAATGAGAGTCGAAATAAAATAAAATCAATTATTTCTGAATAGTATCTTGTTTTAATTAAATATTTAGCAGTAATTCTCCATAGGCCTGTCAAAATACTAGGGTTTTAATCTAGTTGATACAAAGACAGACACTATACTTTTAATCAAATAAGTATCAAACTGAATCAAGTCATTATTTAAAAATACTAGAGTTTTAATCGAGTTTGAGACCTTGTCTAGACTTTTAATCGAATATAGATCTTAACTGAATCAAGTCATAAATTAGATTGATATTTTATTGTTTTCAAAAAGTCTCGATTCAAATTCAAGTTATGTTATAATACGAGCTTAGTAGGAAAAAAAGTACAAAACTTAATTCAAGTCTTAGTCTGACTAGATTTAACTTCTGCGTTCTGTAGTTTTGACATGATTAAGTAATAACATCAAAGGCAAATTTCCATACAAAATGTTTTGGACAAATACTCAAAATGTACGCCGTATTTTAGTAATTTCTTCACACTTTTCGTTTCGTCCATGTTTTTTGATTTCGTCAACAAAAAAAGTGAAAGGTTTCATACTATAATTTAGATTTTATACGTGTTTTAAAATTAACCCTACTAACTCAAAAACACGTATAAAATCTAAATTAAAGTATGAAACCTTTCACTTTTTTTGTTGACGAAATCAAAAAACATGGACGAAACGAATAGTGTGAAGAAATTACTATAATAAGGCGTACTTTTAAAGTATTTGTCCGAAACATTTTGTATGAAATTGGATTTGAGGATTAGCCTTAATCTACACATGTTTACGCAAATTGATGATATTTATCTAAATCCTTATGAAACCATCCATCCATCTATTCTCACGAATTTGTCCAAAAATGGGACACAACAAAAAAAAAATTAACTTTAATATAATTTTTTTTTTCTAACAGAAGACGCAGAAAAAGAAAACATTCTCATTGCGTACCTGCCATCTGGAAAATATGTAGGGATCAAGCTGTTCCAATCTCGACCACACAGCTTCAAGAACGAAGCTTCTAGGCTGCAGTGGGATAAGCAAGCTGCTAGCAACGCCATCACACTCAGAATGCAACTGGGTAAGTAACACTATCATAGCATTCTCAGCTATAAGTAACACTATCATAGCATTCTCAGCTATAAGTAACACTATCATAGCATTCTCAGCTATAAGTACAAGCTATTACAATTTTATGCTTTTGCCATTTATCGAAGTTCTGTGATTACTTACTCAATAATATAAAAAATAACCGTAAATATTCTTTAAATTCGGAGGATGGATGTAAAACAGATTTTATGAGGACCAATTACAAAAAATTAATCTATCGAGAAAAGTTTCACCAATCGTGTTTCTGTCTTCCATTTATTTAGATTACATCCTCAAGTAATCACTGTATTAACATCAAGTTTGTAACCTGTGCCGTTACTGAGTAAGAATGTAACGCAGCGACTACAAATTGTAACATATCCTCGTAACAACTCGGGGTTGCTCCGAGGCCTGCGAAGAAGAAGAAGCCCAGGCACTTCTGTGCTTCTGTCCTTCGTTAGGCTGGCTAACCTATGAGCCAGAATATTCGACGCACAAAGAACCAACAGTATCAACAAATTATATAAATATATTTAGTAATAAATCCGCTTAATTTCTAAACAAAGGTTTTAATTAACTTAACTTTAGTTCAACTAAACCAAAGAGTCAACGAACAGAAAACCAAAGTTTAAAGATACGACACGTGTTTCGCCTCTACACGAGGCATCATCAGGAGGTGTGGACTCGCCGAAGTTCGAAACGAGAGATTTTATTTATATAATTTGTTGATATTTATGGATTTCCGCAAAGTAACGCCTGAATCAATCAATTATCTTGAACCAACAGTAGTCTAAGTTCGGTAAAGGGAGTCTACTTATAACTCGGGCGAAAGAAAATTACACCTGGCTCGAATGACGTTTGTGCAAAGTACAGCGTGAAATTGGATAATGTTGATAGAGAAGAGGTCCTGCAATACTTGGTAATGATAAGTGATGATAAGACTTCGCAATCAGAGGAAGAACCAACACGGAGGGCGCGTTAGTGTACGAGATTAGCCAAAATAGCAAAGAGCATGAGATTTTATTAATCTTTTTCACAGAAAGAGGTCAAATCTCGGCAATGGCGGTTCAAGGACAACTGGTAATGGACCTCAATCTTTCCGACGAAGAAAAAACCGCTTTAGACAAGGAGAGAGAGACTGGTGAGTATATTTTTAAGTTTATGTAAATTTTAGGACGTGGTGGCCGAGTGGTTGTGGCCCGTGCCTTGCGATCGCCGCGGGTTCGAATCCCGGTGGCGGTCATACGTAACTGGGTTTCATCGGTCGAAAACATCTATGTATGCATCTCACGTTCTCGCAACGGTGAAGGAAAACATCGTGAGGAAACCGGCATGTCAAAGGACAGAAAAAAAATGTTGTATGGCATGTGGCATCCACCAATCCGCATTGGGTCCGCGTGGTGGATTAAGAACCATTCGCTCTCCTGCCGAGAGTAGGCCTGAGTACCAGCTGTGGGAACATTATAGGCTAATATAAAAAAAATGTGGAAACTGATATTCATTGATATGATTTATGTATATGTAATTTTGTGAAAATCAATAATAATTTACAATTTAACGGTTTGAAGACCGTTTGAGGCTAATAGTACCCCTGATTCGCCCTCTCTCACGCGCTTACAACCTTTTTTGATTTTTTTTAAATTATTTCTTGTATTTACAAAAAAAAGACCTAGAAATATCATTACAAACATGCAGTAAAAATCCAAACAAGTTTTCATGTGTAAAATCTTGTGCACAGAATTTTTTGCGCGTGCTTTATTGCACAAATAGATTTTTTGAACAGAAAAATCCATTAGTTGCGACCGGGTTCGAACCCACGACCTTCAGATCGAAAGTTGAGGCACCTCCATACGGCTTTTACCGCATTTACACCGTATTTTCAGATGAAAAGAAGTACCGCGTACAGTTCCTGCGAACGGAGATGAAACTGATTGAGCTTGACGCTAAAATCAAAACGTGTCTGTCGCTCGAGAAAGCTGATACCGACGTGTGTTTGAAGCTATTGAACGAACTACAAGGTAATAAAAAATACTCTTTCACTTCTCATGCATGCATGCATGTAAAACTGCATTTTAGGTTCAAGGAAAAAACGTGATTGCTTATAAAATCTGTTCAAAGAAGTTCATTTGTAATACGTTTCATGCTGGAAGTTGAAAACTTTATTCACATTTCGAACTTCGGTCCATCATAATACCAATGGATCAAGGTATAACGAGGGACCATAACAATAACTCTTAAAATTTTGAATATCGTGGTAAAATTAAATGGCTGTCTCAGTTTTTGAATTACGAAATATTTAAAGTTTCAGTTTAAAGATTAATTTACTCGCAATCGAAGTGAAAAATCTTGTATATATACCTCGGTCCTGAAGCCCATTTTATACTCTACTTGAATATCTGATAAAAGTCACGTATAAAATGTCTTGCTTCAGGCCCTTGGTGTACAAATAACTATTTAATCGAAAAGTGTTGAATGTTTTTTTTAATGTTTGTTACCTCAAAACTTTGTTGTTTATAAACAGTTTTTTTAATGTTTTTATATACTTTCATATTGAACCCATATAAATTTTATCAAAATCAGTTCAGAAGTTAAGTGTTTAAAACAAATGAAAAAAAAGTTGTTGAAGTCAACAAAATTCGTATTTTATAAACCTTGTTAATTAACAGTTTTACTTAATTTTTTTTTTTCTTATTATTACTCTTCTCTACTTTTTATAATTTATAAGCTACCTACCTTTGTATAAATCTAACCTTATGTTTTTGCTCTTATTACTTTGTAGTCAATAACTCTCTGTACCTAACTTTAAGGATGGGCACTGGGAAACGTAACACAGTATTATATACTTTAACATTTTCCAGTGTGCACTAAGTATTATGTGCAAACTATGTTGTGACCAAATAAATAAATTTGAATTTGAAATTTGAGTTTACATTTCTTGTTTTTTTTTTTTTAATTTCAGAGCTAGACATCAAACCACTAATGCTACTCAAGCACCCGACGTGTCTGGAGACAGTGAAGCGCATGCGCGCGTACGTGGGCAACACGCCGTCGTGGGACCTGAGCGAGAGCGCCGCGCTCAACTTCAGCAAACAAGCGCACCGCATCAGGAAGGCGGCGGATGCTTTGTACAAGAAGATGAAGGTAATGCCTGACTGACTGACTGACCCCACGTCGTGAAGCAAATGTGCGCCTAGAAAATAATAGTAGATTATGCACTAAGGGGATAAAGCAGTGTCTTATGTCGCGGGTGGCATATTGAACCCTGAGCTAACGAGGGACTCAGTTAACTCCTGAGCAAAGCGAGGGAGTTATGTAGAGTCCTGAATGACCCGAGGGATTCAAGTTACCCAAGACGAAGACAGGCTTTATCCCAGAGGAGCATACTCTACTTTTCACACTTTCTGCGAGGCAATAAAAATCCAGGGCTCCGAACCAAGCAGCCAACACCGTCTTTTGTTTTACAATCTTTGAAGTCGCGCCTTTTTTCTCTTTTTTTTATGAGTGGCCAGTACGATTTTAGAACAAACCTTTTTACAATGCCATATGGGCGTTCTTTTACTTAGAGTTTTCCACGAATTTCCAAACGAATTTGACGTTCCAAATTCAAATCACATTACTACCCTTGGGAGATTACCTCCCTTGGTAGGTAATGCTTTGCTTTACCTTGATGATAGCATGATATGTAATTGGATATTGTCGAGCAGGTAGTGTGAAAAAGAAATTTCTAGTTTCACCTGCCAAATTTCATGAAAATTGCATGAACGGTTCGGTAGTTGTAGGGCCCACACCGAGCGTAGGGCGAGGTTGGCCTCGCAAGCCGCAGGTATTTTTAATAAACAAAAAAATACGTATATTCAGTTGCCGTTAACTGAACACAGATATGGCAAAAAAACTTTGAGTCGATTTTCTTTTCAAGATAAATATTGTAAAAATTTGACATATGACAGTACCAGACCGTAAGTCGTTTTTCTATGGCCTTATATCAATCGGTACGCAACGCAGGGGTAGTCGCCCCTGGCTTCAACTCCAGGGGCGACTACCCCTGGGTCACGTGATCCCTGCTGTACCTTGACAATAGTGAAAACACAGGAAAAGCGGCCCTGTCTGTACCTTTTCCTGTGTTTTCACTATTGTCAAGGTACAGCAGGGATCACGTGACCCAGGGGTAGTCGCCCCTGGAGTTGAAGCCGGGGCAATGAGCTTAGCTCGAAGCCCCTACACGACTTGAGCCACAGTAGCTCGTCGTAGGATACCACACAACGCAACGCAAAAATTATTCACTATTGTCAAACCCGGGTACCTAGCGCTCGCAGCTCGCCGCAGCTCGGCTCGGGCGTCGCACTCGCGCCGCTGTCACTCGCACATTTTGTACAAACCAACATTCTGACTGCACAGATGCAACCTAGTACCCCGTCTGCATTGCCCATTTACGTTTCATTGCTAAAAACTTGTGTGTTAATAACATTATCTAAATTTAATATTCAAGAAATAATACCTTACTTTCTTATATTTATAACAGAGATTAATAATAAATAACACGGAAATATAAAAAAATAAAAAATAATTAATTAATTAATTAATAATTTTCGGTGACCTCTTTGGGGAAACCGAGGGTTCTGTCTGTGCAATTATGGATGAGGTTGTCAAGACGAACAACTACCGGAAGTATATCATAAGGGATGGAACGGTGGATATTTGTCGAGCATGCCACCGCCCCGGTGAATCCCTTAGACATATACTTTCGGGTTGTTCGCATCTTGCCAATGGCGCATACTTGTACAGACATAACCTTGTAGCCAAGATCATACACCAGCGGCTTGCTCTCCTTTATGGCCTTGTAAGATCTGAGGTACCGTACTATAAGTACGTACCGGAGCCAGTTCTCGAAAACGACCGTGCCTTTCTCTACTGGGACCGATCTATCATCACGGACAGGACTATTGTCGCCAATCGACCTGATATCGTGCTGATAGATCGGTCAGAACGCCGGGCAGTCCTTGTCGATATCACAGTCCCACATGACGAGAACCTCGTAAAAGCTGAAAAGGATAAGCTTACCAAATACCTTGATTTGGCTCACGAGGTTACCGCCATGTGGAATGTGGACTTGACGACGATTGTCCCGATAGTCGTTACGGTGAACGGGATAATAGCGAAGAGTCTCGACCAGTACCTAAAGAGGCTCTCGCTTGGTGGCTGGGTCAAGGGCCAGATACAAAAGGTGGTGCTATTAGAGTCGGCTCGCATGGTGAGAAGGTTCCTCACTCTGCAGCCCTAGCCACCAGCCGCTTGGGCTCTACTCTGCGGCTGGTGGTCCACCGTTTTTATATATTTTTTACAATAATACTGCTGTTTTTTTAAATAGTTTATTTTTTAAATACTATTGTAAAAAATAAATTTTAATGAGAGAAAAATTAAATAAATGATAATAATAATTATAAACTATAAATAACCTAGTCGGTCGTTGTCACCACCAGACGGCAACGTGCCCAGAACGCTGGCGGCATTGCCACGTTGAATGGCAATGCTTATACGCTGTGCAAAGTAGAAACCAGTATTCTGGTAACGTGTAGACTCTTTTAGCCTATCAGCCAGATCTTTGTAGATTTTGTGTGCCCCTGGTCCCCAAGGGCCTAATGTTTCTACCCCACACGGCTCAATTAAAATGTGTTAATTGATTTCTTCTAATTCTAATTTGAATAAGAGGACGCAAATGGACTGCACTGACGTTTTTTTACACTAAATTTACCCCAGCCAGCCCAGCTCCCCAAAATAGCTGAGCAGGACCCTGGGTTGATGGATGGCGTGTTCCAGTTTTCTAGTAGGGTCATCCGGACCCATATCTATTATTTTTCTCATCCTAGTATTATTATTAATTGCTTTGTTTACAGGAGTTGTTCACGACTCCGGACGGTCTGCAATTCTGGGAGTTCTTCTCGGAGCGCGTGCTGCAGTTCAAGCAGACGGCCAGCAAGCTGGGCGGCAGCGAGCTACTGGAGCTAGTTCACGAACCCTTGGGTGAGTACTTGTGGACACAAAATGTTACGCATCAGGCAAGTAAAACCTCTAAAAAAAATCAATTCGGTTTATAAACTTTGATCTTGGTCTTTTCAAGAAGCGAGTAAATAGGTGTCTTCTAGACCTTCGAGATTCATCGTCGGCCACATCTTCACTTAACATCAGGTGAGATTGTGGTCAATCGAAGGTCTATCTCCAATAAAAAAAAAATCTGAGGAAAAAATTAAAAAAAAAACAACCGAATTGATAACCTCCTCCTTTTTGAAGAGTCTTAAGAAAATACATAGTTACATAATAATTAAAGGTTTTACATAAACATACTACAACTGGCTTCAATCGGATTGACCGTATACACCACTGTAAAGTCACATGGAAGCAAAATACTTCTTCTTATCGTTTCACTAGTTCCTTCAAACCAGTGTGGTGAAGGATTTCAAGTGCGCCTCGAAGAGGCTCCTTTCGTGCACTCGACACATGTTTTCGAACTTTAGGTTCTACGACATGCCGGTTTCCTCACGATGTTTTCCTTCACCGTTGCGAGGACGTGGGATGCATACATTGATTTTTTCGACCGAAAAAACCCATTTACGCATGACTCCCACCGGGATTCGAACCCGCGATCGCAAGGTAAGGACCTCATCCACTCTGCCACCACGTCCTCTAAGCAAAATACTGATATCCCTATATATCAGTATTTTACTATATATGTCTGGAATACTTTACAACTACTTTAAAACTACCTACGTTATTCCCTTTTTTTTTATTTAGGTATATTGTATGTTATGTACAGTCAGCTCTGTAATTGTCTTTACACCCAGCTTACGCCAATATTCTTTTGTGATTAAACTACTTGTGGTTTATATTAGGGGTATATCTTAAGTGGTTTAATCACATCAGTTTATTCACACACAAACATGATGTGTTTGTGTGATTGGTTTAATCACAGGAGAAAACCGGCGTGAGCTGGGTGTAAAGACAATTATAGAGCCGACTGTACCATGTTAAATTTTTTGAATATTTTACCTTATTAGCAATCAATAACACTTTTGTAATTTGTAATTAATAAGTAAGTTTAAGTATAATAACGTTTGGGCGTTTTGGAGTAATCTGTCAGCCCTTCCTGTGTTTTCCTAATAAAATATAAAATGTACATGATCAATTTTCCAACAATAAAATTATTTCTTTCTTTGATATACCTGTTTTTTATACATAGAATTAACGAAATACAATAATTTAAGTATTTGTTTTCCCCTAGAAATGAGTCAGCCAACCTCACACACTATGAAATCAGCTGTGGACGCAGCCAACGAGGAGCAAGACGATGAACCGCCTAAGAAGAAATCTACTCCAGGTAACTCATACATACATACATACATACCTGACTGCGAAGAAATACCGTTGGGAGGCGCGTCCCCTGCAGGATATAGACCCCAAAATTTTGTCACCAGAAAAAAATACTCGTATTTAGTTGCTGTTACTCAACACAGATATTGCATTGATTTTTTTTTTTTTCAAAATAATATGATAAAAATTTGATAACTGTTACCGTTAGTCGTTTTCCTATAGTCAATCGGTATCCATCATTTATAAGTAATTTAAGGGGAATCCTCAAATCCGAATTCCATACAAAATGTTTCGGACAAATACTCAAAAAGTACGCCGTATTATAGTAATTTATTCGCACTATTCTTTTCGTCCATGTTTTTTGATTTCGTCAACAAAAAAAGTGAAAGGTTTCATACCTTAATTTAGATTTTATACGTGTTTTAAAATTAACCCTACTAACTTAAAAACGCGTATAAAATCTAAATTAAAGTATGAAACCTTTCACTTTTTTGTTGACGAAATCAAAAAACATGGACGAAACGAATAGCGTCAAGAAATTACTATAATACGGCGTACTTTTTGAGAATACTCAATTCTAATTCTAATTCTAATTTGGGTAAGGGGTTGCATGTGGCCTGCACTGACGTCCCGCTGTGGGGTGTATTGTGCATTGACCCCTTTTTGTACTAACTCTGCCCCAGCCAGCCCAGCTCCTAAAATAGCGGAGCAGAACCCTGGGTTGATGGATGGTGTGTTCCAGTTTCCCGGTAGGGTCATCTGGGCCCGTATCCAGGATTTTCCTCAGTCCAGTCTTCTTTCTGGCCTCTTCTGTAGCTGTGCAGTGCACAACCACGTGTTCTACGGTTTCCTCCTCTGCGAAGCAACCGCGGCAGATCACGCTGTCCGTCGCACCCATCTTGAACAGATGGTGATTCAGGTCGCAGTGGCCGGTTATAGAGAATACTCAAATAACAACAAAAAAAAAAACAAATATGTCCGAATCATTTTGTATGGAATTCGGATTTGAGGAATAACCTTAAGTGTCATTGATCGTTTGTCAACCCGAGCACCTAGTTGGCGTGGTGGCTATTATAAACGCGAAAGTTTGTAAGGATGGATGAATGTTTGTTCCTCTTTCACGTAAAAACTACTGAATGGATTTTAATGAAACTTTACAATAATATCCTACTAATATTATAAACGCGAAAGTTTGTAAGGATGGATGGATGGATGGATGGATGGATGGATGGATGGATGTTTGTTCCTCTTTCACGTAAAAACTACTGAATGGATTTTAATGAAACTTTACAATAATATATCTCATACATCAGAATAACACATAGGCTACAATTTATGAAGATACCTGCGCAGACGAAGTCGCGGGCACCAGCTAGTTTAGATATATTTGTAATGTTTATTTATTTTTAATTTGCAGCTAAATCCAAAAAGCCAGTAGTCACTACTCCGGCTAAAGGCAAGCGACAATCTTCTCGCAAACAGGCCGAGAAACCTGAAGAAGTGACAGAGACAGAAGATACTCCTCAAGCGGAGACAGAGGGAGACGGCACTGGCAAAGATGCTGTTGATAATGTGAGTTAAAAAATATCTTAGCATAAGCATAATCAGCCTATAATGTTCCCACTGCTGCTCAGGCCTACTCTCGGCAGGAGATCGAATGGGTCTTAATCCACCACGTGGACCCAATGATTGGTGGAGGTGGCATGTGCCATACAACATTTTATTTTCTGTCCTTTGACATGCCGGTTTCCTCACGATGTCTTCCTTCACCGCTGCGAGAACGTGGGATGCATACATAGATTTTTTCGACCGAAAAAACCCATTTACGCATAACTGTCACCGGTATTCGAACCTGCGACTATCAGATCGCAAGGCTAGGGCCTCATCCACTCGGCCACCACGTCCTTATTATAAATAAAATAAAATATCTTACCCTATCGTTATTATAAAGCCTTGCGATTCGATAGTCGCAGGTACAATTCCAAGTGGCAATCGCCAAAAGTGTTTTTCCTTAGAAAAAAAGTATCCTACTTTCTCACAACGGTGAAGAAAAACATCGCGAAGAAACCGGCATGTCAAAGACCGGAGAAAAAAAATATAACATGTGACATCTGTCAATCTGCATTAGGTCCGCGTGATGGATTAAGATTCATCGCTCTCGTAGCCGAGAGTAGGCCCAGCTGTGGGATTTCTATAATAGGCGGAATATGTTAAAATTGTAGCAGATAAAAAACAACAAATGAATAAAGTTAAATTTAATTTAATTTTACAGCCAAAAGAACCGGACGTAGCTCCAGCAGAATCAACCGGTGTTGAAACAGAGCCCGATAAAGAACCGGAAGGCGAACCAACTACCGAGGAAACCGATGCTCCCGCCGAAACCCCCAAAACTGATAAGAAAGACGCCAAAAAAGGCGCCAAAAATGTCAAAGAAGGTAAGAAAAACCTAAGATCTGATAAGAATCCGAAAGTTGATAAAACTCCTGATAAAGCTAAAAATACAGAGAACTCCAAAGATGCTGATAGTTCTAAAGATAATAATGAAATTGAAAAAGAGGTTGATAAAACTACAGAAAAAACTTTGAAGAGTCCAAAGAAATCTAAAGAAGATAAAAACATAAAGAGCGATAAAAAAGATGACAAAGTCACAAAAGATGATAAAACATCCAAGGATGATAAAAAAGATGAAAATTCAACGGATGATAAAGAAATAAGCCCAAAAGAGACAGAAAAAAGCTCGGAAGTTGAAGATTCAAAAGAAATTGAAGCTGATGATAAAACCGACGATGCTAAAGAAGCTAAAAGTGCTAAAGACAAGAAGGAATCGAAAAAGTCCGATAAGAACGGAAATGATAAACCCGGGAAAGATAATGATAAAACTGGTAAAGATGATAAACCTGATAAAAATAGCGAAAAAGGTGGAAAAGATAATGATAAACCTAGCAAAGATAATGACAAAAGCGTAAAAGATAATGAAAAACCTGGCAAAGATAATGATAAAAGTAGCAAAGATGAGAAGACTGGTAAAGATATTGAGAAGAGTGTAAAAGATACTGAGAAAAGCGGAAAAGATGGTGATAAGAGTGGGAAAGAGGTCGAGAAGACTGGAAAAGAGAGCGAGAAGAGGAAAGCTGATGAAGAGGATAAGGCTGAGCAAAAAGATGAACCGAGGGCGAAACGATCTCGTGATGTAAGTACATAGTTGTCTTTATATCAAGTGGGATTATTAGGAATTGGGACTAGTAGGAAGTGGGATTATTAGGAAGTGGGATGTGTGGTAAGTAGTACTAAGTGGGATGTGCAGTTAGTACGAATTAGTATTAGTAGAAAGTGGGATGTGAGATTGTTAGGAATTAAGGTTAGTAGGAAGTGGAATGTGGGTTATTGGGAATCGGGATTAGCAGGAAGTGGGATTATTAGGAAATGGTATAAGTGGGATGTGAGATTATAAGAATTGGGATAAGCAGAAAGTGGGGTTAGTAGGAAGTGGGATCTGAAATGAAATGAGATTTATTTGCCTGAAGTATGGTCATTATATTATCTTATATTAATAAAGGTACATAGTATAGAACTTTTTCAAATTTTGAAAGTTCCATCTGTCACCCTGTTGCTGAAAGGGGGACAGATATAACTTTTTGGCTTATCTGTCACCCTAGGCGGACAGAGCAGGGTGACAGATGGGAATAATTCGTATCACATACTTCGTCGGTAGTCGACATGCAATTTTTTACTTACAATAATTTTATTATATATTTAACAGTTAGGGTGCTATTCCAGAGATGTGCTATGCTACGTTGCTATGGATGCGTTTAATATCCACCAATCATATTAATTGGTGCACATAGCTTAGCACTGGTGGAAACGGATTCAACTAAGCTATGTTTTTTATATGGAAGGATGCGTGCTATGGATGCGTGCTATGGATGTGTGCTATAGATGCGTGCTATGGATGCCTGCTTTGCCGCTTCCCTACTATCGATACATCGCATAGCTCGAGCTGCGCATCTTTCTCGCGCAGCTACTTTGCGGCGGCGCATCTTCATAGCGCATCTTCCTCGCACAGCTACATAGCTTAGTATTGGTGGAAACGGTCACATATTTTCGTAGCGTAGAATTCACAACTTCGCAGCATAGCTGCATAGCACATCTCTGATGGAAAGGCACCCTTACTGTGGTTACAGTTTACTGGGGATAGTAAGAAGTGGGATCAGGGTTTAGTGGGAAGTGGGATGACAAAAACAGAAGTTTTTTTTTTATTTCAGAGCAAGAAGACTGAACCGCCTCCGCCGCGCTCTCCCGCCAAACGGAAGGCTAAGGTCTAACGTCCATTCTTAAAACACACTATTTTTATACGCACTGTAATTTCAGACAAACGACACATCGGGCCGAGGCAGACTAATGCCTAGCTCACACGTACCGAGTACTCGGTATGTGTGATCTAGGCATATGTGTCACCGTAATTTTGTTAAAACCGCAAGATTACAATTTAAGATTTTCAAACTAAAATTGAAAAAACTACGAAAGTCTGCTGTAAAATAGACGATTGGTCTTAGCATGTATCACAAATTCACGGTTAAAAAATAGTAAATTTGTAAACAATCACCAAATATGAGGCAAAAAGGCAAAAAAATCGACCTAACCTACCTATCAAAGTGCGATTGCACCGCGATTGGTCTGTTTTACAGGTAAAACGTACTTGAGGTCACAATTTTTCGAGAGCTTGCACATAAAATTACACATTACATTAAAATTTACTAAAAAAATGGTTGTCTATAAAGTTACGGATGATAGTTTAACGGGACAATGAGCGCTACCGGACAATGACGTCAACGGTTTCGTGCATGCAGCCGGCGTTCATCGAATTATTAGACGTAGTCACGTCAAAAAATAAAATAAAATGAGTGACAAAGCCAAAATTCTACAAAATAGACTCTATCTAAGGCCCGATGTGTAATTTTGTAACAGCCTGTATATTATTGTAAAACTAACTGAAATTTATGTAATTTCGAATAGAGCGTTCGATATTTTTCGTTCTAATGTTAATTTTACATTGTTTCAAGCGTAAGTTTTTATATGTAAAATGTGTAATATTAACTTACTATTGACTTGTTTAATCTGACCTAGAAATAACCTGAAAAATACATTGTAACCTGAAAATTACATTTTTACTGCCGTGAAGTAAAAATGTAAGCATAACCGTGTTCCGAATTGAAGGGCACTGTAAATTCGACCTCCTTTGTCGCATTTGTTATTTTTTTCCAATTGTTAAGCATGATGGTGCGTTTGTTTTTTTTTTTTTTTTGTTTTTTTTTCCCCTTTCATGCTCGTAAAGTACAACTTAGCGCACGCTTTGTGGGATGTGAAATTGTAATTCAGGCCCTAGGGCAAAAAAGTGATTGCTCTTAAAATATGTTCAAAAAGGTTTAGTTTGTATTAGGTTCCTTCTATCTTCTTTCTCTTATATCCTTCATAATGTCCATAGATCAGTGTATTATGAGGGACCTAAACTATTTTTTTTTTCATTTCTAATATCTCGGTAACATTGAATGACTGTCTCTGTTTTCGAATTACGAAATGGGCACTCATTTCAGTTAAAAGTTTGATTTCCTCACAATTAAAGAGAAAAATCTTGTGTTTACCTCGTTCCTAAACCCAATTATACATATATGATAGAGTTTATATTTTTTTTATACGGGATACTTAAGTCGAGGATTAAATGGCTTGCTTCAGGCCCTTGGTGAACAAATAACTATTTTCTACCCTGTGATGGAATATCACTTCTCCACCTTAGAGAAGCTTACTTCAGAGCATGTATTATGAAAAAGATTTTCTGTACTGGCTTTTTTTATTTTTTTCTTTGTCGAAATACAAAATAGATATATTTTAATCTAGATTATTACTAGAACATTTACGATGTTGTGAATGATAAATATTTTATAGAAATTATATTAAGTTTTTTATGTTAGTATCCCACAAAATTGTTGCATAAAGAAAAACGAACAATATTTCAGGATAACACATTTTTTTGTGCAAATGTATGCTATCCAATATTTTCAACAGAGTTCTAAATAGGATCAATTCGGATGTTTTTTTTTTAATGTTACCTCAGTTCATTGTTTTTTTACAAACCTTTTTTTTTTTCTAACTTATACTGTCCCACTGCTGGGCAAAGGTCTCCCCCAACCTATTTAAGTTTTTTTTCGTTTGAGAGTACATACATATTACACATACATTTAGTACCTTTTTTTTTATCAAAATCGTTTCAGTAGTTTAGTTTAGAAATCAAAATAACTGAAAAAATAAGTCATTGTAATGAACAAAATTGCGTATTTTGCTTCCCTGTGACTATTCAGTGGTGCCTACGGTCACTAGAACAGTCCGATTGAAGACGGTTGTTGTATGTTTTTGTAAAATCTTGATTATATTTACTTAAAAAGTACATAGGTACATGTTTTTTTCATAAGATGTATAACCGAAGGTTTAACATTGGATAGCATACATTTTAGAAGTAAAAGTAATATAAATAGTATAAGATATCTACTTTAAATTTATTTTGTGTATAAGAAAATGTAACCTAATAAATGTAACATAATGTTGCTACTATAAGTACATTTTATATTTACTTAGAATATGTCCTATCATTTAGACTAAATTATAGTTTTAGACATTGTAAATATTTACAATAAAGTTCTTAATAAAAATACTTCCGTTTTTAAATCATTTTTATTTATTTAAAGTTACAATAAATTAGCTAAATATTCTAATGCCTACTTGCACCAAACTGTCAAAGTCCCTAAGCAATTACTTTACTCGCTTGGTAGTTCTTAACAGTAAAGATTCTAACCGTTAAGAACTGTCAAGCGAGTAAAGTTGTTGCTTAAGGACTTTGACAGTTTGGTGCAAGTAGGCATAAATTTCATAGACTTAAGAAAATGTTTAGAATTGCCAGAATAAATTATATTTGGTGCTTAAATATTTAAATACGTCTTCTTTTCTTATTCTCAGTAGGGTACATCTCTAGGATTTTTTTTTCGCTTTTTCTTGCCTCTTCTTTTGCTGAAAGAATAAAGAACTTAAAAATATATAAATCCTTTGAACCTGACACCTGACTAGAAACTACCTGTAAGATAAAACATAATTTAATCAGCTGTAAAGCAGTTATGTGTAAGCACTACTGAGTGCCGATTGACAGAGTATTGGAGCTAATTAAATTACTGGACTTTCGAGACTGACCATCAAAATGTCTCAGTGTGGACGAGCGCTTATAGCAGTATTGCGTTGCACTGACCTATATGTAAATCAAAGTCCTATGTAGAACTGTTCTGGTCATAGGCAGGCGTGATTTCTTACCATTAGGAGAACGTCTAGCTCGATTTGAAGGAAATAGGAAGGAAAAAGCCTTGTTTGCCGAGTGGGAGATGCCTCGACTTTCGATCCGAAGGTCGTGAGTTCGAACCCGATCGATTTGTGACACCAATGGATTTTTCTGTTCTTTTCCTGCTTAACGGTGAAGGGAAACATAGTGAGGAAACCGGCATGTCATAGAACCTAAAAGTTCGAAAACGTGTGTCAAATGCACAAAAGGAGCCTCGAGGCGCACGTGAAATCCTTTCACCACACTGGTTCGAAAGAACTAGTGATACGATAAGAAGAAAGAAGGAAATGGTTATAAAAGCTTACTCTCATCAATAAATAGTATAAATATATTTAGTAATAAATCCGCTTAACTTCCAAACAAAGGTCTTTATTAACTTGTCTCTAGTTTAGAATTTTAGTATTAAACCAAAGCGCCGAAAACAGAAAACCCAAGTCAGAACTCAACATGTGTGTCGCCTCTACACGAAGCATCCTCGGGAGAAGACTCGCCGAAGTCTGAAACGAGAGTGTACTTCGGCGAGTCACATCTCCTGAGGCGAAACACGCGCTTATTTTAATATAGCTACACTATTTATTAATATTTATGGATTCCCGCAAAGTAACGCCTGAATCAATCAATTATCTTACTCTCATCATCTTCACTGTCCCTCCATCGCTTCAACAGCTGCATATCGAAGCCAATCCCTTGATAAGCATCCAGCGCCTTTCTCCTGGACCTTACATTTAAGGGTAATCCTCAAATCCGAATTCCATACAAAAGCAAGCCGAGAGATAATTTAAGTTTAATTAACTTAAGGGGAATCCTCAAGGCAAATTTCCGTACAACATTTTTCGGACAAATACTCCAAAAGGACGCCGTATTATAGTAATTTCTTCGCACTATTCGTTTCGTCCATGTTTTTTGATTTCGTAAACAAAAAAAGTGAAAGGTTTCATACTTTAATTTAGATTTTATACGTGTTTTTAAGTTAGTACCTAGGATTAATTTTAAAACACGTACCTATAAAATCTAAATTAAAGTATGAAACCTTTCACAATTTTTGTTGACGAAATCAAAAAAACATGGACGAAACGAATAGTGCGAGGAAATTACTATAATACGGCGTACTTTTTGAGTATTTGTCCGAAACATTTTGTATGGAATTCGGATTTGAGGATTACCCTTAATTTATTTTTAACAGACTTCAGAAGAGGACGTGGTGGCCGAGTGGATGAGGCCCTTACCTTGCGATCTGATGGTCGCGGGTTCGCATCCCGGTGGCAGTCGTGCGTAAATGGGTTTTTCCGGTCGAAAAAATCCATGTATGCATCCCACGTTCTCGCAACGGTGAAAGAAAACATCGTGAGGAATACGGCATGTCGTAGAACCTAAAGTTCGAAAACATGTGTCGAGTGCACGAAAGGAGCCTCTTCGAGGCGCACTTGAAATCCTTTCACCACACTGGTTCCAAGGAACTAGTGACACAATAAGAAAAACTGACTTCACAAAAGGAGGAGGTTATCAATTAGGATGAATGTTTTTTTTTAATGTTTTACCTTTGAATTTTGTTATAAATTTTTATTCAAATTATTTTTACACAACTAACTAATAACAGAGATTAATAATAAATAACACTAAATATATATAAAAAACTTTTTGAACTTAGTTGTTTATCAACAGATTTGAAAAAATACCTACTTGGTCCCATAGAAATTTCACCAAAACCGGTTCAGTAGTTTAGTATTTAAAACAAAATTATTGAAAAATATGACGTCGAAGTGAATAAAATTGCGTAATTTACTTCCCTGTGACTTGTCAGTGGTGCCTACGGTCACTACAACAGTCCGATTGAAGTCGGTTGTTGTATGTTTTAATAAACCTTGATTATATTTTGTCTTATTGCAAATTAATAATCTTATTTTAATGGTCTTATTGCTAGGCAGAAAACTCTTCCAGACAACCGTAAAGAGAAAATCTGGTATTTTTAATGTAATTTTAATATAATTGGCATGGCAACGTTTTAAATAAAGTAAATAATTATATCAAGGGTGTACTAAAAAAGCACAAATAATTTTATGAAACCTAACTATAAATAAGGTACCTACTACCTACTTACATATATATAAAAACAATAAATCTTAATATATCCTTAATTTATGTATAGGAAGATACTTACCCATATAATGTTTTATAAATGATAACTAATACATTCTATATACATCATAAAATATTATTTTACATACCTTACTGATTTATTCTCCAAAGAACGCATAGACCTTGTCGTTATACGATTTGAGTTCCCTTTAAACAAGCTGTGGTAATTTTCTCTGTCCACTGTTCTGTGGTTTATTCTGTAGGAATCGTCGAGGACAAGGGGTTGTCTTTGGTACCATCGTAGGTTTTTTAGGTTTGGAAAGCTTGGTCCTGGGTTTTGACAAGGGTGTATATTGGCACCGCTGTTATTTCTTCCATCTGTTTTTTTTTTTTATAAAGTAAATATGAGATAGTTGTCAAGAATCTACCTAGATTAGAATCTAAAAGTAAAAACCACGTTTTGCAACAAACTTCAAAAAAGGAGAAGGTTTTCAATTCGGTTGCATATATTTTTTTTGATGTTAGTTACCTCAAAACTTTGTTGTTTAAAAACAGATTTGAAAAAAATAATGTTTTTTGTTTAAGATGATATACCTAACCTACATACCTACTTTCAGATTGGTCCCATAGAAATTTCATCAAAATCGGTTCGGTAGTTGAGTTTTAAAATCAAAATAACTGAAACAATATGTCGTCGAAGTAAACAAAATTGCTTATTTTGAACCGTTGCTTGGTTCCCGTTGTATTGGTGACAGATAGAACTTTTAAAATTAACAATAGTTCCATCTGTCCGCATTATAGCAACAGGGGGACAGATAGAACTTTTTTGTCCCATGTGTCATGTCCCATGGATAGAAAGAAGATAACTAGGTATGCGGATCTTACCGCTAACGATTCCGTCAATGGTAATTTCGATAGTTTTAACTTGAGTTGGTTCATTGACTGCATTTTTTGCGTTTTTCGCGTTATATTTTATGATTAAACCATCCATTTTCGCTTCATCCTCAGAAATAAATTCAAAATCCGAAGAATGGTAGCCACAATCGTCATCAGATATACATATATTTTCTTTATTATCACCTATAGTGTCTTTTAACTGCACATTTTTAATTGTTAAGTCAGATTTTTCATCAATTTCCTTATATTTGTCTTCAAAATTTTGGATTTTGATGTCCTCTTCACATAAATTTTGCAATTTTGTTGCTAAATTTTGAGCGTTCTCTTGGCTGTCTTCAGAGCTTATAGATATTACATCAAGTTCTAACGGAGCTTGGAAATCAATGAAAATTACTTCTTGAGAATCATCAGATTTTTCAATAACTCTGTCAGTCATCTCATTATTCTCATGTCGGTACATATTTTCATCAGCATCTGTTTTAATTTTATTTGGATTATCACTTTCTTTCATTTGTTCTTCATTAGCTTTCTCATACTTCTTATTCTCAGTCAAATGTTTATGGTCGCTTTCACGTTGTTTAAGTTCATTATTTTTATCGAATGCTTGTCCATTACCTTCCTTATTCGTTTTTTGTTCATCTGAATCTTGCTTTTCTTTCAGTTTTCGTTCATCATCTATATGACATGTTTGATTTTCATTTATCTGAAAAATAGGGAGAAGATCTTCAAAGTCGACATTCAGTTGAACCAATTCGTTTATTACACCTTCTCCTTCAGTCAAATGGTTGATAATGTCATCAATGTCGTCAAGTAATGGTAGTTCTGTGACATTTTTAGATACTTCTTCTAATATCTCATTGAATTCCTGTAAGCCATCTTCTGTTCCTTTTTCTTCAAATAGAAGTTTATTTTCAGTGCTACCTTCGTGTGGAATGGTCTTTGAAATAACTGCTTGTGGTTCTTGGGTTGCATCAGAATCATCTTTTATTTCATTAGATGTCTGTGAGTTATTTTTCATTTGTTTGGAGTTGTCTGTTAATTTATCTTGGGCTGAATGTGTAGCCATATTAATTTTATATTTGTTCTTCTTCTTAATGGGTGTTATAGTAGACATCCAATCTATCAAACTAAAATTAAAACGTAATTAAGTCAGAGTACAAAGTAATCAAAGAAGTAGGTAGGTAAGTAAGCACCTAACAAATTTTCAAATGGATACTTACTAATTTTAAATGTATACCTACCTACAGATGTATTTTTAACCGGGTTTGGATGGCCAAATCCTAAAGTATGAGGAATTTGAAAACCATGGACAAGAGCATAATTAGATTATCCTAGCCGGGTATCAAACCAGTTGATTTAAAAAAAATCTGAGTTGTATGCAATTTTGGTTTTTATCGAAATGGGCCCTTGATTTTTTATTATATTCTCCATACTTTAAGATTTTTGCCACCATAACGAAGTTGAAAAATTCTGTAAGTTTATTGGTCAAATAACTAGTAAATAACACCTGATTACTTATTTGATTATCATTAAAATCATTCTTATTATAAATCAATCTCGTTAAAATCATCTTTTTTCTTGACTATGCAATAGCCAGAGAAAAAGCTTGAATGAAAGCAAGAAAATTAATACTAGAATCAAAAAATGTATTGAGTTCTTCTCAAAGAGAAAACAAAGATGCTTATTTACTTACTTACCTCCTTTGATTGAATAATCAACACTTACCTCGATGTAAGAGCAATTATTAAGTATGTAAGTATTTATTTATTACCTACTATTACTTATTGAACACTATTGTCTGGATTGTCGCTATGCTATGTTCTTACTTCAATTGATCACCCTAAAGCCTTATGTATGTTTAAATCTATCTAAAATGTTTATTTACTTTTTTCTTTTGGCTTTACCACAAGCACAACAATTTAATAAATATTTTTTTCTACTTCACTTCACGTCATTCTGCAAAAGGCGCGAATTTTTTTTTTAATAGTTGAAACAATACATGAATTTTTTTCATTCATCCATAGATATTTAATAAAAACAAATGAATGAGATTTTTATAAATCATTTATTTCAATAGGTTACAAAAATTTGCTAGTTTTAATGTAAATAAATGCATTAAGAATATTAATTAGCATATAAGTTGTATTGAAACTTGCACCTAACCTTTATTGATGGTAATTCAGCCAAATATAGAAAAAAATGGTTACAAGATCTTTATGTCTTACATAATAATTTGTAGCCTATGTTAAATTAGATACAGAACAGAAGTTAAAAATAATGTGTCACTTTTTGCCTGATTTCTTAATGCCACCTTGGGTGAGGGGGCCTTTTTGAGAGGCCTTTGCTTTCGCATCCTGAAAAAAAAAGAACAATTTAGTCATTCAACCAGATAATGTTCTGGTTGAATGATAATAAATGCCTTTGCCATTGGCAAATGCTTCTATCCATAGATCAAGTTATTTTCTTGTTTTTACCTGTAAGGCTTTTTGCTGTTCTTTGAGTTTCTGTTTATGGGCTAGGTCATCGTCATCCAACTCCCTTGACTCTTTCTTGGGGGCTTTTAGGGGCTTCTTTTTACCTCCTTCACGGCCAGACATCTGAAATATTATCAAGTAACACTTTGATTAGGATTATGTTTCACACCTTTGTTATTTTTAAATGTTGCTTGTAAAAGTTTTTTAAGCATAATTACATACCGCTAACCTGATAATTATTTTGTATAAAATAAATTATTTATGAATTATGATCAAGCTTGTGAGTTTATACCAAGGTGTCGACATGAAGCGTACTTAAAAAAATTGTGAGTTTGAAGGTTCTTTAGCAGGCGAGGTCGGTGCGTTTTAGAAGACAATAAAGAAAAAGTTTTTGTTAGAGCTATGAGTAGCTTGCAAGATACAAATATGTAGTTTCATAGCCCTGTTAATGTAGCACTCTGCTTTAAACAACGCATTTAAATCTTTAGATGCGTAGCTCTGAAAGGGTGCAAACATTTTGGTCGCAAGATAACCTCTCCAAACATTGTTCAAAAGTAGCGTTTGCTACATTTATTCAAGGACTATAAGATTATTGACCACTTTACATACCTTGTCGACGATTTATTGATGAGGGAATGCAAGAAGACAGTTATAATATCTTTACAAAAAACCACGAGCAAACGAAGCAGCGCACAACTTTCTTTTTGACATTGACAGTATTGACATTGACAACGCTTTTTGTGACGGATGGATGGTGGTGGTAGGATTTAGGATGAAACAACAATCGCAATCGATGAGAATACTCAAATAGAATATACTATGAAACAAGCACAAAATGTGCCAAAACCGTCAAGTTTCCGTAAACTGAAAATATGATAAAATCTTGAGTGGTGCTGCCAGTACATAGGTATTTTAGGTACCTTTTACCACCTTTCCGTATCTTTATTTTTAGCATAGTTTAATAAATACATATTATTTAATTAAATATGCCTTGATAGCTTAATTTGTAGAAAACCTACTGAAAAAAAATCAGTAAACTACCTAATTTTTTTTCAAAAATATTGAATTATTGAGGACTATTTGCTTTGTCTTTTTTAGAAAAACGAACATTAAATATTTTGAGTAAACTTTAATTTCAAAGCGCCATCTGTTGGCATATTTCAACGCAATCCCGTGAAACCATCTAGTAAGGATTTTCACAAACTGCCTGGCAATCGTCCATGGTTAGGAAATTGTTTGCGTTTGCTCTACAACCTCCGTAGATGAATCTAACGCACTTTACAAGGTTTATGTCATAGGCGAATCTGAAAAAACAACAAAATGGTTAGTCGGTAAAAATGCAGCTCAGAATACAAGCGAAACCCGCGCTCTTTCCTTGATGAACAGCGCTGTGGCGCGTACAGAAAAGGAACTACGTCACAGCTGATATAATTACCTATTCTTTATTCCTCATAAAATCACTAGATGGCAGTACAAATATAAATTTCACATAATTAGTTACGAAATCTGATGCTAAATACACAACTACTAATCAGAATAAATTAGCTTATGAGAGGAAATCATAATTATTAAGCTAACTAAAAATTTGCATAATTTAAAAGGAAAATGTAATTGCTTAAAATTTAGGTAGCAAAAAAAAATACTTACCTAGGAATATAAGCGAAGCAAGGGCCAGGATCAATCGGAAATTTACATCTTGGGTCTGAAAACAAAAACGTTAGTTAGTACAGTCAGCATCAAAATTCGAACACCAGATTCAAATCTTCAAAATCACTTTACACCAATTATTATATCAAAATCGCTTCACATGACAAGGACCAGTATTGAATGAACATCATTAAAATTCAAAATTAACTGTACACCACATTTTCAACAATATTTAAATACTGAACGAATAAGACAAAAAAACAAAAAAACTTACCCAGTGCTTGTGCCCTTGTTGTAGAAACTCCAATGATTACCAAAAATAACAGATAAAGCCACTTCATCTTGATATAGGTAAGTAGGTACTGATAGCCACTCTGTCGTGTGCCTCCGAGCTATACCTTGGCTCTTATAGTGAAAATTATTAATGCATATTAGTTTTATAACCATTATAAACCTTCCTTCCACGTGCAATGACATTATTCGTACATAATTTCAGTAGTTACAGTTAGTAATACCACAGAATAATAAGATATACAGTAGAAAATACTGTGGTAATACTGACTAAACTTTTTCCCGTTACTTTACCTGGTGGGCTCCCAACTAGTCACAAAAATGTCTAAACTGTACAAACTTTTACCACCACTTTTAATTTTTTTTTATCCACCATTATTTAGCTGCATGGAAACCCCTTCTACGCAAATATATGATTTGATTGATTGACTATTTCCCTTAGCTTTACCTGGTAGGTTTCCAATTAGTCACAAAAAATAGTAAAATGAATTAACTTTTTCCCGTAACTTTGCCTGGTAGGGTTCCCAACGGGTCACAAATATTAGTAATCTGACTATTTTCCCGTAACTTTTCCTTCCTAGTGGGTTCTCAACTAGTCACAAATATTAGTAAACTGGATATTTTTTTCTGTAACTTCACTTTGTGGGTTTCCATTTTCCAACTACCTAGTCAAAAATAAGTATTAGTAAACCTTACTAGACTATTTCCTATGACTTCAATAGATGGGTTCCAAACCAGTAACAAAAGAGTCACAACTGTTACTCGTTGTGATGTTATTAGGTACCTACCTACTTATTTATTTATTTATTTATTAGGGATATTTTGCAGGATGTGTGAATGTTATATACCTAGTTATATAAACCCTAGGTCCTTGGAACTAGGTATATAACATACGTACACACTAGGGCCTCCAGTACCGGTTCCTTTTTCCAGTACCGGGATTTCGGTACCGGCACACGGCCGGAACCGGGAGTACCGGGATTTTCGGTATTCCCGAAAATAATTAGTAGCCTATTATTAAGTCAAACAGAAAACTCGTCAGAAAACGATAAAATAAAGAAAAGTCTTGCGAAATATAACGAAAAGTTATTAGTTATATTTTTATAATTTACTGCAAGCATGATTTGTAAGAGAGAAAATTCGCGTAACTAATTGAATATTGCATTAACAATACAGTCCCAATTTTTAAGTTATATATCAAGTATAAATGGCTTATAACGAAAGTTTTGAAGTGGATATTTCTTTGTTTGCAGGATTGTATAGAATTACAGTTCAAAAGTTAGTACGTCACATGCGTAACAACACTTCTAAACGAAGGTTGATTTGATTTCTGATAAAATAATAGTTTTTAATCGTACTTTATTTGTTATTAATCTTCACAAGCCAATGCTCAATGATCATGTCAATTTCAATGATCGGCCTCATAAGTATGTTAAAATAAGAAAGTGCCAATTTTATTAATTTCCTCTGTGATAAAATATCGATAAGTATATGTGTCAGTTTATTTTTTTTGTCAAAGACTTACCATAAAGAAGTATCCACTTATAATTTACGGTTGTATCTTCGACACAACCCGTTGCTTTTTAACCAGTGCGTCCTACCCATAATGAAATACTCAACCAAGGCGTGAACACTGACTGTTCTGCTAGATATCTATTTAGATAAACGACGCAATAATACACTATGAAACGAGCTACGCTTGGAGATTGAGATACTTGAAGGGAACTAATGTCATTAACAAAGCTTATAAACCCGTATATCCATAGTCAGCTGGTTTTAATGAACATAAAGCAAAGTCGCATTGCAGAAAACGGAATCATTATTCATTATTTCTTATTAATAGTAGGCTAATAAACTGTTGATGACAACATCGGAGAAGATGGAAAGACGAGCTAGACTCCTACTTGGAAGACTGGAAGACAGTTGCCCTTGACAGAAAAGAGTGTAAAGAAGAAAGGGAGGCCTTTGCCTTGCAGTGGGACGATTCAGGCTCATAATAAAATAATAATAAGAAATAAAAATAATACGTTCAGTGGCTTAGGTTGTGGAAAGACCGTCACGTCAGTACAAACAACCCCAAAGCCCATGTCATTCTTTAAATAAATGCATTGAGACGACGATACCAACAATAAGCTGATATTGCAACATTTCCTAAGTTCTGAACATCAACAGCACCTTTGAAAGTTAGTAAGATGGGCGGGTAGGATCTAGTGGGTAGAGGAGTTACTGTCTTCCCTTCTTTGTACTAACAGAATGCACTATTTAGCTATGGTTTTAAAGATTAAAACCCTAAAAAAGCTCTTATACACTAAATTTTAAGTAATCCCGAAAGTACCGAAAATCCCGGTTCTGGATTTTTCTAGTACCGGTGCTGGAGACAGCCGAGAATACCGGGATTTCCCGGGATTTTCGGTTCCGGGATTTCCCGGTACTATGCCCTAGTACACACCCTGCAAAATATTATGCCTGATAAATAAGAAGGTACCTAATGCTGACCTATCCTAGGTCCTAGGTAGTATGTAGGTGTACGATAGGTACTAGGTAGGTACTTATAAAAATAAATTTGTGATTTTTAATATGCAATGATAGTCAGATTATTTTTGTTTTTTTTTTATTTCAGTTGCGTTCGAGTGATTTTTTATGTCTGCACAGCGCAGGTGAAGCCGTGGGAAGTTACAAGTCATTCATTCAGTACATGTTTTTTTTTATAGTTATCAAATTAATTATGTTGCTTATTAGCAACGGTCATACAATAATCGTCAACCTTGCTAAATCAAAATATTACCTGCATCGTAAATACAGGTGATAAGATTTAACGCTTCAATACCTACCTATACTTAGTCATAATGAGTAAATAAAATGAACATAAAACAATACTCATTAAAAATCTACAATTAAATGGATTTAAAACTAAACATCACCGAATTGTATTTACCAAAATACTTAAATGGCGTTTTTAACCTACATATCCACTATTTTTAAAAATTTCAAAAACTACTGAAAAATCTTTATAATTATCGAATTTGGTCACAAAATTTCACGAGAATCGGCTGAGAAATGCATCTGGACAGACAGACATCGAAAGCATTTTTGCCGAAGCGGGAGTAACGGCCGTCTAGGATAGGAAGGTAGGTACTAGGTACTCATTGAATAAATTTATAGGATGCACTCTTATTTCGGATCTGTATCTGACGACGACTGTACAATATACGTCACGTGGTCTGTGGTCCCAATCGACGGATTCAAAAATGTATTCCGGTGATTAGGACCGTGGTCCCAATCGACGGAAGCCTCGGCAATGCAGAAGGAAAAACGACTAACGGTTACGTTATCATAATTTCTTTTGAAAAAAAAACTACTTAGGTTTTGTAAGTTTTTATGCCATTTCTGTGTTCAGTAACGGCAACTGATTAGGCGTATAATTTTTTTGTAATTAAAAAAATTACGGTGTGTAATGTGAACTACTAACTAATTTGTGAACGCAAGTACCTAGGAACCATGCTTTTCAGCCGACTTCATGAATGTTGTTTATAAACCGATTTGATTTTTTTTTGTTTAAGAGGATCATCGAACTTAATGAAGTATAATGAAAATAAATAATGGACAGGATATACTTCCAGACTGGTCCTATAGAAATTTCATGAGAATCGGTTCAGTACTTTGGTTATGAAATCGAAATCACTAATACCTAAAATTACGTCATCCAAGTTACCGAAATTGCGTATTTTGCTTCACTATGTGTATTCAGTGGTGTTTACGGTCACTAAAACAGTCTTATTGAAGAGGTTGTAGTATATTTTTGTAAAATGTTGTTGAACAGACAAATTACGGCACAGTCTATTAAGGGTAATCCTCAAATCTAAATTCCATAAAAAAAATCGGACAAATGCTCAAAAAGTACGCCGTATTATAGTAATTTCTTCACACTATTCGTTTTGTCTATGTTTTACGATTGTGTCAACATAAAAATAGTAAGGTTTCATACTTTAATTTAGATTTTATACGTGTTTTTAAGTTAGTAGGGTTAATTTTAAAACACGTATAAAATCTAAATTAAAGTATGAAACCTTCCACTTTTTTTTTGGTGACGAAATCAAAAAACATGGACGAAAGGAATAGTGTGAAGAAATTACTATAATACGGCGTACTTTTTGAGTATTTGTCCGAAACATTTTGTATGGAATTCGGATTTGAGGATTCCCCTTAAGGTACCTAGTAAGCTGGGGTAATATATTTTGTTCCTAAGCTCTTATTAGCTGATCGTTTACAAATAACGATTGAAAACCGTAAATATTGTAACATTGAACTACTATTCGCTGGGTATTTTTCAATAAAAATGAACAATAAATATTTGGATTAAACTTTATTTTCAAAGCGCCATCTATTGGCATATTTCAACGTTATCTCCGAAGTGACGCCATCTACTTGTAGTATGGATTCTCGCAAAGTACCTTGCAATCGCTCATGACTCTGAAATTATTGCCATTTCCTCCGCAGCCTCCGTAAACGAATTCAACGCATTTTAAGAGGTTTGTGTCAAAAGCGTATCTGAAAGAAAAAAATAAAAAATTTTTTTTAAACGCTGATTGTTGGCGTTTTTAAAAGCTAGCATGTGAGAGTGTTAGCTTTGGGGAAGGATTGTAAAAACGCCGATGACACTGGGCGACTTTACATGGTTACAAGCGAGAACGCTGGCTTGTAGCGTGTAACAAAGCCCTGTGTCATTGTACTATTAGTAGGAAAAAGCAGGCACATAACAATTTAACAAATTCTTATTATAGAAAGACAAATGTCCATTAAAATGAATAAAATAACGTAAAAAAAAGGAACCAAGGTAATTAAATTACCTACTTACCTACGAATATACTTGTGGCAATGGCCATTAAATATCGGAAATGTACAACTTGGGTCTGAAAAACAAACGTTATTAAATTCCACTTAAGTATGCAATGCAAATAAATTAATTAATTTATGTGCATTGCATACTTTAGTAGAACTTTTATATTATCTCGTATTAATACGAGTTAATATAAAAATTCTAAGTTAATATTTATACAGCGTCATTTGATTTGATTTGATTAATTTGTTAGTACTTCTGTTAGGAATACCTACGCTTGTCAAAAATCTTTCTGATACGGTAATAGTAGATTATGCACTAAGGGGATAAAGCAGTGTCTTATGTCGCGGGTGGCATATTGAACCCTGAGTTAACGAGGGCCTCAGTTAACTCCTGAGCGAAGCGAGGGAGTTATGTAGAGTCCTGAGTGACGCGAGGGGTTCAAGCTACCCAAGACAAAGACAGGCTTTATCCCAGAGGAGCATACTCTACTTTTCACACCTTCTGCGAGGCAATAAAAAGCCAGGGCTCCAGCAGCGAACATGCACCGTCTTTTGTTTCACAATGTTTGAAGTCGCGCCTTTTTTTTTTATGAGTGGCCAGTACGGTTTTAGAACAAACCTTTTTACAATGCCATATGGCCGTTCTTTTACTTAGAGTTTTCCACGAGTTTCCACACGAATTTGACGTTCCAAATTCAAATCACATTACAACCCTTGGGAGTTTCATACAACATTACCTCCCTAGAGAGGTAATGCTTTGCTTTACCTTGATGATAGCATGATATGTAATTGGACATTGTCGAGCAGGTGGTGTGAAAAATATATTTTAAATACTTAACGAATAAGCATACAGTTTTTGACGTAGTTCAAAAACCGTTCGTACTACTGTTCTAATTATAAATAAATAAAAAATAAAATAAAAATATTTTATTTCGGACTACTAGAGATCCATACTTATAAAAAATAACATTACTTACGTGTAAATTAGCCCGGCTTTCTAATTTTTCACAGCTTTTTTATAAGCGGATTATAAAGAAGCAGATTTTAAAAACGCCGATGACACTGGGCGACTTAACACGCTACACGCCAAGTAGCTGGCGTGTAGCGTGTAAAAACGCCGTGTGTCATCGTACTATTCTTATTCTGAATAGGGGGTACATACAGCGGTCTGCACTGGCATCCCGTTGAAGGGTGCATTGTGCATTGTCCCCCGAAAAATGTATTAACCCTGTCCCAGCCATCCCAGCTCCTTGAAGTAACGGAGCAGGATGCGGGGTTGTTGACAGCACCGTTCCAATAAAGTGCTGGCCGACACATTTGGTGGAGAGGAGTCTAGCAACCTACGTAAGCTTTTTTTTTTTTTTTTTTTTTTACATGGGGAAATCCTCATGGATGCCCACCGCCCTTGAGGGAGGGCGGAGGGGTATGTCGGACTCATACCGACTAAAACCCCATGGTGGCCGACCTCTGCGCATTAGAGGGACCCCGGGATATCCGAAGAACACGTACCGGTGTCCCTCACGCACGTTGCTGTGAGGCCCATCCCAGGGAAGGCTTGCACCGACCCCGAGCTCCGCTTGCAGTGCATGCCTACCCGTGCACTGCAGCCATCCCGGATTCGAGTATAATGCAGCCAGAGCCCCCACTCCGACCGCTCTCGAACCCAGCAAGATCTCCCTCATTGGCAGGAGACACCGCCGCCCTTCATGGGGCGGACGGCCCGGGATGTCCCACCTGGACACCCCGGCCCCGCCGTCTCCGAGTGGGATCGGATCTCTCGCGATCCCGCTCAGCAGCCTCTTTCTGAACCATGACGGTCTCACAGAAAGAGGCTACTGCCCTCCACGCTGTCGCCTCTGCCAGCATTGTCGCAACAACGCTAGGCAGGGCGAGGTCTTGCCCAATTTGGTCCATCAGGACCCGCCGTTCAGAGCTCCACGCCGAGCACTCCTCGAGCGTGTGCTGGGCAGAGTCCTGGTCCCTCCCACAAGCCTACGTAAGCCTGTCCTCTGTAGCCTGATAGTGGATGATCACATGCTCCACGATCTCTTGATTTTGTAAGCAGCCTCTACAGATGTCGATATCCGTAGCTCCTGTCTTAACTAGATGGTGATATCGTACTATTATGGGAAGTCGTGATTTCATACCATCGTAAAAGAGCTTATGTCTCGTCACTTGTCCACATAAAAAATATACAAAACTAAACATACCTAGCCCTTGTGCCCTTGTAGTAATGCCAATGATGACCAAAAATAATAGATGAACCAACTTCATTTTGATTTAAGTACTGATAGACGTACTGTCGTGTGACTTCTAGCCTTACTTTGATTTTTATCGTGAAAATTATTGTTACTTATAATTTTTATAATCATTGAAAACCTTCCTTCCCCTCGTTTGCAACGACGACGTCATGAGTTCATTACATTGGTATTAATTACTTACATACTTACAATTATTAGAAATACTAGACTTTTTTCGTTACTTCGCCTGATTTCTTTTACTCATCCCAACTGGCCACAAATATTAGTAAACTTGTACCTGTATGTTGCCTGTCAAACAGTCAGTCAGTCAAATCCAAGCCTTTTATATATATTGATGATTGATGAGTCTACATGCAAAATTTTCAAGCTTCAGAATTTTTATCAAAAAAACAAAGCAAAATTCAGAATGAGAGGTTTCTGAGATAGGTATAAGGCATTTATGTAAAAACGTTGACCCCGTTTGGACCCCTTGGAGTCCGGAGAATATTTAAAATTCCTATCTTAGTACTAATTTCCAGCCCTAGACAAACACATCCTTCAAGTTTTAAATCTCTACGTGCAGCGGCTTGACTTTTATATTGTCTGTCAGTAAGTCAGGTTAAACACCCCAGCACTAGGATTCCCTGTGTCACAGGTGGCATGGACATCTACAAGACATCACAACATCCAAGACCCGAAAATAAACATTAGTGTTCGTCACACAAATATTCGTCCCGGTTGGAGATCGAACCCAAGCCTGTCCTGTCCAAGCCCTTTATTAATATTGCATTTATTAGTATGCAGTGTTTGACAGATTTATTTATGACGTATTTAGGATATATTTTTATCTCGCCACGCAGGTGAAGCCGTGGGAAGCTGGATGTTGTAAATCAGTCAGCCAGGACATGATTTTTATAGCTATTGACTTATTATGATTCTTATCCTAGCAACGGTCATACAATAATTGTCAACCTTGCAAAATTGAATATTACCTGCATCAATCAATCAATCAATATTAATAAAAGGCTTGGACGTGACTGACTGACTGACAGACAACGTACAGGCCAAACCACGGCACGTAGAGACTTGAATTTTGGAGGATGTGATCATCAAGAGGTGTCAAGAAAGTGAGTACTAAGAAAGGAATTTTCAATATTCGCACCCCAAGGGGTACAAAAGGGGGGTCAAAGTTTTAACATTAATGCCGTTTATCCCTGAAACCATTCAGAAAAGTCAACAGTTGATAGTGATTACTAAGAAAGGAATTTTAAAAATTCACAACGCAAACGTTGCGGGTGTCAGCTAGTCGTAAATATGCCGATAAGATTTAACGCTTCAATACCTATACTTAGTCATAAGTATGTTTATCCTACTTCTTACCTTCCTACTAATATTATAAACGCGAAAGTTTGTAAGGATGGGTGGATGGATGGATGGATGTTTGTTCCTCTTTCACGTAAAAACTACTGAATGGATTTTAATGAAACTTTACAATAATATAGCTTATACATCAGAATAACACATAGGCTACAATTTATAAAGATACCTGCGCAGACGAAGTTGCGGGCACCAGCTAGTGTAATATAATAACCTAAGTAAGTTGATTGCTTACTTAATTTTAAAAACATATTTCTATAATGAGTCAGATAATGAGTTAATAAATTGAACATAAAACTTGCAAAAACCATAAGTTTGCAATTAAATGATTGGACGTTTTTTATAATTATATATATTTCTCAATACTTTATTGCATACACACTTAATAAAATGAAGTACAAATGGAGGACTTAATGCTAGAGCATTTTCAAACAGTCAACCAATTAGCCATTTTCCTCTGAAGATTCCAAAAAAATCCATCAGAGGCAGCACCAGTGGGTTCAATCATTGTTGATTTCCCTATTCACAGTAACGTTAAACGTACATTTTCAATCCCTCTTTTTACCCGCTTAAATATTGAATTTAGTAGAAAACTGAAATATCTACATGGCATTGTTTTTCTTCGGAGATTATCAAAATGTGACTTTCATGTAAATCTTGTCTTTATTTCAGGTGAAAGGTACATCTCTTACAAATCGAGGACATGACTCTTTTCACAACTTTTCTCTAACTCTCGCAACATCGAGGATCTGATGGTCGCGGGTTCGAATTCCGGTGGCAGTCATGCGTAAATGGGTTTTTCTGTCGTAAAAATCTATGTATGAATCCCACGTTCTCGCAACGATGAATGAATAAAAATATGACATAACTGTATGGGAAATTTATAGACTTTCCCTTGTAATAGTTTTTGCATTACGTGAAGAAACGTTAAAAAAGAGTATTATTTAGAATATTCTCAATTGGTATAATTTTGTCTGATATGCCCTTAGTATCAATAAAAAAGGTATAAGGCAGTGTCCTAATAGAACGCGATGACGCCACCATCGCAAGTTCGCGCGAACGTCGATCGCGCGATCACGCGATCAAACGTACTAACGTCAAATAGGCGTCCCAATTGGCATGGCGTCGCGTCGCGCGATCGCGCGATTGCCAATCGGGATGCCTATTTGACGTTAGTACGTTTGATCGCGGATTCGCGCGACGGTCGCATCGCTTGCTCGCGCGACGATCGCGTCATCGCGTTCTATTTGGACAACGCCTTACAATCGCTAAAGTAATATTTGTCATTCAAATAACATTAAATTCACTTAGTTATGGTCATATTTGTACACGAACTGGCGAAGTATTGGTTAAAAAATAAAATGGCTGCCATTTCAAGGGGAGTAGGGTAGGTCGTGGGGTGGGAGAGCGGATTTACCTATAAAAAAACTTGAAAAACAACCTCCTTATACCTATATCTGAACAAAACATATAAAATGTGAAAATAGAAGCCACGATCGAGAAGTCGTTTTCCCCGAAATAAGTTTTCAGATCTACATATATGGCTTGCCAAGGTCTACTATAGACATTCGTTAATTTATTTATAAGAACGTATTACTTTATTTATAACGTAGACCTTGGCTAGCCATATATGTAGATCTGAAAACTTTTTTCGGGGAAAACGACTTCTCGATCGTGGCTTCTATTTTCACATATTATATGTGTTTTGTTCAGATATCATTACTTTTTGTAAATAAATTTATTACTATTCAAAGGTATAAGTATAGGTTAGGTACCTACTATAATTATAATAGTTACCTACATATTTGTTTTCCTTACTTACACACCACCATCATCGCCTCTAAATGTATGGTAGGTAGGTAAAAGTACAATAAGTTAAGTACCTAACCTACCTAAATAGCGTAAATAAGGTGTGGGTACCTGCCTTTGTAGGTAGTAAGTACATATGTGTCGGAACATTAAAGTGTTTTCCGACAATTTGCATTTCCACTAGCTTGCGTTCATCTGGGCTTTTGTAAATAATTTTTAAATTATTGATATTAAAGTAAGTACATAAAACGATAAAAACAACCTTTCATCATGGAAATGGAAATATCCTGCTAAAATTTGGAAGGCAATTGCTCTCATAATTTGCAAGGCGCTAAATTTACCTCATAAAATCGAATAATTTGAAAAAAAAACAAATCTTATAAATTTTCTGTTTACTGATTTTTTCCTTTGTAGACACACAATTACCTAGCTGGATACCAAATTTGAACTTTCTAGGTCATCTGGAAGTGGGTTAGGTTTTACGTCTATATGTCAGTCAATCAGTGATAAAAATGACGATTTTTGAACGTTAATATCTAAATAACCGTTTAAGCTGTGTTTATGAAATTTGAAGTACTTCATTAACTTTGGATTTTCAATACATAAACCAAATTTGGTGTGTTTATATTGACTATTTTTTTTAGCTATGACAAGGTCAAAAGTGGCTTCAAATGGTTCGTGTAAACTTACACACAGTGCTACCCGCCAGTTCGCTGGGCCTGACCGTGGCTGGACACACTGTCGTGTGTCGAGATCGGTAACTCAAGACATTGTGAGGCGATGTGAAAATTTGGAGTCGCTGCGTTTCATTCTTACTCGGTAACGGTACAGTTTACAAACTTGATGTTAATACAGTGATTACTTGAGGATTATTAATCTAAATAAATGTAAGACAGAAACACGATTGATGCAACTTTTCTCAAAAGATTTATTTTTTGAAATAGGCTCTCTTAAAATATGATTTACATCCATCCTCTGAATTTAGAAAATATTTACGGTTTATTTTTATACTATTGAGTGAGTAATCACAGAACTTAGATAAATGTAAAATGTTTTTTTTATAAATACAATACTTTTCAAGCAATACGATGTTTTATCATTTGTCGCTTACGTCCGTTACTTTCTAGCGACAAAAATCTATATCTAACCTCTTCCCTCGGGGTAAGGTGTCTAATTGCGCTATCACTGTCTTACAATTCGGTAGCTGTCATTTCAGACAGTTTCACATATCCTCTTAAGGACTATTCGCTGCGTTCATAAAAACGAACAATAAATATTTGAAGAACACTTTATTTTTAAAGCGCCATCTGTTGGCATGTTTCAACGTAATCCCCTAATTGACGGCATTTATAATGGATACTCGCAAACTGCCTTGCATTCGTCCATGGATTCGAATCTGTTATCGTTCCCTCCGCATCCTCCGTATACGAATTCAACGCACTTAAAAGTTTCAAGGTCGAATCCATAACTGAAAAAAAAACAGCAAATAATCAGGATTTCACAAAAAAATACTACACCCGACTTCACTATTGGACCAAACAAATAACCACTGAAATACGATTTTTTTGTCGTGACTACGTAATTACTTATTAATTTATATTTAAAAAAAAACGAACGCCGGCTGGCATGCACGAAATCGTTGACGTCATTCTCCGGTAACGCTCATTGTCCCGTTACGCTGGTAGACTATCGTCCGTAAAAAAACTTTACATGTAACCATTTTTTTTATTAGTACAAAAGGTGAATTAAGTTTACGAAACCTAAATTACTACACCGCTTTTGATAAAATTGGTATGGGACCACCTTTGAAGTACCAATTCATTATTGTCGGAGTAATCGCGTTACAAACATATGTACAAAAAAGTCATACAGTCATATTGAGAATCTCCTTTCTGATGTTGGTTAATTAGTCGCGAAATTAACGCAAAGGGTACATACATGTTGATTTATATAACTAAATGTACCCAAAATATACTACTTTGTACCCCAAACAGAATTTTTATACCCCGTAGGTGATCTTCCGAGATATTGAGGCCACGGAAAAGTAAAGAGATTTGGGGCTTGTGACCTATGCCATGGAGGAACAAAGTACCTATGCCGAAAAATGTACTATAAATGTATCTACTCTTATAATTTGGATACACCTAAGAAATTTAATATTACAAAAAAATATATAAAAAAATGGGGAAATTGTGTTTTCTTCAATTCATTTCGTTCACCAGCATTTAACATTTTGAACAATACTTTAACCGGAACAAACAAACATACAGACTCTACGCCGATTTTTCCAGTGATTAGACTTCAAATCACATCGCATCGTCAATAAAAAATTCCCACAATTATCACAATGGAAGAAGAAGAAGAGATTAACTTAGAAGAGAAGAGAGTAACCATCTTGTTAAGTACTTACCGTATAAGGTGCGCAAAGCAATTGCCTTCGTCAAGTTGGAATTTGCATCTTTGGTCTGTAAAAAAAATGGAATAAAGTACCTGGGTACTGACAAAAAAAATATCTTTCAATCTAAAAATGCACGCCCCTCCAATATCGCCTGACCTCACGTATCAAATGTGGTTTTGGCCATATCTATCTATGTAACTACCTAGCCTAGATTTATAATTTAATGATTTTCTTTGTAAATAGTAAATTATGCACTATGGGGATAAAGCAGTGTTTTATGTCGCGGGTTGCATATTAAACCCTGAGCTAACGAGAGACTCGGTTAACTCCTGAGCGAGGGAGTTATGTGGAGTCCTGAGTGACGCGAGGGGTTCAAGCTGCTCAAGACGAAGATAGGCTTTATCCCAAAGGAGCATACTCTACTTTTCACACCTGCGAGACAATAAAGGCCAGGGTTCCAGCAGCAAACACCGTCTTTTATTTCACAATCTTTGAAGTCGCGCCTTTTTTTCTTTTTTTTATGAGTTCTGCTTAAGGTGGCCAACAACAGGTTAACAATCCTTTTTACAATGCCATATTTAATATTATTTTTACGTTAGTTAGAGTTTATCACGAGTTTCCACACGAATTTGACGTTCAAATCACAATTACTACTATAAAATTTAGGTATTAATTGTGATATGATATATTTTTTTCATTAAATAAATATGTAGATAAGTATGTTAGTTAAAGTATTTATCTATGGGTTATATTTATTTAAGTATAGTTATTTATCTATTACTTTAAATGTTTTAAATTAACTATTATTATAAACACTATAACTTATTTTTCACACCACCTGCTCGACAATGTCCAATTACATATCATGCTATCATCAAGGTAAAGCAAAGCATTACCTAGGGAGGTAATGCTGTATGAAACTCTCAAGGGTTGTAATGTGATTTGAATTTGGAACGTAAAATTCGTGTGGAAACTCGTGGAAAACTCTAGTATAAGAACGCCCATATGTAATTTGAAAAAGGTTTGTTTTAAAATCGAACTAGCCACTAATAAAAAAAAGAAAAAAGGCGCGAATTCAAAGATTGTGAATCAAAAGACGGTGTTGGCTGCTGAGTTCGGAGCCCTGGCTTTTTATTGCCTCGCAGAAGGTGTGAAAAGTAGAGTATGCTCCTCTGGGATAAGGCCTGTATTCGTCTTGGGTAGCTTGAAACCCTCGCGTCACTCAGGACTCTACATAACTCCCTCGCTTCGCTCAGGAGTTAACTGAGTCCCTCATTAGCTCAGGGTTCAATATACCACCCGCGACTTAAGACACTGCTTTATCCCCTTAGTGCATAATCTACTATTGTTCACGGGTGAGATGGTACTACAAAACTCTACTTACCTAGAGCGTGTATGTCAGCTGTCACTGTAGAAACACCAGCGATGACCAAAAGTAGAAAATAAAGCAACTTCATATTGAGATTATTAATACGCGTAATGCCGTGTGACTTCTGGATTTCCCTCTGTTATCAAGTAATATATTGTTAATTGATTGATTCAGGCGTTACTTTGCGGAAATCCATAAATATCAACAAATTATATAAGAAGAAGCCGAAGTTCGAAACAAGAGTTACTCTCGTTTCGAACTTCGGCGAGTCCACACCTCCTGATGATGCCTCGTGTAAAGGCGAAACACGTGTCGTATCTTTAAACTTTAGTTTTCTGTTCGTTGACTCTTTGGTTTAGTTGAACTAAAGTTAAGTTAATTAAAACCTTTGTTTAGAAATTAAGCGGATTTATTACTGAATATATTTATATAATTTGTTGATAATATATTGTTGTTTATAACATAAATACCTAACCTTTGCCCCTCCCCGCCCCGCGTGTTATGACGTGATTAGCACATCATGTAACTGAACTATGATACACTTAGATACTTACCTACTAGCTGAAACCCGCAAGTACGTTTGCGTTGCGAATTGATAAAACTCGCAACTGAATAAATGAAACTTTTTTTCATGACATATATGTAGACAAAATTTCCAGTATTAATGACGTTTTTTTTGCAAATAATGTAGGTACCTAAACTAAATACACTATAGAGAGATAAACTTAGTTACTTAGGTTACTGGAAACCCGCATCTACGTTTGCGTTGCGAATTATTCTATATCATTTTATTTTCAGGTATTTTTATTATTATTCTGTAGCCAATTTCAATTTAAACAATATTTAATCTTTATATCTGGTTATTTATATTTTTTTATGTTACTAACCTTAGAATAAGCCGTACTAACAAAAAATAAGGTGTCATTGAATACTTAAACCGAAATAAATAAGTTTTTTTTTTTGATAAGGTCATCAAATTCCTTTTTTCACGATATTTAATAAAATTAGGTATCTACCCTCGAATTTCCAGTCTCCCTTGAATGACGTTTTTTGCAAGTAATGTAACTAATTCAAATTCAAATATTTATTTGCATTATACAATACTTACTACAGCTTAACTAAGTGTAGGTATTACTAGTTTGGCCTAGCCTATAGGTTGTTAGTTGGTCAGGACATTTTTTTTTTATATACTTAGTTAATATTTTATTTTATATCGATAGCTGTATAGATTAATAATGCAAGTTTCTCATTATAAATGGTCGTAATAATAATTGAGGACCTTGCAAATCTAAAATACTTACCTATTACTTTCCTACATCGTAAAAAGGCGATAAAATTTTAACAGTTTACTCAAAAACGGTTACAAACTGAATTGATTTTTATAAAATGAGGTAAGTACCTAATAATTTCGTCTCGATCATACTTATAAAAATTCAGTGTTTAACAAAGTTTTACAAAAACATTCGACAACCGACTTCATTTGGACTGCATAGTGATCGAAAACACCATTGAAAAATTAAAATACGCAGAAAAGCAAAATACGCTATTTCCTTTACTTTGACGACATATTTTTTCAGATTATTTGATTTATAAAATAAACAACGGAATCGATTTTAATAAAAATTGTATGGGACCCATCTAAAAGTATATCCTTTCAACCAAAATAATAACATACAAAAATCCTCCATTTTGAAGTCGGTTGAAAATACAAAATAATCGAGTTAAATCTCCTCCTCTTTTTAAGAAGTCTGTTAAAATTGTGAAAACACAAACCACTCTCGATACATCCGCAGCGAAAAGTGATATGAAAGAAAACAAAGAGCAGGTACAGTGGCGTGCATAAACAGTTCGCGCGCGATGCACAAATGTGGATGTTTCACACCGAACCGAACAAGTAGAAAGAAACATGTTTAAACTTTTGCCCGTATAGCGCGCTATTTAGGCATTTAGAGGAAATTTTTATTACAGTTAAATGAAATGAGTCTAATATAAGAGTAGAAAATAATAGTAGATTATGCACTAAGGGGATAAAGCAGTGTCTTATGTCGCGGGTGGCATATTGCGTCACTCAGGACTCTTTAACTGAGTCCCTCGTTAGCTCAGGGTTCAAGCTGCCCAAGTCAAAGACGGGCTTTATCCCAGAGGAGCATACTCTGCTTTTCACACCTTCTGCGAGGCAATAAAAAGCCAGGGCTCCGAACTCAGCAGCCAACACCGTCTTTTGTTTCACAATCTTTGAAGTCGCGCCTTTTTTCTTTTACGAGTAACCAGTTCGATTTTAGAACAAACCTTTTTACAATGCCATATGGGCGTTCTTTTACTTAGAGTTTACTACGAGTTTCCACACGAATTTGACGTTCCAAATTCAAATCACATTACTACCCTTGGGAGTTCTCTACAACATTACCTCCCTTGGTAGGTAATGCTTTGCTTTACCTTGATGATAGCATGATATGTAATTGGATATTATCGAGCAGGTGGTGTGAAAATATTTTTTTACTCTACTCTAACCTCAGATACGTGTTATCCTGTCGCTTATTGATTGATTTCCCGGTGGTTTTTTTATGTAAACAAGTGGCGAGACTCGCTAGACGCTCTCCTGGTTGTTAGAGATTAAGCCTGCCCATGACCTTGACCATGCTACACTACATGTGTGTGTGCTACGCAAGACTGTTTTTTTTGTCACTGGTATACCGTTCGTCCATCTTGAGACATTTTGGTGGTTAGTCTGCGTTAGAAGGGATTTGCCGCCCAGTAAATTTAACTAGCTACAGTGCCCTCCCCACGTGAACACAGTAATGCTTACGCACTTTTACGGGTTTAACACACACATACATACATCCTGTAGACTTCAGGTAGGGGTTGGAAATAGAGATGAACTAAATCCTGAAATTTGCTGAATTATTATCCTCCTATCCTATCCTACTCCTACTAATATTATAAACGCGAAAGTTTGTAAGGATGGATGGATGGATGGATGGATGTTTGTTACTCTTTCACGTAAAAACTACTGAATGGATTTTAATGAAACTTTAAAATAATATAGCTTATACATCAGAATAACACATAGGCTACAATTTATAAAGATACCTACGCAGACGAAGTCGCGGGCACCAGCTAGTATATAATAATACAGCAAATTTCAGGATTTAGTCTGTTTCAGGGTGTTGTATTTCTTGTTTTTATATATATATATCTTATATATATTTAATATCGGTAACTCAAGACCAGACACATGCTTAGTGTAATTGAGGACTATTCGCTGCGTGGCTGCGTCCTATAAAAATGAACAATAAATATTAGTAATTACACTTTATTTTTAAAACGCCATCTGTTGGCATGTTTCAATGTTATCCCTCAACTAACGGCATCTAATATGGATACTCGCAAACTGACTTGCATTCGTCCATGGATTCGAATCTGTTATCGTTCCCTCCACACCCTCCGTATACGAATTCAACGCACTTCACAGTTTGAAGGTCGTATCCAAATCTGAAAAAAAGACAATGGAAAATCTTACTAAAAATAAATAAAAAATCCTTCCCATCGAGTAACACCATGACATGGGTGTTACTCGTTGGGAAAAAAAAATCCCAACGAGTAACACCCTGACGAGGGGTGTTACTCGTTTGGGTGTTACTGGATGGGAACCCATCATAAATAGGTAGGTAATCAAGATTTTACAAAAAATACTACAACCGACTTCAATTGGACTACTTCTTCTTATCGTGTCACTAGTTCCTTCGAACCAGTGTGGTGAAAGGATTTCAAGTGCGCCTCGAAGAGGCTCCTTTCGTGCACTTGACACACGTTTTCGAACTTTAGGTTCTACGACATAACCTAAAGTTACACAAATAACTACTGAAATTCGACATACCTACCTACTTAGTTTTTCAGTAATTTGGCTTCAGAAACTAAACTACCTACTAGGTACCTACTGCTACACTACGTACCGTCTAAAGTTTCCAAAGCAGACGCCAGCCTCAACTGGGAAGTTGCATCTTCGGTCTGTAAAAATATTGGATAAAGCTAAGCGTCCACAGACCGGCATCGGACGTATCGAACGCATCGTACGTAACGGACTGCGTCCACTGTATCGGCAGCGATCGGATTGCCGACGCGAGTATTAGCAATCGGATTGCCGATGTCACCTTCATTCGGATTTTTGTAATGCCTTATGTATGACATTTCTCGCTATAAAATGATAATCACGATTACGTTTCGCGACAAATGGCCGACAATGCGGAGCGAGCGCGCGGGGCGCGTCCACTGATCGGCATTCCGTGACGTCATCGGTACGCATCGCATGTAGTCATTGCCGATGACGTCATACGGAATGCCGATCAGTGGACGCTGTTGTATGAGTTTATATACAAGGCAACCTAAAATCCGTTACGTCCGATGCGTCCGATACGTCCGATGCCGGCCTATGGACGCAAGCCTTAAAGATGAATGAAGTACTAACAAAAAAAAATAACTATATCTTTCAATCTAAAACCCCCACAATAAGCCTCACCTATCAAATATGTTTTTGGCCACATCGATCTATCTACTCAACTTCATAATTTTGTCTGCGTATTGGAGCAAACACCAACGAGCCCCACCAATGCAATTGCGGGGCAGCTGTCGATCGCCAAGGTCACCATGGCCTTTCTGCTGAAAAGTGCTGGACGTCAATCTCGTCACGCCGCACTGAATGATGTCATCCGCAGGGCCCTTGCCACCGTCAACGTGCCGGCCTTACTTGAGCCGAACGGTATCGCACGTGATGATGGCAAGAGGCCCGATGGAATGACATTAATTCCCTGGAGTCGTGGGAGTCCGCTGGTGTGGGACGCTACATGCGTCGACACTCTAGCACCGTCTCACTTGCCTTCTACCTCCAGGGAGGCGGGCGCAGCGGCGACGGCAGCAGAAAACCTCAAAAGGCGGAAATATGCTACTCTCGGTAACGGTTACATATTTCTGCCTTTTGGGGTTGAAACATTAGGTCCGTGGGGCTCGGACGCTTTGCTCTTGTACAAGGAGCTAGCAAAGCGGCTGATAGATAAATCAAACGACCAAAGGGCTGGCGCTTACCTCGGTGAAAGGATTAGCATCGCTATTCAACGAGGTAACGTCGCCAGCCTTTTGGGTACTTTGCCCGTGGAAAGTGACCTAAATTCGGTGTTTTATTTGTAATTTTGGATAGGCTAATTCTTTATTAATTTTATATTTTTTTAAGTAATTTAAATTTTATTGTGTTTTAGCATTAAGTTAGTAATTAGTTGTGTAAATAAATTTTAGATAAGTAATTACAAGCTTAAAGTTTATAAAAGCTGAAACCCGACTACGAAAATGCTTATTATACCTACTTACATTGATTGCCAATTCATTATTTCAGATGAATATTAAATAATAGTACATTATGATATAAGTGCGGTAAGTTGATAATTACAGCCGAGGCGATATTGCTAGCCCGAGCCGTAGGTGAGGGCTACAAGAAAGCAGAGGCTGTAATTATCAAAGCGCACGTATGTCATACGACGTTTTATAACACATTTGCGAGGAAAAAAATAAATAAATTCATCATTACTTGACGACATTTTCAAATAAAAACAATACAGCGAAAAAAAAAACGGTTTTTTTAAGTCAAAGCACAGGCAAAGGCACAAAAACAGCCAGTATTACTAATAAAGTAAATTAATATTTTTTTACATTTAAATGGTTGTAATTTATGGTCAATATAATTTAAATTAACGAATTAAATGTTTTTTTATTATACTTTATCTCCCAAAGTTAATTTTATTCATTAAATGTTGACCACTTTTCTGACAAAAAAACTTTTTGCTAAGATTTAAAAAAGTACCGTAGTTTTAAACGGAGAACCTTAATAAACCTTCCTCTTTTAATTACATTACCGCACTAGTGCGTAATGAGATACAATACGATATTGAAATTGGTGAAATAATAGACCCTTCATCGGTAGTCGGGTAAGAAGCCCACGTTTTTTATGTTTTTTGTGGTTAGGTCGGAATTTATTAAATTAATTTATATATTAAAAATAAACTCCTCTAACCCCTTCCACTGGGTTCTGTCTTGTGCTACCCTTCTCCAGTGCTGTCCAGCTGTAAGTTTTAGGTCATCCTCCCACCTTGTTTGTTGACGCCCTCTATTGCGTTTGCCGTCTCTGGGGATCTCGGATCATGTGACCTGTCCATCTCCACTTCTGTTTGTCAATTTGGGTAATTATAACGACTACTTTAGTTTTTTCCCTTATAATGCTACTTCTTACTTTGTCTATTTTCTTTATTCCTGTTAGGCTTCTCTCCATAGCTCTCTGGCAGCGTTTCAGCTTTTCACTATGATGTGGAAGGGGTTCTTCTTCTTATCGTGTCACTAGTTCCTTCGAACCAGTGTGGTGAAAGGATTTCAAGTGCGCCTCGAAGAGGCTCCTTTCGTGCACTCGACACATGTTTTCGAACTTTAGGTTCTACGACATGCCGGCTTCCTCACGATGTTTTCCTTCACCGTTGCGAGAACGTGGGATGCATACATAGATTTTTTCGACCGAAAAAACCCATTTACGCATGACTGCCACCGGGATTCGAACCCGCGACCCATCAGATCGCAAGGTAAGAGCCTTATCCACTCGGCCACCACGTCCTCATTAAAGTGGAAGGGGTTAGAGGAGGCCTATGCGAAGAGGCACACCGAACTGCGGGACATCCTTTAATACTTTATTTATATTTCTACATTATAAAAAACGCGTAAACCCAAAGTTTGGAATAAATGGCTTATTATTATTATTATCAACTATTTATATTTTTTCTCATTAAAATTTATTTTTAACAAAAATATTATAAAAAAAATCTATTGTAAAAAATATATAAAAACGGTGGACCACCAGCCGCAGAGTAGAGCCCAAGCGGCTGGTGGCTAGGGCTGCAGAGTGAGGAACCTTCTCACCATGCGAGCCGACCATAGCACCACCTTTTGTATCTGGCCCTTGACCCAGCCACCAAGCGCGAGCCTCTTTAGGTACTGGTCGAGACTCTTCGCTATTATCCCGTTCACCGAAACGACTTTCGGATATATTATTATTATTAAAATAAACTATTAATATTAAAAACTACCTACTATAGTTTAAGAACTGGGCAGGACACTTGGCCAGGCGAAGTGATGGCGAGTGGTGGCCGAAAATGGGATATCGAAGTCGTGGTCGTCCGTTGGCGCGGTGGGTCGACGACATTACGAAAGTCGGCAACTTTTGGATGCGAAAAGCACAAGACCGGAGAGGATGGCGTGTACAGAAGGAGGCCTACATCCAGCAGTGCAGTTATGGGCTGTGGATAATGATGATAGTTTAACATAATAATAGGTACCTAGATGTTTTTTAAAACTCTACTTACCTAGAGCTTGTCCCGTTGCTTTAGAAACACCAGCGATGACCAAAAGTAGAAAATAAAGCAACTTCATATTGAGATGTAGGTACAAATAAGCGTATTGCCGTGTGACTTCTGGATTTCCCTCGGCTGTTATCATGAAATATATTGTTGTTTATAACTTATATACCTAACCTTTGCCCCTCCCTGCCCCGCGTGTTATGACGTGATTAGCACATCATGTAACTAAACTAAGATAAACTTATGCCTACTTGCACCAAACTGTCAAAGTCCCTAAGCATTACTTTACTCGCTTGGTAATTCTTAACAGTCCAGATTCTGACCATTAAGATCTGCCAAGCGAGTAAAGTAATTGCTTAGGAACTTTGAAATTTTGGTGCAAGTAGGCATTAGTTACTTACCTACTAAGATGTCGGTTAAAATTATGAAAACACAAACCACTCTCGATACATCCGCAGCGAAAAGTGATAGGAAAGAAAACAAAGAGCAGGTACAGTGGCGTGCATAAACAGTTCGCGCGCGATACACAAATGCATACACTGGTATTTTCTTTCTTCTATGCTTGTGATAATAGTCTTGTATAAAAACACTTGAATATTTTGTGTAAATCGGTGTAAATGGTCTCGCTGAAGGCGCGGCTGCAACTAAGTGCATGCAGGAACAGCGGGCGTGATGTGATTTGCGCGCCTGCCTTTGTAAGGTGGTCAGTATGCGATGTGATTTTTGTACGCAAGTGTACATGGGGTGATGTTGATAATAGTTTTGTGTGTAAGTGTACTTTATTTTAGGAAGTTTTAAGAATATACAATTGCAGATTACAGCTGCCTTATTAGATTTCTTGACATTTAAAGTATCTACGTTAATCTTGGCATATAGGTACTTCTGATACTTTTGGCTCTAACTTTATGATTATATGAAAGCACATTGAGAGTAAGTAAGAACTTTAAATATTAGAGTTATGCCTACTTGCATCAAACTGTCAAAGTCCCTAAGCAATTACTTTACTCGCTTGGTAGTTCTTATCAGTACAGATTCTAACCGTTAAGAACTGTAAAGCGAGTAAAGTTGTTGCTTAGGAACTTTGAAAGTTTGGTGCAAGTGAGCATTAGAAGGTATTGAATAAGATTTTTCTTGATTTTTGAAATTGAGCAAAACTGCTTTCAAACTCAAAAGTTAAATAGAAATTGCTTCCCACAGACGGGCTCAAAACCGACTAGGTGATTTTTAAAAAAAAAATAGTGTTTTTGATGGTGACAGAGACATTTTTTTTCTCAAAAACATGGTAAGTATTAAGGAACACCATGAAATAATAAAAAAAGACATAAACTTAAAATTCAAAAAAATAAATTCTCATAAAAATCGAGTTTAAAAACTTTAACCCGGCTACTGAAGAGTCACGGTCTAAAAAGTATGAAACAAGAAAATTTTCTCATCTGAAATTGTTAAATATGCCGTGGTCATAAATTATAGGTTACTCTTGACAAGCAAAAGGGAATAATATGTACCTATTTCTCTTGTAATTATGCGAAGTGGAATTTCTTAGGCTAGGTACTAAGATAAGTACCTAGACTACCTAGTAAGTTATGAATAATGTTCTACTACATAAGTAATAGAACGCGCACTAGTATACGCACTTTTCTAGAATGCGTGTTTCCATTACGGTCCGATATTATCGTTCGAAGGAACTATGATTTCAGATTTCATTTATTTCACCTAATAGGACCGTTATACAACGCAACTTTATCACTGGCGTACGAACTAGCTTATTATAAGTTAAACTTAAACTTAACGTTAACGTTAAAGTTAAAGTAAACATGTGAATAAAAGAAAATAATAATTATAACCTAATTTTATAAACAAAAAAACAAAGCAATAATTATGCGTAGAAAAATGGTAGATGTAAAGCGTCGATGACACACGGCTAGTTTACAAGCTACAAGCGAACTCGCTGACTTGTAGCATGTAAACTAGCCGTTTGTCATCGAAGCTTTACGTAGACACCATAGTAAGGTAAGGAAGTCACGTAAATTGTTATCCCTAAAGAAAAAAAAACCTTTGGGGCTCGAGATAGCGTTAAGTGAAACTGTCCAAACACTATTAAAATCCAAACATCAGTGCAGTAAGTTTTAAATCCAAAAAGTTAAAAATTTTATTCATTGACGTAAATAAAATCATGCTAAGTTTTCACTTATTCTCAGCCAATCCCGAAAAAAATGCACACGACATTTTCTGGTATCATTTGCCAATGGACTCAGATCCCAGGCATTCATAACGAGGCTCGTTCGTCCCCTCACCCACACATACACACCCCCTCACGCACTTTTACGGGTTTAACACACACATACATACATCCTGTAGACTTCAGGTAGGGGTTGGAAATAGAGATGGACTAAATCCTGAAATTTGCTGAATATTTACATTCTTTCCAAAAATGCACTTTTCAAAAGTATCTTAAAATCTTTGATGTCTTCTTGAGGTCTTGAGGTCTTCTTTACCATGCCACTAATTATTTTGAACCAGTGTGGTGAAAGAATTTCAAGTGCGCCTCGAAGAGGCTCTTCCTATATTCCTTTCGGAACTCTAATGAAATAATGTTAATATAAGTATAGTAAAGTTTTTAGTTTTTATAATCTTCATACTTTACCTTTTATTACTTTCATTTGATTTTAGAGTGTTTCGTTTTTACGAAAACGGGCACCTAACCTTTTGGGGCATATATCCCAGTTTTACCCTAATGGTATTTTTTTGTCTATTACACTAATATCATAAACTTGTTGACACACAAGAAAATGAAGTTGTGTATTTTGTGACTATTCAGTGGTGTTTACGGTCACTAGAACAGTCCAATTGAAGTCGATTGTAGTATGATTTTGTAAAAAAAACCGACTTCAATTGGACTGTTCTGACTGCTCACTGAAAAGTCACAGGGTAACAAAATACGCATTTTGTACTTAAGGGGAATCCTCAAATCCGAATTCCACACAAAATGATTCGGACAAATACTCAAAACAAAAAAAGTGCAAAGTTTCATACTTTAATTTAGATTTTATACGTGTTTTAAAATTAACCCTACTAACTTAAAAACACGTATAAAATCTAAATTAAAGTATGAAATCTTTCACTTTTTTTGTTCACAAAATCAAAAAACATGGACAAAACGAATAATGTGAAGAAATTACTATAATACGGCGTACTTTTTGAGTATTTGTCCGAAACATTTTGTATGGAATTCGGATTTGAGGATTAGCCTTAACGACTTTTTTCTTCAGTTATTTTGATTTAAAACCAGTGAACCGATATTGATAAAATAAATATGATGCCAATCTGAAAGTAGTGTCTCAAAAAAAAAACTTTGATTATTTGAAGTCTGTTGAATATACACGGAGAAAAAAATCTCGTCATAGTTAATAAAATTCTAGTTGAATTCGTGACAGCGAGAATAATTTAGTAACGATTAAAATCATAATAATTCCTGCTAACGTAATTTTGTAACGATTACAATATATATTTTGTTCTAGCTAACAAAAGTTAGTAAAGGCACGGAAAAGGGTACAAGAAAATTATATTATCGGATACTATTTTGTCTCGCTATCCCTTTTTTTTTCTCCGTGGACTTTTTTTTACCTTACCTTCTAATTCTAATTCTAATTTGGGTAAGGGGTTACATATGGTCTGCACTGACGTCCCGCTGTGGGGTGTATTGTGCATTGACCCCTTTTTTGTACTAACTTTACCCCAGCCAGCCCAGCTCCCCAAAATAGCGGAGCAGGACCCTGGGTTGATGGATGGTGTGTTCCAGTTTCCCGGTAGGGCCATCTGGACCCGTATCCAGGATTTTCCTCAGCCCAGTCTTCTTTCTGGCCTCTTCTGTAGCTGTGCAGTGCACAACCACGTGTTCTACGGTTTCCTCCTCTGCGAAGCAACCGCGGCAGATCACGCTGTCTGTCGCACCCATCTTGAACAGATGGTGATTCAGGTCGCAGTGGCCGGTTATAATTCCTACCATTGTACGTAGTTCTTCTCTTCTCATCTTCATGAGTGTGTTCGTCAGTTTCTTATCAATATTCGGTAGAAGCATCTTAGTGTGCTTGCTGTCCGTTCTTTTGTTCCAAAATTTTTGGTGTTCTTGTACTGAATGTTGATTCAGTCTAGCTTTTATTTCCGCTGTTGGCGGTTGTGTCAGGATTTTGTCCGATGAACTAGGGACTAGTTTCGCCCCCTGTTTTGCCAAGGAGTCGGCTTTGACATTCCCTGGGCAGGATCCATCGTTTTTGGTCCACTTTATACTGACCTTATGTGCGGTTGCTAGGTTCTGTAGTGCTGTATGGCATTCTGCCACCGCCTTCGATCTTGTGTCAGGTCGCCTGAGTGCATTTAGCAGTGCGGCGCTATCTGTAGTGAAGATTATTTTGTGAGCCTGTCTAGTTCTTGACGGTCGTTCAAGTTCCGACAGTATTTCTTTTGCCGCCAGTGTTAGCCCCACGGTTTCCGCCTGGAAGGCTGTCGTGGTCCGATTTAGGGGCTGAGCCCTTGCCATACCAGTTTCCGGACAGTGGAAGCCACAGCCTGCGCCTATTGTTTTCTTGGCTCCATCTGTATAGATGTATAGAGTAGGAGGTATGCAGTCGTCGTCAGGCGACATCTCCTCTGTCATGAGTTCATATCTTTTATTAGATAGGTATGTTGTAGCGATTCTGTCCGTCCCTTTCTGGGCTTCTGGTACTATAGATATCGCTTTTTCTATAATCCTGCAGTGGTTGGTCAGTCTGCTACTTCCCTTCCACTGGTTTGTTGATTTGATTCTGAGGGCAGACGCCATTGCTTCTTGCTGGATGTGTAAGTGAAGAGGTGTCATGCCTAGTATGACGTCTAGCGCTGCCGAGGGAGTGGATTTTGTACATCCACTGATAAGCGAACATGCTAGTCTTTGGACCTGTTGGAGCTTGTTTATGGTGGTGATGAGATTTGTTCTGGGCCACCATACTACCGCTCCGTAAGTTAATACTGGTCGCACCATGACTGTATACATCCATCGGCAGAGCTTGGGTTTGAGTCCCCAGTCTTTGCCTACCGCTCGTGTGCACTGCCATAGTACGTTTGTAGCCTTGGTTGTGACATGTTCGAGTTGTTTGCCCCAAAGGAGTTTACTGTCGAGCCATATCCCCAGGTATTTGACTTCTTTGCAGAGATTGAGTTTTGTGCCAAACAGTGTTGGAAGTTCCAGATTTGGCAGCTTTGTCTTGCGCGTGAACAGAACAATTTCTGTTTTGTTTGGGTTCACGGATAGGTTGTGTTTCCCACACCATGCTTCTACAATTCGGAGCGCTTTTTGCATCTTTTCACACAGTGTTGATTCAAAAAGTCCCGATATCATTATGGCTAGGTCATCAGCATACCCGACTGTGTATATGCCGTCCTTATTGAGTGACTCCAATAGCTCGTTTGCCACTAGTATCCACAGCAGCGGTGATAGTACGCCGCCTTGTGGGCAGCCTCTCGTGACTAGGCATCTAGTGTCTTTGGAGTCGTTTATGGTTGCTGCTCTGTTAGCTAGCATTTCTGTTATCCATTTGTTTAGATTTTCTTCGACTCCCTGTTTCCTCAAGCCGTCAGCTATGCTGAGGAATGTGGTCTTGTCGAAGGCTCCTTCTATGTCTATGAAGGTGACCAGACATGATTGTTTGGTTTCTATTGCTCCTTCAATCTTGTGAACCACTTGGTGCAACGCTGATTCAGTGGATTTACCCGATTGATAGGCATGTTGGTTATTGTGAACCGGGTTATCGACTAGTGGGCCACTTCTGATGTGCCTATCACATAGTCTCTCCAGGGTTTTTAAAAGAAATGAGCTCAGACTTATGGGTCTGAAGGACTTCGGATTTGTGTAGTCTGACTTGCCTGGTTTCGGAAGAAAAACTACTTTGACCTCCCTCCACATATGGGGGATATATTTCCATGCGATGCAGCTTCTGTAGATTGCTATTAGTCGTGTCTCTAGTTCTGGGGGACTCCATTGTAATAGCGCCGGAAACACTCCGTCATTTCCGGCTGCTTTGAAGGGCTCAAAGGTTCTGATAGCCCATTCCAGTCCTTCCGCAGTAATAATGGCGTCAGCCAGTTTCCAGTCTGATGCCTGTGGTGCGTGACGTTCTTCAGTCACCCAGCCAGTGTCACCTTTTAGAGTACAGCCCGGGAAGTGTGTTTCTAGTAGCAGTTCAAACTGTTCCCGTTCTGTTGTCGTGTATGTTCCGTCGGTTTTTTTCAGAGTGCCCAGTTTATTGGCTCTGTCTCTTGATAATATCTTGCTTAAGCGTGCCGTCTCACTCTGTGATTGGATGGAACTGCTGAATTTCCTCCAAGAGTTGTTTTGGCTGCGCCGGATTTCCACTTTTAGACTGTGTCTGGCTATTCTATAGTCAGCCCAGTCTTCTTCACAATTTGTGTTCATCGCTCTGTTAAAGTGATGTCTTACTCTTTTTCTTAACTTAGTTAAGTTCTTGTCCCACCATCGGTCTTTCCGGTGTGCGATTTTGTTGTTTTCTGTTATCAGTTTGCATGATTTTTCGTAACTGGTGGTCAAGGTGCTTACCAGCGCAGTCAGGTTTTCCTCGATTTCTTCCGGTGTGAGCTCCTTCGAGACTTCCATTGCTGGAAGTCCGCCCAGTTCCGTTTTAATGTGTTCCGTAAAGAGAGACCTGTCAGTTCTCTTCGGGTTCCTATACGTACGGGGTCTGAGGATTCCCGTTTTCAGGCTGAAGCGGATCCGCCTGTGGTCGGCGCACGATGCTTCATAGTCTACAACATGCCAGTCGCTAATATGATTGGCTATTGTGTCTGTTGCTAGAGTGATATCAATGATAGTTCTAGCCCATGAGGTTACAAAGGTGGGCTCGGACCCCCTATTCATTATATTTAGGTTGTGTTGGAGTACAAAGTCTAACAGATCCTTACCTCTATCATTTGTGTCCGGACAACCCCAAACAGTGCTGTGAGCGTTGGCGTCACAGCCCACAATACATTCGGTGTCGTGTTTGCGGCAGAAGAGAAGCAGCTCCTCAAAGGAATGAGGCGGCACTTCCTCCCTGATATCCAAGTATGCTGAAGCTAAGAGGATTGAGTCAGCTCAATCTGAGCTGACTCAATCCTCATCAATGCAATCAAGCTGAGCTTACCTTCTAGTCCAGTGTCTATTCTTACCACTGTTAGGTCATCTGTGCATAGATGAGTGACCAGTGATGCTTTAATGGCGTTTGGCACGAAGACAAGAGTTCGCGCCTTGTTTGTTGCCGGGGAGCTAAAGACGTTTCCTTTGAGAGAACTGAAACTTACCCTCCCTCGGACGATGTATGGTTCCTGGACCAGTGCAATTGTGTTAGGTTGCTCCTCCAGGGTTCTTCTCAGCGCCGCAAAGCCAGTGACGCTGTGTTGGATGTTGGCCTGAATTACATTTATTTTGTGTACTATTCCCGGCCTATTTTGGTTTCCGCTACTCCCGGAAGGAGGGGATGTCAAGTTATACGTTTGTTTTGTTTGATCCCGACTACCTTTTGTTTGATCCACTATAAAATGATTTAAGGGGGGGGGGGGGGTTTCTTTTTAAAGGCACACCTACTGAACTGACCCATCGCCAGGCGAGGATATCGGCCGCTCCAGATCTAGAGACGACACTGGGGAGAGGAGGTTGAGACCCGAGAGTCCCCCTAACACTTCTGTCCCAGCGTCGTCTAGTATGCGATCGATATCCTCCTGCGTGTAGTCATCCTCAGTAGGGGCTGTTGTCGGTCTTGCCGTTTCTTCCTCGGTGGTCCCCGCGTTTGCTGGACCTTCGACAGGTTTTACGATGGGGTCCCGGACGTCGCTCGGCGTAGAGCTGCGGAGCCTGACCAGTAGTTTAGCAAGTTTGTACCTGATAAACTGCTCCTGCTGCTTTAGCCTTTCGATTTGCTCCGCCGGGATCCCATATACAATGAAATCTCTGCGCATGCCACTCGGATAACTCTCGACCTTATGGGAGAAGACTGGCCATGTGTGCATGCGCAGGTTTTTGTTTTGGCTTGCCAGGAATCTCCGGAGATCCTCCTCGTTGCCACTGACGAAGTCTGGCACAGCCACTCTCCCCTTCGTGTACCTAGGCACTTTATATTCCGGGATAACATGGTAACCCCGTGATTCCGGCCATAGACCCGTCATGGCTTCGACGGCGGAGGTCAACCACGCCAGCGAGTGATCGTCGCAGGCCTCCACTCTCAAACCACCTCTGAACAAATGTGGCAATGTCTCAAAGGTGGGAGTGACGTCCTCATCCGGGTCCTCGTCCATTATGTATCTGTACAGATACTCCTCCAGCGCCTTTCTCAGCAGTGTAGCCTGGTACTCATCCATGTGTACCCCAGAGCGATCCAAGACGACCACCCTGTGTTTGGCCTTGGTCACTCCGGCGTACGACATGGTGTCTTTCCCCGCTCCATGCTGAGAGGGCTGATTTTCTGCGTTCGATGGTCCCGCGGCAGGGGATCCATGGTCTAGACGCAGCTTCTTGTCCGCTTTAGCAGTAGAAGGCGACACTAGATCCGTGCTCCTCTGTCGTTTACCGCCACGGGAACCTTCGCTCACAGAAACCTCTTGGGCCGTGGGCGTCGTGGACGTTGCACCTCCGCCATGGACCTCGCAATCCATCGCCGCGCCAATGTCTCGAGATTTGCTCGGGGGGGCGATGGGTGGACGTGTGCGAGTTCCGGCTGCCTGGTGCGTGTTCCTCGTGTCGCCCACGTGTTTTACCGGTGGCAAGCCACCGTAGTTTGGTCTTAAGGGCTTACCACCCCTCCCCACGGTCATGAATCCGTCCGCCGCCACCCGTCCCTGGGCCGCCGTCGGTCTTGTCCCTCCCATTGCTGGGGGACCCCCTTCGGCTCGCGAGGGTGTCGGATTCATGATCGAGGAGTTGCGGTAAGTCCCTTTGTCGTATTGTGGTGGACGCGCCATTACCGCACCGACGGACGGCGCAATGGCCGCTACGTCGGTTTGGTAAAGTACGCCCTCCACTGCTCGCTGGTTGATGAGGCAGACAAGCGAACCGGTTCGCATCCTGCGCTCTTCTCTCTCGCGTCGCCGTATGGCGTTTTCATTCGTACCTACCGGTGGGTTGCCGGGTGGCGCGGGCCCCCCGGCCCCCCCTTGCCTGCCAACACCCAACACAACTTCGCCGGCCGTTGCTGCAGCCTCCGCAGCCTCCCTCGCCTCTCTCCTCATCCTTCTTGTGTAGGAGCTCGGTCGGTTAGGTCGGTGCCTCCACCTTCGCACTGGCCCATCCTCTCGCGCACCGCCCGAGTGAGAAGCCGCGGTTGCGGCGTCAGGACCCGCTGTTGCATCGGCTGGTCTTGGTTGACGCCCAGTAGCATCCCTGGTAGGCGGGGCCTGGGGTCCCGCCCCGCCACCGCCTTCGGTAACCAATTTACCACCCGCCGGCCCGGATACCGACGGGCGCCGGTCGCTAGCCGGGTCGCATGGCACAACATGTTCTTTTCCTGTGCTATTCATTTTTTTGGGGTTTGCTTGCTGTGAACACACACACAAGTTAGTAAGGGCAGAAAACAGTGAGTGCGTGAGGTAGTGGCCCTTCACACTACCTCAGTCTTACTCAGAGGCAAGAAGAGAGAGGGGGGGAGATGCTGAGCGAACCCAGCAGCTCCCCCCCTCTCATTCTTGGAGAAACACACACTTGCATACATTCACACTTTCTTGCTAATCTCTTTCATACAAGCGCCCTTCACATTTAGCTGTTACAGTCCAGAGGTTTTAAGGTGGGGAGCTCTTTTCGGACCATAACATTGCCCGGGGGGGACGGCGGGGACGTATGTGAAAGGACTGGTCAGTGTGCACCGGTAGTCTAGCTCCCCCTAGACGTGTGCTAACAATGACTTACCCCCCCCTAACAATGACTTACCCCCCCTAACAATGACTTACCCCCCCTACTACCTTACCTTGTTTTTTTTTTTTTCTCCGGTTCGTGTCCCCTCCCTTATTATTCTTATTTCTTTTTTCTGAGTAGGGGGTACATACAGCGGTCTGCACTGGCGTCCCGTTGAAGGGTGCATTGTGCATTGTCCCCCGAAAAATGTATTAACCCTGTCCCAGCCATCCCAGCTCCTTGAAGTAACGGAGCAGGATGCTGGGTTGTTGACAGCACCGTTCCAATAAAGTGCTGGCCGACACATTTGATGGAGAGGAGTCTAGCAGCCTACGTAAGCCTGTCTTAACTCTACTCTCCTCTGTAGCCTGACAGTGGATGATCACATGCTCCACGGTCTCTTGATTTTGTAAGCAGCCTCTACAGATGTCGATGTCTGTAGCTCCTGTCTTAACTAGATGGTGGTTGAGATCACAGTGACCTGTGATGACTCCCACCATCAAACGAAGGTCTTCGCGTTTTAGATTTAGTAATTTATTTGTTAGATTTTTGTCTAATTGAGGAAACATTAGTTTTGTATGTGCACAGTCAGTGCCGCGCTCCCATAACTTTTGGTGTTCTTTTTCCACCTGTAATTTAAATCTACTCCTAATTTCAGCAGTCGGCGGATTTGAGAGACCTGCGTCATTTGTGGTGGGTCCCCTCCCTACGGTTTGAGTTCGTTTGCGTCGGCCTAGTTCCATCAATGCCGGTAGGGGCGCCTGAGGTCCTATGTCGTAGAGGTACAAATTATGTACCATATAGGGACATAGGTATTATAATAATGTTTGGACACAACGCTATCTGGCCCCAAACTAAGTAAGCTTGTATTATGGGAACCAGATGACTGATAGAATACATTACTTTATTATTGTAAATACATACATAGAATACATAGAAAACACCCAGACTCAGGACAAACACCAGTGTTCATCACACAAATATTTGTCTTGAGTGGGAATCGAACCCGCGACACCCAGCGTGGCAGTCTAACACTCTTGCCACTCGACCATCCGTGTCGTCGGGTATGTACATAATAATTACTTATTCTTTGACAAAGGTTTTGTGTCACAAGATGACACACACTCTAAAATTTGGAATGTGTGCCTAAAAACCCCAACGAGTAGGTAACACAGTTACTCGTTTAGGTGTTACTCGATGGGAATCGTCACAATGTCACATTGTCAGTACCGGCTCATTTGGTAACTAGTTAGCACCAAACACAGATTGCGAAATAAAAAATAGAAATAATAATAATAGAAAGATAGAAGAAAGAGAAAACGGTGCTACTATTATAGGTAGGTACTTACGCCGAAAATGTTTAATCACCAGAAATAAATCACATAATCATTTGCCGTTACTGAAACAGATATGGCAAAAAAACTTGAAAAATTAAGTCGAATTTTTGACAAAATAAATTTGATAAAAATTAGATAACCTTTCCTATGGTCTTATGCGTCAATTGGTACCATTAATTGATAATATTTTTTTAAGTTTTATTCATCGTTTGGCAAACCCGGGTACCAAGCTCGAGCCAGCACGCTGCAGCTCGGCTAGGGCGCCGACCTCGCGCCGCTGTCACTCTGTCATTTTTATGGCATAAACCCAAAATTCTGACTGCACAGATACAACGTTGTGTCTCTTCTACATTGCCCATTTAAGTTTTTTTGGTAATAAAAAAAATATGGTGTATAGTATGTATAACACCAAGATTGACAGTAATAAATCAAGATGGAGGCGGAAAATAAGACAAAAATATTACATAACAAAAATGAAATGTCTTCATTTTGAAATATATTTTTTTAACTTTTTACGATGAAATTTAATATCAATGAAAAGCCTAGTAAATTCTTAGCTAAGTATAATATTTATACTGGCACTATTACTTCTGTGTTTAGAAATATAGCATCGAACCATCGTACTAGAAGTTAGTTCAAAGTTCAAAGTTCAAAGTTAATTTATTGCATGAAATATATGTTTTTACAGATCTTAAATATTTACATTGGTATCAATATATTCTGCCGTCTCGGGCGTGCAATGTTGTTTTTACAAACAAAAAGTATACCTATTATATATGTACAACAACACTTTATAACATTAATCTTAAAAGACAAATCTAAAAAATACAAAATTAAATAAAAATTAATAATATATACCTATCTTGAGTTTAAATTAAATTAGCTAATTTAGATCGCTTTTTTGGCGCGTTTGCAATGTAGATATCTACTACACTGTGATCTCATACTTTAATACTTCTATGGTACAGACAGCGTCACAGATAAGTATCTCCCTTGCATTACAATACCCAGCTTCAAATCCCTTTAAAATCACCGTCGCGGCGAATGGAAAAGTTTTGCTTTTAAAAATTGATTATATTTGTATAACCGTATGTAAGCCTGAAAATAATTTTAAGTATTAACATTTTTTGAAAGGATTTATAGCTGGGTTTTTTGTGCAAGGGGGATACTTATCTCTGACGCTGTCTGTACCTACTTCAAGGTAAAAATCGGTGTATTTTTTCAGTGGTTGTAGCTGTAGCTACCACTTATGACATGAATTATGATTGGTGTTTCTGCTCTCATTACGCACTTTGCTATATTTTAAGTGATATGTCTGTTTGGCCATATTTATAGCCTATCTAATAAATGTTATTATTTTGTAATTTGGGGAAAAAAATATATGTGAAATATTATATGGATGACCTTAAAAAAAATCACATAATTTTTTTTTCGTACACTGGAAAAAAATCAAAATGTATTGCTTCAAATACTTACATTACTTAGGTAGGTAGGTACCTATAAATATACATAATTTGCTTATTCAAAAATTAAATATTAATAAAAAAAATAATTAAGAAATTATTTAAAAAAATAGGAGAGGCTGTGAATAGTGCAAAAACCAGTGTATTTCTATATTACCGTGATACTGGGACCTCCTCTTTGACGAACCCTCAGTTCGATGAAATATATCACAGGGCTGTCACTAAAGCGTCGATCACACACAATCTTCTTTACAAGCTGATTGTTGGCGTTTTTAAACGCTAGCGTGTGAGCGTGTTAGCTTTCGGGAAGGATTGTCAACAAGCTGATTGTAAAAACGATTACACTGGGCGACTTTACACGCTACAAGCGAAGTCGCTGGCGCGGGCATGTAGCGTGTAAAAAGCCGTGTGTCATCGTACTATTACGTAAGGTGAGTTTGAGTTTGAGGACTGACTTAGAATACGGGTGTAAGTATACCTCATCATCATCATCATCAGCCTATCGCAGTCCACTGCTGGACATAGGCCTCTCCCAATGAGCGCCATCGCGCCCTGTCTTCGGCTTGCCGCATCCATCTTCTGCCCGCAACCTTTCGCAGATCGTCACCCCACCTGGCCGGGGGGCGTCCTACACTACGTTTGCCGATTCGCGGTCTCCACTCAAGAACTCGTTTACCCCAGCGGTTATGGGTTCTTCGGCAGATATGACCAGCCCACTGCCACTTCAGCTTGCTAATTCTCTGAGCTATGTCGGTAACCTTGGTCCTCTGTCGGATAACCTCATTACGGATCATATCCTTCAGAGAGACGCCGAGCATAGCCCGTTCCATAGCTCGCTGAGCGACTTTAAACTGGTGGACTAGCCGTACCGTGAGTGTCCACGTCTCAGCTCCGTATGTCATGACGGGTAGGACGCACTGGTTAAAAACTTTCGTTTTTAAACTTTGCGGTATGGGTGACGAAAAGACCCGACGCAGTTTTCCAAATGCTGCCCAGCCCAGCTGAATCCTATTCTTGGCCTCCTTTTCAAAATTGTTTCTACCTAACTGCAGAATCTGCCCGAGGTACGTGTACTCTGAAACAATTTCAAGAAGGTGGCCATTTACGACGATAGGTCCCGGATCAATGTGGTCATTGATCATGACTTTGGTTTTATCCAAATTCATGCCGAGACCTATCTGTCGCGAGGCTGATATATACCTACTACCAAAATATGTAAAATATGTTTAAATTAAATTAAAAATCAATACATTCACACTTATTAGAGACAGACAACCCTACCTAGATCCCTTCCCTCTAGGGCCTGACAATAGCTCTACGGGTTGTAATTAAAAAAAACGCGAAAACGCGTGCTGGGGCGTGAAGTTTCACGCGTAACAGTCAATGGAAGAATGTGTGCATGCATCGAACGCAAGATACGCATTCGTGTGTGTGTTCAAGCGTATATAGGGTGTAATATTCTATGTGTAACATATTTCCACAGAAGCTTATTAGGAATCCGACTCATTGACAAAATCACTAATGCCTAGATCACACGTACCGAGTACTCGGTACGTATAAACAAAGTAAGTTATAGCGAAAACAATTTGATTAAATTAAGTAGGTACTTTGCTTTAAATTGATATATTTATGTAGAAGCAAATATGAATCAAAAATCTTTTCGATGGATATATTCATAGCCTCTTTCTAGCATCAAAGGCGTGCTGGAAGAAAACTCTTGTTAGGGTTAAGCTCGCCTTTAGATCTTAAACGTGTTTTAAAATTAACCCTACTAACTTAAAAACACGTATAAAATCTAAATTAAAGTAAACCTTACTAATTTAATGTTGACACAATCGGAAAACATAGACGAAACGAATAGTATGAAGAAATTCCTATAATACGGCGTACTTTTTGAGTATTTGTCCGAAACATTCTGTATGGAATTGGATTTGAGGATTAGCCTTAACCATGATAACTTGAAATAAAAGTATGTATGTTTTTTTAGTTTCTACTACTAAACAACAAAACACTTCATACAACTATAAATTAACACCCTGTATGTATGTACCCTGATCGTAGTTTGCAGGGTGGTGTTAGAAAGTAATTAGATGATAGAAAGTCTGGTTGACTACGCAATTTTTGTTTACATTTGTATTTTGCAATATTTTCTACTCAAACTTTGCTTTACCGTTTAGGTTTTTGCTTTACCGTTTTTTCAGTTGCAAGATATAACCAGAATATACATACATACAAACATTACAAGTCAAATAAACAAATATTAATACATTTTCCTACTTGGAAAAACACGTTTTTTCTCAACAAACTCAAAACTTATTAGTTCGAAACATCTCAAGGTCCAAACACTTCAAAATGATACCCTCGCAGACCCATTTGGAAAATTAAAGAGCAAAAATGTAAAAACTCCGGGAATTGAGTCATCGAAAACAAGATGGCCGACGTCTGTTTTACTGAATATACAATACGTAATATTTGCTGGGCCCTAAAACATCAACGTCTGAAAAATGGACAACCCGTAGATTTTTTACAGCTTATGCTAACTTCTACAATTTACATTACAAAGTGTACAAAAGGAAATAATTGGGCTACCCATAGACCGTTGCAAACGATCTATAGGTAGCTCAACTGCTCCAACTCGATACCCGATGGCAGCGTGCCGAGGATACTGGCTGCATTTCCTCTTTGTATTGCAAATAATTATATATGTTTTGTTTGAAAGGATATAATAGAAAATACTTTCAGATTGGTTCCATAGAAATTGCATATAAATCAGTTCAGTGGTTGAGTTTTTTAATTAAAATAACTGAAAAATACTTCGTCGAAGTAAACGAAATTGCGTATTTTGTGGTCCTGTGACTTTAGAGTGGTGTTTACAGTCACTAATACAGTCCAATTGAAGTCTGTTTTATGTTTTCGTAAAACTTAGACTATTCAACGTACTTAGTACTTTTATTAAACTTAGACACATCTGCCCTTTCTTAGTTCCTTGAAGGAAAATCTTCAACTTTACCAAGTATTCTTTATATATTTTTAATGTGCACATCCAGAGGAGGTCAAGATAGAAATCTCACTGAATGGCCCAAAACACTCGAGAGAACGTTAAAAGTACACTTTTTAAATAAAATTATTACGTTCTCATCTTACGACCGATGTTTGTAAGTGTCCTCTTTTTAGTACATTTTCAATAGATTGAAAAGTGAAGTGTACTTTAAAAGGACACAAATTTTATTTATTTTTTATGGTGGTCTGGCGGAAGTTTACGTTTTACGTTGTAACCAATCTGGGAAGTGTTTTCGTTTTTAATTTAAATTTATGTGAAGCTTTAAAGAATCGACTTGTTTCAATTCGATTCGAAATTGCTTTTAAAATGAAACAACTCTGATAAAATACCATAAGCTAAGTAAAGTAAAGCAATTATTTATCAGATTATTGTTCTATTCTTTTTAACCTTGAATATTAAATTAAATGAATTAATAGAATATTTTTTGGCGGATTTTCGACGCCGTCTTCAAATCTATGTATATGGGTGTCTATCGGAACACCATTACTCACTATTCCATGCCTCTGCTTAGAATAATAATTATAATAATAATGAATAAATATTAATAAATATTGAAATAAAATAAATATTGTATGGTTGGTATTATTTTTTAGTTTTACCATTGATTACACGATACCTACTTATCTATGTATGGCCTATACCTAACTTAATAAATATTCTAGCTCATTAAATTATTTATTTAATAATTATTCTTGTTTCATTATTGATGTGACCAAGTAGGTATGATTTTCATCACGCAACTCCTCAACTCATTTTGAAAGCTATAGGGGTTCCGTAGTCTCATAGAGGCGTTGAACCATAGACAAAGTCTATTGTCTATGCTATTATTGCAAAGAACTTTTGTTCTATTCTACCCGGAAGCCTTTGAATTTGTTTTTAAAATTATTAGGTATGTTTTTCGGCTTTTATTTTTGCCTATGCAAAAAAAATATTACGTTACGATTAATATTTAAATATTATTATAATTTTAGGATTCTAGAGTTAATTTATTGTACGTTATATATAATATACCCTCGGATACTTTCGTCTGTCGCTCTGTTTTTACACATTTCTATTTTTTTTACCAAACTCATAAAGTACATTTTGATAATCTCTGAAGATAAATACCGCCATGTTTTTCAGTTTTCTACTAAATGTAATGTTTAAGTGGGTTAAAAAAGGGTTTGATAATGTGCAAGTATTCATTGACTTGCTTAATACTTACACTTTGCTATTCTTTGACATTTCTTCCGCGGGTGGAACAAACAACATATTCTTCCACGGGTGACGAAGTCGCACGCGGGTCTTAGTCAGATCTCTAAAAAGTGTTTACAATTTTGTTTTCGTGGTCAATCCGTAAATAGGTACATACTTATTGACCTTAGTGGTGGGGCAGTAAGTATTTATTATTTATTAACAATATTAAGCGGTATATTTAAAGCTGTAGAGTTGGAAATAAAATAAAAGTTTTGTTTTTCAATAATGGCAACCCCAATTGAGAAAAAAAAATGCGTTTTTTTAAGAGCAATTATGGCAACGCACTGCACACCATAGCGTACAGAATAGTTAAATTCAGAGACAGGCTACATTTTACAGCGCACCGACCGACACGTGAAATTAATTAATGAATTGTTTTCGACGTTTGTAGTTGAATTTTCGAAAAGATCAAGATAGAAAAATCATGTTGAAAATGTTTTATTTAGTTGTTAGTATGTACCTATGGATGATAAAAGAAACTTTCTGATAATAATCAAGGTTTTAACATACAACAACCGACTTCACAGGGAAGCAAAATACACAATTTTGTTTACTTCGACATCATATATGTTTCACTAATTTTAAAATTACTATACCAATTTTAATGAAATTTCTATGGCACCAATCTGAAAGTAAATATTCTAGCAGCTCTTGTATTGCCTAAATCAGTCTGTTATCTGTCCTTTGAGTATACAACTTCCACCCAACAAGACAAAACCTATAATAATAAAAATAAAAATAAAATAGTTCTGTGCCAACATTTTATTATTTTTGCTTCTTTGAAACAAGTATTTAAAATGTAGATAGAATTTAAGGATATCTAGCAATATTGAATTGTAAATTAACTGAGTAACGGTATTAAACTATACTTACATAACACCTCATTTTATTATTCCATTGCTTTGGGTAAACATAGAGCATTTACGATAACTAGTACCTAAGTAAGTAGGACCTACCTAGAACTTTAATATTTTTTTTAAAAATAAAAAATAAAATTGTTTATTGGTTTCTCAAATATGGATCGGGTACATTATAATGGATATCATGGCAGACTTATCTTACATTTTAGATGAACCTACTGGAGCTCTGTGCCCTACACTAGGTCTCCTCAAGAGCCTGTATTGTAGGGTTACAGTGACTCGGTTCGGACTCTACATTATAATAAGTACTAGATCTCCTACATTCAACCCATACTATAATAAAAATACAACCTTTTCTTATCTATTCCTACAATTAGAAACTAGATTATGTAATACGTTAAAACTATATTATCATATGAATGAGTGAATGGTACTGCTATGCTTATATATTAAATTAACAAGTATTAAGAGTATAGTATCTATACGTTCTCCGTATAGTGTGTTCTTTGGCAGCTGGACTCTACAATCAAACAGCAAACAAATCAATTATTTAGCTTGCATTCACCGCTCCTGGTAGGGTCATACACGGTCCAGCTGCTTTGCGAATTCTAAATAAGTTTATAAATTGCCTACTGACCGCTTTTGAATAGAGAGCTGGAATTAAAATAGGGCGGAGTTTTTTCTAGTTTTTACGGACGCACTTGAGTTTTGATTGTTTTTAAGCTGTGGCGTAATGAGTAACCTATAAACATAGATGAATAGCGGTGTTCCTATAGAACAAGATGGACAGTATCAAACCAAAATGAATGCGGTATATAGGACCGAAAATTTTCAGACACCCTGTCAATAAAAATGAAATATCTCTATTTTCAAATAATGTTTGTTACTTTTTACGATGTAGTTTTATTGACAACGAAAAAGCCTGGTAGTTTAACATTTAATAGTAAAGTTATTTAGCCCTAATAATTCTCTTTTTCGAAAATTAGCATCGGACCAAAATGAACTACAAGTTAGCCAATGTGGCTCCCTTTTCTTGGTCGCATTTTCAAAGTACTACATTGGGTTTCTATACTTTAATACTTCTATGCCTATAAACGCCTAGTACATTTATGTTTGATATTTTCAACCGACTTCAAAAAAGAGGTTCTCGATTCGGTTGATTTTTTTAATGTTTTTTTTCAGTATTTATTGAATATGGCCAGTCATTTCATAATATGGCCAATTCAATGATCAGGCCATCATCATCATCAACATCAGCCTATCGCAGTCCACTGCTGGACATAGGCCTCTCCCAATGAGCGCCATCGCGCCCTGTCTTCGGCTTGCCGCATCCATCTTCTGCCCGCAACCTTTCGCAGATCGTCACCCCACCTGGCCGGAGGGCGTCCTACACTACGTTTGCCGATTCGCGGTCTCCACTCAAGAACTCGTTTACCCCAGCGGTTATCGGTTCTTCGGCAGATATGACCAGCCCACTGCCACTTCAGCTTGCTAATTCTCTGAGCTATGTCGGTAACCTTGGTCCTCTGTCGGATAACCTCATTACGGATCATATCCTTCAGAGAGACGCCGAGCATAGCCCGTTCCATAGCTCGCTGAGCGACTTTAAACTGGTGGACTAGCCGTACCGTGAGTGTCCACGTCTCAGCTCCGTATGTCATGACGGGTAGGACGCACTGGTTAAAAACTTTCGTTTTTAAACTTTGCGGCCATGACATACCGATTTAAAAATCAAAAAAATTGTTTGAGGGGATATACTTTCATACATACCTTATTTCATCAAACTCGGTTTAGAAGTTTAATTTTTAAACGAAATTGCGTATTTTGCTTTCCTGTGACTTTTTAGTGGTGTTTACTGTCACTTAAACAGTCCAATTAAAGTCGATTGTAATATGTTTTTGTAAAACTTTGATTTATATTTTTACATACTTAATATTTTTTACCTTATACATACCTACTTACTTTATGAATTAAATGTTGAAATCATTATTTTTGTAATAATTTAAAATATTTACAGTTCTTTATATAGTTATTTATAATTCTTATATATTTACAGTAAACAAAATATAGACTCAATTTGGTTTAAGAATAGTATATATTTCATAGCTTATATAAGAAAAAAATGTAACTGTGAGTCCAATGTTAAATAAATAAAAAAAAAATATTTGTAGTTACTACAGAAAGTACAATAATGCCCTTATTCAAAGCTTGAATGCAACAAAACTCTTTGGTTCAATTCAAACTGGAATGAAGAGAGAGCTATATTTATTTTTTTATTTTTACGTGAATATGAGGAAAAGCACGCATCTAAACGTGAGTCTTTTTTTCTTTAGCAAGTATTCATTGAGCATAGCATGAGCATAGTTCAAGAGCGCATTACGTTTCCTAAGTATGTATATTATTTTTTCACGGGTTGTGATAAGTACCAGCGGGGTGGTTGAATGGTAAGTACATCTTTTGCCTTGCGGCACAATGATGTGTTGCGTTTTTCTTGTCTATGGTACTTTCTTTATTGAGTTGTCTGACTGCAAAATAGAATTTTATGAATGGTTGGTGCTATTTTACACGAGCATTTTGTGTTCTAAAAAAGTTGCCGAAAAATTTAAATCTACCAACATTAAAATTAAGGTAATTTTAACGTTAATAGATATAATCTAATGAATGTCTAGAAGTACTTAAATAGTCTTCTAATTACCAGAAAAAAATACGCATAATCAGTTGCCGTTACTGAATACAGATATGGCAAAGAAACAAAATGTCGATTTAAAAAAAAATATGCTAAATATTGGAAATACTATTACCGTTAATCGTTTTCCTATGGCCTCGCGTTAATCAGTCGCCCACATTGATGAAAATTTAAGTTTCATTCATCGTTGAACAAACTCGGGTACCCAGCTCGAGCCAGCTCGCAAAAGCTTGGCTCGGGAGCCGCACTCGCGCCGCTGTCACTCGCCCATTTTGCTAACAATTCTGACTATATAAGTTTTTTTTGGTAATTAAAACCTGTGGTGGATGGGACAAGATTTTTTATGTAGGTACCTATTTAGTGTTGTGAGTTCCGTCAGTAGGACAGGCGTGCATTATGCGCAGCGTCGCTTAAACACCCATAACTGACGTCGAGCGACGCTCTTAAGCGAACGTACACCCGTAGTCATATGCTCTAATAGACAAGATCACTTACAGCCTTTGATTCATTTTAAAATTAATGTCTCAAACTAGCTTAAAGGACTCTCCCAAAGTACAGTCGGCTCTGTAATTGTCTTTACACCCAGCTCACGCCGGTTATCTCCTGTGATTAAACCACTCACACAAACACATCATGTTTGTGTGTAAATAAACTACTGATGTGATTAAACCACTTAAGATATACCCCTAATATAAACCACAAATGTGATGTGTTATGGCTTAAGTTGCTCGTTATCTCGATCTCGATCAATGTATCTAAAAATAACATAAAATAAAAAAGGTAAGTAGTAGTAGGCTGGGTGTAAAGACAATTACAGAGCCGACTGTACCTATATATCTACCTACTTCACGACACGATTGGTCGAGTTGCAAATGTTGGACTGCCACGCCGGTGTCACGGGTTCGATTCCTGCTTCAGGACAAGTACTTGTGTGTAAAAACTGTGTTTTTCCTGAGTCTGGGTGTTTTCTATGTATTTATCTAGTTCCCATAGTTCAAGCTCTACTTAGTTTAAAACTAGATGGTATCGTGTAAAATGTCCAAAATATTTATTTTTTACTTAGGTACTGATGAATATAGAACCTGTCTATATTCATCCAACTAAACGTTCATCCCAATCGATAAGGACAAATACAATACTTAGTTAAGTAAAAAATAAAATAAAATAAATATTTTTGTATGCCGATATATATTTTTATATAATATATATAGGTATATAATATACTATACACTCACGCAAACATGATGTGTTTGTGTGAGTGGTTAAATCACAGGAGAAAACCGGCGTGAGCTGGGTGTAAAGACAATTACAGAGCCAATTGTACATTAATCAAATCAAATTAAAGAGCAAGAACAAATTATTTTTAACCCACGTTTCAGCAGAATCTGGCAACACCATAACCTAACCATAGACAATTAAATACATCTCTGGTTGAAAAAAAATGCGACCTCTGTGCACTTTTATACTCTATGGACCCCTTTGATCACACCGGGGCCGTCGTAAGAACCCTGCACTGAATTAGACCACACGCACGCATTAATGTTCACTATCGCTAGGCGAGAGTAGGCTGTACTTAAAACCTAAGGTAAGGCGTGGGTAAGGTAGAAATGTACTTATGAGAGGCATCCAGAATTTGGTGTAGGTGAGGTATCAACCTACCAAACCAGCCCATTCTGTCGCTGAGCAGTAATGTGCATGCATTACTGTGTTCAAGTCTAAAGAGCACGGTAGTTGAAATTGCTGGGCTTTCGAGAAAGACTATTTTTAGAATATTTAAGAGTGGACAAGCCCATTTCAGCTACAGTGCTCTTCAAACTGGAACTCAGTAATACATAATTATTACTGCTTGGCGTCTGAATAACTAAAACTGTGTTGGTGCCGTGCTTGTGTGTAAACCGTGTTGGCCAAGTGGGAGGTGCCTCGATATTCGATCCGAAGGTTGTTGGTTCGAACCCGGTCGTACACAAATGCAAATAGTCTATGGTGCAAACGCATGAAAAGGATTAAAACGCAGATAAACTCATCCATAAATCATAGACAATAATCATTCATTCATTCATTTAACGAAATAGTCTATGGTGAAAACGCATGGAAACCTAAACGGATTGAAACGCAGCCAAACTCATTCATCATAGACAATAGGTCTGCAAACACAACTTGCACCGCTACACAGCTGTCATCGACTGGCTTTGTGGCCAGGAGTTTTACCGTAACATAATTCGTAAGGTACATTATTGACTAGAAACTGTTATGCGGATAACAACAAGCATAAAGTTTATAAAAACTGAAAACCCTACTGCGTTAATATTATATATGAGTGAATATATTATCGCCATTAGGATTTCTAACACTTTTTTTTTCAATGGTAGTCTTTTGGCAATAAACTTATGACTTGTATATATAATTTTTGTAATCTCCTTTTAATTTCCTTTATTTGATACCCTACTCGATAGGTTTGGCAATAATTTTTTTAATGAGTTAGGTACTATTTAGCCCCAATAACCCGCCATTTTGATTATTTTTTTTTAAACCGATCTATGAACACTCGGGCTATTGACGCATCTAACGATACCTCATTCGGTAACAAAGAAATTACATAGGTACATCCATACATAAAAGATACGCGCGAAAAAAATACCTAACCATTATACCTACATCGATTGCCGGTTTAGGTAAGTATTATTCCAAATTAAATTTAAACATAGTATGAATTACTAACTACTCACTTACTATAGCCCCTAAAATGCGCCATTTGGTTTTTTTTAAATCCATCTAACTCACTCACTCACTGTCACTCAGGGTTATTAAGACGAATCTAACGTTATCTTAACTGTTAAAATCCATACAGCCTTTTGGAAAATAATACCTACATACCTGCCTACATACCTACAAGATACGCGCGAAAACTATAACCCTTCCTTGGTAGTCGGGTAATAACCGTCAAATCCTGTAAATTTTAGGACATTAAATTACATAGAAAATTGTGGTCAGCCATATAACAAGAAAATAAAAAGTCATTCGTTAAGGCACCCCATCTAGGCATACTTTAATAACCTAGGCAGGGGTGCGCCCCTTTGATCTATGAATAGAAATATGTCAGAAGAGGCCGCCATCTTGGAAGGGAAGAAACGGACAAGGGTGAGTCGTGGAGTTAGAAAATAAAATTTAAGTTATGTTATGTTTTTTTATGATATAAACTAAGCGTTTCAATTTTGAGACATAAAATATTATCCCTGAATCACTAGGCATAAAAAATAAGTATATTATACCGAAATTTCACCTAAGTTTATTTACATTGGTAGGTTTAATTTGTGGACTGGGCTGAATTGATAAGCTAAGTATCTACTATAATCCTTAACAATAATGTATATTACAACTGTTTATTGTCCCTACAATTAAAATATAGATTAAAGTTTATTAAGTACCTACCGTGTAACTGAGTTGGTTTTTTTTAAATCTTTTAGGATAGATCTTATGAGATAAGTCGAGTCGTTCTTATCCTCTTATCTAACCGTTTTTATAAAAATATTTTTTTACTACAAATAACAAAAAAAAATACATTACCTTATACAAAATCCATATAACAAACTTTCCATGGCCTCTCTTTAACCTCAGAAGGTTTGCTGGAAGAAAACTCTTATTAGGGTTAAGCTCGCCTTTGTACATGTCTTTTCTTTTATGATTTATATTCTAATGTGTTTGTGTGTACAATAAAGAATAGAATAGAATAGAACAAAGGGCGGGCTTAGTGCCCAAAAGCACTTTCATACAGCCAACCATAATTAATACTGTATAAGAAAACCTAGAGCCTAACTTAATTTAATTAGAGATACAACTTTTATTTAAAAAATTATCTTACTTATAAAAAAGTTCATCGACCTAAAAAAATCCTCAGGTTTTAAATAGTTTAATAAGCATTTATTGTGGATCTTGTTCTTTTTTGTTTGTCTGTACATAGGTACGAATCATTCAAAACTACTAGCAAGAAATAAAACACCTCCCTTGTAAACTATTAACCAGTGTAAATTGAAACCCCGTGTTTTTTAAACACCTTATAAATTTAAGCACCTACCTACCGTAAGTGGTTATGCATGACTACATATAAATAAAACAACTGGAATAAAAAATACCAACTGACTTCAAATTAAACTGAAAGTAAAATTCAACAACCGATTTCAATCGGACTGTACTAGTGACCGTAGGCAAGGAATAAGTAATATTATATACCATAATAGGCAACCGTAGGCACCATTGAAAAGACACAGGGAAGCAAAATACGCAATTTTGTTCACTTCGACGACACGCTTTGATTTAAAAACGAAACTACTGAACCGATTTTGATAAAATGTATATGGGATCAATCTGAAAGTATATCCTCTAAAAAAAACATGTTACAAATCGGTTTATAAGCAACAAAGTTCTGAGGTAAAAAACATTAAAAAAAACAAATCGATTACCTCCTCATTTTTTGAAGTCGGTTGAAAAATAGTGACCACTAATATACTAAACACTATTGAAATGTCACAGGCCCACAGGAAAGCAAAATATGCAATTTCCTGTACTTGGATGACTTTTTTTCAGTTATATTAATTCGGATTTGACCCTTAATGTAATTTCTATGACGAAGAATCAATTAATCTATCTTGATTCGGATATTATTATTTTTTTGTTTGAGAACTCACGTTCTTTCGAATCTTTTTTATCACCCGATTTTGAAAATTATACTATTATATATAAATGGGGGGTGGGTATATCCTTTCAATATTTTATTTGAAAGGATATACCCACCCCCCTACATTCTTCTAATATAGGTTTTTTTTTCAAAACCGGTTTAGTTGTTATGTTTTTAAATCAAAATAATTGTTTTTTTTTTAAATTAGGTATACAAATATACAAAATTGCACATTTTGCTTTCTTGTCAGTATACTTTTTGGCTAATAGGTATTCCCAATAGGGCTTGCATTATCCGTTGATTTTTGGTATCCGGATAATTCGGATAGTAGTAAATCCTATTATTCGGATTTCCGGATATTTCGGATAATTCGGATAGTGATAAAAAACCTTAATAATAACCAATTAAATCGCAAAAATCAGATAATTATACGTTTAATTACATGTTAGACCACTTTCTGAGTAATAACGACTAAAGTTAGATTTAAATTTAAAACAAAAATAGATTTTTAACCCACTAAAAAAAAAAAAAATCGGAAAAAAAATATACTGAATCCGTACTCCTAACTGTCCCAGAATAGCAATGATGACGTTTACGATTTACAAACGGACAAACAAACTTGGAAACGTAAAGATTTTATTTGTTGGACTGAAAAACAGTGTTTTAAATAAAATAACTTACAGTAAACGTGTACGTATTGTACAAAATGCTATAATAAATGTTTGTAACAGTTTAAACCATATTAAAATCGTGTTTTTTTAATTTATTTTACTATCTGTTTTATCCAAATTATCCGGATACTGTTGCCCTCATTATTCGGATATTAAAATGGGGCGTTTATCCGGATAATTCGGATATCCGAATTGCAAGCCCTAATTCCCAATCAAGGTTGGTTGAAATATTTTTGACTTGTTTTACTCATGTGGTTGGCGTTAAAATATATTATTCATAATTTTTCGAATCTACCAGATTCGAACCCTAGAGTTCCTTCAACCTGGTCACGAGTATTCCGTGACAGATCTCTACAATGCCTATTATGCCGCACAAAGGGTACGGACCCCTCTTTCACACCTCCTCTTTGAGAGCACTGGTTTATTTGAAATTATTTTCATTTTCTATAGCGTGAAACGATAAATGATTTTCAATAGCTATTTGTCTTAAGAAATTATAGTTTTTTATGCCGAAACATCTACCCGTGTGAACTTATTTTAGAAAAAAGTCTCAACCAAATAATCTTAACGAAACACGATTGTGAGTGTGAGAGTGGCAAGTGTTTTGAACTGCCACGCCCGGTATAGCGGGTTCGATTCCTGCTTCATTTGTGTGACATTGCATTTGTGTGATGAACATTTGGTGTTTGTCCTGAGTTAGTGGGTTTTCTATATGTATTTACAAAAAATAAATATACCTATTATCAGTACCAGAATCAGAAAATATTTATTGCTTAAACTGTAGTTGGTACAATAAAGGTCTTATATAAATAGGTAGGTACAAGTAATTTTACAGTCTTAAGGCCCATTTACACGATGCAAGTTTCTTGCCTGTTGCATACCATTAAATTGAAGCAATAAATGACTTGCAAGTTTTGTTTCAAAACTTGTCTTGGTGTAAACAGCACATGCTATAATTTCTCAAGCAATTCTTGTATTCAACTTGATTCTCTTTTCATATGCAAACATGAGTGCAGTGAGTGAGGGTATGTTAATATACACCGTAAATTTTCTATCACCAGAAATAAAAATACGCAGACCTATTCAGTTGCCGTTTCTGAACACAGATATGGAAAAAATATGATATTTTTTTGTAGAAATATTTTTTTAAGTTTTTTTGGTTATTTTTATATATTATATATTAAAAATTGGTGGTGTATATTCTCAATGAACTATATTAAATCAGCACAACCAAATTTTAAAAAATTTGGACTCTAATTTTTTTGAAATAGTAGCTTCTAAAACGTTTAACACTTGAATAAAAATTTGCCAGCGCAAAAACGTGCAATATTTGAAGCAACCCGCTGAAAAATGGTACACGCACATACAATTCTGTGTTTAGACAAGTCAAAACTTGTCAGAAATAATCGCCTAAACATAATTGTATTGGTGTAAACAAAAGGCATCAGCAATTCTTTTATGTCAAGACTTTCATACAATAATTGCATTCCATTTTTTTACTTATTGCCGCGTGTAAACAGTTTCTTACAATTCTTGAAGATCAATAATCGCGCGTCATGTATTGCATTCAATTATTGCCGTTGTATGTACAAGAAAATGGTATCGTGTAAATGGGCCTTTATTCATTACTGATGTACAATAAATACAATTTTTTACCTTGAAATTACGGGGCTTTCGAGAGTTTAGAGACTGATCTTCAAAATTTCTCAAGTGCACAAAGTGGTCATGGGCAGGAGTGATTTATTACCATCAGGAGAACGCCTTATTAATCTTGTCAAAACATAAAAAATATATTTAGTGAAAAAAAAACGTAACGTTAGAATCGTAAATTCTACTAAAGGCCAAAGGCTTTATAGGTAGTAAAACTGTAATTAATCCTTACTCAAGCCAGGATTTTAGATTTAACTTAATTTAAAATCCAATTTTGACTAATTACCACGCCGCCCGCCCTAATCTAGCAAGAGTGCAAGGTGCCAGATGAAGTTGCGTTTGTAAATTGAGATTAAAATACTAGTCTTCTTATCGTGTCACTATTTCTTTCGAACCAGTGTGGTGAAAGGATTTCAAATGCGCCTCGAAGAGGCTCCTTTCGTGCATTTGACACAATACATCTTTTCGAACTTTTTAGGTTCTATGTCGGTTTCCTCACGATGTTTTTCTTCACAGTTTAGGTGCCAGATGAAAGTTGCGTTCGTAAAGAGATATTAAAATACTACAGTCTTCTTATCGTGTCACTAGTTCTTTTGAACCAGTGTGGTGAAAGGATTTCAAGTGCGCCTCGAAGAGGCTCCTTTCGTGCACTTGTTTTCGATCTTTTTAGATTCTATGACATGCCGATTTCCTCATGATGTTTTTCTTCACCGTTAAGCAAGTTTTAATGCACACATAGATTTTTTGAATAGAAAAATCCATTGGTGTACGACCGGGTTCGAACCCAAAACCTTCGGATCGAAAGTCGAGGCGTCTCCCACTTGGCTAATACGGCTTGTAAATGCTACAGTAAAGGCAGTAAAGGTGAGATATTCAGGTAAGGAGATTCTTAATTTCAGCTTGCTTTATTCATGAAAGTGGATGGATATAACAGTAGAGGAAGGCCAAAGAAAATATGGATGGACTGTGTGAAAGATGATATGAATAGGGCAGATGTAAGTACAGAGATGACGGGTGATAGAGACGAATGGAAGAAGAATACCATATTGTGCCGACCGCACGTAAGTGGGAAACGGACCAGAAAATTATGATGAGTTTGCTTTTTTCAATGTCTGTCTATGTCTTTGTAAAATACACAAACTGACAACGATGTTTACATAAAATGTTTGTCCTGTATCTGCCTTTCAGTCAACGCGTAGTTGTTCTATAGCCAACCCGTAGCTGTTCTATAGCCGAGACGTAGCTGTCTTAGAGTTGAGTCGTAGCTGTCCTGTAGCCGAGACGTAGCTGTCTTGGGAGTTGAGTCGTAGCTGTCCTATAGCCGAGACGTAGCTGTCTTAGAGTTGAGTCGTAGCTGTCCTATAGCCGAGACGTAGCTGTCTTAGAGTTGAGTCGTAGCTGTCCTATAGCCGAGACGTAGCTGTCTTGAGAGTTGAGTCGTAGCTGTCCTATAGCCGAGGCGTAGCTGTCTTAGAGCTGAGTCGTAGATGTCTTATAGGCGAGAGGTAGCTGTCTTAGAGCCGAGCCGTAGATGTCCTATAGCCGAGTCATAGCTGATTAGAGCTGAGTCGTAGCTGTCCTATAGCCGAGACGTAGCTGTCTTAGAGCTGAGTCATAGTTGTTCTATTGCCGAGTCGTAGATGTTTTACAACCGAGTCGTAGCTGTCCTATAGCCGAGTTGTAGCTTTCCTATAGCCAACCCGTAGCTGTCCTTTAACTAAGTTATAGCTGTCCTATAGGCGAGTAGTAGCTGTCCTATAGCCGAGTCTTAGCTGTATCTCTACTCTAGCTCAGTCGTAGTTGTCCTATAGCAGAGTCGTAGATGTCTTATAACCGATTGGTAGCTGTCCTAAAGCCAACTCTTAGCACAGCGTAGCCTTACGTAGCAATCTCATAAACTCCGCGTAGCAGGTATTTTTATTTTTGTTCGTCTCGGTTTGTTATGAAGGTTTTATCCAAAAAATTGGCAAATTGTCACAAAAATCTAAATCTTCTGTCAGGGTTCTGTCATTCCATTTGAAATGTTTACAACGTCTATTAACGAAGTATTTTTTGAAAATTTTTAAGTTCACCGAAAATAACATCATGTGAAATATGTATTTTTATTTTTGTTCGTCTCGGTTTGTTATGAAGGTTTTATCCAAAAAATTAGCAAATTGTCACAAAAATCGAAATCTTCTGTCAGGGTTCTGTCATTCCATTTGAAATGTTTACAACGTCTATTAACGAAGTATTTTTTGAAAATTTTTAAGTTCACCGAAAATAACATCATGTGAATTTTGTTAATAATTTCAAAAGCAGAGAGTGAAAAATTCTGCGAAAATGTATAAAACAAAATTATGTGAAGTGCCTACTTCCCAGCAATATTTCTAAACCAATAAGAAAAAAATCAAATAAGTAAATTGAAACAGTAAAGCCGAGAAAATGAATAAAGACGAAGACGGTATTATCATATTTTTACTTGATTGACGAGCGCTATGAGCATTCTAGACATTTTCAATAAATCAAGGTTTTACAAAAACTTACAACAAACATAGTTATTTTCTTACAACAAACGACTTCAATTGTACAGTTCTAGTGACCGTTAGCACCACGGAAAAGTCACAAAATACGCAATTTCGTTTACTTTGACGACCTATTTTTAACATTTATTTTGATGTAAAAACTATGCTACTGAACCGATTTTAATTAAATTTGTCTGAGCGATTTTTTTTTGTAAAATCGGTTCTTATACAACAAAGTTCTGAGGTAACACACATTAAAAAAAAAACATTGAATTGAATTGATAACCTTCTGCTTTTTGGAAGTTGGTTGAAAAGATCTGCATTATTTTCTGATACCTGAGTCTTGTGTCATTCATACTCCTGGGTGGAAACTGGACTGTCAAACTGTTCTGGTCACTGTGTTCCGGTTAGAAGGGCATTGTAGCTAGAAAATTCCAATCTCTCTGACGATACGAATGGTCGAGTAGTAAGTGTGTTGGACTGCCGCACCGGTTGTTGCGGTTTCGAATCCCGCTTAAGGACAACATTTATGTGATGAACATCAGTTATCAATTATCTATTAGGGATATTTTTTCAGTTATTTCGATATAAAAACTGAACTACTGAACCGATTTTGATGAAATATAATGGAATATCATCTCTAAATAAGTAATATTTTTTCAAACCGGTTTGTTAACAAAAAAAGTTCTGATGTACCAAATTAAAAAAAAAAAAACACTATCAACCGAATTGATTTTATTATGTGGAATCCTCCTGTTTTGAAGCCGGTTCAAAAAAAGCTCTGCTTAGTTTGGGGCTAGATGGCGTTGCGTGAAAATGTTCAAAATATTTATTATTATACACGGTCAATTATTAATCACCAGAAAAAAATACACATATTCAGTTGCCGTTACTAAATACAGATATAGCAAAAAAACTTGAAAATATTAAGTCGATAATTTGTCAATATTTATTTTATTAAAAATGGATAACTGTTACAGTTAGTCGTTTTCCTATGGATTTGCATCATGCGGTACCCTTTATTGATAATAGTTTAAGTTTCATTCATCGTTTGGCAAACCTGGGTTAGCTCGAGCCAGCTCGCAAAACCTCGGCTCGGGCGCCGCACTCGCTCCGCTGTCACTGCCATTATGTAGAAATCCAAAATTCTGACTGCACAGATGTAACGTAGTAGGTACCCCGTCTGCATTGCCCATTTAAGTTTCTTTGGTAATAAAAAATTGGTGGTGTAGATCGATAGATTAACCCACATTGGGAGATTTTGTAAAATCTAATCTAAAGTGGGTTTAGGGCTTTAGAGAGAGGAATCGTCTCACAATGCGAGTTGTATCGAGTACTGCTGCTTTTTGGGCTTTTATTTATTATTATTATTATATTTACAGAGCAAGATGACGCAGCTACAATCGTGGCAACGCGATATCCTGTCATGCCATCACTGGTGGCGCTTCAGCAGATGAGGAACAGGCTCCATCTCGCGTTCGTGGGGAAGAAACTCATGAAATGGACCGCGCAGGCCACGGGGCGCGAGCTGCGCAGGCTAGCGTTCGATGCTATTCAGTAAGTTCAGCGAGCCGAGCGAGCCAAGCGAGCTGAGCGGATCTAGCGAGCCGAGTGGGCCAAGCGGGCCTAACATGCTAAGTAGACCCAGCAGCGAGATAATTCAATATAGAGATAGGGATAGAAACAAGTTGAAAAGTAGGTTGCTAAAGCGTCGATAGCACACAGCTAGTTTACACTACGCTACAAGCCGGGAAGCTAGCGAGTGAGCGAGTTAGCTTACAGGAAGGATTGTAACATACACAGAAAACACCCAGACTCAGGACAAACACCGATGTTCATTCATCACACTAAATGTTTGTCCTGAAACAGGCATCGAACCCGCGTTGGTAGCAAGGCAGTCCAACATACTTGCCACTCGACCATCCGAGTAGGTATGTATTTAAAAAAAAAAAGTCTGAAAGTGTATTGTATCAGTTATCTGGTTCCCACTGTACAAGCTCTGCTTAGTTTTGGGTCTAGATGGAGTTGTGTGAAATGTCCAAAATGTTAATAGGTACCTATATTTACATATTTTTTATCTATCTAAGAATTTTGAAATTCATTTTTTTTTAGTTCATACAAGTCGTTCCGTGATGACATGAGGAATTCGTTCATGTTGCTGGCTCGAGCTCGCTACTTTTACCCGAATCTGAACAAAATGGTGCTGGAACATATTGGACACGAGGTGTGTGTGTCCTCTTCTTCTTCTCTTCTTCATGTCTAAAGCGTCGATGACACACGGCTTTTTTACAAGCTGATTGTTGGCCAGTTTAAAAACTAGCGTGTGAGCGTGTTAGCGTTTGGGAAGGATTTTCAACAAGCTGATTGTAAAAAAGTCGATGACACTGGGTGACTTAACACGTTACAAGCAAAGTCACTGGCTTGTAGTAGTAGTAGTAAAAAAACCGTGTGTCATCGACGCTTAAGATTCATCATCTTCATCATCAGTGTGGAGCTCAAAATTCCAAAAAATACGTCTTTCAATACTCTACTACTATTCAATCTTACTATTAAGTTTGAGATAGTTAGGTACCAATGATGGGTTTCCATCGAGTAACACCTTAAACGAGTTACATACAGTGTTACTTACTGACTGATAGATAACGTACAGGCTAATCCACAGAACGTAGAGACTTGAAACTTGGAGGATGTGTTCGTCAAGAGCTGAAAGTGGGTACTAAGAAAGGATTTTTGAAAATTCGCAACGCAAACGAAGTTGCGTGTGTCAGCTAGTTATAATAACGAAGTTCTGATGTACATATGAATGTAACATAATAAAAAAAAAACGGATTAAGTAACTACTCCTTTTTTAAGTCAGTTGAAAAAAAAATTAAGGTTAACTTAAAATTTAACATTTTGTATGGAAATTTGCCTTGGGGATCACTCTTAATGTTAATATTTCATTTCAAACCTAGGCTTATAATTTATATTAAGTTAAATTAAGTTTAAATTCAAACAGTCATAAAAAAAAATTGAGCCTTTACTTCACCTCATCTTTTATGATTTAATTGAGTGCAGAGCAAAAAAATTGAATTTAGCAAAATATCGCCCCCGGGTGGACTCGAACCACCAACCTTTCGGTTAACAGCCGAACGCGCTAACCAATTGCGCCACGAAGGCGTTATGAATATGGTTGAAAATATAAATGTATTAATTTAGAAATTATAAATGCATTAATTAGAACGAACTTTATATTATTCCTGGAGATAAGTGATAAGAATTAAATTCTATTGATAAATTTTAATCAAATCGCAAATGTGTTTCATCAAGGTCAGTTTGTTTAAGACATTATTATCAAAAAGAGATACAAGTTACCTACAAATGTTTTTATATGTGTCTGGAACAAGCTGGATAATACGTAAACACCACTGAAAAGTCACAGAGAAGCAATTTAAGAAAATACGCAATTTTGTTTACTTCAACAACACATTTTTTCAGTTATTTCGATTTAAAAACTAAACTACAGAACCTATTTTGGTGCAATTTTTATGGGACCAATATGAAAATGTATGCTCTTAAGGGGAATCCTCAAATCCAATTCCATACATAATGTTTCGGACAAATACTCAAAAAGTACGCCGTATTATAGTAATTTCTTCACACTATTCGTTTTGTCTATGTTTCCCGATTGTGTCAACAAAAATAAGTAAGGTTTCATACATTAATTTAGATTTTATACGTGTTTTAAAATAATCCTACCTTAACTACCTACCTACCTAACTTAAAAACACGTATAAAATCTAAATTAAAGTATGAAACCTTACTTATTTTTGTTGACACAATCGGGAAACATAGACAAAACGAATAGTGTGAAGAAATTACTATAATACGGCGTACTTTTTGAGTATTTGTCCAAAACATTTTGTATGAAATTCGGATTTAAGGATTCCCCGTCAGTGTAACCCTACAATACAGGCTCTTGAAGAGACCTAGTGTAGGGTACAGAGCTCCAGTAGGTTCATCTAAAATTTAAGATAAGTCTGCCATGATATCCATTACAATATACCCGATCCATATTTAAGAAACCAATAAACAATTTATTTATTTTTATTTACGCGTGACTGCCAACGGGAATCGAACCCTCAGACTCGGCCACCACGTCCTCACGAATATTGAAAACAAAAACTTTGTTCCATCTAGACATAATCCTGCAGGGGATGCCTCCCAACTATTGTTCGGTTATTATGTATTGGATTATTTTCTTCATTGCTTTGATTATTACTCTATTGATTACTCTTATATTTCATTGTTTACTGTTGACAAATGCATGTTATTCTCTCCATTTGCACACCTGCACTGGTAAAATATGTTGTGTCTAAAACTAATAATTTAACAACTTAATCAACACATGTTTACGCAAATAAATGATCTTTATCTTTATCTTCTTACTTATCTCTTGATATTTTTTTTTTATTCCAGGCTAATATCAAAATCCAAGTCTCGACCAAGGCGCTGACCGGTGTGAAGGTGTTACATCTGGATATCGTTGATGTGAGTCATTTAAAGTTAAGATAATGATATTTCATTTGTCAGAAACACGGTAGGTAAGATGATAAATATGTTGATAGTACAAATGTTTGTTTCACCAGGAACTGGCATACAAATATTAAATAACTTATTAGATAAATTGTATTTTTGTGCACGCGTAGGTATTTTTTACTTAGTAATTAGTTGATGAAACATTAACATATGATTTGCCTAATTTAGCAATAGTTTTCAATATAAAATAACAATTCTAATTAATTACATACTTTGATTGAAAAATTCATTTAATTCATAAAAACTTTTCTGATGTAACCATACTCTTATGCCGACTTGCACCAAACTTTCAAAGTTCCTAAACAATTACTTTACTCGCTTGACAGTTCTTAACGGTCTGAATCTGTACTGTTAAGAACTACCAAGCGAATAAAGCAATTGCTTTGAGACTTTGACAGTTTGGTGCAAGTAGGCATTAGTTTTTTTTTTAATTTTCTTAATTCAAGTTCTCTTAAAGCCTTGGGTATGTTATTAAAGATTTTAGAGGCATTTATACTCTTGGTCTTGGTTATAACAAAATTGAGCAGGTCATCGGGTGGGATGGAATATAACGACAATCTTTAGTTATTTCGATTTAGACACTAAACGACTGAACTGATTGTAATGTTTCTATGGGAATAATCTGAAAGAAACTAGAAACTAATATTTCAAGTAAATAATCAAGGTTTTACATAAACATACAAAAACCGACTTCAATCGGACTGTTCTAGTGACCGTAACGGACCATTAAAAAGTCACAGGAAAGCAAAATAGGTACGTAATTTCGTTCACTTCAACGATTTCTTTTTAGCTTTTTTATTTAAAAGCTAAACTACTTATTTTGATAAAATTTCCATGGGATCAAACTGCAATTAGCTATTACGGATATACCCGTAACCTCTCAAACAAAACACTATTTTTTTAAATCGGTTTATTAACAACAAAGATCAGTGCAGCCAGAGACCCCACTCCGACCGCTCTAGAACCCAGCAAGATCTCCGCTTAAATAATAATAAATAAAAAATATTTATTTTTTACACATATTAATTTAATTACATAGTTTATTTTATTTTCACTTAAGGGGAATCCTCAAGGCAAATTTCCATACAAAATGTTTTTATGTAATTTTTGAGTATTGTTCCGAAAAAAAATGTATGGGAATTTGCCTTGAGGATTACCCTTAATGTATTCTACTTGTTTCTTCTATCTAAATACTCTTTATTTTTTGTGCAAGACCCACCTTTAGTGGCAAAAGCCTCCTCCATGTCTTGCCATTTATTTCTTTCTCTAGCTACTCTAATCCAGGTAACACCAGCTATTTAGGCAATGTCGTCGCTCCATCTCTTATAAGATCTACCTTGTCTACGTTTTCTGCCTACTATCGGAACACTAAACATAACCCTTCTCGGCATACTAAAGCTAATTAGAGATGACGCGTTGCAGCTGTGCAGTTGCGGTGCATTTATGAGCTTTACTCTGAATTCATCTTCTACAGAACGGCGATGACACATACCAGCACCTTGGTATAGATAAAGGTGGACAGGCCATCATGGAAGCGAAGCAAGCCTGGAGGCTACTCCTCAGGCGAGTGGTTCTCATGTTGGAGCAGAGGATCTGCTTCACAGAGGTGGATTTGGCTCACAAGAGCGCTACCAAGTGAGTGATTAACACACATAATTGAGTAATATTAACTGTATGCTGTACAACAAATAATAAAGTATAGGTCGCACAGCGAGAGTTGGCATGAACAATACATTCACATGTGCGCTTGTGTGTGTACTACTCGGGCGAATAAACATGACACCTGGCTCGAATGACGTTTGTGCAAAGCACAGCGTGGAATCGGATAATCTTGATAGAGAAGAGGTCCTGAATGCTTGGTAATGATAAGTAATGATAAGGCTTCGCAATTAGAGGAAGAAGAAACACGGAGGGCGCCGTGCGGGGCAGCGGGGAACGCAGCAAGTTTTGAGCGAGTGCCAACCAGGTGTCATGTTGATTCGCCCGAGTAGTTGTGACTACTCTGAGAGCGGGTAGGTACACCTTGGGTGATTCAAAACTCCCAATGAGTAGCTACCCGCTTTTAAAGAACGATGACACACGGCTCTTTTACACGCTACGAGCCAGCGTTTACGCTTGTAGCGTGTAAAGTCGCCCAGTGTCATCGGGGTTTTTACAATCTGCTTGTTGACAATTCTTACCAAAAGCTAACACGCTCACACGCTAGCTTTTAGCGTTTTAAATGCCAACTATCAGCTTGTAAAAAAGCTTATGTGTCATCGACGCGTTAGAATAGGAGTGCGGCGTGTCTCTATTGTGACCTGTCAAAATTATCATCCTAAATTTGATAGTGTAGTGAAATCGCATGAGTGTGAGTTTTTTGACAGCGCCAACTCTTGTTGCGTGACCTAAAGTATTGACAGTTTTTTAAGTTCTGTCGGTCGATCTTTGCAGTGGTAAATTTAGGGAATTTCATAGGCGCTTAGACATAATTTCGTCTCCTGCTGGACATAGGCCTCAAGTAAGAACCCACAATGAAATCGCAAACCGCCTTAATCTCATATTTCTTACCTAGGTTCACTTTTAACTTTACCATTGCTGAGATCAACTGACAAACTGTTAAGGCAAGGCCACACTGGGGCGTAAAAACAATAATACGAAACGAGTGGAAGGCGCCACATTTAGTGCGTCGTCGTCGGCGACTAACGGCGTACCTATATTCGCGCGTTTTGTGTTGTTCAAATGTTGGCAGTACGTACTAAGCGAAGCCACACTGCTCCGTTGCGTTGCGTTGCGTCGTTGTTTTGTACTGGCATTTGGACCTGAATGCGTCCAAATCTAGGGCTGCGACGCCAATGTTAGCACGAAACTACGACGCAACACAACGGAGCAGTGTAACTTCGCTTTAATGGTGGCTTCACACGGCCTGTGCTAACACGCGCCGCGCCGCGCCAAGGTCATCTGTACGCGCCACGGACGAGCCCGGATTAATCGATAATGCTCGCTCCACACGAACCGTTTGAAGTCACCATAAAGTGCACATTGCTTCAGCGGCAAATGAATCGTCTTCACTCTTCAGTTTTTCCGCTCATCACAGACTCAAGACGCACCGCGTCGCGCCGCCCCTGCGTGACCTTGCTGTAAAGCTGTTCTAAACGGTTCTAGACTTTAGAAAATGTTTGTAGATTTTAGATAGTAATAATAGTTGTAGTTATAAATGCCCTAAGCTAGGGGCAAACTGCCGATGAACTCACCCTTCCTATCTAAGGACTGGACGGGAAAACCCTTAAAATATAGTTTCCTATGAGTCAAAATACCCTTCACGTGTCGCCGCAAAATGGCGGTGGCGCTTTATATGTCGATTTCTTTCGCGCGAAACGGTCGTCCCGCTCGGGGGGTAATAAAACGCGCAGTCCGCTCAGAGGGTACTCTATATTTCCATTTAAACTATTTAAATGGAATGCCACTAAATTATCCTATCTTCTTGTGTATATTTCATAATAAGAAAATTTTAATTAGCAAACTTTTTGAGTGATTTGGCGCGCTTGAATTTATTTCTCAAACTGTAACCTACTCTTGTCTCGACCAGCGAGAGTGAACTGGCGATATACACGGAAAATTTCTGTCTTTTCTTGTAACAAAAATAACAAGAAGAGTAAGAAAACTATTTTGCTTACAAAATTCCAATTTGCCAAGTGAAATTTTAAAGAAATTTTTATTTGAAAAAACGACCTTTTCCTGTCTTAACAGGGATTTTCGTTGAATTGGTAGCTGGAAACACCAAGTGCTATACAATTTCGGAATGCCAATGAAGTAGACAAGTTTTTCACAAATTGGTCACATGGGTCACCATACATTTTTTTTCACCACTAGTGATCAAACTTTTGGAAAAAAATGAGCAAAACACATTTTCTTTGTTAATAATGCTGTACCAAAAAAACTGTACCTGTGGCACAAAAACAAGAAACACCATTCGATAGCACATTTATCCAGGAATACTCTAGCAAAAATAAATTATGAAAATTCCAAGATTTGTAACCTTGGCAGCAAAAACAATGGACAAAGGTAAAAAAAATGGAAGTTTCAGAAAAAAAATGGAAAACGTCCAGTAACTCGAAATCCATGGGATTTTTACTGGGTACATATTTTAATTTTCTGATCAGTCCTGAAGTCCCCCACCCGCACCTGAAGGATTATCCACTCATTACGACACACCCTGTATGTACCTACTTATAGGTAGGTATTTTATAAGTTTTAATGTTTTACTGTCTCAAAAATATATACAGGGTGGGTTTTTGAGAAGGGCACTGATGGCCAAGTCCGAAACCACGAGAGTTAGAGAAAAGTCGTGAAAGGATTCATGCCCTCGATTTATAAGAAAACAATAACTGCATATTTCATTTTTTTTTATTATTTACTTTTGACGGAAATCGACTGTAAGTGCCTTTTCACACGTACCGGTTGCCGGGTAGCCGGCGCCGACCGTCCGGTATAACATTTAGCTTTCACACGAGCCGATTTTATATCCAGTAGCGCCTCTACTATCGACGCGAATACAGTCTTCTCTAAAAATGGAACGTGAACAAATAATTGCAATATGGATTTTGTACAGAAAATACCGCGCCGCCAGAAAAGAAAGTCAAGAAATTATTGGGTTCATCCGATATGAAAAGAGAACAGTGTGGAGCATTCTACACCTTATTTCCAGACCTACTAAAAGATGAAGACAAGTTTTTCACGTACTTTCGGATGTCTCGGCACTTAGTGCCTTTTCACACGTACCGGTTGCCGGGTAGCCGGCGCCGGGTACCCGGCGGCGCAGTGTATGGCCATGTACTTTATCTTTCACACGTACCGGCGTAATTTGCCTGGCAAGCGGTCGCCGGGTGCGCACCGGATCCACCACTGTGCGTCCGGTTGGCGCCTACCGGTTAGCCGGCGACCGGACGCGAAGTGCTGTATGGAAGACGCAGCATGCTTTCATACGCACCGGCGCGTAGTTGCCCAGGTACAATCACAGAGATCAGAGAGCATGCGCATGTCGTTTATTCTCACACCCTCGTATCGTCCTATTATAGTATTAAAATTGTAAAATGGAGATAGATATTGAATTACTAATAACTTTCGTGGAAGCTAGACCGGTTTTATGGGATAAAACCTTCCAGAATACAAAGATAAAAATGAAACAAAAAAGGCTTGAAGGTCTGTGTATTATTAGTCGGATGAACCCAATAATTTCTTGACTTTCTATTCTGGCGGCGGTATCTTCTGTACAAAATCCACATTGCAATTCACGTTCACGTTGTTGTTGTTCACGTTCCATTTTTAGAGAAGACTGTATTCGCGTCGATAGTAAAGGCGCTACTGGATATAAAATCGGCTCGTGTGAAAGCTAAATGTGATACCGGACAGTCGGCGCCGGCTATCCAGCTACCGGTACGTGTGAAAAGGCACTTATACTAACCATAAACACCACTGAATAGTAGGTAGGTACCTATTTTTATTAATTATTTTGATTTTAAAACCAACGTACCTACTGAACCAATTTTCATGAAATTTCTATGGGACCAATCTGGAAGTATAAGGCGCTGTCCTAATTGGCTAATGATCGTAGGAGCAAACGATGCGATTTGGCCGTATGACGAGATTAAATACACTACTCTCTTCAGTGTCTTAATTGGCATTGTATGATCGTACGATCATTCATATGGCTAATTTTAATCGCGCGACCAAATCGCATCGTTTGATCGTATGATCAAAGCCAATTAGGACGCCGCCTAACCTTTCTAATAAAATATTTTTTTAGTTAATGAAAAGGGCGATACGTTTTATTAGGATAAATGGATACCACAAGGGCGAAGCCGCAAGCATTAGCCGTATATAATAAAAAAAAATTGACTCGGAAGATGGGGCTCAGAGGCTTGCTAGTAGCATTGCTATAAATTAACAATCATCGTAGGTGATGATATTGATGAAAACATATCATAACTTTCTATAAAGAAAATACTTATAAGAGATTCGTTTGAGATTCTTACATTATGTATGTAGAGAAAAATATTTATATTTTTTAGATAAATTGATCTAGAGTTCATCGTCAGTGAGGCTTTTTTGACTGACAGATTATAATTAAGCTGAAAAATCAAGCAAAAGTTGAAAAAAGAAGGAAAAATTCATAATCAAGCAGTAAATTAAGAATTAAGTACATACAATATCAATTATAGAATTATAAGAACTAGAAAGAGATGAATTTTGTGAACTGAAAAAGTTTTAAGAAAAAATATATAAGTAAGTACCTAGACCGATTAGAAATGTAGAAAAACTTGTTCCAAGTGAATAATGCTTGAAAGATCAAATAGAAGATGTTAAAGAAAGCTTTATAGTTTGTGGTGAATTAGTCGCAGCCGAAACTAGTGATTCTATTTTAGAAATTTCAGAAGAACAAATGCAATTTTAACAAACAATAAACCGACTATTACTTACTAAAAACATTGAAGCAAAAGACGAAGGGACCATAAAAGAACAAATAGATATTAAAAAAGTTCCTACTAACCTGCAGTTGTATAAGTATGCAATGAACGTAAATCATCAATAGAAAACTTAAAAGGATTAGAAACTTTAAGTTCCAATATCGAGGAGGTCAAGTAACGTAAACAACAAATTGAAATTCACACAAGAATCAGATAAACACTTACTATCTAGAATACTTATTGATGATAAAATGAGTATGATTTAATCAAGCTCAAGTGTAAACGTTGCAAACAATAATAAATATAGCAATATTTATAAAAGAGGTTCATGGTTTATTAATTACTAAACGCGTGATCAGAATAAATAATAAATAAAATATTTATTCAGACAATGAAAGCAAATATGTATAATAACAGTTTATACAGTTTACTTACTGTTACATCATTCACGAGCCTGACAGTCCTTAGAATGAAAGGGTGACTAGCGGCATCGGCAGCTAGTAAAGTAATAAAAATGTAAAATAAAACCTTTTTTCCTAGGCGTTTTAACGTGCTCAGCAAACTTATTATACCGAGAGTCATCGTAACAATAAACTACATTTTGTACGGATTAGAAGAAATTGAAAGAGAAGATACGTACAGAATCAAACTGATTAAGAAAAATAAATTGAAAAAGAAAGCTCTTGAAGAAAATGTAAAAAAAACAGAAGTTATCAGCACAGAAATTATTCCTAGCACAAGTCATTCTTCAGTATGTCAGTCTTTGAAATCAGAACGAGACATAGACTCTTGTATACTTTCGATAGGCGAAACTTCAACAGAAATGAGAATAGATGTACTCAAAAAACAGTTAAATGATGTGATTATATTGAGCAAAGTTTTTATGGAGAATGGATTTTGTGTACCATGCAGTATGATGGACTTCTTTAGGGCTTGTGAAGATATAAAATCGAAAATGGAGAAATTCTTCACACCTGAGGAAGCAAAAGATGGAATTGATGACAAATTGAAATTTAGATTAGAAAATCTTAGAACGCGCCTTTGTGAGGTTATAGAGGCGACTGAAGATTTTCATGAAGATACTTTTTTATCACCTAGCATTGAAAATTTTGCACATATATGCGAAGGGGTGGATAATAAAATAAACATGTACTTGAAAAAAGTGGAACCTCAACATGTGACAGAGGAGGTAAAATCTCGATTACATGACCTCAAAAGTAAAATAAAAGACGTAGTTGAAATAACTGAAGGGTACAAAGAACAAGGTCTTTTAGAATTTAGTGTCGACAAATTTCTTAAATCATGTGAAGTCGCCCAATCAAAACTCGATTTGTACAGCAATAATACAAAGGATGTTAATAGAAAAAAGCTAGAAAATTTAAAAAATCATGTAACTGATTTAGAAGAATTAGCGACCGATGCTAAGCGGGGTGATTTGTCATCACCCAGCATGGAATACTTTATGAGATGTTGTGGAAAGTTTAAAGAAAAGTTAGATGACTATACAACTAAAGATCAAAAGCCTCCTGCTGAAGATGAAATAACTAGACTCGTCAGTGAAATAGATAACACTATGGAACTTAGTAAAGAAGCTAAAGCATCAGGCTTGATTACTGAAAGTATTGAAGAGTTTATTAAAACTTGCGAGGGTATCAAAAAGAAAATACAATCACGAAAGGTAGAAAATAGCAAATCTCACCAACCAAAATTACTGGATGTTTTAGAATATAAAATAGAAGATATTGTGAAAATGGTCAACAAATGTCAAGCTGAAGGCCTAGTAACACCAAGTATAGCTGACTTTGTAAAGTCACTTGAGTTAGCTAAAGCTAAAATAGCTAGCAAAAGGATTCCTTTCAATGACTCAGAATTTAAGATACTGTACCCCGAATGTAGTGATTCTTGCACTTGTGAAGCTCAAAATATTCCGGATGAACTTTGTGAAAGATGTCAAGAGATATCAAAAATTAGTCCTATTCCAAGCTATGTATCACCGCCTTGCATGTCCTGTCGGGAAGTAGTAAAAAAAGAACCAAGTAATAAACAAAAAGTCAGTTATTCGAATATTACAGCTATCGAACATGAGCTACCTCAAGAAATTATGTCTGATAGTATGTGTGACGTTTGTAAGAGATATTTAGAAGAAGAAAAAGATGAACACGAAGAGAAACGCAAAAAACCAGAGAAGATCTTAGGTTTCTTTGACACAAAAGTACGTAAAATAACAAAGGTGACAAGAACGGAGAATACTGATGGGAGCATAAGAGAAGAGAAAGAGATAATTACAATAAAAGAGAGACAAGATCCAACTGATATTAATGATAGTAATGAAGACGAAGGTGAAACATCTAAAAAAACTACTATGCTAGGTAAAATGACCGATAAAGACAAAAATGTAGCAACTTGTATGACTTCTGAACAAAATCAATGGGGTTTCCTTAGAAATGCGAAATCGGAATGTTGTGCACTAACACACAATGTCGTCACAGAACCTGGTTTGAGACGAAGTTTTTCAATAGATTTAGGTTCGTGTGAACTCGAGCATCAATCATTTTGATTTGATCATAATTATCTCATAAATAACTCTTTAAAACTTAGTAAGCACAAAATAATATTACAGTCGAATACATTTTTAGCAAGTAATTAATACTCTTTTATTTTTATTAAATTATTTACTTTTATCAACTTTGCGTTGCAAATTGACTGAATTCCTTTCTTAGTACGTGCCTACACGTTATAACGAACGTACTCTCCGAATTTTAAGTCTCTACGTTCATTCGTTTAGCCTGTACGTTCTCTGTCAGTCAAACAGGACAAAGCCTTTTATATATTCTCTCATGTTATTGAATTACTTTATTAAGTACCGATGAAATGAATGTTTAGTTATGCATATTTATTTATCGTAATCTGCAATTTAATACTTAGGCGCTTTGGCCTAGGCTGTACATTCATTTGTGTATATTTAAAAAAAAAATTGCCTGCTAATATACTTCTAGGTCAGGGTGAGTTCAGTCGAGCAGCTTATACAAATGCAAGTACAAAGTTGTGAAAACTCATCTCTATTCGCAGGAGAAAAAATGTCTTAGCGAAGATAATAATACCGAAACTGAAATTGACAATCAAATTCATATTATCAGAACTAGAAGAGAAGGAAAGAGAAGATTCTTTCAGATTAAAGAGATTTAAACAGTTGAAGTATAAAAACAAAAAGAGTGACGGGCACGTATGCTACAACTGTCTATCTATGATTGCGTCTGAAGAAGACGCTGTTGAATTTATATGTCCTGTTTGCCACAAACCAGCTAAAGCAAAGGGTAAATCATCAGAAATAACACTTAACGTTGACCCTTGTGAGAGTGCAGTGAGTCAAGAAAAAGAAAACAAAGAACTGCTGGACCATCTAATGTCTCATATTGATGATGTAATAGACCTGACGCGACAGGATATTGATGGAATATTATCGGAGGGCGTGAACAAGTTCATAAAAACTTGCAGTGAAATAAGAGAGAAAATTGAAGATTATGCTAACGCTCCACCGCTCTGTGATGTTTGCAAGAGTTTAATTCAAAACTCAGAGAGCGGAGTGAAACAAGATTCTAGAAGTGCCACAAATTCAGCATCTTCAAAACCACTAAACATACCTTGCTCGGAGACAACAGAAGCACCACAATGTACAAATAGCTGCTACGATATAGGCCCAGAAACAGAAGATAAACTGGGCTTCTTCGAAAAGAAGTTTGAAGAAATCGTCATAGTTACTCGACTACAGAATGAAGATGGAAGCGTCAGTGAAGAAAAAGAAGTAATTACTATTAAAACAGAAATAAGGAATCCTAGAAAAACAGGCACATTAAAAATCAATGATGATAATTGCATTGAGCCGGGGGGTAAGAGATGTAGCGGTTGTAGGGACTACGGAGGTGGTACAGACTATGGTGGAGATGGTGGCCCGGATTTCCGCCCAAGAATAAGAGGAACTAAATCTGAGTATGCCAATCGAAGCCACCAAATGGGAGAGCCACGTCTTCGCTCTTGTATCTCCGCTAGTAACCCAAAATCTTCTATGAACAAAGATGCAACCACTAATTTCGATTCAAGCGCTAATATGTCTGTGAAAACTTCAAGAGTCACTCTACCATCAACTGATATTGAACACAAGTTGAAACGTTCCTGCGGATCTTTCAACGTATGCTGTCCGAGGAAGACAGAATCTGTATGTGGGAGTGAGTTGGAGTCAGAAGTGACTAGTCAAATGTCGATAGTCTCATGCAAGTCTGTTACACAATCAGCTACCTCGCAAACTTGTTGCAAAGAAGTTCGGGTCAAGAAACCCATGGAAGATAGAGGCTTTTGCTGTCTGCCGACTTGCAGTGGTGGTCCTTATGATAAAAACAATAAATTTCAGACTACTTCAACAGAAGCTTTCTGGAGAGATGTCTGGACTTCCACTACAGATTTGGCAGTAGAACCCAGTCGAGCAGCAAGTTCAGTACCAAGCAGATCCAATAAGAAGCAGGAATCAAGGAACCAAAGTCCAGTATCAAGTTGTTGCAGTAAAGAATCCAACCAAAGCGATGGCAAAAAACGGAAGAAGAAGGGAGGTTGTTGTACCATTAAGATCATCGCCAAGCCGCCCAAAGTCTGTATAGAACCGAAGCCCAAAGAAGAAGAAAAGGAAATGAAAATACCTGGAAGTATGTTTGAAACAATAAAGAAAATACTACTGCCACCAACGCGGTCTACTGAAAGCAGCAAAGTTGAGCCAAAAGAGCCTGAAATTAAGAACATTTGCAAAAGCTGCCTGTCAAAGCTCAGCATTTTTTCAGCGAAGCCTTCTTTTAAATCTCAGTCTTCATCTTGCAAGATGTGCCAGGCTAGCATAGCCTCTAAGGAACAGGAGGAAGCCAAGAACTGTCCGTCTTGTGGGTCGTTAGCCAAGGCTTCTTCATGTGGCTCTATAACTTGCAAGAGTACAGGCGTAGAATCTGGCACAACCGTGCAACACGCCTTTACAAAATCGCCTATACCCTCTCTTCACTGTCAAAAGCACTGCAGCTGCTTATCTAAAAGCAAGAGCAGAGTTGGTTCCACCAATGAAGAAGACGAAACGACAAGCTGCACCATGGCGCGCACCACTAAGTCATCAAAATCCATCTGCTGCCCGAAGAAAAAGAGCAGTTCTGTTTGCGGTCCAGCCCTATCATCCAAAATCTCTTTGAAATCAAATACATCTTCTAAATCCGCTTCAGCGTCTTGCAGCAGAAAAGACGCCAGCACCAGTACCAAACGATCAGCGAGATTTGACGTCAGACCTATAAGGCGACGGCATACATACATTAATTTAGGAAGCTGCACCTGCAAATCTGACCTTAACATCAATAGAAATAGGGCTGGAAAATGCCCGGCGAAGCGAAGCAAATCTTTTTATGAGGATGAATATTATTACTTTAGATGGTGAAATTGGTCATAGTTTTCAATCAGGCATTGTTTTTGAATCTCAAACGTTTGTCTTACAATAAAGTCTTTATCCTACACGTTTATCTAAAAATAGTTTATATTCCTCTTTAACCAGCCCTGACCACATCGATGGCCCTGAGTATACGCATAGAGAGTCAAAGAACTTGTCCTCTGGCGAACCACATGACAAAGATCCGCAGAACCAATTTGACCTAAGAATTGCGTTCTGCGCATCTTTTTCACACATCAGTGTTCTCGAGCCAAGCAAAGTAGGACGGCCGTAAGTACCATCTTTTTTAGAAACAACTCCTTAGCCTTCTATAATAACAGCAATTTCGTATACAACAGAAGTATTAAAGTGTAGAACCATAATTTTATTATTAAAAACATTATAAAAAACGTGTCAAATTAAGTCGGACAATTTAACTCCCAGTACATTTTGATACGATGATGCAGAATTTCAAAACATGCTACTGAGGTAGGTTTATTTTTGAGCTAGCTGGTGCCCGCGACTTCGTCTGCGCAGGTATCTTTATAAATGCCTATGTGTTATTCCGATGTATACTTAAGCTAAATTATTGTAAAGTTTCATTAAAATCCATTCAGTAGTTTTTTTCGTGAAAGAGGAACAAACATCCATCCATCCATCCATCCTTACAAACTTTTGCGTTTATAATATTAGCGTCTGAAATGTAAAATGACGACGCAGTTTTAGCGTTTTTTGTGCGCGTGCCGCGAAAAATTTATATGGGTAACGAGACGTTTCAACGGTTAGTAGGATTGACTTGTCATTTTCATTGTAGATAGAATAGATAGAATATACTTTATTGCTCACCATCTTAGTACTAACACATTATAAAGGAAATCTAAAGCTAGGTATACAGTGGACAATGGGCGGTCTTATCGCTAAAGAGCGATCTCTTCCAGACAACCTTTGCATGGACTGGATACTGTTGGACAAATGAGGACGGTGTGCATAACGTTCATTGAGAACGAAAGCTTATTAAAAAGTATAATAGCAAAAAGTACCTATTACAAAACAGATTATTTAATATATATATTTAATATATATTGTAATAACTCCATCGAAACGAAAACTATTTAGGTATATCCTACTAATATTATAAACGCGAAAGTTTGTAAGGATGGATGGATGGATGGATGGATGGATGGATGTTTGTTCCTCTTTCACGTAAAAACTACGGAATGGATTTTAATGAAACTTTACAATAATATAGCTTATACATCAGAATAACACATAGGCTACAATTTATAGAGATATCTGCGCAGACGAAGTCGCGGGCACCAGCTAGTGGTAATATATTTTTCTCTATTCTGTCAAGTTTTGAGTTGGTTACCGGCTATCTTTCTTTGAACTTAGCTATTCAGTTTCACTTTCATGAGCGAAGCCACACTGCTCCATTGCGTTGCGTTGAGTTTTGGCACTGAATGCGTCCAAATAGGTGCAACCAAATCGAGCGCTGCGACGCAAATGCCTGTACAAAACTGCCACGCAACGCAACGAAGCAGTGTGTGTTCTTAGGGTGCTTTTCCACCAGAGATGTGGTATGCTACGTTGCTATGGATGCGTTTGATATCCACCAATCATATTCATTGGTGCACATAGCTTAGCACTAGTGGAAACGGATTCAACTAAGCTATGTTTTTTATATGGAAGGATGCGTGCTATGGATGCGTGCTATGGATGCGCGCTATGGATGGGCCGTAGATATATCTCCACTCACCGCGCGCCGGCCTCGTCGCTTCCCTACTATCAATACATACATCGCATAGCTCGAGCTGCGCATTTTTCTCGCACAGCTACTTTGCGCCGGCGCATCTTCATAGCGCATCTTCCTCGCACAGCTACAAAGCTTAGTATTGGTGGAAACGGTCACATATTTTCGTAGCGTAGAATTCACATCTTCGCAGCATAGCACATCTCTGGTGTAAAGGCACCCTAAAGTTAGGTGTGCGTACTGTAGAAACAGACTAAAATAGTCTAGGATTCTTTATGACGCCTAGGTGGTAGTCTAGACTGACTAGGTACGAATAATTAGGATTGTTCCAATACTTGGCATCGAGCAGCGAATAATTAGCGGTACATACAAACGCGTGTCAAACCTTTTTATTTCTTTCAGTCTACGAGTTTGTATTTTAGGGCTGTCTCCCATATTTTAGCTAAGTAAATGTCTAAGTATTCCATTATTATTAGAGGACGTGGTGACCCAGTGGTTGAGGCCTGTACCTTACGATCTGATGGTCGCGGGTTCGAATACCGGTGGCAGTTATGCGTAAATGGGTTTTTTCGGTCGAATAAAATCTTTGCATGCATCTCACGTTCTGATAACGTTGAAGGAAAACATAGTGAGGAAACCGGCATGTCAAAGGACAGAAAAAAAATGTTCTATGGCATGTGACATCCACCAATCCGCATTGGGTCCGCGTGGTGGATTAAGACCCTTTCGCTCACCTGCCGAGAGTAGGCCTGAGTCCCAGCAGTGGGAACATTATAGGCTGATTATGCTATTATTATTACTAGGGCAAATCCACCCAAATCACCCTTGTCTATTTTTTTTTATTCTCAGGTAGGTACACATACCTATTATTAAACCTGTTAAAAAACCAACATGGCAACTTGAAGCGGTCATTTTGTATTTTGAATTCAACAAAACTATCATTACTTGATGAATTTAGAAAATGAGGTCAAAGAATTCTACAGTGAAGTATGTGAATCTACTTCAGGCGTTGTCCTAATAGAACGCGATCACGCGATCCTCGCGCGAGCAAGCGATGCGACCGTCGCGCGAATCCGCGATCAAACGTACTAATGTCAAATAGGCGTCCCGATTGGCATTCGCGAGATCGCGCGACGCGTCGCGATGCCAATTGGGACGCCTATTTGACGTTAGTACGTTTGATCGCGTGATCGTGCGATCGACGTTCGCGCGAACTTGCGATTGTCGCGTCATCGCGTTCTATTAAGACACTGCCTTATACATTCCTAAGACCAGTCTGTAATTAACCACACTTGAGTCAAATAAATCATTCATTCATTCGTTCATTCAAATAAAAAGAAAGTGTCATAAATCCAAATTAGCGAAAGTGTTTCTGCAGACGGTTTTTACCCGATTGCCAAGGTTACCCGGTTTTTGTATGTATAGTATGTATGTATGTATGTAAATTTCTTTGTTACCTCGTAACTTCCAAACTGCTGGATGGATTTTGACAGATAAGGTATCGTTAGATTTGTCTCAATAACCAAGGAGTCTATAGATGGGTTTTAAAAAAAATATTGTACGTAGTGCCAGCCCTAAGTAGAGATCGTTGGCACTTCGCCACTACGCGCGTACTACGCAGACGTGACGTCACAGGATTCCGTACCCATCAGCCGTTTGTTTATTTTTATAAATTGGGCTGATCCCTAAATTGTCTCGGCGAAGTGTGAGGTATAAAGTCGGTTATACACAATTTGGAATAAATACCTTACAAAAAATAATGTTTTCATTATTTAAGAAAGCTTTACATACACGGATGCTAAGTTTCCTTCATTATTTTTTGTAACAAAGTGTGAAAATTTGACGAAAAAAAATAGTTATGTATATACCATAGTTGAAAATAAAAGGAAAATGTAAAATATTTATTGCAGCAATTACACAATTACCTTAATAATTCCTTACCAAACTTATTTAGGTGCTTCCTCCGAGAATTCAGCAAAAGGAGGGGTTAACGCAAGGCGAACCTCTCTCTGGCCAACAGGCCATATAACCTTCTTGGCCATTTCCGTTAAATAAAACTATACGCTGTGTTTGATAACTGTGTGCATATTTTAAGATGGTGTGCGAGATTATTATAATGTGCGTTTATATGTATAAGATTTTGTTAGGCGCCTGTTACAATGTGTGATTACCTCGTCCCCCGTAAAGAATGGCAGAAAATTATGTTAGCAGATTCCAACGTATAACCCCTCCTTTTGCTGGATTCCCGAAGGGTACTTCAGAACACTGAATAGTAGGTAGAATAGGAAATAGAATTTTAGTATATAAATACTTCTGAGATATTAATCATAATATGCAAGGGCGCATACCAGATTCCTAACAAATATTCATTAGCAGCGAAAAAATATCAAATTCAACTTCGTAATCGGACAAGAGACGAATAAAATTTACAAACACACGTTTAGGTCAAAATCCAAAAATTGTATCGAACCTCTGTGATTTACTCCGATGATACCAATGTCGTAAAATATTTTTTGCTAATATTTCTTCATCGTGTTTCAACTTTCTTAAAAAAAAATTATAATATAATAAACAGTACAAAACCATTGCTATTTTCCATTCTATGGATATTGACTAGAAAATAAACCGTACCATAATATGTATTTAGGAAAATTGAGTAAACGTCACTTTGATAAGTATTTTTTTAGTGTGGTCATACCTCTGAATACAAAAAAAATCTTGGATTATGAAACAGGGTTTAGTCGTATGGGGTATCAAAATAAAGAACATAGGTAATACTTAGCACATTTTATAATACAGGGTAAATCACAGACATAGATCTAGAGGGTAAATAGTCTAAATTTGTCAAAGTGTAGTCTTTCTTCTTCTTCTTATCGTGTCACTAGTTCTTTCGAACCAGTGTGCTGAAAGGATTTCAAGTGCGCCTCGAAGAGGCCTTTTCGTGCATTCGACATACGTTTTCGAACTTTTTGATTTTACGACATGCCGTTTTCCTTCACCGTTGCGAGAACGTGGGATGCATACATAGATTTTTTCGACCGAAAAACCCAGTTACGTATGACTGCCACCGGGATTCGAACCCGCGACCATCAGATCGCAAGGCAAGGGCCTCATCCACTCAGCCACTACGTCCTCAAAGTGTAGTGAAATTGCATTAGTGTGAGTACTTTGACAGCGCCAGCTTTCGTTGAGCGACCTATACTTGAGATAGATGACACGCCACATTAGGCAGAGCTCCTCAGATAGGTAGCGTGTGGTCCATGAGCGACCGCCTTCCGTATCAGGTTTCAACACCTGACGCTGGCGTGGACCAGGGGATGAGATACCAGCGGGAATAGCAGTGATTTATTGGGTGATCTTGCATATAAAGGTAATGTTGCCAGTTAGGTAAAAGTTGTATTAAGCCCTAAACTAGTCATAAAAAATAGTTTTTAGTCACAGTTTTATGTTATCTTAGTTTTATATAATACCTATACAGCTTTATTAACTTTTCTGTTTTATGTCAAGACTTTCGGAAAAACCTTGGTCAACTCTAGTTTGGGACTATTTTTCATTATAAACTCTGGTATTTTGTCAAACCTGTCAGTCACCTAGTTTAGAGAGGTTTTTTCGTCGCTTTCCCGCTCTTTTTTAAGGTTGCATAATTTAAAACGTTAAATTATTATTGTACCTACCTACAAAAAAAATTATAAAATTACCTAATATTAGGTACCTACTTAGTACGTACGCACTTACACTTGTCGCATACCCTCGAAATATTATATCAAGATACTATGATGTTATTCTTTTGATATTAAATAAATAAATGAAAATATTTACTTAGAATTATACATAATATTTATTATTTTGTCACGTTGCAGTATGGTAACAATAACTTAATTATTGACTGATTTAAAATTTCCATGATGAATAAGTATTTCTATACTGCAAGTAAGTTGATCTGCAAGGAACGGAACGTTTTCCTTGGAGTTCTAGATAGTCGTAGGCTACGAAATCCTCATTTAAACTACATTTATTATTTGAGTTATGAATTCTAGAATATCGGTATGACGGCTAATTTCTTCTGACTTGGACCACACCCTAACTCCTCATGTTTGCATGTTCCTCTAACGGCGATGTTACCACTCAATTGATTTATTAACTCTAAGTTATTTTGACATCTTACTCACAGTCGCCGGAAACGGTGATCAGCTAATTTTGGATATTCCTTGAATTTTGCAGTAGGGATTGAAATCCGCCTGTTTTAACTAATATTTAACCAACTGGGAGGGAGAAGAGTAGGGAATATTTCTTTGGATTTTCTCCTGTGTTACAGCATAAAGAGGCATGATAACAATATGGTTAGATTTTTATCACGTCACGTTCTTGTTTGTCTGTCTGTAGCCATGGGGGCTAAACGGCTGAACGGATTTTTAACTGACTTCAAATAATCAAAATTTCATAAAAACATAGACAACCGACTTCAATTAGCCGCGTCCACACCAGACGATCCCGCGATCCACGATCCAAGGATCACGATGCGTGTAGCGTGGATCGTACTAGGCCGATCCAGTTTGTTGAAACTGCGATCCCGGACTACACTCCAAGCGATCCATGATTCAGTCGAACTCTTGCTCGAGATGGAGTCACACGTACAGCGGCGGCGTCGATTTGCTGTGCAAGCAGCATTTTGTTAAACTTTTATTTTGCTAAACAAAAAAGAGGGTTCTGTGTTAGAACGTCTTCAATTGGTTGGTTGTCCATTTTACGAGAGATCTGACGCCAAGCATCGTCTCTTACACCCTTATTGGTGTAACACCCGTCGTTTGGGTCCCATAAACATTTAAATTCCTTGTACAGGGACATGAATTTGCGACTTTGTGAGACATCCATCTTGGCTGGATCGCGCGAACTCAAACGCAATCGTCCACACCGCGCTCTCCACGCAACTGAGGCGTCTTTGAGGCAGGCCAAAAAACGGACCAAGAACGGATCGCGCGCGGCACGGAGCGCGCGCTCCAATTGGATCACTTGGATCGCACGCGGCACGTCCACACCGCCCGCTCCTGCCACGCGCGATTGGATCGTCTGGTGTGGACGCGGTTATTAGGCTATTTTCCAGTCTTAAGTCTCTCCAGTTTTAAGTCTCCAAATGTCTGAAAAAGTGTCAAAAAACTTGATGGATTTCGATAAATGAGGCAGGTATGTATAGATTTCATAAAGTGTATAATTAAAAATCGAATTTGGCGAAAATGTTTTCGCAGTCGGGTTTTCAGTTTTTATAAACGTTAAGCTCGTTTACCAATCTTATCTCCTTACCGATATTATGCAAACGTGTCAAATTTCAAAGTAAAGTGAGGACTGATTTTAAATAATAATTAATTTATCTACTCTGTTGACTGACGGGGTCGGTTGGGACAGATGGGGTAATTAACAAGTGAAATGAAATTACCATGGGAACTCGATCATAAAATAATAAATAAATAAATATATTAAATATATGGACACATCTTACAACGCCATCTAGCCCCAAACTAAGCAGAGCTTGTACTATGGGAACCAGATGGCTGATAGAATAATTAAATATTTTTTTTTTTTGTAAAAATACATACGTAGAATACATAGAGAACACCCAGACTCAGGACAAACACCGATTCATCACACAAATGTTTGTCCTGAAGCGGGAATCGAACCCGCGATACCGAGCGTGGCAGTCCAATACACTTGCCATTCGACTATCCGTGTCGTCACTATACTTATATATCATCATACTACAACTCGGATGAAATAACGTGGGAAACTTGGTGATGATAAGGCTTCGCAACTTATTGCGAAATATATATAGGAAGAAGAAACACGGAGGGTGCCGCGCGGGGTAGCGGGGCAAGCATCGAGTTCCGAGCCAGGTGTCTTGAGTTATACATAGGTAGTCAGAGATATACATACGAAATCAGATTTCCAGTGCTGGGACTCAGGTAGGTATATTATGTAACTAGAAGAGTGAAATATTCATTACTATAACAAAAATCCCGATTGCAAATTATACAGTCGTCATTTTGTACTGATTTTATGACACTCTGCCTTTTTTGTTCAAATCTATCTAGTTATGATTGATGTTCGTAGAATTAACCACAAATGTTTGTTGTGGTGCTCAATTATGTGCGCGTTGTCAGCAAATTTGTTTTTATGTATTTCTCGGACTAGTTAATATTTTTTTTCTGGGCACACGTGGTTTACGAGTACCTGCCGGATTATCTATTATTAATGGGACACCCTGTATAATTACATATTGTTTTTTTTTCTACATGAAAGTGGCTACTCCTTTTTCTGAGCTCTGAAATTCTCGAACCCAATTTCAAATTAGAATAGACTTTAAACTAGAATCAAAACTTTCGGATCGAAAACAATTAGTAATTTAGAATAAGTACACGGACGAGCGAGTTTCATCGCGTGTCCAAGAACCACCAGCCGTCAACGAAGCCACTGTCAGTTGTAATCATGTCAGTTTCTGTCAGTCTGTCAGATTGAGATGTTGTTAGCTGTTAATAATAAACGTGTTAGTATGACTGGTAATCTATTTGCAAGCGACTGTCTAAGATAGAACACAACTTCTATGTTTTGCCCGCGACTTCGCCCGCGTGGTATCGTCATAAAAATAAGCTAATGTCCTTTCGCTCATAAGCCATACCCTTACTCAATTTCAGCTTAATTGGTTCAGTAGTTGTGGCATGATTGAGGTCCAAACATGTATATATCCATCGCATCGACACTTAGTAACGGTATCGAGTTAAAAATTAGCTTTTGTTCTTTTCTAGCTTATAAACTATACCCATACTAAATTTCAGCTTAATCAGTTCAGTACTTTTGGCGTGATTGAGGTGCAAACGCTAATCCATCCTTACAAACGTTTGCTACTGTAATATTAGTAGAAATTAAGAAAAAATACTTAGATTTTAGTAGAATAGAATATTGTATACGTCTACTCTCGATCGATGTCTCTTTATAAATAACATTTTAACGGGTCAACGACCGAATGGGCGGGGTGAATAGGAGGGGGTGAACAGGAGGGGTGAATAGGCGTTCGGCGGGTGGAAAGGGGGACACGCGTGATTTTTCTGAGTACGCGTGTTTTAGAATAATTTTCAGTGGGGTTGATTTCTAATTGAAAATGCGACGGAGCGTAAGGAAACGTGAACTTTTTCAGTCGTATAATTTCTGCCTTATTTAATAAAAAAAATCAATTAGTAAGTTAATCAAACAAAAAATATAAGCTCAGTTTTAATTATGCATATCAGTAGGCAAACTATGTATATCCCAGTTAGGGTTTGCAATATTCGTTAAATTTTACTATTCGAATAAAATGAATAATTGCAGCGCCAATTACTCGAATATTCGGATAATCGTTTTTTTTTTTTACATTTATTGAAAATAATACAATATTAATTAAACACACACAAGAGCAGCTAGACGGGGCTTTAGTTTGATTTCAACATAGCTCTATTAAAATAAAATCAAATATTTTAATTATTACCGACACTGACATAGTTTTCAAATGATGTCCCACTGCCCATCACTTTGCCTCCTTCTCGAAATTGTTTCTACCTAACCACAAAATCAGCCTGAGGTACCTGTACTCTGGAACAATTTCAAGAAGGTGGCCTTTGACAACGACGGGTCTCGGATGGTCAATGATCATGACTTTGGTTTTATCCAAATTCATGCCGAGACCGATTCGTCGCGATGCTGCTGCTAGGCCATCCAGCATCTGTTGCAGCTTCTCCAGCGACTCCGCCATCAAGACTATGTCATCATGCCGTTTATGTTAATGCCCTTTTCAGTCCATCGTCTTAAACACGTCCTCCAATGCGTTTGTGAACAATTTTGGGGATATGAAATCCACCATGTTTCATCCATGTCTCACACCTCGCGCAGTTGGATGGGCTTAGATTGCTGGTCCTGTACTCTGTCTGACACTAATGGTGGCAGCGTCATAAACGCATCTCAGCACTTCGATATAACGATAGCCTACTTGGCATCGCTTTAAGGATTCCAGAACAGCCCAGGTTTCAAGAGAGTCGAATGCCTTCTCATATTTCATAATAGCTAGCCTCAGGGTCCAATTATACTTTACGGACTTCCCTATAATCTACCTCGTTAAGAACAGCTTATAGACGTTGCTCAGGAGTGCTTTATAAATTTTTGAATGCCTTTTTTAAAAAAAACTACTAACTATACTCCTGTTCCACGCCTTAGGAGTTCTCCCACAGTGAATGTCAAAATTAAAGAGGCTTTGCAGATCTTGTACAACAGGAGGTCCTTCTGCCTTCAGAAGTTCTGAAGTAACTACGTCTTCTTCACCGAGGGCCTTTAAATTTTTAGTTATCTCAGAGCCAACATGATCTAGTCTAGGCTGATGTCAGGCAGTTCGTCGGTATAATGGAGTGTCAGGGTGGCTCTTAAGTCGTGGTCGTTATGTTCGGGAGAGGAGCATTTGCGGCGTACTCGAAAATCTCCAGCTTTGACAGAGTGGTCCTGCCCTCATGAGTTGTCAACTTCGTCAGGTGGCTCCTTCCAAGCTGCTGCAAAATCAATACCTGGACCCTCAGTTTCGCTCTATTGCCTCCTCAATTTAGCGAGTATTGAAGATCGTGCCGTATCATCTTCGCAATCTGTTTGTTCAGGTCTGAACTCTGACGAGGTGGCCTGGGTGGTTTCACGCTTTATAGTCATCAGCCGAAGAGTTTCATCCGAGAGTTTGGACTTCCTGCCTGTACGATACATTTAGCAGAACTTGATGCCCTCATCCCTAGACTTTCAACCACGGTATGTAGGGCCTCGTCAACATCTTCAGTACACTAATGCAACGAATCTTTCCTCGAGAAGCTTGATTTGGAGTGGATTAGGTCGGAGCGTGGACTTCATCAGACGGTTTCTCTCGAGCTTGATAAATATATATTCGAACATTGGTAACATTTTACCTACATAACATAACATTCATTCAGTCTTTATTATAGCTTCATACATAAACATTAACATTACAATTACTAATGTATAATCAACTCTCTGTTTTAAACTTTGATAATATGAACGTAAAAAAGTTAGAGCGGCCAAACATCTTTGTTCTTAAGCGGTGACACAAGTAATTTGTCGAAGAAAATCACCTTCTTCGACACTGGAGGATGAGATAGAGAGCAGTTAATTATATGCTCAGGTTAAATGTGTACCAGGTTGTCCACCGCTGTCAAACCGAACCATCTCTACTTGGATTTTAGTGCCAAGATAAGTACTTTGATTACCTTATAAACTATTCGAATATTCGGATAATCTAAATGAATTATTCGAATTTGAAAATGGACCGGATATTCGGATAAAATGAATATTCGAATATCCGAATTGCAAACCCTAATCCCAGTCATAGATAAAAAATAGGTAAAAGATTGACAGTATCAAAGCAAAATGGTTGCGTAAAACAGGTCGAAAAATTTACAGACACCAAAAATTATTCATATAGGTAGTTTAATTTTTTTTATGATGTAGTTTTATTATCAATGAAAAAGCCTAGTCATTTTTAACTACGATATTTTGCTAGCACTGTTACTTTCCAGATTTTCCAGCACTTGAGTAACAAACATTACAATGTTCATTCATTTTTCGTTTTTTTCTTCATCACACCGAAATCTAAGAAACTATTAGCCCAAGATCTAGGAGTTGAGTGATTTTATTATTATTCTATTTCTTTATTTAATATCTTATTTTGAGAAAAGAACTTAGATTTTTTAGATTTATAGCTAAGTGGGTATAAGCAATTCGTAATACGATTTGTGAAAAACTTTTGATTGCATAAATGAAATGAAATGCTTTCGGGGAGTTAAGATATTTTTCACACCACCTGCTCGACAATGTCCAATTACATATCATGCTATCATCAAGGTAAAGCAAAGCATTACCTACCAAGGGAGGTAATGTTGTATGAAACTCCCAAGGGTTGTAATGTGATTTGAATTTGGAACGTCAAATTCGTGTGGAAACTCGTGGAAAACTCTAAGTAAAAGAACGCCCATATGGCATTGTAAAAAGGTTTGTTCGAAAATCGAACTAGCCACTCATAAAAAAAAGAAAAAAGGCGCGACTTCAAAGCTTGTGAAACAAAAGACGGTGTTCGCTGCTGGAGGCCTCGCGTCTCGCGTTTTATTGCCTCGCAGAAGGTGTGAAAAGTAGAGTATGCTCCTCTGGGATAAAGCCTGTCTTCGTCTTGGGTAGCTTGAACCCCTCGCGTCACTCATGACTCTACATAACTCCCTCGCTTCGCTCAGGAGTTAACTGAGTCCCTCGTAAGCTCAGGGTTCAATATGCCACCCGCGACATAAGACACTGCTTTATCCCCTTAGTGCATAATCTACTATAAAAATAACATTCAATACTTTTCATTCTGATACCCTATGGCCTATTCATAGGGTATCCAAATACTTAACCAAAGCCAGTAACACCAACTAGCTAATGTTTTTTTTATTTATCAAGACATAATGTTATTTTATTATATTTTCACTTTATTCGAGTATACCACATACCACCTCACCACCCGTCACTTTCCATAACAGAGAAACGATGAGATATAACGCGTGACTGACGAGTTACGATCGAGTTTCGACTGAGTTACGATCAAGTTACCGTAACTTGACGCTAGTTGCGTGACCGACTTGGTTGGATGAAATTGGCAAGTCTAGACGTCAATTCACACCGGGATAGCAGAGCATTTTCAGTGTTCAGGCCCAGAATTCCGCAAGCCGCTATCTCGCTCGCACATTTTACCATTATTACAATTTTACCATAAAGTTAGAATGTACCGACAGAGGAAAGATCTGTGATTTTTGCAGATATAAATTGACTTACCGTAATTCTAAGTCAGTCCTCAAACTCAAACTCACCTTACGTAAGTTGTAAAATGGCCCCCGCTTTAGTAAAGGTTTCGGCTGTCACCTGTCAAATTTCAAATGTAATTTTGAGTGAAAAACTCTTCTTAGAATACCGGTGTTGGTGTACATTTAAAAAAGTGGAGCTGTAAATTTGTAACTACAACCACACAAAATGTTTTAGTTTTTATTACTTATAAGTATTTTGTTTTGATATAAAACATGACATGAACATGAACATTCACTCACTTACACCCCTGCACTAGGATTCCCTGTGTCGCATGGACACATACAACACATCACAACATCCAAGACCCGAGAACACACATTTGTGTTCGTCACACTAATAATCGCCCCGACCGGGGATCGAACCCGGAACACCAAGCTTCGTAGGCAGGGTCACTACCAACTGAGACACGGTGCTGTCAAAATGATATGATATGTTTAACATTAAGCGAAGGAGATTGGGAAAAACTGATTTTCCTACTTGTTTCCTTCGGAGGTGTTAAACATAAATATCAAAACAAAAAATATTCTTACTAAAACATTTCGTGAGGTTGTATAGTAACACCGCTCCACTTTTTTCAAATGTAGAGCGAATTTATATCTTGCGAGCGAGATACCGGCGCACGGGATTCTGGGCCTTAAATAATTTTAACTTTATTTTTGGCTAGTTTTTATTCCGATACCAGGCGAGCAAAGCCGCGAGCAACCGCTGGTTGCTCTCCCTCCTAATGCCCTCCCTCCTAATGCGTTCATACTCATTCAAAATACACTAATACTTCAAACTTGTGAATATACCCTACATCTTGGATTTATGTTATCTCAATTTCGACGATATTGAAAAAGATGGTGGTACACTGAGGGATTTTCCCGACTGCGAAAGAGGACAGTATATATACCTACTTATGTAGTGTTAGAAAGGTACTTACTTTGTTGCATTAGTTCTCACAGGTAACTGTTAATTCTGTGTATGCATGCATACTATGGATTGTAGTCTAGGACAAAACCTACCTTAGATTATTTTAACTATGTTATATTCGGCTATTTTCTATTTTGCATAACTTATGTAATAAAAAACAAAAATAAATTCAGATGTCGCCAAAACTAAAGTAAACTAATTTGACAGCACTAAAAATAATTCCATCCTTTTTTTTCGACTGTTATAAAAGGGACAGCAACATTTTTAGGGTCATTCTCAGCGGCATCTGTTCCTAATAAATGTACCTAATAAATACGAAAGCATTATGAAAAACGACTAGAAGTTTAGTTTTAACAAACGACTTATGATAGGTAAGTAGGTACTGTACTGTCAAAAAATCTAACACGGCAATTTGTGTTTATCATACAACATAAAGCTTGATAAATTTCGGAAAATAAGGTGGAATATTGGTAATTTATTTCAAATGAAATCAAATGCAATTAGAAATCTTTTTTGCAGCGAATGAGAACGACCACGCGACATTATGCACTCGTAGCTTAGGTATGTGTAGGTATATATTATGCAGATTTGTCTTGATCATAATAGGAAATCGGCTGCAAAATATATGCCTGAGTGTGTCGAAAGCTTTAGCATAAAAGCGTTGGACTACTTTTTGAAATTTGCCAGCGACCACCATTACTTAGGATTTACGGAGCACCAGATACCTAAAGCATAACTTAGTACGACTTAGAATAGCTTGTAAACTTATAGAGCATTTACTTGAAGGTAGCAAAATGCCACTTTTCTAACAAACTTGTTTTTCGAAAAACATACTTTACACTTGGTTATATTAGGTATGTATGAGTATTAGCTGACCTGAAGCTGAAGAATTTTTTATTGTCGATTTTGTGTCGTTTTTGTGTGCATCTGAACTGAGGGACCAAATTTAAAATTTTGTAGAAACGATAAAAAATTTACAGGGCAATTAGTTAAAAATAGTAAAAAATTATAGCAATCAGCCATTAATTTCTTTAACTTGAATTAAAGCTTTTATGATGAAATTACTTGGTCCCTCAATCCAGACGCTTGCGTAAATAGGCATATCCTGAATCTCAGAAAGTACTATCGATAGGCTTATCATTTTTATTTCAGAATTTAGTTAAGAATTTCTTAAAGTTGTAAGAAATTTACAAGTCTGTAGAATATAACATTACAGATATATGGTGATTTCCCTTGGTCCCTCAGTCCAAACATGTTTGAACTGAGGGACCAAGCAAAAACGCTATAAATCTGTAATGCCTTATTCTACAGATTTGTAAATTTCTTAAAACTAAATTCTAAAATAAAAATGATTAGCCTATCGATAGTGCTTTCTGAGATTCAGGATATGCCTATTTACGCAAGCGTCTGGATTGAGGGACCAAGTCATTTCATCATAACAGCTTTAATTCAAGTTTAAGAAACTTATGGCTATAAGTTTTTACTATTTTTAACTAATTGCCTTGTAAATCTTAATCCTTTCTCGAAAATTTAAAAAATGGGCCCTTAGTTCAGATGCACACGATGTTTTTTGTTCCACCTGCGAAAGAAATGTCACAGAATAGCAAATGTCGGTACTAAGCAAGTCAATCCATACTTGCACATTTCCAATCCCTCTTTTTACCCACTCAAACATTTAATTTAGTACAAAACTGAAATACATATCTACGGAGATTATAAAAATGCGAATTTCTATCAGATATTGTGTAGGTATACCTACCTGAGGAGACAAGTTTAGTAAACTTATGGTCTAATAATACCTTCAATCCGTACTTTTACATCGGTAAAACTTGTATTGAATTATTTGTTTCAAAGAACATAATTCCAAAGTTTGAAATACATACACTCATAAAAAAAAACACAATAACCTACTTTGGTACTTACTTTTGAAAATGTATTTATAATTTTATACTCTGGCTCAAAATGCAGATAAAACTTTGATTGAAACGTATTACGTAAAACGTTCCGTTCTTTTCCGTTCACTTAAAGTACCTAACATAACAAAATTTACCGTTTTTCCGTGTACCGTTTTTCGGGCGAAAACATTATTAACCGGAAAATGTTGATTGAGTATCAGGTAAAGTACATAACAAAATTGTTTTTCGTCTTCCGGTGACAAATTATATTAGACTCTGTAAAATATTTATGAATATCGAGAAGGGTAAAGGAAAATTCTTATGCTAAATTTAAACTTAATTGCATAGGTAAATTATGTAACTTTTAATTAGTGTTTACGGTCACCTATTTAACTTACTTCTCACTTTTATTTTAAAGTAGTTTAGTTATTTATTTGTTTTAAAAAGTTCTTGTGAGGATTTGTACTTAAGAGCAAATTTCCATACAAAGTGTTTCGAACAAATACTAAAAAGTACGCCTTATTAACACATTACAACACAACGTATAAAATCTAAATTAAAGTATGAAATGTTTGTTCACACAATCGAAAAACATTGACGAAACGAATAGTGTGAAGAAATTACTATAAATACGGCGTACTTTTTGAGTATTTGTTCGAAACATTTTGTATGGAAATTTGCCTTAAGGATTACCCTTAAATCAGTTTTTTGTTCAAAAAAATAACAATGAAATAAATTATTTTAAAAATAGTAATTTTATTTACATTAATATAGGTAAATAATTTATAAGCATTATAAATTAACATTCTACAATTTGGCAATAAATTGTCACATTTTCTTACAAAAACGAGAAATCAACAATTTGAACAGACAATTTTACAACATAAGTACTTAGGTACTGAGTACGTCATGAATTAATGAATGAATTACACTATAATGGATTTAAAAATATACAATGATAATAGTTAAGTAGTAAGTACATTAATACATGTAATACTTATTGATGGTACTCAATGGTGTCAAATTCAGATGTCGCCAAGACTAAACTAAACTAATTTGACAGCACTAAAAAAAATATAATAAATATATAAGTACATATTATATATAAATAAAAATAATTCCATCCTTTTTTTAAGATCGTTATAAAAGGGACAGCAACATTTTAAGTGCTGTCAAATCATAAAATTATTAAAGAATTATGAATGTAGTACCTAGGTACAGACAGCGTCATAGATAAGTATCTCTCTTGCATTATAATACCCAGCTTCAAATCCCTTTAAATCACAGTCGCGGCGAATGGAGAAGTTTTGCCTTTAAAAAATAGATTTTATTTGTATAACCATATGTAAGCCTAAAAATAAGTATAAGTATTACAATTTTTTGAAAGGATTTATAGCTGGGTGTTTTGTGCAAGGGGGATACTTATCTCTGACGCTGTCTGTACATTGAAAATGTGCCATAAAAAAGGGAGCCTCATTGGCTAACTTCTAGTACATTTTGGTACGATGCTAATTTTCGAAAAAGAGAAGTAAAAGGGCTAGATAAAAATTCTATGTTTAAGGCTTTTTCATTGTTAATAAAACTACATCGTTAAAAGTAACGAACATTATTTGAGAATAGAGATATTTCATTTTTATTGACAGGGTGGCTGAAAATGTTCTGTCCTGTATACCGCAGCCATCTTGATTTGATACTGTCTTGGTGTTCTATATGAACACAGTCATTCATCTGTGTCAAATAAGTTTAATTTAGTTTTGGCGACTTCTGAATTGCAATTTCATATTAGTATGGATAGATACGACCATTAATACTGTCATCTGATATGAAAAAAAAAAACACACAATTAGAATAATATTAAAAAGACAAAACGCAGGGACAAAAAACATGAGATCATTTTTTTTCCAAAAACTTAATTTGGAAAAAAAATATGCGTATCACGCTAATAGGTGGACAACTCACAATTCGCCAAGTCAATTAAACGAAGAAGGGTCAAAAATATAAAGGTTTATGTATTTGTATGGAATGTATGGAATATAATGTGTTACGGTCAAAACTCATAGCCGGTCAAACCAATATTACCGCGAAAATCTGTCAAAACTAGTTTTGACTAGGGGCGTCGGTCAGTATTGATTTTGGCTAATATTGTCAGTCAATGTTGGTTATGACTGATTTTGCCAGTCAATGTTGTTTATGACTAATTTTGCCAGTCAATGTTGGTTATGATTTATGACCGATGTTCTTAGTCAAAACTAGTTTTGAGTGATTAACTATCGGTTAAAAGTCATAAAACGTTACCGGGGTCTTTAAAATATCAGGAATATATATTTCACCGCCTATTTAAAAGAAAAGAAAAGAAAGAAATAATTTTATTGATGAAAACCACATGAAACATATATGAACAAAAAAAGGTCAGAGTAACAGAGTCCTCCATCAATGGAGGCTTAGCTCAGCTTTCATGCTGCAGTTATTATTATTAGCAGTCGTTCATTTACCGATAATAAATCAATCAAAACTAGTTTTGACTAAGGGCATCGGTCAAAACCAATATTGACTAAATAAGGCAAAACTAGTTTTGACCAAACGCCCTTAGTCGAAATTACTTACTAATTTTGTTATGAGTTTTGACTGTAACATATGCATTTTTTTAACATTGTAAAACAATGATTTTTATGGAGTATGTAGGTACTTATTTAATTTATGTATATTTGTTTGGCAAACTTACGAGGTAATATCAATAGAATTAAGTGTAAGTGATTGATTCAGGCGTTACTTTGCGGAAATCCATAAATATTAATAAATAGTATAAATATATTTAGTAATAAATCCACTTAATTTCTAAACAAAGGTCTTTATTAACTTAACTCTAGTTTAGAATTTTAGTATCTAAGCCAAAGCGCCGAAAACCGAAAACCCAAGTCAGAACTCGACACGTGTCTCGCCTCTACACGAGGCATCCTTAGGAGATGTTGACTCTCGTTTCAGATTTCGGCATAGAAGATGTTTGAAGCTAAGCGGATTTATTACTAAATATATTTATACTATTTATTAATAATTAGGTGTATTTTGTATGTGTGTTTGTTACTTAAATTATAGCTATGGGTGTAAGGTAATAAAGCAAGGAATCATGCATACAGCCTTATTACAACCTACACAGTACGATTGTATCCGTTTTTTGCACACGGTACATATGCGCCTTTGTCGGCCACTCTTCCCAGGCAAAAATGGATATTCTGCCAAGTGATGGTGTTTGACTTCAAACACCCTATCATGTAATGTTGGAGGAGCAACGTAGGTACGGGAAGAATGTTTTTCAAGAAGTGACTTTATTAATAATATTCTAAAAGAACGATAAGACATCGACGAAGTGAAAGAGTTTTTAAGTAATATAAAAGAATTGAAAACAGATACGTTGAGGAGTCTATGAAACAATTTTTTGTACCACACCCTTACCTTTTTTCGTTCGATGGGGTACATAGCCAACGTCTGATCTTTCTTGTCAACTCCTACCATCATTGTATTGAAATCGTCGATCAGAACTGGTTTGCGTACCCCATTCGTGACAGTGAATGTGTTTCCATGGTATGTTGAGATCATCGCCACTCTGTTATAATCACTCCAAACCATCACATCTACATCACCTGAAGTGAAGCCAGTGATCTCACCTGGGTGCATATTTGCCTTAGTCAGATTATGCAAAGCCTCGGGGACAAATCGACGATTGGTCCTCAAGGTACCGACGCAGTCAAATCCGAGAGATTTTAATTTTCGCGCAAGAGATGGAGAATTATAGAAGTTGTCCAACCAAAGTGTATGGCCTTTGTTTTCAAGGCCCTGTATCAGCCTCAAAACGATTTTCGCTGTAGGTTCACTCAGTGGATCTCCCTGCTGAGGTAAGGGGTCTTCCTTTTGAGCGTGAACCTCAAAGCGCCACAAATAGCCTGTTTGAGATTCACATAGCTCATAGGTTTTGATCCCTACAGAGGCAGGTCTGTTGGGAATAAGTTGGTTAATATCCAAACCACTCTTCCACTGCAGAAGGGATTCGTCAAGGGTTATATTCCGGCGCATTTTGTACAACGATTGAAATTTACTATTAAGATGAGATATTACCGGTTGGATTTTGAATAATCTTGCCTCGTAAGCTTTCAGGTCTAGCGTACACAACTCTTCATTATTGTTAAAATGAAGACACCTGGTTAATAATTGAAATCTCCGTTGAGACATCTGCGCTCTGAAACCGGGCGTCAGGAATATGTCGGTACTGGAACCCCAATATTCTTCAATTTTGCTTTTTACAACCACTCCCATGGCGAGGAGTATGGCAAAATAAACATATAGCTCATCAACTGTTGTATCCCGCCATTCGCAGATGCGACTATTGGGTTGGAGAGTGTGACTATGAAGCTTTTCGAGTACCAATACTTCGGCATATCTATTCGTTTCTGAGGCAATGTGCTCCATAAACTGTAGATCCCATATGGCAATAAAAGTGTCATAAGGGTCGACATGAGGAGAAGTTGGACCAAGGTTATAATTGGAGAATTGTTCTCTCCTCAAATGAGGTGGAGTTGGGGTAACGGGTGTCCACTGGAATTTAAATGGTTTGTAGGTCGGTTGCATATCAATGGTAGGAATAACCACTGAGTCATCTGAAACGATTCCCTGATCTGGAGTAGGAGAATCTTCGTCTTGAGGAGTTTCCATCAATATCCGTACAACCCTTGGAACTGTCGTGGAAGTTATTACGTCTTCGTTATCACTTTCATCAGAGTCCGGTTCGCTACCTGATAAATCAAATTATAGGCATTCAATTATCACCAAAAGTAAGTGTGAGTTTCGACAGACGTGGAGCTGGGCAGAGTGGAGAGAAGTGAACCGTGAATTGGCCAATCACAGTGCTCGATGTGGAGTTGAAGTGGAATTTCGAGCATTGTCATTGGCCAATTCACAGTCCGCTCTTCTCTACTCCACCCATCTCCGCGTCTGAAACCCACCCTTAGGGCGCCTTCAAATTAAAGGCGTGAGGAAGCGTCACTATGGCGCCACTGTTGTAATGATTGTAAAAAAAATGTTTGTAAATACATACATAGAATACATATTAAACACCCAGACTCAGGGCAAACACCGATTTTCATTACACAAGTACTTGTCCTGAAGCGGGAATTGAACCCGTGTCGTCAATTGAGCCTTAAGTAAAGTGATTACAATCTAAAATCAAAGCTACATACCATAGCTTAATTGCGAAAAAAATTCATCGCTTAATGGCTGGTGAGGAATACGTTGGACCATCGTTGGTGATGAAGAGGTGGCTGAGCCATATTGTAACAACCTGAAATTAAACAAAGTATAAAAGTAAAAATGTTTATTTAACAGAAAAAACGTGCCGGTACAATTTTGATTTTACATTAGCCTTACAATAATACACCACCTATATTTAATAACAAAAAAAAAAATGGGCAATGCAGACGGGGTACTACGTTGCATCTGTGCAGTCAGAATTTTGGATTTCTACAAAATGGCAGAGTGACAGCGGAGCGAGTGCGGCGCCCGAGCCGAGGTTTTGCGAGCTGGCTCGAGCTAGGTACCCGGGTTTGCCAAACGATGAATAAAACTTAAATTATTATCAATTAAAGGTATCGTCTGACGCAAATCCATAGGAAAACGACTAACTAGGTTTTACAAAACCTACTGCCACCGACTTCAATGAGGGATTTTCAAAGAGACATAAAAAAATGTGGTTGCCATAAGCTTAGATATTGCAGAAATATATATCCGAGGCAGGCCTAAGAGACGCTGGCGTGACGATATCGAGGCCTACCAGGCAGATTGGTGGGAGGCGGCTAGCGACCGCAAAAAGTGGAAGGGGATGGGGGAGACCTTTGCCCGAAAGTAGAACACAATTAATAGGTAAAAAAAAAACAAAGCTTATGCTGTGTATTAAAGCGCTGTATGAAACGCAAGTGTCTAAAATCTAACAAAAAAAAAAACAGAAAATTTAATCAATGGTCATCAACACTTCGACCTTATGGGAAGCGTGTGGTAAGGGTCGAGGTACCTCTTCACCCTGGCTTCAACTTCGGGAGCCGAGTCTCTGGACTTTGCTCCTCTTGCCTTTTAATGGCTTTGTGGAGCATTACGATTTGTGGTTTATTAAGCCCACTACGTTTGGATTAGTGTTCAGAGATTCTGTTGCTGTTGGGTAGGAAACAGCCTATTCTTCGGGTATCACGCAGCGCCCGTCAATCACCCTTTCTGCAATATTAACATTTTGGGGAGATCAAGCGATACGAGACGCACCGCCAGAAGCCGTTTCTTTTCTCTTCAGCAATTATTGAAGGTAGTAGAAAATTTCGTTGTTTATACACACTTGACATTGACAATTGACTTTTGTGCAACGCCATCTAGTGACCAAAATAAAAAGCGTGCTTGTTTTTTTTAATTGAAAAGCCCTCATTGGACTGCCGAGCTATTCGTTAAGCTGTCATTAGTTCTCGATATCGAATGGTACGTCAAATCTGCAGGGCTATTCGTTAGCATGTCATTAGTTCTCGATATCGAATGGTACGTCAAATCTGACAAAAAATGGCCGACCTCGGCGGACCAATCAAATGGTATCAAAGAACTTGTATACTATGTATCTAGAATGCCGACTCACACGAAAACTGCGAGCCGAAAGAGCTAGAACCAGTAAGGAGTGTGTCTCGTTCTGTAGGGCGACCATAATTTTTGAACTTTGAATATTTCATTGAGACATAAACAAGCAACCAAGGGAAAATTCAATCTGCTCAATAAGCTATCAATGTTATATTATTGTTTTAAAATGATATTATACAAAGGTGCATTAAAATATCAACAAAAAAGAGGGCGGTGCGCCGCATTCTAGTAAGGTATATCTGATTAAATGGTATTAATACTGTTTCTTTCGAACAGTTATTATTTTTCTCGGCAGTTAGGTACCTAACCTACATGACAGCGACTGTACTAAACCTTTCAAATGAATCTGAATATCATTTAGAGCAAATCGTCTAATTTCGAAAATTGTCCCACTTAAAAAATTATGGCCATGTTAATTTTAATTGTATGCTGGCAACTGTGTGAACGAGACACACTCCTTAACGAGGGGGTCTCTATCAAGCATTAAAATCCTTATATTTAGATTTAATTAAAAAAGAACTATATTTCCAAGTAATAAGGTTTAGAATTCTTAATCCTTAAATAAAACAAAATGGCGTGTTAGCTCTCTAGATACATAGTATAGAAGCTCTTTGAATCGTATTTCGTAACAAACTAAATAGCTACCTGACATTATAAAAAAGCATAGATGAAGTGCTCTAGGAAAGTTATTAATATAGGTTTTCTCTTCTTTATAGAATCATCATAGAAATCACATAATGACTAAAAGTGTTTGATACTTTGGGCATTATAAACCTATGGCATGTATTAATTACGCTGAAACTACTGAAACCATTGTGCTGAAACTTTGTAGGTTTAAAGAGCTAGAAAAGGATAAAGACAACTTTTCATCCCGTTGTTAGTTTTATTATCACCAGTTTGAAGTATATTATCATCTTTCCGCCATTGTCTTAGTATCTGGGACAGCACAGCATGTCAGCGTTACATGTGTGGCAGTTTCATATACTGTCTAAACCAAACTCATGTAAATTATGTTGTTCCTACCTAGGTTACCTAAATAAAATAAAAGAAAGTTAAATAGTTGTCTAAATTATTTATTTCCCTTCGACCATTTAGAAAATAATTATTAATGAATCCTGAAACCCTTAGTTGGTTCGAAGGATAGCACCAGGCATAGGTAAAAGTATCAAAATCTGTAGGCAAAGTATACATCAAACAATAATATTGACGAATGTTTGATTCACATATTTTGTAACTTATGTTGTGCATTATACAACTTTATGCACGTTATGAAATACCAATCACTTTATTTCAAACTGCTGAGTCAATAAACTATACAAAACATCCTTATATAACTATTACTTTTATGAATGCGGATTATTTTCGTAATGCTGTAGGTATAGGTTGCTAGAGTAAGTTTTAGTTGGTTTTCGCATCGTATACGCTGGACCACATTTGCATCACAAAATTACACAACGTACTGTCTTTTTTTTGGCAAAAATACACAAAAAAACATCGAATTTAGCAGTACTAAAAACATTGTTTACAAAAAGTAACGTCAAAACACGAATGATTGAGCTACAGACAAAAATATAAAATGAGGTCCGACCGAGACACTCATTCATAACTTCACTCATTCATCGAATCATTCGTTTTTATCATGTCTGTGGTTCTCGTTATCGAGTTGATATCGATAATGACGTCATTTTTTTCCCAGTCTTGACCATCGAATTCGATAACGAGAACTAATGACATGCTAATAAATAGCACAGCTGTTCTAGTGACTGTAAATTGAACTGATTTTTTTTTGGACCTGATAAGTCACAGGGAAGCAAAATACGCAATTTCGTTTACTTCCACGACATTTTTGTTCAGATAAATGAATTTAAAATTAAACTACTCAAGCGATTTTGATAAAATTTCTATGGGATCATTTAGAAAGTTTATCCTCTCAAAAAAAAAATTATCAAATCGGTTTATAAACAACAAAGTTATTCCAAGGTAATGAAAAAAAAATGTTTTCTGTAAAGTTGGTTTACGGACGATAGTCTAACGTTAGTCACGTAACGGGACAATGAGCGTTACCGGACAATGACAGCGTACAGTACAGTGACGTCAATGTTTTCGTGCATGCAGCAGGCGTTCATCGGTTTATTAGACGTAGTCACGTCAAAAGATAAGGTGAGCGCGATAAATACCCGTTACAATCTAATAACAAAAAAAAACCTAATTGAGAACTTCCTCTGTATTTGAAGTCGGTTGTAAGCGTTGTTTACTTATAGAAATAAAATGAAAACAACTTCAATAACTTTTTTTTTAAGATAAGATAAGCTAAAGTTTATTTTCCAAAAAATATCTTAATACTAAGTTTACAACTTCTGATAAAAATACAGAACCTCTCTAATTTAATTAAGAACTAAGACCTTTGTACAGGTCTATTTAAAGACTTCTCGGTCTAAGCTAAGTATAGATATACTTGTGATATAGACCCGAGAGATCCCTACTTCGGCCGGTAGAGCAGATTAGTTTTTAATTACTCTAGGTAGGTGTTATTCATTAACAACTTTAAGGGGAATCCTCAAATCCGAATTCCATACAAAATGTTTCGGACAAATACTCCAAAAGTACGCCGTATTATAGTTATTTCTTCACTCTATTCGTTTCGTCCATGTTTTTTGATTTCGTAAACAAAAAAAGTGAAAGGTTTCCTACTTTAATTTAGATTTTATACGTGTTTTAAAATTTACCCTACTAACTTAAAAACACGTATATAATCTAAATTAAAGTATAAAACCTTTCACTTTTTTGCTGACGAAATCAAAAAACATGGACGAAAAGTGTGAAGAAATAACTATAATACGGCGTACTTTTTGAGTATTTGTCCGAAACATTTTGTATGGAATTCGGATTTGAGGAGTGTAAATAGAGATAAATTATACTAAAGAGCCTTCTAGTTACTAGCCGCAGTCGTTTTGTAGAAATATGTATGTGTCTGTGTTCATTGTAGATATTTGTACAACTTACGGGCTCGAAGTGCGTCTCCGCTTCTGGTCTTGTTCATGCTCTATCGGTGAGTCGTCAAATTCTTCTATTTTAACGATATAAATCCTAAAAACGTAAAAATTATTTGAGTATATATAATAATCATTTGTATCTATGTTTTTATTACAGCATAAGCTAACTACTACAATCTATATATAGGTATATTACAAAATTTACAAAAGGAAACAATTGGGCCACCCATAGACCGTTGCAAACGATCTATAGGTAGCTCAACTGCTCCAACTCGATACCCGATGGCAGCGTGCCGAGGATACTGGCTGCATTGCCTCTTTGTATAGCAAGGCTTATTCTTTGGCCCAGATAGCTGCCAGCCCTCTGATCACGCGTCGCTTCGACCAGACGCTCTGACAAAATTTTAAAAACGCGGAAGGCTCCCATTCCCCATGGACCTAGGGAATTGTGTATCTATGCAATTCAAGATACAAGATTTTTATTCGCCATAACATAGTACCTACACGGAGGAAAAAATGGGATAGCAAGACAAAATAGTAACCTATAATATATTTTCAATTACCTATTAAGTATCTATTTTTTTTACAACATACTTTATGTATATATAGTTACTAAAATTCTAGTTGAATTTGTGACAGCGAGAATAATTTAGTAACGATTACAATAATAATAATTCCTGCTAACGAAATTTAGTAACGATTACCATAAAATTGTTCTAGCTAACAAAAGTTATTTAAATGGTAGAAGAAATTAGATTAAAGGTAACTGTGCATTTGTACTGTTAACATATATATATAACATCTTACCTACCGTGTTTCACACAAATAAAAAAAAATCTTTATCTTTGCTATCCCATTTTTTTTTCTCCGTGTATTATAATGTTTCAAAATTACCTAATTAGTGAAATTAATTAAGATAGAAAGTGGATAAAAATTGATAAAAAATTTAGGTATGAATGAATCTGAAATCCATTAATTACGTGAGTTACATTAATTTTGGCGATTTTTCGACCCCTCCACCCCCCTTGGTGAGATTTCGTGAGATTTTGCTCGACCCCTCCCTAACCTCTTAATCTCACGTGAGATTTTTTGTCGTATTTTAGTGGAGAATAATTTACTGAATTTCACCCCCTTTTTTCACAGTATTACACTTCGTCCTGCGGAAAATATACGTGAGATTTGACGAGACCACCCCTCCCCCCACGTGAGATTGAGTGAGGTTTGACTCGACCCCCTCACCCCCCTAAAACCCTCACGTAATTAATGAATGCCCACTAACAACTGTCAAGCGAGTAAAGTAATTGCTCAGGGGTTTGACACTTTGGTGCAAGTATGCATAAGTCAATTATTTTAAAAATATATTCCAAATTGATATGTTTGCTTTGACATTTAAGGAAAGGTTAGGAAAATCCGTAAGCGACTTACTCTTCTGGCGATCCCGGGGTGAGGGGAGGAAGATCTTCAGTCACGAGACTCAGAGATTCCCCTTTGTACATATACTCCATTTCATCGTGTGGTTGCGACTCAGAGCTGGTGGAGGCGGTCGGTGGTGGTTCAGGGTCCAGGTCAGATCTAGTTAGACATACAAGCACACCATTAACGGTCGTCGCAAACAAGTCGCCGAGTCCACAGAGAAACAAGCTTAAGGCCAATCTAGTCTAGCAGAAAGGACTAAGCGAGCAAAAAGAGTTTAAATGAACTCCACTTAAGGGTAATCCTCAAATCCCAATTCCATACAAAATGATTCGGTCAAATACTCAAAAAGTACGCCGTATTATAGTAATTTCTTCACACTATTCGTTTCGTCCATGTTTTTTGATTTCGTCAACAAAAAAAAATAATTTAGATTTTATACGTGTTTTTAAGTTAGTAGGGTTAATTTTAAAACACGTATAAAATCTTAATCCGAATTGTCCGAATCATTTTGAATGGAATTCTGATTTGAGGATTCCCCTTATGTTTATAAAAACTGAAAACCCGACTGCCAAAGTATTATAATATTGATTGGCAATTCATAATGTCTAATTAAATTTAAATAAATAAATATTTTGGACATTTCACACAACGCCATCTAACCCCAAACTAAGCAGAGCTTGTACTATGAGAACCAGATGGCTGATACAATACTTAAATACTTTTTTTTGTAGGTAAATACAAACATAGAATACATAGAAAACACCCAGACTCAGGACAAACACCGATGTTCATCACACAAATGTTTGTCCTGAAGCGGGAATCGAACCCGCGACACCGGCGTAGCAGTCCAATACACTAATTGCCCTTAGACCATCCATGCCGTGAAAATATAAAAAAAAAAAAAAAACAGGTTACTATGATCCATCCATTTCACAAACAAACATTATTAAGATTCAAATTCAATAAAGCTACATATAAATTACAATTACACACAAATTATTGATACAAGTAGGTACAGGTAGCCGCACACTCAGTGCCAGGTATAAGTTGCTAACACTGAGTGTGCCCCTGTCCAATCCCGCAAAAGGCAACCGTCCATCTGGTCGGCTACCACGTTCAGGAGCGTGTTGCGGCTGGCGCGCACGCGGCGCAGAATTCAATAAAGCTACATATAAATTACAATTACACACAAATTACAGATACAAGTAGGTACAGGTAGCCGCACACTCAGTGCCAGGTATAAGTTGCTAACACTGAGTGTGCCCCTGTCCAATGCCGCAAAAGGCAACCGTCCATCTGGTCGGCTACCACGTTCAGGAGCGTGTTGCGGCTGGCGCGCACGCGGCGCAGAATTCAATAAAGCTACATATAAATTACAATTACACACAAATTACAGATACAAGTAGGTACAGGTAGCAGCACACTCAGTGCCAGGTATAAGTTGCTAACACTGAGTGTGCCCCTGTCCAATGCCGCAAAAGGCAACCGTCCATCTGGTCGGCTACCACGTTCAGGAGCGTGTTGCGGCTGGCGCGCACGCGGCGCAGAATTCAATAAAGCTACATATAAATTACAATTACACACAAATTACAGATACAAGTAGGTACAGGTAGCCGCACACTCAGTGCCAGGTATAAGTTGCTAACACTGAGTGTGCCCCTGTCCAATGCCGCAAAAGGCAACCGTCCATCTGGTCGGCTACCACGTTCAGGAGCGTGTTGCGGCTGGCGCGCACGCGGCGCAGAATTCAATAAAGCTACATATAAATTACAATTACACACAAATTACAGATACAAGTAGGTACAGGTAGCAGCACACTCAGTGCCAGGTATAAGTTGCTAACACTGAGTGTGCCCCTGTCCAATGCCGCAAAAGGCAACCGTCCATCTGGTCGGCTACCACGTTCAGGAGCGTGTTGCGGCTGGCGCGCACGCGGCGCAGCGAGGCGCCTAAGTGACTTACTTATACTGGGTCAGCCAAAAAGTGAAGTCGAAATTTTTTTTTTAGATTTCTCACACCTGGGTGTATCCGATAATACCCCATGTATGTTCCGCGATTTTTAGTAGTTTAGAAGTTATGATTTTTTTAAGGTGCCCCGGAAGTAAATTCAAAAATACACATAAAAAAAATCATAACTTCTAAACTACTAAAAATCGCGGAACATACATGGGGTATTTTCGGATACACCCAGGTGTGAGAAATCTAAAAAAAATTTTTTGATGTCTATTTGGCTGACCCTGTATTTACATATCAACCTTTTTAATCTCCATTTAATTTGCTACATTTTGATACCGTACTCGATAGGTTTGGTAATCCGCCGTTGTATATTTGTTTCTAAATATCTATCTTAGGACACTTGGGTTATTGAGAAGAATCTAATGATACCTTAACTGTCAAAATCCATCCAGCCGTTTGGAAGATACGAGGTAACTAAGAAATTTACATACATACATACATACCTACAAGATACGCGCGAAAAACATAACCCTTCATTAGCAGTCATATAGATTAATAGGTACTACTTTTAAGACTGACCATCGAAGTCTCAAAGTGGATAAGCGCTATTAGGGGGCGTCCATAAATTACGTGAGGTGTTTTTTTAAATTTTCTGTCCCTCCCCTCCTGGTGAGATGTCGTGAGATTTTATTCAACCCCCTCCCCCATCTCTCAATCTCACGTGAGATTTTTCAGAATGTGGGTTTCTTACGTAAACGCGTTGGATTGTTATTACAATTTAAACAAAGGACTTAAGATTAAATCTTAAGCATGTACAATCTGGATTAAATGGACCAAAATGGTATATTTTTTTTTTGTTTCAAACAGAAAAAAAATTGCGTGATATTCGCCGAGACCCCCCCTCTCTCCAACGTAAGATTAGATGAGATTTGACTCGACCCCCTCCCCCCCTTAACACCTCACGTAATTTATGGACGCCCCCTTAGCAGTGTTAACGGGCCTAATGCCTAGATCACACGTACTGAGTACTCGGCCGAGACAGTAAAATGTAACTCGGCCGAGTCACTCGCTCAGCCGAGCACTCGGCAGTGGGAGCACTGTCTCGGCCGAGTACTCGGTAGTCTCGGTGCGTATGATCTAGGCATAAATCATAGTCCTGTGTAGCACTATTCTGGTCATGGGCAGGCATGATCTCTTCTCATCAGGAGAGCGTCTAACTCGTTTACTCACTTGTTTACATAAAAATCAAATGACAAATATAAGTAGAACTACTTACGGTCGTACAACGCGCATCTGATTTGGCTGTAGGGGGGTCTCGAGAGCCTGGTCGATCGGCGTATTCGTAATGTTGTAGATTGTAAGTCTATAATCAAGGTTTTACAAAAACATTAATTAACTGACTTCAATTGGACTGTTCTAGTGCCGTAGGCACCACTGACAAGTCACAGGGAAGCAAAATACGCAATTTTGTTTACTTCGACGGCATATTTTTTTCAGTTAGGTTTTGATTTAATAACTTAACTACTTACTGAATCGATTTCGGTGACATTTCTAATGGGACCAATCTAAAAGTAAGTACCTACCTATATCCTCTCGAACAAAAAAATACTTTTTCAAATTGGCTTATAAACAACAAAGATTGACACAAAACAAAACAAATTTTGGTGACAAATAAAAAAAAAAAAAAAAAAACATTCTACCTCATATACAATTTGTTTGTTAATATCCCTACAATGCCGAAGGGGGGGTGTTCTGCCCCCCCGCGGGAACAACGAATGTTCTACGACTTTTTGAATTTCCATGATTTTCATTGAAGAACTGTGCACCAAAGTGCAGCTGGTTTTTAACTTGGTGATAACCCTAAAATCAGCTGTTTGGTGAACTTTCCAAGACCTCTGACCTTGACCTCAGTAATGTTACTGATGAGACAGATTAAGGCTTATCTTACAGAAAACTTAACAGCATCAGAGAGGCAAATGGTTTTTTTTTGTGCTAAGTTTTGTTGTTTAACTTAAATGCCATACGTAATGGTGTACCTACAAAACATCGTGAGGAAGTTGCATTTTGCGCCACTAAGTAGGTACTCCATAAATCCGCATTTTGGTCTAAGTGTTGGAGAAACAACGATCTAGCTAGTGAAGAGTTTCACCCTAGTCCAGGTAGTGGGAACATGAACATCAATTGTGTCAGAGTACTTTGGATCGAGGACAGAAACAAGATTTTTCAAAGTATTTTTATTGGTAATTTTGTTTTGAGCACTCTGTCTTTCATATTCTTCATTTCATAGCTAAAGAGGTTTCAGCTACTCTATACTCCTTCGATACTAGATGGCTCTAATAAAACTCCTTGGTACAACATTTGACATTTTGTTAGTTTTTTCGTAACTATGGTAATGTACTGAATTATTTTTTAATTTTTAAATTAATTTCTTCATAAATTCAATAAAACCTGTGCACAAGTGTTGTGTTATGACCTGCGAAAAGACAAATTGACTCAAACTTCGGGTTTACATAAAGTTGTTTGCGTAAAGTGAACAATAACTCAAAAATGTGTTATGTTTGTACATTCGTCGGATCATCAGGCTTTCGCAGTCCTCTGTAGGACATAGGCCTTTCCCAATGTGCACCATTGCGTCCTCTCTTGCTGCATCCATCGTGCGGGTGCAATGCAACTGCGAAAACTGCAGACTACAAGTACCTACCTACTCCAGGAACTAAGAGAAAAGTCCTCAGTAAGAAATTGATAAATAAAAATAAAACTATCATTTGTATGTATTTTCTCTTAATCTCTCAATAGTTTGAAATAGTCTAACTAAATTATGTAAAACTTTTCTTAATTCTTTACATCGAAAGGTTCATAAATACCTACCTACTCAACTTACCTAGATCATAGGCGTGAGCACATGTTCCTTACGTGTGTCTATGTGCGACGTGGAGGGTGTGTACAGATGGAGAAGTAAATAGCAAATAGGGTTGTCTTAAATAATTATTGTATGAAAATTTCTGATACGATGTATTCAACCTTTGCACACGTGATAGTATTCACACTCTTAGTCTGAATTCGCCCCCTCAGGGCTTGTAGGGACATAACACTACACGTTGTAGAACCTCCTCCATTTTAAAATTCGGTTGAAAATTCAAACCATTTAGTCAATCATTAGCGTCAATTCAGATGTCGCCAAAACTAGACTAATTTGACAGCACTAAAAATAATGCCATCCTTTTTATTTCGATCGATATAAAAGGGACAGCAACATTTTTAGTGCTATCTAATTAGTAATAAGTTAAGTTTAGTTTTGGCGACATCTGATTTGATAGCATTATCTCTAGAGATGAGTATCGGCATGTATTTCAGTTTTTTACTTAATTCAATGTATATGTGGGTAAAAAGAGGGATTGCAAAATGGGGAAGTAGGTAGGTACTTATTGATTTAATTGACTTTCTAAGTGTTTGTCAAGAGGTGTATGTGCGCGTACTAATATTAGCAATAAAATAACACTACCTTTTCCGTGGTAGGATAATAGGTACCTAATAAGGCATTGATTTTAAAAATATAAATTTATTTTTTTTATTCAAATTCACACAATTATTTATTTAAATAAAGTACCTAACAAAACATTATACCTACCTACTTAAATTATAAAACTTGGTATCATAACGGAACGTAATATTGTTAGCAGAAACGGAACGTCCCTAATACCTACTGTTAGGAGAAACGGAACGTAATACTGTAAGGAATAACGTAACGTCAATGATGACGTCACGAAAGTATCTTGACAGCCGTCCATTCGAGATATAAATTTATTTTGACACAAAAAAGATATTACAAGAAATACATAATAGAGTCTATATAGGTAAGCAGTAGATAACTAAAATATATAGATAATGTGGAAAAATAAATTATGGAAGCCTAGATAATGTTTTATGAGTAGGTAAGTATAATACAAAATATGAATTATTATTATTTGTTAAATTAATGAGAACGATCACACCACCCTGACTTATAAATGTTACCTACATTATACATAGGTAGGTAACAGAATACGTAAATTATTTCTTACAAAGTAGGTGCTTGTCAATTATAAAATACACCTACTTAAGTAATAAGTCCCTAATTCAGAAAATAAAACATTAATTCATGGTGATTGTCTCATTTACAATGACTAGCTAATACTAGGAGAGAAATGTTGATGATTCGCAACGCAAACGAAATTATGTGCCTAGATTTGATAAAAAGTGTTATCCATACTAATCAACCCACCGAGCAGGCAAACAAAATGGCGTCCGTCGCGTCCGGTCGATTACCTTGAACCCAAATACTCGTTGTCAACGCGCCTTTATGTGGTCGGTTTGAGTTGCGTTGCGTAGTTTGATTTAGTTATTATACAAAATCTATACGAAGATGTACGAATTCAATGCAAAATACGTATGTAAATAAGTATCAAAATAATGTTACTAGCAAAATAATGCTTTCATTATCATGTTTTTTATTCACAACGAGTGGAAAAACACTGGAATGGCGCGCATATTTTGACAAAAATAACAATTTCTGCCTAAAACACAAAAATAAACTTTAAAAATGATTAATTACTCACTTTTCCATGATGTATAGTAGGTTTCTGGACTTTTGTTAGGAAATCGAACACAGTGAACACATGTTCTCTCGACGACTGCGAGAGACGCACTGACGCGAGGCGTCTACACAGACTTCAAATATTTTATGCTGTCAGGCCTATGTCAGGCTCCCTGCCCGCGAGTTCTATCGCATGGTTTTTTAAATAGTAGACTATGTAAAGCAGAGTTTACATGAAGCCAGCGCTGGCTGCCAGTGTCACTGGCAGTCAGCTGGCTTGTTATTGGCCTCGTATAAACAGTTTTTCAAGACAAGCCAGCGCTGGCTGCCCGCACTGGCGGGAAAAACAACACGGGCCAGGCCAGCGCTGGCTTGTCTGAGGACGTGCGCCAGCGTTATTGGCTTCATACTGCCGCGGCTAAATCCTGCTTTACACTCGTTCGACTCAAATCGCCTTCGCGCCGCGCGATCGCGCGTTTGCCAATCGGGACGCCTATTTGACGTTAGTACGTTTGATCGCGGATTCGCGCGACGGTCGCATCGCTTGCTCGCGCGACGATCGCGTGATCGCGTTCTATTAGGACAACGCCTCCGCTGAGCGTAGAGACTTGAAATTTAGAGGGTGCGTTTTTTTTAATTTAATATACTACGGTGAGATTCTATTTTATTTTTTATTTTATTTTAGTGGTCTAGCAACAATTGTTACAATGAAACATAGACACTTATCGACTATTTTAGCTGTACAAAAGTATTTTTCTTGCTAATTGCACTACCTCAACAGTATAAAAACGAATATAAAGAGTAACATAATTTGAATAAAATATATGTAATATATATATATATTACAGTATATATATTAAATTTAATTACAAAAAAAAAATATTGGGCAATACAATAATACAATAATGTATGACATTGTAAAAGTAAAGTAAAATTTATCAGTTACTTAACAATGGCAATTAAACTTTTCAGATATCCTGCCCAAAATTATGGACAATACAGTTATAAATGAACTCTGAATACGCGTCGTGATTCATAACATAACATAGCTATCCCTTTTGCACACTGTTTTATTCGCTCGCCGCACCGTTTCTTGGTTGGTTTCTAGTAGATTCTACCTACTTACTAGAAGCTAGGTACGTATTCAACTATCCAAACATCCCAACACAGAATGATTAGAAATAGGTGTGAAATCGAGTTGTGATTACCTTCGTCCCTGAGCGAGTGACGGCGCGTAAATAGTGAGCCGTGGTCTAGCAGCCGTTGGTTGGTACACCCGCGCGACATACTAAAGTAATAGCATAGTTTCATAGCTAAGTTGTCTTGGTGACTCTGAGTTTGAACACTTCACTGAAACTTTGGTGTTTTCACGAACATTAACGCGCACTCGCGAGATGTGAATTGGTAAAGCTACGGTAACATTAGATTAGCGGGTATCGGCGAATATCCGGGTGAACACGAATGCACATCACGGCACTGTCGGTAAAGTAGCACGCTTCAAAGGGTTTTCATCAAAGACGACTGCGGACTGAAGATGTCGACTTCTTGTCACCGATAACCGATGTTTTTATCGCGACACGAATTATCACGCGATAATGTGTAGCCGCAGCCCCCCAGCATAAGTGATCGCGGGAGTTTTTTGATTGCGGAGTGACCGTGCGCGCGCGTGCGCTCTCGCCTCCGAACTGCGATGTACTGAAGAGCGAGACGCGCATACGCAAAGCAATACATCCACTCACGAGTATTCACGGAGGTACACGATTTTACCCGCTTTTGCCGAGCTTATGAATGAAATGGAATCACACATGTTTCAATGTGTGCGTACAGGTGGACTAGTTGGTGTAAAAAACGTATCAATGGATTAGTTTGCCCAATAATTACTTAGTTTTTGGTATTAAAAAAAAAAAACATATTTTTTTTGCCTTAGATGTGTTCAGTAACGGCAACTGACTATGCGTATTTTTTTTTATGGTGATTAAAATTTGACCGTGTATATACAGGGCGTCCCACGGCTATGCCACATTTTGATTTTTTGATTCGATACTTGAATACCTAGGACTTCTATATTTTTCATGCAGTTGTAGATTCCTAGTAGATTTATATTCTTACTAAAACATTAGCTCACCTTGTCATCATACCTTCAAAGAGCAATTTGATCTAATTTCCTTATTCTAGTTCGCGTAACAAAGTCGTGTTACACTGAACTTGGTCATGAGAGATCAGCTAATTTTTAATAAGCTTTTACCGTGCAAACTAAAAATAATCAAATTTTTTAAAAGTTTTTTAAGTGTTATATTGCCCGTAAACTACACTGAAAAGTCACAGAAAAGCATAATACGCATTTTATGTACTTACATGTCTTTTTCAGTTATTTCGATTTAAAAACTAAACTATTAGACTGATTTCGATAAAATTAATATGGGACCACCTCTGAAGTACTTATCACCAATTAATTCTTATCTGGCGCAGTAATGGCGTAACATAGATAAAAAAACGTATTTTTTCCTCGTTCTTCGACATGCTGGTTGGTTTCCTTACAATGCTTTCCTTCGCCGTTTAAGCTAAAATGATTTTGGTTAAAAGATACTTATATCTGAAAAAAAAACTTCGAATTCATACGACATTATGTTTATTTAAATAAAAAAAAACTATAATTTTTTTTTTAAAGTTATGAGACTACACTTGCCTCTTCTGATGGGAAAAAATGCACGCTGCCTCTACCTACCTACGACTAAAATAATATTATAAACATATTACAACAAAGTTCTGAGGTAACAGACATAAAAAAAAATCGTCTGATTTGACCTTCTTCTTCTAATTTTTAAAGTCGGTTGAAAATACATTTCTGTTACATTACATAGGTGCTTTTAAGTTTTAAACTGCGGATCTCCCAAAATCTATTTACTTACTTGAAAATTGCGGTCAATTTTCTACTCAAATATTCAAAGGATCGACTTACGTGGATAGAGTTAAAAGGTCTTTGAGAATTATTTTAATGGTCTGCAAATAATGAATTTTGCTTCTATGTGAGCGGTTATTCAATTTCAGAAAACTTTCTTTGAAGAATACTGAAAAATTTCTCATTATTTCTTTTAAATGCCTCGCCCTCGAATTTTTCTTGTCATTTTCGATAAAGGCATAAATAATTTTATTTAAAAAATATATCATTATGTAGGTACCAAAATAATTTTACCATAATTATATTATATTCTTAGTGCTAAAATAATTTTATCAATGGTAGTTTATAACGATAGTATTTACCTAGTACCTACACAATTACACAATTACAAATCCCAATCAAAGGTATATAAATTCCAAGTTTTAATAATTAAAAATATTCGCCAAGAATATGAAATGAAGGTATGATGTACTATGCCTTGCATTAAATATGACATGGGTCGTCTGCGAATGGCATTTCCCATAAGAATTTTACGATATACGACTTCATAAAAAAAGCAAAATATTTTGTGGGGGAGTCAATTGGACTGACCTACTGCCTACTTTACACGCTACAAGCCAGCGAGTTTGCTTGTAGCGTGTAAAGTCGCCCAGTGTCATTGGCGTTTTTACAATCTGCTTGTTGACAATCCTTCCCGAAAGCTAACTCGCTCACACGCTAGCTTTGAAACTCGCCAACAAACCGTGTGTCATCGACGCTTAAGTGAAGATGGTAATTTGTCTTACTTGCTAAGGAAGGCGTCACTGCTCATAGGCCCGGGCTGAAAACCAGCGTTGTCCTGCCTTCTATCTATCTGTTATCTAGATTATAGTTATCTGTTATATAGATATTGTTATCTAGATTGCTGGGTACCTATAGGCATTTTAGGACGACACTATGCTGAGACCGAACCTATTGGTCTCTATGGCATACCTAGTTATTGATGTTATAATGTTTTTCACACCACCTGCTCGACAATGTCCAATTACATATCATGCTATCATCAAGGTAAAGCAAAGCATTACCTACCAAGGGAGGTAATGTTGTATGAAACTCCCAAGGGTTGTAATGTGATTTGAAATTGGAACGTCAAATTCGTGTGGAAACTCGTGGAAAACTCTAAGTAAAAGAACGCCCATATGGCATTGTAAAAAGCTTTGTTCGAAAATCGAACTGGCCACTCATAAAAATGAAAAAAAAAGGCGCGACTTCAAAGATTGTGAAACAAAAGACGATGTTCGCTGCTGGAGCCCTGGTTTTGTATTGCCTCGCAGACGGTGTGAAAAGTAGAGTATGCTCCTCTGGGATAAAGCCTGTCTTCGTCTTCGGTAGCTTGAACCCCTCGCGTAACTCGCGTAGCAGTACTCTACATAACTCCATCGCTTCGCTCAGGAGTCTCTCGTTAGTTCAGGGTTCAATATGCCACCCGCGACATAAGACACTGCTTTATCCCCTTAGTGCATAATCTACTATTATGTACCTACTTACATTTGTAGCTATACCGACTTAGAGGAGCCAATAAACAAATGTATTTTCTTTTCTGTTCTTTTTAAAAAATAAAGTGCCTGTATTGTTGATGCTGCTTGATGCAACAAAATGAAGTTTTGAATTAGCATCCTTTCTACTATCATTTCAATGTACCTACTCACTGTCAAACTGTGAAAAATAGTTGTATTTCGTATTATTAATATTATTATCCTCGCCTTTGAAGATGTTCTCACTTGAATGACCCAGAGAATCGTGTCGTTGCACGTAAAATACCGATATTTTCCGATTCCCTTTGACTCGACAATCTGGGCGATCCGATTATGAATATAACATAAAGTGCCGGGTATCGATTCAGACAAGTACGGGGAAATTGACGGTATTATTAGAAGCGAATAAACCTTCATTATATAAGCTCTGTCGTGACAATTAGTAGGTATAGTTTACAGGTTATCCTTTATATTATAACCCTTAACTAACCCACTAATGAATACATATACACCACATTTTTTTAATTAAGTACTAGAAAAATTAACATAATCAGTGACCGTTACTACTGAACATGAACATACTAGAAATACGAAATTTCGTTTACTTGGATAACGTAATTTTTCCGTTATTTTGATTTTAATACCAAAGTACTGAACCGATTTTCATAAAATTTATATCGGACCAATATGGAAGTATATCCTTTGAAATAAATATATAAAATATATTTTCAAATCTATTTCGATCGATTAATATCTATGGGACCTATCTCGAAGTAGGTAGGTATATCCTTTCAAATAAAAATATAAAATACATTATATTTTTAAATCGGTTTATAAACAGCAAAGTTCTGAGGCAACAAGTATAAAAAAAATATATAATCAACCGTATTGAGAGCCTTCTCCTTTTTTTGAAGTCGGTAAAAAGGTCGTTAGAAGGCATTTACTTTGTTGAATCGCCGTTTCAATTACCACAGTCGTTAGAAATAAATCTAAATAATTCTAGAAAAAAAAATACGGGGCGTGGTTAACGATGGCTGGGCGTGGGATTTCAATGAAAGATGGGTCGATTAGTGATTCCCAATGCTGGGATTCTTCTTCTTATCGTGTCACTAGTTCTATTGAACCAGTGTTGTGAAAATATTTCAAGTGCGCCTCGAAGTGTGCTCCTTTCGTGCACTTGACACATAGTTTTCGAACTTTTTCTGTTCTATGACATGCCGGTTTCCTCACGATGTTTTCCTTCACCGGTGCGAGAACGTGGGATGCATACATAGATATTTTCGACCGAAAAAAACCATTTCCACCACGTCCTCACTTAACGGTGAAGGAAAACATGGACGCGGTGGCCGAGTGGATGAGGCCCTTACCTTGCGATCTGATGGTCGCGGGTTCGAATTCCGGTGGCAGTCATGCGTATATAGGTTTTTGAATTTTATGAAAGACATCGTGAGGAAACCGGCATGTCGTAGAACCTAAAGATCGAAAACATGTGTCTAGTGCACGAAAGGAGCCTCTTCGAGGCGCACTTGAAATCCTTTCACCACACTGGTTCGAAGGAACCAGTAACACGATAAGAATACCGTTAAGCACGTGTTTTTAATGCACACATAGATCTTTTTGAATAGAAAAATCCATTGGTGTACGACCGGGTTCGAACTCACAACCTTCGGATCGAAAGTAGAGACAACTACCACTCGGCCAATACGGCTTTTTAATGTTGGTAAAAGTGGGTGAATTTCATAGTCAAAGTGTTAAATTGTTTTACTATTCAGCTTATCAGTTTGCGCTAAATCCTAGGAATAGCTGAACGGTAAAATCACTGCAGCGCTTTAAAAATTAAATGAAAACGGTACAGGGACGGACTTTTTACAAATAGCTATAAAAAGGGGCAAGTGGCATCAAAAATATATGATAATTTAGTTGAATAATTTAAAGCCACACAAAAAGTCAAGATTAACTGTATTCAAAATAAAATAAATGTTGACAGTTTATACATAAATGTTTCTTGTTTCATTAAAATTAAATGAACCAACAAAATGGTAATAACAGGCACGAATTAAACTGTATGAGACAGTGACAAAAAATCGATAAATCTTTATGGATTTCGATACATATCATGAAATAAGTTTTGTTCACGATGGTGTCATATTATAAAAATTTAGTGTCAAAAAGGGTATTGTTCATACCGGGCCTCAGTGAACACAATGTTCAGAGAAATCCAATTTGTTCAATAAATCGATTAATTTTGGAAATTAATTATTGTGTTATATTTTAGTACCCAGGTGAACCTAAAAAAAATTATTTAATATGATAATATTATCCTAGTTTGTCTCATGATTCATCCAACCAGTGTTGTCATTGACTTTCTTCTGAATAGTAATCGAATAATATCAATTTATTTATGAATCGATATCACGATAATGCAAATTGTCATTATGAGATCGAGGGTGTTTATGCATTTTTTGAAAGTCAGCACGACTTGACATGACATGTGGTCAAACACACACTGTTTTTTTTTGTTTTTAATAGAAGTTCCTATAAACGAATTTTGCTCAGTTGTTTATTATTCGATCACTAAAAAAAATCCTTAGAAAAATCGATTGTTTTAATCTCTTTTTATACTAATAAGGCAGCACAGCACACGTCAAAAAGGATAGGTAAATGTCAAAGTCTTGCCATAGTTTGTCATTTTGTATTTGATGGACATTTGACAGTTGACTAAATATTTTTATAATTTTTGCAATAATTCAATAAAACAAGAAGAAAACATGTTTATTAAATAACTTGACCACGAATGCGATAAATTACTTTACACTGACTTATAATATACTATGTGTGGAGCCAAACGCGAAGAATAAGAATAAGAATTTTTATTTTTCCATTTCAACTTATATTTTGTGGAAGTTTTTTACTCGTAAATGGACAATGGATTCTAATGATGACCCTCGCTTGCTTATGGAGTTCACATTGACTACATTTAGGTGTGGAAACGCAAGCGGTTTTATGGCAATGGATGGCTCAGCAAACTGTAAGGTTCATCAGTTTCCATTTATTGTATAATTAATTTAAGTAAGTAATTGTGAAATTCGCTTTAACAGATTTCTCTTTATTTATAGATTGGAGCACACTAACATATGAAGGGAAAATCGTCCCTCAAAACCACCACATACAAGCAGATTGAGCCAAAATATATACCTATATTGAATTTATTTTATTTGAAAGTAATAATTAAAAAAGGAAATCAATAAAACAGTACTGTTGTAATTGTATTGTAGGCCGTAAAGACGGTGGGTTGCTGTGCTTCATATTGCAACAGTACGGTTCATAAACTGGACAAGGACTCCTAAAACAATATGAATCTACCTACCCAGCTTCTAGATAATGTAATATATCATATAATTGTGATGAAAAATAGAAAATATGTGAAAAAAACTAATTTTTATTATATAAAATCCTCCGTCGATCATGAACTTTATGAGTGGGATAGTAGGTCAACCGAACATTTTGATACTAGGATATCCTTATATTCTGGTACCTACTTTTAGAAGCTATTTGGCCTCTATCACAATTATACCAAAAATCACTGTTCACCCTAAGCCATAAGCTTATACAAAGTGGCCAGAGTCCTTTAGGCGATGATATTTTTATCATGACATGTTACAAAACGTCACGCTTCCGGCTTAGCGCTTGTATTATAATTTCACCCCTCATAAAATCTCCATACCGGGGGCATATAAAAATTGAGTTTCAGTAAATAAATAAAAGGTTGGACGTTACACCAACGCCATCTAGCCCTAAACTAAGCAAGCTTGTACTATAAAAACCAGATAAGTAACTGATAGAATACATTATGTACTTTTTTTGTAAATACATTCATATAATACCTAGAAAACAACCAAATTCAGGACAAGCACCAATGTTTGTCACACAAATATTAGCCCTGAAGCGGGAATCGAACCCACACCAGTGTGGCAGTCTAACACACTTGCCACTCGACCATCCATGTCGTCAACTCCAAAAAGCTTATGCTTATAGACGGGGGCTCGTCCTGAGTACGTCCACCTCGGTCTAAAATAGCCCGCTGCCCATCGAGCCGGCTAAATTGACTCGCAGACGGACAGAGCTGTTAGTGCCGCGGACGAGCAGAGGCGGCGGTTGGGTAATGGGGCTCATTAGTAAGATATTTATAAGGTTTAATAATGTTTTTAAACCAATATACAAAGATCTTGAGTTAGGTAGGTACCGATATTTAGGGGGGGTTGTTTTTCAAGTTTTTTTTCGGTAAATCCGCCCTCTCCCCCCAACCTATCTCACACCCCTTGGAATGGCGCCATTTTGTTTTTTTACCAAAACAGTTCACAAGTCAACAGTTCGTGTACGAAATTGACATTTTGAAAAACCATTCGGGTCGATTTCCGTCTAAAGTAAATGGTAAAATTAGTATTTATATAATGCTTTTTGAAGGTCAGATATGTTTTTTTATGTATTAAAATTAGAATTTTTATAAAGAAAAATTTTACTAGATCTGAAAAAAATACTTGAATTGAAATAGTGTCAACTGCGTTAAGGCTAATCCTCAAATCCGAGTTCCATACAAAATGTTTCGGACAAATATTCAAAAAGTACGCCATATTACGTGTTTTTAAGTTAGCAGGGTTAATTTTAAAACACGTATAAAATCTAAATTAAAGCATTGAAACCTTTCACTTTTTTTGTTCACGAAATCAAAAAACATGGACGAAACGAATAGTGCGAAGAAATTACTATAATACGGCGTTCTTTTTGAGTATTTGTCTGAAACATTTTGTATGGAATTCGGATTTGAGGATTCCCCTTAATTCGTCAATGGGGCTATGCGATCGAGATTATTTTATTTATAGAATATTTTTACTGAAATTACTACCAATAGACAGAGAGCGAAAATAATGATATTACACATCTTATTTTTTTTTGTGTCACTAGTTCTTTCGAACCAGTGTGGTGAAAGAATTAAGAGATCACGCTTACCTATTACTACTTATTACTGTTACTATTTAATGTTTTGTATGGATCTACATTAGTTGTCCGGAATAAATATTTTATTAATATTATTACTTTTGGTCACAGGGTCTTACCTGTAAATTTACTTTACCTGTTACGTAAAAAAAAACACTTTCTCTCGAAGGTACCGATGCCACTGTTTTAACCGGAAGTCATTATAAAGCAAACAATAATATAACAAAGGTATTTGCAAATAATTTGCTAGAAATAAGATAGGGTCTTTAATGAATGGTGGATTATGTTACCCTGTGTAGTGAAGGTAAGGATGGCTAGGTCACTTTATATGGCTATAGATAACTAGCAGACGCCCACAACTTCGTTTGCATTACGATGTTTTTATATTTTATATAATTTTAATTTGCATGCACATCTTGACAAACACGCCCTTCAAGTTTTAAGTCTCTACGTCTAGCGATTTCGTCTGTCAGTCGGTCAGTCAGTGAGGTCCAAGCCTTTTATATGTTACCGGCCAAACAAGATTTCAGGTTCAGGCAGGAACTTGTTTGTCCTAGGCCAAACCGGTTCGTCCTAAGCGTGTCGGGATATGCTAGTTTAGGCCAGAACAATCTATTTTGTAAATTGCTACGTCAATGCTAAAACATTGATGGAAAATTCAAATGCCGTTTGTGAAATATGATAAAAAAAACACACTTAGTTGTCCATGGAATCTGGTGCTTTTTTAGGTCAACGACGGTCGAGCAAGAAATTAGATTGTATAAAATTTCGATGCATTTCTGTAAACAGCCTAATGACAGACACATGTACAGTCAGCTGCACAGACATGTATACACTCCCAAGCTTCCACAATTATATTACAATCCATTTTGCAAAGAAAAGCGCACGCAAGCATTTTTAAATAATCTTACTTGTTAGAATTATTGTCACAAGAATAATGTCTTTGCAAAATTAAGAGATATTAATCTAATACCTTTGGAGTGCATATATGTCTGTGCAGCTGACTGTACAGTAAATAATTTATCTATCTATTGAGCTGGTATAGATTCTATCCTATCGTATCTATCTGTACCAGCTTTCTTATAATACCAGTAACGAAAGTTGCTTACCTTTTGTTAAATTCGTGGAAAATCGAAAGCTTTTCGACATTGTGGAACATGCAAAAGCAATTCTTCGCAAATTCTATTATTATTTATAAACATGGCATGTTTTTTCACAAAGTTAAGGCGAATCTTTAATGAGACGTTGAAATCAAAAGTTATGCATTTTCTAATGCAAAACTTGAAACGGCTGGATGGAGTTTGACAATTATTAAGGTATCGTTAGATTTGTCCTACTAACCCGAGTGTCCTTTGATGGGTTTTAAAATAAATTACCAAAATGGCGGATTTTTGGCGCTAATTAATAAGTCATTTATAATTTTTAGATTTGATAGGGTATCAAAATGAAGGAAATTAAAAGGCGATTACATAAATATGTACATATTAGTCATATGTTTAAATTTAATTAGGTATCTTCTTCTTCTTATCGTGTCATTAGGTCTTTCGAACCAGTGTGGTGAAAGGATTTCAAGTGCGCCTTGAAGAGGCTCCTTAGCTCCTTATTAGGAATAATGAATAGGAAATCACTGCATAATATTTTCACCCGGGTGCCCGGGGGCGGCTGCCGAGCGCCACTCGCTGCGAACGCCCTGGGGCGGCCGCGGATGCCCTGGGTGATCGCCAGGCGAGTGTTGCTCTGCGATTTTTAGGTCTAAATCAAAGGCGTAAAAAATTTGCGGCTCGCTTCGCTCACAGCGATAAAGTTGTATATAATACCTACTACTAACTAAGAAAAATAGATGCCATCATTACTAGAGGGCGCTAGGGTATTGCACACGGGCGCAACATGGGCTAGAGTCGGCCCTGACTGGTTCGAAGGAACTAGTGGCGCGATAAGAAAAAAAATTGATAGGTAATCATTCAGTTTCGTTCAGTGTTCCGCAAACAACTTAGCTCTCGCTCGCAGCTCGCCACAGCTCGGCTCGGGCGCCGCACTCGTGCATTTTGTAGTAGATAACCAACAATTTTATTCTGACTGCACAGATACTACAACTTACTACCCCTTCCCTATTTAAGTTTTTTGGTATGTACAGACAGCGTCATAGATAAGTATTCCCCTTGCATTATAATACCCAGCTTCAGATCCCTTTTAATCACCGTCGCGATTAATGTAAACGTTTTGCCTTTAAAAAATAGATTATATTTGTATAACCGTAAGTAAGCCTAAAAATAATTGTAATTATTACAATTTTTTAAAGGATTTATAGCTGGGTGCCTTGTGCAAGGAGGATACTTATCTCTGACGCTGTCTGTACATAGATAATTGAAACTTATTTATGTACTTATTACTTACATAAAACAACAGCTGTATGTATATCTATAACTTAAAAAATCTTATGGGTGATTTCATCGCTAGGTATGATTTTAGTTTTACGTAGTAACGTAATTAAATGTCACTTTAAGTTAAGTAACTATAATGCCTGCTTGCACCAAACTGTCAAAGCTCCTAAGCAATTACTTTTCTTGCTTGCCAGTTCTTCAGACCGTTAAGAACTGTCAAGCGAGTAAAGAATTGCTTAGGAACTTTGATAGTTTGGTGCAAGTGGGCATAAGACTCGTACCATAAGAACCATATTTTAAATACTCAAAAAAAGGGACAATTAGCATTTTTTCTGTGTTTCTTTTATAATTCAAATTGTTTTGATTTATTTTCGGTACCGCGACAATAATTTTTTAAAATTCATTTCAGAAAAATGAACGTACTAAAGGGAATATTAATACCAAGAATAACCCTGACCATTAAATACATTTTATCAGAATTGGAAGAATTAGAAAGAGAAGAAGTATTCCGACTCAAAAGAGTAAAAGAAAAGAATATGAAAAAGCCTCTCATGAGAAAAGATGGCGCTGGTGAACAACTTGAAGCTCAAGAAGACTCTATAGAAGTTAAAGTAGATCTAGAGGCAAAAGATAAAGAAACTACGAAACCTGTTGAAGTAACAAAGTCAATTGAGTCTTATGCCTCATATTTTGATGTTAAATTGGAATCTTTAGATACAAAAGAAGCAATGCGACATAAAGAAGCCGCAGAGATGGGTGATCTTATTGTTATTCTTAAACCTGATGATAAAATGGAAATAGGAGACGTGTTCATTTCTCCGCATGGTTTTAAAACTATGGCTACAATAACTGAAGTTGAAGAATTGATAGAAGAAACTCAAAAAGTATTGACACAAGACATAGTTCCTGGTATCAAACAAACACAAGCAGATGAAATGAAAAAGGTAGGAGATAAAGAGGTAAACTCGGGCGATGAAAAGGGGAATAAAAGACAAGAGTTAATTGAAGAGAAACTAGCAATAAGCAAAATTAAATTGCAAGAAGATGTTAACGAATATTATAATTACAACTTAGAAACCGGTGAATGGTTTGAATCCAAATCTCAAATAAGAAATGCTGAAAAATGGGAAAGAGTGTCGGTTTTCAACAAGTTTGATGAATATGAGGATATCATAAAAGAGAGAGATGTTAATAAAGATGATGATGACATAAGTTCAGAAAAAATACTGCATACTGCTAAAAGTATTATACACATTGAGGAACGAGCTAAAATTTCAATGAAGGACGTTAACATCGAGAAGTACGAAACGCAGGCAAACGAAGATTTTTTTCCACTTCTCGGTGCAGAATTTGACATGACACAGCATGGACAGACTATCATAGTACTTTCCAACAAACCATTTAAAAATTCGCAAACTTCAGCAGATACCTTGCCACAACTTGACAAATCAAGTCAAGTTTCTCTTTCAATGGAATATACTTCCGAGCCAGAAAGTTCATTGATTGATCTTGAATCTATTGACTTTTCAATTGACAGCAAAGGAAAAGTAGTTATTTCTAAGCACAGTACTGCTAAAACATCACCAGTACTATCTAGTCACCAACCGCAAAAAGCGAATTTCGTTAAGGATATCTTAGACAACACTGACGAGGAAATTACTTTTAATACGAATGGTAAAATAATTCTTGAAAAAAAGAAAAATGAACTGAAAGAAACCGATGAAACTCAAAATCTAATTGAAATTGACAATAACTCAGAAAAACTTGAAATAAAAATCATAGAATCAATAGAAAAGCTCCATGAAAATACTGTTAGCACAGATGCACACAGTGAGTTAAACGATAAAATGATGACAACTTTTAGTAATAGTGAAGATGTAAAAACCATTAACGGCTCAAAGAGTATAACAAACGGTGAAATAGTTCTTGATAAAAAGCAAAATAAACTGGAAGAAGTAGATGAAACTCAAAATCCAATTGAAATTGAAAATAACTCAGAAAAACTTGAAATGAAAATCATAGAATCAATAGAAAAGCTCCATGCAAATATTGTTAGCACAGATGCACATAATGAGTTAAACGATAAAATGATGGAAACGTTTAGTAATAGTGAAGACGAAATAACAATTAACGGCTCAAAGATTGTTGAGCATAATGACACAGAGTCGCACCAAACGCAGCCTACTGAAAATACTTTACCTCCTTCTAACTCAGAATTGAACGCGACACAGCTTGCAGGAACTACTGTACCACTCGCTATAGAACCACTTCAAATTACGCAGCCTACAATAGATACTTTGCCGCAACTTGACATATCAAGTCAAGCTTCTATATCAATGCAAGAACATTCTTTAGTTGATCTCGAATCCATAGACTTCTCAATTGACAGCAGAGGAAAAGTTGTTCTCTCTGAAAATAGAACTGCTAAAATATCTCCAGTACTATCCTCTCACCAAACACAAAAAGTAATATTTAATAGAAAAAAAGGAAATTTAGCTAATTCTAAAACCGGTGAGACCGATAAAAATAATAAGAAGTCTAGAAATATATTAGAAAAAAAACAATTAGATATTAGGAAAAACAATAAAGATTTACAAAATGTATCAAAATTAAACACCCTGTATGGTACGAAACGAACAATGAGTCAAAAATCTGTAAATCCCAAAAGTTTTATTATCACACTAACAAATAAATTAAAAGAACATTTAGTGGATCCAACAAACAACGTGACATGCAAATGTATAGAACCTCATGCACATACTGAGAAACTGGTAACCGCAGAGATTATACGTGATAATTCAAATACAGATATGAAAAAGGCAAAAAATATACCAGAAGAAAAACGATCAAGAATTAGTAAAGAAGACATGGCACAAAATAATTTTAAAAAGACTTCAGTAGAAGAATCAACAGATACAGAAATCGCAAAACTTAATGAAGTGAACGATTCTACTAGTTGTGCACGTGACGACAGTTTAAACACAGATATCATGCCAAAAAGTATTACAAAAGATATACAATCAAGAATTTGTGAAGAAGAAGCAGTACACAATATTTTTAGAAACACTTTAGTAGAAGAATCAACAGATAAACAAATTGGAAAACTTAATGATGTAAACGATTCTACTAATTCAGCAAAGTTACAAATAGATAAAATAAAAAAAAAATTGGTTGACCTATTAAAGTTAGACCTCAATATGACGTGTGAATGTAAAGAACCTCATGCACGAACTCTGAAATCGGTAACCGAAGGGGTTATACGTGACGACAATTCAAACTCAGATGATAAGACAAAAAGTATTACAGAAGAAAAACGGTCAAAAATGTGTAAAGAAGACGCGGTACAAAACATTTTTAAAAACACTTTAGTAGAAGATTCATCAGATACAAAAAATATAAAACTTAACAATGTTAGAGATTCTGCTTATTCAGATAAGTCAGCTGATTTAAAACGATCAATGAGTGAAGAATCTGTAATTTCAACAAAGGCAGACCTCAGTGTGAAATGTGAATGTGAAGAGTCTCATACACAGACTGAGAAATCGGTAACGGATTCTAATAAGTATGAGATTCCTGACATATCTAGGCCCGAAGAAGTTATAACCTGTCGTGAAAATAATTCAAATGCGGATATGTCTAGAAGTAAATCAGAAGATGAACTATCAAGAAACAGTGAAGAAGATGAGGCTGTAAAAAATGTTTTGAAGTTAAGTACTTTTGTTGAATCTGAAAATGCTGAAGTTAAAAAAAATATAAAAGAAAACGATACAACTGTTCCTGTTAATACAAGTGAAAAGAGTAAAAAAAGATCTACAGATAACAGTGAAACTGAAAGCTTTCATAGCGCACGTAGTAATATATCTAGAAAAAGAAGCAATAAAGGCAGAGAGACAGAATTTGGTTTTCAAGAAGTAGATCTAGGAAGTACTAAACCAGCAAGCGAATTAAAAGAACCTGGTGAAGAAAATGAGATAAAAAGTGTTAGAATAGATAAGGAAGAAGTTGGTTTGAGACAAAATCGCATGAATAAAGATCAAAAGAATGAAACAAAAGATCAAGGACAAAATGAAGCATTAAAAATTAATGATTCCACAGAAAATGTAGCTGAAAGAAATCTAACATCATCAATTGCTAACAGAACTGATTATACAACCAACAAAAACATAGATGATAATAATAAAATGAACTCAGAAATTGATCAGCAAAACAATTCAAGAAATGTACGAAATAATTCTAGACGAGGATCCTTATTAAAAGAGGGCCAACAAAATGAACGAAAAGATGGAAGAAATAAACATAATAATTCGGAAAATGATGATAATGAATCTGAAAATGAGCAAAATGGTTCTGAAAGTGATAAAAGAGACGATAAGACGGATAATAAGTCGGATAGTGACACTAGCTCTTCAGAAGAGGTAATTTACATACCAAGAAGAGCTAGACGAAGGTGTTTACACCCGAAACAAGACTAAATAGGAAATACAAATAAATATACAAAATGTTATGTTTGGTAAACGTTATATTTAATAAAATATGTTATTTCATTACACACGTTTAATTTTTTTGATAATGCTATAGCTAATGTTAACATAGTTACATCATTTAATTACACACACATAGGTATATTTTTTAAATGCACAATTACATCTTGGTTTGAGGATAAGTACGTAAAACTGTTGGTCCCGGTTATAACAGCTATCCTAAAAATCTTGTACCTTCTATGGTACTAAGTACTTTAAAACACAAATGATATTCTAAAGCCCAGTAATTTCATAACCAGAAGGACTATCTATGTTTTTTACTGTTCTTTAACTATATTTTTTTCATACTATACCTATATCGAATTGCAACTAAATCGGTTCAGCGGTTTTGGCGTGATTAGTAAATATCTATAAATATATATATAGTTAATGGTATTTATGACTCGCTTACATGAAAACTCATGCCCGGGATACATGAGGCTAGTTTTTCTAAGCTGGGATAGAAAGCTAGTACCTCCTCATATCTATCTACTATCCTGGCTAGCTATCCTAGCTTGATACACGCTATTGCTGTCTACACGATGCCAGATAATATTATAAGCTAGTACCGTTGCAGTGACTAATTAATAGACGTCAACTGCGAAGGACTTCATCCAGGAACTGGATTTAGTTTGCGGTCAAAAAAACAAATCGCGTAGTCACATGTAGCCTGTAGAATACTAGCTTCGCCGTCCACACGAAGCTAGTACACAAGCCAGGATAGTAAAAATGGTGGTGGGGTCCGCTACTAGTCTATAAAATAGAGCGCTATGCTATTATAAATATACTATCCTAGCTTCAGACACTAGCTGACTAGCTTGTTCACTAACTTAATAGCCTACATATGAAGCTAGTTTTATCTACATGAAGATATAGCTGTTTGCTAGCTTACTATCACTAGCTTGTTATCCTGGATTGAAAAATTAGCATCGAGTAGCTCGGGCATAAAAGACGAAAAAGGACTGTACCTGAGTTTTTATTATCAGTAGAATATCTTTAAACCCAACAGTCTAAAGAAAATGATGATTTGCGTAAAAAAACACCAATTGAACAAATACTTAAACGGTTTTGAATGCGGTGATAATAACAAAAGATTGGAAGTTTGTACACAAAAGGGCGTAAACGCGAAATATTGAATTGTCATCGAGCTGTTAAGCGATTGCTCAAAATTCGTTTTGTGTAAATGTAAAAAGTTGCATAGTGATGTGCATCGTTTGTCTTTTATTATTATGATAAAGATACATTTATTTAAACAAGAGACTTATGCCATAAAACATTTAACACGAACCAATTTCGATCAATCAGAAACATTAGACGCTTCCCAACGGTAAATTTTACTAGTACGAGTACCTACATATTTAGCGAAACACACATATCTACATCTTTAATTTAAATATTTATTTAACATATAATTATTTTTTTAAATTTGCACTGTAATAACACTGTAGTGTATGCATAGGGAGATAGGGACACTAAACTTTTTGCGGGCATACCAGAACCAAAAGCTAGTTTTTTAACTTTCCGAGTTATCTTAAGGAAAGACGATAAAAATACGATTACTTATGCCTACTTGCACCAAACCTAAGCAATTATTTTACTCGCTAGGTAGATCCTAACGGCCTGAATCTGACACCTTAATATATTTCTAGCGAGTAAACAGAATAGATAGTTAGTTAGATAGTTCACAGTTTGCTGCGAGTACGCATATAGTGCTGCGACTGTACCTGGCTAGAAGCCGGTACTTCATTTTACTGCTTACCCTCTTTAATTAATAGCAAATATAACTAAATATATTATTAGTTATCGATAAATTATCGATATCTGTCCGGTGCCCATCACTAAACTAAGGCCATTAGCGGCGTATCGAACTATGCTATTCTGGGGGACGTAGAGCAAAGAATATTTGGATATTCTATATTAAATATTTTTTATTTCATTCTTTAAATAATAATAACGATAATCAAGCCCTTATTCAGATAGGTATACATTTTTAAGTTCTAATTACATTTCAAATTTAATTATTTAATTACATAACATGCACATTGCACATACATTTATATCTTATTAAGTATTAAAATTCTGATATAATTTCCTAAAAACAAAGAATATCCAAATATTCCTGCTTATTTTTTTTTTGTGTTGTCAAAGAATATAAAATTACTAGCTGTTGTCCATAACTTCGTTTGCATTGTGAATTATTAAAATCTTTACGATATCATAGCTACTAAGCCTGAAAAGGACATAGGCTATATAACGCTACATCTCTTCAGAGGGTAGGTATTATTTATATATTATATTATATATTTAATATATATATTTATATATTTATTTATTAGGAGTATAAGTATTGATTTACTTGCTTAGTACTGACACTTTGCTATTCTGTGACATTACTCCCGCGGGCTTCGAGAATCTAGCCAAAGAAGACGTTATACCTACGTCAGAATCTGCAAACATACATTTCTGCCAATTTTTGACGGGGGACGAGGTAAACACGCATTACACATGCTCCTAACAAAATCTTATTCATGTAAACGCACACTATAATAATCTCGCACACCATCTTAAAATATGCACACAGTTATCAAACACAGCGTATAGTTTTAACCTGAATGGCCAAGAAGGTTATATGGCCAATAGAGGGCCTTGCATTAACATCTCCTTTGGCTAGATTCTCGAAGCCCGCGGGTGGAACAAACAACATCGAATATAAACAATTCTTCAACGGGTAACGAAGTCGCAGCAAGTCTAGTATAAGATGGTTATTTACCACATCAAATCCATTCTAAAATCCATGTTCGTGCGTCCATCAATCATAATCCAGGATTGTTGGACGGGAAATCTTTTGAAAACTTGTAGCCATGAGTGTCTGGAGAATGACCCGTCGAATTAATGATAATGTTTACGATGAAAATGGAAGAAATAAAATATTATTTAATGGGATATGCTACGTATGTATTTTTATTACCTTAGTTTAGTCCTGAAAATCACTCTATCAGGATATAAAGGAACTCTAAACACACAAATATTATGTCCGTCACATTTTTCAGGGTTTTAATTTACTAAGGAAAAACCGCTTTATCGCTTAAACACTTAACTTATTAAGTATAATCGCTGCATTATTTTTTGACGTGACTATGTCTAATAAATCGATGAACGCCGGCTGCATGCACGAAAACGTTGACGTCATTGTCCGGTAACGCTGTCATTGTCCGGTAACGGCCATGGTCCCGTTACACTGGTAGTCACGTCAAACTATCGTCCATAAACAACTTTACAGATAACCAATTTTTAATTACTGAATTTGTTATCTATCGTTCCGGGTGGAATCTTGCAACTCGCAAACTATGCAAAATAGGTTGGTAACTGAAAGTATGTTTTCACACCACCTGCTCGACAATATCCAATTACATATCATGCTATCATCAAGCTAAAGCAAAGCATTACTTACCTAGGGAGGTAATGTTGTATGAAACTCCCAAGGGTAGTAATGTGATTTAAATTTGGAACGTCAAATTCGTGTGGAAACTCGCGGAAAACTCTAAGTAAAAGAACGTCCATATGGCATTGTAAAAAGGTTTGTTTTAAAATTGAACTGGCCACTCATAAAAAAAAGAAAAAAGGTGCGACTTCAAAGATTGTGAAACAAAAGACGGTGTTGGCTGCTTAGCTCGGAGCCCTGGATTTTTAATGCCTCGCAGTAGGTGTGAAAAGTAGAGTATCTCCTCTGGGATAAAGCCTGTCTTCGTCTTGGGTAGCTTGAACCCCTCGCGTCACTCAGGACTCTACATAACTCCATCGCTTCGCTCAGGAGTTAACTGAGTCTCTCGTTAGTTCAGGGTTCGATTTGCCACCCGCGACATAAGACACTGCTTTATCCCCTTAGTGCATAATCTACTATTGTACCCGCCCAGACGGAATCCTGCAGGGTAGGTACGCCTTCTAACGGTAAATAAACACATTATAACATTGTTTTGTGTGCAAATATAAATTTGTACATGTAATAAACTTTCAAATAAGACATACAGTAAATGTTACAATGAAGTACGCGCTTTAACGTACAAGTCGTAATATATTTACTGCAGTAGGTTAGCTACTTTAGAGGGTGACCATAATTCTAATAAAATCACGGTTTTACCGTTAAGGCCAAGCCTCAAATCCGAATTCCATACAAAAAGATTCGGACAAATACTCAAAATGTACGACGTATTATAGTAATTTCTTCACACTATTCGTTTCGTCCATGTTTTTTAATTTCGTCAACAAAAAAAGTGAAAGGTTTCATACTTTAATTTCGATTTTATACGTGTTTTTAAAGTTAGTAGGGTTAATTTTAAAACACGTATAAAATCTAAAATAAGGTATAAAACCTTTCACTTTTTTTGTTGAAAATAAAAAACATTGAAGAAACGAATAGTGTGAAGAAATTACTATAATACGACGTACTTTTTGAGTATTTGTCCGAATCATTTTGTATGGAATTCGGATTAAAGCACGTGTTTTAATGCACACATAGATTTTTTGAACAGAAAAATCCATTAGTGATATTTTTTTGAGAGGATATACATTCAGATTGGGCCCATAGAAATTTCATCCAAATCGGTTAAGTGGTTTAGTTTTTAAATCAAAATAACTGAAATAAATATGTCGTCAAAATTGCGTATTTTGCATCCCTGTGACTTTTCAGAGGTGTAACGATCACTAAAACGGTCCAATTAAAGTCGATTGTTGTTTGTTTTATTAAAACCTTAATTATTATAATATTCATGGTTACTCTATGAATTATTACAAGAAGACTTCTGTCGTTCAAACAACACTAAACCGATTGTTCTGGCACGCCGTTATAACGCCTGAGCTGTTATACGTTACTAGCTACTGCTTGTGGCTTTGCTGGTATGGTACCGAGATAAAAAGTACTCCATGTCGTATTCCTGCTCATAAACTATAAACATACCAAGTTTTGGACAAATCAGTTCAGTAGTTATAACGTGATAGAACAAACATCTACTTATGTAAATTCTTTCAATTACCTTTGTAATCTGGCGCTCGTGGCTGCGGTTGCGTGGTGATGTGGAGACAAAAAGTGTCAAAAAACCAAAACAAAATGTCTATGTCTTTTTCCAGCTCAAAAACTATCCCTATACCAAATTTCGGACAAATCAGTTCAGTAGTTTTAGCGTGATTGAGGAAAAACCAACCATCTATCCATACCTACATCCTTACAAAATTCTTCGTAAGAATATTTTTTACGATATGAACAAAGAACTCGATTTATGGAACTTTGAACTTTATTACAAAGGATTAAGAGCTTTTTTACTTAGGAATATTTGCTGATCTGATTCTGTATTATGAAACATTAGCGCCATTGTTTTGAAACAAGGACAAAAATGACGTCTTTTATGCATACTTTAAATTACGTCATTCGTGCCTCCAATCATCTAGTATGTTCATTGTTCACAATAGTGGGGATTTAGGGGATATTTTTTCGCGAAATCCCACTGGTCATGGATGACCAGTGGGTATTTTGGGAATAATCCATATTTTTTAACCATTTAAAACATTTTCATGGCTGATTATGTAATGATAAGATTAGGTTTATGTATAAATAAATAAATAAAATAAGTATAATAGGTAGTATATATGTTTTTTTTTTTGCAATGTAACGACTCTACTAGACTCTACCTAAGCATTCTCCTGATAATAAGAAATCACGCCCGCCCATTTCCAAAAAAAGTGCTACACAAGAATTTAAATATTTATATAGTTATACACGGTCAAATTTTAATCACCATAAAAAATATACACATAGTCAGTTGCCGTTACTAAACACATATGCGGCAAAAAAACTTGAAAAAATTAAGTCGAATTTTTGTCAAAATAAATTTGATTAAAATTGGATAACTGTTACCGTTAATCGTTTTCCTATGGATATGCGTCAGGCGGTACCTTTAATAGATAATAATTTAAGTTTTATTCATCGTTTGGCAAACCCGGGTACCTAGCTCGAGCCAGCCCGCAAAACCTCGACTCGGGCGCCGCACTCGCTCCGCTGTCGCTGCCATTTTGTAGAAATCCAAAATTCTGACTGCACATATGCAACGTAGTACCCCGTCTGCATTGCCTATTTTTTTTTTTTTGATAATATTAAATTGGTGGTGTATATGTAGATAGAGAAACATTTATTTTCTGCATTGTAGCACATCATATTAGAATTTACAGATGCAAAAAGTATACCAGGAATCAAACCAAGGAGATACATTAACTTATTCTAAATAATTTGACTTTCAATCTGTACCTACTATAAATTTACAAACGTGTTTTCCAAAATTAACTTATTATTAATAATTAAGGTTTTTCAAAAACATACAACTAATGACTTCAATGGGTCTGTTTTAGTGACCGTATGCACCACTGAAAAGTCACAGGGAAGTAAATACGGAATTTTGTTCTTTTTTCTTCAGTATTGTTTCTTCTTCATGTATTTTTATTTTAAGGTGTGCAATAAATATTATATCTGTCTATCTATCTATCTATCTACTGAACCGATTTTGATAAAATTGATATAAGACCAATCTGAAAGTATAACCTCTCAAAAGAAAAAGGTTTTTTTAATTCGGTTTATAAATAAACAACAAAGTTCTGAGGTAACAAACAAAAAAAAAATAATTTTAAGCCACCTTTTTTGAAGTCGGTTTAAAACTATACGTCATAAACAAGATTTAACCTGTAAGAAGTAATAAAGTAATTTAATCCATAAAAATATTTTTCAAAATACCCGAAAATTAGTCATCAATAGAAAGTATTGTTTTGTAATAAAGTAAATTACTTTTACTTTACAACTCCTAACAAAGTTACCCTTTTACGTAACGGGTTAACAGACCGACAAAACTTTTATCTATGAATTTTTAAGTTTATACTACCCCGTTACATTGTTAAAATTACCATCCGTTAGGGTAAAACCATAAACTTTAGTTGAATTTACCGTTAGGTAAAGGAATCGGATCGTGCTTTCTTTCCTATTATCTTAATGGGTTAGTCATAAAGTTTGTAGGTAGATATTTTCGTAAGTACGAGAATTCAGCGTCTAACGTTCAGTTAATATTTTTTTGTGTTCAAAATTCAAACAATTTTTCGGATGTTATCTAGTGTTGTAAAAAGTGCTTTCTAATTTTATTTTATTTGCTCGATTGTAATAGTTATTTGAACACCAAGGGCCTGAAGCAAGCTATTTTATAGGAGACTTTTATCATTATTATTTAATTCGAGGATGAAATTATAGTCTTCAGGAACGAGATTTTTCATTTTAATTGCGAGTAAATCTAAAAAATTTAAACTGAAATTAATGCCCATTTAGTAATTAAATAGGTAGACATCTTATATTACTACGGTAGGTATTTGAATTTAGTTATGCTTAGGTTTCTCACAATCGTTGTACCACCTGTGGGCATTATGAATGACCAAAGTTAAAATCTTAAAAACGTTCTTATCTTCCGTCATGAAAACTATTTCAAACTGGCAGGTTTTACATGAAAAAACTTTTTTTACCTAGGGCCTAAAATGCAGTTTTACTCCCCCTGTACCTAGCGGAGAGTTGAATTTTACGAGTATAAGAAGTTAGAAGTGAAAAGGTACATTTTGAATTTTGACTATTTCTAAATTTACTAGGTACATACATTCTAGGAGACATGTTTCTATACTTTTACCTATACCATTATTTTATATTGTTAGCTCATATTTGTATGCCAATAACTTAATAATATGACATACAATGCAGAAAGTAAATTATTTCTTCAATAGAATACCTACTTCGCACGTTCGCTGAGTAAATAAAGCATTATTGCTTTGCTAAATGTATTAAATGCAGTAAATGGAAAGCTCGGCTACACGAGGAATCATTTTACCCAACTGCGTGAAAGAAGGGTATTGTTTTTTGGGTGTATTTGGTTATGCGTCACTGTTACAGCTGATAAACCATACCCACACTGATTTTAAGTAAAATAAATTCATTTTTGTACTTAAAATCGTAGTAGTTTATGCGTGATTGAGGAGCAAACATCCATGTATCCTCACAAACATTTGCCTTACAAAATATAAGTAAGTTTTTACTATTAATCTTACAAAATAGAGTTTTTCTACTAATCATATAAAATATTAGAAAATTATATTTCTTATCTTACAAATATAAGTAAGTTATACTACTAATCTTACAAACATAAGTAAGTTATAATACTAATATTAAAAAATATTAGTAAGTTATACAACTAATCTTACAAATATAAGTAAGTTATGCTACTAATCTTAAAATATTAGTTAGTTAAAGGTACTATTAATATTACAAAATATTAATAAGTTATAATAAAAAATATTATTAAGTTATAGGTAGGTACTATTAATATTTCAAGTATAATATAAAAGTTATACTACTAATCTTACAAAATATTAGTAAGATTTAAAAAGTATTTGTCCACGATGTGCCCACGACCTAAACACAACCCGCTGGCTATCAAAAAACAAACAGAATATTGTGTTACTAATGCATGCAAAGGTAAACAATGACGTCATAATTGTCGGGAAAGCTTTGCAAACTATATTAAAATGGCCTTTTTACCCGACTGTAAAGAAAGAGTTGTGAGATGTATGTGAGTTTAAACATGTTTTATTTCCAAAAAAGGTTGACAAAATTTTTGTTTGATTTGCTAATTTGTAGAGGTACGTTCTAGCCCTGTTACTTCTCTTTTTCGAAAATTAGCATCGGACCAAAATGGACTAGAAGTTTGTCATTGTATCTCCTTTTTATAGCGCATTTTCAATGTACGACATTGTGATTCTATATTTTAATACTTTTGTGGTATTTACTATATTTATATTTATTTGACATTGATGACAACTGCGTTGCGTTGCGAATCAAAAAAAAAATCCTTTCTTAAGCGTCGATGACACAGGCCTAGTTTAAAAGCTACAAGCCAGCAAACTTAAAAACTTGCGAGTGAGCGAGTTAGCGGTCCGGAAGGATTGTCAACTAGCAGATTGTAAAAAGCCAGTGTCATCGACGCTTTAGTTTAGGCAAGAAATAGCTAATTTGTATGTTATATGTATGAAAGTATGTACCTACCAGTTTGGGGCTAGATGGGGCATTGTGTAATACCTAAAAAATACTTATTGTTCAAAAAAATTATTATATAACATCTCAATTTTAATTAGTATTTTTGGGTACTTACCTACTTTGTTTGGTACTTACTTAAAAAATATTATAACTTACGATTACAATGTAATTTATTGAAACACCTTAAAAATAATGATTTTATAAAATTCTTGCAAGTTATTCGTATTGTAGGCGCCATGCTTCTGATCAATCAAAGATATCAGTGTTTACGATTTCAAGTATTTAGGTAAATAAGTAAGTAGCTTATCTATTATATATACTTACATGTAACATGGTAGGTAAACGAAATAAATAACTACTGTCTTATCAATATAATGTATTCTCCTACTAATATTATAAACGCGAAAGTTTACAAGGATGGATGGATGGATGGATGGATGGATGGATGGATGGATGGATGTTTGTTACTCTTTCACGTAAAAACTACTGAATGGATTTTAATGAAACTTTACATTAATATAGCTTATACATTAGAATAACACATAGGCTACAATTTATAAAGATACCTGCGCAGACGAAGTCGCGGGCACCAGCTAGTAAAAAATATAATAAAGGCTTGGACCTAACTGACTGACTGACAAACAACGAACAGGCCAAACAGCTGAAAGTAGAGACTTCAAACCTTGACTTAATCTATGGTAAATACATACTTTGATTTACAAAGGCGGGTGCAACATTGCTAAAACACTCGTCCACTTTGAGCTAGGCTAATGGTTTTTGTACTAATTGTCCTATATTTTGACCGGAAGTAATAAGATTAGTCAAAAATCGTTACGCATTGTGACAGTTATGTCAACTAGAGCGGAATGGAGTAACCATGAGTTCGGGGCTTATAGGATAATTAAATTATTTTTTGCTCAACCAATTTCAATTAATTAAGGTTTTACAAAAATATACAACATTCTTACAACATTCAATTTAGTGTTCTAGTGACCGTAGGCACCACTAACAAGTCACCGGGCAGCAAAATACGCAATAATGATTACTTCGACGACATATTTTTTCAGTTATTTTCTTTAAAAACTAAGTTACTCAATTTTGATTTTGATAAAATTCCTATGAGACTAATCTGAAAGTAGTATCCTCTCAGAAAAAAAAATGAGAAAACAGAATGTTTTTTTTTAATGTTTGTTACCTCAGAACTTTGTTTAATACCCGATTTGAAAAAAAATTTTTTTTTTGAGTGCATATTCTTTCAGGTTGGTCCCAAGGAAATTTTACCAAAATGGGTACAGTAGTACATGATAGTAGAAGGGGTTTTTAAATCAAAATAATTGAAAAAAAAGTCGTTGAATGGAACAAAATTGCGTATTTTGCTTCCCTGTGACTTGTCAGTGGTGTTTACAGTCACTAGAACAGTCCTATTGCTACTACTACTAGCTACTATTGCTATAGCTATTGAAGTCGGTTGTTGTATGTTTTTGTAAAACCTTGATTATTACAAAATTGATTTATATTTAAGAAAACATTTAAGGAGAGATTCTCTACTTAAATTTTTACCTCAAATCTATACAAAACTTTTCGTTCTGTTTGTACAAAATCTACATTAGCACCTTTGTACCGATGACGAAGTTACTCATAAAAAATAATGTTTTATTCAACAATGACGATTTTACCTTTGAAGTCATGTCACTAGGAGAGTGTTAGTTAGATATGAAAGTAGATGGATTTACGAGAAGAGGAAGACCAAAGAAAAGATGAATGGACTGTGTGAAAGAGGATATGAACAAGCAGGCGTGAGTACAGATATGACGGCTGATAGAGACGAATGGAAGAAGAAGACATGTTGTGCCAATTCCACCTAAGTGTGGGATAAAGGCAGGGAGATGATGAAGTATGGAACTAAAAAATTGCATTAAAATGGTCCAATGACGAATTTTACTTCAACCCAACTGGTCACCCTACAAGAGCCGAAACCGTATTATTGCTAATTACAAAGGATTTAGTTGTATTAATGCTAATTAGTATAATGTGTAGTAGACAGTAGATTTTTTTTAAATGTGTGTTATCTCAGAACTTTGTTGTTTATAAACGGATTTGAAAAAATAAAAATTGAGAGGATATACTTTCAGATTGGTACCATAGGAATTTCATCAACACCGGTTCAGTAGTTTAGTTTTTAAATCAAAATAACTGAAAAAAATATATCGTTTGCGTATTTTGCGTGACGACACCGTGGCTTAGTTGATAGTGAACCTGCCTACGAAGCTTGGTGTTCCGGGTTCGATCCCCGGCCGGGGCAAATATTTGTGACGAACACAAATGTTTGTTCTCGGGTCTTGGATGTTGTGATGTTGTATGTGTCCATGCCACCTGCGACACAGGGAATCCTAGTGCAGGGGTGTGCGTGTGTGAATGTTTGTTTGTTTGTAGGACTCCCGCGATACAGGCTTGCCCTAGTGCGGGGTCCATTGTGAACCATTGTGAACCATTGTGCAATGTTATACGTGTTGGAAAATATTAATTGTGAGATTTTATTTTTAAGTGTAATTAGAGCTATATAAAAGCTGTGTTGGCCGAGTGGGAGGTGCCTCGACTTTCGAACCGAAGGTACTGATTTCGAACCCGGTCGTTCACCAATGCATTTTTCTGTTCATAAAGATCTATGTGTATATTTAAAACACGTGTTTAAGGCGTTGTCCTAATAGAACGCGATCACGCGACCATCGCGTCGCGCGATCACGCGAATGCCAATTGGGACGCTTATTTGACGTTAGTACGTTTGATCGCGGATTCGCGCGATCGACGACGTTCACGCGAACTTGCATGGTCGCGTGATCGCGTTCTATTAGGCCAACGCCTCACGGTGAAGGAAAACATCGTGAGGAAACCAGCATGTCATTGAACCTAAAGTTCGAAAACATTGTCAAGTGCACGAAAGGAGTCTCTTCGAGGAGCACTTGAAATCCTTTCACCGCACTGGTTCGAAAGAACTATGACACGATAAGAAGAAGAAGAGCTATTTATTTATAGCTGTTGCCACCAACTTTGCTTGCGTAGTATCGAGATAAAAAATAATTGACCTTTTCTAGGCTAAAATCATGCCTCTAAAAAAATTTCAGCTCTATGGGTTTAGGGTTTCCGGCGTGATAGAGCAAAAACATCTATTCAACATATTCGTAAACTTTATTCTGATACAAGGGAAATGATTTAAATTAACAAAAGAGTTAAATTCAATTATCAAAATAATGTTTTCAAATTAGTTTTTTTTAATACCAATAATTGCGAAGTATTTCTTTTGTTAGACATGATTCTAAATTTGTAGGGTGGTAAACTCAGTAAAATATACACCGCCAATTTTTATTTATATTTCTCAAATAAAAATGGGACATGCAGTCCGGGTTCTACCAGTACTACGTTGTATCTGTGCAGTCAGAATTTTGGATTTCTACAAAATGATAGAGTGACAGCGGCGCGAATGCGGCGCCCGAGCCGAGCTTTTGCGAGCTGGCTCGAGCTAGCTATCCGGGATGGCCAAACGATGAATAATATCCACATGCAAACGACTAACCGTAACAGTTATCCAAACTAAATCAAATGTATTTTGTCAAAAATTTTACTTATTTTTTCAAGTTTTTTTGCCCTATATGTGTTCAATAACGGTAACTCATTAGCGTATTTTTTTCTGGTGAATTATTAACAATGAAAAAAAAAGTAAACAGAGTTGAATAAGTATTCTCGCTCCTAATTACCAACTTAATGCATAGATAATATTATACTAACAATCATAATTAAGTTCATGGTTACTTAATTTATCAATTATCAACCTTGTAATATATTATCATAAACTCTCAACAGCTGATTAAAATTATGACACTAAAAAGCAGGCATTTCATTCATAAACATAAAACTGCATAGCGCATGAAAATTATGTGAACATCGATATGCAGACAGACGCAGCCAGTTTTTGCTTCTGTTTGCAGCTATCTTTTATCATGGCCGCTAAGGATGCGTTCAAAAAACTTCCAAAAGCTCTACAAAAACTTTCATGTAAACCTGAAAATACAGCCCAAAGCTCTACGCCAATACGTTTATAAAAATACGCAAAGATTTTTAGTGTAGAATATAAATAGTATTAGTAAACCAAAGCTTTTGTTATTCAGGTGCTAGATGTAAAATTCAAAAGAAAGATGCAAAATGGCGGACGCTCGAAAGCTCCAAAAAGCTCGAACGCAGCCGTAGCGGGAGGGGAGTGCAGGGTGCGGGGGGAGAGCGCATGCGTAGCTCGCTCCGTCCACATTCCAGTAGTCAAGCGAAGCCCGTGCGCGTCGCGTCGTCTTATCCGCGTTCACACAATACAAAGAACACCTCACTATAGAAAAAAAACCTATGATGTATTGATTAATTCCACCATCAAACGATAGCCCAGTGATTATTGAAGTGTTTTTCAGTGATTGGATTGTATATTCAGTGATTAAATAGTGATTTTGACGCGGTTCAACGCGGGCCACGTCCATGGCATTCCAGTTATCGATGAATAGAATCTAGCGTGCGGAGAAACATGGTGGACTTGCCGTGTCGAAAGTGAACGAAATTTCGTGTTTTCTGTGTGGATTTGGATTTATTGTGCGATCAAAATGGATTTGCGATATGGATTGGTGTGAGTGAGTGAGCTTGTGGACTTCTGTTGGGTATGAGAGCTTGATTCAGATATCCAGAATGGTGTCCGTAGCTTACTTCGGTCTGAGGCACACGCCTTGGACCCTCCTAGTCCTAATTTTCTTTATCGAAAGCGTTATGGGCAACTACGCCAAATCTTTCTACATACACTGGAACACAACCAACAGCATTTTCAGAATAGACAATACAGATCACGTATTCGATCTGAATAAAGGAAACGCTCAATTCGAATACGATCAAGTCAATATAATATGCCCAGTATACACTCCAGGGACTTATGATGAAGACACAGAGAAATATATAATATACAATGTTAGTAAAGAGGAATATGATACGTGTCGAATAACAAATCCGAATCCGCGTATAATAGCGATATGCGATAAACCGCACAAATTGATGTTTTTCACCATCACCTTCCGACCGTTCACTCCTCAACCGGGCGGATTGGAATTCCTTCCTGGAAAGGACTATTACTTTATATCCACATCGAGTAAGGATGACCTGCATAGACGCATCGGCGGGCGCTGCCTTAGCCATAATATGAAGCTTGTTTTCCGCGTTTGTTGCAAACCGGAGGAGCAATCGCCTGCTCCTCCATCTGAGCCTACTCTACCTCCTCCTCCTCCACCGCCGACCACCTCAACGACGACCACTACTACCACAACCATCAAACCAGTGACAAAGAAGACGCACAAATACGACAAGAGCCCCAATGAAGTGATCAAGAGTGAGGAGTTGTCGCATTCCCGAGGCGCTGCGCTGGCTTCATCGCTGGCTCTTGCCTTGGCAGCGACGGCGGTGCTGGCTCCTCTGGCTCGGTGAATGTGCGCCAGGGCGGCCAGGCCCCCTCGCGAAGCCCTAGCCAAACCAGGCCCGTCCCACACACAGACTCTTCAAACATTGCACCTACGCCCAGACACTCTAGTCTTCACATAAAGTGTTGTGCATTATACTCTTGTGATGTTGTGCCCCAAGGATTTTTGTGGATTTTCGATGCGTGTAAGTAAGGACTCGGATTGGAGATGTGTATAGTTCTATGTATAGTTTTAAGTCGAGCCTAAATTGTACTTTATTGGGCCTACGAATAATCGAATGATAGTTATAACTTCCTCACGCGAGCTGTGGATAACACTGCAAACAACGTAGTTGGTAAATATATTGAGAATGTTAACATGTATAATGGTAAATTAGGTTTCTTAAACCACTAGGAATTAAATTTTTATATTTTCATTATTGCAATCAAGGATATTTGACTAAAAATAGGATTCGAACGAAATACAGTTAATATAGGGGGAAATCTAATAGAGAAATAGTAGGTAGTTTATATTTTAGTTCAAAAGACATCTCTTATTTTTCCCAACAGCTTGTACAATTAGATGTTTATTTATATAACTATTTAAAAAAAAATTGGGGCGAGTTAAGAATCTTGTCCAGAAACACTGTGATTTTGGTTTATTTAGAAAGTAATTGTTTCTCTTTAAATGCTTTTATTGTGATATAAACAATAATGAAAAACAACGCATTTTTTTTTCAATTTATCGATTCGTACGACTGATTTGCATTTTTGCTTTTTCTTATTGTTTACTAATACTTGAGACACGTCCATGACCACGAAGACGGCATTTAGGAGCAGCTTTTTAGTGATTTTGCTGCTTATAACATCTAAATATTTGTCTAAAATGACACCTAAACTTATAAGTAACAGAATATATTCAATATTCAAACGATCAATGATCTCTATTATACCTAGATTCACAATCGAACACATAAGGCAAAAGTGACTCGACATTTTCTGATACCTGACAAAATGATTACCTACATACAAGCATAATGCATTTCGTAACTTATTTTGATTGTGAATCTTAATGTAATTTGGATCAATGACAATTATATGTGAAAAGATCACTGACCTCAGCATAAAGGCACTATTTGTGCCATTATGAAAGATCAATTTTAAATAATAGTCAAATAGATAAATAATGTAGTCGATATAGCCCGGTTTCAGTTAGCCATAATGCATTTAGTGACAGTTGAACCATATTTTAGGTAGTGATAAGATTGATTGGGTTTCAAACTATTTTGTGGACAAAGACTTGCGAAACCAGTTACTTGAAACATGATTCAGAGAATCAGCAGCTGAATTGGCGATTCTCGATAATGACCAGATGGTTATTACCTAAAACGTGATGAACTATACTTTATTTCAATTCAATTTAATTTATTTGTAGGTATAAATATAACATTATGGGAGATCCAATGCGTTATATTAAGACATAAAAACAAATCAACAATCATAACAGTATGTACATAAGAAAACAGCAAATTTAGTTATAAAAGACACAACATTTATAAAAAAAGAAACAAATAAAGATTTTGATTTGATTTAATTAAAGATGTTATTGAATTTAACTTAAAAAAACTTCGAGCTGGGTTTTGTTATAAATTGAGAAATCAGATATTCCTTTAGGTATATGTAATAACAGCACTCTTTGGCGTAAAATAGAGATGTTATTGAATGCTACGAGATCCAAATAAAGAATCGCGAAATTAAATATTTCTTGAACAATATTTTCATCTCTCATATTATATATTGTTATAAAGGTATAATATCAGGTACCTAAAAGAGATAATATGAGATAAAAGATTAATTGTAGAGCCTTTATTCACACAGGGACATGACCATTTGACCATTTGACCATTGACCTAATCATTAACGAACTCAAACTTTGAATCAAACATTTTTGACATATTTTTATGATTCACATGATTAAGTATGTACAGTCAGCTGCACACACATGTATACACTCCCAAGCTTTCCCATTTATATTACGCTTAATTTTTACAAAGAAAAGTACCTATACGCAAGTATTTTCAAATTAATGTAGTCATCTTACTTGTCAGAAGAAGAATGTCTTTGCAAAATTAAGAGTATAAATATTTTAGAGTATAAATGTAAAAGTTTTGGAGTGTATAATTATATGTCTGTGCAGCTAAATGTACTTATATTTAACTTGATATATTATTATCACCAAGCTGTTTGGCGGTTGAAGTGATAAAACAAGTCAAAATAACTTTATTCCAAGCTTTATTCCAAGTGTGCAAAAATGCTATTTTTTTCAATAATCAACAAATCAAATTAATTTGTGAGTAATTCTGATTAGCATACATTATACAGAGCCTACGTTTGTTAAGTCGTAAAATTCTAATCACGGTAGCTCATCTCTCTTATTTCAATATAAATTACGTGTTACACGACAAAGACAGAAACAAATTTGGATTAATAGGTATCTGAAGATGGATTTTATTACTCTTTAGATTTATGTGTGGTTTGTTCAGGCGAAGTGTGGCGATTTGAAAAACTAATATTCGCCATTTTATATTAGTTTCTCATAACTAGGTACCTATGAACAAAAAATATAACTCCCAACATTAATAAACTCAAAATATGTAAGTATTTTATGAAAAACTGACTGATTTCCAATATCAAATCTACGTTAAGGAAATTGAAAGTCATGTAATTTTTGAACATAAACCGAAATAAATTAACCTCTCTTGTTTATCTTACTCATATAATTTTGATCTTAAATTAACGTTTAAATCTAATTTATTTTGTGAATAACATGACAGTTCTTATAACTTACCTCGTGTATTTATTATTGAAAACCAAAAATATTTTCCTCCAAGCTTTCTTTTATCATTTTCAAAGAAGTTATCTAAGTATACACGTCTTATACAACATCCAAGTCATAATAAACAAACTGTCCGACTAATGCATTGTTTTCCAAACAAAAATGAACGTATTTTTTCATTCTGGCAACTATGGAGTGGTCTATTTTTACGTCAAGCCAAACAGTTGGTAGATATTTTGGGAAGGAAGGGCTAATAGTTTCAACCTGGCCGTAATAATTTAGGATGAAACTTAAACAAGCTCAAGGAATATATAAACAATGTCAAAATTATTTTGGATTTGGATTTTTAAATTGGTTTGAATCAAGTACATATTTCAACTAAAAATATGGTTAATATACATATCCTGTTTGGGAACAGGATCTCACGAGTCTTCTGTCTCCTAAACCCCTAAATTGATTCGGCTAACCCGCAAACTCAAAAAATATATTTAACTTTCCAACTTTTATGCAAATTTTCATAAGGATCGCATAAGTAGTTCGGGAGTTATTGTCAAACAAACTTAACTATATAGAAACACATAAAAACAACGATTCTTCTAGTATTTATACTTTGCTTCTCGTTAGCTCAAATACTTGTAATACCTAAAGCTTTTGACTTCACGCGCCTAAACCCTTGAACTAATTTGACTCACATACGAACTCAAAAATTGTTTTGAAATTATCTACCCACATGCCAAATTATAATATGTATATTCAGAAACCTTATAAATTCGTTAGGTCATATAGTATGGTGGTAGCAGAAAGGAAAGGTTAAACAGTAATAAAGTTTATTGCTAAATGTGAGGAGAACAGTTTTTACTACTTTCAATAACTAGTTGTTCGCCACGAATTATGACCTACTTCCTAAACCCCTACGAACTCAAAAATTGTTTTGAAATGATCTACCCACCTGTTAAATTTAATGCAACTCAAGTGAGTTGGTTCGACAGATATCGTCGAGCAAACATACATACATACATCTTCATCAACCTATATCAGTCCACTGCTGGACATAGGTCTCTCCCAAGGTGCGCCACTGAGCCCGATCTTCGGCTATCCTCATCCACCTTCTGCCAGCTATAGCGCGATCATGGCTCCATCTGGCCAAAGGTCGTCCTACAATACGCTTGCCTAGACTCGGTCTCCACTCAAAAACACGTTTACCCCAACGGTTGTCGGTTCTTCAGCAATATGGCCTTCCCACTGCCACTTCAGCTTGCTGATCCTCTGAGCTGAGTTTTTCAGCATCTAGACTCAACTAATACTACAGAAAGAAAAAGGTCAAACAAAAATAAAGTTTATTACTGTAAATGTGGGGAGAACAGTTTTTATTACTTTCAATAACAAAGTTGTCTACAAGGTAAAGTTTTCTGATATTGTTTCTTTTATGAACACTAACTCAACTTCACTGCCGACTCTACCAACTCTTTACGTCCTTTGTGCTCTATACACGGTCAATTTTTAATCACCATAAAAAAAATACACATAGTCAGTTGCCGTTACTGAACACAGATATGGCAAAAAAACTTGAAAAAATTAATTCGAATTTTTGACAAAATAAATTCGAATTAAATTGGATAACTGTTACCGTTACTCGTTTTCCTATGGATTTGCGTCAGGCGGCACCCTTTATTGATAATAATTTAAGTTTTATTCATCGTTTGGCAAACCCGGGCCCCTAGCTCGAGCCAGCTCGCAAAAGCTCAGCTCGGGCGCCGCACTTGCGCCGCTGCCACTCTGCCATTTTGTAGAAATCCAAAATTCTGACTGCACAGATACAACGTATCCCCGTCTGCATTGCCTATTTAATTTTTTATGGTAATTAAAAATTTATGGTGTATATTCTCATAAAAATAGTATTAAATACATATTTTGAAAAAAATACAAAATAATAAACATATACATTGTATGCCAACAATTTTTAATTACCAAAATATTTTAAATGGGCAATGCAGACGGGGTAGGTACTACGTTGTATTTGTGTCATCAGAATTTTGTATGTCTACAAAATGGCAGAGTGACAGCGGCACGAGTGCGGTGCTCAAGCCGGGCTGCGGCGAGCTGGCTCGAGCTAGGTACCCGGGTTTGCCAAACGATGAATAAAACTCAAATTACTATCAATGATAGGTACCGTCTGACGCAAATCCATAGGAAAACGACTAACGGTAACAGTTATCCAATTTAATCAAATTTCTTTTGACTAAAATTCGACTTAATTTTTTCAAGATTTTTTGCCATGTTCAGTAACGGAAACTGACTTATTTTTTTCTGGTGATATTAAATTTACGGTGTATATGTTACGGGTAATGTTAGAAGATGTCGTAAATCTAGGTTTACCCGGGTTACTTAGTATTACCCAAGCTTATTGGGTAAAGTCCGAATAATGAATTGAAATACATTTTAATTCGGTTTTAATTCGGGTAAACCCCGAATTAAAATGTATTTAAGTTTTAATTCGGGTAAACCCCGAATTAAAATGTATTTAATTTTAATTTGCTTGGGTAATACTAAGTAACCCGGGTAAACCTAGGTTTACGACATCTTCTAACATTAACCGTAACATATACAACATACATACAAAAACACCTCTCTTCGTTCGATCAAATAATATTATGTCTCATTTTAGCACAGAAAACTAAATTACTAAAAGATTAGCTATAGACTACACCAATTCTAACTAATTTTTTTGCTAAAATTAGTTCAGCCAAGACCATTTTTTTCCGAATTCAATTCATTTTCACGGTACACTCACTCCTTACGACACAAAAACACCATTCTTGATTTTAAATGACAGGACAACATTTTATGGGCAATATTTTATCTTCAGGTAGAGCCCAAAGCCGATGAATGATGGACCAGTCTATTGTTCAATCAATTTTTTTATTGGTAAAATATACCTGAGGATTTTGTAACTTTTGATCAAAATCACACGAATCTAAGAACGAAGAAATTTTATAGTGTTTGGAATGTATGTCGGCTCTGAAATGATCTTTACACCAGCTTACGCCGGTGTTCTCGCGTGATCAACAACTGGTATTTAAGAAAGGAATTTTGTTAACTTCGCAACGTAAAGTTGTGGATGTAAGCTAGTTAAAACTTTAGTGCTTATTGCACAAAAGGAGCCTCTTCGATGCGCACTTGAAATCCTTTCACCACACTGGTTGGAAAATAACTAGTGACACGATAAGAAGTTAAAACTTAATTATAATTGTGTTCATACATTTTTGCATTTAACGGAACTCGATTTAACTACTCAGGAATTACAAGTAAGTAGCAATTTAACTATCTATAAAAGGCATAAAGTCACATTTTTTCAAAATATGGGTAAGATAACAAGTTATTTTACTTGGCCCTTGCTAGGAAACTTGTTTTAGCATACTTTGCTATCCTTATTAAGTTTTTTAAGGACTTTTTTGAGTGGGTAGAGTTCACCATTACAATTTTATATAGGTTTTATGTACCTACTTACTTAATTACTTGGTTTAATTATGTCTTCTACAAGCTGACACCCACAATTTTTAGTTGTGATGCGAATTAACGAAATACCAGTACGCGAATCGTGCAGTTTATTCGCCGCTCGTGTTTTATTTTACGCAGTGCGTGTATGCGCGATAAGCCGCTAAAGTCCCTCATGCTACTGTCACTCGCTAGAAAAAACCAAGCGTAAACGCCGTTATACGCGCATATACGCGCGACAAGCCATGAAAGTCCCTCATGCTACTGTAACTCGTTAGAAAAAACCAAGCGTAAAAGCAGTTATACGCGCGACAAGCCGCAAGAGACGCCTCATGCTACTGTCACTCGCTAGAAATGATCATACGTACCGAGCAAACGGGCGAGACAGTAAAATGTTACTCGGTCGAGACGGTGATGTACTACTCGGGCGAATGAACATGACACCTGGCTGACATGTGGCTCGGAACTTGATGCGTCCCCCGCCCCCCGCGCGGCGCCCTCCGTGTTTCGTATTCCTCTAATTGCGAAGCCTTATCATTACTTATCATTATCAAGTATTGCAGGACCTCTTCCCTATTACTATTATCCAATTCCACGCTGTACTTTGCACAAACGTCATTCGAGCCAAGAAATATAGTCCTATTCTAGATTCATAACTAGTACGTGTTTTTTTTAAGTTGTAAAGTTACAAGACGAGCTAGTCGCTCTCTTGATGATAAGGGATTATACTTGCCCTTAGTCTGAAAACGCATAAACTATACATAAAATATACTCTCTAAATTTCAAATCTCTACGTGTGGGTTGGCCTGTGCCAATCAGCTATGCTTATATGTAAAAAGTGTTTGGCCTGATTGGCTAATGCCTAGATCACACGTACCTAGTACTCGGCCGAGACAGTAAAATGTTACTCGGCTGAGACAGTGAAAGCTTACGTCACTCACTCAATCAAGCACTCGGCGCTATGTTTATACATACTGAGTACTCGGTCAAGAGCAAAGTCGCGGCCGAATACTCAGTACGTGTGATCTAGGCATTATTGATAATTGATATTGATATAACAAAAGGCATTGTTCGGACTATCTGACAGATAACGCACAGACCTAACTGTTGTACGTAGAATTAAAATTTCGATGAAATTACCTAATAAAGGTTTTGTGAATTCGCAAAGCAAACGAAATTGTGGGTGTCAACTAATTGCATAGATAGACCTCCTTAAACAAGCTTAAAATTTAAAAAACTAAAAATCCGGACTTATTTATATATTGATTCTCAATTCATTATTCTAAATTAAATGTAAGTAAACATATAACTTATACACCAACAATTACCAAAAAAAAATTAAATGGGCAATGCAGACGGGGTACTACAAAGTACTACGTTGTATCTGTACAGTCAGAATTTTAAATTTCTACAAAATGACAGAGTGACAGCGGCGCGAATGCGGCATTTTTAATAAAAAAAATCAACAGTAAATCGACTTAATTTTTACGAGTTATTTTGCCATTATCTGTGTACAGTAACGGCAACTGACCACGTGTAATCTTTTTTTCTGGTGGTTAAAAATTGACCGTGTATATTTGTAATTTCCTTTAAAATACCTTCATTTTGATACCCTACTCGATAGGTTAGGTCAACAAAAAATTATTAACGACTATTTAGCTCCAAAAATCTGCCAAGTTTTTTTTAAAAACCTATTTAAAACACTCAGGTTATTGAGACGAATCTAACGATACCTTAACTGTCAAAATCAATCCAGCCGTTGGAAGATTCGAGGTAACCAAGAAATTTACATACATAGGTACATACAAGATACGCGCGAAAAAATAACCCTTCCTTGGCAGTCGGGTAAAAACACAGGCTCAGCAATCTTTCAAACAATGAGTGGTCTTATTGTAAGCGATTTCTTCCAGAGAACCGGTTTTTCGGTAGCGAACAGCAAAGTCTTAATTATCTTACTAACTATAAAAAAGATTTACGCGGCACTTAAACAGCTCCAAATAAATTACACTTTTAACAGATAATAAATCATAAAACATTAATCTTCTGATTCAAACATCTTATTTTGCGCAAAATTTATATCTTTATAGATATTTATACAAGGTGTTTCCTGTCTTAGTTAGACAGCGACTATTTTGTCTTTTACTACGCCTGTCAAAACTTCATATTTTTTTATGTAGACTTTTGCGATTTATGGCTGAAAAACTTCAAAATTTCAATATTATAGGACAAAAGTTATCTTTGCTAGGACGAGTGGACTCTTTTGGCCTAAATCGTCGAAGACACACGGCTAGTTTAGGTACAAGCCGGGGAGTTTTAAAGGTAGCGAGTGAATTAGCTTTCGGGAATTATTGTCAACTAGCAGATTGTAAAAAAACCGATGACACACGGCTAGTTTACAAGCTACAAGCGAACTCGCTGGCTTGTAGCGTGTGAAATAGCCGTGTGCCATTGATGCTTTATAGAGACATTATGTTACATATTGCATAATGTAGAACGCCAATGTTTTTTTTATAAAAAGAAAATGACATACTTAGGAATGTTATTGTGTTTTCTACCAAGCATTGTTTAAGTCATAGGTACCCGAATTTAACCATTAAAATAGCGTCTTAAATGTTTCTAACTAAAAATCTTACTCACTAAAAAGAAAAAATTACGTGACGTTTAAAATAAATCAGAAACTATGAAACTGAATATTTCAAGAATAGATATTTTGAAACAATGATCAATGGTAGACATTTTTCAAACGGAAAGTTGAAATGAAGCACATCCACTAACTGCGTCTTCAAAGATTCCTGGATTTATGTCAACGCATTTGACCAAACTATTTTGATTTTATAAACGTTTGTTAAAAACATAAAAGAAAAAGTGGTGTTTTTGTTTCGAAGAAAAAATATAGAGCGGTGTTTTTCATCTGAAAAAATCGAGTAAACTTTGATCTTCATCTTTATTTTCAAAGGAAAAAAAAATAGGTGTCTGTAAAGTTGATTTACGGACGATAGTTTAACGTGACTACCAGCGCAACGGGACAATGAGTGTTACCGGACAATGACAGCGTTACCGGTCAATGACAGCGTTACTCGGACAATGGCGTCAACGTTTTCGTGCAACGAAGTCACGTCAAAAAACTAAATGTGTTAGTATTTAGTTACTTAAATGGGATTTTCTAACACTATGAAAAAATGCAGTATATTTGTCGTGGCCGGATCATTGAATTGGCCATTTCATGAAGTGGCTGGCCATTTCATGAAATGGTTAATTCAATGATCCGGTCACGACATATAAAAAACTAAACTAGCATATTCAAAGATAGTTAACTAGAAAACATTAATTAAGTATCAGTTTTATCCAGGCATTAATTTAATAGTACAAAGAACATAAAGTTCGCAAGAAACTTAAAAATATGTTTTTTATGTTCTGCCCAGATGAAAAACAAATAAAAACTAGCCAAGATTTATAGGATAAAGCTGACCTTCATAGCGCAATGAACTGCAAAGCCATTATCTCACTAAGCCATTTTGAGAACTATGAGAGTTTGAGAACTACTCAGTATCATGATGAAATGCGCAGAATTTACTTATTTGTTGTAATTCTTAAACAATAATTTTGAGATTGGAATATACTTACTTAAAATACTTTTTTGCACGCCGTTAATTCTGCATTCAATATGTTTGACGGTAAATACAAAAACACTAAATAGTAGCGTGAAATTTTACCCAAAAGCGATCGTTTTGCGACGTAATTATTTATTCAATATTTTTGTGGTGTTGTGAAATACGATACGACTTAAGTCATATCTACAAGCATCTTATATTACCATTTTCTAACAACATTAGGATATCTACCAGCCATATTTTCCATATTTTTTTTCAAATAGTTGTCTTTTAAACCTCTAACATACATTCATACCAATCATTTTGGTTTTATACGCACACTTATTTATTAAAACCGATGCCCATACAAATGATCTACGGTGAGAGCTTAATAAGATAATGGACTAAGACCTAGACTGTCTATAACTAAGTTTATAGCAGACACAAAAAGTTGTCTAAGTTATTAAATAGCCATATACCACGTCCAAATTGATTATGCTCACATCCTTATGCGAATTCGTTAGGAATTTATTGAAGCTATTTGTGCTAACTTTCGACATATTATAATAAGCTTTTAGGCCACCCATAGGCCTGTTACATGGCTTTTATGACTCTAGTTATAATGGATGCAATTTACGGACTCGCGTGTACCTTATTAGCCAAAATTAAATGTACAGTCAATGAGATAAATGTCTTAATATTATTAATAAAAATATGTATTGATGAACAGACGTATTTTACCTCGGTTTTATTATAAGTCACTTTCTTACTTGTCTGTCTGTCTGTCGTTCTGGGTGGAATCTTGCAACTCTAATGTTGACTACTTCCCGATTAGTTTCCAGCTGAATCTTTCAGGGTAACTCACATCTCGATGACAATGCTTTAAAAAACCGCTATATCTCGTCATGGAATATAAAAATCTAAAACCGCGCTTTTATACTTTTGCTGTATCTCGCTTCCTTTACGATATAAGTATAGCGGTTTTTATAAATCATTGGCATCGAGTTATGAACTACTCTGAAAGTTTCAGCCGAATAGCTTAGCGGGTTGTGCTTGAAAATAGTGGTGCAAGATTCCACCCGGAACGACAAACAGACAAGATAGTGACTTTATATAAACGTTGTAATGAAAATAAACATAATCAAGGTTTTACAAAAAAATGCAACAACCGACTTCAATCGGACTGTTCTAGTGACCGTAGACACCACTTAAAAGTCAGACGGAAGCAAAATAAGCAATTTTTTTCACTTCAACTACTTTTTTCCAGTTATTTTTACTTAAAAACTTAACTATTAAACCATTCATAAACAACAAAGTTCTTAGGTAAACAAAAACCGAAATTCGACTTTGACTTTGACTTTGACATGTAAGTACTAATCCGCATTGAGTTCGCGTGACGGATTAAGACCCATTCGCTCTCCTAGCCGAGAGTAAGCCTGAGTCCCAGCTATGGGAACATTAACGGGTGATTGTGCTTTATGCTTATGGCTAAGGCGATCATTAATCCCATGGAATCCATAGATAAAAGCATATTGTAGGTTTCCCGCAGAGTCCAGTAACCAGCTCCGAAGTCAAGTTTTTAGCGACTCCGTAATTTTAAGTCTATGATAATTAGGGTCTTAAGAGTAGTAACAGCCTAGCTATTATTAAAGTGTGAACGCCATTGTGAGTATGAACGATAACAATTCATTTTTCAAGGCTAAAATCAGACTGTTATCACTGAGTTATTACTTTTTTTTACCTAATTTTCTAAATATCATTATTAATTATTAAAAGTTTAACGCCGCGTGTGGACCTTGGTTAATTATTTTTTACTATTTGATAATAAAAATAGATTGAAGAAACAAGATTCTTTAAATACTTATTTTACAAAAATCAAATGGCAAAGTCAAAAACTCAAATCTTGCATGAGCAAGCTGAAGTGGCAGTGGCCCGGCCATATCTGCTGAAGAACCGACAACCGTTGGGGTAAACGTGTTCTTGAGTGGATACCGTGTCTAGACTCGTGTAGGATGACCTTTGGCCAGATGGGGCGATGATCAGTGTGTTATAGCCGGCAGAAAGTGGATCAGAAGAGCCGAAGATCAAACTCAGTGGCACGCTTTGGGAGATATCTACGTCCAGCAGTGGACTGTTATAGGTTGATGATGATGGGAGTGGGGTCCGCATTGTAGAGATCTTTCGATATAGCTTGGTATTTACCACTCTGAGAACTGAACGTATTTGCGACTGTCAATGGTTGACTGTAATTATGCCTTGTTAACTTTGCCGCTAAGAAACTTATTTATTATTCCGTTTTTTCAACACCCTTGAGAAGCCATTTATTTACGCACTTGTCGTTGAAACTTGACGTTTATTGGAAACTGGAAAACGAGTTGAAATTCATAAAATGGGCACTATTTGAATAGTCAGTTAGTTTTTCGGGAAACATTTTTATTCTTATACCGACTTGCACCAAACTGTCCAAGTCCCTAAGCAATTACTTTACTCGCTTGGTAGTTCTTAACAGTCCAGATTCTGATCGTTAAGAACTGTCAAGCGAGTAAAGTAAATGCTTAGGAACTTTAAAAGTTTGGTGCAAGTCGGCATTAGTCTTTTTTAAATTGTTACTCATTGGTAACGGACTTTAAGAACTTAGCATCAAATTATAATTGGTGATAACATATTAAAATCAGCAATTATTTTTGCCTATTTAAACTACGTATAGTGAGGGAGTTTTGAAAAAAAAACATTTTTTTTTTAAAATTTCGCGAAAAACAAAGGTACTGAACACCTAAATCTCTCGTATTATTTGTTATGAAACGAGTCAAAGTATTTCTTAGAATCTTCAACATCAACCAAATAATTATTACGAAACAATGAATCACAAAAATTCTCAATTATTACGTCTTGAGTTTGTTTAAACAATGGTTTTATTGCAACTTCTTACTCTTATCAATTGGTGAGTACGGAGTTATTAAAAGTTCAAGTGAACGGCCTAAACGTAACTGTGTATTAAGCCACTGATATTTTGTCAAAATAATGTTTATTTTTTGACAGATTGTCAGTGAGAACTATACAAAATTTAAAGCTATTCATTTAATAGTACATACGATTATAGTAGTTAAGTATTTTGGGTTAAAATAGTACGTTTCATAAATCTGAAAGCGAAACAGTTTGAAACTCAATCAAAAACAGAACAATTTTAGTATTATTCTCTCATTATTAGTTTTTCATTAGTTGTGCTGTGTACTTAGTAATTATTAATTAATTATTACTGAAATTTATGCCTGATTATTAATTATATTAATGAAATGTCGACCTCATATTTGAATCTCGGTAAAAATCAGTCCGCTAGTAATATTGACTAAATAATTTTATGAAGTTTGGCGATTTTCCAACTGGGTTGTATCTGTCATTTCAAATGTCAAATTATATGTTTGTATGATGTCATATAATTTAGTTAGAAACGAATCCGTGTTTATGGTGAATTATGACATAAAAAAAACCGAAGTAAAAAATTAAGTCTGATTTTATATTTTGTAATTCATAACGACTTGATTTGATGTTTTTCTTAACTAGACAACCGTTTTTTTAATGATTATGTTTGATTTTTACAACTTCAAATTATAACTAAAAAAAACTGATTTGCTTCGTCATTCTTATGATTGTCTAAATATTGTAGAGACATGTATGACATGTACTTTTTAAGCTGTTTGTATGATACAGTCTCACACTTTCTTTCGTGAAATGTTTCATGACAGTGCGTTATTTTCTTGATTGAATTGGTACAGTCATAAAAAAAATCGTTTATATTCCAGAATCTTTTTAATGTTTATTATTTTAGATGGTTGTAAATTCGAAGTGTTCTAATACTTTAATTGCTGATTGTACCTTTTACTTTGTTATTAAATTACTTTTCTGTACTCAATATTAAAAGTTTTTCACAAGAAATCTAATGAGAATGACATAAAATCTGATTTTACCAATGTGGTTTTATAATATTTTTATACCTAAATTCATTTTAGTCCGCCCAGTTGGAAAACCAGCAAAAATACTGTTAAGCTTAAAATTTAAAATATCTGTGAAAATTATATTTCGTTTTGATATTTAATATGAAATTTAAGACGATAATATAGTAGCAACGATGAATCAAAATATCCTAAAATGTGCCTGCTCATTAATAAAATTACCGAAAATGCTTTTTGGCATAATTATTTGAACTAAATTCAACTTACTGACCTTTAGATTAAACGACATCTCAACAAGTCACTATTTACTAACATTTTGCCAATTTAACTAAGAATTTGTTTTAAAAAAATAAAATTCGGTGATTTTTGTAATGAAACTGTTTGTTTGCTCAGATTGTGGTTGTAAATTTAAAATTTCCCAATACGTTACTTTTTATTTTTTTAATATTTTTTTAAAATGTATAATTATTTCGACACGAGGACTTAGAACGCGGTTTTACTTATAGGTGGATTTTTATTTGAGAACTTGAAAACTAAACGTAAAATGTATCACTCATTTGACGTAAATATATAAATTGGAAAGTAAAATCACTGACTAATTCCTTGTTATTTTATAGTTTTTTTTCCTTAATACACATTGGTGCTATTAGCATTTGCTATAATAACGTCCTTAATTCTTAAAAGTTGGTCACAATTACCCGTTCGATTTGCCAATTAAAAGAATCCTTTATGGGCTCTGTCATTAACAACGTTTACCGAAAATTTTGAAAAAAAACTATTTAAATATTTTTATTTGAATGCTTTATTGTCTTGACTGTCAATTTGCTCTATAAGGATTTATGTTTTTCCGCTCAGCCGCAATTAGGATGATTCGGTATTGGTGATTATGACCTTCGTAAAAACGGTAATTACAAATCGCATCGCACCATTTTATTGCAAACATTCGCTTAACTTTATGGACCGGCTAATTAAAATAATCTCACGCTATCCAAGCGAAAAAAAATAACTTAAATGAACCGTCAGCATCAAAAGTCGATTACCACATTCAGATTTTCAAAATCGCTTTACACCATAATATTATATAAATGACAATAGGGTGTATAGTTAATTAAAATTTATATGATGTTCATTCAGTATTAACGCTTGTCATGTTGAGTGATTTAGGTATAATAAATGGTGAAAAACGTTTTTGAAAATGTGAAAGTGGTCATCGACTTTTGATGCTGATTATACCATACATTTAAGTGAATTTGCTAATAGAACGATTGCAATTCTTAGACTGATTTATTTTGGAGTATAATTTTTATGTACTTAATTTATAGTGAAAATAGATTTTAAAAATTGTAAGCTACCTCTTGAAATTTCTAAAACTATTTTTATAAACTAAATTTAACATAAGTGATTTCGTCGTTGTTACTATAAGTCGAGGCAAAATCCTATTATGAAATTTATCCTCATTTCCTAAATTATAATAATAATTAATAATAGATGACAGTTTGATTTAGATAGTTTATAATGATGTATATTTTTTGCAATATTATTATGCTAACAAAATGCGGCCATATTTTTAAGTCTGGTATGTTTTTGGATGTATGTTTGTCAGAAAACTTATGAAATGAAATTGCTTTACATCAAACTAGACATCTCCAAATATCTTTAAACTTTCTTTTGCAAAATTTATCAAAGTCATAAGTTTTTTGACAGACTGTTTAAGGTGGAGGCAGAGAGATATAATGAAATAAAAAAATGTTTTATACAAAAACAATAGATAATAAAAGAAACGCAATAGATTTTTAAGAAACAAACCTGCCTAAAAAACTGTTATAAACCAAATTAAAAACGTCGGTACTTATCATAAACGCAACCTTAAACTATTCGCTCACTCTACAGAAACATATTCTAAATAAGTTTATATTCCGTGCATATTACGCAGTGGGCTTACATTATTATGGCCGTCTAATAAATTTAAAAGAAATATGGCCGACTATATCAAGAACTTTATGTGTCATCTGTAACTTCTGAATACAATACAAATACAGAAAAGTACTTACTTTAAAAAAAAATCACAAAAGTATTAAGAATTTTCGTCAACTGTGCTGCTTAGCTCAATTGGTAAAGAGTGTAGATCGAATAGCAAAGATGCGGGTTTTTACCCTGCAGTGGTCGTAAAATTTTCTACGCATATTATATTTCAACTACAAATTCATTTTTATAGCGTAATGCATCCAGAAACGCAAAATTACTTTTGTAAATTATTATGTTTCGGTATATTTACTAGGTCAAATCTCCATCATCAGTTAGTTTTTTGGCAGCGGATTTAGCTGCATTTGCACGTAATTTGGCTTTAAAAGCAAGCTGCGAACCATTTAACAAATCACTGCAATATAAAGTCTGGTATCCACCGATAAATGCGAAATATATACGGAAGTTGCTTATACGGTAAAAATAGTTGTGTGAGTCAAGAATTGACGATATATCTTATAGATTTAGGTATGGCATGTTTCTTAGACTTTTTGAGATTTAACATCTAGATTTCCATATGACCTTTCGAAAAATGGAAGGAAAATGCCGTATGAATGTTCAATATACAAAAATATACGAGAAGAAGCAGGCTAAATAAAAAAACAGACGTATGTACAGTGTGAATGATACCATGTTAAGACATGTGTGGGATAAAGTTAGTTTTGTGAAATAGAAATTGATATAGAAAAACATTTATTCACAACTTACGTAGCACATCACATTAGATTGTTACGGATGACATTCATGTCATGAATACAGTTGGTTTTTGAAAGCGTTACAAGTATATTTCCTCTTCGCTTCAGTAGATAACAGTCCTATATGTTGAAAGCATGCTTGCATCTATTTCTGGTACGAGACGTGCAATTAACTGTTTAGTATACTGTCTGTGAGAAATAAATAAATAAGACATTTTGCAAAATTTATGAGTTTCTTGGATGCTGTTTTATTAACAATGAGATACTTTGCCTCGAGAGAGTTGTAATTGGATAACACCTGAAGTAAAAGTAAAAGTAGGAAGTTTTTTTTATATTATTCTATTTTAGATGAGACTCACAGTTACATTGATTATGTTACATCATATGTAATAAAATTTAAAAAAAACTACGTTTGACAAAAATGGCCAAATCCTAGCCAAAGTTTTAGGGCCGTAGTTTAAAATAAGATAAGAAATAAGATAATCGAGATTAAAACATTAACTTTTTTTCACAGACTAGGACTAGACTTAAACCTGAGTTTTTTTTAATGGTTTAACTACTTGTCAGTAATATATCTCAGGCCTGTAATATAATGTAATTATGTATTTTAAACTGATAAAATAGCAGTTTTTGAGACAATTATCCGTGGAAATCATCAAACCTATACCTACTTGAGACTCGATCTAAGCTTAAGTTAGTTTCAGAATACAAAATATATGAAGATATTAAAATCGGATAAATAACTGGCTTTTCTATTTTAATTAATTAACCAACAAATATTTTAATTAAAGCCAAGACTGTTTCAACTTGTTTTTCCAAATTCTTCATTACCATTTTAGAGTCTCAAACCTGTTCTTAAGTTATTTTATCAAGTTATTTACTTGGCGTCGCATTTTTCAGACAATTATAATAACTTACTGTCTGCTTGGCTTAAGCTATGTACGAATTATTCAAGCTATCTTCATTTAACTTGAAATAGCTTGCATAAAGTTATAATAAAGTATTCGAAAATGTAATTTGCACAACCATTTTCATTCATATCGCAGTTATTTAAAATTTTGCGTCTTATTATTTATCACTGTTTCAATTTATTTAAAAATGCAAATTGACTTCGATATTTGTAGTGAAACGATATTTATATACTTATTTGAATTTATTTTGCAAAATTAGTAGGTATAGTGAGCGAACAGCTTAAAAAGTTTATACAATGGATTATTTTATTTTAGGTGTATGAATTATTAAAAGGCCTAAATAAACTATTTCAACGAATCATAAGAAACAATTAAAGCAATTAGTATTTTTTATTCATAAAAAAAATGTTTTTGTTAATAATTTGACTGTATATACTATAAGCGTCTTATTACCATATACTTATATTATTTTTTTGCTATGTTTCTCGCCTACCTCTAAAATTTCAAATCTGACATCATTTTTGTCATAAAATTTAAAACTTTCTGTAATAAAAAAGTACTTAAATCACTAAAAAAGTTGAGTTATTATTTAAACAATCTCTGCCTCACCTTGGGACGATAGGAATAAAAAAAAATCGTTAATTGGATAAGATTGAATTATAAAATAGTGGGATGTTGGAAAGTACCTACTATAATAAGGATATTATGTAAATATGTTGTTATAATAAGTGTAGAAACCTGTAGGTATTTATTTGTACTATTCTGGCCTTTGTTGATATCCAAAGTTTTTAATTTATTTTTCGACCAATAAATGTTGGAGAGAACTAACTTTTTGTTTTATTTTGTATCTATACCCCGTTTCAGAATTCAAGATTTTTTTTGTAAACAAAGGTGTGACCACCCTAAAAAAATACTTATCAAAGTGACGTTTACTCAATTTTCCTAAATACTTATGGTACGGTTTATTTTCTAGTCAATATTCATAGAATGGAAAATGGCAATGGTTTTGTACCGTTTATTATATTATATTTAGTTTTTTTCAGAAAGTTATAACACGATGAAAAAATACTAGCCAAAAATATTTTAAGACATTGGTATCATCGGAGTAAATCACAGAAGTTCGAAACAATTTTTGGATTTCGACCTAAACGTGTGTTTGTCAATTTTATTCGTCTCTTGTCCGTTTACGAAGTCGAATGCGTTCTTTTTTCGCTTTTCGTGTGCAATTGTGTGAATCGAATGAATTTTTGTTAGGAATCTGTTATGCACCTTTGCATAATATTATGATTAATATCTCAGAAGTAGAAATTCACAAATTCTATTTCCTATTCTACCTACTTTTCAGTGTTCTAAAGTACCTGAATATGTTTGGTTAAAAATTATTTAGGTAAAATAGGAAACTATCGCACAAGCAAAACCGCGCGCCATTACTAGTAATAGTGATCCGTGGTATAAACTCGTTTCTAACCCTGACCTGTCTCTGTTACAGTGACATATCATGACACTTCTTTGTTTACAAAAAAAAATCTTGAATTATAAATCGGGGTATAGGCAGATTACCTCATCTTGACAGCCTTTCAACATCCACTGCTAGACATATATACCACTCACACACACACATGATTGTGTTTGTGTGAGTGGTTTACTCACATACGCAAATGATGTGTTTGTGTAAATGATATAATCACATCAGTAGTTTAATCACACACACAAATGATGTGTATGTGTAAGTGGTTTAATCACAGGAGAACACCGGCGTAAGCTGGGTGTCAATGAAATGAAAGTAGTAGTAATGAAAGAATAATTAAATATGTTTTTGACCAACACGGACTATTGCATTGGGTTTTCCTGTAATACTAAAAATAAGAAGATTTCAATAAATAAAAATAGATAAGTAGGTAGTGCATGAAAGGACCTCTTCGAGGCGCACTCTTAATCATTTCACCACACTTGTTCGAAATAACTAGTGACACGATAAGAAGAAAATACCTAATAAAGCTGCCTCTGTATCAAAATACCTAATAATTATATGTTCGACAGTACCTATAAAGCTATTGTTAGCTATAAAAATATTGTAAGGTTTCATACTTTAATTTAGATTTCTTTTTCACTTTTTTTGTTGACGAAATCAAAAAACATGGACGAAACGAATAGTGTTAAGAAATTACTATAATACGGCGTACTTTTTGAGCATTTGTCCGAAACATTTTGTATGGAAATTTGCCTTGAGGATTAAAACTACATCGTAAAAAGTAACAAACATTATTTGAAATTAGAGATATTTCATTTTTATTCACAGGGTGTCTGAAAATTTTATGTCCTTTATTCCGCATCCATTTTGCATTGATAGGTACTGTCTATCTCGGTTTTCTATAAGAACACCGTTATTCATCTATCTGTCGCCGCACACGGGCCACCGGCCACAACCACAAAACGCCGCCACCGCCATATTTCCTGTAGTTTTCATACATTTTATATGGACTCGCCGCACACGGTAGACGCCGGTGGCCGCCACACGCTACAAACCGCCGCTACTCGCTTCTTGTGGCGGCCACCGGCCACAAGTGGCTGTCGCGCGCTTTAATGAATCAATGAATGAATGAATGAATTATTTATTTGTCTCAAGTATGGTTAGATTACAGACTGGTCTTATGAATGTAGGTTTAAGGTAGAGTCACATACTTCACTGTAGAATACAGTATACAATTTTTTTCTTAATTTATAGTTATGGCTTAAGTTGCTTATAATCTCGATCTCCATTAATGTATCTAAAAATAACATAAAATTTAAGTTTGAATAACAAATGCTTCAACTACTTTGTAGCTGCGTCTAGCTAGAGAAGCTTCTCGTGGCGGCGTTTGTGGTTGTGGCCTGTTGCCCGTGTGCGATTTTTTTTTTTTTTTTTTTTCGGATGGACGTTTAATGCAGTTAGCCGCAGATGGCTGTTACTGCGTCACCGGACTCTCGGCGAGCGCAGATGGCGCTCTACCTTAAAATGTAGGTTGGGGCAAACAGCACAAGGGTACCCAACGGTGGGTCGAACCTCGGCTTGGACTGTTGCCAGGGGGATGATTGGACTATTGACCCAAGGCACCGTTAGGAATCGAACCTAACAATGTAGAGGGCCTGTAAGAGAGATTCCGACCACGCCGTCGCGGTCGGTAAGCGAATTGTGGAGTGTTACGTCTGTCGCGAGATGACTGCATTTCCGCCACCGGATTGGCGGCGGTGATGTCGTCATCTGGGTCGCCTAGAATATGTTTAGGCCTACGGAGGGATTTGACTACTGGCGGGTCTTTAAGATAGTCGGGACCGTTCGAAATGAGAGGATTCGGATGGTGGGGCGCGAGGTCATAATGCCGCCGGGCGGCGCGCTTCATGAAGTGAACAATGGACTCGAGATCGAAATCGCGGTGGAGGTCTTTATTTCGCATATAGCCTGGGGCTCCGGAAATTCTGCGCAAAAACGTGCTTTGCACAGCTTGTAAACGAACTACGTGACGCGTATGACAAAACACCACGGAAGCGTATGTCAGTATAGGACGAATGCAAGCTTTGTAAAGGGTCAACTTATTTCTAAGTGACATTTTACTCTTCTTGCATATGAGGTAGTTAAGGCGACCCATGATAAATTTAGCACGGTTCACCACATTACGGATGTGAGGCTGGAAGGTTAAGCGTTGATCGAGCGTCACGCCAAGGTACTTGGCGGCCGCTACCCATGGAATGGGTTGATCAAAAAGCGTAAGCGGTTGGGATTGGCATCTTCGGCCCTTCCTAGAAAAGTACACTGCTGCACTCTTCGTTGGATTGACCTCAATACGCCATTTGCGGAATCAAGCGCCAAGTGCCTTAAGGGCGGCTTGGAGTCGAATGCATGCGCGGTTGGGATTGGGATTGGATGCGTAAAGCGCGGTATCGTCGGCAAAAAGGGCCAACTCTACCTGCGGCGTGCGAGGGATATCACTAGTATAAAGCGTAAATAGAAGCGGTGCTAGAACGGAGCCTTGCGGGACTCCGGCCCTGATGGGGCGAGGGGAAGAAAGCTTCCCCTCCACGCGGTATTGAAAGCTGCGACCAGATAGAAAGTCTCGTAAGATGAGCACGAGCCTATCAGGGACACCAAGTTGAGATAGCTTGTAAATCAAGCCATTGTGCCAGACCTTGTCAAAAGCTTTCGCTACATCGAGAAAGACAGCGCCGGTACTGGAAGGGTAAACGGCGTGCATATGAGTCAGTATGTGCTCCGTGATGCGGAGCACCTGCTGAGGGCACGAATGTCTGGCTCGAAAGCCAAACTGTTCGTCAGGGAGGAGGTCATGTTCGTGAACATGGGACCAGAGACGTCTCAGAAGGAGGCGCTCGTAGATTTTCCCAAGAGCACTAAGGAGGCTAATGGGGCGATAACTGCTGGGCTCAGTTGCCTTCTTGCCCGGTTTGGGGATGCCAATAACAGTGGCCTCCTTCCAGGCGTCAGGAAATGAGCAATTGGACATAGCCGCATTGAAGATGCTGACTAGCAAGTAAATGAGAGCGGTAGAAAAAAATTTTAGAACTCTGTTGCTAATTCCATCGGCACCAGGCGATTTCTTCGGGCGAAGGCCCTTGATAATCTCAATAACCTCAGCCGCCTTGATGAGGGGCAGAGGCGGAGCCGATGGAGGGTTTGAAGCTAAACGCGAGACTTCACTGTCCACCGTACGGACGTGGACAGGATCAACAGGTTGAGTGCTAGGAGAGCACTGGGATTCGAGGCTTTCGGCCAGGCAATTGGCCTTTTCCTCGTCATCAAAGGCAGGGGGAAGGTTGGGACGGGTGAGGGGAGGCATAATGGAAGTGGCATCCGCCTTCATCGATCTCGCTAGTCCCCAGTAAGCCTGGTGATTAGGCGTTATCTCCGAAAGCAGATTGTCCCACTCATTATTGCGGTGGTCAAGGATACGTCGCTTCACCTGACGGTGAAGGCAGCGCATGAGGGATTTGTTCGTATCAGAAGGATACGAACTATAGCGTCGGGTCGCTGCGTTCGCCTCCGTGATCAGCCTCCTCACGTCGTCTGGCAGGGTCCAACGGCGCTCAGGCACCGCGGGGACCTGTTTCGACGATTCGCTTACGGAAGCTGTGACATGGCTGGTCAAGGCGGCGATCGCAACGGTGACGTCGTTAGGGGATTGGATGTCCTCGGAAATCCTATCGAGATCGGGAGAGTGGATCAACTTGAGAGAATTCTCTAGTTTACGCCACTCAACCACGGTCTTGGTAGGCGGGGAGAGGTCGGGGAAAGGGCCTAGCTGGAGGAGCACGGGCCGGTGATCAGAGTCTAGCTCATGAATCGTTTCTATAGAGCGCAACCGTAAGGTCACGTTCTTCAGCAACGCCATGTCTAGGATGTCGGGACGATGGGATGCCCGTGTGCGGTGACCCTATGGTGCAGTTATAAGAACAGTAGATCACTTAAATCTCAGTCGTGGGTGGTGAAACAAACATTAATTAATTTAAATTAAATTACATACATTACCTCTTTTGTAGTCGCCGTCGGGTAAAAAGTACACAGATTATAACAGATTGGGATCTAAAGAGTCGACTGTCTCCACAGGAAGCCATTTTGTTTTTCAAAAGTTGTCTAATTACAAAGTCATTAGATGTATGAGCTAGTGCCGTCTCTGATATTTTTTATCCGACTGCGAAAAATGAGGGATATGTTTTTCGAGTGTATAAGTAACACACAACGCCAATTAGCCCCAAACTGAGCAGTAAACTATACTTAAATACCTACTTTTTAGTTGTAAATACATACTTACATAGAATAGCTCAATTTGAAAACACATACACAGGACAAACACCGATATTCATCATACAAATGTTTATCTTGAAGCGGGAATCGAACCCGCAACACCGGCATGGCCGAACACACTCGCCACTCGACCATCCGTGTTGTGTATGTAAGTATGTATGTATGTATGTTTGCCTGACTCTATGCGCCGCCCTAGAGCCTAAACGGATTAATGCATTTTAGCAAATTAGGTGTCGTTAAAGTTTAAGTCATAAGTGTATTACTTCAAATTTAAAAAAAAATGGTTATTGTAAAGTTAGTTTACGGACGATAGTTAACGTAGTTATTTGATTGTAACGGGTATTTATCGCGCTCACCTCGTTTTTGTGTCCCGACGTTTCGACTGTATTGCAACAACCGTGGTCACGGGCTGACTGGCTGATTGTTAACGTGACTACCAGCGTAACGGGACAATGTGCGTTACCGGACAATGACATCAACGTTTTCGTGCATGCAGCCGGTGAAAAAAAAATGTAAGTATTAAGATATTCTGGTTCTTTATACTCCTATAAAATACATATACAATCAAATATATTTCACCAAATTGTGCGAAATGCTAATTAAATAGTATTAAAGATTTATAGTTTTCAAATTAATACGAAGATGTAAACTTCGTAAAATACCTCATTAAAAACGTCAAAATACATTAGCATATTGATACGGGTCGGTTTCTGAGTTTTATTGAGGTTTTATTTAGTTTGATTACTTGTTTATGATTCATTGGACGTCGAAATGCATAAATTACGAAATACAAAGTAAGTTAAGGGGCATCCTCAAATCCGAATTCCATACAAAAATGTTTCGGACAAATACTCAAAAAGTACGCCGTATTATAGTAATTTCTACACACTATTCGTTTCCTCTATGTTTTTTTGATTTCGGGAACAAAAAAAGTGAAAGGTTTCATACTTTAATTTATACGTGTTTTAAAATTAACCCTACTAACTTAAAAACACGTATAAAATCTAAATTAAAGTATGAAACCTTTCACTTTTTTTGTTCCCGAAATCAAAAAAACGTAGAGGAAACGAGTTTGTTTTGAGGATTACCCTTAAGTGGGATCAACTTAATTTGTACTGACTACCAAGTTCAAATTAAGTGTCTCACTTTTACAGCACTCAATAATTAAATAGCATAGATTCATTAATAATGGTGTTCATAAAAAATACACAGTTAATCAAAAACAGTAGTCGCAAAAAAAAAAACAGGAAAAAATAATAAGTGAACCCATCGTAAGAGGATATGTGAAAATTTGCAGTCGCTGCGTTACACTCTTCCTCAGTAACGGTACAGGTTACAAACTCGATGTTAATACAGTGATTACTTGAGGATATAATCTAAATAAATGTAAGACAGAAACGCGATTGGTGAAACTTTTCTCGATATATTTATTTTATTAAATTAGCTCTCATAAAATATGTTTTACATCCATCCTCCAAATTTAGAGAATCTTTACAGTTAATTTGTGTACTGATAAATAAAAAAGGTTTTTTTTTATAAATTCAATACTTTTTAAGCAATTTCAAGTTTTATCATTTGTAGCTTACGTCAGTTACTTTTGAGTGACAAAAATCTATATCTAACCTCTTCCCTCGGGGTAAGGTGTGTATTGCGCTATCACTGTCTTGCAATTCGGCCGCTGTCATGTCTGACAGATTCACATATCCTCTTAATGCTTAAGAAATAGTTCAATTTTGTACACATATTTTTGTTACATTTCTCTGTTAGGTTTTATACTAAAATGAAAAAGATTAACCATTTCGAACTCATAAAAGCGTTGTAACTACTTGGTTTCATTTATTTTTTTAAATATTGCACTGAACCAGAACTAACTAAATGTTGGGTAAATTGACCAACTTTCTCTAGCGCGTTTTCAAGTTCTAAGGTTTAGTTCTATACTTTAATAGCTAATAAAAACTTTCCTCAGATAAACTTTGAACTCATCTTTCAACCCTTTGAAGATATATAGCATATCGACCATAGATGAATAACGGTGTTTCTATAGAACATCAAGACAGACAGTATCAAATCAAAATGATGAGGAATAAAGGACAGAAAATTTTCAGACACCCTGCCAATAAAGTAGTCTCTATTTTCAAATAATGTTTGTTACTTTTTATGATGTAATTTTATTAACAATGAAAAAGTCTAGTAGTTTTAACAAAATTTGAAGAGAAGTAGTTAATAGGGTAATAGTTAACAGATATTTATCGAAAATTAGCATTAAACCAAAATGTACTAGAAGTTAGCCAATGTGGTTCCCTTTTTTGGCGCATTTTCAATGTTCAACATTGTGATTCTATACTTTGAAACTTCTGTGCCTATATCCTTTTCTGGCAGTATGTTAACAAAGACAATGTTATATCTCAGATTCAATTAGAAAGTTATACTACCGGCTTTATTGAGCAATGTACTAGTAACATTGAGTAAAGGAGATGTAGATTATAAGTAGTATGGTCGATTATGGATTCTGTCGATTTTTTTTTTTTTTTTTTACATCAGTTATACATTGGCTTGTAAGTATTATATTGGTGTGCAGAGCCTACACTAAGTGGAAGATACAACTTGTGTTGTAGGCACTGCTTGACCTTCTGGATATAAAATGTGATGTGCCATAATCTGAGGAGTACAATACAACATAATAATGTAAGTTACTATAATCAAGATTATTAAATTAAATTAGATTAGATTAAATTATACATGCAATGTAAAATAAAAAGAAATAAAAATAATTAACATGTAAAATGTACTAGATCAAACTTTTTAAACTTTTTAAACTAACTAAATATCATAATAATACCATTTCATAACAAATAATAACATTTGCTCCAATGATTTGAATTTTGAACATAAATAATATTATAGGTATAATTAGATAGTACTTAGATATAGGTAAGTTTTAGAATTGTAGAGATTAATAACCATTTATTATTTCAGGTTTATAGAGCAGCGCAATACAGCTTAAAGATTTTACTAATTGGCATTTATTTTGGAGATGTTCAGCTGACGCACAACTCTTGTAGGAGGAGCAGCTATGTTGGTAAGTAGGTACATAAAAGTTTTACATGGTGTGTGTGTGTGTATTTTTTTAGGGTGTGTGATAGATGTAGGTAGAGGTGGTAGAGGTAAGTACCTAGTGATCATAAATGTTTTGTGTGTGTGTTATGTTATTTATAACTTTGTGAGGTATTATAAGGTAGGTAATATATATATTATAAACATTCACACACTCACACCCCTGCACTAGGATCCCCTGTGTCGCAGGTGGCATGGACACATACAACACATCACAACATCCAACACCCGAGAACAAACATTTGTGTTCGTCACAAATATTTGCCCCGGGCGGGGATCGAACCCGGAACACCAAGCTTCGTAGGCAGGGTCACTACCAACTAAGCCACGGTGTCGTCAAAATATTGTAGCCCTTTTACAAAAACATACAACTTCAATCGGACGGTTCTAGTGACAGTAGGCACCACTGACAAGTCACAGGGAAGCAAAAGGCGCAATTTTGTTTACTTCAACTACTTTTTTTTGAGTTATTTTGATTTAAAAACTTAACTACTGAACGAATTTTGAGAAAATTTCTATGGGACCAGCCTCTCAAACAAAAAGAGATTTTTTTTAAATCGATTTAAATGAGTTATACAACAAAGTTCAGAGGTAACAAACATAAAAAATACCGAATCCTCCTTTTTGAAGTCGGTTGAAAAGGCTATATTATTATTATTATAAATCTATTCTAAATTTATTAAGCACGTTCAAAATAGGTCCCTTCGTAGTTAGCTTATAACAAACAAATCGATGGAAAACTTTGCAGACCGGTACTACAAAGTTTTGTGCTTGGCGCTAAATATACAGAGTACCTAATGTTTGTTTAGCGGTAAGCCACTTTGACTTTTGAGTTTGTCTTGGGTTTGAATCTCATGCACCAAAAACATTTTTAAGTAAGAAAATAATTTTATATTTAAGAAAACTCTGGTAGGAAATAATTTTCTTTGTAAAAAAATAATTAACTATTGAAGAACTATTGAATTTTTTTATTTCAGAAAAAATATTTTCTTCAATTATTGATAATTCAATTCTCAATTCTATTTCTTAAATTAAAAAAAAAAGAAAATTCTACAAGATCTCTGTTAGGAAATCATTTTCAAAGAAGAAAAAATATTTTCTTATATGATTAGGCATTTTACGTGCAAGAAAATTTGTTTAAAAGGTATGTATGGTAAGTATAAATAAATAAATATATTGGACATTTCACACAACGCCATCTAGCCCCAAACTAAGCAGAGCTTGTACTATGGGAACCAGGTAACTGATAAAGTACTTAAATACTTTTTTCGTAAATACATACATAGAATAATTAATAGAAAACACCCAGACTCAGGACAAACACCAATGTTCATCACACAAATATTTGTCCTGAAGCGGGTATAGAACCCGCGACACCGGCGTGGCAGTCCAACACACTTGCCACTCGACCATCTGTGTCGTCAAGGTAAATTAGATCTATTTATTTAGGTTTTCGTAGACTTTCGGTGGTCCACGGCCGTTACAATACAGTCGAAACGTCGGGAAACAAAAACATATTATGAGGTGAGTGCGATAAATATCCGTTACAATCAAATAACTATATATTTATATAATCTGAAAGTTAATTTCCTGAATACCGGCACGAACAACAATTTAACAACTTTCCAGACTTGAAGTTTTGAATGCATCGGATCAAACAATGGGAACTTTACTTCATTGCGTCCACTGGTGGTACATATTGGAAACAAAAAGTGAGTGAGTACATTATTAGTTTAAACTCCAAACATATTGATTGATATACAACAATGGACAATGCAGAAGGGGTACTACGTTGTATCTGTGCAGTCAGAATTTCGCTTACTAAAAAATGTGTGGGCTCTGGCTGCATTATACTCGAATCCGGGACGGCTGTAGTGCACGGGGAGGCAAGCGGAGCTCGGGGTCGGCGCAAGCCTTCCCTGGGATGGGCCTCACAGCAACGTGCGTGAGGGACACCGGTACGTGTTCTTCGGATATCCCGGGGTCCCCCTCTAATGCGCAGAGGACCATGCGTGTTTTAGTTAAAAAAAAAGGTACCCGGTTAAGACACCTCGTCAATGGAAATTAAATTCTCCATTTTCATATAATTTTGGTTAACTTTTTACGATGGATTTTAACAATAAAAAAGCCTACTAATTTACCTCCTTACTTCTTTATTTCGAAATTAAGCCTCGGAACAAACAATACCTACTAAAAGTTGTAATATAATAAGCTATTTTTTGGCGCGTTTTCAGTGTACTTCATTATGATTCTATACATTAATACTTCTATGCATTTTCGCCATTATCATTCATGGAAGTCAAAGTTTTTATAGCAAATTTTTATTTATAGTCATTAAATTAAATCAACGCACGTCGAATGACACACATCGCAAACTGATTCTCAGTATTATCGATGTTTTGAAATATTGGATTTTATCTTCGTCAAAGGCAGGAAATAGGGCGTTAACGGTTCCACAGAAATCCGTTCTGGCACGCCCTAAGGAGGTCATAATGTGAACTATGTTAATATACTAGCTTTTTGCTGTTTTACGCGCTTAGGAAAAAATGTTTATCCAACTTCAAAGAATAAGGGTTTAGTTAGTTATACACTATACATTTTTAATTACCAAAAACACTTGGGCAATGCAGAAGGTGTAGGTATCTGTGCAGTCAAAATTTTGGGTTTCTACAAAATGGGTGAGTGACAGCGGCGCGAGTGCGGCGCCCGAGCCGAGCTGCAGCGAGCTTATACCCATAGGTATAAGATTGGCTTGTATCATGTAAATAAGCTGTGAATCATCGACGCTTTATTGGCAGCGATTGTTTTTTTTCAGAAAAACTTAAGTTTTTTCTGTTATGGCTTCACATCAAAGGTATAAAGCCAGTGTCAAGTAATAGAGAGATTATTTTGTCATCAGTCAGAGTCATCAAGTCAAGTCATGCCCCTGTAAAGTAGTGGTGGTTGCGACTTTACTAGAGGCTTCTATGGAGTTTTGGAGGCAGCTCGAAGTCACGTTTTACAGCATTACACTATTCACCAACACTCATACACGTTCACGAGCACTTAATGGATAAAAAACCACCGTTGTTACACTTAAAACACTCAAAGTAATACAAGTTTTGTGAACTAATTTAATGCCGCGAATGCGATATTTTCACGTTCCCGCCAAAATTCAATTACCATAGTTAAATCCCTACTTCCGGATTGCTCATCATGTCTGACAGATGACAAAATGTCACTGGGTTTTTATAATGTCATCACACATGACCACAAAACCACACAATTCTACCTACATACATTATTCAATACAATGAATTATTACATCTTTTCTTTGCACGCCGCTTGACGCAACCGCAATATGTAAAGATTGACTCATTTACAATTCTTGGACATTTAACGATGTGCCAGCATTTTTAAATATACACTACAGTTTTTATTAACCAAAAATTCAGAAAACTCTTACTGCAATTTTTTTCGTCAATTACATTAAATTGCATTTATGTTGTCAGATTTTTTTGTTTCTACAAAACGGGCGAGTAACACCGGGTAGAATGCGGCGCCCGAGCCGAGCTGCAGCGAGCTGCAAGCCAGCTAGGTATAGTAAGTTACAAACAAATTGTCCTCACTCTCGCGTGGTTTACAATGATGCGCAGAACGATATTCTTATGTCAAATTGGTTTTGCCCATCTTTGTCACGTGATCCACATGACCAGATCATAACTTTTTCCAAACAATGAATGAAACTTAAATTATTTATCAATGATACGTACCGGTCGTCTACCGATACGATAGACAACCGATAAGGGGATATATCTTACGTCACTTCGTTGATAAGGGGGGACAGAGCAGGGTGACAGATGGGAATAATTCCGATATTAACACTGACACATAATCGATAGTTTTAGTTTGCTCTAATGATGCAATCACAGCACAGAGGAAATAAACAATGGCGGCGGCGCTTGGATTTTTCAACATTCTTATAATGCGGATTATAATAATTAACATGATTAATTTAATAACTTATAACGAATAATGTACAATTGAAAACATAATGAACTTTTATCAGAAAATAAATAAGCCATAGTTAAAAAAATGTTCCGGATGTGACATACTAAATTTTGAACTCAATTTTGACGGTAAGTCTACAATCTCTTACAAATAAAATAAAGTATTCACTTGAAAAATACTTTGGTAGAGTCTCAATTAAAATGTTTGTGGTACGTAGTTTAATGACAATTGATCTTTTTGTACATTCTTGCAATAAATAAACGGTTTTGTGTTAATATGGATTTATTTTGCCAACCAATATTAGCAGGAGGGATTTAAACAAATCATATTAAAAATAATACGCTAATACAACCTTTTTGTGCTGTTAACATTGGCTTATAAAAAAACCGCATGTTTTAGGGTTCCGAGGTTTACAAGAAACCCAAATAAAAATCATGTCTGTCCGTCCGTTTGACAGTGAGTCATCGGGAAAAATAAAATTGTAAAAATCGTAAAGGTTCGTAGCGCTGTTTATGAAAACTTGCAGCAAACTAAAAAAGAAAAAAAATAATTATAGCAATACTTTGCTATACTATTAAAGTATTTGAATATTTTCAAAATATCGGAATAATACCATTGAAGCATATACCTCAGGACTATAACAGATTTTCGATAAAAAAATTGAAGCACTTCCGCTATGTGAAAAGTTAGGTATAGTTTTTTCACTTCTTCGTATCGTGACTAGTTCTTTCGAACCAGTGTGGTGAAAGGAATTCAAGTGCGCCTCAAAAAGGCTCCTTTCCTTTCGTGACACATGTTTTTCGAACTTTAGGTTCTATGACATGCCGGTTTCCTCACGATGTTTTCCTTCACCTTTAAGCACGTGTTTCAATGCACACATAGATTTATTGAACAGAAAAATCCAATGGTGTACGACCGGGTTCGAACTCACGACCTTCGGATCGAAAGTCGAGGCACCTACCACTCAGCCAACACGGCATTTTTCACTCAAGTTTAGTAGCATAATCAGCCTATAATGCTCCCACTGCTGGGACTCAGGCCTACTCTCGGCAGGAGAGCGAATGGGTCTTAATCCACCACGCGGACCCAATGCGGATTGGTGGATGTCACATGTCATACAACATTTTTTTTTCTGTCCTTTGACATGCCCGTTTCCTCACGATGTTTTCCTTCACCGTTGCGAGAACGTGGGATGCATACATAGATTTTTTCGACCGAAAAAAACTATCTACGCATGACTGCCACCAGGTTCGAACCAGTGACCATCAGATCGCAAGGCAAGGGCCTCATCCACTCGGCCACCACGTCCTCAAGTTTAGTATATTTATCTTTATTTATTTATTTTATTTCTTTATCTTTTTTTACGTAAATTAAAAGTTCATTATCTAAGGTTTCCCACAGACGGTATGTTTGAGCTTAATCAATACTTGTAACGTTTATTTAAACAAATAAGTAATATTTGACCGGAAGTGAGGCGCGCGCGCTTTGTAATGCAGTCGTTTAAGATAAAAGTACCTCACTTGACTCTTTCAAATTTCCACATCCTGTACCTAACACTTTTGTTAAAAAAAGTAGTTACAAAAAATTTATTTTTCAACCGAATTCAAAAAAGAGGAGGTACTCATTTCGGTTGATTTTTTTTTTATGTTTGTTACCTCTTAACTTTTTTGTTTACAAACAGATTTGAAAAAAAAATCTGTTTGAGAGGATATTACTTTCAGATTGGTTTCATAGAATTTCATCAAAATCGGTTCAGCAGTTTAGTTAATATATCAAAGTGAACGAAATTGCGTATTTTGCTTTCCTGTGATTTTTCAGTGGTTTTACGGTCTCTAAACAGTCCAATTGAATTCTGTTGTATTTGTTTTTGTAAAACCTTGAACATTTAGTTAATTTCTAACCACAGAAGTATTAAAGTATAGAAACACAATGAAGTATATTGAAAATGAAACCAATAAAAGAAGCCACATTGGCTTATTTCTAGTCATACATTTTGGTCCGTACTAATTTAAAAAATAGACATATAACAGGGCTAGATATATTATATGTTAAAACTACGAGGCTTTTTCATTCTTAATAAACTACATCGTAAAAAGTAACAAACATTATTTGAAAATGGAGATATTTCATATTTATTAACAGGGTGTCTGAACGTTACGGTGTTCCTATAGAACACCAAGACGGACAGTATCAAATCAAAATGGAGTCGTAAGACAGGACCAAACGATTTCAGACACCTTGTCAATAAATATGAAATATCTCCATTTTCAAAAAATGTTTGTTACTTTTTACGATGTAGTTTTATTATCAATGAAAAAGCCAAGAATTTTTGACATTATAATACTTATCTAGCCCTACACCTTGTCAATAAATATGAAATATCTCCATTTTCAAAAAATGATTGTTATTTTTTACGATGTAGTTTTATTATCAATGAAAAAGCCTAGTATCAACAAATTATATAAATATATTTAGTAATCAATCCGCTCGATTTCCAAACAAAGGTTTTAATTAACTTAACTTTAGTTTAGAACTTTAGTACATATTACTATATTATAAACCAAAGAGTCAACGAACAGAAAACCAAAGTTCAAAGATACGACACGTGTTTCGCCTCTACACGAGGCATCATCAGGAGGTGTGGACTTGCCGAAGTTCGAAACGAGAGTGAATAAACAACGTTGCCCGGCCCGTATTTATACCCGTTATGGTGATGAGTCGCCTGTCGTATGACCCGACGTCACAAAAATCCTCAACAAAGGAGGAGTCCACACCTCCTGATGATGCCTCGTGTAGAGGCGAAACACGTGTCGTATCTTTGAACTTTGGTTTTCTGTTCGTTGACTCTTTGGTTTATAATATAGTAATATGTACTAAAGTTCTAAACTAAAGTTAAGTTAATTAAAACCTTTGTTTGGAAATCGAGCGGATTGATTACTAAATATATTTATATAATTTGTTGATATTTATGGATTTCCGCAAAGTAACGCCTGAATCAATCAAAAAGCCTAGTATTTTTGACATTATAATATTTATCTAGCCCGATTACTTCTCTTTTTCGAAAATTTGCATGGGACCAAAATGTACCTACTAGAAATCATGCATACTATAATATACGAATAAAAATCTTGAATCTTGAATCTTGAAGTAAGCCAATGTGGCTTCTTTTATTGGTCGCATTTTCAATATTATACTTTAATACTTCTATGCTGTCCATATAGGAACACCGTTATTCATCTATGGTTATAACATATTTTTAATGTAACGTTTCAAAGTTTCTATTTTTGTTATAAAATGACCTTTTAAACTTTAGCAATAAATTAACAAGTCAATAAATATTAACTTTATTTTTGCTAATCACCACTTCATCCATTATAAATCACCTTTTTTAAAATCAATAATGAATTTTGCTAGTTTTTTTTATTCTAGATTTTTTTAATTCGAATGTAGCTTTAATTTTGTATATTAGCATCTTACATCTTAATACGAACTGTGATGAATGTGGGTTTAATGTTACAGTAAATCAAGGAATATATAAAGTAGGAACTTAATTAATTGGCTAAGTATCTTATTATGTGTTGAGTTGAATTCAAACATATTAAAGACCCTTCTAGAGTTCCTCGTAGTGATAAATATTGTATTGATAACTTTTTAAATTTTTTATGCATAAAAAACCTAAGAACAAAAGTACAGTCTAACTTACTTAATTAATTATTTTTATTACTAATTGTTCATTAAATTACTTTTGTATAATGGTATCCAAATCGAAGACCAAAGAATATCACTTATACCCGTATTTTAAGACGATTTTTTCACTCAAGGAAATATTTTCATTTCAAATTTGGCAAGTGACAGCCGAAACCTTCAGTAAAGCGGCGGCCATTTTACTACTTACGTAAGGTAACTTTTAGTTTGAGGACTGACTTAGAATACGGGTGTTAATCTTTCCTAAGCAAAAATGTCTCGAAGTTAATGGGCGCTATACTTATCAGTTTTGCACGGGTATAAGTTGTTAAAAGTCTTTTATAGCTTACACTGTTTTTGTCATGGACAGGCGTGACCTCTTATTATCAGGAGAGTCCCTAGTTTATTTTGTCACTTGCCTAATTTAAAAAAACTCGCGCAAAAAAATCCTAACAGGAAAATATATTATAGCTGGAATTAAAACTTTGACTGCAACATAGATATTCGCAGACGAGTATTCTAGCCCCCATATGTTAAATTTGCATACAACATTGTACCTACTGAGTAGGTAGGTATTGTGTAGGTCATAGATGAATTACGGTGTTCCTATGGAACATAATTGATTGATTCAGGCGTTACTTTGCGGAAATCCATAAATATCAATAAATTATATAAATATATTTAGTAATAAATCCGCTTAATTTCTAAACAAAGGTTTTAATTAACTTAACTTTAATTCAACTAAACCAAAAAGTCAAAGAACAGAAAACCAAAGTTTAAAGATACGACACGTGTTTCGCCTCTACACGAGGCATCATCAGGAGGTGTGGACTCGCCGAAGTTTGAAACGAGAGTTAATAAACAACGTTGCCCGGCCCGTTAGTTTTCAGACAAGATACAAAGAACATGTTTCAGCGTATAGAAATAACTGTCCAGAAAAATCACATTTTGCAAAGCACTTAATAGACACTGGTCATTCTTTAAACGATAACAATACTTTTAATATATTACATACATGTGAAAAAGGTTTTAGGTTAAATATTTTGGAGTGTTTAGAAATTTTAAAACACAATACAACAAATATTATTCCAAGGTCTCCTTTGTTGAGGATTTTTGTGACGTCGGATCATACGACAGGCGCGCTCATCGCCACAACGGGTATAAAAACGGGCCGGGCAACGTTGTTTATTCACTCTCGTTTCAAACTTCGGCGAGTCCACACCACCTGATGATGCCTCGTGTAGAGGCGAAACACGTGTCGTATCTTTAAACTTTGGTTTTCTGTTCTTTGACTCTTTGGTTTAGTTGAACTAAAGTTAAGTTAATTAAAACCTTTGTTTAGAAATTAAGCGGATTTATTACTAAATATATTTATATAATTTATTGATTCCTATAACACTAAGATGGACAGTACCAAACCAAAATGGATGGGGTATACAGGGCGTCCCACGGATATGCCACATGGAGGAAAAGTACCTTGAATATTGTAGATGGAACATTTTACTGAAAGAAGACATTATTTGAATTTGAAAAACAATTTAAACTGCATTCATAGATATTTAAATAATTACATGGTTGAACCGGGAATCGAACCCGTTTCACGAGAAAAATTGTCTTACTGTAGCTTTAACATACCGATCGAAAGGCTTCATCATAAGGATTATTTTTTGCTAAATAACAAAGTGTCAAATAAAAGGTAGACCATGAAGGAGGACCGAAAATTTTCAGACAACCTTTATAATTATGTAAAATAAATCTGAAATATCTATTTTCAAATATTGTTCGTTACTTTTTACGATGTAGTTTTATTGACATTGAAAGAGGCTATAGTTTTAAAACATAATATAATAGTTATTTTTTCCTGTTACTTCTCTTTTTCGAAAATTAGCATCGGACAAAAATGTACTAGAAGTTAGCCAATGTGGCTCCCGTTTCTTGGTCGCATTTTCAATGTACTACATTGTGTTTCTATATTTTAATACTTCTGTGGTATAGGTATGTATTGAGTAGGTAGGTAGGTAGGTATTAGGTGGGTAGGATGAATAATACATGACGCATGAACTGACTAACCAATTTTGCTCACATTACGAAAAAAAGTTGAAGTGCTTTTTAAGCTTATAAAAAAATTGCCAGTTGTATCTGTGTTTTCATTTCTTTATTTGTTGTCATCGCCATATTATGATAAATTAGGAGAATTATTCCCATCTGTCACCCTGTTCTGTCACCCTAGGGGGACAGATGAGCCATTTAAGTTCTATCTGTTTCCTTTCAGCAACAGGGTGACAGATGGAACTATTTTATTCCTTTCCCCCAATAAAAAAAGGTATGAAACTCTTACCATTCTTTAACTTTCGATAAGGTAAATTTCTAGTTATTTTAAATATATTTGAATAGGTATTGAGATGAGGACGTGGTGGCCGAGTGGATGAGGCCCTTACCTTGCGATCTGATGGTCGCGGGTTCGAATCCCGGTGGCAAAAATTTCTTTCTTCGGTCGAAAAAATCAATGTATCCATCCCACGTTCTCGCAACGGTGAAGGAAAACATCGTGAGGAAACCGGCATGTCGTAGAACTTCAAAGCTCGAAAACATGTGTCGAGTGCACGAAAGGAGCCTCTTCGAGGCGCACTTGAAATCCTTTCACCACACTGGTTCGAAAGAACTAGTGACACGAAGAAGAAGAATAGGTATTTAAATATTACAACTTACTAACTTATTCCAAAAATACCCGTATGAATAGTAGAAAGAAACTTTCTAAAAATATTTTTCTATTTCAATCCATGCGTATCTAATCACAAAATCACAAATTGCCGTCTTCAAGTTAGGTCACAGAAAAAAATCTAGGCAATAAATCACCCTGTCTTAATTTCTGATCGACCTCATTCGGTTTTTACAATGGGTTTTAATCAGTTGAATACAGGCGGGTAAGTAGGACGTGGTGGCCGAGTGGATAAAACCCTTGCATTGCGATCTGATGGTCGCGGGTACGAATCCCAGTGGCAGTCATGGGCGTAAATGGGTTTTTTCGGTCGAAAAAATCTTTGTATGCATCCCACGTTCTCGCAACGGTGAAGGAAAACATCGTGAGGAAACCGGCATGTCTAAGGACAGAATAAAAAAAAATGTTCTATAGCATGTGACATCCACCAATCCGCATTGGGTCCGCGTGGTGGATTAAGACCCATTCACTCTCCTGCCGAGAGTAGGCCTGAGTCCCAGCAGTGGGAACATTATAGGCTGATTATGGGTAAGTAGGTATTTTAGGGATAAGGGCCTTGTCATTAGTACTGTGAGTCAAATGAATGTTTAATAAAGTTACAAACTTAATATATGTATTTTTTGTGTTACTCTTAAATATTTTTCGATTGTTTGACGTGACTACGTCTAAAAATCGATGAAAGCCGGCTGCATGCACGGAAACATCGACATCATTGTCCGGTAACGCTGTCATTGTCCGGTAACGCTCATTGTCCCGTTACACCGGTAGTCACGTTAAACTATCGTCCGTAAACCAACTTTACAGACAACCATTTTTTTTTCTTTGTGTTTTGAAAACTGTAATTAATTCTTTTGACTTATAATTTTTTACCAGTAATTAGGTAGTTACTATAAATTCTGGCAACAAAATCCATTGTTTCAATAATAAAAGGTGTCCTTTTTTTTAAAAAATCATTAAGGTCAATTTACGTCAAAAGTAAAAGAGTTTAAAAAACTTAATTATGTAGTTATTGTTTTCTTATAAATCGAGGGCTTGACTCCTTCCACGACTTTTCTCTAACTCTCGTGGTTTCGGACTTGGCCATCAGTGCCCTTCTCAAAAAACCACCCTGTAGATGAGGTCAATGTCCAGCAGAGGACGTCCAGAGGACAGAAAAAAAATTGAACGTAGTATTTTTTTTAAATCTAAAAGACAAATTTAAAAGTACCAGCAATCGAAGGCCGTTAAAAATGTGCGTCAATTTTCTAAATTGGAACATGATTGAGCCGCGATCGTGAATGGAGCGAGATTCCCACCAATCAGCGAGCCGTGTCGTTCGCGCTTAAATATATTTTTATTTTTAGGGTTCAGTAAACAAAAGGTTAGATCAAAATATCCAATCAACAAATTCTGACAAATGAATTCATCAAAGAGCTTCTATACTATGTATCTAGAGAGCTAACACGCCATTTTGTTTTATTTAAGGATTAAAAATTCTGAACCTTATAACTTGGAAATAAATTCTTTTTTAATTAAATCTAAATATAAGGATTTTAATGCTTGATAGAGACCCCCTCGTTAAGGAGTGTGTCTCGTTCACACAGTTGCCAGCATACAATTAAAATTAACATGGCCATAATTTTTGAAATAAGTGGGACAATTTTCGAAATTAGACGATTTGCTCTAAATGTTATTCAGATTCATTTGAAAGGTTTAGTACAGTCGCTGTCATGTAGGTTAGGTACCTAACTACCGAGAAAAATAATTACTGTTCGAAAGAAACAGTATTAAAACCATTGAATCAGATATACCTCACTAGAATGCGGCGCACCGCCCTCTTTTTTGTTGATAGTTTAATGCACCTATGTATAATATAATTTGAAAACAATAATGCAAAGTAACGTATGTATATCACATTGATAGCTTATTGAGCAGATTGAATTTTCCCTTGGTTGCTTGTTTATGTCTCAATTAAATATTCAAAGTTCAAAAATTATGGTCGCCCTACAGAACGAGACACACTCCTTACTGGTTCTAGCTCTTTCGGCTCGCAGTTTTCGTGTGTCGGCATTCTAGATACATAGTATACAAGTTCTTTGGAATTCATATAGTCACAGAGTCAATAATATAGTCAGTCAATGGTTTGTTAATAGTCGGTTAGTCGGTTCGAAAAAAAACATTTAAAGAGATACGAATTCGATTGTCAGAAGTGACCGGATTTAATAAAGCAGTACCTAAGATATTTTTTTATTTCAGCTCTGCCTAAGTGATGAACTTTTTAACACTAATGAAAAGTGTGATGAAAGTTTTTTGCTTTGTAACACATAAGTTGGTGAGGTCGTTTTGGATGTTTTCATAAGCTAGTAACTCAATTATTGCCAGACCTTCTAAATAAATTTAGCTGAAATTAAGCAGAAAAGTAGTTTAAGGTCTATAGTAATATCATACAAAAACTTAAACGTTTGCCAAACAAACACACTCTCCAAGTTTAAATAAATTTTGTATTATCTGTCTGTCAGTCAATCAGGAAAAAGCCTTTAATAAATAGATAGGTATATAATGATTTAAGATCGAGAACCTTTGATACGTTAGTTTAACTCGCACTTGGCTTATATTTTTAATTTGACGTGACCCGAAACATCACGATGTCAAAGATTCACACGGGTCGAAAGGTCATTGTCACGATTTTATTTGATTTTGGAATGTGATGAGTTTTCTTTTTAATTTTTGAGGTTGGTCATGGTCTAAGGTTAGATTTGTCTGGCAATATTAAAAAAAAGAGTGACAATGAATAAATGAACAATCTTAGTACAAAAATTATAACTCTCCTTTTGCTTTGCCGTAGTCGGGTAAAAAAAAAGCTGTGATCGGATTTTTTTTGTACGATTTATAGTTAAATCCTGCTGGGGATGTCTCTAAGAATATTTTCAGTAAGTTCGGCATCAAAAATTATAAAATTTAGTGCCTAAGTGATTAATTAGTTACTTAATTATTATTTTTTTATAATTAAAAAAACGCACTTATTTTTATGATTTATCACTTGCAAAAGCCAAACAGTAGGTTCCTATGAAATATAATATACAGGGTGTATTAGACCATTGACATTGCGACAACCCTATATTTTGTTAGCTAAATAAGTGCTAAGTAAGTACTAAGTATTTAAATTTTATGATTCTATCATTCAAATCATTTAAGTTATTTTTTATTCACCCTAAAAGTTGTACAAATTGTAGAAACATTATACGATTTGATTCAATTGTCGGGGTATAAAGGGTGGTGTCAGTCGAATATAAAGGGTGGACGGAGATTTGTAGATATCATGTTTGCAAATAACCGAATTTGGTCCGGCTGAAGGGGTGAGTAGGGCTGCCCAAAAAACTAAGTTATTATCCTTCTAATATTACACAGACCAAAAGGTGGTAAATAGAAAGTTAAACGAATGGTTAGATGGATAGATCCATATTTGTTTCATAGTCACGCCGAAAATATCAAACCGATTGATTGAGTGCATAACCCATACTGATTATTACTAGAACTTTTACGAAGTCTTTTTATGAAAAATGCTATTTTGTTTGATAAAAATATTGAATTTCATATGTTCAGCTACAATTTTTTTTACAAATCAATGCTTTGTATGCAATACAAGTGGTAGTTAAAGTGAAAGAAAATACGCAAAAAAAAACATATATAAAAAAAAAGTATGAGCTTGAATCTAAGTCGTAAATCGTAAATCGTGATAAAAGTGAAAATTCATTAAGGCAACTCGAACCGACTTTATCCGAACGAGCGTTACATAGCCAAGCATGAGGGCTCAGTATCATTAAATAAAGTGTTCAGCGCACCTATATAAATTTTCACGTCAAAAACACAAAAAGTAGCATTATTATGTCTAACAAAAGTAAAAACTTCAACAAACGAGTATATGTATATTTTTTCCAACTTTACATAAACTTTAACATAGACGAGCATGACGGCTCAGTCTCACACAACCATAAAAAAAAGTGCATAATTAGTAGCATATTTTGTCTAAAAATATGTCCGATGTTACTTGACAACCCTAATCAAATCTAGTCCGGGGCCACGGGTTTATTCGATTACGTACATTTTACGGATCGCAGACTCTTATACTATTTAGAGGATTAGTACCTACATTATACGGATTTTACTAGTTTATCGTGGATTTACCCAACTGAAAAAAGAGGGTAATGTTTTTGATTAAGTATGACAAGGCTATATAGAGGAGAGGCATTTACCCAACTGTGAGTGTTGCAGGCTGATTAGATAGACAGATTACGTCGATTCAGTTTAAGGCCAGCAGCAAACGAGGAACCAACCACAGCGACCGATGGCTGGCTACCGTCAGTTTACATATGTCGTGGCCGGATCATTGAATTGGCCATTTCATGAAGTGGCTGGCCATTTCATGAAATGGCCGTATTTCATGAAATGGCCAGCTATTATTGGCCATATCGTTCGAACGTCAACTTTTAATGATATGGCCATTCACGTTTGGCCATATCATAAATGTAGGGTTTCCATGATATCGATGCACAACCTGACTAAAGAAAATTATCTGAGGCAGATAGAAGTTAGGTGACGGTAGGTTATTAGGTTTTTTTTGCGCGTTCACACGCGAGCGAAACGAGCTAAGAGAGCCTCATGACAGAAAATCATCGCAGGCAGATAGTACTTATAATAATACCAGATTATACAGATTACCGATGGCATAAACACTTAAATATCGTTTTTGAAACATGTACATTAAAATTATAGTCTTTCACCCGCAATTTTCATGAAGTCATATTTTGTAATCCAATAACAGTCCAACAATTTTCGTTGCGTGGTCACCCTTATTTTATCAGAATAACTGCCTGCCGCCATGTTGCATCACAAAAACAAAATGATATCAGCGCCTCTAACGGTGGATAATATAACTATTTTTTACGATATGACCAATAATGCTTGGCCCTTTCATGAAGTGGCCAGCCACTTCATGAAATGGCCAATTCAATGATCCGGCCACGACACATACACTGTGTTGCTGTAGCGCATCGCTCTGCCACCGGTGTAATTAAGTGCACCGCAAACAGGTCGCTGAGATAAATAAATAACGGTGTTCTTTTTCTTCTTATTATCGTGCCACAAGTTCTTTTGAACCAGTTTGGTGAAAGTATTTCAAGTGCGCCTCGAAGAAGCTCCTTTCGTGCATTGGTGTTCCTATTAGAACACCAAGATAGGAAGTGTCAAACCAATATGTATGCGAAAAACATTTTCAGACATCCTGTTATAAAATGATAATTATACCTCTATTTTCAAATAATTTTACGATGTAGTTTTATTAACAATGAAAAAGCCTAGTATTTTTAACTCTTTTTCGAAAATTAGCATTGGACCAAAATGTACTAGAAGTTAGCCAATGTGCTCCCTTGTTTTGGTGATTAATTAAATAGGTATTTCTGTTGTCGCCGAGAACAGCGACCAGCACCCGGTATACGTCAGTTTACACACATATTAATATTATTAGAAAAAATAAAATAATTTTAAAATAAAAATCTAGATCTAGATGATTTCTCGATAAGTTCGTCAAAACTTCTAAACCGATATAGCTGTATTATCGTTAATTACGAAATGGCCTTGCGTTCTAAATTGCAAATTGTAACTTTCATTATAGTCTACAATGAGATCATTGTTGTAATATTAAATTAATTATTGCTTAACTACTAGACCAGTTGGTCGGGCTATCGAAGTACGTAGTATGCGCCGGCAAGTTCTCAAAAAAAACTTTTAAGTTACAAACACTGGGCACTATTTACATAAACCGGTTCGAGCCGTTTTGATTCTCCTGTAACTTTAAGATAAAGAGTTATTTTTACAATAAAAAAACTAAGGCTTAGTAGAAAACACAATATATGAACAAAAGAACGGTGTGTGCTTAAGGCTGAACTTATACACCCGGAATGTCTCTGTAAATTCATAATCTGAATTTCATAATCTTATATACCTATGTACGGTAAATATGACGGTATTCCGTCATTCATACATATCGATCTCAAAAATCCAGAATAAAACAATCTGATAATGTGTGCCTCATTACATTGTGTGTTATTCTGGGCTTTTTGAATTAATAATATGAATTATTATGAATTTAGATTTTGAAATTCATAGAGACATTTGGCTGTACAAAGCCAGCCGCCGCATGACGAAGTGAAAACTTCATCCAGGCGACTCGAATCAACTTTACTTTAACGAGCGTTACCTTGCCAAGAATGACGGCTCAGTCATTCAAAACCCACGAAATTAAGTGTTCAACGCGCATATAGAAGTTTTCACTTCAAAGGAGTAATACTTATTAATCGAGATAAATTTGAAAAAAAATTGTACATGATGTACAATATGCAACAAATGTCTTCTATTTCAATACTTTTTGTCATGAGAACTTACCAAAAACTTTATCATATAATGTTTTTGTTTAGATGCAATTTTACTTATACTTACATACGAGTATGAGTGATATAACTGCGTTCCCATTTCAAGGACACTTATAAAATATAAGCTGCTGCATGCGACACGTGGTACACATATTGTAAAAACTTATCTATGTATTGAAAAATTACGATGAATTCAGTCCAATCGCTTTCGTAGTTTTAGCGTGATCGACCAACTCTCTTCTTTTTTATAAGTTTTTAAATAAGTCATCTGCACTTAAAAAACAGAAAAAATATATGTTTGTCTAGTTTTTAGGAATATACGTACACTGGAACTATGCTAGAATAAGTTATGAAATAAAGAATTTTTGAAATTGAAAAAAATTGAATTGATCGACCAACAATCATACATCCAACAGTAGAACTATAGGATAAAACAGGGTAAGATGCCCCAAAAGGATTGGTACCTCATTTTCTAATAACCTTGCTTTCTTATAACTGCATACTTTACCTATCTATTATATTACTGTCCTTTGATATTCGAAAGTAAGGTTTTTAGAAAAAGGGGCACTATCCTTTTGGGGAATCTATCCCTGTTTTACCCTACACATGTGTATCCGAAAACCTGTTTTCTAATAGAAAAACAATGTTATCGATCGATTCGTCGAAACTATTATATAATTTTGGTATCATTTGATTACAAATGTATCCTTGGGCGTTCCGCATTTCTGATGACTTAATAATCTCATAGAGCGGGCATAATATAATAATAGGACTACTCTCAAAAACAAAAACCACGCATTGAGACCATGATTTCAAAAATATTACGACCAAAACCAATGAAAAAATATATGAAGTAAAATTGTATTAGCAATAGAGCCGTTTTATTTGTAGGTACATTTTCATAGCTTAATATATTTTTCAAAGCTCAATTTCTATAATAGGGTATTTACAAAGACGGATTCGTAAAACATGGCAAAAAAAATTATAGACACTTCGTTAATAACATAGAAATACTTGTCTCCATTTTCAAATGATTTTTGTTGCTTTTTACGATGGTGGAAATATTTTATTGAGAATAATTAGCATATTCATTTTAACTAATATTTTTCAAGCCCTGTTCTTTTTTGAAATGTAGCCCGTGACAAAAATGCATTAGAAGTTGCCTAAAATTTGCCAAACTTTTATGGCGCGTTTTCAATGTACTACATTATGATTCTATACTTTAATACTTACATGACCTTGTCTATACATTCATTAGTCTACGAATTCGGTCACAAAATTACATACAATTGAGCGTAGCACGATTTTATTAATGTTTAGGTAACAGAATAGGTAATGATGACTGGTAATTATTACTTAGTGCCCAATTATGGAATATTTTATATAAAAAACATATATTTTGTTAATAAAAAAACAAAACTATGTTGAATTTTAACATTTTGTTGTTGATGATCATAAAAATACCCGAAAGTTGCCAACCACATTTTATTGATCTAAAAATCCAAACGCTGACATCAATCTACATTTTATAAATTTGTAAGATCGTAAGAAAATATCCAATTGATCAATTACGTCGCTATCAAAGTAGATACAAATATAACTTGGTCATACCTAAATCTAAACTATAAATATACGGTTCGGGTCCAAATTCAATGGCGGTAAAAATTTACAATAAACTTCCAGATGAAATAAAAATCCAGGTTAATTACAACATTTTTGAAATGAATTTACAAGAAATGCTTTTAAAAAGTGCTATTACGAGCTGCAAGATTTTATGAATGACTCATTTCAGTAACGTAACAATATAGTTAAAAAATATCGGCCCGTCTCTATCAGTTGCAAAAACCTAAACGGGTACCTAATATTGTGTAGCTGTAGTTACTTTTATCTATTTGACTTACCAAGACCAGAACATTTTACAAATAAATACTGAATAAGTACTGAATTCAAAATTCTATACACCGTAAATTTTTAATCACCGGAATAAAATACACATTAATCAGGTGCCGTTAGTAAACATATTTAAAAAGGCGAAAAAAACTAGAAAAAATTACGTCGAATTTTGGACAAAATAAATTTGATTTTAACCATTATTCGTTTTTCTATGGATTTGCGTCAGGCGGTACCCATCAGTGATAATAATTTAGGTTTTATTCATCGTTTGGCAAACCCGGGTACCTAGCTCCAGCCAACTCGCAAAAGCTCGGCTCGGGCGCCGCACTCTCCCCGATGTCACTCTTTCATTTTATAGAAACCCAAAATTCTGAACCTTCTGCATTGCCCATTAAAATGGTTTTGGTAATTAAAATTGGTGGTATATTTTGTATACAATGTAACACTTTGTTTTACAAAACCTAAAACTAGTTTGTATACAATCTTACCAACAAAAAAGTATCTACTTCAAAACTCCGGCCAATGCGGTTTATAAAAGCTTATATAAATTATCTTGTAAACTTACTAATGAAGTATAAGAATCTAGGCATTTTTCTCAGCAAAAACGACTTAAAAAATATGTAGGCACTTTAAGCATTACACGCTACAAGAAGTTTTTAGCTTGGACGTGTTCTTAAGAATAAACGCCGCGTAAAACCTGTTTTGAGATGATTATGTTTACGGCTTAAGATTTTCAGATATGTTTAATAATGGCTTGGTCACTGAGAAATATGTTTAAGTAAGTATTACTTTATTAAATCTTAAACTTTCAAAGATAGAAAAACAAAGAAAACCTAAAATTGTAGCATCTTAGCAGCATTTGAAGACACCGTGGCTTAGTTGGTAGTGACCCTGCCTACGAAGCTTGGTGTTCCGGGTTCGATCCCCGCCCGGGGCAAATATTTGTGACGAACACAAATGTTTGTTCTCGGGTCTTGGATGTTGTGATGTGTTGTATGTGTCCATGCCACCTGCGACACAGGGAATCCTAGTGCAGGGGTGTGAGTGTGTGAATGTTTATTGTTTATTGTATTGTTTATTTTAATTTTTCATCTGTGAATGTAATGATAAATGTATTTATTTTATCTGTGTAGAATAGTGTTTGGGTGCCTTGAAGTTCTCTTTAATTCAGAGTTTTTTTTAAAATAAATATTTAAATATGATGTTTTTAACAAAAATATAATAAACAGTCCACCATTAAAAGTCTCAAGAAATACGCAATTTTGTTTTCAAAACACTTAACCGATTATAATGAGATTTATAAGGGACCAATATGGTAGAGTATTCTTTCAAATAAGTACAAAAAAAAAATCAAAATCGGTTGATAAATGTCAAAGTTCTGCGGTAACAAAATATATTTAAAAAAACCGAATTGATAACCTCCTCCTTTTGAAAGTCGGTTAATAATAAACAATATTAAAAAAAAAATTGTTTTGATATTAAAATTAAATATTGCCTAAAAATATATTTTTAATAATGCATAACACCATAAAAGTTGATTTCAATACCAGATTTAACAATTAATTATAAATACCTAAAAGCTTGATGACGTGTAATTTCTTTAAAGAAAAAAATTCTAGGTAATATTCAAGAGAAAAAAAAACTATTTAAGGAAACCACAGATAAAATACCATTTCTCAGTATACTTCAAACAATAAATATAAGCATCAACTAACCTTTACCAGTCATAAACATACAGACAACCTTTATAACATTCAGATGTTATCTGTATAAACTGCATACTTCCACACTGCGCTGTGGTCCGGTTTGGGTTGACCGTCAACGGGATAGTACACGGTGAGTCACTCATAGGCATAGATGAATAACGGTGGTTCTAAAGAACAAGATGGACAGTATCAAACCGGATGCTGTATAAAGGTCCGAAAATTTTCAGACCCCTGTCAATAAAAATTAAATATCTATTTTCAAATAATGTTCGTTACTTTTTACGATGTAGTTTTATTCATAATGATAGTAATAGTATTAAGGGTAATCCTCAAATCCGAATTCCATACAAAATGTTTCGGACAAATACTCAAAAAATACGCCGTATTATATTGATTTATTTACACTATTCGTTTCGTCCATGTTTTTTGATTTCGTCAACAAAAAAGTGAAAGGTTTCATACTTTAATTTAGATTTTATACGTGTTTTTACCCCAGCGGTTATCGGTTCTTCGGCAGATATGACCAGCCCACTGCCACTTCAGCTTGCTAATTCTCTGAGCTATGTCGGTAACCTTGGTCCTCTGTCGGATAACCTCATTACGGATCATATCCTTCAGAGAGACGCCGAGCATAGCCCGTTCCATAGCTCGCTGAGCGACTTTAAACTGGTGGACTAGCCGTACCGTTAGTGTCCACGTCTCAGCTCCGTATGTCATGACGGGTAGGACGCACTGGTTAAAAACTTTCGTTTTTAAACTTTGCGGTATGGGTGACGAAAAGACCCGACGCAGTTTTCCAAATGCTGCCCAGCCCAGTTGAATCCTCCTCTTGGCCTCCTTTTCAAAATTGTTTCTACCTAACTGCAGTATCTGCCCGAGGTACGTGTACTCTGAAACAATTTCAAGAAGGTGGCCATTTACGACGATAGGTCCCGGATCAATGTGGTCATTGATCATGACTTTGGTTTTATCCAAATTCATGCCGAGACCTATCTGTCGCGAGGACCTATGTGAACCTGGCAACCGAGTTTATCAAATTATTTTTTTGATATTTTTATTCGATTGTACCCCGTTTGTACCCAATTGTACCCCTTTTTTTTTCGTTTGTACCCCAAAGGGGGAAAAGTTCTGGGGGGGCAAAAATTTGTTCCGCAACCGAGTTCGAGATAAAAAAATATTGATTTTTTTATACGATTGTACCCAATAAGTAGACGTTTGTACCGCTTTTATTTTAAATTGTACCCCAAGAGGAAAAAAGATACGAAGAGATGAAAATTTTAAACCAAACCCGTTGAACAACTACCGTATATGTTAGTAGTTAGGCTCTTTCTGCATCAAAACTGTACTTTACGATCTAAATCTTTAGTTTTTCAGATAGGTATTGAATGTGTCTATCTAGATCAAGTAATATCTCAGAGGTACAAACGGGTACAAACGAATTTCAGGAGATCAAAGTAGCGAGATTGTCGAAAAATCGATATGCAAGGTATTAGGCTCTTTCAGCATCAAAACTGTACTTCAGGATCTAGATCTTTATATTTTTAGGTATGTCTTGAACGTGCCTATCTAGATCAAGTAATATCTCAGAGGTACAAACGGGTACAAACGAATTTCAGGAGATCAAAGTAGCGAGATTGTCGAAAAATCGATATGCAAGGTATTAGGCTCTTTCAGCATCAAAACTGTACTTCAGGATCTAGATCTTTATATTTTAAGGTAGGTCTTGAATGTGTCTATCTAGATCAAGTGATATCTCAGAGGTACAAACGGGTACAAACGAATTTCATGAGATCAAAGTAGCGAGATTGTCGAAAAATCGATATGCAAGGTATTAGGCTCTTTCAGCATCAAAACTGTACTTCAGGATCTAGATCTTTATATTTTTAGGTATGTCTTGAACGTGCCTATCTAGATCAAGTAATATCTCAGAGGTACAAACGGGTACAAACGAATTTCAGGAGATCAAAGTAGCGAGATTGTCGAAAAATCGATATGCAAGGTATTAGGCTCTTTCAGCATCAAAACTGTACTTCAGGATCTAGATCTTTATATTTTTAGGTAGGTCTTGAATGTGTTTATCTAGATCAAGTGATATCTCAGAGGTACAAACGGGTACAAACGAATTTCAGGAGATCAAAGTAGCGAGATTGTCGAAAAATCGATATACAAGGTATTAGGCTCTTTCAGCATCAAAACTGTACTTCAGGATCTAGATCTTTATATTTTTAGGTAGGTCTTGAATGTGCCTATCTAGATCAAGTGATATCTCAGAGGTACAAACGGGTACAAACGAATTTCAGGAGATCAAAGTAGCGAGATTGTCGAAAAATCGATATGCAAGGTATTAGGCTCTTTCAGCATCAAAACTGTACTTCAGGATCTAGATCTTTATATTTTTAGGTAGGTCTTGAACGTGCCTATCTAGATCAAGTGATATCTCAGAGGTACAAACGGGTACAAACGAATTTCAGGTGATCAAAGTAGCAAGATTGTCGAAAAATCGATATGCAAGGTATTAGGCTCTTTCAGCATCAAAACTGTACTTCAGGATCTAGATCTTTATATTTTAAGGTAGGTCTTGAACGTGCCTATCTAGATCAAGTGATATCTCAGAGGTACAAACGGGTACAAACGAATTTCATGAGATCAAAGTAGCGAGATTGTCGAAAAATCGATATGCAAGGTATTAGGCTCTTTCAGCATCAAAACTGTACTTCAGGATCTAGATCTTTATATTTTTAGGTAGGTCTTGAATGTGTCTATCTAGATCAAGTGATATCTCAGAGGTACAAACGGGTACAAACGAATTTCATGAGATCAAAGTAGCGAGATTGTCGAAAAATCGATATGCAAGGTATTAGGCTCTTTCAGCATCAAAACTGTACTTCAGGATCTAGATCTTTATATTTTTAGGTAGGTCTTGAAAGTGCCTATCTAGATCAAGTGATATCTCAGAGGTACAAACGGGTACAAACGAATTTCAGGAGATCAAAGTAGCAAGATTGTCGAAAAATCGATATGCAAGGTGTGATCTCCTGAAATTCGTTTGTACCCGTTTGTACCTCTGAGATATCACTTGATCTAGATAGGCACGTTCAAGACCTACCTAAAAATATAAAGATCTAGATCCTGAAGTACAGTTTTGATGCTGAAAGAGCCTAATACCTTGTATATCGATTTTTCGACAATCTCGCTGCTTTGATCTCCTGAAATTCGTTTGTACCCGTTTGTACCTCTGAGATATCACTTGATCTAGATAGGCACGTTTAAGACCTACCTAAAAATATAAAGATCTAGATCCTGAAGTACAGTTTTGATGCTGAAAGAGCCTAATACCTTGCATATCGATTTTTCGACAATCTCGCTACTTTGATCTCCTGAAATTCGTTTGTACCCGTTTGTACCTCTGAGATATCACTTGATCTAGATAGGCACGTTCAAGACCTACCTAAAAATATAAAGATCTAGATCCTGAAGTACAGTTTTGATGCTGAAAGAGCCTAATACCTTGTATATCGATTTTTCGACAATCTCGCTACTTTGATCTCCTGAAATTCGTTTGTACCCGTTTGTACCTCTGAGATATCACTTGATCTAGATAGGCACGTTCAAGACCTACCTTAAAATATAAAGATCTAGATCCTGAAGTACAGTTTTGATGCTGAAAGAGCCTAATACCTTGCATATCGATTTTTCGACAATCTCGCTACTTTGATCTCCTGAAATTCGTTTGTACCCGTTTGTACCTCTGAGATATCACTTGATCTAGATAGGCACGTTTAAGACCTACCTAAAAATATAAAGATCTAGATCCTGAAGTACAGTTTTGATGCTGAAAGAGCCTAATACCTTGCATATCGATTTTTCGACAATCTCGCTACTTTGATCTCCTGAAATTCGTTTGTACCCGTTTGTACCTCTGAGATATCACTTGATCTAGATAGGCACGTTTAAAACCTACCTAAAAATATAAAGATCTAGAACCTGAAGTACAGTTTTGATGCTGAAAGAGCCTAATACCTTGTATATCGATTTTTCGACAATCTCGCTACTTTGATCTCCTGAAATTCGTTTGTACCCGTTTGTACCTCTGAGATATCACTTGATCTAGATAAACACATTCAAGACCTACCTAAAAATATAAAGATCTAGATCCTGAAGTACAGTTTTGATGCTGAAAGAGCCTAATATCTTGCATATCGATTTTTCGACAATCTTGCTAATTTGATCACCTGAAATTCGTTTGTACCCGTTTGTACCTCTGAGATATCACTTGATCTAGATAGGCACGTTTAAGACCTACCTAAAAATATAAAGATCTAGATCCTGAAGTACAGTTTTGATGCTGAAAGAGCCTAATACCTTGCATATCGATTTTTCGACAATCTTGCTACTTTGATCTCCTAAAATTCGTTTGTACCCGTTTGTACCTCTGAGATATCACTTGATCTAGATAAGCACGTTCAAGACATACCTAAAAATATAAAGATCTAGATCCTGAAGTACAGTTTTGATGCTGAAAGAGCCTAATACCTTGCATATCGATTTTTCGACAATCTCGCTACTTTGATTTCCTGAAATTCGTTTGTACCCGTTTGTACCTCTGAGATATCACTTGATCTAGATAGGCACATTCAAGACCTACCTAAAAATATAAAGATCTAGATCCTGAAGTACAGTTTTGATGCTGAAAGAGCCTAATACCTTGCATATCGATTTTTCGACAATCTCGCTACTTTGATCTCCTGAAATTCGTTTGTACCCGTTTGTACCTCTGAGATATCACTTGATCTAGATAGGCACATTCAAGACCTACCTAAAAATATAAAGATCTAGATCCTGAAGTACAGTTTTGATGCTGAAAGAGCCTAATACCTTGCATATCGATTTTTCGACAATCTCGCTACTTTGATCTCCTGAAATTCGTTTGTACCCGTTTGTACCTCTGAGATATCACTTGATCTAGATAGGCACGTTTAAGACCTACCTAAAAATATAAAGATCTAGATCCTGAAGTACAGTTTTGATGCTGAAAGAGCCTAATACCTTGCATATCGATTTTTCGACAATCTCGCTACTTTGATCTCCTGAAATTCGTTTGTACCCGTTTGTACCTCTGAGATATCACTTGATCTAGATAGGCACGTTTAAAACCTACCTAAAAATATAAAGATCTAGAACCTGAAGTACAGTTTTGATGCTGAAAGAGCCTAATACCTTGTATATCGATTTTTCGACAATCTCGCTACTTTGATCTCCTGAAATTCGTTTGTACCCGTTTGTACCTCTGAGATATCACTTGATCTAGATAAACACATTCAAGACCTACCTAAAAATATAAAGATCTAGATCCTGAAGTACAGTTTTGATGCTGAAAGAGCCTAATATCTTGCATATCGATTTTTCGACAATCTTGCTAATTTGATCACCTGAAATTCGTTTGTACCCGTTTGTACCTCTGAGATATCACTTGATCTAGATAGGCACGTTTAAGACCTACCTAAAAATATAAAGATCTAGATCCTGAAGTACAGTTTTGATGCTGAAAGAGCCTAATACCTTGCATATCGATTTTTCGACAATCTTGCTACTTTGATCTCCTAAAATTCGTTTGTACCCGTTTGTACCTCTGAGATATCACTTGATCTAGATAAGCACGTTCAAGACATACCTAAAAATATAAAGATCTAGATCCTGAAGTACAGTTTTGATGCTGAAAGAGCCTAATACCTTGCATATCGATTTTTCGACAATCTCGCTACTTTGATTTCCTGAAATTCGTTTGTACCCGTTTGTACCTCTGAGATATCACTTGATCTAGATAGGCACATTCAAGACCTACCTAAAAATATAAAGATCTAGATCCTGAAGTACAGTTTTGATGCTGAAAGAGCCTAATACCTTGCATATCGATTTTTCGACAATCTCGCTACTTTGATCTCCTGAAATTCGTTTGTACCCGTTTGTACCTCTGAGATATTACTTGATCGAGATAGGCACGTTCAAGACCTACCTTAAAATATAAAGATCTAGATCCTGAAGTACAGTTTTGATGCTGAAAGAGCCTAATACCTTGCATATCGATTTTTCGACAATCTCGCTACTTTGATCTCATGAAATTCGTTTGTACCCGTTTGTACCTCTGAGATATCACTTGATCTAGATAGGCACATTCAAGACCTACCTAAAAATATAAAGATCTAGATCCTGAAGTACAGTTTTGATGCTGAAAGAGCCTAATACCTTGCATATCGATTTTTCGACAATCTCGCTACTTTGATCTCCTGAAATTCGTTTGTACCCGTTTGTACCTCTGAGATATCACTTGATCTAGATATACACATTCAAGACCTACCTAAAAATATAACGATCTAGATCCTGAAGTACAGTTTTGATGCTGAAAGAGCCTAATACCTTGCATATCGATTTTTCGACAATCTCGCTACTTTGATCTCCTGAAATTCGTTTGTACCCGTTTGTACCTCTGAGATATTACTTGATCTAGATAGGCACGTTCAAGACCTACTTAAAAATATAAAGATCTAGATCCTGAAGTACAGTTTTGATGCTGAAAGAGCCTAATACCTTGCATATCGATTTTTCGACAATCTCGCTACTTTGATCTCATGAAATTCGTTTGTACCCGTTTGTACCTCTGAGATATCACTTGATCTAGATAAACACATTCAAGACCTACCTAAAAATATAAAGATCTAGATCCTGAAGTACAGTTTTGATGCTGAAAGAGCCTAATACCTTGCATATCGATTTTTCGACAATCTCGCTACTTTGATCTCCTAAAATTCGTTTGTACCCGTTTGTACCTCTGAGATATCACTTGATCTAGATAGGCACGTTCAAGACCTACCTAAAAATACAAAGATCTAGATCCTGAAGTACAGTTTTGATGCTGAAAGAGCCTAATACCTTGCATATCGATTTTTCGACAATCTCGCTACTTTGATCTCCTGAAATTCGTTTGTACCCGTTTGTACCTCTGAGATATTACTTGATCTAGATAGGCACGTTCAAGACATACCTAAAAATATAAAGATCTAGATCCTGAAGTACAGTTTTGATGCTGAAAGAGCCTAATACCTTGCATATCGATTTTTCGACAATCTCGCTACTTTGATCTCATGAAATTCGTTTGTACCCGTTTGTACCTCTGAGATATCACTTGATCTAGATAGACACATTCAAGACCTACCTTAAAATATAAAGATCTAGATCCTGAAGTACAGTTTTGATGCTGAAAGAGCCTAATACCTTGCATATCGATTTTTCGACAATCTCGCTACTTTGATCTCATGAAATTCGTTTGTACCCGTTTGTACCTCTGAGATATCACTTGATCTAGATAAACACATTCAAGACCTACCTAAAAATATAAAGATCTAGATCCTGAAGTACAGTTTTGATGCTGAAAGAGCCTAATACCTTGCATATCGATTTTTCGACAATCTCGCTACTTTGATCTCCTAAAATTCGTTTGTACCCGTTTGTACCTCTGAGATATCACTTGATCTAGATAGGCACGTTCAAGACCTACCTAAAAATATAAAGATCTAGATCCTGAAGTACAGTTTTGATGCTGAAAGAGCCTAATACCTTGCATATCGATTTTTCGACAATCTCGCTACTTTGATCTCCTGAAATTCGTTTGTACCCGTTTGTACCTCTGAGATATTACTTGATCTAGATAGGCACGTTCAAGACATACCTAAAAATATAAAGATCTAGATCCTGAAGTACAGTTTTGATGCTGAAAGAGCCTAATACCTTGCATATCGATTTTTCGACAATCTTGCTGCTTTGATCTCCTGAAATTCGTTTGTACCCGTTTGTTTCTCTGAGATATCACTTGATCAAGATAGGCACGTTCAAGACCTACCTTAAAATATAAAGATCTAGATCCTGAAGTACAGTTTTGATGCTGAAAGAGCCTAATACCTTGCATATCGATTTTTCGACAATCTCGCTACTTTGATCTCATGAAATTCGTTTGTACCCGTTTGTACCTCTGAGATATCACTTGATCTAGATAGGCACGTTCAAGACCTACTTAAAAATATAAAGATCTAGATCCTGAAGTACAGTTTTGATGCTGAAAGAGCCTAATACCTTGCATATCGATTTTTCGACAATCTCGCTACTTTGATCTCATGAAATTCGTTTGTACCCGTTTGTACCTCTGAGATATCACTTGATCTAGATAGACACATTCAAGACCTACCTAAAAATATAAAGATCTAGATCCTGAAGTACAGTTTTGATGCTGAAAGAGCCTAATACCTTGCATATCGATTTTTCGACAATCTCGCTACTTTGATCTCCTGAAATTCGTTTGTACCCGTTTGTACCTCTGAGATATTACTTGATCTAGATAGACACATTCAATACCTATCTGAAAAACTAAAGATTTAGATCGTAAAGTACAGTTTTGATGCAGAAAGAGCCTAACTACTAACATATACGGTAGTTGTTCAACGGGTTTGGTTTAAAATTTTCATCTCTTCGTATCTTTTTTCCTCTTGGGGTACAATTTAAAATAAAAGCGGTACAAACGTCTACTTATTGGGTACAATCGTATAAAAAAATCAATATTTTTTTATCTCGAACTCGGTTGCGGAACAAATTTTTGCCCCCCCAGAACTTTTCCCCCTTTGGGGTACAAACGAAAAAAAAAGGGGTACAATTGGGTACAAACGGGGTACAATCGAATAAAAATATCAAAAAAATAATTTGATAAACTCGGTTGCCAGGTTCACATAGGTGTCGCGAGGCTGATGCTAGGCTGGGGTAAACGAGTTCTTGAGTGGAGACCGCGAATCGGCAAACGTAGTGTAGGACGCCCTCCGGCCAGGTGGGGTGACGATCTGCGGAAGGTTGCAGGCAGAAAATGGATGCGGCAAGCCGAAGACAGGGCGCGATGGCGCTCATTGGGAGAGGCCTATGTCCAGCAGTGGACTGCGATAGGCTGATGATGACGTGTTTTTAAGTTAGTAGGGTTAATTTAGTATTATTTAGTATTTGTCCGAACATTTTGTATGGAATTCGGATTTGAGGATTACCCTTAACATATAATAGTTATTATGCCTTATTACTTTTCTTTTTCGAAAATTAGCATTGGACCAAAATGTACTAGAAGTTAGCCAATGTGGCTCCCTTTTCTTGGTTGCATTTTCGATGTACTACATTGTGTTTCTATACTTTAATTCTTCTATGCTCTAAGTCAAACAGTAGAATGAAATAGACATGGCAAAGGTTATTTTTCAACTGACTTCAAATAATCAAGGTTTTTCAAAAACTTACAACAACCGTAAGCACCATGAATAGTCACAGGGAAGCAAAATACGCAATTTCGTTTACTTAGACGACATATTTTTTCACTTATTTTGATATAAGAACTAAACTACTAAACCGATTTGAATAAAACTTTTGAAAGTTTAACATCGAAACAAAAAGTTTTTTTTTTAAATCGGTTCATAAAAAACAAAGTTCTGAGGTAAAAACATTTAAAAAAATAATGTTCAACCGAATCGAGAACCTCCTCCTATTTTGAAGTCCGTTGAAAACGCAAAGATTTAGATTTTAGAAGAAACTCAATAACATTTTTTTTATGTTGTTACCTCAGAACTTTGTTGTTTATAAACCAACTTGAAAAAATATTATTTTTTTTAGAGGATATAAAGTACTTTCAGATTGGTCCCATAGAAATTTCATCAAAACCGGTTCCGAAGTTAAGTTTTTAAATCAAAATAACTGAAAAAATATATTGTTTGCGTATTTCGCTTCTCTGTAACTATTTACTCAAACAGTCTCTAACTAAATAATACACTATTGTTAACAAAATAATAATAGTAATTCCACTTACTTTTTTAGTACCATAAATAATAATAATAAATATTTGAACATTTCACACAACGCCATTTAGCCCCAAACTAAGTAAGCTTGTACTATGAGAACCAGATAACTGATAGAATACTTATATACTTTTTTTTTTGTAAATACATACATAAAATACATAGAAAACACCCAGACTCTTGACAAACATCGATGTCCATGACACAAATGTTTGTCCTGAAGCGGGAATCGAACCCGCGACACCGGTCGTGGCAGTCAAACATACTTGCCACTCACCCATCCGTGTCGTCGAAATAATAAATAACTTTTTCGGTAACTAGGTACCATAAAGCATCGATGACACACAAACTTTTTTACAAACTGATTGTTAGCGTTTTTAAACGCTAGCGTGTGAGCGTGTTAGCGTTTAACACACACACATAACACATTCACACACTCACACCCCTGCACTAGGATTCCCTGTGTCGCAGGTGGCATGGACACATACAACACATCACAACATCCAAGACCCGAGAACAAACATTTGTGTTCGTCACAAATATTTGACCCGGCCGGGGATCGAACCCGGAACACCAAGCTTCGTAGGCAGGGTCACTACCAACTAAGCCACAGTGTCGTCAAGTCGTCAGTGTTTGGGAAGGATTGTCAACTAGCAGATTGTAAAAACGCCGATGACACTGGGCGACTTTACACGCTACAAGCGAAGTCGCTGGCGTGTAGCGTGTAAAAAAGCCGTGTGTCATCGCATCGTACTTACCATAAGACTCGTTATCTTCAATCTCAAAAACATGGTATGGTGGACTTGCGGTCATACTAAAACGAAGGATGAAACGCAGAAAGCAGCGTGGTACCTCACAATGGGACGCCTAAACATATACATAATGATGCGTAATGAACGTTGATAGGTCTAAAAAAATTTGAGAATTTAAGGCTCAACCTCAAGTTACCGTTTTGTTAAAAACTAACTGACAACCGCAACTTTCTTTGCGTTGCGTATTTTTAAAATTACCTTTTTTGTACTCACCTTAGTGTTTGTCCTTTAGATATAAGCAAATGGAAAACTTATTTGCAGCGGATGAGAATGAGCCAATATTTTTTTTATTTCATAAAAGTACTTAAGTACAAAGATAATGATAGAAGAATATATGCTTAGCTTAGTATTAACTATTTATTTATTATTTTTTATATTACTATTTATTTTATTTAATAATAATAATAAATGAATAATAAAAAACATTAGTTTTTATTATATAAATAATTAATAAATAAATATTTTAGGATATTTCACGCAACGCCATCTAGCAGAATCTCCAAACTAAGCAGAGCTTTGATGATGGTTAAATTTTGAAAACTTGAGAAAGAAAGACTAAATTTGAAGTTTTGTTTTGAGATATGCCCAGCAAGTCCTATACTCACAAAATAGTTTGAATTTAAATAAAAGTGCGTACTCTTTCCAATTTTGGTTACGAGAGAATGTAACTTTAGCATCCCCTTAAACAGCTCGCCATTTTGAATCGAAACTTCATAATTTCGTCATTTTTCGCAATCGATTGCCGCCGGCGATCGGTTTTGAATCGAGACCGTTTAATTTTGTGTTTGGAACTTACCTTTTTTTATTTATTTGAATGTAAAACGGTTTGATTTAGAGCTGTTTTGAGTAAACGACGTATCTTGGCTTTTATGAAATTCAATTTAAAAATTTATATATTGTTTACGTAAAATTTATTACCTACTAGAATTTTAATTCAAAATAATTATTAGTAAAAATCATAATTAACTAACAATAAAATAATGCACGCATGTTAGGTATATATTTTTTCTTACATAATATTGATTGATTATGATTTACTCGAGATTAATAACTATGACTAATCTGATTACATATTTTTTTCAGTTTACATGGTTATTTAGATTTTCTTAAAGTCATGAAAATAATAAAAATTAAGTGACAGTTATGATATTTTTAGTCAATTATAAAATAAACAATTATTTTTTTCAATTATGTTTTTTTCTGTTTTTTGGTGTTCATATATTTTTTTATACCTACTTAAAACGCTATATTATACGGAAAATGCTTTCAAAAACTAAAAGATTTGTAAAATAGGTATTTATAATTACCTATTTAACAAATCTTTTAGTTTTTGAGTTATATCCACTGTCGCTCAAATTCAAGGAAACATTTATAGGATTTGCGAAATCGTTTTGACTTTCGATGCAAAATTGTTAGGACTTTGATGTATCATTTACAAAATACATCAAAACGATTTCATTTAATGTAAGACTACTGTTCTTTTAAATTTATGTAAATTTGCCGTTCCGCGTAAACTTAATGAGACACATTAAAATATTTAGGAAATATTAAATTTAGAAAACATCTTTTTTACAAAACAAGTTTATAGATAACCATCTTATTTCGAATTTAATGAAATATCCGTGATATTAAAAACGAGTAATGTAAAATTGTTTTTCAACAAGGTAGAAATAATTTTTGCCAATGTCTACGAGTTTTTAGCGGAAATTTAATTAATTAAATCACATTATACACTACACTTGTATATTTATGCTTGAGGTACCAACATATACCTATTTTTTTTTTAATTCATAGTTTAACTAAAATGTAAGATTTTTAAAATAGATGCAAATAAATACGTCCTACCATTATCATAAGGCAAAAAAATTATTGTGAGGTTAGATGGATATTTGTTCCGTAATAATGCCTAAACTACTGAATTAATTGAGCTAAAATTTAGTAAGTTTATGAGTTAGAAAAACACATAAGATACTTTTCATTCCGATACCACACGTTCAAAGTCGCAGACACCAGCTAGTTTATATAGCAATTTTCTTTAAAAACCTTGAAAATACAAGGTATTATTCCCTGAAAATAACCAGAGAATGAATAACCTTTATCATCTGAATATTGACAAAGTTTCTAAAATCACGGCAGCGTTCAATACGGTAAGCATAAGATTTAATACTCACAAACAGGCATGGAAAGTATATCGAGTAACATTTTATTTATCATGGTATAAAACTGATCACTGATAACATAACACTTGTTACATTCTGAGACTATGTCTGTTACAAATGACAGGTAATAAACGCCCGGCACCTCCGGCACACGATTTTGTACGCCAGCGGTTGCTGTGAAGTCATGATGACTATTCTAGTAGCCGCAAATACCACTGAAAAGTCACGGGAAGCAAAATACGCAATTTCGTTTACATGAATGATGTCATCTTTTGAACTATTTTGATTCAAAACCAATTAACCGGTTTTCATGAAATTTCTATGGGACCATAGTGGAAGTTTTGAAATCAAAATGACTGAAAAAAAAAGTCGATGCGAACAAAATTGCGTATTTTGCTTCCCTGTGACTTTTCAGTGGTGCCTACGGTCACTAGAACAGTCCGATGAAGTTGGTTGTTGTATGTTTTTGTAAAACCTTGATTATCTTTTTTGTATTTAGTCAAAACGGGAGGTAGGAACAATCGGGACTATTTTTTCCAGATTTCCCCAAGTAGTAGATAACAATGTTCCTAGTAGGAGCGCTAAAGATTAAAAACTATCTTGTAGGCGTTAAAACTGGTGCTAGCCTCTATGAACTGCCATTGCGGGTTAATGTAGCGACACTAACGCCTTCAATACGACCCGATAACGGTAATTAGGGACATATTCAAATGGAGTCATTTATCCGTTGGTTCTTGTTCTTGCAAATCAGGAGCGCGCGTAAATTTTGCTTATCCTACTTCATCAATCAATATAAATCTAAAATTTTTAATTATCAAATTAACTTAAATGGGCAATACAGAAGGGGTACTACCAAAGAATAAGTAATATTATGTACCATAGTACTACGTTGTATTTGTGCAGTCAGAATTTTTGGTTTCTACAAAATGACAGTGACAGCGGCGCGAGTGCGGCGCCCGAGCCGAGCTTTTGCGAGCTTGCTCGAGCTAGGTCGGGTACCTATTTGCCGGTTTGCCAAATAAAACTTATACAATTAATAAAACTTTAATCATTATCAATAATGGGTACCACCTGACGCAAATCCTTTGGAAATTTACTAACGATCAAATTTATTTGTACAAAATTTTGACTTAATTTTTTCAAGTTTTTGCTCCTTAAGTGTACTCGACACATGTTTTCGAACTTTAGGTTCTACGACATGCCGGTTTCCTCACGATGTTTTCCTTCACCGTTGCGAGAACGTGGGATGCATACATAGATTTTTTCGACCGAAAAAACCCATTTATGCATAACTACCACCGGGATTCAAACCCGCGACCATCAGATCGCAAGGCAAGGGCCTCATCCACTCGGCCACCACGTCCTCGAATGTTAACTGGAAGGTGGATGAATGAATAACTGGAATATTAATATACTGGAAAATATATATTGACAATAAAATAAAAATATAATAATTTAACTAAGTTAGTTTTTGAAATATACACCTAATTTTCTTCTAACAACTCCTAACAACGAGAAATTTTGGGCTTCGCCATTTTTGTCTAGAACAGCAGAGCTTGTCTTAAGAAAACCACAAAGAACTGATAATTTTTGTAAATACATACTTAAAATACATAAATATAAAACACTCTGACGCAGGACAAACACCGGTATTGATTACACAAATGTTTCTCCTGAAGCGGGAATCGAACCCGTGACATAGGCGTGGCAGTCCTACTCACTTGCCTCTCGACCATCTGTGTCGTCACTTTGTAATAAAAAATATAAGTATCTATTACTAACTGTTTTTGCAAGAATATTTTTTGTGAGATAATATACACCCGTATAATCTAAACAGATATAATTCGAAATGAAATAAGACCCGTATGAATTCTAATCCAATATTTTTATGCATTAGGCGTGATTGGGTTGAAATAGACACCACAGATTATAACATTAATACTAATTCAATCTCTGAGAAATAGGGGTGGAAATAATGATATTATGAAATATCAATACCTAAATTATATTCATAAAAGTCACACAACGCTATCTAGCTATCAAAACTCATACATATATTACATAATATTTTTGAAGATATTTTAATATGAATCATTAGAGTAATGTGTTTTTTTTATTTTGAGAAATAGTAATGTAAGTAAAGCATTTTTGTTAATGTTTGTTTGAACTTGATCCACGAATGCCACCTACCTAATATACATGTTTAAAAAGTTGTATAATGTTAGTTTATCAGTTTTATCTAATTGTATCTCTTTGATATTAAATGTATTTCTTCTTCTTCTTTTTTATTCTAGTTCCTATTGAAATATTTTGTGGCAAATTACCATAATTCACTGTAAAGCATTCAGTAGCAAGTAGCAGACTAGCTAAATAATACTACTCAGTTACTCAAATGAAAATTATTGCCTGTGAAAAATAGCATGTTAAATAGCTGTGAAAAGAATAATTCATGATAATGAATTAAAAGTAGCAATCATTTCCATGCTGAATTGAAAAAGTTGACAAGAAAATGTATCATATCATAATCATCATCCGGGTTGCCTGGAAGAGATCGCTCACAGCGATAAGGCCGCCCTTGTATTACCTACCTTAAGGCCTTTTTATTCTTGTTCTATTGTTTTATTCTGCTTTGTTCTTGTTGGTGTACAATAATGTGTATCTATCTATCTATCATACTAGGAGTGCTAAATTCAGAAAGTGTTATAGAAACTGGAATATAAGAATTCCATGTTAATGCCTAGATCACACGCACCGAGTACTCGGCCGAGGCAGTGAAAGCTTACATCACTCGCTCAGCCAAGCACTCGGCGCTATGTTTATACGTACCGAGTATTCTGCCGAGTGCACTGTCTCGGCTGAGTACTCGGTACGTGTGATCTAGGCATAACTATGAAAGTCGGACAACACTGTGACAAGAAAACTCTTACACAATTTACCGATTACGTTAGAGTGCTCGGTTTTTGTGTTATCTTGTGATGTCTAGCGGTTTTTTCCAACTCGGCGCGTCGGTAAATGAGCGTGACGGTAGAGTACTGACAGAACTGTAGGACCAAATAAAAAAGTCCAATTTACGTAATAGTACGATGACACACGGCTTTCAGTATTCAGTATTCAGTATTTATTTGCAATATTGGGCAGGTTACATTTTTGGTCTTAGTAGGTCAAATAAATAAAGTACAGCTCCACAATATTACCCGGATAGGGTGTTGCAAATGATAGAGACGGGCCGATATTTTTAACTATATTGTTAAGTCACTAAATGAATCGTTTATAAAATCTTGCAACTCGTAATAGCATTTTTTTAAAAGCATTTCTTTTAAATTAATTTCAAAAATGTGATCATTTTCTTGGATTTTTATTTTATCTGGAAGTTTATTTTTACTTTACTTTTTGCTTTTTTACACGCTACACGCCAGTGACTTCGCTTGTAGCGTGTATAGTCGCCCAGTGTCATCGGCGTTATTACGATCACAATCCTTCCCAAAAGCTAACACGCTCACACGCTAGCGTTTAAAAACGCCAATAATCAGCTTGTAAAAACGCTTGTGTGTCATTGTACTGTAACGTAAGTGTGGTTTCAGTCTAGCGCAAAACTGAGCGGATTCACCGCTTGTGTTTGGTTTTTCGCAGCGCGTATATGCGCGGCAAGCCGCAAGAGACGCCTTATGCTACTGACACTCGCTAGAAAAAACTGAGCGTAAACGCCGGTATACGCGCGTAATTGCGCGTTGGGCTTTTGAAGTTTTGCGAGTACCAATTCGCCCGTAACACGCGACAAAATAGTACTTTTGTAAAAACATAGGTACTCGTAAAATTAATAGAACAAGACAATCTTGAGTTCATCTTAACAATGAAAAAATGTAAGACATTTTACATTACTGCAGCGGTTTGCATTCCAGGCATCCAGGAAACAATTCTCTTTAGAAAGCAAATGAAGGAGGTACCTACGCTCCTAATTTTATTAAGAGAAAAGTAACTAAGGAGGTACCGTACCTAAGAACCTGCTTCGTTGCTGCTATCAGGAAGAAAAGTGCTTTCTATTTTTAAATAACCTAACACGATATGAAATTTCATAGTAATTTTTTAGGCCGGAAATTTCGAGCCGGAAATGTAGATTTAACTCGAAAAAATTTGTCAAAATAAGGTTTGAATTTCCAAGGATGTTTGAGAAAACTTCCTTTTCCAGATTAGAATCGGATCAATATCAATTCTGTGACTGAATTGAAACCGAAACTAAAACATTGACACAGATATCTTGCCTAAACTAATTCCCTACGCCTAGCCGTCACAGTTGACCGCATATGATAGCTCTACAAATTGCAGTGTTGCCAGTACCAAAGAATAACTATACACCACAAGTTTTTAATTACCAAAAAAACTTAAATTGGCTATGCAAAAGAGGTATTACGTTGTATCTGTGCTGTCAAAATATTTAGATTCTACAAAATGACCGAGTGTCAGCGGGGCGAGTAAGGCGCCCGAGCCGAGCTGCAGCGAGCTGGCTCGAGCTAGGTATTTGAGTTTTCCCCGGGACGGGCCTCAAGGGCAACGTGCGTGAGGGGCACCGGTACGTGTTCTGTAAGATATCCCGGGGTCCCCCTAATGCGCAGAGGTCGGTCACTATGGGGTTTTAGTCGGATAAGAGTCCGACATAACCCGTCCGCCCTCCAAAGGGCGGTTGGCGGCGCGCGGCGGCCCCATGAGGATTTCCCCATGTAAAAACAATTTTTTTTTAGTTCTTTGTCATATTTGGTAATTATAAACTTGTGGTGTATGACCAATATGTGCGTTCGAATACCACACAAAACACACATTTCTCTATCTAAGGCGACCTATTTTTTTTCTTGATATGACATGACATCAACTTTCTCTTTATTTGGTTTACTTATATTAATTCTTGGTCTTTCCTGGTTCATATTTTTGATATCCAAGCAATCTGTACGATTTCAGTAAGTTTTAGTGTTCGTTTTCTAAATCACGTACCTTTTTGGATAGCTTTTCGTACTCATACTGGCAACATTGATAAAATTGTAATACTGTCGACTAACTCGGTCAGTAACGCCGGACCAGCAATTTCGGAGTCACGCTTGAATGGGTTGTATGCGAATTTAGGAGGGAAAATGTTATAGTTTGGTAAATACACTGGAATATTCAAGAACATGACAGACATTGAAGTCAAAAAACTATATTTTTCAACCGGCTTCAAAAAAGGAGGAAGTTCTCAATTCGGTTGATTTTTTTAATTTTTGTTACCTCAGATGAATAATGAAAATCGGTTCAGTACTTTGGTTTTGAAAACAAAATAAATGAATAACTGACGTCATCCAAGTAAAAAAAATCGTATTTTGCTTCTCTGTGACTATTCAGTGGTGTTTACGGTCACTAGAACAGTCCAAGTAACAAGTAAAATTAAGGGTTTCATACTTTAATTTAGAATTTATACGTGTTTTAAAATGAACCCTACTAACTTAAAAACACGTATAAATCTAAATTAAAGTATGAAACCCTTCATTTTTTTTGTTGACGAAATGAAAAAACATGGACGAAATGAATAGTGTGAAGAAATTACTATAATACGGCGTACTTTTTGAGTATTTGTCCGAAACATTTTGTATGGAATTCGGATTTGAGGATTACCCTTAAGAGTAGGTAAATCTTAATATATTTAATTTTTGTTGATATGGTGTCTGAATTTTTTGTCTTGTTTCAGCATTTATCATTATTTATTTACAACTAGTTGACACCCGATACTTCGTTTGCGTTGCAAATTAACAAAATTCCAGTCTTAGTATTTCTTGACTAAATTACCTTCGAAATTTCATGTCTCTACATCCAGTGGTTTGGTCTGTGTGTTATCTGTCAATCAAGACTAGGCGTTTTGCATAAATTCATAATTTTATGCAACTCACAAAGGGATACTGTGAGATTTTTTACATAAACACTAAAATATTAAATTGATTTTTTCGTGTATAACATAGTTAAACAAATTCAGACAAAGTTGTGGTACAGTTTCCTGTTTTACTTTCGATAATCTGATCCAGAGCCCTTCCCGATACAATGTTAAAGTATTTAATTTTTATGTTACAGTATTATATTTACAAAAACTTAACAAGAGCTTCGATTTAACACAATAAGCTGTAAAAGTAATCGGCTATTGTTCCGAAGTGCTTCGGGCATAACCGACATATTGGCTACAAAGACCTATAGAACTCGGAAGTGGTATATCTATATATTATTACTTATAATTATTTAATTATATGAATTTGTATAAAAAGTGAAGTTTTCGTAATGATTAGGTATTAAAGATGTTTTTTTTTTTTTTTATGGGCTATTAAACTATACGTTTATGCCAGCCCTACGAACACAAAAAAAGTCCTCTCATGTGAATAAAAAAAAACTAAAGCATTAGAAAAACACACAAAATCTATCTACCCAGTATGTAGGTAAATTCGATAATTAAAGTTGAAGTTTAAAGAATTGTAATCTTATTATGAATAATTTCAGAAATAACGCCTCAGATGTAAGCCAAACATATTTTATCTCCAAACCTATCCAAAATACATATCTAATTAAAATTATACGTTATAACTCTAATATACCCTAAAATAATTAAAATAAAAATTAAGTTCAAAAATAAAATCTACCTTCTGTAAAATCATGCTCTAAATAGTAAAAGAAATATGAAATATAAACCGCGGGCACATGATTTTGAATGAGAATATTTTCATGTTTCATACTTTTTACAGCGTAAAATATTTAACCCTCCATTTGTGACGCACATGTCTGTGAGACCGGGTGAGACGAAAAAGCCGAATACCTTTTTTTCCCGTCATTGTATTGAGTTGAGATTTCGTGTATTTTCCTAATTACGCGTCCCTCGCCATTGGTCCATCCTGCGCTGGCGACGCAAGCGCACATCTAGGAGTTTTTGAGCCAACCCGGTCCGTGAGACCGGGGTCACAAACTACGTAAGTCGATGGGTTCCCATCCAGTAACACCCAAACGAGTAACCCTGTTTGTATGATTATTATGATCATTATAACTTAATTTTTATCTCTAAACATAACGCACTGAAAATAGCGCGTTGAACTCTTTAGTACGGCACTTCCAGCATCACATATCTTTGTAACAAAATACATGCATTCTTATGCATGTACTTTATTCAAAAAACAATACAATACTGTCCATGTGTACTTTCACTGCAGTAAACATAGTTACTGGCTATAAAAAGTTACCATCCGGAGTTACCACCCATTTGCCACCTTACCAGCAGCTGTATTAGCTGTATGAAGATACATCTGCCCTCAAAATTAATATTTTAAATATATAAAAGACTTAACTTAACTGAGTGACTGCTAGATATCACACAGATCAAACACTGGACCTAAGAGGCTTGACATTTTGAGAGTATGTTCGTTATACGTACAGGTACAGGTAGGTAGGTAAGTATAGTTTTTTTTTTAATAGCAAGTGTCAACTAGTTATAAATAAATAATATTTTGGACCTTTGACACGACGCTACTTAGCCCCAAAATAAGCTGAGCTTTTATTATGGGAACGAGATAACTGATAGAATACTTAAAACTTTTATTTAAATACATACATACATATATAATACAAAAAATAAACTACTCTTTCCGGCGGCGTTCATCTCACAAAAAATTGTCTTGAAGCAGGAATTGAACCTGTGACATCAGCGTGGCTATCCAACACACTTACCACTCGACCATTCGTATTGTCTTTGAAGAAGAAAAAGGCGAATGAACATACCACCTGGCTGCCACTCTCGCTCGGCACTTGATGCTTCCCCCGCCCCCCGCGCGGCGCCCTCCGTGTTTCTTCTTCCTCTAATTTCGATTGAAGCCTTATCATTACTTATCATTACCAAGTATTACAGGACCTCTTCTCTATCAAGATTATCCAATGCCACGCTGTACTTTGCACAAACGTGTCATATTCATTCGCCTGAATTATACCTACACATAAATTTCAAATGTCTTAAAATGAACTAACGCTAAAGCAATATTGCACGGGCATATGTGAATGAAAGACCTGTGTAGCACTGTTCTAGTCATGTGAAGTCGTGATCTCTTACCCTCAGGAGAGCGCTCTTCTTATCACTTGTAAATATATAAAATAAACTCTTTTCTGAACAGCTACGAATAGGTACTAAAACTAGGAAAAAGCGAAACGTCTTGGTAAATCTTTACTATTGCAGAAAATTATCTTGATTATTTGAAAGCGCCATCTGTTATCCAAAATGAAATTCCACTGTTTAAATCACTTCCAAAATATCATTTCTTCACCGGACAAGGGTTAGGTTTCTTGTACACTGGTGGAGGTGGCATATCTTCTGGGCATGGCACTCTTTCTCTCATCCCAAAAGCCTTACTGCAATAGAAATTGTACATAGCTATTGCAGTCTTTCCGCTGTGGTACGTAAAAGTACGAAAAGCATCGTCAGTTTCTTTTGGGAAGCACAAAGCTCCTGTCGCAAGCAAGCCAAGTCCAGTCGTGAAGAATCTAGTAGGTAGTCCCTTTGCCGAGCCAACGTAGTAGCCAGCTAAGCCTCCTATAGACACAACAGCTTGTCTTACAGAGAGGTTTTCAGGATCCCTCATATACAACTTAATATTTTCTTTCTTTTTACGCATAGCACAGCATATATCAGCGCTCATATTTTTCAATTCACATTTGATTTCGCAGCATGTTTGTTGAATAGACTGTCTGAACGAACTAACGTATGGATATAACGATTCTTGAGCCAATTTCACGTTTCGTTTCGGACATCGATCCTCATCTTCTTTGTAATCTTTGTATTCGTAATGAGGGCTTTGGTACAAGGGGAGGTCTTTGTACCTCATTGGGGGAGGTCTTTCTGGTGGGGGCGGAGGTTTAGCAGCTACAACCACTGGAATTATGTTGAATTTTGAGCCGACTAAACCCGCTCGGAGCGCCGAAATCCAAATTCTACCAAGGACATACAAATCTCCGTAAATGAGTGGGATCAATGATGAGTCATCGGGTTGGGAAAAGTCTTGGTTCTCACAGATTTCGCTTTCATGGTACTCTATTTGATTTTCAGGCATTTTATTGTAATTTTGCGGTGTTTACGGTAATTTTGATAGTGACAGCCACAGTGACAACTGAAGGCTACAGACAAAACTTAACCTACTCGTTGTTGCTAGGAAAAGGATTTTGGTGACAAATACTGAACCATAGAAGCATTAAAGTACAGAAACAGAATGTACAAATGAAAATGCAAAGAGCTTCTATACCACAGATCTCGGATACTTTCGGCTGTCGCCCCCAAAAGATCGGTTAATGAAAGAGATGCAAGTATAGCTTTTTATGATTAAGAGCAGTATAGAACTAAGTCACGTCACTCAAAACATTTTGAAGCACCTGAGACCCCGTCAGTTATTGTTTGTAAATTATTTTATCTTTTTACAATAATCTACAAAATGAAACCATTTTATTAATTTTAAAGAGCATGGTTACTTGCTCAATCAACACGTGTGGCACAACGCATAGAAATAACCCAGATAATCATTCATTTCACAGGTGAGTAAAGAAAATATTTGGTTTATTTTCGTAGAAAAAATTATGGACAATTTTCTTCTACAATTAGTTATAAAATCGTTGTGCCTTGTGGAGTTTTGATTGCTCTTGCCGTGTGTACAAATCGTTCTTACATATATGGAGAAATAATAGATTTTTCATGTAAAAACAAATATTGCTTCGTTACGCTAGGGCTTGATAAAATGATGACGTCATGAAATATCGATAGTACCTAATGAGTAGGTAGTTATGCAAAGTGGTACAAAACTCTTTTCTTTTCTATCGTTAGGGTATTTTTACCTAGTTAAAATAAATTTACCACTTGTGTCATTTTTATTTTGTGTCTTAAAATACGAGTATTATTATAACTAATCGTTTTTACTTATTTAATTTCAGCTTACCAAAGGATCCGCAAAACAGAAAAAAATGGTTACAAATTCTTCAGAAACAGAGCGATGATCAAAACAATATAAAAGTTTGCAGCAATCATTTTAAAAACGATTGTTTTTTATTCAGAATACATTAACGTGTTTTGAAGAAAGGTTCGCTGCCTACGTTACATGTTCCAGTAAGTACCATGTTGAACAATGTTTCAATTCAGGCGTAAAGAATGTATTTTGTGACCTTATGCCGACTTGTACAAAGTTGTCAAAGCTCTTAAGCAATCTCGCTTGGCAGTTTTTAACGGTTCAGATTCAGACCGATCAAGATCTGTCAAGCGAGTGAAGTAATTGTTTAGAACTTTGGAAGTTTGGTGCAAGTAGGCATTAGTCAAGTAATTATTAGTTAAGGACATAAATCTTAAATCAACCTCTTTTACAGATTCAACTCAAGAAAAAGCGAGATCCAACTTCATATTGCAATTGGATCCCTATTTTATAGTACCTACCTTACCTACCTGAAACTAATAGGCTACATATATTATGACAGACAGATATACCTACGTATCGTGCCTACATATAATGACAAAACTCAGAATTAATATTCTTAAATAAAGTATTTTTCAGTCATTGAATAAAACATTTGCATGGGCTTCATTATTGTTTATTATAATCAACCAACTTTAAAAAAAGAACAGATATATATATTATACACAATCGACTTTCTAGCTATTACAATCTTATTTCGAAGACTACCGCCTATTTGGATTGATGAGTAAGTTGTAGGTAAATATTGGTAAGTCCTGCTACTATGTATTATGAATGTAAGTTTGTGAGGATGGATAAGTTTTTGTTCCTGAATAACGCCAAAACTTGGCTATTTAGTCTTTAGTATCTAATAAATAATAACCAAACCCATCTCATTCCTTTGGTTAAAATCTTCATATGTACAGGTGGTGCCGTAATTAGTGAATAATCTTCAGCTGCGGGGGGACTTCAGGTCTAATCAGAAAATGAAAATATGTACCCAGTAAAAATTCTAAGTCCGTGGGATTTCTACTGGGAACATATTTTCATTTTCTGATGACCCCCACACGCAGCTGAAGGATTATCCACTAATTAACACTCTATTAACAACATGATTGTGTAGTAGGCACTATTTTTTTCTCTATTATGACTTGTGACGCAAAATGGGTAGGTACCACAGTTATCGATGTCGATAAAACATCTTATTGAAAGTCCATCACTATTTTTGAGCAACACATAGACAATCACTCGCACATGCTTATTATCATTTCTTGTATCGCATTTGAAATGTCATTACCCCTCTTTACATTCTAACTTTATGTTCTATACTATGTATCTAGAGAGCTAACACGCCATTTTGTTTTATTTAAGGATTAAGAACTCTGAACCTTATGCCTTGGAAATAAAGTTCTTTTTTAATTAAATTTAAATATAAGGATTTTAATGCTTGATAGAGACCCCCTCGTTAAGGAGTGTGTCTCGTTCACACAGTTACCAGCATACAATTAAAATTAACATGGCCATAATTTTTTAAATAAGTGGGACAATTTTCGAAATTAGACGATTTGCTCTAAATGTTATTCAGATTTATTTGAAAGTCTTAGTACAGTCGCTGTCATGTAGGTTAGGTACCTAACTGCCGAGAAAAATAATTACTGTTCGATAGAAACAGTATTAAAACCATTGAATCAGATATACCTCACTAGAATGCGGCGCACCGCCCTCTTTTTTGTTGATATTTTAATGCACCTATGTATAATATAATTTTAAAACAATAATGCAAAGTAACGTATGTATATAACATTGATAGCTTATTGAGCAGATTGAATTATCCCTTGGTTGCTTGTTTATGTCTCAATGAAATATTCAAAGTTCAAAAATTATGGTCGCCCTACAGAACGAGACACACTCCTTACTGGTTCTAGCTCTTTCGGCTCGCAGTTTTCGTGTGAGTCGGCATTATAGATACATAGTATACAAGTTCTTTGTGAAAATGCGACCAAGAAAAGGGAGCCACATTGGCTAACTTCTAGTACATTTTGGTCCGATGCTAATTTTCGAAAAAGAGAAGTAATAGGGCTAATAAACTATTATAAATATGTTAAAACTACCAGGCTTTTTCATTGAAAATAAAACTACATCGTAAAAAGTAACAAACATTATCTGAAAATAGAGATATTTAATTTTTATTGACAGGGTGTCTGAAAATTTTCGGTCCTATATACCGCATCCATTTTGGTTTGATACTGTCCTTCTTTCTCTATATATAGGAATATAGTTATTCATCTATGTACACAACCAATAAAACAATTCCAGATCCGTACCGAAAAAAGTTATTTTTTGGCAAAAAATTGTCCTATAGTAAAAAAAGCCGGTTTTGAATATATTCGGCTGTTAACTTTAATGGTTTAGTTGAAGCAGTTGAGCTACATTTAGTATTTATTTATTTACTTTGAATAAAACGGTTAAACAACCAATTCCATACATATAGGTATAGATCGTTTGCAACGGTCTATGGTTGGCCCCTTTAGAAGTACATTTTGTAAATTGTAATATTTAGCTTACGTACTAAATGTAATGTGATTCTAATTTCATTACTTATTACATAAGAATTACATTTTATTAATTTATGTATTAAAAAAAACATTCACAAGGTCGAAGCTAACTCTGGTGTAAGTTTTAAAGCCACTCAAAGGTGTGTATTCTACATCGGTATTCTGCGTAAGCTGTTATCGTGAAAAGAGGAAAATATATGTGAATAGCGACTAATATTCATAAAAGACATACACACAAAATGCTAAAAAACGTATAAAAACTGCATCAACAGCCAACTTACTCAAACCAACTTACTTTAAATTTTGAACCCCACCTATTACACGATTTTGAACCTTATTACAATGAAAATAAGAGCTACAGCTAACATTAATAAATGTCATGTAAGTTTGTGGTTTGAAATGGAGATAGCAGTAGCCCTATTACCAAACTTTTTAGCAGCGTATTCCTATCGAAGCCGACACAGAGAAACCAAAGGTTGGTAAAACGTTTTTAAATTTTTGACCGATCGAAAAAAAGTGTCTCAATTCTCAAATCCGAATTCCATACAAAAATGTTTCGGACAAATACTCAAAAAGTACGCCGTATTATAGTAATTTCAACACACTATTCGTTTTCTCTATGTTTTTTGATTTCGTGAACAAAAAAGTGAAAGGTTTCATACTTTAATTGTGATTTTATACGTGTTTTAAAATTAACCCTACTAACTTAAAAACACGTATAAAATCTAAATTAAAGTATGAAACCTTTCACTTTTTTTGTTCACGAAATCAAAAAACATAGAGGAAACGAATAGTGTGTAGAAATTACTATAATACGGCGTACTTTTTGAGTATTTGTCCGAAAAATTTTTGTAGGGAAAACGGATTTCAGGATTGGCCTTAAGGGGTATAAGAGACAGGGGTCGAGAATGTGAGGTCACTGTACCCTTCTGTGGCTTTGATACGAATACGTTTGTCAAGAAGTTTGGTCATAGGGCTACAGGAATGGTCATACGCGATCTTTCGATTGCAGAACCTATTGGGTTCTAATCGAATTGTTCAAATGGTTTTATCGATTTTTCACTCGATTTGATTGCTATTTCACATCCCTATGCGAAAAGCGATTCAAATAAATAGGTAGAGTTTTAAACAGCCTCTTTAAGGCCTAGATTCTCACGTGCCACTATCTCGCTTGCACATTAGTACAGTTTTGAAGATATAAATTGACTGAGTATAAATTTCAAACAAGCTTAAAGTTTAAAAAACTGAAAACCCGACAGAGTATTAAAGGGTGTATTTAATTATACATTCATTGTCAATTTATTATTCCAAATTAAATGTGAACATATAACATATATATTTTTGTAATCTGCTTTAAAATACCTTCATTTTGATGGATGGGTTTGGTAAACAAAAAATTATTAACGACTTGCTATTTAGCTCAAAAAATCCGCCATTTTGAACTGTCAAAATCCATCCAGCCGTTTGGAAGATACGAGGTAACACATAAATTTACATACATACATACAAGATACGCGTGAAAAACATAACCCTTTCTTGGCAGTCGGGTAAAACAACCTCACGAAATGTTTAAGTAGGTATATTTTTTGTTTTGATAAATTTAACAAAAGCGAAGGAAAAACAGTTTTGCACAATCTCCTTCGCTTCACTCATTCAATATATATCTTCAAAAATGTACAAAAGTGCGACACACTTCCGTCCCATTATCACAAAATCATTACTCCACAAATTGACTTAAAGCGACAGGAAAGATGTTACACTTAAATACTTATGTTATTCTAAAATACGTGTATAATTTTTATTTAAATCTGTTATTATAGGTATTATTATTTAATTATTATAATTAAAGTTAATAAATAAATACATATATAAAATACACATAAAAAAAATTGTTGTCTGTAAAGTTGGTTTACGGACGATAGTTTAACGTAACTACCAGCGTAACGGGACAATGAGCGTTACCGGACAGCGTTACAGGACAATGACGTCAACGTTTTCGTGCATGCAGCCGGCGTTCGTCGATTTATTAGACGTTTCAAAATATTATTTCTATACTATTTTATTCTATTCACTACGCCGGAGGTCGCTTGCGTGGGATTCGAACCCGCGAACTTTCAATGAACCTCTCAACACCATAAAGGTCAATAAAGCATAGAAATAGCCTAAACCACTTCACTAGATAAAGTAAAATCCGTTTTACGTTTGTAAAACACAATAAAAAGCCCATCTGAGATTAAGATGTATGATTGTGACGTCATTCGGTCACTTGTACAGTCGGACACACAAGTTTATGACCATTTTAGAGTAGATAAGATAAGATAAATACCATAAATGGTAGAACATAAAAGACACAAGTACTACTATTTTAACATCATACCATAAATGTACAAATTTTTTTTGCAAATTACTATCTTGAATCTTGCAGATAATATTTTATATTTAAAGAACGTGGGTAGGTACCTATTTACCAGTACCGAGTATTTCTATTTTTTATGGAATTTACATAAATTCACTTTTACATTTACTTTTTAAAATAAAATATTATGTTTAGAAGGAATAAAATAATTTACGCATAATTAATGTAGTATACATAATATGAACATTGAACAGTGGTGTTCACGGTCACTAAACAGTCCAATTGAAGTCGGTTGGCTGCATGCATGAAAACGTTGACGTCATTGTCCGGTAACGCTCACTGTCCCGTTACGCTGGTAGTCACGTTAAACTATCGTCCGTAAACCAACTTTACAGACTTCCAATTTTTTGGAATCTTTTGAGGAAAATAGCTAATTCAATTAGGAAAATGGCAAACAAATATAGTATAGCATTAGGTCTTTTGCTATACTATATAGGACAAGAGTATAGCATAGTCTAAAACCAGCTTTACTAGCCAAAATGTCACAATGCATAATGCTCTGGTCAAGTCATAAATAAGGAAGAAATGCATGATTTTTGTTGGTGACTGTACCCAAACAAAAACCTATTGTCAGCATTTACGATGTTTTTATACCTTTAAAAATAGCACCCCGTTTTATCACTTTACTGGCGTTATTTTGAGAATAGTGCCAGATTTCATAATAGTGACACTTTTGACACATTTTATTTAATACATACATTTTATTTATAATGTACACACACTTACAAAACATGTATTACAAATAGAGGAATTAATGCTAGACCATTTTCTACCAGACAATTTTTTTTGAAAAAAAAAAAAAACTTCCTCAACTACATGATCTAAATTTACTGTTTTTTTTTTGGTTTTTAATATGTATAATAAACATATAGGTACCTATATCTATTAAAAAAAAATATATATAAAAAAATAAAAATTCTAATATAATTATAATTTGGGATTATTATTATTTAATTCAGTTTTAGTTAAGTAAGTTTAATGTAATAATATTATGTAGGCAAGTATTTAATTTATAATTTATTTCAACTTAATTTGACTTTTGATGTTGAGTTATATGAATAAACATTTATATAATTATAATCACATATTATAGTAGCTATAACAATACTTTATTACACAAATACAAAAATAAACATTTTTAATACGAAACGCTAAGGAATAGAACTTCTTGGTCCTTTCAAGAACGAGTAAATAGGTGTCTTCTAGACCTTCGAGATTCATGTCGGTCGGATCGGGTCCACATCATCACTTAACATCTGGTGAGATCGTGGTTAAACGAAGGTCTATTTCCAATAAAAAAAAAGTTTTCTGTAAAGTTGGTTAACGGACGATAGTTTAACGTGACTACCAACGTTACCGGACAATGAGCGTTACCGCACAGTGACAGCGTTACCGGGAAAAGAGCGTTACCAGACAATGGCAGCGTTACCAATGACGTCAACGTTTTCGTACATGCAGCCGGTGTTCATCGATTTATTAGACGAAGTCACGTCGAAAAATATGAATATAAATTCCAAAAGGTAGGCTCAATGCTAAGACAATATATTGCATTTCTTTTACCATTGTTTAAGTATTTATTATTTTTATATACTTATTCAATAATATATTTTCCTAGCACCTACACCTTAAGGGGAATCCTCAAATCCGAATTCCATACAAAATGTTTCGGACAAATATTCAAAAAGTACGCGTATTATAGTAATTTCTTCACACTATTCGTTTCGTCCATGTTTTTTGATTCGTCAACAAAAAAATTTAAAGGTATTATACTTTAATTTAGACCATATACGTGTTTTAAAATTAACCCTACTAACTTAAAAACACGTATAAAATCTAAATTAAAGTATGAAACCTTTCACTTTTTTTGTTGACGAATCAAAAAACATGGACGAAACGAATAGTGTGAAGAAATTACTATAAATACGGCGTACTTTTTGAGTATTTGTCCGAATCATTTTGTATGGAATTCGGATTTGAGGATTGGCCTTAACACAATGTTTCAAAGGAAAGCGATGTCTAAAAACAGCCATAAAATTTCAGATAATGATAACAATTTATATAATTAAATAGTAATTCAAACTAAACTAACACAAAACCATTTTCACTTCCATGTTTTGAGATTTTGTAACGGACTATAAAATACTAAAAATTGCCTATAGAAACCAAATATTTTGACATATTTTCCAAATAACCAGGTAAGTATGTTCCTTTTGCTTCAATGGACAGAAGTAAGTGGAATTTTTATAGGTGTTTTTTAATTGACACTCGGCACTTTATGACACATGGTCATATCACTTTATGACACTTAACATTTTATGGTCTTGAGAGAGGTCGTGATTTTTTTATAAAGATCGTGGGTACAGACGATAATATTATGAGCGGACTCTTATTGTTATGGTCAGAAAATATGACTCTTGTCAGTAGCTTATAGTCTCATTTTAAATACATCGCAAAATGAAATAAGCTTAAAGTTTTTTAAAGAAAATACGCCTGCAGAAATACAGCCTTAGGTTTATAGGCACTTTATTATTATTATTATATTTTTTTTATTTCAATTATTATAGGAATTTAATGGAAACTTTAAGTTTTCGAGACTGACCATCAAAATGTGCGCTAAAGTAAAGTGCATAGAGTGAACGAGCACTATTATATTAATGCACTGCCCAATGTGAAATTTAAGTCCTGTGTAGCACTTTTCTTATCATGGGCAGGCGTGATCTCTAACCATCAGAAGAGTGCCTAATTCGTTTTTCACTTTGTTGACATAACCAAAAATGTGTCATAATTATAAGAAGTAGGCATGGATATGATTACTACTTCTATTTCATTATAACATGCTGATATAATTTCATTTTGTAACAGTTCCATCACCGGTTATTTTGTAACACAATGCTATTTTTCATCAGTGGCTAGCTATTTAAGCCACTGATGAAAATTAGCTGATGAAATATGACATTAGTCACATTAGTGACTAATGTCATATTATAATTCACGCATAACGTGACGTCACGCAATCACTCCTACTCACCGGCGGCACACTACTGACTGACTGTTATAATTATTATTTACGATACGATACGAATGAAATTGTGAATGGTGACAATTATCATGAGATCACAGCATCCGCCGGTGTACAAAATCGCCTGTTCCTCCAATCCGGATTCCATTCAAAATGTTTCGGACAAATACTCAAAAAGTACGCCGTATTATAGTAATTTCTTCACACTTTTCGTTTTGTCCATGTTTTTTGATTTCGTCAACAAAAAAACTGAAATACCATTGTTTTAGTATTTATTATTTTATATACTTATTCAATAATATATTTTCCTAGTACCTACACCTTAAGGGGAATCCTCAAATCCGAATTCCATACAAAATGTTTCGGACAAATATTCAAAAAAGTACGCCGTATTATAGTAATTTCTTCACACTATTCGTTTCGCCCATGTTTTTTGATTCGTCAACAAAAAAAGTGAAAGGTTTCATACTTTAATTTAGATTTTATACGTGTTTTTAAGTTAGTAGGGTTAATTTTAAAACACTTATAAAGTCTAAATTAAAGTATGATACCTTTCACTTTTTTTGTTTTTTTTTTGGATTTGACGATTCCCCTTGGCGCGCTGGGCGGATATCAGAGGTGATACTGTTACAAACTTGGTCTTAGAAAGTAACAAGTGTTATGAGTCATCAGTTTTATACCATGATAAATAACATGATACTCGGTATACTTTCATGCGTAGTTCTGGATAAAAATACAAAATGTGTCGTAAGTATAAGATCCACAATTCGCTTACCGACCGCGCCGGCGTGGTCGGAATCTCTCTTACAGGCCCTCTACATCGTTAGGTTCGATTCCTAACGGTGCCTTGGGTCAATAGTCCAATCATCCCCCTGGCAACAGTCCAAGCCGAGGTTCGACCCACCGTTGGGTACCCTTGTGCTGTTTGCCCCAACCTAAATTTTAAGGTAGAGCGCCATCTGCGCTCGCTGAGAGTCCGGTGACGCAGTAACAGCCATCTGCGGCTAACTGCATTAAACGTCCATCCGAAAAAAAAAAAAAAAAAAAAAAAAAAAAAAGTATAAGAAAGGAGAAGGTAGTGCATTCTTATACTGCATAACTCACTATAAATTGTATATCTGCATTTAAATGTACCACTTATACCCTTTTACATTATCGATATGATGACACAAAAACGTATTGTCTTCGATTAAATACCGTTTTTTCGCAAACATGACTTATACAGCGTTTTTGGTGTTATCAAAAAAATGGCATGATGGTTTATTTAGCAACTGAATCGGAAAGTGTGATGTGCCATATCTACAATATGGCTGTTGGTGATTAATCATGTCGAAAATACTGAACCGATTAAGCTGAAATTTGATAGAGGTACCTAACATATATTTATTATACTGCATATATGCGTTTGCATAAAGTAAATCATACTGTAGTGCGTTTTTTTTTTCTTTCGAAGAACCTAAGTTCTTCGGTTTTGGCTTCACATCAAAGGTATATAGCCAGTGTCAAGTAATTGGAGAGATTATTTTGTCATAAGTCAAGTCATGCCCCTGTAAAGTAGTGGTGGTTGCGACTTTACTAGAGGCTTCTATGGAGTTTTGGAGGCAACACGAAAAGTCACGTTTTACAGCATTACACTATTCACCAACACTCATACACGTTCACGAGCGAATAATGGATAAAAAACCACCGTTTTTACACTTAAACACTCAAAATTATACAAGTTTTGTCAATTAATTCAATGCCGCCAATGCGCCATTTTTAATGTTCCCGCCAAAAACTCTCCTGTAGTGCGTTGAAGCGGGTAGCGAGTTCCATTCCTTAGCGGTTCGTATTAAATATGTGGATTTGAATCGTTTGGTCCGTGTGACCGGAATATCCACTAAATAAGGATGAAACTGCGCTGTGCATGTGTGTGTGTGTGTGTGCTGTGCTAATAAAAAATAATATTTAAATTAATTATCATATATTTATTTATATAATTTAATATTAAAATTACTATTTTGGCAGAAAAATTAAATGGGTTTAGAAGTCATAAATGTATAATTTTAATTATATAAATAGTAAATGTTTAAATATGATATTTTAATAATAATTATTGGATTCTTTATTTTAGTTTTAGGGGTATTAAGTACAGTGTCTAGGGCTGCAAACGTTTCTTCTGATTTCCGAAGGCAATTGAACACCACCTACCTTTGAACTGCTGCTCCTGGCTTGTTGGTTTGGTGGCAGGCAAGGTCCTGTGGACTCTCACGGTGAGTCCAGGTTGAAAAGTCTTTGGAAAAGCACACAGCACGGCTATGAACCCGCGACACTTCACTAGTATCAAAAAGTTGAGATGCAGATTAGGAACGGCCAAAAATGGAGGGAAAATCGACGGATTTTGAGTAGAACGTCCACACGCATCCGGTCACAATGACTCCCGCCAATGCACTGATGAGCCTCGAGCTCTTCACGTTCGGGCAGGCGGTGATTTACCGAACTACCCTCAAAATAACAATAGAAACTCAACACCCATAGATGAATAACGGTGTTCTTATAGAACACCAAGATGGACAGTATCAAACCATAATGGATCCGGTGTACAGGACAGAAAATTTTCAGACACACACAGCCAATTTTGTCATTATAAATGATATATCTCTATTTTCAAATAAGTAATGTTTGTTACTTTTTACGATGGAACTTTATTAACAATGAAAAAGCCTAGTACTTAGTTTCAACATAGGTATTATATTTATCTAGCCCTGTTACTTCTCTTTTTCGAAATTTAGCCTCGGACTGAAATGTACTAGAAGTTGGTCAATGTGGATCTCTTTTTTGTGTCGCATTTTCAATGTAGGTACTACATTGTGTTTCTATAGATACCTCCATAGCGAACACACAGTTACTTAAAAAACGAATACTTCTGTGGTTATAAGTACATAATTAGTAGGTTACGTTACCTACAAAATAATCACATAATCGAAATCGGAGATCCATTTGTCTGATAATTAGCCATCGCAAAAAACATCGGGTCAAAAGCCACAAATTAATCTCAACAGAGATAATCTCTAAAACTATAACTTATTCCGTCCGCCATTTTGCCTCGAAATGTCATTAGCGGCATAAATGAGCTTCGCGCCATAACGAACAGTGTTGCCACAATGGAAAATCATAAATCAGCTGTCACTTTGACAGTTGCTGAAAGGAGTCCCGTCAATGCGTTCGATGCGAAGTTTTAAAAGTATTACGAGGCAACGACTTGGTTTTTTATTCGACCATTTTGATTAATTGTGAAAAGAGGCGTCGTTTTTTGCTAAGTTTGAATGGAGATATTTGATGGTGTTGTGTTTGACAGTGTAGGTTGAATATTGAACTCGAGGTGTGTGCCTCTTTTATGCGCGTAATGTAGTTGTTTTTTTTAGGGTTTGGAAACTTTTTCATCAATTCAAAGTCAAGTTTGTGCAGATAAAAGTCAATATAAAAATTTATTAGGTACATTTTATTGAATTTTCGTTTCTTAGATATCTAGAGCTTAAATAATATGCTCATAAATTATTTTGGAAGTAAGTACCTGTTTATGATCATTCTTCTTCTTATCGTGTCACTAGTTATTTCGAAACCAGTGTGGTGAAAGGATTGCAAGTGCGCCTCGAAGAGGCTCCTTTCGTGCACTCGACACATGTTTTAGAACTTTTAAAGTTCTATGCCATGCCGGTTTCCATCACGATGTTTACCTTCACCGTTAAGCACGTGTTTTAATGCAAACAAAATTATTTGAACAGAAAAATCCATTGGTGTACAACCGGGATCGAACCCACAACCTTCGGATCGAAAGTCGAGGCACCACGGCCCACGCGGCCAACACGGCTTTTAAATCATTAAAGGTAGGTACTGTATTTTCAGTAGTAACTAGAATTTCAAATATTATTATACTCAGTGACAAAAGTAGGTACTTTAAGCACTAGATACTGCATTAGTATTTCTAAAAATGCTATAAATGAAACACAGATCCTTGTATCATTGATTTGGTCATGGGCAGGCGTAAATGCTACTATTTTCTTTAAAAAAAGGTATTTTGCACGGTACAAAAAGATGCAGTTTCGTGCAACACTGTACTTAATAGTACCCCATTGTAGTTTGGGGGTAGACAAAATATTTTGCAATGTGCACCGTTTTGCACCGAAACGAACTTATGACGTGGAACGTAAGAGTTAGGGTTGTCTCTAATAAAACTAGTTCAGACTAGCTAAATATTGACATATTATAATACCGAAAATTTTTAATCACCAGAAAAAAATATATGTATAATCAGTTGCCGTTACTGAACACAAAAGTGCACGAAAGGAGCCTCTTCGAGGCGCACTTGAAGTCCTTTCACCACACTGGTTACCACCCAAAATAACTAGTGACACGATAAGAAGAAGAAGTTACTGAACACAGATATATCAAAAAAACTTGAAAGAATTAGGTCAAATTTTTGTCAGAATAATCAATATGTATGGAAAACTGTTACCGTTAATCGTTTTTCTTTGGCTTTGCGTCAGTCGGTACCCTTCAATGATAATTTAAGTTTTATTCATCGTTCGGCAAATCCGGGTACCTAGCTCGAGCCAGCTCGCACAAGCTCGGCTCGGGCGCCGCACTCGCGCCGCTGTCACTCTGTCATTTTGTAGAAACCCAAAATTCTGACTGCACAGATACAACGTAGTTCCCCTTCTACATTGCCCATTTAAGTTTTTTTGGTAATTAAAAATGTGCGGTGTAAAGAAAGAAAAGAAAAACCTATATGTAAAGTTTAAAAAAAAGGCTTTATGTAAGATAGAGAGACCTACTTATAGCAAAAATTGTAATGTTAGTATTTTATGATGGAATTTGAGATATTTATTGATAAAAAAAATTTATGTAGAATGTAATTATATCAGCTGATGTTATTTGAATATTTATTAAAATACTTTTGATATCTTAAAACAGCGTAGTTATTAAATACACAATGAACAAAGACCACATCGCTGAGAAATATAAATATTACGCAATACTTTAGTAATCTTGTGAAAATGTAAGACATTGTATTTTTGCATCGCAATTTCCAAGAAAATAAGATAATAAAAGGTTTACTGCCCATTGTGTGATGTCTGACAGCCCTAACCCGATTCACAACACTCAATAAACGGACAAAATGGAGGAGTACAGAGTAATCAAACACAGAGATAATATTTTTTCAACCGACTTAAAAAAGAGGAGGTTATCAATTCGGTTGAATGTCTTTTTTTTGACGTGACTACATCTAATAAATCGATTGACGCCGCCGCGCCAGCTGCATGCACGAATACGTTGACGTCATTGTCCGATAACGCTCATTGTCTAGTAACGCTCATTGTCCCGTTACACTGGTAGTCACGTGAAAAAATCGTCGGTAAACCAAATTTACAGAAAACCATTCTTTTATGTGGGTATGTTATGTTACATATGAGCTTTGTTGAAAAAATATTTTTTTGTTTGAAATGATATACTTGCAGTATTGATTTTATAGAAATTTCACCAAAATTTGTTCAGTAGTTATAACTGAAAAAATTATGTCGTCGAATTAAATGACATTGCGAATTTTGCTTCTCTGTGTCTATTCAGTGGTGTTTACGTTCACTAAAACAGTCCAATTGAAGTCGGTTGTCTATGTTTTTGTAAAACCTTCATTATGTTTATTCATCATTATTAATTTCTTGTTACTTCAATATTAAGTTTTGTTTTTTAACTCTAATCTAATCTAACATGTCAGCTATAAGCCGCCTTAATATGTTTAATTGCAACAAAATTGTACCGATATTATTATTTTTTTATAATATATTTATTACTCAGGTATTATTCATATTAATTGATGCATCTTAGACAGATAGATATAATATGCTTCATTGCACAAAGTAAAAAACAAGTACATAGGCGAACTTAATGCTAGTTAGCATTCTCTTCCAGCTAACCTCTGCGTATTATGGAGATCATCTTAGTCACAGTAATGGACAAAGAGTAAATAACACGTCTGCCACTAACCAAAACAGTGCTACATACCACTTGGTAATATTCTGACTACAAATTAAGCTATTTTGTGGTATTCTCTGATTTTCATTACTCTTAGAAACGGAGCATACGTGTTTTTGAATTTGGAATCCGAACATTCTTTTCTATTAGCCATACATTGCTAGTTCAGTTATTTCAGTTTTTTCTTTTAACTTAGTGACAACGCAATCGTTGTTCGACCAAACAATATCGTTTTGTATTTTAATAGCTCGGCAAACTGTAAGTTTTGTTCGTTCCAGCAACATTAATACAGGTTTTTGCAAATACTTGTACAGAATAGCTTTCAATTTTGAAAAAATACGCTTAAGGGCAATCCTAAAATCCGAATTCCATACAAAAATGTTTCGGACAAATACTCAAAAAGTACGCCGTATTATATTAATTTCTACACACTATTCGTTTCCTCTATGTTTTTTGATTTCGTGAACAAAGAAAGTGAAAGGTTTCATACTTTAATTTAGATTTAATACGAGTTTTTAAGTTAGTAGGGTTAATTTTAAAACACGTATAAAATCCGAATTAAAGAAACATTTTTGTATGGAATTCGGATTTGAGGATGCCCCTTAATTACTCGATTTTAACCCACAAATCATAATGCTCCACATAGCCATTAGAAGGCAAGAAAAGCAAAGCCCAGAGACTCGGGAGTAGCAGCTCTCGAAGTTGAAGCCAGGGTGAAGAGGTACCTCGACCCTTACCACGATTCCCAAAAGGTCGAATTGTTGATCTTCTTATCGTGTCATTATATTTATTTATATTTCTTTCGAACCAGTGTGGTGAAAGGATTTCAATTGCGCCTCGAGGCTCCTTTCGTGCACTTGACACATGTTTTCGAACTTTTTAGGTTCTATGACATGCCGGTTACCTCACAATGTTTTCCTTCACCGTTAAGCACGTGTTTTGATGCACACATAGATTTTTTGAACAGAAAAATCCATTAGTGTACGACCGGGTTCGAACTCACGACCTTCGGATCGAAAGTCGACTTTTTTGACCCTTGATGATTTTTTTACCTCCATCTTGCTCTAATACTGCCAGTCTTGGTGTTCTATAGAATCACTGTTATTAATCTATTCAATATGTGTAAACGGATACCAAAATGTTAATGTTTACAAGACCCGTTTTAGAACTTACTTAAATTTTACGAAAAATCTTAAACATAATAATTACATTAAAACATATGTAATTATTACTTACAGCAATATAAAAAGGCGTGTAACTGACTTCATTAATCAATAGGTGTACGAAATATCTAAAAGTTATAAAATCGAAGGTTTTATAAATGAAAATAAGCACAAAAATGAACCGTATTACAATTACATAAGGTTTAGTAGTTTGTAAAGTTAAAATACTAGCATCGTTAATTACTTAAAGCTCAATTATAACGGAGACTTGACTTTGACAGGGATCGTCAACATTTTTTCGTAAAGCGTCAATGACACAGGACTAGTAGCGAGTTCGCTAGTAATATTTAAACTCGCTCCGTGTCATTGGCTTTTTTACAATATAATCCTTCTGGACCGCTAACCCGCTCACTCGCTAGCTTTTAAACTCGCTGGCTTGTAGCTTGTAAACTAGCCCCGTGTTATCGACGCTTAACTAGCTCTAGCACAACTTTATTTGCATTGTTAAGGCCCAGAATCCCGCGTTTTTGTTACAACAACTTCACAAAATGTTTTAGTATACATATTTAATTGCGAAGGAGATTGGGCTTAAATGTTATATAGGGTAGATATAGTTTGAAAAAAACTCTCCAAATTTGATGGATTTAATGAGGTTTTTCAACCGACTTCATAATAGGAGGACTTTCAAAATCCAATAATATTATGTATCCTATTTCCTATCCTATCCTACTAATATTATAAACGCGAAAGTTTGTAAGTATGGATGGATGGATGTTTGTTCCTCTTTCACGTAAAAACTACTGAATGGATTTTAATGAAACTTTACAATAATATAGCTTATACATCATAATAACACATAGGATACAATTTATAAAGATACCTGCGCAGACGAAGTCGCGGGCACCAGCTAGTTCTGCATATATTCTGGTAGCCCGGATTACAGTTTTTATAAATTGAAAATTGTTTTCTCGATACTATACGGGCGTTTTTCGACGACACCGTGGCTTAGTTGGTAGTGACCCTGCCTACGAAGCTTGGTGTTCCGGGTTCGATCCCCGGCCGGGGCAAATATTTGTGTGACGAACACAAATGTTTGTTCTCGGGTCTTGGATGTTGTGATGTGTTGTATGTGTCCATGCCACCTGCGACACAGGGAATCCTATTGCAGGGGTGTGAGTGTGTGAATGTTTATGTTAATTGAAGTTGGTTGGTTTTTATCAAAACAAAATGTTGGCAGCTACTGGTCATTTTGACTATTGTCTGCCCACCGTGAAATTTATTTAAAAAATATTTGGCCCCGATTCGATCTAGTTATTATCTTATCTTACTTACAAATATTTAGAAGCTATGTTGGCTTGGCTAAGAGGGAGGTGCCTCGACTTTCGATCCGAAGGTCGTGTGTTCGAACCCGGTCGTACACCAATGGATTGTTCTGTACAAAAAAATATGTGTGCATTAAAACACGTGCTTAACTGTGAAGGAAAACATCGAGAGGAAACCGGCATGTCATGGAAACTTAAAAGTTCGAAAACATGGTGTCAAGTGCACGAAAGGAGTCTCTTCGAGGTGCACTTGAAATCCTTTCACCACACTGGTTCTTAAGAACTGGTGACACGATAAAAATAAGAAGACTTACAAATAATTTAATAAATTGTTACTACGCGTATACACGATTTCTCGAACCAAATGACTGTACTAGATTCTCTTTACTTCATTTTCTGAGGTTGTTATCATCTGACAGCCAACTTTATATTACACACTTCCGTCCCATTTTCACGAAATTACTACCACAAATTGACAGAAAGCGAGAAAAAAGATGTTACACATCAAAAATAGTTTATTAAAAAAATGGTAAAACTCTTGTTACCCATCAAAAAAAGGTTGTATTAGACCCTATCTCATCAAGATTACGACGAGCCCATAAGGAGGCGTACACACCTCCGCCTTAGGGTGCTTTCACACTGCATTAGTTATTCATGCGCGCGCCCGATGGGTTAGTAAAGCGGTGTATATACTGCCGAGCATGCTGGTTTAATTAAATAGTTTATCTATAAGTTTGCTATAGGTGGCTTAATTGACCTAATATTATGCGGCGTTTTCACTGCCGAGCATGCTGGATGATAATCTATAAAATAATGTTTTGTAGAGTCACAAAGAAGAAAAAAATACCAGTTAATAACATACCTTAACGTACCTACCTGGTAGAGCCATAGCACTACTAGGTACGAATAATTGTTTTTTTTTTCAAACTTACGATACGTAGGTAGGTACCTACACTACTTATTTAACTAAATATTTAATGGTACCTTTAGCTACAGGTATCTCAATTCAACTAGGTAAAAGTATTAACGTCAGCTTCGCTAATGTGCACGAAAGGAGCCTCTTTGAGGCGCACTTGAAATCCTTTCACCACACTGGTTCGAAAGAACAAGTGACACGTTAAGAAGAAGAAGCTTCGCAAAAAAATGTTATTGTAATATTACCCGACTGCGGAGAAATGTGTTACAACTATAAATAGTAACTATGCATGTAGTGATTGATTATGATTATAAATTTTCCGATGAGTCTGTTTTATCATCTCTCACCTATATTATTCTCTTTATCTTTATCTCACCAATAATTAATTAAAGTTACATAATGTTACCATTATGTAACTTTAATTAATTATTTTTTCACACCACCTGCTCGACAATATCCAATTACATATCATGCTATCATCAAGGTAAAGCAAAGCATTACCTACCTAGGGAAGTAATGTTGTATGAAACTCCCAAGGGTAGTAATGTGATTTGAATTTGGAACGTCAAATTCGTGTGGAAACTCGTGGAAAACTCTAAGTAAAAGAACGCCCATATGGCATAGTAAAAAGGTTTGTTCTAAAATCGAACTGGCCACTCATAAAAAAAAAGAAAAAAGGCGCGACTTCAAAGATTGTGAAACAAAAGACGGTGTTGGCTGCTGAGTTCGGAGCCCTAGATTTTTATTGTCTCGCAGAAGGTGTGAAAAGTAGAGTATGCTCCTCTGGGATAAAGCCTGTCTTCGTCTTGGGTAGCTTGAAACCCTCGCGTCACTCAGGAGTTAACTGAGTCCCTCGTTAGCTCAGGGTTCAATATGCCACCCGCGACATAAGACACTGCTTTATCCCCTTAGTGCATAATCTACTATTTGATATTATATATTATATCTATCAAATGCCAAATCATGTATGCCGAAGAACCGACAACCGCTGGAGCAGGCGGGTTCTTGAGTGGAGACCGCGTATCGGCAAACGTAGTGTAGGGCGCCCTCCGGCCAGGTGGAGCGACGACCTACGAAAGGCAGCCGGTAAAAAGTGGATGCGGAGAGCCGAAGACCGGGCTCAGTGGCGCGTTATGGGAAAGGCCTACGTCCAGCAGTGGACTAAAGTGGGCTGATGATGATGATGATATCTATCAAAAAATGTTAACAGTGTGTACTTGTTATTAAATAAATAAATAAAAAATATTTTTATTTTTGCTACCTTTTATTAAGCAATTGGTTAAATTTAGTTATATACAAAAACAATTTCGGAATGTATTTTTAATTTTATGTTTGCCAACATATCCAGAAGTGAATAGACAGCTTTTTCCTTAACCAAGACTTACCAACCGTGTCACGAGATATCACCTTAACATTATTTACGCGCTCCGCCCGGGTTCGTTCATTTTATCTTCTCAGCTCAGCCTCCGTAGCGCATCTTGAAATTATGAAACTAAAAGTTTTGAAGTAAGTACATGCAGTTTAAAACAGAAGTCCTATTACCAAACTTTTTGACAAGCGTATTCGTATCGCATGCCAAACAGAGAGAAATGGTTTGCTTTTGAAAAAAACCATACCTAGCCTACATAACCTAGCCCTATTACCAACTTTTTGACAAACGTATTCGTATCGTATACCAAACAGAGAAGATATATGGTTTGCTTGTGAAAAAAACTTACAAACTAGCCCTATTACCAAATTTTTGACAAGCGTATGCGTATCGCATACCAAACAGAGAAGAATTATGGTTTGCTTTTGAAAAAAAAAATCATACAAACTAGCTCTATTACCAACTTTTTGACAAGCGTATTCGTATAAAATACCAAACAGAGAAGATTTACGGTTTGCTTTTAAAAAAAAATACAAACGAATACGCTTGTCAAAAATTTGGTAATAGGGCTATAACCAAATTTTTGACAAGCGTATTCGTATTGTATACCAAACAGAGCAGAAGTATGTTTTGCTTTTTAAAAAAAATAAAACATACAAACTAGATAGACATATACAAACGTTATTTAACACTTAAGTAACACTTAACATTATAATAAGCGAGCCGACTTTACGAGCGTTACATAACCGAGCGTGACGGCTCAGCCTCATTCAATACCTCAAAAATAAGTACTCAGCGCGCCTAAAGAAGTTTTCACTTCAAAAAGAACTCACATTTCGTATCTACGGAAGCTACTTGATAATTTAATCGTCAATTAAAAAACAAAAAAAAACCGAACGAGTTTCGAACCCACTACCTGTACCTACTCACCCATTAACATCAAACAATTAAATATCACAAAGACAAATTATTATAATTATATAAAAGTGATTTGTTCCCATTGTTTCATGCTGGGCTAAAAACTTGTCGCGTAACATAGATTAAAAACGGTGTTCCTATAGAACACCAAGATAAACAGCTTCAAAGTAAAATTGAGTGGTGAAACAGGAAAAAAAACCCGTGAAAAAAATGCAATAATAATAAACAAAAATCGTTTCTTTGTCCGATGGAGTTTCCGACTAGTTGACAATAAAAAAAACCTTGCTTAGTACCTCTACGCACTTTCAGCTCTTGACAAACACAATCATTCAAGTTTTAAGCCTCTACATTCTCAGGCCTATTTAGCCTGTAGGCTGTCTGTCAGTCAGTCAGGCAGAAACATATCTTTAAAATCAAATCAAATCATTTATTTATTTCCTGATAATGATATCCATTCTAATAGATAATTATTGTTAATTATTCTTTTATTTAAGTTATTTTAAATATATTGATAATGAAAAAGCCTAGTAATCCAAAAGTTGCCTGGAAGAAATCGCTTTTAGCGATAAGGCCGCTCATTATAGCCTCTATTTTTTTTATTTTTTTTTATATTTAAGCTTCCTTTTATAGCGTATATTTGTACGGGGTGTACAATAAAGCGTTACTATCTATCTATCTATCTATCTAGTAGTAATCACAGACTATAATTCTTCTTGAGCTAGCGCTGTTAATTCTCTGTTTCGATATATAGAATCGTACCAAAATGCACCGGAAGTTGGCTAAAGTGACCAACTTTTTAGGTGCGTTTAAATATACTAAGGTATGATTCTAAACTTTGATATTACTTACAGCTCGTAACTTGTTCAAATTGTAAATAACACAATAAAGTGGGCGCACAATATTGGCCCACTAAAATCTATTGCACAATAAAGCAGTCATTTTTCCAATATTAAATGTTTTCATCTATTAGTTAATCATATGTAGGTACGGTCAGCAAAACAGTTGACTTTTTTAACACAAATTTATGAATGAATAATATTAGATAATGAAAATGCTTATTTGTACACCATAAGACAAAAAAAAACAATAAATAAAGAAGGAAACATTTTGTACAATCGGTCTTTTCGCTCTCTTCCGATCTCTTCCAGACAGACAACTAGTATGGCGACGGTTTATACAATTATCATCGAACGTGTAGGTGCTTAGCTACTATTATGTAGACTATTGTTAAAATCTAATTTGTACTTGTTCTAATATGTCTAGGTATACAATATACCTACACACAAGATTTTTCGTACAATTCAATTGATGATATCATGTAATAGTAAAAAAAATACTCTTTATTAGTAAAAAATTACGAACAATTTAGGACATTCAATTTAAATTACTTACTTTATGATACCAAGAGAAACCTGATAAATATTTTTTTCATTATTTTTAAGCTTTAAAGGCATCTTAGAAATGGGAAGAGGACTGACTGAGTTTGAATATAATTATTCAATAAATCTATACTTAAAATTAACATATTTTTGTCTGCTTGTTTTACTAACGCTACATTCTAATGAATATTTTGGCAATAACTCTACTAATGTTTGTCCACGAGACGAGTTGTTGAATTTCATAATAAATTTATGATCATAATTATCATATATTTTATGATAATTATACCGATAATCCAACGTTTTTTTAGTTTATTTTCGGCTATATTGTAACTTTTACCGTTGGCGGGCGTCCCCTTCAGGAGTAATGTGTAAGCTTTACTGTGTTCCGGTTTGAAGAGCAGAATAGATTTTAGATGATATTATAACAATCAGGGTAAGAGAAGAGCGCTTAGCTCGTTTCTTCCCATGTTTACATAAATGTAGAGACTTACACACAAAATGTAGCGACATTTTTTTGTGTTATTATCCTTTTCAACCGACTTCAAAAAGGAAGAGGTTATCAATTCAGTTAAATTTAATAATAAAGATTTTTTTTTATGTTATTACCTCATAACTTTGTTGTTTATAAACCGATTTGAAAAATTATGTAAGTAAGTTTTTGTAGGATATACTTTCAGATTGGTTCCATAGAAATTGGAAATGAAAATCGGTTCAGTACTCTGGTTTTGATATCAAAATATCTGAAAAAAGACGTCATTCAAGTAAATGAAATTGCGTATTTTGCTTCCGTGTTTGACTTTTCAGTGGTGCCTACGGTCACTAGAAGAGTCTTATTGAGTCTGTTTATGTAAAACCTTGATTATTTTGAAGTCTGTAATAAAAACTTAAATAATATCTACCTACTCTCATATTTTATGTATGGAGACCTTTTATTTTGCGTGTAAGTAACCCATGTTACGATTTGGGTCAATCATTATGTTTATGTTGTATGAACACGCTACGCATTTTGTGGGTAACTGTACTTTCAGATTTAAAAAAACGAGCGAGCTTAACAGTCTCCTTATCGTGTCACTAGTTCTTTCGAACCAGTGTGGTGAAAGGATTTCAAGTGCGGCTCGATGAGGCTCCGAATTGAGAACCTCCTCCTTTTTAAGTCGGTTTAAGATTTTTTTTAATGTTTGTTACCTTAGATCTTTTTTCTTTATAAACCTATTTAGAAATTCTTTATTTATTTGAAAGGATTATACTTCCAGATTGGTCTCATAGAAAATTCATGAAAATCGGTTCAGTACTTTGATCGAGAAATCAAATTATTGAAAAAAATACGTGATCCAAGTAAACGTAATTGCGTATTTTGCTTCCCTGTCCTTCAGTGGTGTTTACGGTCACTAAAACAGTCCGATTGAAGTCGGTTGTAGTATGTTTTTGTACAACCTTGATACATTTTAGTAAGTTTTTTTTTTTTTTTTTTTTTTTCGGATGGACGTTTAATGCAGTTAGCCGCAGATGGCTGTTACTGCGTCACCGGACTCTCGGCGAGCGCAGATGGCGCTCTGCCTTAAAATTTAGGTTGGGGCAAACAGCACAAGGGTACCCAACGGTGGGTCGAACCTCGGCTTGGACTGTTGCCAGGGGGATGATTGGACTATTGACCCAAGGCACCGTTAGGAATCGAACCTAACGATGTAGAGGGCCTGTAAGAGAGATTCCGACCACGCCGGCGCGGTCGGTAAGCGAATTGTGGAGTGTTACGTCTGTCGCGAGATGACTGCATTTCCGCCACCGGATTGGCGGCGGTGATGTCGTCATCTGGGTCGCCTAGAATATGTTTAGGCCTACGGAGGGATTTGACTACTGGCGGGTCTTTAGGATAGTCGGGACCGTTCGAAATGAGAGGATTCGGATGGTGGGGCGCGAGGTCATAATGCCGCCGGGCGGCGCGCTTCATGAAGTGAACAACGGACTCGAGATCGAAATCGCGGTGGAGGTCTATATTTCGCATATAGCCTGGGGCTCCGGAAATTCTGCGCAAAAATATGCTTTGCACAGCTTGTAGACGAACTACGTGACGCGTATGACAAAACACCACGGAAGCGTATGTCAATATAGGACGAATGCAAGCTTTGTAAAGGGTCAACTTATTTCTAAGTGACATTTTACTCTTCTTGCATATGAGGTAGTTAAGGCGACCCATGATAAATTTAGCACGGTTCACCACGTTACGGATGTGAGGCTGGAAGGTTAAGCGTTGATCGAGCGTCACGCCAAGGTACTTGGCGGCCGCTACCCATGGAATGGGTTGATCAAAAAGCGTAAGCGGTTGGGATTGGCATCTTCGGCCCTTCCTAGAAAAGTACACTGCTGCACTCTTCGTTGGATTGACCTCAATACGCCATTTGCGGAACCAAGCGCCAAGCGCCTTAAGGGCGGCTTGGAGTCGAATGCATGCGCGTTTGGGATTAGGATTGGATGCGTAAAGCGCGGTATCGTCGGCAAAAAGGGCCAACTCTACCTGCGGCGTGCGAGGGATGTCACTAGTATAAAGCGTAAATAGAAGCGGTGCTAGAACGGAGCCTTGCGGGACTCCGGCCCTGATGGGGCGAGGGGAAGAAAGCTTCCCCTCCACGCGGTATTGAAAGCTGCGACCAGATAGAAAGTCTCGTAAGATGAGCACGAGCCTATCAGGGACACCAAGTTGGGATAGCTTGTAAATCAAGCCATTGTGCCAGACCTTGTCGAAAGCTTTCGCTACATCGAGAAAGACAGCGCCGGTACCGGAAGGGTAAACGGCGTGCATATGAGTCAGTATGTGCTCCGTGATGCGGAGCACCTGCTGAGGGCACGAATGTCTGGCTCGAAAGCCAAACTGTTCGTCAGGGAGGAGGTTATGATCATTAACATGGGACCAGAGACGTCTCAGAAGGAGGCGCTCGTAGATTTTCCCAAGAGCACTAAGGAGACTAATGGGGCGATAACTGCTGGGCTCAGTTGCCTTCTTGCCCGGTTTGGGGATGCCAATAACAGTGGCCTCCTTCCAGGCGTCAGGAAAAGAGCAATTGGACATAGCCGCATTGAAGATGCTGACTAGCAAGTAAATGAGAGCGGTAGAAAAGAGTTTTAGAACTCTGTTGCTAATTCCATCGGCACCAGGCGATTTCTTCGGGCGAAGGCCCTTGATAATCTCAATAACCTCAGCCGCCTTGATGAGGGGCAGAGGCGGAGCCGATGGAGGGTTTGAAGCTAATCGCGAGACTTCACTGTCCACCGTACGGACGTGGACAGGATCAACAGGTTGAGTGCTAGGAGAGCACTGGGATTCGAGGCTTTCGGCCAGGCAATTGGCCTTTTCCTCGTCATCAAAGGCAGGGGGAAGGTTGGGACGGGTGAGGGGAGGCATAATGGAAGTGGCATCCGCCTTCATTGATCGCGCTAGTCCCCAGTAAGCCTGGTGATGAGGCGTTATCTCCGAAAGCAGATTGTCCCACTCATTATTGCGGTGGTCAAGGATACGACGCTTCACCTGACGGTGAAGGCAGCGCATGAGGGATTTGTTCGCATCAGAAGGATACGAACTATAGCGTCGGGTCGCTGCGTTCGCCTCCGTGATCAGCCTCCTCACGTCGTCTGGCAGGGTCCAACGGCGCTCAGGCACCGCGGGGACCTGTTTCGACGATTTGCTTACGGAAGCTGTGACATGGCTGGTCAGGGCGGCGATCGCAACGGTGACGTCGTCAGGGGATTGGATGTCCTCGGGAATCCTATCGAGATCGGGAGAGTGGATCAACTTGAGAGAATTCTCTAGTTTACGCCACTCAACCACGGTCTTGGTAGGCGGGGAGAGGTCGGGGAGAGGGCCTAGCTGGAGGAGCACGGGCCGGTGATCAGAGTCTAGCTCATGAATCGTTTCTATAGAGCGCAACCGTAAGGTCACGTTCTTCAGCAACGCCATGTCTAGGATGTCGGGACGATGGGAGACATTGTGAGGATAATGGGTCGGGGTTAGCGGGGGAATGACATCAAAGTTGAGCGAATCAACTAGGGTGTCGAGGATTCTCCCGTTGGGATTAGTGGAGACACAATTCCAAAGAACGTGTTTGCTATTAAAGTCGCCCGCCAGTAGGACGGAGTCACCAAGATTAAGAAGCGATTCGAGATCACTCTTAAGTAGGCGTTTGTTAGGCGAGAGATAGCATGAAGCTATGACAATCGCGGGATGGCCGGTCATGGCGAGCTTCACAACGGAAGCTTCCATTAAGGCCATAGGAGGAGGGTCGAGCGGTATGCAGTGCAGGGACCTCTTATGATAGATGATGGTACCGCCGCCACGGCTGCGGGTTCTATCATTCCTAGTGACTTGGTAGCCCGCAATCCTAGGATTGCGAACACTAGGCGTAAGAAGAGTCTCTTGGACTAGCAATACATCGACCTGGTATTTGACCAGAAAGTCAGCGACTAGGTCGCGTTGACGTTTGAGGCCATTGGCGTTAAAGAAAGCAATGGAAACGGATCTAGGTTTTAGTCTTTCCTTTTGTACAGACATATTGTCCCGGAAAGCTAAGAGTAAAGGGACTCAATGTAGTCTGCATGTTCTGCAAAAACAAGCATCCTAGCAAAGCCGTCGCGGGCTTCCCGGAGTGTGCGCGCAAGCGCGCGAACTCGCGAGAAGTCCACTCCGTGAGAGCAGCCTTTGATGAAGGCAAGGTCCGATGTAAGATCGGACAGGTTGTAGTTAGTTAGGCCGGCCACGGGAGTTGAAGACTCCTGTGACTGCCAACTGGGGGCGGGGGTCGCCTGAGGGGCCTGTTTTGCCTGAGGGGCGGGATTCGCCTGAGGGGCCTGTTTAGCCTGAGGGGCGGGCTTTGCCTGAGGGGCAGAGGGGGCGGGCTTTGCCTGAGGGGCGCGGCTCGTGTTTGGGAGCGGCTTAGCCCACGCTGAGGTAGCGGGGACCGGGGCCGGGATAAGGGCAACCTTGGAGGTTCCCTTAGAATATTGGGGGATTGGAGGAGAGCGATCGGGGGCCCTTCGCAGCACCTTTTTGTTTGCCTTTGGCGCATGTGGGCAACCGCGATAGTTCGCGGTGTGCCCCAATGTTCCGCAGAGCACACAGCCAGGTGGGTCGGAGGTGTCCCGGGGGCGCTCGCAGTCAGCGGTGCCGTGGTCGCCCAGGCACTTGACGCAACGGGGGCGCGCAAAGCAATTGCGCGCGGAGTGACCATAGAGTTGGCATCTATGGCACTGGGATGGGGTTCCATTACGGAACGGTGGCTCTACACGGAGCCCGGATAGGCGGTTGACCGTCTTCAAGTTGAAGATGGCCTTCCCCTCCGGACTCATGTCTAATATGACAAGCACCATATCATATGGTGCTTTAGATTTACCGCGGAACATGCGGTGTACTTCCCTGACGGGGAATTTTTGGTCGATTAAGTCGGCCTTGATGATGGGTGTTTCGATCTCAGCGGGGAGGCCGCGGATCACTACCCTTAAAACGCGCTCGTCCTCGAGAGCGTAGGTGTGGAACCCTATGTTCTCGTTTCGGAGGAGCGCGGTCAGACGACGATGGTCGTCCGTGGAGGTGACTTGCACCTTAATCCCGTCCTTTTGGGAGCGGGCGTGGGTGAAGTTAATCTTCCTCTCCGAGCAGAGGAAGGAGACGTGGTTCCACTTTTCCTTCTCGCGAAGGTAAAGCGGAGGCGGGGTCTTCTCCTTGCGGGAAGACGTAGGAGGCTCTGCTGAAGGCGGAGTAGCGGGGCGGGAGGCCGCCGGAGGGACCGAAGTTTTCGCGGGTGGGGCTGAAGACTTTTTGGTCTTTTTCTTCCTCTTCCCTCCTTGGACTAGAGTGAAGTCCTCTGAGTCCGAGGAGTTGGAGGAAGAGCAAGCCGGAGACCTTAGGTCGATCTCCATGTCATCCTCTGAGGGAAGATGAACTGGAGTCGCATCAGGAGACTCGGGGGAATCGCGGGTGGCCTGAGGGGCCGGGATCGGGTGCGGGTTTAGCGCGCGAGAGGCCTGCAAGGCGGAGACGGGTTCGCGGGTTTTTTGCGCGATCGCGGGTTTACCGGGCGCCGAAGTGGCGGAGACAGCAGAGGGCTGCGCGGGTTTTTTCACCGAAGTGGTGGGGACAGCGGAAGGCTGCGCGGGTTTTTTCCGGAACTGATTATATTTTTCTATCATTTCGGGATAACACTCCCTCATGAAGCGGAAGAAATCTCCCGCGTCCATGTTGGAGTGCTCTCCCATCTCGCCGGGGGGATGACCCGGGAGGTGTGTAGGTGCGTGATCCTCTCAGTTGGGGAAAAACCGAGAGGGGTGAGTGAGTATGTCTTAAAACTACGCGGGTGTGTCTCCTTGCCTCTCTTCCGGGGCAGTGGGAGGTGTGGCCTAATGCTGTCTGGTGTCGACTAGGGAAGCCCCCAAGGCCGGTGGTTCCAGACCCAGCCGGATTACCGCGTTCCTCTGAGGGAGGAAAGCGGGGAGCTCCGGGGCCACTCCTAGCTGCTTCGTTAGCACCGTTAGGTATCCACAGCTAGCCACAAGTGTGGTCTTTACACTTGATTGTCCAGTAGAAACTGCTCTGAAAAGAGCAAGCCGATCGTCGCTCTGAAAAGGGCGTCCGACCGGGCGGAGGGTCGCACTCCAAGTGCGAGCGGCGGCGGCGCGACGGGGCGCGCGGCAGAGCGCGCGGCGGGCGCGCGGTGGGAGGCGCGCGGCGGGGCGCGCGGCGGAGGGGCGCGGCGGGGCGCGCAGCGAGCGGGCTGGAGCGGGGTCCAACCGAGGCGTCCGTCCAGAGCGGCGTCTGGAACACGAATATATGAAAAAAAAGACATTTTAGTAAGATGCGGCTGTAAATTTAATTAAGTAATCCTCAAATCCGAATTCCATACAAAATGTTTCGGATAAATACTCAAAAAGTACGCCGTATTATAGTAATTTCTTCACACTATTCGTTTCGTCCATGTTTTTTGATTTCGTCAACAAATAAAATGAAGGGATTCATACTTTAATTTAGATTTTATACGTGTTTTTAAGTAAGTAGGGTTATTTTAAAATACGTATAAAATCTAAATTAAAGTATAAATTATGTATAGTATGAATTAGTAGGGTTAATTTTAAAATACGTATAAAATCTAAATTAAAGTATTCATACTTTTTCAACATTTTGTATATATAATCAATGAATGGTCCTTATAATTTCTTCTGTCTAAAGAAGGAATGTCAACTAGCAGATTGTAAAAAGCCAATGACACGGGGCAAGTTTACAAGCAACAAGCGAACTCGCTGGCTTGTAGCTTGTAAAGTAGCTCTGTGTCATCGACGCTTTAGAGATAGAGGTTACATTATAAACAAATGAAATGAACAAAAAACGTTACCGTTAATTTTCTACAAAAAGCTTGAAATATGTGTAGGCGTCAAAATTCACGCGTCATTGTGATCAATTTTGACAGCGGCTGAGCGTAAATACGGATTAAAATCATAAATACTTATACCATTTAACTTAACTTATGGTCAACTGAGGTAAATGCGTCAATGGCTACAAAGATGACGCCATCTATTTAAGAAGTTATTTATCTGGGTGTTCTACAAGAACATTTAATCAATGCAAATGCGTAACAAATATTTTAAGTGTTCACAAACTAATGTTGTGTTCGATCATTGTGTGGTATTTTAAGAATATATTTTAAGTAAATACTTACCAATATTTTATAATAAAATGAAATTCATTTTTTTTAAATTACTAAAAAGCTATCAAACGTACAACAAAGGTTGCTGTAAATACCATATACCATTATACCATTTGCTGTAAATTTTGTGAAAATGAATAGTGTCAGATGGCAGACTTATGCCTACTTGCACTAAACTGTCAAAGTCCTTAAGCAATTACTTTACTCGCTTAGAAGTTCTTAACAGAACAAATTCTGACCGTTAAGAACTGTCAAGCGAGTAAAGTTGTTGCTTAGGAACTTTGAAAGTTTGGTGCAAGTCAGCATTAGCTGTACTTTGATAGTTTTTACGTAATTTCAAAAGCCGCAATAGCCTTATTGGCGCACTTACCTCAGATGACCCTATAAAAATGTATTATTTCATTTCATTTCATTTATTCACAAACAATTTTTACATTGTATCGGAATTTCTAAAACTAAGCTCATTTGTAAATAGTACTTACATTAATTTATTACGAAACATACACTATTTTACCTATTATAATCAATACATAGAATAAACATTTAAATAAATTTCAGCTCAAACAAAAATAAAACAAAAACAAAAGTTAAAACAGCATGAATGTCAGATTATTACTAATAATATAATTATAATATATACTTATTTAAAATATATACCTGTCTGGCTTAGAATTTGACCAAATATCACACAATGTTCAGATAATACATTATTTTGTAAACAATTTAAAATTTGTATTAGGTATTTGCATAGCATAGATCAATATTTTATAGTAGAACACCCAGATAAATAGATTCTTAAAAATGATAATTTTTCTTTCATTCTTTCTTATGTTCCCCTTGTTACCTCGCAGGCTAAGACACAGGCCGAAGCTAGTAAAATCACCTTACACTTTTGTCCGGGAGTGTACTCTGCGTATTGTCGGCAAGTTTCATGATTGATAATGATGGAACGACGAAGTTACACATATTTACTCGACTGTACTATTATCAAAGTAGTTTTATCCATCTACTTAAGTTAAAGTTTTGTTATGAAACTAAGAATTTCCATATCCTTAATTCTTGTAAGTGAGAGAAAAATAAATTGTTAAGGTTTTACAATTCATAGATAAGCGACTTCAATTGGACTGTTCTAATGACCGTAAACACCACTGAAAAATCACAGGGAAGCAAAATACGCAATTTCATTTACTTCAGCGACTTTTTTTTCAGTTATTTTGATTTTAACACCAAAGTACTGAACCGATTTTCATGAAATTTTGTATGGCATCTCTCTGGAGATATTTCCTTTTAAGGCTAATCCTCAAATCCGAATTCCATACAAAATGTTTCGGACAAATACTCAAAAGTACGCCGTATTATAGTAATTTCTTCATACTATTCGTTTCGTCCATGTTTTTTGATTTCGTCAACATAAAAAGTGAAAGGGTTCATAGTTTAATTTAGATTTTATACGTGTTTTAAAATGAACCCTACTAACTTAAAAACACGTATAAAATCTAAATTAAAGTATGAAACCTTTCACTTTTTTTGTTGACGGAATCAAAAAACATGGACGAAACGAATAGTATGAAGAAATTACTATAATACGCCGTACTTTTTGAGTATTTGTCCGAAACATTTTGTATGGAATTCGGATTTGAGGAGAAGCCTTAAATAAAAATTTCAAAGTTCTGAGGTAGTAAACAAAAAAAAGGAAAAAAATCAACTGAATTATTATTAGAGTTCATCTCCTCTTTTTTTGAAGTCGGTTGAAAATATTTAGGTATTCATCTATGTTGGTATTGTATGTATGTTGGTTTAATATGACATTATTTTGTAATTTTGACAGATGATCTAAAACTTACCCCATTCTATGGGGAACAGGGATAAAAATACCCCTTTCATTGGGGATCATGACGTTGATAGATCGGGAAAAATAACTTATTGTTTTTTTTAAAACTAGGATTGCTTTGTTTGCGTGGTATTGAGATAAAAAATACTTTATTTGCTATGTGTACAATCAGCATCAAAATCGATGACCATATTCAGATTTTCAAAATCGGTTTACACCATATTATAATTTTAACAATGTGGTATACAGTTAATTTTGAACTTTGATGATATTCATTCAATACTGGAGCTTATCATGTTGAGCGATTTAAGCATAATAAATGGTGTAGTTCGATTTGAAAATCTGAATGTGGTCATCGACTTTTGATGCTGACTGTACTGAGCTGAATCGTTTCAGTAATATCGGCGAGATTAATACACATTTATAGTTCCATGCTTTGCAAATTTTCGCATATTTGTGACCGGTAAGATTTTTGTAATTTTTTGAAAAATAATCATACGCCTATTAGAAAAATCTTCTCAAAAGTTTCATTAAAATTTATAAAGAAAACTCATGATGATGCACCAAAAATTTGATTAAACGTTTGAACATTCTCAACGTTAATATGGCCCACTTCTCCACTGCAATTCAGTGGTTTAAGAACTACAATTATAGAAAGTTAACTATTAATTTTGTCTTATATTCTAATATTATAAATGCGATTTGTTTGTGAATAGATGGATGTAGAAATAGATATTTGTTGCTCAATCACCCTTAAACTACAGAACCAAGTGAGCTAAAATTATATACAGGTAGGGTTGGCTCTGAAATTGTCTTTACACGCAGCTTACGCCAGTGTTCTCCTGTGATTAAACAACTTATAGTTTTAATCACATCAGTAGTTTACTCACGCACACACATGACGTGTTTGTGTTAGTGGTTTAATCACAGGAGAACACCGGCGTAAGCTGGATGCAAAGACCATTACAGAGCTGACTGTACATTATAGTTTCTAAGCTGAAAAAAATAATTGTTTTTTTTTTCTACTTAAAGAACTAGACTATGAATTGACATTTTTCTGATAAATCTTCTAATATTGACGACCACTAAAGTAGGTACTGATTACTGTGAATCAAAAGCGCCATTTTATTGCAGATTTTCCCTATTTAGTGGGGTAATTTCGTCACCTTTCAATGGCAACTCAAAATTGCAGGGTGACTCGGCTAAAGTGTAGGAATAATTAAATATTTTCATAACATGGTTACACTGGGCGCCGCGTGCCTATAAATCACGGACTGTGTGCGTTTCCATTGTTTTTATTAGCACGGTATATTTTTTTTTATCAATCATTAATTAGTATAAAAGGCTTTGTTCTGACTAACTGACAGACAACGCACAGGCAAAAGTACTGGATCTAGAAACTAAAAACTTCGAGAATTTTATAATATTGTATCAAGTACGGCATTGTATTCTGTGAACTTTATGATACAATACAGTTATGTATAAACAAAGTTATGAATTTTTTGTTGTTAATTTCGTTTATATTGTTTCACATCTCTGTCTGTACAAAATAAATGGTTTTGTAGTTTAATTTGAGTAGCACTTCTTATCGTGGTTCCTAACAAAACGATTAAATCTTATACCAAGGTCGTCAGTAAATACTACGAAAGTTCCATTCAATTTGTGATAAGTGTTGACTGATAAATAATTATAGTTTTATTTGCAGGCAACAACATATATAGAAAAGATATACCTTATAACTAACAAACATACTTATTTAACTTTATTACTAGAGTAAGGATTATTTCTTGACGTTGACGCCATCCTGTAGCGACGGAACACGACCTCGGCAAATGCTGACTGATGGTAGATATGGTATGTGTGATATGTTTGATAGTAAGTGTGACTACAAATTCTGTAAAAAAATCAAGTGAACTAAAGACACACATCATAATTCTTGTTTTAATTTCAAAACAATCGTATTTAAATAAAAAATGAATAGTTACTTAAATTCCTAATTGCGGTTTGAATATATGACGTGATTTTGCTGTCAATAGCGAAATTTTAGTTTGGTGTGTACTAAAAAACGAAATTGTATTTATATGGCGCGAGAAAAAGCTGTGTGATAATGGACACGCGCACTTTCATAAGTGCTGTATTCATATTAAAGCGAGCTTACTTGAGTAAGCCGCGGCTATTATTACTGAAACAAAGGCTTTCGTGTAAAATTAATTTCAATTAATCTTACGATCGAACGGCGACAATTTGTGTCCATTGTTTCATGAAAATACTAGATTTAAACACGAGTTCGCTTGAATCAAATAAAATCAAGTTATTGTATTTTGGTTGTTCGCCATAGTTGTTGTTAGTACACGAACCTATGTATATTATACTCACAGAAGTATAAAATTATAGAATCACACTGTAGTACATTGAAAACGCGCCAAAAAAACGGATCTAAATTGGCTAACTTCTAGTAGCAATATTGATTGATTACATTATTACTTTTAGTACATTTTGGTCCGAGACTAAATTTAGAAAAATAAATGTAACAGGGCTTGATAAAGAATTAATAGTATAAACGAATAAGTAATTAAATAATTCAATGTAAAAGAAATAAACGAATGGAAATAAATATATTTTAATATTCAATAAAGCGAATCAATAAATAAAAAAAAAACTAACGTGAAGAATAAAGTCACGTCCTACTGCTGAGAAAAGATCACCCCCATCTCATGATCGAGTGATTTTAAGTAGCCTATGTCACGGGAGAGAGTGGCACAGGCTAAACCACTAAAATGTGTTTTTTTTTCTTCAAATAAGTAAGATTCATGTAGTAACTGTTTAACGCATGGCAAACCGCAGGCAGGAGCGAGTGTGTATAAATGCGGTGGTGAGAGCTCAGCGATATGGATGAAAACACCTCATACTGTGCTATACTGGACTGTAGGGCTGCCACAACATCTATAACCAAACAATATAATTAAAAAACAATGGATATTTAATCAACTATGAAGAAAAATGGTTATGTTTTTCGAGTGAATGTATGTAGGTTTTGTATGTCTGACTTCGTGTGACAACCTGTAGGCTAAGCGGCTGATCATTTTCTGATAAATAAGGTGTCGTTAGATTCGTCTGGGTCACGCGAGTAAGAGTAAGTAATCCAACAAAATGTTTTAAAAAGTGTCAAAAAACCATTAAATATGAGTATCTTTATATTGGTTAAATGTCATAAATCCAATATTCCAGATTTGGCGGCAGTAGGGTTTTCAGTTTTTATAAACTTTAAGCTTGTCGATTTTAATGTCAGGAAAATCAATATAAACAAAAAGAAAATTTAATGCACGTGTAAAAAAATATTTTCCTATATTGAAAGTTGTGACAACCCTATGCTCTCTGCGGTGGCTACCCGTGTAGGGCTGTGTTTGACCTTTTTATTTTATTTTGGCGAATATAATATTTTTTAAATTCTCCTTTTAACATTCTTATCTGTTACGGACGCGTTTTTGCATTACAATACAAAAACATGTGGTTTTTTTCGTCTTGTTTCGATGAGGCAGACACGAAACATCATTTTTAGGGTACAGCATTCGATCCTAATAAATATAAAATCAATATTAAATGCAATAAGATTTGATAATGAATGGATAGATTGGTGTTTGTGGCTCGATCACGCTTAACCCGCTTTTCAGTTATGCTGATTAAATAAAAAAAGTACTGAACATATTTTGATGGACTTTCTATGGCATTAATTTGAAAGTACATCCACTAAAAAAACAAAAATTTTCGTAAACAAAAAATTTATAGACAAAAAACATTAAAAAAAGGCTGACAGTAACATTAAATTCAATAAAATAAAATTATTACACTATATCAATGAACTCTAAACATTATGTTTTAAGAGTGCTACAGTTACTGCCTTTTTAAAGAAATCACTTACTGAACCCTCTATTCGATATTTCACACTCGTACTTAACCAGTTCAAAACTAAAGGTTGTAGGTGCAACTGTCATTTACATATTTTATTATAATGTTTATCATTTTATTGATATTTTCTACCTTAAAATGAACCTTTTCATGTCGAGTAAATTATATTCATAAAGAGTCGTTTAAGGTAAAGTGTGAAAGGTTCTTAACTTGATGATAATTTTCAGATATTTATAACAAATTAGGATTTGAAAAAATATTTTTTTTTATTTCAAAGCCTCATTTTTATGTTGTCATAATCGGGCAAAAAAGAGATCGCTAAGTAGTTTTCATATTATTTTTATTTATTTATTTTATTATTATTTATTTTTTATAATGAGTTTTTCATTGATGGTCAAATGGCAAGTGTATTGGAATGACACGCCCGGTATCGCGGGTTCGATTCCCGCTTCAGAAAAAACACTGGTGTGATGAACATTGGTGTTTGTCCTGAGTCTGGGTGTTTTCTATGTATTCTATGTATGTATTTACAAAAAAAAGTTATCTGGTTCCCATAGTATAAGCTCTGCTTAGTTTGGGGCTAGATGGCGTTGTGTAAAATGTCCAAAATATTTATTTATTTATTTATTCATCTAAACGGAATCCTGCAGGGAACTCCTCCCAACGGTATTGCTTCTACAATAAGTGAGAAAATGCTGTAGACTGATGATTCATTAGAGTAATGAAGATATCCCGAGTTGGTGAGGATTAAAGTTCAACACTTAGCTTTGTGTCTGATCCAGGTAAGTATGTTTTGGGAAATCCTTCTATTTTATTGGGTCGATTTTGAAGGGGGCGTCCATTAAATCCTACTAATATTATAAACGCGAAAGTTTGTAAGGATGGATGGATGAATGGATGAATGTTTGTTACTCTTTCACGTAAAAACTACTGAATGGATTTTAATGTAACTTTACAATAATACACCACCATTTTTTAATTACCAAAAAAAAAATAGGCAATGCAGACGGGGTACTACGTTGTATCTGTGCAGTCAGAATTTTGAATTTCTACAAAATGACTGAGTGACAGCGGCGCGAGCTCGGCGCCTGAGCCGAGATTTTGCGAGCTGGCTCGAGCTAGGTACCCGGGTTTGCCAAACGATGAATAAAACTTAATTTTTTATCAAAAAAGGATACCGCCTGATACAAATCCATAGGAATACGACTAACGGTAACAGATATCCATTTTTAATTTAAAAAAAAATGTCAAAAAATCGACTTAATTTTTTCAAGTTTTTTGCCGTATATGTGTTCAGTAACGGCAACTGACTATGTGTATTTTTTTTATGGTGATTTAAATTTGACCGTGTATAGCTTATACATCAGAATAACACATAGGCTAACGTCATAGATAAGTATCCCCCTTGCATTATAATACCCAGCTTCAAATCCCTTCAAATCACCGCCGTGGAGTATGGAGAATTTTTTCCTAAAAAAAATAGATTATATTTGTATAACCGTATGTAAGCCTAAAAATAATTTCAAGTATGACAATTTTTGAAAGGATTTATAGCTGGGTGTCTTGTGCAAGAGGGATACTTATCTCTGACTCTGTCTGTACATATCAATCGTTACCAATATGATAAAAATGAACACTTGACATTGTCAAATAAAAAAATAAGAAAATTAGTTTAATACGAGTAAGTGCCTAGATAAACAAGCAAAAAGCGTTTGATTTGTTTTATTCTATAATATTTGTTAGTATTAAAATTAAAGAATTAACTTATTTTACAACTCTATCATTCAGTACAAGGTTTTTTATAGATTTATGTATATTTAGCTGTCGTACTACCTTTCTTCACAAATTACAAAAAAAGAAGTAATTTTTTTATTTTTTTTCTCTTTTTGTAATTTGCCCTTGTGCTTCACTTTGTATATTCTTGATCCAATTTATTTTCTTGTATTGTGGTATGCAATAAAGTGTTATCTATCTACATATCTTCTATCTACATATCTATCTATCTACATATCTATCTAGGTTTTTTTCTATTCGTTGTTTTGTTCTATTATTTCGTATTTTCAATGACCAACTCACTGTAAACGCGTGCTGAGTAAATTCGCAGTACCGTTAGCTAACTGAGAATCTGCATACGTTTCTAACTTCGATGGTATTCTCCCGACAGCCCGAAAAGGAGGATTCAATTGCTTCGTTCTTTCCCGATAATAGTGAACTTAGGGTTAGAATAGTCTGTGTAAGAATAACATTTCGTTTTCTTTGTTAGACGACACCGTGGCTTAGTTGGTAGTGACCCTGCCTACGAAGCTTGGTGTTCCGGGTTCGATCCCCGGCTGGGGCAAATATTTGTGTGACGAACACAAATGTTTGTTCTCGGGTCTTGGATGTTGTGATGTGTTGTATGTGTCCATGCCACCTGCGACACAGGGAATCCTAGTGCAGGGGTGTGAGTGTGTGAATGTTTAAATGTTGTCTAACCTGATATCTAAAAAAGGCTTGAACTTGACTGACTGACTGATAAATGGACAACGCACAGGCTCTAAATAACAGATGTAGAGACTTCAACAATAATCATGTAGGTAAGTATATAAAAAAAAATCCGTTAGGTATCTACATTACACCGATAAACAATTTTTACGAAAACATAGACCTACCGACTTCAATCGCGGACGGTTTTAGTGACCGTAGGCACCACTGACAAGTCACAGGGAAGCAAAATACGTAATTTTGTTCACTTCAGCGACTTTTTTTAAGTTATTTTGATTTAAGGCCAATCCTCAAATCCGAATTCCATACAAAATGATTCGGACAAATACTCAAAAAGTACGCCGTATTATAGTAATTTCTTGACACTATTCGTTTTGTCCATGTTTTTTGAGTGCGTCAAAAAAAAAGTGAAAGGTTTCATACTTTAATTTAGATTTTATACGTGTTTTAAAAATTAACCCCACTAACTTAAAAACACGTATAAAATCTAAATTAAAGTATGAAACCTTTCACTTTTTTTGTTGACGAAATCAAAAAACATGGACGAAACGATTAGTGTAAAGGAATTACTATAATACGGCGTACTTTTTGAGTATTTGTCCGAATCATTTTGTATGGAATTCGGATTTGAGGATTGGCCTTAATAACTAAACTACTTAACCGATTTTGATGAAATTTCTATAGAACTATTTCTGAAAGTAGGTATACCCTCTGAAACAAATATTTTTTTCAAATTGGTTGATAAACAACAAAGTTCTGAGGTAACAAACAAAAAAAACATTCAACCGAATTGATAACCTCCTCCTATTTTGAAGTCGGTTGAAAAGAAAATATGCCGTTTTCAAATATATTTCGTTACTTTTTACGATAGTTTTATTAACATTGAAAAAGCCTATAAATTCTTAACTAATATTTTTCTAGCGCTGTTTGTTCTCTGTTTCGAAACTTAGCATCGGACCAATATGTACCTACTAGATGTAAGCTAATTTAGATACTTTTTTTTGGCACATTTTCAATGTACTACATTGTAAACACTACACACTTCTCCATCTCTTTGTACTGTCACCCATCCAAAAATAAATTAAAATGTTTATACGGAACCCAAAGAACAAACAAGTAACTTCTCTATGAGTTCAGAAAGGACATTATTATAATAGTTCTATCTATGGAAGGTTCTGATTTGCATAGGTCAAGCGGGTTACGTGCAAAGAGTAGGTAGTCGGTTTAAACTGTACAGATGGTTAAGCTTAGATCTACAGCCGTGTTGGCCGTGTGGGAGGGGCATCGACTTTCGATCCGAAGGTCGTGGGTTCGAACACGTACGCACACCAATGTTTTAAAAAAATCTAAGTGTGCATTAAAAACACGTGCTTAACGGTGAAGGAAAACATCATGAAGAAACCGGCATGTTATAGAACCTAAAAAGTTCGAAAACATGTGTCAAGTGCACGAAAGGAGCCTCTGCGAGGCGCACTTGAAATTTTTCACCACACTGGTTCGAAATAAAAAGTGGCACGTTAAGAAGAAGGTGTACGACCGGGTTCGAACCCACGACCTTCGGATCGAAAGTCGAGGCACCTTCCACTCCAACACGGCTTTATAAGAAATACCTTTATCAAAAATATAAAAGTCAGTTTTATAAGGAAATGTTTGTTAACAAATAAATTTGGTATTTCTTCTGTACCGACACGAATCTTCGTTGAACCAAATAGGATATTACCCTGTCTTTGCTGTAAAATGACAAATTAATTCAAAATTCTAACTAGTGTATTATTTTATCCAAAACTCACACCTTTGTAATTCTATTTGAGTAGTCAACTGACTAACTGAGCTTGAAATTTTATTAATATATTTATATTATTAATATAATATTTTATCTGAATTAACATTCAGTTTTACCAACTCTTTTTACCTGTGTTTCGCAAATAAAGATTATGAATTATGAATTATAGTGGCTTGGCCTGTGTTTTGACGGTGAGCCAGTCAAGACTAATGCTTACTGGCACTAAACTGTCAAAATTCGTAATCGATGAACGCCGGCTGCATGCACAAAAACGTTGTCATCATTGTCCGGTAACGCTCATTTTCCCGTTACTCTGGTTGTCATGTTAAACTATCGTCCGTAAACCAACTTTACAGACAACTAATTTTTTAGCACTGTGGCAACGACAAACTCGTACATTCTTCCAAAGTTATTTTTTTTATCCAATTTTTTTGCACTGTGGCAACGACAAACTCGTGCATTCTTCCAAACCATTTTTTTTTATTTATAATACAAGTCGTCAGGGGCTTTCAAGCAAGTGTGAGACGTATTGTATGGACTTATTTTCAAGGGCCAAGAGAGATATTATTATTTAGACGCACGGAACCCGTTCTTGGCGGCGTTTGGGCCGTGACCTTTAGTACGGGGTAAATGCTATCGATATCGATGATTTAGTTTGACGTGGTGGCTTATCGATATCGATGATTACATTTTTGAGAAAATTTTTATTCAAGCTAAAAGCAAAAGAAAGGACAGACATGTAGCGTATACACCAAGCCTTCACATTCATAATAATAATATACTCTTAATTTTGTTTAAACATGCTTTTTCTAACAAGTAAGATGACTCTACATTAATTTGAAAATGCTTGCATTCAAAATTAAGAGTAATATAAATATGAAAGCTAACATGTCTGTGCAGCACATTATAAACATAACATTTCACGATTGTGTATGAAATTGTAAACAGATATTTTATTTTGCATTTTGCACCTTTAGTTTATTAAATTTTTAATAGGTCAATAGATAGATAATTTAGCTTACTGGGTTATAAACACACATAATGCATAATGCATTGGCATTATGGCTTGGTTTGTAAAATCAGATAACAATTTAATAAAATTATTTATATAATGCCTATTGTTATATAATAGTTCTAATTATGAAAGTGTTGCTACCAAAACCCCAATTTTAAAAATTTACAAACTATCGACATTCGATAAAATCGCTACCCCATCCCTAAACCTGGCGTCACTTCGTGTTTCATCTTTTACACCTTCCATGATGCACCTTGCACCTCTCTCACTCTATCATTCATCTCACTCTATCATGCTATCTCCTTCTAACTAGTGAACCTGAATATTTAAGATCAATATTAATTTTATTGACTGTCTGGGGTAAACGTGTTAACTGGATGAGATTGGATGAAATATTAATTTTGGAATTGAATGATTTTGGATGGTGATGAGATTTTAATTTTGGAATGATTTTTATTGAGTACTTTGATGGAGTAATCAATGGTGTATTTATAAATTGGATGATAAACACACGGTCAAATTTAAATCACCTTAAAAAAAATACGCATAGTCAGTTGCCGTTACTGAACACAGATACGGCAAAAAAACTTGAAAAAATTAAGTCGAATTTTTGTCAAAATAAATTTGATTAATATTGGATAACTGTAACAGTAAGTCGTTTTCCTATGGATTTGCGTATGGCGGTACCTTAAATAGATAATAATTTAAGTTTTATTCATCGTTTGGCAAACCCGGGTACCTAGCTCGAGTCAGCTCGCAAAACCTCGGCTCGGGCGCCGCACTCGCGCCGCTGTCACTCTGCCATTTTGTAGAAATCCAAAATTCTGACTGCACAGATGCAACGTAGTACCCCGTCTGCATTGCCCATTTTTTTTTGTAATTAAAAATTGATGGTGTATAACAAAATCAAATTAAATATAATAACTTTTTGTATTAGAGGCAATGTAGTAATTTTTTTCTAAAAATAACGTTGTTGATGGTGATCAACACAATGGGATTTATTTCATGTATGATTTTGAAAATAATAATAATAATAAAAGTTTAATTCTTTCGCGAAGGATTGTCTTAACAAGTAGATTATAAAAACGCCGATGACACTGGGCGACTTTACACGCTACAAGCGAACTCGCTGGCTTGTAGCGTGTAAAAAGCTGTATTTCATCGACGCTTTAGTAAGGTTTCAAATTAGCATTGCAAAAAAACATCGCATTGCTTGAAAAGTATTAAATTTAAAAAAAATCCTTTTACATTTAGGTATCTAATGATTACTCACTCAATAGCACTAAGTTAACAGTAAATATTCTCTAAATTTTAGGATGGATGTAAAACAAATTTTATGAGGACAGATTTAAAAAATATAATCTAACGAGAAAAGTTTCACCAATCGTGTTTCTGTCTTACATTTATTTAGATTATATCCTCAAGTAATCACTGTATTAACATCAAGTTTGTAACCTGAACTGTTACTGAGTAACAATGTAACGCAGCGATTAAAATTTACACATATCTTCATAGTAGCATATATTTATAAAATTAAATGCAAAAAAAGTATGACATTTTAAAGGTGAGTGCAGACCGTGAACGAGTTGCGATTTAATACGACAAGTGTGAAAGTTTAAATTAAGGGGCGTTTGACCTTTATAATGATGGCCGCAATAAGGGAGAGTCTGTCCGGCCTGTAGTCCTTTTTCCGGCTATTTATAGTTTTTCCGGCTTTATCCGGCTAAATTTGTAAAAGGTATTGTATAAGTAGATAGATATATACGGGTAGTTTATTTTATGCGAAAGCTGAGACCCGTTTTTTGTTTCAATCACGAAAAAATAATATTAAATATTTTTTTATAGAGATTTGTAAAAAAATTAACAGGGGTTGGTTTTTTTTTAACTTTATTTGGTTATCGATTTTAAGCAAACTAATTTTAGGTTTCGCATAAACAAATATAAATGTTGTATAGAAAATGCTTTTGGAGTTTTGGCGGAAACGTGAAAAATGGCGCATTGGCGGCATTAAATTAATTGACAAAACTTGTATAACTTTGAGTGTTTATGTGTAAAAACGGTGGTTTTTTATCCATTAAGTGCTCGTGAACGTGTATGAGTGTTGGTGAATAGTGTAATGCTGTAAAACGTGACTTTTCGTGTTGCCTCCAAAACTCCATAGAAGCCTCTAGTAAAGTCGCAACCTCCGCTACTTTACAGGGGCATGACTTGACTTATCGACTCTGACTTAAATGACTAAATAATCTCTCCAATTACTTGACACTGGCTACCTTTGATGTGAAGCCAAAACTAAAGAACTTAGGTTCTTTGAAAAAAAAAAAAAAGAAAATGCTTTAGGTATTGCAAGGTCAGCTTTCTCTTCCAGCTAACCTTGAATAATAATAATAAGTATAAGTGCGCCCCGAAGAGGCTCCTTTCTTGCACTTGACACATGTTTTCGAACTTTTTAAGTTCTATGACATGCCGATTTCCTCACGATGTTTTCCTTCACCGCTAAACACGTGTTTTATTGCACACATAGATGTTTTGGACAGAAAAATCCATTGGTCATGGTGTAAGACATTTTTAATTCAAATTACTTACAACAAATTTAAAAGAGAACACCATCAGCATTTGCTACGTAGAATAAATAGACGATTTTGACAAAAAACAATGTAGTGACCATAAAAAAGCCGGAAAAAACTTTTTTCTCTGTTTCCCAACACTACATCGAGATTTATGTGTAGTGACTCGTAATTTCGGTACAGTACCGTACGTTTTGAAAAATCGCTTTGGTTTTTTTTTTCGTAATAACTTCAAATACCTTTGACTCGACCAATAATTTACAGCTTGAGTTTAACTGGAGTTTTTAAAAATAGCCGGAGTTTAAAAATTCTGATACGTTTATTTAAAAGTTGAAAAGCAAAAAAAATCTAGTCCTAAAAAATATTTAAAATAGTGATGATACGAGCTAGGCGCTCTCTTGCTGGTTAGAGATCACGCCTGCCCATGAACAAAACAGTGCTACACAGAACTTTGTTTTTAGATTATTTAACTTAAAAAAATAACCCTCCATAACACACAACAGCTGCAGTTTTTTTCGTTTAATTTTACCCCGAAAAAGCGTATTTATAAATACATCAAGCGAAAACCAATTAAGAGCCGTCGCCACTGACCATCAATCGAAATCAACCGAAATTACTATTAGCACTGCCTTTTGTAGACCAAGAGATAAGAGATGAAAGAGAATGAAAAAAAACGAAAAATGAATATATAAATATATAAAAAAATATATGTATATAATACTTTATGGTTTGGTGGTAGTTAATATGGTGGTAATACTTTAGCTGATAGTCACTGTTTAAGTGACCACATGATTTTTAAGCGCCCCCAATACAATCAATTGCAATTGACAATTCTACGTTATTTTCAATCGCAATTGACCGTCATGCACTTTACGTGATTGAAGACGATTTATGAAAAATTTGATTAATGTTCATTGACGGAAGCCATTGAAGCTGTCAATTGATCGTTTACCGAGTCATTGTCAATCGTTTTCGTCATTCGCTCGTCTAGATATCATCGTCCCTAGCTACCTGAGCGATAACCAACTGTTCCATCCAAAAGTATACTGCAAAAGACTGCATCAATGGCACATTTGTAATTATTGTCAATAACGTAGCTCATATAAATTGCAATCGATCGTTTTGGGGACGCTTTAGTGAACCTAATTATTGGCAGTTATCTCCTGGACTATTCGTGGCTTGCTTATATCTCTGAATGGCGAACCGCCCAAAATTTAGATTGCCTTCATCCAATTTCAGATCTTAAAATCGCACAATCTTATCACAACACTATAAGGTTTAAAATAACATGTTCTTTTCAAGTTAATCATAAAATTAAACAAACTGTTTGAATGTTTTCGTTTATCTGTGGCATCGGTATTAAAAAAAACGCAGTGAATTTAATTCGCAAAGCTAACGAGAGGAAGCATTTTGAGAAATAATGTTTATTTTATGCTGAATTTTATTTTTCTTTGTGTTTATAAATGGGTTGGGCGTGAAAGGGTTAAGGTTTTTGAAGGTAAAGCCTACGTGATAATATTAAGGTATAAATTAATTCGTTAAAATTTTAAAAATATTTTAAGCCCTTTTTTAAATAAAAGTGTATGATAATAATAAAATATACCCTTTTAGAAATAAAATAGTATGAAAACAATAAAATAGGTATACGGTATACATGTACAGAATCATCAGGTATACCGTATACCTAATGATTCTGTATCTTTTCTTTCGTTCGAAGAACCTAAGTTCTTCAGTTTGGCTTCACATCAAAGGTGTCAGCCACAGCCAGTGTCAAGTAATTGGAGAGATTATTTTGTCATAAGTCAGAGTCGATAAGTCAAGTCATGCCTCTGTAAAGTAGTGGTGGTTGCGACTTTACTAGAGGCTTCTATGGAGTTTTGGAGGCAACACGAAAAGTCACGTTTTACAGCATTACACTATTCACCAACACTCATACACGTTCACGAGCACTTATTGGATAAATACCACCGTTTTTACTCATAAACACTCAAAGTTATACAAGTTTTGTCAATTAATTTAATGTCGCCAATGTGCCACTTTTCACGTTCCCGCCAAAAACTCTACTTGTATCTTACAAATAGGTATATCAATGTCAAATGAGTGCCATTAAATAATGTCTTTATTTTAACCATAGATTAATAACGGTGTTCCTAAAGAACACCAAGATCGACAGTATCGAACCAAAATGGATGCGGAATACAGGAAAGAAAATTTTCAGACACCAACCCAAATGAAATATCTCTATTTTCTTTATTAAAATATAACGTTTGTTACTTTTTACGATGTAGTTTTATTAACAATGAAGCACGGTAGCAGGCAAACAGGCGCACTTGAAATCCTCTCACCACACTGGTTCGAAAGAACTAGTGACACGATAAGAAGAAGAGAAGAAGAATGTACTACATTTTGATTCTTTACTTTAATACTTCTGTGAATTAAACTTTAGGTAACTAAGTACCTACCATTTATGAGTCCATAAGTATAATGTTAAGTATTTATAGTTCTAGGTAGTTTTAAGCACCTATGTCTTATTTTTACAACAATGATGCCTACTTGCACCAAACTGTTAAGGTCCCTAAGCAAATAATTTACTCGCTTGGCAGTTCTTAATGGTCAGAATCTGGACTGTTAAGAACTACCAAGCGAGTAAAGTAATTGCTTAGGGAATTTGACAGTTTGGTGCAAGTAGGCATGAACTTGTTTAAATATTTAAAGCATGATAAATAATTGAGGTCAAATAAATGAACCTCAAATTATGCACAACAATGGCCGCCATTTTATTTAAAACAAATAAATAAAATCCGCGTGTCTGTTTGTGCGCATAGCCAATCAGGCTCCAATGTTATGATCGCAAACAATTCGAATATCGAACACTCCACAAATATTGGAAATTTTTAAAATGGAATGAAATTGAATGATTTTTATACGAATGTGTTGAATTATTGAGAAAGAATTATATTCTGGGCAAAGCGTAGGTACTTTTTACGCCATATCCATAGAAAAGTAGTCTATTTTTTTTTATTTGAAAACAAAAACTTCTTATATGATATGAAATGAAACATATATATATAAAAAATGAATAGTGTAATCAGAATAAAATATTAATTATTTAATTCATTTGTCTTAATTAGTAAATACATTTTTGTATCGTTGTGTATAATTTAAATAAACAAACGAATTTTAATTTATTTCGATTATAAAATTGTGTAAACAAAGTATTAGGTACTTAAAATGTACTTAAATAGACTAGTTTGTAAAAATAGGTAGGTATATTGTGAAAATATATAAGTATTTCTAAATATAATATTTTTATTTTTATATGAATAAACTCTAATTGTAGAGATTTATCGTAATTTTTCATAACCTATGTCCTATTCTGGCATGTTATGATAACTGTTGAATTTTCTATCAAATCTTTCAAATATTTTTTACATGTGAGACAAAAAACCAACGCATTTTTTTATTAAACCTAGCAGATTGTATTAAAATTATTCTGAGAAAATATTCTCAATAGCTTTTAGTGCAAATTTTTTCACAAGTTCGTGTTCTTCTTATGGTGTCACTAGTTCCTTAGAACCAGTGTGGTAAAAGGTTTCAAGTGCGCCTCGAAGAGTCTCCTTTCGTGCACTTTCACAAGTTCACAAATATACTCCTAGAAATCAAGTTGTCTCAATCAACTGCAGTTTGATTAGTCAAATCCAGGTCTTTGACTAGCAATCCATTAAACCTAGGTCTTTGACTAGTCAACCAAGTAAAGCTAGAATCTAGGCTAGCGAGCACTGAACCTAATAATTCTGGATCAATGATAGCTAAGTGCTTACAGAAAGTAGATTAGGTAGATTCGGCTCAGTAATTGTCTTTACATTCAGCTTACGCCGGTGTTCTCCTGTGATTCAACCACTCACACAAACACATCATTGTGTGTGTGTGAGTAAACTACTGAATCTACTGATGTGATTAAACCACCAATAATATAAACTACAAGTGGTTTAATCACAGGAGAACACCGGCGTAAGCTGGGTGTAAAGACCATTACAGAGCTGATTTAATGATATGAGACACAAACCAATTTTTTTTCGTAGCAGCACTTTTTGACGTGACTATACGTCTAATAATTCGATGAACGCCGGCTGCATGCACGAAAACGTTGACGTCAAAGTCCGGTAACGCTCATTGTCCCGTTACGCTTAAGGTTATGACGTTAAACTATCGACCGTAAACCAACTTTAAAGGCAACAATTTTTTTAAGAAAAAAAAAACGACTCGGGATGGATGCTATCCTAAATAAATAGAAATCCATATTTTTTGTGTTTGTGTGTAAAAATAACATGTAAGTGCGGCGCCTGTGACATACGGACTAACATAACATCATTTGCATGTGTTAATGTGTTACTATTTCACAAGTCAGTTACAAAAAAGGTTTTAGTATATTGTTTTGGGTGCGTTGGATTGCGTGTAGAAAAATCCATTCCTTTATTGAATAATTAAGGTTTTACAAAAGCATAGTACAAGCGACTTCATTTCTTTTTTTTTTTTATACGAAGAACTTTTAATTATTCGCGATTGGCTCCACACATATTAGTGCATTTAGCCAGTGTCAAGTAAAGTATCGCAACGTGGTCAAGTTAATGAATATACATGTTTTATAGAATTATCGTAAAAAATATAAAAATAATTATTCAGTCATATGTCAAACTTCCTAGTCAAGTCCATTTTACCCATTTCGACTTCAATTTGACTGTTTTAGTAACCGTTAACACCACTGAAAAGTCACAGAGAAGCAAAATACGCAATTTTGTGTAAATTTGACTTGGATGATGTCATTTTCTCAGCAGTTTTGATTTCAAAACCAAAGTACTGAACCGATTTTTATGAAATTCGGGACCAATATGGAAGTGTAAATACCTAACCACTCAATAAGTTTAAAGTTTAAAAAATCTAAAATACCCGACTGCGAAATAATTAAAAATTGATTGCCAATTCATTACTCCAAATTAAATTGAAACATGTTCTCATATACATTTTTGTAATATCCTTTTAATTTTCTTCATTTTGATACCCTACTCCTATTTTGATACCGATTTGGTAAACAAAACAGTATTAAGGGAAATCTTCAAGGAAAATTTCCACACAAAATGTCAGACAAATACTCAAAAAGTACGCCGTATTACTATATAATTTCTTCACACTATTCGTTTGGTCCATGTTTTTTGATTTCGGCAACAAAAAAAGTGAAAGGTTTCATACTTTAATTAAGATTTTATACGTGTTTTAAAATTAACCCTACTAACTTATGGGGAATCCTCAAATCCGAATTCCATACAAAATGTTTCGGACAAATACTCAAAAAGTATGCCTTATATTAAAAATATCCGCTATTTTGAATTTTTTTAACCCATTTAAAAACACTCGGGTGATTGAGACGAATCTAACCATACCGTAACTGTCAAAATCAATCAAGCCGTTTGGAAGAAACGAGGTAACAAAGAAATTTACATACATACATACAAGATACGCGCGAAAAACATAACCCTTCCTTGGCAGTCGGGTAAAAAGTATTATTGATAAATTATTAAAGTATTAAAAGTAGTAATGTATTCAAGTCTCGCATGATACCACCCAAAACTTTGACGAACAATTAAACTTGACAAGATTATCAGTAATCTTAGTGCGATGTTGAATATCAATTGGTTAATATCTGATTTAATGGAAAATAATACTCTATAGATTGAAATATCTACAAACTTTTGGTTTGTTTTAGATAAGATTGATGAAATAATAATGTTTATTTCACAAAAACGGTTACAAAGATTTTGTGTAATGAGGATAGGTTAATTCTTAAATTTTATAGCTAGTTAAGTAATTTTAAATTTATTATGTTTTATATTGTTGTTTGTTTGTTTTATTATTTATATTTTATATTGTATGCAGTACTACACTAGATAAATAAAATATTTATTGAGTTAATAATAATAAATATATGCCTGTTATTAATTTATTCTCATTCAAAACATCGATAATACAAAAATGAAATAATAGTAAATAAATAAAGATCCAATTAAAAAAAAGTTAAATGGTACCTACCTACCTTTATTTATTTATTTATTTCACCAACGTAGTTTTATTTTGATAAATTTAAATGCAGTTCTTAACGATAAAATAAAAATATATAATTATTTATAAAAATAAATATGTTGTCCACAGTAAAATTCAATTTAAAACGTCAATTTTATTTATATTTATCGTTTTATAATGATGTAGTTACGTGAGTGAGTAAGTTATACCTCTAATATTTTTATGAATACATTTTTTATGCTAAGTGTTCGTAAGAATGGATATAACATCGAATCGGCTTTTCAAAATATCATCAAAATTATAGTGACCATAAAAAACCAAAATTTTGGGTTTTTATACGCCCATCAAAACACTTTTGGGAACGCGAATTTGAAAACCCGGGTAATAATGCCCCATAAAGTCCACTTCAAAAATACTTTGAATATTGGTTTTTGGAAAATTTAATTTTGATGTAAAAATTTTTATTCAAAACTCGATATTATTCAAACACGTGGATGTAAATATCTAATGACAATAAAAAAAGGCAAGGATATAAAGTTTAGGCAAAAAAATATAATACCTATATTTACTGGATTATACTGGCTGTTTTTAAAATAACATTTTGTCTTCATAAAAATAAACAATGACAAACTTAAATGGTCAAAATACGGCACCTTATGAAGTTTTAAGCAACTAACTTACTGTTATTTGAAGCGAGCATTCGTAGCCCAAGTCATAAGATGTAGCGAGTAAATATTATAATCCGTTTTAAATTTAAATTAGTGGAAAAAAAACTAATACCGATTGTAAATAAAAAAATACGAGCAGATTTGAAAACCTCTCTTTTTAATTTTAGTCAAACCAACCGGTTACACTTTGATTGTATAAAAATATTGTATAAAATTACGTTAAGTGAAGATTTACCGTATTTTTTTGTGTGTTTTCTTTAACCACCAGATGTGACCAGATGGACGGTTGCCTTTTGCGGCATTGGACAGGGGCACACTCAGTGTTAGCAACTTATACCTGGCACTGAGTGTGCGGCTACCTGTACCTACTTGTATCTATAATTTGTGTGTAATTGTAATTTATTATTTATTAGTAGCTTTATTGTATTTAAAGGTGGCCGGAAAACTCTGGCCAAGAAGAGCAAGGGATAGAATCAATTGGAGAACCTTGGAGGAGGCTTTTACCGCCACAGGCGGTCCTTACACTGAAATTGAGCAATAATATTTATAAAACTTTTTAATTTGTAAAGTATGTAGTGTAAAAGGAAAATAAAGCTTTTTTTTTTTTTTATTTTTTTATTTTTATTTATTTTATTTTATTTAGTAGCTTTATTGAATTTGAATCTTAATAATGTTTAATAATGTTTGTGATACATGGATCATAGTAGTCTGAAATAAAATATTTTTATTTTATTTTATTTTTTATTCTATTTAATCGAAATATATTTTTGATTTTAGTTGTGGCTTAGTCGTGGTGTTTTTGTTTGATTCAACCAATTAAAATATTGTAATAATAATTATTGAGACTAAATAGTTGTATTTCGTATTATTAACCGTGCTTTGGTAGAAGTTTTCACTTCTGTCGTGGTCAACAGACAACTTTTTATGTTAAGAATCGCTAATCGCTCCCACTTACACCACGGCCCCTCGCCTTTGAAGAAGTTTTCACTTCTGTCGTGTGGTCTTAAACCTACAACTTTGTTTTATCTAAAAATCGCTCTTCGCTCCCACTCGCACATGACCTCTCACCTTTAAAGAAGTTTTAATTTCTATCGTGTGGTCTTAAGCACACAACTTTTAATAAGATAAAGATCGCTAATCGCTCCCACTCGCACCACGCCCCACGCTCGCGCTCGCATCGCGTGGGTGCCACTCATTACAATACCAGAGCATTGTGCTGTTTATGATTATGTAAACAGCTCCGGCGCATAGTGTGGACCTACCTTTATAAGATAAGTGACGTAAGCAAACATAAAGCTTGAACAATAATCAAGGTTTTACTATCTTCTTCTTATCGTGTCACTAGTTCCTTCGAACCAGTGTGGTGAAAAGATTTCAAGTGCGCCTCGAAGAGGCTCCTTTCGTGCACTCGACACATGTTTTCGACATGACAGTTTCCTTACGATGTTTTCCATCGATTCCATTCGAGAACGTGGGATGCATACAGCGATTTTTTCGACTGAAAAAACCCATTTTACGCATGACTGCCACCGGGATTCGAAACCGCGACCATCAGATCGCAAGGCAAGGGCCTCATCCTATCGGCCATCACGTCCTCCAAAGGTTTTACAATAATCAAGGTTTTACAAAAACATACAACAACCGACTTCAATCGGACTGTTCTAGTGACCGTAGGCACCACTGACAAGTCACAGGGAAGCAAAATACGCAATTTTATTCACTTCAACCACTTTTTTTTCAGTTATTTTGATTTAAAACCGATTTTGAGAAAATTTCTAAGTTCAGTTTCTCGGTTTAGTAGTTCTTAAATCAAAATATCTATTTAGTGGTGTTTACGGTCACTAAAACAATGAGGGCTTTTCAAAGAGACATTAAAAAAAGTGGTTGCCATAAACTTAAATAGATGGCGCTGTATGAAACGCAAGTGTCAAAAATCTAACAAAAAAAAATCGTTGTTCATTAAGACACTTGGCATTGACAATTGATTTATGAACATCGTAGGGTAGGCCCATGATGTTAAAATGATGTAAAAATGCATGTTTACCATGATAAAATAAAAAATAAAATAAATAAGCCTTTTATTCAGACATTTTTTTAACAATTTGTAATTATTGACAGATAAGATTTCATTATTATTATTAATATTACCTAACTAATCCCTATCCTTATCTATACACCGGCATGGTTTGTCTGTGTGCCCCTTGGCATAGGCCTCCCCCAACTCCTTCCAAGCGCCCCTATCCATTGCTGTCCTTGTCCAGTGTTTCCCACCTACAGCTTCTATATCGTCTCGCCATCGCTTGACTTGCCTTCCTCTTTTCCTTTTCCCTATTCTCGGTTGCCAGACTGTGATTCTCCTGCTCCACTTATCTGTGCCACGAACTGTGTGTCCAGACCACTTCCACTTCAAAGATCTTATTTTCCAGACTACATCCGTTACTTTAGTTTTGTGTCTAATGTGATCATTTTTGATTCTGTCTCTCCTTCTTATACTTAACATGCTCCTCTCCATGGCTCGTTGACAAATTGCCAATTTATTAATCTGAGCGATGGTAAGGGCCCAGGTCTAAGAACCATAAGTTAATACTGGCAAGATACAAGAGTCAAAGAGTTTCCTTTTAAGCTTGATGCTGAAATTTTGCTTTTCATCACCTCTTTTAGTGACCAGTACCGCTTCCATGAATTAGCTATCCGTCTATCAACCTCTCTCTCATTTATGTTTCTTGTGGAAATAACTTGTCCTAGGTATATGTATTCTTCTTGGTAGGATAGGATATTGTTTACCATGAACTGGCATACAAATATTACCTACCTACATACATTGTTAAATCTGAAGGCACGGTAGTGCCTCCGAAGCCGAAACGAGAAACACGACCCGTAACGTTTCTCGAAGCAACTCGAGGCACTTTTCAACAGTTGTTACAAACTTACAATGAATGATTGTCTAAAATAAGAGTTAACGATAAATAGAGTTCCAGTTTTGGCACAATATTACAAGATTTCACGTATTTTTGTGGCAGTATAAACTCGTTTTGGCTTTAATTTTTACATTAATTAAAAAGGTTTTTGCTGGGATTAAGTCATTTACTTTACTATTTGAAGATATCTTTGGAGTAATTTGGAAGAGACTAGCCGCCCACGACACAGGGTATCCTAGTGTAGGGGCTAGTGCGTACCTAATTATAAGTACCCAAACTGTAAATTACAAATAAATATATTTTTCTTAAACATGCGCGGAAATATTGTCATTACTTTTAAATAAAGAACACGCGAAGTAACATATTTACGTAGACTGAAAAACCAAAATCACTTCCCGGCGTGTTCTTTGAATTTGGAACGAAGAGCGCGCCGGCAATGTTGTATGAAACGGTGTGCTGTTTGAATTTGGAACGAAAAGCGCGCCGGCAATGTTGTATAAAACGGTGTGCTGTTTGAATTTAGAACTCTTTCATCTATCGTACACATTGCGTTCTCGTGGCTGTATAGCCGTATAGCCACAGATGCGTTTAACCTTTTTCGGCACAAACTGTAAAATAAAATAAAAAATTGAAGGTAAAGCGGAGTTCGTTGTTATTTTGTTATTAAAAATATAATAAAATGAGTTCCGATGATTCTAAAAGTGAAAATGAAATGGACATTGACTGCACTCCATCAGATTTAAGATCGGAAGCTAAATTAGCGATGGAAAACCTGCTTCCAGCGACTCGAATGTAGGTACAGTTCATATTAAAAACTGCATTGACTTAAGAACTACGGAAATTTAACAACTTTTCTAAAACGACAATCGGGTTTAAGAGCAAAAAATCGAAGATTTTGACTGGTAAAGCAGTTTGTACTTGAAGCCCCAGATGAAATATATTTAGCGACAAAGGTATATGTAATTCTATTAAATGTTATTAAATGTATTATTTAAAAGGCCCTTTTTGAAGTGATTGTTTTTTATGCCCTCATTGAATGAATGAATGAATGAATTATTTGTCTCAAACTATGGTTAGTTATAGACTGGTCTTATAAATGTATAAAGTAGAGTCACAAACTTCACTGTAGAATACAGTATACAATTTTTCTATTATTAAATATGGCTTATGTTTCTCACAATCTCGATCAATGTGTCTACAGATTACATAAAATTTAGGTTGTAAAATATTTTTGTAAATCTTTAAACGTGTTTAAAGGCATAACAAAGAGTCGTATCCACTATTATCTACATATAAAACATTATGCATGTCTGTTCGGCACAATAGAGTTGCTTCCGACCCGACTCCTCCTGCCGCCTACTGCCACTGGACAGAATACTGAATTGAAGACCATCTTATTGATGGTAACATTAAAACTGGTAGAAGATGGATGAGAAGATTCAAAAATCGGGCTCTCAGGCACGCATTGGGGAGACATACGTACAAACTTAAAATAGATAATAAATTTTACAAAAACACTGATAAGTCACAGGGAATCAAAATACGCAATTTTGTTTACTTCGACGCCATATTTTTTTCAGTTATTTTGATTAAAAAACTTAACTAATGAACCAATTTTCATGAAATATAAATGGGACCAATCTGGAAGTACCTATATCCTAATAAATAAAAAGAAAATAATTATTCAAATCGGTTTATAAACACATACATAGTGTCTCAAACAAGCCGATAAGTAATAAAAAATAATATGTTAGATATTTAAATTGTATGTAAATGCTTGAAATTGAAAAATAAATAAATTATGAATGAATTATGAAAACAACCAAGTTCAAAGGTAACAATGATAAAAAAATATACTTAACCGAATTGAGAATATCTTCTTTTTTTGAAGTCGGTTGACAAATGGTTTCGATTTGCGCAAAATATATTTTTAAGCAACAAAATCCTTACCTTTAAAACGTATTATATCAATTTTATACAAAGATATATGCCCCTAACTAAACAGAGCTTGTAGTACAATATGTATATGGGAACCAGATATCTAATGGAATACCTTAAAAACTGTTCCTAATAATTAAAAAAAAGTATTTATTATACTTTCAAAGTTTCATCAATTCCAAAATGAAGTAAAACTACTAATTTAAAAAACCCTAATAAATAAAACAACCACACCTTTTAGCAAGAAACGCTGCAGTTGGCAAAACGCAATAACTCAGGAAATACGAAAAACCAATCCTCTTTTTGAGTCGACACCTACAATTATATTTTCAAGATATTTTATATCTTACAGCATAATTTATGAGATCGTAAGCCCCTACTGCTGGAAAGTCGAATTATTCTCGAACAGATTATGAAAGTAACTTATGGCCGCAGATTTTTCGTTGGTAAAAAACCTTAATATTTCTTCGTGCTATAAATCTATCTAACAATAGTTTAATAATATAAATATGTGTCAATGTTGTTTTATTTGAAACGGGCTCGCTTGGATTTGGTTAATATTTTCTTATGATCCTATTGTAAAAAATATGAATTATTTCACAAACATTCGTCGTGAGAAAATGTAGTTTTAGAAATCCTCTAATATTATAAGTAGGTATAAGCAAAAGTTTGTGAGAATGGATGGAAAGTTGGATATTTGTTCCCCAATCACGCAAAAAATATTGAACCAATGAACCTGAAATTCAGTTTATAGCAATCAAGCTTAGTTTATAAGCTAGAAAAGCACCTAAAGAAACTACTTTTTATTCCAACACAACACAAGAAGGCTAGTTATAAGTTACTACTTTGATTTTAGTTAGCAAAGATCTTCTTCTTATCGTATCACTACTTCTTTCGAACCAGGTTGGTGAAAGAATTTCAAGTGCGCCTCGAAGAGGCTCCTTTCCTGCACTTAACACATGTTTTCGAGGTTTTTAGGATCTATGACATACCGGTTTCTAAAAAAAAACGATGTGTATAATGCACACATAATTTTTTTAGAACAATAAAATCCATTGATGTACATGTACTACATGGGTTCGAACCCACGACCATCTGATCGAAAGTCGAAGCACCTCTTACTCGGCCAACACGGCTTTTTTATTTAGCGAAGATACTCGCGAGATTTTGAAACAACCACAGTGAATTACAACCGAGTTGACTCCAATAGTAAGGGACAACACTAAATACTCATAAATAACCGTATGTCTGTCTGTCCATACAGTACCCTGACCTCTCAATTTAGGTACTTATTAAAACAATAAAAGTCATACCTTATATTGAAGCTAAGTTATTTACAATTATGTTATTTTAACATAAACATAAACATAAACATTCACATACTCACACCCCTGCACTAGGATTCCCTGTGTCGCAGGTGGCATGGACACATACAACACATCACAACATCCAACACCCGAGAACAAACATTTGTGTTCGTCACAAATATTTGCCCCGGCCGGGGATCGAACCCTGAACACCAAGCTTCGTAGGCAGGGTCACTACCAACTAATCCACAGTGTCGTCATTAATCTAAAAGTATCTATTTACTTTAAAAAAATGGTTGCATGTTAAGTTGGTTTACGGACGATATTTCAACGTGACTACCAGCGTTACCGGACAATGTGTGTTACCGGACATTCTATCAGTATTTTAAAACTAAGTCGCTACTAACAATATTTTTGTTATAAAACATCCTAAAACACTTTCACAATGAAAAACATCTTTACAATCACATCAAATATTTGAGTATCATTTTCAAATGAGAATAGATCACATCAAACTGCAGTACTAGTTGAAGAAACATTTTAAGTACCTACCATTTATGTTTATGATTTGAGTACATATTATATTGTTTTTATTACATTATTATTATTATTGTTTTTGGTATGACTTTTATTGTTTTGTCTTTGTATTGCAAGGCCTATTCTTTGGCCGTATATAGATATATAATACTAACTAGATGCTAAAGAAAAGCAGTTTAAACTTACAATACCGATCACTAAAATTGCTTATCTAGATATATAAATGAAATGTTATATAATTATTGTTTTGTGTCGTATTGCATTGTACTGTCTCTGTATTGTCCGTGCGTCAACCAAGGGCTCATGCTGAAAACCAGCGTTGCAGTCTACTGCAACACATGCTGAGCATGAGCCCTTTTTTGACTGCACTGTAGGTACTTGGTTTAAGGTATGTTTAAGCTTGTACAGTTATGTCAAAATAAATATTTTTTCTTTCTTTTCTTTCTTTCTTTTCTTCATTTAGGTAAGATTTATAGAAAAAATCAGACATTAGTGATTTACGCACGATTAAACGATTCAAAAATTGAATTTAAATTGAGAAAAGCATTTATATACGCGGTATTTTTTTAATCATCAGAAAAAAAAGTACACATAGTTACTTGCCGTTACAAAAAAACTTGAAAAAATTTAGTCGAGTTTTAGTAAAAATCCCCCTTCTGCATTGCCAAATTTAGTTTTTTTGGTGATCAAAAATTTGTGGTGTATAAGTTTTTTTATAACAACATACGAGTAGAATGCGCGAAAAATAACTCTGCGCGCGTAGTATAGTGAGCATTAAGAAAAAAATAATTGAATTAATTCCCTAGGGGAGTGAAATAGAGAGTAGAAGTTTGTATGCAACATAAGCCAATATCTACGGTGTCTTAGCTGCGGAGAAAATTCTACCATAAGCTACATAACATTTAGTACGCCACCTGTCGCGCGCAGAGTTATTTTGCACGCAAAATAGTATCTATATTTATTTAATATATGAGTAGTCTGCTAATACCTACTCATTTTTGATTTTTGACGTGACCAGACCACGTCTAATAAAATGATGAACACCGGCTGCATGCACGAAAAGTTGACGCCATTGTCCCGTTACGCTGTCAACATCATAACAAATTATGACGTTGTTACGTTAAACTATCGTCCGAAAACCAAATATACAACCAATTTTTTTAATAAAAATTTAATATTTTTGTTTAGACCTTTTTGTAAATCAATTCTCATCCGAATGTTTTGTCTGTTATATTTTACAACATTCAAGATTATCCCCGATTATATCGGAATTAGAGAAATACTAAATTTAACAACGTTTTGATTGTATTTTTATGTATTTTGAGATACGGAGTTATTGCTCGTAAATTGTATTCATTTATATTTTAACAATAATGATTTTGGAATTACGTTTGTCGAAATCTTACACAAAATTGAAGCAATAATGATGATTTTTAAACCGTACCCTATTTTGATAAAACCGTAACGAAAAAATCAAGTTATGTTTAAATATGTTTTCTTAAACATGCGCGGAAATATTGTCATTACTTCTAAATAAAGAACACGCGAAGTATCATATTTACGTAGACAGAACAACCAAAATCACTTCCCGGCGTGTTTTTTGAATTTGGAACGAAGAGCACGCCGGCAATGTTGTATGAAACGGTGTGCTGTTTGAATTTGGAAACTCATACTCGACATGCAATTGCCTATTTCGCTGCCTTTGGAATAATGTACTATTATATTCTTTATTTATATAGTTAATATAATTATAACGTCTTGAAGGTATTTTTGGTTTTACGTATTACTTTCTTTTTAATTACTTATAGTTTTAAATATGATATTTCTTTTGAGACACCTTGCATTAGTATTTTTAGAATCGAGACTAATCAAAAATAGTTTTTCCGTTTATCGCTTCGTCAGTTAGTTTTTATTTAAATCTATCTAGACTCAAAATAAAAAAAAACTTGGACGCAGTCCGTCTATCAAAGACATTTTAATTCAACACTCAAAAACTCAAGACACGCTTAGTACTTATTTTTTTGACGTTACTACGTCTAATAAATCGATGAACGCCGGCTGCATGCACGAAAACGTTGACGTCATGGTCCGGTAACGCTGTCATTGTCCAGTAACGCTCATTGTCCCGTTACGCTGGTAGTCACGTTAAACTATCGCCCGTAAACCAACTTTGCAGACAACCAATTTTTTTTTATATTTAGGTCTAAACTACAAGTAGGCTAATTGTAGGCTCCCGGGCGGTCTGACGTCATCGGAAGACATAATACATCGACTATGGCCGAATCTTGACGGTTCTGCTATGAATACCGAACAGTTGTCGCGTTGGAGAGAATTGGCCTTAAGACATACAAAATTAGGTATTGTAACTCACATTATTTACCCAAGACACAGGGGAAAGAATTAAGCATTAGACTAAACGATAAATTAAAATCCTATGAATACTAGCAGTTTTTCCCAAACTTTGACCTCACGCGCCAAAACCTCTGAGCCGATTTGGCTCATCTACAAACTCAAAAATTATTTTGATCTTATAACACTTCAAAAATCTCATGACGATGGATGAGAGCGGTTCGAGTGTTATCATCGAACAAACATACAAATATATGCACATAAATATATACGCTTATACAAACGCCAATTTGCCCTAGTATATTAGACATTGAAACCTCTCATCGTTTGGTCAATAAAGGCAAAATTAGTGAGCATAAATGAATATATGGACACTGACACTGACACTCGCCAACTTTGTTTGCGTTGCGAACTAACAAAATGTTCTTTTCTTTCTTAGTACGCACCTACATTTCTGGACAAACATACCCTCCAAATTTCAAGACTTTAGGTCCAGTGGTTTAGCCTGTGTGTTTTCTGTCAGTTAGTCATATACAAAAATATTTTTTTTTTTTATTTACCAAAAATAAATAATTATAGAAGCGAGTTACTTGTGGACCCCATACTATGTCAGACCTGTATCGCGGGAGACCGAATTACAAACTGAAAAATACCATTTTAAGAATAAAGAACACAAACAGGGCAACAGAAGATATCCAATAAAATTACAAGTTAGAGTTACTTACACTAAAAATAATAAAAAAATATTTACTTACTTAAACTAGGCAGGAAGTAAAGAAAAAGAAAAAAATAAAATTTATGTGTGTATATAATGTGTGTAGAGTGGGAGTGTGAATATGAATGTGTTATGGTGTATGCATGTTACTATAATTGCTAGTAAGAAGTTATTATTTATATGTAATTTAGGTACTTGTCATATCTGAATCGTTAAAAGCTTTTCCATTTCGTCATAATCAAGACTACTCCTTTTATTTATTGATTGATTGATAGGTTTTAGACTATCTATTCCCGATTGCCCCTACCCCCAACGTTCTCACTAGAAACAATCGGGATTTTTTCCCGATTGTCACTTCTAGGGAAAATCAGGAAAAAATATTCCCGATTGTTCCTACAATCCATTTTTACTATAAACAAACGGTAATATAAATCTTCGAATACATAGGAAACATTTTTTCTAAATTTAGTAGGTTTATAAGAATCAAAAACAATACAATTGTCTTCGTTCTTATTTTGACATGTCAACGTCACAATGACCAATTCTCTCCACTACGACAACTGATCACGACATCACAATAAGCTTTGCATATTAACTACCTCGCTTCCTTACCAAAGCCGTTTCGATGGTAAATCGCCTTTATCGAGCTCACGTCGAAGTTAGGTCATAGGATGGTCATAAGATCGTAAATTATTTGAATTTTGGCTTTTGTCCGTGTCCCCATTAGCATGGCTCAATGTAGAGTGAAATAATCATAGATTTAAACAATCAAAATAACAAAGGTGTGCGCTTAAGGGGAATCCTCAAGGCAAATTTCCATACAAATGTTTCGGATAAATACTCAAAAAGTACGCCGTATTATAGTAATTTCTTCACACTATTCGTTTCGTCTATGTTTTCCGATTGTGTCAACAAAAATAAGTAAGGTTTCATATTTTAATTTAGATTTTACACGTGTTTTAAAATCACCCTACTAACTTAAAAACACGTATAAAATCTAAATTAAAGTATGAAACCTTACTAATTTTTGTTGACACAATCGGAAAACATAGACAAAACGAATAGTGTGAAGAAATTATTATAATACGGCGTACTTTTTTAATTAGTCTGAACCATTTTGTATGGAATTGGATTTGAGGATTAGCCTTATGACCATACGACAGAAGTGGAAACTTCTTCAAAGATGGGGTTAAAAATGTAGAATCCTTCCAAAATTTAAATGAGATGTTAGGCAGTGTCCTAATAGAACGCGATGACGCGACCATCGCAAGTTCGTGCGAACGTCGATCGCGCGATCACGCGATCAAACGTACTAACGTCAAATAGGCGTCCCAATTGGCATCGCGTCGCGTCGCGCGATCGCGCGATTGCCAATCGGGATGCCTATTTGACGTTACAACGTTTGATCGCGGATTCGCGCGACGGTCGCATCGCTTGCTCGCGCGACGATCGCATGATCGCGTTCTATTAGGACACCGCCTTAGATGTTATGAATGAATGAATGATTTATATGTCTAAAGTATGGTAAGTTACAGACTGTTCTTATGAATGTATAAAGTAGAGTCACATACTTCACTGTAGAATACAGTATAAAAAATTTTCTCTTAATTATACTTATGGCTTCTCATAATCTCGATCTGGATCAGTGTATCTAAAAATTACATAAAATTTAAGTTTCAATAGCAATGTTATGTAAAATAATCGCATGCAAAACAAAATTAGCCTAAAATTATAATAATTGTTGCGTGTATATTGTTATTTTGAGGGTAGTTTGGTAAATCACCGCCTGCCCGAACGTGAAGAGCTCGAGGCTCAGTGCATTGGCGGGAGTCATTGTGACCGGATGCGTGTGGACGTTCTATTCAAAATCCGTCGATTTTCCCTCCATTTATGGCCGTGCCTAATCTGCATCTCAACATTTTGATACTAGTGAAGTGTCGCGGGTTCATTGTCGTGCTGTGTGCTTTTCCAAAGACTTTTCGAACCTGGACTCGCCGTGTGAGTCCACAGGACCTTGCCTGCCACCAAACCAACAAGCCAGGAGCAGCAGTTCAAAGGTAGGTGGTGTTCAATTGCCTTCGGAAATAAGTAGAAACGTTTTCAGCCCTAGACACTGTACTTTCAAAACTCAAAACATATACTCTAAAAATCGCCAGCATAATTAATCTCAAAAGGTTTGGTTTAAAAACCGCACAATAATCAATACCTACAAATTACCTAGTTCAATGTCACAAATAAAACATTAGATTTACACATCTTAAGCAACGCAATTTTTTAATCACCAGAAAGAAAAATAAGCATAATCAGTTGCCGTTACTGAAGACAAATATGGCAAGAAACTTGAAAAACTAAGTCGATTTTTTGTCAAAATTAATTTGATTAAAATTAATTTTGCCGTTAGTCGTTTGCCAATAGATTTTCGTCAGACGGTACCCACCATTGATAATAGTTTAAGTTTTATTCATCGTTTGGCAAACCCGGGTACCTAGCTCGAGCCAGCTCGCCGCAGCAGCTCGGCTCGGGCGCCGCGCTCGCGCCGCTGTCACTCCGCCATTTTGTAGAAACCCAAAATTCTGACTGCACAGATACAACGTAGTACCCCTTCCTCATTGTACATTTCATTTTTTTAATTTAAAATGTGGTGTATAAACAAGTGACAAGATGAGACGCTCTCCTGATTATAGCAGATTACGTCTGCCCACGATCAGAACACTGCTACAAAGCACTTACTACTACAAAAAGTGTGTCCATTCAAGTCATCAAAATCATGTTGCATTTATCGACAAGAGCCGCGGGCGTGAGCATAGCAATTATTGATTCTTAACTGTTATCTATAGAGGCTCCAAATGATCTTGATATTTTTGGTTTTTTAATCAAGATTGTACAAGAACCAGGTTCAATTAAACTTCAATTGAAATCTGTTCTAGTGGCCGTAAACACCACTGTTAACTATAGAGGCTTAAAATGATCTTGGTAATTTTGGTTTTATAATCATGGTTTTTCAAAAATACTACAACCGATTACAATTGGACTGTTCTAGTGACCGTAAATACCACTGAATAGTCACAGGGAAGCAAAATATGCAATATCGTTTTCTTCGACATTATTCTTTTTTAGTTATGTTTTTTAAAAAACTAAACTACTGAACCGATTTTGATGAAATTTCTATGGGAACAATCTAAAAGTATATCCTCTCATACAAAAAATTTCGTAATAAATTCACTGCTCCACTTTTTGAAATTTATAATCAGTCAATTTATGTCTTCAAAAATTTACAAATGTGCGAGTTTAGTACATGTGTACTACATGTGTAGGCAGTAAGTTTCATCTCCTAAACTCCTAAACTTTCTATGTAGAAAGAAAAGAAAAAAAAAGAAAGAAGTGAAAAAAGGAACATGAGAGAGAAAAGAAAGAAAAGAAGAAAGAAAGAAAATGGGAATATAGAGAAGATAAACTAAAGAGACTCCCGCAAGTGGGATTCTATGGCTTACGAATTGCTACATTTATAAATATATAATCAACCATATATATTTCTAATGGGTCGTTCCCAGCTGCATCTGATCCATTGTTTTCGAAAAAAAATATTCATACATTGATTCTCATCGACTACAAATTTTTAAGTACTAAATAAGTAAAATAATGTGCGATCCTGACATTAAAAATACCAATAAACGATTTTTTAGTTTGAAATGTCGTAACATTATTATTATTTATTTATTTTATTGACTTCTAGAAAACTTTTCAAAAAGTTTGGAACACATTTGACTTGACAGAAGTTGATTAAAAAAACATCAAGTATCAAAACCATTAATTTTTCAAATCGCTAATCTTTTAAATATAATTATAATGTATTCGGGTTAGTACTGATAATTGTATGATCGATGTGGGTCGAACAAAGAGTGGGTGTGAACGGGCATAAGCGGGTTGAGAAAAGAATTGAACTGAACCATAGTTATTTTCATAGTAAAATAATATTATTGAAAACGCGCCAAAAAAAGTTGGCTAATTTTAGCCAATTTCTAGTACTTACCTACACTTTGGTTCGAAGGTAAATTTCGAAAAAGAAAAGTATCAGAGCTAGATATACATATATTTTTAGTTAATATTACTAGGTTTTTTCATTGTTAAAACTCGTAAAAAGTAACCAAAGTATTTTAAAATGGATATATTCATTTCTATTGACGAAGTGTCTGAAAATTTTATGCCCTGTTTTTCGCATTCATTTTGTTTTCATACTTTCAATCTTGGTGTTCTATTGGAACACCGTTTTTTATCTGTGGAACATAGGTATACGTAAAAACACATTCTATAAAAAGTTAAAGGTGGATCTTATCAATTTTTTTTCGTATGAGCATAATATCTACTAATATATCTTTTCTCTTCCTGTTTACCCCTTTGATGGATAGCTGAGATATCAACAGACAGACAGGACGTTATACAGTGCACCCTTTTGTATATAGATATAGATTTTTTACGCTACACCTAAAACAACAAACAAGCGAAAGTAAATTTAGACTTTTTTTATCTTATTATCCTTTTTGAGATGGAATAGAACACCAAGATTGAATTTTGGCGGGAACATAAAAAATAGCGCATTGGCGGCATTAAATTAATTGACAAAACTTGTATAACTTTGAATGTTTAAGTGTAAAAACGGTGGTTTTTTATCCATTAAGTGCTCGTGAACGTGTATGAGTGTTGGTGAATAGTATAATGCTGTAAAACGTGACTTTTCGTGTTGCCTCCAAAACTCCATAGAAGCCTCTAGTAAAGTCGCAACCACCACTACCTTACAGGGGCATGACTTGACTTATCGACTCTGACTTATGACAAAAGAATCTCTCAAATTACTTGACACTGGCTATATACCTTTGATGTGAAGCCAAAACCGTAGAACTTAGGTTCTTCGAAAAAAAAAAAAAAAAAAAAACACCAAGATTGACAGTATTAAATTATGATGCAGGCGTAAAACAAGATCAGAACATTTTCAAATCATTATGTCAACAAAAATAAAATATCTTCTTTTTGAAATATTTTTTGTTACATTTTACGATGAAGTTTTATTATCAATGAAAAAGCCTAGTAATTTTTAAATACAATATTTCGCGAGCACTCTTAGTTCTGGACCATTTCAGGGTAATTGACTAATTTAGAGCTTTACAATGTACAGTCGGCTCTGTAATTGGTATAACACGCAGCTTACGCCGGTTTTCTCCTGTGATTAAACCACACACACAAATACATCATGTTTGTGTGAGAGTAAACTACTGATGTCATGAAACCACTTACGATATACCCATAATATAAACCACAAGTGGTTTAATCACAAGAGAACACCGGCGTAAGCTGGGTGTAAAGACAATTATAGAGCCGACTGTACTACAGCTGTACTTCTATGCATTTATGTAATGCACTTTATCAGTACTTATAAGCATATATTTTATAATAGAATGTGTTTTTTTTTGCATGTTTGTGTCCCAATCACGCCAAAACTACCGAACCAATTGAGCTGAAATTCAGTATGAATGTAGTTTATAAACTAGAAAAACAAATAGGCGAATTTAAACGCGAAACTTTGCGAGCAAATCCGCGGGAACCAGCTAGTTTACATATAAAAATGTTTACAAAATGTAAGACCACAATGCGTGTATAAAGTGTATTCTCATTGCTTCTAACGAGACGACTCGCTACAAAGATTTAATTTTATGTTTAACTGGAAAGAATATTTATTTGATAATACGGATGGTCGAGTGGCAAATGTGTTGTGCTGCCACACCGGTGTCGCGGGTTCGATTCCCGCTTCAGGACAAGCTCTTGTTTGAGATTTACCCCACTTTATTTTTACCTTTTTTTTCCTAACTTATACTGTCTCACTTCGGGGTAAAGGTCTCCCCCATACTTTTCCATTTTTACCCCGTGACATTTTTACCCCACTATATTTTCAGCCATCTTTTTTCCTAACTTATACTGTCCCACTGCTGGGCAAAGGTATTTCCCATACTTTTGCATTTTTACCCCGTGACATTTTTATCCTAAACTTCTACACGTTCCAGCAAAACGTAGATCTACGTAACTAAATTACTGCTTTCACGGTATCGCTACGCTACGTTATGTGCGTCTTCACTTAGCGTTGTTAGATGAAACCGTTTTATACAATTTATGTATTAGACGGTACTTTAAAGTTTTCATACTTAGTAAAGTAGGTAAGTAAGTGACGACACGGATGGTCGAGTCGCAAATGTATCGGACTGCTACGCCGGTGTCGCGGGTTCGATTCCCGCTTCAGGAGAAACAACATCGGTGTGTGTCCTGAGTCTGGGTGTTTTCTATGTATTCCATGATTTAAGTATTTAAGTATTTTATCAGTTATCTGGTTCACAGCATAGTACAAGTTCTGCTTAGTTTGGGGCTAGATGGCGTTGTGTGAAATGTCCAAAATATTTATTATTATTAAGTAAGCAATGTACAGGGTGGGGTCTGGTAACAGTGTAAAACAGAAATTATTTCCTTATTATTCAATTATTCCCAAACGAAGTATTTGCGTAAGATTTTTTTTATTTATTTCTTTTATAGAAATTAATCTTATTTTCTAATAGTGTTCATATAAAAAAAAAATTAGTCAAATGTTTAAGGATCCATACTAACACGGTAAATCTATAGCTTATTTTACTCATGGGTTACTTCAATTTATTTCTCATTAAGATACTAAAAAGTTTAGTTTAGTGGTCCTATAGATGAAGTAGTTAGTCTGTTCAATATTTTATGTGTTGTTTAGTTGTGCGTACATAATTATTATGTTTATGTACGCACATCAAGTTCAGAACTGTACAATCTTTTTTAACCTATATTTGTGGTTCTTGTTTTGTGCGTTTAAATAAAAAAAGAAACTAATAGGTAATTAGTTTCTCATACTGTTCATATCAAAATTATTATTTTTACTCAAGTAGTTAAGGGTCCGTACTAACACAGTAAACCTATAGCTCAATTTACTCAAGGGACCAGCAGACATTCCTCAAGTTCAAAGAGGCGATAGAGCGGTAGCAGAAAGTCAACAATTACCAGAGTCAACAATATTTAGAGGTGTTAAAAGCATAGAGAAGTAGAGTTTTCACTATGATGTCTCTGTGCAGGTTTAAGTATAAAGCGATAGATGATTTTAGAAACACAATTTTTCAATTATTAAAACTTAAATGAGCAATGCAGAAGGGGTACTACGTTGTATCTGTGCAATCGGAATTTTGGGTTTCTACAAAATGACAGAGTGACAGCGGTGTGAGTGCGGCGCCTGAGCCGAGTTTTTGCGAGATGACTCGAGCTAGGTACCCGGGTTTGCCAAACGATGAATAAACTTAAATTTATTATCATTGATGGGTACTCACTGACGCAAAGCCATAGGAAAACGACTAACGGTAACAGTTTATAAGATTATTATCGAATTTACTTTGTCAAATATTCGACTAAATTTTTTGCAAGTTTTTTTGCCATATCTGTGTTCAGTAAAGGCAACTGATTATGCGTATTTTTTCTGGTGATTAAAATTTGCGGTGTATACAATACATATTACGTGTGTATACGTTGTACAGGTACTTTTATTGAATTTATTTTTTAAGCATTTTGTGCGTGTAAAAAAATTCTATGACAATTTTTCGACATTTTACAATTTAGCTGTTTTTAAATAGTTAAATTGTAAATTATATTTTTACAATTTAACGTTAACATAACCAACCTGTTACAAAACCCATAAGTCTTATTAATACTCCTAATAAGTCCTATTCTAGTAGTTCCTAACTCTAGCTCCACTTACCCTGACAGAGTAGAAATAACTTAAATGTTGTTTACTTTCAATAAATGCTTGTCCGGTGGTCTGTTGACATCGACACTCGGATCCTCGAGTGAAGTCACGATTTGCAACTAGAGTAGTTAGTAGTCACAGAAGTATTAAAGTATTGAATCACAATGTAGTACATTGAAAATGCGACCAAAAAAGCTACATTGGCTTATGGTACATTTTGGTCCGATGCTAATTTTCGGAAAAGAGAAGTAACAGGGCTAGTTCAATATTATTTGTTAAAACTACTAGGCTTTTTCATTGTTAATAAAACTACATTGTAAAAAGTAACAAACATTATTCGAAAAAGGAGATATTTCATATTTATTGACAAGGTGTCTAAATTTTTTTGGTTCTATTTGCGACTCCATTTTGGAGTGATACTGTCCATCTTTAGGAACACCGTTATTCATCTATGGGAGTAGTATAATAAGCGATAAACAAGTTGTTCTCTGCCGAGTCACGTGACAAGGATGCGCAGATCGCAATTCTTAGGTCTAATTGGTTCTGCGCTTCTTCGTCACGTGGTACGCCAGAGGACAACTTGCGAAGCACTCAGTCACCAACTGCGCTAATGATTTTTCCCTTGATTTTTGGAAGTCCATTCCATACTTTTCCAACAATGGAACTAGTGGAAAAAAAGTCCCACTAGTTCCATGGAACAAATCATAATGGAACTACTGGGAACTACCCCGACGCTTAGTATACATACCATACATACACGAGTGTATGAGGCCCTAGCCTTTGATCTGATGGTCGCGAGTTCGAATCCCGGAGGATCGTTTTTAATTATTTACTATTATTTTCATTGCCAACTTTTTATGATAAAGTTTAGACATTTGAACTCTGTTTAAAAATTTTGGATTAGACCAAAATATAACTTAGGTGGAATTACTCAATTGAGAAGTTGGCTAAATTAACCAATGCTTTACTCTAATTTATACTGGGTTAGTTTTTGTTTATGCGAAACCTGAAATTAGTTTGCTCATAATAGATAACCAAGTTCAAAAAAAAAATTAACCCGGCCTGTAAAATTTTGGAAAATATCTTAATTTTTTTTTTTTTCGAGACCTAAAAGGAAATAAAATAAACGGGGCTCAGTTTTTCACAAACAATAACTAACCATACTATAGTATATAGTATATATATATACTATAGTAGTATATATAGTAGTAGTATATAGTATATATATATACTATAGTAGACATACGGTTAGTTTTAGTTGAGTAATTTAGCGCAGGAGTAGGTTCTCCATGAAAAAGGTAACGAACGAAGCAACACAATTATGGATTATCTCGGTGAGTTTAAGAAAAAAAAACGGGTTTCGGCTTTCGCATAAACAAAACCTAACCCTGTATAGTGATGAAAATTTTAGAAGATTTAATTCAAGTGCTTTTTTTTTTAACCGGTCAACTATTGGGTGTTTTACCTTATCGATCAAAACAATTATATTGGAATGTGCCTTCGTAATTTTGTGGCTAATGTTTTAATTGATTAACTCTCAATTAATACATTAACTTAACATCGTGTGACCCTGATAAATATACATGTAGCTGCAATGAGTTTTTTTTTATATTTTCGTATTTTTAGTGGTTTCGGACTTGGCCATCAGTGCCCTTCTCAAACAACCAACCTGTATATAACTGACAGCCACATCTTTGTCTTATACTTAAAAATATTTTAAAAAATATATTATATGCCTTGTATCATCATAAATTCAATTGGAGTTTGCATACTGAGCATGTATGTAATAAACTTAGGCAATACTTAGCGAATATTACAATTCTTAAAGACCGCATTCCCTTTAAAGTAAAGCTGATGCTGTATAACGCACTAGCAGAATCATATTTGCAGTGCGGCCTTAATAGTTATGGCCGTACATACAAATTTACCTCAATCCCTTGTATACACTGCAACTAAAAGTCATCAAAACAATAGTCTCACCGAATATTAAAGACCAATTCCAAAATGATGAATTTGGCCTCTTTGAACACTGTAAAATTCTACCTATCTATTTACAGTTTAAACATATTCTACTTAATGCTATAGATACTTTAATTTAGATTTTATAAGGGTTTTAAAATTAACCCTACTAACTTAAAACACGTATAAAATCTAAATTAAAGTATGAAACCTTTCACTTTTTTTGTTCACGAAATCAAGAAACATAGAGGAAACGAATAGTGTGTAGAAATTACTATAATACGGCGTACTTTTTGAGTATTTGTCCGAAACATTTTTGTATGGAATTCGGATTTGAGGATTACCCTTAAGGAACGGTTCATTGATGAATCTCTAAAGAAATAAATTAAACACCTTGTATACACGCGGGCGGTTGCTCTAAACCGGCTTTGCACTCCGCGCGCTAACAATGCGTACGGAGAGAGGACGGCTGCTTATCTAGTTCCTCGCTTAATAAATGACCTACCTAAAGACTTAACAGACACTATAACTTGTAATAACGTTAAATATAAAATTAAAAACATTTTCTTAGTAACATTATATCTTACACATAACATGTAGTGTAGTGTACTTACCATTGCTCCAGTGTGCCTACCTATACTGTTCTCGCACTTAGCTAGGTTAGCTACCTTCTTATCGAAATAACGCTCGAAATGTCAACTCATAGCACTTGCACAAACCTTAGTGGTTTATTAGTGTTAACATAAGCAACCAATGTATTATAAATTGTTTATATTGATAAATTAAAAAAAAAAATGTAATTGAAATAATACATATGTAGCTACGCCACTGAACTTACCTGACCATTATCATAATTTAAGTACCTTACATTTTTAGTAGATAGCTGTTATTAATCGTTAAAATAATCAAACTAAATGATTGAATTAACTAAGGAATATTAGAGTAGGTTATCTATCTCTATTATTTAATGTTCCTTTGATTACTTAAGATTTAGTATAAAACAATATTAAATCAAATTTGGTTATCATATAATCACGTTGCGTTGACAGAATAACATAAAGAATTTTAATATTACAATAATCAGTAAGTATCAAATTATAAAATAATTGTGATACAATAATTCCCTCAATTTTTGTGTTCTTTTCGAAATCATAATTCACAAAAAAAAAATCTGTCCAGTATTCCGCATCCATTTTGCTTCAATCTTGGCGTTTTATAGGAACACCGTTAATCATCTATGACCTCAAATACTTACATTTTAAAATCTTAACCTCTTGTTTCGAACGTAACTGAAAAAAATGTTTCAGTAAACCACTTAAACCATCGAAAATCAAACGGTTTGAGCAAAATGGCGTCGATACCACTACTTCTCGTGATATCAATCACAATGATATTAGCCGTCCCAGAGCCACAAAAACAGTCGCTGAATTCGATGGTGCAACCACCATTCCAGCAATGGATTGTTTACGACCAGCAAAAGGTTAATTCCATTGTGAGTACTTTTTCAACCGATTTCAAATAATAATTGATTTTGGCGTTACTTTGCGGATATATAAATATTAATAAATATTTTAAATATATTTAGTAATAAATCCGCTTAATTCCTAAACAAAGGTCTTAATTAACTTAACTCTAGTTTAGAATTTTAGTATCTAAACCAAAGCGCCGAAAACAGAAAACCCAAGTCAGAACTCGACACGTGTTTCGCCTCTCCACGAGGCATCCTCAGGAGATGTTGACTCCCCGAAATCTGAAACGAGAGTGGACAATCCTTTGACCTTAGTTTAGAAATTAAGCGGATTTATTACTAAATATATTGACTGACGACACCGTGGCTTAGTTGATAGTGAACCTGCCTATGAAGATTGGTGTTCTGGGTTCGATCCCCGGCCGGGGCAAATATTTGTGTGACGAACACAAAAGTTTGTTCTCGGGTCTTGGGTGTTGTGATGTGTTGTATGTGTCCATGCCACCTGCGACACAGGGAATCCTAGTGCAGGGGTGTGAGTGTGTGAATGTTTATATTTATACTATTTATTAATAAGAGGAGGTTATCAAATCGGTTGAATGTTTTTTTAAAGTTTGCTACCTCAAAACTTTGTTGTTTATAAACCGATTTGATTTTTTTTTGTGTGATAGGATAAACCTTTAGATTATTCCCCTGTAGATATTTCATAAAGATCGGTTCAGAAGTTTAGTTCTAAAAATAAAATAACTAAAAAAATATGCCGTACTTTGTTTCCTGTGAATTTTCAGTGGTGTTTACGGTCACTAGAACAGTCCAATTGAAGTCAGTTGTAGTATGTATTTGTAAAACTTTATTTTACGACTTTTTACGATTATTTTGACTGTTATTAAATTTTTTGTAAAAAAAAAAATTAGCCTGCTAAACTAAATAACTAATATCCTAATTGTGTTAAATTATTACATAATTATGTTAAGGGCGCGTAGTTCCGTCAAATAGGCATATAGGGTTGTCCCAAGCCGCGCGCAAAATACTTCGCATGGACTCAGCTGCCGTGATCTCTGAATGACCCCGCTAGGAAATACAGTAAAGATAAATAAGCAGTAGGATAATTTTATTTTGACGACACGGATGGTCGAGTTGCAAGTGTGTTAGATTGCCACGCTTGGTGTCGCAGGTTCGATTCCCGCTTAGGACAAATATTTGATTCCCATATAGTTATCTGGTTTCCAAAATACAAGCTTACTTAGTTTGGGGTTGTTTTTTTTATTAACTATCGGTAATAAAATACACCATTATACCTGATATAATTTTATTATTAGGTATAATTATTTATTTATTTTTTTAATTATTTATACCTAATATAATTATTAGGTATAAATAATTAAAAATCAATCAGCATACCAAAATCCTTGAATAAGAAATAAATGTCTTGATTTTCTAATGTATAAAACTAAAATGGCTATCAGGGATAGAATAAATTTGAGAATTTTGTGTCTCCTGTTTTTAGTTTTGAAGGATCCCAACTCTCCGCAGTTTTTAAAAGAGATGTTTACTTATTTTTCCGACACCCATGGCCGCAATCTCAGATCCTCTAATACTCTATGCCTACAGATACCCAAATATTCTACAGCATTTCGAGGAAACTCTTTTAAGGAAAGCTGCAATGGGGCTGTGGAATGCCACTCAGTATTAAAATGGTACCCACCAAACCAGCTTTCAAAAGATTAGTCCGTGAACACTATTTAAAACCCACGAAAAAATTTATGTTTGTATCATTTTATAATATATATAATTTATTTTATATAAAATATATTTTATGTTAAATCATGTCAAAATTATAAGCCTGATTTAGGTAATTAGTATTTAAGTTGTACGGCATTTTTTCTTTTTCTACCATCAACTGGTTCACTGGTAGAAAATGCTCTAGCATTAAGTCTTCCATTTGTACTACATTTAAGTGTGTGCAATAAAGTATTAAATAAATAATAATAATTAAAAATTGTGTAGGCACTTATGATCTTAAAATTCTACAAAGTTTATTTCTTGTAGGTATCTTGTACCCGATAGAAGCATATTCGGTATCTGTGTGTGGTGTTTTATAAGAATCTGCAGGTGGCAGATTCATTACCGTGGTGGTGTCCATGTCAGTTTCCTGACTGACTGTCCCATTGACTTGTAAACTTGTATCTAGTCATACTGATTTTCATAAACTATGGCACTATGACAGAGAATGACAGACTTGACAAACTTAATAATGTCGTGCATAATTAATTTGTGATATCTGTCATCGCGGGAAAACTGACACAGGTCCGGCCACCGTAAGCGCCAGCGCGCGACTGAGCGAGCCTGCCAAGCCGCTGCGCTCGCGAATTTGTAGTTATTTAAATTTAGTAAAAAAGAAAATCGTTTTATCTAGTCAAACTCTACGAATTTGTCTATAAATATTTATTGCCTATAGTTACGTGCAAAAATTAATTGTAAAATATCATTAGACTAGTCATAGTTTTGAAAAAAACACTTCAAAGAGGGGTAACTTTGGGATTTTTTTCTATAGAGTGAAGTACTTATGATCTTGTAACTGGCTACGAATTTGGCTAGACTATATCCTTAACTTATGCATATCTTTTTTTCAGAATTTATAACACTATTTTCGATTTCTCAGATGGTCTTAAAAAACTCAAAAATGCGGCCTTAGTGTGACTGCGCCGCCTTAAAGACAAAATTCATTGCCGGTCAACACCAATATTGGCAGTAAAAATCAGTCAAAACTAGTTTTGACTAATTTTGTCGGTCTATATTGTTTTTTTATTGGAAAAAGTTTATTAATAAACGTATAACATCGAATGTATAACATCGAAATCTCAACTCATAGCACTTGCACAAACCTTAGTGGTTTAACATAAGCAACCAATGTATTATAAATTGTTTATATTGATAAATAAATAAATGAAAAAAAAAAACAAGTAACCTCTTGACGAGGCAAGCAAGGTGCTCTCCTGATGGTAAAAGATAAAAAATCTCCCTTCTACAGCATCTGAAACCACCAAAGTCGTGGTCACCGTTTCAGCAATGGGTGTTGCCAGCACGAGCGGAGTTACCACCGCCAATTCGGGAGAAATTGACGCAAATTGTGAAAAAAGTGTTTGCATTCTTGGATAAATCCCAGGAGCTGAAAAAACTCTCTGATAAATTGTGAGTAACTTACACCCGTATTCTAACCCCCGTATTCTAAGTCATTCCTTAAGCTGAAAATCCCTCTTAAAAAACTTCGCATTTTTTAAACTAGTAGGACTTCTTCTTCTTATCGTGTCAGAAGAACTAGTCTTTCGAACCAGTGTGGTGAAAAGATTTCAAGTGCGCCTCGAAGAGGCTCCTTTCGTGCACTCGACACATGTTTTCGAACTTTAGGCTCTACGACATGCCGGTTTCCTCAAGATGTTTTCCTTCACCGTTTTGAGAACGTGGGATGCATACATAGATCTTTTCGACCGAAAAAACCCATTTATGCATGACTGCCACCGGGATTCGAACCCGTGACCATCAGATCGCAAGGCAAGGGCCTCCACTCGGCCACCACGTCTTCTTACTTACTAGTAGGACTAAAAATAATCATTTATTTTCAGGAACACGACATTATCGACCTCGAATAAACGGCATTTATGTCTTCCACAAAACGAAAGAGGCTTGCTAGATACAATCCTTAATGATTTATCATCCGACCTTCCTGGTTTAATTTCTGATATACTGAATTCTTTGACAAATTCTCTCGAGTCACTAGGTTCTGATGTTGTGCAACTTTGTATAGACATCGCTTGTGCTATTATCTCAGTAAGCCAATGCACTTCCAGAACCCTTTTTTCACTTCTAAATGAAGATTGGAAGTATCAAAATTCAAAACGGATAGATTTTCCAATCTATTCGGTAAATTAGTGCGGTTTCTTATGCCCAGATCACACGTACCGAGCAAACGGGCGAGACAGTAAAATGTTTTTCGGCTGAGACAGTGATATAACCAAATAGCTTACATCATTCGCTTAACCAAGCAATCGGCGCTATGTTTATACGTACCGAGTACTCGGCCAAAAGCATTGTCTCGGTACGTGTGATCAAGGCATAACTAGCGTCATATTTCATCAGCTATTTTTGTCAATATTATCTGTAGTATATGGTAAAGGTTTAAATTTTGTTAACTTGTAAGTTCAATTGGTTATTGTAAATAAAGGAACTCAATTTTTTATATTTTTTATTCTGTTTGTATTAGCAATATCCTTTCACCACACTGTGCACTGGTTAGAAATAACTAGTAACACTATAAGAAGAAGAAGCAATATTCCATAAGATTTAGAAAAAAACCTATAATAAAACGTTAGACCAAACATTAGAAGTACCTATTTCAGAAGATTTTTTTTATTTTATAGAATGTACACCTATATTTTATTACTAACATGTAAATTGTAAATTTTCACTTTTTTATAATATTTAGCTTTTAGTTTAAAAAAAAAACTAAAAATGTTTTAAAAAAATGTTTTCTTATAAATCGAGGGCATGACTCGTTTCACGTCTTTTCTCAAACTCTCGTGGTTTCGAACTTGGCCATCAGTGCCCTTCTTAAAAAAAACATCCTGTATATTAAAAAAAAAAATATATTCTTTTATATTTTTTCAAAAGACTAACAGCAATTTAACATAAAAACAGGTTAATCTAATGTTGGTTAATCAAATTAAAATTTGGATTTTTTGTTATTTAATTTAATGTTATTAGTTATATCTATGAATGACAAGAATTTAATTTCTGAAATAAAATAATACAATGAATTATTATATTGGGTTCTTTGGGGTTGAGACCCTAGGTCCTTTTGTCAGAGCGTCTGGTCGTAGCGACGCGTGATCAGAGGGCTGGCAGTTATCTCGGCCAAAGAATAAGCCTTGCGATACAAAGAGGCAATGCAGCCAGTATCCTCGGCACGCTGCCATCGGGTATCGAGTTGGAGCAGTTGAGCTACCTATAGATCGTTTGCAACAGTTTATGGGTGGCCCAACTATTCCTTTTGTAAATGTAATATAGATTGTAGTAGTTAGCTCATGCTGAATATAATTAATTAAAGATTGAGGCAGTAAATATTTATAATAATTTACATAATGAATTTAGAGACCTGAAAGACAATGAATTAAAACACATGTTGTATAATTGGCTCTGTGATTGATGGTTTTTTAATTAAATGATTATTTTAATTATAAGTTCCCCTAATATTAAATGACCTACTCAATTAGTTTACTTTATACGAATTTTAATGTTTTTTTTGACGAATTTTAATGTAAGAATACTTTTAATAATTAATGAATTATTTTTATAAGCAACTTATGAAAGATTTATTAACAATTATTTGGCTCTAATTTTAAGTATAATTTTAAGTCAAAAATTGATGCAGTGGCTCTAATTTAAAGTAAGACCATAATGTACAGTCGGCTCTGTAATCTTTACACCCAGCTTACGCCGGTTTTCTCCTGTGATTAAACCACTCACACAAACACATCATGTTTGTGAGTGAATAAACTACTGATGTGATTAAACCACTTAAGATATACCCCCAATATAAGCCACAAGTTGTATAATCACAAAAGAACATCGGCGTAAGCTGGGTGTAAAGACAATTACAGAGCCGACTGTACCTGTGTTACGCAAATAAAGTTTCATTCATTCATTAAATTCAATAATAAACTTTTTTTTTTTTCCTTTTTTTTTATTTATTTCATTAAATATCACTGCCTTGTGTCGTCGGCTCTAGTAAAAGGCGCGTAATACATAGCCACGCTCCGGCCGACTGAATTGCTGATAATGCTGTTAAGTATGATAGAAAGAGCTTCGACGACATCTGAGAGGAAACTTGTGAAATTTACAGCAAATTGTTGAAGCACGACAGTGAGAAATCCTTGTCCAGGACCGGCGCCACGATTTTTAAAAAATAAAATACATTCGTTTGTAGTGTTAGCGAATGCCAGAACAGATGGCCTGAAAAAGAAATATGTCAAATTATTTCAGCTGCCTACCTCCATCGTATCTCCTCGATCGTGTTGAGTATTAAGGCTAATCCTCAAATCCGAATTCCATACAAAATGTTTCGGACAAATACTCAAAAAGTACGCCGAATTATAGTAATTTCTTCACACTATTCGTTTCGCCCATGTTTTTCGATTTCGTCAACAAGTGTAAGGTTTCATACTTTAATTTAGATTTTATTCGTGTTTTTAAGTTAGTAGGGTTAATTTTAACAGAAGTATTAAAGTATAGAATTACAATGATCATTGAAAATGCGCAAAAACCAGGATTGGTCCGATGCAAATTTTCGTAAATGAGAAGAAACAGGGCTAGATAAATATATAATATTATATGTTAATACTACCAGTCTTTTTTATTGTTAATAGAACTACATCGTAAAAGTAACAAACTAATTTGAAAATGGAGATATTTCATTTTTATTGACAAGGTGTCTGAAATTTTTTGGTCCTGTCTTACGACCATCTTGATTTGATACTATTTTACTTTTTTCTAATATTTTGAGTATCGATAAACATTTAACAGTTTACGAAATTATATCTATGAAAACCATATCATACTAGTTCTTTCGAACCAGTGTAGTGAAAGGATTGCAAGTGTGAAGAGGCTCATTTCTTGACACTTATTTTCGGACTTTTTAGGTTTTATGTACTCCGGATTCCTCACGATGTTTTTCTTCATCGTTAAGGACGTGTTTTAATGCACACATAGATTTTTTGAACAGAAAAACCTATTGGTGTACGACCGGGTTCGAACCCACGACCGTCGGATCGAAAGTCGAGGCACCTCCCACTCGGCCAACATTTTTATAGTGACACTATATAGGTCATAGCACACATATCGACTCGGAAAGGGGTTGACATTGTATCGCCTCGCCGTCAACCTGTCGTAAACCTGTCGTAACGTAAGCACGTTATAACGGGAGTCGACTCGGCTAAGGCTAGGCGATGTCGCGATTACGGCTCGCCAACCGCTAATTGCCGGCTATGCGACACCAGTTCAATCAGTTTGAATCCAACCAAAGCTACGACCTTTGAGCCTCCCTATAAACCATTAACTTACTTGTAAAATAAAATAAGCTCACATTGAGTTAGATAATATCTCCAGTTTCAGACCCTTTTCTTTAATAGCTTGCAGCAACTTCTGAATAGCGATCCATTGATCATGAAGCGATGGTGGTAACTGTGCTGGTAACATCAACGGTTGTGGTGTCCACTCTTGGAAAGGTGCTAACCCTGGTGGCGTTAACGTCTGTGGCTCCGGTGCCACCAAACCATGGATTGTTGGCTTCAATGGCTGGTCTGGTATTAGTGGAGAAGCCAAAATCGCTGTGATCTGAACCAATATGTAGAGCAGAATTTTCGAGGACATTTTGATTCAATCAAATGTTTTATGTGTATGTTTTGTCGATAAATTATCTAAAAAAATATATTATTAAAATTATGTAAAAATAAAATTGATTTTACAATTAGTGACGAACAAGTTGTCCTCTAGCGAACCACGTGACACAGATGCGCAGAACTCAAATCTTAGGTCAAATTGGTTCTGCGCATCTTTTTATCCAACTGCCAAGGAAGGGTTATGTTTTTCGCGCGTATCTTGTATGTATGTATGTAAGTTTCTTTGTTACCTCGTATCTTCCAAACGGCTTGATTGATTTTGACTTTTGTTAGATTCGTCTCAATCACCTGAGTGTTCTTAGATTAGGTTTTTTTTAAAAAAAAACAATATGGCGGATTTTTGGAGCTAAATGGTACGTCGTTAATAATTTTTGTTGACCAAACCTATCGAGTAGGGTATCAAAATGAAAGTATTATAAAGAAGATTACATAAATATATATGTATAAGTTATATGATTATATATTTTAATGTAAATATAGTTATTCAGTCGGGTTTTCAGATTTTTTAAATTTTAAGCTTGTTTACGTGGTTTGCCAGAGGACAACTTGTACCAATTATTGTTTAAGGAGAATCCTCAAATCCGAATTCCATACAAAATGTTTAGGACAAATACTCAAAAAGTACGCCGTATTATAGTAATTTCTCTACACTATTTGTTTCGTCCATGTTTCATACTTTAGTTTAGATTTTATACGTGTTTTAAAATTAAACCTACTAACTTAAAAACACGTATAATAATTATGTTTCTTTCACTTCGTTCACAGGATTTATCTTTTTCTGAAAATGAATTTAAATTATGTGTGAATAGTGTTAAATTCTGGGCTTTAAATATGTATAATGATCAATAGATGGCAATTTGTCTGATTTTATACTGAATCTAGTGATTTAAAACTCATTCTATTGTGATTAATTCATCATTATACATTACTCATTTAGGTATACATTTTATCCAGAAATTCCCATCAAATTATTACATAATTATTTATATACGACTTTTTAATTATATTTTTATCTAAAACACTCTAGTGTCCTTTTGTAAACAATTAAATGAGTTTTTGATTACCAGACTCAAATCAGATAAATTATTTTTCATTACTATTTACCCGACTACGGTGAAGTAACTAGGAGAGGAAAGGTTATATTTGTGACCGTTATGTATGTCGGTATGTATGTATGAGTATGTTCATCTGTTTTATACACCGTAAATTTTTAATCACAAAAAAAATACGCATTATCAGTTGCCGTTACTAAACACATGTATTATGGCAAGAAAACTTGAAAGATTAAATCAATTTTTTTTCAAAATAAAGATAAAAATTGTATAACTGTTTACGTTAGTAGTTTTCCTATGGATTTGCGTCAGGCGGTACCCTTTATTGGTAATAATTTAAGTTTTATTCATCGTTAGGCAAACTCGGGTACCTAGCTCGAGCCAACTCGGGCGCCGCACTCGCGCCGCTGTCACTCTGTCATTTTGTAGTAACCCAAAATTCTGACTGCACAGATACAACGTAGTACCCCTGCTGCATTGCCCATTTAAGTAATTACTATAAGTATTTTTTTTATAATTAAAAATTTGTTGTGTATAAGCTCTGCTATACTATTAAGAGCATATTTTTTTTTAATTTTCTCTCCTTAATATTCTCTTATCTCATCTACTGTGTATTTCTAACGCTGTTAGCGTAGCTCTAACGATACGGGCACAGAATTTAGTAACATCACTAGCAGATTGGGAAGAACTGACTGAAGACTGTTTTTCCCAATCTCCTTTGAAAACCAGTTTTACCCAATTTCGTTCGAAAAATAGTTTTTCCTAATCTCCAACGAATTTTTTGTTTAAAAAATCTATGTGTGCATTTAAACACGTGCTTAACGGTGAAGGATAACATATATCATAGAACCTAAAAAGTTAAAAAAAATGTGTGAAGTGCACGAAAGGAGCCTCGAGATGCACTTGAAATCCTTTAACCACCCTGGTTCGAAGAACTAGTGACACGATACGAAGAAAAATGAGCGCGATCAATTTTTTTTTTCTCATTTAAATTATTTTTTCTATATTTTTGAACTTAGTGTTAACTGAGAGGATTTTTTTCTGTGATAGAAGCCTTCTTATGATGGCCCGAACGCCTGTCAAAACACACAAATGGGTAATATGATAACGCTGTATACAGGGTGTCTCATGATCAAAAAGTTAAATACGCGAGCGACCGCCCTGTTATTTGTGGGTGTTTTTTTATATTTATTATTCTGATTACAATAACAGGACTTTTTACGCCAGCAGGTAACGAAATTTGCTCAAGAGTGTTTGTTTTTTGACGTAAAACGTCTTTAAATCACACCGATACATACGGATAGGTACCGTGTAAAAACACTGCACCGTAATGTAACATAACCTGACCGTAATGTAACGTAACGTAACAAATTGGTCTAGATATTGTCATTTATCGTAACGTTACGTAACAAATTGGTCTATATTGTCTTACCTTAGTAACTAAAAACATATTAGTCGTAGAAACATTCTAATAAACTAGCCCCGTGTCATCGACGCTTTAAGCGAGACTAACGGCATAGGCTAAGATAAGTAGCATATTTTATAATTTTATATCACCCTGTAGATGAAGAATGCGAGTAAAGCACGCATCCTGTGTGCTGTGTGGCCAAGAAAAGTATGGAGAGAAATTATTTTTTAAACGGAATTTTTTTATCAATCTCAATCAATGGTGACAAATTTTCTTCGGCAAAGCAGTAATGTGTAAGCTTAAAACTGTGTTCTGGTTTGAAGGGCACTGTAACTAGTGAAATTACTGGGATTTTAAATCTGATCACATCCTGTGTAGCACAGTTTTGGTTATTTAGGCTTGATCTCTTAACATCAGGAGAACGCCTAGCTCGTATTGTCACTTTAATATATAAAAAAGTAGATATGAATGAATAGATGAATGTGTGTTAATTACACCAAAATTTCTGAACAGATTAAGTAAAAGTTTGGTATGGTATGAATAATGAGCTTGAAAATCACTAATGTTACTTTTAAACACCGACCGACGACACGGATGGTCGAGTGGCAAGTGTGTTAGATTGCCACGCCCGATGTCGCAGGTTCAATTCCCGTTCAGGACAAATATTTGTGTGATGAACATCGGTTTTTGTCCTGAGTCTGGGTGTTTTCTATGTATTCTATGTCGGTTTGTATTTATAAAAAAAAGTATATGAGTATTCCATCCGGTTCCCATAACCGTAAATATTACTTAGTTTGGGGCTAGATGGCGTTGTGTGAAATGTCCAAACATTATTATTACTATTAATTTAATTAATAGTACCACGCAGATGAAGCCAACAGCAGAAGTTAGTGTATACAATCCATACTAACCTAGCTTTACATCGCGTGTCAACCAGTTATGGCTTCTTCTCTGCGAGGATTTTTATGACGCACGTCATTATTGATTCTGTAGACACCCTGTATTAAATACCAGTACTTAAAAAATATGCATGTGTTTAGCGTAACACATAATGTGACAGGCTTGGTATTTACATAATATGAATTAAAAAGGTAAATTTATTTATTGTGACAAAAAACTGTAAAAGCTAAAGCTAAAAGGTACTACTACTCACATCAAAAGTGGTGGTAGGTCAAATCAAATCAAACCAAATCAATTTATTTATCAAATGATTAGGTAATATGAAAAAGAAAATGAAAATGAAAATGAAAAAATATTTATTAACAACAAGAGAGAGAGAGAGAGAGAGAGAGAGATACATTATATAAGTGTTACAGAACAAACTTACAATTATGTATATCTAGGACATTACGCCTCTATTTTCCAAGCAGAGGTTTATGCAATTATAGACTGTGTGCATACTAATCTGCGAAAGCACTACAACCATCATACCATTTATATTAACTCAGATAGCCAAGCAGCTCTCCTGGCGCTGGATTCGAACATTATTACGTCGAAACTAGTTGAAGACTGCGTGGAAAAACTTAACCACTTAGGATCCATGAACAAAGTGGTTTTGAGATGGGTACCTGGTCATGCTGGGATCATTGGCAACGAGATTGCTGATGAGCTGGCGAAAGTGGGGGCTAGCGGCTCACAGCATGGGCCTGAACCATTCTGTGGGATATCGAAAAGCCTCGCACAAGGAGCTCTTATGAATGCATGCTTTCAGAGTGCAATTAAGCTTTGGACGAATGCACCGGGCATGACTCACTCTAAGGCCTTAATCAAAGCTTACGAAAAGCCAAGCACTAATCAGGTCTTGGCTCTAAATAGGAAGAACTTGCGCATAATTGTAAGAGCCTTAACAGGACACTGTTGCCTGAATAAGCACATGTTCAACTTAAAGCTAAGCGAAACGCGCTCCTGCAAGAAATGCAATGAGGCAGATGAAACGCCCCTTCATTTTCTGAAGGAATGTGGACCGCTAATGCATAAGCGCAGTATTTATCTGGGAAAACATATATTAAGCCCTGATGAATTAGTTGAGCTTCCTCACAAAAAACTCCTGCAGTTCATCATAGCGGCAGGGTTTAGTGAGGAACTTTAACCGCATAGATCCAAGTGGCGAACACAATAGACCGACAACGGTCGCAGTGTCACTAAAGCCGCAAATCAATAATAAAAAAAAAAAAAAAAAAAACTTACAATTAAGGCTAACACTGAGATCTTTTGTTGATAAGTTTGAATAGGATTCTTTAGCGGCGGTCCTCACACTAGGCCGAGCCTGTATCAAACAAACATTCAAACATTCACACACTCACACCCCTGCACTAGGATCCCCTGTGTCGCAGGTGGCATGGACACATACAACACATCACAACATCCAACACCCGAGAACAAACATTTGTGTTCGTCACAAATATTTGCCCCGGCCGGGGATCGAACCCGGAACACCAAGTTTCGTAGGCAGGGTCACTACCAACTAAGCCACGGTGTCGTCAATACTAGGCCGAGCCTGTATCGTGAAGGCTTTTCTTTCAACATTGATTTACTTGTCACAAGCTTATGCCTCGGACTAACATTGTACTTAGGAAGGTAAGTAATAATACAGTCTGGAATTTGTTATTATGTAGGTAATCTAAGTTAGTAAATTAAGCTAACTACTACAATCTATATATATAGGTATATTATAAAATTTACAAAAGGAAACATATTGGTAGCTCAACTGCTCCAACTCGATACCCGATGGCAGCGTGCCGAGGATACTGGCTGCATTGCCTCTTTGTATCGCAAGGCTTATTCTTTGGCCGAGAAAGCTGCCAGCCCTCTGATCACGCGTCGCTTCGACCAGACGCTCTGACAAAATTTTAAAAACGCGGAAGGCTCCCATTCCCCATGGACCTAGGGTCTCGACCCCAAAGGGCTCAAACATGTACGACCTATCAAGACCTACATATTTACGCCGCTTGAGATCTTCAGCAGAGTAAATTAATCATTATACTAGTGAATTTAAGTTAAACTAATTGCATCAAAGATTTTCATACAAATTATACACTAATTAATAGTACCTACATTTAGCGCTATTGGTTGTACACATGTAGGTTACCATTACAGTAGGTAGGTGATGGTGAGGCCCAAACTAAGCTAAGAGTTTGTATCTTGGGCTACAATACTAAAAATTAAAATAAATGAGGTATAAAATATAACAGCATTTTTTTTTGCCTCAAATACCTTGAGTTTTTGATTCAGTGATTCGCACAATCGTACGAAAGAACTGCGAGAAAATCACTGAATCACTCATAAAATTAATGGTTAAGGTATCAAAGCAAGTTGAAAATTGTAAATAGAAAAATTAATTGTATAGTTAAAACAATAAAAAACTAACATTGTTATCGATAAGTGGAGAAACCATTAAAATAGTAAAGTATTTAGTAAAATGTTATAAAAAATATATTAAAGCGTCGATGACACACAGCTTTTTCACATGCTACAAGCCAGCGAGTTCGCTTGTAGCGTGTAAACTCAGTGTCATCGGCGTTTTTACAATCTGCTTGTTGACAATCCTTCCCGAAAGCTAACTCGCTCACACGCTAGCTTTTAAACTCGCCGGCGTGTAGCTTGTAAACTAGCCTTCTTCTTATCCTTTCACTAGTTCTTTCGAACCAGTGTGGTGAAAGGATTTCAAGTGCGCTTCTAAGAGGATCATTTGACACATATGTTTTCGAACTTTATATGACATGCCGGTTTCCTCACGATGTTTTCCTTCATCGTTGAGCACGTGTTTTAAATGCACACAACGATTTTTTTGAACAGAGAAATCCATTCGTGTACGACCACCGGGTTTGAACCCACGACCTTCGGATCGAAAGTCGAGGCACCTCCCACTCTGCCAACACGGCTTTGTAAACTAGCCGTGTGTCATCGACGCTTAAAAAAACGTCATTAAAGACCCTACACAAAGAATGCCTCAGACCGCAAATGAAAACATTTACAAATCTCCAATAAAAATCTGCAATTAATTAACTTATGCGTCAAAAAACAAATAAAAACTTATCCTCGATGTGACAAGAACCAATTACTGATAAAAATAAGTATTTCAACACCACAAATCCACAATGAAATCTAAATCTTACACTAAAGAAATAAGGTCTAAAATAGAATAGATAATTTGTAAATTTGATGTGGTTTTTTTTCTCATGACAAAAACACGCATGCAACAATTTCGCACAATTAAATTGAAGAATAAAAACTCTAACACAACCAATTTACTTTTGCCACCCTGTATACCAAAGCAAAATTTTTACGCTAAATTGAACTGTATTACAAAGGCATAAGTGATTATTTTTTCCCGGTCAGTTTAGTAAACGCAATTTTGAAACTGGCAATCCGTTCAGGAAAGCGAAAGAAATTTGTCCTCAACGCAACGCGGTCTTTTTTCGAATTTTTACTTATTTAAATGTTACCAACTGTTCGTGCAAAAAGTTTTTGCCATTTTTTCTGTTGGACTTGGCGCCAATTAGTTTTAGAACACAGTTAAATAAAGTGGGAGAGTCATCTAACTCTTTTGTCACTAATAAATGAGATTTTAAGACGGTTTTTTTTTGCTAAACAGTTTTAATTATTATTTTACACTAATAACGTATTTAATTTCACATTAAAATATAAAAGTTTATTAATTTTACTTCGGTTTTTTTATGCTGTCAAATAATTTTTTATATATGTTTCAAACAGAAATTCAACTCTTCTAATTCAATCATATTTTCACATATAAGTTACTTATCAAATAACTCTGGCAACTCTTGCAATATCAGAAAAAATACCAACTAAAAGGAACCATAGAGTCATCATAAATATTGCAAACGCAGTTGGGAAATTTAAGATGAAAACCACCATTTTTTTTTTCATTGGCCAAAGTGTAAGACATTTTAAAAATGTCGTCCTGTGCCACAGCGATTCTTATCGCCATGATAAATTATGAAAAAAATCCAATTGATTATTTCACATCAAAGATACCAATCGTTTAAGTTTAATTGATAATTATTTAGTTAAGTAGATGCAATCTTAAGAAATTTATGGTCTCGGTGCGTTTAGGCATTTCAAAGCGTTTTAATATGCTACTTTTCGTAAAATCTCTCGAGATTTTTTTTTGTTATCTTTGTAGATCTAGATTAAAAAAGGGAGGGTATATAAATAAATGTAATTAATTGGAAAGGTCTTCGTGCTAAAAATGCTACAAAAACGTTTAATTTTCTTTGCTCTAATTTATTTTTTCGTACTTACACTGGGTACCTAGAAGATTTTTATAATTGTACCAAATAAATTGTAAATTATGTTATAATTTAGGAGCCTTCTGCGTTTGCAAAATTTTGTCAGAGCGTCTGGTCGAAGCGACGCGTGATCAGAGGGCTGGCAGCTATCTGGGCCAAAGAATAAGCCTTGCTATACAAAGAGGCAATGCAGCCAGTATCCTCGGCACGCTGCCATCGGGTATCGAGTTGGAGCAGTTGAGCTACCTATAGATCGTTTGCAACGGTCTATGGGTGGCCAAATTGTTTCCTTTTGTAAATTTTGTAATATCTATAGATTGTTGTAGTTAACGACGTATGCTGTAATAAAAAAAAATATAATTAGGTATATTGCTATTTAAACAATTTATTTTTAAGTAATTTCCTTGCATTATCATGTATCGTATAAATAAGCAAACTGCTAGTTATTAAATACCATACTCTGCCATTACCGATTCTCCGAATCGATTCAAGCACGTAAATAGCCGCCGCGCTGTCTGTGCATCCGACACTATTTGCGCACAAAACGGTGTTTACACTGATTGACTGAACGCAGTATTTTAAGAAGTTTTTTCCAAAAAGGTACTACTCGGGCGAATGAACATGACACCTGGCCGTGACCTGGTTGAATGACGTTTGTGCAAAGTACAGCGTGGAATTGGATAATCTTGATAGAGAAGAGGTCCTGTAATACTTGGTAATGATAAGTAATGATAAGGCTTCGCAATTAGAGGAAGAAGACACACGGAGGGCGCCGCGCGGGGGGCGGGGGACGCAGCAAGTGCCGAGCGAGAGTGGCAGCCAAGTGGCAATATGTTTGCATTCGCCCGAGTAGTACAATTCCTGTTAAGCGTCGATGATTAACAGCATTTTGTATGTGTGTGTGTATGTATGTATGTTTGTCCGAAAATAACTGTCGCACCGCTCATCTGATCGTCATAAAATTTGGCACCTATGTAAGTCCTAAAAAAAATGTTTAATAAATAAGCCAAATCGGTTCTGAAAGCGAAAGCGAAAGCTGATGAATCTTGAATATATATTGTCAGTATACTTCAAATGTTTGTTCAGTGTATTTTTGAACTACTTTTATAGTAAATTGTTTATTTCCCTAAATATTTTAATAAAAAATTTAATAATTAGTTTGTTCCAAATAATTAAAAAATGTATTTGAGAAAATAGCATGAACGCACCTTAATCCTACCTAAAAGTTATGAATCGTACAAGCTCTATATCAAACTCCGGATGTCTGTCAGTTTGTCAAAATAACTAAAACTAAAGAGCAATAATTTTAGGTAACTCCGGGAAAGTGGTTAGGAATAGACAGTTTAGTATCGACCGTGTGGGAGGACTTTCAATCGTGTGGAAGGCAAATTTTGTATTTATTGTGTTGAAAAGATAAGAAACACGCAATATTGCATAATTAATTTCTTTTTATATTTTCAACCGACTTCAAAAATGGAGGAGGTTATCAATTCGGTTGAATATTTTTTTTAATGTTTGTTACCGCTAAACTTTGTTGTTTATTAACCGATATAAAAAAAAAAAAAGTTTGAGAGAATATACTTCTAGATTGGTCCCATACAAATTTCATGAAAATCGCTCCAGTGCTTTAGTTTTGAAATCAAAGGTACTGAAAAAATAACTTCATTCAAGTCAACGAAATTGTGTATTGCTTCCCTCTGACTATTCAGTGGTGTTTACGGTCACTAGAACAGTTCGATTAAAGTCGATTGTAGTTTGTTTTTGTAAAACCTTGATTATTTTTATTTACAAAATGTTAAAATAAGTAAGATTAAAAAACAATAAACTATTATTAAAAATAAATGGATATATTATTCGTTTAAAAAAACATTCACAGATGTGATGTTCTAAAACTTGAAAAATAATAGAAACTTGTTTGCTTATACAATCTTACAAACAAAGAAGTATCCATTTCAAAAATACCTTATTTGAAAATTTTGTTTCTAGTAGAAATAATTCTTATTTCATAAAATAAATCTAATTTTAGCCTTATTTTTAAACATGCACCCTTTGTAATGATATTCTCTTATTTCTCAAACAAACTTCGCAGCTACAGGGTGAGCAAAAAAATGTAGAGACACTCTACAGACCTTGTTAGGAGGTGTCCGAAACCCAAAAACAAAGTTTGGTTTTAGAGTTCTTTGGGTGTTTGTAAAAACGGATTTATAAATCTTAAACACATTATTATGGTATGTACAAAACAAAAACATTGTGAATTCTATGTATTTCATGTAAAAACACTGCTGCTATTTCTCATGAGGTGGGTACTTATTTATTACTATCCATAAATAACTCCATTTCTTTATTATAACTAGTTTATATTACTATTGTAATCATGGCATTATAAGTCTGTTGAGATTAAAATTGAACGTCAGATTCGTGTAGAAACTTTTGGAAAAGAAAAAGTAATAGAATGCCCATATGGCATTGTAAAGAGGTTTGTTCTAAAACTGAACTGATCAGCACATCTCGAAGAGAAAATAGGCGAAATTTCAAAGAACGTGAAACAAAAGACGGTGTTGGCTGCTGAGTTCGGAGCCCTGGATTTTTATTGCCTCGCAGAAGGTGTGAAAAGTAGAGTATGCTCCTCTGGGATAAAGCCTGTCTTCGTCTTGGGTAGCTTGAACCTCCCGCGTCACTCAGGACTCTACATAACTTCCTCGCTTCGCTCAGGAGCTAACTGAGTCCCTCGTTGCTCTCAAGTTTCAATATGCCACCCGCGACATGAGACACTGCTTTATCTCCTTGCTGCATAATCTACTATTATCTTATCTTATCTTACTAACAGCTTTACGTACGCATTTTATCGATACATATCTGACCACTGACATCTCACATCGAATTTTAGACGAATCGGCGTTTCAACTAGTTTTATATATTTTTATACAAGCCCCATTTACACATTACAAAACTTCAATCTTACCTCCTTAGTTATTTAAAAAAAAAACAACTGGCTGAATGGCTGTGCGAAGTTTGGAATAGAATTTGACCCTGGCAACTTGTTTTTGTTCTTATTTCAAATTTTCAAGACTCTCCCAAATCTACTCAAATTCCCAATGAACACAAAAAAATCCCTGGTAGAGTAGGAACAAAACGTAAGCAAAAATCATGGTGTAAGCAAATTATTATTGTTGTATGAACGTTGGTTAGTCTTTGAATGACTTGTAAGTTCATAGTTCTTTATTCGTAACAAAGTTACAAATAAAATTGTACAATAATAATAAAAGTGAACTTAATTAATAAATTAATTAACGCAATACATTAAAATATATAATTGTAATGGTAATAACGCGATACATTATAAATACATATAAGTGGTAGTAAGACGTATTTGTATTAAGTGTTGAGTAAGTTTATTTGGTGCAAGTCGTTCTCATCATTTGACCATTACATGGACAACGTTACCTCAGTTATACAGAAAAGAGACCCCACTAAGCTCATTTTACCCAGATCTAAATCAGCTTTTTTAAAGCAAGCAAAGAAAGAACTGTTACATAATGACCATTAACATATTTAATAGATTACCAAAAGGCATTCGAGAGTTACCTACTCGACAATTCAAGGCAAAGCTTTATGCATGGCTGGCTGAAAAATGTTTTTATAAAATAAGTGACTTTTTAGATTATAATTTTGACATACGATATAATTAAATCAGATTGTTAAATTAGATATATATATAATGCATGATAAATTTTGCACGCCGTCACACGGTGGAGTATGTGAAACCAAATATTATAATTTAAGAACTGTATACCATACTTCATGCAATAAACGATTTCATTTCATCAAAGTGAAATAAATAAATCGAATCTTAACATAAAGCGTGACATAAGAGATGCTTATTGAACTAGTAATTTTTTAACTGTTTCAGGAAAGAGGAGCGTGAGGTCTGATTTGGCTCAAACTCCAAATGTCTATTGAATTTCCTTTTTTTCAATAAGTAAATACAATATAATACATTACTTTTCTAAACAGCTATAACAAACTTAATAATACATACTAATCTAGAGCTCGCTACAAGCTATAGCTTGGTATAACAATACTCTGACTTTTCACTATTTGGCGGCGACAAAATAACAATGGCTCGGTTTTAAAAAAAATAAGGTTTTCGAATTTCGAATAAATTCTTTTTTCCTGTTCTCACATGTTTGACATGGGTGAGAATGTGTAGCCTCGTAAATAAAACCATTATTGTATTGTTTTACTTAAGTGTTTGTTAATTTCTGGTAACACTAAAGTAAGAAGTTGGCTAAAGTGACCAAATATTTTGGCGACTAAAACGTGTACTCCAAGCAAAAAAAATGTTCGATACGTTATTGATTTTGAATTGAAAGTGCTCATTACTAACTTAGCTTATTTATTTTTTTTAACCTATTTTGTCCCACTTTTGGTGGCTACATTTTATAACAAGTAAATTATATTTGGCTCAAACTTTAACCATAAATAAAAATGTTCAAAATGGACTTTACAGACGAGCAATTTCAGCTGTTCACACGAACGAAAAAAAATACTTTGCTCGGTTTTTAATATTTTTATTAATTTATTAAGATGCAGATTCTTAACTCACTATAATAACTAAACTGTTTTTAAATTTCACTAGTTAAAATAGGCAAAAAATGTTTTACATGACCATATTTTGATTTTAAACACGGTTACGAAATTAAATGTTGTCCAAATGGGGTGTAGATGGAGCCTTTTCGAGGCGAATATGAATGATGTCCTTTCACCACACTGGTTCAAAAGAGCTCTCATGACACGATACGAAGAAGAAGCTTTCATACATTAATATAATGACTTAAACATGATTTACCCCAACGGTTGTTGGTTCATCGACATTAGGATATACTTAAATTGTAGAAATATGTCGCTATTTGATACTTACTGACGGGTTGCAATATTGCGAATTTATCGATGATATTCTCAAGATAAAAATATACGTGTTAAAAGTATTTTCATTGACATGTTTTTTATTTACTGCGTGGTATCAAAATACTTGAGGACGTGGTGGCCGAGGCCCTTACCTTGGGATTTGATGGTCGCGGGTTCGAATCCCGGTGGCAGTCATGCGTAAATGGGATTTTTCGGTCGAAAAATATATTTTTGCATCCCACGTTCTCACAACGGTGAAGGAAAACATCGTGAGGAAACCGGTATGAAGGACAGAAAAAAAAATTGTGTATGGCATGTGACATCCACCAATCCGCATTGGGTCCGCGTGTTGGATTAAGACCCATTCGCTCTCCTGCCGAGAGTAGGCCTGAGTCCCAGCAGTGGGAACATTATTTGCTGATTATGCTTATGCTTATGCTATCAAAATACTTGGTTAAGAGTGTGGCCCGCCCATAAGCAATACAATTCATTCATTTATTTGATAATCAAGGTTTTACAAAATCATACAACAACCGACTTCAATCGGACTGTTCTAGTGACTGTAAACACCACTGACAAGTCGTCAGCAAAATACGCAATTTGGTTGACATCAACGACTTTTTTTTCAGTTACTTTGATTTGAAAAGTAAACTTCTAAACCGATTTTGAAAAAAAATTAAGGGGCTATCTGGAAATATAAACTCTCACACAAAAATATTTTTTCAAATCAGTTTAGCAAGGAAGCTATAAATAAAGTAACAAATAAATAACACCCTAATTGAGAACCATCTCCCTTTTTAAGTCAAGTGAAAATATTTAAATTCTTACTTATAAAAAAATATTTATAAGTTTCAGAAATACCGCGATAATGCCGCATTTAAGTTCACCTATTACCACAAACTAGCCGGAGTTCGTCCTACTTTTAAAGGAGTCCACAAAAATCTTCCGTCTGCAACGCCCTTAGGTCCTACGCTACAACTTATGATGTCTACAAAAGTCTCCCGTCTGCAACGCCCCTAAGTCTCACACCACAACTAATGGAGTCCTCAAATCTCCCGTCTGCAACGCCCCAAGTTCGTAAGTACGCTCTGACCAATGAAGTCCCAAAGGTCTCTTGTCTGCAACGCCCTTAGTTCTTATGCCACAACTAATAGAGTCCACAAAAGTCTCTCATCTGCCATGTCCCAAGTTCTTACCCTCTGTCCAATAAAGTCCATAATCCTCCCGTCTACAATGCGCCAAGCTCTTACACTCTGACCAATGAAGTCCACAAAAGTCTCCCGTCTGCAACGCCCCTAGGTCTCTGTTATTTAATATCGCACTTTGTAGACCCACATCAATTTGAAAGCGATCATGCCACTGTCATATGTACGTTCAAACTAAATTACCGTTCAAATTAAAACAATGAAAAGAGTAAATAGCTAATTTTATGATGTGGATGAATGATGGATGGTTGTAAATTAAGAAAACACACATTATACACTTCCGTTCCTTTTCACGAAATCAATCTCACGAAGCGAAAAAGAAGAAAAACGCAAACAAAAAAAAAAGAAAAACACCATGTTACGTTATTTTATTCTTTAAGGCACAGAATCCAGCGCGACTCTTGTCGCTTGGACATTTGTATACATTTAGAAGATATAAATTGAATGAGTATACAGTTATTGTTACATTATACCTAACGGTTTTGCCCAATTTCTTTAGTGTATAGGAAATTTAGGCAAAACTGTTTTTACCTATATCCTTCGCCTAGGTTAAACGTATTAAGAAATATAGGTACCTACTAAAACATTTCCTGAGGTTGTAGTAACAAAATGGCCGATCCACTTTTTTTTAATTTTATATTTTCATCGGATTCTGTGCCTTAATGCACAAAAATATCACCGAAAACCTTTTAAAAGTAACGCATTCTGTACGAGCATTAAATCCCTTTGTTGTCATTCCCGTCTCTACGAAATGTCAAAACTGTCAAACTAGAGTAGGGACTTTTCTGTGTTTTACAAGATACAATGTATGTGTATGTGTTTTACACATAAACAAATCAATTAGAAGTAGTTATGTATATAAAAGGCTCTGTTCTGAATGATAAGCAACACACAGGATGGAGTTTTGGCGGGAACGTGAAAAATGGCACATTGGCGGCATTAAATTAGTTGACAAAACTTGTATAACTATGAGTGTTTAAGTGTAAAAACGGTGGCATTTTATCCATTAAGTGCTCGTGAACGTGTATGAGTGTTGGTGAATAGTGTAATGCTGTAAAACGTGACTTTTCGTGTTGCCTCCAAAACTTCATAGAAGCCTCTAGTAAAGTCGCAACCACCACTACTTTACAGGGGCTTGACTTATCGACTCTGACTTATGACAAAATAATCTCTCCAATTACTTGACACTGGCTATATACCTTTGATGTGAAGCCAAAACTAAAGAACTTAGGTTCTTTGAGAAAAAAAAAAAAAAAAAAACACAGTATAAACCACTGAACGTAGTTATAGTCAACTGAAGTAAATGCGTCTGCAACTTTTTAAGTCTTGTCAACTTGTCACTAAAAAACTATGAAAAGTACAGAAATGTCTGCCAATGGTACTGTTTATTTTTACTAAACTTACATCATCATTGTAATTGATTTTGATATACTTCGATATTTAGTTAGTGATTTCAAAAAAATTGCAACAATTGACGCATTTACCTTGGCCGTAATTGAAACTTCGAAAATGTACCTGAGTATATCCTTTCATTATACATGCTTTTTTGACGTTACTATGTCTAATAATTCGATGAACGCCGCCGCGCAGGGTTAATGCAGGAAAACGTTGACATCATTGTCCGGTAACGCTCATTGTCCCGTTACGCTGGTAGTCTCTTTAAACTATCGTCCGTAAACCAACTTTACAGAAAACCTATTTTTTTTGTTTGAGAATGTATATACATACATAATATGGTATAAAAGTTTTTTTCAATTTTATTTGAGAAATTTCGAAATATGAATAAAGCGGTATTTACAATGTAAACGTACCCCTTTGAAATAATATAAATGAAAAGCAAATAAACATAGAATCATAACTATTTATTTTCGTAATAGTTTAATCAAAACTTTACCCAAATTTGACAAAATCACATTGGATTTATAAAATAAAAAAAATATTGCATCAGGTTTGAAAGCTCTCATACAAATTCATACAAAAACCCAATATTGATAGCTGCTAACAGAATGTTGAGGAGACCTAATTGACCCAAACAATTTGTATGGTGTTCTTGTGGTGAAAATGACAGACTCAAAAATGTATGAGAACATACGGGAGGATAATCGGATAAAAATTTTCTTTTGAGGACGATTCTTTGAGGAAAATTTCGGATTTTCAGACGACTTCTTTAAGCTTTTTTTTCGGATAAAACGCTTCTTTTGAGTTTTTATGATCATGAGATAGTAAAATTAGCACACACTTTCTCTTTTTCCTTCTGTATTTTCTCGTAAGTTTATTGAAAAAAAAAAAATAACTCACGAAAAAAAAAGCGGTAGGCTATTATGTGACTTGTACCTGAAAGTTTTATTGATATTGATATTTGACCTGTAGAAGTCTGTTTTCCCAAAAAAAAGGTGTAGTAACATTTAATCTAAACTCATCGATAAAAATATGCAGAATAACTACTTCATGAGGACTTCCCTGCTTGAAAATTTTAAATCGAAACGGAAAAGTTTATGTAGGTAATATTTATATATTTTTTTGTTCTTTTTAATAGGCTAAACTTTTGGTACACATAAGCTTATTAACAAGATTCTACTTTATTTTATGTTTTATTTTTATGTAAGCCTATGCCTAAAGCGTCGATCACACAGGGCTAGTTTACAAGCTACAAGCAAGCGAGCTTAAAAGCTAGTGAGTGAGCAATTTAGCGGTCCTGAAGGATTTTCAACCAGCAGATTTTAAAAAAGCCTGATGACACGCTGCGAGTTTACAAGCTGCCAGCAAAATCGGTGAATTGTAGCTTGTAAACTAGCCTTGTGTCATTGACGCTTTACTAACAACATGGTGTAAATATACCGAAATTAATGTTTTGTATGTTTATGTAATTTTTATAGACGGTTACGTTCAAAATATCCTTCCGTACATCCCCTCCCATCCTTCGAGGTACAGATAGCATCAACATAGCTCCCACTCATTACGAATGACATTGCTCTGTCTTGTCTCGACTTTTTGTCTGACGCTACAACATCAGTGACATACTTCTGACACAATAGCCGAATGTTATGTTTTAATTTTTTGTGTTTTTATTTTTTATCAATGGGCTCGTTTAGTTAGATCATCAAAGAATTTTGATCTCACCTCAAAGATTAAAAATATACTCTACATGTTTGGTGTAAACAAGGCGCTTTTCTGATGACCGAATGAATGAATGAATGAAAATGCTTCATTGTACAGCATAAAACAAAAAACAATACATAGGAAAGGAAACATTACACAATTTAGTCTTCTTCTTCTTATCGTGTCACTTGTTCTTTGGAACCAGTGTGGTGAAAGGATTTCAATTGCGCCAAAGAGGCTCCTTCCGTGTTCTTGAGACATGTTTTTCGAACTGTTAGGTTCTATGACATGCCTTAACAAACCTATAAATATCTAAATATTTTCTGTTTGTTGTTGGTTATCAAATAAAATCAGATCTGAGAACCGAGTTCATATGAAAAAGAATGAATGAAAGTTTTTTTCCCGGGACATTCTTAATTTAAAAATATTTTCAAATGCATTCGAAAGTTCCAAAAGTTTAATAATTAGTTAGCCTAAGTGGTCGCACTGACTAACGAAACGGAACGTGAGAACGAATGAATGATGTATGACAGAGAGTGGTATGGAGACTTCATTATGACCTAAAAAAGTTCATAAGGTTCTGACGAAAATGCTGTCCGTTCGAAATGAAATAAAATTAAATGAAATGTTTTTTTGTAATCCAGGTTAACTATACATACTTGCATACGAGTATATGCATATGTAACATATACTTGTATGCAAGTGTTAGGCACGTTACTTAATGAAACTAAGAGATAACTGTTTTAGTTTTAAAGTCATTATAATTCTGTGCTTATGATATCTCATTCATTCATTTATGTTATTAAAATCATAGGTTACTAGCAATTAAATAGTATCAGCACAATTTAAAGTGTCTTTTGTTAAGTCCTTTAGTCATAAAACAAAAAGTTAACATAAAATTGAATCTACTCAACAGATTACTTTATTCCGCAAGATGCACCAAATATTCCGGGGCGTGCAGTAGGCGTCACAATTAAATATATTACGGGTTAACCGCCCACGAAACAATGCGTGAGTGACGGGTCCAAGAGACCGCGGGAGGGTAAACATTCTTCAATTATTAGACCCGTATTTTAGGGTTAATTTTATTGCAGATTATATTTTGTCTTCAACTTTACATGAATAAAAATAAGAATATACGTATTTGTTTTGTTTTCCTTTAAAATATTTTTGGCTGAAACAGTACATCCTTAAAAATACACATAAATATCAATAATCTACAATAAGTTTTCTACATTTTTAGGGGTAGGTTAGGTAAGTAACTGTTAACTTAACAAGAACTATATACCTATATTTATTTACACAACTAATGCTACTTGTACCAAACTGTCAAAGTCCCTAGGCAATTACTTTACGCTTGGATATTCTAACAGTCCAGATTCTGACCGTTAAGAACTGCCAAGCGAGTAAAGTGCTCATAGGCACGGGCTGAAAACCAGCGTTGTCCTGCCTTCTCTAGGTATCTACATTGCTGGGTACCTAGGCATTTCAGGACGACAATATGCTGAGACCGGACCTATTGGTCTCCATGACTTAAGGCATACCTAGTTATTTATGTTATAATGTTTTATGTACCTGCTTACATGTGTAGCTATACCTTTTTAGAGGAGCCAATAAACAAATTTCTTTTCTTTTTTCATTAAATGAATTGCTTAGGGACTTTGACAGTTTGGTGCAAGTCGTCATATGTATACTAACAAAAAAATTGGTTATCTGTAAAGTTGGTTTACGGACGATAGTTAACGTGACTACCAGCGTAACGGGACAATGAGCGTTACCGGACAGTGGCGTCAACATTTTCGTGCATGCAGCCGGCGTTCATCGATTTGTTAGACGTAGTCACGTCGAAAACTAAACCATAATAAATTTAAAATTACTTAAATTGCTTTAAAAATAAAGACAATATACCTAAATTTATAAATAATACTCATAATAATATTCTCTTACAAATTAATTAATTATTTATTTTTCCAAAAACCTATCGGCGAATTATTTTCTCAGCTGTAAGATAAAATAGACTATATGCGGGTAGACTTATACCCATTAGTAGTTTTAGAGAAAGCACGATTTTTAATCCTACTTCATTTTTTAGTAGTGAAGTCGGCTGGTATAATATTACTAAGTGAAGATGGTAATGTGTCTACTGTATTTTCTTTTACCCGAAAAAAAAACTTATTTAGGCACACGGAGGAAAAATATTTCGTGGGGAGTGAACTGGACTGGGCTACTGGACTCCCAACGCTCGGATGTAACACCACTTCGGGTAAAGTCGGCTGGTACAATTAAACTAAGTGGTGATGGTAATGTGTCTACTGTATTTTCTTTTACCCGAATGACATCAAATAATGGTAGCGTTACATTATCATTATACAAAATAAAGTGCCTGTATTGTTGATGCTATGACCGTGAACAAAACGTATTTTTGAAATATCATCATTTCTACTGACATGTCAATGTACTCACTGTCAAACTTGGAAAAATAGTTGTATTTTGTATTATAAACCTCGCCTTTGTAGAGTTTTCACTTCTGTCGTGTGATCTTACAACATTATGGTTACGCAACTTAATTATTTTCTTTTAATTGTATATACAAGGTTATCTTCTAAAATCTTGCGCTAACCGTTAGGTGCCTATCGGCCGATTAATCTTACTTACTTGCCTAAGAGATGTCTAATTTACCTTTGAGGTAACCTTGTTTTCGTTATCTATAGAAAGAAATAGAATTAGAAATAGCTATCAAAAAAATTGTGTGCCTAAAAATTTCTAGGCGACGTTAATAATATTATACGAAATACAACTATTTTTCACAGTTTGACAGTGAGTACATTGACATAACAGTAGAAAGGCTGCTAATTTAAAAATACATTTTGTTCACGGTCATAGCATCAACAATACAGGCACTTTATTTTGTAGCATTATAATGTAACGCTACCATTATTTGATGTCGTTCAGGTAAAAGAAAAGACAGTAGACACATTACCATCTTCACTTAGTTTAATTATACCAGCCGACTTTACCCGAAGTGGTGTTACATCCGAGCGTTGGGAGTCCAGTAGCCCAGTCCAGTTCACTCCCCACAAATATTTTTCCTCCGTGTGTCTAAATATGTTTTCACTTCAAAAATATTATTGGATTTTTTGACGTTTTGGACAGCCTATATCACTTTCGTGACCTAGACAAATTCAACGACACCTAATTTGACAAAATCCGTTCAGCCGCTTAGCCTATACCTAGTACGCTGTACAGAATTAGACAAACATACATAAACCTAACAAAAATACATAAATATATATACTCGAAAAACATAACCCTTCGAAATCGGGTAAAATAAGTTACGCGACCGTTTGAAAAAGTCGTAAACCAAATATATAACCTGACAATCGTTTTATGGTCTAAATCCTACTAATATTATAAACGCGAAAGTTTGTAAGGATGGATGGATGGATGGATGGATGTTTGTTCCTCTTTCACGTAAAAACTACTGAATGGATTTTAATGAAACTTTACAATAATATAGCTTATACATCAGAATAACACATAGGATACAATTTATAGAGATACCTGCGCAGGCGAAGTCGCGGGCACCAGCTAGTAGTCTATAACTTTCATACGTTTGAAATTCAAACTAAATTATCGGGTAAGTCATAGATAATAAAATGTATGTGTGAATGACGTCTTGTGAAAAGTGTTTGACAGCCAAATTATAGTCTGTGTGCGCCTGAGTCGGTCGGAGTTGGTATTTGTGATGTAGTGTAGGAGCCAAATAACCACCAGCTTTGTTTTGGGATTTTTGTATAAATAGTTATTTGCTCACCAAGGGCCTGAAGCAAGACATTTTATACGAGACTTTTATCAACCCGAGCCGATCGCGAGGGCGGATATTCAGGTCAAGTATAAAATGGGCTTCAGGACTGAGGTATACACAAGATTTTTAATTTCAATTGCGAGGATATTAAACAAACTTAAGGGGAATCCTCAAATCCGAATTCCATACAAAATGTTTCGGACAAATACTCAAAAAGTACGCCGTATTATAGTAATTTCTTCACACTATTCGTTTCGTCCATGTTTTTTTGATTTCGTCAACAAAGAAAGTGTAAGGTTTCATACTTTAATTTAAATTTTATTCGTGTTTTAAAATTAGCCCTATCAACTTAAACTTTGTTGACGAAATCAAAAAACATGGACGAAACGAATAGTGTGAAGAAATTACTATAATACGCATACTTTTTGAGTATTTGTCCGATACATTTTGTATGGAATTCGGATTTGAGGATTAGCCTTAAACTGAAATGAGCGCCCATTTTGTAATTCAAAAACTAAGACAGCCGTTAGCACGATACATATTCGAAAATCGAAAAAAGTTCGACTTTTGAATAAAGTTCCCAACTTCCGGCATGAAACCTATTACTTACAAATGAACTTCTTTTAACAGATTTTATAAACAATCACTTTTTATATAACCTACATTAAATTGACCTATATTATTTGAAATTTTTAATTCCATGAACATTATAATTATAAACAAGTATTTTTTTGTACTATTTTCTCATGTTTAAATTATTTAATGATATTATTCTAAAATACGTGAACAATTGTAATCTGCTATTTTTTTTTATTTGGTTAATCCGTTATATTTAAAGTTAATAAATAAATACAAATACAAATTTTGATAATTTCTCAACGCAAAATTAAATATAGTTTTAGGTGTTAGCTAGTAATTTTTAGAGTTTCAATCGTATACGTTTCTAATAGATGTAAAGTTTAGTTTAAGATACCTACTTAGCGGCTTAATAGGCCTTTATGTAAAGTTTTTTCAAAATATGCTAATACTCTCTAGATTAAAACTCAAAACTATTGCATCCAATCCTTACCACTAATGTCACAGTTTTACTAGTGTTTTGTAAATCGGAGTTTTTTTTGCTCTCTCATTTAAAATTTTTAAAATTCTGACTTGAATTTTACTCCAATTCGTAAAAATTCTTTTTTTATTCAAACTAAATCGATTTGCCGAGCCAATGTCGAGATAATCTAAAGTGATGTCGACTTTCGAGAGCCAATCACGTTGATAGTTTTCATTTGAATAGGTAATGAGCGTTTGAAAATGTTAGACAATTTTGAACAAACTTAGAATAAATAAAGATTCTGAAAGGTAGAAAATTTTGCTAAATTGACACTCGTATCTCAGATAAGAATATATTTTTTATTCTTGAAAGCTAATTAGTTTAGGTTCTTAAAATGTATTATGATCTATAATAAATTATTATTTTCATGTTAATGGGACTTCACTTAATTTATTAGGTCTTGATAGGTCGTACATGTTTGAACCCTTTGGGGTCGAGACCCTAGGTCCATGGGGAATGGGAGCCTTCCGCGTTTTTAAAATTTTGTCAGAGCGTCTGGTCGAAGCGACGCGTGATCAGAGGGCTGGCAGCTCTCTGGGCCAAAGAATAAGCCTTGCTATACAAAGAGGCAATGCAGCCAGTATCCTCGGCACGCTGCCATCGGGTATCGAGTTGGAGCAGTTGAGCTACCTATAGATCGTTTGCAACGGTCTATGGGTGGCCCAATTGTTTCCTTTTGTAAATTTTGTAATATACCTATATATAGATTGTAGTAGTTAGCTTATGCTGTAATAAAAAAAAAATATTAGTACCAATATTTGTATTACGTTAGGTATACGTAGTACAAATATTGACTTTCACGATTACGTTTCGCGACAAATGGCCAACAATGCGGAGCGAGCGCGCGGAGCGAGTCCACTGATCGGCATTCCGTATGACGTCATCGGCAATGCCATTGCACCAACATTTTTAGAGTCCCTATTAAATTACTTAACGCGCTTGATAACCTAACAGTCCAGATTCTGGCTGTTAAGAACTGTCAAGCAAGTAAAGTAATTGCTTACGAACTTTGAAAGTTTGGTGCAAGTTGGCAGTAGTATCTTAGTACTCTGTACCTATAGTAAGATAGGGTTATTCCCTTAGTACTGCGATCCCCGAGGACCCCGTCCCGGAGGACCCCGATTTATATTTATCTTGACAAATTCCAAAAATAAAATATTATGTTCCTTATGATTTGTTGCTTTATTCAACTAATCATAAGGAATTTTATGAATGAAATGACTGAGTTATTAAGGGAAATCCTCAAGGCAAATATCCATACAAAATGTTTAGGACAAATACTCAAAAAGTACGCCGTATTATATAGTAATATTAATAACATAGTTAGGTATATTTTAAGGGTAACTATTTAAATTTACTACTAATAGGTACTATTTAAACTACAAACCTTTTTTTTGTCATTACAAACAAGCTTAAGTTTTACTAAGATAATATTTCGCTGACTAGCTTCTACACTACATCGATAATTCGTTGTAACACAAAGGAGCGTCCCTTTTTTTAAGTTATTTTTAATCGAACTAAAGGGTTAAATCATATGTTTTAAATTCAGTTTATAATAGTCATAATTGTATGTTTTTTATGTTAATGTAAGAATCAAAAAATTAAAACAAAACTGTTTGAATAGACGTTTGAATCATACTCTAATCGTAAATCAAAATGGTAATCTAAATCATTTTGTAAATACATACATACATTCGTTTTCAAACTAGGAAAAAAATATGCTCAATTTCGTTTAAAAAAAAAGAAGTAAAGTACCTACATACATTATATAATTATACGAGTACCTCTTTTTATATTAATTGTTTTTTTTATATAAATTTTCGTAATTTGGAATAAATGTTCTCTGTTAGAACAGAGTTTAGTCTAGTCTAGAGACTACATTATTTTTCTTTAAATAATCATCCCGATACTCAGTTATTTTTTAAAGCAGGCTCCGTTTATAAAAACTTTAAAAGTATTTTTCCTAAGTAAATACCTAGATTACATACCCGAGTTAAAATACTCTAATTACCATACTTTAGATAATTCAAAACTTCACACACTCAATTTCTCACAAAATCGTCCAAATTATTTCGTAAAAATTCAACTTACGCCGCTTTCGCTTTCGAGGCGATTTAAGGTGACAACCATCCACGGTTATTTTTAATTAGTTTAAAGTAATTGAGGTGAGAGACGAAAAATACTACCATTTCGTACCTTTTTAAATTTTATTGGAGTAAAATTTGGACAAAATGAATTGACGGTATTTTTATCTGCGGTTCAAATGAATTATTTTAATTAGGACATTATATCTTGGGTTTATTGTGTTTTTTTCGTTTGGTTGTGTTTTTTTCAAGTCAGTACTTAAACACCACAATTTTTTTATTACAAAATGAACTTAAATAGGCTATGCAGAAGGGGTGTTTATTACGTTGTATCTGAGCAGTCAGAATTTTGGGTTTCTATAAAATAACACAGTGACAGCGGAGCGAGTGCGGCGCCCGAGCCGAGCTTTTGCGAGCTGGGTTTGACAAGCGATGAATAAAACTTAAATTATTATCAACTAGCTGGTGCCCGCGACTTCGTCTGCGCAGGTATCTTCATAAATTGTAGCCTATGTGTTATTCTGATGTATGAGCTATTTTATTGTAAAGTTTCATTAAAATCTATTCTGTAGTTTTTACGTGAAAGAGGAACAAACATCCATCCATCCATCCATCCTTACAAACTTTCGCGTTTATAATATTAGTAGGATGATGGGTACCGCCTGACGCAAATTTATAGGAAAATGACTATCGATAACAGGTATCCAATTTTCATCAAATTTATTTTGACAAAAAGTGTTTTTGCCATATTTGTGTTCAGTAACGGCAACTTATGCGTATTTTTTGTTTTACTGTAGTCGGGTAAATTACAAATTCAGAAGAAACACACTCTTAAATTCCTAACCCTTCACCTCACGGCGTGTTTACTAGACGTAAGTGCGGACGGACGGACAGACAGACAGGGTGAATGGCGCACAGTAGGAGCGCAGAGACAGATGTTCAATGGATTTTTTTCGTAAGTACAGTCTGAAACACTAGGCGATGGTATGTTAGTTAATTTTAAACTATCCCTAAAAAGCTAAAACGAAGTAAAAATAGCTACAAATTAAAAAAAAGATACCAACTCAATGTAATTGAAAAGTGAAAATATTTTTCAACCGACTTCATTAAGTTCACTCTCAATTCGGTTCATTTTTTTTCTTTTTTTTATACTTGTTGTCTCAGAACTTAGTTGTTTATGTCGGGTAAATTACAAATTCAGAAAAACACTCTTGAATTCTTAACCCTTCAACGTAACTGTGGACATGTCATAGAACCTAAAAGTTCGAAAGCATGGTTTCAAGTGCCCGAAAGGAGCCCTGCAAGGTGCACTTGAAATCCTTTCACCACACTGGTTCGAAAGAATTAGTGACACGATTAGAAGAAGAAGTCTGATTAGTCAAAAATATACACTATAATATACACAAAAAATACTACATGTAGTACAACCTCATTTGAACCAGTAATCTTGTATCAACGTAAAAGCGACAAACATTGTCAATAAATAATTCCTTTCCGGTAATTTCGCACATCATTACAATGTTAAACCACATTAAACTCACATTTCTTCTGACCCACAAACAACACGCCACTAAATCTCGCGGCTGACTGTACTACACAAAAAGTCAATCTGTTATCTCGCTCAACATCCATAACTTTAGTTATAACATGACAGGAGTTTTTTTTACCCTTTTTAACGTTTTTTGGTACTTTTTTGGTCCTTTTTTGACTCGTTTACGGTTATGGGAGAGTCGCTTTAGCTATGTTGAAAATTTTGTATATGTTTGTCTTGTAAGAAAAATACAACAACCGACTTCAATTGGACTGTTCTAGTGACCGTAGGCACCGCTGACAAGTCACAGGGAAGCAAAATACGCAATTTTGTTCACTACAACGAAATTTTTCAGTTATTTTTATGTAAACCCTAAACTACGAAACTGATTTTGATGAATTTTTTATGGGACAAATCTCAAACAAATCAATCAAGTAAATAATGTACTAGAATTATCTATTACTTGTTTATTCCACGCAAAATAATGGAATGCAAAATCAAATATTAATTTTAACTATGATTAAACTTATTTATTATTCAACTCGCAGGATTGTAATGAAAATGATTCGTTATTTTTCAACCGACTTCACAAAAAGAGGAGATTCTCAATTCGGTTGTTTTTTTTTATGTTTGTTAACTCAGACCTTTGTTGTTCATAAACCAATTCGAATAATTATTTAATTGAAATATAATTGGATACACTTCCAGATGTGTCCCATAGAAATTTCATAAAAATCGGTTCAGTAATTTGGTTATGAAGTCAAAATAACTGAAAAATGCCGTCATCCAAGTAAACAATTTTTTGTCGTACTACTAGGTACTACTACGCCGCGGCGCTGGCATGCACGAAAACGTCATTGTCCGGTAACGCTCATTGTCCCGTTACGCTGGTAGTTACGTTAAACTATCGTCCGTAAACCAACTTTACCGACAACCAATTTTTTCCCGGTCACTAAAACAGTTCAATTGGAGTCAGTTATGGTACGTTTTTATAAAACCATGATTATATTTACTAAGATTATTTATTAGTATGTATGCAGTAAACAAAAGTGAATCCAGATGAATCTACTTGTATACACGGTGACATCAAGAGCCAAATATGGAACACTTATGCTGTCACTGCATGTTTACCCCAAAACAGGACTCAAGTGCCGTCGAAACACCATGTTTTTACGAAAAATACTAAAAAAACATTCATTTTAATGCATTTAGAGTGTTTTACCGTATAAAAAAAGTTTCCTCTTTCTATTGTGTCAAATTTAGGTTAAATATGTAACTTCATTTGCGTTGCGAATTAAAAAAAGTCCTTTCTTAGTACGCGATTCTTCTTGACATACCCTTGAATTTTGAAGTCTCTACGTTCACTGGTTTGTCATGAGTCAGTCAGAACTAAGCCTTTTATAAATATACATATATTATTAATATTCTTTATACTTAGAATTTAATTGTATTATCAGAAGATCTACTAACCTACTTACTAACTATTTTTCAAGCCCAGAAAACTTTCCTTAAATTATCATTTAATGCATTCAATATATGTATAAATGACTTTGTGGTAAACCAATTTAAGTATAAACAAAATTTTTCAAGGCTTTAAATTGAAATAATAATAAACAATATTTTACAGTAACATTTATGAGAATTTTTATAAAATCTTTCGTTATTTTTAAAAATCACAACTCTAAAATGACTACGGAAGTATAATAAATACAGACTGTCAACGATTCTTGGTCTTCTAGAGACGAGGACCTTAGTGATTTATTGATTGACACACAGTGGAGCTGCGCAGACGTGGCATTAGGAGGATTTCCGATCGCAATGGACCAGAGGTTTAGGCTCTACACTAGCTTGGATTTATATGCCACTTTGGTGTTTTTTTTCAACCGACTTTATAAAAGGAGAAAGTTCTCAGTTCAGTTGTTTTTTTACGTTTGTTACCTCAGAACTTTGTTGTTTATAAACCGATTTGAAAAAATATTTTTTATTTGAGTGGATATACTTTCAGAGTGGTCCCAAAATTTAATCAAAATCGGTTCAGTAGTTTAGTTTTCATATCACAATAACTGAAAAAATATGTCGTCAAAATAACCGATATTGCGTATATTGCTTCCCTGTGACTTTTGAATGGTGTTTACGGTCACTAAAACAGTCAAATTTAAGTCGGTTGTACCATGTTTTTTTTTTTATCTTGATTATTTTTAAGCTAAGTCAGAGTGAAATAAGAATAAAATAACCCATAAACTTTTTGTTAAGAGGTTTGACAGTGTTTATCTACTACTTAATTATTATAAATTCAATACAATCAAATATGCACTAAATAAAATATAATAAAATAGTACGTTAATTCATGATTTTCATCATGTTAAAGTATCTATACGTAAAATTGACACCGCCTTTTTTATCCCAAAACAATTGAGCCATCGCATAGCCCAAATCATGTTACACTTACCCAGCGTAGTGTGAACAGAGTCAGTGGAGCGAGCATGTATGTAAAACAAAATGGCCGCCGCGCCTTGTCACTTCATATTACACTTGAAACATCATTCGTTTGGGAATTTGTTTAGGAAGTGTAGCGTGACTACTCCCGTTATGTGATACTAGACGATGCCGGTGGCTTTGCGTGTGTGGTGAATGAATTAATGAATGAATGAATATGTTTCATGGTACACCATAAGGCAAAAAAAGATGTGTGCTTAAGACCACACGACAGTGAAACTGTCTCATCAAAAGTGAGGTTTTTTTTTTGTTGAAGAACTTTATGTTCTTCGATTTTGGCTCCATATCATAGTGGACGTGGTGGCCGAGTGGATGAGGCCCTTACCTTACGATCTGATGGTCACGGGTTCGAATCCCGATGGCAGTTTTTTCGGTCGAATAAATCTATGTATGCATCCTACGTTCTCGCAACGGGGTGAAGGAAAACATCGTGAGAAAACCGGCATGTTGTAGAACCGAAAACATGTGTCGAGTGCACGAAAGGAGCATCTTCGAGGCGCACTTGAAATCCTTTCACCACACTGGTTCGAAGGAACTAGTGACACGATAAGAAGAAGAATCATAGTGTATATAGCCAGTGTTGAGTGATTGGTGTGATTATGTTTATTTTTGTCATCAGTCAGAGTCGTTAAGTCAAGTCATGCCCCTGTAAAGTAGTGGTGGTTGCGACTTTACTAGAGGCTTCTATGGAGTTTTGGAGGCAACACGAAAAGTCACGTTTTACAGCATTACACCATTCACCAACACTCATACACGTTCACGAGCACTTAATGGATAAAAAACCACCGTTTTTACACTTAAACACTCAAAGATATACAAGTTTTGTCAATTAATTTAATGCCGCCAATGCGCCATTTTTCATCTTCCCGCCAAAACTCCCGGTTGCGACTTTACTAGAGGCTTCTATGGAGTTTTGGAGGCAACTAGAAAAGTCACGTTTTACAACATTACACTATTCACCAACACTCATACACGTTCACGAGCAATAATAATAATAATTATAATCATAATTGGATAAAAAACCACCGTTTTTACGCTTAAACACTCACAAGTAATACCTATAAGTTTTGTAAAATAATTTAATGCCGCGAATGCGACATTTTCACGTTCCCGCAAAAATGCCAAAGGCGAGGTTAATAATACGAAATACAACTATTTTTCACAGTTTGACAGTGAGTACATTGACATGATAGTAGAAAAGGATGCTGATTCAAAAATACATGTTTGTCGCGGACATAGCATCAACAATACAGGCACTTTATTTTGTAGCATTATATATAATGTAACGCTACCATTTAGTGATGTAGTTCGTAAATATTATTTAAATTCAGCGGAAGGGTGTAAAATAGATTTTATGATGACAAATTTCAAAAAATAAATCTACTGTGTAAAGTTCCACTAATTGTGTTTTTATTTTTGATTTATTGAGATTATATTATCAAGTAATCACTGTATTAACATCAAGTTTGTAACCTGTACCGTTACTGAGTAACAATGTAACGCAGCGACTCCAAATTTTCATATATTTAACCTCATAATACTTTTCAAAAAATGAATAAAAGATTTAATAACAAAATACGAAACGTATTAAATTTAATCTACAGTAATACACATAAATCACCAGATATTATTAACATTAAGGATTTTGGTTTAAAACTTAAATAAACAAGAAATTTTAGATACAATCTCGAGTTAATAATGGGGTACTTTTTGCTTGAATTTTCGTGAAATATTTCGTACTGGGATGCTATCGATGATCTTTGAAAAGTAGGGTGACCATGCATTTTAATAAATCAGGACACATGCATCATTTCTAGAATGTGTCTTATATGATTCACAATCACATTCGTAGGAATGACAGCGATAGACACAGCCGTTTGCACTGTAGGAACTTACTTATGCCATGCCATAATGCCTCGTACAAAATTGAAAATACGGCAAAATATACTAATGTAAATTATCTGCTTAACGATAGGGAGTGAAAAGAATTCTTTCGAAAAATGGATCAATCAACATCATTTTCTTGTCGAGGCGTGTAAAAATGATATGAAATGTTTTTTTCCTTCAGATAAATGAAATCCAATTTTAGTAAAATTAAATTATAAACAAAAACTAACTTAACTAAATTAAAAATAATATACTTACCTACCTACATACCATTAGTTAATGCCATGTTCTTTTGTCATGTATAAGGTAAACTTGAAGAATACATATCCACCTAGCTAAGTAAACAATAAGGTTATTATCTATCTATCTATCTACCTAGGTAATATTAGGTATTCCATAGATTTTTGTTTTTAATGCGTCCAGTATTTGATTATTTATTGATATTGTGACTCAAAGAATAAACAGTATAAATTAAATTTAGTTTATTTTATATGTTTTTATTGTTTGCCAAAACCCAACTTCATGGTCACACTAATATCTGAATTATTTGATACCACTCATCCGCTACGAAGTTTCAATGGTTAATAAAAAACAAAGTTTATTTTGAGTTTTATTCAAAATTATGATTGAGTTTTTTATTCGCACGGTTTTCCTTAATTTTTTTTCCATCAACATAAAGCAGTTTGTAGCACGCAAGTAGGACTCTCCCACGGTGCACCACTAAGCCCGATCTTTAACTTATCCCTAGATTACACTTACCGATGTCATATCAACCCCCTTCCGTCAGTTTGACAGCCGGAAGTGCCCACCGGCCATCTTTGCGCGACCGGAAGTAGCCATTTTGAGGCGTCACCGATTAATTCTAGCACAAAGAATTTAAGTGGCGTTTTTTTAGAGTAGGTAGAAATCGTTCAGTCTAAAAATGCACGCCCTTCCACACGCGCAATCAGTCTAATACCTAGATCACACGTACTTGGCCGAGACAGTGCTCTCGTCCGAGTACTCGGTACGTATAAACATTGCGCAACGTGCTCGGCTGAGCGAGTGACGTAAGCTTTCACTGTCTCGGCCGAGCAACATTTTAAAGTCTCGGTCGAGTACTCGGTACGTGTGTATTACTGTCCTCATATATTTCCAACTTACTTAAAAAAAGAGGAATCTCACCAAAAACAATAAATTGTGAAGGATAGGCAAGTTACTACATACTTCTACACTACTTATAGGTACATCGTTGCTTAAGCGATGTACCTAGAAGTAGTGGATTAAAAAAGGAGTGGAAATAAAGACCTAAATGTAAGTTCAAAAAATATTTCCAACCGACTTAAAAAAAGAGGAATGATGTTACACATAAAAAAATACGTTACAATTATGACTCAAATTATTATTATTTTACTGAGTATTTCGTATTATAGTATTAGTATTATTTGATGTAAGGCTTTCATAGATAATAATTATTTTATTGGTACAGTCGCGAAATAATTTAAATAATCAAGGTTTTACAAAAACATAGAAAAACTTACTTCAATCGGACGGTTCAATTGGATTTTTTCAGATTTTCAAGATCAGATTGTTCTCATAGAAATTTCATCAAAATTGGTTTAGTTTTAAAATCAAATTAACTGAAAAAAACTTTTCGTAGATGAAAGAAAAGGATGGTTATATTCTCTTTGAACCAAGGTACCAGAGTAGGCTAGGCTTTACAGGTTTATTACTAAGTACATAGAGAGGTGTAATAAACACATAACGCGATGATAATGTTGGTTCCATAAAACTAAACGTTGGCGCGTTCTAGATAACAAGTGCTGCCATCTAGTTCTAACAGTAGAATTAAACGAAATTGGGTATTTTGCTTCCCTGTGACTTTTCAGTGTGGCCCTATATATTATATACTATATATTATATGACGACACCGTGGCTTAGTTGGTAGTGACCCTGCCTACGAAGCTTGATGTTCCAGGTTCGATCCCCGGCCGGGGCAAATATTTGTGACGAACACAAATGGTTGTTCTCGGGTCTTGGATGTTGTGATGTGTTGTATGTGTCCATGCCACCTGCGACACAGGGAATCCTAGTGCAGGGGTGTGAGTGTGTGAAAGTTTATGTTTATGTTATAGGTATATTAGTTCCATCTGTCCCCCCCACTCCTATTGGTTTCGGGGGACAAATCCATCTGTCCGCCTTCTAGCAACTGTGGGACAGATAGAACTTTCTTGTCTAATATAAGGAATAATTCACTAAAACGGTCCAATTGAAGTCGGTTTTTTAAGTTATTGAAAAACCTTAATCATTTTCATACGCTACCTATAATTTCTTAAGAAACTTTTTCTTCCACGATTGTACAAAAGCTACGCAAAAAGTTTATGTCAGATAATAAAATACAAATATTTTACAGAGTTCGTGCCAATTCCGCTTCATTGGTTCACAATAAACAAGTTTATTTTCAATAAATTCCGTCACAATTTTTCTTGATTTATTGTATGTCATTTACATGGAAATAATGAAGTATTTATCCTACTTCCTACTATTAATAATAATATTATAAATTATAATATTATAAACGCGTTTGTAAAGATGGATGGATGATGTAAAAACTACTGAATGGATTTTAAGGCCAATCCTCAAATCCGAATTCTATACAACGGACAAATACTCAAAATTTAAAATTTAAAATTAACCCTAATAACTTAAAATCACGTATAAAACCTAAATTAAAGTATGAAACCTTTCACTTTTTGATTTTGATGACGAAATCAAAAAACATGGACGAAACGAATAGTGTAAAGAAATCACTATAATACGGCGTACTTTTTGAGTATTTGTCCGAATCATTTTGTATGGAATTCGGATTTGAGCATTGGCCTTAATGAAACTTTACAATAATATAGCTTATACATCAGAAAAACACATAGGCTACAATTTTTAAAGACGCAGACAAAGTCGCGGGCACCAGCTAGTCTATAATAAAACTATCAATGGTAAGTATGAAAAACTTGTAAAAATGATGTAAGTTTTGACTTAATTTATATTATATATATACAAATAAATGCAATTTAAATGATTAGGTTTTTAAGAGGTGGTTAGAAAATATTTAAAGAAGATTTTTTTTATGTAAACATAGCACGAGAATAACTCAGCACTCTCCTGATGGAAATAGACTACGCCTGCTCATAACCAGAACAGAACTACTCAAGACTGAAAGTTTGCTATATCTGCGAAAAAGTAGTAAAAATCCCAAAAATAATTAGGTATATCCCACTCAAGGCCAATCCTCAAATCCGAATTCCATACAAAATGTTTCGGACAAATACTCAAAAAGTATACGCCGTATATAGTAATTTCTTCACACTATTCGTTTCGTCCATGTTTTTTGATTTCGTCAACAAAAAAGTGAAAGGTTTCATACTTTAATTTAGAATTTATACGTGTTTTTAAGTAAGTAGGGTTTTATTGTGGGTGGGATTTTAAAACACAATTTTTTAATTCCGTAAAAAAAATATGTAGACAGCTCAAACTGTCTACAAATTTTATTGGCGTGTCATTTGGTGCCAATTTCCTATGAGGCTGTTACTCTAGAGAATCCAAAATTTTGTAATAACAAAGGTGTGTAGTAAGTTTTTCCAATCTTAGCAGAAGTAGGTAAATTTCCACATATGTACTCGTAGATTTGAAAAAAAACAAAGAGTGTTTATTATATCTGATTATTGAAACCACACACACAATCGCCACTAAAGACTTTAACTTTAATTTATTGATCAGGTCTTAATAGATAGTGATGAGAAAAATATTGGTTTGGGCAGTCTTCAACCAAAAACAAGTTTCGAAACCAAAAACAAGTTTCGGATGATAACTATTTTTTTAAGGAACGGATTTTAAAGCAGTTTAATCTCCACTTGCACTACACCTGAGGAATTATTTTTAATCGCTAGGAAAATCTTACCAATCTGATGCCCACTTGCACCAAACTTCCAAAGCTCCTAATTAATTACTTAACACACTAGCAAGATCTTAAAAGTTATGATTGTTCTATTGATTCTAACAAAATATTATTTGGCTATAATTGATAATAAATATTTTTAATTCATACATTTATTTTCTTATTATTATTCTCTAAACAAAGTAAAGGGGCTCAGTGGACATTAACGCCAATTCAGATGTCGCCAAAACGAAATGAAACTATTTTTTCAGCACTAAAAATGTTGTTGTCCCTTTTATAACGATCAAAAAATAAAGGATGGCATAATTTTAAGTACTGTCAAATAAGTTTACTGTAGTTTTGGCAACATCTGAATTGATACCAATGTTAAAATAAAACTTAACAGATACTACTAGACTCGTGTGGAACGCTCTGCCAATCGATATTAGAAAGGCACCAAGAAAGGCTACTTTCAAGAGACTCGTCTACAATCATTTCATACAAATCGTCCATCATACTGTTGGCAGTAAAGCAAACGCTATCGCCGAGCCATAACGGGTAAAACCTTGCAAAGTTTATCCTACTGGCACAAGTAGTTATAGATAGTTATTTTAGATTTATCAGAATTGGTTTTTTTATTTTTAGTTTTTCTCCAAAGCACTTTATGTATTATTATATTTACAAACTTTAATATGACTTATATTAACTATATATATCTCAAAATAATTTTTAGTTGCCTATTTACAGGTTAAATTAAAAATAAAATCAGCTGTTAATATTATGTATAACTTGCTCTCACTTTTTTTTGTTATCCACATTTTGTTTAAATTTTCAGTGTTATTAGAATTGTAAGTATGTACTTTATTCCTTGTTTTTGTTTAGCACGCAAACACTTTTCACTACCGGTAAGGTTGGCCGATAGAGAGTAAGCCTTTTGTACAATTAGATGTATAATTTGTGCAATAAAGTATTAAAACAAGACTCATTTTCCCATCCCTAGGGTCGCCATCTTGTTTACTTATCAATGTTTGAGAGTAATTTTTGTCACTTTACCACTAATTTATTACCTTTCTGTGTGGTCACTAATGAATATCTATACTTTATTTTCTTTCGTTTGAATAATCGGGAAAGACCTTTAGCTTTTAAAATTTTAAACTTAACATTTTAAACATCAATAGGACGAACTGTTGTTTGGCAACACCATAAATGATTAACGGTGTTCCTATATAACACCAAAATATATAGTATCAAACCAAAATGGATGCGGAATACAGGATTTTCAGACACCTTGTCATTAAAAATAATACACCACCATTTTTTAATTACCAAAAAAAATTAAATGGGCATTGCAGACGGGGTTATGTATATACGTTGTATCTTTGCAGTCAGAATTTTGAATTTCTACAAAATGACAGAGTGACAGCGGCGCGAGTGCGGCGCCCGAGCCGAGCTTTTGGAAGCTGGCTCGAGCTAGGTACCCGGGTTTGCCATACGATGAATAAAACTTAAATTATTATCAATAAAGGGTATCGCCTGATGCAAATCCATAGGAAAACGACTAACGGTAACAGTTATCCATATTTAATAAAAAAAAATGATAAAAATTTGACTTAATTTTTATAAGTTTTTTAGCCAAATCTGTGTTCAGTAACGGCAACTGACAATGTGTATTTTTTTTTCTGGTGATTATAAATTGACTGTGTAAATCTCTATTTTCAAATAATGTTTGTTACTTCTTACGATATAGTTATCTGAACAAAACACATATAATATGTGAAAATAGAAGCCACGATCGAGAAGTCGTTTTCCCCGAAAAAAGACTTCAGATCTACATATATGGCTTGCCAAGGTCTACTATAGACATTCATTAATTTATTTATAAGAACGTATTACTTTATTTATTACGTAGACCTTGGCTAGCCATATATGTAGATCTGAAGTCTTTTTTCGGGGAAAACGACTTCTCGATCGTGGCTTCTATTTTCACATATTATATGTGTTTTGTTCAGATATCATTACTTTTTTTAAATAAATTTATCACTATTCAAAGGTATATAGGTTAGGAACCTACTATAATTATAATAGTTACCTACCTATTTGTTTTCCTTACTTACACACTACCATCATCGCCTCTAAATGTATGTAGGTAGGTAAAATTACAATAAGTTAAGTACCTAACCTACCTAAATAGCGTAAATAAGGTGTGGGTATCTTTGCCTTTCTAGGTAGTAAGTACATATGTGCCGGGAGATTAAAGTGTTTTCCGACAATTTGCATTTCCACTAGCTTGCGTTCATCTGGGCTTTTGTAAATAATTTTTAAATTATTGATATTAAAGTAAGTACATAAACGATAAAAACAACCTTTCATCATGGAAATGGAAATATCCTGCAAAAATTTGCAAGGCAATTGCTCTCATAATTTGCAAGGCGCTAAATTTACCTCATAAAATCGAATAATTTGAAAAAAAAAATCAAATCTTATAAATTTACTGTTTTCTGATTTTTTCCTTTGTATACACACAATTACCTAGCTGGATACCAAATTTGAACTTTCTAGGTCATCTGGAAGTGGGTTAGGTTTTACGTCTATATGTCAGTCAATCAGTGATAAAAATGACGATTTTTGAACGTTAATATCTAAATAACCGTTTAAGCTGTGTTTATGAAATTTGAGGTACTTCATTAACGCTGGACTTTCAATACATAAACTAAATTTGGTGTGTTTATATTGATTAGTTTTTTAGCTATGACAAGGTCAAAAGTGGCTCCAAATGGTTCGTGTAAACTTACACACAGTGCTACCCGCCAGTTCGCTGGGCCTGACCGTGGCTGGACACACTATCGTGTGTCGAGATATTAACAATGAATAGGACTAGTAGTTTTAATATATATCTAACTAGCTGGTGCCCGCGACTTCGTCTGCGCAGGTATCTTTATAAATTGTAGCCTACTTATGTGTTATTCTGATGTATAAGCTATATTATTGTAAAGTTTCATTCAAATCCATTCAGTATTTTTTATGTGAAAGAGGAACAAACATCCATCCATCCATCCATCCATCCATCCTTACAAACTTTCGCGTTTATAATATTAGTAGGATATTGATCTAACCCTGTAACTTTACGAAAATTTGCATCGGATGTATGTAAATAAATGTAAGTAAATTAAAATGGTGTTGCACACAGAAGTATTAAAGTACAGAAACACAATGTAGTACATTGAAAATGCGACGAATAAAGGAAGCCACATTGGCTAACATCTATAACTTTTTGGTCCTTTGCTAATTTTCGAAAAAGAGAAGTAGCAGGGCTATATAAATATTAGATGTCTAATCTAGGCTTTTTTAAATTATTTCGTATGCAATTTTTTTGTCCTGTATTCCGCATTAATTTTTCTTTGATATTCTCTATACTGAATATGGAAGTGGATGGATATAAGAGTAGAGGAAGGCCAAAGAAAAGATGGATGGATGGACTGTGTGAAGGATGATATGAATAGGGCAGGTGTAAGTACAGAGATGACGGGTGATAGGGACGAGTGGAGGAGGAAGACATGTTGTGCCGACCCCACGTAAGTGGGAAAAGGACCCGAAAATGATTCTTTATCTAAGTCTATCTTGGTAGTAATTCGCTCTTTAATTAATGTAATTGGCTGGTGCCGTTTTAATTAAAGTAAAATAAATAAATACAATACAAAATTGGTTTTCCATAGGATAGGAAGGATGTTAAAACTACTAGGCTTTTTCATTGTTAATAAAACAAAATAGTAAATAGTAACAAACATTATTTGAAAATAGAGTTAGATCATTTTTATTGACAGGGTGTCTGAATATGTTTTTAATTTGATTTCGCATCCATTTTTCTTTGATACTATCTAATTTGGTGTATGCATAAAAAACATTAACAAATAAATACCTACTGCAGATAATATTATTGAGAAAAAATAATAAAATAAAAATAAATAAGGATTTGGTTGTGTAAGATAAAATCTTAAGTAACTACAGCCATACAGTACAAAAAATAAAAAAATAAAATGTTGAAACTCCTTCTTGAAATTGATATTATCCAAAATGTGCACATAATCATATAATTTCACAATCAAATCAAAACCATTTTGACGGGTCCCTAAAACCCAATACTTTGCAAAAACTTCCGAATTCCCAAAACTAATTTTCGAAAAACCGAAAATAATGACATCCGTATTCAGTTACCAAAATCCCTTATTAATAAAAAATATGTTGCTCACAACGGAACTTTTTTGTTACGCGCCTCAAGACTTCCATTCAGCCAGAGTCGAAATAAGTTTGGATTTGGAACTTCTAAATTAGGTTTATAACAGACGGTAGATTTATATCAATAAACTTTATTATAGGTACTTTTAGAAAAAAAAATGTGATAAGTTTAGTTTCCTGCGTTATTTTGTATTTTGATATCTGTAACGTAATTTATAAATTTTGTCTAGTATTTGCTTTTAGGTATCCTATAATTTATGAGGTCTACGTCTAATAAATCGATGAACGCCGGCTGCATGCACGAAAACGTTGACGTCATTGTCCGGTAACGCTCATTGTCCCGTTACGCTGGTTATGACGTTGTCACGTAAAACTATCGTCCGTAAACCAACTTTACAGACAACGATTTTTTTTGTCATTATTGGACAAAGCGCGCGACATCATTCAACCACCATTGTACTACTTTTGGGTCTCTACACCGAATTTTATGCTTCAGGGCTCTATGATTGGTTTTTTTCTTTTTTTTGAGAGCAGATGTACGCAAACATTGTTGTCCTTGAAGAGGCAAAGTCGAGAGCAATAATTGGGATTAAATGAAGTGTCCCGTTTTCTTGAAGTTAGTTGGATTTTAAGGGTTCCGTATGCTAACTACTTAAATTTTTATAATATATTGTAGCTATTTAAATATGCTTCCATTTTAAAATTTCGTTATGCCCACCGTCCTCATTTGTCCAATAGTGTCTAGTCCATCCGAAGGTTGTCTGGAAGATCCGTTGTCCACTCATTGTCAACTGCTAAATTAGCTAGTTCTGTTTTTCTAATAATATAATCATGTACCTAGTATTAAGATAGCATAGTAACAAAGTATATTCTATCTATCTATCTTGAAGATTTTTCCTGTGTCTGTCGCATTTAACGTCTTACAAAACCTTCAATTCCATAATTGGTTAAAGATTTAAGGTTTTTTAACATGTTATGTTGTTCTTTTAGTGTTTTTAAAGTTTTTTAACAATATTTTTTCAATAAATTATACGTATTGAAAAAATATTGTTATACTAAATTATGTATATTAGATATAATAAATTATACGTACCTATCATCACAGTTAGGTAGGTCGTGCAGTTACCTAATTTGCCTAAGTAGGTGTTTACACTTTCAATTAAGTATGTAATTACTTTGTTTGTTTTAATACTTATGAAACTCATACAAACATTTTGAATAAATAAAATTCTACGGAACCACTTTAACTTCTACAGTATTTTTTTTAACATCCGTAGGGTGACAAGATGGTATCCCCATGTGGCAATTGTCACATTTTTTGTCAAATTCTTCAAAATCTGTTGTGGTAATACTGTCATTGTCAGTAAAAAAAAAATACAGGTGCGAGCTTGTGAATTTATTTCGTTTAACTTAGAAATTTATATGTTACAATGTAATTTTGAATTTATTAGTATATTTAAGGTACCAAATTTTTTGTACAAATCCGAAACGGCTCATGATTAAATAAATATTTTTATATTACATTAATAATAAACATTATTATTACATTAGGTACGATTGTGTGTAACAGCCTTTATTTTTTTATGGTTTTAATCATAGACTAAATAAAAATAATAGAATAGTATATTATGCTTTATTGTATGTTTAAGCTTGTACAGTTATGTCAAAAATAAATATTTTTTCTTTCTTTCTTTCTTTATTATCACCTTAAAATAAATAAAAACAAGAAATACAAACTAAAATTCCAAGAGCGGTCTTATTGCTAGATAGCAATCTCCTCGAGACAACCAGGCAAGACATAATATTCAGAGAAAAAAAAATACAGTGGATAAAGGATGTACCAAAAAGATAATTATATAGATTTGATATACCTAGCTATAGATAAATAAATCATAAATGATTAATATTATCTTCATAATTAGTATTGGTGTGATCAAAAATTTGCATACGAGCCATATGTAAGTAGGTTTTAGTATTTTTTATTACTTACAATAAAAAAAAACAAATTTGTAATACCTATCCTTTTTTCGAGAAAAAAAACAAAAATGCCGTATGTATTTTTCTTAACTTTTTTTCTTTTTTTTGGGCGAAAGTAATTTTATCCATATGAATGTATAAAAGTTATAATTTGCAAAGTTGACGATTGGAAACCGTTAGAAATGATGTTATTGCATAAATATTAGGGAAAAGTTTTTATGAAATATGAAATATTGAAATTGCAAACATTTTTCAAGATTTTCAAACATTAACTCTAATAACAACGATAAAGCTTAGTTATTTTAAACGAATACCTCACTAGCAAAGGTACTTTTTTATATCGAAATTTTGTATCGGCATCTAAAATAAAATGTACTTACTAAAAAGTTGGCTAAATTAATATATTTTTCAGCGCGATCTCTACTATAGGTGTTAAGGTATCATAATGGTTCTCTACATAGATACTGTCGTGGTACTATGTAGACTTATAATGCTAAAACGTGCTAAACGCAAAAAAAAAAATTGAGTGGATTACAATATTACATCAAGAAAAGCAGGTACCTGATTTTTTTTTTAATATCTATTATAAATATCCTAACAAAATTTTCTAAGTATTTTTACAAAGAAACTGAATTACTTTGTAAAATATATTCTATCCTAAACTTCTTAATGAACGCCTCTAAATTATCAAAATATTTTCTTGGTAAAAAAATCTGATGAAATTTCTAGAAATTGTGAATTTTCGGCTGAAAATTTGAGTAATGAATGAGCTCTATTTGAGCAGGAAATGAAAGTACGGAAAGTATTCATTTTACCACCAAAAGTGGTCTCGAAAATATACGGTAGCCGTAACCTAATATGTTTTATCGGTTTTTAATCTGTGAATGCGTCCTAAAAGAATGATGTTTCAAGCTTATAACGATTTTTTCAATTTATTAACTTATTTGTAGTTCCTATAGGTATAAACAATTTTTTGAAACAATTGCACGTACCTTTTTATTTATTATGTTACTGCATAATTTGGAAGCGAACGAAAAAAAGCGTTTGGAACTTTGGAATGCCAGATTGGCTATCTTCTAGTACATTTTGGTCCGATGCTATTTTTCGAAAAAGAGAAGTAACAGGGCTAGATATATATTATTAATAACACTACTAGGCTTTTTTATTGCTATTAAAACTACATCGTAAAAAGTAACAAATATTGTTTGAAAATGGAGATATATCATATTTATTGACAAGGTGTCTGAATTTTTTGGTCCTGTCTTACGAGTTCATTTCGGTTTGATACTGTCCATCTTGGTGTTCTATAGGAAAAACGTTATTCATATAATTGATTAACTTGATGATGTTATAATTTAAGTTTTATCTCCACGAAATCGGCTGTTATCGACTTTGCGGAACCCGAGGAGTCGTACACCGGAAACGGAAACCATTGAACCCTAATTTACGACTAAAACCGTCTGGGTATTTCAAGTATTCGCTAGGATATTAGTCTCTCTAGGAAATGACTGGGTTCGGAATTACCAATAGCATCTGAATAATGAATTTTGACTAGAAAGGAATTTTGAAATACGTATGATTTTTATAACTTCTTATCGTGTCTTATTCTTTCGAACCAGTGTGGTGAGAGGATTTAAAGTGCGCCTCGAAGAGGTTCTATTCGTGCACTTGACACATGTTTTTTCGAACTTTTTTAGGTTCTACGACATGCCGGTTTCCTCAACATTGGTGTACGACCGGGTTTGAACCCACGACCTCCGGATCGAAAGTCGAGGCACCTCCCATTCGGCCAACACGGCTAAATGTATGTATATAACTGTGTTACATTATTTTTTATGAGGGACAAATAGGAAAGACAAAATTGAAAATGTCTTCAAAGGCGAGGTTTATAATACGAAATACAAATATTTTTCACAGTTTGACGAGTACATTGATATGACAGTAGAAAGGATGCTAATTCAAAAATACATTTTGTTTACGGTCACAGCATCAACAATACAGCCACTTTATTTTGTAGTTATTATAATGTTACGCTACCATTATTTGATGTCGTTCAGGTAAAAGAAAATATAGTAGACACATTACCATCTTCAATTAGTAATTATACCAGCCGACTTTGTCCAATTAGTGTTACATCTGAGCGTTGGGAGCCCAGTAGCCAAACCAATTCACTTCCCACGAAATATTTTGCTCAGTGCGACTAAAAAAGTTTTCACTTGAATAATTAAGGTAACATTGGGTTTAATAATTAAGTAAAACAATTTCATCGCTAAATCCTAAAACAAAATAAGGGTCTGAACCCTTCATCCTTCAAAATACAATGACGGTACATCCCTAAAACTAATCCGAGCTTACCCTTATTTCCTTCGAGAATCTAGCCAAAGGAGACGTCATAGGTCAGAATCTGCAAACATTAATTTCTGCCATTTTTTACGGGGGACGAGGTAAACACGCATTGCACACGCGCCTATCAAAATCCTATTTAGTGTCTTAGTTCATGTAAACACACGTGTGTGTTACAAAATGTATTTTTGAATTAGCATCCTTTCTATTTTTTTCATTTCTTGTCATACTCACTGTCGAACTGTGAAAAAAGTTGTATTTCAGAATATTACTATAATATCTAATCTCGCACACCATCTTAAAATATGCACACAGTTATCAAATACAGCGTATAGTTTTATTTAAAGTTATATGGCCAACAGAGGGGTACGCCTTGCGTTAACATCTCCTTTGGCTAGATTCTCGAAGCTTATTTCCATAGCTATAAAGACGAGACATTTCGTCTGTCTGTACGTAATTAGCCACACGTCTGACAGGTGAGGTGGGTAAAGTCGAGCGTAATATATAATTACGTTAAGTAAACCACTACTATTGGTTCTCGATTTAAACTCGATGGCAAGTCACTCGAAGAACATGAAAAATATTATTGATATCGCGATAATATTCTGAGCTACTTGCTTGCAATATATTCGCCGAAGTGGCATATGGATTAAAAGTATAAATATACCTAACTAAAAATAGTATTACTTAAGTCCTTTTTAAGTTCATTAATTAAAGTCATACTGAATTTCAGCAAACCGGTCTAGTAGTTTTGAAACGCTATTTACAAAAATATTTGCATTAATCAAATCAAATCAAAATATTTATTTCGGACAACTTATGTAGATCCATATAAAAACATTAAAAAGACAAAATTACAAAAACCTATCATCATGCGCACCTCCAATCGAGCTTTAATCCAATAGCGGAGCAGCCTATTAGATCAAAACTCGAATGAAAGTTTAAATAAATTAATTAATAAAATTGGAAGGATGAAGGAAATAAGGTTCATCTGGAAGATAGTACTTGTTATGAAATTCAAAATTTATGCGTGCAGTAGAAAACTGATTTAGACAGATAGGTTGTTTACACGCTAATTTTAAAAGTTGTTCAAATGCTACAAAATGAATGAAAAATAAAAAGTTTGTCAAATGCCTTTTGCGTGGGTATTTAACGAGGGTTACGAAATGAAACGTTGTCCAAATGGGATGTAGCCGTTTCTTTTGGCTATTAGATTTCTTTCTTTTTTTTTGCATAAAACATGGAAAGTTAGATAAATAGTATAATTATTATTATAATTATTAAGTAGAGACTGTGTCTATTTTTTTTCTTATGTATTTTATTGTATGTCTGTATGGTAAATATTTGTATGGACCTATTGGTTTTCTGTAAAATTAAGTTACTGCCTGAAATTAAAGGTAAAATTCTTACGCTTGCCAAGACGCGGACTCCATTCAAATCATTTCAAGATCGAGTTGCAAATCTAGCTTCGAGAACTCATAGTAGGCCTCTCCCGCCGTTGCCAGCGCCGATCACTGAGGAAGAAACTAAGATACGGTTGCCATGGCAACGCGCCACCTTCCCGCATTCGGCAATTAGTGACTTTTAACGATTCGGGCACATTTTACGAGATAAGGTTTTCTATCGAAAGGAAAGCTTTTAAACCGAAAATTGAACAGACCATAAATTAAGCTGAAAAGTAGGGATTATAACTCTTTTTTCATTAAGGTCAGTTGCAAACGAGCTACCGAATTGACCACAGCCACCGGCGCCAATCAGTTTTCATACATTTTGTTGCTGTGGCCACCACCGATGACACGTGTGGTGGAGACGCGCGTGGGTGGTGGCTCGTTTGCGACAACCGTAAGTTTTCTTTAACTAACACTTTTTAGTCGTTACCAAACTAACACTATCATAAAAGTACCAACATCAAAGTGAAGAACCTTACTGCGTATAATCCTTCAAACCGGAACACAGTAATGCTTACACATTAATATAATTAATTTGCTTTGCTGTAGAATATCTGACACTATAATGTATCTATGATTGAATGTGAGTCTGTTCCAAAGTAGCAAATTGCAGTCAAATTGTTGTGTTTTTTTTTTAATTTTTCAACCTATTTAAAAAAAAGAGGATGTTATCAATCAAAGGAAGGTATCAATTTTATTTTTTTGTTTGAAAGGATAATATCCTTTCATTTGATAACATCCTCTTTTTTTTAAATAGGTTGAAAAATTTAAAAAAAAACAACAATTTGACTGCCATTTGCTACTTTGGAACAGACTCACATTCAATCATAGAAACATTATAGTGTCAGATATTCTACAGCAAAGCAAATTATTTATATTAATTTGTAAGCATTACTGTGTTCCGGTTTGAAGGGCACTTGAGCTAGTGAAATTACTGGGCTTTCGAGACTGACCATCAAAATGTCTCAATGTGGACGAGCGCTTTGACAGTGTTGCACCGGCATATCTGAATCAAAGTCCTGTGTAGCAGTGGTTTGGTCATGAGCAGGCGTGATCTCTTACCATCAGAAGAGCGCTAAGCTCATCTGAAATAAAAAAAACATAGATTACATAGATACCATACAAATATACATTCGAAAAACAACTCCCTCTTTCTTGACAGTCGGGTAAAAAAATATTGCCTAGCCTATTTTTTCGCTTATTCCAAAGATGGATTTCGTTCTAAAGCTAAGTTAAGTCAAAAAGCCAATATTTAAATAGGGCAGACCTTGTCTTAGCACAAATTCTCGCTGACTCTACAGATCTAGTTAATTGAGATCCCTTGCACAGACAAACAGACAATTTGCATGCTTAGTTTTATATATTTATGGAGCTAGTCAGTCAAAATTAACATTAGAATTTTGTTGGTAATATTAGTTATTTGTACACCAAGGGACTGAAGCAGGCCATTTTATACGAGACTCTTATCAACCCGAGCCATTGCGAGATAGGATATTTAAGTCGAGGATAAAATAGGCTTCAAGACCGAGGTATACATACTTTTTCACTCTAATAGCAAGAAAGTTATACAAATTTTAACTAAAATGTGCGCCTATTTCATAATTCAAAAACAAAGGTTATCACGATATTCAAAATTTGATAAAAGTTATGTAAACGGTTCAAGGACAGAGAAGTTCAGTTCCTGTATATCACCTATTACAAACAAAACCTCTTTGGGCTTTTTTTAACTTTTATGCCCTAGGGCCTAATATGCAGTTTTACTTCCGGCAAAGCGTTCACGAAATTTAACTTTACAAGCACGAGAAATGAAAATTAATTACTTATTACCTACCTATTCCATTTAGGTAGATATGTATATTTACACAAGAATTTTCATTAAATTACAAGTACCTAGTACCTAATCTAAATAATAATGTCATATAACCTAAAAAGTTTCAAAAACATGTGTGACAAGTGCACAAAAGGAGCCTTTTCGAGGCGCACTTAAAATCCTTTCACCACTCTGGTTCAAAAGAACTAGTGACACGATAAGAAGGAGAAGTAATCTAATTCCAAAAAAATACTCTGTGCCCAAACTAAGGCCCGATCTACACAACTTCATTTTCCCATAGATAATAAAGCCGGCGCTACACAACCTCATCTGACTGTCATAAATCCTTGACAACCGAAATCGATAACCAGACGGTGTGGCGGGGGTGAAGTGGGGTGCTACCATTGTACCTTTAGCCTTTGACCCTTTTAACCTAACTGCGAAGGGGAGAGTTTTTGGTTTTGGTTGTATGAATGTATGTAAAATATGTAGCTGTTCTTTTAGCAGGCCGCAAGGTCGGCCCCAATCACCGGAAGAAAAAAAATTAAATTAAATCGCTCCGTCGATTGGGACCGCGGTCGACGCGAATCGACAGAAGCCTCTAAAATACATTAAAATTGATTTTTATCAAAAACTATTTTCATTTGTTAATAATTATGTATTCAAATAGGTACCAATAGAAACGTCCCCTGAAGGATTCGGTCAAGCTAGATGGGTACCAAACTAGCTATAAGTGTATTTTTTTGCGATCAATAAGCAATGTCTAAAATCACAAGAAAACAGCGGCGTAAGCTGGGTGTAAAGACCATTATAGAACCGACTATATATAGGCGAGATTAACCCTTAAGAGTTTTCTAGTTAGGTATGTACTTAGATGGCATTGTGTGAAATGTAAAACATTTTATTTGTATACTCCATTTTTAATTACCAAAAATAATTAATTGGGCAATGCAAATGAGGTACCTACTGTGTTGTATCTGTGCAGTCAGAATTTTGGATTTCTACAAAATGGCGAGTGCGGCGCCTGAGCCCGGCCTTTGCGGGCTGGCTCGAGCTAGGTACCCGGGTTTCTGAATCGGAGCGAAGCGGAGTGCCACCACTGTGGGAGGGACAAGGACTCTGCCCAGCACACGCTCAAGGAGTGCTCAGCGTGGAGCTCTGAACGGCGGGTCCTGATTGACCAAATCGGGTAAGACCTCGCCCTGCCTAGCGTTGTTGCGGCAATGCTGACAGAGGCGACAGCGTGGAGGGCAGTAGCCTCTTTCTGTGAGACCGTCATGGTTCAGAAAGAGGCTGCTGAGCGGGATCGCGAGAGATCCGATCCCGCTCGGAGACGGGGCCGGGGTGTCCAGGTGGGACATCCCGGGCCGTCCGCCCCATGAGGGGCGGCGGTGTCTCCTGCCAATGAGGGAGATCTTGCTGGGTTCGAGAGCGGTCGGAGTGGGGGCTCTGGCTGCATTATACTCGAACCCGGGACGGCTGCAGAGCACGGGGAGGCATGCACTGCAAGCGGAGCTCGGGGTTGGCGAAAGCCTTCCCAGTGATGGGCCTCACAGCAACGTGCGTGAGGGACACCGGTACGTGTTCTTCGGATATCCCGGGGTCCCTCTAATGCGCAGAGGTCGGCCACCATGGGGTTTTAGTCGGTATGAGTCCGACATACCCCTCCACCCTCCCCCAAGGGCGGTGGGCATCCAACATGAGGATTTTCCCATGTAAAAAAAAAAAAAGGTACCCGGGTTTGCCAAACGATGAATAAAACTTAAATTATTATAATTATAGGGTACCGCTTGACGCAAATCCATAGGAAATCGACTAACGGTAACAGTTATCCAATTTTAATCAAATTAAAAAAGCTGAGCCCCGTTTGTTTTATTTTCTTTTCTATTTAATTTTTTTTTGAGATATTTCCCAAAACTTTACAGGGGTTAATTTTTTTTTTAACTCGGTTATCGATTCTGAGCAAACTAATTTCAGGTTTCGCATAAACAAAAACTAACCCCGTATATTTATTGTCATCGGGTGCTAACAGGAACACACCCTGCAAAGAGGATGGCGCCGCGTGTCATTTACCTGTCCTCATCAAACCTCCCTTAAGTACCTACTTACTTACCTCGTAATATCATAATAATATATTGACTTAGATGCCTACCTATTCCTATTGTACCAGGTTTCTATTAAAATAATAAAAAACACGAGCGAGCCTTAAGGCTAATCCTCAAATCCAATTCCATACAAAATGTTTCGAACAAATAGTCAAAAAGTACGCCGTATTAAAATTAACCCTACTTACTTAAAAACACGTATAAAATCTAAATTAAAGTATGAAACCTTTCACTTTTTTTGTTGACGAAATCAAAAAACATGGACGAAACGAATGTGAACGTGTGAAGAAATAACTATAATACGCCTTACTTTTTGAGTATTTGTCCGAAACATTTTGTATGGAAATTTGCCTTGAGGATTCCCCTTAAGCATTGATGTTACAAGGCTAGTTTACAAGCTACAAGCCAGCGAGTTCGCAAGTAGCTTGTAAACTTACCCTGTGTCATCCGCTTTTTACCCGACTGCCAAGAAAGGGTTATGTTTTTCGAACGTATTTATATGTATGTATGTAAATTTATTTGGTACCTCGTATCTTCCAAACGGCTGGATGGATTTTGACAGTTAAGTTATCGATATGAGATTTGTCTCAATAACCCTTAGTTCTTAGATGGGGTTTTTAAAAAGAATATCAAAATTGCGGATTTTTTGAGCTCAATATAGTAAGTCGTTTATAATATTTTGTTTACCAAACCAATTGATGATGATGATGTTTGTCCTCATCATATCAGCCCTTGGACGTCCTCTGCTGGACATAGGCCTCCCCCATGATTCGCCACGACGAGCAGTCTCGAGCCTTCTCCATCCACCGACTTCCAACGACCGCAACTATGTCGTCAGTCCATCGCGTGGGGGGCCGTCCTACACTGCGTCGTCCAGTTCGTGGTCGCCATTCGAGAACCTTTCTTCCCCAACGGTTATCAGTTCGTCGAGCTATATGGCCTGCCCACTTCAGCTTGCTGATTCTGAAAGCTATGTCGGTGACCTTCGTTCTTCTACGGATTTTATCGTTGCGGATCTTATCCCGTAGAGAAACTCCGAGCATAGCTTTCCAATCTGTATTCTGGGGTATACCAGTAATTACCCATCGAGTAGTGTATCAAAATGAAGGTATCTTAGAGGAGATTACAAAATTAGACATAAGTTATATGTTTAAATTTAATTTGTAATAATGAATTGACAATGACTGTATAATTATTTTGCAGAAGGGTTTTCATTTTTTCTAACTTTAAGCTTGTTAGTAAGCACTTTTCTGACCTAAGAAATTTTAAATACAAGAATTTTCATAGAAAATTACATGAAAACTTAATTATCTTCTACCAACAAACGTCAACAAATTCTCAGAAGACCAATGTGAGGTTCAGGTACAGTGTGGATCTGAAAATCCGCCATTTGATGTTTACAGCCTATTATAATAATATATAAAAAAAATATTATTTTGCTTAAGTACGGTATATTCTTAAAACCACCACTAACCGTCCGTCCCTACTAGTGTGGATGATTGTATATCTTAATACTTCTATGGTAGTTAGAACTTATGAGGTATTATATTTTTTCCTATAAATAAATAATAAAAATCTAAAGCTAAGCTTTAGTTCTAAGCTTTCTAAAAATATAATTTTATTCCAAGCGATTTTCCTAATTTTCCTTCATTCGCAAATTTTCCCAATTTTAAATTTTCTGTTCGTTTTGCTCCCGGTGGGTGAAATACTGAAAAACATTTTTAGGTTTCGTTATTTTTCCACTATAATTTACACAATCTTGATCACTAGGAAATATTTCTTAATCAATTCTTCCCAATCTGATTTCTATGCTATTTTTCATTTGCTTTTTTAGAGAAACATTTGGGATACGCTTAGATTTTTTTATATATTAAAGATATTTTATACGTAAGTATAAATATCCAAACTCTTTAGTGATTTCAAACAGCGTGATTTGGTGGGTACATTGTAATGTAGGCTAAAGACCAGTTTTCAATTACACACTTACCTACTTGAAACGCATCTCTCTATATCTCTTGAGAACCGTTTTCAAAGGTAAGAAGATTAATTTTCGGTAAGAGCATTTTGATAGAATCTACAATTTGAGAGGCATTTCAGGAAATTATTATTTTTATGGCTGAAATAATGATAAAGATACCACAAATTGTTTTTCAGTGATAACACCGCCCAATGTAGGTAAAGTCAATTGAGGTAAATGCGTCAGTGATATAATTGCGACTCATTGAAGTTCCAAAAAAATATTGGACATTTCACACAACGCCATCTAGCCCCAAACTAAGCAGAGCTTGTACTATGGGAACCAGATAATTGATAGAAAACATAAATACTTTTTTTTAATACATAATTAGAAAACGCCCAGACTCAGGACAAACACCAAAGTTCTTAAATTCATCACACGAGTACTTGTCCTGAAGCGGGAATCGAACTCTGCTCTCGACCAATCGTGTCATCAAAAATATTAAAAAATTATCAAAAGTACAGCAAAGTCTGGTGCTGTTTATCAACTGATATCAAAAAAGGAAGAGGTTTTTCAATTCGGTTTTTTTTGTTCCCTCGGAACTTTGTTCTTTATAAACCGATTTGAAATATTATTTTTGGTTTGAGAAGTTATACCTACCTGCTTTTAGATCGGTCCCATAGAAATTTTATCAAAATCAGTTCAGTAGTTTAGTTTTTAAATAAAAATAACTGAAAAAATTACGTCATCCAAGTGAACCAAATTGCGATATTTGCTTCCCGTGACTTTTGCAGTGGTTCCTTCAGTAACATGAACAGTCTGATTCAAGTATGTCGTATTTAAGTTTAATGTTGTATGTTTTTGTAAAACCTTTGTCATATTTACTAAAATTTACTATATGTATATAGCATTATTTGCTACACTTATGATAGTTATTGAGAAATTTCAATAAGGCGCAATACTTGTGACGCATTTACCCCAATTGACTGTAGGTAACTTTCATACCAGCATCGTTTTAAGTCAACTAAATTGAAAGTTACACATACATTAAGTTTCTACTTATAATAATATAACCCCCTATAATAATAAAACTAATGGACTCTCGAGAGCTAAGAAGAGCCCTTCTTATATTTTTCTATTGGAAGTATAATTTATTTTTCTCTACAAAGGAATTTCGACTCTAATTCATCGCGTTTAAGGTCATTTTAGTCTCATAAGTGGTTTTAGATTTTTGTTTTTAAAAAGGATATCAACTCTTGAAAGTAATTGATAAATTGTAGAAATATATTATTAACAACTTCACTTGATTGCGATTTTTTTTTGTAAACAAGTGGCTTCACTAGCTAGGCGCTCTCCCGATGGTTAGAGATCATGCCTGCCCATAACCATACCAGTGCTACATAGGGCCTTGATTGCCATTGGCCAGTGCAGCACTGTTATAGCGTTCGTTCACCTTTATACATTTTGATGGTCAGTCTTGAAATGTCAGTAATAACACTCTCTACAGTGCCCTTCCAACCGGAACACAGTAATGATAACACTTCATTTTTAAATATATTTTTTCTTTTGCGATAGAGTTTTATTTACCAATGAAAAAACCTACTAGTTTTAACTTATAATATTTCTCTAGCCCTGTTACTTTTCTTACTTACTTTTCTTACTTTATAGCCTCTGATCAAAGTGTACTTGAAATTTGCTAATATTAGCCAACTTTTATGGTCTTATTTTATTATATTTTATTCGGTACCTACCTACAATGACAGAGACATTCTTAGTTTCTAAAGTATATGTTTAAATTTGATATCCACGTATTAATTGTACACAACATAATCTAACGAGTTTTAACAATTTTTTCAATGTAATAGGTACGTAATGTATATTTTGATTCTTTACTTTAATATTTCTATAAGGTACCTACATCATACAACCACAGCAGCAGGGATCGATGGATGTCGCCTGTATGAAAACCCTACTTGACATACATTTTTAGGATTATAAAGTTTGAGGCACACTAGAAGAAAAATATCTCCCAAAAAGGTTGTCTTCTACAACTTAAGACAATGTTTCGATTGTTGAAAACTTTTGGTTAAAACAATAAATAGTGTGGTAAACATAAAAGATTTTTATTTTGCACGAAACCAAATAAGCTTTTTATTACGCTTTTAGGCGGTTTAAAAAACTCGACATCAATTCGGCCAATAGGCACTGAATACTGAACTAATATATTTTTTGTGGTTACATGGTATGATCAACGTCTTATCATGTCGCTTGTTCTTTCGAACCAGTGTGGTGAAAGGATTTCAAGTGCGCCTCGAAGTGGTTCCTTCCATGCACTTGACACATGTTTTTCGAACGTTTTAGGTTCTATGACATGCCGGGTTCCTCACGATCGATGTTTTCCTTCACCCTTAAGCACGTGTAATAATGTACATATAGATTTTTATAACAGAAAAATCCATTGGTGTACGACAGATTCGAACCCACGACCTTCGGATTGAAAGTCAAGGCACCTCCCACTCGGCCAATCGAGTTTTTCTGGTAACTACATTCTATCACTCACTGTGATCTCAACTTTTTGAAAATTCATTCGAGTACCCTTGGCCCTTGGCATGCCGAATTTCGACACTGAACAGTGATTTTACATTTTGTAAAGTGAAACGGGGTGTAAAATACCCAATGGCTTTTTGACCTGAAGAACGCGGGTTCGGTTCCCGGATGGTTAGGGACGAAAGTCATCATTTGTGACATATAAATAATATATCGCGGAAACATAAACCGAAATAGTATATCTAATAACTCATTTCAAATACATCTCAGTTTTATTTACAAAACCCACTAACCATTTAGTAAAAAAATAATGTATTAAAGTATAGAATCATATCTAATATAATTGATTGATTCAGGCGTTACTTTGCGGAAATCCATAAATATCAACAAATTATATAAAATTAAATATATTTAGTAATAAATCCGCTTGATTTCTAAACAAAGGTTTTAATTAACTTAACTTTAGTACATATTACTATATTATAAACCAAAGAGTCAACGAACAGAAAACCAAAGTTATAAACCAAAGATACGACACGTGTTTCGCCTCTACACGAGGCATCATCAGGAGGTGTGGACTCGCCGAAGTTCGAAACGAGAGTGAATAAACAACGTTGCCCGGCCCGTATTTATACCCGTTATGACGATGAGTCGCCTGTCGTATGATCCGACGTCACAAAAATCCTCAACAAAGGAGACCTTGGAATACTCGTATTTAAATCATTCAACAGCGTAATATTTGTTGTATTGTGTTTTAAAATTTCTAAACATTCCAAAATATTTAACCTAAAACCTTTTTCACATGTATGTAATATATTAAAAGTATTGTTATCGTTTAAAGAATGACCAGTGTCTATTAAGTGCTTTGCAAAATGTGATTTTTCTGGACAGTTATTTCTATACGCTAAAACATGTTCTTTGTATCTTGTCACGTGTCGTATCTTTAAACTTTGGTTTTCTGTTCGTTGACTCTTTGGTTTATAATATAGTAATATGTACTAAAGTTCAAAACTAAAGTTAAGTTAATTAAAACCGTTGTTTAGAAATCAAGCGGATTTATTACTAAATATATTTATATAATTTGTTGATATCATATCTAATGTAGAACATTGAAAATGGGCCGAAAAAACTTGGCTTATTTCAGCCAACTTCCAAATGAGTACGAGTAGGTATAATATTTTAGTCCGAGGACGTCCTAGGCTGAATTTCGGTAAAGGGTTTTCGTAACAAGGGTAAACAAATATAATTAGTTATATAGAATTTTTCATTGTTAATAAAACTCCATCCTAAAAGGTAATAAAACATTTTGAAAATAATATAATAGAAAATAGAAATAGAAATGTTTTTATTTGCCAAAAAAAAAACACAAACAAATTACTCACTTAATGGATACAGTAAGCCTACTTTAATAATACATAACATAATAATAACAACAACATTTAATAATAATAACATTTTTTGACGTAATATATATCACTTTTTTGACCTTTTTACGACTCCATCTCGATTTGATACTGTATATTTTGGTGTTCTATAGAAAAACCGTTATTCATATAAGTATGCAACTAACTTTCAGTCCTTATACTTCGATAAAAAAGTCCTAAAATATTTTTTTTACAATTAAATTGTATTTATTACTCTACTGCGTCATCGTAAGTGCCTACTTTGATGGTAAATTTCATAAAATTACTGAACAAAATCCCTTAAATAATTATTTTATCATACGAGCTTTTAGGGTAACTTAAAATGGATATTAAGTTGAAGAATTATAACTCATTTAAGATCTTAAGATGTCTAACTGAGTTTTTCGGAGTAGGTAAATAAGTTTTTCTTTTATGCAAAATAATATAAAAAAACGAGCGAGCCTTATGCCAAGATCACACGTACCGAGTACTCGGCCGAGACAGTAAAATGTTACTCGACCAAGACAGTGAAAGCATACATCACTCGCTCAGCCGAGCACTCGGCGATATGTTTATACGTACCGAGTACTCGGCAGAAAGCACTGTCTCGGCTGAGTACTCAGTAAGTGTGATCTAGGCATCACATTGTGAAACATCTGACATCTTATTTAAATTTCAAAAGTTTATATTTACATAATTTTTCTGAGGTATTGGTACCTGAAGGTTAACTTGCTATTACGTACTTCCGTCCCATTTTCACGAAATTACTCCCACAAATTGAAAGAAAGCTAGAGGTAAGATATTTCACATCGAAAACTAAATTTCATTTCAACCTAAACTGACTTAATATTTTGGTTAACCAACTTAAATTGACCAAATATTTTTAATGTGTTTTTCATACTACGAGGTATGGTTCTATGTTTTAATTCTTCCATGGCACTACATTATTATAACAAGTCTGTCTGTCTGTCCGTACCTCTTTAACACACGTATCACTCTTCAACTCACTAATGAAGGGTGAAAATAGAAAATTTTACATTAAGTTTGTAACGGGAATATTTTCAACCGACTTCGAAAAAGAAGGAAGTTCTCAATTCGGTTGTTTTAAATTAAATTATAAATAAATATTTTGGACACTTCACACAACGCCATCTAGCCCCAAACTAAGCTTGTGCTATGGGAACCAGATGGCTGATAGAATACTAAAATACTTTTTTTTGTAAATACATACTTAGAATACATAGAAAACACCCAGACTCAGGACAAACACCGATGTTCATCACACAATTGTTTGTCCTAAAGCGGGAATCGAACCCGCGACACCGGGCGTGGCGGTCCAATACACTTGCTATTCGACCATCCGTGTCGTCACAAATGTTTGTTATCTCAGAACTTTGTTGTTTTTTGTTTTTTGTGAACCAATTTGAAAAAAAAAAAATTTCAGATGTACACGGTCAAATTTTAATCACCACAAAAAAAAATACGCATAGTCAGTTGCCGGTACTGAACACAAATTTATGTACGGCAAAAACATTTGAAAAATTTAAGTCGATTTTTTGACAAAATAAATTTGATTAAAATTGGATAACTGTTACCGTTAGTCGTTTTCCTAGGGATTTGCGTCACGCGGTACCTTTAATTGATAATAATTTAAGTTTTATTCATCGTTTGGCAAACCCGGGTACCTAGCTCGAGCCAGCTCGCCGCAGCTCGGCTCGGGCGCCGCACTCGCGCCGCTGTCACTCGCACATTTTGTTGAAATCCAAAATTCTGACTGCACAGATACAACGTAGTGTAACGATCCGTAGTCACTACGCACTGTTACGCACAAATATTAGGGTCTTTGATTTCCTAAACTTTAAGATAAAACCTATTTCATAAAAACAAACTATTTGAACGTTAATTGATCTGAATCATCCGTTTTCAAATTTTGAAAGGTCGGACGGGGATTTTGTCAGAAAAGTCCGGGAGAGAAGTTTAGAATTTTGGACAGGGAATAAAATTATGTAGAAAATTTGTAAATTCTTGTAAGGAATTTAATACTCAGTAGAATCGATTGCTAGGTTTTTTCTCACTAAATTATCTAGTAAAAATATTTGTGTTTTCAATATCTAAAGAGTGAAATGGGGTTTGTATGTGTTTGTGTGTTTTCTGGTATAAAATGGATGGGGTAAGTTTTTGAACAAAATCTTTACTTCGGAATGATTTACAGAAAGAAGTCTTCATTATGAACTAATTTAAAATATTATACAAAGTGATATATCTGAAAATGTTATTGATGTGAATTTAATATAGGTAGGTACTTACTGTTGTAAATCAAAGACTAGACTAACAATGAGACTTCCATTACAAATTGAAATTCAGAGTTTTCCCAATTGTCTTTTGCTTTCCAAGAGTTCTAGAGTTCTTGGTTCCTTAAACAGTCAAATTTTTATTGTTAATATTAGAATGAATGAATTTTCATAGGTTTATTTAGACAGATCTAGTAGAATCAGATAATTCGACTACATCTTTCTTTCAATTCAATACTTGTTCACATTTGATTCATGGAACTACTCTATTGAAATCAAGTGAACTTTATTCAATTTAACAACTTTCTAAGCCCTTAGTATCTAGATAAATCATTAGAGTAGCAGAAAATCATCCTTTTACCTTTAAAGAATCTGAGTTATCACGAGCACATCGTAAGATCCTACCACAAAGCTAGACGATCACAATGCCAATATATTCGTAAATCACAACAAACATCGTAATCTTTAGATAGGTCTTCAAATAAGTATTTAGATTATCACAAATAGGTTTAGACATAATGTGTAGAGGGGGTTTGTTACAGTAGTACCCCGTCAACATTGCCCATTTAATTTTTTTTGTAATTAAAAATTGGTGGTGTATATCTACTTTTAGATTGGTCCCATAGAAATTTCATGAAAATCGGTTCAGTACTTTGGTTTTGAAATCAAAATGACTGAAAAATGACGTCATTCTAGTAAACGAAATTGTTTTTTTTTTTGTTTAGTGCACATGAATTACTTTTTAATGTACTCTAATACTATTACAATCTAGCCAAAGTAGGCAAATGAGTAATTTAACTCTAACTTAGTTTTATAAATACAGATATCAAGAAAGTGTCCAATAGCACATTTCTTACAGTCTCTAATTAAGGGGAAGACACGTCGTTAATGTGTTCTTTATAAGTAGCACTATCACTAAACGAAATTGATGGCACAACTATAACCGTAGGCACCACTGAATAGTCACAGGGAAGCAAATTACGTTACGTTTACTTGGATGACGTAATTTTTTCAGTCATTTAGATTTTACAACCAAAGTATTGAACCAATTTTCATGAATAACATGGGTGTTACTCGTTGGGAAAAAAAAATCCCAACGAGTAACGCTCTGACGAGGGGTGTTACTCGATGGGAAAAAAATCCCATTGAGTAACAGTGTTACTCGTTTGGGTGTTACTGGATCTGGAACCCATCGAAATTTCTAAGGGACCAATCCGAAAATATATCATAAAAAAAATATAGGTTCATAAACAACAAAGTTCTGAGATAACAAACATATAAAACATAAAAAAACAATCGAATTGAGAAGCACCTCCTTTTTTGACGTGACTACGTCTAATAAATCGATAAACACCGGCTGCATGCACGAAAACGTTGACGTTATGGTAACGCTGTCATTGTCCGGTAACGCTGGTAGTCATGTTAAACTATCGTCCGTAAACCAACTTCACAGACAACCAATTTTTAAGTCTGTTGAAAAAGATGTATTTATCAAAAATTCTATAATACCATAATTAGAGACGAATTTTTCACTTAAAGGTTCTTTTTCAATTCGTTTCTCAGAATATTTTAAAATAGCAATTCTTCCTCGTAAGGATGTTAAGGAGCAATCTCAACGAAACGGTTATTATTTATATACATATACCTAAGACCTTTTTTGAAATAAAACATTTTTATCTTTTATAATTTTTACATAGGTACGTCAATTTTGGCTCAAAATGGGTGACTGAAATGCCAAAATTGACGTACCATTTGATAAAGAGAGCCGATGACAGCTTAGTGAATAGAGTCTCAGGGGCACGTCAGTTTTGGCACAAAATGGTAGACCGATATGCCAAAATTGACGTAACATTCGATAATGAGAGTTAATGACAGCTTATTGAATAGAGCCTCAGGGGCTTCATTCGCAATGGTACTTTCGTCTATTTTGGCACAAAATGGTAGACCAAAATACCAAAATTGACATACCATTAACAAGAGTTTATGAATTCGTCCCCAGGATCCCAACTTTACGTGTCGTCCGCTCAGAAAACCGGAAAAGGTTGTGTTGAAAAAGTTCACGATGACTTTTCCGGGCTCGGTAAAAAGTTTTGTTTACGGAAAATTTTTGATATGAACTTTTTTTTCACTTTTCATTTCAGTTTCGTGGCAGTCTGTAGAGTTGAAGAGCAAATCCTTTTCCTTTTGCTTCATAAAATTTAGAAATGCATCGATAGATTGATCGTTATTAGGGAATAGGGAATAACTAGCTTATATTTTATATTTAAAATATAACAAAAATAGTTATTTGTACACCAAGAGCCTGAACCAAGCCATTTTATACGAGAAATGAATGCCTATTTCGTAATTCAAAATGTTACCTACCACGATATTCGAACATCGATAATAGTTATGTTTGAACCGTTAAATTTAAATATCTATAAATTCTATGGGGATAATAAATGTATACCATGCACTTGGCTTAGGCCCGTGCACTTCAGAATCTCCGGCTCTAGAGCTGAGTAGATATAATTAAAGAAATACACAATAATAATTATTATTTTACAATGCTAGCTAGCCGTGCTAACTCGCTAGCTTTTAAACTCGCCAGCTTGTAGCTTGTAAACTAGCTCTCCACCATTTTTGTCTTGTTTTTCTTTCTTCTTTACATACAAATTTACTACAAGTGCGATGTCTAGTCGCGCGGTTGAAACAGCACCTTAACCCCTTGAATATTATACCAAAAGTGTAACAGTACACCCCTCTGCACTTTGCTAAACGTTTGAGTGCTTTGTGTTGCCAGCTGAGAAAACCTCCAATTACAAAATTCAGCATTGAAAAGTTACCGTTGCTATGAAACTTACAGTCACAATAAAACTCCTAGTTACTAAAAAAAAGTAGGTGGATATTGTAGAGTATATTTAATACAGGCTTATAGAATTTGACCCAAATTCTTTGAATAAGTATCAGTTTCAATTTAATTTCTTGATGAAATATTTTATAGTTAGAAGATTTTCCATTTATGATTTTATTATTATAGTACTTAGTAGGTACTTATCATAAAACAAAGTCCGAAAACCTTCATTACTTATCAATCATCAATCAATATTTATTATAAAAGGCTTGGTCCTGAATGACTGACTGACAGACAACGTACAGGTTAAACCAATGAACGTAGAGACTGGAAATTTGGTTATGTTTGTCAAGAAATGTAGGTGATTTAGTTTATTTGCAACGCAAACGAAGTTGCACGCGTCAGCTTATTAAGTATATATAAGTTCAAATTTTGATGTGACTACGTCTAAGGCGTTGTCCTAAGAACGCGATCACGCGACCGACGTTCGCGCGAACTTGCGATGGTCGCGTGATAGCGTTCTATTAGGACAACGCCTCATAAATCGATGAACGGCCGCAGCATGCACAAACACATTGACGTCATTGTCCGGTAACGCTCATTGTCCCGTTACGCTGTCAATTTTATTCATAAAAGTATGCAAACATTTCATCAATGTTTTATGCCGTTGTCACGTTAAGATATCGTCTGTAAACCAACGTTACAGACAACCAATTTTTTTTTAAATAGCTATTAGAGACCTAGATAGATAGACTTCAATAATAAATACAAAACAATAAAATTAATAAGATGATCGCGACAACAGAAATAGACAAGACAAATAAAATATCGCCGTCCCCGGAGAACATAATGGTAATCGCCATTGCCATAGTTTTCATGTTATGCCATATTTGAGTTCTATGGATCCTAATACATCTATACAATTTTATTCATAACTGTTCTTGCGTTATTTAAGAAGTTATAAAAATATACAATAATATTCGTAGTTTTTATATTCTCAAAACATAATTGCAAACCAATGTTACCAAAATTTGTCAAGAATTACGAGAATGGTTATGAATATTACCATTTTATTCGCGTAAAAAATATGTGTTAGTTTGTTGATAATTTTATTGAATTGATACAACGTTGCAACACTTTCGAGAGTGATAGCATCATTTAATATTGCGAGTGCTTCTCGGCACCGATAGTATGATTAGCTTACTTAAATCAGTGTGTTCAAAAGCACCTTTGTGAATCTAAAAACCTTGTTTTAACGCGTTTTTACCTTCCAAATGTCTTTGTAAGAAGGATACGTTTAAAACCTATCTAGAAATGTGAAAATCTAGGTTCTGAAGTACATTTCAGATGCTGAAATGGCCTGATCCTTCCATATTAATTTTTTTGATCATCAAGCTACTTTGACCGAAAATTTTGTTTGTAACCGTTCGTACCCTACAGATTAATCTGTATTTGGTCAGGTACATTTAAGATCTATCTATAAACGTGAAACATTAGGTTCGTAGGTACAATTTATATGCTGAAATGGCCAACATGCCTTTCATATTGATTTTTTAACCGAAAACTTAATTTGACCTCTGGATGTTCTTTTTACCAGTTTTTTCCCTTCAAACTCGTTCGTAATTATAAAAAGTAAAACGTGACAACCTAGTATATTTTGTATCCCAAAATGGCCTGGTGCATATCATATTAATTTTTTGACCAAATACCTACTTTGGCCCTCTGGATTTTGTTTGTGCCTGTTTCTACCTTTCAGATTTATCTGTAGGTCGACAGATACATTCAAGACCTATATAGAAATATGAAAACCCAGGTTCTGGGATTTATATTAGGTGCCGAAAAGGCCTGATCCTTTTAATTTTGATTTTTTGACCATCTAGCTACTTTAGACCCCTGGATTTTGTCTATACCCGTTTATTTTAGCCTGATTCTATTTAAGTTGGAATGTTACATTCAGGATTTATCTGAATTCCTTTATTTTTTTAAGTTTTCGTAGCATTTTGGCTGTTTAATGGAAAAATACAGTCGTTTTTTGTCGACTTTTGTTCAATTTTTTTGTCACTTCGTATGTTTCTCCCTTTTGAGGTACATATAAACAAAAATAATTATTTTGAATAAATAAACTTATGCGCAATTGATTACCATAAATTAGTTTCATTAAAAAAACAAGAATAAAAATCCAATGTTTCATTACCATACAAAACATATATACTATTTCCCAGAATAAAATGATAAGTTGCTAGTAATTTCGTTAACTGAACCGTCAATAGGCATAGAATAAAATTGTAAGACAATAATGCAATATATATCCTCGCTTAGAAAAACCGGGAACAAAATGGTAATCGACAATACAAATTCTTAGCACTGATTTTATTTTACTAATATCTTATTTTGTTAATATATCTTCTACGATTAAGGTTATTAATTATCCAATAAGACAACAAGAATACAAAAAAAACAACTTTCATTTGAGGTATCCCATATCTTATAATGTCCAGTGGTTCGCAAGATATTAACGAAATTCGGTTTTTTATTTTTCCTGAATAGTTGTGTTTTTGCAATTACCATTTTATTCTCCGGAGACGGCCATATATTCACATTATTGTAAAAGATATAAATATTTTAACAATAAAAGGTATAAATAAACACATATTAAAGCGTAAATAACGTACAATACGCTGAACAAAATTTACTAACAAGCAAAATAAGCTAAATAGCTTCGGTCCGTATTCAGTTCGCAGAATCATCACAAAAGTTGTATTCATCTCAAAATTACCCATAATTAGGGAAAGTTTCGCCAAGTTGGCAACACTGCAAAATGTAAATAGAGCTAAAGAAATAATATTTATTTGCAATAGAATGAGTCTTGAATTTAATTTAGTGTATCCACAGAAGTACAGAAACACAATGCAGTAGGTACATTGATAATGTGCCCAATAAAAGTGAGGCACATTGGCTAACTTTTAGTACATTTACATACGATGCAAATTTTCGAAAAAAAAAGAATTAACATGGCTAGACAAATATTATTATGTTAAAAGTACTAGGCTTCTTCATTGTTAATAAAGCTACATCGTAAAAAGTAACAAACATTATTCAAAAATGGAGATATTTCATTTTTATTGAAGAGGTGTCTGATTTTTTTTGGTCCTGTCTTACGACTCCATTTTGGTTTGATATTGTCTATGTTGGTGTTCTATAGGAACACCGTTATTGGGCCGAGTGGATGAGGCCCTTATCTTACGATCTGATGGTCGCGGATTCGAATCCAGGTGGCAGTCATGCGTAAATGGGTTTTTTCGGAAAAAAAAACTATGTATGCATCCCACGTTCTCGCAACGGTAAAGGAAAACAACGTCGAGGAAACCGGCATGTCGTAGAACGTATAAAGTTCGAAAACATGTGTCGAGTGCACGAAAGGAGCCTCTTCGAGGCGCACTTGAAATCCTTTCACCACACTGGTTCGAAGTAACTAGTGACACGATAAGAAGCAGACCGTTATTCATCTATGAGTGTATCGCATTGGTATTGAATAATGATAATTAAACTACTTGAGGATTAATGTATACATAGAAGAATATTAATTGCGCCTTAATCACGCAAAAACTATGTAAATTTCATTTCATTTATTTATTCAATCACAATTTCACAATCGTATATGAATGTCTCTATAGTACACACACACAAAACAAAAATAAAAAAATAAATAAAAATACAGAAAAAACTAGAATACAATTTCAAAGTACAAGTATACACTACCTAAACTACTACCTAACAGCAGCAAACCTACTAACTACATACTATCCTATGTCACTAAACCTATCTTGTCATAAACTCGTCAATTGTATAGAAGCACCCCTCCAACAAAAGTTTTCTCAGTTTATTTTTAAACACGTTAGGACGGTTAATTGTTTTCATCTCATTAGGTAGGTAATCTTTAGTAGGGAATTTTTGGTAAAACTTAGTAAAAAAAGTTGTGTGCTTGTTAAGACCACACCCACGACAGAAGAGAAAACGTTTTCAGAGGCGAGGTAATAATACGAAATACAACTACGTAGTTTCACAGTTTGACAATGAACTATTGACATGACAGTAGAAAGGATGCTAATTCAAAAATAAATTTTGAGCATCAACAATACAGGCACTTTATTTTTTAGTATAATAATGTAACGCTACCATTATTTGATGTCGTTCAGGTAAAAGAAAATACAGTAGACACATTACCATCTTGAGAGGCTATGTGAAAATTTGGAGTCGCTGCGTTTCATTTTTACTCGGTAACGGTACAGTTTACAAACTTGATGTTAATACAGTGATTACTTGAGGATATAATCAAAATAAATGTATGACAGAAACACGATTGGTAAAACTTTTCTCAATAGATTTATTTTTTGAAATAGGCTCTCTTAAAATCTGATTTTCATCCATCCTCCGAATTTAGAAAATATTTACGGTTTATTTTTATACTATTGAGTGAGTAATCACAGAACTTAGATAAATGTAAAAGGATTTTTTAATAATTTCAATACTTTTCAAGCAATACGATGTTTTATCATTTGTCGCTTACGTCCGTTACTTTTGAGTGACAAAAATCTATATCTAACCTCTTCCCTCGGGGTAAGGTGTCTAATTGCGCTATCACTGTCTTACAATTCGGCAGCTGTCATTTCTGACAGTTTCACATATCCTCTTAACCATATAGATAGGATGTAAAAGAGGGCTAATGACATTTCAAATAGGATACCAGAAATGAAAATATGCATGTGCGAGTGATTGTCTATGTGTTGCTCAAAAATAGTGATGGTCATTCAATAAGAGGTTTCATCGACATATATAACACACCCATTTTGCGTAACAATTCATAATTGCGAAAAAAAATAGTACTACACAAACATGTTGTTGGTAGGTATATAAACTTTAACCAAAGGAACGAGATGGGTTTGGTTATTATTTATTAGATACTACCGAGCCAAGTTTTGGCGTTATTCAGAAACAAAAACCCATCCATCCTCACAAACTTACATTCATAATACATAGTAGCAGAACTTACCAATATTTGCAACTTACTCACCAATCCGAAGTAAGTGGTAGTCTTCGAAATAAGATTTCATAGCTAGAAGCTCGATTGCAGTGTATTTATCTGCTCTTTCAAAGTTGGTTGATTATAAAATACAATACCTAATCTAGCTCTTGAAAATATTTTATTAAATTTCTGAAAAAAACTTTATTTATGAATATTCATTCTGGAATATCTACCTTTTTATTTGTTTCAGGTAGGGTAAGGTAATAGGATATATGATATGGATTTATCACTTTTCCATAAAAAACTGCAGCTATAATACTAATTCCATACAATATAATGAAAACTTATATTAATTATTATTATGATCAAATGGTTGTATTTTTGAGTTTGAAGAGCATTACTTGTTAGCAGTTTAGCGGTTGAAACATTGGGAGGCAGGAGGCAGATGCTTCAAATCCCTATAAAGATGCATTGTTTTTCTTTAATTGAATCTGCAAAAGATGTTGAATAAAATTATAGTTACTAGAGTTTAAACTGAACCATATTATCAAATTCTGATAAGAAGTTTGTGAGATATGAGGGAACAGATAAGCATACACACACACACAAACCCACAAACATACATACATACTTACATACCGGTAAAAATCATAAACCTCCTTTGGATTTGCCGTAGTCGGGTAAAAAAAGGGATAGTAATTAGTGTTTTAAAAAATCACAATTAAATACAATGACGATCATTTATCGTCACATATTACACTCACGGATCAGACAGGGTTCGCATTACACCCTGTATTATGAAATAAAAGACTTATGTTAATAATCGCAAATTAACAAAAAAAACACAAGAGTACTTAACCAAATATCGATGAGTGTGCGATCCTCATCGATATATGTTTGCGTAAACCATGTTTAATAAAAAAAAAATTTGAAACAAAATTAAAATAACAAAAGTGCTCAATGATTTATACCATAATAGTTTAACAATACCCTTACGATAGAAAAGAAAAGAGTTTTGTAGCACTTTGCATGCCCAGTGCCTACTCAGTATCATCGATATTTCGTGACGTCATCACTTTATCAAGCCCTAGTGTAACGAGGTTCTGTTTGTTTTTACATGATATATCCCTTATTTTCTTATAAATGTATGAACCATGAGTACACACGGCAAGGGTAATCAAAACTCCACAATGCAAATTGATTACTTGAGTAATTTTAATAGAAAAAAGTTCAAAAATTAGCAATCGAAAATAAACCAAATATTTTCTTTACTTACCTATGAAAGGAATGGTTCTCAGCGTTATTTGGTTGCGTTGTACCACACGTATTTATTGAACAACTAACCTTTCACTATACAATAAATATATTGGATTTATTTTGTAGATAATTGTAAAAAGATAAAATAATTTATAAACAATAACTGACGGGTACAATTGGGTATAGTGAGGTTTTGAGTGACGTTTCATAGTACTATACTGCTCTTAATCATAAGAAGCTATACTTGCATCTCTTTCATTAATCGATCTTTTGGGGGCGACAGCCGAAAGTATCCGAGATCTGTGCTCTTAACTTAGTATATTATACCAGCCGACTTTACCCGAAGTTGTGTTACATCCGAGCGTTGGAAGCCCAGTAGCCCAATTCACTTCGCACGAAATATTTTGCTCAGTGCGCCAAATAAAGTTGTCACTTCAAAAATAAATTAAAGTCAGGTATATTTACCCAACTGCCAAGGAAGGGTTATGTTTTTCCCGCGTATCTTGTATGTATGTATGTAAATTTCTCGGTTACCTCGTATCTTCCAAACGGCTGGATAGATTTTCACAGTTAAGGTATCGTTAGATTAGTCTCAATAACCCGAGAAGTCAAAGATGAGTTTTAAAAAAAAAAATCAAAATGTCGTATTTTTGGAGCTAAATAGTAAGTCGTTAATAACATTTAATTTGGAATAAAGAATTGACAATTAATGTAAAATTATTTCGCAGTCGGGGTTTCAGTTTTTTAAACTTCAAACTTGTTTGCTTTAGAATTTTAGTTGGACAAAATACCTTTCTACATAGACATCAGTGTTGCCACATTATACGTGAAACCTCCATATATGGCCCTCATAGTTTATACATGCGGGTATCGGTTGCTCACGGACAGAGAATTTAAAACAAGACCACTGTTCTTGGCTATTTTACGTACATATTGTACCTACTTTGATCTATAGAGTATAAGTATTTATTTAGAGTTATATGTAAAACAAACAAAATAACGTCTTTGCTTCGGAGGCACTGCCGTGCATCCAGATAGTTACTATAAAACACCAAGATAGACAGTATCAAATCAAGATGGAGTCGTAAGACAGGACAAAAAAAAACTGATAATTCCTTAAAATGTACCAATATGTACTAGAAGTCAGCTACTTCACATTCTTTTTTTACTAAAACAGGTACTAACTACTAATGCAGGATAACTGAATTTCAAAGAAATTGGGTCAAACCCTTATCTTGTAATAAAAAAAAGGTGAAGTGATTTTTCGAACTAAACCATACTATATTAAAGCAATGAAAAAATTGCGATATGTTTCGCTCGCCACAACGTCTTTTGTATGTTTGGGTAGATCTGACAACGACGAGCGAAGGGAGACGCAATTTTTTCAGTCTTTTAGTTTACTAGTGAAAATTGCTTGAGGCTAATCCTCAAATCCAATTCCATACAAAATGTTTCGGACAAATACTCAAAAAGTACGCCGTATTATAGTAATTTCTTCACACTATTCGTTTCGTCCATGTTTTTTGATTTCGTCAACAAAAAAAGTGAAAGGTGTCATACTTTAATTTAGATTTTTTACGTGGTATTAATTAAGTAGGGTTAATTTTAAAACACGTATAAAACAAAAAAACATAGACTAAACGAATACGTGTGAAGAAATTACTATAATACGGCGTACTTTTTGAGTATTTGTCCGAAACATTTTGTATAGAAATTTGCCTTGAGGATTCCCCTTAATGGACTAAGGACCCAAAATCACCCAATAAAATCAATCTGGTCGCGGCTAACGTAGCGAGCCGCAAATTTTTACGGCATTAATTTTATGTTTCTGAAAATCGAAACTTACCATTATTACCGTAGAACGATTTAAATGACGAACAATAAATATTTTCAGGCCAGACACAGGGCTGTCTGGTAGCCTTAGTAACGATATCGATCCGTGACATAGTGATGTGTCGATAAAAAAAATAAAAAAAATATATATAAATATTTTTGGACATTTCACACAATTTTGCCATCTAGCCTCAAACTAAGCAGAACTTGTACAGCTTGTACTATATGAACCAGATGACTGATATAATACTTAAATACTTTTTTAAAAATAAAATATCGATGTATGAAAGTTAAGCATGATACTACATTGGATTTTGTTACACAAAATTTATAATTATAGCACTGTGGGGGTCAAAGGAAAGCGTAGCTTCAAGAGAACGCTATTTTGAAAACAATCTTAATGATAGTATTAGGATAAAAAAAAAGAAAAACAGCGAGCCTTGCAGTAGTCGCATATGATATATAACATCTGACATCTCAAATCAATCATTACTTTAATTTTTCTGAGGTTGGTAATTTTTCTGACTATCTGATAACTAGCTTCCAGTTACACACTTCTATTGCATTTTACGCAAATCACTGCCACAATTGACATAAAGGGAGAGGAAATATGTTACACATCAAAAACATTATTTTTATTACAGAATAAGCTAACTACTACAATTTATATTATAAAATTTACAAAAAAAAACAGTTGGACCCATAGACCGTTGCAAACGATCTATAGGTAGCTCAACTGCTCCGACTCGATACCCGATGGCAGTGTGCCGAGGATCAAAAACATCGATATCGATATTATTATACTGTTTCTCGTGCCCATGCCTAGCGAGGTCATGCTTTATTTTGATAATTAGCGTCCGTTTGACGACTGGAGAGGATTCCATTGCTATTGAAAACATTTACTGCTCTCAATGGAGGCTAAAGTTTTCATTAGTTTGTGTTTATGTTTTACGAATAAAATAAAATATGTTTTGAAATATGTATTGTTAAAAAGCACTTGCTAAAGCAATAGTGCTAAAGAAGTGTGGTCAAAATATATGCCACTATGAAGATTTTAATAGGCCAATCCTCAAATCCGAATTCCATACAAAATAATTCGGACAAATTCTCAAAAAGTATGCCGTATTATAGTAATTTCTTCACACTATTCGTTTTGTCCATGTTTTTTGATTTCGTCAACAAAAAAAGTGAAAGGTTTCATACTTTAATTTAGATTTTATACGTGTTTTTAGTAAGTTAATTTTAACGAATGACGAAATCAAAAAACATGGACAAAACGAATAGTGTGAAGAAATTACTATTATACGGCGTACTTTTTGAATATTTGTCCGAAACATTTTGTATGGAATTCGGATTTGAGGATTCCCCTTAAGAACGTTATGTTGCTTTTTGTCAATCGAATGGATCAGTTATACTAGCAAGCTCGGGTTCTTCCTTTTTTAAGGGCGTTTTTCAATGAATTTAGCTACTTTAATAAAAAAAAATACATACGACAAAAGCCTGTAAATATTTGTACGTTATTTTTTATTTTTTTGTAGCATTTCCTCTCGCTTTCTGAAAATTTGTGGAAGTAATTTCTTGAAATCGGGATGGAAGTGTCTAACAGGAAGTTGGACGTCAAGTGTTACCAACCTCAGAAGCAAATAGAATCATTCCGAATTTAATTATTGCTTATTACCAAGGTGTTACACAAAATATGCGACTACTGGTAGGGCTCGCTCGATTTTTTTTCTTGTAACTTATAAGACTGGTTCAAGACATGTTTTTGTTGATAATATAAAAAGGTATCTTCTACCTATTTACCCTACGATTCTTGGGTACAAACACAGTCTTGTCAAACAGCATTTTAGATTATAAGATTCAAACCTGCGATTTTGAAAAGCACGTAGAATGAGAGCTAATGCGACGTCATTTTGTTATAGATTCTAGCTCGGATACCCTTGAAGTAACTCGTAAATATTTAATAGAAAATAGCTTACTAGGTTAGCCATATTTTATGATATTTATAAGAATTTGTATCATAAGTTACATTTGATATGACTTCTGATGGAACCTACTTTTGTAATGCCTACTTGCACCAAACCTAAGCAATTAATTTACTCGCTAGGAAGATCTTAACGGTCTGAATCTGGACTTCTAAGATTTTCCAAGGGAGTTAAGCAATTTCTTAGGATGTTTGACAGTTTGGTGCAAGTAGGCATAAGTTATTTAATTACAAAAGAGTTTTAGAAGGATCTATCTTTTGAAGGAATTTTTAAGTGAGTTTTATTAAAGCACCTAAAGTGAGTTTTAGAGTAAAGTTTCCGAAAGAATATAGCTTTTAAGAGCCTTATAGTAACTTTAAAGTTACTTTACCTAATTAATTTGGAACTCCAATAATCTTGGAGTAAATTACATTTTAGTGACTTTCGGAGCATTATTTTTTAAGTTGACAGGTAGGTATGTAAACTTTAGTAGGTTACATACCTACCTGTCTGTAAAAAATGTATTATTTTTAAAAATATAATGGCCACCCTAAATATTCACCATTCAATGCGCCTGCGACGTTCGAAATTCAAAATTCAAATCAGTACTCGTTCGTCGCTCAACGCGAGCGCGCGTCCATCAAAATTTACATACTGTTTGTATGTAAAAACCTCTTTACATACATTTATATCTTGGTTTGTTTGTTTAAAAGCGCAGTTTTCTGCCTAACGATGTCGTTTTGCCATTTTTGAGAAGGGCAATGACCTGAAGATCGACGGGAATTGAAAAGATAGTATTGTATTTGAATATGACCACATAAGGGAATGATGTGTTTGTAGAAAAAACTTGGATCTGCTTAGAATGTACCTATTTAAGGGGCATCCTCAAATCTGAATTCCATACAATTTTTTTCGGACAAATACTCAAAAAGTACGCTGTATTATAGTAATTTCTTCACACAACACGTATAAAATCTAAATTAAGGTATGAAACCTTTCACTTTTTTTGTTCACGAAATCAAAAAACATGGACGAAACGAATAGTGTGAAGAAATTACTATAATACAGCGTACTTTTTGAGTATTTGTCCGAAACATTTTGTATGGAATTCGGATTTGAGGATTACCTTTAAAGTAAAACTTTTTAAAACATTTATACCGTTGGTATCCCCTACACTACAGGATACCGTCTAGATTGTTCCAGTTGGATAGGCACTATAGCTAGTGAAATTACTGGACTTTTGATACTGATTATCAAAATGTCACAAGATGGACGCCGTGAGGACGTGGTGGCCGAGTGGATGAAGCCATTGCCTTGCGATCTGATGGTCGCGGGTTCGAATCCCGGTGGCAGTCATGCGTAAATGGGGTTTTTCGGTCGAAAAAATCTATGGATGCATCCCACGTTCTCACAACGGTGAAGGAAAACATCGTGAGGAAACCGGCATGTCAAAGGACAGAAAAAAAAAATGTTCTATGGCATGTGACATTCACCAATCCGCATTGGGTCCGCGTGGTGGATTAAGACCCATTCGCTCTCCTAGCCGAGAGTAGGCCTGAGTCCCAGCAGTGGGAACATTATAGGCTGATTATGCTACAAGATGGACGAGCACTATAGCATAGCACAGTCCTGTGAAGCACTGTTATGGAGCGCCTAACTAGTCTCGCTACTTGTGTATAACAATACACTTGTATACGTCAAACCAAGTCGGAAGCTTAATATACATACTTTTTATTAATCAACTTGTCATGCACTAAGATACGTGCATGTAAACGCAACTAAGATAGCTGAAAAAAGTTTTTTTTTGCAGAATAAAACTCTTTACCACACCTTTGGCCACCATTGCGCTCGGTAAATTGTGTATCTAGTGCTTTTTAAACGACCTCATTAAAATAATTACGTGTTAATAGATATAGTTCTTAACCTCAAGCGTTTGTTAAGATTCTAAGAGGTCACAATGAGAATTTCTTCCGTAAACCTACCTCTTAACTCTGAGCAAGAATGGCTTATTCCCAAAATCCCCACTGGCCATCCCCACTGGTGGGCATTATGGGAAAAATAGTCTCTAAATCCCCACTAACACAAACCACAGTGGGGGTTTCAGGAATATTTTTGTGTTTGTTAAGATTCTAAGAGGTCACAATGAGAATTTCTTCCGTAAACCTACATCTAACTCTGAGCAAGAATGGCTTATTCCCGAAATCCCCACTGGCCATCTCCACCGGTGTGGAATTTCGGGAAAAATAGTCTCTAAATCGCCACCAACAAAAACCGCAGTGGGGATTGTGCGGTTTTTAATGGCTTTTACTTAATGAAAGCACTTGTTTTATTCACTTTTTATGATTTTATTTTTATTAGAGCGTCTTGCTCATACACTGTTACATGGCGGAAGAGAGGGTTGCCAACTCTAAATTTTTAAACATGCGGAACATCTTAGGGATGCCGTCTTTTATTAATAATGTTGACAGGGATTACAGGAATATTTTTGTGTTTGTTAAGATTCTAAGATGTCACAATGAGAATTTCTTCCGTAAACCTACCTTTTAACTCTGAGCAGGAATGGCTTATTGTTCATAACTGATAAGCTAATTGATAAATATATACACCACCAATTTTTAAATACCAAAAAAAATTAAATGGCCAATGCAGACAGGGTACTACGTTGCATCTGAGCAGTCGGAATTTTGGATTTCTACAAAATGGCAGAGTGAGAGCGGAGCGACTGCGGCGCCCGAGCCGAGGTTTTGCGAGCTGGCTCGAGCTAGGTACCCGGGTTTGCCAAACGATGAATACAACTTAAATTATTATCAATTAAAGGTACTGCCTGACATAAATCTATAGGAAAACGACTAACGGTAACAGTTATCCAATTTTTATCAAATTTATTTTGACAAATATATGACTTAATTTTTTCATGTTTTTTTGCCGTATATGTTCAGTAACAGCAACTGACTATGCGTATTTTTTATTCTGGTGATTAAAAATTGACTGTGTATGTTAGTCACTACAGTATATATCATATGGGCCCTAGTTAAGCTACACTGTACTTTTCTGGTGTCTAAAATAATGTTATTATTGTTGTTATTATTACAATAGTGGGGATTTTAGACAAATATATTCCCCAAATCCCCACCGGTGGGTATGGCCGGTGGGGATTTCGGGAATAAGCCGCAAGAATGTGAATGTATCACATCTCTTAAGGCATTCTTCGTCCACACCTCGCCTTAACAGCGATATAGATAGCCATCGGCTGTAAATTGCACCGAATACTTGTAGTGTGAACCGACATTTAGTAGGGTGCATATGTTTATGGTATTTTGGTATGAAGTAAACAAATATAGGTAAAGGAAAGTAAAATACGCAATTTTGTTTACGTCAACGACATATTTTTTTTTGAGTGATTTTGATTTAAATCTTAATTACTGAACTGATTTTGATAAAAATTAAAAATCTATCTGAAACCACATATAACCTTTCAACCAAAAAATTTTGACGTAGCCGTATTATAGTGTAAATTTTTTATTAAATAATTACAGTCTATGATGGCTACGTAAATAACGTAACGTAACAAAAGGATTTTGAGATTAGTCGTATATGAAAATCGGAATTGCATATTTTGCTTTCCTGTGACTTTTCAGTGGTGTTAACGGTCACTAGAACAGTCCAATTGAAGTCGGTTGTCGGTAAAACCTTGATCTATAAACACATAACAGCTAGGGTTTTGTCTTATCTTAGGACACCAGAAGAGATATTATACCGTGGGTAAATTCTATACCTAGCACATTAAAATCTCATCGCATTAAAAACTACAAAAGGCAGCTTTATTAAGAACCCGCTGATCTTAATACCGATTGTAAAATTACGATTGCAATACGGCTTAAGAATAACGCTGTATCATGATCTAAACTTATCTATAGCATGATATAGCTAAAGAAAAGGCTTAGAAATGACTTATGTATAAAAACTTCTCATTATGGCTAATCCTCAAATCCGAATTCCATACAAAATGTTTCGGACAAATACTCAAAAAGTACGCCGTATTATAGTAATTTCTTCACACTATTCTTTTCGTCCATGTTTTTTGATTTCGTCAACAAAAAAAGTGAAAGGTTTCATACTTTAATTTAGATTTTATACGTGTTTTTAAGTTAGTAGGGTTAATTTTAAAACACGTATAAAATCTAAATTACGTAAATCTAATAACGTACTTTTTTAGTATTTGTCCGAAATATTTTGTATGGAAATTTGTTTTGAGGATTTGCACATTCGTATATTTTTTAAAAAAGGAAATAGGGAAAAACTGTTTTGCCCAATCTTCTCCGCTTATGTTCTTCTTCTTATCGTGTCACTAGTTCTTTCGAACCAGTGTGGTGAAAGGATTTCAAGTGCACCTCGAGAGGCTCCTTTCTTGCACTGATGTTTTCGCTTATGTTGAAATGAACATATCAAAGGTTGTCTGGAAGAGATTGATTTTAGCGATAAGACCGCCCATTGTGCTTCACTTTTATATGCTTTGTGTTTATGTTTCTTTTCTTGTTTTGTGGTTTGCATTAAAGTATTATCTATCTAACATATCAAAAGTTTTGATATGTTTAAGCGAAGGAAATTTGGCAAAACTGTTTTACGCAGTACATACGTACACTTATAGGAAAAACTGTTTTGCCCTATCTTCTTCGCTTGTGTTGAACATAATATCAAAGTTTTGATATGTTGAACATAAGCGAAGGAAATAAGGCATAACTGTTTAAACGCACTACATACATACACTTACAGGAAAAACTGTTATGCCTTTAACTTCTTCGCTTATGGTGAACATAATATCAACAGTTTTGATATGTTTAAATAAGCGAAATAAATAAGGCATAACTGTTTAAACGCACTACATACTTATACTTACAGGAAAAACAGAACTGTTATTCATTGAAGGGTAAAGTGCGCACACTTGACATGAAATACTTTATGTATATAAGCTGTATTTTCAAAGTAAATTGTAGAAAAATCCTATAATAATCGTGAAGAAATCTATTAGTGAGAATCAAAGAATTAAAGGCTGTATTAGCAATTCTTAACTCTATTACTTAATGTTTCTCGATTACAATAGCAATTATCGTAAGCTGAGAGATACAATCGAAACGATCGATGATTGTCCACTCGGATCGATGGTTCGATAACTCGATACATTTGACAGCTACACCTCTTTTGTGATGATAGCTTGGTGTATTGAACATTATACACCACAATTTTTAATTACCAAAAAAACTTAAATGGGTAATGCAGAAGGGTTACTATGTTGTATCTGTGTGGTCAGAATTTTGGGTTTTTACAAAATGTGCGAGTGACAGCGGCGCGAGTGCGGCGCCTGAGCCGAGCTGCGGCGAGCTGGTTCGAGCTGGGTAGGGTTTGGCAAACGATGAATGAAACTTGAATTATCATATTATCAATGAAGGGTACCTAATGTATACCGTAGGACACCAAAATGTTGAACGAAAACTCATCAAATCTTGATGGATTTCAGTAAATGAAGATGTTTAGATTTATATTGGTCATTGGAGTGACATTTAACAACACGCTTAAAGTTTATAAAAACTGAAAATATAATATGACTTATATTATATTTTTGTAATCTCTTTTTAATTTCCTTCATTTTAATACCCTACTCGATAGTTATGGAAAACAATTATTTTTCAACGACTTACTATTTAGCGCCAAAAAGCCGCCATTTTCGGCGTGCTTGAGATAAATCTAACGATACCTTAACTGTCAAAATCCATCCAGCCGTTAGGAAGATACGAGGTAACACAGACATTTTCATACCTACATACATAATACATACAAGATACGCGCGAAAAACATAACCCTTCCTTGGCAGTCGGGTAAAAATAAAGTGTAATAAATCGAATTTGGCGATATTGTTTTCGCAGTCGAGTTTCAGTTTTTATATTCTTTAAACTTGTTAATGATTTTTTTTTTCTGAAATAAACAAATAGTAATAAGATGACTGTAATCTAAGAAAATGTACCTGTATTATTCATCTTAAAATCGGTATTTCCTTTAGCAAAGATGCAAAAACTAAATATATGTAATGAGTTTAGATTAGTTGAAAGTTCCCCGCTGTGCAAATAACGTGGGTAGAGTCGGGTAAAGTGTGCAATTTCTGCCGCCCAGGTTATCTTTGTCTACAAGACTATAGTCTCTTACCAAGTTCTTTTCGTAAGTACAACTTTTTTTATGATGTCACCATACCATGACCTAGACAAATCCAATCCAAAGTTGTTTTATTTGTTAAAAACCTATCCAGCTGTTTGGTCTACCTGAGCTACAATGAGTACTCACATGCATTAATTTAAAAAAAAACATTATTGGTCTAAAATGCCTTAGCTAATAACTATAATCTTTATTATAATATGTATAAAAGGATACAATTGGGCCACCCATAGACCGTCAAAAACGATCTACAGTTGGCTCAACTGCTCCAACTCGATACCCGATGGCAGCGTAACGAGGATACTGGCTGCATTGCCTCTTTGTATTGAGAGGCTTAAATGAAATGAAATGAAATGATATTTTATTTGCCTGAAGTATAGTCATTACAAGGTCTTATATTAATAGTATCACATATTTCGTCGGTAGTCGACATGCAAATTTTATTCTTATTATTTTATTCTTTAGGCGACATAACTGCCAAGCCTCGTATCAAAAATATTACCCTCTTTCTCTGCAGTCAGGTAAAAATGTTGAAAATATGCCGATATAGTGTGCCGTACCCTATTATATCTGTCGTTCACATGAATCAACGAATGAATCACATCCTATTGCAGTATTTGATTTATTTATAGACAAAATACCCATTTATAAATATTAGTAAGCCATATCTAAGAATTAGATTATTTATCATTATGGACTTTAATCAAAGAGGTGGCAATTAATCAATATTGATAAACAAGCTTAAGGGTAATCCTCAAATTCGAATTCCATACAAAATGTTTCGGACAAATAGGTACTTAAAAAGTACGCCATTCATTTCGTCCATGTTTTTTGATTTGAGCAACAAAAAAATGAAGGGTTTCATACTTTAATTTAGATTTTATACGTGATTTAAGTTAGTAGGGTTAATTTTAAAACACGTATAAAATCTAAATTGAAGTATGAAACCTTTAACTTTTTTTGTTTACGTAATTAAAAAATATGGACGAAACGAATAGTGTGAAGAAATTACTATAATACAGCGTACTTTTTGAGTATTTGTCCGAAACATTTTGTATGGAATTCGGATTTAAGGATGCCCCTTAATGTTTAAAAAACTGAAATCCCGACTGCGAAATAATTATATACATACCTACATTGTCAATTAATTATTCCAAATTAAATGTAAACATGTAACTTATATATATTTGTAATTTCCTTTAAAATACCTTCATTTTGATACCCTAATCGATAGGTTTGGTCAACAAAAAAATACTTTAATATTTTTTTGTTGACCAAACCTATTTAACTCTAAAATATTTTTTTTTACCCTTTTTTGAGACGAATCTAACGATACCTTAACTGTCAAAATCCATCCAGCCGTTTGGAAGATACGAGGCACCCAGAAATTTACATACATTCAAACAAGATAGGACGCGCGAAAAACATAACCCATCCTTGGCAGTTGGGTAAAAAATTGAGTCTTTAAATCACTACTACCTATCTTTATTACAGAATCAGTGACAATATTTCTCTTTATATGTCACTCTTCTTCCCTCCTACCTAATTTCTTAGTGTAAGAAAAGAGCCTCTTCGAGGCGCACTTGAAATCCTTTCACCACACTGGTTTGAAAGAAGTAGTTAAGTAGTAGTTGAAAGAAGTTGACACTATAAGAAAAATACCTAATTTCTAGGTCGTAACTGATTCAACAAGATTTTAAATTATTTAAAAATAAAATAAGGTTACTTACCGAAACCATTTTGAATGTTTAACTTATTTTGAATTATTATTATTAGCCTGTATCGTCCCAATGCAGGGCAAAGGCCAATTTTGAATTACATTATCACTAAATTTAAAATTATCGGGTTGGAGCAGTTGAGCTACCTATAGATCGTTTAAATCGTTCTTGGCCAAATTGTTTCCTTCTGTACATTTTGTATTATAATTTTAGTAGTTAGCTTATAAAATATGCTGTAATAAACTTTTTTTTATTTATATTATCTACTTTTTAATATACAATTAAAACTAGTAATAATGTAAAGCCATTATAAACATCAATTAGTTCTTTTCTATTTTAATTCTTGTAATAAATATGTATCTTAAAACCTGTTTTTCGCTACTAAGTATAGAATAAACTCTAACCAGGTTTGAACTTCTCAGTGAGTTATATTCATTATTTACATAACTTATGGTTTACAATTAAATCTTAAACGAGGTCTTAATCTTGGGTTAAAAACTGTCAGGTGTCAAAATGGGACTTCAGTCTTTGCTAAGGAGTCAAAGTGGGACTATTAATTAGCTGTTGCCAGCGGCTTTATTCGTTAACCAAATCAACCTTATTTTCAACCTACTTCAAAAAAGGAGGAGTTTCTCTATTTGGTTGTTTTTTTTTTAAGTTTCTTACCTCATAACTTTGTTATATTTAAACTGATTTGAAAAAAAATATATTTCATTAATTCATTCAACTGATTGAAATAATATAACTGTACCTACTTACTTCCAGATTGGTACCTAGACTTTTCATGAAAATCGGTTCAGTACTTTGGTTTTACAATTAAAATAACTGTAAAAATTACGTCATCAAAGTCAACGAAATTGTGTATTTTGCTTTCCTGTGACTATTCAGTGGTGTTAACGGTCACTAGAACAGTCCAATTGAAGTCGGTTGTTGTATGTTATTGTAATACTTTTTTTTTTTTTTCTTTCGAAGAACTTATGTTCTTCGGTTTTGGCTTCACATCAAAGGTATATAGCCAGTGTCAAGTAATTGGAGAGATTATTTTGTCATAAGTCAATGTCGATGAGTCAAGTCATGCCTCTGTAAAGTAGTGGTGGTTGCGATTTTACTAGAGGCTTCTATGGAGTTTTGGAGGCAACACGAAAAGTCACGTTTTACAGCATTACACTATTCACCAACACTCATACACGTTCACGAGCACTTAATGGATAAAAAACCACCGTTTTTACACTTAAACACTCAAAGTTATACAAGTTTTGTCAATTAATTTAATGCCGCCAATGCGCCATTTTTCATGTTCCCGCCAAAACTCATTGTAATACTTACTTTGATTATTATTTTTTTATGCTTCTTATTTCATAGCAAAAATACCAGACACTATTAACAAAACTAAAACGCGCAAAGTCGCCATCACAGAAGTATTAACGTATAGAATCACAATGTAGTACATTTAAAATGAGACAGAAAAATGGGAGCCATATTGGCTAACTTCTAGTTCATTTTGGTGCGATGCTAATTTACGAAAAATAGTAACAGCTTTAGATAAATATTATATGTTAAAACTACAACCCTTTTAATTGTTAATAAAACTACATCGTAATAAGTAGCAAACATAGTATGAAAATAGAGATATTTCATTTTCATTGATAGGGTTTTTTTGTTTGTTTAGTGCACATTGATTATTTTTTAATGTACTCTATTACTATTACAATCTAGCCAAAGTAGGCAAATGAGTAATTTAACTCTAACTTAGTTTTATAAATACAGATATCCGCTACTATGTCCCCGGCCACTCAAGTGGCAGGGCGTTATATCAAGAAAGTGTCCAATAGCACATTTCTTACAGTCTCTAATTAAGGGGATGACACGCCGTTAATGTGTTCTTTAAAAGTAGCACTATCACTGTCACTACACTTCACTATTTATTAATAGTAGATTATGCACTAAGGGGATAAAGCAGTGTCTTATGTCGTGGGTGGCATATTGAACCCTGAGCTAACGAGGGACTCACGAGGGAGTTATGTAGAGTCCTGAGTGACGCGAGGGGTTCAAGCTACCCAAGACGAAGACAGGTTTTATCCCAGAGGAGCATACTCTACTTTTCACACCTTCTGCGAGGCAATAAAAGCCAGGGCTCCAGGAGCGAACATGCACCGTCTTTAGTTTCACAATCTTTGAAGTCGCGTCTTTTTCTTTTTTTTATAAGTGGCCAGTTCGATTTTCGAACAAACCTTTTTACAGTGCCATATGGCGTTCTTTTACTTAGAGTTTTCCCCGAGTTTCCACACGAATTTGTCGTTCCAAATTCAAATCACATTACAACCCTTGGGAGTTTCATACAACATTACCTCCCTTGAGATGTAATGCTTTGCTTTACCTTGATGATAGCATGATATGTAATTGGACATTGTCGAGCAGGTGGTGTGAAAATATAGTACCTACACTGCACTACACTCACTCGAAAGGTTTTAAGTCTTCTCACTATGTCCGTGTTGTCGAGGAGCTGGATTGCCTCGACGTTCACATGGTGGTGAAGTCTACGTTCGTGAGCTTCTGCATATTTTTTAATAACTTTATCAACGAACTCTATGTTGAGGTCCCGGTGGAGGTTCTCATTTCTGATGTACCAGGGCGTTATTGAGAGGGTGTCTGAATTTTTTTTGTCCTGTAGGTATTCCGCATTCATTTTTCTTTGGGACTGTCTATCTTGGTGTTCTATAGAAGCACTGTTATTCATCTATGGTCGACATTATTAGCACTCTTCATTAATCTAATGCCACTCTTTGATGTGTTGCCAGAAAATAAAAAACACATAAAAAAACTGTTTCTCGCATCTGGCAATTTTGTAAAAGCTGGCACGCCCTCTTCCGATGGACTTGTCTAGTGTAATGGTAGAGTTTGAAATATCTAGATTTGACCATTGATGTATTAAATGCCTCTATAATTTCAAACTCTACAAATAGGTATCTACATAAAAAATTGGTTGTCTGTGAAGTTGGTTTACGTGCGATAGTTTAACGTGACTATCAACGTAACGGGACAATGAGCGTTACCGGACAATGACGGCGTTAGGTCCGGACAATGACGTCAAAGCTTTCGTGCATGCAGCCGGCGTACATCGATGTATTAGACGTAGTCACGTCAAAAAACTATCTATAAAATACATTTGCTCGTAAAGGGTCTATTATTGCACCAATTTCAATATCGTATTGTATGTCATTACGCACTAGTGCGGTAATGTAATGTAAAACGCACATGTGCGGTAATGTAATTAAAAAAGGAACGTTTATCATGGTTATCCGTTTAAAACGAACGATACTTTTTTTAAATCTTAGTAAAGAGTTTTTATGTCAGAAAAGTGGTCAACATTTTATGAATAAAATTAACTTTGGGAGATAAATTATAATAAAAATTATTCCGCGCACTGTTTTCTCTGTGCAAGTTCAAAAGCGCTTCACAACGTGTTTTATAATGCAATCCTTGCATTAACAATGCTCTATATTTCAATAATTTTTCATAAGATTGAGAGCTTGCCAATAATTTTCACAATAATTATTGTTTTTTATTGGATTTTATCTATATTTTACAAGATATTTTTTTTAAACTTATGTGACGTGTTGTGATTTGTTCATAGATTTTCAAATTCAACTAATAATTTCTTCGAACATAAAACTCATCTAATTATAGGTTTCGCTGTTTATTCCTCTTTGCAGGTTTTTTTGAGTTAGGCAATAAACTACTTGTTTGAATCGATGCAATATTTGGACGAATGGACCATTCTCCATCAGGCACTTCCAGGTTTCAGGCGCGATCCAGGAGTTGACACATTTAGCAGCACCATCTAGTTATGAAATCGTCAAACTTTCTAGTTACCCAAGAAATTAAATACCTACTAACGTAACTATTGAAGTTGTTTCCGTACATTGTGGCTGTAAAACACAATAATTTATTACATTGTATGAAAAGTACATTATTACAAAGTTATTGAGAAGTTTTGTATGAAAACCGCATCAATGTTGGCTAGCAATTAATTGTGATGAGTACGACTCACACTTGACCGATTTTATAATTATTCCTTGGTAGTCATACAATACACTACCTGCATACCAAATTTCATGGTGTTGGGACCAGTGGAAGTGGCCTAGAGGTTTTGATGATCTGTCAGTAAATGAGTGAATTAGTGCCAATTTTAAGCATTTTCACCGGCTTATATCTCCGGATCCATTCAAGCTACGTTACTAAAATTTGGCAGGCTTAATAAGGACGCGTATTAGATTGTATATGCTAAATTTCACAAATTTATCTCATTAAGAACTAGGGTTACAGAGTGGGTCAAAATGGCTCGAAGCGTTTCGTGTAAATAGTGCCCAGTGCGCAGCAGGCGTTTTCTTTGAGACCTTGCCTGTGCGCTCCTGCGCACTTTGATTTTTTTATTTATTTCCTCGCAAATGTGTATGACATAAAAAATAATATAAAAAAATAAAAACGTCGTATGACATACGTGCGCATTGATAATTACAGCCTCTGCTTTCTTGTATCCCTCACCTACAGCTCGGGCTAGCAATATCACCTCGGCTTTAATTATCAACTTACCGCCATTATATCATAAGGTACTATTATTATGCACGTTAAAAATCTAGATTCGAACATTGAAGTAAGTATTTAATACTTCAATAGTTGAATAGTAGGTATAACTTCAATGGTCTAAAAATGCACTCCCTGAAGCAGTAATCTACAAGCATTACTGTTTTCCGGTTTAAAGGGCTCTGTAGCAAGTGACATTACTGGACTTTCGAGACTGACCATCAAAATATCTGAATGTTAGACGAACTATACGCTCTCCTGATGGTAAGAGATCACGCCTGGTCATGACCAGAACAGTGCTACACAGGACTTTGATTCACATAGGCTTTTTGTTTTTTGTCCACATTGAGATATTTCGATGGTCAGTCTCGTAAGTCCAGTAATTTCACTTACTACAGAACCCTTTAAACCGGAACACAGTAAAGCTTACATATTACTGCTTAAGGTGTGCATTTTTAGACCTAACAATCTCTTTCTACATTAAAAACGCCACTTCTTGAAATTCTTTGTGCTAGAATCAATCGGTGACGCCTCAAAATGGCTACTTCCGGTCGCGCAAAGATGGCCGGCGGGCACTTCCGGCCGTCAAACTGACGGAAGGGGGTTGATATGACAAGTCCCCCCTTTGTTTATTGCTTTTGTTTTGTTTTCCGGCAATATTGTAAGCAGATCCCCTGCAGGATTCCCTATACCAACATAGTCCCAGATATTATGCCAAGCAGTATTGTAAGCATTACTGTGTTCCGGCTTGGAAGGTACAGTAGCTGGTGAAATTACCTATGACTAAAAAATTGCTTGGTAAGACTGACAAAGTCTGATACACTGGTCTGATGTCATGGTTTTTTACATTTAAAACCATTATTTAGGTAATAACTTAGTGAAAAAGTTAACTTAAGATAGCCACTGGCTTATATTGTGACAAGGAAATAAAGCGAGTCCCAGACAGACGCGGCCTGCGGTGACGATCTGCTGTTGCTTTCTTGCTTGACTGTGATAACAATACACTGCCGCGGCCGCGGTGGCGGTCATTCTAACCTACGGCGGCACATTAGCACTCGAGTCTCACCTGCGAGTGGACGTTAGTAATGGCCAATCGTAACGAAGTTCAAAGTAATAAAAGCACAGTTTAGAAAAAAAATATTTACTAACGTCGTTGAATTTGATATTTTGGTTATTATTTTCAGAAAATGAGAATTGTGGGTCCATGAAATTAATAAAGAACGGCAGCAACGTGGGGAATTCTGGATATCCTGTACTAAGAAAAGACGAAAATAGATTTTATAAATATTTCAGAATGTGCACAAAATGTTTTTTATTGGCATAATTTCACGCGGTACACGCGGCCTGTTGTAAATATTTACAACTGATCGCGTAATGGCCGCCTCATGTCCGCGCGCTCATTCACACAGAAGCGGTGGCGGAGGGGGCGGGGCTAGCGGCCGCGGTAAGCCGCGCTGTGACCGCGTCCAGGCCGCGTGTGTCTATGTCGTTCCTAGAACTCTCAAGTCATCCAACTGACCGCCACCGCCACCGCCACCGCAGGCCGCGTCTGGGACACGCTTAAAGTAGAAAATATTAAATCATTTAATATTTTTTTATAATTACCTTAATTCAAGATTGAGATCAAAATATTAGCAAAACATTAAAATCTCAATTCTTAAGGCCCAGAGTCCCGCGCGCCTCTATCTCACTCGCACATTTTTAGATTTTTAAAGATATAAATTGACTGAGTATAAATTTCAAACAAGTGGAGCGGTGAATTTGTAACTGTACAATCTCACGAAATGCTTTAGTGTATATTTTTTTATACGTTTAACAATTAAGCGTTAGAGATTGTGAAAACAGTTTTGTTCACTTTTTTAATTTATACGCTGTCAATTTAATATCTTAAAAAATGTATAAATGTGCGAGCAACATAGCGGCGCATGGGATTCTGGGCCTTAACTGCTGACAAAATGAGCTTAAAAATAATAAAATCCTTATTTTCACAGACCATTGACCACTCGATTACAACATTAATAAGAAACAAAGAGAAATAAAAGAATGTACAATGGATCAAAAGAATAACGGATGCGACCATTAACACCTTGTGTCGACTGTACGGCGATTTGGATGGTTTTATGCCACAAGTCATCGTATAAAAGTTATTTTTATATTTATGAACAAAAAATACTGTTCAGATAAATGTTTTTTTTAAATTAGGATTTGGATGCTGCTGCTCAAGACTTTGCCCGAGTTGTATCGGGAGTCACATCGGGATCACAGAAACACAGACACAGGGACAGAAAGTCCTTTTTCATTTTTATATAACTTATGCCTACTTGCACTAAACTGTCAAAAGTCCTGAGCAATTACTTTACTCGCTTGGTAGTTCTTATCAGTCCAGATTCAGACCGTTAAAAACTACCAAGCGAGTAAAGTAATTGCTCAGGACCTTTGAAACGTTGGTGCAAGTCGGCATTAGACTTGTTTTTTTTTTCTTTTACTTATTTATTTTAACAGTTCAGTTTTTAACGTAGGTTTCTGCCAGTGCCAGTGCCTCTGAGCCCGATCTTTGGCTCTTTTCATCTACTTTCAGCCAGTCATCTACAATGTATAAATTTCAATAACACTGAAATTTCTTCTTTTCTTAAAGAGAAAAGTAATTTACCTAAGTATCTCTTTGAGAAAAGATACTTAGGTAAACAACTAGTACCGTGATAATGTATTAAAAAAAATAATTAAAATGATGATAATGATTGATGATGTATTAAAAAAAATAAAAAAAATATGAATATAATACGAAAATGATACACCTTCTAAAGGTACCTATAGCAGGCATCAAATTGTGCGGAATGCGGATAAGTGATAGATATCAACAAATTATATAAATATATTTAGTAATAAATCCGCTTGATTTCTAAACAAAGGTTTTAATAAACTTAACTTTTGTTTAGAACTTTAGTACATATTACTATATTATAAACCAAAGAGTCAACGAACAGAAAACCAAAGTTTAAAGATACGACACGTGTTTCGCCTCTACACGAGGCATCATCAGGAGGTGTGGACTCGCCGAAGTTCGAAACGAGAGTGAATAAACAACGTTGCCCGGCCCGTATTTATACCCGTTATGGCGATGAGTCGCCTGTCGTATGATCCGACGTCACAAAAATCCTCAACAAAGGAGACCTTGGAATACTCGTATTTAAATTATTCAACAGCGTAATATTTGTTGTATTGTGTTTTAAAATTATCTTAAGTGATAGATGTTATTATATGGCGCTACTTTCAGGCTTCCTCTAATATACTTATTTCTAATCTTATTTCTTTAGAGTATCTACTACTTAATATTAATTTAAGTAAACGTGGCGGCCGTTCCCTACTTAGTTTGGTTTTTCCTACGTCGGAATAACACATAATTTATGTATTTTTTATCCCGACACCACGTGAAACTGCGGGGAACAGCTAAAGCTATTTAAAACGAAAATATTCAATATATTATGAAATCAAGTGGCAAAAACCGCAATGAAACCATCACTTATAATCAAAAATTAAACTTTCAGTCGACCGCAGCCATCAGACAAACGGTAAACGATTCATGTGGTCGCGGTCAGAGTCACCTCGTATCAATTACTGTCTACGTTTGGTGGTTTTTGGTAAAATTTTACCTTAAATAGCTATTTTTTTCCGACTTTAAAAATCCGCCTGCTCAATTCAGCCGCCAAGTTGGATTTCTAAGTTGTCGTGTGATTGAAAAAACAACATTTATCCTAAGAATATTTAAAAACTTAAGCATCACAATTAAAAAAAGGCTTTATTTTGACTGACTGACGGACAACGCTCAGGTCAAACCACTTAACTAAGAAACCCAAAAGGTATATTTCATTTTGTTTTATTTTACTGACACTTACAGATAAATTGATTTGATTATAATATAATATATGATATATGCTATAAAATCTTTATAATATGTTCGAAAAGAAGTGAAAGCGCGTCGAAGAAAGGTTTTTTTTTAATTCGCAACGCAAACGCAGTTGTTAGTGTCAACTAATAGTTTGATACAAATAATTAGTAACATCTTAGTAACTTAATTTCTAAGATCTTGGTACCATCTTGAATACCACCATCCCTCTATCAAAACACGCAATCAGTCGCCTCATTCACGCGTAATGCCGTCCATCTTTTCACACTTTGTGCCTTGTAACGTTTCTTTTGTATGGCGCTTATTGATAGGTTATGGAGAAAAGGGGCTATTCACGCCACGACTTTAATTAATATTGTGAAGTGTGCAGTGCACGATAGGAGCCTTTTTATGGTGCACTTGAAATCCTTTCACCACACTGGTTCGATATAACTAGTGACACGATAATAATTAATATTTTTAGATTTTTTTAAAGTGAAAACCCTGAGCATCTTGTTAAGCGTCGATGACACACGGCCTGCTTACACGCTACAAGCCGGCGAGTTTAAAAGCTAGTGAGTGAGCGAGTTAGCTTTCGGGAAGGATGGTCAACAAGCAGATTGTAAAAAAGCCGATGACACAGGGCGAGTTTACACGCTACAACCAAACGTGCTGGCTTGTAGCGTGTAAACTTGCCCTGTGTCATCGACGCTTTAGTTTCCTCATTTATAAACATAAAAAACACACTTAAATAAAGTCTTAAGGTAGAGTCCAGTGAAATAGTCACCTAGATAATGTCTCGAAGAAAAGTTTCGTGAAAAAGTCTTGCCATGAATAGCCGGCTTTAGTTGACCCCTTCACACGGCTTGTGATGAATAATCGTGAATTTGTTTCACCCGTACCACTATTAATTCTTGAACAATCGATTCAAAGACCCTTAATTTCTTTAAGAATGGCAACATTGTGTAATTTATAAAGGAGTTTTAAGCTTATCTTATGATACCTATTTTTGATTAATTATCTTATGTTTTTTCAACCGACTTCAAAAAATGAGGAGATTATCAATTGACCGAATTCGGTTAAATGTTTTTTTTTAATGTTTGTTACATCAGAACTTGATTGATTCAGGCGTTACTTTGCGGAAATCCATAAATATCAACAAATTATATAAATATATTTAGTAATAAATCCCTCCTCCTCCTCCTCCTGATGATGCCTCGTGTAGAGGCGAAACACGTGTCGTATCTTTAAACTTTGGTTTTCTGTTCTTTGACTCTTTGGTTTAGTTGAACTAAAGTTAAGTTAATTAAAACCTTTTTTTAGAAATTAAGCGGATTTATTACTAAATATATTTATATAATTTGTTGACATCAGAACTTTTTTGTTTATAAACCGATTTGAAAAAAACACTTTTTTTATTCAAATGAATATACTTTCAGATTGGTTCCACAGAAGTTATATCGAAATCGGTTCAATACTTTAGTTTTTAAATCAAGATAACTGAAAAAAAGTCGTTGAAGTGAACAATCTTGCGTATTTTGCTTCCCTGTGACTTTTCAGTGGTGCCTACGGTCACTAGAACAGTCTGATTGAAGTCGGTTGTTGCATGTTTTTGTAAAACCTTGTTGAAGTCTGTTGAAAATACCATTTTGGTATTCTGTTGAACAAGATGTTGTATGTCACAGATCATAAATAATACAGATATCAACAAATCTTCATTTTAATTCTAGATTTATGGTTCCATAACTTGTGTCTAGAACTAGCTCAGTCTAGTATTTTATTAAACGTTTCTAGTAAGTTTTTGGCTGGAAATCCGCCATTTCACGTTCCGACATCGCAGGTTATGATGGATAATGTTTTTTTTTATTTTTACATTTTAAGGAACGCTATAAAGCGGCAAACTAAGTAGATTTTGTATATGTAATCGAAAACAACTAGATAATTTATGAAATTATATTTATATAATAATAAATATAAATATTTTGATCATTTCAAATAAATAGACAAGCTTAAGGTATAAAAAGCAGAATATCCGGTGGCAAAATATTATTGTCATTATAAATCTTAGGTAGACCTTTTGTAGGTAATCGAGTAGCCTATAGGATTCATATAATAATCTAAGACGAATCCATGCATACTTAGATATAATTGTTCATCATTAAGATTTGGATTTTGTAAAACTTAATTATATTTACGTACAACCAACCAATGTTCATCAGAATATAAATGTTTCTCCTGAAACGAGAATCGAAACCGCAACACTGGTTCGGCAGTACAACACACTTGTCGCTCGACCATCCATGTCGTCGAATAAACTTCACACTTCCCACGAATATCACTCGATAGGGATATTTTTATATTATGTCTGTAAACCACAAATTTTTAATTGGGTACCAATAAAACTTAAATGAGCAATGCCGAACGGGTAGGTAACCTACTATCGTTATATCTAAAGTCAGAATTTTGGATTTCTACAAAATGACAGAGTGACAGCGGCGCGAGCGCGGCGCCCGAGCCGAGCTGCGGCGAGCTGCGAACCAGGTACCCGGGTTTGACAAACGATGAATGAAACTTAAAATATTATTAATGTTGGGTACCGATTGACGCAAGGCCATAGGCAAACGACTAACGGTAATAGTTGTCCAATTTTTATCAATTTATTTGAAAAAAAAAAACGACTCAATTTTTCAAGGTGTTTTGCCATATCTGTGTTCAGTAACGGCAAATGATTATGCGTTATTTTTTTCTGGTGATTAAAAATTTGCGGTGTCGAAGCGGATTTCCAGTCCATCACTTGTTTGAACCGCTTGGTATGAAGATAGACCATTTTGTTGAGGTCAGCTATGGCCATATTTTACCGACGAACACCGCCATATTTCATTATAGATCATTTGGGGACGCACCGACGTATACAGGGTGTTTCTAAATATTGGTAAATATTATAGGTACGTTAGTAGATAGATAGACATTTTGTTTTCAACTGACTTAAAAAAATGGAGGTTCTCAATTCAGTTTTTTATGCTTCTTACTTAAAAACTTTGTTGTTTATAAAGCGATTTGAAAAATTATTTTTCTTAATTTTATATTACTTCACATTGGTTTCATAGAATTTTTAACAAAATCAGTTTAGTTCTAAGATCAAAATAACTGAAAAAAAATGTTTGTAGTCGAAGTAAACAAAATTGCGTATTTTGCTTCCCTGAGGTTGGTAGGTAGTAAGTGTACCATCTGACAGCCATCTTCTTGTTTCGCTTCCAGTTACACATCCCCGTCCCTCTTCACAAAATCACTCCCACAGATTGCAGGAAAGCGAGAGGAAAGATGTTACACTTATAAAATATAAATAAAATAATTATTATTGACAATAAAGTAAAATTACACCCTGTATATCGCTTCGCAATACATTAATAATCTGTGGGTAATCCATCAAACGTCATTAACCCATACCCCCGACCAAGATGAACTCTGCTAAAATAACATAAGTATGTAGGTACCTACGTGATGTCATCTAGGTATACTTCTTCTTATCGTGTCACTAGTTCCTTCGAACCAGTGTGGTGTAAGGATTTCGAGTGCGCGCCGAAGACGCTCCTCTCGTACACTTGACACCATGTTTTCGAACTTTTTAGGTTCTATGACATGCCGGTTTCCTCACGATGTTTTCCTTTACTGTAAAGTATGTGTTTGAATGCACACATAGATTTTTTGAAAAGAAAAATCCATTGGTGTACGACCGGGTTCAAACCCACGACCTCATAACATGCTGCTTTCCATCTATACTAAAAACAAACAACACGGCTGGTCGAGTGGCAAGTGTGTTGGGCTGCTACGCTGGTGTCGCGGGTTCGATTCAGGACAAGAACTTGTGTGATGAACATCGGTGTTTGTCTGAAAAAAAGTCTGGGTGTCTCCTTATAAAAAATCATGAAAATCGGTTCAGTTCCAAGTTTTGAAATCGATATAACTGAAAAAATGACGACATCCAAGTACTTAAACGAAATTGCTTATTTTCTTCCCTGTGACTATTCAGTGGTGTTTACGGTCGTTAGAACACTCCAATTGAAGTCGGTTGAGGTATGTTTTTGTAGAACCTTAATTATAAATGATTAAAATCAATTTTTTTCAAAGTCGGCTATATTATAAAGTGAAGAATGCCACGCTTTTAAATCAAACCATATTTTTATTAAAATCATGAAATTAGGTAAGGTCCTAACAAGGCATTTAAAATTTAGTTCCGTAGAAGTAATAACAGTAAAGAATCATAACTTAGTACGAAGAAAGCGCGACAAATAAAATTTTACAATTTAGCCAACTTGATGAGACGATTGGTCGAGTGTGTAGTGGACTGCCACGCCCGTGTGGTGGGTTCGATTCCCGCTTGAGGACAAACATTTGTGTGATTAACATCAGTGTTTGTCCTGAGTCTAGGTGTTTTCTATGTATTATAAATATGTATTTAAAAAAAAGTATACCAAAAAATATTATAAATATATCAGTTATTTGGTTCCCATACTCTGATTAGTTTTGGGCTAGATGGATTACGAATCACGGAAAGTTATTCATTCTTATAGCAATTATAGAATTTTTGTCCTGTTTTATGACGCCATCTTTCTTTGAAGCTTTATATCTGGGTATTCTGTTTTAACACTAATATTAATCTATGATATAACAATTATTTTGTAACGAAGTGGAAAATTTCAATTCTTTATTTATTATTGGCTGTTGCTTGCGACTTTACTTGCATGCTATTGACTTGAAAAATCTAGTAACTTGTACTCATAGATATTAGCTTTTTGCACGAAACTTTGACCTCAAAAATAAAGCTTTTCATGAAAGGTAAGTATTTAAAAAATATGTTGTCTTTTTAAAACCTAACTTTAAAAAAAAAAAAATAGATTGAAATGACATCATCATCTGACGGCCGGAGCTACTTCCTGTAAGTTACTTCCGCGACGTGTAATTTCAAAAAAATATAATATTGTTACAAAAGTGACTTAATACCTACCTACCTACAGTAATAAAAAAACCTTGATGGTTTCGTCACTTCATTACTTTAAAAAGTAGTTAAAATATAATTTAAACTTAGTTTTAAATAAAAACATTCTATTCAACTCCGTTCCCAATGATTCAACAAATAATACAAAAGCGGTATCAAATGAGACGTCAACACTTTGTCGGCGTCTGTACAATGTCTCTCTTTGAAGTGACCGCCACTCACACCGCAGTAACATAATTTAAGAGTTCATTTTAAAAGTCCGGTGACGCAGTAGCGGTAACCTGCGGCCAAATGCATTTAACGTCCATCCGAAAAAAAAAGTTATATATTTTTGACGTGACTAAGTCTAATAAATCGATGAACTCCGGCTGCATGCACAAAAACGTTGAAGTCATTGTCCGGTAACGCTCATTGTCCCGTTACGCTGGTAGTCACGTTAAACTATCGTACGTAAACCAACTTTACAGACAACCAATTTTTTTTTGTTATATATTTAGAATAAACAAGTGGCAAGACTAGCTAGTGAAGACATTACGCCTGCCCATATCCATAACAGTGCTACACAGGGCTTTGATTCCTACAGGCCCGTGCAACACTGCTTGTCCACCTTGAGACATTTTGATGGTCAGTCTCGAAAGCCCAGTACCTAATTTCACTAGCATAGCATAGAGCCGCCATTTTTACACTTTAGTTACAGAAGAATCCCATTTTACTTATGTAACGGCGTAATGTAACATGCTTGCTGCGAATCCTACATTACGCCCAAATATACGATTTAATCTTAATTACACCGTTACATAACACCGAAAACACCGGTCAGTAAGTAAGGTACCCATCTTTACAATGTCAATGAGACAGGATTGTTACAAGACGTGTTCGTTTCGGTGTAACATACAGCCACAAAACACCGCTCTCCGCCTCATTGTGCACTTATTGTATCAACTCCACTCGGCGCATAGACAATTGCACAACTGTTTTTAAGTTTGCCGCTTGAGTGTAAAATTCTATAACCAAGATTTTCGAGGGTTCCGTATTTTTAAATACCTACGGTTTTTGAAATATTGTATCAAACATTTTTTACTGACTGATCTATAGGGATTTGCTTTGGCTAACTAATAGATACGTAACACAGACGGAAAAATACACAGAAATATTGAAGAAAATATATTAAAATAAATATATTATAGTCAGCTGCACAGACATTATACACTCCCAAGCTTTCAAATTTATATTATCATTATTATTATACATGGTGTCCCACAGTTGATGGCCATAATGCGGCAGATAACCATGGTATAACATAACTTGAATGTGTATATATATTATATATAAGTTCCTTAGGTAGTATAATATCGAATTCTCGTTCGTTCATTAATGGTAACCGATGTAGTCGAAACCACAGACCAAAATTAGTCGTAGAAAGTAATTGCTTCCTCAGAGGTGGCATTTTCCGAACAAATTGTAAATAAATTGATACCTAATTCAAAGAATTTTCTTTCATACTTTTTAATTATTTTTTGCCTTTACAAAATACATCATCCGGAACCCACTAAAACCTACCCTATTAATGAAAACAATAATGTTTACGACCATCATAAATAAGGGTTCACTTTATTGGCCGCAGAACCCTAATAATCAACATAGTAGAGAGAGTGCTTACAGTAAGCAATTTGAGTATGAACAAGAATACAATAATATTTATTAAGCTGTGTAATACAAGGTGTTAAATAAAATAAAACGAGAACTTACCTACTACTACGAAGTGAGTAAAATCTGTCACCACGAATTCCGATACCGAATTATTTATATGTAAACGGGACCCACAATACCAAACTATTTTAACGTTATTTTAAATTACGTTATTAAGACTTACGGCCTAGCCTGGAATTGCAAATTCGCATCAGAATAAAGGTAAGTCAAAATTCAGACACTGAACTGGGTAATTCTTCAAATTTCAACCAAACCTGTCCAGTAGTTTTGTGTCACAAACTTTCGGTTGCTCTACTTATTCTATATACCTACATACTCTACCTCTATATTTTTATTACTCTCTCCGTTTCCTTTTTCTCCGCGGAACCCCGATTCCCGCAAATTGAGCCGCGTATCCAATCGATTTGTGCTGTGGCCTTCTTAATTGTTCCTTTATGATTGTCTATGGTCAAAGATACGTTCTATAGTCTATGGGTTCACGACATTGACACAGATTAGGGCATAATCTTTGCTGATTGGGAAGAGTGGCGAGAACAAAAGTGTTATAATTTTAAATAAATAAATCTATGTGAAATGTCCAACATAAAAAAGTAAAACAGATATTAGTACCTATTCAGGTACTTTACATACCTACTAAAAATGTTACCTACATTTTTAGGATTTTTTATTGAAAAATTATAGTAAATTAATTAACATTTTAAATTCAAGTTGCACAACAAAGTTTTTTGTTGTTTGTAGAGTTACCAAAGAGATTATAAACATCTATTTCTTGTAGGTATATAAGAAAAAACAAAGAAAGAAAGAACGACTAAGCACGCATATTTTATCAAATCAAACGTAAGCATGCTTTAAAAAAAACAACTAATTTTTATAGCTACTTTAACTTTTCTTTGCTCACATAATAATATGTAAGGTAAAGACAGTTTATGTAGTTATTATTATTATTAAATTTCTTTATTACACAAAAACAAAAAAAATACTATCTTTCAAATATATAAATTCAGAAAAATCTAAATGTGTTTTGCGTGTGACTGTACTTCAAAGTACCGAATGACGAACCGAATCCTGATGATTCGATCAAAAACGATCCAATCAATAATAAAAAAAATTAACGATTGTTCATTTTAATGATTCTTTCATTATTTTTATGGTTTTAAATCAATTTTTTGGATTTTGATTATATAATTGATTCAGTTTAATTTTGCAATTTTAGATTGGTACTATACATAATATTTTATATACATATACTCAATATGTACCTATAAATCTATCTTTAATTAATACACAAAGTAATTTTTCAACTCGGCTAAATGGCTAAATCCTAAAGTATGCGGAATATCGAAAAACGCTTTGGACTCTTGGGACCGATTTCAATTATAACCAAAAGTGCATTTTCAGATTAAAAATATCAATTACCCTAGCTGGGAATCGAACCGACTACCTAATTAAAAAAAATTACACCTTATTATAATACGCGATACCTAGATACTGTATGTAGAGTAGGTATCATACCTACCTATAGATAGAGTGTCGCTTATACTATTTTGATTCAATCCTGTGAAGTATTACCTAATGTTTAATAGCAAACATAAAGAAAGTTCTCATTTTTCAACAAATATAAAAACACATAATAATCGAATAATAATTATTAGCCTTCATAATATAAAAAAGTTGTTTTGGTTGTGACGTGTTAAATTTTGAAATGTAATCCTATGTTATCCTACTAGCTACCCACAACACAGGTTTTCCTAGGGTGGGAGTTAGGGGGCGTCCATAAATTACGTGAGGTGTTTAAGGGGGGGAGGGGGTCGAGTCAAATCTCATTTAATCTTACGTTGGAGAGAGGGGGGGGTCTCGGCAAATATCACGCAATTTTTTTCTGATTGAAACAAAAAAAAAAAAATATTTTGGTCCATTTAATCCAAATTGTACATGCTTAAGATTTAATCTTAAGTCCTTTGTTTAAATCTTAACAACAATCCAACGCGTTCACGTAAGAAACTCACATTTTCAAAAATCTCACGTGAGATTGGGGGTTGAATAAAATCTCACGACATCTCACCAGGGGGGGAGGGAGGGACAGAAAATTAAAAAAAACACCTCACGTAATTTATGGACGCCCCCTTAGTGCACTTTGCGAAGTCTAAATGTATGTACGAATTTGTTTTTTTTCTTTCTAATATTGTACTATTAAGTAGTTCGTATTTAGTAATAAATCTGTTCTTTTTTTGTGTACTACCTACATTAAGATTTTGTAAAAACCATTGTTACCGTTAAAACCGTTTTAACCGTACTTGTAACTTTTTGAATAAACTATTTGAATTTGAATTATCTTGCAAACAAAGAAGTATCCACTTCAAAAATATCGTTCAGAAGATCTTTTAGTTTAGCGTTTTAACTAAATACTTATTTGAATTTATGAAGTTATGGAGATATCCGTCTGTCTGTTGATTTCACTGACTCTCGACTTTGAAGCAATTTATGCTAAACGATTTTATTAGCACTTTTAAACAACATTAGGTATAAAACATTTTATTAATAATTTGTTCAATTATAAGTCAACAAAATATAGTAAATGCATTTGATTAAATAATATTACTTACTAAACATTTGATGAATTAATAGTACATTATGATTTAAGTGCGGTAAGTTGAGAATTACAGCCGAGGCGATATTGTTAGCCCGAGCCGTAGGTGAGGGCTACAAGAAAGCAGAGGCTGTAATTATCAAACCGCACGTATGTCATACGACGTTTTATAACACATTTGCGAGGAAATAAATAAACGAATTCATCATTACTTGATGACATTTTCAAATAAAAACAATACAGCGAAAAAAAACAGCGCGCGGAATAATTTCTACTGGTTGTCAAATTAGCGAAGCGCGCGCATCAGCGCTTTTTTTTTAAGGCAAAGGCACAAAACAGCCAGTATTATAATAAAGTAAATTAATATTTTTGTGTTTTGTTACATTTAAATGGTTGTAATTTATGGTCAATATAATTTAAATTAACGAATTAAATGTTTATTTATTATATTTTATCTCCCAAAGTTTTTTTTTTTTTTTTTTCTTTCGAAGAACCTAAGTTCTTCTAAGGTTTTGGCTTCACATCAAAGGTATATAGCCAGTGTCAAGTAATTGGAGAGATTATTTTGTCATAAGTCAGAGTCGTTAAGTCAAGTCATGCCCCTGTAAAGTAGTGGTGGTTGCGACTTTACTAGAGGCTTCTATGGAGTTTTGGAGGCAACACGAAAAGTCACGTTTTACAGCATTACACTATTCACCAACACTCATACACGTTCACGAGCACTTAATGGATAAAAAACCACCGTTTTTACACTTAAACACTCAAAACACAAACACTTAAAAGTTATACAAGTTTTGTCAATTAATTTAATGCCGCCAATGCGCCATTTTTCATGTTCCCGCCAAAAAAAAACCTCTCCCAAAGTTAATTTTATTCATAAAATGTTGACCACTTTTCTGACATACATTTTTTTGCTAAGATTTAAACGGAAACGTTTTAAACGGAGAACATTGATAAACCTTCCTTTTTTAATAACATTACCGCACTCATGCGTTTTACATTAGATTACCGCACTAGCGCGTAATGAGATACAATACGATATTGAAATTGGTGCAATAATAGACGAGCAAATGTGTTATAAATAATATTACTTGCTAATTACTAAATCTATAGATTATCTACAGATTACAAGCTTTAGATATCTTCAGGTTACAATCTATAGATTTCTTCAGATTACAATCTTTAGATTTCTTCAGATTACAATTTATAGATTTCTTCAGATTACAATCTTTAGATTTTTCAGGTTAGAAACTATATATTTAAGATATATAGCTAGATAAGTAATAAGTATAACTTAGTGATTGATCAACGGGTAAACCCAAAAGTAAATATTTAATTATTTTTTTATTTTAGATTTTTTTAATAAATAATTAGGTAGGTATGTATTTTAAAGCGCGGACCTAATAGATGTTTCATTCATTCTATAAGATCATTTTGGTCATGAGCAGGTGTGATATGAATAAATTGCTAACAATCGTATCGTAAATCATAAAATGCATAAAAGTTCTTGTCCAAATTCAGTTTTGGCGTTAAAATGATTTAGACGAACTCAAAACGTCGTCTGAAAATTTATGGACACCCGAAATAAACACCCATTTTCAGTTGACCCGTCCCGCTCTGCATTTTCCACTTAAAACTAGCTCTATAAAAATTGGACGCTATTATACACTCCAATTCGACTTGACCTATCTCATTACCAAGAGTTCATACTGAAACAGGTCAAGAAACATTGGTCAGTGTTCAATTTCAGAGATAGTTTACGAAGGTAGTTAGGCTCAAAACTTTTTCTAGCGCAGTTTACAGGGATCGTTACGGTTATTATCGGCCATTTTGAAATAGGTAGGTAGGTAGGTACCTACTTATTTTTTATTTTCGTAGCAATTAATGAGGTAACTGAGGAAGTTGTGTTTGGAGATTAAGTTTAAGGATTAAATTAGAAAAAGGGTTTGATTTAATAAGCTGCCCATAACTTTTTTAATTTATGAGAAATGAGTTAGTAGGTACTTACTAGGAAATATATTTTTTTACGTAAGTACTTAAGAAAATACATGAGAAGTTTTAGTAACAATTTTCGTTTTCGTTAATTATTTTCGCGCCTCAATTTGACAGGTGGCGGAAAGATGGCGTCCAAAATAGAAACCTACACACGGATTTACCGGCTAGCTAGACTCTTTGATGTGTCCGAATCAAATTACAAAAGTAAAACTTCCTCTGTCTGATGTGTAAATAAATAGGTGTGTAACAGATTTGGAGCTATTTTCGAATGTCTCTCGCAACAACCGCTTACTAATATTTATGTAGGTACCTATCTATATGGTATCTACCTAGGTACGTACAACTATTTTAATATCGACGCTTGAAAGGCAAAAATTACCAAGCGACATTTTGGGCGATATTGAGTTATATATATCATTGGAATCAGAAAAAAATTCTGCGTCGATTGGTCCTACTCTCATGTCGCTAGGACGAAGTTGGTGTCGCTTGGTAATTTAAAAAAAATACACATTTTCACAGTTTTCGGCGTCCAAGCGACTAAAATTTTAGCGATTTATGAATAATTTTCACTTAGTATTTATTCGATCTTTAATTTTTGTCCATAGTAATTTTTGCCTAGATTCGAAATAATGCGTTTGAACATAAAGTATTTTTTGCCTTGCGGTACCTAGGTTGTAAAGATTACTTATGAAATTTTACCTGAAATAATATTTTTTTTTCTCGTTAATAAAGACTTTCTAACCCACCTTAATTATGTATAAATTTTCATTAAGTATTTTTAACCTCAATGCAATGGACTTAAAAACGTAAAGTAGTAATATTTACCTGCCTAAAAAGGATATATTTTGTCGTTTGGTAATTTTTTACCTACCGTTTTTTTTTACTGTTTTTGTTACTTAGATAACTATTTCTGATATGAAATATGTATAAAAGAGAGCTTATCCCTATGTCCCTAATATGTATGGTCGCTTATACACGCTGTAAAGCAGATTTTTAGTGGCTGTGGTAACAAAATAATGATTTAGTCTTGTCGCATAGGCAACCTGCGTGCTCCCGCGTATCGCACATAGTGCATCGCGTAGCTTGGATTGTATACTCGGTAAGTGCATTTTAAAGATTTAATGAAATTAGCTTTTTCAATGCGTATTTTATATTGATTTAAATTTATTGTTTTAGGTACATAATGAATCGGAACACGAGAGTAGATAACATTATTCAGCTAGCCTTGTCAAACGCCGGGGTGGATAGCAGAAATTTGACTTTGGTAATGTAACAACTTATGTTGTTGAATAAATATTTTATTCTCTCAATCGCAACGTATAGAAACACCTAAAAATAAAATTTAATTCCTAGGAGTCAAGATATTGAAGATCGCAAGATTGCTGAAAAATAATACTTGATGTGGTTGATTTAAATTTTGTTTCATTGGAAATAATAGGTACTATAAATAATTATGAATAGGTACCATAAACCCATTCCAGTATTTAATTTAATGTAACAGTAGTTTTAATAGCTATTACTTTCTTCATAAAAATTGCATTTAATCTAATTAACTAGGTATACTGATTTTGAAATTTCTAATAAATGCTATGTATAAAAATAAAGTGCCTTATTTATTAACAACGACAGTCTACGTTCTTTATAAGATCAGCTATCCACTTTGCGAGAGATTTTTCGCATTTTTATCTTTAATTTTGTGTCTTGCCTTATATCCTATGACCCCCAAGTGGGGCAGAGGGCGTCCACAGTGATCTGTCTTGAACTTCACGTTTGACTTCGCTCCAGGATTTACCCATGGCTTTGACCTCCGACTCCACCGATATTCGCCAAGTCTTGGGACGGCCACGCTTTCTCTTGACCTGCGGGTTCCAGTCTAGAGCTTGTTTTGGGATATGGTCAGGCGCTCTGCGTAGCGTGAGGCCGATTTCTATTTACAACACTTTATCTGGGAATCCATGGGCGATTCATGGCACTTGTCTTACAGGTCGACGTTGGTCATTTTGTCCGGCCAAAAGATCCCAAGAATCTATCGAAGGCACCAGCTTATGAAAACCTGGATCTTACGCGTGAGGTCTTTCGTTACTTTCCACGCCTCGTATGGTTATCAGAACGGTTTTGACATTGGACCGGAATATCTTGAGCTTCACTCTACTGGTCAGTTTCCGTGACTGCTATGTCGAGCGCAACTGTGCAAAGGCTCCTTCGGCTTTGGCGATTCTATATCCTGTTCGGTGCCACCAAATTCAGATACCGTACTCCAAATGTAGGCGAACTGATGGACCTGCTCCACCTGTTCCTGGCCAACAAAGGCGTTTTGTTGCTTATTCCGCCGGGTCTCATCTCCTTAGTTTTGCCTGTATTAATTTTAAGTCCTGTGGTTGCTGCTTTTTTTCTGAGGTCATCTAGTTTGGCTTGCATGTCTGCGCGTCCTTGGCTGAAAATACAAAGATCATCGACATAGTCTAGGTCATCTAGTTCTTCCATGAGTCCCCATTCAATTCCGCGGCGTCTGTTCTTGTTGACACGCTTCAGCACCCCATCCAATACCACAGGGAACCGCAAAGGTGAGAGGAGGCAGCCCTGGCATACACCTGCTTGTACAATGATGTTGTCAGAGACCAGCCCTTCATGGCTCACTTTACAGGTATACTATGCATACATAGCTTGGATCACTTTGATTATCTTTGGCGGTACTTCTAGAGTGTATAGACGCGCCCGGATACTATTCAATTGAAGAGTGTCAAAAACTTTTTCGAAATCTACAAAGATAAGATTCATCTCTCTTTGCCATTCTGATACCTGTTCTACAATGATGCGCAGTGTGTTTATCTGATCGGCGCAGGAGCGTGCTAACCACCGGAACCCTGCCTGTTCGTTGCGAAGTAGTGGGTCTATTACCTTGGATAGTCGATCCAATACTACCCGACAAAGAACCTTCGATGGTATAGAGAGAAGTGCGATGCCTCTTCAGTTACTGCACTGGCTTATGTCACCTTTTCTCGGTACAGTAACAAGTAGCCCCGTGTATCAGTCATTGGGTAGAGTTTCAGTATCCCAGACCTTGGCCAGTAATGGTGTTAGACATTTGACGGCTGTTGTAAGATCAGGTCGATTCCGGGGGCTTTACCTGGTTTTAGTGCAATAATGGCATTTGCGACTTCGTCTTTAGAAGGGGTATCACCACTTATTTCTAGCGTCTTAGATAAGTGAGGCGGCATCGCTGGTATTGTTGGGTCTATTGGTACCTCACAAGATCCCTGGTTAAATACTTCCTGGAAATGCTCGTGCCATCAATTCAATCGGGCCTAAGGAATAGCTAAAGGTTTGCCTTCTTTGTCACGGATGGGTACTTTTCTGAAGTTTATTTATCCTGCTAGGGTATTTGTGGCCTTATCACATAAAGTTATAGTTATAAAATAGTAGTTATAAAGCTCTTTCAGGTTGCCTGTATGTGCAGCAAGTTGAGCAAGTTCGGCGATATTGTTAATTTTGTGTACTAAAACCTAATCGTTTTGTTACTAGTATAAAAAAGTCCTACACATATCTCATTTAATTTGTAATTTGGTTGAAATTGCTTGACAGAAAAATTTTTTTGGTTTTAATTTAGATCATTTTACCTATGTGTCAAACATACTTTAGATCTGGATGTATCATTTTGCTTCAAACACAATTATAAACTACTAGGATTTAGTTAATTTTACATGTTTTATAAAAAAAAAATCTTGTCTGTAAGTAGTTTTTACCTGTTTGTGATTTTGATAAATATTTTACTAACCGACACTATTTCTTAAAGTATTGAGAAAATGGATAATCTTTAAATGCCAGTTTATAAAGCGTTTAAACTACATTTAAAACTCGTTGGAATCAAGTGACTACGACTAATAGGCGATTTATGACGATTTTTTTTCCAAAAAAAAAAACTTTAAAACGCTCTCCTGTAAAGTTGCCAACATGTCGCTTGGTAATTATTGCCTTTCAAGCGTCGATATGCTGATCGTGGGTTCATTTGCGAGATAAGAAGTTTTAAAGATGTGTTTTCCATATTCTCGTAAATTATAGGTGCCATACATACATAGGTATATATAAATAACTACTCATACTAAATTTTAGCATGAGGTTTAGTAGTTTTTAGTATGATAGAATATAAACAACAATCTTCATAATAAATAAGAATAATAATTGTCCTCAACTGCAACGTAAATGGAAGGGTTATTGGAGCCTAAAAAAATTAGTACCTAAAGCAAACTTAACGCCTTGTATTTTCTACGAGCAACTTTACAACGGAAACTTTGTGCTCAGTTGCTTTTGACGTGTGAACGCAACCTGCCGATTTAATACAGTCAATGTCAAATAATTTGTACATTGACTGTATTTCTCTCAGAAGAATGAAGTAAATAGAATAAATCCTAAATTTGACAAATTCGCTATCTTCTTTGCGCATATCACTTTTTGCACTAGATAAAACGAGACAAAACATGCATTTGTCGTACGTCATAATATAGGGGGAATCTGTCACTCGTTGAGCCACAGAGATGACCCAAGTCATAAAATATCGATATCGATATTAACAGTTCGATGATCTACAATTATTCTCATCGATACCGATATTGATATGTCAATCCTAACAACTTAAAGTCCGTGACTAAGATAACGTTATCTAGATTCACTCTGGATTAAAGGAACCTTGAACTTTGTAAAAACCACGAATTAAGATGACAATTGTTTATTAGATAAAATAATATACAACATACACAGGTCAATGAGTACATTACAAAATTTATACTTAACACAAGTTTACATTTGAGCTAAACCTTGTTCTGCCTGCTCCCTACCTATAGATTAGTTCAAAATTATTATTATATTTTCTTGGTATACTTTATCAGTACTTTTTTTTCAAGGCTTTTCGTACGCTGTCTAAAACAGTTAATTTTTAGCAAACTGGAGTAGGCTAGATTTTTATCGACCATCTCACACTGCACATTCTGTAATTCTACGCTAGTGTTCTTCGGTGGTACGTCTGAAAACACTGATGAACTTATTTCTGTAATATCCGAAGGTTCTGGTGTAGGTACATTGATGAAAGGGATATCCTGAAACACATTATATTTTTAATTTATAGTTCATGTAATAATAATTATAATATACCTATAACACGCAATTTTAAGTTCAGTACTGACCGTTAGCTTGCGACGCTTCACGAGCATTGCATTTGGTTCAAGTTGAAGAATAGCCGGAAGAACATTTTAGCTCTTGCCGATCGTTATTGGACGCCAAAGGGACACCCTGAAATATTAATAGTGTAAACGTAATATTTGCCGTGATTATTTTGAAGCTCTCTTTTTTTGTATATTACATATCATGGTTGAACAGTGAACACATAGATATTGTGTTTAACCATGATACAGTGAGCAGGACGGCAAATATATAATACCAATAAATAAAATATGAATCAAACGAAATACAAAGAGTGTGAGTGTGTGTAAGTGAGATGGGTCAGCTACGGAATCCCACAATGGCTCACTTTATTCGAAAAATCTTACTATACTCAGTCTGCATAGCCTTATCGACAAATCTTTTTACGTTTTATGACATCCCTAGTTAGTATAACATAGCCTCGAATTATTCATGATTTTAGCATGAAAAACGCCGATTCTTCATATTTCTATACTTATTGGACGTTATTCAATGTTTCTACGTAATAATTATGTGTTTAGTATGGGTTATTAATGAGTAAATACACAAATAGATACTTACCGCTGAAAATTCAGGTTCTCTTGATTTTTCATGATACTTGCGGAAGACTGGCATAATACGAGGGCACAATTCGACATTTCACATATTTTTTTCACTATTTACAATAGTTCAATACGTATTAAACAATATAAAACAACCAAAACCCCGTTGAAAAATAAACAAAAACAATGACATTTTATGAGATTAAATTTGAAAGATAGTCAATGTAGATGGAAAGCGACAGAACTATTTAACAATACACTTGGTTGGATAATTATGTCCCACATAACAATTGTGGGACTTTCTTTGAAGTTTCCTATGATTATCTCTATTATAGGTATATCCAAACTCTTTGGTATTTCTCAACGTCAATGATAATGATGCCAACTTATAACTTTTACCCAAAATTTTGGTAAAAATAACGTAATTCGTAGCGTTTTGAATGTACTTTTACAACACTTTTTTTTTAACGATATTTGCCTATAATAAGTATTTTTAACAAATCAATTAATTCAAGTCAAGGCAAAACCTGTTGTTATAGTATTGTATATATTCGTATATATATTATATATATTCGATAATATATTGTATATATTTATTTTATTTTATTTTTTAATATTTCTGTGTTATTTATGTTATGTTTATGTTTAAAAAAGTACAGACATATATTCGAGGAATTAATAAAATAAAACTATATCCTATTTTATGATTTTCCTAGGAGTATAAATTGCTGAAGATGGTAGCATCATCAAAACGTCAAAGTCAAACAAATCTGAATTCTGTCTGTCAGTTGTGTAATAAAAACACGTCGGGTTTTTTTTTTTTTTTGGCGGGAACATGAAAAATGGCGCATTGGCGGCATTAAATTAATTGACAAAACTTGTATAATTTTGAGTGTTTAGGTGTAAAAACGGTGGTTTTTTATCCATTAAGTGCTCGTGAACGTGTATGAGTGTTCGTGAATAGTGTAATGCTGTGAAACGTGACTTTTCGTGTTGCCTCCAAAACTCCATAGAAGCCTCTAGTAACGTCGCAACCACCACTTCTTTACAGGGGCATGACTTGACTTATCGACTCTGACTTATGACAAAATAATCTCTCCAATTACTTGACACTGGATATACCTTTGATGTGAAGCCAAAACCAATAGGTTCTTCGTAAGAAAAAAAAAAGAAAACACGTCACACGAAAACAACATCAGCAATTTCACAATTTCTTCGTGTTTTCCATTATTATTTCCTGAAAACATTCCATAAATTTCATCTACAATGGTGCACACAACAATGGAAGGCTCTCTCTTTGTAAGTACATAGTCGTAAGCTATAGGTAGTCACCCAAAGATAAGGTACACAAACATACGCCAATATTTTTACTGTTGCAAACCGTATTTACACATGAGCCAGAGATTGGATGAGAAGAGTAATAGATTGTGTCTAGCGTTTTGCCTAGGTTAGGTTAGGTAAGCTATGCCTAACCCGGGACGGCTGCAGTGCACGGGGAGGCATGCAATGCAAGCGGAGCTCGGGGTCGGCGCAAGCCTTCCCTGGGATGGGCCTCAGCAACGTGCGTGAGGGACACCGGTACCAGTTCTTCAGGTATCCCGGGGTCCCTCTAATGCGCAGAGGTCGGCTACCATGGGGTTTAAGTCTGACATAACCTGTCCGCCCTCACCCAAGGAGGCATCCATGAGGATTTCCCATTTTTTTTTTTATGTAGATATTAAAATTATATTGATTATTCATTTTTCTTGCTACAGGAACCAACATTATACATAGTAAAAGGCATGTGCATTCTGGACAATGACGGGAACCGAATCCTAGCCAAATACTATGATAAGAACATACTGCCCACCACTAAAGAGCAGAAGGCTTTTGAGAAAAATCTCTTTGCTAAAACTCACAGGTATTTTACCTTAATTATTTCAATTTTAAATACTTCAATTGTTTCCATATGTATATTACAAAATTTACATACGGAAACAATTGGGCTACCCATAGACATTTGCATGCGATCTATAGGTAGCTCAACTGCATTTACAAACTTAAGGCTAATCCTCAAATCCGAATTCCATACAAAATGTTTCGGACAAATACTAAAAAGTATGTCGTATTATAGTAATTTCTTCACACTATTCGTTTCGTCCATGTTTTTAGATTTCGTGAACAAAAAAATGTAAGTTTACATACTTTAATTTAGATTTTATACGTGTTTTTAAGTTAGTAGAGTTAATTTTAGGCGCATATGACCCCAGATTTGCCCTCTCGCTCGCGCGTACCTACATTTTTGAAGATTAAAAATTACTACTTGTAATTATAGAACAAACAGACCACCACAATCTAGAAAATAACATAACAAATGTGTAGTAAAAAATCAGTTGTTGTGGAGATCCGTTTGTTTTGTAATAAGAAAAGGTTTCCTTTTATTTAAAGTTAAGTGGGACGTTGTTTAAGTTAATTTAAGATTATAATAATGGTGATCCAAACATTATTCAAATTTTTATTTGTGTGATTTCAGAGCCAATGCTGAAATTATAATGTTGGAGGGGCTCACGTGTGTGTATAAGAGTAATGTGGATCTATTCTTCTATGTGATGGGCAGCTCTCATGAAAATGAGGTACAGTATGCATTAAATATATAATAATGATTAAGTTTATGACAGTTTATTGGACTGTCTGGCACTTTCTTACATGCTAAACTTTTGTGGTGTTTAATACACCTTTGCGATGCGACAAAAAAAGGAAGCCACATTGGCTAACTTCTAGTCTAGTCGTTTGGCTGATGCTAATTTTCGAAAAAGAGAAGTAACAGGACTATATAAATATTATATGTTAAAACTACTAGGCTTTTTCATTGTTAATAAAACTACATCATTAAAAGTAACAAACGTTATTTGAAAATAGAGAATATTTATATCATTTTTATTGACAGACTCAATTTTGGTTTAATACGGTCTATCTTGGTAATCTACAACATACACAAAATAAACAAATAAAGACAAGTATAAAGAAAAAGGTTTTCAACATAGCAATACTTCCTTGTTTAACCTATGGCTGTCAGACTTGACAGAGGACCAAGGTTACCGACATAGCTCAGAGAATTAGCAAGCTGAAGTGGCAGTGGGCTGGTCATATCTGCCGAAGAACCGATAACCGCTGGCGTAAACGAGTTCTTGAGTGGAGACCGCGAATCGGCAAACGTAGTGTAGGACGCCCTCCGGCCAGGTGGGGTGACGATCTGCGGAAGGTTGCAGGCAGAAAATGGATGCGGCAAGCCGAAGACAGGGCGCGATGGCGCTCATTGGGAGAGGCCTATGTCCAGCAGTGGACTGCGATAGGCTGATGATGATGTCAGACTTGGGCTCTAAGGAAAGAAGACGAGAAAAGACTGGCTGTATGTCAACGCAAAATGGAGAGGAGCATGTTGGGACTGAAGGTATCGGAAAAAACAAGGTAATAAGAAAGAAAACACGATAGTAATTAATGAAAAGAATAAGTCAATTGAAATGGAAGTGGGCGGGACATATCTGCAGATTAGAAAATGTAAGATGGACAAAAAGAGTTACAGAATGGATCCCAATAGAAGGAAAAGGAAACAGGGAAGACCAAGAAAGAGATGGAGGGACATTCTTACACAACGATGCGGACCGGAATGGATGAGGAAAGCCAGAGAGAGGGACGTATGGAGGAATTTAGGGGAGGCCTACGCCGATGAGGCGACTTCTGCAGAAGAATTAGATTAGTTTTAATTAGATTTAAGCAGTTTTTTTTTTCTTTCGAAGAACCTAAGTTCTTCGGTTTTGGCTTCACATCAAAGGTACATAGCCAGTGTCAAGTAAATGGAGAGATTATTTTGTCATAAGTCAGAGTCGATAAGTCAAGTCATGCCCCTGTAAAGTAGTGGTGGTTGCGACGTTACTAGAGGCTTCTATGGACTTTTGGAGGCAACACGAAAAGTCACGTTTCACAGCATTACACTATTCACCAACACTCATACACGTTCACGAGCACTTAATGGATAAAAAACCACCGTTTTTACACTTAAACACTCAAAAGTTATACAAGTTTTGTCAATTAATTTAATGCCGCCAATGCGCCATTTTTCATGTTCCCGCCAAAACTCCCTTTTAAGCAGTTAAACAGAAGCAATAAAGGCTTTTTTATTTTTATTTTATTTATCTTGGTAATCTATAGGAACACCGTTATTCATCTATGAGTAATACATATTACTGCTTGACAGCCTTTCATAAAATATTATTGTATTTTATATGTTGAGGGACAAGTAGCTTTCGCTGATGTGTCTATGTCACACAGTGTTGGATTTTTTTAATTAATTATTTATTTGGTACAATAACAGAAAACAAATCTCTATTACAATAATAAAACGAATGCTAAAAAAACCATGCATCAATTTAAAATTGTACACAATGTTGTTGAGGAGTCAGACGAAATGGATAAGGGGTGTAGTAACTATATATATATATATATATATATATATATATATATATATATATATATATATATATATATTTGTATATATATATTTATATATATATATATATTTGTATATATATATATTTATATATATATATATATATATATTTAATATATATATATTTTTTATATTTAACGTTATTACAAGTTATAGCGTATATATATATATATATATATATATATAAATATATATACGCTATAACTTGTAATAACGTTAAATATAAAATTAAAAAACATTTTCTTTGTAACATTATGAAAATGAAAAAAAATGAAAAAATATTTATTAACAACAAAGATATACATTTTATAAACATTAAACATTAAACATTCACACACTCACACCCCTGCACTAGGATTCCCTGTGTCGCAGGTGGCATGGACACATACAACACATCACAACATCCAAGACCCGAGAACAAACATTTGTGTTCGTCACAAATATTTGCCCCGGTCGGGGATCGAACCCGGAACACCAAGCTTCGTAGGCAGGGTCACTACCAACTAAGTCACGGTGTCGTCAATAAGTGTGTGGTGTTACAGAACAAACTTACAATTAAGGCTAACACTGAGATCTTTTGTTGATAAGTTTGAATAGGATTCTTTAGCGGTGGTCCTCACACTAGGCCGAGCCTGTATCGTGAAGGCCTTTCTTTCAACATTGATTTACTTGTCACAAGCTTATGCCTCGGAATAACATTGTACTTAGGAAGGTAAGTAAGAATACAGTCTGGAAATTGTAGTTATGTAGGTAATCTAAGTTAGTAAATTAATCATTATACTAGTGAATTTAAGTTAATCTAATTGCATCAAAGATTTTCATATAGGTACAATATATAATATATATTTATTTAATTATTTTTTGTACATAATTTTGTTATAATAAGCAAACAAGAAATATTCACAAAACTTATATATATTATATCTTTGTACTTACCATTGTTCCAGTGTGCCTACCTATACTGTTCTCGCACTTAGTTAGGTTAGCTACCTACTTATCGAGATAACGCTCGAAATGTCAACTTATAGCACTTGCACAAACCTTAGTGGTTTATGAGTGTTAACATAAGCAACCAATGTATTATAATTTGTTTATATTGATAAATATTTTTTTTTTTTTATAAAAAATTTAAATCTAAACTAAAGACTTCTTCACCAAGTTTGTGGATGCTGTAGAAACAACATCTTCTGGCAGTATATTCCAGTTGCACACCTGCTAAAACATACATTATATAAATATACAGTTGCTAAGAAAGTAACGAACCGCAAGGGTGTTAGTTAGAATTATTAATTACTAGCTGGTGCCCGCGACTTCGTCTGCGCGGGTATCTTTATAAATTGTAGCCTATGTGTTATTCTGATGTATAAGCTATATTATTGTAAAGTTTCATTAAAATCCATTCAGTAGTTTTTATGTGAAAGAGTAACAAACATCCATCCATCCATCCATCCTTACAAACTTTCGCGTTTATAATATTAGTAGGATTTTTAGTAAATAGCGCATTTTCAATAGACTTCAAATAAGAAGTAGGTTATCCATTCGTAAAAGAATTTTAATGATAACCTCATCAACCAATTTGAAAAAATCTTTTTTTGATTCAGAGGAATACTTTCAGAATGGTCCCATAGAAATTTTATCAAAATCGGTTCAGTAGTAATAACTGAAAAAAAGTCATTGTAGTGAACAAAATTGCGTATTTTGCTTCCCTGTGACTTGTCAGTGGTGCCTACGGTCACTAGAACAGTCTGATTGAAGTCGGTTGTATGTTTTTGTAAAACCTTGATCGCTGATCCAGAACCGTGGGCCAGGTATTTTCGCTGATATCTCAGGAACGGGGCTGTCACAAATCCTGGGAGTCGGACCATTGTTCGTCACTTATCAGTCACTAACTAATGGCATAGGAATGGGCTTGATCTGTGGTTGGCTACAGGGTTAAGGAGTCAATATTATTTTTGCTTCCAGCTGATTCTACAATCTGTTTTGAACGCACTATACGAGTCTGTCAGTATCCTGGTCCGCAGAAATGTGGAAAGGCGAGTGGTATTGGACAATCTGGACTCGGTTATGCTGGCTCTGGACGAGATCTGTGACGGAGGGTACGTACCCATGACCTAAACAGCGCTACACAGAATCTACCATTTAAGGCATACCTAACATTGAAATAGTAGATTATGCACTAAGGTGTTATCCCCTGCTTTATAGCAGTGGCATATTGAACCCTGAGCTAACGAGGGACTCGCGAGGGAGTTAACTGAACTCTTAACTGAGAAACTAATAGTCCTGAGTGACGCGAGGGGTTCAAGCTACCCAAGACGAAGACAGGCTTTATCCCAGAGGAGCATACTCTACTTTTCACACCTTCTGCGAGGCAATAACAAGCAAGGGCTCCAGCAGCGAACACCGTCTTTTGTTTCACACTCTTTGAAGTCGCGCCTTTTTTCTCTTTTTTTTATGAGTGGCCAGTTCGATTTTAGAACAAACCTTTTTACAATGCCATATGGGCGTTCTTTTACTTAGAGTTTTCCACGAGTTTCCACACGAATTTGACGTTCCAAATTCAAATCACATTACTACCCTTGGTAGGTAATGCTTTGCTTTACCTTGATGATAACATGATATGTAATTGGATATTGTCGAGCAGGTTGTGTGAAAAGAATTAGAACTGTTTACAAAGCGTCATATCTCATTCCAGACGACACCGTGGCTTAGTTGGTAGAGACCCTGCCTACCTACCTACCTACGAAGCTTGGTGTTCCGGGTTCGATCCCCGGCCGTTTGCCTTTTATTTGTTTGTTTGTTTGTGTGGGGTTTGCCGGCCGGGGCAAATATTTGTGAAGAACACAAATGTTTGTTCTCGGGTCTTGGGTGTTGTGATGTCTTGAATGTGTCCATGCCACCTGCTACACAGGGAATCCTAGTGCAGGGGTGTGAGTGTGTGAATGTTTATGTTATGTTATTCCAGAGTGATCCTCGACGCAGACCCGACGTCGATAGTGGGGCGCGCGGCGCTGCGGGCGGAAGACGTGCCTCTGGGCGAGCAGACCGTGGCGCAGGTAGTAGACCAAATTAACAAGATGTTCTGGTAGAGGGGGAGAGATCATGCACGCTTTGTGTGAAAAAAAAACTGATTTTCCGCCATTTTGGTTGTGAGAAAACTAGTTTATCGCCATTTTAGTTGGGAAAAGTTGGTTTATCGCCATTTTTGTTGTGAATAAACTAGATTCGCACCATTTTGATTGTGAAAACCTAGTTTTGCTTCATTTAAATTGCGAAGAAACTAGATTCGCGCCATTTTGGCTGTCATGTGAATTAAAAAAGTTTTACTCCATATTAGTTGTGAATAAACTAGATTTGAGCCATTTAGGTTTTACAAAGTACACTTTACTGAGCCAGTTTTTTTAGAAGTTTTGTTATAAATTGATGTCACTGCTCTGTTTAAATAGTTTAGCATTGAGAAAAAAAGCATATTATATATTATGTTACATTATTAATATTACATGGCAGTGACTAGTTAATTGATGTGTTAACTAATATATTTTTTTTTGTATTTATGTTGACATGTTTGGGTATGTTACATACCAGTATTTATAACACTGCTTATTTTTATGGGAAAGAATAGGCTGAATAAACCAAACTTTATTTTTTTAGGAGTCGTTTTTTTTTGTTGTTCACCATTATCATGATTTTTTTTTGCATTTTTTCACAATTTTTGTTTTTTTTTTTCATATACTTTGTGTGTTAACTTCTGTGGTGTTTAACAATGTAAGTAAAACTTACAAAATATTCATTACTAACCTATTTTTCTTATAAACCAACCAAAAACCTGACTGTTCAAACATCAAAATCCATTTTGGATTTTTGACACTTCTATTTTACTTACACTCCCATGACCAAGACTATCTATACCTCATATCAAAATCCATTATAGTTTTAAACATTTTTTGTAGCAATAGAATACACTATGGCGACTCTCGTTTGTCAAATTCTATCAAAACGCTACAAAGAGTTTGACTGACATACATACATCACTCGTAAAATATAACCCTCTTTTTGCAGTTGGTAAAAATGTTACTTACCAATTTTTCTAACACAAAATTGCAGGACAGATGGTAATAAATAGTTCTATCTGTCCCCTTATTGGTAACAGGGGGACAGATAGAACTTTAATAATGCAAATGATAATTCAAATAACTATGTGTCTTACTAATTTGGACAATTTATGTGACTTTAGTTTTTTTTTTTCATTTTGGTTGTTGTTGATAGTATTGACAAAAAAGGTTATTTTAGTCAAGTTTTATTGTTACAATTAATTATAATAGTTATTATAGAAAACCTACTTTCTTATTTCTTTTTTTTTTACCAAAATTTGGATTTAACACATTTTTTCATTCACAATTTCAGATCCTGAATCATCTCATGAATATTTAGAAAACTATGAAAAAAAATATATATTTACTTAGATAAGGTGTTTAACTAAATAGCCAAATACTAATATATTTATAGCTGGTTACTAATATACCTAGTATTTTAGTATTAAATTTGTATTTTGTAAACTATTTTTTATTTTCGCTTCTAGCAACCCCTTTCTAAGTTAAGTATATCTGCTTGGTTTTTTGGTTTTAGAATTGGCTTTTATTGATTTTTTGACGAAAATACAGTCATTTTGAAATAACTTATGTTAAAATATTAGGTACATTGTTTATTATCACCTTATTCATAACCATGCGAGGATAAATGGATGTTTGTTACTTCATCACGCCAAAACTGCTGGACATATTATGCGACCACATTTGACGACACGGATGGTCGAATGGCATGTGTATTGGACTGCTACACCCGGTGTCGCGGGTTCGATTTCCGTTTCGCGACAAACGTTTGTGTGACGAACATCGGTGTTTGCCCTGAGTCTGGGTGTTTAAGTAAAAGTATTTAAGTATTCTATCAGCCATCTGGTTCCCATAGTACAAGCTCTGCTTAGTTTGGGGCTAGATGGCGTTGTGTGAAATGTCCAATACCTATATTTATTTATATTTGGAATTAGAATAAGGGGATACATACTAACAGAAAAATCGATTTGTAACTGAATAATTTTTCAATTTCAATTTTAAAAGGTCCTTTATTCATAACTTTAACGGGTTTTTTTGTAACACTTCATGGCGTAGGTAACTAAACAGCTGAACTAATTTGTTTTTTTTTTGCATAGATTTTTGTTCTAAAAATATTTTAAAATTCAGAATTCTTCTGTTCGCTATCATGATTTAGTGTTACCTAGAGTTGAATCAGTTGAGCTACCTACAGGTAGATCGTGTAGAAATAATTTTGCTGTAATCGAAAACCTTGCTTTTATTTATACACCGTTGTTCTAATATTCATTTATTGCCTTTGTTAAAATATAAAAAAAGTGATTTTGTAATTTGAAATTAATTTTCGAAAATGCCTTTTCAGGTGCTACAATCTGCAAGGGAGCAACTCAAGTGGTCATTATTGAAGTAAATAAAAAAAAACTATAATAATTATTTAAATATATTTTACAGTATTTATGTACATTCAATTTGAGCAAATATAAACCAATTTTTAAATGCAATTGAATCATTAAATTTTAAAAATATATCCAACACCTTGATTTAAATGTATTTTATGTGATAATTGCTAAATTACATTTATGTTTCTTAAATAACATATCTAAATAAATAAATTGATGTACCGATATAACTTGTTTTCATTATTAAGTTAGGATAACTTTTATTAAGTATTTACTTAAATCTTAGGCACGTAGAATAGATGAAGTACGTACTTACTTACTGTTTTTTTTATAAGTTATACTTTTTAAATGCCTGTAATTTCATATACTTTTGGTACTTTTTTTGGCTTACTACTACTATAAATTCAATTCAAGGTACTTGTTTAAATAATATAATGACATTGAAAATCTACAGAAAAACATGTAAAATATCAAATGTAATTTTTTTTTAATTCTCACAAAGAGACATCTAGCTGTACTGATTAGAACTACATTATAAAAGGTAAGCGTACTCGAATAGATTTTAGTTCATCGTCGCATCACGAGATAGCGTTAAAAACAATTCCAACAAAATACACTTTAGTTGACAGTTGTATCGCTAGATGGCGCTAATAACAATTTTCTATAAAATACACTTTAGTTTACAGATGCACCACTAGATGTCGTTTTAACGAATTCTATAGTTAAAATTGAGCTAGTTTTTCTACAGTTGTTCAGATAGCTTGCTTTTCCCGAATTCGTCAGGTGTAGGCGCCATATTGAGCTTGGATACAGCTTTGAAAGCCGGATGGTTTTTGTCTTTCATTAGCTTAAAAAGCACGTTTTCTGATGTACCCACAAAACAACCAATGGTTTGTAGACGCTGTAAAAAAAGACTAGATTTATATAATTTATTATTTCAGTAACTTATTGCTAGATATACAGCAATGTGTAAGCATCACTGTATATATCGCACTAAAGCAGCAATGTGTAAGCATTACTGTGTACCGGTTTAGAGCGCACTTTACCTAGTGAAGTGACTAGACTTTCGAGGCTGGCCATTAAAATGTTTCAAAGTACACGATAGCCATTACTGTATATCAATTAAGCAGTAATATGTAAGCATTACTGTGTGCCGGTTTAAAGCTCACTTTAATTAGTGCTTTCGTGCAACTTGAGAGCAACTGGCTGGCGAGTCACTTGTTTATAAAAATGAAAGCCTACTCTCGCTTACCGAGAGTGTTACAATTTGGAGCTGAATCCGAGAGTATCTACAGTGGGTTCTCGATTCAGCTTGGAGATATTTTTGAATTCAGGGTGGTTTTTGTCCTTCATTAGTTTGAAGAGGACATTCTCAGAGGTGGTTATTAAACACCCTATAGATTGCATGCGCTGGAAAATTAAGAAATGAAAAATTAAGTGATGAAACTAATGCCTACTTGCACCAAACTGTCAAAGTTCCTGAGCAATTACTTAACTCACTTGGTAGTTCTTAACAGTCCTTATTCTGACCGTTAAGAACTGCCAAGCGAGTAAAGTAATTGCTACTTTGAAAGTTTGGTGCAAGCCGGCATAAGAAATATAGAGGAAAAGTTAAGACAATGTTAAATGGTAAAATAAAGAAAAAGAAGTAAAGTTATGATGATTGATAAGAAATGTAAAAAAAAGGGATAGAAAATGAGGAGTGATGGGAAATAAAAAAAAAGTAATAATACCTAATAATGAGTGGACATTTCACACAGCGCCATCTAGCCCCAAACTAAGCAAGCTTGTATTATGGGAACCAGATAACTGATACAATACTTATATACCTTTTTTTTTAAATACATACATAGAAAACACCCAGACTCAGAACAAACACCGATTTTCATTACACAGATGTTTGTCCCGAAGAGGGAATCGAACCCGCAACACTCGGCGTAGCAGTCCAATGCACATGCCACTAAAAATGTAATGAAGTGTGAGGAAGGATTAACAAAATACGAAGTGATGAAAAATTACAATAATTTAAATCACAACGGGTACCTTAAGGGGCATCCTCAAATCCGAATTCCATACAAAAATGTTTCGGACAAATACTCAAAAAGTATATGTGTTTTATAATTAACCCTATTAACTTAAAAACACGTATAAAATCTAAATTAAAGTATGAAACCTTTCACTTTTTTTGTTCACGAAATCAAAAAACATAGAGGAAACGAATAGTGTGCAGAAATTACTATAATACGGCGTACTTTTTGAGTATTTATCCGAAACATTTTTGTATGGAACTCGGATTTGAGGATTACCCTTAATTAATTATTCTTCGCGTTTGGCTCCACACATATTAATGTATATTTAGCCAGTGTCAAGTAAATTATCGCAACGTGGTCAAGTTATTGAATATACATGTTTTATTAAATTATTGTAAAATTATAAAAATAATTATTCAGTCAAATGTCCAACGGGTACCTTATTACTCTCAGAGGCATTTCCATCAGGATTCTGACTGCTTATCAGAAAAATACAGACAAAATCCTGCACCCGTCCTCAATACACCATCCATCTCACCTGTAAAGCCAGTCCTCGGTCCATCAGAGACCGGGAGGAAACTCCATCAGCTAACACGTGGACCGAGATGTCTTCGTTCAATAAATCTATCACGGTTTGTTCTATGCACACATGAGCCTGGAAAACATGTAGAAAAACAGGATAAATAATCAATTCAATATTTCTTTATTAATAAGTATTCTTCTTCTTATTGTGTCACTAGTTCCTTCGAACCAGTGTGGTGAAAGGATTTCAAGTGCGCCTCGAAGAGGCTCCTTTCGTGCACTCGACGCATGTTTTCGAACTTTTGGTTCTACGACAAGCCGGTTTCCTCACGATGTTTTCCTTCACCGTTGCGAGAACGTGGGATGCATACATAGATTTTTTTTTCGACCGAAAAAACCCATTTACGCATGACTGCCACCGGGATTCGAACCCGCGACCATCAGATCGCAAGGTAAGGGCCTCATCCACTCGGCCACCACATTCTCTAATAAGTATTTAATTATATGCATTAATATCAAATACATATCAAAGGATTTGACTTGACTGACTGACTGACAGACAATGTACACGCCAAACAACTGAATGTAGAGACTTAAAACTTGAAGGAGGTGTTCATCAGGAGCTGAAAGTAAGTACTTAGAGAGGAATTTTGAAAAAATTGCTGGTGACCGCTAGTTGAAAATAAGTAAGTATAATTAAATAGTAACTAGTTGTGTAGTGAAGTATTCACAATTATTTTTTAAGTACCTAATGAAAATATAAGAAGAAATAAAAGATTTAATTACTTTAATGATATTTTGAACCAAACATTTGCTCATAGATAATAGAACTGATCGCAAATAAGCCAAAAATTAACGATATTTTTTAAGTGTTGGGGTTGGGGGGGGGGGGGGGGGGGGAATGATGAATATATGTAAATGTAATATGCATATTAGTAGGGAACGAAGTATTGTTCTAGAATCTCACCTCAATGCCAAAGAGCACAATGGACTTCAACTCGGGAACATCTTTTTTCAGCCGCTCCTGAAGCTCAGGCGTGTACATTGAAAACTTGGTCTTTTCATACACCATCGCTGCATCTTCCACTTTTATATCTTTCGTAGTGTGGCCGAGACCTGGGAAATAAATAAATATATTTTGAACATTTCACACAACGCCATCTACTCCCTCTTCTTATCGTGTCACTAGTTCTTTCGACCCAGCGTGGTCAAAGGATTACAAGTGCGCCTCGAAGAGGCCCCTTTCATGCACTAGTCCTAAACTTAGCTCTTACTTTATTGAATTACTTATTACACAAGTGAAGTCGCTAGTAAAGTAAGCACTAACTTACTGAAATTTGTTTACCTTTAGGATATTGCTCGGAGACATAAACAGGAATCTTAAAGTGCTTGGCAGCTTCCAACTGCAAATAGGTATGAATAAAATTAAAGTTGTTTTTTTTAATTTCTTATTCTTATTCTGTGTAGGGGGTACAGCGGTCTGCACTGGCATTCCGTTTAAGGATGCATTGTGCATTGCCCCCCGAAAAGTTCAATTAACCCTGTCCCAGCTCCTTGAAGTAACGGAGCAGGATACTGAGTTCTTGAAAGCACCGTTCCAATAAAGTGCTGGCCGACACATTTGGTGGAGAGGAGTCTAGCAGCCTACGCAAGCCTGTCTTAACCCTACTCTCCTCTGTAGCATGACAGGTGGATGATCACATGTTCCACGATCTCTTGATTTTGTAAGCAGCCTATGCAGATGTCAATATCTGTAGCTCCTGTCTTAACTAGATGGTGGTTGAGCTCACAGTGGCCTGTGATGATGATACGTGAGATGATGACTCCCACCATCAAACTTTATTTCTGTGTTGTTTCTATGCAAAGGGTTAGTGTCTAATTAAATCAGTATGTAAGTACCTACCTATAGAAATTCGGCTTCTATGAATTTTATTTATTCCTCGCGTTTGGCTCCACACATATTATGAATTTTATTTAGTAAGTGGTAGAATAAAGGTGCCTTGCCTATTAAATCTACTAAAAACATTGACAAAGGCAGTAGGTATCTGCATAGTTTTGCTTGAGATAGAAAATTCCTAAGTTTATCTGTATGAAATAAAGAAGTTACGTAATATAAAAACTTTATCAATACAAACCATTTTATTAGCAACTTTGACCACTTCTCCAAAGTGTTTGATATGCGGTCTGAAGGTTTCTTGAATATCACAAAGTAGAAATGCAGTTTTGGGGGCATCCAGGGCTCCTAATTTCAAAATATTGCGAGCAGCCATCGTAAGAATTCGGTAAAACACAACAAATATATTTACGAATTCTTCATTGAATATATGAACAAATCACAACAAACAGCTGATTACGCCGGGTTTCGTGACTTTGACAGTACTAATGTCATTATCAAGCAACTTATGAAATCAAACGTAGGATTTTTGGCGGGAACATGAAAAATGGCGCATTGGCGGCATTAAATTAATTGACAAAACTTGTATAACTTTGAGTGCTTAAGTGTAAAAACGGTGGTTTTTTATCCATTAAGTGCTCGTGAACGTGTATGAGTGTTGGTGAATAGTGTAATGCTGTAAAACGTGACTTTTCATGTTGCCTCCAAAACTCCATAGAAGACTCTAGTAAAGTCGCAACCACCACTACTTTACAGGGGCATGACTTGACTTATTGACTCTGACTTATGACAAAATAATCTCTCCAATTACTTGACACTGGCTATATACCTTTGATGTGAAGCCAAAACCGAAGAACTTATGTTCTTCGAAAGAAAAAAAAAAAAAAATCAAACGTCACTAGTTCAATAAGCAGTTTGGATCTGCAGGTTTCAGGCTTAGCGCATTAGCCTGACTTCAACTTCATACACTTCCGTTAAACCTATGCCTTTAAAAAAGTTTGCTTGCGAACTTGCTTGTAAAAGATGGTTTCCACAGGTTACGCTAGCCTACGAAATTCATAAAATTTCCCAGGATTGAAGAGACTACCGGGATTGAAAGGAGATTGGGCATCGCAAGTCTCGGTCTATTTTAGGTACCTATTTGACAATTCATTTCGCTTTTTTTAAGTATCCGTTTCAGTCATAAAAGTCTCTAATGTAGCGGGGTTTAGAAAATGATCAAATATAAGATTTTAGTTTGATCTAGGCATTATTCGGTAGGCGTATTTGACAATTCATTTCGATATTTTTAAGTATTATTTTTAGTCGAAAAGTCTCTAATGCAGTGAGGTTTAGAAAATGACCAAAACAGTAAAATGGTGTACAATAGTGATGGTGTAAACATGCTATAGTCCTAAACAATTGGCGAGATATCTTCTTACTGTTACCTCAAGTTTATCTGTGGAAGCTAGAATATGAAATCATTACAATTAACTACCAACCATTCCATATCTATCTGTTTAAAAAAAGAAAACGATTCGCTAACCGTATGGGTGGATTTTAATCCTTTTGGATTAAATTATATATTATTATATATTTTGGATTGGAAAATATAATAAAATATTCTAAATAAGGTACCTACCTACATGTGAACTGATAAAGTAGGTATTTGTAAAAGTGTGCCACGATTTGCTGAAGCCCAACAACTTGTCAACGCTTGGATTTATATATCAGGTTAGTTTCTGAATTTACTTACCTACCTACCTTTAAAGATAGCATTACTTTTGGTTACTTTTGGTTTCCCACTGTTTTAAGTTTTTTATGGCCCTACTCCATTATTAAACAGTTGCTTTAAGAGCTGAACACAGCATCACAACCATAATGAAAATGTGAAAATATATATATAGTGGAAATTAAATACCAAGTAGATACCAACAAGAACTATCCAGATGCTGTTTCACCCACATCCCATGTTAACTTATACCCACCAATACAAGTTAACTATGGAGTCATCTTTACTTAAGCGTGGATGGCACACGGCTTTTTTACACGCTACAAGCCAGCGAGTTTATTACAAGTAAACTCGCTGAGTGTTATCGGCTTTTTTACAATCTGCTTGTTGACGATCCTTTCCGAAAGGTAACTCGCTCACACACTAGCTTTAAGCTCGCCTACAAGCAGCGTTTAAATAGCCGTGTGTTATCCACGCTTTACGTGCAACACCTAAAATTGGTACCTAAATAAGCGCCCTGCCCTTACCTTAAGCTACCTACCCAGACATGTTATAGGCAGGTATTCATTTTCTAGCCGCATGCACCTCAAAGTTCAAAGCAAATCCTTGCTACCTGTTATTATCAGCAAGGCTACTCATAAACATAATTGCGGCTATACCCAGAATAAAATTAAAACCACAGTCTTTCCGAAAACTTTATTCTGCGTCTGCGCAGCCGTATCATTACCTCGGGCGAACACGCAATTTCTCCCAAAAAACAATGCTCCAAATCTCTAATTTACCGAAAAAACTGTATCATTCATCGACCCTTTTCGATTTTTTTATTTACGCGTGACTTTTGACTGACTGTTGCTTGCGGGTATCTCCTAGTCCAGGGGCTCTCAAACTTTTCTATTTAATTTGGTTTCAATAGTCTTCTTCTTATGGTGCCACTAGTTCTTTCGAAACAGTGTGGTGAAAGGATTTCGAGTGCGCCTCGAAGAAGCTCCTTTCGTGCACGTTTCAATAATGAAACCATTTTATTTTTTGTGATTGTTATCATCATCATCAACATATAAATAAATAAAAAAAAATATATATATCGGACAACTAGATCCATACAAAAACATTAAAAAGACACAACATACATTTTAATTTTAAACCTATAATTATTATTACAAAATATATACATCTATATTATAGCAGTCCACTGCTAGAAGTAGGTCTCTCCCAAGGGGCGCCACTGAGCCCAATCTTCGGCTCTTCTCATCGATTGTTATATTATTTGTGCTCGAATAAAACTTTTACTCTAAACCTAATAAATAAAATATAATTACAAAGAATCATTTGTGGGGATGGATGTTTGTTTTTTAATCACACCTAAACTACTGAACCGATTGTGCTATAATTTAGGATGGGTACCTAATACTCATATTTTATGAACAGTCTTAAAACTGCTAATATGGCCAGTATGATACCTAAAAGGTGAATTTTTCAACTGGGGGTGGCCAAATTATAAGAAATAATATTTAGAAACTTTTATGATAACAAATATTTTGCTGAAAACCAAAACTGCATGCAAAGGTACTTATATTTTCAACTTATTTTCTCTAGGTGGAAATAGAGCCCATTGACTTTGGAAAAAATTGGTTGTCTGTAAAGTTGGTTTACGGACGATAGTTTAACGTGACAATGCATTTAACAAAACTTTGATGAAATGGTTGCATACGTTTACGAAAAAAATAAAATGACAGCGTAACGGGACAATGAGCGTTACCGGACAATGACGAGGACGAGGACGTGGTGGCCGAGTGGATGAGGCCCTTGCCTTGCGATCTGATGGTCGCGGGTTCGAATCCCGGTGGCAGTCATGCGTAAATGGGTTTTTTCGGTCGAAAAAATCTATGTATGCACCCCACGTTCTCGCAACGGTGAAGGAAAACATCGTGAGGAAACCGGCATGTCAACGGACAGAAAACCAAAAAAAAAAAAATGTTCTATGGCATGCGACATCCACCAATCCGCATTGGGTCCGCGTGGTGGATTAAGACCCATTCACTCTCCTGCCGAGAGTAGGCCTGAGTCCCAGCAGTGGGAACATTATAGGCTGATAATGCTAAATGCATGCTGGACAATGACGTCAACGTTTTCGTGCATGCAGCCGGCGTTCATCGATTTATTAGACATTATCAAAAAAACAAGTGGTTTGAAAAGGATCGCGAGTGAAAGTGGTCGACAAGAACTAACATTGACAATCACTGTCCTAGCCGACGACTGTGGTATAAAAAACAAAAGATGGCGCCGACCGATCGCGTGCGTTTGGCGGCATGGTTTAAAAAACAATTTTTAGAAAAAAAACATTAAGAAATCTACCTGTGGTCGGAAATAATATAATATAGGTAGGAAATGAGTGAAATTGGCTGAAAAAAAATATTATAGTAAGTGCCATGCGAAAATAATTAACCCCTCATAAACATGATAACTTATTGATGAATAAAAATTTAGGAAGCTAGGCCCTAGATTTAAAATATTACTTAGAGAAAAAAGGCATATATATGTAAGCGATGGAAAAAGTATGTATGTACCTACCTAAGTTCAGCGCAGAAAATAAAAAAATTAAATATCCCTTTTTTTCTGACATAAAACATCATCTCGCTAAAAAGTTTTATTTTTAAATTAAACCTTAGATTACAAAATTACCTTACAATTTTATCCTACCTACTTGTTTAATACTCGCAAATAAGTAGGCTATAAGAACTCTAGATAGTCTATGATGATCAAGCGAAATAGCACCAAAAAAATAGTAGAATGCGCGGTAAACTTTTGACATTTAACATTTTGTTATCAGTTTAGTTGTGTAGTACAACTATTTTTAGGTCTAGGTAAGATTCTTTTTTTTTATAAATATATAACCTTCTAAAAATTAATCAGCAGCAAGTAAAATAACTTTCTTTCACACGAAAACAAACAAAAGCTCGGAAGAGGCTGGGATTAATTAAGTACCTACTTTTTAATTCACCATTTCGGTGTCTTGGTGTGACATTGACATGACGTGACTTTGCATTGCGCGGGAACGCAACGCATTTTCGAGCTAATTCGCACGAGCGATTTTGTAACGCGCGATAAAAACCCGTTTCAAAAAATTATTTCCACGATAGCTGTTCGCACGTCAGCGTAAAACGCGTAAAATTTTCATTGTCAATAAAACTACATAATAAAAAGTAACAAACATTACTTACCTAAGTATTTGAAAATATAGATATATAATTTTTATTGAGATACTTTATTTTCTTATTGTTTTTGTTATTGTCTGAAAATTTTCAGTCCTGTAGGTATTCGTCATCCGCATCCATTTTGGTTTGATACTGTATATCTTAGTGTTCTTTAGGAACACCGTTATTAGTCTATGGTCCTACATAAAAAAAGGAGATATTTCATATTTATTGAAAGACAAGGTGTCTGAAATTTTTTGGTCCTGTCTTACGACTCCATTTTGGTTTGATACTGTCCATCTTGGTGTTCTCATAAAACACCGTTATTCATCTATGCTTATTATATTATAACTAAGATATATATAACGATGTGCAAATTAAACCATTTAGCTAATTATATACTTAATTAAATCATACAATTTTTATTAAGTGTACAAATTGGAATTACATCTAGTTTTCTTATACCTCATTGTTGTTCAACAATTGACATTGTTTTTTAAGTTTGATCGAATAAAACTAATATTGCGTTTTTATTCATCCATTGTTTATTGTGTGACTTTTCCTCTAACCGAGTAATTATGAAGCAATTATCGCAAAGAAAAAGGTTATTCTTGGTTCTTCATTTCGTTTGTACTAGTGTAGACTTTAATATAATAAACCCTAGATTAGACCTTAGGACACAGAAGTATTAAATAATATAATCTCACTGTAGTACCTACATTGAAAATGCGACGAAGAAAAGGGAGCCACATTGGCTAACTTCTAGCACATTTTGGTCCGATACAAATTTTCGAAAAAGAAAAGTAACAGGGCTAGGTTAGCTATTATATGTTAAAACTACTAGGCTTTTTCATTGTCAATAAAACTACTTCGTAAAAAGTAACAAACATTATTTGAAATTAGAGTTTTTTTTTGACAGTGTGCCTGAAAATTTTCTGTCCTTTATTCCGCATCCATTTTGATTTGATACTGTCTATCTTGGTTTTTTCTGTTTATCTTGTCTTATATAAAAAATAAAGCTTAGCAAAAAGCTTGTCCAAAATTTAAGACCACACGCACATTGCTCGATCATTGCGAATCTTGTGTTCTTTTTATTGGTTGACGACCCATAAACAATTTTCTTGGAGTTTTGGCGGGAACGTGAAAAATGGCGCATTGGCGGCATTAAATTAGTGCTCGTGAACGTGTAAGAGTGTTGGTGAATTGTAATGCTGTAAAACGTGACTTTTCGTGTTGCCTCCAAAACTCCATAGAAGCCTCTAGTAAAGTCGCAACCACCGCTACTTTACAGGGGCATGACTTGACTTATCGACACTGACATAATATGACAAAATAATCTCTCCAATTACTTGACACTGGCTATATACCTTTGATGTGAAGCCAAAACCGAAGAAATTAGGTTAATCGAAAAAAAAAATAACAAATTCTTTTTTGTTTTAAATTGGCTAATGTTACTCCAGTTATTCTGCCAGTAGATGTTAACTTCAAAACATGCTAAAGATTATTTACCGGCACTTCTTTCATCAAAATAAACCTTCAATAAGAGGTAAAATAATATAAATAGACCACAATTCTACATCTAAGACGGCGCCCCCCGGCGCGCCGGGGCGTGTCCAAACCTCGAAACGAAGTGTCAGTGGCGCCGAAGCTTTCTGTTTGACGTTTTTTACTTTTTTTCTTTTTTTTTAAAGACGCCCCGCGGCACAGGCGTTAGACCGACCGACCAAAAGATAATTTAATTAGGTTAAAGTTTTAGCGTTTTCGGTAAAAAGTTTTGGAAACATTAGTGATCAAAATTATAGAGTACCTACCTATTTACGTTTTTATGTAGGTAGATATCCTGCCGCCAAGTTAGCGATGTGTAAATGTACCTACTGTGTTCCGGTTTTGGAATAAGGGATGAAGCAACTAGTGATCATCAAAATGTCTTAAAATTGACGAGCGCCATAACAGCGTGGGATGTAGGATTGTTTTGGTCATGGGCTGGTAGAATTCTCTCACCATCAGAAGTGGTTTGGATGTACAGAGAAATAAATGTTTTCTAAATAAAATTATTTTACTAGTCAAATAATTGTGAATATTTGGAGAGTATCAGGTGGTTTTAATTAATTTTGTGCCATATATCTTATAGCATCTACAGGGTAAAACCGGGAAACATGCCCCAAAAGAATAGGCTCCTTTTGCCTCAAATCCTTAATTTCAAAATCAAATGAGTGTATTACATGATAGGTAAAGTTTTTACCATAATTTATATGATGTATACCTACGTTTTGGGGTATATAACCCGGGTTTACCCTACCCGTAGTATAAACCTTTAGGCAGAGTTTATTCTCTGTTGACTCTACCTACAGTTATTTTAAAAATAAACAAACTAACTTAGGCCATTATGTTAGGCAAGGTCAAGTAACCAAAAAGCTGCCGCTTGTAATTAAATTACCTCTGGAATACGTAAAACTGGCTCATACCTGTAATTATAAGTGGTTTTTGAAATAAAAAATATTATAACGCGTGCGGCGCCTTGGGCGACTCGCGAGCAAATGACTCATAGAACGCCACTGACGGTTTGGTATTTTTGAAAATAGAATTTAGAGTTATTTGATTTTCATATTTTTTTGAGGAACCATACTTTTATTATATTTCGCTTCCTGTGTAAAATAAAATATAAGTACCTACATATATTTTTCGTTATAAATTATTCGAAAAAATCTGCTGCACACCATTCATTAGTGGGTACCTCTAACTGAATAAAAATATCAGAATGTACAGTTACGAATATAATGTCAGTTTTAATAAATTACATTAGCCTTTTCGGTGATGTCAGCGTGACTGTACATTTCGATATAGTGTGCAGGCGCCGTGTATTGCGGGGCAAAAAAAGTAGTCCAATTTTTAAATACCTTTTTTTATGAAATTTTGCGATTTAAAATTGGGGTTTACTTGTTGTATTCATACTCCTGAATGTTATCATTTACTATATTTTTATTACATGGCCAAATTCAGATAGTAGGTATGTGCTTTCGGGGAAGGCCAATTTCCAGCAGTAGATCTCTGAACTTAAATAAAATTCCAACGATATCTATCTAGACAGGTTTAAACAAATCCAATGCAAATTAAAAACAGGTTTAAAATACTTGTCACACAAAAACAGAACAAACACTAATAAAATTCAGTTCCAAATGTAACAAGAAACAGAAACCATTTATGAATAAGACGCTGAATAAATGTATGTGCAGAATGTAAGTTAAAGAATAAATAATTAAAAGCAAATGGAATAAATACTTTTGTAACAAAATATCGTTCATTGAATGCCATTTTAAATAGAATTAGCATTATTTTGGGAACATGACTTAGGTGCTAAGATATAATAGTAGAATGTCTCACTCTAATAGTATGTCTGTGTTCCAGTTTGAAGGGACTCAAATTAAGTGAAAGAGTGATAATAGCAGTGTTACATAGGCCTTTGTGATTCAAAGTCATATAAGGGACTGTTCTTATAATTAAATTTTAAAAATGTTCAATTGTGTTTACCTTAACTTATTTATTCATGATACCATTTCTCGTAGTGTTTAAGTCTAGTGCTATGGACTTTTACCCGAATAATAAATAAAAAAAACTTTACCTACGATAACCTGTGCAATGAATCCCTTTTTTATGAATCCAAAAAATTATAAGTAAATAAACAAGATGAATAAATAAATATTTAAGACATTTCACACCACGCCATCTAGCCCCAATTAACTATGCATAAAGTCTAATTTTCAGCATAAAAACCTAGAAAAAAATATGGTTTCTGCAAAAGGAAACATGTTGAAGCGAGCCCAATCCAAACCAATATTATAATTTACAGAGCTGGTACTTTTTTTTAATTTACATAAAAGCAGAAACTGCAACATTACGAATTCCGCTTTTTATGTTAGGTATTGACTATTTTGTTCAAATTTAATTAGGTATTTTTCACCTTTTAGGTACGGTAACCGTATGCGCCATAATGACGAAAATATATTTGAGAAAATAGATTCTCTATTATTGTTGAAGTTACCAATAGTTTTTTTTTCTATAGTAACTGTTAAGCTACATTACGAACTTATTTCTCAACAAAATATAATATTTCAAAATCAGAACAAAATATACGAAGCATGTACTTATTTTGTTCTGCAGTGTACATCATGCTTACTCAGCAATTTCTTTGTACATTTTGACTTACATAACCTTACTTTAAAACCAACTTTACTCCACTGATATAAAGGCTATTTTCCTTTAAAAAAAAACATTAATTGTAAGATATTAATTATTATACGATTGACTCATATCTTTGAATCTAAGCTACCTGAGTTTTGTTTATTTTTGGATCTGGTTTTTTTTTATGGATATTAGTGTTGACAGCATCTTAAGTGAAGTCTTTGCAAGTTTATTCATTCATATCGTGTCACTAGTTCTTTTGAACCAGTGTGGTGAAAGGATTTCAAGTACGCAAGTTTTTGCAAGTTTATTCATTCATATCGTGTCACTTGGTCTTTCGAATCAGTGTGGTGAAAGGATTACAAGTGCGCTTCAAAGAGGCTCCTTTCGTGTAGTATAAACTATAAGTTATGCTTTTTTATTCGCCCTGTGTAGAAAATAAAGTAACCTAGATATTATAGTGTTTCAACCGACTGAAAAAAAAGAGGGGGAACTCAATTTAGTCGTGTATTTTTTGTTTGTTATCTCAGTACTTTGTCATTATATCAAACGTTTTGGAATATTCTGTTTTGTTTAAAATTATACTTACCTACTTACAGATTGGTCCCAAAAATCATCAAAATCGGTCTTTAAATGAAAATAACTGAAAAACATTACGTCGTTGAAGTAAACAAAATTGCGTAATTTGCTTCCCTGTGACTATTCAGTGGTTTTTACGGTCACTAGAACAGCCGAATCGAAGTTGGTTGTAGTTTGTAAAACTTTTATTAATCTAAGTTACTTCACCAAATTTCAGTCTATAAGGTTCATTAGTTTTGGCATCGTCGAGGAAGAAACATCTATTCATCTCTCTATCGGAATAAAATTTTGACTTATTTCTTTCGAAATTTAGCGTTGGACCTTTTTTGAAATGTCAAAGAAGTTGGCTATTTACTTTTCACACCACCTGCTCGACAATGTCCAATTACATATCATGCTATGGTCAAGGTAAAGCAAAGCATTACCTCTCTAGGGAGGTAATGTTGTATGAAACTCCCAAGGGTTGTAATGTGATTTGAATTTGGAACGTCAAATTCGTGTGGAAACTCGTGGAAAACTCTAAGTAAAAGAACGCCCATATGGCATTGTAAAAAGGTTTGTTCTAAAAAGGTTTGTTCTAAAATCGTACTGGCCACTCATAAAAAAAAAAAAAAAGGCGCGACTTCAAAGATTTTGAAACAATAGACGGTGTTGGCTGCTGAGTTCGGAGCCCTGGCTTTTTATTGCCTCGCAGAAGGTGTGAAAAGTAGAGTATGCTCCTCTGGGATAAAGCCTGTCTTCGTCTTGGGTAGCTTGAACCCCTCGCTCACTCAGGACTCTACATAACTCCCTCGCTTTGCTCAGGAGTTAACTGAGTCCCTCGTTAGCTCAGGGTTCAATATGCCACCCACGACATAAGACACTGCTTTATCCCCTTAGTGCATAATCTACTATTTAATACTTAATACTTCGATGAGTGGAATGTATCGATGTATGTTCAGTAGGTAAGTTATAGGCATTTTGATATTTGATATTTATTTCGAAAAAACTCTGAATGGGGTTACAGATAACTCCAAGTTCTTCAAACACTATTCTACACATAATGTAGGTACAGATAAAATAAATAAATTTATCTAGGCATCTATGACTCACGGGATCGCGGGTTCGATTCCCGGAAAAGATTCTCCACACTTTGTGGTGGGTATTGAAAATAAGATGAATAAATCATGTTCGGACATTTCCCACAACGCCATTTAGCCCAAAACTAAGCAGAGTTGTACTAAGGACACCAGATAAGATATCTAATGATAGAATATTTAAAACTTATAATTATTTGTTATCAATAAATAAATATAAAAGACTAAATTCTGACTGACTGACTGACAGTCAATTGACAGACAACGCCCAGACCAAACTGCTGAACGTAGAGACTTGAAATTTTGAGAGAATCAAGAGCTGAAAGGGCGTAGGTACTAAACTAAGAAATTTTGAAAAAAATCAAAACGAAACAAAGTTGCGGGTGTGAGAAAGAGTATAGAGCACCAACTATTATAAAGCCTAAATTATAATAATCTATCTAATTTGATTCAAACTATAAGCTGCAACCTAATTAGAGCCTATAAAATAAGGAGGATAGGATTTGCAGATCGAAAAGACATCATTATGGAAGTATTATTTATTTTATATGAGGGTACTTTGAAATGGTTAACACAACGAGACAGTTATAAACTTAACCAAGATTTTAACTAAAACCAAATAATCAAAGTGGGTAGGTACATTGCTATTAATATTTATTACAAGGAAATCATGGATTACAGCGTAGACTATCACTATGAATATTGTAGTGGTACCATCATTTGGACTTCTATATAAATTGGACACTATTGTTGGCACCACTAATAATATCTGTTGTACTTTTGCAATGTACCGCTAGACACTTAAACACTGAAGTACATAGTACACAAGTAACAATGGAAGTTATAATAATGTTTGAGAACGTTGCAAGGTTCTTCTAGGCACAAAGCCATGTAGTAAGTACATAAGTATCGAAGATAGTTGTACATAACTACAACTATCACACCTGAGCCTGAGTATGGTAGCAAAGTGTAGCTAGACACCAAGCCTAGTAATACATAGCCACTTACCTTAGTGCACATAAGGAATAAAGGTAGGTAGGTATATCAAAGCCCGTTTAAGTTATTACCAGATACATGGCAATGATAAATCCACACAATTATACACATACACAGAACGGTAAATAACTTTTAAATAAGAAACTGTACTTAACTTTTGACTGTTTCACGATCACACCAATAATGAATCCACGAGGGTATTTTCAATGTCTTTTATACAATTTCAAAACTGTTCATGTTTGCAAATTCTACGACCAATCACAATTAAGTTGCTTAATACTTTTATACACTGCAGATAATGTTGATTACTTCAAGTAAAATGATTTTAAAACATTAATTAAGAAATATAACGCTAAAAGTTCCAATGTTATTCTCTTCGTCTTGTCAATATCAAAAGATATTTCAATCACTGAAATCCCAATATGAAACCGATAACTTATACTTAAAAAACACATTCTGTATAATCATGAATATTCTTTAAATGATTTGTTTTGTCAAATTAGTATTCCCAAATAACTTTAAAGTAATAATCTTAAAAATATTAAATGATATTGTTCGGTCGGTATCAAAAGCTTGATCACGACACCTATTATTTTGCTAAGGAACTAAGCGACCGACTATAATTTCGCTAGTTTAATCCTTTAGATGGCGCAAACGACAAGTTATACTTGAATTTGAACTATTACAATGAAGATTATCTTCAATACATTGTCACGGCCATACTGACAAGGATTTCGCTCTCGAAATCCTATTTAAACTATAACAATATTATATCAATTTTATAAACATTGTTACAATGCATTACTTCTCACTTTCCGAAGAGTCAAGTCCGCAAGGTAACAACGGTCAGTTGCTTTAAATTAAACTATCTAGCATACCACCAGCTGCACATGACATAGGCTAGAAAAAAGCAAAAGACTTCAGCTGTTCTTTCTTCATAATACATCACTTAAGACTATTACAACTTAAATATTATTATCATTGACATACTGTCTTACTTCTCATATTGAGAGACAAATGACAACGGTCAGTTGCTTCAAAATCATCTTGCCCCAAACCTGCTGCACATAAGACGGGCTAGAATAAAGCAAAGGACTTCAGCAGTTGTTTTCCATAATACATCAATTAAATATTAAAGTCTGCCCTGAAAGGCTTTATAAACATCTAGCCCCCACGGGCTTAAAACTTTAGAACTATACATTATCATATCCACATTGTCAACAAGCAACTGACTCTTTGCTTTAATTACTATTGTTATACATGGCATCCACCGCTATTTTATTCTACAATCATAGTTTTATTAATAATACAAATGAAGTATATCCTTCCAACCTCTATTCATAATCATAAACCACGTAGTTATAAAGAAAAAGCCGTAAATCCTATGTATCAAACCACTGCTACGTCTTGTCTTGGTCATATATTTTTGTCGATCGATGTATCAAATTTGTAATAAAATTTGGTTTAATTATTATACTATAATATACCTACCAGTATTTGTGGGTCTATTTACATTAGTTAGAGTAACCATTGGTTTATTTAAAGTAAAACTGTAGAATGGCAATTCTTATTGTTCTGAACAAAATACAAAAGAAATAATTAATGATAGGTATACTGAAGCTCAACATCTCATTATAAAAATTACCAAAATAAGAATTAAACATTTTTTTTTTTTTTGCTGTACCCATTATTAGGCCCCTTTAACAAGATTTCAAAAGTTTATCATTGCTGTTAAATTCCAAGCCCAAAATTCTTAACTACTAACACCCGCCAAGCTGGTGTGATTCAACCAGCACTGAGTTAACACTCGAACTGCTGAAGAATATTGAACTACGTTACATGACCACTGTCTAGATATTTTTTATTTGTTTTAATGTTTCTTAATAGCCAAATCATTTTAAAAGTTTACTCAAAAAATATTAAAAAATTACCAATAATAACTTATGGGACCTAGACTGTATATTCAAGTGGACCCAAGACTGGCTTATCATTCTTAAGAGAAAAAGTGCACAGTGTTACACATTGGAAACAAGAACCCAGAGTTTGATTAATACATAAACAACAATCTACTAGATAAAGTTAAACAGCAGAAGGATCTCGGTGTCCATATAATTTTAGACCTCAAGTGGGAAACTCACATTCGGGAAACTGTGAAAAAGGCAAACTCCATACTATGAATATATCATAAGGAAAAATTTCTCGCACATTAACAAAGTTGATTTTTTATAACTCTACAGAACTTATTTGAGACTATTACTGGAGTATGTATATCAAATCTGGAACCCCTACTTCAGAAATTTCATTAATCTCCTGGAAAAAGTACAGCAGAGAGCAACTAAAATGGTCCCTGGTCTAAAAAACCATTCATACGAAGATCGCCTCAAAGAACTAGGACTAACTACTCTAGATCAACGCAGGAAGCGCAGAGATCTCATTTAAACCTACTGAACAACCACTACAACTAACCAGACCTCCCAGAAATTTTCATTATGAAAACTAACACAAAATTAAGAAGACACTCCCTAAAGCTACAAATCATGCCAGGTAAACCTGGGAAGAACACTTTGCCCAACCGCGTTGCTATAGACTGGAACAAGTTGCCACGGACAGTGAGTAGTGCCCCCTCAGTAACCTCTTTCAAAATCGACTGGACAAACATTTAAAATTTAAAGACAAAAAAATAATAATCAAGATATACACAAATCAGCTTTAAGCTGTCTGTGTATCATGAATAATAATAGAATAAAACCAATAGTTAAAAAAAATATTATTTAGTTTATTATAAATAAAGGTTATATAAAATTGCATCAGTCAAATAAAGCCATCTAGTGCAAGGCTTTTCTAGTTTGTGAATAATAGCTGTCTTTCGAAACAGTATGATTATATATTAGTTAGTAAGACCTTTTTAGAAATAAAACATTTTATCTTTTTATCTTTAACTTATATTTTTTTTTACTCTGCTATTAGATCTATGTGTCATTAGATTTTTAATATTTGGTATTGGATATTTATCACAACGCCCTCTAGCCCCAAACCATAGAAACCATACAACAGAACTGATCGATTACCCAAATAACTTTTTTTTTTTTTTTCGTAAATACATACATAGAATATATAGAATACACCCAGACTCAGGACCAACACTGATGTTCTTTTCACACAAATGCTTAACCTGTAGTGTGAATCGAACCTGTGACACTAGCGAGGTAGTCCAACATACTTGCCACTCGACCATTCGTGTCGACGTTGTATAAATCTTTCTATTAAAATAATAATTTATTGTAAATTTACATGAATCTTAGGTCCATATAATCATACGAAACTTCACTGTTAATAAACTGTATCTGGTATCTATTCTACAAAGAGACTTTTACCCATTTTTTGTTTTATTTTTAAATATCCATAAATTATCAAACTATTCAAATCATCGGGGATTATCGAGAATATTGGCGAGTAATTAAGGAACCTGGCAAGTATTTTTCAAGTCAACCTCCTAGAAAATAATTTGTCCGTTTGGTTTCATGATTAATATGAAAAGAGCAAAAGAACCCAAGTCTGAAGCCCTGCTAGCTGCTTTCAAACTCTAGCACTAAATCACCACCGGCTTACTAAAATAAAACAAAAGTAAATACTGCCGTCAAAAAAAAACTAGATATCTTCGATGATGATAAATAGTGGTCGTAGCTATTATAGTGACTATAAACTATAACGTGACCACCGTGGCCACCGTATCGTATTATATCATCAGATCACAATATTAAATAAGTTTCAATAGTTGTTTTTTTTTGCTAAGCTCTAGTTTATAATATTTAACATTTTCATTTTCCAGTTTTAGTCAAATTAATGACAAAACAATAATTCTTTAAAGTCTATATCTTCGCTTGGTCATACTGACATTATATTTCTTTTTTTTTTCAATATTATTTGAGATTAATAAAATAAGTTAATAACATATTATATTCTAAACTGTAATAAAACCTTTAAAATGGAAAAATCTCAGAAAAACTTTGAATATACATTGTATAACACGAAAGTTTCGAAAAAAAAAAAAAAAAAAACAATCTATCTACGTCCGTTTTGGTATAGCGATTATGATTGATGAAGCTTTTTATAGTGCATTTATCAAGTTATAATTACTTTTACCATAATTATTATAGTATTTCAAATGATGGTGATGCCGAAATACAATGCCTAAAAATATAATTACTTTAGGAATATCACCTAATTAACATTTAGTGGGCGGATAAGTATGGGTATTCATGGACCTAATTACATATAACTTAAAGTAATATAAAACAGTACCTTTATTCTAATAGAGCCAACGAACTTTTCTGAAACCATTGTCCAACTCTGCAGTAGTCCATTATCTTCGTAGATACGCTGAATCACAGAGAACCGTGAAGTAGGCAGTGCTTGCAGGTCCACCGCACCACTCTGACACGTAGTAGGGAAGTAGGTATTCTGCTCCAGTATGGGGCCGCGATTTTCTGCAGAACGTGAAGTAGGCAGTGCTTGCTGGTCCACCGCACCAAGCTGACGCGTAGTAAGGAAGTAGATATTCTGCAGGTCCACGATGTACAGGGTCCGAGGCCACGTGAAGTAGATAGGCACTGAAACAATTTTTAGCAAAAGGATTAATCTGTAGGAATAAGGATTTCGAATCCCACTTCTGATGTGAGAAAGAGTATAGAGCACCAACTATTATAAAGCCTAAATTATAATAATCTATCTAATTTGATTCAAACTATAAGCTGCAACCTAATTAGAGCCTATAAAATAAGGAGGATAGGATTTGCAGATCGAAAAGACATCATTATGGAAGTATTATTTATTTTATACGGGCAACAAGAAGTAGATACATACATACATAATTATCATACATAGATAGAGCACGAAAGGAGCCTCTTCGAGGCGCACTTGAAATCCTCTCACGACACTGATTCTAAAGAACTAGAATACATAAAAAACACCCAGACTCGAGTCAAACACAAATGTTCTTCACACAAATATTTATCCTGAAGCGGGAATCGAACCCGCGACACCTACGTGGCAGTCCAACACTTGCCACTCGACCATCCGCGTCGTAGGCTGCGTGCGTACGCTTGTGAAAGAAAGTGATAGAAATAAAACGAAAGCTGCAAATCCAAGGCACCTTGTATCCTGGTGTACAGACGAGGGCATCAGCGATTCTAACTTTTTAGGTAACCGCCATTTTTTACCCATCTGCGAAGAAGAAGGGTAATATTAATATAAATAAAATGATTAAGGACATTGCCCCATACTATGCAGAGCTTGTACAACTCGGACGAATCAACATGACACCTGGCTCGAATGACGTTTGTGCAAAGTACAGCGTGGAATTGGATAATCTTGATAGAGAAGAGGTCCTGCAATACTTGGTAATGATAAGTAATGATAAGGCTTCGCAATTAGAGGAAGAAGAAACACGGAGGGCGCCGCGCGGGGGGCGGGGGACGCAGCAAATGCCGAGCGAGAGTGTCAGCCAGGTGTCATGTTCATTCGCCCGAGTAGTACTTTGGGATCCAGACGACTGATATAATTTATACACCACAAATTTTTAATTACCAAAAAAACTTTAATGGGCAATGCAGATGGGGTTCTGCGTTGTATCTGTGCAGTAAGAATTTTGGGTTTCTACAAAATGACTGAGTGTCAGCGGCGCAAGTGCGGCGCCCGAGCCGAGCTGCGGCGAGCTGTGCCAGCTAGGTGCCCGTGTTTGTCCTAAGTCTGGGTGTTTTCTATGTATTCTACGTAATGTATTTACAAAAAAAAAGTAAAATATAAGTAAGTATTGTATTAGTCATCTGGTTCCCATAGTACAAGCTTGCTTAGTTTGGGGCTAGATGGCGATGTGTTAAATGTCCAAAGTGTATCGGTATTTACCGATTCGTCTAGCAAGTAGGTATCTATAGGAACTCTGAGAAAAAGGCTTGTCTTCAACATGCAGAATCCAGACAGCAAAATCCAAATTGGATGTCGAATAAAACTTGGAAATGCATCAGCTGTTTATGCGAACACGCCTGATGTTTTTTGTATGAACCGCGGCGCATTCCTGTGTCTTGTACAATGACCATATTTGAGCTGTAGGGACGACTGGACCACAGACTATAGAAGATAGAGCTGGTTCAAAATGATTTTGAAATCAAGGTTTTACAAAAACAAATGCAACTGACTTTATTTGGACTGTTTTGAAAAGTCACAGGGAAGAAAAACGCAAATTCGTTTTTATCGACGATTTTTTTTCAGTTATTTTGATTTAAAAAATAATCAACTGAACCGATTTTGATGAACTTTCTATGGGACCAATCTGAAAGTATATCCTCTCAAACAAAAAAAGATTTTTTCAAATCAGTTTACAGGTAACAAAGTTTTAAGGTAATAAACATAAAAAAAACATTCAACCGAATTAACAACTTCCCCCTTTATTGAAGTCGGTTGAAAGGATTAGGTTCTCAATTCAGTTGTATTTTCTTTTATGTGTGTTACCTCAGAACATAGTTGTTCAAGAATTTCAACAAATTGTAAGAGAATGTACTTTCAGATTGGTCAAATAGTCAAATATATATCTTTGAAGTAAACACACTTGCATATTTTGCTTCGCTGTGACTGTTTAGTGGAACCGTAGGCTTTTATCCCTTGAAATAAATATTTTTAAAATAGTTTTTTGTACACCAAAGTTCTGAGGTAACCCACATAAAAAATACAACCGAATTGAATACCTCGTCCTTTTTTTGAAGTCGTTTTGTAAAAAATATGTACAGACAGCGTCAGAGATAAGTATCCCACTTGCACAAGACACCCAGCTATAAATCCTTTCAAAAAATTGTAATACTTAATATTATTTTTAGGCTTACATACGGTGATTCAAATTTAATCTATTTTTTAAAGGCAAAACTTCTCCATTCGCCGCGACGGTGATTTTAAAAGGATTTGAAGCTGGGTATTATAAGGCAAGGGGGATACTTATCTATGTCGATGTCTGTACCAGCTGTTTATTTAACACTGTGTCTTTACAAGAGGGCCTATTAACAACTAATTACAATTGATCTGTACACGATCTGTAGTGTCGTACATTTGCATAATGCTCTCAAAATTGTCAACCATGTCTGTTATTCTTGCAATTCATTAATTTAACGACATTGGTAGAAAAACTCCCAGCATTGTATGGAATATATGTTTTAAATAACAAAAGAATTGGCAAATAATAATAATCAATAAATAAATAATCATTTATACAGTAAATAGAATATTAACACGTCACATATGAAAATTAAATGTTTAGTAGGTAGGTATCTACAATCGGTATAATAAATAAACAGTTGTCATGATCAATTTAAATATTAAATATACAATCAAATAGAAAAAAAATCATGGATCGTAAGTCTATTTATAGAAAAAAAAACTTTTGTTGTTTGTAAAGTTGGTGATTGTGTGGCTTTATTATGAATGTATGTATTAAGATTTAATGTTTTAGTATGCTTCACTTTAAGTGAAAAAAATAATAATTTATCACTTAACAATTTATTAATTCTTATAAAGCTGTATTCTGATTTCTGACTGATTTTCAATGTTTTTTCCTACTAACTATAGGTAGCTACCAAATTTTAGCCAAATCGGTTTTAGCATTTTTGGCACCGCATTCACACTTCTTTATTTTATATAATTTTATGCAGAATTATTACGTTTTAGCAATTCTGTTCTCAATTAAAACGCTAAAAACACATACGTAAATAAATTTTACAAGTAGTAAACGTTACTTATAATCCCATTTTAGGTCAAAAATGCCCATAAAGGATTAAAATTGTTAACTCCTGTTGTTAACAATAAAACAAACAATTCTTTAGTTACAGTTTTACAAACCAATAAAGCCTTATTTTTAACCAACTGTGAAGAAAGAGGTACTTAATGTTTTTTGAGTATGTGACTGATTCTTTGTAGTTACCTATAGTCTATTTAGCTTATAAATGCTTATTGTAGCTTATATAGGTGTATGGAATTTAACAAATAAGGTACCAAATTATTAACATATATTTTGCGGAAGAATTAGGTATTAAATACCTAAGCATTACTGTGGTTCGGTTTATAGGGTCTGTAGCTTACTAAATTACTGACCATTAAAATGTCACAATCATATACTTATTGCATAGTTAGATCATAGGCACGAGTATATTTTAAACCAATTTTGCAAAAGATTTAATATTTAAAAAAAAAAAAACTGAGATAGATTTGCTTATGATCAATTTTTTTTTTACGATAATGTAAAAATGTTTTTATATTAGTTGAATATTTAAATTATGTACATAAATTAAGAGTTGTGTGTCCGTCTGTACAGACTCGATCACGTCTCTGAAGGAAACGCGATTGTTTTTACTTCTTTGAGTGTTTGTACACACGAGGTGATTTCATCACATACTTAAACTATGCTCTACGGTTAAAAATACATATTTTCTAAGTGTCCGCAAATTTTCTAAGTGTGGAACTTAACTAGGAGTTTGCTCCAAACTTTGACCTCACGCGCCTAAACAAACAAGTAAGTGTGTGATAAAAATAGTGTTTTCTATGTATTCTATGTATGTATTTACAAAAAAAAGTATATTAGTATTCTAGCAGTTATCTAGGCTAGATGTTGTTGTGTGAAATGTTCAAACATAAAAAAAAAGCTGCACCGATTTGACTCATCTACGAATTCAAAAATTGGTTTGTATTTACCAATCCACCTGCCAAATTTCATGATTATCTGATGAGCAGTTTGACAGTTATTTATCGTCAGACAAACATACATACACACTAACAAAAAAAGAAAAATAGGGTAAAACTTGTTTTTCGTATAAGTACTTTCGCGATTATCACACATAGTTATTTGATTGTATCGGGTATTTATCGCGCTCACCTCATGTTTTTGTGTCCCGACGACGTTTCGACAGTAGCTCTAATACGCCAGTCAACCCGTGACCACGGCTGTTTGAATACAGTCGAAACGTCGAGACACAAAAACATATTAGGTGAGCGCGATAAATACCCGATACAATCAAATAACTAGGGCAAAACTGTCTTTCCCAATATCCTTCGTTTATGCTATCCATATAATAATTATTATGAGTAATTACTCAGCAGATTTATATCTCCAAAAATCTATATATGGGCGAGCGAGAGAAAGATATCGGCAAATGGGATTCTGGGCTTTAAATGTCATCGGAATCCTAACGATGAGACAAAACAAGAAAACTTTCTTAATGAAAAGAAAGAAAGCAAGTTTCTTCTAATGAAACATTTGGTTCAAAAACCGCCCCGTGTGTTCCGCCGGCGCATGCGTGCTACTCCTCTGTCATTACTGACCGCTCAAATTATATTACAGCACATAGACATTATATACAATTATACCAACCGTGCACTTATGTATGCACGCGAGCTTTTTGTGTTACAACTTGATTTTATTTAACTAAGGTTTTCGTGGGAAATGTTTCTTTGATTTTTTACTATTCGAAGACGCAGGATTTAAAATAGATTGAATTAAACTAGAATATAATAACTTTTTGTAAAATAGTCAAGGTTTTACATAAACATGTAACAACCGACTTCAATCGGACTGTTCTAGTGACCGTAGGCACCACTGCAAAGTCACAGGGAAGCAAAATTTGCGATTTTGTTCACTTCAGCTACTTTTTTTCAGTTCTTTTAATTTATAAACACATATATATTATATTTTGATTATTTTATTGTGTAGATTCCAAATTATTAATTGTTATAACACATTATGTAGGTATACCTTAGTTTTACATATTTATGTATAAATTTATGTATTTATACCTTAGTTTTAAAAAATTTAGTAGGTATTTATTTGAGGGATAAATTATTTTATTTCTTACTTTCTTTCATTATTTCTTCCAACTCAACACAAACGAAGTCACGCGCGCAAGAACTACATATATTATCCTAAAAGTATCGATGTACAGTCTATCTTTGGCCACTGGCTTACACAAGCAGGAAGGAACACAAAGCGTGTGATCACAATAAGCTATTGTCTGTTCAACCCTTATCTAAGGGTGCGTTCACACGTGTAACAGTATTAGTAGCTAAGGCGATTTTACACTTGACTTGAAGGGTAAGGTACCGTTCGTATTGTTGGCAGATTCAGCAAAAAAGTTTATTTAGAATTCTTTGCGAACTAAGCTTGGTTATAATATCGTTAAGAGATATAAAAAAATATATCTTAATATTCATTTTATTAGCTACTAAGTTTTCTCATGCTGTTTGTTTCCTAAGAAAATGAAATTAAGAAATTATGTGTGCGTAAAACACTTGCTTAACTAGGGTGAAGGATATCATCGTGAGGAAACCGGCATGTCATAGAACCTAAAAAGTTCGAAAACATGTGTCAAGTGCACGAAAGGAGCCTCTACGAGGCGCACTTAAAATTATTTCACCACACTGGTTGAAAAATTTACTGACACGATAAGAAGAAGAAGTTATCTATATAACAGATAAACGGACACATTTTATCCTTAAAAATTATGTACCCTTCTACATTTTTTTAAACAATTTTATTTTTTTATTAATTTTTATTCAATTAATTAATTTTAGTAGACAACTAGCAACACTGACCAAAAAAGTGCAAAACTAATCAATTCTAATTACTAAACGAACATCCTAGGTGGTATTACAAAAGACCAAAATTTCTCACTTCATACAAAAACCTTGCTCTACATTCTCAAAAAACAATTGACAATCCAAAATTCGCTACGGCGCTTGTCGCAAATCAAAAACAAAATCAAATTAGCGAAAGAGCGCTGCATTTTTTGGGTTTTCGCCCATTTTGCTTTCTCTAAGTGAAATGGTCACAATTGTTATCTGTCGGCCCTTATTGGGAAAGACCGACAAAGAATTAAAGATGATGGATGAGAAATATCTCGTTTGATATGGGTTAAAGTACCGTTTTGTGTTTTTATATTCGCCGCGGTGGACACAGTTTTTGCAGTTATGCAATGATTGTAAGTTTTGGTTAGTTTTGGAGCTATAAGTTGTATAGATTTGGACCAATTCAGCTATCTATAGGTTGTAAGCAACAGTGTACTATGCGTAGGTTTTTTGTTGCTCGGAACCTTTTATTACCTAATTTAAAGACTTTTTATTACAGCATAATAAATTATTAAATAAATATTTTGGATATTTTACACAACGCCATCTAGACCCAAACTAAGCAAGCTTTGTACTATGGAAACCAGATAATTACACAATTTTTTTTTGTAAATAAATACTTAGAATTCATCGAAAACACCCAGACTCAGGCGGGACAAACATAGATGTTCATCGCACAAATTGTGTCCTGAAGCGGGAATCGAACCCGGGACACTCGGCGTAGCAATCCAACGTACCACTTGACCATTTGTGTCGTCAAATGCATCCTTATCCAGATTTTCTGTGTAACGACTTGGACCTTTTAGATACAAATCTGTATAATACATCAAGAATAATTAAAATTAAAGACATACATCATAATTTATTGATAAAATTACTAACTTATGTTATACTAAAACGTCATAAAACTAAAATTACTTATCTAGGTATAAAAATAAAGAATAAGCCTAACAAAAAACTCAAAAAATCCAAGCCGCTTTGGTGTTTTAGTAGGATTTTTGTTAATCTGGAATACAAAATAAGTGCTTTCTCGAGAAACCCTTTTATCACAGAGGTTCTTATGTTTTGACAACTTACCACCTTTTTTGTTCAAAAACCAATTTAGGACTATATCCCAAAAATATTATCAGGAAGTCAAAATAAGATGTCCCGAAACTGCAATTCATGCAACTAATGCATTTTAAAAGTATTTTTTTACTTAACAATCGTCCATTTAATTCTGCCGTGTCATCACTTTAGCAAAATTGAGTCAGTAGCCATGTCTTCTTGTCAAAATAATGTTTAATTTGATTTATTATCTATTTACCCGACTGCTATGAAGTAGGGTTATATATTTTGAGTGCTTGTACGTACAGGGTGTGTCGCAAAGAGTGGATAATCCTTCAGGTGCGGGTGGGGGACTTCAGGACTGATCAGAAAATGAAATTATGTACCCAGTAAAAATCCCACGGATTTCGAGTTACTGGACGTTTTCGAAACTCCCAGTTTTTTTACCTTTGTCCATTGTTTTTGCTGCCAAGATTATAAATCTTAGAATTTTCTTATTTTTTTTTGCTAGAGTATTCCTGGATAACTGTGCTATCGAATGGTATTTCCTGTTTATGTGCCACAGGCACAGTTTTTTGGTAAAGAATCATTGAGCAAAGAAAATGTGTTTTGCTCATTTTTTTCCAAAAGTTTGATCGTCTGACATAATTCATTTTCTGATCGGTACTGAAGTCCCCCACCTGCACCTGAAGGATTATCCACTCATTACGACACACGGCTGTATGTATGTTTGATTGACTCTATGCGCCGCCCTACAGGCTAATATTTCGGCTGAATGGATTTTGATAAAAGAGGTGTCTTTGGATTCGTCTAGGTTAAGCACGTGTCATAGACTACAAATGTCAAACAATCCAATGTGGCGACTGTAAGCCAACGAAATGTAACAAGAATCATAGAAACTTGATAGATTTCGGAAAATAAGGCATTTTTAAATTCGTTTTAGTTATGAGATTGCCATATAATACAATCAGCCAAAAATCTAATATTCTATTATAATATAAGTTGGATTTTCAGTTTTTTAAACCAGTCATTTTGTTAATTGTAAGTGCCCTTCGAATCGAAATACAGTAATGCTCACATATTACTGCTATCGTATACTTATATACTTTTTTGATAAAAACATACATATCATACATAGAAAACACCCAGACTCAAGACAAAAACCGATGTTCATCACACAAATGTTTGTCCTGAAGTGGGAATCGAACCCGCGACATTTGCATGGCAGTCCAACACACTTGCCACTTGACCAATCGTGTCGTAAAAATCGTAAAATACATCTATTCATCCATATTTTGCCAACTGTTGAAAAAATACGTAAATAAACACAGTAATTTCATTTCAATGATGGCTAATCATCTTCAAATTGTGACATGCATGTAAACTGCTTGTATGATCATTGACAATCTCTGTGAACATGCAATTTGAAATGATGATGGGATGTTTTGCAAAGTTTTATGCCAGCTTGAAACAAACTGTCAAAGTTCCTAAAGCGTCGATGGCACACGTACTTTTTACACGATACAAGCCAGCGTTTTCGCTTGTAGCGTGTAAAGTCGCCCAGTGTCATCGGCGTTTATACAATCTGCTTGTAAAAACGCTTTGAAATAATAGGAGAAAGCTGGGCTAACATACGCCACACGTTGGCGTGTTGGCTTGTAGCTTGTAGCGAGTATCTTTGTGTATGACACTCGCTAGCTAGTTTGCTTCTGAGCATGTAGAAAGTTTTGTGTGTCATCGACAAACGCTAACACGCTCATACGCTAGCTTTTAAACTCAAATACAAATACAAATACAAATACAAATTTATTTATTGTGAAACACAGGTAATGGGATGGTAACATGGTTGGTTGTTGAGCTCTATGTTTTACCTTATTGGCGTACAATATTTTGGTCACCTAATTCTAAAATTTCCCTACACAATCATGCATAACTTACTATCATAACCTAGCCTCACTCCAGTTTATCATCAAAATATTCATTGATTGAATAGTATGCCTTTTCAACAAGAAGACTAAATACTTTACGCTTGAATGTAAATATATCATCATTTTTCAAAATGCTTGCCGGTAATTTATTGTAAATTTTAGGGGCCATCCCATACACACTTTTGGAAAATAGTGCAGTTTTAGCGCCCACAGAACACACCTTGTTTTTATTCCTAGTTGATTGGAGTTGCCTAAATAGTTTTTTATTCGTTTTAACAAATACTACAACTTCAAAAATATACATGCAAGGTAATGTTAGAATCTGAAATTTTTTGAAGTATGGCTCACAGCTTTCCGGTACCCTTATCTTCGCGATAGCTCTTATGCAGCTCTTTTGTGCACTAAAAACGAGTTCCCTCTGGGTTGAGTTTCCCCAGAATAATACTCCATATCTTAGTGAGGATGACACATAAGCATGGTATGCACATTTGACTGCTGACTGACTTACCACTTTGGATAATAAATATAATGCATAAGAAAATTGGTTGAGCTTTTTAATTAGGTTATCAGTATGTGTTCTCCATGTTAATTGTTTATCTATCCAAAGTCCTAAAAATTTTGTACTATCTGTTTCGTCAATTTTATTATTAGAATAATTTATGTTTAAGTTGTTACATTTGTTTTTTCTTTGATGATAATGTACTATTTTAGTCTTACTTATATTTATTATCAAATTATTACATGTCAACCAACTTATTAAAATGTCAATAGTATTATTAATTTCAGATTCATAGTTATTTATGTCATGAGCCGTAAAAATGATTGTGCAATCGTCAGCAAAAAGAACCATGGGGTATGTTATTGTTTTAGGAATCGCCAGCAATCTTTCAGCAAGTTTGGTAAAAAGCTTGTGTGTCATCGTGGCTTACGCAATAACTTAACTCGCTTGGTACGAACCTTTACTTTTACGGTACGAAAATATAAGCCCAAATACAAACGTTTTTTCCGATTAGTATGAAAACTAATTGGGTAAGAATTAGCTATGTTCACTGCACACTAACACTGCATGTTTTAGTTTTTCATAAAACATAAATATCGTAAAATGAGAGCGAAACTAGGTAATTTGCCATATTTTCACCGATAATTGATTGATTCAGGCGTTACTTTGCGGAAATCCATAAATATCAACAAATTATATAAATATATTTAGTAATAAATCCGCTTAATTTCTAAACAAAGGTTTTAATTAACTTAACTTTCGACGAGAGTCTCTCGTTTCAAACTTCGGCGAATCCACACCTCCTGATGATGCCTCGTGTAGAGGCGAAACACGTGTCGTATCTTTAAACTTTGGTTTTCTGTTCTTTGACTCTTTGGTTTAGTTGAACTAAAGTTAAGTTAATTAAAACCTTTGTTTAGAAATTAAGCGGATTTATTACTAAATATATTTATATAATTTGTTGATATTTTCACCGCACATCGATTCATTTTCAAGCGAATTTTTAATCATGATTAACACCTTTATTTGATAATCTGTCACGCTGCAAACATTGTTAATATGTTCAACATTAGAAAGAAACAAAAATATTAGGAAAAACAATGGTATAAACAAAATGAATCGAAAAGTACGAAATATATAAAAAAATGGTAAAACTTATTTTTTTATAATGGGTGGTCAGTTTGATTTGACCGGAAACGGTCTAATATCAATAATAATTAAAGAAATATCTTGTCCCATAACCCTCTAAGGCGCTAACATGCCATTTTACAAATTACACAAACCAAAAAAAAAACAAAAGATACCGAAGCAAAGGCAAGCCGCTCTATTCGTCCAGAAAAAAACAAAATTAACACAGACTTTTAAATAATTAAAACCGCCTTGTTAGCCCCATGTTGGACGTTTTTATAGGCTAACAAAATTATGTTTTACGGTACGAACCCATTTATAAAGTTTTTAAGTCTATGGCATAGAGCTTAGAGTTTTTTACCAAAGAGGTTGTAGAGTGATGTAACCTATTTCGTTTGTTAGTACAAAATGTGCCGGAGAAAGATTGCGTTTCGAATTTTATTGTTTATTTGATTCTGTTTTTCAAAAGTTACGGTTTTCTGGCTGCCAGTGTCAATAAAATATGTACTTGTTTATACCGATTATTAACTAACGCAAATGTGTAGATAAACAAATTAATAAAATGTGTGGGAATCGAACCCTATACCTAGGTACCCATAGAAGTATTAATGGATAGAATAACAATGTAGTACATTGAAAATGCGACCAAGAAAAGGGAGCCACATTGGCTAACTTCTAGCACATTTTGGTCCGATGCAAAGTTTCGAAAAAGAGAAGTAACAGGGCTAGATAACTATGATATGTTAAAACTACTAGGCTTTTTCGTTGTCAATAAAACTACATCGTAAAGAGTAACAAACATTATATGAAAATAGAGATATGTACCTATTTTTTATTGAGATGTCTGGATTTGTTTTGTCCTGTATTCCGCATTCATTCTTCTTTGATACCGTCTATCTTGGTGTTCTATAGGAACACCGTTATTAATATTATACTATGTAATTAACTCTATTTAAAAAAAAATTGGTAATAACAGACTCATGTTGTACCTGTCAATAATTTTGTATCTCTTAACCTATATTTTCATTTTTATATATATTTTTCTGCTAATGAACTACTTTTAAGGAACTCTAAATAAAAAAACCCATCACATTTATACCTATTAAATATTAAATTAAAATTTTCTTGACAATTATTTTAATGATTTGGTTAATCAGTTAAGGCTAATCCTCAAATCCAAATTACATACAAAATGTTTCGGACAAATACTCAAAAAGTACGCCGTATTATAGTAATTTCTTCACAACGTATAAAATCTAAATTAAAGTATGAAACCTTTCACTTTTTTTGTTGAGGAAATCAAAAAACATGGACGAAACGAATAGTGTGAAGAAATTACTATAATACGGCGTACTTTTTGAGTATTTGTATATCTAAAATGATTTTGTCCGATTAATTACAATTTCGGACGGCCTAACAAACTACAAATATTTCACAGATATATTTGTATTTAAATTTATAAAAACAGTATATTTTTTTCCAAATAGAATATAGAAGTAGGGTAGGTTAAAGGTTCAAAATGAAACAAAAAATGTTTAACACTTGTTTATTTAAACAGTTAAATTGTAAAATTAACAATAACGGGTTACAACAAAATATTCTTTAAAAGAACATTCAACAAAGTTAAAGACCCGAGCACACTTCACCTGTGTTGGAAAAAGAAAAAAAATTGCAAAGAGGTCTATTAGACCCCCCATAACAATAGTACAATGGACCCTATTATTAGAAAAGAAATTGGCAAAGGCGGTCTGTCATTTTTGATAAAAAAAAATTACGAGTACAATGCTAAATAGGAAAAGAGCGATGTCCGATTGACATATTTTTTTCAGTTTTGAAAGACGCATGGCGCTACGCTTTGTTAATTTTAGTAAAGTTTTAAACTAAGTTTTTGGATTATTTTATATTGTAATCTAGTAAGATTACAATGTATCTATTATGGTGTATTATGATGGTAGGTATTAATGCGAATGTTCGCTATAAAATAAACAAACGAAAATGAAAATAAAAGTAATTAGCTTCAGAAAAGATAAAAAATATTGTTTTCTAAATTCGTCCTTTTCTGTCCATTCTTCTTATCGTGTAACTAGTTCCTTCGAACCAGTGTGGTGAAAGGATTTCAAGTACGCCTCGAAGAGGCTCCTTTCGTGCACTCGACACATGTTTTCGAACTTTAGGTTCTACGACATGCCGGTTTCCTTACGATGTTTTCCTTCACCGTTGCGAGAACGTAGGATGCATACATAGATTTATTCGACCGAAAAAACCCATTCACGCATGACTGCCACCGGGATTCGAACCCGCGACCATCAGATCGCAAGGTAAGGGCCTCATCCACTCGGCCACCACGTCCTCAATCGGTTAATTAAATACAAAGTTCTGAGGTAACAAACATTCAACTTAATTTATAAATTCTTCCTTTTTTGAAGCCGGTTGAAAATAAAGATACTCCTCCGGAGATAAAAATACAACGAATAATAAAAAATAGCACACTTCCGCCACACCTAGAAAATTACCTACGCAAACACTTTTTAATTATATTTTTCTGCAATCTCACTGATGGCTGGTGAGATAAACCGGGTGGCGTAATTAGTCATAATACCAACAGTTCAAATGTCAATGTCATAATGACAATGTAGGTATTGACACTGCCTTAGGGCCATACTACACGGGCGGTTCGCCCGCCACGGATCCGCTTCTGAACCGCACTATATAATATTCATAATTCAAGATTTTTTTTGGAAATTTATACTTAATGAAATATTAATCATAATATGCAAATGTGAATAGCAGATTCCTTACAAATATTCATTCGATTTACACAATTGAACACGAGTAGCCAAAATAGAACACAATCGACTTCGTAAACGGACAAGATACGAATAAAATTAACATTAAACGTTTAGGTCAAAATCCAAAAATTGTTACGAATTTTGTGATTTACTAAGATGATATCAGTGTCTTAAAATATTTTTTGCTAATATTTCTTCATCGTGCTATAACTTTCTAAAAAAAATAATCTAATAAACAGTACAAAACCATTGCTATTTTCCATTCTAGAAAATAAACTCTACCATTATGTATATAAGAAAATTGAGTAAACGTCACTTTGATAAGTATTTTTTTGGTGTGTTTGTTTACACCTTTGTTTACAAAAAAAAATTGGATTTTGATACGGGGTGTAGACACAATTAATATGGAAGTTGTAGGTATGCTGCATACTACACTGCGCGGTTTTCCACCGCCGTGATTCACTTCCATATTAAATTGTGTCTAGTGCGGTTCAGAAGCGGATTCCCGCGGCGGCAGAACCGCTCATGTAGTATGGCACTTACAAGGGAACTTAGATAAAGCAGATTTGATGACACGGATGGTCGAGTGGCAAGTGTGTTGGACTGCCACGCCGATGTCGCGAGTTCGATTCCCGCTTCAGGACTAGCATTTGTGTGATGAACATCGGTGTTTGTCCTGAGTCTGGGTGCTTTCTATGTATTCTAAGTATTTACAAAAAAAGGGTTTAAGTATTCTATCAGTTATCTGGTTCCCATAGTACAAGCTCTGCTTAGTTTGGGGCTAGATGGCGTTGTGTGAAATGTCCAAAATATGTTTGTAGGTATAACATTGTTATTATTAAAACATTATTATTTCAAGTAAAGACATATATATATATCTATCTGTGCTATACTTGAAATGCATTAACAAAAAATATAATTTTGAAAAAAAAAAACAATTGTTTTACTAGATAAAACTTAGATCTACTACTTATCTTGCAAAGTTAGTACATTTTTTCAGATTGACACAAAATCTAAGGTATATAATGCAAGAATAATATTAAGCACAAAAAAATACAATATTTCGACATAACATAAAACAACGTTATGAAATTTAATTAAGTACCTTAGTTTATTTCAAATAGGATACTCTTATACAACTATTGATTCAAACGGTAGTCTTTCGAAGAACCTAAGTTCTTTGGTTTTGGCTTCACATCAAAGGTATATAGCCAGTGTCAAGTAATTGGAGAGATTATTTTGTCATAAGTCAGAGTCGATAAGTCAAGTCATGCCCCTGTAAAGTAGTGGTGGTTGCGACGTTACTAGAGGCTTCTATGGAGCTTTGGAGGCAACACGAAAAGTCACGTTTTACAGCATTACACTATTCACCAACACTCATACACGTTCACGAGCACATAATGGATAAAAAACCATCGTTTTTACACTTATACACTCAAAGTTATACAAGTTTTGTCAATTAATTTAATGCCGCCAATGCGCCATTTTTCATGTTCCCGCCAAAAACTCCAAACGGTAGTCAATAAACTACTTTAGCACTCAACCACTTTTGTCAGTATTTATATACGAGTGACATTTATCGTTTGTTGCCACTCGTAAAAAGGACCATAGACAATTTTTTTTTAATTTGACGAGGCGTGAACAAGTCTCTTCGGTTTTATCTTGATTTTATGGTTACCTTTTGTTGTGTGATTTAGAATGACCAATAAACATTTTGATTCCAATTTATAGTTTTTGGATTTACAATCCATTGTACTTGAATTGTTGCCTAGTCTAATACCTAGAAATAAATAAATTATTTACCAAGTATTTACCTATATTTTATTAAAGCGTCGATGACACATAAGCTTTATTACAAGGTGAGTGTGTTAGCTTTTGGGAAGGATTGTCAACAAGCTGATTGTAAAAACGCCGATGACACTGGGCGACTTTACACGCTACAAGCGAAGTCACACGCGTGTAGCGTGTAAAAAAGCTGTGTGTCATCGTACTATAAGAACTAGGTTATCAATTACCTTTATGTAGGTACATTTAATATCTATCTACCATTTTAGCCACCAATTTCAAAAAGTTTGTTGTTAGCTTAATGCAAATATGATAATAATTAGGTAGTTATTTTTAAACACAATATTAGCAATTAGGACGCCGCGCCGTTCCGACTTAAAAAAGTTCTCGCCAATTATTTTTATTATAGATTGATCAACTTACTTATGCCTAGATCACACATAAATATAGCGCCGTTATAGTGCTCGACTGAGCGAGTGACGTAAGCTTGCACTGTCTCGGCCGAGTAACTTTTTACTGTCTCGGCCGAGTACTCAGTACGTGTGATCTAAGCATTAGTGTACCTATAGTCTTTCAATAAAACACAGAACTTATTGGCTATTTTGAGTTCACTCCTATTTGTTCTATTTTCAAAATCACCTGGCGCTTACCGAGCGAACATCATTAAACCTCATGATAGGCTAAACTTTTATTATCAAAAAGGATAACAGCCTTAACATAATAATCCGAACTTCAAAGTTCCTGCCGTTTTATAGTGTTCTATAAAACCTTCAGCTTCCAAAAACTGTGTTAATTTTTATTTTTTAATTTTCCAAGAAGTTTTAATAGGATCTTTATTGTAGTTTATTTGTTTTACGAAGAAGTTTGGTTTCAATTATTCACATTTTGAATTAAACCCGCCATCTTTAAATTATCAACTCAAGGTGTGGGCTTATTATCTAAATAGCCATTAAATTATGTCATTGTTTATTATTTTTATTGTTTAATTGTTGTATTTAATTATTTTGGGATTTACCGGAGTTTTTATGCCAAATCAATAGATGGTTTAGCTAAAAGTAATAATTGGTCAATCAACGACTTTTGGATTTAACAATAGATTTTATGATGGCGCTAGAGCTGTTTTGAAATTGATTTGCTAATTATATTTTGGTTGTAAAGTTTATCGACATTGACATTTACGTACTATCTCATCATAGTAGGTAGGTACCTAATTATTATAATGCTTTTTTAGTACCTATGTGAAAATAGCGTCTGGTCGAAGCGACGCGTTATCAGAGGGCTGGCAGTTATCTCGGCCAAAGAATAAGCCTTGCTATACAAAGAGGCAATGCAGCCAGTATCCTCGGCACGCTGCCATCGGGTATCGAGTTGGAGCAGTTGAGCTACCTATAGATCGTTTGCAACGGTCTATGGGTGGCCCAATTGTTTCCTTTTGTAAATTTTGTAATATACCTATATATAGATTGTAGTAGTTAGCTTATGCTGTAATAAAAAAATATATCTTAAAATCATAAAAAAAAAATATGTGAAAATTAATAAAGCAGATGAAATCGAAGGAAAATGCGTCACTAAAAAGGGAGCAACATTGGCTAACTTAGCCGAGTGGGAGGTGCCTCGACTTTCAATCCGACGGTCGTGGGTTCGAACCCGGTGGTCGTACACCAATGGGTTTTTTTGTTCAAAATATGTATGTGTGCATTAAAACACGTGCTTATCGGTGAAGGAAAACATCGTGAGGAAATCGGCATGTCATAGAACCTAAAAAGTTCTAAAACATGACATGTGTCAAGTGCACGAAAGGAGCCTCTTCGAGGCGCACTTGAAATCCTTTCACCACACTGATTCGAAAGAACTAATAACACGATAAGAAGACGATTATGCTGTTTTTAGTACGTATGTGAAAATTATTAAAGCAGATGAAATTGTTAAATGTGTTTTCTTTAAATTAGGTATGTACCTACCTATGTGAAAACAAAGAATAATATTGTAACTTGTGGTTTTTTTTAACTATTAAGTAATACCTAAGTTAGTTTTTTTTAAGTAGGTAAATAATTTTATTTGTGTTTAAATCGATAGAGACCGTTTATTCTTGGTTACATTTGCATCATGAATATAATATATTTATGTACTTATACAGGGTGTCTCATTAACTAACGGATAATCCGGGAGGTATTAGGTTGGTTGGAGGTTGGAGGCACCACGTACACCCAGAAAAAAATTTAGAGAAAAAAATACCAACTAGTCCATAACATACGATACTTAAAAAACTAAATTTGTCTGCCTACGCGCAGATTATTAGCACACAGCCACAAATTAAGGATTTATCAATGGTTTTTTTAGTAAAGTGTTTCTGAATGATATTCCTTGCCAACTTGCTACCCAATTACTAAATAGTTATTGCTGTTCATTTGTAAGGGTTTAAAAAACAAAATAGCAAATATCTGTTTTTAATTTCTTAGTTTGAGCATTTCTGGTGAAAACAAAAGTATGAGATAAACGGTGACCTGAGTGCCCAACTATTTAAACAACATTCCTGTTATATGCAATTTCTAAAATGGTATTATTATATATTATATTTTTATTTGACGTGACACCTCATTTATCAAAATCCGTTCAGCCGTTTTGCCTGTAGGGCGCCGCATTGAGTCAGACAAACATACATATTTATGAGTATCTATGACTCTATTTTATACAAGCATAAAAAAACCTGAAAAACATAACCCTCCTTCTTCGCAGTCGTGTAAAAAGGGTTCTACATTGAAATGAGTATCAAGTTTAGTAGCTTAATTGAAAGCGCGCCGGCAGCGATTACGAGGTCAATAGTTCAATGTAATATACTCTGTGTTCAATATTGTTGTAACAAGTTCTTATAATAAAAAATGCGAAAGTTTGTAAGTATGTATAGATGATAAAATGACATTGTAGCCACTTTTTAAATAATTAATAATAATAATATAATTATTCAGACAACAATGTCAATGTTTGATTTGTGACAGCGAGAATAATTTAGTATCAATTTGAATAATAATAATTCCTACTAATGTAATAACGGTTACAATTATAATATTATAGTTGTAGTTAACGAAATTTATTTAAAAATACAAGAAAATTCTAGTCTTGCTATCCCATATTTTTTCTCCGTGTTTATTTAATACTGAAAATGTCATTTTCAGGTCTTTCGTAAAATATACACCCTGTATATGTATAGTATCTAAAAATGTAGACAATACAGATATGTGACTTACACCCATATTCTAAGTCGATTTTTTTCACTCAAGTGAATACTTAAATTTGAAATTTGACAGGTGACAGCCGAAACTTTAGTAAAGCGGCGACCATTTTCCTACTCACGTAAGTTTTCCCTTGAGTGAATAAATTGACTTAGAATATGAGTGTTAGGCTTAAGCCCTGTAGGTATACTAGTCGTAAAACTATAACCACTTAAAACATAATTTATAAGATAGGTACGTTGATAAACTACTCTATATTATTCCTTTTAATTTATAATTACGATAGTAACATTATTGTTATATTATTGCTAATAATAACGCTACATAATAATTAGTGATATTGAAGCATAAAAAGTCCTTGCTAATAAGTGTAGCTTTAGCTAATTTGCGAAAATATACCTAGTATTCTAATACACTAGTACTTAATAATAATTATAAAGTACTAGTGTATATTGTTGTAGCATGGGAACCAGATAACTGATACAATACTTTTTTTTGTAAATACATGCATAGAATACCTACATAGAAAACACCCAGACCGACAAACACCGATGTTCATCACACAAGTGCTTGTCCTGAAGCGGGAATCGAACCCGCGACACCGTGTATTGGACGGGCGGCGTGGCAGTCCAATACACTTGCCACTCAACCAATCGTGTCGTGTCGACTTTATACACTGCATTATTATACACGGTTATATGTATACGGTTTCTAGTATAATGTTTGTGCGTACATTGAGCGGTCAAGATTAACTGACATCCCTTATGCTGATGTGTACTACGTAATGTAGAAAAATAAATTTCAACCCAACAGAGAGCGTTGCATGCTATTTTCATCTAAACCTAACTACCTACATATTATTATTATTTACACATCAATAAATTATATGTATTAAGTTCTATTATAGTCTATTAGAAAGGTAAATGCGTCAATATTTCGCTTTTTGAAATTACCAAAGAACTATCAAAAGTACAGCGAAGACCATCCTGTAGACAGTGCTGTAAATTTCAGTGAAAATAAACACTAGATGGTGGACTTTGCTGTACTTTGATTGTTTTTTATAAATTTCAAAAGAAGCAATATCCACTTTGATGCATTTATTAAACATAGTAAACTCTATTACTTATTATTTTAAGAAATTTGAAACTTTGTAGGTATCTCTCTAGATTCTCATAACATACACACTGTTTTGAATCCATACCTACATATTTATGTTAAGTAGCTATGTAGACAAAAATATGTTAAGTTAGCGAGCATATAATAATAACATTGCAACTACCCACACCAATACAGTCAATAAAACACAGTGACAAGAAAAGTTCAATGACCTTGAAACTGACACCACACAAAGACACCGTCACGAAAATTGAAAAAAAATGTGCACTTTTATTTGAAAATAAAAAAAACGCAAGCCCACAGGCATGGGGCCTTTATTGATAGCCGGTATACTGACTCCTCACGTATACACTGGATTCTATGGGCGTGGCGCCATAACAGGTTACCAAAGCACGAAGCAGCGCCAAAAAATACCCATAAAAAACATATAATGGTAACTCTGGCGCCTTCAATCGATCCCGCAGTACCAACCCGCGCGCTTTGCACGTACAAACGAAAAAAATCGCGCCACAACCGAACACCAATCGGACTCCAGCGCCGCCCAAATTATATTCCACCTACAAATAGGCGCCGCCTTCACGACTACACTAGCGCCACTACTCCTATACAAGTGGCGGGTTTCGGAACTAATTAGAAAGAGACGGCGATACGCTGGGCCGTTCGTTTCTCGGACAATTTCCTCCAACCGATCATTAAGTGTTTAAATTCATCGCGAGTTGGTTGTGTCGGATTTCTTCGGAGGGGTACGCTATTAAAATATCCACAAACATTATCTTTAATTGGACAGAATTTTGTGCTTGTGTGCGTTCGGTCCGTGTTTTTTTTCCGTTCTCAGTGACGAATCCGTTTTTTAGAGATTTGATGACTGTTATCTTGTGTATAGAGTGCTGCGATTGTCTGCTGACAGCTGCGGTGAGCTGTTTCATTAACTTTGCTAGTGGAAGTGCAAAAATGACATTTGTGACGTAGTGTACGTACTTTTCTCGGCGAAAATTGAAACCGTGCGGTTCGTAATATTGGAAAATTATGCCACGTGCTGTGTAATTGTTGAATCGTAATGCGTGCACCTCTAATTGATACGCAATTATATCTCTGTCCTGTTCTTTAATTGCTACCAATCGTAATTTCGATTGCTTCGCCTCAGTACTCTGTGTCTAGTTTCTAAATTCAAAAAGCCTCTCATTCTAATTTTAAAACAAACGAATTCTCTAATTTTCGAATCCAAAAAGTAGCTAGTGTGTCCGAAAACCGAAAGTGTGTACAAAACTGTGTGACAATTTGTCAGTGTATCAAATTATTGTGAAAAAGTGATGCTGTGCCTGTTTTATTGATTATTCCTGAAACCGTAAGTACTTTTTTCTTTATATTCTGAAAAAAACTATCAATGAGAGCTTAATAACTCAAATCAAGCAAATATTGAACACTGGCAATGTTTTTGCCGTAGAAAATTAAATTTCAACACTGGCATCTCAGTATTTATTATTCATTTATTTATTGCCATAACTAGGGTACGTACACAAGTAGTGGATTTCTTAACGTATAATTAATACAGTTATTAAATACGCTTACACCCTGTATACGTAGGGTAATGCAATTTTGCTGCATCATTCAATTTTTTTTCTGAAAATTTTGGACTTACGTCACTTTATCCGTGATTTGAAAAAAAAACTATCACCACCATTTCTAACTTTTAGGCTAATTATTATTGTAAAGAATAAAGCTGATTCTTACTAGAAACGGCAAGAATGAAACATCCATTTAGGCCTAACAAGAATTACGTTTTTCAGTTATTAAAAAAATACTACGATACGAATAAAATTCAATGAATGCTGTAATGAGGTACAAAGTTAAAATAAATAAACGTGAACTAGATTAAACCCCATCTCCAAAATCATAGAAAAAAATGGTTCTATTAAAAATAATTTATGTGGGTATATAACTGAAAACAATTCATTATGAACTGAAATACGGATTTAATTCTAATGAATACTGAAAAATCTATAACTAATTTGATGTCATTTGATGAAATCTAACAAATCTATGCCAATAATACATTTGGCTAACAAAAACAATATGAAATTTCAATCTTATTGAAAAGTCTGATTTTAACTATACCAACCTGATTTAGTTTAGAATTTAAATGCATTTATAATAAACGCTTATTAGTGACGCAATAGCTTATCTAATGCAGATATATCTATGATTTTTATTAATACTAATAGAATCTGGTGTCGCTGTAACGGCCATCTGCGGCTAACTGCATTAAACGTCAAAATTAAGCAAAGGCAAATGAAAAAACAGCACAAACTCTTTTTATATACTCAAAACAACACGACAGAAGTAAAAACTTCATTAAAGCGATTCGAGTCTTCTTTACCCAAACGAGCGTTACATAGCCGAGCGTGACGGCTCAGTCTCATTCGATACCCACAAAATAAAGCACTCAGCGCGACTGAAGAAGTTTTCACTTCAATAACGCATCAAACCACGTCAAACAATCAATCATTACAACATTTTGCATGAAACCCTGGCAGTCATAACTCAGTCTCATTTTAATACCCATCGCTGTCGATTCGAGCCCACTTTACCCGAAAAAGCGAGAGAAATAAAAATAGTGGAAACCTAATTGGAATGTGATCTATTCTACTCATTTTATAAGTTACTTATATGTATTAAAGTTCTGTTCGTATGTATGAAAAATAAAATAAAATAATATAGCGTTATAGACCCGAATTCTAGGAGCCCACTCACATTCAATACCCACAAAACATTTTGCTAAGCACGTCTGTTTTCACTTCAAAAATAAGTCATATCTATTTGTGGGTCATATATGATCAAATGTAGTTACAACATCGTAATAACCTGAAATGTGTTAGCCCAAATGATTGTTTGGGAATCCAAAATTCATCGCAGTAAATTGAAATAGCCTAGATCGTGTCACTATTGTAAACTTAAAAAAATAGCGAAATATTGGTTAAATCTTCTAACAAATACGATTCCTCTACGGATTTTTATCTTTAAAAATCTATGTATGCATTTAAACACGTGCTTAACGGTGAAGGAAAACATCGTGAGGAAACCGGCATGTCATAGTTCAAAAACATGATTGTGTCAAGTGCACGAAAGGAGCGTCTTCGAGGCGCATTTGAAATGCTTCCACCACACTGGTTCGAAAGAACTAGTGACACGATAAGAAGAAGCAGAAGCATACGATTCCTACCTACCTACTTTAATTCTGACGATGTATTAAAATTCTAAATCATTCTCACAGAAAAAAGTTTATATAAAAAAAAAGGATGTTACAGCTTGGATCAAGACCTATTGTTATAATGATAAACTATGGTTTATCTTACTAATGATGGCACCGCAATACAAAAAGTTGATTTAATTAACCTATGAACAAGGAAATAATAGTCTTAAACCAGTTATTTTATCAATCATAATGCTGCACTGTCGATATTAATGAGTATGTAATGCCAACGCATGCAAGAAATATTGTAGCATTTTTTCCTCTTATGTAACCATGGTAAAATATACAATATAACTTTAATATACATAGGTATATTAGCACAGAGTGTGATATAATTGAAGATGTGTACCATATCATGGTGAAATGTGTCCGGAATGAAGCCCAGAGAAATAAGTTCACAATGGAAAACAGTGTGTGCTTGTACGAAACAGGGAGCTGTAATGCTGTTTCAGCAAACCCCAACTTCAAGGTGGCGGCTAAGCTTATAAAACTTGTCAAAATAGGAATCAGCCGTAGATAGTTTAAGTTAAAACGACCGCTCGAGGGTGGCACAGTTATTGAGCAAACCCTCTATAAAATAAATGATTGAAAAAAAAATAGGTATATTAACCTGAGATTGTAATCAAGTAGACTCATTACTCGGTCTTCGTGGCTGTGAATAAATATTTCTTGGAAATAAGAAATATAAAACCTAAGATAAAATTGTGTAGAATGGTCACGCAAAAGTAATACCTAATTATTTCTTGAAAAAAATTGGTTATCTGTAAAGTTGGTTCACGGACGATAGTTTAACGTGACTACTAGCGTAACGGGACAATGAGCGTTACCGGACAACGACAGAGATACTGGACAATGACGTCAACGTTTTCGTGCATGCAGCCGGCGTTTATCGATTTATTAGACGTAGTCACGTCAAGAGGACTACTCTACTGAAAACTGAAAAACTCTACTTGAGACAAGGTTTAAACTTAATTTTTGTTTTATAATACGTTCCTAGGATTAAAAAAGCTGCTATAACAATATGGCATTTGTTTAATGACTGAAAGTTTTACCTTTTTCCCAAAGTCGTCTCTGCTTCTCTCTCTCTTTTCTTGAAAGAAACACACCATAGTCTTACCTTCCTAGTCTTGCAGGTATACTTTCAAAAGCTGGCATGAACAGTAAAACACATTCACACGTGCTTTTGTGTAGTGACTGTAAATAAGAGCGCGGACAGACGTAACTATCAAAATTATCATTCTAAATTTGACAAAGTATAGTGAAATAGCATCAGTGTGAATACTTTGATAGCGCCAGCTTTCGTTGACCGACCTCTTATCTCTCTACTATTATAGCATTGCCGTTATAGCCTTACTTAGTAACTGTTACACCTTAATCCTACCGTCTATAAGCCTAATGCCTACTTGCACCAAACTGAAAAAAACTCCTAAGCAATTACTTTTCTTGCTTGCCAATTCTTAACGGTCCAAATTCAGAGTGTTAAGAACTGTCAAGCGAGTTAAGTAATTGCTTAGGAACTTTTATAGTTTGGCGCAAGTCTGCATAACAACCTATACCTACCCTAATGTGGGTTTTAGATAGATAGATAGATATAGTTTTAAGTGATAGTCTTAAGACTAGGTAATCTTATCACTTTCAGCTTACCATCTCTCAACAACTTAGTCGTACATTACATTCAAAACTTTAGTTTAACCTAAGTTCAATAGTTTAGAGAACTTTCGAGCCAATAAAACCACAAAGTTACAATGACATCAATTATTACTGAGGTTAATATCACTATCGGTCGGGTTACAGACTAAATAGTTAATATCTATCGATTTGTGTTCACCATTGTCTAAAACCGGTGTTTTTAGATATAATTGCTATAATGGAAATGTTGATGGTAATTCGTGAAATCGGTTATCAAATAGTAGGTAAGTTAGGGGATAAATTAGCAAAATATTAACGTTATTGCATTTGGGTTTGTGGTTAAAATATGGATAGTAAAAAGTCCTTAAAAAAACCTCATCATATGCAATTAAAATTTAAGTTTTGGAGGTATAATAACAATTTTGATAATTGCATTTTGAGTTTTCGGGTAAAGCGAGCTAAGGTAGGTAAAAATTATAAAAGACTAATGCCTACTTGCACCAAACTGTCTTACTTTACTCGCTTGGTAGTTCTTAACAGTACAGATTCTGACCGTTAAGAACTGTCAATCGAGTAAAGTTGTTGCTTAGGAACTTTGAAAGTTTGGTGCAAGTCAGCATTAAAGTTATCTTGTTTATTTTGCTAGCTTAAGCGTCGATGACACAGGGCTACTTTACAAGCTACAAGCCGGCGAGATTAAAATCTAGTGAGTGAGCGAGGCTCGCTTGTAGCTTGTAAACTAGCCCTGTTTCATCGACGCTTTAGGCACTTAAACTCTGATCAAATAGACATTGGTATTGTCTATGGCAGTTCAAAGGAACGATGTCAAAATATTCTTGAACCTGTCAATTGAAGTAAAATAATTGCCCCTTGCGTCTACTGTCACTTCAGTATCAAGTGTCAGTATTGCTTTCATAGAAAACAGTGATTGTGAGTGAAAATTATTAAATACATTCGAATAATCTGTCAAAGATAGAGCAAATAATTTTCAATCGATGCGTGCTTTAAACTAAAAGTTTTAAACTAAAGTTAAGTTTTAACTTAAGCTTGAATCTAGGTTTTGTTTTTTGTACAGCTTTGATAGTCTCGATTCAAACTTAAGAGTCAGCTCAAATTACGAATCTAAAAACAACAGTGGTTTATCAACAAATCAGTACAAAACACAGTTAAATGCGTTTTATTTTTCCTCTTTTCTGGCAGTTGACGGAAACGTCAGTGACAAAAAGTCTGTTCCCAAGTGCAACCTTCCTAATTCCTTTGATCGAACCTTCGGCACTCAACGTGTGATTGATTTTTTGTCTGTGGTCGTTAGAAGGACCAAAAGCTTGCGGATCTTTGTCTTTGATATCCTCTTTTTATGAATTAGGGATTCCTTCCTGTTGACTTTTTGGGGTTGTGGAATCATTTGATTTTTATTAGCTTTTTGTAGTTTATTTTTATTTCTGCTTGATTCTTAATATTGTGACTTACTTTTATGAAAAGCTTTATTTAGCGTATAAGCGTTTTTTATTATTATTTGTTAACTGAAAATAAGAATGGATGCAGCTTCTAGGTCAATATTTAAAAAATAAGACTAATAAGTGGCTACTTGAGCACAGTTTTTATAGTGTAGACGAGTTCTTGAAACTCCTTGCGCTATGACCAGAAATTTTTTTTGTAATAAATATTATAACATTACCTACCTATAACCTTTGAAATGAAATGAAATGAAATAAAATCGTTTATTGCATGAAGTATGGTATACAGTTCTTAAATTATAATATTTGGTTTCACATACTCCACCTACTACTACTACTTACTAGTGTTAAAAATTAAATATTGTTTTATGTGCTATTTTTATTTTTATTGACTTGTTATTTTGGAATTATGAATAAATTATTGTATTGTATTGAATGTTTTGACGCATTTCATTTTCAAGATGGCGGAAATTCTTAAGATCCTAGGCTGAATATACAGTCAAATTGTAATTATTAACTATAGCACAACAAGTTATTCTATTAATAGTTATCAGAGACGACTCAATCGAAGTAATTACCACTTTCCTTCTACGGCTAATAAGACAAAATGGCGACGGCGGCTTTGACAAATGATTGATGATTGTCGCCGGAGCAAATGTCATAACTCGCGCTCTTTTTTCCCCGCCATCTTTTCCTTGTCTATGGTCGCGTCATTTTTTTTTCCGAGGAGAATTTTTACATTGGCGGCTTTTTTATAGTGACAGCTGATGTTTTTTTTTTAATTTTATTATAAAAGCTAGTTACTGTTCTTTTGAACAAGTAAGAGTTCAAAATGTTAGAAAAATAAGTTCTTTGGAAAATGTTTAAATTGGGTAACCCATAAATAAAAAACATTAACAAAGGTTTGTTAATATAAAATAGAGAAACCTTTACAAGACCAGAAGACATTGTATATTGTTCAAAGTCTGTTTACGTAATAAATGCTCCAATTTAGAATACGGGCCTACTTACATGAGAATAATCTATAAAGGTGTGATTTAGGTGTTAAAAGAGTTAGGTTTTTCTTTTTTTCCCTAGTTTTTTAATTTTTATTTCAAGTTTCCACAACGCAACTTTTACAAATTGCAGCTAAATCGCTATATCTAGTGCATTTTACGTGTCTATGTATTTACTTCGATACAAAAGAAAATGATAAAAATCTCGTTTTCTAAGTACACTGTGGCGTGCGAGATTGCCGTGAGATACCGACAGACGGACAGACAAAAAGGCCAACATTGTTTCTGCGTTTTTACGTTCTATTGCGGTTCGTGATTCGGATTTAAATTAGGTATTGGGTACACTGCGATGACAATAGAAATGCTAATCTAAAATAAAGTGTCTTAATTTGCAATATTCATCGTTGGGAGGCGTACCCTGCAGGATGCCGTCTAGATGGGTACCAACACAGTGCCAGATATTCTGCCACGAAGCAGTAATGTGTAAGCATTACTGTGTTCCGGTTTGAAGGGCACTGTAGCTAGTGAAATAGTGGTGGGCTTTCGAGACTGACCATCAATATGTCTCAATGTGGACGAGCGCTTTAGCAGAGTTGCAGTTGAATCAAATCAAAGCAACTTAGGACAGTTTAGAGCAGGAGAGGATTCAATTAAACATATTGCAGTGTAATCAAATTGTAAATTTGTCAATTTAAATCACTTATAAGTAAAATTTTAAGTTTTAGCTTTGGAATCAAATAAGAAACCCTAGTTTTCAAAAATGGTAACACCAGCCAAATAGGTAAGTAATAAAAGTCACATTAATTCATGTAATGGAGATTGATTCATGAACAATCTTTTATTTGTCAAGTATTTTTTTTTAATTTCCATTTGACCAAGATTCGCGTGCCGGCCTGTAATGCGTGACACACGAACACAGATGAAAACAATAGTCAATTAGCAAAGGTAATCAATACAAAGAAGTGTATTCAAATCATCTCGGGATTGACAAAAATTAATTACTCGTAGAAGGTCACGACTTGCTTGACTGTTTTAGTCTTCTAAAATCTTATTCTCACTCTCGATGTATTGGGGCTCACGACGGATCACGAAGATCTAATCATATCATGAGATGGAAGATAGTTTATTTACTGGTTCGGAAAACCTGATTCAATAAACACCACCAAATAATTACCAAAAAAACTTAAATGGGCAATGCAGAACGGGTAGGTACGTTGTGTATAAAATGACAGAGTGACAGCGGCGCGAGTGCGGCGCCCGAGCTGAGCTGCGGCGAGCTGCGAGCCAGCTAGGTACCGGAGTTTGCGAAACGATGAATGAACCTAAATTATTATTAATTATGGGTACCGATTGACACAAGGCCATAGATAGGAAAGCGACTAACGGAAACAGTTGTCCAATTTTTATCATATTTATTTTGAAAAAAAAAACTTGAAAAATCGTTTTTTTCCATATAATTTATGTTCAGTAGCGGCAACTGATTATGCGTTATTAGTGTGTAATGATATTTTTTTTTTTTTTACTACAACTTATCATAACTAGATTCTTCTTTACACTATTTATGTGTCGTTTCTGAGCCTCAGAATCCTAATAAATAATAAATTATGATTCAGTGACATTTAACTAAAAATAAACCCGGTTTTAACCTAGTTCTAACTACGTATACCTAATAAAAGTGAGCAATTTACAAAAACATAATAAGAATAACCTCATAAAAAGATTAAACACAATACCTAATTTTCGCGCCCTTTTCTTTGTAATAGACGCCATTACGCAACTGTCAATGTAACAAGTAATTCAAAATGGCGTCCACGCGACTGTTTGATTTGTATTGTAATTACGTGTATCGAGGGTTAGGGTTAATCCAATGAATAAACTGTTATTGTAATGACTATTTTTGTATGACAATAATGAAATTATCTTTGGGAAGACTTTTAGACTTATTAGGAGAATGTTAGTTTTGTCCGGAGTTGTCTCTGGAAAACTCGCTACTGTAGGTTGATTTTTTTTTTCAAACTAAACGAATACAACGTGGTGGCCGAGGGATGAGGCCCTTGCCTTGCGATCTGATCGTCGCGGGTTCGAATCCCGGTGGCAGTCATGCGTAAAAGGGTTTTTTCGGTCGATAAAAACTCTGTATGCATCCCACTTTCTCGCAACGGTGAAGGAAAACATCGTGAGGAAACCGGCATGTCAATGCACAGAAAAAAAATGTTCTATGGCATGTGACATCCACCAATCCGCATTGGGTCCGCGTGGTGGATTAAGACCCATTCACTCTCCTTCCAAGAGTAGGAGTCCCAGCAGTGGGAACATTATAGGCTGATTATGCTAAACTAAACTTGCGCCAGTTTATCGTAAGGTGTGGGCTAGCATAAGCCACCTCAGCGCGAGTCAATATAAAAAACTAGATAGTTCTAAGCATGATTTAACTTAAACCTGGATTTTTCTAAGCGTTTTCTAAACCCGTTCTTGTAATAGATGCAAAAACGACCGACTACTGTCAAGTTATGACGTGTAATATTACCTTGGGCCAATTCGATGCATACCAAGTAGAATGGTTGCAGTGTTTGCAGCTTAAATACACCGCAAATGTTTAATCACCAGAAGAAAATACAGCATAATCATTTGCCGTAACTAAACACAGATACCTATGGTAAAAAAAACTTAAAAAATATAATATGATAACTGTTACCGTGAGAGGACGTGGTGGCCGAGTGGATGAGGCCCTTACTTTGCGATCTGATGGGCGACCATCAGATCGCAAAGATCCTTCACCGCTGCGAACGTGGGATGCATACATAGATTTTTTCGACGGAAAATCCATTTACGCATGACTGCCACCGGGATTCGAACCCGCGACCATCAGTTCGCAAGGCAAGGGCCTCATTCACTCGGCCACCACATCCTCTCACAAATATCGTCATAGACAACACAGACACTTTGACCTCACAAAAACACATCCGTCTAAATTTCCAAGATTTGAAAAAAGAACGAAAAGAAAACGTTCAGAAACCGGATAATCTAGCGGTACACAAACCCATAGACAAGATCCGTGACGAATCGACTATTTTCGATCGTAAAACAAGCACGCGATCATCTGAATATTCAAAAAGTTTTATTGTCCAATAATTATTTTTTACTGCGCCATTGCAACACTGTCGTGATTTCTATTTTGTTTGCTTGGATTTATTTTTTTGTTTTAAAAAAACATTAATACTATTCGGGCGAATGAACATGACACCTGACTCGAATGACGTTTGTGCAAAGTACAGCGTAGAATTTCTAGATAGATAAAAAATGAATTATTCATTATTTTAGAGAAAATTCAATCTTCGTCGTTTCTTTTCATTACTTTCTGCGATGTAATGTATTAAACTTACCTTACTTAACATTTTTACTATTAGTAGATATCTCATCTTATCAAACATCCTAACTATATTTAAAAAAAAAATAACAGAAAATAAATTTTATTTCCGTTACATGACTGGCATACTTTGCAAAGACCTTAATTTCTGAACGACCGTTCTTTGTTCACGACAAAGTATTCGAATTTAGAATGCACAAGACCATGACTTTTGCGTATTCTACCATAGACAATGATTGCGAGCAAATAATAGCGAAGGCGAGCGACTCTATTCAACTAGCTTATTAATAACGCAATTACAAGCTGGAAAAAGTAAATTGAAGACGAAAGATGACTGAACTGTAGAGACTTGTCCATTTTTATACCTACATGGCACACTTCTAATTAGATGACAAAAAAATAGGTTTGCGTTTGCCATCTCCACTCCACACATTACTTTGAGTCAATTGAATGTCTTATTAAAATTTAGCTTAATAATCGCTTTTGAAAGATGACGTGATTTAAAAAATCTCCTTTATTAATGTTAAAAACTTCAATATATTAATGTTAAAAAATGTATTAGTTAACGAATTTTAATTGAAAATATTTATTTTGCGTATTTTTTTTTGTATTATTGCTCTGAAAATATAACGTTCTCGGAAATTCCATACAAACATTGAATAAAATAATTAATAACAAATTAAAGTAGTTTATTTTCGTTTCATTAGCACAGAGTACATATTTTTTAATGAATCTTTAACACCCAAAACTATAGTTTTTTTATACTCTCAATTTCTAGAGTTTTCGCTAAAATTCACAAATACCTTAGATTCTTAGATCTCAATGCCTGAAATAAAAAGATTACAATTGATATTTATGACTCATTGTATTAAATATTTGAAAATTAATAAATAATATTTTATGTTAGACCACATTGGTTGGTTAAAAAGGATAGAATAGTATTTATATTATTCCCACTAACCCTAACTCCTAATATTTAAATTTATCCATTTATCCTTAGTAATTATAATTAGTATTCGTAACGTCGGTGTGGCGCCAAGTTTTTTACAATTTCCTATCACTCAATAGTGGGAAATGATAAAGAAATCGGTGGTTTTTGCGCTCCATCGTAGCATTGATTTGCCGTTGTTTGATTAATGCGATCGTTCGTAACAAATTAATAAGATGCTTTACTTACATTATTTAAAAAGTATGTCTAACAATACAACGTACGTACGTATACGGAAGCCGAAACCTGTATTTATTTATTTTATTTAAGAATCTATGTAAAATAAAAAAAATAAAAAATAATCCCCAGAAAAATAAATAGGTATGCATGATTTGATCAGTTGCCTTTACTGAACAATAAATATATAGCAAAAAACTTGAAAAAATTAAATAAATGTTCTCAAAATTTATTTGATAAAAATTGAATAAGTAAATGTTACCGTTATTCACTTCCTATGGATAGAATGAATACCCATCTGATAATAATTTAAGTTGTATTCATCGTTTGACTAACCCGGGTACCTAGCTGGAGCCAGCTCACAAAAGCTCTGCTCGGGCGCCGCACTCGCGCCGCTGTCACTCAGTAATTTTGTAGAAACCCAAAATTCTGACTGCACAGATACAACGTAGAACCTCTTCTGCATTGTCCATTTAAGTTTTTTTTGGTAATTAAAAATCTGTAGTGTATAAAAAAAATAAGCTTTTATAAATCGACAACTCTTCTACTACTGTAAGTATACTTTTATTTCTACAACTTCGATTCCAGTAGACCGGAACCGAGGGGCGCTGGGAACTCTTGGACAGAGAGGCCATAAAATACACATCAAGTATTCATTAAAGACAGGCGATGGTTCAGTGAATAAATGTTAAAGTCCGAAAATTTATTTTATTTGAAAATGCTTTATACCAAACTAGATGACGCCCGCAATTTCGTTTACGTTACGAACCTAGATTAGATAAACAAGGTTTTACAATAACTGACTTCAATCGGACTGTTCAAGTGACCGTAGGCACCACTGACAAGTCACAGGGAAGCAAAATATGCAATATTAACTACGACCGACCATAAACAAAAAAAGCGATTAACTTCTGTAACTACGACGCCATATATTTTTCAGTAATTTTGATTTAAAGGGAAATCCTCAAATCCGAATTCCATACAAAATGTTTCGGACAAATACTGAAAAATTACGCCGATTTATAGAAATTTCTTCGCACTATTTGTTTCGTCCATGTTTTTTGATTTCGTCAACAAAAAAATTTAAAGGTTTCATACTTTAATTTAGATTTTATACGTGTTTTAAAATTAACCTACTAACTTAAAAACACGTATAAAATCTAAATTAAAGTATGAAACCTTTCACTTTTTTTGCTGACGAAATCAAAAAACATGGACGAATCGAATAGTGTGAAGAAATTACTACGGCGTATACGTATATATTATACGGCGTACTTTTTGAATATTTGTCCGAAACATTTTGTATGGAATTCGGATTTGAGGATTAGCCTTAATACTAAACTACTGAACCAATTTATGATGTAATTTCTATGGGATCAATCTAAAAGTGTACCCCCTCAAATAAAAAAAGTTTTTTTCAAATCGGTTAATCACCAAGATTGACAGTACTAAACCACGATGGGGGCGGAAAAAAATTGGTTTTAACTAGCTTCGTTTGCGTTGTGTATTACAATCCCCATCTATCCAGCATAACGCTGAGTTGAGTCTTTTTTTGCCATATAAATACATATACTTCATATACGAGTAGGTTAGAATAAGTCTTTTAAGTTAGAATTATTTAGATAAGTAGTTATAAGTTTCTCTATTTGACTGTCATTGTATTGTATAGGCAAATAAATACCATTTCATTTCATTTCATTACAATAAATAAGCGCGCTTAAATTTCTTAACGACTATATTATTATACCCTATGAAATTTCAAATCTCTACTTTCAGAGGTTTGGCCTACGCGTTGACATCCATCACGATCTTTCGCCATTCAACCGACTTCTTTTTATAACATATTTTGATACCTCAGAATTTTTTTATTTAGGAACCGATTTGAAAAATTTATGAGGTTTCACATCAGTCAATATTAAACATATTTTTGTTTGAAAGGATACAGTCAGATATCCTTTCAGATTGGTTCTATAGAAATGTCATCATAATCGGTTCAATAGTTTAGTTTTAAATCAAAATAACTGAAAAAAATATGTCGTTTGAGTAAACGAAATTGCGGTTTTTCCCTGTGACTATTCCGTGGTGTTTACGGTCACTAAAACAGTCCAATTGGTATCGTTTGCAGTATATTTTTGTAAAACCTTGATTATTATCAGTATGAGTAGTCTTTTTATAGGATACAAAAAGATGTTAGATTGTTTCCAAAGTGAAATTATCTTTCAACAATGACATTCATTCTCAAAGCACATGCACCGCAGAAGTCAATATTTTTCAATAAAAATTTACACCAATTAGTTGGTCTTAAACATTATTATTACTACGAGCAATCAAGAAACAAACATATTAATAAAAAAACAAAAGTACAAAACGTTTTGACCCGACCTTTTACAAGCGCCGGCGTACTAAAAAGAACTTAATAAGTGAACGAGACAGCTCTATCTATCAACCGATATGTGTGAAAGAGACAAAACATTTGTAATTAACAAAGAGGTTGCCGAAAGAGTTTTTAGTCTCAACTCTTCGGGTCATTTGTTTAATACCCAAAGAGTTCAGTTTTGAGAAATTGTTATAAAGATAGACTACTTGGGCGATACCAATTATTTTTTTCAAATGAATATATCTATAAATTGTATTAGTGCGAGAACGAAATGATTACGTCATCAGGTTTATTGATCCCTTCTATTCATATATAAACTAGTTTGTAGAAGTACTTTTTGAGGTTGTTGCAAAAGATGCAATTATTTTAGGTATTAATGAAGACTTGTTATTTGATAAAGAAGTTAGTGCCTACTTTGCGTTGTGTTTTCTAACCAAAACGTTAGGGTCAAGTGTTATACGTCGATTACACAAGGCTAGTTTACAAGCTACAAGCCAGCGAGTAAGCGAGTTAGCGGTCTGGATGGATTGTCAACTAGCAGATTGTAAAAAAGCCGATGACACGGGGCGAGTTTACAAGCAACTAGCGAACTCGCTGGGTTGTACCTTGTAAACTAGCCCTGTGTTATCGATGCTTTAGTTATAGTAACGTTTGTTTTTGGTATAAGTTTAAAGGCTGTTTTAGATTAGTGGATCAACCGAACCGATTCGCCGCTCATGTTTTTTGCAGCGCGTGTACGCGCGACAAGCCGCGAGATACACCTCATGCTACTGACACTCGCTAGAAAAAACCGAGCTTAAACACGGTATACGCGCGTATACGCGCAACACGCTTTTGAAGTTTCGTTAGTACCAATCCGCCCGTATACGCGTGACAAAAATACGCTTCTCTGAAAACGCACTAAATTTTGCGAAAAGTAATGTTTTTTTTTCAATTGAAGCGAAATATCATTTTCTCAAAAAAAGTAACTATAAATGTAAATTTCTTACAGTTTTCCAAAACTGAAAAGTCTTGAGCCCTTAAGTAGAGGAACGTTAAAAATGCCCATGTCAGTAATACCAACCCACACTACATACTCAATTGATCAAAATGGACAATCGAGACATTGTGAAGAAAACGAATGACCCGAGTGACCTCGTGGGAGCGGTTCTTATTTTGAAATTTTAAAAAGTTTTCACCAGACCGTTCCACGCGATTGGTCAGATATTTGGAATTCGAATGAATTTAAATTCTTATTTCTGTTTATTTTTTAAATCTGGCCAGTATTTTTAGGCTTCACTATTTATCAGACTATGTGTGTGGCCAAGGGTGTGTCTAATCAAAAGCTGGCAGTGTTTCCATTAAACTATTTCTATACGATATAAATTCACCGATAAAATTATCGAATTTTTTATTATAGAGTAGTTTTAGGTATCCATATTAATTTATTACACAGCTGGGTAATAAATTGTTAAAAATCTGTTTTGGTAGGTACCTAGGTCTCGGTATAGGTACTTACTTAAAACGTAAATAATAAATGTTATAGTTTTGTATACAAAAGAGTTCAACGGGCTCAATTCTTTACTAATAAAAAGATAAAGATATTTTTGTATGGCATTTGACACGCATTTTCTATTAAATCAAAAAATATATATTGTAGTAACAAATTCATCGCTCCACTTTTTGAATTTTAGGTATACTCAGTTAATGTATATCTTCAAAAATGTATAAATGTGCGAAAGAGATGTGAATGTGCCCGCGTGATTCTGATAAGATATATTTTTTGAATCTAAAACGCATTTCATTAAAATGCGGCAACACTAGTTGCGGTATCTCATATTTTTTCTTTTTTGTTTCAGGCTAAAAAAGCGGCGAAATCTACCCCACGATCAACAAAGATCTCAAAATTACACGAATCCAATCACCCAACTGCAAACCTTCCACCCTGAGTTTCTCAGATCCATTCGGGCCCCCTTCAGAAGGGGGGGGCCCGTCCACCCCCCAACCTGCAATGACCTCCCAGGAAAACATCGACCACCACCACCATTTAGGGGGGTCACAAACCCCCCACGACTCGGCGAATTCCACCCCCACAAACTCATCGAAATCTGCCTTTATCGAGTTACAACAGCATGGGTATGGGGCGTTTAAGGGGGGATATCAGCACCCCCACCATTTCGGGAGTCCTGGGGGTCAGCAGAACCCCCATGAGGCGTCAGGGTTCCCTAGTCCTAGGTCGTTAGGTTATCCTTTCCCCCCGATGCATCAGAACACGTATGGATACCATTTGGGGTCTTATGCGCCGCAGTGTTCGAGTCCGCCTAAAGATGGTAAGTTTATTTATATTTTACTACTGACTGCTTCTTCTTTTTATTATCATGTCACTGGTTCTTTCGGATCAGTGTGGTGAAAGGATTTCAAGTGCGCCTCGAAGAGGCTCCTTTTTTTGCACTGACCTGACTGCTAAGGAAGGGTTATGTTTTTCGCGCGTATCTCGTTTATAAGTATGTATGTAATTTTCAACCGACCTCTCAGTTAGGTTGTTTTTTTTTAATCCTTATTACTTTAAAACTTTGTTTCTTATAAACCGATTTGAAATAATATTTTTTTTTTGATTGAGAAGATTATACTTTCCAATCGCTCTACATTCATTTCAGTTCAGAGTTAAGTTTTTATATCCAAATAACTAACTGAAACAAAAATGTCGTCAAAATAAACAAAATTGCGTATTTTGTGTCCCTGTGACCTTTCAGTGGTGTTTACGATCACTGGAACAGTCCGATTGAAGTCGGTAGTTGTATGTTTTTGTCTATGTTATTGATGTTAATGATGGATTTCGACAGTTCAGGTATTGTTAGATTTGTTTTTGAATATAGGTTTTAAAAAATAAAACAAAATGGCTGATTTTCGACATAAGTTTGTTTTTTTTTAATAAGGAAATTCTTCATATATCGTCGTTTTTCTTCTATAAATAAAAAATGTACCAAGTGTACGAAATGTACTTATGTAGCAGAGTTAGGCACATCATTTTGGTAATGAATAATAAATGAACCAAAAAAACTCTTCATTCAACGAGTACCATAATTTCTACCAAAAAATACTTTTCACGCCTTTTCTAACCTAATATTACTTTCCATCAAATTATTTGACCGAAAAACTTTTTTTTACCCACAAATTATCTAAAGTGTTACCGTCGTAGGCGTAAATGTGATCAAATAAGTAGTAATTGCAATGAATTATTGTTTTTTTACTTATATTTCGTAAAAAAAACTTTAGACGTTCAGATGTCATTACACTTGTTAAGTGACAAGGCGAATGTAGAGTATGGCAACTGATGTATGGAACCATTCAACCAAATAAAATTAACAATATACAAATAAATATAAATACAAAATTGTTTATTTCGTCTAAAAAAAGACAAGGTAAGTTGTAAAGTCGCTGTTTTAGTTTTTATAAACTATGTAACAGAATCCAGAGTGTTTTTGTCATTTATTATTTATATTTTGTATCTGAATAAATCAAACATAATTAAAAAAATATTATTGCTCATTATGTAAGTATTCATGTGGATAGAATAACTTATATTATTGTTTTTTTTTATATTGAAAATTGCTATTACTTACAATGATTTTTACCTGACTTTTTAGACTTTTAGACGTCAAAAATAAAAAAAAAGTAATAAACTTTTTATTAATGTAGAGTCAGCATGAAATGAATGATTTAACGATTTATTTCTCACAAGTACCTATGGTTAGTTAAAGACTGGTCTTATGAATATATTAAGTAAAGTCAAATACTTCACTGAAGAATACAGCTTTTTATATTTTAATATTTTTAATAAGGCATTTTGACCTCTATCAAATTCAAAATAGAAAGCATTGTCAAATGAAATGCATTAAGGGGCGCCTTATTGTCAGTTATACAAACATACACTCGAAACATTAGCCTTCTTCGCAATACTTCTACCTATACCATGGAGTTTTATGACTCTACATTCAAAAAGTCTTGAGTTTTGACGTGTAAAATGCCTGATATCGACAAACGTCAAAACAATGTCACACAACCCTAGGGCTTATTCTAGTAAATAAATAATCCACCACCACTTTCTACCACTTAGGTGATGTAATTTTTAACAGCGCCATCTACGGAAGTCGCATTAAACTTTCAGGTATTGCAGCTTTGGTTTGAAAATGGATTTGTTTTTGGTTTGCATTTATTTTTGATGGCAAATAAGTATTTATTGAGCTAGGCCAAATAATAGATTAGATAGGCTCCGCTAGATTATACCTACTATTAATAATAATAATAATAAAGATTTATTTCAGGCAACTTAATATTCCAAAAAATCAATAGGCCCATAGAAATATATACCTTACAGACTAACATACGTATAATAAACACGCAATACAATACAAAACAGTTTGGATTTTTTCTTCGTCAACGCCATCCTGTAGCGACGGAACACGACCGCGGCTGGCCAGAAGTCAGGTGCGAGGAACGTCTCCTTGTGCTTTGCTGGTACATACATCATGAAGGACTTGAAGTTCGTAGTCCGAGTAGAGTTCAGCTTTTTAATGAACACTTGGTTATGTTCCTGGATGCGGTCCTTGGCTTGCTCACGTATGAGACGTGCAACGTCTTCCGACGACGTCGTTATTACATTTATTTGGGAGATGTATAGATCTGTGTAGAATAACGAAATGAATTTTTTGTGTGACATTTGTAATTTATATATCTTAAAATCTGAAATAAAAATTGATTTATTTATTAAAAGGACAACTAGTTTTTTATCATCAACATGTCGGCCTTTAGAAGTCTAAAGCTCAAATTTCGAGCACTTCCAAACTGAATTAAAATAAATCTATTCCAATCTGAAGTATAAAAATATAATTTTCCAAGTCGGTTAATAAACAACTAAGTTCTGAGGTAACAAACATAATAACAATAAAAAATTGGATGTCTATAAATTTGGTTTATGGACGATAATTTAACGTGACAACGTCATAACAAAACATTGACAACGTTACCGGACAATGACGTCAATGTTTTCGTGCATGTAGCCGGCGTTCATCGATTTATAAGACGTAGTCACGTCAAAAATTAATAAAACACCGAATTGAGAACCTCCTCTTTTTTTGAAGTCGGTTGAAAATATTGTAGTAAATCTTGATCGATTTCGCCTGTACAATGTCGGTACACGCAACACAAAAACAGTTTTTCGGTGCGAAGGAAACATACCGGCAAATTGATGTTTTCCGACTTAGTTTTCCTCCGGCGCATGTGCAAGGTTGTTATGTTTCCTAAACATAGAGTTTCTACGCTTTCTCTATTCAAGGATTTAATGTACCTATTGTGTGTCAACCTGTTTACAGTGTCCCTTATGTGATTCACAAATAAATAGTATTTTTTTCGTCTTTCTTTCTTTTAATGGTTTTTTTTGCGATTTTCAGTACGTAAAAACAAATTTATTTAATAAGTAAATATTCAAACATATAAAAAAATAACTAGAATAAATACTACACACCAAATAGTTGATACAATACTTATATATTTCTAATAGTTTTTCGTAGACTTTCGCGATTATTTAGTGACCACGGCTGTTGCAATACAGTCGAAACGTCGGGACACAAAGCGCGATAAATACCCGTTATAATCAAATAACTATTATATATTTCTTTTTTTGTAAATACATACACAGAATACATAAAAAAATACCCAGACTCAGAACAAACACCGATGTTCATCAAACATTTTTTTTTACCTGAAGCGGGAATCGATCACCGTGAAACTGAAACTGCAGTCTGACAAATAGCCACTCGACCAACCGCGTCGTCATTTATAAACCACTATTTAAAACTTATAGGCACTACTTAAAATTCAAACCTACATCAATAAATCTAACTTAAACAAACATACATTCAATTATCTAATGACAAATTTAACTATGACAATAAATTTTAATTCAAAGACATCGATCCATTTTAATCAGACCCCTCGTAGCCTGCTTTCGTTTAGACATTAGAGGCCAATTTATTATGGCTAATCTATTTTACCAGAACACTATTACAACTAGATTAACTGAATTGAGTTTTTTTTGAACCGACTTAAAAAAGGAGGAAGTTCTCAATGCGATTGAATAATGTTTAGAAATTTGTTGTTCATGAACCGATTTGAAAAAATCTTTTTAAGTTTAGACCTACTTCCAGATTAATCCCATAGAAATTTCGTGAAAATTGGTTCAGTACTTTGGTTTTGGAATCAAAATAACTTAAAAAACGTTTCCAAGTAAACGAAATTGCGTACATATGTATTATGCTTCTCTGTGTCTATTCAGTTCACTAACTCGTTAAGAGGACATGGTGGCCGAGTGGATGAGGCCCTTACCTTGCGATGTATGTTCACGCAACGGTGAAGGAAAACATCGTGAGGAAACCGCAGAGAAGAGTGCACGAAAGGAGCCTCTTCAAGGTGCACTTAAAATCCTTTCACCACACTGGTTTGAAGGAACTAGTGACACGATAAGAATAAGACTATAAGATAGGTTTTAAACTTACTGATTCGCTCGTTTTTTTTTAATGAAATAAGATTTTATATTCTACACAGTTCGTTTTTCTTCTTAAATACGCTATTTTCACAGATAAAAATTACGGTGTTCCTATAAAATACCTAAATTGACCATATCAAAGCAAGATGAAAGGAGAAAAAAATCAGAAAAATTTACAAAAATTTTAAATATATATCTCCATATTTGGAAGGATAACTTATTACTTACTTAATTCTTCTGAGGTTGTAACCAAATGCCTGCTAACTCCTGTTACACACTTCCGTTGCATTTCACGAAATCACTGCCACAATTGACAAAAAGCGAGAGGAAAGATGTTACATATCAAAAACCTAATATGAATCATAATAGCTGTACAATTATTTGCTTATTAATTTAATTTAGTTACAATGCCTATTATTTAATAGCAGACTATAAAATCACTGAATTAGTTTTATAACGTTTAAATTATTTAATAACTTAATTAGGTGGTAATGACCTACTAATATAAACACTACTTAAGTTAATACTTTATTATAATTATGTTTATTTTTAATAATAATCAAGGTTTCACAAAAACATAGACAAGCGACTTCAATTGGTCTGTTCTAGGCACCACTGACAAGTCACAGGGAAGCAAAATACGCAAGTATTGTTTTACTTCTATGTCATATTTTTTCAGTTATTTGGATATTAAACTAAACCACTGAATCGATTTTGATGAATTTCTATGGGTATAATTATCTCTCAAACAAATAATTTTTCAAATCGGTCTATATTGTCTCGGTTGTCTGTTTAGTTGGTTTAGGGACTATAATTTAACGTGACTACCAGCGTTACCGGACAATGACGTCAACGTTTTCGTGCATGCAGCCGGCGTTCATCGATTTATTAGACATAGTAACGTCAAAAAATCATGTTCTGAAATACCATTTTTATTTTAAAGCCGGTATCGCTCAAAGCCGCGGGCGTATAGTTTACTCATAAAAACTTTTTATGGTTTTTTAACCAACATGAAAAAAGTGCTTTGTACATTCGTGTTAAAAACCGCTTATCGGGTTTTAGTCAGAGGTCGAAGCGCCTTCCCATTGGCTGATATATTTAAAGTATGCTCTACATAAGTATGATTGAATGAGAACTCTTTATTGCATCAAATAATTTAGATACAGATTCAAGTTATGTTATGTTATAAAGCGATTTGGAAATCTGAATGTGGTCATCGACTTTTGACACCGTCAATATCAGAACTTCACTTTAACATAAAAAACTCAGTAATAAATCAGTAATAATAGGTACTAGGAGTTTTGGCGGGAACATGAAAAATGGCGCATTGGCGGCATTAAATTAATTGACAAAACTTGTATAACTTTGAGTGTTTAAGTGTAAAAACGGTGGTTTTTTATCCATCAAGTGCTCGTGAACGTGTATGAGTGTTGGTGAATAGTGTAATGCTGTAAAACGTGACTTTACGTGTTGCCTCCAAAACTCCATAGAAACCTCTAGTAAAGTCGCAACCACCACTACTTTACAGAGGCATGACTTGACTTATCGACTCTCGACTTATGACAAAATAATCTCTCCAATTACTTGACACTGGCTATATACCTGTGATGTGAAGCCAAAACCGAAGAACTTAGGTTCTTCGAAAGAAAAAAAATAAAAAAAATAGGTACTAATCATATTAAATAGAAACTTCTTAATCAAAAATTGTATATGTACCTAGATACCTACCCTAAACATAATAATTCAAATTTTGTTTAATAATTTATCATACTAATGTATAATATAAATAAAATGTGTAATCAGCTAGTCGACTGGTATAATATTACTAAGTGAAGATGGTAATGTGTCTACTGTATTTTCTTTTACCTGAACGACATCAAATAATGGTAGCGTAACATTATTATACTACAGAATAAAGTGCCTGTATTGTCGATGCTCTGACCGTGATCAAAATGTATTTTTAAATTAGCATCTTTTCTACTAGAAAAAAAATATATTTCATATTATTAAATTGCATTAAAAAAAATCACTTATGTCGCGTGTGGTCTTTACGCACAAAACTTTTTTTTATTATTATTAAACATATTGATGAGTATTACTCACCCTAAAATGACCTATAGGATGCTTCCCTATTTTTCTTTTTTTTTTTATCCCGGAAAAAGGCATCAGCCATCTGCCCTATTCTGCCTCGAGGCGTCACGCATAGACAATAATGACAGTACTGTAGTCCTTTTAATTATAACCTGTAGTTTTTGAACGAAACTTGCGTTATTTTTTTCGAACGAAACTTTTTAGGTCGTCTCGAGGGCGTGACGTTGTAGAATAGATAACAGTTTGTATTGCACGCGTTTTGGACAGTCATGTACAATCTTACAAGTTAATTTATAATTTCACTTAAATATTATGATTCCATTAATATAAAAATTGCGAAATTTTATGAGTAAGGATAGATAGATGGACATTTTCAACAGACTTGAAATAAAGAGAAGGTTATCCATTCGGTTGATTTTTTTTATTGTTTTTTACCTCAGAACTTTGTTAGTTATAAGCCGATTTAAAAATAACATATTTGAAAGGTACTTTTACACTTCTGAGATTACTTTGAGATGATTATAATCATATTGAAACAATAGAATTTTCATCAAAATCGGTCCAGTAGTTTTGTTAACGCAAATTATTTCATGCTACGAGTCTTTTGTTTCTTCAGTTCATATATTTATAGATAAAGTTTAAAAATAGATAAGCCCAGTTACTTTTGTATTCTTTTTTGACCGCGTTACCATAACTAGGTTTCAATATGAATATACATTTTAAATATTTCAAAGTATCTCTATATGGCATTCGGATAAATAATCTAGATAAGAATCAACATTAATCTTTGTCATACATATTTAAAGTTTAGCAAAAACTTGTTCAAAAGACAAGAGGAATTTATCGCTGCTATGTTGCCAACTCAATATTCAGCAATTTTTCATTTCAGCGGCAAAATACGTCAGTTTTAAATAGTATTTACCTACTGGTATTTGAATGTAACTGACTAAAAAACATATTTCAAAATTTGAAAAATGGGCAGTAACATTTTTGTTTATGATATTAATTATATTTTCAGTTTTGTATTAAATTTTTATATTAATACGGATTCTTATGCCGGTATGATACAAGATATTTTTACTATTGACGTATGTATGTCTTTATTTGACATACGTATGTTTCTTCAGGAGCTATAATTGACAGAAAGTATTGTCGTAAAATGTTATGGCAGTATCGGTGCCATAAGAATGGCAATCTAATTAAAAATAATCCTCTTTTTATTCGTTTTCGGTACTCTTGTGTGGAATTGCGCAGGTAATAAAATTTTAGTATTGTTATGTAATTTCCGGCGTACTTATCAGTTAAAAAAATAGTTTTTATCATTTCGAGGTACATTTTCTTGCCTGGTTTTCAGGAAAATTCAACCTGATGTAGTTTTTTTTGTTGTATGAATGTAATAATAATCTGAATCAAACCAATTATCAGGGCATGAAAAATTATTGATTTTTTCCTACCCGCTGTGTTGAGGTAAAATGTAGCTTACAGCCTATTGCAGCTTCTAAATTTATGACCAGCTTCTTGATTTATGACCTACTTTAGAAATAAGTTAGATTAAAATGTCCTTAGCAATTTTACCTTTCTTTCTGTTACTGTTACTTTTAAAAATTACTGTTTGATTAAAAATGTATAAAATATTATTTTTCTATATTTTACATTCGTGCTTTGTCCGTGTGTCAACCGAGGGTCCATGCTGAAAATAAGCCTTGCAGTCTACTGCTACACATGCTGAGCATGGACCTTTTTTGACTGCACTGTACATGCACATACTTTTAATTCGAGTACCTACTTACCTATATTTTGTTTAATGTCATTGTGTGCTTGTACAGTTTTTAAGTCAAAATAAATATTTTTTCTTCTTCTTCTTCTTCTTCTTTCTTCTAAACTATACCTATACTGAGTTTCAGCTCAATCAGTTTTTGTAGATTTAGCGTGATAGAACGTCAAAAATCAACTTTCACAATTTTTGAAAAAAATCTTATGGCAACCAAAATTTATTACACGTGAAATATTTTGATTTCGCCAATTTGAAGAAAAAAATCACAATATTTTTTGTTTAATTTTTTTAATTATCTCTTGTTGACACGACTGTACCTAACCCTAAGCCAGAGATTAGAGATTACGAAGTTCCTAAGGCGAAGTGTCGACCACTCCCCTAGGGTTAACGAAAAAGGGTTTTAGTAAAACTGGGTCATAAATATTTAATAAGTAAAAAAAGTCCGAATTTTTTTACCTAACCGGTAGGTAAATAATACACGAGCGCTTTTTTCCATATTTTGAAGCGGATGTCAATATATTAAATAATAATTTAATAAATCAACATTTTAGTCATTTAACACGGGAATCGAACCTGCGACACCGGCGTAGCAGTCCAACGCACTTGCCACACGACCATCCGTATCGACAATATATTTAGTAATAGTTTCCTTCTAGCGAATTAATTAAATAGTTAATTTAATTCTAGATGGCGTTGTGTGAAATGTACAAAATATATATATATTTGTATTGTATGTGTTTTCTTTAATCTAAGATAATGCAACGTCACACTCATTGTTTAATTAAATAATACCATGATGACTTGACGTGAATACTTCAAAAAAAAAAAATATCAAATTGGGTTTCTGTCATTTGACTATAAGTCTACTATACTAAAGTCAGTTCGGACTGTATAGTCCGAACTGACTTTAGTATTTTAATTTCATTTATTTATTCAATCACAATTTCACAATCGTATATGAAAGTCTCTATAGTACACATAAAGCAAAAATAAAAATTAAATAAAAATACAGAAAAAAAAAAAAATTACTACCTAAACTACTACCTAACAGCAGCAAACCTACTAACTACATACTATCCTATGTCACTAAACCTATCTTGTCATAAACTCGTCAATTGTATAGAAGCACCCCTCCAACAAAAGTTTTCTCAGTTTACTTTTAAACACGTTTGGACTGTTAATTGTTTTCATCTCATTAGGTAGAGCATTATAGAGTAGTAGAAAGTATCCTCTCGTCTGTATAACCCCCAACCTTTTTAACCTTTTTACCGCTATAGAAAGGGGTATATTGTTTTTTAAGGTATATTGTTTTTTTTTTCTGACTTCGCCTCGGTTTTCGGTAGGCGGCTTAGAGGGCGGGGCTCATCTTAAGTCGATGCGGTATGCATGATGCTCTACTTACAATATTAATATAATAATAATAATTAAATAATAATAATAATAAAATGTTTTATTGTCACAAAAATAACGCATATAGTACCTAAATACAAACAAACATTCAAACATTCACACACTCACACCCCTGCACTAGGATTTCCTGTGTCGCAGGTGGCATGGACATACAAGACATCACAACATCCAACACCCGAGAACAAACATTTGTGTTCGTCACAAATTTTGCCCCGGCCGGGGATCGAACTCGGAACACCAAGCTTCGTAGGCAGGGTCACTACCAACTAAGCCACGGTGTCGTCAAGCAAGTTTGACAAAGTCTAAAAAAATTGTCTGTAAAGTTGGTTCACGGGCGATAGTTTAACGTGACTACCACGTAACGGGATAATGAGCGTTATCGGACAATGATGTCAACGTTTTCGTGCATGCCGGCGCGGTGGCGTTCATCGATTTATTAGACGTCAAGAATTTAGAATTTATTTATATACAAAAACTTAAGTAAGACTGTACCATTCCCGCACTAGGTCTAAAAAACCTCCAATACGTATATACGTATATACTATTTTTTTACAATAAATTCATAGGATACTTCGAAAATACCCAGACTCAGGATAAACTTTCGTGTTCATTACAAATGTTTGTCCTGAAGCGGGAATCAAACCCGCGACAAGAGCGCAGTTCAACACACTAGCCACTCAACCATCCGTGCGACATATATTTATTTAATTTACATAAACAACACAAAATAAAACATAAGCAAATAATGAAAGTAATCGACTACCATATCATTAATTATGCAATTAATTTTTTTTTAATCATCGATAACTCACCAGTCACATCACTACAATCGACACGTCCCATCACTAGTTAGGGGTGTGTCAGTACCTCAGGCGTGCATTGTTTTGTCTGTCCGACTGACGGATGCACTTGTATGGATTTGTATGTATGGATGTGTATGGGAAGTTTCTCAGAAAGTCGCGGGCGATGAATCCAAACGGGATTTTTCTGTTTAAAAACTGTTTTATTGGTATGAAAGTATTTTTTAAAAGGTTTTTGCACATTTTTGGTATTTCGAAAAGTTGGTTGAATAAATTTAGTGTTGATCTTATTGGCAGAATGCGTTTATTTTATGTTGCCAAAAATAATATTCGTAGAGTAGAAAGAAGGAATTATGGAAAATAAGTATATTTTTCAATTGTTTTTTTTTTTGCCTGATTCATCTAATTTTGTTGATTTAATATTTTAAAATTAAATCATAGTTTTATCCAAACACTTTCCCAATATTATTTTTCATAATCTTCAAAAGTAGTGTTAAAAATGTTATTGGTAGAGGAAGGAAATCAGATTTAGGAATATTTTGTTTAAATAGTCTTTTGTCCAATTATTTTTTATATTTGTTTCCCTTATATCGTTTTAGTTAGTATTCTTAATTTAAATCATAGTTACCTATAATTAAAACAATATCCCAAAATTATTTCTCTATATCTTCAAAATTAATATTCCGTTTTTAATTTATTTGTACGGATCTCTAAATATTTAACAGAGCAACATGATCTCAAATCATAAATCTTTAAAAACCGCACTTGTTCTAAGTTTAAAATTTTCCACGCTTCGTTCAAAATCATGAATTTTATTCAAATGTGTTCGAATTAAGGGCGTGAACACACTTGCCCAAAATCCCTCAATGTTTCACTTGCGTTAGTAAAGTCTAACTCATATTTTGAATTCACTCATATTATTACTCATCAACTGTGTGCACGAAAGGAGCCTCTTCGAAACGCACTTGAAATCCTTTCACCACACAGGTTCAAATAACTAGTGACACGAAAAGTAGAAGACTCGTCAACTGATTAACTGACAACGCTCAGGACCAAACCACTGAACGTAAAGACTTGAAATTTCAATAGTGCGTTCGTCAAGAAGAAGCACGTGTTCCGATTTTTTTGACGTGACGTCTAATAAATCGATGAACGCCGGCTGCATGCACGAAAACGTTGATTTCATTGTCCGATAACGCTCATTGTCCCGTTACGCTGGTGGTCACGTTAAACCATCGTTCGTAAACCAACATTACAGACAATCAATTTTTTTATTTGCGATTTAAACTAGTTGTGAGTGTCAGCCATATTTGTTACACAAAAGCTTACAAATACTAATGATAAGCAAACATATTATTTTTATGCTGTAATTGAACAACGAACTTCTATCTACACCATAAATCTTGGTACTGAGCAAGCAAAACCGCGGTTAAACCCTAGTTTATGAATACAGGCTACAAGTTCCCGCCAAAAACTGACCGTCGGGTGTCGGTACCGATCGCCGCGATACAGACCCAGTAATTACTACCACTGACTATTATCAAGTAGCGCGTACCTTTCATATATTTTACAAAATGGATGGCCTTACTCGGAATATTTATATTGTTTATTTATTGCGCTCGTGTGTACGATGATTTACGGGAACGCCCGAATTTCAGAACGGTTTGCGTTGGCGGGCTCGGTTTTTGAATTTGGAATTGCAAGGAATTGTTTTAGAACGAAATCTTAAAAATGGCGCTATTTGATAGTTTTGAATTTGGTACTGCAGTTTTGGATGTTTTTGAACGAAGAATGTTTATTTATGGAATGATTTTGAATTTCGAATTGCTATTTTGCGATTGATAAGGCCTAGGGTTGTCAATGCAAAAGCAATTATTTTATTTTTATCATTAGTCTAGGTATTTTAAAGTTCGACCCGCCGCGCCGATCCAATTATTAAAATTTCTGACGTTTATTAGACAAAAATCTCCGCTAAAAATTACATTAACATTGAGTTTTTCAGAATTATTTTATTCCATCTGTCACCCTGCTCTGTCATCCTAGACTGCCCTAGAAGGACAGATAAGCCAAAATAGTTCTATATGTCCCCCTTTCAGCAAAAGGATGACAGATGGAACTTTTATTAATTAAAAAAGTTCTATCTGTCCCCCGTCAGTAACAGGGGGCAGTCAAAACTATTTTATTCCTGCCACACATCTGTCTTCTTTCAGAAAAAAACCAATTGTGAAAAGAAACTTTTTCTCCACAGAAAAATGCGGCCTTTCTGATGACCCCGGTCTCCGAGTGAACGGCAAAGGCAAGAAGATGAGGAAACCCAGGACGATATACTCGTCTCTGCAGCTACAACAGCTGAACAGGCGGTTTCAACGGACGCAATACTTAGCTCTACCCGAACGGGCCGAACTGGCGGCTAGTTTAGGACTAACGCAGACGCAGGTATGTTTAGATTTAAGAGAATTGTGGACACGTCATGAATACAGATGTTTTAATGGCTAAATAAAAAAAACCGTTAAAAAAATTAAGACTATTTCATGAAAACAATTTTTTTTTTATAAATAAATATGTGTAAAACTCGTAAGAGTATGTAATGTAGTAGCTAAAATAATGGGTAATTATAATTTATCTGCATCAAGCCTCCGTTATATTTAGATTCAGATGATTTATAATATTGAGGGACCTTTTACACATTTTAAATATTTTGAAATAAACAATCAGAAGCGATATATTCTCCCTAATGATTGGTTATAACTAAAAAAAAAGTCTTGTTCTTTTTAGCACCCGAAAATTAAAAAAAAAATTAAAGATACGTACATACTCCGCAATTATGTCACATACCCTACAATTAGTAGCAAGTGTGTCCGCTCACTTATTTTTTAATCTATAAATCTGTGCCATACTAATTAAGACTTTAAAACAACGTATTATGATTTAAAATCTCTTTGTGCAGCGTTGACGGTATATTGCAAGAACTATAATTAAAAGACAAGAGGTTTTTTTATCTGTGCTGATAGTGGACTGTCGTTTCTAGGTAGTAATTTAAGACTGTTTTGTTTTACTATTGAAACAGTCAATAGTTTTTGCAGTCAATTCAGGTCATCGTCAATTAGATAATAATATACCTAAACGCTAAATTTATAATCTGTTTTTTTTACTACTCGAAATATGTATTATTTTACGGTTTAAATAATTTAATACTTCACTGAAAAAAACAGTGTATGCTGAAGACCACGTGACAGAAGTGGAAACTTCATCAAGGCGACTCGAGCCGACTTTACCCGAATGAGCGTTACATAGCCGAGCATGACGGCTCAGTCTCATTCAATACCCACAAAAGTGCTCAGTGCGCCTAAAAAAGTTTTCATTTAAAAAAAATCGTGGTTATCGTAAAAAGTTGTCAATAAAATCAATCATTATCAGACAACCCTATCCAGATTCAGCTATGAAACTAATACCTATCTTAGAAAAAGTGGTCATTATTTCAATTTCCGAACGAAATGGCGGAGTACATTGTAAATCACAGTACATCAATAACATAGTAAAGCAACATAAACAGAACATCAAGTCTGTAACTGATTGATTCGTTATAATGTCACCGTATGGAATGAATAATCGTTGATCGAGCAAGATGGTGGATAGAGTTTCGAAGTGTATAGAACTGCCAATACAAAAATACGTTCGAAGCATATAGTATATAATACCTACAAAGGAATAATTAATACAAAAACATATTTCGCTCATTTGCGATAAGAACGGGTTATGAGATTTATGTATCGTTTTGGAATAACACTGTAACAAAATCCGCCGTACCGCGCTCTACTTGCGATATTTCTAACGCTAGTCAATTTTGGACTTTCATATTTTCTATCTGAACCAGAATACTATTTTTTAACTTTACAACTTGGGAACATAGAAGTATCCACTTCAAAAAATTTAAAAGTATCTTTATCAGCTCATAAACTAACCGAACCTAAACTATACCGAATTTTAGCTCAGACGGCTAAGTAGTTTTGACGTGATTGAGAAAAAAATCCACACACTCAACCTTAAAAAAAATCGTATTTATATTATAAGTAGAAAATTCATTACCTACAAAAGGAAATATTTATTAAAATATACACCACCAATTTTTAATTACCAAAAAAAATTAAACGGGCAATGCAGACGGGGTACTACGTTGTATCTGTGCAGTCAGAATTTTTAATTTCTACAAAATGACAGAGTGACAGCGGCGCGAGTGCGGCGCCCGAACCGAGGTTTTGCGAGCTGGCTCGAGCTAGGTACCCGGGTTTGCCAAACGATGAATAAAAATTAAATTATTATCAATAAAGGGTACCGCCTGATGCAAATCCATAGGAGAACGACTAACGGTAACAGTTATCCATATTTAATTAAAAAAAAATGACAAAAATTTGACTTAATTTGTCTTTAACTTTGTGCCATATCTGTGTTCAGTAACGGCAACTGACCATGTGTATTTTTGTTTTTTGGTGATTAAAAATTGACCGTGTATATAAAAAATCCTGTCTAAGACAACTCTACTTGTTCGTAGCTCTATATGGTAACTGTACAAAAAGTGCGCCTGAGTTAATTTTATTATAATTTAATATTTCTCAGTTTATTGTCTGTACCGCACTTTGATGAGCCGGCGCGATAGGGATGGGCGGTGCGAGGTGAAAATCTATCGATGATTTAAAAGGATAGCAATAAAAATTGCCAATTTTTATTGTTATTTAACAAAAATAAGTTGCGAGAGATGTTTTATTATCAACCGATTTGGAAGTTCTATTTTTTGTTTGAAAGTATATATTTTCAGATTGGTTCGATATAAATTTTATCAAAATCAGTTAATCAGTTTAATTATTAAATAACAATAACTTAAAAAAATATATCGTCAAAGGAAATGGAATTGCGTATTTTGCTTTCTTGTGACTTTTTAGTGGCGTTTACGGTCACTAAAACAGCCCATTTGAAGTCAGTTGTACTATATTTTTTTGCAAAATGTTGTCTATAATCGTTATTAATTTATTTATTAATTTGATTATAATAATAATTATTATTATTTAATTCGCTGCGGGTTAATAAATGGCAATTTCAAAGAAAATTGTTTTAACAACACGTCCAGTAGATGTAATTTAATTTTGAAGAAATCTATTCGTAAGATGTGGTAACGTATTATTCAAGTTGATGACTGAATTATCGATATCAATATCAACCCTTTACCAACACTATAGCTCGTTTTGATTTCTCATTAAGAAAATCATAACAGAACTAACTCAATAAAGGCATTATTACTTTTCTTAAACAGGTACGGATCCCTAAAAACGGGCAATCCAATTTACATTTTAGAATAGAAAAAACGACTTTATATCTTACTGATTATAAGATCTAAATTAGCTTATCATTTTTGATTACCTTTTTTTTTAATTCTTTATTGAGTTTTAAAACAAAAACTCAAATTAAAAATACAAAGTAACTATGAAGGTACGTACTACCTTTAGATATAAAATGTTTATGCAGCTAAAACGACGGATAAATTCTAGCTAATTTCTATTCTGTGTGTTTTTTTAATTCTTCATTGAGTTTTAAAACAAAATAAAAAATAAAAAAATGATTGTCGGTAAAATTGGTTTACGGACGATAGTTTAACATGACTACCAGCGTTACCGGACAATAAGCGTTACCGGACAATGACAGCGTAACCAATGACGTCAACGTTTTCGTGCATGCAGCCGGCGTTTATCAATTTATTAGACGTAGTCACGTCAAAAATACAAAGTAGACTAAGGCATCTACAACTTGATTATGCAGCCAAAACCACGGGAAAAAGCTATTAAATTTCTGTTCCGTGTGTAAACCAATAGTCTGAAAAAAACAAATAAATAGTTTGATTGATACATGTGACAATGGGAGCAAGATTTGTTGTAACAATTGCAACAAAAACAAGCAAATCCGCTGCAAGAAACTAGTCACGGCGTAAATTGAAGCATTTGTCTTGACGTGCTATTTATTGCCTATTGTTTCCTACAAGAGGGAGGGAGCCAGCTATAGAATACTCATACGGGTATGAACATTCATTCATACCAGATCGTTAAATCAAATAAAATAAACTCATATCTCACTATTTACAAAGCTTTCTGACTCTTTTCTTGAGGAGAAAAATAAATAGATAATTTTATCAAACAAAAAAAACCTAAGGTTTTAATAATAATATGATTAAATAAGTTTAATGCGGAAGAAAAAAAAAACACTGGAAAATAATTTTAACAATATTATATATAATAAAATAACTTATTTGAAGGGTAGTAATAGGAAACACTTATTTTTATTTATTTTATTTTATTTATTGATCACCAACACAGTATACACTAATACATTTTTTTGGTTACATGATACATAGCTCAGGCCAAGTGCCACTGCAATTATAGGTGAAGACGACATGCAAGAGGTAATTGAGCGAGTAACTTAGTGAAATAAAATTAATATTTCAAATTATATAAAACTTTGAGCAAAATGTTAGTTACTTATAAATGATGTTATGTAAAGTCCTGTACAGTTCTGTTTTGGTTATGAGCAGACGCGACATCTATCCATCCTCAAATTCACGTCTGATAATTATATTGTACTAATATTATTATATTATTAATTATATTATTGTATGTTTTAGTTATTGTTTGACTTATTAGACTCTACTTAAGATTTTTGATACTATTTTGACCAAACTATGATTTTAGCAATTTTAAATTAATTCATTTTTAATTAAATAAAGGTTTATCTGTTTTCATTTAATAAATATTATACCAACAGAAACACTTACAAATACAAATTGCTATTTTGACTATTGCTTACGATAAGCAAGTCATCTATACTGTATTTGACTACTCTTTGGCCCTTTAAATAAAATTTCTTAGTACGTTACTTATTTTTTACGTTATTATGCAATAGGATTAAGCTTATAAGGTCAAGAGGGATGTGCTTTTTACGTTTACAAAGTATCGATGAAAAAACATCGATAAAAACCCTTTCATGATTGATTGCGCTTGGACGTTGCAACGTGGTGAGCATAGTTATTTTTTGCTAATTAGTTTTTTTTTCTGTTAATAGCTGTCAAAACAGTTTACATCTGACAGATGTTTCAATAACTTCAGTAGCAAAGATAGCTGTCCTTCTATTTATGTCACTGTAAAAGAAAAATGCATAATGTTAAAAATTAATTACATATTACAAAAAAATACTTTATTTTATGAAATGGTTACAAACTAATCTTCGAAATAACTATGCAATTTTTTTATTTTTTTTTGCCAACATAACGCTTCCATACCAATAAGCTAACACAGGTGTAACCGCAGTTTTAAGCTAGTTCAAAATATAATTATTAAAAAAATCAAGGCATAAGTAATAAACTTTTATTTAAATTGAAAATAAATATTACCTAAGATTCCAAAACAAAGTTGAAAACAACAGACAATATTCGGAAATCGAATTCGAAGTTTAAATTTTTATAACCATATCATCGATTCCCACGTCCCGGATCGGTCACGCCTCTAGCCTTCGATATTCAAAAGAAATTCTAATCAAGGTTTACAATTTTTATTTCATATTTGTAGCTTTGTTTTGTTTTTTTTTTTAATTTTTATTGCGATCGAATGAGGTTTTGTTATTTCGAAATCAATTTCTACTTTGATAGAATCACAGAAAAATATCCGACAAATGTATAAATTTTGTTTTTTAAATATTAAGCATTTTTATAAAAAGCTTTATACTTACTAAGTGCGGTTTTAGATTAGCATATTTTTGTCTTCTTTTGGTACTCGCAATACGCGCGTAGCGTTCGGCTTTTGAAATTCACAACCAGCGTTATTTTGGAAAAAAAAACGAAAATAACGCTGGTATTTTCAATCGAATTCAAAAAACGAGGAGTTTATTAATATGGTTATATTTTTGTTATGTTTGTTACCTAAGAACTTTGTTGTATAAAATCTGATTTGAAAAATTCTTTTTTTATATGTAAGGATATAGAAGTTTCATGAAAATCGGTTGAGTTCTTTGATTTTGAAATCAAAATAACTGAAAAAAGTTGTTGAAGTGAACAAAATTGCGTAAGTATTCCTTCCCTGTGACCTTTCAGTGGTGCCTACGGTCACTAGAACAGCCCGATTGAATTCGGTTGTTGTGTGTTTTTGTAAAACCTTTATTATATTTATTATACATAATAAAGTGTCACTCCATTCATCATCACGCTAGAAATAATCAAGATTTTACAAAAACATAGACACCCGACTTCAATCGGATTGTTCTAGTGACCATAAACACCACTGAAAAGTCAAAAGCAATATACGAAATTTCAGTTATTTTGACATAAAAACTGATTTGAATGAAATTTCTGCGAGAACGATCTGAAACTTTTTTTTTTCAAAACTACAAAGCTCTGAGGTAACAAACATAAAAAAACAACCGAATTGACAACCTCCTCCTATTTTGAAGTCGGTTAAAAATAAACATAAGGCACATAACAAACGCGCTATTCAACCAGATTGTGAAAAAAGGTTACAAATCCCATTCCGATCGCGGCAGAACCAAATGATGATGGATGACGGCTACCGCGCTTTGATTCCAGTTGATGTGTGACGAATTTATGTGTTTTGTTGTATACCGTTAGCTTCTTATTGGAAAAGAATAGTTGAAGCCTTTTTCAACGATAATTAAAAAAAAATAACGAAAATTTCATAGTTTTCCGTGGACTTTTGCGATTATCACACATAGTTGTTAGATTGTAACAGGTATTTTCACCTTATTTTCAATAGTAGATTATACACTAAGGGGATAAAGCAGTGTCTTATGTCGCGGGTGGCATATTGAACCCTGAGCTAACGAGGCACTCAGTTAACTCCTGAGCGAAGCGAGGGAGTTATGTAGAGTCCTGAGTGACGTGAGGGGTTCAAGCTGCCCAAGACGAAGACAGGCTTTATCCCAGAGGAGCATACTCTACTTTTCACACCTTCTGCGAGACAATAAAAAACCAGGGCTCCGAACTCAGCAGCCAACACCGTCTTTTGTTTCACAATCTTTGTAGTCGCGTATTTTTTCTTTTTTTTTTATGAGTGGCCAGTTCGATTTTAGAACAAACCTTTTTACAATGCCATATGGGCGTTCTTTTACTTAGAGTTTTCCACGAGTTTCCACACGAATTTGACGTTCCAAATTCAAATCACATTACTACCCTTGGGAGTTTCATACAACATTACCTCCCTTGGTAGGTAATGATTTGCTTTACCTTGATGATAGCATGATACGTAATTGGATATTGTCGAGCAGGTGGTGTGAAAAAATATTTATCGTGTAACGGGTATTTATCGTGCATATTTCAGTTAAAGTTAACTATAACTGAAATCTCGTGTAAAAACGAAAATCATGAAAGATATGAAAAAAACCTAAAGTGAATGATTTTGCAAGAAATCTTCTACGAAAGAAATGCTTCTGCAAAAATGTTTCTTCGAAAGAAATCTTACAGAAAGGCTTTTGCAAAAATGCTTCTACGAAAGAAACCTAAAAGAAATGCTTCTGCAAAAATGCTTCTACGAATTGAAAGAGTACTTTAATGACTATTTTAGCGACTTATAATTTATGAAAATACTTATTGTATTTTTTTTTCTAAAAATATACTTAGGTATATTGCCCCGCCTCTACTGATTGTTACACCCCAAATGGTAATTTGTGGTAGTTATTCTATGATAACTCTGACTTTACGATCACTAAAAAAAACTTTTTCACTAAAAATAATATGCGATTAATTTTATAAACTAGTCTATTAGGCTACCCTACGGCTTCGACCGCGATCTATCCCGCAGACACTTAGTAATTCATATTCAAACAAGGAATGCGTTTGTTTTGTATCCCTGCACTAGATTTCCTCATTAGAGCGGGGCGCATATCGATAAAAAACTATCGACATAAAAATCTCATTCCTTGACAGGCGTCAGTGACTCACAAAGACCCGATGCAACAAAAAGAACAGGAGCATTGCCACTTTAACAGAAGCCGATTTTTTATAATTTCAATTGTACTAACCGCAAGTCATGACATTTGACGAGAGGGCATTGGTGGAGTTTGACAGCCAATCAGAGCCGTTATTTCGAAAATGGAAAGTCATCTTTCTTAACGTTTGAGATGGTGACTAGTCGAAATCGATTGCGTCATTGGTCGGTTCGGGATATAAGGTAAATGGTGTTGTGTTTCAGAAGGAACCCGATACCGACATACTTCATACACACAACTTCATACAAAAACATAGTAGTGTATGTAATATTGCATGTCAAACGAATTTCCTTTTGTTTCTATTATGTTTTGTTACGAAATTCTTGATTATAAATATTATTATTTTTTTAATTTTAAGTAATAATTGCTATTTCCATATAGTAAGTAATTTTTTTAGTCTTACTTTAAAAAATCTGATTCTAATTAAAAGTAAGACCACAATGTGCCTACCTGTATTGTACAGGTAAAGTTTCATTCATTCATTCATTCCCTAATCAAATATACACATTTTTAATTACAACATAAGCTGATTAATTTTGTTTTGATTGACATTTTGTGATTGCAAGCGATTTATAGGTAGCTCAACTGCTCCAACTCGATACCCGGTAGCAGCGTGGCGAGGATACCGGCTACATTGCCTAAATTATCAATTCATGACCTTAAGGTCTTAAGTTATTTCTTAGTAAATTTTATACAATCGGTTTTGTAATTTCAGTAAGAATATTATAAATGCATAAAGCTATTCTCCCAACAACATACCATGAGGGTAATTAAGCGATGCAAATATTTTTACAACTGATAATAATACACCTTTAAAATAGCCTTTTATTGATTTCAATTATGGCAACACTTAACTAGTTCTTGTCAATGGATTTGACTTTAACGTTGTATAGTACCTACTCTTATGTACTATAGCTATTTAGGTAAAATTTGGGAATAAGATACCTATATATTTCTAGTACTAAAAATTTTGTAGCGGATGAAGATAAATGTAAGAAACTGTTTTGTCGACTTTTATTACGGAAAATGTACGCTTACGAGAATTTCCGTTACTTTAATAACGTTAGAACCATATTGTTATAGCCTGGACCAACAATCTAAGTTATACATTTTTGATTGTAGAAATTGTACCTATACATAATTTATGAAAGTTATGTTCATAAAACTATAGAATTGAATTAAAATAAATAAATAGATACTTAAATAAGTTAAAATCAAAATAAGCTGCAATGTTGAATTCTAGGACAAGAAATACAACAAAGGCACAGTAAAACTTAAAAACGTTAAAACAAAGTTAAATTCAATTGGAAAATTGTGACCAATTGTCAACAATTGGTATTAATCGAACTTCGTTCTCAATTCTTTTAACGATACCATCTGCTGAGGGAAATATACGAGCTAATGTTTGCCCGTAGTTTCCCTTGCATTAACTATAAAACATTTTTTTTGTTTTGGACATTTCACACAACGCCATCTAGCCCAAACTGAGATTGTACTCTGGAAACTAAATAACTAATAGAATACTTATATACTTTTTTGTCTATTATGTTCATACGAGTACATATAATACAAAGAAAACATCTAAAATACAATAGTTGGATAAGGGTTATTGAATTCTAAAAATATACCATGAGTACAGTGCCTCTCGTATCTTACTAAAGCGTCGATGACACAGGACTTGTTAACAAACCAGCGACTTTAAAAGATAGGTAGTTAGCTTTCGGGAAGGATTGTCAACTAGCAGATTGTAAAAAGCCGATGACACGGTGCGAGTTTATAAGCTACAAGCGAACTTGTTACTTGCTTGTAGCTTTTAAACTAGCCCTGTGTCATCGACGCTTAAAAATACACTTTTCTAATGTTTAGAAATAAAACCCAACACGGCAATTCTAATTTTATTATGATTAAATAGTTAACTATCGTTGAAACCGCGAGTCGGATGTTTCAGAACGACGCTTGACGTCAGCAGCATTTGAATATACAAGGCTCTGAAACCAGTAGTTTCATCGAGAAAATTGCTTCAAATAAAACTTAAGTACGTGGTTTACGGCAATATTTTTTATTACGATTTTTACATACTACATTTTGAATGTGATAATATACTATACACAGACTATGTTTATTAAACACAATTCCATCATTAAGACATAAAAAATCGACCTTAAACATAAGAAGTAGAATTTTTCCAAAAACTTTTAATTCTAAAAATGGTTCGACTATTTTAATCTACGTGATTAAGCCGACACAAACACCGAAGATTTTTCTGAAAATTGGTTATTTTGATTAATACGACTCTTAATTTTTGGACAATTTATTACTAAATACTCTTCCTTTGTAGATTGTTCCTTGATAAAATAATGTGCGTTGATGTTAGTTTTTCCGGTACGAGTGTATTATAATCGATGACTTAACTGCAATATTATGCATAAAAACTGTACTGCATAACTTATGTGTAACAATAATAAAAAAGTATATTGCTTCTTATATTTTTTTAAACTTTGCTTTTAATAAAAAACTTCACAAAGCATTTACATAAAGTTATGCGTTTATAATTGGTATACTTAAGGTACGTCAATATTGTAGTTTTTTTAAGCTAGCGTATATGTTAGTGGTCACTGTTTTGGTCATACGCAGGAGCACCTATCTAGCTACGAAAATGACCTAAAATTTAATGTTTTATTTATGCATCAGTTTTAGCATAAAACGTATTTTTTCTTAATTTTACAATAATAAACGCACGAAAAAAATTAAGTTGATATTTTTGTGTCAACTTAAAGTATGTGTGTGTTTAAGTTATGTATTTGTATCTAAGTATGTGTTTTGCTAGCTCATGACTATACCCATACCAAATTTCAGCTCGATCGGTCCAGTAGTTTTGACGTGACTGAAGAACAAACACCTATTCAACCATTCTCACTAATTTTCGCCTTTTTAATATTTGTAAGATATAGGTATTAGATACATAAACATTAACATAATAAAACACCCAGAATCAGGACAAACATCGATGTACTTCACTTAAATGTTTGTCCTGAAGCGGGAAGCGAACCCGCGACCCTGGCGCGCGGCGTGACCGTCCACACTTGCTATTCGACCAATCGTGTTCTAAACCTAAAAAAAAAGATATTTCGTAACACTTTTGTGACTCACAGTACCCGATCCATTTCTAACTAACGAGGTCCCGGCAGGTGGCGCCATATTACCGTTTATGCACATGCCAATAATTATGCGAAATAAAACCTTATTTCATTACCCTTAAGTACTAATATTGTAATATCGCGGTGGCTTCTGATGTTCGTTTTATCGATAAGTGCGTTGTTGATGTCGCATCACTAATCCATTTGAAATTCGAATTGCGTTCCGGAACTGTCAAGTGAGAGTGTTCGTTTTTTAAAAATAGAGCAAAAATATTCAAGGCATTTTCTTCGATGTTTCCGAGCGGAATACGATCTAATTTCAAAATTATATTTGTTGCAAAAATTGGCTGGTTCTCTAAATACCCTAAAGTCTTAGACGTTATGTATATTATCACATTATTTTATAATTCGGAAAAAAAAACTAAATTTGGTTAAATTTAAATTCAATTCTGCCTCAATTAAAACTAAGCTGAACTATTTAAAACAGAAACCTTTAATTGTTTCATTGGTAATTAAAATTCGAAGTTTTGAAAACTTCGAAATAATAAGTGGAACTAACTTTATTTTATTGTAGAAAGTACAAGTTATCAAAACGGTACTATACTCAATACCCAAAATAATTTATTTCATAAACTTCATAACAGTACCTACCTATAATTATAATGTTATCTGGGATAGACAGTATCAAACCAAAATGGATGCCGTATATAGGACAGAAAATTTTCTCATTTGTCAATAAAAATGAAATATCTCTATTTTCAAATAGGTAGGTAATTTTTGATATTTTTTACGATGTAGTTTTATTAACAATGAAAAATCCTAGTAGTTTTAACATATAATATATGCCCGGAGGCTAATTTTTAAAAATAGCACTATCAAAATGTATTAGAAGTTAGGCAATATTGCTTCCTTTTTTTTGGCGCATTTTTAATGTGATTCTCTATACCTTAATATTTTTGTGATTGACGCCTTTAAATATGCTAGCCAAGATTTTGCGACTACAAAATTTTAAAATATGTAAGGTGTCGGTTTAAGTTATCCAAAGAATAGAATAGAAAAGAATAGAATCTTTTTCTAAAAACCTTACTTTCGAAAATATTAAGTTAAATATAACTGTAAGTTAAGAAGCATAAAATATAACAAATCGGTTCATAAACAACAAAGTTCTGAAGTCCCTAACAAATATAAAAATAAAAACAACCGAATTGAGAACCTCATCCTTCCTTGACGTCGGTAAATAAAAATTAAGACTATGTAAGCGTCATCGCAAGCCTAGATCTAGGGTGATCTAGGACTAATCTACAACCTGTATTTTGTCGCTGAGTTATAGATGTTATTAGTAACGGGATATTACCGGCTATCAGCGGTTTGAATCTATCGGCATGTTCTCATTGCGACCGTATTCTTTGACCATTTTATTATATTTTATTAGTGGCGTTAAAATTACAAAATATTGTGGTATTTTTGTTTTTGGTCAATTTTGAAGAAGAGTGGATTTTATATCAAATCAAAATTATTTAAATTTTTGGTACATATTAGTAGGTATATCAATGCTATCTATACATATAATGTATTTGAGTTCTTATGTATACCTATATAGTACCGTACTAATATCATAAGGCGAACAAAAAAAATTGGGGATGGATGTTTGGTCCTCAATCACGCTAAAACTATTGAACTGATTGAGCTTAAATTCGGTATAATTATAGCTTTTAAGCTAGAAAATAATTTTGGTGACTTTTTATCCCGATATGATGCGGAAGAAGCCGCAGAAAGCGGCTTGTAGGTACGTGTTCAAAAAAAAATCATATATCTGATTTATATTGCTTTTGATTAAAATCATCATTACTATCAAACTCTGATTTTGTATTATATGATAGAAAATAAAAAAATAATAAAAATCGACAGATTCGTCTCGGCAGCGTGAAAATCAATTGATTGGCTTCAAAACTTGTTTATATTACTGTAGAAGCAAAGAAGTATTTTAGTATAGAATCATACCGTAGTACATTGAAAACGCGCCAAAAAGATTTACAATTTGTAAAACTTCTAGTAAATTTTAGTCTAATGCTAAATTTCGAAACGGAGAAGAATTAGAGCTAGAGATATACATATTTTAGTTTAATATTACTAGATATTATTTAATATTACAGCTCTATGCCGAGATGTAAGGAAAGAGAGAAGGGAGAAGGTCTTTGCTTAGCAGTGGAATGATCATAGCTGATAAATAATAATTACTAAGCTTTTTCATTGTTAATAAATCTCTATCATACATATATCATATAGTATTTTTTTAAGGGCGCCTAAAGTTTTACAATTTATATGACTTCTAGTAAACAGAAGAAACAGAGAGAAATAAATATTTTATTTTAGTTTAATAATGCTAGAATTGTATATTGATAATAACTCCATTGTAAAAAGTAACAAATATATTAAAAAAATTAAGATACATTAAATTTTTACTGACCCCCGTGAAAAATGTCTGATTTTTTGTTCTGTTTTACGATTCCATCTTGCTTTAAAGCTGTCAATCTTGATGTTCTATAGGAACCCCGTTATTAATCTATGTGTAGAGGTCATTCGTGATCATATTGATCTCTCTCTATTTATCAGTTTTATTACGGATTTCATTTAAAACTAAAGATTTTAATTTAAGGTACTTTTTTGTTCTACAAAAAAAAAATAGAATAATCTTATTTTTTCATGTAAGTATACTATTTTGTGTGAAAAGACATTAGACACATAACCATCTTCACTTAGTAATATTATACCCAACTTTACCCGAAGTAATGTTAAGTCCGAGCGTTGGGAGTCCCAGTAAGAGTAAGAGTAGCCCAGTCCAATTCACTCCCCACGAAATATTTTGCTCAGTGTGCATAAAGAAGTTTTCACTTCAAAAAACTTATTTAGGTAATAAAGTAAATAATCAAGGTTTTACAAAAATATAGACAACTGGCTTCAATACTGTTCAAGTGACCGTAAACACCACTGAAAAGTCACAGGGAATCAAAATACGCAATTTCGTTTACTGCGATAACATATTTTTTTCAGTTATTTTGATATAAAAACTAAAATACTGAACCGATTTTGATGAAATTTGTATGGAACCAATCTAAAAGTATATCCTCTCAAACAAAAAAAAATCAAATCGGTTACTATAAACAACAAAGTTCTGAGGTAACAAATATAAAAAAAACAACTGAATTGAGAACATCCTCTTTTTTGAAGTCGGTTGAATAAACAATTAACAATTAAAATACAAAGAGGCAATGCAGCCAGTATCCTCGGCACGCTGCCATCGGGTATCGAGTTGAAGCAGTTGAGCTACCTATAGATCATTTTCAACGGGCTATGGGTGGCCTAATTGTTTCCTTTTGTAATAAAAGATTAAACAGATACTAAAAACAATTATTAAAGTATCAAAATGTCATAAAAATTTAAAATTAAATGTACAGGGTCAAAACGAACGGTAGCAAGTGGAAACATTAATTTAATGTGGACATCCTGTCTTACTCGTTCTAGTGATTCATTCAGATCTGTTATTATATTTCAATCTATGGAAAACCTTGAGTTATATCCATTCTAAAAATATTATCGATATTAAAAAAGCTTGTAACTAACTGACAGACAACGAACAGACCAAACCGAACGTAGAGGCTTGAAACTTAGAAGGTGTGTTAATCAAGAAGCGCAGGCGCGTACTAAGGATAATATATATTCACAATACAAACGAAGTTGAGGGCGTCAGCTAGTTTATGTTAAAGGCTTGCGTCCATATGCCGGCATCGGACGTATCAGACGCATCGCACGTAACGGATTTTAGGTTGCCTTGTATAAAAACTCATACAACAGCGTCCACTGATCGGCATTCCGTATGACGTCATCGGCAATGACTACATGCGATGCGTACCGATGACGTCATACGGAATGCCGATCAGTGGACGCGCCCCGCGCGCTCGCTCCGCATTGTCGGCCATTTGCCGCGAAACGTAATCGCGATTATCATTTTATAGCGAGAAATGTCATAAGGCATTACAAAAATCCGAATGAAGGTGACATCGGCAATGCGATTGCTAATACTCGCGTCGGCAATCCGAGCGCTGCCGATACAGTGGACGCAGTCTAATTAATCCGTTACGTACGATGCGTCCGATACGTCCGATGCCGGCCTGTGGACGCTTAGTTTAACCACACATTTTTTCTTATAATTTATAAGCATAAATGTGTGGTAAAACATATTTTATATGTTTTTTTATGTATGAGATTCGTATAATACTCGTATTTTAAACCGTAAAAATTTTTAATTGAGATTTGGTGGCTTAATTCGTATGTAGGAAAGAGTCCCGAAACGGATTCGAAAAAAAGCTTTATTGATCGCATAATAATGTTGAATGGAAAATAAGGAAACTCTTTGGACAAATAAAAAAAAAACTACTCACAGAACAAATATTTAATTTAAGATTTTATACAAACATATTTTCTATCTATAACATTATATTTTAACTTAAGATAAACCTAAACATTTGTAAGATTCAATTTATTGTTTAGTGAAATAATATAACACATTACCTTACAACACAAGGTGTAAGATAACGTAATATCTTTGTTGAATAAATTATAAAACTGTTAAGATTTAAGTTGGTAACCGCGAAATAGGAGAATGATAAACAGATAGCAAGACAAGGCCGTATGGCTATTGTATGCTAATCTTAGGACAGAGAACAGCGACCACGCGTTAACAAAAAAAAAACCCATTAAATATTATGTATTAATCAACATAAATCTGTATTTACTACAAAAACTAGCCTACATTTTAAATAACATTACATTTTAAATAATATTTTAGTACTAAGATAAGCAATAAAGTATATACTATCTATCTATCTATAACACTCGTATAATTATTAATTATGAGTTTTTGATGGTATTTTTTTTTATTTTTATGTATTCATAATTGAAAAATAATAGACGACGTTAAAAATATTATGATAATAAAAAAAAACATTTTTACCTTCTTAAGGGGCTTCAAATCCGAATTCCATACAAAAATGTTTCGGACAAATACTCAAAAAGTACGCCGTATTATAGTAATTTCTACACACTATTCGTTTTGTCCATGTTTTTTGATTTCGTGAACAAAAAAAGTGAAAGGTTTCATACTTTAATTTAGATTTTATACGTGTTATAAAATTAACCACTAACATAAAAAAATAACAAGAATAAATATTTTAGACATTTCACACAACAATTTTTTTTCTATGGAAACCTAATAACTGATAGAAAATATTTTTTTTTTTTTAAATACATTCATAGGATACATATAAACACCCAGACTTAGGACTAACCTCAGTGTTCATCACACAAATGTTTGTCCTAAAAACGGGAATAGTTCAATATTTACATGATTTAAAAAACTGATATCATGGTCACACTACAAGACGTTTCGCTGGATGATTTAGTAGGTGACCAGGAAAGCTTGTAAAAACCAGCCGAAGTCAAGGGAAAACACTATTTTGAAGTTTTACTATCCCACTGAAGGGACTAGACCTTAGCCATAGAATATTACTAATTGACCGAAAGAAGTATTACACGGTCAAATTTTAATCACCATAAAAAAATACGCAGTCAGTTGCCGTTACTAAACACATATACGGCAAAAAAACTTGAAAAAATTAAGTCGAATTTTTGTCAAAATAAATTTGATTGAAATGGATAACTATTACCGTTAGTCGTTTTCCTATGGGTTTACGTCAGGCGGTACCTTTAATTGATAAAAAATTAAGTTTTATTCATCGTTTGGCAAACCCGGGTACCTAGCTCGAGCCAGCTCGCAAAATCTCGGCTCGGGCGCCGCACTCGCTCCGCTCTCACTCTTTTGTAGAAATCCAAAATTCTGACTGCACAGATGCAACGTAGTACCCCGTCTGCATTACCCATTTTTTTTTTAATTATTAAAAATTGGTGGTGTAGAGCTTGGAGTAGGTATATGATTTGGGTTGGACTTGGATTTGTATGAATTGGCGGTTGTATGTTTGTATGTATGTCCATACAAACATACAACCAAGACATAATGTCCGACGAGCTAAACTTTTGTATGTAAATAGTTTATGAGCTTGAAAGTGTATACATGTTGGTGCAGCTGACTGTACCTAAACATGCGCAATTAACTTCTAACACACGTTAATGTATACTTCAGCAAGCGCAAGTACCTATATCGTAAGGTGTGTGGCTGGCATTACTTAATTTATTAATGAATTAATTTGAATTCGAATTTGAATTTTAATTTGGGCTTGAATTACTCTTAAATTTTACATCAAAATAATTCTTGTCATTGACAAAATGCACTTACTTTTTGAGCAAATTATACTCAAAAAGTCTTCATAAATCTAAACATTTCACTTAAACTTGAACCTAATTAGCTAGAAAATAAGGATTACAACAGTAAAACAAATAAAAATACTTAAGCTTGATTAATTACAGTCGATGTTTGATGTTTTTCCAATAAATATGTAAATAAAATACAATTTTTTTACAAAAAACCTGTCTTTCGCAATGAAAATTGTTAAGCCTGGTTTTGTTCCATTACTCAACTTGTATATTAATTTTTGATTAAAAGATAACTTGACGTGAAACTCAACAATTACGTTATGAAATATTATTAACCATTATTAACTAATAAAGGTTATGATATTATAAATATGTAATATGAAAATCCATCAAAATTGTTTGTTCAACAGTTCATTGCATTAACATTTTGTAAAAACTTTACGGCAAAAATATTGCATAATTGTTAACGCTATCATAAATTAATTTGTTCTTATTATATTTTTATACTTTAAATTTTTCAAAAACATAGACAACTGACTTCAATCGGACAGTTTTAGTTACCGTAAACACCACTAAAAAGTCACAGGGAAGCAAAATACGCAATTTCGTTTACTTCGATGACATATTTGTTTCAATTATTTTGATATAAAAATTAAACAACTGAACCGATTTTGATGAAATTTCTGTGGGACCAATCTGAAAGTATATACTTTCAAATAAAAAATTTTTTCAAAACGCTTTATAAACAACAAAGTATTGAAGTAACAAAAAACTTGAAAAAATTTACTCTAATTTTCGTCAAAATAAATTTACAAAGGGAAATCCTCATGGATGCCCACCGCCCTTGGGGGAGGGCGGAGGGGTAGAGAAGAGAGCTGTTTGTGTTCGTGCAATCGTGCGAGTGTCCCAGGATACCTCTGCAAGGCCATATTTTGAATCCTTAGGTATTATGACGCTTCCATCGCTACTGATTTATCAGGCCGCACTCTATGTAAGGCATCGTTTGGATGAATATCCTAAATTCGGAGACAGTCACGAGTAAGGCACTAGAAACGCACATAAGCTTGATTCACATTCTAGGGCCAACAGTATATAACCACCTCCCAAATATTATCGTAGAGGCGAGTTCTATAAAACAATTCAAACTGAAACTTAAAAAGTGGCTAATCGACCAATCATTTTATGATGTAAATGAAATAATTAAATAATGTATTAGGTACGTTAATACTATTTTACAATTATTATAATTTAATTTATATGTTAATTAATTTATTAATTGAGTTCAATTTTATATTTCTATACAATTTGACATCTTATTCTTGTTGCCAATAAATAACTATGAACTATGTCGGACTCATACCGACTAAAACCCCATGGTGGCCGACCTCTGCGCATTAGAGGGACCCCGGGATATCCGAAGAACACGTACCGGTGTCCCTCACGCACGTTGCTGTGAGGCCCATCCCAGGGAAGGCTTGCGCCGACCCCGAGCTCCGCTTGCAGTGCATGCCTCCCCGTGCACTGCAGCCGAAACCCGGGTACCTAGCTTGAGCTAGCTCGCCGCAGCTCAGCTCGGGCGCCGCACTCGCGCCGCTGTCACTCCGCAACTTTGTAGAAATCCAAAACTCTGACTGCACAGATACAACGTAGTACCCCGTTGCATTGCTCATTTTTTTTTGGATTTTTTAAAATTTGTGGTGTATATATAACCTCAGTTGAAAATATCGATGAATTAATTAAACCCAGGTTAGAGTCGTAAGGAAAAACCAGATAATCCATAAAACTTGCTTCGATAAACTGATTAAGTAATTAACGTATTAATTTAGTCAATTAATCAGTAGATTGCTCTTATTAAGTAATTAAAAAATATACCAACGGATCTTAAATAATCATTTTTTACAAAAACATAGACAACCGACTTCAATTGGACTGCTTTAGTGACCGTAAACACCGCTGAAAAGTCACAGGGAAGCAAATACCAATTTCGTTTACTTCGACGACATATTTTATTCAGTTATTTGGATATAAAATCTAAACTACTCAATCTATTTTGATGAAATTTGTACGGAACTAATCTGAAAGTATATCCTCTCAAACAAAAAAAAATTTTTTTAAATCGGTTTATGAACAAAAAAGTTCTGAGGTAACAAACATTAAAAAAAAAACAAAAAAAAAAATTCAACAAAATTGATAACCTCCTGCTTTTTGTAGTCGGTTGAAAATCGAGCGAGCCTTACAGTAGTCGCATATTATGTGTAACATCTGACATCTCATTTAAGGGGAATCCTCAAATCCGAATTCCATACAAAATGTTGGCGTCCGTTTTGAGTATTTGTCCGAAACATTTTGTATGGAATTAGCCTTAAATTCGGAAGGATTATATCTTTACTTCGTTTTTCTGAGGTTGGTACCATCTGATCGCTTCTTCTTCGGGTAATTAGTTCTTTCAAACCAATGTGGTGAAAGGATTTCAAGTGCACCTCGAAGAGGCTCCCTTCGTGCATTTTAGAACATGTTAGGTTAGATGACATGCCGGTTTCCTCACGATGTTTCCTTCACCGTTAAGCACGTGTTTTAATACACACACATAGATTCGAACAGAAAAATCCATTGTTGTATATTGGTTCGAACCCACGACCTTCGGATCGAAAGTCGAGACACCTCCCACTCGGCCAACACGGCTGCTCGCTCTGAATCTGATCGCTATCTCGCGTGATTTCTTACCATCAGGAGAGCGCTTAGTTCATCTCGTCCTATTTTTACATTAAAAAAAAACTATTTCTTACAAATTGCTGCATAGCACTGTTTTGGTCACTGTTGTTCACTTGTTGTGACTCTTTGAGGTCATTTGATAAGTTTAGAAATATAATAATTCTAAATCGTTTTTAAAAATGAACAAATCTACGTAAAAGAGTTAATTCTTTACGTATACATATTAAGTAAGTTTTACAGATAGACAGACAGATAGTGAGTTTGTCTGCTCTGAGTCACTTTTATAGCACTAACTTGAATCTAGATGCATTTCATTAAAACTAATAACGTACAGTCAGCAAAACCAATAATTATTTAAGTACCACTTAATTTTATTTAATTATGAGAAAAACCATTAAAATACGGGCGGGCGGGCCCGTAAGAATTTTCGTTTTTTTTTTCAAATTATCAAATTCGATTCCAGCTTCAAGACAAACATTTGTGGGATAAAAATATGTGTTTGTTATTTTTAAGTATTCTATGATAGAGTATTTAATCACAGTGCGGAGTAATGAGAATTTAAAAACGATAATGTAAATAATATTTTTTTAATAGTAACCGTAAAATTATATAGTACTCAACTACAAAAATTTAAAAAAATCCAGGGGATTTTAAAACTCATGTTTTTTATTTTCAAAACACCCTTGTTTACTTTTTTTGGAATCAAGACGATTTTGTAATTTGAAATTTTGAGAGTTCAGAGTTACAAATTTGTCAGGATTTTGGCTCTAATTCATTTGCTTCACACTTCAAAAACTATTCAAAGACCATGAGACTTAATATGATTTAACTCCGAAAAAGTTGTTTTTGGGCTATCTTTTAAAAGAAATGCCGTGTCCGAATAAAAAAAAACTTTTTGGTTCGATTATGTTTCCGCAAAACTTTTTTTCAAACCGTACGGCTGACTTATCTTTACGGTTGTCAGTATACATACCTACATACTTTTATACATTACATTTCCTGCTATTAATTCACTTTTAATATACCTACTTGCTAGTAATAAAATCAGATTCAGTCTTAACATACATACTTGCATAGATTAATAACGTTGTTCGTATAACACCAAGACTGATATCTTCAAACCAAGATAGAGTCGTAAAAAAACAGAAATAAAAATTAGGTACCCGTCAATAAAAAAGAAAAATATCTCTATTTTCATATCATTTTTGTTATTTTTTTCTATGGAGTTTTATTTACAATGAAAAACCTAGTAGGTAATTTTAAGCGATAATATTTCAGTAGGCCTATAACTTCTCGTTTTCAAAATTAAGCATTGGAGCAAAATTTACTTTTTTTGGCGCGTTTTCAATGTAAAATAATTTATTTTTTAGTTTACTTCTCATGCTCGTAAAGTTCAACTTTATGCTAGAAAAACGGGAAGTAAAACTGTATTTCGTGCTCTAGGGCAAAATAGTGATTGCCTGTAAAACATGTTCAATGAGGTTCAGTTTGTTATAGGTTTCATGCAGGAAGTCAAGAATTTTTTTCACATTTCTAAGGTCCTTCATAATACCCATAGATCAGGGACCCAGATTTTTTCGAAATTCGAATATCGTGTTAACATTTGATGGCTTTCTGTATCTGTTTTTGAATAATGAAATATGCGCTCATTTCAGATTAAATTTGTTTAATTTTCTTGCAATCAAAGTGAAAAATCCTGCGTATACCTCGTTCCTGAAGGCCATTTTATACTCGACTTTAATATCCGCAAAAGTCGTGCATTAAATGGCTTGCTTCAGGCACTTGGTGTAAAAATAACTACATAATATTACATAATATTACAGTGTAACAGGGACACATTTTGTCACCTCATTTTCACTGATGCATAAATTATAGAATTATTCCTTACACTAATTAAACGAGAATAAGCTTAAAACTAATGGAATCATAAATTAAATACAGCTACTCGACTTTAGCGTCATTAAACTTTGACAGACGAGCGTAATAAAATAATGGTTTATATTTACATTAAACCCATCATACAGGCTAAGTTTTGCGTAACGACGATAGAGACGACTATAGAAAACTGATAAGTGCGAGCGAGATAGAACATTGCAAGTTCACAGGTTAAACAATAGTTAGTGAGGTTTCAAGGCAATCAACGTTTACTAAAGTGGTTTTCCAATTCAAACAATGTTAGTGGTTACATAATAGACTCTATTTCTATAGAGTTATGGTGTGTTTTTGTTTGATTTTAAGCGCCGTTTTCTTGATTTTCAAGTACTAAACTTCTTGTGGGCTTATGCGCGCCTGGTACTTTGATTGTGCGAATATCCTTTCGTATTGTGATATTTTCGTCCTTAAAATAAAAAAACACAAAAAATATGGCTAAAAATACTGAACAAATCTAAACAAATTGGCGCAAATTATTGCGTCAATTTACTACCAACCAACGAACTAAATTTAAACTAGGTTTAAATTTTTGTTATTAAAAAAATGAATTATTTTTTAAACAAGGGCCCTGAATATTCAAAGAAAAGTAATAAAAAAAAATTATAGCAAAATAAGTCCTACTTTTGCTCCTTTGTCTATTTTTGGCAAGAAAAAGGAGCGCGTTGATATCTTTTGTAATGAAAAACATATTTAAGGCTGCGTATTAGAAAGTGATGTTTGGTGGAACCATTTACATCGACTCGAGCATTACTCATTACATTTTGAAACTAAGTATAAAAAAACATGTAGAATATAAATCAATATGTCGGTAGGTATACCTTAAAGGACTGACTGACAAAGAACGCCTAGACCAAACCACTGGACGCGAAGGCTTGAAATTTAGAGGGTATGTTGTATTTATGTATTTTGATATAATTTGTATGGAACTAATCTGAACGTATATCCTCTCAAACTAAAAAAACGGTTCATAGACAACAAAGTTCAGACGTACACATATAAAAAAAATAAAAAAACACGGTTAAACCGTATTGATAACCTCCTCCTTTTTTGGAGTAGGTTAAAAAATAAGGTTTTCTTATATTTAAGTATCTATTCGTCAAATGCGAAATTTTTATTGAAAAAAAACAGTTATCCTATATCTTGGTCCATGCGATGCCATCTGCTCATCACTCAATAAAGATAAATATAAATATATTATTTATAGCATCGTAAAGAGGAAAGGGCGTATCTTCTTTATTATTTATTAATTTCGCGTCCCTTGTTTTGTACTTACAGACACATTCACACTAGCGGGTGCATGTTACACCGAATCGAACATGAGTTATATTTAATTGCGTCAACTCATTTGATTTGTTTGGAATTTTGTTGGATGCGTCGATAACGTCAGCGATATCATGAAAGGAAATTTATTGAAACAAAAAAATCAAAACCAAATATAGAAAAAAAAACACTTGAAAAATAGACTAAGTATCACTAATTTTTCAACCAAAAAAAAAAATACAACTAATGTTACGACGCAAAAATAACTGAAAAAAAGTCGTTGAAGTGAACAATTGCATTTGCGTATTTAGTTCCCTGTGACTCTTTAGTGTTGCCTACGGTCACTAGAATAGTCCGATTGAAGTCATTTGTTGAATGTTTTTGTAAAACCTTGTATAGATATTGATTAGTTACGTTTCGGTGTAAATGATGCCCGGTACGGACACTGGGTGTGGCCGCCATATTTAAAAATCTCTTCATTCAAGAAATAATACACCCATTATTTAATAAATTTTAATTAAAATCACTTTCATAAATTACCTATTTTTAATCATTTTTGATATAATGAGAATTCCTTCACCAAAACCAAACCCACATATCTACATACCTACCTTATTTCAAAAATCAGACAAAAATCATACAAATCATACATAGGTACTACTTACTAATAAGCTTATGTAAAACCTTACACTTAGTTATTTTCATACATACCTAATACCTACTGCAGTAAGGTAAAATGTAACTAAACTTACATAACATTGCTGTATCTAAGATAGACCATAGAGAATAAGAACTCTTCTAACACAGGTTTATCAAACTTACCAGAAAAGCCTCCAAAACTTGTAAAAAACTACTTTTAAATTTTGAATAAAATATTTTTGATTTGATTTTTATGTGGTTATGTTCAAAAACATTATTTGGATGTCGTAAAATATGTACGTGACATAAAAGTAATGTTTCTATATTTTAATTCAAAGCTTTGATAAAAAAACAAATAATTCCTACCTATTTTTATTTAAAAAAAAAGTTCTATGTGAAAACCTATCTAGTCAAAATATTTTTTTCTTAAACCCATCCAGCCGTTTGGAAGATACTAGGTAACCCAGAAATTTACATACATACAAGATACGCGCGAAAAACATAACCCTTCCTTGGCAGTCGGGTAAAAATCACGAAGACAAATTACGTTCCGATACACGCGACCTTACAGAGTTAAAATCCAAATTAAAATTTCGTTACTGCGTTGTATAATGTACCGTTGGCAATTCGTTTTTACCTCATATCAGTACGATCAGTTTTTACATGGCAACGCAATACGCCGCAGAGCGTAGCCGAATCTTTTTTTACTTGCCCAGCGAAATTTATTAATTACTCTATTCTGATTAATTTCTTTTGCTAATTAAGTGAAGCTTGTAATTCTGGTAACTTTATAGTTTTATGAGTGTAATGAAACGACATTCTATGATTTTTGTGTCTAACTAGCTGACACCCGCAATTTCAAGCTAAATTCCTTTCTTAGACGCTTTTGACGAACATACAATTAAAGTTTTAGATCTATACGTTCAGTGGTTTAGCCTGTGCGTTGTCTGTCAGTTCAGTTAGTCAAGAAAAAGCCATTTGTAACGCTTTCATTGTCCGGTAACGCTCATTGTCCCGTAATACTGCTAGTCACGTTAAACTATCGTCCGTAAACCAACTTTAGAGACAATAAATTATTTGTGTAAATTTTTTTATTGTTTAACGCGGGATCACACAAGCGATAACGTTCCATTCCACTTTTAATTGTTTCAAAATGCATTGCGTTTATATTTTTTAGAGTTCCAAGTTCGACAAGGAACTCATAAATACATCCGCCATTTATTTTTTAAGTACGTACATGCAGGCATTTTATGTTTCCAACTCTATAACACCGAATTTTAGCTAAATCAGCACAAAATATGTGAAAAAGTTGGGAAAAGCTTCTGCCCAGCGGGATACAATAGCTCAAGGATGGCGAACCCATTGGTTACAACACACGACGCAATATTTTGGGCACGCCATCGATCACAAAGTTCACGATGAGATGAGATATAGATTATATAATATAAATGTAGATTATATTATATATATAAATAAAAAATACCTACTAAGAAAACAGTACTAAGTAGGTAAGAGCACTACAAATCCGCGATCGGATTTACCCGATGTAATTAATCATTGTGTACGTTGTTTCTCGGGTCACTTACACTTTCGACGACACCGTGGCTTAGTTGGTAGTGACCCTGTCTACGAAGCTTGGTGTTCCGGGTTCGATCCCCGGCCGGGGCAAATATTTGTGACGAACACAAATGTTTGTTCTCGGGTCTTGGATGTTGTGATGCCTTGTATGTGTCCATGCCGCCTGCGACACAGGGAATCCTAGTGCAGGGGTGTGAGTGTGTGAATGTTTGTTGTTGTTGTTTTGTTGTTGTTTTTTCAATTCACGAAGTCAAAATTATTTGTGGGTACGTTTATGGCCTCATTCAACAAATATTTAGAAAAATGGCACGTTGGTACAAAAAGATTCGCCATCCCTGCACTAGCTTGTTACATAAAAACTAGTAGGAAAATAGATTTTTAGACATTTATCAAAACGAGTAGGTTAGGTAAGTAACAATTTTTCCTCAAACTTTACGAAATTCAGTATTCTTGTTACAAATCATAATTCATAATCTTGAATTTATTTGCATTAACTCTGCGCCAAGAGAAAGTAGTACGTTTTTTAAGTAGGGTAAAGTAACCTGTTGCGGCGCGGCACTGACTTTATAATTGACATTGATAAAAAGTGCACTCGGCCAAAGGTCTCTCAGTCCGTGAATGTTCGTGGAATTAACTTTGTTTTGTAAATAAAATGTCAAGTAAATGATGTTGATTTTTGCAGTGTTTTTGAAACTAAACAAACATTTTTTTCTCTACAAGTATTAAATAAAGTTATTGATATTATACGTACAGTGGTTAAAAAAATATGTTCAGTAGTTTATGTTTGATTGACTTACAAATATACATTTATTTTAATCAGAATAAATACTTTTTTCACAACTAAATACAAAATCATGCTAAAAAATAATTAAACTAAACTTTTAAGCATAATAATTTTATCCCGGTAATATTGAAAAGGCGAAAGTTTGTCAGAATGGAAGGATAGATAATATATGTTTAATCCTAAATCACGCCAATACTTACTTACCTGATTGAGCTGAAATTAGAAAACACATAAGTTACTTTTTATGCCGATACTAATAGATGTAAAAGTAGACGAGGATGCATTTTTATCATATGATATTTTTGATAAACGAGAAGTTTGCCCCAAACTTTGACCTCTCGCGCCAAAACCTCTGAACCCATTGAGCTCAATTTTAACTCGATTTTTTATCCTACCTAGTAACCTACCTGCCGAATTTAAGATCGGATGAGTGGTTTGACAGTTATTGTCCGAAAAAGTACATTATACATTGACAGATAAAACGCCGATTTGTCCTAATATAATCTTGACAATGAGGATTGACTTAGAATATGACACCCGTATTCAAAGTACCTAATTCCTCAAACTCAAACTCACCTTACGCAAGTAGTAAAATGGCCGCCACTTTACTAAAGGTTTTGGCTGTCACTTGTCAATTTCAAATGGCGATTCAATGGCAATTTCCTTGAGTGACAAAATTATCTTAGAATACAGGTGTGAGACCTCTTTTGGTTCGGTCAATTATTTAATTAATTTAATATTTTAAATGCAGAATATTAATAGAAAATGCATTAAAACAAGCTATAGAAACTCGTTAACGCAACAGACGCGGATCGGGGCCAACGGGCCCGCCCCGTCTATTCAGCGTTATACAAGTACATGAAGTAAGTACATATATAAGTTATTCGTATACTTTCGATTAATACTTAGAACAGCCTTTATTTCTACTAACTTTAAAAAATATTTACATACACTTTTTTTTTAAGGCTAATCCTCAAATCCAATTCCATATAAAATATTTCGGACATATACGAATCGAATCGAAACGAATAGTGTGAAGAAATTACTATAATACGGCGTACTTTTTGAGTATTTGTCCGAATAATTTTGTATGGAAATTTGCCTTGAGGATTCCCCTTAACCCCAAACTCTTCCGGGTGTCTCTATCCCTCACTTTCCTCATCTAATCTGACCCGAATTTTTTTATAAAAATGCCAATGATTCGTAATAAATAAAAAAATGGTTGTCTGTAAAGTTGGTTTACGGACGATTGTTAAACGTGACTTCCAGCGTTACCGGACAATGAGCGTTACCGGACAATGACGGCGTTACCGATGACGTCAACGTTTTCGTGCATGCAGCCAGCGTTCATCGATTTATTAGACGTAGTCACGTCAAAAAGTGTGAAAAAATATTACATTGTTCTTTTCATGAAGATTTTACTAATTTACCTACCTGTATTGCAAGGCTTATGAATAGTAATTACATTACTACATAATATAAAACAAAGTTTTTGTCAATATGAAATATATTTCATTACAAGTCTCGAAACAACGCGATATGTATGGAAGAATTCCATTTTTTTGCCATGTTTCCTTAACAAGAACATTGACGTCATACAGTCGAGATTTTATAAATATGAATCATTTGCCGAGAACCTACTTTTATAATAATTTTATGCAAACATTCTCAATGTACAAAGATATGCAAGACATTTACATTTTAGCACAGAATCGCTAAAATTCTTTGAATTAACCACCTCAATTTGTTTTGTCTACAAATATTTTGAATACCTGCTTAAGTTACATAATATTTTATTTAATCCATAACGTTAGTAGAGTTTTTCATAAAACACAAAAAATGAGCATATTATGATGTGTAACATCGTATTATATCTCATTTAACTTTGGAAGGATTCTCTTTACTTCATTTTTTCGGCTAACTTTCTGTTAGACACTTCCGTTGCATTTCATGAAATCACTGCCACAAATTGACAGAAAGTGAGGGGAAAGATGTTACACATCAAAAATATATAAGTTGGTTAAAATTCATTCATGTAATATTATGGCGACTTTTTCACCTTATCTGATTTTAAATTCATAATTTCGATACACAAAAAAGTTTTGTATCTCACAACAATGGCATAAAAAGAACTACATTTGCAAATGAAGACGTAATTTTTTTTGTTGATAAGTCAATGAAAAATGTTTGTAAAAAGTTACAAATAGTCGTTAGTGATGTAAAGTTTTTTTTATCGTAGATAAAGTGGAAAAAAATGTCTACTTTACTAGAAAACCCGCATGGCGTGGTGTTCACTATATATTATCCATACAAACGACAGAAATTTCAATAAATTTGACGTCATTGACAATTTACAAGATTTTACACATTCACAGATGACAGTTTATGTAAAATTACAGCTGTTACATGTAATTTACGGTTATTAAATTCTAATAAACGAAAAATAAGTACTTAAAAATTTTGTCTAAACTACCAATATTCTGACACTGAAACCGCACTTTAAATTGATTTTGATAACTCAATCAAAGTCTCTTTTTCGTCATGAGTATTTTAAAAATTATTAAAGACTTATAGCAAAAGAAAAAAAACAAGGAGTCTGCCATTGATTCAATAAAAATAATTCAAAACTTCATGTACCTGTACTTGCATAAGCATTAACTTTTAATCCATAGGTTAACGACGTAATTCATTAATATAATGTCAAGGTAATCAAGCACGTGGAAATATACATTTATTTCTTTTATTTAATTTTATCCTTATTTTAGGATGGTTTTAGACTGCTGAGTCTAAAAAGGAATCGTTTTAGTGTCAAAACGTCAAAAAAAAAGTTGTACCTAGTTATCTACCAACCGGGCCTAATTCAATAAGCTGTCATCCACTCTCGTTATCGATCGTCGTCAATTTTGGCACAATATGAGTGACCAAAATGCCAAGTTGACGTACCATTCGATAACAAGAGCCGATGACAGCTAAGTGAATTCTTCTTCTTCTTATTGTGTCACTAGTTCTTTCCATCATGTGTGGTGAAACGATTCAAGTGCACTTCAAAGAGGTTCCTTTCGTGCGCTAGTGAATTAAGCCCCAAGGTACCAATTCACCAGACTGTCATCGACTTTCGTTATCGAATGGTACCTACGTCAATTTTGGCATATCGGTCTTTCGTTTGTGCTAAAATTGACGTACTATTCGATAACGAGAGCTGATGACAGCTTAGCGAATTAAGCCCCAGCTTGGATATCACATACATACATCATCAACCTATATCAGTCCACTGCTGGACGTAGGTCTATCCCAAGGCGCGCCACTGAGTCCGATCTTCGGCTCTTCTCATCCACCTTCTGCCGGCTATAGCGCGCTCGGTCTACACTGCGTTTGCCTAGACGTGGTCTCCACTCAAGAACACGTTTACCCCAACGGTATCTATTCACGCTTATCTCAATATCTGTTTTTGGGATGATTTTGGTATAGAAATAGGACCTAGACGATGACTGTTTTATTAATCTTAGTATTGCAAGTGTATTTGCGGTCAGCTGCTAGTAACACAGCCTCTTTTTTATAGATTTGTCGTACATCAAAAGTGAAACTAGTAAAAGTTGAACCGTCATGAGCATAATGTAGTTTTTTATGCACTTTATAACATTATTGCTTTATAATCAACTCCGCGTGCGGGCTTCGAAACGTCTACTATTTATTTAATGTTAAATGAACCATGCAGTAACGTTTTGAATCAAGTAACTTTACGCAATAAAATTTAATATTTTTAAACTGTTTTTGTATTCATAAACCTACACCACAATTTTTTAATTACTAAAAAAACTTAAATGGGGAATGCTGAAGGGGTATTACGTTGTATATATGCAGTCAGAATTTTGGGTTTCTACAAAATGTGCGAGTGACAGCGGCGTGAGTGCGGCGCCCGAGCCGAGCTGCGGCGAGCTGGCTCGAGCTAGGTACCCGGGTTTGCCAAGCGGTGAATGAAACTTAAATTATTATCAATGATGAGTATATTTACGCAAGGTCATAGGAAAACGACTAACGGTAACAGTTATACAATTTTTATCCGACTAAAACAAAACCGACTTAATTTTTCAAGTTTTTTTGCCATATCTCTTTTCAGTAAGGGCACCTGATTTTTTCTGAAATTTAAAAATTTTCGTGTATAAAAAGATTACTTGCGTACCCAATAATAAATGTTATTTCGTAAATATGTCAATTACTCGGTGGGCAGTAGTTGTAGGATTTACCCTCTTGATTCTAGATGTGAAGAGATTTTTCAAAAAGTCTGCGTTAATTTAGGTAGGTAACTTGCTAGGTGTTGAATCTTTAATAATCATCACTTATATTAAAATATCTAGATATTAAGAAAAATAAACCTAACGGAACAGCCAACACTAACTAAACGTGTATTACCAATTAAAAACTTGATTGCACAACATTTCGCGCGTTTATCAATGTCAGTCATGTCAATGTCACGTCAATCATGGCCTTCACGCGAGTTCCGGAGAGTAAAAGCTAGGGCCAAGGGCTAGTACCTGACGCCCTTACCTGCATTCCCTCAAGTACCAATGACGGAACCCGAAATCAAACTTACTTTTAAAATTGGAACAAATCTCTGCGGCTACGCGGGCCGTAAGTAGGAAGTCCCGATTAAGCGTAATACGCTCAAGTGATGTTTGTCCTAACCAGTGAAACTTGACCTCTTTGTCTCTTGAACCCAGGTAGGATTTAGGCGTATAAGGGGTCAGGAGTCAGTGGTGGGTATATTAGCTCGATTGGCCCACCGGATGTTGGCCAAGACGGTTGAAATGTCGGCTAGTTCGTGTTTTTGTTATTTGTAATGCCTAGATATCGGTCAAGTGCAAGAAAATGGGCGCTATTCTTCGAGAATCTAGCGATTCTTGAAGGCGCTATCGGAAACTTTTTGGGTTCAATACGGGTTCCTGAAAACGACAAAAAATACTGCCTGACATTATTTCTCCCATGGCTATTGAAAAGCTTTCGAGACCATTAAATTATCTCAAAATGAAGAATACCACAGCCGTCAGTAGGGTATACCAACTATAATGCATAATTGCTATAGCTGAGCGTTGTTATTCAAGATTCTGTGTAACACTTTCAGTCGTGGATAAGTGCACGAAAGGAGCCTCATCGAGGTGCATTTGAAATCCTTTCACCACACTGGTTCGAAAGAACTAGTGACACGATAAGAAGAAGTCGTCAATATGCGTGATCTTTTACCATCAGGAGAGTGACAATTACAGTTTTGCGTAAATTTAAGCAATAATCACACAAAGCTATTAAAATTTTACGTGTCTTCATTAGATTTAAGGAAAGCTGTTTGCATTTTGAAAATAATTTGGAGACTCTTCTATAAAATTGACAGACTCTACCTCTTATATCTAGTTATAAATTTATTGACACACACACAAACTAAAACACCATCATCAATCAATATCCATTGAATACTTAGTCCTGACTAATTAACTGACTAACAGACAATGCAGAGCCTAAACCACTGGACGTAGAGACTTGAAATTTCGAGGATATGTTCGTTGAGAATTGTAGGCGCGTTTTAAGAATATATAAGATATATAAGATTATATATATATAAGATTGTATATGTTTATGTATGTATGTATGTATGTTGGTCCGACTGTAACTCTCAAACCACTTTTTTACACTCATACGATCATCATGATAGGTATGTTTAAAAAAAATGAGTTCGTAGATGCTCCAAATTGGCTTAAGCGCGTGAGGTAAAAGTTTGTAGAAAACTGCTAGTTAGTAAGATTTTGGATTATAGGATAATAAAATCAACGGTGGTTATAAACAGAATAACCGCCATACTGTTCGTTATCGAGTTGCACAATCGATTACAATCGAATCGTACCAATTAGAATGATCGATTTGTTTTGGTATTGCCATAAATCATAATTTGTACCACCTGTTACACGAATATGATCTCTTTAGCGCTTACAATTTGATGGAGGTGGTAATTTATAAAAAAATTGTACGATTTTTTTATTTTTATGATGACTAGCTTTTTCTTTAGACGACACCGTGACTTAGTGACACAGTAAAGACGACACCGTGGCTTAGTTGGTAGTGACCATGCCTACGAAGCTTGGTGTTCAGGGTTCGATCCCCGGCCGGGGCAAATATTTGTGACGAACACAAATGTTTGTTCTCGGGTCTTGGATGTTGTGGTGTCTTGTATGTGTCCATGCCATCTGCGACACAGGGAATCCTAGTGCAGGGGTGTGAGTGTGTGAATGTTTATTATTATTATTTATTATTATTCTTTCGTTCTTGAGGAATTGGGATACAAATATATTAATTAATTTGGATTTAAGGTAGGTACAATAATTCTTGCTCAATAAAACGAATTTAGTCTCAATAAGTTTAGTGGTTTTGGTGTCATCGAAATACCCTAACCAAGCTTGTGTACTTATTTAAAATATAAGTAATACAAAATGATAATAAATTACTTAAAAACAACATAATTATACAATAAAATATTTAATTTCTATGCTAATAATGCCACATCCAGTAGCTACTTCACAGCTTTGACCCTAAAGATACAAATGAATGATTCACAAGTAATTAACTACTAATGACGTTACAAAAAAAGACATCAACTTTTCTATCAATCATTTCTAAAACGAAATTATTGTACGGAACGAATGAGAACTAAACTCACTCGCGACTGGCCACTTTTAATTCCAAATTAAAATTTGAATTTCGAATCGTTGAGCTTTTGTTCTATATGTGAAAGTTTCTATCGTCAATGATAAGGTGGTAATTACTTCTTCGCGATTTTTTAAGGTATTTTTTTTTTCTCATCCGTTGATTTTTTTCACATTACTCGTGTATCGTTTTCAGATCCACTCAATAAATAATTAGAATAAGGTAAGTAAGTACCTACCTATCATCAAAATAACTATTTCAATTTACTTTTCATAACTATAAATTACTTGTCAAAAGAAACGATAGAGTAGGAACTTTTATAACTCTACCAGCTGCGAAAATGATCGATTCGAATTTAATCCGAAACTGTTGAAATGACAGACAAAAGAAGTAATTTCAAATTTCGTTTTGAAATAACAGACTCGAATCAAAATAACACGGCATCTTTGAGATAGGACCTGTGACTTACCAAGTAACATCTACAATCGCAAAAGTAACTTCATTCTAATCTCAACCTTATGTTTATAGTAATAAGGTTTCATATCTCGAAGGACGGATGTTAAAAATATTTGTAATATTGTCTGCTGTCAAGTTTTTAGGAACCGGAAATGTCAAAACGTTGGTTTTCGACGTTCGCGTGATGCGCCTGCGCCGTAATATTTTAACTGTTTTTATATTCATTTTAAATCATTTCTTTCTTATTTATTTATTTGAGACCCGAATGAATCACACTATCACATCACACGTACACAAAATAGGAGGAGGTTATCAATTTGGTTGTTTTTTTATGTACCTATGTTACCTACCACAGAATTTTTGTATAGACCGATTTGAAAAACTCTTTTTTGTTTGAGAGGTTATACTTTCAGATTGGTCCCATAGAAATTTTATCAAAATCCGTTCAGAAGATTAGTTTTTAAATCAAAATACCTGAAAAAAAAATAGTTGAAGTGAACAAAATTGAATATTTTGCTTCCCTGTGACTATTCAGTGGTGTTTACGGTCACTAGAACACTCCAATTGAAGTCGGTTGTTGTTAAAATAAATACGCAATTTTGTTTACTTCAATGGAAAGTTTTTTTTTTCAAATCAGTTAATAAACAACAAGGTTCTGAGGTAACAAAAATTAAAAAAAAAATAAACCGTTTTGAGAACCTGCTCCTCTTTAGAAGTCGGTTTAAAAAAACAACAATTAAAAAGGTATTGATATAGATAAATGCAGAATTAGTGTGGATGTTACATGGAATGATAATTGGAGTTTACTTACATTGAAACATGAACTTTTCAAAAAGTTTATAGCATAGAATAAAAACTTTTACGTGCAAAACAAAACAGTATCAATAATCTCACGATAGTGAAGTTATAACATTTGTGCACGGAGCGTGGTTACCGAACGATGACGTCACGCTTCCGTGCCCCCACAAATTTAAAATGACCCTCCATTTCTCCCTTCTCCAAAGAAATCCCCAAACAACCTCCTCCGACCAGATGTCTTGGTTAACTGGTCGTTAGATCAACGATTTCGAGTAGTTCTTTTCAAAGTTCGAATGTTTTTTAAATTGCTTTTTTATTGGGCCACAATTTATGGCGGTTCCCTTTTGGCGCCAAACGTCTTTTGTCTGTGGATTGTGTTGTAACCTTTTTTCTTTTTTTTGCAGGTATGTTTTACACGCGCGTTGACACTTCTGGTAAGATAAGATAATTTGTTTATTGTATATTTATCTTTTAGTTTTATCTTTAGTTAAGTCTTTATTCATATTTTTGACAGAGCTTACGCGTTGATACACAAAAAAGGCACGAAAAACGGGGGGAAAACAACTGAACTGTAAATATCCGCGACCTCATTCATATAGTCATAATCACAACTATAATTATTATCACACATCCTGTCGAATCAATCCAAACGTGAATATTATTAAAATGACATAAAAACCCAGAATTGTATTGAAAAAGCATAGAAAAACCGTAGTAATTTACCTGTTTCGCCACAGTTTTCCCATGCGTGGTAATAACCAAGATGGCGGTAGTCACGGGCGACACACACGGTAATGGTAGGTTTATCATGAGCCATCGGCCTTAGATGCATCCGATGTGGTCTTGGCCTTACAATTGTTTTTTTTTGTATTGTTGCAAACTATTATTATGGTATAACTGGGAAATGGCGTTCTAACTTCTATGTAGGTACGTATTAAAGAAAAAGAAAACTTTGTAAGTAAAATGAGAGAAGAATGAAAGAAAAATAAGGTGGGTATGATTTTGATTCATAAACTAAGATATATTTTGAATCCTAAATAAACTTTATTGGGTTCATTATAATAGCGATCAGCACTTTTGTCAAAATTTAGTACTTAACATTTGTTGAATAACCAAGTAACAAAATACTCAATATTCAAATTATGGATTTGTAAGTTAATAATAATAAATAGATTGGATTTATTTCGAACACTTAGATCCATACAAAAACACACTTTAAAATTTAACACATTATCATCACAAATTGAACTAAATTATATGTACTTAATTGAATAAAAAATTATACTTAATAAATTAAATTGAAATTGAAATAAAAATAATACAAATTACGAAAAATTTAAAACAAATGAAATTGAAATTAAATATTAGAATCAGATATTTATGGATGAGAACTATGAATCCAGCTTGAATCGAATAGAGGAGTAAAGACACCATTTTTTTAATTGTTGCCCTAAAAATAAAAACTTATTAATGCGACACCCTATATATTCATATATGATGGTCACGCTCGACCTGCACAAGGCCGTTTAAGCACTTTTCAAACTTCTAGTTCTTAAGTTTTTATTACAAGTTACCTACTTTATACCAATAAAAATCAAGTACATATTGGCTTATTAGACACATCGTTATCTGATTCACAAGTAGTTGCGAATTTTATTACAATGATGGTCCAATAGTTAAGTATTGCAAGCTTTATGACGAGTTTAAAGTTTAATCATTCTATAAAAAAATAATAATTATCATTTTAAAACAGCTTCTTCCAGCGTCTTGTCTTGTGAGATTTTGGGGTACTAAAACGACCTGTTTTACGTGGTATCGGGGTAAAAAACTACCTGTTTTACGTGGTATCGGGGTAACAGAACGAACTGTTTTGTGTGGTGTTGGGGTAACAAAATGAACTGTTTTGCGTGGTATCGGGGTAACAAAACTATCTGTTTTACGTGATATCGGGGTAACAAAACGGCTTGTTTTGCGTGGTATCGGGGTAAAAAAATACTTGTACCTATTGCGTGGTATTGGGGTAACAAAACGACCTTTTTTGTGTGGAATCGGGGTAGAGAAGGATGCATTATACAATGTGCTTATTAATGTTCCTATACCTAAGCCCCACGTCCTGGCAAACATAGTTTGTTCTAGAAATTTTGAAATTTCGATTTAATTCATTCATAAATTGCAAAAAGTTCTCGTGAAAATATGTAACAGTGAAAACATGTTTTAACACATCATATTTCGAACCCGTATATCAAGTATCAACAATTCAAGACAAGTAGTCCTGTCAAGTATCAAGTGGCATTTATTCTGTGTCGGTCGCCTGTCGAATGTCGACGCAACAGATGTCGTACGGAAATTTATGAGAAAGTAATTGATCGAATGTGGCACGCTTTCGGTATCAATGGGTTTTTTTATACTTAAGTCAAGTAGAAAACTATTTTTTTTTTGTGAGAAAAAATAAATAAAAAATCGTTGTTTTTAAAGTGTGAAGCTATCATGTATTTTTTTAACTTCAACGGGGATAATGGTGATTGTTTTATCGATTTTTCCACAAAAAAAATGTGACTAGCCAAGCCCGTGCATCCGTCGAAATAAAAAAAACCTTTTTCTTCAGTTATTTTTTTTTTAAAAACCAAACTACTGAACCGATTTTGATAAAATTTCAATTGGTACAATTATTACCAATCTGAAAGTATAACCACTCAAATAAAAAATATTTTTTCAAATCGGTAAAGAAACAACAAAGTTCTGAGATAACAAACCGAATTGAGAACCTACTCCTTTTTTGAAGTCGGTTGAAAACAAAACCTAGTTACCTGTTTGTAAACCTAATTAAACATGTAATAAAGCAAAAACTGTTTGAACGTTAATATTTATTGCATCTACAGAACAGCCATTTGTTTTAAATTACAAATTTTACGACACTTAATTAATTAATATTTGCTTTTTTTCGTTTCTTGATATATTTGCTTGTCAGAACACAAGTTTCGTTTAGACTTTATGAATTTTGCTTAGCAAAATGAAAATTTACATTTCTATCCAATAAAAGTATTTATATGGATTAACTTTGAAAGGTTAATTCCTGTTTGTACCTTTGTTTATAAAAATGTGCTTACATATTTTTTTTACTTTTTTAAGCCATTTGTTATTTTGGGTTCCTTATATCATAATTGTAAAATTTGTTCCAGTTAGATAACTCGATCGTATCGAATTTTAATTTAAAAATTTCTTACATATTTTCTCATAAAATCCTTTTTTTTCGAGTTTATCAATAATCACATATGTTTAACAATAATTGTTAAATTTTATAAATTATATTAACCAATAAAAATAACCCTAGTAAATAAGAAAGTAAATGAAGGTTTGCTGTATGAAAACTCTCGCCTTTGTATTATCTTTTATGTTTTACACTTTAACGTGTTTGGGTGTACAATAAAAATTACAGACTTACAGAACCCACAAACAATATTCAAACTCACACTTGGCCATTTCGTGTGCAATTTGACATCTGCTCCACTTTGCAAGCTTAACTTTGGAATTTGAAGATTACTTAAATCGTAACTTAATTACTCGTAAAGCAACTTCATTTTGTTATTTCGAGCTTTGAAGGCAGATGTTCATTCTTTCAAGTACTTATACACTGCCTAAGTTACGAGTCGTGTCACTCTTCTGAAAAAAAAATCATTCTGCCCCTGACCAAAACAGCTTTTGACGTGACTAGGTCTAATAAATCGATGATCGCCGACTGCATGCACGAAAACGTTGACATCATTGGTAACGCTCATTGTCCGGTAACGCTTTCATTGTCCGGTAACGCTCGTTACGTTAAGGCCAATCCTCAAATCCGAATTCCATACAAAATGATTCGGACAAATACTCAAAAAGTACGCCGTATTATAGTAATTTCTTCACACTATTCATTTCATCCATGTTATTTGATTTCGTGAACAAAATAAGTGAAAGATTTCATACTTTAATTTAGATTTTATACGTGTTTTTAAGTTAGTAGGGTTAATATTAAAACACGTATAAAATCTTAATTAAAGTATGAAACCTTTCACTTTTTTGTTGACGAAATCAAAAAACATGGATGAATTCGGATTTGAGGATTGGTCTTAAGCTGATTATGCTTATGCTATTTTCTATAGGATTGGACGCTCGCGTATAAAGCTGTTACATAAAAATATTAATTTTTACCCCTCAATTCAACAGGTAGGTTATCACAAAAGAAAAATTGACAATCGCAACAATACGAACATGAATTATGTTTTAAAATAACAGTTTTGTTGGTACAAAATTTTTTACGCACTGCTGGTCACCGTGTATGTTGATGTATGTATGTGTGGGTGAGGATGTGTTGTATGTGTGAACATATAGGATGCTCGCGTATGATTGATTAGAAGTTGTAAGCGAAGATTAATAACGGTGTTCCCATAGAATATCCAGATAAATAGGTTTAAAGCTAGATAGAGTACTGAAACAAGGCAAAAAAAAATTCAATTTTATTTATATTAATCGTTAAAAAGTAGAGCAAAATAAATTGAAAAATAGGAATGGATATTTAATTTTTATTGACGACATGAAAATTACATTACTATCTTTTCTATTTACGATTAAGTTTTTAATAATGAAGAAGCTTAATTATTAATTTTTAATATTTTACTAGCATGGTCACTTTTCTGTTTCGAAAAGCATCTGACCATAATGTACTAAACGTTGGCTAAATTAACCAGCTTTTGTGACGCGTTTTTAATGTATTTAGGTATTATTCTATACTTTAACATTTCTTTGATTGTTACTTTCTAAATTTACGATGTATGTAAAGCAGGTTTTTTGTTGTGTAATATGTTGTCTTCATTATTAAATTTTATAATTGTTGTGTTTTATGGGTTTTTATCTGGTATGTTAATCTTTCGGACTTTTGGTAGAGAAAATTAATCATCTACTTACTTATATTATGTAAAACGAATCAAAACCACATAGTTAAAATTAATTATTTAGATAGAAAATTTCCAATATAAGTTTTTTATTTTCACTAAAACTTATAGTTTTTGCAATTAAGATTTTTATAGATTATTTTTGCTGTTGTTGTGAAGTAAAAATATATTATTTAAAAGACAAAAAAAATATCTTCCGAAAATAGTTTGAAAACCTATATTTTTCTAAAAGTAGGTTTTACTTTACATAAGCTTTCATATTTAATGTAACGGACTCACTTACGTCTGTAGTAAAAGGCTAATATTTTTTTAAGTGGATAAAAAAGTAGAGACACTAGATAAAAAATAAATGCAATAAAGAACACCCTATACACAGCGGTGTTTATGCACATCAATTATAGAGGCAGCGTGCGGAACCGCGTCCATCCGAGGGCCGCGCTTGCACCCAACATTCGGAGGTCAGGCGTCTCACAGCCGCTACACACGGCGCCATTGACAAGCCAGCGAGACCAGTGACAAGCCAGAAGACTAATGTTAGAGACGCAGTGTGAATTGCGTCCATCTGAGGGCCGCGCTTTCACCCAACATTCGGAGGTCAGGCGTCTCACAGCCGCTACACACGGCGCCATTGGCAAGCCAGCGAGACCAGTGACAAGCCAGAAGACTAATGTTAGAGACGCAGTGTGAATTGCGTCCATCTGAGGGCCGCGCTTTCACCCAACATTCGGAGGTCAGGCGTCTCACAGCCACTACACACGGCGCCATTGACAAGCCAGGAGACTAATGTTATAGAGGCGGTGTGAACAGCGTCCATCCAAAGATCGTACGCCCCAACATTTGTAGGTCACGCGTCTTAAAGCCGCTACACACGACGCCAGTTGACAAGCCAGCTAGACCGGCCAGTTTCAAGCCAAGCCAGTAAAGGTGGCTCACTTATCAAACCGTTTAGGCTACGGGATATGCCAAAACTATAGATATTAATAAATTTGCATGCAATAAACTTTATTTTGGGTAGTTTATTCACTGCTTAGCACTGTTTTGGTTAAAGGATAGGCGCGTTCTGTGAAGAAAACGCTTTTTTTGTCTTGTCACTGATTTTTGTGCTAGTGTCATATTTGACTATTGCTCACACGGAGCTAGCTGGCTTGACAAGTGGGTTGTCAGTGAAGAGTCGTGTATAGAGTCTTGACCATTTCGCAAAACTTTACAATTAATATCTAATATGAAGCTTTAAATTGTTCGTGTTATGGTAGAAGTTCAATTGATCAAATTTAAAATTGCATTAATTGCTTTTGGTAAAATAAGAATTTTTCATTTGCGTTCTTATTCGGGACATACGAATTATTATTTCAAATATGGAATCGTAGTAATGTCCTATTTCTATACCCGCCCGTAAGAATTTGTTTTCGAAGCAATAAAAAATATAATAACATCTTCGTATTCGAAAAGTTTGTACCAAGGTATATGAAAACATAGACAGAAGGACAGACACTCAAAACAAAAATGAGATTATCTTAAGTTTTTTTTTGCAAAAAGCTTTGACCCCGACGTGATTTGAACACGCAACCTTCTGATCTGGAGTCAGACGCGCTACCGTTGCGCCACGGAGTCGATAGAAAAGATATTCAATTTATAGAACGTATCACTTTAGATAATATAATATGACATTTATACCTACAAAAAAATTTTTTATTCATAATAATCATCATTATTATAATAAATTATAATAATATTATTATTCTCTTCAATTAAACAAATAAAAATTCTGGGTCTAAGATTTAAATCATGTATATTATAGAACTCCAAATAAGGTGTATTTTTATTTTCAAACTGCTTGATATATTTTTATTAATATTTCAGACCCATTTTGATCAAATAGTGGCTCAAATTTAAATACCTGTGTTGCACTGTTTTAGTAGTAGGCAGGCGTGATCTATTCCCATCAAGAAAGCGCCCATAAAAAAATCAAGGTAATGAAGAACAGTGAAAATAGTTGGCTCTGGAAATAAAACGTCGAAAATACATTTTACAACATTTCAGTTCGACTTTTATCCGTATTGTGTGACCTCAGTGTGACAGATGTCACTGAATAATTCTAAAAGTCACAGTTCCCAACAATAAAGGTATTACACAGTTCGTTGGCTATGCAAAATTACACGAAACTGACAATTTGTTACGATTTAAGCTTAAGATAAGATCTTCAACATCATAATTAGAGCAATTAAAATACTTAAAATACTAGTTCCGAGCTATTTCTATGAGTTAAATGAAGATTTGTTCAAAAATTTTATCTATTGTTTCAACAATTTTATGGCGTGTAATTTAAATTTATTACTCTTATTTTGGAATTTTATGATACATATTTCCCTAGTCTTAGAAATATTTTTTTGAAGTGAAAATTTATTTAGGCTCAATGAGCAAAATGTTTCGTGGGGAGTGCATTGGACTAGGCTACTGGGCTCCCAACGCTGAGATGCAACACATCTTCGGGTAAAGTCGGCTGGTATAATTTTAATTACAATTTTAGATTGTAGGATGGTCTACATAAGTTATTGTGTTTTAATGTTAATAAAATATGTTTCAAAAAACTTTGCAACACGTTGGTATTGCACCTTTAGCAAAATATAAATAAATAACAATACAAAATACATAAATATTAAACATTTTTCACACATTTCTTTCACAAAACTGGCAGGTGGTTGTTACTTCTGTCAATTACTAACATAATAAATTCCAAACAAGACATTTATTTACAATTACTTAGCTTCGAATTTATACTTTTTTACCGCATTATAATCGAGTTATTTAAACACAATGAAAATTGTAATCTATTTCAAGGTTATAGGGTGTAGGTTTCAATACCTGACATATTGGTTGATCAGTCCTTATAATCCAATTAAGTTACTATGCATTGAAATTTAGCTTTTAATACACTTACAATACATCACATATTACCTTGTATATCAAGTAAATTATAATGACTCATCCATCGATTATATTGATCTATTCACCCTGACACATAAAAAAATCCTTGTTTCCGGAATAAAGTGACTCAATGGAAACATCTTAGAAATTTGCATAAAAATTGTTGAGTTGTGACGATATAACAATTACTTTTACAACATAATCGGTAATCGAACAGTGTTGTAAATTAAAATATGCATGTACGATGCGATGAAACTTGTGTACGAGTTTGGTTACATTGATGAAGGCAAAATGAGAAATTTAACGATAAAAGCACAATTCAATTTAAATGAAAAACGACTCTAGCTCTTATGTTATCATCGCAACTATTTGTTTAGGTATTTTAGTAGGTTTGGTATTATATTATATAATTATTATTAATGATGGTTAGTTCTTTCAAACCAGTGTGGTGAAAAGATTTCAAGTGCGCCTCGAAAAGGCTCCTTTCGTGCACTACTTTACAATTTAAACACTGCAAGATAGGGCAGTGGAAAATATAAATAAATACGCTATTAAAAGTAAAAAGATATTGAATATGAATATCAATGTCGTCTTTAATGTGATTATTTTGAAAACAAAGAGACATTTTTTAAATCGTCACACATCGGAAACCCTCTGTAATCACTCAACCGCCTGAGAAACATGTTATACACATTGTATGAGTACACGATGGTCACACACACAAATATATGAACGTACCACGGTCACACACACAACTCTTCGCCTGCACACTAAGTAGTCCCTGATATGCATCGACCTACCAAGTAATTATATGTTTACAAACACAACCGCTATGGCGACTTATAAGTATAGGTAGGTAGAGATGGGATCGAGTATCGATAACTGATCGCTGTAGGCAAGTGGAAAGATAATGCATCTTCCAACTCTACATAGCAAAGTTCCACAAAAAAAAAAACAACTTTATCGTACGTTGCGTGTCCAATTTTGTGTGAGATTTAAAAAAATGAGCGGCACTTTCAGTATTCGCATATTGTGCAACAATATTGAGAACTCACCTTGTAAGCAACAAAGAGAAAAGCTATTTTTTTTAATTCGAAAGGATACTATTTACTTAATTTTTCTGAGCTTGGTACCATCTGACGGCTAAATCTAGCACCGCTTCCTGTCACACACTTACACAAATCAGATTGCAGGAAAAATGTAACACATCACTCAGTAACAAAATAAGTAAAATTAAAAAACACCTCTTCAAGTAAAGCAAAATTCGCAATTTCATTTGACATACATTCTTGCCCAGACATACATATTGATGCTCAGATATTTTTTAAAAAAAATATCCGAAAAGAAGAAGTGTGTCATAATGAAAATTATCGATATCGATGCCATAAGTTCTATCGACAAATTCCCACTTCTACGCTGAGTCTCCTCTCTAGCACGTAGACAGACAGTGCTATCAGAATAATGACAGATCTCAAGTCTCGACCACGCTACGTGAGGTAAAAATACCGCAAGCGAAAACAATTTTATGTTTACTACAAAGATTTTTATTTTATTTTGAAACGAATTTTTTTACAGTACATAAATATTTTACTTGAAAAATTATTTTGTAGGTACTATTTAAAAGTTACTTATTGGCAGATATGACCTTATGCAAGTAACCCATTTAATAATAATAAAAATAAAAACCTAATAATGGTGGCCAAAATTTATACATAGAAATCTATTTATTCCCCACTAAAATAAATGATTTGAATGAGTAGTAAATTCTTTCAGAATTAATGATGGTCTTTTTTAGAATTCAGAAACGAGTATTGTAGGTTAGCTTATTTTCGTAATTAATGAATGAATGATTTTATACAACAGTGTGTATGATAATAATGATCCAAAATCATGATCACCGACCATACAAAAGTTCATACAAACATCATCAATCATACAAAGTACTAGGCTCGCATAACATACGAAGAAGTACAATCATTTTCGCGGCCTTGTGTGAATCATCACCACAGATATGCAAATAGTTAGTATTAGCATCGCCACAGACAATCTAATAGTTATTATTATCTGAAATTACCATAGATATTCTAATAGTTACTATGAGTAGGTATTAGAAACGACACAGATATTCAAATAGTTTCTATGAGTATACATCGACCAGTGTTAATTGAACTTCTATTTTAGTAAGAAGTTATATATTTTGTGTAATATAACGGGGTCAAGTTTTATTGGTTTTCGGTAATTGTAATTAAAATATTAATCCGTAACGCCATCTAGTGTTGAGTAGCAAATACAAATATCTAAGATTTTTTAGTAACAAGCATTAAGTTTATAAAAACTGTTAACCCGACTGCGAAAATATTATAGGTACATTAGGAGGAGGTTCTCAATTCGATTAAATGTTTTTTTTTTATAATGTTTGTTACCTCGAAACTAAACCGATTTTAAAAATTATTTTTCGTTTGAGAGGATAATACTTTCAGATGGTCCCATACAAATTTTATGAAAATCGGTTAAGTAGTTTAGTTATTATATCAAAATAACTGAAAAACAAATCGTTAGAGTGAAAAAAATTGTGTATTTCGCTTCTCTGTCGTTCAGTCTAATATAATTAGTTCTTTGTTTCATTCAATACATTCCACAATTTAAGTTTAAAACAGACTCTTAAGTGCACCTTTAGCCAACGTTTCGTATTTGAGTCTCACTCTCCATCCCAAGGTTGCCTGGAAGAGATCACGGCTTAGCGATAAGGCCACCCGTCGTACATGCTCATTAATAATCTGTATATTTGTCTTTAAGTTCCTGGTACAATAGTTTTCATTCATTCATTCATTCATTCATTCAGTCATTCATTCATTCAGTCGTTTAGTGGTGCCTACAGTCACTAGAACGTGTATATCTTACTCTGTGCTAGAAAAGTCTGATTGAAATTGGTTGGTGTATGTTTTAGAACCTTGATGTTTTTACACACTATTCAGGCGAAGTCGTGGGTGTAGCTTGTTAAGTAGAACCAGGTTTCAATGCAAAATGTCCAGAATAATTGAACACAAAATCACTACGCATCATACCATGCAATGATTTCAAAGGAAAACTCAGCCATAGCTTAAAATAAACAGCTACTAATGTTCGTATCGGTTTAGCCCGTTGTTTCTTAGGTGTTTATGACACGGATAGTTGAGTGGCAAGTGTGTTGGACTGCCACGCCAGTGTCAAGGGTTTGATTCCCGATTCAGGACTATTATCGGTATTTCTACTGAGTCCGTGGGTTTTCTATGTACCTACTCTATTATGAATGTACGAATTTACAAAAAAAAAATTATGATTAGGTATTGTATCAGATAACTGGGGCTTAGTTTGCTAAGCTGTCATCAGCTCTCGTTATCGAATGGTATGTCAATTTTGGCACATAATGGTAGACCAAAATGCCAAAATTGACGTACGTAGTCATAAAAAAAATCAGAACCACAAATCTTTAACATATGACAACCACCACTTTGCATTGGATCTGAGTGATGGACTATGACCCATTTGCCCTCCTAGCCAAGGCTACTCATGCGAAAGGCCTCCGTTATGGAGACAACATAAAATTTCAAAGAAAGTAAATCTTTTTGGTCATTTCACACAACGCGACCTAGACCTATACTACAACTAATATAAATATCAAACATAATAATATCTATAAAAATAAACCAACTGTTTCCAATCCACTGTGGCTCGCCTGTCGCCTGTGTCGGCCGTCGCGCGGCAAACTAGCACAACTTGACTTTTCAAGGATTCGAGTCAAGATTGATTACGCGCCTTATTGTTGTTCTCACGGTCGCTGGTAACCATTATTTACCTTGTAACCTATAGGTTATCTACTTGCAAAAATATCGTACGTATTTTTAATGCGGTTTCAGACTAGCGTATTTTTGTCGCACGTATACGGACGGATTGGTGTAAGAAGAGTGAACGTAGCAGAGATGCGAATGATGAGATTGATGAATGGAATGACGAGGATCGATAAAATAAGTAGAAGAAGAAGACATGTTGTGCCGACCCCACCTAAGACCAGAAAATGATGTATACGGACAGATTGGTACTCGTAAACTTCAAAATCCCAACGCACTTATACGCGTTAATACCGGCGTTTACGCTCGGTTTTTTCTAGCGAGTGTCAGTAGCATGAGGCATCTCGCGAAGATAAGTAGGTAGTGTGATTCTGTACCTGCTACTATGAATTGCAGTGTAGCAGATAAGAACAGAATCACAGAGTAATCATAGTAAGTAAGTATGTACTTAGTGACATCCAAACAAAAAAAAAAGCGACAAGTGCCCAAATCCAAAAATCATTGTCTCAAACTTCACACGAAAAGATGACAAAAAACTGTCATGGCGTTCTCACGTACAAGTCAACTGTCCGATTCTTTTTAATGGACAACCGAATTTCATTGTGGCTAATACGAAAATAATTATATGTCTTCCGGTGGAGGAAAACCACAATTGCAGCGTAGCGTGTCATAGAAACAATGTCAATGAAAAAAAAAAAAGAAAACGGTTTTTTTTTCTTTAACCTTGTTCTTTGTTTGAGACCTCGTTTTTAATTCTGGAAAGCGATGGTTGAGATTTTGAAATATTTGAGTTACGGCTTTTTATTTCAAGATCTTCCATTTTTTTTTTGCTGATACAAAAGCATCTACATTCTTAGAGTTAACGGTTCGGAAGGATAGTGAACTAGCAAATTATAAAAATCCGATGACACAGGGCGTGTTTACAAGCTACTAGCGAACTCGCTGGGCTGTAGCTTGTACACTAGCCATATGTCATCGACGCTTAATAATTACTAAAAAAATGCTTATTTAATTTTTATGAGGTTGGTACCATGTGAGGGCCTACTGCCTGTTACACACTTCCGTCCCATTTACACGAAATTACTCCCACGAATTGAAGAAGAAGAGTTTTTTTATAAGTAGTATTTTTTATAAGTAGTACCTATAAATACTGGCTCTAAAAAAAACTTTTCGTTTAAAAGTATAACATAAAACAAAAATCTCGTGTATTAAATGTTACATTTATCTCATTAAATAGCATATTTTATTAAGGTTAGAATTAAATTTAACCCAATTGGTGGTCGTTACATAAGTCAATTCCGTAATTTGATTACAGCTCCCCTTACAAAGAGTCGAATGGCAAAATAATGAACGAAAGACGAAGCCGACTTGTTTGTGTTAGATAAACGGTCTATAAAATCAAATAGATACTTGTATATTCATTATTATTTATCATTGATTTCAAGATTTTTATCCATCTAAAATAATACGGAGGACGTGGTGGCCGAGTGGATGAGGCCCTTACCTTGCGATCTGATGGTCGCGGGTACGAATCCCGGTGGCAGTCATGCGTAAATAGGTTTTTTCGGTCGATAAAATCTATGTATGCATCCCACGTTCTCGCAACGGTAAAAGGAAAACATCGTGTGGAAACCGGCATGTCGTAGACCCTAAAGTTCGAAAACATGTGTCGAGTGCACGAAAGGACCCTCTTCGAGGCGCACTTGAAATCCTTTCACCACACTGGTTTGAAGGAACTAGTGACACGATAAGAAGAAGACGGAAAAAAATTTGTATATATAATGTAAATACCTACCTATTTATAATTCGGACTACGTCTGCGATGCGAATCAACTAAATTCCTTTTGTGCAAAGCTTTATTTGTCAGTGAGTCAGTCAACAAAAGAAGATTTTCTAATGAAAAGTTTTTTTTTAAAACTAAAAGTAAATAAACTTAAAGAGAAAATACCATTATTTGGCAGTCACGATGTCTTGTTTTCATCATTTAGAAAACAATAAATTTTGATTTATAAATAGTATAAATATATTTAGTAATAAATCCGCTTAACTTCTAAACAAAGGTCTTAATTAACTTAACTCTAGTTTAGAATTTTAGTATTTAAACCAAAGTGCCGAGAACTGAAAAAAAATGTTTAGAGTTAAGCGGATTTATTACTAATATGTGAGTATACTATTTATTATTATTTATGGATTTCCGCAAAGTGACGCCTGAATGAATCAATTTGGTATAATAAAATTTTATATTAAAATTGAAAACGAGTAGTGACATAAACCAGAAAAAATATACTATATATAATAGATTGAGATTTTTTTGTCAAAAAAATCTCAGTCTGTTTCCCATCAGAGATGTACCTACATTTTTATACGAATTTCTCAAACAAAGCTAGTTTTTTTTAACTAAATAATGCTAAAATGACCCTTAATAATAAGACTAAATTAACCTGACATTATTTCTATTCAAGGTGACCACGAAATCAGACTTCAAAAAGATAACAGTCACAATACGAAATGATTAATCCCCTTAATAACAAGCGGCAACCCTAACCCGCCGTATGCCAATTTGGCAATCCTGCTGTGCTTGTTACCCAGAGATATACAGGGTGTTACTTCAGTATTGGTCATTGGGGGGAAACTGAAATTAAATCTGTTAGAGAGCATCATACAATCGGGTCTGTAATAAAATTTGTAGTTAAAGTTTGAAAAAATAACGTTCATAGGTTGAACAAAAAATATAATACTCGAGAACAGAAATCGAACCTGCTCAAATTGATAAAAAAATGGTGTTGGTTGTAGGATAGATCTTTATAGAGTTAAATACGATCACTTACTCGCAGATTCGTCACTGGTGCTTTTTTTCAGATTTTAACTCAATTTTTACGTCCCTTATTCAGTCTCTAAGTTTTAGTAGGTTCAGCGTGATTGAGTCACTTTCAAAATTCCAAATATTCCCACATTGCTTTCACATCTCTGCAATACTCACAAATTTTCGCATTTTGATTATATTTTTATTTTTGCAGCGAATTTTTGTGTGGTAATGTGACATAACTAGGAATCTCACCCCCTTTTCACTTTGTTACACCCTGTATACAATGTGTACGTTGTTAGATAATGTTGGCCATATGGGGTTGGGGACGAGATTATTTGATACTTTGATTGACTTGTCGAATTTGACAGGCGAGAGGTTAAATTTAGCAGGTGCGTTTTTTAAAATAAATGTTTAGAAAATAGTTTTTAGAACATTGTTAAATTATTAAAAAAATATATAAAATTAAAAAACTAAGTCTTAATTTTTTCAATATTCAAGTGAGTAAATAACTAAATTTTTGACTTGGCTACGTCTAATAAATCGATGATCGCCGCCGCGCCGGCTGCATGCACGAAAACGTTGATGTCATTGTCTGGTAACGCTCATTGTCAGGTAACGTTCAGTGTCCCGTTACGGTCCGGTAACGCTCATTGTCCCGTTACGCTGGTAGTAACGTTAAACTACCGTCCGTAAATCAACTTTACAGACAACCAAATTTTAAATACCTACTATTTAATTTCTAAGGTGCAATAACTGTAGATAAAAGAGATAGAGTTTCGTCTAACATCTAGACTTAGACATAATAATATATAATATTTTAATATAAAATAATAAATAATTAAAATAAAATTTAATAATTCACACTGGTTCGAAAGAACTAGTGACACGATACGAAAAATAAAAAACTTCCTAACTTCTGGATATAAAAATTACCACACGTATAGTGATGTACCATTATCGATAAAAAATCTATCGATAAAACAGACATGCTTTCTCGTCCCGCGAAACGGGCGTCGGCAAACATAAAGACATTTTGCGGGAGACTGCAGGGCTTTCACCTACAGAGCAAAAAGTAGTTATGTTCCCAAGCACTCCTGCTCCAAAACTGGCTTAAAGAATGACCTTGTCAAATTGCAACACGTAATCAGTAGGTGGATCATTAAGATTTTTGACAAGCGTATTCGTATCGAATTCGTTATTGAAATTGCAATTCGATCACGAAAAATTCTAATAATAGAATTCGTATCGTATTTGTCAGGAAGCCAACAGTATGAAACGTTTGAAAAAAAAAACTATACAAACTTTTACGTTATCAGTTCCTTTTGTAACTAATACGATACGAATGCGATTGTCTATTTTTATGATCGGGCCTCTTTTCTCTTTTTTTTCTGTGGAAAACGATCCCTTTAGTGGACTACAGCGGACAACTATAAGTATGAGATCTCCGAAAGGTTTCAGGCAAAAGGTGAATGCGGCGAGCCCAAGACCGGGCGCGTTGGGGCACATTGGGAGAGGCTTATGTCCAGCAGTGGACTGCGATGAGCTGATGATGATGGAAATCTATTTTAATGTTTAAAAAAAATCTTGTTGAGTATGTTAATATTCAGTAAAAGAACTAACCAAACGTAGGCCTACATCCAATTCGTCACAGTAAACTGTGACAAATTGCGATGTGAAACGGAAAATGCGAATACGATTGTCAAAAAGGTTGGTGATAGAGTTGTCGGGTGATAAAGGAAAGTATAGTGATACGACCAGAGTGGCAAAAAAGTTATTTTATTTTTTCTTTATCACTTTTATTATTTTAGACTTCTGTATTTATTGTATTATTTTAATTTGTTGCGTGTGAGTTTTAATTTTATGTTTTAATTTCAATTTAATTTAATTTTATGTTTTGTCCTTCTTAAAATGAATTTTATACCTACTTTTATGGACTAAGAGTCTGAAAATAAAATATTTTGAACTTTGAATTTGAAAAAAAGTATCTCTGGGCCTCTCTTAGCTGTCAATAAGTTAAAATTCATAAAATAAAATATATATTTAAATGTCACTTTAGACGTATTCATAGTATGATAATAATATATATTTAAGAGTAATCCTCAAATCCGAATTCCATACAAAATGTTTCGGACAAATACTCAAAAAGTACGCCGTATTATAGTAATCTCTTCACACTATTCGTTTTGTCTATGTTTTTTGATTTCGTGAACAAAAAAAGTGAAAGGTTTCATACTTTAATTTAGATTTTATACGTGTTTTTAAGTTAGTAGGGTTAATTTTAAAACACATATAAAATCTAAATTCCCCTTAATAGCAAATGGTTAGAAACAAACCCATCTTGATCTGAATTTGACATACGTGTTTAGGTACTGTTTGCGTTTGCGCAACTTTGTGTCCAAATATATAATATTTTATTGCAAAATATCTCTTTAATATAATCAAGAATTTACAAAAACATACAACAGCTGACTTCAATCAGACTGTTCTACTGACCGTAGGCACCACTGAAAAGTCACAGGGAGGCAAAATAAGCAATTTTGTTGAATTATTCCCATCTGTCACTCTGCTCTGTCCGCCTAGGGTGACAGATGGGTCAAACAAGTTCTATTTGTCCCCCTTTCAGCAACAGGGTGACAGATGGAACTTTTAAAATTTGAAAAAAGTTCTATCTGTCCCCCTGTTACTGAACTATTTTATTCCTGTTTGTCACCCAATCACTTCAACGACTCCTTTTTTCAGTTATTTTGATTTAAAAACTGTACTATTGAACCAATTTTGAAAAATTCTATGGGACCGATCTGAAAGTAAATATCAAAATAAATACCTCTCTATATTAAAAAATAAATATCAAACGAGTTGAATCCTCTTCATTTTTTGAAGTCGGTTAAAAAATGAGCGAGCCTATGCCTAAACAGTAGTCGCATTATGATGTCTAACATCCGACATCTAATTCAAATTTGGAAGGATTCTATCTAGGTTGGTACCGTCTGACGGCTAACTTCCTGTTACACACGTCCGTAGCATTTCACGAAATCACATTCAAAATGTTTTTTTTTATACTTTACAATGTCATTTCGATAGGTTATCGAAGAAGTTTTCACCTCGTTACTTACGTCTCACTACCTGTCGGCCGTGACTTTTGAGCTTTTTCGAAAGTACATTTACATCATCAAAAGGATTTTTTGGTCTCGATAATAAAGCCATGACCGTAATGAACTACTTTTTTACTAATATTATTGAGTAATAAAAAATATATTATTGAGTTAAAGCTGTTTTGGCCGAGTGGTACGTGTCTCGAATTTCGATTCAAAGGTCGTGGGTTCAAACCCGGTCATTTTGATACCCTACTCGATAGGTTTGGTTAACAAAAGTGTATAAATTACTTACTATTTAGCGCCAAAATCCGCCATTATAGTAATTTATTTTAAAAACCCATCTAAGGACATTAGGGGTTATTGAGACGAATCTTAAGATACCCTAACTGTCAAAATCCATCCAGCCGTTTGGAAGATACGAGGTAACAAATAAATTTACATACCATACATTCATATACACAAGATACGCGCGAAAAACATAACCCTTCCTTTGGTAATCGGGTAAAAACTATTTTACCATTACGTCAAACTTTTATTTTCAATAAAGTATTCGACCTTTGACCTTTTTCCTTACTTACCAAGAAGGTCGGTAAACCTCGTAAAAATACTTTGCGAAAATAAATCTGTCTTTTTCACATAGTTCTATGTCCGACGCAAGTATGCAGTTTATATAGCTACCGTCTTTTTTTAAAGCCAAATGGCTTGCATTATGCAATAGCGAGCAATTCATTAATATTAATAAGAATTTTAATTTAATATATATCATTTCTGACCGAATTGAGCCGTTAGGCTGTGATTGACACTTTGGTCAGAGATATTGTGTGGATTGATAGATGTGTTTTAGTGTTTGTGTTGATATGTTTTGATTAAGTTGTTTTTGAAGTGAACACGGATGGTTGAGTGGCAAGTATCTCTGAAGACTGTCATGGCGATATAGCAGGTTCGATTCCCGCTTCAGGGCAAATATTTTTGTGATGATCATCGGTGTTTAATCTAAATCTGGGTGTTTTATATAAATCATATGAATGTCTTTACAAAAGTATATAAAGTATTATACCAGTTATCTGGTTCCCATAGTACAAGCTCTGCTTAGTTTTGGGCTAGATGGCGTTGTGTGAAATGTCCAAACATTATTAATTATTATTGACACATTTTTATGGTTTATAAAGCCTAGTAATTTCACCAGCTACAGTATTTGCAATAATTATAATCAAGGATTTCCAAAAACATACTATAACCGACTTCAATTGGATTGCTTTATTGACGAAAGCAAAGTACGCAATGTCTTTTACTTCGACGACATATTATTTTAAATTATGTACATTTAAAAACTAAAATATTGACCAGATTTTGATGAAATTTCTATCTACCAATCTGAAAGTATATATCTCTCAAACAAATAGAGAGAGATAATTTTTCAAATCAGTTTGTAAATAACAAAATTTTGAGGTAACACAAGAAAAAAAAACATAAAAAAACAACAGTATTGAAAACCTCCTCCTTTTTAGAAGTCGGTTGAAAATGCAGCACAGCAAAAACGATCAATACACGTATTGGCTGATGTAGATTTCATAGAAGCATCCCGCATACCCACATCCCCGTCGCTGGTGACGGAATAGTTGTACAGTCGAGGGCATCAAGTTCTTGGTGCTATGCGGCGTATGTCGGCCATCCCTTTGAGCTCGCCGCTGCATGCCGTCCGTCGCTGCCTCGCTATTGCATGCCGCCGTCCATCTGACCAAATATTTCTGTGGGAAATTCGATTTGATTTTTTTTGCCATTGCATTGGAATTGCAATATTCTAAAAATATAGTTCTTGCAAGAGTAACGACTCTTTTCTTGCACACTTTCATGGTCACATTGTAACTTCAACGCTATTTGTATCCACTATACACAAGTGTTTAGCTGAAAGATAATGCTTAGCATCTATACATAATAATAAGGAAGTAGACCGCGAATTACTGTACATATATTTTTTGACGTGACTACGTCTAATAAATCGATGAACGCCGCCGCGCCGCCCCGGCTGCATGCACGAAAAAGTTGACGTTATTGTCCGGTAACGCTCATTGTCCCGTTACGCTGGCAGTCACGTAAAACTATCGTCCGTAAACCAAATTTACAAACAACCAATATTTTTTTTGGACGACTTGTTTTTCACACAAGTGCTTGTTCTGCGGCGGTAATCGAACCCGCGACACCGGTGTGGCAGTCAAACACACGTGCCACTCGACCAATTGTCTCGTCAAGTTAACATTTTCATCAAAACAGTTTTTCTATTGTATAATTATTCAGTAAAATTACCAAATCACAAATAGGTACAGCCAGCTGCACAGACATGTATACACTCCCAAGCTTTCAATTTATATTATACTCTTAATTTTGCAAAGGCATGCTTCTTCTGACAAGAATTCTGAAAAGTAAGAAGACTACATTTATTTGAAAATGCTTGCGTCTGCTTTTCTTTCCAAAATTAAACATAATATATATATAGAAGCTTGGGAGTGTATACTTATCTGTGCAGCTGACTGTACATGTCACATTTATATTATACTCTTTTGGCAAATACGTTGGTTCTTCTTCTGACAATAATTCTGACAAGTAAAATGACTACATTAATTTAAAAATGCTTGTGTGCACTTTTCTTTCCAAAATTAAGAATAATATAAATGTAGAAGCTTGGGAGTGTATACATGTCTGTGCAGCTGACCGTACATGTTTGCTGACCAAGGTACCAAACAAAGTTTTTTACTCGACTGCCAAGGAAGAAGGAAGTTCTTAGATGTTTTTTTTTAAATCAAAATGGCGGATATTTGACGCTCAATAGTAGGTTTATATAAATTTGTTTATCAAACTCTCGGTAGAGTATCAAATCAAGGAAATTAAAAGGAGATTACTAAAACATAGGTACATAAGTCATATGTTTAAATTTAATTTGGAATAATAAATTGGCAATCAATGTTGATTTACACAAATCTTAACTCAATAATTTAAACAAATTTATATAAACCTACTATTGAGCGTCAAATATCCGCCATTTTGATTTTTAAAAAAACATTTAAGAACTTCCTTCTTCCTTGGCAGTCGAGTAAAAAACTTTGTTTGGTACCTTGGTCAGCAAACATGTACGGTCAGCTGCACAGACATGTATACACATACATATGTAGGTAAGTATAATATTTTCAAAATCGGGTTTTCAGTTTAATTTTTTTTGGCAAAATATTGGCCATCTGTCATCACCATCTGTCAGTTGTAAATAATAATTGTATGAAAGCACTTCAAATGCCACAAAGAAAGCTGCGCGAATGTTTGCGGTCAAATAATCCATAGGTATTTTTTGAACATATTTTCGTTAGTTTTTATGCCCAATATACATAGTAGGTTGTTATATTTTTGAAATAAAAACATAATTACAGAGAAAAATCTAATTCGGGACACAGGGTCTTGGTCTTTGGGACAAGGTTACACTCATTAAACTGTATCACACTGCAAATAAATTTTGAAAAATCAAATTTCATCATCGCTTGTCTCATTTTAGAGCAGAATATTAAAAAGCTAATTTTGTCTATTTGAAAAAAAAAACTCGAAATGTACAAGACTAATTCCCACCAATATTTTAATGTCTATTCAGCCACTGAATACCGTATTCAGTCATATATAATGTAACTTCAAATTAAACCATAATCCCTTGTAATAAAGTCGAAATTCAAATAAACTGACAGTTGCCAGGTTAAAACCAACACATTCAATTTGAACTTTACACCCTTCAAATATGGTTCATTTTTCAGGTGTATTATTGGCTTAGGTTAAGCTATATCGCGCACTGTGACCCGGCTAATCGCAGGGTGAGAGTAGGATAGGGATGGGGTCAAATTGTATCACTAGAAAAGATATCGATACAATTGATGGTTTTTTGTAGAAAAAAAAAATTGATAGAAACAGTCCAGGCGGTCCGCCTGTGGAACGAACTGCCTGTGGAAATCAGAAGTGCAAAGTCACTGCCAATTTTCAAAAATTTGGTGATGAAACATTACCTATCAACCTGCCCTTGTTAGTACTGTAATGGTTACTCATTCCTTTGTGCTATCATAAGTATGTATGTATGTAGTATATATTTAGGTATATATGTATATATATTGTAATATGTTATGTAGGTATATATGTATAATAAGTATTATTTGTATTTATTATTCGCTATATATCTCTAATCAACTTTATCTACTAGCCCTAATACCCCATCTCTTTCTCTACTCATTACATTCCATGAAACGGTTGCCTAGAAGAGATCGCTTTTAGCGATAAGGCCGCCCTTTGTATTGCCTTTATTTTCATAAAGAATATCGAATCTGTTATTTCGTAGTGGTAAACAATAAAGTTATTATCTATCTATCTATCTATCTATAGAAACCATCTTGTTACTATATATAACTATTGTTACTATATAAGTACTGGGTAAGTTGTTAAAATACTTATAAAACAAACGAAACATTTATCGATGTTTTAAGATAAGTTTTAACTTCTGTTCATTTTCCTCTTCCTGAGTAAATTAATGGCGAAAAACAGTCCCTCTAGAATGTTTTTAAAAAAAAGTACAAAATGTTTCTTTTTTCATATCCAAAAAAGGGTGGTCTTTAGAAAACTGACTAAATACCAGTAACCGATTTTTATGCAAATCTAAAAAGCTGCAGTTCCAAGTAAGTGTATTATTAGACACAAATAAAAATGCGCATGATTTTACCCAACCGCGTGTCACAAGACCGGTTATGCATTGATTACTCGTATTCGCTATAAATTGATCATTTATCAGTAATGTTACTTGTCATGCGAGTATGGAGTAAGCAGCAGAGTAATAAGAACTGCAGAGAAGATATTAATAATATTGATCGTAAGCAAAAAGTAAACATAATTTCATATTTTTGTTGTGAAAACTTTCTTCTCGCTTTCTGTCAATTTGTGGCAGTGATTTTGTAACATGCAATGCAAGTGTGTAACAAAAAGTTATCCGACAGATGTGCGAACCTCAGAAAAATTAAGTAAATAGAATCATTCCAAATTTAATTGAGATGTTGGATGTTACACATATGCATTACTGTAAGGCTCGCTCGTTTTTTAAACTTTGTATTAGATATTATTGTCATATCTCAGAAGCAAAGAAAAAACAAAAACCTAACTGTTATAATACCATTACCATTGACTTATATGATTTTCAACACTTTTAATTCATTATTAAGACTTTGGTGACCAGAAACAACCTTTTGATACGTCCTTTGTCATTATTATTTTGCCTAGCGCATGGTTTATGTAAGAGGTAGAAATTTCATTATTGCATGCATATACTCGAAAAAATTACTCTCCTACGTTGTAGGGTAAATTAAATACAACGTAAACAAAAAAAAATGCTTGCAATTTTGCTTGTAGGTATAATAATTATGGGTATTAACTAGTTTGATTTGATTTTTTTATGATTATTTTGGCAATAACAGGACCGAATTGAAAAAAAAAACCTCGTTATCTGTTCACACCACTCTCTGTACTTATCTTGTCATTACTTTAAGTACATTTAAACCAGTTATTAAGTAACACGTGGGTTAATAATAATCTTTATGCTGGACTGAAATTATTATTCTGTATAAAAATCAAACAGATGTAGTGTAAATAATGAACCATTTTGTACAAATAAAATTAATATCTCTATTGAAAATGTTAAGTTTAATATAGAATATGGCATTCTATACAATTTTCAAGTACCTTCAGAGTTATGATTACTTGTACAAAGTTAATAACTATTAGCTGATACAATTCTAGTTCAGAATTTGGAAAAAAAACTGCCTCACTTAATTTATTTAAAGAAAAACATTCGTTGAAAACCTCAACTATATTTATTTTCTTCTATAAAGCCTTGAAGCCGTATCACGGCTAGTTTACAAGCTACAAGCCAGCAAGTTCGCTAGTGGCTTGTAAACCCACCCCGTGTCATCGGCTTTTTTACAATATGGCAACAAAACAAATTTCGAATTTTTTTTACTATGAGTCAGATTTTTCACAATTTTTTTTCTCTATCGATATCCAAACACATCGACAAATCCCATCCCTAGCGCGTAACGGCACACTAACGGTAGTCGCACCCCCGATCCGCCTACTCACGCTACCCTTTACAAAGCTACGTAAATGTCATCGAAATACGGACCCAGGCCAAAGAATAAATAATATTATTACATACCCAGGCCTTCGATACTTGGACATTGGACACTTGTTTTTTTTTTCAGGAAATATTAAATGCTTGCATAGGCATTAAGGTCTTGTAAAAAATGTAGACTATAATATTTTAACATGGCAACCCTGAAATTTGTTGCAGATAGTTTTTTTTTGGTCGAAGAACTTTACGTTTTTCGGTTTTGGCTCCACATTAAAGGTTATTATAGCCAGTATAGTTACGAGTCGATAAGTCAAGTCATGCCCCTGTAAAGTAGTGGTGGTTGCGACTTTACTAGAGGCTTCTATGGAGTTTTGGAGGCAACACGAAAAGTCACGTTTTACAGCATTACACTATTCACCAACACTCATACACGTTCACGAGCACTTATTGGATAAAAAACCACCGTTAGTAATACACGCTACAAGCAAAGTCACTGGCTTGTAGCGTGTAAAAAAGCCGTGTGTCATCGACGCTTTAGCTTTCGGGAAGGATTGTGAACTAGCAGATTGTAAAACAAGCCGATGACACGGTGCAAGTTTACGAGCTACAAGCGCTCGCTGTCTTGTAGCGTGTAAAAAAGCCGCGTGTCATCAACGCTTAGGTATCATTGCTAAATATCTATGTTTTTTCTAAACAAAAATTCTTCTTCAGGTGAAGATCTGGTTTCAAAACCGCCGGAGTAAATACAAGAAGATGATGAAAGCCGCCCAAGTGGGCGCACCGCCGCCCAACCTCGGCCTGCCGCCTGGCAGCCCGCCCACCAACAATCAGCTATTACACGGTACGTCAACATATTCGACTTAGCATAAGCATGACAAAACCAATCTTTCCTATCCTACTTAATATTATAAAAGCGAAAGTTTGTAAGGATGGATGGATGGTTGTTCCTCTTTTATGTAAAAGCTACGGAATGAAACTTTACAGTACATAAGAATAACTCATAGGCTACAATTTATAAAGATACCTGCGCAGACGAAGTCGCGGGCACCAGCTAGTATTATATACACAACCAATTTTTAATTACCAAAAATCTTAAATGGGCAAAGCAGAAGGGGTAAGTACTACGTTGTATCTATGCAATCAGAATTTATAAAAACTGAAAACCCGACTGCGAAATTATTATTGGTACATTGTTTGCTAATTCATTATTCGAAATTTTTGTAATCTCCTTTTAATTTCCTTCATTTTGATATCCTACTCTATTGGTTTGGTAAACAAAATGTATTAACGACTTAAATTTAGCGCCAAAAATCAGCCATTTTGATTATTTTATATAAAAACTCATCTTGAACACACGGGTCATTGAGACAAACCTTAACTGTCAAAATCCATCCAGCCGTTTGGAAGATACGAGGTAACAAAGAAACGTACATACATACAATCATACTCATAATACAAGATACGCGCGAAAAACATAACCCATCCTTGGCATTCGGGTAAAAAATAAAGTCAAATGTCGCGACTCCCACCATTTTGTCTATCAATACACGAAATTGACGTTCTAACTTCTTTCAACTATCTTCTTTGTCCCTCAGGTGGTGGCGGCAGTTCCAGCGGTTCCCAACATTCCCCCTCAGCGTACCAACCGGGGGGGCCCACGCAGGCGCACTCCCCGACCCCCAGCTCCACGCCCGTGTCAGAACTGTCCCCCGGGCTTTCCCCCACGGGGACCCCCTGGGACGTGAAACAGCCTCCACAACAGCCATGGGATGTGAAGGTTGGATATGTAAGATATTAGATACTGAATGAAAAAAGAAATAATTAAATAAATATTTTTATTGCTGAAGAACTACTGTACACCGCCAATTATTAATCACCAGAAAAAAATACGCATAATCAGTTGCTGGTACTGAACACAGATATGGCAAAAAAACTCGAAGAAATTAGGTAGATTTTTTGTCAAAATAAATTTGATAAAAATTGGATAACTGTTACCGTTACTCGTTTAATTATGGATTTCCATCAGGAGGTACCCGTTATTGAAAATAATATAAGTTTCAATCATCGTTTGGCAAACCCGGGTACCTAGTTCGAGCCAGTCGCAAAAGCTTGGCAAAATTCAAATTGGATTTTCAAAATTCAATTTTTCATACAAAATAACTGAAAAAATATGTCGTCGAAGTAAACGAAATTGCGTATTTTGCTTCCCTGTGACTTTTAAGTGGTGTTTACGTTCACTAAACAGTCCAATTGAAGTCGGTTGTCTATGTTATTGTAAAACCTTGATTATCTACGTATTTTAATCTCATTTCTTTGTTACAGCCGTCAGCGGGACGGTCGCCAGATGGCAGTTCTTGTGATGTAAAGCCGCCTCATCAGCAAGCTTGGGATCCGAGAGTGGGATACGTAAGTACAAACATTAATCTATCTACCAATCAAATACCTTACTTCTACCATTTAAATGAAAGCCAACGCAATCATCTTGGTCTCTAAGGGGTCATAAATGGTTACGTGTAGGTATATTTTGCTTTTTTTTGTAAATGCTTGGAATATTGGAATATAATGTGCCAAATTCGACCCTCTACTCGTTATTCCATTTCTTAATTCCTTTTATTTGCTTAAACTGTTGACACGTACAGTCAGCTGTAAAGATATGTATACACTCCTAAGCTTTCACATTTATATTGTACTCTTAATTTTGCAAAGACATTCTTCTACTGACAGGACTAACAAGTAAGATGATTAAATTAATTTGAAAATGCTTGTGTGCACTTTTTTTTTTGCAAAATTAAGAGTAATATAAATGTGAAATATTGGGAGTGTACCTGTATGTCTGTGCGACTGACTATACGTCCAGATTAAAAAAAATAATTAAAATCAGGTTGTATGACTTTGTAAACGACTGTGTTTTGGCGGTTTGGGGTCTTTTTTGGAATAAGTTTTTTTTATAATATGGATTGATGAGAAAAGCTTCTCTTTTCTCATAGGAGGGCTATTTCGGCCCATCAGAGGACAACGACAACCCAGCCGAGCGACGACCCATGCCGTGGATGTTCAAGGTAAATGAATATACAAAAAAATGTTGTACCAAATCTGGAACACAAAGAATTAAGTGCCTGATTTGCTACAATTTTTTTTTATTGAAATAAAAATTGGTGGGCTTACCAAATAACCTCTATTTTTCCGGTTGAATAAAAAGATATTCCTCAATTAGTTTGAATATTTTTTTTATGTTTGTTACCTCAATATATTGTTGTTTATAAATATTTTTTATTTGAAAGGATAAACGATACTTCCAGATTGGTCCCATAGAAATTTCATGAAAATCGGTTTGCTTTGTTTTTGAAATCGTAATAACTAAAAAAATATGTCATCTAAGTAAACGAAATTGCGTATTTTCAGTGGTTTACGGTCATTAAAACAGACAAAATGAAGTGAATTGTTGTAGGTTTTTGTAAAACCTTCATTATATAATTTATTTACCGACACTATAAAATTGTAGGTACACCTTCCCTTGAACCATAAAACCTCTATGAAATTAACTGATGAAATTTTCACAATTTTCAAAAACTAATACATTTACTACATGTTGCGTGCCTACGAATTATAAATGTGAGCTATTTCCTCTATAGAGGGCGTGGCGGCGCGCCTCGCATCACTCTGATTAAATGTATTTTAACACGTTTTATTTGAATATAATATTTTTTTTATTGGTGTTATTAACATAGGTTTTTTTCCATAAATTAACCAATTATATAGAGAAAATATTTTGGTTCCGTCCTCGCGTTCAGCACATTAAGCAAAACAAGTATTGATATTTCAATTCAAAATAAGGTGGAAGAAAATTCAGGTAAAGTCAATTCGGACTTTTTTTAATGTTTGTTACCTACTTTCGTCAATTTATCAACTAATTTGGAAAATATTTTTTCTATTTGAATGATTAAATTTTTTACGCTGGTCACAAACATCAAATCCAGTTTATAAGATTGATTTTAAAAAATAAAAAACTATAAAAAATACTCAGTTTTTTTTTCGAAAAATATATCTTGTTTTACAACTTTTGTTTATACTATTCATTCCACATTTTAATCTTTTGCCGTTTCCGATCACTCCCTTTATAAAAAAAACATACAAATTTATAAAAAAATGATATCGTTTTGCTTATTATGCGATTGCGTTCTCAAGGCTTCTGTTCTTCTGTTGTCGTAGGGCGCGCCAGGGCCTTGGGACATGAAGGGAGCTCACAGCCATCCTCTCCATCACCAGGGGGCGCCACAACACCCGCCCTACGTGCCTCAGTACTCCTGGTACCAGACCGACGCTAACCCGGGACTCCTCACGTGAGTACAGCCATCCTCTCCACCACTAGAGGGCGCCACAACCTCCCTACGTGCCTCAGTACTCCTGGTACCAGACCGACGCTAACTCTTCACGTGAGTACAGCCATCTTTTCCACCACCAGGGGGCAGTGCAACACCCGCCCTACATGCCTCAGTACTCCTGGTACCAGACCGACGCTAACCCGGGACTCCTCACGTGAGTACAGCCATCCTCTCCACCACTAGAGGGCGCCACAACACCCTCCCTACGTGCCTCAGTACTCCTGGTACCAGACCGACGCTAACTCTTCACGTGAGTACAGCCATCTTTTCCACCACCAGGGGGCAGTGCAACACCCGCCCTACATGCCTCAGTACTCCTGGTACCAGACCGACGCTAACCCGGGACTCCTCACGTAAGTACAGCCATCCTCTCCACCACAAGAGGGCGCCGCAACACGGATAGCAGAAAAAGTCATGACATCAGCTGCATCAGTATTGCACAGAGAAAAGAAAATGGGATAGCAAGACTAAATAGTTACATAGAATATATTTTCTTATACCATTATATAACTTTTATTAGCTAGAACTATTATATTGTAATATTTACTAAATTTCGTTAGCAGGAATCATTATTTTTGTAATTGTTACTAAATTATTCTCGCTGTCTCAAATTCAAATAAAATTTTAGTAACTACAACCTACAACGAGATATTTTTCTCCGTGTGTGCATGATAAAGTTTGTTTTTCAGTCAGTCAATTTTGAACCGATTAGGAGAAAATTAGGATTGATTGTTATTTAAATTTAATCTGGTGTATTTAGCCATTTTTTTATTAGTTACATTTATTATAACAATTTTTTTCTTTCACAGAGTATGGCCAGCAGTTTAACAGCCAACGGAAAACGATTTGAAAGTGAGTGTAATATAAAACATTTCAAAATGGCGGACCGCGCAAAATAGCGACCTCTTCGTAACCTAACTATATCGGCACAACCAACTGTAAAATTAAGAAAATATTTAATAGATAATTATAAAAAAATGTACATTTTTATAATTTAGCTATAAATAGGAATAAAATTTGTTCATAATGGTTACTGTAAACTTTGAATTGTATGAAATTTAGGGAAATTAATGGGTCAAAGAATTCGAACGACTTGTTTTAATCAAAAATAAAAGTTTAAAATTACCTCTTATTTAAAATTTGAAGATGGTGCAATTTACTATTAGTGTAAGAAATTGTAGTGTTATTGCAACTACCCACACTTTGTATAAATAATTCTTTGATCCAACATATTTCGTCAAAAACCTTAAGAGCAGATCACACAATTGATTTGAACACTTATGTATTTAAACCCTAATAAATAACATTATTGTTAGCTTTGTATAAAAATGTATGGCGTTTCTATCAATTGTTTGATCTTTGATATTTTGCCAACGAAAGTTGAGCTCGCGATTCTATGTCTAATCAGAATCGATGACGTCACCAAGCTCTTGTTTCTGATTGGCCAAAGAACACGTGACACTTAGCAGACCTCGCAAAGACCAAGTAAGACCAGATACACATTTGAACTAACTACCTACTATACCTAATAATATTATTGTAAATTTAATTTTTAGTTAATATAACTTGCAAATTTTATGTTTCATTTCCCGTCCTTAGCCTTATTTATTCAAAAGCATTACCTCTTTTCACGTGCGTTGCAGTTGGGTAAATGGCAATTTATATCACAAAAATTGGTAGCTATTAAGTTATAAATTGTATCCGTAAAATAAGCTTTAATTAACAATTTTTATTTATTTAGATTTATTTAAATTTAGTTAACGGTAAAACAAACAGTCTTGTGATAAATAAAACTTATTACACAACAATACAATATGTATAAAACTATGAATATTTGTATATGTAATTCAGCTAAATTATATTATATATATTTTTTCTATTTTCAGTTTTTCACCTAAAATTTTGTTAATTTTACACCTTTTCTTTTAATATTCTGTTAGTATGAATGACTACAGCAAATCAGCAATTTTATTTACATTGTATGGGTCTTTACGGGAAAAAACTGTAAATATTTTTGTAAAATATAGAGATATAAATAAATATACATATAAATATAGTTAGATAGTATAAATTACTTTATAATTACATTGTAAAATAAGGAAAATGGAAATCAAAAAGTGAATTAATGTCTTTTGTCAAATAAAAAGAGTAAAATTGGTTTTGTATTTTTATTTTTACACTTACATTATGCTATTTTTTTTTATTTATCAAATGCGACTTACCTTTAGAGTTCCAAAAAAAAAACTAACGAGTAACGTAGTATAAAATCTTAAAACTATGTTTTTATGCTTTTAATCTGTTCCGTTAGAGATCGAGTTAGGTACTCTCAAAGACTCGTCAACAAATATCACTTTTATCAACAAATATAACTTTTAAACACTTGTTAACTAATATTTAGGGATGTCAACGACACATCGATGTTTTTCAAATATCGATATAGATACGTAGAGGAAAGTGACCAAATATGGAATAGTATCCATAATATGGAATACCCCCATTTTTCTCAAATGCAAACTCACACACGCAATAAACAGTGATTTTCTGTGTCTTTCTACTCCCATTTACGCGTACAAGTTGTAACATGTCAGTCGAGCCAGCCCTTTCGTCGTAGTGACAGTGTTTTGTTTTATTGCTGCCGCATAACTTTCTAAGGTACGTAAAAAAAAAATATTTTTCGTACAGAAAGTGCACACAGTATTGTTTTTATAACTTTTAGATACCCTTTAGATGTTCTTTAGTTTGTTTTAGCGGTATTAGATAGTATTACTTTCTGATATATAAATATGTGAATATCAGTTTGAAATAGTTGGAAAATCCAAATATGGACGGATCACAGTGTCCACTTATGGACTATTCCATAATTGGACACTGTGACGTATCAGCTGACTTAATGACTTTGTTAATTATATTTATTTCGGGTTTTATCAGAATGGCGGGCGTCAATTCGAAAACGAAGCGAAAAGAATGGAATTCAGAGCCAAAAGAAAAGACTAAGCCTATGTCTGATTCAGATGATGAGGAGGTGATGCTGTTTGATACAGACAGCGAACCCGATGCCTTGATAGGATGTACAGCTCCAGACTCTGAAGATTCGGAGTGTATTTTCTGTGGTATGCTGTTTTCGAATGACACTCATGGGGAAACATGGATCAAGTGCCTCATGTGTAGGCTCTGGGCACATAATGATTGCGCTGGGCTAGAGTTTGATACCTGGATTTGCGATTTTCGTAAATAATTTGTGTTCATTTCTTTATTATACCAAAGTTTTCAAAGAGTCTCTTATAAGTTAAGGTTAATTTTTCATAGTGATTATAGTATTCCATATTTGGGGTACCTATTCCATATATAGATACCTTTATCATTATTTAGTTTTTGAAAATTTTTCTTACCTCAAACTGAACAAAATAATCTAAAATTGTTACAAACTTAAGTGCAAATATATGATTGTTAATAATTACCACAAAAAGTATTTTATTTATAAAATTTGTGAAATTTATGCCTGAAAATCAAAACGGTATTCCATATTTGGTCACTTTCCTTGTTCTTAAACATCGATGTTGAAACCCAAAATATCGACGATACATCGTTCTTCGTGAGCGATGTTTTATGAACGATGTTTTATCATAGCGCCAACTTTCAAATTCCGTTCCGTCCAACCTATCTCATTCATAAACGTAGATTTTTTCTATTTAGCGACTCGTTCGAGCAATGTAAACGCGCGCAAAACGAAACAGTTTCTTCGCTCGCCAACGCCCATTGATTTGTTGTTTATCGTTGACCACAGCATAGTCTTAAACGAATAATCAAGTAAAGTTAAGTATATGTATTTGTGATAGTTACCTCGACTGTGTATAATTATTGCAAGCGTATGTACCTACCTATTATTTCAATAATAATTATACTCCATTTCATTGTCTTGTTTTAAAGTTTACAGTTCACTTAGAATGAGCATAAGCTATTGTACAATATCTATTAAAATAGGTCGATCTAAAGCTAGCTCAATAAAATTAAAAACAATTATAAGTCAATAAGAAAGTAATACTCAGTGACCCAAAAAAAATGAATACACAAACGATTTTTTGACGGAGAATTTTACAGTACATTACTATTATAAATAAAAGTTATTGCAAATATCGTTCACATCGATGTTTCACTTTCAAAAACATCGATTTTCTAATATCGATGTTTTTTTATGAACGATGTTGCATCCCTGCTAATATCACTCCTCTACAATCGTCAACTATTAAAACTAGTCTCAGACCTCCAGTAATCGACACTAAAACTTTACTGTCTGCCGCTTTTCCATTAATTCCATTCATGTCGCCATATTGAGTGTCCAATAATTAATCATTAAAATTAAAGAGCCATAACGCCATTCATGTTTATTTTAATGACAGATTCATTAAAAAAACGCGTTGGGTATGCTGATCCACAGAGTAAATACGAGGTAGGTACTTACAAACGAAATATTGGAATGCTAAAACATAGGTAAAATGAAGATTTAGGCTGATTCGTATTTTTATAAGTAAAAGCCTTTAAATTTATTAGGTCCTACTGTTTTGGCTAAGTATACTTTATCTACTTATTTACTATAGGTAGATAAAAAATGCACGACACCATGTAAATTTTGTTAATAACCCGAAAAAAAGTGATTTGGAGAAACTTAAAAAACAAAATGCAGAAACATTTTTTCAACCGAAGTTTTTTTATTTGAATATTGGACAAACCAATTAAGCGCTCTCCTGATAGTAAAAGATCACACCTGCTCATGCCAACGACTTGCTTGATGACAACAAAGTTTTGAGGTAAGGAACATAAAAAAAATAATAAAAAAACAATATTTAACTGAATACTGATAACCTCATCCTTTGTCGAAGTCGGGTGAAAAGACGAGCTATGCGTTCTCCTGATGGTAAAAGATCACGCCTGCCCATAACCCAAACAGTGCTACACAGGACTTTGATTCATACAGGCCGGTGCAACACTGCTAAAGCGCTCGTGGTCAGTCTTGAAAGCCCAACAATTTCACTAGCTACAGTGCCCTTCAAACCGGAACACAGTAATGCTACATATTACCGACTGCTTTGCGGCAGAATAGCTACACTGTATCTAGTATTATAAGTAAATAATACATAGATGCTTCTGGGCTCCACGGACCTAATGTTTCAACCCCAAAAAGCAGAAATTGTAACTGTTACCGAGCGAAGCATATTTCCGCCTTATGAGGTTTTCTACCGCCCCATCTACACTATATTACAAGTTTTGCCTAATTTCGCGATACGTGAAAGATCCAAAAATATATTAAGGCATAGAATCCAGCGCGCCGTTATCTCGCTCACACATTTGTACATTTTTGAAGATTTGTATAAATTGACCGAAAGAGTACTTCACTGGTTCCCAAGAAACTCTACTCGCCCTAGAGGAAGACCAAGGCGGAGGTGGAATGATGACCTCATGGGAGTGGCAGGCGCTACCTGGACTAGACTCATCCAAGATAGGCAGAAATGGCACGGGTTGGAGGAGGCCTTTACCCAAAAATGGGTGCCCCAAAGAAAATAAATAGAAATATATATATTTAAGCAAAATAACGGGCAAATACGGCTTACTAATAATAATAAATTGACTAGGTATAAATTAAAAAATGTGGATTTGTCATTTTGTTACAACAACCTCACGACATGTTTTGGTTTATTTTACACAAGCGAATAAAATTGGGCAAAACTGTTTTTACCGATTTCCTTCCCTTAGGTTACACTTATCAAAACGAAAAAAATCAAGATCCAGTGACTATATTTCATTTTGGTGTTGATGTTCATTTACTATGCGTCAGTTCTAACTTTTTTCGATACCTTATCGAAAACGACAACCCTCTTATGTTTAACGGTAGGAATTAGCTATGTATATACAACTAGCTGGTGCCCGCGACTTCGTCTGCGCAGCTATCTTTATAAATTGTAGCCTATGTGTTATTCTGATGTATAAGCTATATAATTGTAAAGTTTCATTAAAATCCATTCGGTAGTTTTAACGTGAAAGAGGAACAAACATCCATCCATCCATCCTTACAAACTTTCGCGTTTATAATATTAGTAGGATTATTGAAATGTCCAGCTGTTTGTCATCGCGGTGTTTATCAAAGGATATTTCTTTTTGTGACATTTTGCCGTCCCGCGAATGGTATGTATATTTTTATGTTATTTTAATAAATTTAATTATTGTTTATACTAATTCAATATATTAGTAATAAACTATAATTAATTATTTAGACTTAGAAATTTGAAGAAAACTCCACCATTATTATCGAATGGCGAAGTGGTGTGAACACTGCTGTCCTTAGATCATGGGTTCAATTCCCGCGTCATGATAAATAAGAAAGTTTGTAAACCTACTTAATTCAAACTAGTGTGACAAACAAAGATTTTTTTATATTATCTGCTCTGAAAATGTTCAAAAACACTTCCTTTATACCTAATTATGTTTTTCCTAAGACGTTTAAGTACATATTAGTAACATTAGCGTAGTAAAGTTTTTAATGAAGTACCTACTTAGTGATTAATAACTAGTTATAAATTCTAATTTAAGTGAACTGTATGTATTAAGTTCTAAAGAGAAAATAAATCTTTAATCCGAAGTTAAGTTTTTTTTTAAAGTCCGTTTCTCGCTTCCTGCACATCAAGGTGTTTTTGAATCCAACTTTAAATGAATTTAAAATCAATAAAAAGACGCTATATTGACTAAAAAACAAACCATATGTGCCAACGTGTCATATTTATCGTAAAAAAGTAAGAATTAAAAACCAACCCCAAAAGTGAATGAAAACGGAAGCACACGCCTACGGAACCCTTTTAAAATAATAAAGTCCTTTGTTAGGGTCCTGTATACAACGTTACAAAAGAATTTCACAAAGAATTAAACGTTTTTTGCTGGACATCTGGCGTGTTGCTTTAAAAGTTTGGAAGGTATAGTTTAGTTTACATAAAAAACCGTCTTGGCCGAGTAGAAGGTGGTTAAACTTTCGATCCGAAGGTCGGAGGTTCGAACCCAGTCGTGCAACAATGGATTTTTCTGTTCAAAAATATCTATGTGTGCATTAAAACCACGTGAAGGATAACATCGTGAGGAAACCGGCATGTCATAGAACCTAAAAAGTTAGAAAACATTGTGTCAAGTGCACGGAAGGAGCCTCTTCGAGGCGCACTTGAAATCCTAACACCACACTGGTTCGATAAAACTAGAGACACGATAAGAAGGGTCAGGTAGATTTTTTTAAAGTGTTTGATACTTTTAACACATATGACGACACCGTGGCTCAGTTGGCCTACGACGCTTGGTGTTCCGGGTTCGATCCCCGGCCGGGGCGAATATTTGTGTTACGAACACAAATGTTTATTCTCGGGTCTTGGATGTTGTGATGTCTTGTATGTGTCCATGCCACCTGCGACACAGGGAGTCCTAGTGCAGGGGTGTGAGTGTGTGAATGTTTAATGTTTAATAAATAATCTGTCAAAACATTGTCATAAATAAGGCCCCTTAAATAATTTTATTTTCAGACTTCAAGTCTCTCAGCATTCTCAACAATAAACATAAAACACTGTCTTCAATTTTCACTTTCACAAAAAGTAAGGTTGTATATCATAACGCCGTAACAATCAGGTGGGTAACGGATGGCCGCTAGGATAATTTTAGGGCAACCATATTTATAGTGCACTGAGAGTGGACTATGGGCGCGGAGGTTCGAAAGACATACCTTTTCAGGAGGTGGTATGTATCTTGATAGGTCTTTGTTGAAATACAATCTGCAATAGATCAACAAAATGAATGTACAGTCAGTTGCATATACATGTATACCTATACACCACGGATGTTACGGAGGTGGTTTTATCGGAACCGGATTCGGAGTCGGAGTTTTTAAATTTGTCTTATCGGAGTCGTAACCGGAGTCGGAATCGGAGTCAGAGGCGGAGACAGAGTCGGAGAGAGATATGGTAAGGACAGCCCTAATAAAATATAATATTATGAGTATCTACGTAGAGTCGGCTTTGTAATTGTCTTTACACCCAGCTTACGCCGGTTTTCTCCTGTGATTAAGCCACTCACATAAACACATCATATTTGTGTGTGAGTAAACTACTAATGTGATTAAACAACTTAAGATATACCCATAATCTAAACCACAAGTAGTTTAATTACAAAAGAACATCGGCGTTAGCTGGGTGTAAAGACAATTACAGAGCCGACTGTACTTACATAAATTATTCAGTCAGCCTCTGTTATTTATTTTAAAAATTGATAAATCTATTTAAGTACTAAGAATAAGCGTTGAAAATATAAATCAAGTTTATCTATAAGTATCTTTTTACTGAGTCTGGTAGACTCGACAAATATGACGAATCGAATCAATATAATCGAATCAATATAATCGAATAAGGGAATTGATATTATGGGATTGGGAATTGATATTTTGTATTTTCATTCTTTACCCACCTAAATAGAGATCGTGTGATAAGTAAAAAAGTAATTGACGATTTCTGAGGTTGGTACCATCTGACAACCAACTTCCTTTTACACACTTCCGTCTCATTTTCACGAAATTACTCCCACAAATTAACAGAAAGCGAGAGGAAAGATGTTGCACAACAAAAATCGTGTACACAATAAGATTTCACGTGAAATATTCCCGTTCCATTTTTCTCTACCTCTGTTCGTCAAGCACGCTTTGTTACACACTTCCGTTGCATTTCAAGAAAATACCCCCAAAAATTTACAGAAAGCGAGAGGAAAGATGATTGATGATGATTGTGAGTTCGTGAATTACAATTCCGTTATATTTCACGAAATCACTCCGACAAATTGACTGAAAGCAAGATTTTTTTCATAATAAGATTTCACGTGAAATATACCCAATACACACTTCCGTTGTATTTCACGAAATCGCTCCCACAAATTGACAAAAAGCGAGAATAAATTATATGTTACACATAAAAAATTGTGTACCTACATAATAAGATTTCGTGTGTAATAATACCCGCACCTTTTTTCTCTACCTCTGCACGTTAAGCACACTTTGTTACACACCTCCGTTCTATTTCACGAAATCACTCCTACAAATTGACAGAAAGCGAGAATAAAGACGTTACACATCAAAAATCGTGTACTAACATAATCAGATTTTGCGTGTAATATACCCACTCCATTTTTCTCTACCTCTGCACGTCAAGCACGTTTGATACAAACTTCCGTTGTATTTCACCAAACCACTCCTAGACATAAAACAAGAGGAAAGATGAAACATTATAAAATCGTGTATATATTAAGATTACGCGTGTAATATACCCACTCCATTTTTCTGTACCTCCGCACGTCAAGCACGCTTTGAGCTCGCCGCCATCCCGTCTTTTTCACTGCAAAAATAACTTTTCTTACAGATCCGACGTCCAGGGACAAATATGTCGGTTTTTGCTTCGTGTACAGGAGAATGCGCCCATTGTTGAGTTGAAGCAGTCCGCTTTTTGGCTTCGAGTGACTACTTGTCACTTTTGAGGTGGCCAGGATTGGTTTTACACGGCTCCGTAATGATGGGCCAAAATGAAAAAATCATGGTATTACTGGTATTACAAAAGATTTTTTTTTATAAAAAAATACTTTGTCACTAATGCGTTAATTCAATTCAATTCGATTCAAATTCAAATCGTTTATTTCGGTTCTATTACACCATATTTTGCTAGGTAGTACATAATTCTAAGGTTAGTAACATATTAAAAATTACACATAACCAGTCATATATTTTAAATTGTATAAATTGAACTTAATAAATTGAAATTGAATTGAAATTGGTATCAGAAAAATAATAAAAAATAATTGAAATTAATTGCATTAAATTTGCACTCACTGGATGGACCTTTGTGTAGGCAAGTGATGGTTTTGGCAAGTGATGGTTAATGCCGCCCTCATAAGTTTTACAAGAAATTGTACCTTAATTTAACTTAAAAAATTAGAAGTCAATACTTTATAGTTTTTTTTTAATTTTCATTAAAATCGGTTCAGTAGATTAGTTTTATAGTAAAATAACTGAAAAATATGTCGTCAAAGCAATAGATATTGCGTATTTTGCTTCCCTTTGACTTTTCAGTGGTGTTTACGGTCACTAGAACAGTCAAATTGAAGTCAGTGTTGTCTATGTTTTTGTAAAACCATTTATACATCCATACCATGCAGGCAAATCCACGGTCTTATTATTAATTGTCCATACATGAGAATAAAATTTTGCACAAAATAAGGTTAAAAAAACCAGTCTTATATAATTCATTCGTACTTTTTACTAAGATTACGCCCCGGCCTAGGATTACAATAAAAATCGGAAGTAAAGATGTTAAGTGTCACATTACTAAAAAAGGTGGTTGCTGTTTTGAGTTCAACTTTTTTTTATTGGTTGACTGCTTATAATAGTCATGAATTATCAATTCAATTCAATTCAAATTGGTTATTTCGGTTTTATTACACCATATTTTGTTGGTACAAAGGCTTGTTCTAAGGTTAGTAACATATTAAAAATTACACATAACAGTCATATATGTATATTAAATTGTATAAATTGAAATTTTATTGAAATTGGTATCAGAAAAAAAAATTAAATAATTTAAAAAAAAAGTTTTTAGCGTTTTTATTAATTCATCATCTGTTACAGATTTTAAGAACCTTATTCATTGAGATAAAACATTTATGACTATAATATAAGTTATAATAATTCGCAACTTATGAATTGCAGTCTTAATCATGCCTGTTCCGTTAAAAAACAAATTTTCACAAATTTGTACTTATTTAATTGAAAATCTTTTGCTAATATTATGTCATTTTCTCAAGACTGATAATGAAATTAATTTACTATTTATTTATTATTCTCGAGCCGAACGGTCTAAGTCGTGACGATGGTAAGCGGCCTGACGGTATGACGCTTATCCCATTGAGAATGGGCAGGCCCTTGGTGTGGGACGCTACATGCGTTGACACTTTGGCACCTTCTCATTTGCCAGGGACGCAAGTTAGGGCTGGTGCGGCGGCAAACTCTGCTGAAGATCTCAAGCGGCGTAAATATGTAGGTCTTGATAGGTCGTACATGTTTGAGCCCTTTGGGGTCGAGACCCTAGGTCCATGGGTAATGGGAGCCTTTCGCGTTTTTAAAATTTTGTCAGAGCGTCTGGTCGAAGCGACGCGTGATCAGAGGGCTGGCAGCTATCTGGGCCAAAGAATAAGCCTTGCTATACAAAGAGGCAATACAGCCGGTATCCTCGGCACGCTGCCATCGGGTATCGAGTTGAGCTACCTATAGATCGTTTGCAACGGTCTATGGGTGGCCCAATTGTTTCCTTTTGTAAATTGTATAATATACCTATATATAGATTGTAGTAGTTAGCTTATGCTGTAATAAAAAAAAATTACTATTCTTCTAATTGTTTAATTAAAATTGGTTCATAATTACGCAATCCTTACGTATAATAAGGTTTTAAAACATACTACCAAATATACCGAAAATTTTAAAGTATAAAATAAATCAAAGGACAATTTGATTTTATCATAATAACAGTCTAGTAATTTATGTATCGTATTTCGGCACGAGCCACCATTTCGCTCATGAAGTTTAATGTACGGTGTTGGGTTTCAAGTAACGATCGACGTGTATGATGTATGGAAATTGGATTGACTCTGTTTTCATTACATGGACACTTATTTTCAACTGACTTGAAAAAAAATTGGTTGTTTGTAAACTTGGTTAACGGACGATAGTTTAACGTGACTACCAGCGTAACGGGACAATGACAGCGATACCGGTCAAAAAGGAGGGGTTCTAAATTCGGTTGTTTTTAGACGTGACTACGTATAATAAATCGATCAACACCGGCTGCGTGAACGAAAAAGATTACGTCATTGTCCGGTAACGCGCGTTGTCCCGTTACGCTGGTAGCCACGTTAAGCTATCGTCCGTAAACTAACTTTACAGACAACCATTTTTTTTTAATGTTTGTTACCCCAGAACTTTGTTTTTTATAAACCGATTTGAAAAAATATACGACTAAAACATAGACGAAACAAATAGTGTGAAGAAATTACTATAATACGGCGTACTTTTTGAGTATATGTCCGAAACATTTTATATGGAAATTTGCCTTGAGGATTACCCTTAATAGTAACAACTTGCATCTTTAAAAATACAAAAAATAATACAAACAGTCCAGGTACTTACTATAAAAACATTTTGAAAACTGTAATACAACCCCTCTCTTCCGCAGTATTGTTATAAAATGGGTGTGGTTATCATACAAAGTTGATACGGTTCGGTATTGTATGAGTTGTATGGCTTGTATGAGGGGTTCGATTCCCATACTGCACTTTGGGATTTTTGATAATCCGCTTGAGTGTGAAGTTTACATATTTTTTTCAGAATGATCTTCAATTTGGGGTAAGCAGATAAGCACATATATATGATGCTTGACAAATAAATATTTATAGTAAATTAGCTAAGAACGTAGCCAATGTATTTTTCGAGCTTATAAACTGTACTTATACCAAAATTCACCTAATTCGGTTCTGTTGTTTTGGTGTGATTGAAGAACAAACATTCATGCATACTCATAAACTTAGAGCTTCAAAAACTAATGGTTTTTTGTAGGATATGTTTAAATAAACTCAATAACATATTTTTTTTTATTTTACCAAACAAAACAAACATTCACACACTCACACCCCTGCACTAGGATTCCCTGTGTCGCAGGTGGCATGGACACATACAACACATCACAACATCCAAGACCCGAGAACAAACATTTTGTGTTCGTCACAAATATTTGCCCCGGCCGGGGATCGAACCCGGAACACCAAGCTTCGTAGGCAGGGTCACTACCAACTAAGCCACGGTGTCGTCAAACCACGTTATTATTGTTTTCTTTTTTTTTTTTTGTATCTGTCTGTCTGTCGTTCCGGGTATAATCTTACAACTCGAATTTCGTACACTTCCCCTTCGATACCCGGCTAAAACTGTCAGGGTAGCTCACAACTCGATGTCAATGCATTCTAAATCCATTTATGGAGAACTAGCTAATGTTTTTTGGCGGGAACATGAAAAATGGCGCATTGGCGGCATTAAATTGATTGACAAAACTTGTATAACTTTGAGTCTTTATGTGTAAAAATGTGGTTTTTTATCCATTAAGTGCTTGTGAACGTGTATGAGTGTTGGTGAATAGTGTAATGCTGTAAAACGTGACTTTTCGTGTTGCCTCCAAAACTCCATAGAAGCCTCTAGTAAAGTCGCAACCACCACTACTTTACAGGGGCATGACTTGACTTAACGACTCTGACTTATGACAAAATAATCTCTCTAATTACTTGACACTGGCTATATACCTTTGATGTGAAGCCAAAACCAAAGAACTTAGGTTCTACGAAAGAAAAAAAAAAAAAACCATTTATTAACATGCAATGCCGACATTGCCTCAAAAACAATAAAACATTAATCTAAGTATATTTAGTATGTATCTATATGTATATCTATGTAGTACTATTTATTATACAAGGTGTCTCAAAAGAAATGTCATAATTAAAACTATAATTTAAAAAAATGTATGGAGTGTATTGAAAAAATGCTGTTTGGGATTTATTTATGAAAAATAACATCGTCCAAATGTAAGCCATTGCGTTCACGGCATTATGTATTATGTAGTATGTATTCAAGTATATTTATAATAAATACATACATAATATAAATATTTTTCTTCTTCGATTAATTTAACCATTATTATTTAAACTGTAGTACACGCCCCCACATTTACCATAGCCTCTCTCTAGCCTCAAAGGTTTGCTGGAAGAAAACTCTTGTTAGGGTTAAGCTTGCCTTTGTACGTGACTTTTTTTTTATGTTTTTACTATATCGTGTTTTTGTGTACAATAAAAAATTACGGAAAACCGCTATCCCTCGTTAAGGACGCGAGATAGAGCAAAATCATAAAAAAGCGGTTTTTAGATGTTAATTTACATTTCTTGTTAAATACCAACATAAAATTAATAGAACAATAATGTGAACAAACTCAAAATTATTTCCAAATAACATAGGGTGCTCCTAATTAGTCGACGCGTGTTCACAGTACAGGGTGTTTCGTTCCCGCTGTGAAGATTATTGGTAAATTACTAAATTATGGCAATTTGAAACAACCCTTGAAATTAGATTAGATGAGATTTTTCAACCATATTAAATATGATTTAATTCTTATATTATCAAATCAAGGGCTTGATATAAAAGCTTTAAGTAGAGTGTCAACTAACAATTTGATTTCCATAAAAATAAAGTTGTGTGCTTAAGCATCGACACAGGGCTAGTTTACAAGCTTTAAGTCAGCGACCTTAAAAGCTAGCATGTGAGCGAGTTAGCGGTCCGGAAGGATTTTCAACTAGCAGATGGTAAAAAAGCCGATGACACGGTACGAGTTTACAAGCTACTAGCATACTCGCTGGCTTGTAGCTTATAAACTAGCCCTGTGTCATCGATGCTTAAGACCACACGACTGAAGTGAAAACTTATATAAAGGCGAGATTGATAATACGAAATATTTTATTTTTTTACTGTTTGACAGTTAGTACATTGACATGACATTAGAAAGGATGCTAATTCAAAAATACATTTTGTTCACGGTCACAGCATCAACAATACAGGCACTTTATTTTTTAGTATAATAATGTTACGCTACCATTATTTGACGTCATTCAGGTAAAAGAAAAGACAGTAGACACATTACCATCTTCAATTAGTAATATTATACCAGCCGACTTTACCCGAAGTAGATCAGAGCGTTCGGAGCCCAGTAGCCAAAACTTATTCAATTGAATGATATTACGACTGTCATTTTGGGTTTGAACCACTTTTTATCTGAGTAATGTATTCCTTTTTTGTTTATGATATTAATGGTTATCATCCCAATACACATATCAATATTAATATTTATCAATTAAATACACATAAATATTAATAAATTAATTATTATTGATCAAACTGTAAGATAATACGGTATTTTTTGTAATTTTACAATTTAAATTAGTCAATTAAGACACAGGTATTTTAATTGGTTGTCAATACGTAAAGTATCTGAAGATTTTAATGAGTTACTTTTCAACCGACTTCAAAAAAGGAAGAGTTTATCATTTCGGTTAATTTTTTTTTTTATTTATTTTTTATGTTTATAACTTAGAACTTTGTTGTTTTTGAACCGATTTGAAAAAATCTTTTTTTATTTGAGAGAATATATTTTCTGATTGGTCCCATAGAAATTTTATCAAAATCGTTTCTGTAGTTTAGGTTATAATAACTTAAACTTATGTATCAAAATAACTGAAAAAAAAGTCGTTGAAGTGGGTACTAACCTAACCACAGAAGTATTAAACTATAGAACCACATTGAAAATGCAACAAAAAAGGGAGCAAGATTGGCTTACTTCTAGTACATTAAGGTCTTTTAAATTTTTTGGTGTACCAGGCCTACAATCCAGATCACTTAGAATTTCAGTGTCACTTCCAAATGACTTGGGCATCATAGTAGAGGTAGACATTTTTTAAGAAAATACTAGATAGTACTCGTAACTTTCAGCTCTGGGCTTCTTGTAAACAGAACTAGCTTTCTTTCTTAGCTAGTAAAAAAAGTAAGACTACACGAAGCCAGAGCTGCTAGCTTCCTATCGCTATCTTGCTATCCTGGCTTGAAAAACTAGCCTCGTGTATCTCCGGCATTAGCAGGCAGAAGCCATTAGGCTTTGCGTATTACTAAAATCAATATTTCTAGATGTTTTCTTGTGAAAATTATTAAGAAACATATATCATTAGAATCCTCCTGAATGCAGCTTCATAATCTTATAGCTAGTTAAAGTTTGCTTGGGTTATTAATTAACAAGAGCATCAACATTCAAGTTGATTTGCCCCCAATCAAAAACTTAAATTTGTTAACTCAATCACGCCATTTGAACCGATTGGGATTCAAGATGGATAACAACTAATGGTAGAGACAGAACTCTATATAAATGGACAAAAGGCATCGATAGCGCGCGCTAACTTTTCTAGTGGCGCCATCTTGTTTGTCCTGTCACCGAAAAGTTGTAAAGATCGTAAGTTTTTGGTTTACGGTTTATTATTATAATATTTTATAATAAATGTAAATATCATATATATTAAATATTGTGTAATATTCTGTATCTTATTTAATTTACCTACATATCTTTTTGGTACACCCTTTATCCACCGTATTTATTTTCTTTTAACAATATGTCATGTTTGGTTGTTGTAATTTTAATTGTATTTATTGTTTTTATTTATTTTAAGGTGATACAATAAAGTATATTCTATTATTTTATTGTTTTTTGAGTATTATTATATTTAATTAAAATAAGCCCTGTCTATATTTTACTAAAGTAATCAAAAATAAACTTGTATCTTTTAGTAATTGCCCTCTAATTATTATTATGCGGGAGTAATAAGTAGGTACACACCTACATACGTTTGTATAGATGTATGAATGCATTTAGATTGGACCAAAATTCACTATGGGTTAATATCGTAATCTATAGTTTAGAAAACAAAACTTTTTGACGTGACTACGTCTTATAAATCGATGAACGCCGGCTGCATGTACGAAAACGTTGACGTCATGGTCCTGTAACGCTCACTGTCCGGTAACGCTCACTGTCCGGTAACGCTCATTGTCCCGTTACGCTGGTAGTAACGTTTAACTATCGTCCGTAAACCAACTTTACAGACAACCATTTTTTTTTTAATTGGATATAAAGATTGACAGAATAGAGTCAAATATCTGTTTTTCAGCTTCATCCTTACTTGAAACGCATGTCCTGGCGAGACATAAAGGTGAGGACATAATGAAACATTAGTGCCACCGCATTATAAAGCTGTACACACAAAAAGATCAACGCTTCGCTTTTTAATGGAACATGTTATAAGCTGAAGCGATTTCAGATAATTACAAGTTACTAACTGAATCCCACAGAATCGTTTGCGTTGCAAATTTATTTATTTTGAAAAATCTTTCTTATTACTAACTTTCAGCTCTTGAAAAACACAACTTCCTAGTTTCAAGTCTCTGCGTTCAGTAATTTGGCTTGCACGTTGTCTGTCAGTCAGTCAATCAGTCAAGTTCAAGCTCTTTATTTATATCGATTAATTTATTAAGCCTATACACCATCAATTTTTAATTACAAAAATAAAATAAAAGGGCAATGTAGACAGGGTACTACGTTTCATCTGTGCTGTCAGAATTTTCGATTTCTTCAAAATGGCAGAGTTACAGCGGAGCGGGTGCGGCGCCCTCGCCGAGGTTTTGCGAGCTGGTTCGAGCTAGGTACCCGGGTTTTCCAAACGATGAATAAAACTTAAATTATTGTCAAAGGTACCGCCTGACGCAAATCCATAGGAAAACGACTAACGGTAACAGCAATCCAATTTTAATCAAATTTATTTTGACAATAATTCGACTTTATTTTTTCAAGTTTTTTTGACGTATATGTGTTTAGTAACGGCAATTGACTAAGCGTATTTTTTTTATGGTGATTAAAATTTGACCGTGTATAACTAATTTTTCGCTCCGAACCACATGGCCTCAAGAATCTTGTCATTAAAAATAATTGGATTTCCTTAACGTTTCGTTTAGTATTATGATCTCCTATATTATTTTTTATCAAATGGGGAAAAAATTTACATTATAGGGTATACATTTTTTATTAGCTATTTTACGTTTATTCATAACTTTTGGTGTCCAGTAAAATAAATAAGATATATCAAATAAGAAAGTATTATCTACCTTATGTAAAACGCTCTAAATCCACAAGCGTATTGTGGCCACCAGCTTATCACTTGTACCACACATAAAGCTGTGTTCACACGTATCCAGCGGCGAGCATTAGCATTGTGTCGATAAGCCGGCGCCCCGCTGTCTCATTGTAAGCCCGACCTAATATTGTGCATGCTCTTTTATAAACAAGGGTTCTGTTAATAAACGTGTCAAAAAAGTAAATAGATTAATACAATAAATATAATAATAAATTAGTAGGTAATTATAAAAAAGTTGTATGCTTAAGACTACACGACAGAAGTGAAAACTTCTTCAAAAGCGAGGTTAATGATACGAAATACAATTGACAGTGAGTACATTGACATGACAGCAGAAATGATGCTAATTCAAAAATACACTTTGTTCACGGTCATAGCATCAACAATACAGGCACTCTATTTTGTATAATTATAATGTAACGCTACCATTATTTGATGTCGTTTAGGTAAAAGAAAAGACAGTAGACATATTACCATCTTCACTTAATAATATTATACCAGACAACTTTACCCAAAGTAGTGTTACATCCGAGCGTTGGGAGCCCAGTAGCCCAGTCCAATTCGCTCCCCACGAAATATTTAGCACAGTTCTCATAAAGAACACTTTCTTACGTCCATTTTTAGACTGAAAAAATCTAATAAGTTTGATTCCTAGCCGTTGGATTAAAAATTAATTACCTTGGGGAACTCCAAAAGACAATAAAATCCAAAAAAAAAAACATGTACCTTTCTTGTGCTCCCGCGCATTTAATTTATTTTGATGGATCTTTTCATAAAATGTTTTTTTGACACCCGCTGAGATGAGGCGCATTGGAAAGATACCGTTGGTGTGTTCCACTTAGGTCCAAAACAACATTTTGTGTCTTGCCTGTTTTTTTGGAAGAATTCGTAGAACGTAAAATTCGTAGAATGAAATTTTTGTTTAATTTGGAAGGAAAAATGGAACCTAACGTTCGGAATAATCTGAGATTCCTACAAAAAACAAGTTTCTCTCCTTGTGTACATTTACTTAGTGTTTTTTTTATTGCATAATTTAAAAAATATTGTATCAAAAAGTGTTTTTAGATTCTTAGGTTCTTTATTTTGGTCCAACAATTATGACGAAATATATACTTTTAATGTATTGTACACTTATTTTTTTTTACACATATTATGTATTTATAAAAAGTTTTTATTGTTTGTTAGCGCCTAAAATGTAAATTAGACAAAGGTTTTCAGCGCCAACGGGAATAGCCCACACAAGGACGTTTTTTACTATCCCATATTAATTCCTTAGGTGTGCAAAACAGCAGTCGGTCTGTCTGTTTGTCATTTTATATTAATATCGAGACGAATCCGTGAATCCGGTAGCTTGTTTTTGTACGTATGAGGTCAGAAGATGATCCGAAGATACATACAAATCATAAAATATCTATAAAAGTCAATTTTCAACGGACTTCATAGAAAGAGGAGGATCTCAATTCGCATGTTTTTTTACCCGACTGCTAAGGAAGGGTTATGTTTTTCGCGCGTATCTTGTATGTATGCATGTAAGTTTCTTATTACCTCATATCTTCCAAACCGCTGAATGGATTTTGACAGTTAAGGTATCGTTCGGAATAACCCAAGTGTCCTTAGATGGGTTTTAAAATACCAATTATAAATATTAATAAAATACAATTGGTAAGTACCAAAAAGGCAAATTTTTGGCGCTATATAGACACATTAACTAAAACTATCTTATGCTAAATACTACTGAGTCACTCTCTAGTGACCGTAGGCACCACTGAAAATTCACAGGGAGGCAAAATACGCAATTTTGCTCATTTTAACACTTTAAGGGACCAATCTAAAAGCATAACCTCCAAATTATTTTTTTCAAATTGGTGTATAAATAACAAATTCTGAGGTAACAAGTAAAAAAAAAGAATTATTTAACCGAATTGATAACCTGCTCCTTTTTCTTTGAAATCGGTTGTAAACCGCTATACTAATATATATTGTTTACTCAAATAGTAAATATTAAAGCATGTAATAGAAATAATATTATACATTACTTTAAATTCACATTTCAAGGGCGTGATAAAAGGGTGAATCCCACAACCATAGACCATAGAAATAACCATAGAGTTGAATACAATAGATGCGTTGTTATTATTTATTTCAGAATCTGTCATAATCTGTTTGACCAATATTGTTCACAAACTGCAGTACATTTGAGCATAAAAGTGGTATTTTTTTTCGATAATATTTTACTGCTTAACTAGCTACACGAAGAAAGCAGGTACACATTATAATACAAAAGCGTACCTAAGCAGAAAGCACGCAAAACAGTTAATGCATCTTTTAATTCGGTTAATAATACGAAATACAATTAATTTTCACAAAAAGATGCCTCTTCTGATCGTGTCAATGATTCTTTAGAACCAGCGTAGTGAAAGGATTTCAAGTGCGCCTCGAAGAGGCTGCTTCGTGCACTTTAGTGCTACTTCAAAAATACATTTGATTTTGATAATTTGATTATTTGATGTCGTTTAGGTAAAAGAAAAGATAGTAGACACATTACCATCTTCACTTAGTAATATTATACCAGCCGACTTTACCCGACACAGTGTTACATCCGAGCATTGGAAGCCAATTCACTCCTCACGAAATATTTTGCTCTGTGCGCCTGAAGAAGTTGTTACTTAAAAATCTTCTTACACTTATCGCCGCGCCTGTACCAGCCTTCAATGGCCATCAGGTTGGATTTTCCTCTGCAAATCATAGCATACAATACTTCACGAGCCACTGGGTACATTGTGTTTCACTTCTGTTCATAATAGAACCCGCTACCTGCATGCGCGTACACACTGGATGACTTTATATTACCACTGCACAAGCTTAAAGTTAAAAAAACTAAAAACCCAACTGCAAAATAATTTAAAGTTATACATTGATTGCCTATTCAGTATTCCAAATTAAATTTAAACTTTAATTTTTGTAATTTCCTTTTAATTTTCTTCATACCATACTCGATAGGTTTGGTAAACAAAAATGTATTAACGACTTACTATTTAGCGCCACAAATCCGCAATTTTGTTTTTTTTTTGAACTCGCCTAAAGACACTCGGGTTATTGCAATATCTTAAATATCAAAATTTATCCTACCGTTTGGAATATACGAGGTAACAAAGAAATTTACATGCATACTACATATATAATTATATATACATACATATTATTATTTGTTTTTTTTTATTATTATTTATTTGGGTAAACAAACAGTTACACAATAAAGACTTAAGGTTATGTTAATATTAAGTATCCTAGATTAATAATTGTGAAACCAACATCGTTTACCACAGATTACTATGAAATATTTTTATGTGTTAGTACATAGTTTCGATGTAGGTAATACTATACCAAATTACATTAGATTTGTTGTGTGACATTGTAAGAAAGAATTCTAAAAAAAATCGGCTCGTGTGATTCGATCTTCGTACTCACAAAAGGACAACGTATCCTGTCTTTTGCATTACTCTATTTGTAGCAAATATTTTTGGTAAGCCTCCTTTTACCCGACTGCAAAGAAGAAGAATACTGTGTTTCGTGTATGTATGTATGTACATTAGGTAGTGACCGCGAATGTACTTGTATGGTTTTGAAAAAAGTTTTACAAAAACATACTACAACAGACTTCAATTGGATTGTTCTAGTTACCGTAAAAACCACTGAATAGTCACAGGGAAGCAAAATACGCAATACCATTTACTTCGAAGACATATTTTTTCAGTTAGTTTTGATTTAATGATTAATCTACTAAACCGATTTTGATAAAAAATTTAAGGGACCAATCTATAAGTAAGTACTTATATCCTTTTAAACAAACCAGAATATTTCAAATATGTAGGTTCTTTAAAAATAATCAAGTGTGACACTTTATTCCCATCGAGTAACACCATGACATGGGTGTTACTCGTTGGGGAAAAAAAAAACCCTCTCTCAGAAAGAAAAAAAATCCCATCGAGTAACAGTGTTACTCGTTTGGGTGTTACTCGATGGGAACCCATCGATAGAATTGACTAAGCTCTGAGCAAAAACATTTAAAAAAAAACAACAGAATTGAGAACCTACTCCTTTGAAATTAAGTTGCAAGTTCTTTCGAACCAGTGTGGTAGAAGGATTTAAAGTGCGCCTCGAACAGGCTCCTTTCGTGCATTGGACACATGATTTTTCGAACTTTTTAGGTTCTATGACATGCCGGTTTCCTCACGATGTTTTCCTTCACCGTAAAGCAAGTGTTTTTTAATGTACACAGATGTTTTGTTTAGAAAAAATTTGTTGTACCATTAGTGTACGACCGGGTTCGAACTCACGACCATCGGATCGAAAGTCGAGGCACCTCCCACTCGGCCAACAAGGCTTAAGGTATGTTCAGTAATTTTTTGTAGGTACTCATTTAAAAAGTAAAAAAAAATCTCTCGAAACAACTAAGATGATTTGATTCATAAGATTTTGCACCCTTTTTCCTGTACCCTAATTATACAAAAACACACCTTATTACGTTGAAAATAACGCCTAAAATCCTTTGTAATCTCGTCCCCAAATTTCGCCATAGATTCGAACTTATAAAATATTACTTTTGAACCTTATGCTCTTAGGAATAGGGTTGTATTTGTGTCGTATATCTGAAGTGCACTGGAGGAAGACTCAATTGTACTCAATTTAGTGTAGTTGGTGTGGGATTTCGGTGGTCATTCGGTCATTCCGGGTTTCTCAATGATCTGATTTTGTAGCAATAGATAGATTAATAAATTCAAGGTTCTACAACAAGCTTAAAGTTTAAAAAAACTAAAAACCTGACTGCGAAATAATTATACATTCATTGTCAATTTATTATTCCAAATTAAATTTAAACTTTACTATAACTTACTATTATATTTTTAAAATGTCCTTTAAAACACCTTCATTTTGGTACCCTATTCGATGGGTTTGGTAAACAAAAAAATATTAACGACGTACTATTTAGCTCTAAAAATCCGCCATGTTGATTTTTTTTTTAAAAAGATCTTAGAACACTCGGGTGATTAGGATGAATCTGACAATACCTTAACTGTCAAAATGCATCCACCCACTTGGAAGATACGAGGTAACCCAGAAATTTACATACATACATATATGATACGCGCGAAAAACATTTCCCTTTCTTCGCAGTCGGGTAAAAAACATGAACACGACCGACTTCAACGGAACTGTTCTAGTGACCGTTAACACCACTGAATAGTCACAGGGAAGCAAAATAAGCAATTTCGTTGGATGACGTAATTTTTTAGTAATCTTCTAACACAGGTTTATCAAACTTACCAGAAGCTCCAAACCTTGTAAAATACTACATGTAAAATTGGAAAAAAAGATTTTTTTTGAGTTATTTTGATTTCAAAACCAAAGTACTGAACCGATTTTCATGAAATTTCTATGATACCAATCTGGAGGTATATCCTGTCTTATTATTTCGTCCCAATCGTAGAACAACGTCGGATCTGCCAACTTTACAGGAGAGCATTTTGAAGTTGAGAAATTGCATATTTAAAAAACAGCTTATCCTTTCGTCTTCAAACTCGGGAATATTATTGTGTGTGGGACATTTTTAAATATGAGGTATAGCATTTTAACACAACATGCTTAGTTATTCCAGAAAATCACATAATTCAGTGTTCTACGGATGATTAAGTGTAGTATGTGATAATCCGACGTTATATTACGGAAAATAATTGCTTATCTTATGGCGTATGTTACTTTACTGCAGTGTTCTATGGAATAATAATAATAATTAACTGACGGATGTGATGAATGTGTAGTAGCATTATAACTAGGTAGATATATAAAATTAAAAACGTATAGATAAAGTTATTGTTACTCAAATATATTTTTTATTTCAATAATCAAGGAACATAATTATCAGAATAACAACAAGAAACTAAGCAATTTAAATCAGTAAATCAACTTCCAATCCACCTTTTTAATACAATAATATGTTATAAAAAAAAACAATACTTTGTTTAAAATCAAAAACGAAGTTCAACATAATAACAAAGAATTATAATTAAAAAGCATCTCTAAAAAAATAATACTTGACCATGAAACGGTTGTCTGGAAGAGATCGCTTATAGCGATAAGGCCGCCCTTTGTATTGCCTTATTTTGCCTTAATTAGATTAAGTATATCTAATTGTTGTTTCCTAGTGGTAAACAATAAATTTATTACCTACCTACTTAGCTATAACTAACTTATGGCAATATGGCATTATATTAAGAACTTTAATTTTGTACTCTAATCCTTGGTCAACCCTGGTGCATGCTGTTCGCTGACGACATTGTCTTTGTTGGAGAAGATGCACTTGAAGTCCAGAGCAGGAAAATAGCGGATAAGACTTAAGCTTAGGGTTGAGGAATAGCAGGACCAAAACAGAACACCAGTTTTGCGATTTTAGTGGTCCTACCAGTTGTGTTCCCACTGCCTTAGATGGTGTATCCCTACCAGTCTGCTCCAATTTCCGGAACCTCGGGTCATTGATCCAGAACGACGGTGATGTAGACCAGGACGTAAAGAATATAATAAATGCGGGATGGATCAAATGGTGACAGGACACAAAAACAGTGTGGATCGCAAGTGCCTTAGGGGAAAATTTACAAAACTATCATTAGACCTGTCGTATTGTATGGTTCTGAGTGTTGGGCGACAAAAAGGATGGATGAAATAAGAGTGTTCGTAGCAGAGATGCGAATGCTCAGATGGATGTGTGGTGTGACTAGAATGGATAAGATTACAAATGAATATATTAGAGGAAGCCTGAAAGTAGCGCTAGAGACAGAAAGTTAAGGAGTAACAGGTTATCGTGGTATGAGCATGTGAGGCGGAGGTACGAATCCCATGTAACTCGAAGAGTGTTGAATATGGATATGTTGAGAAAGGGTAAAGATGGATGGTCTCTGTGGAAGAGGATATGAACAAAGCAGGTGTTAGTACAGAGATGACGGCTGATAGACACGAATGGAAGAAGAAGACATGTTGTGCCAACCTAAGTGTAGGATAAGGGCAGCAAGATGATGATGAAGGACGGTACTGTTATATGCACAGGCTCTTGCGGTTCTTCGTTAATAGGTGGGGGTTGAGACATGTCACTAAATATCGGTGTCAACGGCATAGATCATTGGTGGACCGTAGGCAAATACCCATATCGGATGTTGGGTTGTCTGAAGGCGTCATTTATGAGTAAGGCTCATAAATGACGCTGTTGCTGTATTTCAGTTTGATAGTTGTTCGTATTTGGGACATTTAGAGATAGGCAGCGATTTTGTCGACTGCAGGCAAACAATAATGTCAGGACTTTGTGCGTTTAAAGTCATGACAGACTCAGGTACATTGTCTTCTATGGTCTGAAAACAGTTTACCAATAAGCCGGGCATTCCTGCAATAGTTTCTGCCGCCTCTGACGGTATTCGTGACGACAGAATGGACTTGGGTTGTTCATATTCTGCTAAAAAAAATTATCATACAAAGTAATTACAATAGTGCTACCTTACATAGGTACCTAATGTAAATTAAAACTCGATAAAAATAAAAAAGTTACTTCGTGCTTGACACATGAAAAGTCAGACCGTAGACAATAAAATTGAACATACTTGTAAACGGGTTTATTTTTAGTTATTATGAGATATAGAATCCAAAACATAGGTTATTGTGAAGTAAAATGTATAATTTTTAATATTTAATTTTAACGTATTTTCAATTTGAAAACTGAACAGAGACGTATTTGAAAAAACTGTCCGTCATACAACGTCTGTTGTGTACATCCGACTTGATCCGACAGACTGACATCCGTATAACAACGTCGGTTTGCAACATACGTCACCAATAGCTCCCTAGAATATCGTCGGTTTATATTTTACGCCACTAAAAATGAATAATCTTATTGAGTAGTAATATCGAAAATGTTCATAATGGTAACTTTTATTCAAAAGAAATAACTACTAGAAATAAGTATGTTTTCTTTTCATTGAACTCCATAGTACAACGTCAGTTATGATGATCCGTCACAAAATTCTCTCTCCTGACTACCTAGTACAACGACGGATATGGTAACACGTCGTTTTATCGTAGATACTCGGAAAAAAATATTTTCATTCATATACTACAGTTAAAACTAGAACAAATAAAGTATAGCTTACCTGGAATGCACAACGAATATTCTTAAATCTGGCGTAGAATAAGGACGGTACTGACTATCCGTCATGCGGAAAGTGGTCGCGGGGGCAAAAATCTACGTAAGGGCGGCCGTACACGGACTGCTCGAGCAGTTAGCGGCTGAGCGACGTACACGGACCGCTCGAGCGGTCGGCGTCGACTTGACGGCACGATGGAATTTCGTCATGCAGTTGACGGCTTGAAGCGGTCGCGACTGCTCGAGCAGTCGTGTGTACGGCAGCGAATGAATGACTATAGTTCACCGCGCGGTCGCGGCTTTAAGCAGTCGGTCTCAACTGCTTGAAGCAGTCCATGTACGGCCGCCCTTATACAATGACGTTACAGCACATACGACGATTTACTACGTTCAAAAATCAGAACCGTCGGTGTTCTACTCTGTAACTCTGTTGTTTTTAGTAAAATCTATTATAATTTTTTTTCTGTAGGTAGAGGACATATCCGTAGATAGATTTACGCAATAAAACAAAATTGTCAAAAATCTGATCCGACGTTGTTCTACGATTGCGACGATTTAATGTATTATGTAATTATCTTTCTTACTTTTTTGTAAATACTAACCTATTTAGTTTAAAATTCTAAATAAAACTTCAATTGGACTGTTCTAGTGACCGCAAAAGTTCTAGAAACACGCAACAAAAGTAAATATATACAAAATACAAAATGTTCTGAATACATAAAAAATAAACATCGAATTAAGAACTTCCACCATTTTTAAGTCGGTTGAAAATAGATTTACACAAAACATCTAACAGATAAAAGTCTCTACTATACACTATAAAGCTATAATACACTCAAACTATTTAACTGGTGAGTTATACAATCTACGAGGGCCCTTAACTCGAACCTATATGACACGAAGTAACTATAACAGTTAAAGCCCGTCTCACACTAGACAAATACCTACTATAATATTTTTTTAATAATAGTATAGATGCAGACTCGACAATATTAAAGTTCTGATACTAAAATGACAGATGGACAAATCAAGATTTATATTATATGTATTACATATTAAAAATAAATGGATATGAACTTATAGTTTTCAGAACTTGCAATCTATGCCTCACCTAATTCGTTTATGAAATTTCGGAGCGATAATATAATCTTTATAAACATTTTTGTTTCTAGACAATTCGTTCATATTTGTCTATCTCTAAAAGTAATAGCGTATGAATTTGTGTCCTTTTTAAAGCATTATTTATTATTATTATATTATTGTCATTTTTATTCACAATAAAACAAATAAACATTTAAGTATTTAGTTCTTTTACTGCAAACATGACAAGACAATTTGTTTTTGACTATCTGTAGTATTTGATACCTGAAAATATACATAATATCTACTATATTCGTTGTGAGGTTGCAGGATGCCGTCTAGATGCGTACCAACACAGTGCCAGATATACTACCGCAAATCAGGTTTATAACCATTACTGTGTTCTAGTTTGAAGGGCATTGTAGCTAGCGAAATTACTAGACAATTAACATATCTGAAGGTAGCCGAGCACTATTAGCAGTGTTGCACAAAGCCCTGTGTAGCAATTTTATGGTTATGAGCAGACGTGATCTCTTACCACCAAGAGAGTGCCTAGCTATTCGTCACTTATTAGCATGAAAAAAACATCTACGTAGGTTTAGATACTTTATAGTTTTTGATCTGCCCAGTGTGTTACAGCCTTTATTAACTTTGCTTCACAGGATGATTGAAGTATTAAGTGTCATTGAAAAATCACCCTTTATATCGTTGAAAAAAAACCCTATTGGTAACATTTTGAGCGAACTTTAGTTTCAAGAGCTTTTTGAAACCACTTTCGAGGTATTTTCACATCTGTTATGAATATTTTATTGTTTGATAGTTATTAAATTATCAACATTACAAGTGTACTTTGGAAATCAACATGAGTTTTATTTTGATTTTAAAAGTTTAATTTAGACACAAATTACGACTTAAATTGTGCTGTATAATGTAAAATACTGTGCGGAATTTGAAACATTTTTTTTTAAATTATGTGTTTATCGAATAAAATAGTTGAATATAGTAGTAGACCAAAAATAATGGGTAGTATTTGCTTAAAGAGAAGAAAGTGATAAAGTATTATAAAAATATTAATTTTTTGAAACTTTCCAGGCACTGTTTTTTGATATTTATAAGACGGTAAGTGAATTTAGATTGATAGATTCTTGAAAGTTTATTTTGTTGCGAATTGAGAGCGACACGACGGCTTTTTAGTTAATCAGCCATCTTTTCTTCTCTGTTTATTTCCGTTTTGGTGCGAACAACGTCTCTTTCCCACGTCGTAGAAAGGCTATGTGCGAGAGTAGGATGGGAGATAGGATATTACGTCGACCAGATTATTTGCAAATTCATTATACGCAAAGTTAGATTGAATCATGCCGCGCAACCAGTGTTCCTATAGAATTTCAAAGGAAGATGGTGTCAAAAAAACCTTTTCGTTATAATAACATACTTTAGTATTATAATCAAGGTTTTACAAAAACATACAACAGACTTCAATTGGACTGTTCTAGTGACCGTAGGCACCACTGACAAGTCACAGGGAAGCAAAATACGTAATTTTGTTCACTTAAACGACTTTTTTATTCAGTTATTTTTATTTAAAAACTAAACTACTGAACCGATTTTGATAAAATTTATGGGACCAATCTGAAAGTATAACCTCTCAAACAAAAAAAAGTTTTTTTCAAATCGGTTTCCATACAACAAAGTTCTAAGGTAACAATTAAAAAATATTCATCCGAATTCATTACCTCCTCCTTTTTTGAAGCCGGTTGTAAATAATAAGAAGCAAGTTAATTTTTTTTAACCGCACCTTAATATTCTTATAAGAAAAATGTAGCTCTACATAAAACTCTACATTTAAGGTGTGAGCAAGTAGCGCCATCTGTGGGTGACTAGCAGAAATATTGTTATAAAGAAAAGTTTAACGAAGCTCAAAATAGTTTAAATCAATTACAGGCTAATGACTGACTGACTGACTGACAAAAACGCACAAGCCAATGAAAGCAGAGACTTGTAATTTCGAGGGCATGTTGGTCGTGCGTTGTTTTTTCAAGAAGTGTTCAAGAAAGTATCAAGTAATTGTTATTCGTAGCGTATTAGCTAGTAATGTTGTGTTGTCTGTCACGATAAAGCTTTTTTACCCGACTGCCAAGGAAGGGTTATGTTTTTCGCGCGTATCTTGTATGTATGTAAATTTCTATGTTACCTCGTATCTTCCAAACGGCTGGATGTATTTCGACATGTAAGGTATTATTAGATTCGTCTAAAAAAAAAGTGTCCTTAGACATATTTTTTTTTTATAAAGACGGATTTTTAGAGCTAAATAGTAAATAGTTAATAATATATTTTTTACCAAACCTATCGAGTAGGGTATCAAAATGAAAGAAATTAAAAGGAATTAATTTGGAATAATGATTATTCAATGTAATAATATTTAGGCAGTCGGATTTTCAATTATTATAAACATCAAGCTTGTTTCTTTATGTGTTGATTGATAACTAATATATCTTCATAGATGAATAACGGTGTTTCTATAGAACACCAAGATAGACAGTATCAAACCAAAATGGATGCGGAAGACAAAATATTTTCAGACACCCTCTCAATAAAAATTAAATATATATATGTTCAAATTGTGTTTGTTGCTTTTTACGATTTAGTTTTATTAACAATGAAAATGTCTAGTAGTTTTAACATTATAATATTTATCTAGCCATTACTTCTCATTTTCGAAAATTAGCATCGTAAAAAAATGTATTAGAATTTAGCCAATTTGGCTCCTCTTTTTTTGACACATTTCCAATATACTACATATACTTCTGTGTATATCTTTAATTGTAAATATTCTGTCTCAAAAAGAAAAATACAATCGTACATTTCCCGACGGACGAACTTAAATAAATTTTGCACACGAAAATAACTTCAAAAAGAGTTTACTTTTTGAACAAGTACGAACAACTGTTAATGCATTTTGAAACACGGGAAATAGAAAAATGAAAGTTGCTCCATTCTTCAGATGGCGTGTGTCAAATGGCGTAGTCCCACGGCATTCGGACAGAGATGGACTCAGTGAGATTTTGGGCAGGCAGTTATTGAGGGTTAGAGTCACTTCAACTGCAAAAAACCATCTAGGATAGGTATAATACACAGAAGTATTAAAGTATAGAAACACAGAGTAGTACATTGAAAATGCGACCAATAAAAGAAGCCACATTGCAACTACTTTTTATATATTTTTCATTTTCATTTTTCTTTCTTTTTCTTTATATCTATATGTCAAAACTACTAGGCTTTTTAATTGTTTATAAAACTACATCGTTAAAAGTATCAAACATTATTTGAAATTGATGATATTTCATATTTATTGACAAGGTGTCTGAAATTTTTTGGTCCTGTCTTACGACTCTATTTTGGTTTGACACTTTCCATCTATAAGAACACCGTTATTCATTTATGGTATAATATTAATGTTGTTCTTTGTGCTGCCTTCAGCTTCACGAACCATATGGTATTGGGATAAAATATAATATATAATTTAATTACAATTTAAAATAACTGTAAATTAGACTTATTCGTTAAACTTACAGCCTTTTGACCAATACATTTTAATGAATAGTATATCTATATACTTTTTTATTATTAAAAGAAAAACAATTTATTGGTTAATCTAATTTTAAATGAATATTAAGGTAAAAATATGAAATAAAGTTGAGTACTTAAATGATTGTAAAAACCACTTGATACCGTATTTTATACAGTAACTACCTCAAAATCAAGATATCATACATATCAAAATAGCCCGCCAGCATTCGCCCCGAGGATTTCATCTCCATTTTACCCGTTAATATTAGATCCTTAATACCTCCCTGTGCCTCATACCGTGACATTTCGATTCATACACATTCCTTTTGCAACTTTACTAACAATATGTTACTCTAACAAATGCATTTTGTGTATATTATTTATTTCAAAATGTTTTGAAAAAAAACTTTTGAGAACTTTGCCCGTGGACCTAAATTATGTGTCTTATTTATAATTTTCAACCGACTTCAAAAAGGAAGGAGGTTAGCAATTCGGTTGAATGTTTTTTTTATGTTATTTACCTCAGAACTTTGTTGTTTATAAAACGATTTCAAAAAATATTTGAAAGGATATACTCGTACTTTCAGATTGGTTCCATAGAAATTTCATGAAAATCAAAATTACTGAAAAAATTACGTAATCCAAGTAAACGAAATTGCGTATTTTACTTACTTTTCAGTGGTAGTTACGATCACTAGCAAAACCTTGATAATTATCAAGGTTTTGCAAAACAACGCTAAATTATAATTTATAGCTAATTAAGTAAGTTTAGTTTTATTATGATTAAGCATTTAGTTTGAGAAAGTACCTATCGATAGTTATGAGTAATTTTTATTATAGGTTAAAGCTAACTAACTACTACAATCTATATTACAAAATTTACAAATGGAAACAATAAGGCCACCCATAGACCGTCGCAAACAATCTAATAGGTAGCTCAACTGCTCCAACTCGATACCCGATGGCAGCATGCCGAGGATACTGGCTGCATTGCCTCTTTGTATCGCAAGGCTTATTCTTTGGCCGAGATAGCTGCCAGCCCTCTGATCACGCGTCGACCAGACGCTCTGACAACATTTTGACAAAACGCGGAAGGCGGAATATACGACCTATCAAGACCTATTACATATCTGCGCCTCTTGAGATCTTCAGCAGAGTTTGCCGCCGCACCAGCCCTAAGTTATGAGTTGAAAATAATTTATATCATCATACTTACCGACTAGTTTATTTGCGTCGATTCTTTGAGTACTTGAAAGGCGGCCTATAAAGTAGGAAAACATAAATAAAGTTTCTTATAGCTCTATGAGTAAGAACTTTAATTAGAATTAAGAATAATGAATAAAAATAGTGGAAAATTGTACATATTCTAGTTATAACTGCCCTGCATATTATGTAAGTTAGTATAATTTTATTATACTCTATGTAATAAAGTATGAATTAAATTGGTTAAAACATCAATTATATACATATAATAAATAATGAATAACACCCGACTGCTAGTCCTGACTGACTGACAGGAATTTTGTTAATTCGCAACGCTAACGAAATTGCGGGCGTTAGCTTGCAGACTTTTAAGATGAAATTAAGAATAATATGCGACCAGAAAATAAATATTTATTATATTATTATTATTATCAGGGTTTTTTTTTATTTTGTATGTATGACTGTAACAGTTAAACAGAATAATTTTATTTACAAAGTTAAATAAACGAATTCAGTACGCTATTACCTATATGAAATATAATGATAGAGTACAGTCTTAAATTGTATTGAACTCTTATATTTTATAGGAGTTTAGATCATTTTTAGATCCTAATAAAACTACCAATTGCCTTAAGGCATATTGCTGGATAAAATTTTGTTCTCAACTTTTTTGATACAATAAAAATATTTTGACTCTGATTCTGATTCTGAAAAGCAAATTCACTGTTTTAACGCTAGTACACTTTGAAGCAATTCAATGGTCGATTCGAAAGCCCATAAATTTCACAAGCAAAGCTACTCTAGCTATGACACTTCTGGTATTGTAGTTTTTAAGCCACCCAAGGCTATATCATGGTCCATTAAATCATGGCAGCGTAGATTCGGCCTGATTTTAATCTAATGCTTACTTTTTTACCAAACAATTAACAGTTAGGTAAATAGGAAGGTAAGTTACATTGTAAAAACTTTGTATGCCAATCTGTTACGAGCCAAACAATGTAAATGACTCATAATTGAACTTAAATAGCCTCAGCGACAAAAATGTAGCATTTACCCCGTTAAATACATAGCAACTACTTAAATAATGTTAAATAATAGCATAATAGCTTGTTAACATCAATATTACACCAATAAATCTATTTAATTTAACTTAATTTAAGGCAAATTGTTCGAGCAATTATTTTGATTGACGAGGTGATTAGTTCTTGGAATCGCCGCGGCGTGACGAGGCGCTAGTGTAGGAATGCTACTCGCCGCTAGATGGTGCTGTTCCTATCGATCGAGTTAGAAGATATTATACAAAAGTGGTTCAGACAATTAGTCCCCAGCCCAGCCTGGCTTTGCATGCGGGTTTTGCCCACATAGTACCAATACAAATAATAATTTTAGTCTTATACATTTGGAAAGAAAGAAATGGAAAGAATGGGGGGAGGCCTTTGGCAGTAGGACAGCGAAGGCTCTTAAAAAATAAAAAATACATTTCATAAATTATTTCAATATTTTTTGGGCGTAGGTCTCTCGCAAGACGAGCCACTGAGCCCGATTAGAAAGTAACAGTGTTTTATGTGATCAGTTTTATACCATGATAAATAACATGTTATTCGGTATACTTTCCATGCCTATTGGTATTTAAGAAGGCCTATGCCCATGCCTAGTGGTGGGCTGAAACTGGCTGAGGATGAGGTTATTACCTATTTTTAATTTAGGTTACATAGATGAATAGTTAACGGTGTTCCTATAGAACTCCAAGATAGACAGTACCAAATCAAAATGGATGCGGAATACAGAATAGAACATTTTCAGACACCCTGTCAATAAAAAAAGAAATAATATCTCTATTTTCAAATGATGCTTGTAACTTTTCACGATGTAGTTTTATAAACAATGAAAAAGCTTAGTAGTTTTAACATATAATATTATTTATCTAGCCCTGCTACTTTTTATTTCGAAGTTTTGTCTAAAATGTACTAGAAGTTAGCCAATTTAGATCCCTTTTTTTTATACATTGTGATTCTATATTTACATACTTGTACTTCTGTGTTAGTTTTTCAGCGCGGGAATGCAGTAAATATTCTTGGCACAATGCCACATAAACAAAATTCTGTTTTATATTTTATACAAAATAAGTACCCAATAGTGAAATATATCTACCAAAATGCGGATTATTTTGTAAAAAGGATTTTAAGCAATTTCCGGTTTCACCGGAACCCAAACCTCTCTTGTAAGTCATATGACTCCATGTTTACAAAATAAAGAACAATTTAAAAGGAATTTTCCCATAATTTAAAATGAGCTTCGTTAAATATTTTGTATGAGATTATTACCAAAAATTAAGGCGCTGCTCCACTGGTAAGATTTTTTAAATTTCTTAGGTTTATTCATTATTAAATAATGAATATACATATTTATTATTAACTTAATTCTTTAGAACGGTTACACCACTTACACTTACTTATATTACATACATTAAACGTTACAGAACAATTAATTTCATAAATATTTATTAATAGTTATTCATATTTTTTTTTATATTTAGTGTAATCCATTCAAATATTTGCTTATTATTTTAGTTTTAATAAAAAATAATTTCATAAGTATTTTAGAATATTATGTGATTAAAAAATGTAGCTAGGACTGAAAAATACTACCTAATATTAGAACCTTTTTGAAATGTAGAGCTAAATGTTTTTGAAATCTATGCACATGTTAAATAATGCCGACCTAACCTAAAAAAATATTTAACCGCTATATCTCGTAAGGGAAGCGAAATAGAGTAAAAACATATATACGTGATTTTTTTATTTTAATCTACATTTCTTAACATAATAAAGTATCTAGACCTACCTATTAGACATGTTAACTAGAACATTTAAAAAAAACAAGAAAGAGTTGGTTGTCTGTAAAGTTGGTTTACGGACGATAGTTTAACGTGACTACCAGCGTAACGAGACAATGAGCGTTACCGGACAATGAGCGTTACCGGACAATGACGTCAACGTTTTTGTGCATGCAGACGGCGCTGCGTCGTTCATAGATTTATTAGACGTAATCGCGTCAAAAACGAAACATTACATTTTTTGATCAAAAATATTTTAACCCACAGTATATACTCACCTTAACCTGTCAAAAAACATAACCATAATACCTAAATATGATTAAAAACATGTTCAAAAACAGGCAAAGTTAATATCAATAATTTCGTAACTATACGGTCGTAATAAACTTGAATATAATTATGGCAGATTATAATGTATATACTTTAATATGTATTGTTGACATGTATGGAAAAAGATTAGGTAGAGTAGGAGATAATATATTGAAAATATATATAACAATGTCTCTTTATGTATAAAACCAGACGCTTCAAAGAAAGCCGTGAAAACCGTGGCTTAGTTGGTAGTGACCCTGCCTACGAAGCTTGGTGTTCCGGGTTCGATCCCCGGCCGGGGCAAATATTTGTGGCGAACACAAATGTTTGTTCTCGGGTCTTGGATGTTGTGATGTGTTGTATGTGTCCATGCCACCTGCGACACAGGGAATCCTAGTGCAGGGGTGTGAGTGTGTGAATGTTTGTTGTTTGTTGTTGTTAAAGATGGCGATTGTTATTTAAGACAAAAAAAAACTTTGATACGATAAATATTTTTCCTGTTTTTAGTATGTTTCTGTACTTTTTGAAAGCCTCCCCTGCAGGATTCCGTCAAAATGACTACACAGTGCCAGATATTCTGCTGCAATGCAGTAAGTGTGAGCATTAATGCGGTCTAGTTTGAAGGGCAATATAGCTAGTGAAATTACTGGGCTTTAGAGACTGATTATCAATATGTCTCAAAGTAAACCCGCACTGAAATAGTGTAGTAAGGACGGTGTGATTCAAAGTCTTGTGCACTATCCTGCCTGCATAAGGCTAATCCTCAAATCCAATACTATACAAAATGTTTCGGATAAATACTCAAAAAGTACGCCGTATTATAGTAATTTCTTCACACTATGCGTGTCGTCTATGTTTTCCGATTGTGTCAACAAAAATTAGTAAAGTTTCATACTTTAATTTAGATTTTATACGTGTTTTTAAGTTAGTAGGGTTAATTTTAAAACACGTATAAAATCTAAATTAAAGTATGAAACCTTACTTATTTTACGTTGACACAATTCAAAAACATAGACGAAACGAATAATGTGAAGAAATAACTATAATACGGCGTATTTTTTGAGTATTTGTCCGAAACATTTTGTATGGAAATTTGCCTTGAGGATTCCCCCTAACATGTGCACCGTGAGAAAATCTTCTCGACGCATTTTGTCAACTAAACATGAGATATGTCCTTGTCTTCTGATTCTAACAAGACGCTGCATACGACTCATCACCTTCTGTCAAAATAAGATTGTTTTTCAAGCAAATAACTTGTATACTATGCAGAATCTGTGGTATTTTTCTCACAAACCGTAACATGATAAAATTATGCCTTATTTTTGTCGATTTCTGACACTTCTTCATGAAATGTTAATTATTATTTTCGAGCGCGACAATATTGTGCAAAAAAAAGCCGTGTTGGCCGATTGGGAGGTTCTTCGACTATCGATCGACGACCTTCGGCGTGGATTTGAACCCGGTTGAACCACTGGATTTTTCTATTCAAAAAATCTATAAAAACATGCGGAAAACATTGTTAGGAAACCGGCATGTTATAGAATCTTAAAAGATCGAAAATATGAGTCAAGTTCACGAAAGGAGCCTATCGAGGCGCACTTGAAATCCTTTCACCACACTAGTTTGAAAGAACTAGTGACATGATGAGAAGAATATATACAATGTTTTTTTTTTATACCTACATACGTAAATAAAAAAATATAAATACTTGCATAAAAAAATAAAAAAGTGGTTGAACTGAGAATCTCTTCCTTATTTATCGGTTTACCTCCTTGTCGGTTAACAACGAATACTTATAAAATTCTCTGAACGCATCCTACACTACATTTTGAAGCTCATCATTATGTTAATTTTGAGGTTCCCAAAACTAGAATTGTAATTTTATATTTGGAACATAATCGATACCCATCTGTCCTATGTTTTGGTTTTTATGAAGATTTTTGGGTCCAAATGACGTCACAACTGATATTTTCAAAATTTTAAATTTTAAATACATTCATATGATAGGACGCGTACATATTATTGTAAATTTTAAAAGCACCTTTAAATAGAGCAAATTTGCATCGGACCAAAATATACTAGAATTTAGCCAATGTGGCTCCCTATTTTTCGGCGCATTTTCAATGTACTACATTGTGATTGAAATGAATTTGAGGTCATTAGAGAAGGAATAGCTAAAAACAAGTAAAATATTACAAGCATTGTTATTTTTAATTTAGGTCGATTTGGCAACTTACCATATTTTTTTTTTTTATATTAAACAATAAAAAAATAGAAATATTGTTACAATGATACTTAGATACATAGCGTCTATATTTACAAAAAAAAATAGGTATTATAATTATGAAAAAATAACAAATATAATAAATAAATATCTAGTAAAAAAAACACTTCCACACCTTGCATATAATTTACGAAAAAAACTAAATCGATCATAATATAAACATAGCAATTTCGATTTGACCCTAAATTACTCCATACAAATTGCTCATACAATTATCCATACAAATGGTAAACCGCACCGTGTCATATCATTACAAACAGCGACGGAGAACAGACATCAAGCAAAAGTGTTTAAAAATGCTTTTGACAGTTTTTACAGGAATTCGTAAGTCAGTGGTTTGTGAAAATACGGAAAAAGTGCCGAAAAAATCATGTGTTTTCTGGTATATACTTTGATTGCAAGAAGTGGAGATAAATGCCTTGACATAAAGTTAAACAGTGTTTAAATTACTTGTGACAGTATTTACAAGAATTCGTAAGTCAATGGTTTGTGAAAATACGGAAAAAGTGCCGAAAAAATCATGTGTTTTCTGGTATATACTTTGATTGCAAGAAGTGGAGGTAAATGCCTTGACATAAAGTTAAACAGTGTTTAAATTACTTGTGACAGTATTTACAAGAATTCGTAAGTCAATGGTTTGTGAAAATACGGAAAAAGTGCCGAAAAAATCATGTGTTTTCTGGTATATACTTTGATTGCAAGAAGTGGAGGTAAATGCCTTGACATAAAGTTAAACAGTGTTTAAATTACTTGTGACTGTATTTACAAGAATTCGTAAGTCAATGGTTTGTGAAAATACGGAAAACGTGCCGAAAAATCATGTGTTTTCTGGTATAGGTAACACTTTGATTGCAATAAGTGGAGGTAAATGCCTTGACATCAAGTTAAACAGTGTATACATTACTTGTGACAGTTTTTTACAGGAATTCGTAAGACAGTGGTTTGTGAAAATACTGGAAAAATTTAGGAAAAATCATGTGTTTTCTAGTATAACACTTCAATTGAAATCGTGTAAACCGATGGTTTTTTAAAATACGGGAAAAGCGTCGATGACACACAAGAATGTCAACAAGCAGATTGTAAAAACGCCGATGACACTGGGCGACTTTACACGCTACAAGCGAAGTCGCTGGCGTGTAGCGTGTAAAAAAGCCGTGAGACATCGTACTATAGGACAATTAAACAGTGTTAACATACAGATCTGTGATAGATTTGTGGTAATACTTGGTATGATAATAATGGTATTTTCAAGAAAGATATTTTCAGTTTAGAAAAAACTTGTTTTTGTTTAAAAATAGTAGATTATTCACTAAGGGGATAAAGCAGTGTCTTATGTCGCGGGTGGCATATTGAACCCTGAGCTAACGAGGGACTCGGTTAACTCCTGAGCGAAGCGAGGGAGTTATGTAGAGTCCTGAGTGACGCGAGGGGTTCAAGCTACCCAAGACGAAGACAGGCTTTATCCCAGAGGAGCATACTCTACTTTTCACACCTTCTGCGAGGCAATAAAAAGCCAGGGCAGCAGCAGCGAACATGCACCGTCTTTTGTTTTATAATCTTTGATGTCGCGCCTTTTTTCTTTTTTTTATGAGTGGCCAGTTCGATTTTCGAACAAACCTTTTTACAATGCCATATGGGCGTTCTTTTACTTAGAGTCTTCCCACGAGTTCCACACGATTTTGACGTTCCAAATTCAAATCACATTACAACCCTTGGGAGTTTCATACAACATTACCTCCCTAGAGAGGTAATGCTTTGCTTTACCTCGATGATAGCATGATATGTAATTGGACATTGTCGAGCAGGTGGTGTGAAAATAATTTTAGCCAATCATACGTTTATGATTACCTCAACTTGAATACGCATAATCGGGTGCCAAAAAATACGTGGTTACCAAACAAAATTGGGGAAAAACTTTAAAAAATTTAGTCGTTTTTTTTCAAAATAAATACGATAATAATCAAGGTTTTACAAAAACATACTTAAACCGACTTCGATTGAACTGATTTAGTGACCGTAAACATCACTGAATTCACAGGGAAGCAAAATACGCAATTTCGTATTCTTGGATGACGTATTTTTTTCAGTTATTTTAATTTCAAAACCAAAGTACTTAGGTACCTACTGAACCGGTTTTTTATGTTATTTTTTAATTGGAAGACAACTACTACAATTTATATAAAGGTATATTACAAAATTTACAAAAGGAAACAGTTGGGCCACCCATAGACCGTTGCAAACGATCTATAGGTAGCTCAACTGCTCCAACTCGATACCCGATGGCAGCGTGCCGAGGATACTGGCTGCATTGCCTCTTTGTGTTGCAAGGCTTATTCTTTGGCCGAGATAGCTGCCAGCCCTCTGATCACGCGTCGCTTCGACCAGACGCTCTGACAAAATTTTAAAAACGGGGAAGGCTCCCATTCCCCATGGACATTTTTTTAATCGGTTTAAATTCACAAAGTTCTGAGGTAACAAACATTTAAAAAATTAAAAAATCAGACGAATTGAAAACCTCCTGTTTGAAATCGGTTGAATTTACGTACGCAATTAGTACGCATTATTGATTATTATTTAAGTTTCATTCATCGTTTGGAAACCTCGGGCACCAAGCTCGAGCCAGCTCGCTACAGCTCGGCTCGGGCGCCGCACTCCTTTTGCATTGACCATTTATGAAATTTGAAAAATACAGCTCGGCTCGGGCGCCGCACTCGCGCCGCTGTCACTCACACATTTTGCAGTAACGAAAAATTCTGACTGCACAGATACAACGTATTACCCCTTTTGCATTGACCATTTAAGTTTTTCTGGTAATTAGAATCGTGTGGTGTAAAAAGTAAAAACGAAGATAAGGAAGAAAGGCTAAAGATTATTAAGTAACATTATTACAATGAGATTAACATTAAACGATTTAAAATTACTCAAAAATTTCGGCATCTATGATCTATTTTTAATGGACCCCACCAGACGCCATTATGTTCCAATTTCAAATTCAAATTTCGTCTGCGCAGGCGTCAACTGCGGTTTTGAAAAAAATATAGTCATTTGAGTTTCCGTATTTTTGGTAAATAAGGGTGGAAGGGGAGGGATTTCAACCCTCGGTCTGTCAAAATGTGATAGTAATTGTTATGTATCGAATCGATTTATTCGATTGTTGATTTTGTGTTATTTTCTCGGTTGACTTCCTGTTATTTATTTGCCAGGTGGTGACTTAAAAAAAATAAACACTAATTTGATCTTCGATTTGGGTAGGAATACTTAGGTTGTAAGGTTTTTATTGCACACATAGGCAATTTGAACAAATAAGGAATTACCAAAAGGCATGAAAAATTCAAAATTAAAATAATGTTTACAATTTAGAATAAATAATCAAAAAACATACTACTTATTCTATTAGATATTTATTATATTAGACTTCAATTATTGGTCTATTCCAGTGACTGTAAACACCGCTGAAAAGTCATAGAATAGCAAAATACGCATACTTCTTCTTCTTATCGTGTCACTAGTTCTTGCGAACCAGTGTGGTGAAAGGATTTTATGTGCATTTTAGTTACATTTAGTTACATTACGCATACTTAAAATCATTTACTTGATGACATTTTTTTTTCAGTTATTTTGAATAAAAACTTGAACTACTGAATCGATATTGTTGAAATTGAGATCCTATAGGGCCAACCTGAAATTATATCCTACCAAATATAACAACATTTTTTTTTAAATCGGTTTAGTATAGTTCTGAAGTAGCAAACATAAACATATTCAACCTTTCCAAGACCAACCAAGATTCAACCGAATTGAAAACCTCCTCCTTTTTTGAAATCGGTTAAGAAAGTGAAAAATAGAAAAATGAGACCACAAAATGTATTGCATAATTTTCCGATCCTCCCATTTGACCTTTCAAAGGCCAAAATAGGCGCGATCTCCCCACGTCTTCACCCCGCGGCGGCTCACGGCCGACTGAACACACACAATACAATCGAATTGCGAATTTGTTACTACCCTCTTTTCGCCCAATTTCACTGACTACAAGCAAATTGGTCCTTTGTGCCAAGACTTTTATCGCTTAAACTAGTGGAAATATTATGGTTATTACGGCTATTTTGTGTTTTTTATTTTGAAAATATGCATGTGAACTTTATTTATCAATACAGAGACAGATTTCAGCCACCAAACAGTTAGTAAACGCTGTTACTGTGTTTCGCTTTGAAGGACACCGTGAAATTACTCAGTCTTTGAATAGAATAGAATAGAATTGTATTGTCTAAAACTGTGTCAAGTAGATTTTAACAATTGGATAAGGTTCAACAGTTTTGTCTGTTTCAGACATACAATATGTGTAAGCACCTAACTAAACAATTCTCTACATTTTCATACTATTTATCTGAAAATTATTCAAAGTAGTATTATATCAAAGTTTATATTCTAAGTTGTATTAGAGTAATCAAAATATTCATGCAAATTATAGAAAACATTGTTTACATGGCTTATGTTTTAAGTTTTCGTGTAAAAACAATTCCATATAACAGCTTGAGGTCTAGAGGAAGATGGTTATATATTTTTATGACTGTGTAGTAAGTACCCTTGTAGAACATTGAGCAATTGAGAAAAGGTATTTTATTTCTTGCTACAGTAAGTTAATACATATAAAAAAAAACTTACTTCTACTTAAATAAAACTATCTACTAATACTACTACTAATTATTAAAAAAAAAACAAAACTAAAACTGTAATTATTGAAAAAGTATTAAATATCTTAAAGTAGACGAGGGTCATTTCAGCGCTGCACTGGCCTTTAGGGTTCAAAGTCCTGCGTAGCACTGCTTCGGGAGAGCTTTCTCATTTTGTCAATATTTCTAACTTTTTTCTTTTTTTTTACGTAGGACCATAGATTAATAACGGTGATCATATAGAACACCAAGATATACAGTATCAAATCAAAATCGATGCGGAAAAAAAAAATCAGACACCTTGTCAATAAAATTTAAATAACTCTATTTCCAAATAATGTTTGTAATTTTTTACGATGGAACTTTATTAACATTGAAAAAAACTAGTAGTTTAAACATATATTATAATATTTATCTAGCCCTATGACTTCCCTTTTTCGAAAATTAGCATTAGTCCAAAATGTACTAGAAGTTACCCAATGTGGCTCCCTTTTTTTTGACGCATTTTCAATGTACCTACTAAATTGTGAATGAATGAATGAATGAATGAATCTAGCCCTATGACTTCCCTTTTTCGAAAATTAGCATTAGTCCAAAATGTACTAGAAGTTACCCAATGTGGCTCCCTTTTTTTTGACGCATTTTCAATGTATCTACTAAATTGTGAATGAATAAATGAATGAATCTAGCCCTATTACTTCCCTTTTTCGAAAATTAGCATTAGTCCAAAATGTACTAGAAGTTACCCAATGCGGCTTCTTTTTCTTGTCGCATTTTCAATGTGTACTACATTGTGATTTTATACTTTAATACTTTTATGTGTTTACCTCACGAATTCACTAACTGATTTGGGAAAAAAAATAGAAATTTCATCAAAATCGGTTCAGAAGTTTAGTGATTCAAATCGAAATAACTGAAAGAAATAAAAAAAATGTCGTCTAAATCAACGAAAATGCGTCAGTGTTTTGCTTTCCTGTGATTTTCAGTGGTGTTTACAGTCACTAGAACAATCCCAATTGAAGTTTGTTGTAGTACCTACCTACAATGTTTTTGTTTAAAACTTTGATTATAGCCTTTTATTTCTAAGCCGTTAATCAATTAATCTATGTCCTTAGCAGTTCATAATCCACAAATCACACACAGCATTTGACCCACGAATCACGGAAATCGAACACAAAACAAACATACATCCATTAAAAACGCATTTACATGTACGCGACTCACAGAAGTATTAAAGTTTAGAATCATTCGAGAGTTACCTACTCGACAATTCAAGGCAAAGCTATAAGCATGGCTGGCTGAAAAATGTTTTTATAAAAAAAGTGACTTTTTAGATTATAATTTTGACATACGATATAATTAAATCAGATTGTTAAATTAGATAATATATATAATGCATGATAAATTTTGCACGCCGTCACACGGTGGAGTATGTGAAACCAAATATTATAATTTAAGAACTGTGTACCATACTTCATGCAATAGACGATTTCATTCATTCATTCATTCACAATTTAGTAGGTACATTGAAAATGCGTCAAAAAAAAGGGAGCCACATTGGCAAAATTCTAGTACATTTTGGTCCGATGCTAATTTTCGTAAAAGAGAAGTAACAGGGCTAGTTAACTATTATCATACTAAAACTACTAGGTTTTTTCATTGTTAATAAAACTACATCGTAAAAAGTAACAAACGTTATTTGAAAATAGGGATATTTCATTTTTATTGACAGGGTGTCCTGTATTTTGCGTCCATTTTGGTTTGATAATGTCTACTGTCTAGTGTTAGTGTGCACTGGAGATGTGGTGCTTGAGACGTCTATTGAGAATCCCATGGACAGCACACCGCACCAATGTCTCGATCCTAAAAGAACTCAACATAAAAGAAAGATTATCGTCAACTGTTCAAATACGTATACTAAAGTTCTTTGGACACATTACTCGAAAAGAGGACTCAATGGAGCGTCTAGTAGTTCAAGGTAGAATGGAGGGCAAGAGATCCCGTGGTCGCTCTCCGACTAGATGGTCAGACCTCATCGAAACTCTCACAAACGCAACCATGATCGACTGCTCCCACAACGCGTCGAACAGAGCCAGGTGGAGGCGCATAGCTGGAGCTGCCATTCTTAAGGACCCAATTATAACCACGACCACTCTGTCAAGAGTGCCCGACTAAGAAGAAGAAGTATATTAGTGTTCTATAGGAACACCGTTATTAATCTATGACTACTACCGACTTCAATTGGGACTGTTCTAGTGATCGTAAATACCACTGAAAATCACAGGAAAGCAAAATAATTACGCATATTCGTTGGTTTTGATGACATTTCTTTCAGTTATTTCGATTTGATATACTTCTGAACCGATTTAGATGAGATTTTTGTTTTTTTAAATCAGTTGATGAAAGTTGTGAGGAAAACATAAAAAAATACAACGAAATTGAGAAAAGAGCTATTTCATTTCTATTGACAGGGTTTCTAAAAATGTTCTGTCCTGTATTTGCGCATCCATCTTGATTAGATACTGTCTATCTTGGTGTCCTATAGGAACACCGTTATTCATCTATGGTACGACCATAAATAAATATCTTGAAGAGCCATGAAAAATAACCATGGCGTCACCAAATCTACAAGACCTCTACAAAATTTTCCTGCTTAAAAAACCAACTCTACATTCAAATTTCTATGAATGGAAATAGGTCTAAACAAAATGGTCGGTCTAATTTAATTTGATATTGAAACTTCGAGCTATATTTGTCTCTTTCTGTCTTACTGAGAACAGTTGTACAGAACAAGGATAGAAAAGTATCGTATTGCATTATGAATATGAGCCTTTTTAGTAGAGTTTGATAGAATTATGTCTGTCCTTTTTATACTTGTAATAGGCTAGGGAGGGAAGGGGATGGAAATAGAGTTATGATATCCGTTTTTAATTTGCTTTTCAGATCATTTTTCAAATCGAATGGAATTCATTTTCTAAATATTATTCTGTTTTTAAGTAAAACAAGATAACATTTCTTACTCAAGAAAAAACTTAGTACCTACTTAATTAGGTTATAACTTATTAATTGTTATTTTATGAGTAGGTTTCTTTCTTGCAAGGAAAACTCGAGTAGGTATTTACTTAAAATGTGGCTTAATAAGTTCGGTTAGAAAAATAATCTTGCAAAAAGTGAATGAACATTTTCAGTTAGAATATCAACGTAAAATGATAGATAATAACTATCCAGAGTCTAGTTATTTTAAGTGTTTAAAGATCTTTATTAAGATATATTTATATAAAGATAATTGATAATCAACTTATATTTTAATTTAATGTGGATCAGTTACAGGCTTGCAATACACTAAAAAATATTTAAAGGTGTTCCTATAGGTACCTACTTAGAAAACTGTGAGTAAATCCTTTTAATAACAAATTTGAATCTTAATAAATTAATATTAATAAGTACCCAAATAAAAAAAATTATCGGCTTACGATTTCAGTAACCGAAGTGAATATTTTGACAAAAAAGGATATGGTAGATTTAATTATTACATCACATTAGTTTAGAAAATACTTACTGAGAATTTGTATTTGATATAAATGGAGGATATGTATTTGCCATTTAAATGTTATCCATAAGAACCGAAGTGAAACTAGTGTTTTGAAAAATCACTGTCATAAATTTACTTACTAAATATATTTAAGAAAAACAAAAATAAAAAAAATATATATATAAATACTATTTTCCATAGATGAATTACGATGTTCCTATAGAACAAGATGGACAGTATCAAACCAAAAGGGAGTCGTAAGACAGGACCAAAAAATTTCAGACACTTTGTCAATAAAAATGAAATATCTCCATTTTCAAATAATGTTTGTAACTTTTTACGATGTAATTGTATTAACAATCAAAAAGCCTAGTAGTTTAAATATTAATATTTATCTAGCCCTGTTACTTCTCATTTTCGAAAATTTGCATCGGACCAAAATGTACTAGAAGTTAGCCAATGTGGTTCCCTTTTACTGATCATATTTTCAATGTACTACATTGTTTCTATACTTTAATACTTCTGTGCTATTTTCACATTCAAAACTAAAAAAAAAAAAAATTAAGATATTTGAACATAACACTAAAAGCAAATACATTACCCCACTAAAATAGCTATCTTGGCCAAATAATAAGCCTTGCAATACAAAGGGGCAATGCAGCCAGTATCCTCGGCACGCTGCCATCGGGTATCGAGTTGGAGCAGTTGAGCTACCTATTAGATCGTTTGCAACGATCTATGGGTGGCCCAATTGTTTCCTTTTGTAAATTTTGTAATATAGATTGTAGTAGTTAGCTTATGCTGTACTTATATAAATTTACAATCAAGATGAAAACTTAACGTACGTATTTACACTTTACTTTAGATACTTTACATATTTACATTCACTTCACAAAACAAAATTTACTCACTTAATATAAATTTACTAAGATTTTAACACTAAAAGTTTAATATACGTTATCACTAATTTTTAATTTTATTTATTGGGACAACAAACAGCTGCAATATACATTTTACTTAACAGTTATAATATCTTAAGCGTATTAATTATATTTCAGCCCACTACGTTATCCACAGAGTTTTAAGAAAATTATTAACTTATGAAGACCACTAGAGGGTCGATAGGTATCATCTATAAGGTGAGCAGCTTCTATCAGTGTGTCACTAAAAACGAATACTAGTATTTTCCCATTCAAAACGTAAACAGTGTTTTATATATATTATCACTAAAAACAAATACTAGAATACATATACTATTTTCACATTTGAAACGTAAATTGTGAATTCACAGTGTCCCCCAAACCTACCCCATTCCCGTAGGTACCTACTTGCTACCGCCCGCCCCCGTCGGTAGCCATGGTAACGGAGGGGCGGGCTAGGGCGGATTAATGATTTTGTAAACTTTTCACTTGTTGGGTTCTTTGTTTAAAAATATTATCTTTTACGACGTTTTCAGACTTCTAGTGCTTCTAATAACACTTTATTTCGATTGCGTTTAAAACTTTTTTTCTGAAAATAATAATTGATACTGAGAGTAGTATCTAGCAAATAATTAAATCAATCAGCAATTAATAGTTCTTATATGTACACATACAGGGCTTAGTCCTGACTTTCTGGCAGATAACGCACAGTACAAACACCTGAACATAGAGACTTGAAATTTAGAGGGCATATTCGATTAAGAAGTATAAATTCAGTTCATACCAAAGTTAAGTTTAATATGCGAAAACATTTATAACCCTCACAATTTTTTTTGGGTTGCGAATTTTCAATATTAATTTTATACTACTCCTGCCTACCTATTACAGATATTCTAGTGCCCCAAAAGGGGCTCACATGTGATTCTATCGTTTTGTTATGTATTTTTTAATATCAACCACCTTTATCTTGGGTGTATGTAAAGATCGCATTAAAAAAACATTTTCTAGGATACATGTTAAAATAGACCACGACATCGCTTCCCATCAGGTGAGTCGTGTTCAAACGTAAGCCTATTTTTATTAAAAAAAAAATGTTTATCATGTGAAGACAATAAATGTATTGAGTATTGAATACTCACTTTCAGTTCTTGACAAACATAGGTACACTCGAAATTTTCTGTCTCTACGATTAGTGATTTGGCCTGTACTTTCACTATGAGAACTAAGCATTTTATATTATACTAGCTGAAGCCTGAACCTCGTTTGCGTTGCGAATTTTCAAAATAACTTTCTTTACAGTTTCAGTTTGACGAACATACAATTGAAATTTCAAGTCTCTTCGTCCAGTGGTTTGGCCTGTACGTTCTCTGTCAGTCAGTCTGGATTTAGCCTTTTACATTATACTAGTTGATGCCGGCAACTTTTTATGTGTTGCGATTTTTCAAAATTCCTTTCTTAGACGCGCTATTAGCTTTTGAAGAATACATAAGTACTCCAAGTTTCAAGTCTCAACGTCCAGTGGTTTAGCCTGTACGTTCTCTTTCAGTCAGTAAAGACTGAAGCGTCGATGACACACGGCTTTTTTACACGCTACAAGCCAGAGTTCGCTTGTAGCTTAAATTAAAATAATAATAAAATTGACCCTACTAACTTAAAAACACGTATAAAATCTAAATTAAAGTATGAAACCTTTCACTTTTTTTGTTGACGAAATCAAAAGACATGGAAAAAACGAATAGTGTGAAGAAATTACTATAATACGGTGTATTTTTTGAGTATTTGTCCGAAACATTTTGTATGGAATTCGGATTTGAGGATTGGCCTTAAATGGTTTTTAGCAGATTAAACAAACAACAATCATTAAGAATTAGGTAATTTAGATAATGATATCAATAAAAAATAGAAAAGCCTTACCTTTCTTATAACAATTCACTCCAATTATAAGATTTTTTCAATTACCTAACCATTTATAAAGTCTAATGCCGACTTGCACCAAACTTTCAAAGGTCCTAAGCAATTACTTTACTCGCTTGGCAGTTCTTAATGGTCAGAATATGGACTGTTAAGAACTACCAAGCGAGTAAAGTAATTGCTTAGGAACTTTGACAGTTTGGTGCAAGTATGCATTAAAGTACTAATATTTCAATGCTGTCATGCGAATTAACACCACTATTAATAGAAAACCTTTGATAGAGCCTCCAACATTTTAAAATCGTATCGTCAGATCTATATACAACTTTGAAGTACGTCAAACCGAAGTCCTGAGTGCTCCAATGGAGTCGCCGTTATTCCGTTAGACTGAGCGTTACGCTATCTGTGCCACTTCTTTATACACATTTTACTATATTTATTTTGCAGTAGATTGCGTATCGAGGTCGTCGTGGCTACATCTGCACGGATAGCACGGACTGGGGATAAAAATTTTGTCCCCCGTTTTTATCCACCTTCAAGGGATAAAATTGACTGGAAGGTGGATAAAAACGGGGGACAACATTTTTATCCCCAGTCCGTGCTAAGCCTGCTGGTGTCCGAGTTCTGAGGTCGCACGGTATTCTTAGTTATGTACCAAGTACGTTATTCATGAATTTTAGCTTTCCACTAATTCTAATAATATATATAATTGCAAAAGTATGTGAAGGGGATCGATAGGTGTCTAATAGACGATTTTAGAGCGGCATATGGATGTTTGGCCCTTGATCAAGCCGAAACTATAGAACGTAGTAAATTCTAAACGCTTAAATTCGGCAAGTGGTTTACTGGGTATAGGAATAATTTGAGCTGAATTTGGGAAAATATTTAATCCACTTTTGGTCTCGACGACACGCAGCCAAAGTTATGGAAGATTAGGGAAATGTATCTGCTATGGTAATTAGTAATATCACAGAAGTATGAAAGTAAAGAATCACAATGTAGTACATTGAAAAGGTGACAGCAAAATGGGAGCCACATTGAAAAGCTAGTACATTTTGGTCCGATGCTGATTTTCTAAAATGAGAAGTAACAGGGGTAGTTAAATATTAAATGTTAAAACTATTAGGCTTTTTCATTGATAATTAAAATACATCGCAAAAAGTAACGAATATTAACAAATTATATAAATATATTTAGTAATAAATCCGCTTAATTTTTAAACAAAGGTTTTAATTAACTTTAGTTCAACTATACCAAAGAGTCAAATAACAGAAAACCAAAGTTTAAAGATACGACACGTGTTTCGCCTCTACACGAGGCATCATCAGGAGGTGTGGACTCGCCGAAGTTTGAAACGAGACTTCTCTCGTCTTTAAACTTTGGTTTTCTGTTATTCGACTCTTTGGTATAGTTGAACTAAAGTTAAGTTAATTAAAACCTTTGTTTAGAAATCAAGCGGATTTATTACTAAATATATTTATATAATTTGTTGATATTTATGGATTTCCGCAAAGTAACGCCTGAATCAATCAATTATCGTCACGAATATTATTTGAAAATAGAGATATATCATTTTTATTGACAGGGTGTCTGAAAATTTTCTGTCCTGTATTCCGCATTTATTTGGTTTGATACTGTATAATTATCTTTGTATTCTACAGGAATACCGTTATTCATCTATTAGCAATATATGTATTAAAAATGACTAGGGTCTTATATCGGTTAACCAAGTGCGGGTCTGTATCCCAGCTGTGGAAATGGGAACATTATAGGCTGATCGCCTATACTAAGCTTGTTATCTGGTTTAACAATAAAATATTAATTCATCTTCTAGTAAACTTTCAAGTAGAAAACACCAGTTTCCACAGTATGAACATGCGAGTAGTACAAATTGCTCTAGCACCCTTCTGGCTAGGGCACTAGAATCAACCGCATTGTCTCGAGGGCGTATTGTGTCGAGCCATTGTTTTACTGTTGCTTTTTGTTATACTGTGGTCGGTGGTTAAGCTGTGTATATGCTTATAAGCTGCAGCGGGTGACATTTTTTTGAAAGCTTTTAAATGTGTAACCAACGAATTTACTACGTACCTACGTAGTATGTAGCTACGAACTTTCCAGATACGTAGGTTATAAATTTCCTTGTGTGTAACATCTTTCTTCCCGGTTTCACCATTTTTTAATTTGTGAAAGTAAATACAATAAATACAGTCAATTTATACAATGGAAGTGTGTAACAGGAAGAAATCCGTCAGATGATATCAACCTCAGAAAAATGAAGTAAATAGAATCCTTCCGAATTTAAATGAGTTGTCAGAGGTTACACATTTTTTTTATGCTACTTGTAAAGCGTCGATGACACACAAGCTTTTTTGCAAGCTGATTGTTGGCGTTTGTAAACGCTAGCGTGTGAGCATGTAGCTTTAGGGAAGGATTGTCAACAAGCAGATTGTAAAAACGCCGATGCAGTTTTGGCGGGAACATGAAAAATGGCGCATTGGCGGCATTAAATTAATTGACTAAACTTGTATAACTTTGAGTGTTTAAGTGTAAAAACGGTGGTTTTTTATCCATTAAGTGCTCGTGAACGTGTATGAGTGTTGGTGAATAGTGTAATGCTGTAAAACGTGACTTTTCGTGTTGCCTCCAAAACTCCATAGAAGCCTCTAGTAAAGTCGCAACCACCACTACTTTACAAGGGCATGACTTGACTTATCGACTCTGACTTATGACAAAATAATCTCTCCAATTACTTGACACTGGCTATATACCTTTGATGTGAAGCCAAACTGAAGAACTTAGGTTCTTCAAAAAAAAAAAAAAAAAACACGCGCTACAAGCGACATCGCTGGCTTGTAGCGTGTAAAAAGCCGTGTGTCATCGTACTATAAGGCTCGCTCGTTTTTTAATTTTCATAATCATTAGGTATATCCTGATATGTTATCGTTGAAAGGCTTTCCCGGCAGGATGTTATTCTACAAATCAGTAGTGTAAGTTTTACTGTGTTCCGGTTTAAAGGGCATTGAAGCTATTGAAATTACTGAGCTCTCAAGACGGACCATCAAAATTTCATCAATTTTCTATCCTAACACTCATGTATCATTGTGTTCTAAATTTGAGGAACATCAAAATACATTTAATTCTATTTATATTAGTCTAGATAAAAAACCAGCGCGACCACCCAGTAGGACGGAATCCTGCAGGGGATCTTATGAACATAGCCTTATACTTTATAATGTCCCCACAATACTTAATTACGCCATCTGTCTCAAATGCCAATCGACATGTGTCTCTGGCCGTTTCTAAATTCAGATAAAAAAAGAAGAAAAAAAATTAGGGCTTACATACTTTGTCTTATATCGGCAGGCTAATGTGGTAAGGCCCATTATTAGTTGGTATAGGTAATTTTTTAGGGAAAACTTTTTTGAATTTGTTGATTTTTTTAAATGATTAATCGATCATTATTTAGTTTAATATCATTGAATTTTAATATCAGCTTTATTGTGTTATTATAGTAAAATAATAAAATTTTATAAACATGAAGCATCGCATCAAATCTTGTTTATAACATTTAATAAAATAGGTATTTTAAAAATTTAATATTAATATCATATTTAATGAAATGAGATTTAGTTAGATATAGATAGATTAAGTATGGTCATTACAAGGTCTTATATTAATATACTTCTTTTACATATAAATTTTATTTAGATTTAAATTACAGTTTTAATTTATTTATGATTTAATGCTTATGAACTACCTTTTAGTCCTTGGGTACTAAAATATATTTCTACCTGCTCGACAATATCCAATTACATATCATGCTATCATCAAGGTAAAGCAAAGCATTACCTACCAAGGGAGGTAATGTTGTATGAAGCTCACAAGGGTAGTAATGAGATTTGAATTTGGAACGTCAAATTCGTTGTAGAAACTCGTGGCAAACTCTAATAAAAGATCGCCCATATGGCATTGTAAAAAGGTTTGTTCGAAAATCCTACTGGCCACTTATAAAAAAAAAGAAAAAGGCGCGACTACAAAGATTGTAAAACAAAAGACGGTGTTGGCTGCTTAGTTCGGAGCCCTGGATTTTTTTTGTCTCGCAGAAGGTGTGAAAAGTAGAGTATGCTCCTCTGGGATAAAGCCTGTCTTCGTCTTGGGCAGCTTGAACCCCTCGCGTCACTCAGGACTCTACATAACTCCCTCTCTTTGCTCAGGAGTTAACTGAGTCCCTCGTTAGCTCAGGGTTCAATATGCCACCCGCGACATAAGACACTGCTTTATCCCCTTAGTGCTTAATCTACTATTACTACTCGGGCGAATGAACATGACACCTGGCTGACACGTGGCTCGGAACTGGATGCGTCCCCCGCCTCCCCGCGCGGCGCCCTCCGTGTTGCGAATTGAAAAGAAAAGAAAAGAAAAGAAGCCTTATCATGACTTATCATCACCAAGTATTGCAGGACCTCTTCTCTATCAAGATTATCCAATTCCACGCTGTACTTTGCACAAACGTCATTCGAGCCAGGTGTCATGTGGATTCGCCCGAGTAGTAGGTTAATTTTTTTCCGAATTTATTTCCCTCAATCCATTGTTTTAAGACATAGTAATAACAAAAGACAATTCAAAGGAAGTCGGAACAAGTCTCCAAAATATTCAGAAAAAAAAACTGAAAAAACCTGCGACAGACTTAAACCCAAAATAATTAGGCGGTACAACCAAACAAAAAGCAAAATTATTATAGTTCCAAATTACATACCGAGTGATTCGAACCGTATAATTTCGAAAAAAATGCGGTTTTCGTCTCGCCATGTCATTTTTGGTCAAACTTTGAAAAAACCGGTTTTTGATTAGGAATGCCCAGTTTTGGGGTTGAATTAAGCGATTTTTTGAAACCGCAAAAGTGTATTTGATTTATTCCCGACTACGCTAAACTTAAAGATATAAAGCTATAAGTACTGTGCATGTGTTCCGTTTTAAAGGGCACAGTAGCTAATAAAATTACTGGACATCCGAGATTATTTTATCAGAATTTCTAAAAGTGGACGAGCCCTATTAGCAGTGTAGCATCGTCTTATATGATTCAAAGACTCGTGTAACATTGTTTTGGTCGTAGGCAGGCGAGACCTTGACTTTAAGATTATTTTTTTTTTTAAAACGTAATCGAAATGTTGACTTTTCAATGACATATTAGATGTGTATGCGATTGTCAAAAAGTTTCTAACTACAGATAAAAATAATCAAGGTTTTACCAAAACACAACTACAGACTTCAATTGGCCTGTTCTAGTGACCGTAATCACCACTGAAAAGTCACGGGGAAGCAAAATACGCAATTGTAATAATAATTATTATATTGTAATAGTAATAATAATAATAATTGTAATTATTGTATTGTATTCAATCTGAAAGTAGGTATCCTCTCAAACAAAAAAAAAATTCAAATCTGTTTATAAACAACAAAGTTCTGAGGTAACAAACATAAAAAAGAAAACAACCGAATTCAGAACCTCCTCCGTTTTTGAAGTCGGTTAAATACCTTTCATTCTCGCTAGCTTAGAGTAGGCCTGACTCCCCTCCTCAGTAGGAACATAATAGGCTTGTTAGAAGGACATGAAAAATTATGTACGAGCGAAAAATCAATGCTAAATAACTGCTTGGTGGTTTTCACATTATCCATGCAAATTACTGAGCACATGCACTACTTATTATGCTGACTGTCCATTGCAATATCGTATTATGTCGATGTATTTTAAGTAAGTATTTTTATGAAGAAGAAATTTAAATATACAAATCAAGGTTTTACAAAAACGTAGACAAGCTATTTCAATTGGACTTCAGTTTTATTGATGTTAAATCTAGTCGTCATGTGAATTTAAGAAGTAAACATAAGTACAATATATGTATACCTCAAATTAATAATACAATGTTTAAAAAAAGCTCATATATAACTGCAATAAAAGTGTTCAATCATTTACCTACAGAGTTTAAGCAGCTATCTGGTATTGGATTTAAAAACACTTTGAGAAAATGGCTTGTTCAAGAAGTTCATTACACACTAAAAGAATATTTTGAAAATGAAAAACTAATGTCTAAAAAATACCTTAGTACTAGTTAACTTAAAAAAAAAATTAATTAACAAATGTTTGCACCTATAGTCTACTACATCAGATGTAATAAAACTAGGTAGGTATATATTTCATTTCAGTTATAAGTACCTATATTATTGTATGTCCTATCAGGATAAACTGTTGTTTCCTACTAAAATATGTTAAGATCTTTGTACACAGTTTTATACAATAAATGTTTCTTGATTCTTGATTCTTGATTCTTGACCGTTAACACCACTGAAAAGTCACAGGAAAGCAAAATACGCAATTAAGTTTACTTCGACGCCACATTTTTTCAGTTAGTTTGATATAAAACCTAAACAGATTTTGATGATATTCCTATGGATGGTTCCATAGGAATATCATCAAAAAGTCATTCTGAAAGTCCTCTCACCCAATAAATATTTTTTCAAAACGATTTATGTACAACAAAAATCTAAGGTTACAAACAAAAAAAAACATTCAACCGTTTTTAAAGTTAAAGTTTCACTCTATTATTGGATTCAAAATTAAAAAGATGCTTTATATCCAAAGCAATAAAAAGACAGTGGAAACAGTCATTTTCCAGGAAGTAGGTAATTGAAAGTGATTTATTTTAATTTTCTTAGTTTTTTTATGACAAGAGGCCTTTACCATTTCATTGATTTTGAAAAAAAAAATGAGTTTTTTTGTACTATTTCTTTGGAATTTATTATTAGGTAGAGTACTTAGATTATATTTTTTAAGAACATATTTGAGCAACCCAACTTTATTTAACTTTAAAAACTATAATTAACTTTAAAAACTTCGAAAATTAAGTAACTCTGACAGTATGTATAGTTATCTAATCAATATACTCAATATCAATATTTAAAATGGCTTGGACCTGATTGACTGACTGACAGACAACGTACAGCCCAAACCACTTGACGTAGAGCCTAGAAATTTCGAGGGTATGTTTGTAGTATAATGTAGACACGTACTAGGAAAGGATTTTTGTTAATTTGCAACGCAAACGAAGTTGCGAGTATAGACTAGTTTTAAACTAAAGAGCCATTGGCTCTTTAGTTTAAAACTAGTCTAATAATGTGATTGGCTCTGAGCCAATCACATATCGACTCGTTATTCCATATTTAAATGGACCAATTATATTACGTAATTGTTACTCTACAAATAATTAGGAACTATTTGTCAAAATTCATTGGATTGAAATAATTACATACTATTGAAGATAATAGGCAAATCAGCAGCCCCTAGTATTTTAACTTGTATGTAAAAGAGGGGTTTTCATGGTATTTAAATACATAGGGGGAAATAAATACATACAAACTAATATGTAATTTATCAATATCTTCAAAACGTTTGGTCTTGACTGAATAACAATTGCACAAGCCAACCCACTGAACTAAGAGACTTGAAACTTTGACAAGTGTAGCCACGTACCTACGTATGGGAATAATTTATATAAACAAAAAAACTTGGGCGAAATGTGGATCTGAAAAGTAGGACGAAATAAGATATAATTTTTAAATAGAAATATACTGACGAATGTGGCATAAAACGAATTTCGTTGATTTGCAACGACTGACGCAAATAAAGTTGTGGATTTAAGTACATAGATGAATAACGGTGTTCCTATAGAACACCAAGATAGACTGTATCAACGCAAAAAAATCATTCATTCATTCATTCATTCAATGGATGCGAATACAGGACAGAAAATTTTCAGATACCCTGTCAATAAAAATGAAATATCTATATTTTTTGGTATATTCTAGGTATTATTTGAAATATTATGTTCATTGTTCATAATAGTGGGGATTTCGAGACAAAAATATTTCTGAAATCCCCACTGTGGTTGGTGTTAGTGGGGGTTAAGAGACTTTTTTCCCGAAATCCCCACTAGTGGGGATAATTAGTGGGGATTTGCCACTCTGAAACAGCTCGTAGAGCTGTCACACGCGGCGCGCTCAGACGAGTAAGGTGATTATAAGAATAGGGAATGTTGGAGATTAATGCATTTTTACATTTTATTAAGATAATCAAAGAGATAATTATTCAGTGATCAAACTAATTTAATTATTAATTAATGTCTTTATGTGTCAAATTATTCATTTGTTTAATCTAAATTATTTATTTTAAAAAAGGGGTAGGTACATTTTTATTATGTACCCCTTTTTATTTTCCATTTACGTTTAATTTTCCGTTAATCACTGGTAATGTTTAAAATAAAAGTGTGTCAGCAATTTAAAATTCTCACAATAAAACAATTAAAAAGGTAACATACCTAAAAATAAAAATACTTTAAAGATTACTTTCTTCTTGTAGGTATCTATTTTTTTACAAATTTTTTTTCTAATAATTGTTCTTTCTACGATATATATTATGTATCATAGATATGATATATTTAAAATTCTCTCAATAAATCAATTAAAAGGGTAACATAACTAAAAATAAAAATACTTTAAAGATTACTTTCTTCTTACAGATATCTATTTTTTTACAATTTTTTTTTTTCTAATAATTGTTCTTTCTACGATATATATTATGTATCATAGATATGATATACAGGGTGTGTCGTAATGAGTGGATAATCCTTCAGGTGCGGGTGGGGGACTTCAGGACTGATCAGAAAATGAAATTATGTACCCAGTAAAAATCCCACGGATTTCGAGTTGCATTTTGTTTACAAAACTCCAATTCACCAAGTAAAATATTATCGAACTTTTTATTTGAAAAAACGACCTTTTCCCGTCTTAACAGGGATTTTCGTTGAATTGGTAGCTGGAAACAAGTCCTATACCATTTCGGAATGCCAATAAAGTAGGCAAGTTTTTCACAAATTGGTCACATGGGTTGCCATACATTTTTTTTTCACCACAGGGGATCAAACTTTTGGGAATAAATGAGTAAAACACATTTTCTTTGCTAAATAATGCTGTACCATAAAAACTGTACCTGTGGCACAAAAACAAGAAATACCATTCGATAGCACAGTTATCTAGGAATACTTTAGCAAAAAAAAATGATGACAATTCCAAGATTTGTAACCTTGGCAGCAAAAACAATGGACAAATGTAAAAAAAAAATGAAAGTTTCGAAAACGTCCAGTAACTCGAAATCCGTGGGATTTTTACTGGGTACATATTTTCATTTTCTGATCAGTCCTGAAGTCCCCCACCCACACCTGAAGGATTATCCACTCATTATGACACACCCTGTATACATACATTTTCATTTTACAAACAAATTTTATTTTACTTAAAAAATAATCCAAAATAGAATTAATTTCTAAAAAAATGTTTGCAATGTTTTATACAAAGGTATATGTTAGGTGCCTTAAGTAATTATCAATAGTACAGCACTCTTTCTCACCCTGCTCCTGTACATTTACACCCCGCAGTGTGTCGTCATTACAATGCGATTACACTCGTCTACTCGAGCCAGTGCGCGCGCGCAATATTGTGACTATTCTAATTCAATGGTCACCCTCTGTATAGTCACGTGACCATTATATTATGATTAACACTACTTAATGTTTTTTTTAAGTTTTTTACCCGACTGTCACCCGACTGCCAAGGACGGGTTATGTTTTTCACGCGTATCTTGTAGGTAAACTTTGTTACCTCGTATCCAAACGGCTGAATGGATTTCGACAGTAAAGGTATTGACAGATTTGTCACATTAACCCGAGTGTTCTTAGATAGGTTTAAAAAGAGGGGCATTTTTGGACTGGTTCTGCGTTTCCCACGAAGTTTATTCGCACGAATGGGGGAATCACTGAATTTATTTATAATGTTTATCCAGCATCAAGAGGACCTCTTTTGGCTCTGACTGTACAAAAACATAAATTAAAAGCAAAACAGCCTTAGTAACTCGGTTCGGGGGAATCACTGAAAGGAAATAATATTTATTTTGAAATTCAGTGATTCCCCCATTCGTGCGAATAAACTTCGTGGGAAACGCAGAACCAGTCCATTTTTGGCGCCACAAAATTAACCAAAATGGCGGATATTTGGCGCTTAACGCCAATCCTCAAATCCGAATTCCATACAAAATGATTCGAAAAATACTCAAAAAGTACGCCGTGTTATAGTAATTTCTTCACACTATTCGTTTCGTCCATGTTTTTTGATTTCGTCAACAAAAAAAGTGAAATCTAATTAAAGTATGAATTCTTTTTGAGTATTTGTCCGAATCATTTTGTATGAAATTCGGATTTGAGGATTCCCCTTAATAGTAAGTCGTAAATATTTTTATGTTTACCAAACCTACCGAGTAGGGTATCAATAATAAAATAATAAATTAAGGAAATTAAAAGGAGATTACAAAAATATAATATGTAAGTCATATGGTTTAAATTTAATTTGGAATAATGAATTGTCAATCAATGTACTTAAAATTATTTACGGTTTTCAGTTTTTTTTACTTTAAGCTTGTTAAGTTCAATGGTCACCCTCTGTACAGTCACGTGACCATTCTATTATGATTAACACTACTTAATGATTTTTTAAAGCCGTGTTGGCCGAGTGGGAGGTGCCTCGACTTTCAATTTGAAGGTCGTGGGTTCGAACCCGGTCGTACACCAATGGATTTTTCTGTCCAAAAAATCTATGAGTGCATTAAAACAAGTGCTTAACGGTAAAGGAAAACATCGTGAGGAAACCGGCATGTCATGGAACCTAAAAAAGTTCGAAAACATGCGCAGGAAAGGAACCTGTTCGAGGCGCACTTGAAATCCTTTCACCACACTGGTTCGATAGAACTATTTTCTTCAGTGCGCCTAATAATGTATTAACTTAAAAAACTCACTTTGCAATGAGTACCTCTGTTTTGGACATAGGTAGGCGTGATAGAAGTTACAGCGGAGCGTTGGGAGCCCAGTAGCCCAGTCCAATTCACTACCCACGAAATATTTTGTTCAGTGCACCTAGTGCAGGGATGGCGAACCAATAGCAAGCGTACCCGTGGTGGCACGCAACGCAGTCACAAATCAATCACAATGCAAACGCAAAAAAAAATGGGCACGCCACCAATCACAAAGTTCACTATGAGATGAGATGTAGATTACCTACTAAGATAATCTAAGATACTAAGATAAGATGTAGATTGCCTATTACGGCAGGACATAAAATGGACTCAATCTACTTAAGACCTTATTTGTAAACACATATGTTCTAGCAAATAAACAATATTTCATTTCATTTCATTTAAGAAAAAGTCCTAAGTAGAAGAACTAAGAAAAAAACGCGATTTATGTGGGTTCATGCTGGTCTTTAGCAGCCTAAAAATCTTTAAATTTCATTTATAATTAAATAATATAATGATTTTGTTGACATAATTTTGTGTAAAATTTAAATGAAATAGCATGGAAAAATTTAAAAAATATTTGCTACGCCCTATCCGATGAAATATCCTTGTGTACGTTGTTTCTTGGGTCACTTATCGAATTTACAATTAACGAAGTCAAAATTATGTGAGGACATTTATAAGAAAGAATAAAAAAATCTTTATTTGTTCAAGAAATTTAAAACTAAGACACATAATAAAACATATAAAATTCATGGCCTCATTCAAAATTTTTTAAGAAAAATGGCACGTTGGTACAATAAGATTCAACACCCCTGGCCTAGTATATCCAAGGCACGTGTCATTCCATATGGATGGATGCGAAAACCCAACATTAATTCAATCCAAATTGCATCAACGCATTTGTATCCGTGATTCTATTCTATTAAGATAAGGGGTGAATCAAATTCATTTGGGTGAATTCAATTCATCTGGGTGATTTTTGTGGGAAATTTGGTGTCAATATTTTGATTGAATCTTTATGTTATAAAGGTTATTTTGTTGATGAATTTAACTACAATAATAGGTGCTTATTAAAAAATCTTAATTATTGTTATAATTAAAAGTTATGTTTAAATAATTGTTTAATTATTTATTATTGAAAGTAATATACAGGTGTTTACTATATTAATTTTATTGACTTAGGTTTGTTAAAATATAGATTTTGTGCGGTTTTACCTTTTGAGATTAATTATGCTGGTGATTTTAGAGTATGTGTTTTGAGTTTCGAAAGTTCAGTGTCTAGGGCTGAAAACGTTTCTACTGATTTTCGAAGGCAATTGAACACCGCTTACCTTTGAACTGCTGCTCCTGGCTTGTTGGTTTGGTGGCAGGCAAGGTCCTGTTTTCTCGCATGGCGGATCCAGGTTCTAGTCTTTGGAAAACGCACACAGCACGGCAATGAACCCACAACACTTCACTAGTATCAAAATGTTGAGATGCAGATTTGGCACGGCCAAAAATGGAGAGAAAATCAACGGATTTTGAGTAAAACGTCCACACGCGTGCGATCACTATGACTCCCGCCAATGCACTGATAAGCCTCGAGCTCTTCACGTTCGGTCAGGTGATTTACCAAACTACCCTCAAAATAACAATAGAAACACAACGGATTTAATAATTATGTTTTGAATTTTGATTTATCAAATGTATATATATTTTGCTTGTAACGTCTACTTGGGACCATTTTATCAAGCAGTCATCGATTATCGTTATTGAATCGATTTTGGCATTTTAGTCACTATTTTGGTCCAAAATTGACGTACCATTCGATTACGATATCCGTAACAGCATTCCCAATCACCCTACTGCTTAAAACACTGATAGTGAAGGAAAACATCGCGAGGAAACCAGCATGTCATAGAACATGGGTAACTAATGTTGCCAGTAAGACAAACATTGTATACTGTAAAATTACTCTTAAAAATTTGTTTTAGTCTTATTTTAGGTAATAAAAAGTTTTTGGATAGGTATACGATCCGTGTCGTCGCCACTGGAGTCTAGCAGAATACCAGCGCTGCAGCGTGCTTTCCCAACAATAAAATTATTTCTTTTCTTTTCAAGAACCTAAAAAATTCGGAAACATATGTCAAGTGCACGAAAGGAGCCTCTTCAAGGCGCACTTGAAATCCTCTAACCGCTTGACAAGCAGCGCGCGCTTGCATTTGTACTACTCGGGCGAATTAACATGACACCTGACTGACACGTGGCTTGGAACTTGATGCTTCCCCCGCTGCCCCTAGCGGCGCCCTCTGTGTTTCTTCTTCCTCGAATTGCGAAGCCTTATCATTACTTATCATTACCTAGTATATTACAGGACCTCTTCTCTATCAAGATTATCCAATTCCAGGTTGTACTTTGCACAAACTTCATTCGAGGTGTCATGTTAATTCGCCCGAGTAGTACACTTCAATAGAATTCGGGGTTCCTAAAACGCTCGTTAGCAAAGCGCACGTTTCAAGACGCCCAATGTGTACCCGCTCAAAAATTGATCCTTTATCAAAAATTTATAAAGTTGTATCCAAGAATGATACACACTATTTTAATTAATGATACAATACAAACGCCATCTAGGTACAGATGTTGCCACACACCATCGCTCAAACGGGTATACGACGTGAAAAACCGTGCAAGCCTTCCAGCAAAAACCGCGGTGCCTTTAGTTAGAGAGGGACGGAGACTGTGCGAGTGAGAGGGTGGAGAAAAACCTGCGCGGACGCAGAAACGCGCGCATATCTTGGAAGTGGACGGCAAAGATGTGGAGTGTAGAAGTGGCAGATTTTTTTAGACTGTGCGTTTAGTTTTTGTATAGAAAAAAAAAATGCCTTTTTTTTATATCGTTTCAGAAAAAAAAATATACTGAGCAATTACGGTTATTGAGTATATTTCGGTATTGAGTTATTAAGATCAACAGGGATTTGTTGAAACAGGGGTTATTTTGTGCTCAAAAGAGAAGGAAAGCGGCCATATTTTATTCGTTTTACTGTTTTTTAACTTACTCAGTTTTGCACACAAACAAAAATTATTACAAAATTCAATATTTGCCCAGCGGTGAAACAGGACTTGTAGAGTTTTTCCTAGAGTAGTAATAGTTTTGAAAGAAGTTAAATACTTACGTCTTCCTTCTTAAGTTATAGTGTCTGAAAAAAGTATTACGCACGGAGAAAAAATCTCGTTATAGTTACTAAAATTCTGTTTTAATTTGTAATAGCGAGAATAATTTAGTTACGATAACAATATATTAGCTCTCGCTAACGAAAGTTATTTAATGGTACAAGAAAATATATTATGTAGTCTTATAGTCTATTAATTAGTAGGTATTTTTCTTTCAGCTCATCTGTACGTAGGAACAACTGATCTATGAGATCAAAGTGTTCGCCGCGACTGTCCCTTTGATGCACCGCGCAAAAACACTAGCCTAGTCCTGGGAAGAGGATGCATTCAAGACCTAGATTTATACCTTATAAGGTATTACCTACCTGTGTGAATGATTTCTAGCCACGTAATAAAGAGAGATAATAATAATATTAAATATTTTGAACATTTCACACAGCGCCATTTTGCCCCAATGTAAGAACGGTTTGAACCGACTTTAAAAAGGGGATGTTTTCAATTTAGTTGTATTTTTTTATGTTTGTTACCTCAAAATTTTGTAATTTATCAATCGATTTGGGAAATTACTCAAAAGGTAAACTTTTGCTTGCTCCCAAATACGATGGGTTCCCATCGAGTAACACCCAAACGAGTAACACTGTTACTCGACCACCAGTTTAGTTTAAGAAAATAAATATCTGAAAAAATAATAATTAGGATAATCAAATGAACGAAAATGTGTATTTTGCTTTCTAGTGACTTTTCAGTTGTGTTTACACTAGAATCCCAATCGAAGTCAGTTGTATATTTCTATTAAAAATAAACTTATTATTTGAAAAATTGCTGAAACCAGTATTTAATCATTTGTTTTGAAAAATATCAGCAAGATAGATAGATATGTAGATACACCCATAAATAATATTTTCCCATATGAAGAGATGTAGCGAAAATTTATATTACCTATTTAAAATTACGCTACATCTCTTTTGAGGAGTTTAAAGTTTGTATAGGAAAATATTTTTTTGGGTGTATCTATCTATGTTGGTATCTAGATTATATTTTTCAAAATAAATGATTCAATACGGGTTTCAGCGATTTTCAAAAACAAAGTTTTGTTATTAAAAAATATAAATTATTTAAATAAATTAATATATTTTTTATTAATAAAAATTATACAACTAACAATATACTACAACATATATACGTATATTATACTACATATGTCCTTTTTTGGCTATTACTAGCTATGATATTGTTAAAGTTTCAGTAAATTTTTTTTAGTACTTTTTACTTTATAGAACGCACCCGAAAGAAACAAGTTAAAAAAAATGGAGTATAAGTTAAGTTAGATAAATTAAAAACCTAAGAAATCTCCAAAGAATAAGCCTTGCAATACAAAGAGTATCCTCGGCACGCTGCCATCGGGTATCGAGGTGGAGCAGTTGAGCTACCTCTAGACTAGAGGCCTTATTGTGTCCTTTTGTAAATTTTGTAATATAGATTGTAGTAGTTAGCCTATGCTGTAATAAAAATAACCTAAGTATAGTCACCATAATCACTAAAGAATCATGTATTAAACTAAAATTTAGTTAATTACTAAATAATAGTCAAAAATCCACAATAGCTATAATACTTCGACAGTCTGCTTTTGTGATTTTGAAAACATAACTACTTGACGCCCGTAATTTCGAATTAACAAAATTCCTTTCCTAATAGGTACGCGCCTAAATTTCTTGACGAACATAACTTCAAAATTTCAAGTCCCTACGTCTATTGGTTTGGCCTTATCAATAAAAATTAAATAAGTATCTAATAAGTATCTCTAATTTCAAATAATGTTAGTAGTGTAAAACATATAAAAGTTATCTTATCTAGCCTTACTGTTACTGCTACTGTTAATGATACTTCTCATTTTCGAAAATTTGCATCTTACCAACTAGAATACTACCTATACCTACCTACTACTACTTACTAGAAGTTATCCAATATGGCTTCCATTTCTTGGTCGTTCATTTTCAATGTACTTCTATGATAATAAATTGTAATTTGCTTGCTTGTTAAGCCAGTGACCCGTTCTATAAACGCGCCAAGCCAACAATCTCTTTAGCTCAAACCACACGGAACAAAATATCTGTTAACTGTTTTAATGGCTCAATACAATTTATTTCGACGTGCCGCGAATACTTAAAATAAAAAAACGTTGCAAGAATCAAGCTAGTCACTTAAACACAATTAAAATTATTTTCATGTCAGCGCAAATTAGTGGCGGCGAAACCGGCGAAAGTGTGCTAGCGCCATCTCTTGGTGAGTAGCGGAACTAAATAATGTTAGAGGATTTTTCGAATGCGACGAAAAATTAATATTAGGTACGTACTTTAGGTATAAAAATCATCTTAGTCTATAATATATAAGATACTTAAATTTTGTTGTTATTTTTATCCGACTTATAAAAAGGAGGTGGTTTTCAATTATTATTTTTTATGATTGTTACCTTAGAACTTTGGTTTTTATCAACAGATTTGAAAAATTATTATTTGAAAGGATAAAAACTTCCAGATGAGTCCCATAGAAATTTCATGAAAATTAATTTGGTACTTTGGTTTTGAAATCCAAATAACTGAAAAAAATACCTCATCCAAGTAAACTAAATTGCGTATTTTGCTTCCCTATTCAGTAGTGTTTATAACTGAAAAAAATACCTCATCCAAGTAAACTAAATTGCGTATTTTGCTTCCCTATTCAGTAGTGTTTACTTACAGTCACTAAAACAGTCCAATTGAAGTTGGTTGTAGTATATTTTTGTACCTTGATTATGTTTAGATATTGTTGTTTGTTAGCAAATAAAACTTTTGATATACCTAAGTAGGTAGGTATATAAAAATTGTGTAAATGTCTTACTAAAAGTAGGTATTATATTGCACTGAAGCAAATAAATAAATGTGTTATGTCGTATGATTTAATTTACTCAGTTAAATAACTGACTAAATTAAATCACATATTTATTATACCATTATAATTATTTATTTACACAACTAACTACTAACTAAATGCTAAAGCATATAAAAAACTAAAATTACCTTACTAGCTATAAAACAAAGATTTAACCTATCTAAAATTATAAATAATAATGCACAGAAAAACTGTCAAAAAAATGTTTTCATCAATTTAATGGGCTTATAGTACCTTTGTTATCACATTATCGGCAGCTATCATCAAAAAGCTTTTGATGAAATTAGTTTTGAACTAGTTATCTAAGCACTAGGAGTTTTATTACTAGATTTATATAATAACAAACATGAATAACAATGTTCCCATAGAACACCAAAGTAAAAATAAAATAAATAAATAAAATAAAAAAAGCTTTTATTTCCTTTACACAAATTACACATTACAAATAACATAAGGATTATATCTATTATGTGTAGGGACCGCCTATGGCGGTGAAAGCCTACTCCAGGGTTTTCCATTTTTGCCTGTCTCTAGACCATAGTTTTCCAGCCACCTTTACTATGTCGTCGCTCCAGCGAGTAGCTGGTCTTCCTCTTCTCCGCTTCGTGTCACGGGGAGTCCAGTAAGTAATAATTTGGCTCCATCTATTCTTTTTTAGCCTCTGTATGTGGCCTGCCCAGTTCCATTTAAGACCTAGGATCCGTTGAACCACATCCTTTGCAACAAACCAGCGAGTTCGCTTGTAGCGTGTAAACTCGCCCAGTGTCATCGGCTTTTTTACAATCTGCTTGTTGACAATCCTTCCCGTAAGCTAACTCGCTCACTCGCTAGCTTTTAAACCCGTCAACAAGCAGCGTTTAAAAAAGCCGTGTGTGATCGACGCCTTAGACAGGACAAAACATACAGACATCTTGTTATAAAAAATGAAAAATCTCCATTTTCAAATATTTTTTGTTACTTTTTACAACAATTTATAGCGTTTTATTAACAATGAAAAAACCTAAGTACCTAATTCTATGGCTAACTTCCTGTTACTCACTTCCATTGCATTTCACGAAATCGCTGCCAAAAATTGACAGAAAATGAGAGAAAAGACACATCAAATATTTTGTTTTTTGATGTCAAGCTCGCCTTTGTACATGTCTTTTCAAAAATTCAGACTTTTCAGATACAACGTACCTTCTGCATTGCCCATTAAGCTTTTTTGGTAATAAAAAAATTGTGGTGCATAGCCGTTTATACATAAAAAATATGACAGTAGATAAATCAAATTGAAAACGTCTTCATATTATGTTTTTTCCACCCCTGTGAATCCATGTAGGTAGGCACGAAGCCTGCGTTATGTTAATGTTATACATTTGACTTGTCATAACCAACCAACCCTATTCACCCTCGCCCTTCATTAATTTATCATTGAGGTGTGCCCGACGCCATTTTGAAAAGGTTGTATGCAAAGACAATTTTATAATTTCGTAATAGTACGATGACACACGGCTTTTTACACGCTACACGCCAGTGACTTCGCTTGTAGCGTGTAAAGTCGCCCAGTGTCATCGGCGTTTTTACAATCAGCTTGTTGACAATCCTTCCCAAACGCTAACACGCTCACACGCTAGCGTTTAAAAACGCCAACAATCAGCTTGTAAAAACGCTTATGTGTCATCGACGGTTAAGACTCGAGTATATTTTATGCAGGTACAATGTATATAATATATTTAATTATCTGAAACTGGGTCAAAATCTCGTCTTCGGTAGCTACCTATACAATTAAGGAAGGAAATAACTCTTTGGTGAACAAACTCTGTGCCATTCTTTTTCTTCTTCTTATCGTGTCACTAGTTCTTTCGAACCAGGGTGTTCAATGAATTTTAAGTGCGCCTTGAAGAGGCTCCTTTCGTGCACTTGACATCATGTTTTCGAACTTTTAGGTTCTATGCCGGTTTCCTCACTTTGTTTTCCTTCACCGATAAGCACGTGTTTTAATGCAGACACAGATTTTTTGAACAGAAAAATATATTGGTGTCGAGGTCGAGTCGAGGCACCAACTACGCTAACACGACTTTTTATATCATTTTCTTATCTCTATGCCAGAGAATTTGTTAAGCAAAGAGTTTTTAATCTATAGCACAACCTGTCATTTCCATTTTGAATAATCGTGACCCAAAGACAAACGCGCGTCTATTTCTTATTTCTTTCCCAGAGGTATCGTGTGTAGCATCTAATCACGGTAGCCCGCTGCTGCTTCCCCGAACCTACCGTAATTATACGTGTGCACCGCCGCCGGCGAGAGTGTACAGTGTCGAAAGAATACCTAGCAAAAGGCTCTCGCATTCATATTATGTTTTTATTTTAGTATAGGTAATATTATGGTAAGTTTATAGAACATCTAGCCAGAGACTGGCACTAGCTTAATTTTTTTTTTTTTTTAAATCGTCAAAATTCCCATCACTAAACTAAACTCTAGTACCTCTTTATTGAGTTAGTTTGAATTATTTCTTACATATAGTACCTATATATGTACAGACAGCGTCATAGATAAGTATCCCCCTTGCATTATAATACCCAGCTTCAAATCCCTTTAAATGACCGTCACGGCGAATGTAGAAGTTTTGACTTTAGAAAATAGATTATATTTGTATAACCGTATGTAGCCTAAAAATAATTTTGAGTATTACAATTTTTGTCAGGATTTATAGCTGGGCGTCTTGTGCAAGGGGGAGACTTATCTCTGACGCTGTCTGTACATAGAAGTATTAAAGTACAGAAACACATTGAAAATGCGACCAATAAAAGAAGCCACATTGGCTTACTTCTTGTAAATTTTGGTCCGATGCTAATTTTCGAAAAAGATAAATAACAGGGCTACAGATATTATGTATGTATATTATAATATGTTAAAACTACTAGGCTCTTTCATTGTTAATAAAACTACTTCGTAAAAAGTAACAAACATTATTATGAAAATGGATATAGGTATTTCATATTTATTGACAAGGTCTGAAATTTTTTGGTTCTGTATTCCGCATCCATTTTGTAGAAGGACGTAAGTTTATGACGTCGGTAGCCGAGTTGCGGACCTAAAATGGAGTTGGGTGGGACACCTGGCTAGACGCGGTGATGGCCGGTGGAGTAAGGCTCTGACCGAATGGTGGCCAAGGACAGGAAAGAGAAACCCGGGTCGGCCAACAGCCCGGTGGGTCGACGACATCGCAAGGGTTGCGGGGACTACCTGGATCAGAGATGCACAAGATCGTGGAGGCTGGTTAAAGCGGAAGGAGGCCTATACCCAGCAGTGGGTCCTACCTGGCTGATGACGATGATGAAGTAAAGTAAGTAAAGTAAAGTAAAGTAAAGTATTTATTTATTGCGTGAAATACATGTACAGACAGCGTCATAGATAAGTATCCCCCTAAAAAATTATAGAGATTCAATGTATTCTACCATCGCGGGCATGCAATATTTGATTTACATCATAAACACGTCTTATAGTAATACCTACATGAAACAAAATAGTAATAAAAATAAATGTCCATGAAAGTTAACATAGCAAGTAGGTTAACATATGAAATAATAAATCAGAGCAAAAAAAAAAAAAGAAAACATAAAAAAGATTAAAGTGTCATGTATAATTAATTACTAAGTTAAATGTTTGTCGTTCATAAATTCCTGTAAGGCGTAATAACATTTACTGCTCAACATTGTCTTCAGCTTTCTCTCGAACATTGAACAAGGCAGCTCTCTCAATGTCTGTGGCAACTTATTGTAGACCGATGGTGCTGTGCAGAATATGCTTCTGTGCATTAATGTAGTTTTAGATGCTTGAGTGACCACTTTATGTTATGTGTATGACTGTCTATCTATAGGAACATCGTTATTTATCTATGAGTATATATCACTAAATTAAAATCTAGTACCTCTTTACTGTTACTTATATTTTTTTCTTACATATACCCAGTATAAATCACTAACATAAACCACAGAGAATAGTGTTTGAATATCATTCTCTTCTAACACAGGTTTATCAAACTTACCAGAGGAGCCTCTAAACCTTATAAATATCAATTTTTTATTACAACATAAGCTAACTACTACAATCTATATTACAAAATTTACTAAAGGAAACAATTGGGCCACCCATAGACCGTTGAAAACGATCTATAGTTAGCTCAACTGCTCCAACTCGATACCCGATGGCAGCGTGCCGAGGATACTGGCTGCATTGCCTCTTTGTATAGCAAGGCTTATTCTTTGGCCGAGATAGCTGCCAGCCCTCTGATCACGCGTCGCTTCGACCAGACGCTCTGACAACATTTTGAAAAAAATAATTTAATATCAAATTGTAATATTAAAATAAACATTTTTTTATTTATTTTTTTATTACATAGGTACTTACTTCTTAAGTACCAATCTACCGATTTACTTACAAGTCAATAAAAAAATCTAAAATCTGAGTTGTAATATTTCAAAACAAAGTAACCTTCGTTTTAACATCCAAAAGTTTTTGGGCAAAAAATAGAGAAAAAACCAAAATTATCTGAATCTAAAGCGGAGATGTTTTTAACTCGCGTTCAGAAAATGGCCGCGGGCTGCCATTTTGAGAGTAGTGGTAGCAGAAAAGTCACGAAACAAATAAGTATATTTTTCAACTGATTTTAAAAAAAGAAGGTCTCATTTCGGTTATTGATGTTTAACATCTTTCCTCTCACTTTCTGATAATATGTGACAGTGATTTCGGAAATACAACGGAAGTGTGTAAAATGAAGTTAGCCGTCAGATGGTACCAAGCTCAGAAAAATGAAGAAAATAAAATCCTTCCAAATTCAAATGAGTGACAGTAACAAAAAAAAATGGAAAAATTCTGAGGCAATAAAAATTAAAATAACGATTAAAACTTATTAAGATTAGAACCTTACGTTACTCGCATATGACGTGTAAAGCGGTGTCCTAATAGAACGCGATGACGCGACCATCGCAAGTTCGCGCAAACGTCGATCGCGCGATCACGCGATCAAACGTACTAACGTCAAATAGGCGTCCCAATTGGCATCGTGTCGCGTCGCACGATCGCGCGATTGCCAATCGGGACGCCTATTTGACGTTAGTACGTTTGATCGCGTGATCGCGCGACGATCGCGTGATCGCGTTCTATTAGGACAACGCCTAACATCTGACATTTCACCTTGGTATTAATTAAGCAAGATTTAAATTTGGGAGGATTCTATTAAATTCTTTTCACCGAGGCTGGTAACCATCTGACGGCCAATTTCCGTCCCTTTTCAGCAAATCACTCCCACAGAGGTAAGCGAGAGGAAAGATGTTACACATTAAAAATAAGTAGAGCTCGTTTGGTTTTGTTTTGCTGACGGTACAGTACTTGCACGGTATTTTTCTTAAGTCACGATTATAATAATTTTCAAAATTTGTAATTACAGACAGCTACTGTATAATAAATAATAACTTTTAGCGACTTTTAAAAACATATCGGCATTAAATAAGAAAATGATAATATTTTGATAAGAATGATACCGTTTTTCTTAAGCTTAGAATCTCTAAATAATTATAATAATTAATAATAATGTTCATTACACAAAAAAATAAGGTTTTCAAACCTTTTGTACGATAAGTTTAATAATAATTAGTAGAGACGCGAGAGGGTCTTGCTTCGGCTACTTTGATAGATCTCCATTTTTATAACAATAAAGCGTCGATGACACATGCTACAAGCTACAAGCCACAACAAGCCTACGTGCACGAAAAGAGCATCTCCGAGGCGCACTTGAAAGCCTTTCACCACACTGATGAAGGACGTGGTGGCCGAGTGGATAAGGCCCTTACCTTGCGATCTGATGGTCGCGGGTTCGAATCCCGGTGGCAGTCGTACGTAAATGGGTGGTTTTTTCAGTCATAAAAATCTATGTATGCATCCCACGTTCTCGCAACGGTGAAGGAAAACATCGTGAGGAAACCAGCATGTCGTAGAATCTAAAGTTCGAAAACATGTGACGAGTGCACGAACGGAGCTTCTTCGAGGCGCACTTGAAATCCTTTCACCACACTGTTTCGAAGGAACTAGTGACACGATAAGAAGAAGAACCTTGAAACCCATCAAAAATCTAGACCATCCACGGACAGAGCCACGGGAAAAAGTTTATATAAATATTTCCAAAAACCAAAATTGTCGGAAGCTGGCCTTTCGAGATAGATTAATTCGATAAATATAGCTTCAACCCTACAATTATAGCCTATCGGTGGCTCCATCTTTATTGGGAGTATAGAATTATAAATGTATAGAATCATACCTTAGTATGTTGCAAACAGGTCAAAATATTTGGTCAAATCAGCAAAGAGTACATTTTTCTTGATCTAGCCAGAGGTTGTCCTACACCACGCTTGTAAGCCGTGTTGGCTGAGTGGGAGATGCCTTGACTTTCGATCCGAAGGTCGTGGGTTCGAACCCGATCGTACATCAATGGATTTCTCTGTTCAAAAAATCTATGTCTGGATTAAAACACGTGCTTATCGGTAAAGGAAAACATCGTGAGGAAACCGGCATGTCATAGAACCTAAAAAAGTTCGAAAACATGTGCAGGAAAGGAACCTGTTCGAGGCGCACTTGAAATCCTTTCACCACACTGGTTTGAAAGAACTAGTGACATGATAAGAAGAAGAAGACTACCCTTGTGTAGACGTAGTTTCCACTCAAGAACATGTTTTGTGTGGTAACACAACGGATGATCTGCGCGCTATAGCTGGCAGGTGGATGAGAAGAGCCGAAGATCGGGCTCAGTGAGGTGCCTTGGGAGAGACCTACGTCCAGCAGTGGACTGCTAATGGTTGATGATGATGACGATAAATAAACGCAACAGAGAACTTACAGGGCTAGTGAAATAATTCTGTTTATAATGTTGGCTTTTTTGTTTTTAATAAAACTCGATCGTAAAAGTATCGATTTTTTTTTTATTTATTAGATACTTAAATTTTTATCTTGGGTATCTTTTTTATGTGACACCCACAGATCTCGGATACTTTCGGCTGTCGCCCCCAATCTAACTTAATGGTGACACCCAATATAAAAATAGACAAGACAGTGACAAATGCTAGAAATCTAAGCCCCCACAAACTGAAACTAGTCACTACTGAATCGTTGAACTTACTTACCTATGACAGTGTTGAAAAGCTTTTTGAAAAAGTTGTCTTAGCCTAATAAAAATAAAAATATAAAATGGCCGCATGCAGCCGCCATCTAAGATCTTCTGATATTTGGAGTAGCCTGTATCACTTGCGTGAACTTCACAAATTCAATGACCTTTATTTGTAAAAAACCATCGAGTTGCAATATTATTTTCTGCTTTATTATTTGCTCTGTTATCTAAATTTACTGTGTTTTTGGTTTTGTTATCATATATAAGTTAATACTAATATACATATTAAGAACTACTAACCTACCTTAAGTATTTACATATAATTGTTAAAAAAGCATAGAATATAACATGTACCACTTGTAACGGGAAGGGCTCTGAATTATGTAATACTGTTTATAAACTAATGGAAAACAGCGACCGTACCATAACTTTGGACAAATGTTTTTGAAATAAACAATATTGTATTTGTTCTGTTTGTATGTTAACATTGGACGAGACGTGCTAAGCGCTCTCCTGATGGTAAGGATCAAATTCAAATTCAAATTCAAATATTTTTATTGCACCTTATTAAAATATACAGACCCTGCTAGGGTACAGCAATCCTTTATATTCATTATAGCAATTCCTTAAATAATTATGAAAGACTATCTTAATTTTAATAGGAACTTATATTTTGTTTATATAGTACCTATTGTACTAATAATAATATTGAAACATCAATTTGACTATAGAGCTTAGAGCTAATAAAAAACCTACTTTATATATATTTCTATATTAAACAAATAAAATCTATCAAAAATTCAACTTTTACACAAAAACATACTACAACAAACTTCAATCTTTTAACAATAAATGAAATTAAATTGTTATAAGTGTTTTATTTATTAGGTATAATGCCTACCTACCTGGTGTTTAATTAAAACCTACCTACTTAAGCCTTCCCTATACAATCATCTTCCATGAAATCCTTTATGCTGTAATAAGTTTTATCTATTAGAATGGATTTTACTTTGTTTTGAAAGGTGACACGACTATCCATGACCAGAACAGTGCTACACAGGACTTTGATTAACAAAGGCCGTTGACCGTTACTAAGTCGCTCGTCCAGAGTGAGAGAAAATTAACACTACTAACTTAAAAACACGTATAATATCTAAATTAAAGTATGAAACCTTTCACTTTTTTTGTTGACGATATCAAAAAACATGGACGAAACGAATAGTGTGATGAAATTACTATAATACGGCGTACTTTTTGAGTATTTGTCCGAAACATTTTGTATGGAATTCGAATTTGAGGATTAGCCTTAAGTCTGTTTATCTTGGTATTCTATATGAAGGCCGTTACTATTTTACATTGGGCGGTTTTTAGCTTACGCTTATAATATTAGAATTTTCGAACTTTATAGCTGTTGAGATGAATTTCTTCATGACGGGATTTTATACGTGTCAAGCCCTTATCAAGATTTAGATATTTTTTGATTCAATGTTTTTAGTATTTTACAGCTATTTTCAGGGTTCAGTGACTAAACCAATGGACATAGAGGCTTGAAACTGAAGAGCTGAAAGTGCGTATTAACAAAGATATATTTTTTAATGTAAAAAAAGTGAAGAGACGAGATAATAATTAATACATATAAATAAATACATAAAATTCTTTATTACTCTCAAGTACCTACTTACATTTTAGTTTAAGCCCTAGTCATCAAACTAAGTTTGAAAAACTTGTACCTGCTATGGTAAATAGTGCCTTCAAACTGTATTATTATTTAACTAGTAGGTACAGACTTTAATTTATTAAACAAACTGATAAGAACTTCTACTGCCACTTGCACCAAAGTCGAAAAATCGAATACTTTGATAGGTATTTTTTAATATAAGTACTGCCTAAAACTTTACTTAGATCAATTTCCATTGCACCAAACAGAACACACTATGTAACTCCCAAGTCTGGTTATTTCTAAATAAGTGAATGAAAGAGCGATTAATCTCGCGACCATCTAGATTTTCTATGGTTTATTCTGTGGGTTTATTGGTTCATCGTAAATATATTTTATGCAAAATATATTTACGATATTTTCCGAGTTTTGTGTATAAAGCGAACAATTATTTTGGAAAATAGGCTCTTATATTTGGAAAACGAAGCTGAGATGGACAAAAACGTGAAAACTATCGGCGTTTTTCTCAAAGTTATATAAATTAAAATAGGTAGTTCCTACTCCTACTTACAACAAGAAAAGGGAATAATATTATGGAAATTAACGTGCAATGATTCAAGAACAACAAAGTCAAAGCTGAGAAGAATATAAATGCCAATTTCAGCGGCTCTAGTGATTATATTTGTGATTATACGTAACATGTTTGTTGGTAAAATTAAATATTTTGGCTTATCAATGTGTTTTATACGGTTATTATGAAGGGCTATGTAGGTAAGTAAAGAGTTGAGGTCCGTCGTTGTCTAGCTAGATCATCTAGGAATTCTAGATAATCGTATTTTAATTTCATATGAGTAGGTAAGTAGATACAGTGCTGCCAGTACTAATGCATAAAAATGTACCGACAAAAAATTGCTCAAAAAGGTACGTTATTTGACTGAAAGATACTTAATTTAATTATAATAGGAGTAAAAGGTACGTAAATCTAACTTTTTAGTACGTACTGGCATTGCTGGTTTAGAGTAGTACTGATATAGTAGGTATGCTCAATAAGAGTGAAAGAGACAAATATGTATTCTGACAGAAATGACATGACGGCTCATTGGGATAGGGAATTTCTAAGTGCTATGAGGTCGAGCAATGGGCTCCCAAAGTTAAGGAATTCTTTAGGCGTTACATGAATACTTATAATTGGTGCAATGAATTTGGATCGTAAAGATCTCCCTAGCGAGTAAAATTATTGTTTAGGATTTTTTTAAGGTTGGTGCAAGTAGCCACTAGACATGTAAAAAAAATGAATTACCTAAAATGAATTCCCTTCACACTTACACATTGCTGCTTTGAGTTTGTTTTCGAAAATTTTGTAAATCAACTAGTTTGTTATAACATGTTATCTATATCTCGCAAAACCTTTTTGATAATTATTATCTATAGAGTAGTCTGACGCCCACATTCGTTTGCATTGAAAATCAACGAAATTCCTTTTTCTATCCCTTTATGTTTTAAGGCTCTAGTTTAGTGGTTTGGTCTGTGCGTTATCTGTCAGTCAGTCAGTGAGTCAGTCCATCAGGACGAAGCGTTTTATATAATACTAGCTGACGCTTGCAACTTCGTTTGCGTTGCAATTTTTCATAATAACTTTCTTCAGCCCTTGACGATCACATCCTCTAAGTTTCAAGGCTCTATGTTCAGTGGTTTGGGCTGAACGTTGTCTGGCAGGGCGAAGCTTTTTCAACCGACTTCAAAAAAGGAGAAGTTTTCAATTCGGTTGCATGTTTTTTTTTATGTTTGTTACCTCACCTTTCTTGTTTATGAACCGATTTGAAAAAAAACTTTTTTTTTGTTTGAGAGTACTTTCAGATTGGTCTTATAGATACATCAAAATCGGTTCAGTAGTTTAGTTTTCAAATCAAAATAACTGAAAAAAAGACGTTGAAGTGAACTAAATTGCATATTTTGCGTCCCTGTGACTTTGCAGTGGTGCCTTCGGTCACTAGAACAGCCCGATTGAAGTCGGTTGTTGCATATTTGTGTAAAACCTTGATAATTATAAATATTGGTGATTGATCTAGAATGTCATCTGTAGATCACGTTTCATTCTCGGAGCCGCCCACGCCAAGGTTCTGATGCATGCATAATATTACCATTACAACGCAAAATATGGTTTCCATGTAAAAACTTATAACAAAAAATAATGAACAAGGTAACTTAGTTTGTTGCTAACAAATATTTTTAAAGTAACATTATCAGACTTTAATTACGTTTATTATCCTTAATTACTTTATTATTATTTTTATGTAATAGTTAGTCTAATTTTCAAAAATAAAATTTTATCTTTCTTTCATTCTTTTTGTCAATCAATTAAATTTTTTAGATATAAATTTCCGAAAATCTATTAAAATTAAATATAAACCTTGCAATACAAAAAGGCAATGCAGCCAGTATCCTCGGCACGCTGCCATCGGGTATCGAGTTGGAGCAGTTGAGCTACCTATAGATCGTTTGCAACGGTCTATGGGTGGCCCAATTGTTTCCTTTTGTAAATTTTGTAATATAGAATGTAGTAGTTAGCTTATGCTGTAATTAAACGTAATAGTAGTCACTGAAATAACATGAACTTTAATATATTATAAAGCGCATGGAAAAGCCTTTTAATGAGTTTTTTATACATAACATAACATAATCAGCCTAGCCGGTTTCCTCACGATGTTTTTCTTTTAAGGGGAATCCTCAAATCCGAATTCCATACAAAAATGTTTCGGACAAATACTCAAAAAGTACGCCGTATTATAGTAATTTCTACACACTATTCGTTTCCTCTATGTTTTTTGATTTCGTGAACAACATACGGCGTACTTTTTGAGTATTTGTCCGAAACATTTTTGTATGGAATTCGGATTTGAGTATTACCCTTAACATATAAACATTCACACACTCACACCCCTGCACTAGGATTCCCTGTGTCGCAGGTGGCATGGATAGTGGACACATACAACACATCACAACATTCAAAACCCGAAAACAAACATTTGAGTATGTCACACAAATATTTGCCTCGGTCGGGGATATAAGAAAATTTAAAGATTTAATTTTAAAGGGGATTTAAGAAAAGTGAGTTTTAAAACCGACTTAAAAAGGAAAAGGTTTTCCATTCAGTTGTTTTTTTAATGTTTGTTACACTCAGAACTTTGTTGTTTGCAAACCGATTAGAATTTATTTTTGTTTGTATATCAACATACCTAACCGAAAATAATAAATCGTCGAAGTAACGAAATTGCATATTTTGCTTCCCTGTACTATTCAGCGGGTCAGTATAACAGTCCAATTGAAGTCAGTTGTACCTAGTAATAGCGGAATAACGGTGTTCCTATAAATGGGATGGAATTTCAGACACCTTGTCAATAAATATGAAATATCTCCATTTTCAAACAATGTTTGTTACTTTTTATGATGTAGTTTTATTAACAATGAAAAAGCCTAGTAGTTTTAATCATAATATATATCTAGCCCTGTTACTTCTCTTTTTTGAATATTAGCATCGGACCAAAATGTACTAGAAGCCAATGTGACTTCTTTTATTGGTCGCATTTTCAATGTACTACATTGTGTTTCTATACTTTAATACTTCTGTGTACCTAGTATGTTTTTGTAAAACCTTGATTATTTATAGTTCCGATGAAATACAGTTTTTTTTTATAACTTTATAATATTCCATCGGACTTATCAGAAATCGGTCGGAATAAGCTCGGGGCTCTAAATCATGATGGCTCATCTACACATACCGCGTTATGCATTAATATGTCCAAAAATAACGATACATCGCATCAATTAAAATATTAATTGGGAAAACTATGGAGAGGTATTACATTACAATTTATTTAACAATGCAACCTATGTCCTATTCCTATAAGATTGGGATGAATCTTCAGTAAAAACACATAAAAGAGAAAAGAGTGGCCAAAGATAAATTACATACACCAAAGAGAAGGTTGTTGATACTAACCGATTTTACATAGGGAAATAACTCTCGACATTAACATGTAGTACTTGTCTCTTTATATTAAAAGGTTTTCTAGAAGAAAACTCTTTGAAGGGTTTAGTTCGCCTAAGTTCATGCCTTTTAGTAATTACCCATGTGTAAGTATTTTATATCTGTACAATTATAAAGAATCTAGGAATCTATCTAGTAATTAATAATAATAACAATTTAACACTTCATCACAAAGTTAAAATAATTGGTATTTGCCAAAATAAGTCAACCAATTTTAAAAACAAAAAAATTCAAATAAGAATTGGTATCTGCCAACCTAATAAGTCAAACATCATCAACCAAAAATATACAAAAAACATGGATTTTATTAGTGCATTATTGGTTCAAATCATAGTTTTTCTTCTCATTAACGGTACTTTTTTTTACTAAAATAATATTATAAATCTAGCGACTCCACACCTCCCTGTCCCTGATTCATCACCGATCAATCAGTACACGTCGGAACGGCAATAAATTAATATTTTTTCTGTAATAAATACAACACACCATATTATTACACGAAATAATGTATAGTATGTAATTAACAGTATCTATCGATCAGGATCCTTAGATCCATTTATTCATTGATTTTTGATTGATTAGGATTCTGAAGGATCTTTAAATGACTTTGCTAGGGGCTAGTTTACCCAACTGCGCGGAAAGAGGGTAATGTTTTCAATTGTAGAGTCATAGAAATAAGATTCTACAAGCGTGTCATTTGAAGTTTAAAAATGAAATACAGTTTAGGCTTTTAATTTAGGCTAATCAGGCGCAGTTTAAATTATTTTTTAGAAAAATATTTGTTTTATAGGTAGGTTACTCAAATGAACGTATTATGAAAATACATTTCCATAAAAGGTTTTATGGAAAAGTATTTTGTTTATCATTTATTCATCAAAAAAGTTACAAGTTGTCTTATTAAAAGTCTTGTTGTCTTCTGAATTTATGTTTTTTGAGTGCTTTTAACTCAAAAAACATAAATTCTCAGGTAAAGTCTATACCACAAGTTTGTAATTATCACAAAAAAATCAGTTGCCGTTAGGTACTGAATACATACGAGTATATGCCAAAATAAAATTAGGACAATTTTTTTTTCAATACTTTGATAAAAATTGGACATATCGTTAATCACTTTTCTATGGCCTTGCGTCAATCAGTACACATCAATGATGATTATTTAAGTTTCATTATACTTGCACTGATCTGACTACACAGATACAACGTAGTACCTTATCTACATTGCCCATTTAAGTTTTATTTTGTTATTAAAAACTTCTGGTACTTATTTAATAGGTATTGATACTTGCCTAATGTCGTAAGGGCTTAAGGGGAATCCTCAAGGCAAATTTCCATACAAAATGTTTTGGACAAATACTCAAAAAGTACGCCGTATTATAGTAATTTCTTCACACTATTCGTTTCGTCTATGTTTTTTGATTTTGTCAATAAAAAAAGTGAAAGGTTTCATACTTTAATTTAGATTTTATACGTGTTTTAAAATTAACACTACTAACTTAAAAACACATATAAAATCTAAATTAAAGTATGTAACCTTTCACTTTTTATGTTGACGAAATCAAAAAACATGGACGAAACGAATAGTGTGAAGAAATTACTATAATACGGCGTACTTTTTGAGTATTTGTCCGAAACATTTTGTATGGAATTTGGATTTGAGGATTCCCCTTAAGTTTTATATTGTTATTAAAATCTTCTGATATTGATACTTAAGTAATGTCGTAAGGGCTTAAGAAAAAAACTGGTAAGGTTAACACTAATACCTACTTGCACAAACTGGCAAAGCTCCTAAGCAATTACTTTTCTTGCTTGCCAATTCGTTCCAAATTCAGACCGTTAAGTAATTGCTTAGGAACTTTGATAGTTTGGTCCAAGTCGGCATTATTGTTTTTCTATGTTCTCAACATGTAGGTAACAAACAAGGATGTAAAATCGTAAATCCATTGAAATCTCGCGGTGCGTGCTACACGGAAAAAAAACTATTCTCAATCGAAGAGCAAATCTATTGACCAAGAATAATAATGATTTATATATGGCCTAAACAATGTATTATTGTCTTAAGAATATTATTGTTTCAAATCGACTGTTTAAATCTAAGAAAATGAGTTTTTATTTAAGAACAATAATTCTCTAGTTATAAGAATCAGTTTCAAATACATTAAATGTCTTATCCCAAGAATATCCATATTCTTCTAATACAAGAAACATGATTGTCTTATTTACAAAATAATAAAATTCTTGGAATAAGTGTAGGATATACTCGAAATAATAAAAACTCTGTCTTCATTAGATAATATGTATACTTGGATGAATTGAAAATATTGCTTGATTCAAAATTATTTGAGAATATAACATCTCATTGTAAGAATTATAATGTCTGTATAGGATAAAATCTATTGTCATTTAAATACACTATATTTTTAAATTGAAACATTATTATTCTTAATGAATGTATATTTTTTTTCAGTTAAAAACACCCTTTTCTTGTTATAAAGTTTTTTTATTCTACTATGAATAAAATATGCTTTTTGTTTCAAGTAAATGAATTCTCAGATGCATTAAAATTAATTCTTGATCAAAGGCATCATTTTCTCGAATTGAGAATATAACATTGTTGTTGTAAGAATTATTAGGTCTTCATCGAATAAAACTGAGGTTAAAAATAAATCAATTATATTCTTGGTGAGAGAAAATTTATTTTTGATTATAGACTCAAATTTCTTGAACTAATGATTTTTGTGTCTTCATATTGGTAATGTATTCTTGGTTAAAACTATTATTTGTTTTATATTGAGAATACATTTTCTTTTAATAAAAATTTAGTTGTTTTCATTCAATAAAATTAGGTTTCATGTTAATTATAGCGTATTCTTAATTTGAGTATGTATTGATTCTTAATCTAAAGGAATGGGTTTCTTCCGTTGAGATTATATTTTTTTTGAATGAAAGATTGTAATGTCTTCAGTAAATAAAGTGTTGTCTTCAATTAATAGTATCATATGCTCAATTTAAAACAAATTATTGTTAATGTAAGATCATGAGCGCATTGTAATCAAAAATGTATTGGATTAAACAGAAAATATAATTTCTTGAATTGAAACACATTGTTTCTTCAGTTGAGCATTAAATTATCTTATTTGGTACAGATTCACATGCGATACTTTCTGCATAAAAATAGTGGGTTACCGTGGCAGAACACTCGCCAGTGGTAACCATACCATTGCTATGCGAAAAGTGTCATGGTGGGATAGTATTTTTACCGTTCATATCACTCAAAAGATGAAAGGCAAAATTACCACCTACGGAACACTATACTAAAATAAGAAAATCAAATACACTCTGCAGATAACAAATACTCCAAACTCAAGAAATTATAATCTATAAATTATTTTCAATTTAATCCAACACAACAATAATTATAGCAACAGGCTCAATCATACATGCACAATTTCAGGCTAAAACAATAATTTAAATGACAAAGATTGTCAAAATAATTATCTAAAAACAACTAAGAAATAAAGTTTACAATGCAATAAAATATAATCTCAACTGACTAAGTAATCTATCAAATAAAATGTCATAAAAAGTTCAGTTGATCATTTATTTTGGAATAAGGAAATGGTTATATCAATGGTCATCTCTTACATAGGAGGTATGTAGGTACAGTTCAAATACTTACAGTTATTTTGCAGTCTTAAATCAGTAAAATCTAATAAAAGTTAGTGATAAGTATATACAGTCAGCTGCACAGATATGTATACACTTCCAAGCCTTTACATTTATATTACTCTTAATTTTGCAAAGTAAAGTGCACACAATCATTTTCAAATTCATGCAAAATTGTGTCATCTTAGATGTCAGAATTTTGCCAGAAAAATAATGTCATTGCAAAATTAAGAGTTTAGTATAAATATGAAAGCTTGGAAGTGTATACATATCTGTGCAGCTGGCTGTACCTTATTATCTACAACAGAATCGGTATCATAGTCACTAGTTATCACATTCACAAGTTCACAAGATTCAACAATCATCTATTATGGCTTGCATAAAGCGTGACATTTGGTTACAAAAAAAAAAAAAAAAATCTTAAAATATACCTAACGCCTAACTAAACTTAGTTAACTACTACTGATAGCTAGTACCTAAAGAAATCAACTTTTAAAAACAACTTAGTAATTATCAATTATACAACAATTGCACATTGGTATTGTTTATACCAATTATTAAGCTTATATTATTAAGTTTATATTTTTAAGTCAACATTATCACTCTGATCAATATTATGAATAACGTTTGGCATGACACTATGGCAATTGTTCAAGTAAATGAAATCAGTTTTATTGGACCTTTCTACATGATATGCCATAAAATGAGCATTGTAACCTAATGTGTGTAAAACGTCACATAAAAAATATACACAGGCTCCTCGTTATTAGTTTCTTTCAAAAACACGCTTCGAATTATATAAAATAACGGATTGTCATTTTCATACTTTTACAAATGGGTGTCCATATGACTATCTTTAACGCCATTTTATTTAAAATTAACGCTCATGTACTCATCGCGTTTTACGTCGTCTGGCAATTTTAAGGTGCCTTTAATAGAGGGTTTGCCAATTTTTAACCGATTTTCTAATCCAGTTTTAGCCCACATCTTATAACAAACTTTTAATCGCCAATTCGCTATGCGCTTTTATAAATCATTGTCCGTTGAAAATTTCTGTGTTGCATTAGAAGATTGAGCATAACTTTGGATTTTACTGCTATTGCCTTTATTTAAACGTCTTCTTTAAATCGCCAGGTTGCTGGAAATATTTTTATAATTATTTCACTATAATTCAGTTCAAGTCAATAATTATACACAAAGGATGTTCCACGTCCATGCCACATGAAAGGAGATTAGGTACTTTAAAAATTAAAATATTAGCTAGCGCCCGCGGCTCAGCTCGCGTGTTAGGTACCGGGACATAAAGTAGCCTACAGAAACGTTATGTATAATATTTCGGGATAGCGTGTGATAGTTAAGGCGATTAGCGTGGAAAAATACTATATATATGTATATATTATATATATGTCCAACCACAAAAATTATGCCCAGGTAGAAATACAAAGCGAGCCCTCATAAAGCTCAGCTTTTTGCTAGTAATACCTATATTAGTAAGGATAAGGACAGGAACTTTTGTTCAATAAACACTTTCATTTATTAGTAACCGACAAAAAGAAGAAGGTGATCGATACGGAGGCTAAGAATTAAATAATAATAGAAAAATAAATTTGTGGCGTGAGACATCCTGTATTTTGGTTGTATGCAATTTTAACTTACCGCAGCATTCACAACTATGCCCTCAATGCATTCAACAGTGGAAAATTTTGCTTTTCTATTCAACCTTCCCTTCGGCGGTATTAACCGGCAAAGCAGCATTATTTGTTTGATCGCCTTTTTGCCTGCAACAAAGTTCAAAACTATTAAATAAAACAACACAAAATAATGATTTGATAAACAAAGTTAATAAATAAATAATTTTTCAAATTGATTTAATTATTTCTCTCAATGAAATGTTTTTTCTTCATTTCATTTCTATATTATACCTATTATTCATTCTCTATTATATTGAACTCACCAATGCTTCTCCCCGTATATCATTGACAATTTTCCATTCGTTTACGAAATCTGCAACGGTACTGTAATTTGACTAATTTGTAGCGCTGCGTACGCTGTAAGTATCAGTCCAGTAATCAATAACATTCTGCCATGGCTCGTTGTTGTTTTGGAGCCATACAATTTTTTCTTCATTTATATCTGAAATGTGTACCAGTAACGTATTAAATAAGCTACAGGGTGATTATTTTTCTCATGTAACGGGTTCGATTCCCGGTTCAAGCATGTAATTATTTAAATATCTATGAATGCAGTTTAAATTGTTTTTTAAATTCAAATAATATCTTCTTTCACTAAAATGTTCCATCTACAATATTCAAGGTACTTTATTTCCATGTGGCATATCCGTGGGACGCCCTGTTTAATAATATATTAGAACTGATAATTAGATGGTATAGATGACATGAGTTTATATAAGGTCAAATCTCACGATGGGTGGCTAAGCCTGCCACACGCTTGCTAAGCCATGGAGGTCACCAAACAAAGATTTGGATAAAAAAAATCTAGTCACTTACCTATTCACAATGTACGTAAATATTTGATGAATTATTATCTCAGTTAGCTGGTTCCGGTGTTTGTTGCTCAATGTGTTGCTAACTCATAGTATTTTAAAATAGATTTTCCACATGGTGATGTAGTCAGTAGTGTTTTTAATTCAAAATGTGGCAGGATCGGCTTCAATCTTATGAGATCGTTGATGTCGATGCTGTCTACATCTACATCCGATATAATGTCATTGGTGGTCGTATTTGTCACAGTATCAGTCTGAAACATAATATTTTGCATTACTAACAAATGGATTGTAAGGAATCAACCATTAGGGGCATGCCCATCCTGTGGTCTAGTCAATTCGAACACAGCCTGCATCCTATGTGAACATCATTCACAATGGGTATGTGGAAGCTGCTTGCTCTGCCTGTTGACCGATGGCCCTGCCCGGGTCTGACTGGTGTCCTGCCTAGATCGCTGACTGGTTGCCTTGCCCAGATCGACAAATAAATGGGCTGCGTTCCATTTGAAAAATCCTTTACACACACTATTGGACATTACAATCGTATACATACCATCGAAGTCAGGAATTCTTGGATCTTGTTTTTTAAGATTATCCTTATGCCAATAGACGGGCACAGTTCTTTGAGCAGGTCCCCTTCTATTACATCTTTCAGTTGATCTATAGTTATACTATTATCTGAAACCAAGAAAGAATGTCTCAAAATTGAGAATCGATAGTCTCGAAATCACGAGCCCATGAACTTTTCGATGGTAGGTATATCATTTTATAGGATAAACAACCCTCGTACAATAATCACATCCACATCTCAGATCTTTGGTCTACATAAAATAATACATAAAATACTCACCTCTAAAAGTTTTAATAACTTCTGGTGGAATATTCCAATCTGATAGTAATTCTTCCATTTTCTTACACTTTTTTATCACGGTAGCAACAGTACAATTTAAATTTAAATAAAGGCAATAGCAGTAAAATCCAAAGTTATGCTTTTTAATGTAATGAAACACAGAGATTTTCAACGGACAATGATTTATAAAAACGCATGGCGGGATTGCCGGCCAGCGGCGCTAGTGTTGCTAGTCCCTAACCAAATTTTCCCCAAATTAAATTTTAACTCATAAAAAACTTTTTCAATTATTTATCTAACTCTTGGTAAAAAATGAAGGGGAATCGCCATGGATAAGCAGTGGGAATAAATAAAAATAATTATGTGGACATTACACACAGCGTCATCTAGCCCCAAAGTAAGCAGAGTTTGTATCTTGGGTACCAGATAGCAGCTGATTTGCCATGTTAAACAAGGAACCTAGTTTAAGTTCAAATTCTGTAATCATAATATCTGGGGGCACGGCAGTGCCCCCACCAAGTCGAGCAAAAAAGTGGCACGGCCGTACTATCCTTTTCTCGAAGCAGTTCAGGCCATTTTCGACCACTTATAGCTTCGTTGTAGATAAAACTTAAAGCCTGAATTTACAGTACCCAAGCGGGCATTGTATAAACACGGTATATTTGAAATTTCATTCAATTTGAACCAGTAGTTTAAGAATTATAACTAGTCAAAATTCTTAATTTTTTCACTCACTGACTGACTGACTGACTGACCGATCATCAAAAGTCTAAGTCACTTCTAGCAGACATAGAAGCTTCAAATTTAGAATGCAATTAGTGTTTAGTGTATAAATCAAGGAATAACTAAAATATTTTGTAATATCCGTCCAGTTTTCTAGATACATCAACTGCATAAATAACTTTGTAATCCCATAAAAATGTATGAGATTACAAAGTTACATTTGCAGTTAATGAATCAACGTACCTGTATATGTATAATTTAATGGAATAATAGGTGTAGATCTATCATCATCATCATTATCAACCAATACCGTAAACAAAAAGAGAAAGACAACTTACAAAAAGAACGTTGCACTGTAGCATATTGGTACAAGATGATAATAGGTAAGGAGTTTGATATTCAAAAAAAGTGGCTTTTTTATAATTATTTTAGTTTGATTATTATGTATAATAATAATTCAGGGCACTTACTTTACACTTTTTTTATTTTAATGGGAGTATTTAAATTATGAGTACTATTTGCTTAACAAGTGGCAACATTGCGATTATCCTTCTAGAATTATATTCTTGACTTATGAATAACGATTTTTGATTTGTGTCTCAAAAAATCTGTTGTCATGCTTCGTCTAATATCGTATAGATGGCGCTAGCTGTATTTTTAAACCAAGTAAACATGTTTTGATTGGATTTGAAGCGAAGATAAAGTACTCTGACTAATCTGTGAAGATAAACAATGAAACATGAGCTTGAGTACAATTAGCGGCACGAAACTTAAGCACTATTGCGCAGAAGTAAAAAATAAGTTACCTGAGGGGGGCTACACAAGTACACATAACAGTAACACGTGCCGCTATAGGTGTCGGTATTATATATATATATACCTACCTATTCGATAAATAGGTAGGTATATATACCTAGTAACTTTTATTTTTCTGTCCATCCAACAGAGTACCTACCTAAGGCAACACCTATATTTCTTTAGAGTAAGCTCGTCTGTGATATCATTCATTGAAAAATCTAATATAAGGAATGTAAAGAGGAACACGAGATGAGTTGGGGTAAACTTCGACTTTTTACCCCCCTTTTACTCCCTAGGGATAAAATATGGTATCTCAAAAAGTATTAGCCGTAGAACATTGCGGTTTTCGCCGAAGGTATTTTTTTATGTTCCAATTTGGAAATTTTGCAAAATTTCTAAATGCCGCCATACAAAATAATTGGATTTGTATACAAAAGTTGGATTCCCATACAAAATTTTTCAGCCTGAGCGAAGCGAAGGTTGACGATTCGCACGTCCACCTTGGCACCTACATGCTTTCTCGAAAAATATAAGTCGTGGAGGGTTGCAGTTAAGCGCTAAAAGTATTTAATTTTGTTCCTATTTAAAAAAATTTGAAAAATCCAAAATTGCCACCCTACAATTGTTGGATTTCCATACATTTTTTTTAACCTGAGCGAAGCGAAGGTTGACTATTCGCACGTCCACCTCGGGACCTACATGCTATCTCAAGAAGTAAAAGTCGTATTGACATGCGGTTTTCACAAAAGGTATTTATTTTAGTTCCGATTATAAAATTTTGAAAAAAATATTTAAGCCGTAAAATAATATTTAAATATTTTTTTTGGCCATGTTTTTTTGGCCAAGTTATTTTTTGACCAAGATTTTTTTTTTGGCCAATTCTTTTATGTCTAATTTTTGGCCTTTTTTTAGCCTATTTTTTATTTTGGCCAGCTCGCGCACCGTCCAAAAAACTAGTCTATAGCTTTAAAGTTCTTTATGCCAAACTAATGCTAGGGGGAATCAGAGTTACGGCAAAGAATAAGTAACATTACGTACCTACGTATCCTAAACTTTTGGTTTCAGCATAACTGTTTTGAGGACAGAAATAGCCACATCAAGAATTTGAAGAATTTCAAGGTTCAAAATTACAGATATAGGTATCTATAATATTGTGCTATGAAAAATCATAAGTTTGAGACATTTTATGATTTCTAGACAAACAAAATCATACATAACTGAAGTACCTATACTGATTCTTTATATAAGATTTATAAATGTTTAACTTGAAAGTTTAATATACATTTATTGTTTCAAGAATAATATTGCATAAAAGTAATAATCTGTATTCTTCAAATAAGAAATATTTAGGTACTTCGTTTAAATCAAGAAAAATATCTTAAATAAAAACAGATATTTATTGTTTCAAGAATAATATTTCACAAAAGTAACAATGTGTATTCTTCAAATAAGAAATATTTACTTCGTTTAAAGCCAGAAAAATATCTTAAATAAAAACAGTTATTTATTGTTTCAAGAATAATATTTCATAAAAGTAACAATGTCTATTCTTCAAATAAGAAATATTTACTTCGTTTAAAGCAAGAAAAATATTCTTGGAAGAATACAGTATTATCCCCTTTGAAGCTAATTTCTCAGTAAAGGCAAGTAAAATATTAGTTTAGTTCCAGCATAACGGTTGTCCTACAAAGAGTTTCACATTCTTATTTTGTCATTTTCTATTCTCAATATAATTTTAATATGAAGTATCACTAATTTAAATTTAAATTTGTATTGTTTTCGAATAAGACATTTTAAGAATGTTTAAACTAGGCAATAAACTTCATAATTTAAGTACACTGGTTCTTTTTATAAGATTATTGAATTCTTAACTTGAATGAAAGTTATTTTTTTTAAGAATAATTAAATGCGTTAAAAGAGCAATGTACATTCATCAACAAAAAAAATGTTAACTTCTTTTGAAACCAGAAAAATATTCTTGAATTTAAACACTATTATCTTTTTTGAAGCTAATTTCTGCTATTTTATAATGAAGAGTCACTAACTTTAGTTAAAATTTGTATTGTTTTCGATTATTATATATTTGTTTTTTTTTAACTAGACAATAAACTTCATAATTTAAGTATATTAAATCTTCATGTAAGACTTTTATATTCTTAACTTAAATATAAAATTATTTTTTATTTCAAGAATATAAATGCGTTAAAAGAGCAATGTGTATTTTCCAACTATGCATATTTACTTCGTTCAAAACCAGTAAAATATTCTTGAATGAAAACACTAGTGTCTTCTTTGAAGCTAATTTCTCAGTTAAGCCAAGTAAAATATTATTTTAGTTCCAGAAAAACGGTTCTCTTACAAAGAATTTCACATTCTTATTACGAAATTTTCCGTTTTCAATTTCCATTCTACAGTGAAGAATCATTAACTTCAATTAAGATTTGTATTGTTTTCGATTGAGAAATTTTAAAATGATTTTGGTGATACAATAAACATCTTAACTGAAGTATACTGATTCTTCTTTTAAGACTTTTTATATTCTTAACTTGAATATTAGAGTATTTGTTTCATTTAAGAGTATATATGCTTAAAATGTGTACATGTATATTCTTCTATGAAGAAATAATTGCTTAGTGAAGGAGTATTATATGTGATTATTCACTTTTAAGAGTATGATTCTTAAAGTAAAACTCTCCATCAAATTTATTTTAAAAATAAGAATACTTATTTTCTCAGACCGAAATAATTATATATCGTTAAGTTTAAGTATATAATTTTCTCGAATGAAAACATATATTCTTGAAAGGAAAACATATACTTTTCTTGGATTGATACTTTGAATGATTCTTAAATAAAAACCACTTAGTTTTGAATCAAGTATACGATTCTTATTTTTAGTAGTTATAATGAGAATAAATTATTGTCAATCGAAGAATTGTGTACTTCTTAGATTAAGGATAATGTTTAAAGTTAAGATAATATTGTTTTACATAAAAACAATATTTTTGAGAATAATGGCTTTCTTGGTTTAAGGAAATATGGAGTGTAATTTTTTTCTGTGTAAGGTCGCGTGTTGCCAGTAATTACTGCGCCATGCAATCCTTGCCTGCTATTTGTTTATTTTTTGTCTCTCTTGCACTCGTCTTTGTTTTGTGGTAAGGGTTGATGGCTACTTTGCGTTCCGCCATTTTGTTTTTTTATTTAAAAATACTTTACACATAATAATGTAGATAGACATAAATTCTTATCATAATTAAAGTAAATGACAATGCAGTTTTTGGTTTTTCTATTCTCTATTTATTTGTGATCTAATAAGTATTTCATTAAATACCTACTTTTTCCAGTATCGTCTATGGTTATCTAGAAAAAATCTTGTCTAGCAATAGTACCTTGCTTTTTTTACTTTATTTATCGTAAGAATTCATTTGTACTCATTATATTCATGTAATGTCCAAACAAAAGGATTACCTATGAGGAGATGTATACTTATTTTCCTTTCTCTCGTATTTTCTTTGTGATAAAAATGTCTAGGTCAAAAAAAGAAATAAAAGTAGGTAAATACTTATTTATTCATTTATTTTCCTTTCTCTCGTCTTTTCTGAACCAAAAATAAATGCAAAGTAGTGACATCTGTTGTCGAGTAGCAAACTTTTTAGTTTAGAGCTAAGTCAATTAGTACTTTTTACTTCTCTTAATATTATTTTAACTAAATAAATAAATAAAGTTTATTTTCCAAAAAAAGATTCTTAACTAATTTTGCACCATGTGATTAAAACACATAACCTTGCTAACTTAATTAAGAACTGAAATCTTTGTACAGGTCTATATAAAGACTAGATGGTCCAAAATAGTGACAAATTGGTATCCTATAGGCATAAAACGTAGCAAATGTAGACCTTAAAAGAGATGGAGCGACGACATTGCCCAAATAACTGGTGTTACCTGGAGTAGAGTAGCTAGAGAGAGAAATAAAAGGCAAGACATGGAGTAGGCTTTTGCCACTAAAGGTGATTCTTGCACAAAAAATTAAGAGAAAAAAATAGACAGAAGAAACAAGTAGAATAGAAAGATAAAATATGTAATATGTGTAAGAAATAAAAAGCTTTTATTTTTATTATTTATTATTATTATTTAAAGACTTCTGTCTAAGCTAAGTATTGTATACTTGTGATATAGGCCCGAGAGATATTACTTCGGCCGGTAGAGCAGATACATTTTTAATTACTCTAGGTAGGTGTTATTCATTAACAATGTAAAAAGAGAGAATATAGAATTTGTAGAAATATGGATTAATGTTTTCACTTGAAATAAGCTTCGAAATCCCGAAAATGAAGGAAGGAAATTAGGAAGGTATTTTCTTTAGGAAGTGAAGGCGCTTGTTAAGAATTTTGTTGATTCGCAACGCAAGCGAAGTTTTAAGTGTAAGCTAGTATAGTACATAATAGGCACACATAAATAATCACACAAAACACTTGTTACTTTCTGAGGCCAAGTCTGTTACAAAATCACCGGTCAAATCCGCCCGGCGCGCCCCGGTAGGCGATTTTGTACGCTGTGATATCATGATACTGGTGGTGTAATGGTGACATTTCATTCGTATCGTAAATAAAAATAACAGACAGTCAGGTAGTGTGCTGACTGGGAGCGTGAGTGATTGCGTGACGACGCGTTATGCGTGAATTATTTTAACAAAATGTGACATTTATCAACAAATTATATAAATATATTAAGTAATAAATCCGCTTGATTTCTAAACAAAGGTTTTAATTAACTTAACTTTAGTTCAGAATTTTAGTACATATTACTATATTATAAACCAAAGAGCCAACGAACAGAAAACCAAAGTTTAAAGATACGACACGTGTTTCGCCTCTACACGAGGCATCATCGTCTGGTGTGGACTCGCCGAAGTTCGAAACGAGAGTTCGAACGAACGAGAACGAGAGGGGTCTCTCGTTTCGAATTTCGGCGAGTCCACACCTCCTGATGATGCCTCGTGTAGAGGCGAAACACGTGTCGTATCTTTAAACTTTGGTTTAATATATTTATATAATTTGTTGATATTTATGGATTTCCGCAAAGTAACACCTGAATCAATCAATTATGTGACATTTAAACCACTGATGAAAAACCCTTCACTGTTTCACTGTGACAAAATGAAATCATATCACCATGTCACAATGAAATAGAAGTAGCAATCATTTAAATAATTTTATAATAATTTTATTTCAATTTAATATATAGTATAATTTAATTTCAATTTAAATTTTGTAATGATAAATTATAGGTTTAAAATTAAAATTATGTTGCGTCTTTTTAATGTTTTTGTATGGAATTAGTTGTCCGAAATAAATATTTTTTATTTATTTATTTAAAGGCCTTGTATATAATGTAATCAAATAACAAATAAGTACTGCATAACACAAAACATTCATAAATCAAATAAATCTCGAATGAGTGCGGGTTCGATTCCCGTAATCGGGCCCGCGGGCGCCGAATTAGTCCCAATTATCCGCACATTTATCCCTTTTTTTCAGACCATTCTCGTAAAATCTTTCTACGATTCGAAAATTACTTTGTTTTTGATGCATCAGAATCAAGGTTAAGGTTAATAGGGATTGCCGAAAAATATTTAAGTTTTTTTTTCAATCTTCAGTTTTTTTCAGTCGTGACAATAGTTTTTTCGAACCAGTGTGGTGAAAGGATTTCAAGGATTTCCGGCGCAACACTGCCTTAGCGCTCGTCCACATTGTGGCATTTTGACGTGAATCTCGAAAAAAAAAAAACCTGTTAGTATTTATTCATTTAAAATGCATTTATACTTTTTCCTATGAATTGAAATATAATATGAAGGCCTTTATTAAGTCTCCCCTACATTATATTTATTTATGTCGAAGGAAAAATTATAATTGGGATGTATTATCCACTTTTCGTTTATAAATTATTTATTGTTTAATGCAGTATGTCAGGAAAATGATTTTCTTGTTAATATTGCATTTACTAAGCAATTGAGGTAAAATGAACAGTGTTAGAAATAGTATACATATTGAAAAAAACATTAATAAAATTAATTTGAAAGAACCAATAAAAAAAATAGATACTTTATTTGTACTGTTCTTATTTATAGTTTTTGAAATAAATATTTTTTTATTGTATTTTGATGCGCTGTTGCATAGACATTTTAGGACTTTTAATATAACTGAAATTTTTACTATATTGTTTATTTGTAATTAATAGAATTAGTTAAATAAATAATTGGCAAAAAAATATCTTATCTTAATAATGATTAGCATAATTATAGTTTAGGTAATAATGTTTTTTTTACCTATAGATTTCCCAGTATCTATGAAGAGTACCTAATATCAATGCGAGTTTAGTCAAATTCAATTTGAATTAAAAACTCCACACATGCTTTCAGAAAGAAAATTTATAACCCAAATTTTCGTGAAATTTAGAAGTTAAAGTAACCATATATCATAACATTTAACAACCAGGCCACATAATGGTTTAATTGGATTCGCAAATCCAATGCGAATAGTATTTTTTTATTATAGGGTAACCATGATGTACCTACAACCGCACAACCGCAGACTAATCGGGATTTTTTAATGTATTTTTACGGTGTCGTTATCACAACAAAATGGTACCTTCAAAAATATCTTTCAGTTTTATAATCGACGCCCCTAGACTAGATCAATACTATAGACAAATAGAGGGGCGTGTATTTTAAGACTGAAATACATACATAAATCCAACTCGGTAGCTTCATAGTTTAAAACAACGAACGAACCTCTTACTGTAGTCGCATAATTATGTAACATCTCATTTAAATTTGGCAGGATTCTATTAAATTATTTTTTATGAGTTTGGCACCATCTGATGGCTAACTTCCGTTACATTTCATGAAATCACTGTCACAATCTGACAGAAAGCGAGAAGAAAGATGTTACACATAAGATAAAATCCCTGCAATAGATCAAATTTCTTTAAATTTGTCAGAGAGCGTCTGGTCGAAGCGACGCGTGATCAGAGGGTGACAGCTATCTCGGCCAAAGAATAAGCCTTGCGATACAAAGAGGCAATACAGCTAGTATCCTCGGCACGCTGCCATCGGGTATCGAGTTGGAGCAGTTAAGCTACCTATTAGATCGTTTGCAACGGTCTATGGGAGGCCCAATTGTTTCCTTTTGTAAATTTTGTAATATAAATTGTAGTAGGTAGTTAGCTTATGCTGTAATAAATTATAAAAAAAAAAAAAATATTGTTATTTTGTGTACTTGTTAGGTTTTTAAGTAAAATACCTAAATATTTTCATTCTTTCATCTTCCAGTCTATTTATGTTTTTTCAAAACTGGGGCCACCCTATTTCGCGAGCCCCGTGGGAAACCCGGGCACTCCCTGTAATCAACCAATCGCAGTCCAATTACAGACAGACAGTGGGCATTTCATTATGTATATAAATCTGTAATAAATGTGTAACTTCATGTATATAAATGTGTAACTTTACCTGCATACCTACTATATCTATTCTAAAACAAGTATAGTTTTAATTAAGACGATATGTGAAACTGTCAGAAATGACAGCTGCCGAATTGTAAGACAGTGATAGCGCAATTAGACACCTTACCCCGAGGGAAGAGGTTAGATATAGATTTTTGTCGCTCAAAAGTAACGGACGTAAGCGACAAATGATACAACATCGTATTGCTTGAAAAGTATTGAATTTATAAAAAAAATCCTTTTACATTTATCTAAGTTCTGTGATAACTCAATAGTAAAAAAATAAACCGTAAATATTCTCTAAATTCGGAGGATGGATGTAAATCAGATTTTAAGAGGGCCTATTTCAAAAAATAAATCTATCAAGAAAAGTTTCACCAATCGTGTTTCTGTCTTACATTTATTTAGATTATATCCTCAAGTAATCACTGTATTAACATCAAGTTTGGAAACTGTACCGTGTGTACCTACCGACTAAGAATGAAACGCAGCGACTCCAAATTTTCACATAGCTACTGCTAATACAAAAATTGATTGATGAAAAACTGGTTACTTATAGTCATTTCGATGTAGAGTAACGAGTAGAGTTAGATTTAAGTACAGTAGAATCAAAACACGATCTGAACTATACATAGGTACTAAATACTTACCTACTTAACCAGACCTATTTTTATTTTTTTAAAACCTTTTACAGATAATGAATAAATGTAGTACTTACCTACGCCCCTTTACAGCGGAATGAAATAATTATTACAAGTAGGTACATTGTTAATATAATTTTATCAATTACCTATTGTATTAATTACATAAATTACTACAGTTAGGTATTTAAGAAATGACGAGAAACTGATGTTACACCTTAATAATGTTTGTTATGTTACTGTGTAATCATCCTTTTCAATAAATTTGCTCTGCTTAGTTTGGGGCTAGATGGCGTTGTGTGAAATATTTTTATTTATTTAGAAAACTAGTGTTAGTCAACTTTTTTTCGGTGTTTTCATTGTAGGTAAAAAGGATACCTAAGAAATATTATGAATTTTAGAATACCTAGATATTATTGTACTCAAAATCCAATTTATAGGTATTTTATTTTATAGGTACACTACGTACTATATGACCACAGATAAACAAAAGAAAAACTAAATAAAACATTTTGAATTTAGAATAAGATTCGAACTCTGTCGAATCGTGACCGGCCGAAGGCGGGAGGGCACGCGATTGGTCCTCGCTGTGACAGGCAAAAGAAAAAAGTATTTATTTATGGTTTGTGATTTATTTTCTCTGTGAATATTTATAGAAATCCTCATTGTCTCGAGATTTTCTATAATAAGATGGCCACTTATTCTTAGTAATTCTGTAACTGTTATTATAATTTAGCCATCTTCTTGATTCAACACTTTGGTCCGATGCTAAATTAAAAAAAAACCAAACGGGCTAGATATATTAAAGGTTACATTCACTAGGCTTTATCATTATTGTTAATTAAACTCCATTGTGAGTCCCAAAAATATTTTAAAACGGAGGTACTTACCTAATTATTTTTTGTTGACGGGGTGTCTGAATTTTTTGTCCTCTTTTCAGCCTCCATCTTACTTTGATACTGTCCATCTTGGTGTCCTATAGGAACACCGTTATTCATATATGATTATTCGTAATTAAATTTAAACGTATGTCTTTTATCTACGTATTTTTGTGATCTCTTTTTAATTCCCTACATTTTGATACCATAAACCCTAAAAATGTATTAAGGACATACCTACTATTTAGAGCCAAAAATCCGCCATATTGTTTTTTTTTTACTCATCTAAGGACACTCGGGTTATTGAGACAAATCTAATGTTACCTAAACTGTCCAAATCCATCCAGCTGTTTGGAAGATACGAGGTAACAAAGTTTACATACATTATGTACGTACATACAAGATACGCGCGAAAAACATAACCCTTCCTTGGCAGTTGGGTAACAAGAAATACTACAATAACAATTTACCACAGAACAAAAACTTACGATTAATAAATCAAAGAATGAATGTATTATTGATGAACGATACAAACGCTTCGGGTAGGAATCACATAATCATTCCACTTTGATTTATTTACGACTGGCGATTGCCTGTGACTTCATATGCACATGAAAAATGCTTTAAAGCGGTTTCAGATGATTTGCAGGTCGTTTTTTCTTTTTCAACCGACTTCAAAGCGGAAATCCATAAATTTTATTAAATAGTATAAATATATTTAGTAATAAATATTCTCTCTCGTTTCAGACTTCGGCGAGTCAACATCTCCTGAGGATGCCTAGTGTAGAGGCGAAACACGTGTCGAGTTCTGACTTGGGTTTTCTGTTTACGGCGCTTTGGTTTAGATACTAAAATTCTAAACTAGAGTTAAATTAATTAAGATTGTTTAGAAGTTAGGAGGAGGTTATCAATTCGGTTGAATGTTTTTATGTTTGTTACTCCTCAGAACCTCAGAACTTTGTTGTTTATAAACCGACTTGAAAAATTATTTATCTAAAAGGATATACCTACCAACTTCCAGATTGATCCTATAGAAATTTAATGAAAATCGGTTCAGTACTACTCGGGCGAATCAACATGACACCTGGTGGACACGGCACTTGCTGCGTCCCCCACCCCCGCGGCGCCCTCCGTGTTTCTTCTTCCTCTTATTGCGAAGCCTTATCATTACTCATCAACCAAGTATTGCAGGACCTCTTCTCTATCAAGATTATCCAATTCCACGCTGTACTTTGCACAAACGTCATTCGAGCCAGGTGTCATGTTTATTCGCCCGAGTAGGTACTTTGGTTTTGAGATCCAAATAACTGAAAAAAAAATTCGTTGAAGTGATCAAAATTGCGTATTTTGCTTCCCTGTGACTTGTAAGTGGTGCAGACACGGTCTACGGTCACTAAAACAGTCCGATTAAGGTCGGTTGTTGTCTGTTTTTGTAAAACCTTGATTATTCCAGCGCGTATACGCGAGACAAGCCGCGAGAGACGCCTAAGGCAGTGTCCTAATAGAAGCCATCCACCATCGCAAGTTCGCGCGAACGTCGATCGCGCGATCACGCGATCAAACGTACTAACGTCAAATAGGCGTCCCAATTGGCATCGCGTCGCGTCGCGCGATTGCGCGATTGCCAATCGGGACGCCTATTTGACGTTAGTAGGTACGTTTGATCGCGGATTCGCGCGACGGTCGCATCGCTTGCTCGCGCGACGATCGCGTCATCGCGTTCTATTAGGACAACGCCAGATGCTATTAAAGATAAGATACCCTTATTCATACTAAAAACAAGCTTAAAAACAGTTGGTCTAAGTAAAATACAATTTGATGGCTGGTGATGTATATTTTTGGTATATACTGACACTCGCTAGAGAAAAACCGAGCGTAAACGCCGATATACGCGCGTGTTCAGCTTTTGAAGCTTCGCGAGCACTGATCCGCCCGTATACCTATGCGCTATAAAAAATACGCTAGTATGAAACCGCACTAAATATTATTCAAAGTACATGTGTAACATATTGCAAAAAATTCAATTTCAAATTCCTCGTATCTCTAGCCGCCTTCCGAATAGAAAAACGTTCAACCTTCCTATCTGTCATAGAAAATACAGTCAGCACTCTCCAATTTATAGAATGTGTTCGTCTTATAATGAAGTTTGTCACGAAATTGACATATTCTCGTCATCTGTCTCTTCCATCAAGAGACTTTTTCTAAGTTATAATATTTAGATAAGCTTATTATTAAATAGTATTAATTTCCAGAGCTAGGTATAATATTAATTTGCATGCAGTGTTCATATCAAGAAGGTTGTAACACTAATCTGATAGTTCATGTTTTTATTTGTCTATTTTTATTACTGTGTTCAACCAGTTTTATGATCCTAATAATAAAAAAAAAAAAAAAAAAATGTGTGATATATTATTGGCCAATAAGTTCAGCAGTTTCGGCGTAATTGAGTAACATTTTCAGTTTCAGTTCACAAACTTTTTTTTTGCCCTGTGGCTTTCATAACTTACCTTTACTTTAGGTACAAACTTTAGAATATTGCTATGCCTGCTATTTTTTGGTACCCATATAAATTGCTCATTTTGCAGTGTGGTCCTGTTTATTTTGACACCCATATCTTGATTTAGAAATACTTTTGATTTGTGATATTAATTTAAAACATACCTATTTATTTTTATTATTATTGTATTGTTTTTATTTTTTTTCTTGCACACACAAACTGGCAAAACATTAAGTGGTTACTCTTATGTTTTCTTATTATTTTCAGAAAGGAACCCTAAACCATTAACAAAAAGTAGAAATCCAAGAATTTGGACGTCTAAAATCCTTTGATTGATAGGTTTGGATTGAAGGATTAAAATGGGATTTAGAGCAATAAATTTTATTTTAAATGCTTAGATACTTAATTGGAAAATTGGTTAAAAATGGTTTTGATTTCACCTTTACAAAAAAAATTATGCCTTTATTGTAACTAAGTAGGTAGGTACTTACGATATCGCATATTTTGGTATTCCTTGAAATTTTGTAAAATAAATTTCCCTTGCAGGATGCCGTCTAGATGAGTACCTACACAGTGCCACATATTGTGCCTTAAAGCAGTAATGTGTAAGCATTACTGTGTTTCGGTTTTAACGACACTGTAGCGAGAGAAATTATAGGGCTTTCGAGATGGGACATCAAAATGTCTCAAAGAGGACAAGCGCTAATAGCAGTATTGCACCGGCCTATGTGAATCAAAGTCCTGTATAGCACTGTTCTGGTCATGGGCAGGCGTGATCTCTCACCATCAGGAGAGCGCTTAGCTAGTCTCATCTCATGTTTACATAAAAAAATAACACAAACATTTACTAAACATCGATCGATTAGTTAGTTCTTATTCGTATTTGCAAAAAAAAAAGTAGGAAAGTATGTAAATATTCCCAGGTATCGCGGGTTCGATTCCCGCATCAGGACAAGCACTTGTGTGATGAACATCGATGTTTGTTCTGAGTCTGTGTATTTTTTATGTATTTTATATATATATTAACAAAAAAAATATTGTATCAGTTATCTGGTTCCCATAGTACAATCACTGCTTAGTTTGGGGCTAGATGGCGTTGTGTGAAATGTCCAAAATTTTGCAAAAAAAAAACTTCATTAATTATTGAGTCACGTTAAGAAAAGATAAAAAGAAAAAAAGAAAAATAAGTAACAATTAGCAAATAATTAGCAAAAATAAAAAAATATTTAGTAGGTAAGTACCTACAAAACTTATACACCGCAATTTTTTTATTACCAGAAAAAAATGCGCATAATCAGTTGTAAAAAGAATTACTGAACAGATGGACCCAAAAAACTTTAAAAAATAAAGTAAAAGTAAGTAAACTCTGAGTCTAATGTTAAATAAATAAAAATAAAATAAGTCTATTTTTTTCAAAATTATTACTATAAAAATTTTAAAACTGTTACCGTTAGTCGTTTTCCTATGGATTTGCGTCAGGCGGTACCCATCATTGATAATAATTTAAGTTTATTCATCGTTTGTCAACCCGAGCACCTATCTATACGCTCGCAGCTCGCCGCAGCTCGGCTCGGGCGCCGCACTCGCGCCGCTGTCACTCCATCATTTTGTACAAACCCTGAATTCTGACTGTTTAAATACAACGTACAACTCGGGCGAATGAACACCTGGCTGACACTCTCGCTCGGCACTTGCTGCGTCCCCCGCCCCCCGCGCGGCGCCCTCCGTGTTTCTTCTTCCTCTAATTGCGAAGCCTTATCATGACTTATCATCACCAAGTATTACAGGACCTCTTCTCTATCAAGATTATCCAATTCCACGCTGTACTTTGCACAAACGTCATTCGAGCCAGGTGTCATGTTCATTCGCCCGAGTAGTTACCCCTTCTGCATTGCCCATTTAATTATTTTTGGTATTAAAAAAATTGTGGTGTATAGAAATGATGATACATGATGTGGTAAGTAAATGTTACTTGTATATGATCTTATAATTTACTCCTCCCTGCTTTGTATAATTTCCTCAAATCTTTCCGTAGTATTTTTCCGCTGGGACTCTTCGGTATTTGATCCACGAAACGCACTCCACCCCGAAGATGTTTCGGGTTTGACAACTGAAAAAACAGTTTTTTTTATTTTATTGGGTTGAAATTTTATTACCTACCAGCTGACCCGCGTGCGACTTCGTCACCCGTTGAAGAAATTTTTATTGAAGATGTTGTGTGTTCCACGCGGGGGAGAAATGTCAGTGAATAGCAAAGTGTCAGTACAAAGCAAGTCACATTGTATACAATATGTACAGGAGTTCGGGTATGGTACATAATATTACTTGTTCTTTGGTTCGGGTCTAAGTACTACTTTATTATGTGTTTAGTTAGATAATGTCGATCAAAAATCACCTCTCCTGACTCGTGAGGTGGTACATAACTTACTCTCTGAGACACAAATTGTTGTAGCTCACTTCTATATCACAGTTACTCTTGGCAGTCACTACAAAGGCAAGAGGCATATTTCCTGACTCATGAGGTGGAAAGTAAATGATAGACTCTCTCTTCCTCATATTGATGTAGCTTACTCTGTCCCATAGTGGCTGCTGGCTGCGACACTACAAAACCAAGAGGCACCTCTCCTGACTCGGGAGGTGGTGCTATTACTTACTTTCTCAGCCACATATTGTTGTAGCTCAGTCTGTTCCACAGTGACTCCTAGCTGCGTAACTACAAACACAAGTGGCATCTCTCCCGACTCGTGAAGTAGTGTTATCGCTTACTCTCTCAGCGACATATTGTTGTAGCTAACTCTGTCCCACAGTGACTCCTAGCTGCGTAACTACAAACGCAAGAGGCACTTTTCCTGACTCGTGAAGTAGTGCTATCACTTACTCTCTCAGCCACATATTGTTGTAGCTCACTCTGTCCCACAGTGACTCCTGGCTGTGTCACTACAAACGCAAGAGGCACCTCTCCTCCTGACTCGTGAGGTATTCCTATCACCCCCACATCTTTGACTGAAGGGTGAGTTAAAAGTAAAGCTTCCAACTCTGCTGGAGGCACCTGAAAGAAAATAGAGTAGGTAGTAAGTTCAGATCGGACACGACGAACTCAGAAACTAATCTCTTTGAGTAATTTTGATCTTTGACCATAGATTTTAAAAATGAATATAATTGCACGGTTTCGAAAAAAACCAGCCGGTCAAAAATCTAAAAGGGTGGCAGTAAAGAACTTGTATACCTAACAGTAGGTATACAAGTTCTTTGGATGGCAGTCAGAGAGTATCAAAAAGTTTTAATAAATAGGCCTTATTCTTGACAAAAGGTAGATTAATGTATCATCATAATATATATAATGTCGATACCGTGGCTTAGTGACGATACCGTGGCTTAGTTGGTAGTGACCCTGCCTACGAAGCTTGGTGTTCCGGGTTCGATCCCCGGCCGGGGCAAATATCTGTGTGATGAACACAAATGTTTGTTCTCGGGTCTTGGATGTTGTGATGTGTTGTATGTGTCCATGCCGCCTGCGACACAGGGAATCCTAGTGCAGGGGTGTGAGTGTGTGATGTTTATGTTATGTATCTTGGATATAACATTAATAAAAAGGACTTAAAACAACCCTTGAGGTAGTTTAAACACTCCAACAGAACCAGGCATTGACTGAAATTAAGGAGTATCTATTTACTCACTTGAAATCCTTTATACTTGATAAGTTCTTTCAATCTGTCCACCACGTAGAAGAATTTTTCTTCATCGTAGTACCCAATGTCACCTGTTTTATAGAACCCTGAAAAAAAGTTATTATAGGTAAGCTTCTGAAAATTAATTGATTGATTCAGGCGTTACTTTGCGGAAATCCATAAATATCAATAAATTATATAAATATATTTAGTAATAAATCCGCTTAATTCCTGAACAAAGGTTTTAATTAACTTAACTTTAGTTCAACTAAACCAAAGAGTCAAAGAACAGAAAACCAAAGTTTAAAGATACGACACGTGTTTCGCCTCTACACGAGGCGAGTCCACACCTCCTGATGAAGCCTCGTGTACAAGCGAAACACGTGTCGTATCTTTAAACTTTGGTTTTCTGTTCTTTGACTCTTTGGTTTAGTTGAACTAAAGTTAAGTTAATTAAAACCTTTGTTTAGAAATTAAGCGGATTTATTACTAAATATATTTATATAATTTATTGATATTCTGAAAATTACACTTTACTTATAAGAAGCCTTTTTTACGCTTATGAGTAAATAATGATAGTGTATAGTAATAGTGTAAATAATGAAAGTTTAAATAATGATAGTTTAAATAATGATAGTTTAAATAATGATAGTGTAAATAATGATATTGTAAATAATGATAGTTTAAATAATGATAGTGTAAATAATGATGCTGTAAATAATTATAGTCAAAATAACGCCAGTGAAAATAAAAGTAGTATTTTTCTGTAGCTAGTAAAATTAGCTTTCGAGACGAAACACCAAAATGTCTCAAAGTGGACGAGTGCTATTAGTAGTGTAGATCCAGTCTTTGTGAATCAAACTTCGTCATATGCAGTATATGTCACGACGTCATGACCAGAACCATGGGCAGGCGTGATCGCCTACCATTAGAAGAGTGTCTAGCTCGACGACCTACGACATACGGGTTTCACCAATATTCAAAATGTATGTAATAAGATGTAAAAGTTTGGATTGAAGGTATTTTAACCTCTCAGGGATTCTTATGAAAAAATAGCTTTATCCCTCAAGGATCGCAGTGGCACGCTTCGCGACTTTTTATCCGATTTATGCACTAAAATGCTTGTATCTCGGAAAATACTAGGAATTTATAAATTTTGTAAAAATGCATAGAATCTAGAATAGTTATTCTTCATATTAATCGATTTATTATTTGTTATTACGTACTTTTTGTATTAGATCTTTGTCGATAACTTCTATCGATTATTCTGGTAGATCAGTAGCAATTCATACAAATAAAATCAAATTCAGCAGGATGCGATACAACCAATTACAAATAAAACAAACCCTCATACATATATTTTTTATACAAAAACCAAACATAAAGATGATACCGTCTCTAATGCGGCTAAATGCGTGATTAGCTACCTAATTTTTATAAGTAAATATTTATTCTAGCAATGAAAACTAATACTATTATTTAACCAAACACGATTACAAAGTCTTTCAACTATAATTTCTTAGTTCATAACACTAGAAAGTGATCTAAGCAATAATTGTTTACGCCTCACTTTTTTCGTATTTACTCGTAATTCCAGGTATTGCACACATGTTTTTATAGCAAAAATGTTGAGAAAAAACATAAAACAAAGTAATAAAAGCATCAATATCCTTCAATATCCGAGATAAATCCCTTTTTTTCGCTATTTTATCACTGCACGAACTTTCACACATCAACAAAATTTCTCGAAGTTGAAACTTTTTTTAAAATTTTTATCAAACCGATAACCATAGACAATCTTTAGTAAAATAATCGTATGTTCATTCTGAATCGAATGAGATATAGAGTATAAGCCAAAATGACCTCGATTCCTTTGTAATTAGGTTTGAATTGGTCTGAGGTGTCGGGCCCGGAGCGGGCCTCGAAATACCTGACGGTATAAAAAGTATGCGGGCCGGGCCTCTTAATCCCTGAGAGGTTAAGACCAAAAGTTGAATGAAGCTGTCTCCTCAGGTATATACAATATCTAATTGAAAGTCGCATTTTTATAATTTTCGCAGATATGTACCGCCATGTTTTTTTCAGTTTTCTACTAAATTCAATGTTTGAGTGGGTAAAAAGAGGGTTTGAAAATATGTAAGTAGGTATTGATTGACATAGTACTGACACTTTGCTATTCTGTGACATTTCTTCCGCGGGTGGAGCAAACAACATCGATAATGAACAATTCTTCCACGGGTGACGAAGTCGCACGCGGGTACAGCTAGTAGGTACCTATATACATAAAAATAGTTACCTTCATCATCAAAATCCTCGCCTCGGCCGATGCCCACGTATCCCTTCATAACTAAGGGCCCTTTCACACATATTTCTCCCCTTTGGTTTGGTCCTACTGTTTTCCTGGTTTCTATGTCCACTATCTAGAAAAAATAACAAAGTTTTTTTTTTTTTATTAAGTTTCAGGTGGCCATTAGCTTGTATGTCGCAGGCATTTTATTTAACTCGACATTTTACAAACGGCGTCGTCCGTTTACAAACGTTCGCCGTTTTTTAATATGCCGAAGGCAGATTTGCAATTTTGCAACAGCAAACGGATGACATACGGAGCTGAGACGTGGACACTCACGGTACGGCTAGTCTACCAGTTTAAAGTCGCTCAGCGAGCTATGGAACGGGCTATGCTCGGCGTCTCTCTGAAGGATATGATCCGTAATGAGGTTATCCGACAGAGGACCAAGGTTACCGACATAGCTCAGAGAATTAGCAAGCTGAAGTGGCAGTGGGCTGGTCATATCTGCCGAAGAACCGATAACCGCTGGCGTAAACGAGTTCTTGAGTGGAGACCGCGAATCGACAAACGTAGTGTAGGACGCCCTCCGGCCAGGTGGTGTGACGATCTGCGGAAGGTTGCAGGCAGAAGATGGATGCGGCAAGCCGAAGACAGGGCGCGATGGCGCTCATTGGGAGAGGCCTATGTCCAGCACTGGACTGTGATAGGCTGATGATGATGATGATGAACAGCAAACGACTAACGGTAACAGTTATCCAATTTATATTTCAATTCTATTTTGATATAAAATCGACCAAATTTTTTATTTTTTTTTAGTTTTTTTTTCATGTGTTTAGTAACGGCAACTGCTTTTTTTCTTCTGGTGGATAAAAAATGCGGTGTATACCTTTACAGTGGTCCCAGCAACCACCATCCCGGCGCTGCCTGGTTTGTCTGCCGCGAGTCTTCGCGCCGTGTAAAAGAACTTGATGACTCCGAACGTGGTCTCCGAAGCACCGTAGCCTTGCATCACTGCTTCTAGGTTTGGAAATCTGGAAATAGAAAAAAAGGGTCACACATAATACTACTTACTTCTTATATGTTTATCAGACTGCGTAGGAAGAGGTTAGTTAGTTGTTTCAAATGTATGTACATATAAATGAAAGTGACGGTTATGATTTTTATTATGCACACGCGAGCGAAAGAAAAAGAAGATTACACAAATCATCTAAGGCAAATACTTAGTAGGTACTTATTGTTTTTTTTATTACGGTGTAATGTCAAAATTATAACAATTGAACGAGTTGCCAACTTGCCTTCGGCATATACCTACCTATGTATGCATAACAGCGTGCGTTTGTAAACGGACGACGCCGTTTATAAAATGGCGAGTTATACAAAATGCCTGCGACTTAGGTACTATGGGTGGACCGACCATACATGAATAACGGTGTTTTTATAGAATATAAAACGGATGCGGAATACAGGACAAAAAATTTCAGAGAAAGAGTCAATAAAAAATAAATACTCCCTATTTTCAAACAACGTTTGTTATTTTTAAGGATGTAGTTTTATTAACAATGGAAAAGCCTAGTAGTTTCAAAATACGTATATTTATCATATGTACCTACAGCATGCCTACAGTATGTATATACCATCCGTTACGGCATATTATTTTGGGGCAACTCTACCGATATAATCAAAATTTTCAAATACCAAAAGCGATGTATAAGAGCCATGTTTAATCTTAAAGTAACTGACTCTTGTAAGCCTTATTTTTCTAAATACAACCTCATGACGATTCCTTCACTGTATATCTTCGAAACGGCTATGTTTGTTAAGAACAATCCAGATTTATTTAGCCGACTTTCGGATGTCGTAGTTCGCAATAGACGAGACCAGCACAAAGTCATAACCAAGAAAGCTAACACAGCATTAATGCATAAAAGCATATTCTGCACAGCTTCGTCTATATATAATCAATTGCCAAAGTCAATAAGAGAGCTGCCTTGTTCGCTGTTCCACAGAAAGCTGAGAGAGGTATTATTCACCAAATATTACTACACGTTAAATGAATTTAAAATTGACAAAAACTTCATAAAAACACTATAATTTAATTTAAACTCAAGATAGGTATATATTATTAATATTTATTTAATTTTGTATTTTTTCGATTTTGTCTTTTAAGATTAATGTTATAAAGTGTTGTTGTACATATATAATAGGTATACTTTTTGTTTGTAAAAACAACATTGCACGCCCGAGACGGCAGAATATATTGATACCAATGTAAATATTTAAGATCTGTAAAAACATATATTTCATGCAATAAATTAACTTTGAACTTTGAAGTACCTAAACTGATAGATGGCACCACGATGGCACTGTATGATATACTTCGAATATCAAGTACTAGCTGGTGCCCGCGACTTCGTCTGCGCAGGTATCTTTATAAATTGTAGCCTATGTGTTATTCTGATGTAAAAGCTATACTATTGTAAAGTTTCATTAACATTAAGTAGTTTTTACGTGAAAGAGTAACAAACCCCCATCCATCCATCCATCCATCCTTACAAACTTTCGCGTTTATAATATTAGTAGGATACTAACTACTTCTGTGGGGTAGACTTACTTCTTGAACACAGCTTCCAAGGTATCCTTGTGCAGAGGAGCAGCCCCGGAGTACACTATCCTAACGCAGCGTAGGTCGTACTTAGCTGGGTGTTTGCAAACCGCCACTAACAGTGGAGGAACCACCGTTAACTGTGGTATCTACAATACAAGAAGATAATATACCTAAGGCAATTGATTGATTCAGGCGTTACTTTGCGGAAATCCATAAATATTAATAAATAGTATAAATTTAGTAATAAATCCGCGTAATTTCTAAACAAAGGGCATAATTAACTTAACTCTAAGTAGTATAGAATTTTAGTATCTAAACCAAAGTGCCGAAATCAGAAACTCAAGACAGAACTCGACACGTTTTTTGCCTCTAACGGCACACACGTGTCGAGTTCTGACTCGGGTTTCTGATTTCGGCACTTTGGTTTAGATTAGGGCATAGTACCGGGAAATCCCGGAACCGAAAATCCCGGGAAATCCCGGGATTCTCGGCTGTCTCCAGCACCGGTACTAGAAAAATCCAGAACCGGGATTTTCGGTACTTTCGGGATTACTTAAAATTTAGTGTATAAGAGCTTTTTTAGGGTTTTAATCTTTAAAACCATAGCTAAATAGTGCATTCTGTTAGTACAAAGAAGGAAAGACAGTAACTCCTCTACCCACTAGATCCTACCCGCCCATCTTACTAACTTTCGAAGGTGCTGTTGATGTTCAGAACTTAGTAAATGTTGCAATATCAGCTTATTGTTGGTATCGTCGTCTCAATGCATTTATTTAAAGAATGACATGGGCTTTGGGGTTGTTTGTACTGACGTGACGGTCTTTCCACAACCTAAGCCACTGAACATATTATTTTTATTTCTTATTATTATTTTATTATGAACCTGAATCGTCTCACTGCAGGGCAAAGGCCTCCCTTCCTTCTTTCCACTCTTTTCTGTCAAGGGCAACTGTCTTCCAGTCTTCCAAGTAGGAGTCTAGCTCGTCTCTCCATCTTTTCCGATGTTGTCATCAACAGTTTATTAGCCTACTATTAATAAGAAATAATGAATAATGATTCCGTTTTCTGCAATGCGACTGTGATTTATGTGTATTAAAACCAGCTAACTATGGATATACGGGTTTATAAGCTTTGTTAATGACATTAGTTCCCTTCAAGTATCTCAAACTCCAAGCGTAGCTCGGTTTATAGTGTATTATTGCGTCTTTTATCTAGATATCTAGTAGAACAGTGAGTGTTCACGCCTTGATTGAGTATTTCATTATGGGTAGGACGCACTGGTTAAAAAACAATGGGTTATGTCAAAGATACAACCATAAATTATAAGTGGATACTTCTTTATGTTACGTCTTTGACAAAAAATTGAAACTGACACATATACTTATCGATAGTTTATCACAGAGGAAATTAATAAAATTAGCATTTTCTCATTTTAACATACTTATGAGGCCGATCATTGACAATGACATGATCATTGAGCATTGACTTGTGAAGATTAATAACAAATAACAAATAAAGTACGATTAAAAACTATTATTTTATCAGAAATCAAATCAACCTTCGTTTAGAAGTGTTGTTACGCATGTGACGTACTAACTTTTGAACTGTAATCCTATACAATCCTGCAAACAAAGAAATATCCACTTCAAAGCTTTCATTATAAGCCATTTATACTTGATATATAACTTAAAAATTGGGACTGTATTGATAATGCAATATTAAATTAGTTACGCGAATTTTCTCTCTTACAAATCATGCTTGCAGTAAATTCTATAAATATAAAAATATAACTTATAACTTTTCGTTATTTTTCGCTCGATTTTTCTTTATTTTATAGTTTTTTGACGAGTTTTCTGTTTGACTTAATAATAGGCTACTAAATATTTTCGGGAATACCGAAAATCCCGGTACTCCCGGTTCCGGCCGTGTGCCGGTACCGAAATCCCGGTACTGGAAAAAGGAACCGGTACTGGAGGCCCTAGTTTAGATACTAAAATTCTAAACTAGAGTTAAGTTAATTAAGACCTTTGTTTAGAAGTTAAGCGGATTTATTACTTAATTATTTATACTATTTATTAATAATATAAGGCTATAATTTTTCAATTTTTAACTGACTTCAAAAAAGGAGGAGATTATCAATTCGGTTGATTTTTTTTTATGTATGTTAGCTGATATCTTTGTTGTTTATAAACCGATTTAAAAAATCCTTTTTTTGTTTGAGAGGATATACTTTTAGATTGCTCCCATAGAATTTCATGAAAATCGGTTTCTAAATCAAAATATTTAATCTGAAAAAAAAATATCGTCAAAGTAAACAAAATTGCGTATTTTGATTTCATGTGACTTGACAGTAGTGCCTACGGTGACTAGAACCGATTGATTGAAGTCGGTTATTGTATGTTTTTGTAAAACCATCTGATCTATTTAATTTTTATAATTTTACGATATGAAATTATACGTCGTGGAGAAATGTCCATCGAGCGTCTGGTGGTACAGGGAAAAGTCGAGGGCACACGAGGGCGAGGAAGATCTCCAATGCGTTGGACAGACCAAGTCAAAGCAGCACTAGATGGTCCCTTACACGAATGCACGAGGAAAACCGCTATCAGAGATGAATGGCGCAGGTTGTGAAGCGTGTTACAACCCCCACCATGACAACCACGACCACTCTGCCAAGAGTGTAACGACCAAGAAGAAGATTATTATCCGTAATTTCGCAAAAATAGCTGACGCCATTCGGGCCGGTCGGTGTCTCAAGAAAAATAAGTAAAAAATCATAAGCCACTTTAAATTTCTCGGTATGGTATAAATATAAATAATACCTACTTATATAATATGTAATGCCGTTTAGGACCAAATAATATTATAACTCTTTTGAAGTTGCTGCAGTGGGGCTGTGGAATTCTCTACCACTCAGTATTAAAATGGTACCCACCAAACCAGCTTTCAAAAGATTAGTCCGTTAACACTATTTAAAATCCACGAAATAATATATGTATGTACTATATTATAATATATATAAATATATTATTTATATAGTCATTTTTAATTATAAATATATATAAATCCATAATTATTTAGTATTTTTATATTAAATATATACATATTTAGGTAATTAGCATTTAAGTTGTACGCCAGTTTTTCTTTTTTCTACCATCAACTGGTTGACTGGTAGAAAATGCTTTAGCATTTAGTCCTCCTTTTGTACTACTATTAAGTGTGTGCAATAAAGTATTATATAAATAAATAATTAATTAATTCAAATTGTTAAACCCCTTTGACTCTTATCGGTTTTTAAACCTGCATTTTGGCCTGCCATCACAGATTAAAATGTAGCGACTGACCGTGACATAATTTAACATATAAAAAAAAGTGTGTGTAAGTAAATCTTAAAGCACATTACGGAAACGGCATTAAACTTACTTGATACTTCTGAATAATCTTCAAGTACAGATCCACGTCAAACCTGGTCATGAGAGTGCCTTCCCTCCCCAACGCTAAGCCGCAGAGGCCTCCTATTAGCCCCATAGAGTGGTACCATGGACTTATGGCGAGGTTCAATGACCCTGGGTCGAGGGAAGGTGGTCTGAAATAGGAAATTAGGTACTTCTTCTTATCGTGTCACTAGTTCCTTCGAACCATTGTTGTGAAAGGATTTCAAATGCGCCTCAACCTTTCGTGCATTTGACACATGTTTTCGACATGCCGGTTTCCTTCACCGTTGCCAGAACGTGGGATGGTTACATAGATATTTTCGACTGAAAAAAACCATTTACGCATGACTGCCACTGGGATTCGAACCCGCGACTATCAGATCGCAAGGTAAGAGCCTCATCTACTCGGCCACCACGTCCTCGAAACATTTTTTAGGTACTCAATAGGTACTTATAAATATTCTACTAATATTCCATGCCACTAAAGGTGATATCAGACTGTTCACTCGAGTGAATGTTCACTCCAGTGAATAGTTCATTTTTCTTTCATTCCATGTTCACAGCTAAACTAGAATGACTTAAAAAAGAACGTTCATCTGCTATTTTCTTTCAACATGTTGTCGAATGAAGTCGTGCGCATAGGAATAAGTTTAGTGGCCGAATCCGAATGAACGTTCACCTTTGTGTTCAGACCGTTCATTTCTCGATCATTCGGAGTGGGAGTGAAAGATGCGAATGCCAATATCCAACACCGTTGGATCGGTTCACTAATGATTTAATTCTGCACTAATGTTTCATTTTGTGTTTAGATGCGTCACTTGGAGCGAAAGATGCAAAATGAAATACAAAAATGAACAAAAAATTACCTGTCTGATATCACCTTAATATTAATGACCCATACCGACTGTATCCTACTATCCCACTAACATCCCCTTTCGTCAATATCCCATATCACTTGTACCCTAACCATTATCCCACTAATATCCCATCCCACTTATATGCCCTTTCATTAATATCCCTTCCCAGCTGTATCCTATTCCAACAATATCATTTCATAAAATCATCCACAAAATATCATATCCCACCTTTTTTTCGGATGGACTTTTAATGCAGTTAGCCACAGATGACTGTTACTGCGTCACATGACTGTTCCTATCCCACCTGTATCCTATCCTACTTATATACCACTTTACTAATATTCCCTCCCACTAATATTCCATCCCACTAATAGTAGTTTTGGCATAACGAGCAAATACATCAATCTATCTACGATGCTAGGCCCCTTCGCAGTTGGGTATTATATTATATTTGATTGATTTTTTTTTTTATTTATAGAAGTGTCGAGACTAGCTAGGCTCTCTCCTGATGGAGATCACGCCTGCCCATAACCATAACAGTGCTACACAGGATTGTGATTTCCATAGGCCCGTGCAACACTACTATAGCGATCATGGTCAGGCTCAAAAGCCCAGTAATTGCACTAGCTTCAGTACCCTTCCAACTGGAACACAGTAATCCTGACACATTACTGCTTTGCGACAGAATATCTGGCACTGTTTTGGTACCCATCTAGAATAATCCTGCAGGGGATGCCTCCCAACGATAAACTTACAAACAACATGTTGTTAAAACGTTAAGATGAGTCAGCATAACGCCTTTTGGCAAACCCGTGGTGCCAGATGAATATATAATAAACAGCGTGTCTGTCTGTCCATCCACATCTACAGCCCTGAAATCCATAAAATCCACCGGCTTCTCAACTTTCACGGCCAAATCCTGGTACAAAACTGTGTTTTCATGCCGTTTGCTTCCAAAGAGAATTATTTTTCGGATGGATTTTGAGTTCTTTATGGTTGCTTCGTGGTTTTTGTATGCGGTTGGAGAAATAATTATGAATTTTGGCTTTGAAATGTTGAGAGCGTTTTTGAGTTCATCTGAAATAAAAAAAATATAATAAATACGAAAGATCGATAAGATGGATGGAAAGATAGATAAGTATTTGGTCCTCAAACACGTAAAACTACTGAACCAGTTGAGCTGAAAATCAAAATCTAGCTATGTGGTTCAAAATAACATAAATCGCATAAAATAAATATACAGGATGCACTCTTATTTTTGTAGGTATCTACAAAAAAAAACATCTGACGACGACTGCACAATTTACGTCTCGTGGTTTGTGTTATCCGTCGATTGGGACCGCGGTACCAATACCTAGTGGTCCCAATCGACGAAAGCCTCCAGTAGCCTTGGCGTGGTTAAGGAGCAAACGTTTATAATCCATCTTCACTTTTGCTTTTAAAATTATCAGTAGGGTAAAGTAGATAAAAATAAGCTGGACTAACTTAAAAAGTCCACAGCTGGACTTGCACTTGGACATGCACAACCCTGAAACGTACAGCCCGGGAATTGGCGTCCTAACGGCTTTCTGTTCCTGGGCATACACCACCCCAAATATAATACGAATGCACGACATAGAAATGGCCGACACGGGAATAGAACGGGAATAGATTCCGTAGCGTACAGTCAGCTGAACAGACATTACTCTCATACACTCCCAAGCTATTACACTCATATTTCACTTTCAAATTATACTTACTCTTAATTTTGCAAGGATATTCTTCTGACAAGATGACTAGGTACATTAATTTAAAAATGCTTACGTGCATATTAATAAATAGTAGTATTCTAAATAATGAGACTATTGCTTACGTGCACTTTTCTTTGCATAATTAAGAGTAATGTAGATGTGAAAGCTTGGGAGTGTATACATGTCTATGCAGCTTACCTACTGTACTGTACATACCGGGGTCGTTCATTACAGTGTTGTGCATTACCGTGTCGTGCATAACTGTCTCCTTAAATGATAACGTACCTACTCTAGACTTCGAGAATCTAACCAACGAAGACTCTACTTCTTCAGTGTTTCGTCTTACCTACCTTTTACATAGGTAGGACAAACAGTAGTCAAAATGGCGCCGGTGCATGCAACTCCAATAACCGCACCAAAATATTCAGATCTATTCTCAGACATTAGAGCTACCACATCCTGTTTTTGCACACCCATCCGAGTGAGGGAGACAGATAGATTCATCGCTTGTTCGGCCAATTCTTTGTAAGTTGTGATATTATCTGTGACGACATCTCTCTGAAAAAAATGTTTAGGTAAAGATTATAAGGGGTATTTATGCACTATTTACCTATGTATTATTATTATTCAATAGTTGACTGCAATATTGGGTATGAATGACTGAATAATTGGACCCAATAAAATTTGTATAGTACCTAAAGGTACAGTACCTATTCGCTGCCTGACTGAAAACCTTACCTCCGTTGTGGTAGAGAACCGTAGGTAAATGTCTACGTCTATGCTAAGTTTCATCCCAATCGATTTCGATGTTTTGGCGTGATTGATTGACAAATATTTAAACTCAGAACCCTTTTAAGTTCAGTTCCTTCGTGAATTATCTACTTACTTATCAGTTATCATAGAGTAAAGTAAAAGTCATATTAGATATCAATAGGTTGGTAGGTATTTATAAAAGGCATAAGACTGACTGACTGACAATTCACAGTGCAAATTGCTGGATGAAAAAATGGTGCCCATCCTAATGAGCACGCTGGCCTCATGCTTGAATTAAATTTAAATTAAAGAGTCTGATAAATATAATAAAGAAGCGAAAGGGATTGGTTTTTCACGGACCTATTCAAGTGCACGTGTCTCGACTAGGCCAGGCAGCGTCCAATATGGTCCTCACTCTTTGGAGACTTGTGGAGAGTACGGTACCTACCTACCTGCCTATGTTCGTAAAAAGGTATAGGCGCGCACTTAATTTTGTTGATTAGCAAAGCAAACGAAATTGCGGGGGTGTCAAAAAAGTGAAAAACATTTATGATAATAATTAAATGATGAACAAAGGTAGGTATCTTACCAAAGCCACATTATCCCTGAAAGACCACAACTTCTCCAAGATAAAGGCACCGAAATGCAGATGTGCCGGGACCAACAACCCTTTTGGGCCCTCAACGTGGTATGGATGCTTCAACATTGCCCCGACTGAAAACGGTAATGATAAATGCTTACTTTGCCCCTACTGAAAACGGTTATTATAAATGCTTATTTTGCCCCTACTGAAAACGGTTATGATTAATGCTTGCTTACCTTGCCCCTACTGAAAACGGTTATGATAAATGCTTATTTTGACCCTACTGAAAACGGTAATGACAATGCTAGTGAAAATGGTAAAGATTTGGTTTGTGAGTAAATGTAAAGTTGAAAATTTTAAACTACCTTGCTACTTCGTTACTGTCGTTGACGTATGTACTATGCACCTCCTACCTACCTACAAGGTATGCAAAAAATGTCTGGATATAGGTACCTAATACGTCCAGCAGTGGACTGCTAATAGGTTGATGATAATGATTACATGCTTATGCAATAATGTACTTACCAACTTTATTTTCCTTGTGAAAAGTTCACCTCACAAAACACACTTTGCACTGTCGAAGAACAACAAACACTTATTGATTATTCTATTTAATTACTAAAAGGAAAATACAGGGCGTAAACTACTAGTAAACAAATAAACAAACATGTTAATACCTAACTATGTATGTTATTTACCTAGAGCACGGAGTAAACACAACTACTTAAGTAGGTATTTATTTGGTAATTTGTTTTATAAAAAACACGCTTTGACGTTTTACTTTACTTCAATTTTTATAGATAACAGATAGGTATATAAAGCAAATACACAGTCTTCGTAGCAAATGCTAGGCCTAATTGATTTCAAGAATATTTATCAACTGAAGATAAAAATCAACTTTATAACAATGCTAATCGGTTTTTTTAGACTGAACGATCTCTCTCTACCAAAGTAAAACCACAGATGGAAAAGGGCCGGAGAAATCACTAAAGACGACTCTAGAATTAACGTACACTTGGTTGTGCGAAGTACATCTCGCTTTGAAGGTAGATAAGACATAAATGTTTACAAACCTGATATCTACTTATCTAATTATCAGCTCGGTCTTTGCACTTTATATAACTACTTGTGTAGTGACTATCTACTACTGACTGTGTTTTGTAATATCTAAACATATAATAAAGCAAGAGACCCCGAATTCTTGTACATATGTTTTTTTTACGGATTCGTGTTCAGACGGGTTTTTTACCATGCCCCAATTTTTTTTTTATTGGAAGAGTTTGTTTGTTTCTGTTTTTGTTTGTTCGTCCATCACGTAAAAACTACTGAACGGATTTAACTGAAACTTTACGATATCATAACTTCTAAGCCCGAAAAGGTTATAGGCTATATAATATTTCGCTACATTTCTTCAACGGGTAGATATAGAAGTTTAAAGTTTGTATCGAAATAGTTTTCTTTATGAGTGTCTCAAATACAAGTCATCTCAAACTTTGGGATTACGTTCTACAAAACAAATAATTAGATACGGATTTCACCGATTTTCAAAATTAAAGTAAAAAGATGTAAAAGTACGGATCGAAGGTGTTATTAGACCACAAGTTGAATGAACCTGTAGTCACCTGTAGTAACCTCAGGTATACACAATATCTGATTGAAAGCATTTTTATAATCTCCGAAGATAAGTACCGCCAAGTTTTTCAGTTATTTACTAAATTCAAGGTTTGAGTGGGTAAAAAGAGGGTTTGAAAATGTGCAAATATTAATTTACTTGCTTAGTACTGACTGACACTTTGCTATTCCATGACATTCCTTCCGCGGGTGGAGCAAACAACATCGACAACAAACAATTCTTCCACGGGTGACGAAGTCGCACGCGGGTACAGCTAGTTATGTAATATGTATAAAGAGTTTGTGATGATTGTAGGATAAGTAGAGACCATTCAGTTTAAAAAAGTATGAGTAGGAGTTATCATTTTTATAGTTCATCCCACTGCTGGGCAAAGGCCTCCCCCTTCTTTTTCCACTAAGTTTTATTTTGTAAGTAGGTATTGCGTTCCTTCATAATCTTCTATTTCATCTCTCCATTTAAGAGGTCTCCCTCTTCTTCTTAAAGCGTCTCTTGGACACCAAGTTGTGGTAATGATGCTCCATCTATCTTCTTTTTTCTTGATTTACAGCCCGCCCAATTCCATTTTCCTTTTTTTAGCTATTTTAGCAATATTTCTTGTTTTAGTTTTTGTCGTTCTTATTTTTACCATGTGTGTATACCTAACCTAGCTAACATTTGGTTAGCTATTAATTACTATAAAAAAATTCAAAGATTTGTTATCAGTCAACGTTTTTATTGGTATATCTGTAAAAAATATGCTTATCTTCTAAAACATGATTGAAATTGTGGGTACAATTTCAAAGATAACATGGATCACCTTTTAATGTCATTTAGAATCATGTCAAAAAGTGGTCTCTTGTAAAATATATATTTTTTTGATAAAAACTGACATCAATGAAGAGGTGAACCATGTTAAAGTAGTATATCTTTAATCATAAAACAAAATTCTTACTAATATTTATGTAAGTATAAGAAAATGCAATTAAACAACCGAAATTTAATTATCCAAAAGGAACATTTCAAAATAATACTGACGTAATTTAGTAATTTTTTTTACTCGAATTTGAGCATTAAAAAAGTTGGTATAAAGCTTACATCACAAATTTCAATTTACTGTAAAACAATTAAATCAAACTTTTGAACAGGAGATTCGGAGATTTTAAATTAAAAAAAACACTATATACAGGGTGTCATTGAACTAATCCCCAAAACGCAAACCACGAATTCGAAATATGATTTTGAAATTATGTGGACTGAAAAAATGGCAAAAAAATAAGAATTTAGCTGCATTTTAGATATATTTCGGGTACCTATTGTATTCTGGAGATGTCCTAAGATACCCGGCATATATTATAAACATGTCTATGGCACATTGATTATTGGTATAAAAATATTACGAAATATAGATTTATTTTTGTATTATCACTAACATGTAGTACCTAGGTACCTATGGTCATTTTTGGAAACATCGAGTATCAAAAATTACTCTTACTTAATCATATTATTATGTATTTAAAATTATTGTCTATTAATATTATATTTTTGTGACTAACTAAACGTAAGTTAAGGCAGTAACTTTTTTTTCATTGATCATAATTTTAGCTTAGCTATTTAACTTAACATAATATTGGTTAGTCATACAATTCAGACTTATATGCATTAAAAATGCAAACGTTTGCGAGGATGGATAATATAATGGATGAAATATAATTGTAATTTTTTTGCTCAAACACGTCAAAACTACTTAACCGATTGAGCTAAAATTCGGTATAGGTATAGTTTGTAAATTGAAAAAAAAATAGCCTTATTTTCGGTATCACACAGGCGAAGCTACATTTTAGCCATACCTAGAGCTTAAACTGCAGTTTCTCATCGCATAAAATTGAACTTCACGAGCATGAAAAGTGAAATTTCTAATTAATAATAGGTTTAAAAACTAATAAATGAGTATAATATTGGCAAAAGCCGAGACGAGTACAAAATAACACTTACTTTAAGATTATACAATACCAACTAAGCACTTGAGTAAACTAGTAGTTTGTAAAGGTTATACAAAAATACGTAGAAATTATGACGTCAGTTTTAAATATTTTTAATATATTGTATTATACTTAGATTTTTTTTATTAAAACGTAAAAGTTTTTACTTACAGGGTAGATAAATAAGATTTCATCTTCCACTTATTGCAATTTGCAACATGTAAAAATTAAAAAATATATATATAGGTGCCTTGGTACACCACATTTTTTTAATTACCAAAAAAAACTTAAACGGGCATTGCAGAATGCTACGTTGTATCTGTGCAGTCAAAATTTTGGGGTTCTACAAAATGTGCGAGTGACAGCGGCGCGAGTGCGGCGCCCGAGCCGAGCTGCGGCGAGCTGGCTCGAGCTAGGTACCCGGGTTCGCCAAACGATGAATGAAACTTAAATTATTATCAATGATGGGTACCGATTGACGCAAATCCATAGGAAAACAACTAACGAATTATAACAGTTATGCTAAAATCTTATCTACTTTTTGCTAAAATCTGTGTTAACGGCAACTGATTACCTATGCGTATTTTTTCTGGTTATTAAAAATTTGCGGTGTATAAGAATGGAATTCTTTAATATAAAGTCTCAATATGAGCTGCACCGGATGTAATTCAAACCACCTAGCACTGTTTTGGTCATAGGCGCATAGCTTAAAAGAGATGCTAGTCTCTTAATTTGACACAACCGATAATATTGTATAAAGTTACATAGTATTTTCCAAACAGATCTGTTTCTTATAAAGGGTGTTTTTTTGAGAAGGGTGGTGATGGCCAAGCCCGAAACCGAGTTATTATTTTCTTATAAGTAGAGGGCATGACTCCTGTTAGACACACAACACGTAAAGCTAAAACTCTTTGCAATTTTTATTAAAAAATGTGTTTTGGAAAATAAAACAAAAAAGTGCGAAAAAAGTGTGTTTCTTATAATAAAATTATTTTTCTTTGATTTTTCTCTAGTTTAAAGTACAGGGCTAGTTTAAAGCTACAAGCCAGCTCGCTTGTAGCTTGTAAACTCGCCCTGAGTCATCGGCTTTTTTACAATCTGCTAGTTGACAATCCTTCTAAAAAGCTAGTTCACTCACTCGCTAGCTTTTCAACTCGCCGGCTTGTAGCTTGAAAACTAGCCGTGTGTCATCGACGCTTAACTCTCGTGCTTTCGGACATGGCCATCACCGCCCTTCTCAAAAAAACACCCTGTATACTTATGGTAAACATTTAAAACATATTTTTTTAATTATATTTGTATACTCAACTCAATATAAGTATATTTTTATACTTACGCTAAACAAATGAGATTCTTTCCTTCGTCTATTTGGAATTGCACTTTGTCCGAATTCGCGGACTTGTCAGCTATTTTTGAGAAACCACTCGCCAGGAATATCAGCGCTAGACCCGTTGCCGTGACGAATAACGCCCACCCTGTATAAGATTATTTATTTATTTATTAAGTAATTATTATTTTTAAACAAACATACAACAACATATACCTTTCATAATAACTTATAACATACAAACCCTGTATAAGATTTTTTATTTATTTATTAAGTAATTATTATTTTTAAACAAACATACAACAACATATACCTTTCATAACATACAACTTACAAAATACAAGATTAAATTTGATAAAATTGATTGAAATTCTAAAATGGCTACTTATTATTATTGGCGGGTTTGATTCCAGCTTCAGGACAAATATTAGTGTGATGAACATCGATGTACCTATGTCCTGAGTCTGGGTGTTTTCTACGTATCCTATGTGTAGTGTACTTAGTAAATGTGGTAGATTCTGAATATGAAACCATTGTTGGTCGATGGTGGGGGGTAGTTAGTTTTTACTCTGGAATAGACTGAGCACTCGTATTACGTATTAATTGTTTTATTGTCATCCTCTGCTAATATCATCCTACAGTATGTACAGACAGCGTCAGAGATAAGTATCCCCTTTGCACAAGACATCCAGCTATAAATCCTTTCAAAAAATTGTAATACTTAAAATTATTTTGAAGCTTATATACGGTTATACAACTATAATCTATTTTTTTAAAGCAAAACTTCTCCATTCGCAGCGACGGTGATTTTAAAGGGATTTGAAGCTGGGTATTGTAATGCAAGGGGGATACTTATCTATGACGCTGTCTGTACCTACTAGTATTATATATTTACAAAAAAAAGTACTTAAGCGTCGATGACACACAGATTTTTTAAAAGCTGATTGTTGGTGACTTCAAAAGCTAGCGTGTGAGCGAGTTAGCTTTCGGGAAGGATGTCAACAAACAGATTGTAAAAAGCCTAAAAGTAAGATGACTAAGCGAGTTTACACGCTACAAGCGAAATCGCTGGCTTGCAGCGTGTAAAAAAGCCGTGTGTCACCGTCGCTTTAAGTATTAAAAAGAAATAATTGTTACATAATGACCTTTAAAATATTTAATAGATTAACAAAAGGCATTCGAGAGTTACCTACTCGACAATTCAAGGCAAAGCTTTATGGATGGCTGAAAAATGTTTTTTATAAAATCAGTGACTTTTTAGATTATAATTTTGACATACGATATAATTAAATCAGATAGTTAAATTAGATATGTATAATGCATGCTACATTTTGCACGCCGTCACACGGTGGAGTATGTGAAACCAAATAAAATTAAATTAAATTAAAGAACTGTATACCATACTTTATGCAATAAACAATTTTATTTCATTTCATTGTATCAGTTATCTGGTTCCTATACAGCCTTGCTTAGTTTGGGGCTAGATAGCGTTGTGTGAAATGTAATACTCGCCTATCGAACAGTCGGCTGGCAGATAGGGCTCCGAGTCTTCACCACAAAGCCTCTTGACCCTCGGAGAGCCCCAGCCCCACGGATACAGGACCAAACCCACCACTCCAAACAAACCTGGAAAAGGATAATGATATTTTCAACCGACTTCAAAAAGGAAGAGGTTATCAATTCGGTTGAATGTTTTTTTTTATGATTGTTACCTCAGAACTTTGTTGTTTATGAACCGATTTTAAAAAATATTTTTTTGTTTGAAAAGATATACTTTCAGATTAGTCCTATACAAATTCATCAAAATCGACTCAGTAGTTTAGTTTTTATATCCAAAATAAAAAATATAAAAAATAATTGAAAAAAATGTCTTCGAAGTAAACGAAATTGCATATTTTGCTTCCCTGTAACTTTTCAGTGGTGCTTTGTAGTGGTGGTCACAATTGAAGTCGGTTGTCTATGTTTCTGTAAAACTTTGATTATTATTTTCTCTAAACTTAAAGGTTTCTGTCCACTACCCCATCGCGTACTACTCAAGTACTACGTACTATAATAACATGCCACCTGGCTGCCACTCTCGCTCGGCACTTGCTGCGTCCCCCGCCCCCCGCGCGGCGCCCTCCGTGTTTGTTCTTCCTCTAATTGCGAACCCTTATCATCACTTATCATTATCAAGTATTACAGGACCTCCTCTCTATCAAGATTATCCAATTCCACGCTGTACTTTGCACAAACGTCATTCGAGCCAGGTGTCATGTTCATTCGACGGAGTTATAATTGGCTACAGTGCCTGGGCTGAGTCTGTACCTGGTCTGAATCCAAAAGTTTACGACGTAAACTGTTTCTACGTCTTAACGCAGGTCTACATAAAAGACCTGGGTTAGGTAGGACGTTGAGTATTGACTACTGACTATATGAGGTTATGGGGTAGCAGTGGAATAAAAACAACTTGGTTAAGGATTTCAAATGTCTCTGACTCTATAATTATCCTTTTTTATATCTCACACTTGGAAAGCTACGTCAGATACCTTGCACAGTTCACACACTTTAAATTGATAAACATGAAGATAGCTTTTCTACATGAAATTAGCAACAACAACTTAATACTTGTCTTCGATAAAGCCAACCCGACCACTCTGTTGGAAGTCAGAATAATGACTATTTCCTGTCTATCAACAAATTATATAAATATATTTAGTAATAAATCCGCTTGATTTCTAAACAAAGGTTTTAATTAACTTAACTTTATTTTAGAACTTTAGTACATATTACTATATTATAAACCAAAGAGTCAACGAACAGAAAACCAAAGTTTAAAGATACGACACGTGTTTCGCCTCTACACGACTAACGAGACTCTCGTTTCGAACTTCGGCGAGTCCACACCTCCTGATGATGCCTCATGTAGAGGCGAAACACGTGTCGTATCTTTAAACTTTGGTTTTCTGTTCGTTGACTCTTTGGTTTATAATATAGTAATATGTACTAAAGTTCTAAACTAAAGTTAATTAAAACCTTTGTTTAGAAATCAAGCGGATTTATTACTAAATATATTTATATAACTTGTTGATATTTATGGATTTCCGCAAAGTAACGCCTGAATCAATCAATTATCTTATTTCCTGTCTGTTTAAAGATTGATTTTTGCAAATAAAATAAAATAAATTCAACACTGACCTCCTAAAGCTTGCGTTGCTCCGGCCAATGAGATGACACTCTTCTTGAAGACGGACTGGATACAGCACGCTAGGACTCCTGAGAGAACCGTTGCAAATTGTATAGCTGCACCTAGAACAAATGAAATTATTAATTGATTTGTTGATAGACTCTATGTAACACAATACATGGATTTTTTTATAGTTTTGTGTCACTTTTTAAAATTGTTGTGATGATTCGCTACAAAGTGTTGAGTTTGTTCTTGAACGAGTTTGTGGATGCTGCAGAAACAACATCTTCCGGCATTATATTCCAGATGTGCACCACTCTGTTGCTAAGGAAGTGATGAGACATAAGGGTGCTGATTTGATCACAATTCAACTTGAGTTGGTGCCCACGAGACCATTTTAGTGGATTCTTTTTTGTTTTTTTCGGATGGACGTTTAATGCAGTAAGCCGCAGATGGCTGTTACTGCGTCACCGGACTCTAGGATACTTTAGGATTCTTTTTTGCCTTGTTTGGGTTTCATTATAACAAAAATGTAATGTTTGGAGTGGAAAAATGGAATCCCGCTAGCTGATAACATAAGATATGAAGAAGAACATGTAAGGACATTGTTAATGACGCAATAGCGTATTTAAATCAAAAAATTATAAATAGTAAATACTTACATAATGATAGGAAAAACATAGCCGCCTTCCAAGGTCCAGGATACACCGAGGAGTCTGTAGCTAGACCGTTGAATGAGAATGAGCCACAGTTGTTTAGATCATGAGCCATTCGGATACATCTGAAAACATCCACTTAACATTCATTTAACCAATACATATACTAAAACATACCATAAATCCAAAAAAAATCTGCACATAAGATTCTTTTTCAAATCTTTGGAATCAGAATTAAATCCCGCATCGACTGCAAAACATCCGCCAGCAGGTAACATGCTCATACAAAAAAAGGACCGATTAATGAGTCCAGTTGCGAATGGAGTCAACATACAAAATCGACAGCAAAAATAAAAAATATGAAAAATCCTTCTAGAACAGGATTTTAAACTTAAGCATATAATTTTATGAATATGAATTTGTATAAGCTTTTTGAAAATGACCTACAGATAGATCTACAAGCAAAACATGTTGTATTTTCTTGCAAACTGCCATTTATAGAATTGAGCTAGTGTTGTGAGGGTTCTAGTATAAGCAAGTTAATGGCATAATGTACCTATAGTATATTATATACCCCCAGTGAAGTACCCATTCTCTAAAAACAAGCAATACATAGGTACAAACGGTGATTTGACTTTGTACTACTTTATTGACTACACAAGGACTCAAAAACTTGAGAATAAGAATAAGAAACATTTATTGTATAAAAACTGTGTTTATAGATGTTATAATTTTTTTAACACAATAGTTTGCCCATTTACGGACGTACAATAGCTAACTAGGTACTAGTTTTAAATTGAAGATTGCCTTTGTCAAGTCAAAGTAAAATTTACTCACCGATTGTAAATCCCCACACTAGATATGAAGAAACGTGTCTCATTGTTTTCATTGATCATTTGCGGTTGTCCCAATAACCATTTTGGGGTCATAATACCAACCAAAATGAATAGAAACGCTACTACACTTAGCAGGAGCCACGCTAGGCTACGACCTGTTATAATTACAAAACACATGTTGTTTACGTTTGGCAGTTGATTTTTGTGAGTATTTTCAGTCTTTTTGAGATAAATAAACGATTTTTCAAGTTAGAAAAAACACATTTTGTTGAGGAAATAATTTGTTTTCAAGAAGTTTTTCTCCCGTTTCTATTGCCAGTGCACATTTCACAAAAGGTTACAGAAAAAAAGTAAGTTAAACTATGTCAAAAAGGTACATAATATATTTTATTATTTAACCTGCGGTGTCCCATTGTTGGGTAAAAATTTATGCCATTCGCCACTTTTTGCAGTCCTGGTCTAGCCTGATCCACTAGCCTTCGGCTGTTATATGATGTCATCCTACCCTTTTTTAAGTCCTATTACTTTGTAGGGAGTGTGACTTACCTATTACCTAATCATAATCATTTGGTACATTCACGGAGTTTAACTATTTATTGTATCTGTAAGGCACTCATTACAATACAAAGTACCTATAACCATAACATAGGTACCTAACCTATTATGTCATCTACCAATATTAATATTCCTATTTTTATTCATCTGATTATTCACCAGGTACTTAACTTAGGTAAGATATTCCGTAGCACAAAGGTCACTAGCTTATCGCCATAGCCTACGCACTGCTTGGCCTGAAAATCCTTTCAGGATGAGCCAAAGTATAATGATCGGACTCGAAATATACGAAAATCTGCCATTTCCGTATGTACTGGCATCGCTACCGAAAATAATAACAACGCTGTCAAGATTGTCATAGTTGTGATTGTCAAAATATTGAATGTATTGAGTGAAATATATTCGATCGGTTCCTCCACAGTCCGGTTTTTTGACTGACTGCGGGTAAGGGCCTCAAGTGTTAACCCTTCGCCCTGACTTCAACTCTCGGGGACAACAATCCTCGGGTCATTGGGCTTAGTCCTTCGTGCCATCTTGGCTTCGTTGGACATTTCGTCGGCCAGTCTGCGGTTTTTGTGCCGCTTGTGGCTTGACGGTGGTTTGTCCGTCACTGTCCTTCTTCAACCTCTCCAGTCGGTGAGGTTGAAGGGTCCAGGAGTTCCCGGGGTAGTGGCCTCCACGGTCCTTGGTGGTCAGGCGGTCTCGTGTGCAGTGGGGCTATTCCGCGAAGATGGTCATGGCGGCAGTTGTCAGCGCGATCATACATCCGGCGGGCCAGTGAGGTAATGAACTCTTTGATGCTCTGAATTTGTACGTCGCGGGCAATTACATCGTTGCGAACGTAACGTCCAGCTCCAGTACACATTCGAAGTGTGAGGTTTTGTTGAGCTTGGATTTTCTTTTTGTTCGTGTTGGAGCACAGAGCAAACCAGGCAGGTGCAGCATACGTAAGTCTTGTTCGTATATATGTCTTGTATACACCTATCTTGGTTCGCAGCGGTAGTTTTGATTGTAGGACTGGGCGAAGCATCGCTCTAGCAGCTCGTGTTTGTTGCAGAACGTGCTCCACTTGTGGTGTCATCCTCAGTGTCTTGTCGATCGTGACTCCAAGGTAACGGACGGATGTTTGCCACTCGATTTCTTGTTCCCGTAGTTTTAGGGGCTGTAGTGTAATGCGGCGACGAGTTATGAGTATTGCAGCTGTTTTTCCCACGTTTACAGCCATGCGCCACTTGTCCATCCACATCGGGAGGCGGTCCAGTAGGGATTGCATACGGTGGGCAGCTCGTTGGGGTACCTTTGAGGAGGACAAATATGCGCTGTCATCAGCGAAGAGTGCCAGTTTCACTTCGTTTTTTCCTGGGTGCTCAGAGTTTTGGAGTGTAGGGATATCATCTGTGTAACAGGCATATAGTGTTGGCGATAGACAGCTGCCTTGTGGAACCCCAGCTTGTATTGGTCGGAGTTGGGAGTCAGCCTGATCCACAGTGACGTAGAAATTCCTATCCTTTAGGAAAGACGCGACGATCTTCACTATCGCAGCGGGCATGTTTGACGCGATCAGTTTGAATAGTAAGCCCGGATGCCACACGCGGTCGAAGGCTTTTTCGATGTCGAGAAAGACTCCGACTGTGCAGCGTTCGCCGTTCAGCTCATGTGCAAGGTGGTGGATGACCCGTGTCAGCTGCAGTGTTGTGGAGTGATGGCTGCGGAAGCCAAATTGTTCCGGTCTGGGTTCAATAAAGTGTGTTAAACGCCTCAGCAGTAGTCGCTCGAACAATTTGGCTATGTGGGGGAGCAAAGTTATGGGTCTGTAGCTAGCAGGCTGTCGTCTGTCTTTCCCTGGTTTTGGAAGCACAATAATTTTTCCTGTCTTCCAGGCTGACGGGAAGTGACCCGTTCTTAGTATTCCGTTGAAAAGCCGGGCTAGTGTTGAGATTCCTCTTCGCGGAAGATGGAAGAGAGCTGATGTAGGAAGTTCGTCCCAGCCGGGAGCTTTTCGTCTTGGTAAGGTAAGGACTGCTTTCCGTACCTCTGCGGGTGAGATAAAGTCAATAGTAGTAGAGTGCCTCCCAAGATGGACGGAACACTTTGCAACCCTCCACAAGAAACTAGGCCATGCCCCAAATGCCCGCCCCTTAGGGAAAGGGGTGAGATTCATCCCACATTCACCGGAGGAATACAGAGTAGTACAACGCCACTTGGTTGAAGCAATGGAACGTGACTCCAGTATATCTTGGTATTGTTATAGCCTAACCTCAGAACTTCCTACAAAAGTAGCTATACGAGGACTACCTGTAGACACAGAACCAGACGACATCAAAGCTGCACTAGAGAGTATGGACTTTGCTGTAAGATTTGTTCGCTCAATTCCACCAGTTAGAACCAGACCAGGTTGCCTATTCCATGTTCAATTGGAACATATGAACCAAGAGGAGCTCGCGAAACTATTCAGTATTAAAGAATTATTGTTTATGCCAGGGGTCATCATCGAGTCATGGCGTGGAGGTGCCAGTAAAGTGGCTCAGTGCCACCGATGCCAGGCGTTTGGCCACTCGTCCTCAAACTGCCACCGGCCACTACGTTGCGTGCGCTGCAGCGGGCCGCACCCAGCCTCCAGTTGTGAACGCGCGAAAGAGGACAAGCCTCAATGTGCCAATTGTGGGAAACAGCACACAGCCAACAGCCGAAGCTGCATATACTACAAAAGAGAAGCTCGTAAGAGGGGCCTTAAAACCCCAGGGCCACTGCCTCACAGACCGCAAATAGCACCAAACCCACAGATAGTAGCTAGTGCGCCTCCTGAACGCTCCCCTCCACCGCTTCCGCTTCCTGCTCAAGGAGAGCAAAGAGCACCAGACCACCAAACTAACACAGCAGGTGTGGACTTCTATGCACCAGCAAACGACCCTACTGCCCGGGGAGCACCACTTCCCAAAAAGAAAAAGAGAAGATACACTCGCAGAAACAGACAAAGTGCCCCTACAGCCTCATCGACACCACTGCCAACGCATGCCCCGCCAAAACCTGTGATGACAGCAACTTCCCAGAAACCGGCAGCGGTGCAGTTCAATGAACCCACGAGCATAGAGCCGGAGTGTGTTCCAGCTCCTGCAGCACTGGCGACAGGACAAGAACACCTACCTTCCCAAGCCCAACAATACCAGAGAACTACAGAAGCCCACGCACCCTCAGGCCCTTGTAGGCCAGTACTGGAAGCAAGGACAGAGACTGTCAATCAGCCTACACCAAAATCAGCTGACCCCGCCGTCCCCCTTCCTCAGCGACACCGGGAGACCAGCAAGCCACAATTCCCACAGCCACCCCCGCCGCCGCCACCGCTGCCGCTGCCACCGACAGGGGCAAACCCTCAGACGGGCACGTCATACATGCCAGCACCACCAGCTTCACACCAGCATATGGGGGGACCTGCCTGGGACCCGATACGCCTAATGTTCACAATACTTGCTGATCTACTTACTACCATCGCTACGGGGAGTGACCTCCGAGGTGCGGCGATGCGAGGACTGACCGCAATAAACCAAAACTTATATGGATAGGCGCACCTTGCGCCTCATCTACTGGAATCCCGGAGGGGTTAGGGATCATATCTCGTCCCTCCGCCTACTCGCCCAGTCGCAAGAAGCACATCTCATACTCCTTGGCGAAACAAAGCTACTACCACACTCCGAACTGCGGGTACCAAACTACTTCACTTACAGAAGGGACGAAGTCTCCCCTCAGGGCTATGCCTACCGGGGCACAGCCGTTCTTGTAAGAAGAGATCTTATCCATGAAGAACTGGAACTCCCACCATTTGAAGAAATAAGATCTAATGGGGTCCTCATTAAGGCTGCTGGTAGAGAACTGAGAATCTTCGCAGGGTACCGTCCACCTGGCCCCCGCTACACAACTAGAGACGCTGCCAACATCTTTAATACAACCACACCAACACTTCTCGCCGGTGACCTCAACGCAAAGCATAGAGCGTGGGGCTCGCGAGTGATCTCACCTGCGGGAAAGAAACTCTACGACGATGCAGAAGCAAATGGTTTCGAAGTAGTAGGTCCGGACTCGCCTACTCATATTCCAACCAATCCAACACACAGCGCTGACGTATTAGAAATATATTCGTGAATGAACGTCTGTCATCTATCTCTTTCATCTGTGATGTGAGTGAAAGAGCAAGTCTGTTTTCTTTTCTTTTTTGTGGGTGCAAGAATCAAGAATAGAAATGGTCGACAAAGGCCTAATTTTCTTGTAATTCTTGTAAACTGATAATATTAATTGGATTCCGTAACCTCCTGTATGTGCATTGTGTTTCTGAATCGTGTTGTGCTTTAAACAGTGTAATGTGTCCGACGATAGCGTGAAAAAGAATGCTACGTAAGTGTAACCCTATCAAAATTAATGTTTTATTTGATATAGATTTTATATAGACTCATTCGGATTGTATATTTGGCCGGCTAATATTTACTGTCATGTCATCCGTCCGCAGCACAAGAGGCAGTAATGGACGACATGATATTGCACAGCATGGTAATACCCAGTAATAAATGTACACCATGTAATCCTGCCTGCACAGGATTCATTGCAATATATGCAATATGAGACAGACCTAACTTTTTCATTCATACGACACAAGTAAACTTTTACTTGCCTTATGCGTAGAGTGCTACTACCGCGCCTCTTGCTTTTATTAGTTGGCTCCGAAAACATGGATTGATTTCCTTATACTGTTGAAGTCCTGGGACACGGGGACGAGACAGAGCTAAGGTGTCGGGACTTCGAGTTTTATAGCCTATGCTGACTACTACAATCTATATTACATAATTTACAAAAGGGAACAATTGACCCATGATTAAATTGAGGTTTATAATTGAAAATAAGATAGAGGCTTAAGTTTAACGAAATAAAAAAAAAGCGTACTATGCTGTGTATCATCATCATCGGTTCCTCCACAGTCCGGTTTTTGACTGACTGCGGGTAAGGACCTCAAGTGTTAAACCCCCCATGTTTATGCTGTTGTAGTGCAAAAGACTGTTGAAGGTGACAGTGACAGCTCATGGCCCATAAATGGCCGCAAATTCTTAAGCTGTGCAATCTTGGCTTTTACATTACCATACCCTGCATTAGACCCATCTGTTTCTTTTGCTGATTGTCATGTCATGTCACAGTCAGTCAATTGTCAAACAAGTAGGTACACGGGCAGATGTACTTTCTGTGCTGTGTCAAGGAAAAGAAATCATTCGTAATTTAGCAATTTATTCCATGTAAATCGTTGATATTATGATTATTTAGTGTTCTTTGACAGTGCCATGATATACACCAGTGGAACTTTCAAGGTGCGTGTGGAATCCTGTACATTTTGAGTAGAAAAAAAAACATGTTTTATCTGCCCTTGCTGGGATTACAAAATCTCAGTTCCTTTGTCAGATGCACACCACTTTTACTTTTTCGCATCGCGCTTTGTAACGAAGCGATTTTGAAGCGATTTCCCGCTATTTCTCAATATTTTTATCGGTTGGTGGGTAGGTGGCGTAACGTTGTGTTTCCTCTACTTTTTTATGCAAATACTGGATTATTTTCCACGCTATTGGGTCTGTAGTGTCTGCCCGCTCAGGTAATAGTGTTATGCCTGTGTGCCCTGTCTTGCGAGATTTCCTGATTATGCATTGGTTATGTGCAGCTGATACATAAAATGTACCATCTTTCCTGTGTTTGTCACACAGTATAGTATGTGACTAATTATTTATAAATCAGCTGACGCCCCAACTTCGTTTGCATGTTAAATTGACAAAGTTCCTTTATCATTAGGTACACACTTTCAGCTCTTGACCAACATATCCTCCAAGTTTCAAGTCTCTATGTCCACTGGTTTAGCCTGTAGTCTGTCTGTCAGTTAGTCAGGCCTTAGCCTTATAATATACTGATTAGGACTTGTATACCATTCTTGATGCAATAAACCATGTCATTTCAGTTCCTAACCATATACCTCTTATGAGTGATGTATTACATACCACAAATGAGGTACTCTTTATATCTACATACATTCTTAAATTAAAAGTTGTCCCATGAAGGTAAACATTCAGTAGTTTTAGCTAAATTGAAGTTTTTAAAAAAAATACACTTACATCTTTATATAAATAAAAAAAGTAAGTATTCTATCAGTTATCCGGTTCCGGTACAAGCTCTGCTGTGCTGTTTGAAATGTTAAAATATTTTTTTTTTATTTAATATGTCAATTTTTTGACCAAAGTGGAATTCTCCGAGTCTAGATACTAGACAAATCTTAGGCAATGAACATATAAATATATCTCTCTCTTATGTACATTGTACACAATATGACCTCCTTAATTGCCATATTAAGTAGATTCTACAAAGGACAGCCAGATTTTAAGTTGAGTTTAATGTTTAGTTTCCTTGTTGGCAAACAAGTCTGTATTAAATTAATTATATACTTGAAATAGTAGTTGTAAAAATGGTACTACATAATGGTTGTACAGACATCGTCATAGATAAGTATCCCCCTTGCATTATATTCCCAGCTTAAAATCCCTTCAAATCACCCGCCGCGGCATATGGAGAAGTTTCGCCTTTATAAAATAGATTATACGTACGTATATGAATAACCGTAAGTAAGCCTAAAAATAATTTTAAGCATTACAATTTTTGAAAGGATTTATAGCTGACCTCTTGTTCAAGGGAGATACTTATCTCTGACGCTGTCTGTACATATTGGATGAGCTATTCATTCATCTCTCCACCAAATGTGTTGGCCAGCACTTTACTGGAACAGTGCTGTCAACAACTTAGTATCCTGCTCCGTTATTTCAAAGAGTTGGGATCGCTGGGGCAGGGTTAAGCAAGAATCGGGTGGCAATGCACCCTTCAAAGGGACGCCATTGCAGACTGCTATTCCTACACAGATAAATAATGAGGTCCCATATCTACAAAATACTCACAGGATTTTACACAAACCTATTTACAGTATTATTATTGAATGCCTGCCCACAACCAAAACGGTGCTAGCCGGTAGTTGATTACAATGCTATTAGCACTCGTCCGCCTTGAGACATTTTGATGGTCAGGCTCGAAAGCCCAGTAATTACATAAGCTACACAGTGCCCTTCAAACTGGAACACAGTAATGCTTACAGATAACTGTTTCGCGGCAGAATATCTGGCACTGTGTTAGTACCCATCTAGATGGCATCCTGCAGGGAAACGCTTCCCAACGGTACAAATTACATTGATTTTTAACAACTCACGAGTGAAAACGTAGACAAAAGGTAGTTTACTAATGAATTGACTTATCCATAGTTACTTTGTTGTGGCAACCGTATGTACGGTTGTCCTAAACAATATTTGAAGGTTTTTAATTATTATAGAAGTATTTGAATTATTTATTCAAGTGAATAAATCCCCTAGTCCTCTAGTGGGCTTCTTATGTAAAATATTTTTTTTTATAACTCTGGTCTGGACTTGCACCAAACTTTCGAAGTTCCTAAGCAATTACTTTACTCGCTTGGCAGTTCTTATCTGGTCAGAATCTGGACTGTTAGGAACTACCAAGCGAGTAAAGTAATTGCTTAGGGACTTTGTCAGTTTGGTGCAAGTAGGCATAAGTCTTATAAATTATTAAGTAAAATGTATTTGCAGTTGTTTTGTGCCGAATAAATAAAAAATAACGTTGAATCATTTACCATTTGTGTATTTCGGCAATTCACAGTCCACTCCGCCCAGCTCCGCGTCTGTGGAAACGCACCTTTAAGAAAAAACCCATTATTAGTGAACCTGAAATTTGCAGGGTATCTTTGAAAAGAAGTGTAAGTCTGTTTGGGGAATAGATAATCAATAATCATTTATTTATTAAATAATATAAAGTGTGATATCTTACTATTAGGAGAGCGCTAGCTAGGCTCGCCACTTATTAAGGGGAATCCTTAAATTCCTTAAGTTAGTAGGGTTAATTTTAAAACACGTATTAAATCTAAATTAAAGTATGAAACCTTACACTTTTTTTGTTGAAGAAATCGAAAAACATGGACGAAACGAATAGTGTGAAGAAATTACTATAATACGGCGAACTTTTTGAGTATTTGTCCGAAACATTTTGTATGGAATTGGGATGAGGATTAGCCTTAACATAAAAAAAAGCGCAACGCAAACAAAGTTGTGAGCTTCAACTAGTTTCTAATGATTCTCTTATTCTATTTCAGAGTTGACAAACGCAAGACCACAACCAAAATTAGTTAAATTATGATTATAAAATTATAATAAAAAGCAGCTGAAATTGTGATCTCAAGTATTAAATCTAGTATTTAATCTCATTACTCTCCGTCATATGAACTTTTATGTTATTTGAGAACCGCGTGCGAAGCGGTTAGTTTCATTCGTGGGAGTTTATTGATGCGATACTGAAGAGAAGAAAGAGGATGAGTGCCAGCGGATCGTCCGGTCGGCCCCAGCCGCCATTGCGGCAAAAGGACTTTGATCAGGTATGTACTTTTTTTTTTGTTTCGAAGAACCTAAGTTCTTCGTTTTTGGCTTCACATCAAAGGTAAATAGCCAGTGTCAAGTAATTGGAGAGATTATTTTGTCATAAGTCAGAGTCGATAAGTCAAGTCATGCCCCTGTAAAGTAGTGGTGGTTGCGACTTTACTAGAGGCTTCTATGGAGTTTTTGAGGCAACACGAAAAGTCACGTTTTACAGCATTACACTATTCACCAACACTCATACACGTTCACGAGCACTTAATGGATAAAAAACCACCGTTTTTACACTTAAACACTCAAAGTTATACAAGTTTTGTCAATTAATTTAATGCCGCCAATGCGCCATTTTTCATGTTCCCGCCAAAACTCAGGTATGTACTTCATCATCATCATCATCACTACATCATCTTGACACGGATGGTCAAGTACTACTCGGGCGAATAAACATGACACCTGGCTCGAATGACGTTTGTGCAAAGCACAGCGTGGAATTGGATAGTCTTGATAGAGAAGAGGTCCTGCAATACTTGGTAATGATAAGTAATGATAAGGCTTCGCAATTAGAGGAAGAAGCAACACGGAGGGCGCCGCGCGGGGGGCGGGAGACGCAGCAAATGCCGAGCGAGAGTGTCAGCCAGGTGGCATGTTGACTCGCCCGAGTTATAGCAAGTGTGTTGGACTGCCACGCCGGTGTCGCGGGTTCGATTCCCGCATCAGGACAAACATTTGTGTGATGAACAACGGTGTTTGTCCTGAGACTGGGTGTTTTATATGTATCCTATGGATGTATTAAAAAAAAAGTATATACGTATTATATCAGTTATCTAGTTTCCATAGTACAATCGAGTGGCAAGTACGTTGGACTGCTAAGCCGTCGCGCGAGTGTCGCGGATTAGATTCCTGCTTCAGGACAAACTGGGTGTTTTCTATGTATCCTATGTATGTATGTATTTACAAAAAAAAAGTATCAGGTGAATACTCTCGACCGCTCTCTGAGGGAAAAGACACTGGCTTGATTTTGATAAAAATAAGAACAACATTTAAAAATATCAAAAAAGACGTTTATTATCCCAGTTTTTTTTTGCATATATGGATCCTCTATCTGATAACAAACAAATACTGTACCTAAAGGAACACTTAATAATTATTAATTTAATTTGTATACAAAATGTATGCTATAATTAACATTAATTCCAAAACCAGCGGTTCTTTAAACTGTGTCATAAAATTAGCTATTTCGACGCCTACTATCTAGGCACTGTTATTGACCTAGTTGCAACCATTCGACAATGGCACAGTTTTAGTCTTTAACTAGACTTATCGTAGACATATCGTGCTTTCTGGATAACTAGTAATTCGCCCCAATTAAAAAGACATATAGTACCTAACCTAAACCTAACTCACAATCGATTTAGGTCATCCACGAATTCGTAGTTCTTAGATAAGACCTAATCGGAGATAGGTAGCGCGTTAGTGCGGTTTCAGATTGGCGGATTACGTACTTCGTAGTCTATTAAGTTACCTACTTAGTTTTCCTTAAAACCCGACAATTCTTTGAACGAAATCGCTGCCATTGCCAATTTCTTTCACGGAAGCAAAAATACCAGGCATAATATTCTGGTTTATAGGTACTACCTACATTATGACAAAATATAAATTTATTGTAAACTTTCTTTCCTAGAATGCAAATGAAAATCTGTTTTATCGTCTCTGCTTAAAGTGTATTATGCAGTGTGTAGGCGGTTTATTTATAATGTTAAACTTGGATTGATGCCAAATGCATGATAATTTGCATTTTTAGGTATCCCAATTGTATTAAAAATGCGTAAGTTTGAAATCTAAACTAATAAGACTAGGCAGGCGGTATCCTGATGGTAAGGTAAGACATCACTCCTTGCCATGACTATGAACAGAGCTACAAAGAACACTGATTCACAAAAAGCCGTTCATTCAAATGTATTCAGGAAATATAGTGCCCACAGATTTTTTTGACCTTAGTTTAAATAAAATTTATGAATACGTCTCGTAACCGTGCTAAATCAGTTCAGTGCTTAAGGTAATACGATCCTTATAGTACGATGACACATGGCTTTGTAAACGCTACACGCCAGCGACTTCGCTTGTAGCGTGTAAAGTCGCCCAGTGTCATCAGCGTTTTTACAATCAGCTTGACAATCCTTCCCTAAAGCTAACACGCTAACACGCTAGCTTTTAAAAACGCCAACAATCAGCTTGTTAAAACGCTTGTGTGTCATCGTACTGATAGCTCTTCTTTCAAGATTTATTTAAGACCATATATTGTACTTGTGTTTTGGCAAATAAAATATCTTTATCTTTATCTTTTATCAAGTCTTGATTCTAATTTATTCTAATTGCCCAAGCGAGCGCGAAGCGCGAGGCAAAGGTCTCTGCTTCAGCTTGGTCATGCTTTCGTATGTCTGTACGACCACTGTCCGGGCGGTTATTTTATTACCACTACTCCATAGACTACTACGGACATAGGCAGTGTCCTAATAGAACGCGATGACGCGACCATCGCAAGTTCGCGCGAACGTCGATCGCGCGATCACGCGATCAAACGTACTAACGTCAAATAGGCGTCCCAATTTTGGCATCGTGTCGCGTCGCACGATCGCGCGATTGCCAATCGGGACGCCTATTTGACGTTAGTACGTTTATCGCGTGATCGCGCGACGGTCGCATAAATGTAAATAATAATGTATAAAATAATGTATAAATAATAATAATGTATGAAATGTATAAGTAGTTGTATGTATATTTGGTTGTATTCTCTCTAAGAATATGGATAACGACATTTCGACATTTGTAAATTTTTCTTTTTAAATGTAATTTTTTTTTGTTGAAAATGTTTTCCTTCACCGTTTAGGAGGTACTCTTGTTACAACACTGATAGAAGCTGCTCACCTTATAGATAATTCCTACCGACCCTCTAGTGGTCTTCATAAGTAAATAATTCTCTTAAAACTCTGTGGATAACGTAGTGGGCTGAAATATAATTAATATGTTTAAGATGTTATAACTGTTAAGTAAAATGTATATTGCAGCTGTTTGTTGTCCCAATAAATAAAATTAAAATTAAAATTAAAATCGCTTGCTCGCGCGACGATCGCGTGATCGCGTTCTATTAGGACACTGCCTAATACTACTAGACTCTACAGATCACAGAGCCACTACTTCTTACAAAAGGCCAGCAACGAAAACCGCCTACTATGGGGTATATTGTGCATTGACAACTTGTTACACCAACTTTACCCCAGCCAGCCCAGCTCCCCAAAATAGCCGAGTAGGACCCTGGGTTGATGGATGGCGTGTTCCACTTTCCTAGTAAGGTCCCGAATTGCCCAGTCTTCCGTAGCTGTGCACAACCACTTTTTCCACAGTTTCCTCCTCTGAATCAACCGCGGCAGATCACATTCAAGACTAAATAATATTAGAAGTTTATTTACATTAGAATAGATATTGGGTTTTGAGGTCAACGGATTAGCGTACGCTTACTTACGGCGTGCGTTTTTGCTGCAATATAGCCAAATGGGGTCATACGGCTGGTGAAATTTCTAAGCTCTCGATACTTACTACCAAAATTGATGTAGATATCCACCACCAATTTTTAATTACAAAAAAATAAATAAATGGACAATGCAGACGGGGTATTACGTTTAATCTGTGCAGTCAGAATTTTGAAGTTCTACAAAATGACAGAGTGACAGCGGCGCGAGTGCGGGCGCCCGAGTGAGCTTTTGCGAGCTGGCTCGAGCTAGGTACCCGGGTTTGCCAAACGACAAATAAAACTTAAATTATTATCAATAAAGGGTACCGCCTGATGCAAATCCATAGGAAAACTATTGACAGTAACAGTTAAGCATTTTTAATTTAAAAAAAAAGTTTTTTGCCATATCTGTGTTCAGTAACGGCAACTGACCATGTGTATTTTTTTTACTGGTGATTAAAAATTGACCGTATATAAATATTTTGGATATTTCACACAACAACAACGCAATCTAGCCCCAAACTAAGCTGAGCTTGTACTATGGGAACCAGATAACCCATTGATAGAAAACTTAAGGGGAATCCTCAAATCCGATTTGATTATGTCAACAAAAAAAGTGAAAGGTTTCATACTTTAATTTAGATTTTATACGTGTTTTAAAATTAACCCTACTAACTTAAAAACACGTATAAAATCTACTTCACTTTCACTTTTTTTGTTGACATAATCAAAAAACATTACATACGGCGTACTTTTTGAGTATTTGTCCGAATCATTTTGTATGGAATTCGGATTTGAGGATTGGCCTTAACTACTTTTTTTACACATTTATACATAGGTATAACCCAGAGTCAGGACAAACACCGATGTTTATCACACAAATGTTTGTCCTGAAGCGGAAATCTCGCAGGATAATCGACCATCCCTGTCGTAAAAATTATAAAACTTGCCTGTGATTTTTTTCATACTGATATTTGTTTTTCTGATGTGTAATATCTTTCCTCTCGCTCTCTGTCCATATGTGGCAGTGATTTAGTGAAATGCAACGTTGTAATAAACAGTAAGTTCAACCAACTTAAGAAAAAGTTAATAGAATCCTTCCAAATTTAAATGAGGCTCGCTTTTTTTTATGTATTTATGTAATTGTTGCAATCTCTGTTCCAGATATGGGGTGACCTACAAGAAGGCATAGAACAAGTGTACAAAAGAGATCACATGCTCAAACTGAGATACATTAATCTCTATACGTATCCTTTTAAAATAGGGGAAATGAATGATTTTAAAAGGGTTTATATGCGCCTATTTACTGCTATATACATGGCTTTTATTTGTAATCAATGAAGTACCATCTCTCGAATATCCTTTGTAATCAATGAAGTTCCATCTCGCTTATCATTGTTTGATCTTTTGTTCAATCATGATCTCTTTCACTTTAAATCATTCTTTGGTATCCTTTAAAATCAATAAAGTTTCATCTCTCGAGTTATTGTTTGTGGATATCCTTTGTAATTAATGAAGTTCCATCCCTCTAAATATTGTTTACTATCCTTTGTAATCAATGAAGTTCCATCCCTATAAAGATTTTACTATCTATTGTAATCAATGAAGTCCATCTCTAATTATTGTTTCATATCCTTTGTAATCGATGAAGTTACATCTCTCTAAAGATTGTTTCCTTTGAAATCAATGAAGTCCAACTCTAATTATTGTTTCATTATCCTTTGTAATCAATGAAGTTCCATCCCTCTAAATATTGTTTACTATCCTTTGTAATCAATGAAGTTCCATCCCTTTAAATATTGTTTCATATCCTTTGTAATCAATGAAGTCCAACTCTAATGATTGTTTCATATCCTTTGTAATCAATGAAGTTCCATCCCTCTAAATTTTGTTTACTATCCTTTGTAATCAACGAAGTTCCATATGTCCTGATTAACTAACAAACATTCTATTAGTGTGATCACTCATCATAATAAATAAATATAGTGTGAGAATGAGTTTTCTGAACGGTAGACAGTCACGTGTACAATTACTGCACGTCGGTACACCACCACAATGCGGGCAGCACGTCGCGCGCGTTTGGAGCCATGGCTCGGGCGAACCCGGCCGTCAGGAAACACACCAATGTGAGTACCAGTAAAGGTTTCAGCCCACTATTCCGTTGCGTGCCATGCACGGAGCGTTCTACTCGGGCGAATTAACATGACACCTGGCTGACACTCTCGCTCGGAACTTGATGCGTCCCCCGCTGCCCCGCGCGGCGCCCTCCGTGTGTCTTCTTCCTCTCATTGCGAACCCTTATCGTTACTTATCTTTACCAAGTATTGCAGGACCTCTTCTCTATCAAGATTATCCAATTCCACGCTGTACTTTGCACAGACGTCATTTGAGCCAGGTGACATGTTCATTCGACCGAGTTATACATCCCAATGTATCCAATTTTGAAAATTTAGGACGTAGACATCATAGTGCAGGCGGCTGCAGCACGTAATATTTTATTTAACTGTGGTAATATTACCTAATGTTTAATTTGATGATGTTACAGCAAAGCGGCCAAGCGCAGGGCGGCGCCCAACTGGTTGGATTGGAACTATACGAGAGGCTGAAGGAATTCCTCAGGGTGTACCTCATCAACTTGCTACAGGTAATGTATAATAAGAAAACTGACTTAGAGCTGAATGACTGACTCACTGACCGACTGACTGACCGACTCACTGACTGACTGACTCACTCACTGGCCGACTCACTGGCTGACTGAATGTATGAAAACGCACACTAAGCCTTTTATAGATATTAATAGGTTAATTTAGTGGCTTTTTTCAACCAACTTCAAAGAAGTAAGAGGTTATCAATCCGGTTGAATGTTTGTTGTTTGTTTAAACTTGGTTGATTATAAACCGATTTGTTTTTTTTTTGAAAGGATATTCTTCCAGATTGGTCCCATAGAAATTTCATGAAAAAAAATGGTTCAGTACTTTAATTTTGAAATTAAAATAACTGTCAAAAAAGTCGTTGAAGTGAACAAAATTGCGTATTTTGCTTCCCTGTGACTTTTCAGTGGTGCCTACGGTCACTAGAACAGTCCGATTGAAGTCGGTTGTTGTATATATTTGTAAAACCTTGTTTTTTTTTTCACAGAACGGTGCTGAACTTATGGGCGAAGACGTACTAGCGTTCTACACGAAGCAATGGGAAGAGTACCAGTTCTCATCCCGGGTGTTGAACGGAGTGTGTTCATATCTGAACAGGCATTGGGTGAAGCGCGAGTGCGAGGAGGGACGCAAGGTAATATGAACGTTATTACTATAGATATAGAGTCCACAGTAACTTAGGATCATACTGGAAGTAAGACGTTTGTATTTGTGTTACACCACCAATTTTTAATTACCCAAAAACATTTTAATGGGCAATGCAGAAGGGGTACTACGTTGTATCTGTGCAGTCCGAATTGTGGTTTACTATAATATGAAAGAGATACAGCGAGCTGCGAGGGCGAGTGCGGCGCTCGAGCCGAGCTGCGGCGAGCTGGCTCAAGCTGGGTGCTCGGGTTTGCCAAACGATTACTGTAACATAAATTATTATCAATGATGTCAGTATCAATACTGGTGTTTGTCATGATGAGAGATTTCGGCATAATAAATGGTTTAAAGTGAATCTGTAAATCTGAATGTGGTCATCAACTTTTATGCCGACTGTACCTATTGACGCAAGACCAAAGGAAAACGACTAACGGGAACAGTTTTCTAAGTTTTATTAAATTTATTTCGAAAATGATTCAAGTTAATTTTGGCCCTTTACTTTACTTTACTATAAAATGAAAGAGATACAGCGAGCTGCGAGGGCGAGTGCGGCGCCGAGCCGAGCTGCGGCGAGCTGGCTCAAGCTGGGTGCTCGGGTTTGCCAAACGATTACTGTAACATAAATTATTATCAATGATGTCATATATATACATATATATATATGTCATATATTTTACTTTATTTTACTTAATTTAAGGCCCTTGGGGACCAGGGGCACACAAAATCTACAAGGATCTGGCTGATAGGCTAAAAGAGTCTACACGTGACCAGAATGCTGGTTTCTACTTTGCACAGCGTATAAGCATTGCCATTCAACGTGGCAATGCCGCCAGCGTTCTGGGCACGTTGCCGTCTGGTGGTGACAACGACCGACTAGGTTTTTTATAGTTTTTTTTTTAATTATTAGTGTTATTTATTATTAATCTCTGTTATAAATATAAGTATTTCGTAAATAAAAAAAGAACCTAATTTTTAAAGCTTTTTTGTCGTATTTGTGTCTAGTAAAGATATTTTTTTTATATATTTTAGAATTTGTATATTTTTTTCTTGTTTTTAAATAATTGCGGTGTATACTGTATACATGTGTATGTGTGTTTGTCCGACGATAACTCTTGAACTGCTTATCAGACCGTTATCAAATTTGGCAGGTGACTAGGTCAGTTGAAAACAATTTCTGAGTTCGTAGATGAGTCAAATCAGTTCATAGGTCATCGGTTCATTCTTACGCGCGTGAGGTCAAAGTTTGAGGCAATTTGCTAGTGATTAATATTTGCATTTCTTTTCAGGGAATATACGAGATCTACCAACTGGCTTTGGTGACGTGGAGAGACAATCTTTTCAAGAGACTGAACAAACAAGTCACTAATGCCGTTCTCAAGCTGATCGAGAGAGAACGGAATGGGGAGACTATCAATACTAGACTTGTGTCTGGGGTAAGTTAAGAGAATATCAACTAGTTGAGTTTTAGATAAGAGACAATTTCTTAAGAGAACAAATAAGTCATTATCGCTGTTCTTATATGTATGTAATTTTTATTCATTAATTTGTCTTGTTCATGTAATAGGAGGCGCATGAGGTCCGAGTGAATTTCTAGATATTTTTCATACTTTTTAACTGACTTAAAAAGGAGGAGATTCTCAATTCGGTAAAAAAAAATTCTCGTATTTTTTTGTGCGAGCGAGATATTTTCAGTTTGGTCCCATACATATTTTATCAAAATCGGTACAGTAGTTTAGGTTTTAAATCAAAATAACTGAATGAAATATGAATGAATGAATGAAAATGCTTTATTGTACACCATAAGACAAATAACAATGACAAAGAGAAAGAAAAATTACAAAATATTTAGTACAATGGGCGGTCTTATCGCTATTAAGCTATTATTATTATTAATATGTCGTCGAAGTAAACAAAAACGCGTATTTTGCTTCCCTGTGACTTGTCAGTGGTGCCTACGGTCACTAGAACTGTCCAATTGAAGTCTGTTGTGGTATGTTTTTGTATGAATTAATGAAAGTTTATTTGCGTAATACAGGTACATCGTGGTCTTATGTACTTTAAATTAGAATCACTGCATCAACTTTAAAAAACATTTTTGTAAAACCGTGTTTCAACAAATTATATAAATATATTTAGTAATAAATCCGCTTGATTTCTAAACAAACTTCACTCTCGTTTCGAACTTCGGCGAGTCCACACCTCCTGATGATGCCTCGTGTAGAGGCGAAACACGTGTCGTATCTTTAAACTTTGGTTTTCTGTTCGTTGACTCTTTGGTTTATAATATAGTAATATGTACTAAAGTTCTAAACTAAAGTTAAGTTAATTAAAACCTTTGTTTAAAAATCAAGCGGATATATTTATATAATTTGTTGATATTTATGGATTTCCGCAAAGTAACGCCTGAATCAATCAATTATCTTAAAACCGTGTTTATTTGCATGTGAACAGGTAATTAACTGCTACGTAGCCCTGGGTTTGAACGAGGAAGATCCAAGTGCCCGCGGTCAGAACCTCACCGTATACAAGGATACGTTCGAAGCTGTGTTCCTCGAGGATACGGAGCGGTTCTACACCAGGGAGAGCACCGACTTCCTGAGGAATAATCCCGTCACAGAGTATATGATCAAAGTGAGTACTTGTCACTAAGTAGCATAAGACTCAGACCTACTCTCGGCATGAGAGCGAATGGGTCTTAATCCACCACACGGACCCAATGCGGATTGGTGGATGTCACATGCCATACAAAATTTATTTCTGTCTTTTGACATACCGGTTTCCTCACGATTTTCCTTCACCGTTGCGAGAATATGGGATGCATACATAGATTTTTTAGACCGAAAAAGCCCATTTACGTATGACTGCCACCGGGACTCGAACCCGCGACCATCAGATCGCAAGGCAAGGGCCTCATCAACTCGGCCACCACGTCTTCACTAAGTAGAGTAGGTCAGAACCTCACCGTATACAAGGACACGTTCGGAGCGGTGTTCCTCGAGGATACGGAGCGGTTCTACACCAGGGAGATCACCGACTTTCTTAGGAACAATCCTGTCACAGAGTATATGATCAAAGTGAGTATTTGTCACTAAGTAGAGTAGGTCAGAACCTCACCATATACAAGGACAAAGCACTATACACCCCAAATTTTTAATAACTAGAAAAAAATACGTATAATCAGTTGCCGTTACTGAACACAGATATGGCAAAAAAAAAATGAAAAAATTTGTTATTTTTTTTAAAAAATAAATATGATAAAAATTAGATAACTGTTACCGTTTGTTTTTTCCAATGGTCTGCATCAAACGGAAGTCATCCTTGATAATAATGCAAGTTTTACTGAACCGGGTACCCAGATCGAGCCAGCTCGCCGCAGATCGAGCCAACTCGCTGTCACTCGCACATTTTGTAGAAACCCAAAATTCTGACTGCAGATACAACGTAGTACCCCTTCTGCATTGCCCATTTAAGTATTTTTTGTAATCAAAAGTACCTATATGGTGCATATGCCTCGGCGGAAATGGCAATTGCTTATCTCGTAAAAACTCATACTCTTCATTCGCTGCCTCTGCAATAATGTACTATTGTTTCAACAAATTATATAAATATATTTAGTAATAAATCCGCTTGATTTCTAAACAAAGGTATTAATTAACTTAACTTTAGTTCAACTAAACCAAAGAGTCAACGAACAGAAAACCAAAGTTTAAAGATACGACACGTGTTTCGCCTCTACACGAGGCATCATCAGGAGGTGTGGACTCGCCGAAGTTCGAAACGAGAGAGAGAGAGAGAGAGAGTTTCGAACTTCGGCGAGTCCACACCTCCAATATTTATATAATTTGTTGATATTTATGGATTTCCGCAAAGTAACGCCTGAATCAATCAATTATGTACTATTGTTTGTTCCCAGGCCGAACAGAGACTGCAAGAGGAGCAAAGACGCGTGCAAGTGTATCTCCACGAGACTACAATGGAACGTCTCGCCAAGACGTGCGACCGCGTGCTCATCGAGAAGCACCTGGAGATCTTCCACTCCGAGTTCCAGGTGAATATGAACCTTATTACAACGAAAATATAGCTTAATTTAGTTTGATAGGATCTGTAATCGACGTTCCACTTGATTATGGAATTAACTGCTTTGGGAATAGGAGCTAGTTTAGTTTGATAATGCTTAAGGTAAGCGACTCATTTGGAGATCTTCCACTCCGAGTTCCAGGTGAATATGCACCTTATTACATAGGGGATAAAAGCTAATTTATATTGACATTCCATAATAATGTAGAATGTCGATTACAGATACGTAATCGACATTCCACGTTATTATGGACATAACTGCTTGGGAATAGGGGCTAGTTTAGTTTGATAACGCCTAAGGTAAGATTATCAAGCATCTGGAGATCTTCCATTCTGAGTTCCAGGTGAATATGCACCTTATTACAAAGGAGATAGAGGCTAGTTAAGTTGGACAACGTATCTAGAAATTTTCATGAAAAAACCTGAAACCAAAACCACACTGATGACATCCGAACACTTGAGCGGTGTTTTAAAAGCGTTCCGCGTGCACTTAGCAATCACTGGGTTTCTATGACGTGCAAGTGTCCGGATGTCGTCAGTGTAGTGTGATAAATACCCTTTACAATCAAATAACAATGTGATAATCGTGAAAGTCTATGTATTCGTTTTGCTGAACCCTGATTCTATGTATTATAATAACTATGTGTATCATATCTTGTGTTCATTTTGTTCCAGAAACTGCTAGACGGCGACAAGAACAGCGACCTGGGGCGTATGTATAACCTGGTCGCGCGCATCCCGGACGGGCTGTGCGAGCTGCGGCGGCTGCTGGAGCACCACATCCACGCACAGGGGCTGCAGGCCGTGGACAAGTGCGGGGAGTGCGCGCACACCGTGAGTACCGCGTGTGGGGATATGCACGCCCACTGCTGCAGCACCACATCCACGCACAGGGGCTGCAGGCCGTGGACAAGTGCGGGGAGTGCGCGCACACCGTGAGTACCGCGTGTGGGGATATGCACGCCCACTGCTGCAGCACCACATCCACGCACAGGGGCTGCAGGCCGTGGACAAGTGCGGGGAGTGCGCGCACACCGTGAGTACCGCGTGTGGGGATATGCACGCCCACTGCTGCAGCACCACATCCACGCACAGGGGCTGCAGGCCGTGGACAAGTGCGGGGAGTGCGCGCACACCGTGAGTACCGCGTGTGGGGATATGCACGCCCACTGCTGCAGCACCACATCCACGCACAGGGGCTGCAGGCCGTGGACAAGTGCGGGGAGTGCGCGCACACCGTGAGTACCGCGTGTGGGGATATGCACGCCCACTGCTGCAGCACCACATCCACGCACAGGGGCTGCAGGCCGTGGACAAGTGCGGGGAGTGCGCGCACACCGTGAGTACCGCGTGTGGGGATATGCACGCCCACTGCTGCAGCACCACATCCACGCACAGGGGCTGCAGGCCGTGGACAAGTGCGGGGAGTGCGCGCACACCGTGAGTACCGCGTGTGGGGATATGCACGCCCACTGCTGCAGCACCACATCCACGCACAGGGGCTGCAGGCCGTGGACAAGTGCGGGGAGTGCGCGCACACCGTGAGTACCGCGTGTGGGGATATGCACGCCCACTGCTGCAGCACCACATCCACGCACAGGGGCTGCAGGCCGTGGACAAGTGCGGGGAGTGCGCGCACACCGTGAGTACCGCGTGTGGGGATATGCACGCCCACTGCTGCAGCACCACATCCACGCACAGGGGCTGCAGGCCGTGGACAAGTGCGGGGAGTGCGCGCACACCGTGAGTACCGCGTGTGGGGATATGCACGCCCACTGCTGCAGCACCACATCCACGCACAGGGGCTGCAGGCCGTGGACAAGTGCGGGGAGTGCGCGCACACCGTGAGTACCGCGTGTGGGGATATGCACGCCCACTGCTGCAGCACCACATCCACGCACAGGGGCTGCAGGCCGTGGACAAGTGCGGGGAGTGCGCGCACACCGTGAGTACCGCGTGTGGGGATATGCACGCCCACTGCTGCAGCACCACATCCACGCACAGGGGCTGCAGGCCGTGGACAAGTGCGGGGAGTGCGCGCACACCGTGAGTACCGCGTGTGGGGATATGCACGCCCACTGCTGCAGCACCACATCCACGCACAGGGGCTGCAGGCCGTGGACAAGTGCGGGGAGTGCGCGCACACCGTGAGTACCGCGTGTGGGGATATGCACGCCCACTGCTGCAGCACCACATCCACGCACAGGGGCTGCAGGCCGTGGACAAGTGCGGGGAGTGCGCGCACACCGTGAGTACCGCGTGTGGGGATATGCACGCCCACTGCTGCAGCACCACATCCACGCACAGGGGCTGCAGGCCGTGGACAAGTGCGGGGAGTGCGCGCACACCGTGAGTACCGCGTGTGGGGATATGCACGCCCACTGCTGCAGCACCACATCCACGCACAGGGGCTGCAGGCCGTGGACAAGTGCGGGGAGTGCGCGCACACCGTGAGTACCGCGTGTGGGGATATGCACGCCCACTGCTGCAGCACCACATCCACGCACAGGGGCTGCAGGCCGTGGACAAGTGCGGGGAGTGCGCGCACACCGTGAGTACCGCGTGTGGGGATATGCACGCCCACTGCTGCAGCACCACATCCACGCACAGGGGCTGCAGGCCGTGGACAAGTGCGGGGAGTGCGCGCACACCGTGAGTACCGCGTGTGGGGATATGCACGCCCACTGCTGCAGCACCACATCCACGCACAGGGGCTGCAGGCCGTGGACAAGTGCGGGGAGTGCGCGCACACCGTGAGTACCGCGTGTGGGGATATGCACGCCCACTGCTGCAGCACCACAGCCGCCTTCATAGCGCGACACTCGACGCGGTCTCTTCTCGAGCTAACTTCATAGCGCGACACTCGACGCGGTCTCTTTTCGAGCCACCTTCATAGCGCGACACTCGACGTGGTCTCTTCTCGAACCAAGTTCATAGCGCGACACTCGACGCGGTCTCTTCTCGAGCCAAGTTCATAGCGCGACACTCGACGCGGTCTCGTCTCGAGCCAAGTTCATAGCGCGACACTCGGCGCAGTCTCTTTTCGAGCCACCTTCATAGCGCGACACTCGACGCGGTCTCTTCTCGAGCCAACTTCATAGCGCGACACTCGACGCGGTCTCTTCTCGAGCCAAGTTCATAGCGCGACACTCGACGCGGTCTCGTCTCGAGCCAAGTTCATAGCGCGACACTCGGCGCAGTCTCTTTTCGAGCCACCTTCATAGCGCGACACTCGACGCGGTCTCTTCTCGAGCCAACTTCATAGCGCGATACTCGACGCGGTCTATTTTCGAGCCACCTTCATAGCGCGACACTCGACGCGGTCTCTTCTCGAGCCAACTTCATAGCGCGACACTCGGCGACACTCAATGCAGTCTCTGTTATGATAATTTGAAAGACTACATATCCAACACGGAACATTTTTTCATAGGTACCCACAACGTAAAGCACAAATAACAGTAAGTAAGCTCCTACTTACAACTCTCGAATACGACAGTCTTGAGCCAATTTTATAGCGCGACACTCGACGTGGTTTCGAGCCACCTTCATAGCGCGACACTGGACACAGTTTCGAGGCGAAATCTTCGACTGTTGTGAAATGTCAAAACATTTTATGATTTAATTCATTTATGATGTTCGTTTGTTACAGGACCCCAAAGTGTATGTGTCGACGATTCTTGAGGTACATAAGAAGTACAACGCGTTGGTTCTCGTCGCGTTCAACAATGATTCCGGCTTCGTGGCCGCTTTAGACAAGGCCTGCGGCAGATTCATCAATAGTATGTATCAATCATTTTGACAAGTTTTTAACAAAAACATTAACAACCGACTTCAATGTGACTGTTTTAGTGGGTTTAAACACCACTGAATAGTCACTAGGAAGCGAAATACGCAATTTCGTTTACTTTGAAGACATGTTTTCAGCTCGCATTGTGAGACGATTCCTCTCTCTGAAGCCCTAAACCAACATTGGATAAGATTTTTTCAAAATCTCCCAATGTGGGTTAATGTATCGATCAACAAATTATATAAATATATTTAGTAATAAATCCGCTTGATTTCTAAACAAAGCTTGATTTCTCTCGTTTCGAACTTCGGCGAGTCCACACCTCCTGATGATGCCTCGTGTAGAGACGAAACACGTGTCGTATCTTTAAACTTTGGTTTTCTGTTCGTTGACTCTTTGGTTTATAATATAGTAATATGTACTAAAGTTCTAAACTAAAGTTAAGTTAATTAAAACCTTTGTTTAGAAATCAAGCGGATTTATTACTAAATATATTTATATAATTTGTTGATATTTATGGATTTCCGCAAAGTAACGCCTGAATCAATCAATTATCTTAATGTATCGATCTATATTGTGTAGTCACTGTAAAATTTTGTAAAAATTTTGATATGTATTTTAAAGTAACTATACAATATGTTTTTGATTAAAAATAAAATTAATACGAGTTAATAATAAAAAAGATTTATTTCAGGCCACTTAAAATTACAGAAAAGCAATAGGCCCATAGAAATATATACCTTACAGACTAACATACATACAACAAACACACAATGCAATGCAACATTAATTTGTATTAAGGGGAATCCTCAAATCACTATTCGTTTCGTCCATGTTTTTTGATTTCGTCAACAAAAAAAGTGAAAGGTTTCATACTTTAATTTAGATCTATACGTGTTTTAAAATTAACCCTACTAACTTAAAAACACGTATAAAATCTTTTCTCTTTTTTTGTTGACGAAATCAAAAAAACATGGACGAAACGAATAGTGAAGAAATTAATATAATACGGCGTACTTTTTGAGTATTTGTCCGAAACATTTTGTATGGAATTCGGATTTGAGGATTACCCTTAATATTTAAGTCGGTTGAAAATGTGATGTTTGTTTGTTTGTAGGCAATGCGGTGACAAAGGCTGCCAACTCTTCGTCCAAAAGCCCCGAACTCCTGGCGAAGTATTGCGACCTGCTGCTGAAGAAGTCTAGCAAGAATCCAGAGGAGGCGGAACTGGAAGATACCCTTAACCAAGTGGTAAGGCCGGCAAGATGCACAATTTAACACTTGGGCGCTTTGGCCTAGGCTGTAAGCTCATTTGTGTATGAAATAAAATAAAAATAAAATTGAGCCCGATCTTCGGCCCTCCCAGGGTTGGCAAAAATACCAGTTTTTTTTTAATTTTATAGTACAAGCGGTTCAAATTGTTTTAAACAAGTGTTTTTTCTGTTGTTTATGTTTTATTTTTCTAAACTAAAACGAAAAAAAAGTAGGTATACAATGTGTTTGCTCTTGAGTGTTTTCCAAGTTTTTTTATCGTAAAACCACCCTCCTCCCTTTGAAATGGCAGCCATTTTGTTTCTTACCAAAACTACGCCAGTTCGTGTACCAAAATGACCTCCATACCATGATAAATAACATGTTACTCGGTATACTTTCTATGCCTAGTTTAGTTTATAGAAAGGGTCATCACCTGAGGCCAGTCCTCCTTGGAAGTGGCTCGCTCGATGATCTCCTTGATGGTGTTAACTAAATAGAAAGTCTAAGTAGAAGTATAACTAAGTAGAAAGTTCTAGAAATATGAAATTGATGTTGTTTGAATGATATAAGGTTACTTTAGTAATTGTGATACCGTTTTTATTGATAAGGGCATATCAGACAAAATTATACCTATGGAGAATATTCTATGTGAAAAAATACTTTTTTACTTTTCCTCACGTAATTCAAAAACTAGCCACAAGACCAAACACATTGTATAAGTATTATATCAGGTATCTTTGGTTTGGGGCTAGATGACATTGTGTGGAATGTCTAAAATAATTCTCATTATTATTATGGTCTTATGAAAAAATATGTTTACTTAAAAAAATATTTGTTTCAGATGGTTGCATTCAAATACATTGAAGACAAGGACGTATTTCAGAAGTTTTACAGCAAAATGCTCGCGAAACGATTGGTTCAACACATGTCTGCCAGCGACGATGCGGAGGTAGATATTTTTTTTCACACCACCTGCTCGACAATATCCAATTACATATCATGCTATCATCAAGGTAAAGCAAAGCATTACCTACCAAGGGAGGTAATGTTGTATGAAATTCCCAAGGGTAGTAATGTGATTTGAATTTGGAACGTCAAATTCGTGTGAAAACTCGTGGAAAACTCTAAGTAGGTAAATGAACGCCCATAAGGCATTGTAAAAAGGTTTGCTCTAAAATCGAACTGGCCACTCATACAAAAAAAGAAAAAAGGCGCGACTTCAAAGATTGTGAAACAAAAGACGGTGTTGGCTGCTGAGTTCGGAGCCCTGGCTTTGTATTGCCTCGCAGAAGGTGTGAAAAGTAGAGTATGCTCCTCTGGGATAAAGCCTGTCTTCGTCTTGGGTAGCTTGAACCCCTCGCGTCACTCAGGACTCTACATAACTTCCCTCGTTAGCTCAGAGTTCAATATGCCACCCGCGACATAAGACACTGCTTTATCCCCTTAGTGCATAATCTACTATTATCTAACTACCCGAAAATCACGTTAAAATTATGGCCATGAGTAGGCCTGTCTTTGTGTCCCAGCAGTGGGAACATTATAGACTCGATTAAAAACAGGTTTTGCGTTGTCTGTATGATTTTACGACCTAATTGTACCTGATTTTACGTACCACGAAAAACTGTACGAATTTGACGAAAGATGATTTATTTATGTATAGGTATTAATTCTAGTTTATTTAATATATATCTTAGTAGTATTTATTATATGTATTTAGATATATTTATTCAAACATTATATATATTTTCTTCTTCATTATTTATCTTATCCATTTTTATTTATGTTACTGTACACGCCCCCACACTTTCCATGGCCTCTCTCTAACCTCAGAAGGTTTGCTGGAAGAAAACTCTTATTAGGGTTAAGCTCGCCTTTGTACATGTCTTTTCTTTTATGATTTGTATTCTAATATGTTTGTGTGTACAATAAAGAATTACAGAAGATGGACTAAAGTCCGCAAATCTTACTTTTTCGTACGTACTGGCAACGATGAAAGTGCTAACTGAATCAAATATCACAGAAGTTGCCAGATTTAAATTCGAAAAAAAAATATCTCTAAAAATAAAGATACTAAATTTGACAAAAAGACTGGCAAAAAGTACGTAAATCTGGCCATTTAGTACTTACTGGCAACTTTGAAAGACACCGTCTGAAGCGCCATCTACAAATAATTTAGTCGTGCCCACACCCTATAGCGGTCTTTTTACTTAATTTTTTTTTATATTGTGGTATTGATTTTTTGTCTTTTTCTAGGCGTCAATGATCTCAAAACTGAAGCAAGCGTGCGGTTTCGAATACACAAGCAAACTGCAAAGGATGTTCCAAGTAAGTGTATTATTATTGTAGGTACTAATTTTATGTGACGTTGACGTCACACGAGAAACAAAATGGCCGACAAATTGAAGAAAAACAAAACACCTACAGAGCAGGGTGACAGATGGGGAATAATCCAAAAAAATAAGATTCTCAAGTCGGTTGGTTTTTTAAATGTATTTTACCTCGCCACATCTTTATTTATCAACTGATTTGGAAACACTGTATGACATAGACACATAAGCGAAAGCTTCTATCAACAAATAAATAAGATAAAATCTAAAGGATATACTTTCAGATAAGTCCCATAGAAATTTAATAAAAATCGGTTTTGAAAATTACATGGTGTTTACGGTCACTATTTCTTACTTTTCAGTTTGATTGAAGTCATTAATTAATTTTTCAAAAAAGAGGAAGTTCTCAGTTCGATCCATATTTTTTTTTATGTATGACCACGCATAACTTTTTACAGGGTAATTATAATTAGCTGGTTTTTTTTTTTAAATTGAATAGAGTATTTTGTTAAAACTTTCTACTAGGTACCTCTTTAATGATATAACTTTGATAATATGACGACTGTTTAGATCCTCTTTATTGACATTGTATTTTATTCAAATATCTTATTATTAATTAATTATTATTATTATTATTATCGAGGAGAGGAGGGAGGCCTTTGCCCTGCAGTGCGACACAGATGGCTGAATAATAATAATAATAATCTTATTATTATAACTATTGATTTATATTGACAATTATTGTTCTTCACTGATTCCTTGATACATATTTAGTTTGACATACTTATGGTATATTAGATTGATTCATTAATATCAATACAAATATTTTAAATTAGAAAACGTTCCGTATGTAATAGGTACACTAACGAGCCTACAATCTAATAATGAGTAAAGTACCTACTAAATATAAAAATGAACACAAAGCGCATTGTTGCGCCCTGACAGGGTTCATGTGCATTGTGTACTAGCTACTTACACCTAAGTTATATTCCATCTGTATGCAAATGACAACAATATACTATGAAACTATGGTAATACGTTTGAAAAACTTGTATTTTGTTAGCTCAACTGATCCAAAACACGAGTAAAAAATAAAGAACATAAATACTACTCGGGCGAATGAACATGCCACCTGGCTGCCACTCGCTCGGCACTTGCTGCGTCCCCCGCCCCCCGCGCGGCGCCCTCCGTGTTTGTTCTTCCTCTAATTGCGAAGCCTTATCATTACTTATCATTACCAAGTATTGCAGGACCTCTTCTCTATCAAGATTATCCAATCCCACGCTGTACTTTGCACAAACGTCATTCGAGCCAGGTGTCATGTTGATTCGCCCGAGTTGTAGGTATTGAATCTATTTTTTTTTTCTAGGATATCGGAGTTTCCAAAGACCTGAACGAGAACTTCCGCAAACACATGACATTGAACTCGGAACAGCCGCTACACATCGACTTCAGCATCCAGGTGCTGTCTTCCGGATCCTGGCCGTTCCAGCAGTCTTCCTCCTTCCAGCTGCCCACTGAGGTGATCCACTGAGCCCGGTCATGCACTGTAAATTAATAGTATAATAGTCTTAAGGGGAATCCTCAAGGCATATTTCCATACAAAATGTTTCGGACAAATACTCAAAAAGTACCCCGTATTATAGTAATAAAAAGGCCGATGACACTGGGCGAGTTTACACGCTACAAGTAAAGTCGCTTGTTGCGTGTAAAAAAGCCGTGTCATCGACTCTTAACAGTAAGCCTTTTTTGGATTATTGAGCAGCTAATTAATGATGCGGATAAATGATGATGTCACTAATCGAAACTTTAGCGAGCAAAGCGAGCCATACAATCTTTCGTACATTCTGTTTCGGCATTCGGCACCTTATTGAATTACCTGGCTTTATACTCTTGTGTATGTAACACATACTTTATATTACTCTTGTGTACAGAGAGCGTCATAGATAAGTATCTCCCTTGCATTATAATACCCAGCTTCAAATCCCTTTAAATCACAGTCGCAGCGAATGGAGAAGTTTTGCCTTTCAAAAATAGATTATATTTGTATAACCATATGTAAGCCTAAAAATAAGTTTAAGTATTACAATTTTTTGAAAGGATTTATAGCTGGGTGTCTTGTGCAAGGGGGATACTTATCTCTGACGCTGTCTGTACATAACTTACATGTTACAGTTGGAGCGGTCAGTGCACAGATTCACTACGTTCTACTCGTCACAGCACTCCGGCAGGAAGCTCAATTGGCTCTACAATATGAGCAAGGGCGAGTTGGTTACCAATTGCTTCAAAAACAGGTGAGTATTACAATTTATAATGGTACGGTAACAGTTTAACGTTATAGCCCCTTATGCATAAAATAAAAAAAAATGTGAAGAAGAATAACCATAATTTAATACCCAACTGCACACTATCACAGGTTCAAATAAATAAAAAAATATATGCCTTAAGTTTTTGCAAATGCTATGTAATTATTCGAAGAAATGGTGCAATTGGAAATTATAAATAACTGCATTATTTTAATCTTAGCTAAAATTACAAATTGTATAGTCTAAAACGACTCTATTAATATTTCCCGAAGTGACTTATCTATATTACATACATACTTTGTACGTATATTTATGTATGTATCTATTTGTTATAGTCTAAAACGACTCTATTAATATTTCCCGAAGTGACTTATCCATATTACATACATACTTTGTACGTATATTTATGTATGTATCTATTTGTTATAGTCTAAAACGACTCTATTAATATTTCCCGAAGTGACTTATCCATATTACATACATACTTTGTACGTATATTTATGTATGTATCTATTTGTTATAGTCTAAAACGACTCTATTAATATTTCCCGAAGTGACTTATCCATATTACATACATACTTTGTACGTATATTTATGTATGTATCTATTTGTTATAGTCTAAAACGACTCTATTAATATTTCCCGAAGTGACTTATCCATATTACATACATACTTTGTACGTATATTTATGTATGTATCTATTTGTTATAGTCTAAAACGACTCTATTAATATTTCCCGAAGTGACTTATCCATATTACATACATACTTTGTGCGTATATTTATGTATGTATCTATTTGTTTATATACCAAAAACATCTTGGTACACGATATTATCATTATTATTATATCAAGACTAATTCAATAGGTACTCAAAACTAGTCTTGTGTATCTTTTGAATGAATGGGAATTCTTTATTGTACCAAAATATACACCACCAATTTTTAATTACCAAACAAAGATTTGACCGTTTATACTTATTACTTATACACCGCAAGTTCTTAATCACCAGAAAAAAAAACACGTAATCAGTTGCCGTTACTGAACACAGATATGCCAAAAAAAACTTGATAAACAAAGGTTTCAATTAACTTAACTTTAGTTTAGAACTTTAGTACATATTACTATATTATAAACCAAAGAGTCAAAGAGAGAGAGTCTCGTTTCGAACTTCGGCGAGTCCACACCTCCTGATGATGCCTCGTGTAGAGGCGAAACACGTGTCGTATCTTTAAACTTTGGTTTTCTGTTCGTTGACTCTTTGGTTTATAATATAGTAATATGTACTAAAGTTCTAAACTAAAGTTAAATCAAAATCAATTTGATTAAAATTCGATAACTGTTACCGTTAGTGGTTTTCCTATGGATATGCGTCAATCGGTACCCATCATTGATAATAATTTAAGTTTATTCATCGTTTGTCAACCCGAGCACCTATCTATACGCTCGCAGCTCGCCGCAGCTCGGCTCGGGCGCCGCACTCGCGCCGCTGTCACTCCATCATTTTGTACAAACCCTAAATTCTGACTGCACAGATACAACGTAGTACCCCTTCTTCTGCATTGTCCATTAAAGTTTTTTGGTAGTTAAAAATTTGTGCTGCAGATACAGAATTATTTTTTTTAGTGTTTTCTTAGTGTTTTACAGCTCACCTACATTTATGATGTTGTTACAGATACACTCTCCAAGCGAGCACGTTCCAAATGGCAGTACTTCTTCAATACAACGACAATGTTTCGTGGAGTGTGCGACAGTTGGAACAACACACCGGCATCAAAGGAGACTTTCTACTACAGGTAACTGACCAATTAGATAGAATATATGAATAGATTTGTAACGGTGTTCCTATAGAAGAACACCAAGATAGTATCAAACCGAAATGGATGCGGAATACAGGACAGAACATTATCAGACACCTGATTTTCAAGATAAGATAAGATAATCATTTATTTGCTAGAATGTAGGTACATAATAGGTTGTTACATGTCAATCAAGGGTCCTATAAATTCTGCCTCCATTCGAGGCGTGCAAAATTATATTTAAACTAAAGAATGATTATGATTAATTGATTAAAATAATGAAATAGCAAATTAAAAAGTACTTAATGTCAACAAAAATTTCATACAATATTACTTAGAGTTAACTGCGTCATCCACAAAATTTATATATTCCTTGACGTCATAAAAACATTTTTCTATCAGCCACTCATTTACTTTGCGTTTAAATATCAATGACAGGGTGTCTGAAAATTTTCTGTCCTGCATTCCGTTTTGTTTGCGAGGATATAATGTACTGCCAGATAGGTCCCATAGAAATTGAAAATCGGTTCTTTGTACTACTTTGGTGACTAATAAACGAAATTGCGTATTTTGCTTCCCTGTAGCTACTCAGTGGTATTTACGGTCACCAGAACAGTCCGATTGAAGTCGGTTGTTGTATGTTTCTTAAAACCTTGATTATAACATATAACCTTCACGTTATTTATAATTTTGCAGGTGTTGCAAATTCTGCTAAAGGCAAAACTCTTGGTGTGTTCTGATGATGAGTCCGAAATCACAGAATCTTCCGTCGTGGACCTGTACGTAGGGTATAAGAAGTGAGTACATACATACATTATACACTTACTAGTAGTTAGGCCTGAACGAAGAGCTCACGCCGAAACCTCTAAAGGGTAAACCGATTTACTTATTTTTGTAACTAACCTGTTTGACCGGTATGTTTACAAAAAGTATGACAGGTATGTTTACTAAAAGTTTCACCGGTCCGTTTACTAAAAGTTTGACCGGTAGTTTACAAAAAAAATTGTCTGGTATGTTTACTAAAAGTTTGGCCGGTCTGTTTACTAGAAATTTGACCGGTAGTGTTAAAGTTTGACCGGTCTGTTTGCAAAAAGTTTGACCGGTCTGTTTACAAAAATTTTGACCGGTCTGTTTCCAAAAAGTTTGACCGGTCTATTTATATGTAAAAAATTAATATATAAACAAACAAAGAACACAGACAATATAAAAACAAATTAATATTGTTTCGTTGTTTGTTAGCAAAAAGCTCCGGGTGAACATCAACATCCCTCTCAAAACGGAGCTGAAGGTGGAACAGGAGGCCACCCACAAACACATCGAGGAGGACAGGAAGATGCTCATTCAGGTGAGATAAAATAGGTTTCATGTTAAAAACCTTTTTAACACAAGCTTTACACACTACAAGTTTTTAATTACCAGAAAAAAAGTTATTTGTTCACCAAGGGCCTGAAGCAAGATATTATATACGAGAGTTTTATCATCGCATATTCAAGTCGAGTATAAAATGGGCTTCAGGACTGAGGTATACACAAGATTTTTCAATTCAATTGCGAGGGTAATAAATAAACCTAAACTAAAATCAGCACCCATTTAGTAATTCAAAAACAAAGACAGCAAAGATGTTCGAAATATGAAATGATGTAATATTTAGGTCCCCCATAATACCCTGATCTATGGGTATTATGAAGGACCGAAGTTCGAAATGTGAATAAAGTTCTCAACTTCCAGCATGAAACCTATTACAAATGAACTTCTTTGAATATATTTTATATAGCAATCACTTTTTTTTTGCCTAGAGAGCCTAAATGACAGAATTACTTCCCATAAAGCATGCACGAATTTGAACTTTACGAGCATGAGAAGTGAAATAGTAGATTATGCACTAAGGGGATAAAGCAGTGTCTTATGTTGCGGGTGGCATATTGAACCCTGAGCTAACGAGGGACTCAGTTAACTCCTGAGCGAAGCGAGGGAGTTATGTAGAGTCCTGAGTGACGCGAGGGGTTCAAGCTACCCAAGACGAAGACAGGCTTTATCCCAGAGGAGCATACTCTACTTTTCACACTGTCTGCGAGACAATAAAAATCCATGGCTCCGAACTCAGCAGCCAACACCGTCTTTTGTTTCACATTCATTGAAGTCGCGCCTTTTTCTTTTTTTATGAGTGGCCAGTTCGATTTGAGAACAAACCTTTTTACAATGCCATGTGGGCGTTCTTTTACTTAGTTTTCAACGAGTTTCCACACGAATTTGACGTTCCAAATTCAAATCACATTACTACCCTTGGGAGATTCATACAACATTGCTTTGCTTTACCTTGAGGATAGCATGATATGTAATTGGATATTGTCGAGCAGGTGGTGTGAAAAATATATAATCAGTTGCCATTACTGAACACAGTTATGGCAAAAACATCTATTTTTTTCCAAAATGAATAATAAGTAAAAAAATAACATATTATTATTGCTAGTAGTTTTAATATAATAAATATTTTAATAAATATTTTGGACATTTCACTCAGTGCCATCTAGCCCCAAACTAAGCAGAGCTTGTACTAGGTATGGGAACCGGATAACTGATAGAATACTTATATACTCAACAAATTATACAAAAATATTCAGTAATAAATCCGCTTAATTTCTAAACAAAGTAGTTTGTATCTTTAAACTTTGGTTTTCTGTTCGTTGACTCTTTGGTTTAGTTGAACTAAAGTTAAGTTAATTAAAACCTTTGTGAAATATATTTATATAATTTGTTGATATTTATGGATTTCCGCAAAGTAACGCCTGAATCAATCAATTACTTATATACTTTTTTTTAAATACATACATAGATTAAATAGAAAACACCCATGCCTACTTGCACTAAACTGTCAAAGTCCCTAAGCATTTCCTTTACTCGCTTGGTAGTTCTTAACGGTCAGAATCTTAAGTGTTAAGAACTACCAAGCGTAAAGTAAATGCTTAGGGACTTTGACAGTTTGGTGCAAGTAGGCACCAGACACCTAGACTATGGCCTTGCATCAATCGGTACGCATTATTGATAATTATAGTAAGTTTCATGGATCGTTTGTCAACCCGGGCACCTAGCATCTAGAATTATTACTGTATTATTACGGTTATTATTACATTTTTCACTATATAAGTTAATAATATAATTATTTATCCACAGGCCGCTATCGTCCGGATAATGAAGACACGCAAAACTCTCAAACACCAACATTTAGTGGTCGAGGTTCTGAACCAGCTGTCGTCGCGGTTCAAGCCGCGAGTTCCCGTCATCAAGGTACGTGCGCCACCGAGCCCGCTCTCAAACTCTTAATTTTTGCAGCTACTATGCATACTATACAGAAATAGCTATTGTACAGGTGTCATAAAAAAAATTATATATTAACAAAATATGGTGTAATACCGAAATAAAAGATTTGAATTGAATTGAATAACACTTCGCACACACACACACACATTACATTCACACTCCACACACAATACTGACAAACACACACAATGCGATTATGTGTTGTTTGTTATCTCTTACTTACCTACTAATAGCTATAACTTCCAAAAAAAAAACCAAATAACCCAGCAAAGGATTATACGTCAGAATCTGCTAACATAATTTTCTGCCATTTTTGACGGGGGACGAGGTAAACACGCATTGCACACGCGCCTTACAAAATCTTATTCATGTAAACGGACACTATAATAATCTCGCACACCATCTTAAAATATGCACACAGTTATCAAATACAGCTTAGAGTTTTATTTAACGTGATAGGCCAAGAAGGTTATATGGCCAACAGAGGGTTTCGCCTCGCGTAACCCCTCTTCGTCTCTAGCCTCTAGCCTTGTCTATGGCTAAAAATTTGGCAAATGGCCCAATTGGGTGATCTTGCATAAATAGGTAATGTTGCCAGTAAGACAATTGTAAAATGTTTTCTTGTCTTATTTAAGTAGTTATAGTTTTAGTTTTTGGATATAAATACGCACACACATAGTAGTTTACTCACGCAAACACATAATGTGTTTGTGTGAGTGGTTTAATCACAGGAGAACACCGGCGTAAGCTGGGTGTAAAGACCATTACAGAGCGGATTGTACCTCTCACAGTGGTGGAAAAAAACAATAATCTATTAGAAAGTTCTTTATTGTGACTAAGTATTTACGCATATTTTTAAAATAAAGATATTATATAAAATGGGGTGAACTCAGATGTCTCCAAAACTAAACTATATTTATTTGTCATAACTTAATTTAGTTTAGTTATTATGCCATCCTTTTTATTTCGATAGTCATAAAAGAAACAGCAACACTTTTGGTGCTGTCAAATTAGTCACGACATCTGAACTGACCATTATCATCTTTTCTCAATATTCTAAGACATTATCATTGTTTTTAGTGTAATAAATATTTTTTCATTTATTTTTTTTCTATTCGTCTAATATTCGAAGTCTATATCTATAAGTCAACAAAGGTCATCACATAATGACCATCATGTAAACCGCACCTGATGACAAGTTTGTTTTTCGAGCGCATACTTCATGTTGCAAGCGTTGCAGGTTAGGTAGCTACTCATTAAGACTTCGCACAACACACACACACACACACACATCACATTCACACTCCACACACACCACTGACAAACACAATGCGATTATTTGTTTGTTTGTAATTTACTGCTGTTAGAGTTACTAATTATCTACCCAGACTTACCTACCTATAATTTTTATATATTTACAGTAAACAAAATGTAGACTCAATTTGGTTTAAGAATAGTATATACTTCATAGCTTATATAAGAAAAAAATTTAACTGTGAGTCTAATGTTAAATAAATAAAATAAAAATAAATAAATAAATAAAATGGTAAACTCTGAGCTCACACACAAACAGGACGCTTGCGAAATATCGGACTCTAGTGGTTTTCAGTGATAGAATCCGTGTCGTTGCCACTGGGGTCTAGCAGAACACCAGCGCTACAGCGTGCTGCCAGTACGCTGCAGCATTAAGGGTAATCCTCAAATCCGAGTTCCATACAAATAGTACGGGAGGCGACGATGCTAAATGAGGATTTGCTCGAGCGTCATTGAGACCTATTGGGTTGCAAAGCTTAGATGATAAGAAGAAAAAAATGTTATATAATATATACCTTTTCATCGGTGGGGGAAGCGGCTATAGGCTTTTTAAAATGTAAAAAAAAACTGTTGCATGGACATACTCGAGCGCGTCAGATATTGATTGCGTCATGGTCCTACGTATTTTTAATAATGTAACGTATGTTAATCTGACCGTTTGCATGATGGGGATGAATGTACTGACGGGTTGAACATGAAAAAAAAAATGTATCGGGCGCGTCTGATTTTCTAAGGGGGTGTTAAGTGGACCAAAACAAAAGGTCTTATTCAATAATCTGACGATTTCGATGTAACGCAAACTCGTGGCCACTATTTTAATGTGCAAAAAAAAACGCCATTTTGACTTACTCGAGCGCGTCAGATTAAGATATGTATGGTTCATCTTGATGTCCTAGAAATGCTGTCTCATAATCTGACGATTATCTAGAGGGATTCTAAGTGAATCCCTCTAGATAATCGTGAATCTGACAAAAAGTAATTTTTTATTTTTATAAATTATTGAACTTTATTAATTGAAAAGCTCAGGAAATGTCATGCAAATAAAAGAGTGTATATTTTTTTTAATAGAATACTTGTATTTTTTTTTTTATAACTAATTGAATCTTCTTCTTATCGTGAATCTTCTTCTTCTTCTTTCAAACCAATATGGTGAAAGGATTTCAAGTGCGCCTCAAAGAGGCGCCTTCGTGCATTTGACACATGTTTTCGAATTTTTAGGTTCTATGACATGCCGGGTTCCTCACGATGTTTTCCTTCACCATTAAGCACGTGTTTTAAATGCACACATAATTCTACTTGCACAGAAAAATCCATTGGTGTACGACCCGGTTCGAATTTAGGACCTTCGGATCGAAAGTCGAGGCACCTCCCACTCAGCCAACACGGCTGATTAATAATTATAGGCTAGATTCAATATTCAAGATGAACACGTGCTTAACGGTGAAGGAAAACATCGTGAGAAAACCTGTTTGCAAAGCAAATAAGAGTATCCACACATATCAGGGCCGTGACTGGGACGTGCTCTTGACGGAACACGACAAAAAATCGGTGTCGTACATTTTATATGAATTATGTTTTGAATTTTTTAGTTTAGATCTTACTTAATACCTTATTTTGTTACATAAATGAGCAAGAAGTTGGAATTTGTGACAATAAGTAATAAACTTTATCGACGAATTTTTGTTATTTCGGCTTGCGGAAATCGCGGCCTTATCTAGGGGGTTCATATTTGGTGGAGGTACTTAACCGAGTACAAGGTATCCCATGTATGTTAATCTGCCGCGCTAGAGTAACTCCCGAAATCCCCTCTTTGGCTCCCCTACCAAAATATGTTTCGGACAAATTCTCAAAAAGTACGCCGTATTATAGTAATTTCTACACACTATTCGTTTCCTCTATGTTTTTTGATTTCGTGAACAAAAAAAGTGAAAGGTTTCATACCTTAATTTAGATTTTATACGTGTTTTTAAGTTAGTAGGGTTAATTTTAAAACACGTATAAAATCTAAATTAGGAGGACTCTGTTATGTTGTATTTTGAACTTATTTGTTCATTTATTTTTCCATTAATAAAATTATTTCTTGTCTTTTCTTTTTTTCTCTTTTTGCTGGATTCTCGAAGGTGCGCCACTGAGTACGCTCTCAGTTGGTTTCAAACTAGCGTATTAACCGATCGGATTTGCCACTCGTGTTTTGCTTTTTGCATCAAGCCACGGTATTTTTTTATACGTACAGTCAGCTGCACAGACATGTATAATACATCCCCAAGCTTCCACACTTATATCATACTCTTAATTTTGCAAAGAAATTCTTCTTGACAAGAATTCTAGATGACTACATTAAGGGGAATCCTCAAGGCAAATTTCCATACAAAATGTTTCGGACAAATACTCAAAAAGTACGCCGTATTATAGTAATTTCTTCACACTATTCGTTTTGTCCATGTTTTTTGATTTCGTCAACAAAAAAAGTGAAAGGTTTCATACTTTAATTTAGATTTTATACGTGTTTTTAAGTTAGTAGGGTTAATTTTTGGAATTGGATTTGAGGATTAGCCTTAATTTGAAAATGCTTGTGTGCTCTTTTTTCTTTACAAAATTAAGAGTAATATAAAGGTGAAAGCTTGGGAGTGTATACATGTCTATGCAGCTGACTGTACAAGTGACGACACTAGGCGCTCTCCTGATGGTTAGGTATCACGCCTGTCTACGACCAGATCAGTGCTCGAAAACCTAGTAATTTCACTAACTATAATGCCCTTCAAACCGGAACACAGTGCTAAAATATTACTGTTAAGAATTAATTAATGAATCTTTATTTGCGTAATACAGGTACATTGTGGTCTTATTTTAAATTAGAATCAATGCATCAACTTTTATGCTCAAAAATGTTGTTTGTTCACAGAAATGCATCGACATTCTGATCGAGAAGGAGTATCTGGAACGCACCGAGGGTGAAAAGGACACGTATAGCTACCTGGCGTGATCACACTAACACAAATATATTGTACACTTATATGTGCCTTTTATTTATAGTCTATCGGATAGGATAGGAGCCATAGATGAATAACGATGTTCCTATAGAACAACATGACAGTATCAACAAATTATATAAATATATTTAGTAATAAATCCGCTTAATTTCTAAACAAAGGTTTTAATTAACTTAACTTTAGTTCAACTAAACCAAAGAGTCAACGAACAGAAAACCAAAGTTTAAAGATACGACACGTGTTTCGCCTCTACACGAGGCATCATCAGGTGTGGACTCGCCGAAGTTTGAAACGAGAGAACTCTCGGTTTTCTGTTCGTTGACTCTTTGGTTTTTTTAGAAATTAAGCGGATTTATTACTAAATATATTTACATAATTTTTTGATATTTATGGATTTCCGCAAAGTAACGCCTGAATCAATCAATTAACATGACAGTATCAAACCAAAATGAAAGCGGAATACAGGACAGAAAATTTTCAGACACGCTGTCAATAAATATGAAATATCTCTATCGTCAAATAATGTTTGTTACTTTTTACGATGTAGTTTTATTGACAATGAAAAAGCCTAGTAGTTTTAACATATTTTAATATATATCTAGCCCTGTTACTTCTCCCTTTCGAAAATTAGCATCGGACTAAAATGTAATAGTAGTTAGCCAATGTGGCTCCCTTTATCTGTCGCATTTTCAATATACTTCTTTGTGATTCTATATTGTAATACTTCTATGGCTATCCTTTACTTTTGACCGAACGGAGAAAATTCTCAAAGTTTTAATACTAGGAAAATTGGTGTTTGTATGTGTATAGGTAATAAATAAATAAATATTTTGGACATTTCACACAACGCTTCTAGCCCCAAACTAAGTAGAGCTTTGGGAACTAGGTAACTGATACAATACTTGAATACTTTTTCTTGTAAATACATAGGTAGGTACAGACAGTGTCAGAGATAAGTATCCCTCTTGCACAAGACACCCAGCTACAAATCCATTCCAAAAATTGTAATACTTAAAATTATTTTTGGCTTACATACGGTTATACAAATATAATCTATTTTTAAAGGCAAAACTTCTCCATTTGCCGCGACGGTGATTTAAAGGGATTTGAAGCTGGAAATTATAATGCAAGGGGATACTTATCTGTGACGCTGCCTGTACATAGAAAACCCCCAGCCTCAAGACAAACACCAATATTCATCACATAAATGTTTGTCCTCAAGCGGGAATCGAACCAGTGACACCGGGGTAGCATTCCAATAAACTTGCCACTCGACCATCCGTGTCGTCAGATTATGTATGTATGTTAGTGTCGATTAATATCGAATCGCTTATTCGATCGTCATGACATTTGGTAGGTGGGTAGGTAAGTTCAAAACTATTTATGAGTTCGTAGATGAACCGAATTGGTTCAGAGGCTTAGGCGGTTGAGGTCAAAGTTTGGAACACACTGCTAGTTAAGATGTGTGTGATCGAGCGAAGCGATGTCTCAGTCTAGATTACAAGGAAAATCGTCGTTCGTATGATATCCGTAGTTTCATTGAACAAGTGGGAACAATTTTTTCAAGTAGTTCCATTGTTTGATTAGTATGGAATGTAACACGAAAAATCAATAAGTACCAACCTATAACCATAGATGAATAACGGTGTTCCTATAGAACAATATGGACAGTACCCAACCAAAATGGATGCGGTGTAGGTGTAGGACCGAAAATTTTCAGACACCCTGTCAATAAATATGAAATATTTCTTTTTTGAAATAATGTTTGTTACTTTTTACGATATAGTTTTATTGACAATGAAAAACCCTAGTAGTTTTAACATATAATAGTTATTTAGCCCTATTAGGTACTTCTCTTTTTCGAAAATTTGCATCGGACCAAAATGTACAAGAAGTTAGCCAATGTGGCTCCCTTTTCTTGGTCGCATTTTCAATGTGCTACTACATTGTGTTTCTTACTTTAATACTTCTGTGGGTAGGCTTAACTGAATGATCTACTTCTAACTACACCCGAAACACAACCTTTCCTCGTAGTCTGGTAAAAAAACCAACAGAGCGACGTCACAAGCGTTGGTCGCGAGCCAAAACAAAAAATACCTACTCAACCAAATAACAATAATTACCAACCGGACCTGCTTATGTAAAGAAATTTCACCAGTTAAAGCGGTATTTGGTCACTTGCCTCACTTCACCGAATGTCTCTGGGCGGACAATACTTTCGATTTTAACGAAAACATTCAGATCAACTCACTGTTTACTGAATGAAAACGACAAAAGTTGACGCCATTCTTTACTTACCTTGTAAACGCTAAATCGTAGTGGTTGTATTCTCTTTGCGCTAAAAAAAAGTTCCCGCGTACCTAACTATTTTCGTGCTACAGTTTTGAATTTAGAATTTGTTAATAAAAATAAATTGTAGAACGAACACGAACTGTTTTGATTCGACTAAGAACATATAAATTTAAATAAAACAAAAGAAGTCTCAGTGAAAAAGTTTCGCGTTAATTTTTTAAGTTGGAATTGGAACTCTTTCGATTATAAAATACCTACTATGTGCCAGTTCATAATGTTGTAGGTTACGTTTGAAAATAATAACAGTAATTTTAAGTGTATACAGGGTGTGTTATTTCACAATCATGAAAAGTCAATTTATTTGTTCTACAAAAGTGATATTTTTTCTGCATTTACTAAACCTAGTGTTAGGTGACTTAGAAATTAAGATCTCAGAATCTAAAGAGTTGATTCCAAGGACTACTGTGATTAAAAAAGTCCATGACAAATATGAAGACATAACAATTTTGGACGATAAAGGGAAAATAAAGACTTTGAAAGTGAAATCAGTGAAGCCGAAAGTGAAGAAAGTGCCAAGTGCGAGTGAACCCAGTCAAGTGGAAGTGCCGTTGATATCAAGTGACAATGTGAAGGGAAACAGGAATAAATCTAAGTTTTTCGATGAACTGGAAGAATGTAAGTATTTACCTTGCATTTACTTTTAAAATAGTGACATTCAAACGTTTGACCGCCTATATTGGGTGGTTGAATAAGGAACGCGTTTGGCTAGAAGGCACATATTCTCTAATGTACGGTTCACTTTATTCCAGTAGCATTCTGAATAGAATGGACATGTGTCCAGTGAGTTTCAGTGCTGGTTCACATTATTCCAGTTGCATTTCAGCGCTGGATTCGACACCGTCGGTTGGTCAGTCGGTAACACCCCGTCCGTCGTCTACACTGTAAACTGTGTGCGCCGTCTATATCAACTCCAATTATATTCTTTCCTTGCCGGGTTGCCTGGAAGAGATCGCTTACAGCGATAAGGCCGCCCCTTGTACTACCTACCTTAAGGCCTTTGTATTCTTGTTCTATTGTTTTACTCTGTTTTGTTCTTGTTGGTGTACAATAAAGTGTTCATCTATCTATCTATCTAAACCGGACTTATAGTAAGCGTCAAAAACTTGTCCTCTGGCGAACCACGCGACAAAGTTGCGCAGAACCAATTTGACATAAGATTTGCGTTCAGCGCATCTTTGTCACTCGGTTCGCCAGAGGACATAAAGTTGTTTGACGCTTAGTATACAAAACATTGAAAAATAAATGCAACGAACGTTATTATACTAGTTGGACACGTTGGACGAGTTTTCCTTCCTGGTGGTAAGAGCTCTTGCCTGCCCATGACTAAAACAGTGCTAATTGATTGATTCAGGTGTCACTTTGCGGAAATCCATAAATATCAACAAATTATATTAATATATTTAGTAATAAATCCGCTTAATTTCTAAACAAAGGTTTTAATTAACTTAACTTTAGTTCAAGTAAACCAAAGAGTCAACGAACAGAAAACCAAAGTTTAAAGATACGACACGTGTTTCGCCTCTACACGAGGAATATCATCAGGAAGTGTGGACTCGCCGAAGTTCGAAACGAGAGTCAACTCTCGTTTCGAACTTCGGCGAGTCAATAAAACTACATCATACACTTTGTTTAGAAATTAAGCGGATTTATTACTTAATATATTTATATAATTTGTTGATAAAACAGTGCTACTCTGATTTAAATCACAAGGTCAGTTGCAGCTATATATTTCGCGCTTGTTTACTTTCAAAACATTTTGGTTAGTAGCCTCGTAAGCCCCCTAAAGCTTTCTGTCATCTTGTGGCAGTGCTTTCATGAAATGCAACGGAAGTGTGTAACAGGAAGTTAGCCGTCAGATGGTACTAACTTCAGATATATGAAGTAAATAGAATCCCTAAAAAGTTAAATAAGATGCCAGTTGTTACACCATCATAAGCGACTACGGTATGGCTCGCTCGTTTTTTTTAAACCGGTAACTTCGCGATCGACCGCAAAGAAAAAGGAAGAAGGGAATGGGCTTGGAAAATCGGTTGACGATTTTCTATTCCCACTCCATTTCCTTTCTACAATAAAATGACTTTCAAACGTCACGCGTTATCACGTTATGTGAGTCACATTAACGTTACGTAACGATAACGCGTTACATCAAGCACGTTTGAAGCAGTTTGAAGGTTGACGAGAGAAAGCAAATTGTAGATACTTTAGGGCGTTGTCATATGAAAGCCTTTATTTACATTTCATGAAACGTTGTCTTTATCTGGTTAGTAAATTTAGACATCCTTCCTCTCGCCTTCCTGCGATCTGTGGCAGTAATTTCGTGAAAAGGGGCGGAAGTGTGTAACAGGAAGCGGTGCTAGAGTTGGCCGTCAGATGGTACCAACCTCAAAAAATGAAGTAAATAGTCCTTCTTAATTTTAAAAATTTGCGTTTTTAAAGCAAAATTTCAAGTGTTACTCATCATATTAAGATACCTACTACTGAAAAGCTCCCTCGTTTTTTACGTATCTAGGTACTAAACTATTAAATGAATGAGTGAATGAATGAATGAATGAATGATTTAATTGTCAAGCATGGTTAGATACAGACATTAATGTATAAAGTAGAGTCACATAGGTACTTTACTGAAGAATATATCTTCTTCTTATCGTGTCATTAGTTCTTTCGAACCAGTGTGGTGAAAGGATTTAAAGTGCGCCTCGAAGAGTCGTAGTACTTTCGTGCACTAATTTGATTAACTGAGACAGTTTTTCCCACTCTACCTAATCAGCTTATTCACTTCATCAGGAGCCCTGCACATATTTGCGAAGAGTATACACGTATAAAATACGTATTAAGTAGGTGTCTAAAAATCTATGTATGCATCTCACATTCTCGCAACGGTGAAGGAAAACATCGTGAGGAAACCGGCATGTCGTAGAACCTAAAGTTCGGAAACATGTGTCAAGTGCACGAAAGGAGCCTCTTCGAGGCGCACTTGAAATCCTTTCACCACACTGGTTCGAAGGAACTAGTGACACGATAAGAAGAAGAAGTAGGTGCCTACATAAAATATAGCAGAACATCTAAGAATCGCTCGAATCATCCCATTAGAAACTCCGCTTTACAATGACTAATAAACTGCGATTATGTTAAAGACGGCCACTTTCACCGGAACCCTGATGCAATACCAAATAACTGGTTTGCAGTACCACCTACCACTGTTTACGTTACGTTATGCAACTGATATTTTGATAGCCACTGGCTGAATCTATACTTTGATCGTATCACTAAACTTTTTGACAAGCGATTGTTTCAAATCTGTCATACATAATTGATATCTGTTTAAGTATCAGTTAGTATTTTTTTTTCTAAACGTCAACATTTGATATTCGAATATGTACATAGATACGCTTGTCAAATATTTGCATGATAACAGACACCCTGTATAATATGGTAGTATAATAATTCGTAACACAAATACTTACCCGAATTTTGAATTTAAAAAACAAGTCCCTCACACAAAGTCGGATATGAACCAAAAAGTTATCTTTAATCCAAAAAGTTCGAGATAAAAACTTCATTTGTAATATTATGAAGTTTAAGCCCTGAAATTGTGGCGCGAAAAAATTAAAACATACTTTTTTATGATATCAAGACAGTGACTGTGATAAGCAAGACTTTTCTAATGCTAAAAGATCAAATACAGTGCTAAGCTGCTAACAAGTAGTAACTAATCTATAATATGCTAATACCCTCTCACAGATTTAGGATCTAGTTCATCCGGTTGAATAGGAAGTCACTGCCACGTTCTAAATATAAAAATTAAAAAGCAAAACCGGAGGCGCTTTCCACCGCTCTCGCTGCACTCTCGGCGCCAATGACAGGTGGTGTGGCCAACCTTTTCATGTTTATAAGTAAGACTTAGTCCTGACTGACTGACAGACAACGCACATGCCAAACCATAGAACGTAGAAGCCATAATATAGACGTAGAGAAATTGTTTTTTTTATTTTGTCTATCGTAGAGACTCGCTAACGATAGAGTCGCATGGAAGTAGATGCAGGAGGGTTTCACTCTTAGATGGGATTCCAATTAAAAATAAGAAAATACGTACCTACCGTTTGTTGGAAATAAATGCTTTATTTTAATTTTTATTATGCTAGAGACTTGAAATTTTTGTTCGTCAAGAAAAGTGTAAGTGGTATAATATGAAAAGAATTTGATTCATTAAAAGCATTTTGACATTATTTTAAATGGAATCTGATGCAATTATGAAACTTTTTTTGCAGCGGATAAGAACGACCATAATGACACTGTTTTTTTAATAAATTCAATTATTTTTAAAATACTAGCTGCATAGAGCAGCTAGATAAGTAAAAATGTTTGTTTCTCCACACTGGCAGAATGACATCTTTTGACAAGTATAATACACACAGTGCCGCCGGGCTGCGAAAAAGTTGCCCGTGTAATAAAAGATGTGATTAAATTCAAAACAAAAACAGAATTCAAATACCTACGTAGTCTGTAACAAATAAAAATTAGCGGTATATTTAGAAGTAGGAAGTATATCAATTCTTTCGTATTGACACAAAAATATAAATATTAAGTTAATGTATTAAAATAAAATATGTAGGTTAGAGGTACCTACCTATCTACAATAAGAAATTAGTATAGGTCCAATAGTACATACAGACTCAACTCATATTCTTTGTTTTAATATTCATTTTTACCTGATTATCTTAAGATTTTTATTATTTTGCCTGAAAGAAATCGCTCACAACGATAAGGCCGCCCCTTGAACTACGTACCTTAAGGCCGTTTTATTCATGTTCAATTGTTTTACTCTGATTTGTTCTTGTTGGTGTACAATAAAGTGTTCATCTATCTATCTATCTATTTTTAACATGTAGAGAAAGCTGCTGCCTTATAAAAGAAAAATCCAAAACATCCAATATTTTGGATGATTAGGATGCATTAAACTTGCCTCATTTATTCAAGGTAGAGTCACGAAAAAAAAAAGCTTGGTCTCAATCTAAAGCGCATCTTCATTTCATAACCTCATTTGACATCCCATTGTCAAACGTCACATCCGGTTCGCACAATCTGTTGCAAAATTTTTGTCTGTGGTTTAGTTTAGAACACAACTTGCGAAATAAAGCATCTTGTGCGCTCATAATCTTCGCGGTTACGATCTGTTTACCGCGAGATGCACGTTGACAGCGCAATACGATTTTTCATGGTGTGGGATGGCCTTAATTTTTCGTCATCATCTTTGCTGACATGGCAAAAGATGATCAAAAATGAACTTGTCATATAACTTTTTTTTAATGAGACTCATGGGCGAGCTAAGTACTAGAAAAAAATGTGTGTTTCAAATTTAATTTTATTTTATTTTATTTATTCGGGACAACAACCAGCTGCAATATACATTTTACTTAACAATTATAACATCTTAGATTAACAATATTACAGCCCACTGCGTTATCCACAGAGTTATAAGAAAATAATTTACATAAGAAGACCACAAGAGGGTCGGTAGGTATTATCTATCAAAGTACTTTATTTATATTATATTTATATAATTGTATATTTAGAACATACATTTAACCAAATGTGTTGAATTGGGCCGACTCCATTCTGCCAAAATAATTTCGTCGACATAGTCATAATTTTTATCTGTACGTATTGGAATATTAGCAGTACAGACAGTGCTATAGACAAAGAGGGTTATCTAGTTCAGATCAAAATAATAAGTAGTATGCCAATACAAATAAGACTGACCTACTTATATTCTACCGACCGCATTCTGCCAAAATAAATCAACTTTAAGTAGGTATTAATATTTGAGTAAATAAAACGGCACATTTACCTTTATTGAGATATACTATGAAATTTTTCGGTCGTGTCGTTTATGTTCATGAACAAAATGAGATAGATACATAATTACTTAATAGACATAACTGGCAGAATGGAATGGTCGTGTCGTGCTTTGTCATTGTTTATTTATTTTTAAAACACTTTCAAAACAAAATGAAAATTTAGTAAATCAACAGTTCAAGTGAAATGGAATGGAAAAGTTACATGTTTTTGTACATTTACTTTCTCAATAAAGTAATATTGTAATCGATGAATCATTTGCCGGATTTCGTAACGGAGTCGCTGACGATTCGGACACAAAATATTCGGACACTGTGTCCGAACTGACACTTTTTAAAATCAATATTTTTTCCACTGACGATTTGGACACCAATAATAAAAGCTGTTTTGTACAGTCAGATAAAAAACTTCTAATTATCTATATGTAGAAATCCGTCCTACGCCCCCTTTAGTTGGATCAAAATAGTTTTTAACCAGATTTTAACGAAAGTAGCCGTTATTAATAAGTAATCTTACGAAACTCTCGTAACGTTGACGTTTTGTAATTCGATTAATTATAGCGCGAACCAAAATTGCGTTTCACTGCGCGCGAAACGAAAGTGAAAATATCGGGAAAGATGGCTGCCAAACTGTTACGTTCCGATTCACTCTCATTTTCATTCTAATTTTAATTAAATATCTCTTCTCATTGTAAAAAAAAATAAAGTAGGCTGATGACACGCGACGAAAACGACGTTTTATTATTAAGCCAGTCATCAGTTTATTCTACTTATTTGTCGTGATTGTTTTTTTTAATCCTGTTTTATACTCCCGGAGTAGGCACATTATGCATAGTTATTAAGCAGGAGGACTTAAGCAATTAATTAAGTATCTGCTGCTTCGTAATCGTGAGAAACATTTGTCCTCCTTTCTGTAAAAAAAACGGAAGTCTAATCTAAAATGAATTAGTTACAGATTTAACGCAACGTCTCTGTACCAAGAATTAACCTTACTCAATGTCATTAGTAAAGAAAGCAAACCAGACAATTTGAGCCAATTACTGACCACTCAAATCACAATCAAAATTAAACTCTAATTTCGTTACTATAAAAAATAAATTTGCACTTACCATTTACGTCATACCAGCCTCCAATTGCGCTCGCAACTCATTCAAGAAAATCAAAGTAATTCAAACGCTATTCATACTAATTTAAGACACAGAATTGATGCTATGACATTCATAAGTTATGCTGTTATTCGATGTTAGTCCATGTTTTGGAAAGCTGCAGCGAAAGTAAGCCTTACGACTCAAGTGTGACCGCTTGATCTTGGTACTTTAGTGCGATAGAGCCTTGTAAATGCCGAGACCAGTTATATAATTGAATTTATAATGATGATTATTCAAGGCTAGTCGAGTCGTACATCCTGTCTTTGGAAAGCTCATTTAAAATATCACCAACAAAGTAATATCGTGATGTGTCTTTGCATGAAAGGTTCACTTGTACTTTAGACTTGCCTATAATTCTGCATTATGCTTTTTGGAACTAAATTGCCTGTGTAACAGACAAATATTTAGTATTTGTCAAAGCCAAATATAAGATTGATATTTGTTTCTAATGGCAAAAAAAAACTAAATTGAATCCCTTCAACCCGAAAAGAAGATGCCTGATTTTTGCTACATGTCATGTTTTAGTTTTGTAGAGTAGGGTTTTAAGTTATTTGAGCTTAGGTAAGCTAAACAGAGTTTTTTTAGATAATGACCTAAATATAAAACTTCTTACTGTAAAATATTTTTTATATTAGATTTATTTTCTTAAACAATTTTTTAATAAAAAAAAATCATCAGTACAAAGCGTATTGCACCTGGACTTAGCAACTCTCTTCGTAACCCAAATACATAACATTAATAGTTTTTATTCCAAACTCATTTATTTGCAGATAGTTGCACCTGTTACCGTAATACCCAATTACCTAACTGTGCGTCACAATTTCGTTTAGAAAATGTAAACAGCGCGGCACACAGTGAAAAGGAACGTTACGGCGCGGACGTCTACTTCCGACAAAACCGCGCCACAAAAAAAAATGAACAGTAATAATACAGATTAAAAAAAATGTGCTATAAAAAGTGACAGAAAAAAGTGAAATGTGTGAACGGAACGTAATCGAGAACACAAATGTGGCGGGCAAAAGGAACAATTTCAAAATTCGACGAAAAAGTGCGATGTTTTTTCAAATAACTGTAATATTTTGCTTTGTAAGTTCGGTTTTGTGTTCGGAAAATAATGACGTGTTGACACTTGATGGACTGGAAGTCAGTGATGATGAATTACCATCGGATAGGCGTCGGCCATCGAATACCCAGGAAAAGGACATACTCCTTTTAGACGCGTTGGGTAGGAGAAAGGGATCCTACCATAGTTCGTATAGCAGCTCGCAGGAGGATGATTCTATCATGGACTTATTGGGAAAAAGTAAGTATTTTAAGAAAAAGTTTTCTTCAAAAAGCTTTTTAAAAAAAAAAAATTGTTCACTATAAACTGTTTCAATTTTAACCTTAGTAGGTATACTTTAATTAATATAGGTACTCTTTATGGCTTGCTTTTAAAAGCACAAAAGACTATTGTTTGTTATTATAAAAGCATTTCCTAACTTTAATGTTCAAAGTCACACGAAAAGGTTTCATTCAATAAACAATTAAAATTAAAAAAAAAAAATATTTTCCGGTCTACAACGATCAAAAAGTCGTGAAAAGCAAAGAAAGCGCCATGTCATAAACAAGCAGGTAACCTGAATTTAATACTTATAAAAAAACATTTTCGTATGACCTTTTGGCTAAAATATATCATCTTTATTGCTGACCAAGTTTATTATTTTATGTTTATTTATGTATATTCTGCGTACTCTACATTTTTTTCTATAGTTTCGAAATCTCTACATATATAGGTAGGTATTTGTCAAGGTTACCAAAACACAGCGGAAATTCCATTTCGAATTTACTAATTACCTAATAATTTTAATCGTACATAATTAATCACTTTAAATATTTTAACGTCTTGTTTCGTTGTGTTGAATTATTTTGACTATGGGAGGTATGTTTTTAGTGTTCCCTAGTAAAATTAAGAACACGGAACACAAAGAAACACCTCGTATGTTTGTCTTACACTCGATTTTCACAGAGACGATACATAGATTCTGTAGAGAACCCGTTTATGAAAGTATTACCTAATGATCAGCCAATAGGAAGCAGGCAGAAAAAAAACCAACCACACCTACCAATCAGAAGACAGGGCGATTTGTTTTTTTTTTTTTTTTGAGAGAATCGACTTTTAGATTTGTCCCATAGAAATTTTATAAAAATCGGTTAAGTAGTTTAGTTTTTATATCAAAATAACTGAAAAAATATGTCGTCGAAGTAAACGAAATTGCGTAATTTGCTTCCCTATTAGTTTTCAGTGGTATTTACGGTCACTAGTCCAATTGAAGTCGGTTGTCTATGTTATTGTAAAAGCTTGAATGAATGAAACTTTATTTGCGTAATACAGGTAAATTGTGGTCTTACTTTAAATAAGAATCACTGCATCAACTTTTGTCGTGCAAATACTTAAAATTAGAGCTAAATAGTTGTTAATAATTCTTACACAGATTGCTAATTAAAATAATTCATTAACTAATAATATTCTTACATTAAGTTTCGCTTGATTATAAAGAGAATACAGGAGAGAGTACATGGGTTCACAATTTTTCTTAAATTTACAATTTATCGGTTTTCAAACCGTTAAATTGTAAACTATCACTTTATACAATTTTACGTTGACAGATATAATCATAACATTTACGATACTATCTTTATAACCCAACTTCCATCGCGATATCCATAATGCGACAAATCTGTACTTTGAACTAACTTTCTATGAAAGCGTGGAGTCATAGGGCGGATTTAGATTATCTTTAGCTATGACGATAAAATCTTCATTGGTAATTTAATCGACAATAAAACCTTTATGAGTGACTGGTTGCCGAATAGATGAGGCCCTAGCATTGCAATCCGAAGAGTGCACGTAGCAAAGATGCGAATGTTGAGATGGATGAGTGGAGTAACGAGGATGGATAAAATAAGGAATGAGTAGATAGATGTAATCTTTATTGCACACCTTAAAATAAAAATACATGAAGAAACAATACTGAAGAAAAAGTGGTACAATGGGCGGCCTTATCGCTAAAAGCGATCTCTTCCAGGCAACCTTGGGATGGACTCGAAATATTTGAACAAAAGAGGACGGCGGCGTACAAATACTTACTACTAATATGTTAATGAAAAACAATATTTACTTAGTTACATAAAATAAAATAAAATAAAACTAAGTTACATAACTTCATACAATTATGACAAACTACATGCTAATATACATAAATGTACGATATATAATACTATAATACATACCTATAATAAACGTACACAAATAACATTACCTAAATGTTAGGTACTAATAAGTTCTTTACGTGGTCGTTACTGAGGACAAATAGAAGTCATACACTTTATTTTTGAAAATGAGCTTTGATTTCGCGTGTTGCTTGAATCAGGAAGGGCGTTCCATAGTTTGGTAGCCTGCACAGTGAACGAGCAGCTGTAAGTGTAAGGCTGTGATGTGGGCACAGGAATTTGGAGTATATAAGAGGAAGCCTGAAAGTAGCGCCAGTGATAGATAAATTGAGAGGTAACAGGCTAGCTTGGTATGGACACGTGATGCGAAGGGAAGAATGTCATGTGGCTAGAAAATGCTGAATATGGAAGTGGATGGATATAAGAGTAGAGGAAGGCCGAAGAAAAGATGGATGGATTGTTTGAAAGATGATATGAATAAAACAGGTGTAAATACAGAGATGACGGCTGATAGAGACAAATGGAAGAAGAAGACATGTTATGCCGACCCCACGTAAGTGGGAAAAGGACCAGGAAATGATGATGACGTTCAGTAGATAAGCCTGTGCCTCGTCAGTCAGCCAGTTAGTCAATCAGTCAGAACTAAACCTTTTATACAGCGTCAATTTTTTATCACCAGAAAAAAAAATACGCATATTCAGTTGCCGTTACTAAACACAGATATGGCGAAAAAACTTGAATGATAAAAATTTGCAAACTGTTACCGTTAGCTAGTGGTCCCAATCGACGGAAGCCTCAGTTGTTTTCCTACTTGAAATGTATGGCCTTGTAATTGGTACCATTCATTGATAATAATTTAAGTTTCATTCATCGTTTGGCAAACCCGGCTCGAGCCAGCTCGCCGCAGCTCAGCTCGGGCGCCACACTTGCGCCGCTGTCACTCTGTCATTTCGGAGAAACCCAAAATTCTCACTGCACAGATACAATGTTGTACCCCTTCTGCATTGCCCATTTAAGTTTTTTTGGTATTCAAAATTTGTGGTGTATGTATTGATTGATATACTGATAACAAAACCTATATTAACGAGACCATATATTGAGGAGTACCAGATATTGAGAAGAACAAGCGGTCGGTGAATAACCTGAGTTTCTTTGAACTAAGCGTTAATCTTCATGTAAATTAATACAAATCGTGAGAATTCGTAATTTATGATGACAGGAACCACATATTTAATAACTGCTTTTGAGAAAAACTGCATGCATACGATAATAATGATTTAGAAACGAGATAATTACTCTCAAATAAACAATACGAGTGAATATGTGATTACGTAGGTACTTACTTTTAAATAATGAATTATTTCATTGCGACAAAAATAAATAAATATAGAATTGATTATGGCATTTTGTAAAATTTAATTGTTTTTTTGTCTTATGTAGGTACCTAATGAATTTTTAATCAAATTTAAAAAGAGGAATCATATTTTTACATGTGGTGTGTTTACACCATATGATCATATTATACATGCAGAATTGCATGAATTGAATATATTCGCGTAGCGAAGCGGCAACCTGAGCAAAGCGAATCTACGTTAGTTTGTAAGATATATATTTCTATGGGCCTATTGCATTTCAGTAACATTAAGTGTTACAGAAACACATCACATCAGCCGAAGGTTCGGCGGCGAAAGTTCAGCGGCTGAAGTTTCGGCCGTAATATGCCGTTGGTATGACAAACCAAACGCTCAGAACGCAGCGTCTTGTTCAGTGCGCTACGCGACGGAAAATTACATGCGTCGTCAGTCGGTGTCGGCAATAATTACGGTCGCATAACGCGTCGCGTGATGTGTGGCTTGCTATGCAAAATCAAAATACATTAAGCAGGGTTTACATGAAGCCAGCGCTGGCTGCCAGTGTCAGTGTCCCGCCAGTGCGGGCAGTCAGCGCTGGCTTGTTATTGGCCTCGTATAAACAGTTTTTCAAGACAAGCCAGCGCTGGCTGCCCGCACTGGCAGAAAAAACAACACGGGCCAGGCCAGCGCTGGCTTGTCTGAGGACTGGCGTCAGCGTTATTGGCTTCGTCTTAACCCTGCTTTAAATGTGTTTTGGCTGAAACAATCGCTCGACGGGAGGATCGGTGCTACACCGAACGCGATGTAATTTCGGTTGATGTGTCATAGGGAACTTCAAATCAATTTTCAAATCAATTTATTTATCAAATGATTAGGTAATACAAATAATACACTAATTAATAGTACATTTAGCGCTATTGGTTGTACACATGTAGGATACCATTACAGTAGGTAGGTCACGGTGAGGCCCAAACTAAGCTGAGAGCTTGTATCTTGGGCTTCTGAGTGCTTTTACAAGAAGGTGGTTATCATGGCAGTTATTGAAGAAGACGCTTTGCTTACAAAAAACAAAACCCTTGCGTTCTAAATTTTAAGGTGTACCTAAGGTAATTAAGACTAGGTATAAGTATTTATATTTAGGTTTTAAATAGGTTATATATATATATATTTTTATATTTAATATTCTAGGACTTAGATAACCGAGGTAGGTGAGTGAAGTGTGAGGGTGGGGGAGGGGAAATGAGAAGGTTAATATGAGGTTGTGTGTCATAATTTAATATTTTTTTATGTAACTTGAACGACGTTTTTCAAGTTCCCTATGACACAACAGCCGAACTACGAAGCTGCATTACGTTGCCTAAAATAAATGGTTACTATTATTATTACTAAGCTTCATTTGGCACATATCTGATCTCCAATGCCATTGCTCTCAGGTTCATAGTCAATCCTCACGCGATCCACCGTTTTCACTGCACTACACTTTTACTATCGATATCGCTACAATGCAATCGTGCGCTGAATTGCGATTGCATGAATCGTATCCTCGGTTACAGTATGTAATATTATTACTTATTCTTTGGTTACAGCCTTGGTAGTATACCTAACCTTGTCAATGTGCTGTTGATAAATACCTACTCATAAATATTGACTAGGTATATAAGCTGATGTGTGTGTGTATATTATCTTGATTATTTTTTGTCAGTGCACATATTTTTTTTTAAATCTATTTGTGAAAGAGTTCACTGAGGGGACACTTAATTTGTCAAATACGGCGTACTTTTTGAGTATTTGGCCGAAACATTTTGTACGGAATTCGGATTTGAGGATTACCCTAAGTATAAGTCTAATACTACTCGTCGACTTCAAATAATCAAGGTTTTATAAAAATATGCTACAACCGACTTCAGCTAAATTGTTTTAGTGACCGTAAACACCACTGGAAAGTCACATGGAATAAAATACGCTATTTCGTTTACTTGGTTGACCTACATTTTTCAGTTATTTTGTATTCGAAATTAAAGTACTGAACCGATTTTCAAGAAACTATGGGACCAATCTGGAAGTATATCCTTTCAAATATAATATTATTAAATTAGTTAATAAACAACAAAGTTTTGAGGTACGAAACATTAAAAAAAACTTACTGAATTGAGAACCACCTCCTTTTTTTGAAGTTGGTTGAAAAGTCGGAGGAGGTTCTCAATTCGGTTGCAGTATGTTTTTGGTTAAAACTTTCTTAATGCTGACAAATTTGATCCCTTAAAATCAAACGCATAAGTGGGTGAGTATATTAATTCGTCTTTTACGCAATCACGCTAAATCTACTTACTAATAGATGCTAATATGGTTCGAATTAAATTATTAAACTATTATAATAAGGCGTAAAAATAACATTATACTTTAATTTTATACTAGTACTGCGCAAGCGCAGTGGCTGAAAGAAACTATGTACCTAGTTACATCATTCATACTGAACTTTAATACCAAAGACTTCAACGCGCTACTTCAAACTAAAAGTACACAATTCAATTTTGGAGTGGATATGAATGAGTGAATGAATGAATGAATGAGAACTCTTTATTGTACCAAGAAACTTTAAGGAAAGGAAAGTAGCATGTACAATGGGAAGCCTTATCGCTAATCAGCGATCTCTTCCAGGCAACCTTGGGATAGAGAGTGAGACTAGAACATTAAACGTTGGACTTATTTGTATTCAAGATTGTATAGGCCTACAGTACAAAAGTGTCAATATTTTGTGACAAACAAAACCTTTTTGGTTTTTTTTTGTCAAAACAACGTTGTTATCCTCTTAAAATTTTATTTTAGTTAGCTTATTTTAGGTTTAACTTTTTTTCTCTTTTTTTCCAGTGATACCGCAAACGTGTCGATACCGCGGCGCGCGATACCCCTGCGGTCTCAGCATCTCGTGTGTGATGGGGGGTGGCAAACCCTTGGACCTGTGTTCAGGAGGGATGATCTGGGCGTGCTGTGTGGAGAGAGAGACCACTGAGAAACCAGTGGAGGCTGCGCCGGTTGTGAACAATGCAAGTAAGTCTACCTTGGCTAGTGTTTTCACCATTGCAAGTGAGTTCACCATTGCAAGTGTGTTTATCATTGAAAGTCTGTTCACTATTGCAAGTGTGTTTACTTTTGCAAGTGTGTTCATCATTGCAAGTGAGTTCCCCATTGCAAGTGAGTTCACTGTACCAATGTGGCTTCAATATCTCGTGTATGATGGGGTGTAGCAAGCTCTTGGACCTGTGTTCAGGAGAGATGATCTGGGCGTGCTGTGTGGAGAGGGAAACCACTGAGAAACCAGTGGAGACTGCGCCAGTTGTGAAACGCAAGTAAGTCTACCTTTGCAAGTGTTTTCACCATTGCAAGTGTGTTCACCATTGCAAGTGTGTTCACCATTGCAAGTGAGCTCACCATTGCAAGAAAGTTCGCTGTACCTCTGCGGTCTCAGTATCTCGTGCGTAATGGGGCAAGTCCTTGGACCTGTGTTCCAAAGTAGTAGTAAGTCTACATTTGCAATTGTATTCCTTATCGCAAGTGAGTTCACCATTGTAAGTGAGTTCACTGAACCCTTGCGTGATGGGGGGTGGTAACCCGCGGATTTGTGATCGGAAGACATGCTAGTGAGTAAATTAACTCCATAAGAACTTTAACCATTTGGTGCAAGTGGACATTAGCCCTCAGTCTGATGCAAGTGAGCATTCGACCCCAGTTTGGTGAAACGACGTGGTGGCCGAGTGGATGAGGCCCTTGCCTTGCGATCTGATGGTCGCGGGTTCAAATCCCGGTGGCAATCATGCGTAATAGAGTTTTTTCGGTTGAAAAAATCTATGTATGCATCTCACGTTCTCGCAACGGTGAAGGAAAACATCGTGAGGAAACCGGCATGTCAGAGGACAGGAAAAAAAAAATGTTCTATGGCATGTGACATCCACCAATCCGCATTGGGTCCGCGTAGTGGATTAAGACCCATTCGCTCTCCTGCCGAGAGTAGGCCTGAGTCCCAGCAGTGGGAACATTATAGGCTGATTATGCTTGGTGCAAATGGGCTTAAGACCCCTATTTGCCTCTATTATTTTCAACTAACCCGGTCACGCACTGATTGTGACGTCGGGTTTCCGCGACGTACCATTCAGAGGCGGTGTCGTAATACAAGTCAGTTATTAAATTCACACTTTCACGCACAAGCCGTGAAGTTGATAACTATATAGTACGAGATCTGGCTGCTACACGAGGCATCCTCAGAAGAGAGGCGAAACACGTGTCGAGTTCCGACTTGGGTTTTTATGGATTTCCGCAAAGTAACGCCTGAATCAATCAATTATCTTAAAATGATTTAGCGTGATTTCTAAAAATGAAATCGGCTTCGAGGGTCCTTTAAGCGATTTTCAATATGCCCAATACTTTAGGGTTTGGCCATCCATACCTAGTTGAAAAATTGTGTTTGGATATGTACCTTGATGTAAATTGAAAGTGGGTTGTGATTTTCTTGTAATCATTTAGAACACCATGTAATCTATTGTATTCCCGCTCGAATGGTTCCTTTCTCTTTCACTCTTACCTTATTACAGGGTTCAGTACATTTACACTATTGAATTACTTGCTAATTTTCGAAATAAGTGGAGCGAGGAGTCAAATTATAGTTTGCAGGCTTTCGAGCGACTTGGAAACTTTGACACCAAATCCAACCACAAACGTAAACAAGAAATGCAGATTAAAATCTCTAAAAACCACGTTTTTTTTTCTTTATCTTGCTTCCTTTACGAGATATAGCGGTTTTTATGGGTTTTTCTGAGGCTAGGTCGGCGTTGTATGCTTCTTCTTCTTCTTATCATGTCACTAATTCTTTCGAACCAGTGTGGTGAAAGGACTTCAAGTGCGCCTCGAATAGGCTCCTTTCGTGCGCTTGACACATGTTGTTTCGAATTTTTTAGGTTCTACGGCATGTCGGTTTCCTCACGATATTTTCCTTTACCGTATAAAGCACGTGTGTTTTAATGCATAGATTTTGTAACCAGAAAAATCCATTGGTGTACGACCGGTTTCGAACCCACGACCATCGGATACTCAATACTCAATACTCAATAATTTTATTGTTGTCACATGGTACGAGGGTAACAGTAATTCACATACAGTGGTAGGATCTCATGCGAGCCCCTTTAGGGCACTACAATAGAAGGCTGGCAGACCGAGGTTTTGAACAATAGATAAGTAACACATTTATATTATTTATTTTTATTGAAGTATGTCAATTTAAAACAAATTATAATATCTTTTTACGGTTTTTTATAATTTAATACTAACGATTTTAATTTTATTCTAGGATCGAAAATTGAGGCACCTCCCACTCGGCCAACATGGTTTTAGAATGCATTGTCATCGAGTTGTGAGCTACCCTGAAGTTTCAGCCGTATAATCGGAAAGTTTTGAAATAAGCGTTGCAATATTCCACCCTTAGTACGTACTTTTTGAGTGTTTGTTCGAAACACTTTGTATGGAAATTTGCCTTGAGGATTACCCTTAACGATAGACAGACAGGCAAACTACGTATGTGCCTAAATCATTTTTTTTATTCAAACAAGTCATGTGGTGAATGTGTTACGTTACTTTCGGTTTATTGATTAACGGAAATACGATTAGTTACTGAAAGAGTTACGATTCGTTCATGAATTTTATTACCAGTCATGTTTAAGTAATGGTAGTTACATATTAAATTATCATAGACTTATAACAGCTTGTTATGTACAATCATGCGATATACCTAATGAGTCTTATAAAACATGTGGACTATAATAATAAGTGAATAAAAATAAGTGAATTTTACTTGCCAATGAACATAGTAGGTCTTATTTATTGTGAATAATTTACTTATGTTTATTGACCTAAAGTATCTTATCATTTATTGTTAAAACATTTTTTTTTAGTACAAAATAATCTCTTATCTGGTGTTTTATTATGTAATTAAAAAAACCTGTAGTATTGCATGCATTTTCAAACATAGATAGATAGATAGATAGAAATACTTTATTGTACACCAGAACTTATGATTAAATCTTAACATAAAAAATAAAAAGTACCATGGGCGGTCTTATCGCTAGGAAGCGATTTCTGCCAGACAACCTTTGGTTGGAAAGCTTATTAATGGATAAATTATTTAATTTATTCAATTTCAGTTCTATTTGGCACTAGCTCGCACGTTAGTAACATTATGTCTAGCCAGCTTACCATGATAAACCTTACCACATAAAAACCATATGAACCGTACCATGAAAAACCGTATGAGAAACTTAACCATGAAGAAGAACCTTACCAAAAAACCATACGAGAAACCTCACAAAATAAACCATAAGATAAACTTTTCAGCAAAAATCTGTACAAATAAAAAGATAAGCTTCTTATTGTCAATTAATATATTCAATTCAATCGATAAGAACATTATTTATGAATATTTAAGTTTCTTTTTTTGGTAACCTTTTATTTGTAATAACATGTGAGTAACTATTGTGAGTAACAAAACCGTTTGAGAAAACTAACAATGACAAACTAATTCATGATTTCATAATCAAACTAAGGTATAATAAGTTGATTAATAAATTATTTGAAAACATCTTAGTTTACTTATCTACATAATTTTAGATAATATGATTTATGTATATACTCATAATTACCACTTCTTATGCAGTTAAACTTATACATATACTATGACAGAAAAATACTGTAGTTATTATAGTAGTAATATCATCAACATAACTCTAGTATTTACATGTAAGCTTAACATGTAACCATTGTCACTAACACACATACCTTACACAGGTGACCTAATAGAGCTTATTGGGTCATTCCCTCACGAATACGAGTACAACACAAACCAGTACGAAGAACCAGCGGTTTACCCTCAACCAGGCACAGGACAATGGCATAACAACTTTTACCATGTCCAACCAGCTTACCATGAAAAACCGTACGAGAAACCATACCATGAAAAACCTTACCAAGAAAAACCGTTTGAGAAACCTTACCATGAAAAACCGTTTGAGAAACCTTACCAAGAAAAACCGTTTGAGAAACCATACCAAGAAAAACCGTTTGAGAAACCTTACACAACACAGATTAGTACACAGTTGGGAGGCAGTGATGATTATGTTCCTGTAGTTAAGCCGCAAAGGCCTAGTTACCCTGGTGAGATTTTAGACATTTCGGGTTTTTGGTGTTTTTTGATGAAACTCAACTCTTTTCGCTTTTTTTTTCTTTTTGCTATTATTATCTTTTGTTGGAATACAAATTCTATTTAAAACTATACGTGAGCTCGGAAATAAATAGTTATTTTTTAAAATTTTATAGAAAATGTTTTAATATGTCATCTGTGTAAAATTAATTTACGTCTTAAATCCTTTTAGTTCCAATAACTTGGCTCGGACCCCGTAGGGTTTTTACAATATCTTTTTTTTTTAAATTCATTAGTACTACATGGTACTACTTATTAAAGTAGGTACTATAATTTTTAGTTGAGTTTCATCTTTTCGTTCTTTTTCTCCGCTTACCACCAGCACTGCGTTTCATGATCCTCACTGCACTCATGTTATGTACAGCACTAAACGACGCTTCGTGTACTATGTTGTATTCAGCACTACACGATGCTTCATGTACTATGTTGCGTTCAGCGCTGCACGACGCTTCATGTACTATGTTGCGTTCAGCACTTCACGACACTTCATGTACTATGTTGTGTTCAGCACTACACGACGCTACATGTACTATGTTGTGTTTAGCACTGCACGACGGTTTATGTACTATGTTGTGTTCAGCACTGCACGACGCTTCATGTACTATGTTGTGTTATGTTTTTTCTTCTTACTGTTATGTAAATAAATGTTTTGTTACTAAGTTCGTCATACACCTACAGGTTGTGATAAAAAAAACAGACCCCTAGGGGAATTAAAAAACATGCCATTATTTTTTAGTAGTTACCTACCTACTTTAATTGATAATTGATTGAGATTTAATAAGATGTTTGATTCTCTAATAGAAACATGTATTTAAAAAATTGCAGACCTTTATTGTGAGTTTTTTAAAGGGTTTCTCGTAGGGATTTTTTTACCAACGAGTAGCATCATGTCCATATTGTCCATGGATGCATGGATGAAATCTATGTATGTTTCTCTAGCAAATTGTCAAATCTCCTAGTCAGATGGCATCCAACGAAAAGCTATTGTTATCGTGGGCTAACGAAAAAGTCCACCTATTATATAGGTAAATGTATCTTCGGGTCACGTGAACATATGAACAATTAAGAATGAGATATTGTAGTACCATTTACGTACAATAAGACGCGCTACTTAAAATCTCAAAAAAATTAGGTACTATTGTACCGCCTTTCGTACCGTACAGTAAGCGTCAAATATGGAGTATAGAATATCATTTTCTTGAGTTAAATTCTTGTAAACTCTAAAATGAAAAAGAAGTTGATGCGATAAATTTAAGTTTATTCTTACCGACACTGGACAGAATTGGTCCAAACTGGTGTCTAAAACCGATCTTCTTCAGCGCCATAGCCTAAAAAACTCAAACAATGTCTTATATTTATTTTTCTTTTTCTTATATCATATATAGAATTGGCTAGAAAGCTCTGACCAAGGAGAGCAATAAATAGAAGAGACACTCACTTACCATCAGGTGAGGTTGTGGTCAAATGCTTGCCTATTTCAAATTAAAAAAAAAGACTGGAAAGAATTGGAGAATGCTTTTACCGCAAGAGGCGGACCCTACACTTAAGAAACAAAACCTACATATTTTATTTAACTTTTATAAATGAAAAGGAACAAAAAAACTTTTTTTTAATATTCTCACTAAAAGAAATTGGTATAAAAAACGACAAATATGTCACACAAAAAATTGACAATTTCGGCGGCCTTACCCATATTTATTTTTACATTCATTTATTTTCTTACATATTTCTGATTTCTGAATCTGATTCATTTGTTTCCTTTTCAGGCTGTGGCGAACACTACACCCGGTCCAACAGAATTGTAGGCGGCCATTCCACTGGTTTCGGCTCGCATCCATGGCAAGCCGCGCTCATCAAGTCTTCGCTGTTCAGCAAGAAGCTCGCCTGTGGAGGGGCTCTGGTGTCAGACAGATGGGTGATCACAGCTGCGCATTGTGTTGCCAAGTAAGTTCTTCTTCTTATCGTGTCACGAGGACGTGGTGGCCGAGTGGATGAGGCCCTTGCCTTGCGATCTGATGGTCGCGGGTTCGAATCCCGGTGGCAATCATGCGTAAATGGTTTTTTTCGGTCGAAATAATCTATGTATGCATCCCACGTTCTTGCAACGGTGAAGGAAATTATCGTGAGGAAACCGGCATGTCGTAGAACCTTAAGTTCGAAAACATGTGTCGAGTGCACGAAAGGAGCCTACCGGAGTTAAAATGAGTGGCTAAATTGGTTAAAATGAGTGGCTAAATTGGTTAAATCTCCAAGTCATTAGTAATTTTGTAGAACGATCGCGTGTCACAGAATCATTAACATTTCGAGTGCGTAGACGCGTGTTGAGAAATCACTTTCGACGACCTTACAAACAGATAAAATAGCCTTTTTATGATTTTTATCACTTAAATAACACTAATTGCTCAGCAACACTAATTGCCTCTCTGTTTTATCTTTGTGACATACACACATTTCTGTTTTACGTACAATAGTAGGAATTACCTACTAGCTACCATTCCGGGTGGTATCTTGCAACTCAAATTTCGAGCACTTCCCGATTAGCAACAGGGCTGAAACTTTCAGGGTAGCTCACAACTTTATAAAAACCGCTATATCTTGTACAGGAAGTGAGATAGAGCAATAAACATAAATACGTGGTTTTTAGAATTTTTAATCTACATTTCTATAAAGTAATAGTACATAGTTTAAAAAAAATGTTCTTATAGACCACCAAGATTGATAGTATCAAAACAAGGTGGTGACGGAAAATAGGATGAAAATTTTCACACTCCTTGTCATCAAAAATTGAATACTTATCTCCTTTTTAAAGTATTTTGGAACTTTTTGCGATGGAAATTTGTTATTAATGAAAAACATAATAATGTTTTATTATACTATTTCACAAACGGTGTAAGTTACTTCTGTGTTTCGAAATTTAGCATCGAACTAAAATGTACTAAACCTAGTTCTCTAATTTGTGTTCCTTACAAAATCTAGTTAGCTTATTTAATCGAAAATTTTAATATTTCCAGTACACCAAACTCCCAGCTTCGTGTGCGTTTGGGCGAATGGGACGTACGAGACGCGGGCGAAAGATATTCCCACGAAGAGTTTGCAGTTACTCGGAAGGAGGTCCACCCTTCGTACGAACCGGCTGACTTCAGAAACGACGTGGCTTTGGTTCAGCTGGAAAGAGGAGTGGTCTTCAAACAACATATTTTACCGGTAAGTTAAAAATGGGTTCAAACAATATAATAAAGGTTTTACAAAAACACACTACATCCGACTTCAATTGGACTATTCTAGTTTTTTTTTGTTTTAATTTATTTTTGTAGTGACCACCACAGACACCACAGAAAAGTCACATAAAATTCGGAATTTCGTTTTACTTCGACAATATTATATACACCACCAATTTTTAATTACCAAAAAAAATTAAATGGGCAGTGCAGACCGGGTACTACGTTGCATATGTGCATTCAGAATTTTGGATTTCTACAAAATGGCAGAGTGACAGCGGAGCGAGTGCGGCGCCCGAGCAGAGATTTTGCGGGCTGACTCGAGCTAGGTACCCGGGTTTGCCAAACTATGAATAAAACTTAAATTATTATCAATTAAAGGTACCGGCAGACGCAAATTCATAGGAAAACGACTAATGGTACAAGTTATCCAATTTTAATAAAATTTATTTTGACAAAAATTCGACCTAATTTTTCAAGTTTTCTTGCCGTATGTGTTCAGTAACGGCAACTGTCTATGCGTATTTTTTATTTATGGTGATAAAAATTTGACCCTGTGTGTGTGTGTGTGTATGTGTGTGTGTGTGTGTGTGTGTGTGTGTGTGTGTATATGTGTGTGTGTGTGTGTGTGTGTGTGTGTGTGAGAGAGAGATTTAAAAACTAAACTATTGAACCGATTTTGATGAAATTTATATGGGACTAATCTAAAAAGTAGGTATATCCTAATAAAAAAAAATTACAAAACGGTTTATAAACAAAAAAAGTTCTGAGGTAACAAACATTAAAAAAAAGTTTTTGTGAATTAACAAAACTTATTGTATAGTATGCGCCTATCTTTTTGACAACATACCTTCGAAATATCAAGTCTCTACGTCCAGTGGTTTGGCTTGTGCGTTTTCTGTTAGTCAGTCAGTCAGAACTAAGCCATCATCTACAAGTATATGATAATATTATTTTTTTCAGGTGTGTCTCCCAGCGAAGCAGATGAAGCTAGCGGGCAAAATGGCGACCGTCGCGGGGTGGGGCCGCACGAGACATGGACAGAGCACCGTGCCTTCTGTGTTACAGGTACTTACTTACTAGGTAGGAAACAAAAGGAAAAATATTGAGGAAAAAAGAGCTCGAACCAGGCTTTTTGCGTCAACCTTTATATTGAGCACAAGCAAGGAGTGGAACTCGCTACCGGCGTCTGTATTTCCGGACCACTATAGAATCAAGAATCAAGAATCAAGAAACATTTATTGTATAAAACTGATAATAATAATAATAATGAAAAAATAATCATAGAGCATTTAACACTACAGTACACGCGCCTCTTTTCTTTACACGAGTACACGCGTGGCCTACTATAAAAGGCCATTTTGAAATGTAAATAATTCGGGTTTTTCTAGTTTTTTGAATAAAATAACTAATGGAATACAAAATGCATTTAATTAGCTATCATTATTACCATAACTTGAATAAAAAATATCAACAAATTATATAAATATATTTAGTAATAAATCCGCTTGATTTCTAAACAAAGGTTTTAATTAACTTAACTTTAGTTTAGAACTTTAGTACATATTACTATATTAAAAACCAAATAATAATAAAAATAAAAAGTAATATGTACTAAAGTTCTAAACTAAAGTTAAGTTAATTAAAACCTTTGTTTAGAAATCAAGCGGATTTATTACTAAATATATTTATATAATTTGTTGATATTTATGGATTTCCGCAAAGTAACGCCTGAATCAATCAATTATCTTGAATAAAAAATATGTTAGCAACATGAATGGGGAACCATTTCGTAATCATATAGGAAAATTTATCAAAAATTGCAATTCTGAGATCAACATATTTTTTCTTTATATATACTTAAAGTTTTATATCATTGTTTTCGTAGCATTGGGAACATACTACAGCCGGTGACAAACATAAAAACACTTTTCAAAAGATTTTTTTATTAAAACAGCTTTTTGTATGGAAAATACCCTAATAGTTACTTAGTGCTTACCTGATTTTAGTACCTACGCCAGTACACGCGCGGACTACATAAGTAGGCTTGCGCTTTTGGCACCAAATTCCTCGAAAATGCGTACGCGCTGGGGTTACACGGGGTGCTGAAGCGTTGAAGAATACCTATATCTGACGAGGCTTACCTAGAATTTCAAGTTACTAACGCGCTAAACTAAAAAGTTATAACAATAAGTGTTACCCTGGTCTACTAAAGTAGGCTGCGCGTGTACTCTAGTGTTAAGGCTAGAGTCAATATGTTCATACTAGCCAAGCGTGCTCCATCTTCGATCACACCATCACTTACCACCAGGTGAGGTAATGGTTAAACGCTTGCTTATTAATTGCTTATTAAGGGGAATCCTCAAATCCAAATCCCATACAAAATGTTTCGAACAAATACTGAAAAAGTACGCCGTATTATAGTAATTTCTTCGCACTATTCGTTTTGTTCATGTTTTATGATTTCGTCGACAAAAAAAGTGAAAGGTGTCATACTTTAATTTAGATTTTATACGTGTTTTAAAATTAACCCCACTAACTTAAAAACATGTATAAAATTTAAATTAAAGTATGAAACCTTTCACTTTTTTTGTTGACGAAATCTCAAAACATGGACGCAACGAATAGTGTGAAGAAATAACTATAATACGGCGTACTTTCTGAGTTTTTGTCCGAATCATTTTGTATGGAATTCGGATTTGAGGATTAGCCTTAAGGGAACGATTAGTGTGAAGAAATAACTATAATACGGCGTACTTTTTGAGTATTTGTCCGAAACATTTTGTATGGAATTCGGATTTGAGGATGCCCCTTAAGAGGGGAAGGAAGGAACAAAGAAAGTAATTAAATCTACCTACATAACTTGATACATTGGTTTTTGATAAAAAAAATTGTTGATAATTTTTAATCTTTTGTAAGTATTAAATTTACATAGATTTAATTTATAGTTAAAATTATAGGACCGACGTATAATGGCCGGCTCTTGTGGCCCCGTGAGCGACCGCAATTAACTACTTGTGTTAAGCTGCCTCCAGTGGCTTTGATGGCGGCCACTTTTAACCACTAGTGGTGGCTTTTAGTGGATATCAACTAACCTAAATTCCCTGTATTTCAGGAGGTGGATGTGGAGGTGATCCCCAACGAGCGGTGCCAGCGTTGGTTCCGCGCGGCCGGCCGCAGGGAGACCATACACGATGTGTTCCTGTGTGCGGGGTATAAAGAGGTAAATATCATCTACACCACTAATTAATTACCAAAAATACTTAAATGGGTAATGTAGAAGGGGTACTACGTTGTATCTGTGCAGTCAGAATTTAGGGTTTGTACAAAATGTGCGAGTGACAGAGAGGACGTGGTGGCCGAGTGAGGACGTGGTGGCCGAGTGGATGAGGCCCTGACCTTGCGATCTGATGGTCGCGGGTTCGAATCCCGGTGGCAGTCATGCGTAAATGGGTTTTTTCGGTCGAAAAAATCTATGTATACATCCCACGTTCTCGCAACGGTGAAGGAAAACATCGTGAGGAAACCGGCTTGTCGTAGACCTTAAAAGTTCGAAAACATGTGTCGACTGCACGAAAGAAGCCTCTTCGAGGTGCACTTGAAATCCTTTCACCACACTGGTTCGAAAGAACTAGTGACACGAAGAAGAAGAAGCGGCGCGAGTGCGGCGCCCGAGCCGAGCTGAGGCGAGCTGCGAGCGTATAGATAGGTGCTCGGGTTGACAAACGATGAATAAACTTAAATTATTATCAATGATGGGTACCGATTGACGCATATCCATAGGAAAACCACTAACGGTAACAGTTATCCAATTCTTATCAAATTTATTTTAACAAAAAATCTGCTTAATTTTTTGTCATATTTGGATATTTGGATATAAAAATAATGATAAGAATATTTTTGTATGATTGATTACGCATTTCATATTTCATGATCCTATTTTTTATTTTTTTCACAAAATGCTATCATATTCATATTCATTTATTTATTGTTCATTTGCATACAGGTTATATAACTTAGGTGTAAGTGGCTTATAGGTACACAATGCACATGAACCCTGTAAGGGCGCAACTACTTTAAGTTATTTTTTTTGCTCGGTTGGCATCTAATTTACTTATGTTTATTTCACAGTAAAATTAATTATGTATTACAAAAATATATATATTGATATATAAAACATTTGAAGGAACGAGTGGGCACAGGATGCAAAATTTAGAAACCTGTGAGTTTAGACCCAATAACAAAATAAAATTTACTTACTTGGACCATCTTTGAAAATAAACTCTGTGGCCACGATAGGCGCAGTGCAAGCGCCATCTTGATTTGCACTCATATTTTGTACATTGACACAAAAAACACTTCACCTTAAACCTGGTCGCTGCAAGAGAACAAGGTCAACTAATAATAAATAATATCCCTGTTGCATCCCTTCATACTGTCTATCTCGCTCAAACCTGTAGTATATTTCGCTCTAATGGAATGAAGACTCACTAACGAATGAAACACTCTCTTGTAATTTTTTAACTGACTGTACATTAGTAAAATCTCATAGAGCTATTGGGAGTTAATGTATGAATATTTAAATTTATAATAATATTTTTATTAGAGCCAGTGGGAAATAAGAAGCAATAGAATCATAGAGCTCTGGGAATAAGCCTTTGTGTTCAGTAACGGCAACTAATTATTATTTTTTCTGGTGATAAAAAATTTGCAGTGTATAAAAGGGTAATTGAACCTGACTGACTGACTGACATACAACGCACAGGCCAAACCACATAACGTAGAGACTTGAAATTTTGAGGATATCTTGTTCAAGAACTGAGAGTGGCTACTAATAATTCATGTTCAACAATAACATACAACAACCGACTTCAATTGGACTGTGTTAGTGACCGTAAACACCACTGAATAGTCACAGGAGCAAAATACGTAATTTAGTTTACTTCGACGACTTATTTTGATATAAAAACTAAACTACTGAACCAATTTTGATGAAATTTCCATGGGACCAAACTGGAAGTTTTATAACCAACAAAGTTCTAAGGTACAAATAGTAGATTATGCACTAAGGGGATAAAGCAGTGTCTTATGTCGCGGGTGGTATATTGAACCCTGAGCTAACGAGGGACTCACTTAACTCCTGAGCGAAGCGAGGAGTTATGTAGAGTCCTGAGTGACGCGAAGGGTTCAAGCTACCCAAGACGAAGACAGGCTTTATCCCAGAGGAGCATACTCTACTTTGCACACCTTCTGCGAGGCAATACAAAGCCAGGGCTCCAGCAGCGAACATGCACCGTCTTTTGTTTCACAATATTTGAAGTCGCGCCTTTTTTCTTTTTTTTTTATGAGTGGCCAGTTCGATTTTTAAACAAACCTTTTTACAATGTCATATGGGCGTTCTTTTACTTAGAGCTTTCCACGAGTTTCCACACGAATTTGACGTTCCAAATTCAAATCACATTACAACCCTTGGGAGTTTCATACAACATTACCTCCCTTGGTAGGTAATGCTTTGCTTTACCTTGACGATAGCATGATATGTAATTGAACATTGTCGAGCAGGTGGTGTGAAAAAAAATTATTCAACCGAATTGAGAACCACCTCCTTGAAGTAGGTTGATTTCGTTAATGTGTAACGCGAATGAAGGTGCGGAAGTCAGCTACATATAAATACATATAAATAAACAAGCGCGGGAATGCGTCTGATTTTGGAGACACGATTGGTCAAGTGGCAAGTGTGTCGGATTGCGGGTTCGATTCCCGCTTCAGGACAAACATTTGTGTAATAAACATTGGTGTTTGTCCTAAGTCTGGGTGTTAGTATCCTATCTAATATATCAATTATCTGGCCCCCATAGCACAAGCTCTGCTTAATTTGGGGCTAGTTGTCGTAGTGTGAAATATCCAAAATATTTTTTTTTTTACATATATACTTCCAATTCCAGGGTGGCAGAGACTCATGCCAAGGCGACAGCGGAGGCCCACTTACGATGAAGCTGGAGGGGCGAAGCACCCTCGTAGGGCTGGTTTCCTGGGGCATAGGCTGTGGCCGTGAGCACCTGCCTGGTGTATACACTAACATACAGAAGTTCGTGCCTTGGGTAGACAAGGTTTTGAACCCTTAGAATTTTTACAATACTCAATACGCAATGGTTAATTTTATAGTCTTTGTGTTTTACTAGATTTTTCTATTTTTTTCTAGATTTTTCTAGAAGTTTTCTAGGATTTTCTAAAATTTTCCAGAAGATAGTAACAATGATAATTTTCCACCTATCCCACTACACCACGAAAATTATATATGAAGCTGGAGGGGCGAAGCACCCTCGTAGGGCTGGTTTCCTGGGGCATAGGCTGCGGTCGCGAGCACCTGCCCGGCGTTTACACTAACATACAGAAGTATGTGCCTTGGGTAGACAAGGTTCTCAATCCTTAGATTTTTAGAGTATTCTTGTTGTTTCTGGATTCTCCTAAATTTATCTTGATTTTCCTAGAATTTTTTCTTGACTTTTTTGGGATTTTATAAATTTTTCCAAAAGATCGTTTCAATGATAATTTTCTCTTATTCCACACCACTAAAATTATATATGAAGCTAGAGGGGCGCAGTAGGGCTGGTGTCTTGGGGCATAGGCCGCGAGCACCTGCCCTGTGTGTACACTAACATACAGAAGTGCGTGCCTAGGGTAGACAAGGTTTAAAACCCTTAAAATATTGTAAAGTATTCTTGTTTTACAAGATTTTTGTCCAGAATTCTCAGTTATTTTAAAATGTTTTGTTAGATTATTTTCTATTACTAAATTTTCCAATATATTTCTAGAATTTTCTAGATTATAAATCAAAAATGATAAAAAATCTACTAGGATTAAAAATGTAAAAGTGTGTGAAGATTAATGTTTGTTGGTAAATCACGCCGAAACCACAGAACCAATTTGGTTCAAATTCGATATTAGATACGAGTATTGAGCATAATTTATGGGGTGAACAAGGATATTTGTTTCTTAATTATTATCTCTAATCTGCAGTTAGTGAAAAAACTATTACTAAAACCTGAATTTTCTGTGAATTTTAATTAATCTGAAACGTTCTTAAAAATTCAAAATAAACAAGAAAAAAAATCTTAGAACATTCTACAATGTTACAAGTACTATATATTTATTTTTTTAATTAGTTACTTTGTAGAATGGTCTAGGAAATTAAGAACAAAACAGATAAGGTTGGTTTTTTATAAGCCTTGTTTGTAATAAGAAAATATATTTTTTATCTAAATTAGATTTTGTAAATATTAAATTAAGATAAGTAAGTACTGGGCCCCAACCAGTGCCGTTGTTAAAATCAATGTGATTATTGTTATAAAATTAATTGATTGAATGTTAAATTATTAATTTATTTTGAAACTTGATAAAATGTATTGCAAATAAATCTAAATTAACTCGTATATCTGAAGTCATTTCATTATAGATATTTTTGAAATCCATTATTACATTTTTGTGTCATCAATACTTGTATCATGCATCAAAATGTCTTGTATCTTAATTACTAGCATTACTAAGTAATAATTAAATACTGAAATAATTTTTATTTTAATCACAAGTCATCAATTTAATTTAGGTTTCAACAATTTATTGTTTCATCAGTTTTTGTATTAGGTATCAACAATTTATTGTTTCATCAGTTTTTGTATTAGGTATCAACAATTTATTGTTTCATCAGTTTTTGTATTAGGTATCAACAATTTATTGTTTCATCAGTTTTTGTATTAGGTATCAACAATTTATTGTTTCATCAGTTTTTGTATTAGGTATCAACAATTTATTGTTTCATCAGTTTTTGTATTAGGTATCAACAATTTATTGTTTCATCAGTTTTCGTGATGATACAAAAACTGATGAAACAATAAATTGTTGATACCTAAATTAAATTGATGACTTGTGATTAAAATAAAAATTATTTCAGTATTTCATTATAACTTAGTAATGCTAGTAATTAAGATACAAGTCATTTTGATGCATGATACAAGTAACTTTAATTTTGTCAGTTTCTGTATCATCAGCTATTGTATCGTTAGTGTTTGTATCATCAAAATATTGTTTCATCAATTAATGTTTCAACCATTAAATACTATTCCATTAGTTATTGTTTCATCAATTCTTGCAACGTACATTTTTGTTCATCAATTCTTGTGTGAACAATCTCATTCTAGTATAGTATTAGAAGTACTTTATGTACTTCAAAAGTCCTAAATTAGGATGGACTATGTGGTCCAGTTGTTATAAGCTATTTATTATAGATTTATTTTTTATATTTTTAATAAAACAAGCTTCTAATTATGTTATGATTTTTAAATACCCTTATGAGTTTATGACTCTCTTGCTAGAATCATCTCAATCACTAAATAGAAACGTTTTACCTACCAATAAAACGTATATTAATATACTTACCTTTATGCAAAACATATCAGTTATTAATTGAGATAGGCACTATCATTTCCCGTCATATTAGCAATAATACAACATAACTTCCTGTCTTTAGTCTTAATTTCTAGCTAACTTCCGGTCTTTCAATTCACCACCAGACAGCAGCCATTTTGTGTCATTGAGTTTTGAGAACACTAGGCAGAACTGAAAGTGTATGTTTTGCATAAAGGTAAGTATATTAATATACGTTTTATTGGTAGGTAAAACGTTTCTATTAATATGACTGTAACTTTATGCAAAACATATCAGTTATTAATTGAGACTTGTTTGTTATCGCCTGGTGGTGGTTAGGAGAGACACGCACGCCAATGTGACGGCTAAAAAGCCGATGGAACAAAAACAATTATATTTTATGGACATAGAAGATATCCAAAAACTGATGAACGATAGTAACAGTAAAATCGTTCTAAGGCTAATAGGTTGTCTTAGTATGAATTGAGACAAATTTTAGAAGGTAACCTGCTGGTAGAAGCAGATATGAACTGGACAGAATGAGTGTTATGAATCAACGCAATTCTGTATTTATTATTTTCTTAGGATCAGACAAGTAACAATCACCTGATGTTATTAACTAATAAGATAACGTATTATATTTCGCGCTAAGAGCGGAACATGATTGATTGCAGCCAACTAACTTATAAAAAACTTTATTTCATCGTGTAAATGTAGAATAATTATTTACTTACAAAGAATACCTTGATTAAGCACAAAACGTGTTCATCTGTCTCAGCGTACATACAATGTACTCAGAACAGAAATAACCCTTTCTTCGCCTTTACTATTAGATACTTGCTACCTATAATAATAGCATTTTCATGAGAAAGAATTTAAATAGCGCGAAAAAAAAACACAATACTTGTTACATAGTAGAGACAAGTAGGTATTATAAAAGTTCACAGCACGCCAAGTACCTGTAGTTACTCTGAGGCTGTAGTTTCTACTCAGGGGTAGGAAAATTAGACTATTTTTATCTGCTAAGACTTCTGTGAAAGCCAAACTAATACGCATTTTCCGCGTAGGTAATAAGTACTAAATTGATAGTCATGGACGTGGCTACCACCACAGATGCAAGTTTAATTTTCAACATTATTTAAGCAAGGAAGCACGATACGTTTAACAATAAGAAGCTTTATTTATTAACCAGTTTTGAAAGAGATGGAGTTCCTCTCTTTTCAAAAGTCCTGACCTTGAATAGCTTAAATTAAAATTAAATTTTTAAACATCGTTCAGGTTAAAGTCAAAAAACTTGCAATTCCAAAATCGGTAACATTGTATGTATCTATAGACAATGAATCGATCTTATCCGCAAAGGAATCTGGCAGAACGATTTATGTAAACATCGTAAACATCTATGAGACGTAAGTACAAACACATAAATCCATGTAAAAAACCGACTACCTACCATCAGCCACATTACAACTTCATTCGAGAGACGATATTGCACATTACATAGGTAGGTACATACTCATATGTACCTGCCCACCTCATGGATTCTGTATACCAAGAAAGAAGATTTTCTTCATTACTGAAAAACAAAAGATAGGTACAACCAGGGTTATAATAGTATACCCCATGGTGCACTCTGTTTTCACTCTGTACTGTGTGTGTCAATATTCTATAAGCATTTGTATAACTCCGTTCGTAGGGATGGTAATGCTTTAACCTATTCAACCTAAAACACAAACATCTTTTTATGATAAAAATGTTGGGTCCACATTGATGCATTGATGTAGGTAACGGTGAGCAAGAAAGAAAATTCAAAATATGAATTTATGATGAGCATATAGAAAATATGAACTTAAGAACCACGTGATTTATCTACATTTGCTAAATAAATAGCTGAAAATTCACATAAGTAGGCACTGTTAAAAAGGCTTTACAAAAAGGATCGATGGAAAAGATCAATGGATCTTAATTATGAACTAATATGCCTTATTTCGAATAAGTACGTTGTACAATTATTTCATTTTCGAAACGCTGTGGTATTAACACGCTCGGTATGTTAGACAACTGCTAGGTACTCGTTGAAACACCCTTACGGAATACGTTAAGAGGCGTTATGAAAATTTTGTCGTTTATTTTTGTGTTTGTTTAGGACTAATAGTTCGTTAATTAAGTTGTATGACCGAAAAAGGAATAAACGAAAAATTCCAAAAGAATATTTTGGGTTCATTGAACAATGAAGTAGGCAAAAACACATCCGACTCGGTTGTCATCGGGTAGGTATAATAGGTATTTTATCTACACGCATTAGGCCGTTGTAACCTTCTAGGAACCTAGTACCTCTAGGATATGACCCGCGCCTGCAGGATTGTAAGCAATACCGAAAACACTATCCAAGCCAATACTAGGGAATCACGCAACAGCGATGACACCCTTATCAATAACACTTTATAAACAGGATAATTTAGTATTTTCTGAAATACAACTCGCTGTTTACTGCGCAGGCAGAGATTAACTCATAATCAAAAACAAGCTTACTAGACTTTTGCAAGAACTAGTTATCCAGCACTCCGGCAGCCAATATCGTATTGGGCTTGGTTACTCCTAAAAACTTTCAACTTTACACCATTACTTGAAATAAGGTCATAACTGCAATTCTTTGTTTGTATAGAATAACTTCTTCCAATATCGTATTATTTACGTTCGAAAAACTAAAATCGAGGACTCATCCCTACTACCCGCGAAAGCCACGCGCGGTAGATTTTATAGGATTTTAATATCCAAGCTCACACCCTGCGAGTCTTTGTGCGTGCACCTGAAAGTGTATACGACGCAATACAATAAATTTTTCAGCAACTTTTTGCAAAGACATGTCCTCATTTTATCCACGCTCTCTGGAGTTTTTACGTTTATGAAAAGACTTAGCGACTGCTCAACTACCATAATTTCGTGTATGACTATGCATATTTTCGTTAAGAAGGAATATTGGATTTGAATATCCAAGCTCGCAACTGCAAGTATTTGTTCGTAGTGAGTACGACACTATAGGTATTTTTGTTTAAATTACTATATTGTTTCCTGAAAGTTCCTACGTTTGTGAGGAGACTCAAGGACAAATCACTACCTACGCATGTTGCGTGAGGCAGGAATATATGATTTTGATTATCCAGCTCGCAAAAAGCAAGTCTTTTCTCGTAGAGAGTTTGACACAAAACATTTTGAAATAGCTTTCCTGTTTCCTTTAAGTTCCTTCATTCATGAGGAGACTCAAGGATGATTCACAATCTACGCATGTTTACGTGAAGTAAGACTTTGGATTTTGTACATCCAAGCTCCCATATTTTGCAAGGCGTTTTACGTGCACTCACAGAACAAGCGATGCAAAACTTTTTGAACTACCCTCAATATAGATTTTTTCCCCCAGCAGGCAAATTCACAACTGCAAATCTTTGTTTAAATTAGATTCCCTTAAGTTTCCACACTTGTGAGAAGACTCAGGGATTGTACACCTACCCACGAATATTTGCGTGGGGTAGGCTTATTGGATTTTTAACATCCAAGCTCGCTTAAATGCAAGTCTTTGTTACCGGTTTGCGTGCGACGCAAATCATTTAGATATTATCACCTCTTGAATACTTAACGTTGTAGTGTACTTTCCGCTCCACGTATTTCCATACCTATATCTCCTTATCTCTCTGTGGGATAGAATTAGCTGTGCATACTCTTGCGAATAGACATGTCTGATTGTGTGAAAAACTACCTGTGTGTTAGGACTATTGTGCGTGTGAACTCTAACGGTGAGACACGTCTAAATGTTAGTCTGCTACTTGAGAATAGGACTGATGTGCGTACCCCTGCGAGGAGACACGTCTGAATGTGGGTTAACTACCTGTGTGGTAGGACTATCGTGCGTGTGAACTCTTACGATGAGACACGTCTGAATGTTAGTCTGTTACTTGCTAGTAGGACATGTGCGTACTCCTACGAGGAGATACATCTGTATGTGTGTAAACTACCTGTGAGGTAGGACTATCATGCGTGTGAACTCTTACGATGAGACACGTCTGAATGTTAGTCTGTTAACTGCTAGTAGGACTGGTGTGCGAACTTCTGCGTGGAGACGCGTCTGAATGTATAACCTACCTGTGTGGTAGGACTATTGTGCGTGTGAACTCTTACGATGAGACACGTCTGAATGTTCGTCTACTACTTGCGGGGTAGGACTGATGTGCGTGCTCCTGCGAGGAAACACGTCTGAATATGTACGTCTACTACCTGCGAGGTAGGACTTATATGCGCACTCCTGCGAGGAGAAACGTCTGAATGTTTGCGTCAACCACCTGCGAGGTAGGACTTTTAGAATACCTTTATTGAACTCATCCAATAATCATAACCTGAAAATTTTCACCAAAAATTCCATGTGATAAAGAACTTTACAAGTAATTAATCAATCTTAGTATAAAATAAATAATTTCACTGAAACGGATACTTTGCTTTTAGCAATTTACATGGAATTTTTATGGTAAAATGTAGGTACTCACCGACGATGTCTTCATCTTATCTTCTCATTTACATAGCAGTTATTATGTTTCGCAGAAACTTTCTATTCTTGAATCACTATGATGCAGAAGAAAGTCGACACAACATCGCTAAATCTTGAGGAAGGGACATGACAAGCTAATATCACGTATTTTACAACAGTTTCACTTTATAGACAGAAAGTATATCTCCAACATAAACATATCGAACGGCAAAAACCGTTATAAATCAAAATATTTCTCTGGCCAGTAAGTTTTAACCATGTGGCAAAACGGTTTGTCTTACGAACAAAAAACTGGCTCGATGTAAATTTAATCTACCGCGGGACTCGAACCCGTAAATTCGCTTGGCTAGCTTTTAAAAACCAGCCTTGCTACGTAGGTAGGTAATAATGTAACACCACGAGAACATCGAAGTACTACATTAGGTATTTTCAACAACGTTGAAAAAATAAATAAATTAAAAGATTATGAAAAACTTACGTACAGCAGCTACTGCAGACATTTTCTACTTTGATATGCAATAAAACATTGCACTGTGGATATAAATCCTTAAAGTAAATCGTATGACACGACTTTTTTTAAAATGTAGGTAAAATAAAATATATTTTTTATATGGTTGATAGAGCGTATGGCTCAGACAACCGCACTCGACGGGAAACAAAACGCCAATGACACAAAATGGCTGCTGTCTGGTGGTGAATTGAAAGACCGGAAGTTAGCTAGAAATTAAGACTAAAGACAGGAAGTTATGTTGTATTATTGCTAATATGACGGGAAATGATAGTGCCTATCTCAATTAATAACTGATATGTTTTGCATAAAGTTACAGTCATATTAATAGTATAAGCGAAAGTGAGTGACCATAGTAGGATTCAAAAACTCTTTGTAAATCTTATTATGTTCAATAAATAGTCTATTTGTTACTCAATCAGGCTAAATCCACTGAAAAATATAAGTTCTTTTATACTATATTTTTTTAATTACAACCCATTAGGATACACACTTTCGAGGAATAGCGAAAAGTAAGGAATAAATTGGTTTTTCTTAAACATGCGCGGAAATATTGTCATTACTTTTAAATAAAGGACACGCGAAGTATCATATTTACGTAGACTGTGTGTTCTTTGAATTTGGAATGAAGAACGCGCCGGCAATGTTGTATGAAACGGTGTGCTGTTTGAATTTGGAACGAAAAGCGCGCCGGCAATGTTGTATGAAACGGTGTGCTGTTTGAATTTAGAACTCTTTCACCTATCGTACACATTGCGTTCTGGTGGCTGTATAGCCGTATAGCCACAGATGCGTTTAACCTTTTTCGGCACAAACTGTAAAATAAAAAATAAAAAATTGGCGGTAAAGCAGAGTTCGTTGTTTTTGGCGTACTTCAATGAAATTGCTAAAACTAATAAGCCATCTACATTATGGGTGATTTATTCTATGCTGAAATGTACAGTTCATATTAAAAACGGTATTGAACATTATTTAAAAGGCCTTTTTTATTTCCTTGCATTTTTTTAAGAAAAGCACTATATATGCCTCGGCCGAAATGGCGATTGCCTGTCTCGTATTATTGAAGTCCTCACCTGCGGCTCGGCCTTCAAACTCATACTCGACCTGCAATTGCCTATTTCGCTGCCTTTGCAATAATGTACTATTATTTGCCAGAAAGACATTTTTTTTTGTTTAACCTATGGTGTCCCATTGTTGGGCAAAGGTCTCCCCCAAATCCTTCCACTTGTCGAGGTCTTTCATATAAACTAGGTTCAATTAAGTTACCTAGAGAACAAATAACAAATTACAAAAAAAAGCAAATTAATACAAACATTGCAAATTATGCGAGACAATAATAATTATTGTATATTAGTTAATTCAATACAACGCCATCTTTGGTTTAAAGTAAGAATTAGCTGCTCTGCGCAGTCTGCGCACACGTCACTCCTATGATTTTCGAATAAATAATTTTCCTTTCTCTTCTCTCATCTCTCTCTCATGCTACAAGTTGATATGAAGTTCAAATAGATGGCACTGTTTGTTTTTTATTTGAACCTAATAACATAATATTTGAGAACTTTAGTTTTTTTTATCAAAATGGTCAATTGGTCATTCAAGCTGAGGCAAAGATTTGTTTAAGTGGAAAATAAATAGTTCAAACTAAGCTCTACCAACATTTTAAAAAAATCTAAACAATACTTACCATACATCTTTCATTTTAGAGTCTAAGGTGAATGTTTGTCGTTCAATCACGCTAAAACTACTAAACTTATTGGTAATTAACTTTAAAAGAAATGGGATTTACATGGAGGCCGAGTACAGCAGCATACAAAGGCAAAAAGCGCGTTGAACTCTTTTGTTCCTTAAAACCGACCTTCTTACATTTTTACCCGAATGCGAAGTAGGCGGGTTATGTTTTTTGAGTATATGTGTGTATGTTTGTAGTTGTATTTTATTGTTGTGTTAAAATTTGTTTTTAATACTAATGGTACAAACTATTCCCTGGGTGTGAAATGCATACTCTATTTGCAGATTGATAACTATATGTAATGTTTTTAATTATTTCAACAAAAACAACAAAAAGATACTTAACTAAAAAAAAAATATATGCATTACATATTTTTAACAAAAAAACTTAAATCTACAATGCAGATAGAGGTGCTACGTTGTATCTGCGTAGTCGGATTTTTGGGTTTCTACAAAATGACAGAGTGACAGCGGCGCGAGTGCGGCGCCCGAGCCGAGATTTTGCGAGCTGGCTCGAGCTAGGTACCCGGGTTTGCCAAACGATGAATAAAACTTAATTTATTATCAATAAAGGTACCGCCTGACACAAATCCATAGTTAAACAACTAAGGTTAATAGTTATCCAATTTTTATCAAATGATGTTGACAAAAAAATTACGATATTTTTTCAAGTTTTTTTTCTATATATCTGTGTTCAGTAACGGCAACTGATTATGCGTATTTTTTATTCTGGTTATTAAAAATTTAATACTTCTGCCTTCAAAATCTTCCACCTAACCTATACTGTTATATGTATCAGAATAAATAACTATAATCTATGCCGCATTTCAGCCGTATCTCAAATGTGTTTGTGATTGAGTAATTCCACTGAATGAAACAACTTTTTATAAAAATTGATAAAATATCAAAATGTGTATCAATCAAATTCACACCTGGATATTTTTTACCTCGAGCTACATTCAAATAAATCCAACCTTGCATTGATCTTCGGCTTAGAGGCGAGTTAGTGAAGCCTTGGGTACATTGACACCCACATTACACACCCATAAGTAGATATCTTCTATGGTAATATGACTCGTCCTACCACACAAAGTATATGACTGATAAAAAAAAAACAACTATTTTGTTTGTCTGTGTATATGATCATCAGGTGCTTAGGTAAAAGGTAATCACATTGCTGATTAGTCGAACAGAAAAAAGTTGAATTGATAAGTACCTACTATAAAGTACGTGCTAATTCAACTTTATTTTTACGAGACTTTTTGAATTTTTAAGTACTTTATATACTTTTTAATTCAACTTTTTTTACAATACTTGTTTAATCCAACTTTTTTTGTACATGACTTGTTGAGTTGACAAGTAGGTACTTTTATTCAACTTTTTTAAATGATTTGTTCAGTTGACAAGTAGGTACTTTAAGTAATTGTTAATTCAACTTTTTTCTTAGCCTAGTACCTACTAGTGACTAGACTAGAGCGATATATTTGATTGGTAACAATAGGCTACTGGACAGGAATAGAAGAATAGTTGAAACAAGTTTCATAAAGTGGTTAAATACTACTGGAAGAATTTTAATATCCTTGAACAAAGTGTCTAGAGTAATTAACAATATCTACAGAAAATCGCAATAAATTAAATAAATAAAAAATTTAATCCTTAAATCCACACCAATACCACTAATTTGCATGTGGATTATCGACAAAGTATGTCATACTATAAAAAAATATAAGACCTGGTAATAACCATACTTTAGGGAAATAAATCTCATTTCATTTCATTTCAAATCTTACACATTCGTGTGTAAGTATTTCTGGAGAAATAAATACAATGCAACTTAAATTTTAATGCAATGCGTACATTTCATAATTTTAAGTCCTAACTCTACAAAATGATTTTGAAAATATGAACTTCTATCCTTATAAATAAAGTTCAAAATTATATGCTTAATAATTTAATGTGCTGATTTAATTTTTTTGAAATTAATTCTTATTAGTGGTAGGTAGCGTTGAAATTTGAATGTGTTTGAAATAGTCGTTAATAAAATTGTTTGAAGATCCAAAACCTGAACTCAGAGACAAAAAAAGACGACTTCGCTTTGCGAAATAATTTCAAGCGAAGACTTTGTGTGGTAATTGAAGTATTTAAAATGTTTAAATAATATTTTAGAGTTGTTTTTAAGTAAGATGAGAACTATAGGAAAATAACTAAGAATATTTTGTGTATTATTACTTTTTTTTATAATTTGTAGTTAGATTTTGATTGACGATAAGGGAATTATATAAAAGCAGAAAAAATACTTATATTTTATATTATTGGTCCTTAAAGGTTGAAAAAATAATACTTTTTACCCTAATATACCTAATATTTTAGCCCACTGACCGGTCCTAAAAAGGACCACCATGACCAGATCATGTCTTCTTTATTCTTATTGAATTCTTATAAGAAAAATCCAAGGTATTCGTTACCTCCATTAATATACATAAAATCTTGTGGTTTCACAGAACACCCGTTATGGCAACAAGTTTTTAAATCCTTACTGACATCATCCTCATCTATATTCATTCATAAGGGTCAAAATGGTCTGACAAATCGATTGATAAACGACCTTTTTGCCGAAGGTTGCGCGGCGCTTGCGCAGCCAGTTTCAAACCGAAGGCAGATCGCGCGGCCGCCATGCCTTTTACAACGAGAAATTAAAACGAAAACGAAACATACTAAAATTATCATTATTCAACGCCAAATCACGTGTATTAATGTAATTGTATTATGTGAAAATAAAGTAACTGCAAGGGAATGTCCATGTTCATGAAAAAGATCAGTGTTTAGTGATTTTTTTTTGTTTTTTAATGTGCGCGAAGGTGTTCAACATTCGATCAGGTTTTTTTAAAAGGTGAGTTATATTTAGTCTGTGGATTTGGGGAAAAATTATCAATTCGCTATGGGTTTTTGTATGATTAGATGTGGTCGATGTTACGAAATAATTACAAAAGTGCTCTAGCCCTGTACCGGTCCTATGGCCGTTTTATGAGTGTATTGTCTTGCATAACGTGAGGAAAGAGAGGTTTTAAAGTCACATGGGATCTGGTGCAGATTTAGTACCTCTGTCTGGGGTAACGCCTGTGTCGCAACAGGGTAAAATAGTAAGTTCCCAATTCCTAACAAGTCACACGCAAACGATTCACACTGTTAACCCGTATGGTATACACTTTTACACTGCATCTCACTGGTTTCCAATTCCCAATTCCCAATTCCCAACAAATCTTATCCAAATGAATGTCACTGTTGAACATTGGAAATTTATGCAGCGAAGGTTGCCTGTAAAGAATCGCTTTAAGCAATAAGGAAAGCTTTGTTATATCCTTAGGTATTATACCAATATAATAATCAGTGGAATACAGATAGGTAGCTATAAACAACATAAAGATACATGATCAATAAGAGAAAGAAAGCAAAATAAAAAGTAATCTCTTCTAGGCAACCTTGGTTAGACACAAAATACTACAACCAAAATAAATTTATAAATAATAATAATAATATTAATAAATAATGTAATAACGTTCCACACAACGCCAACTAGCCCCAAAATAAGCAAGCTTGTGAAATGGGAAACAGATAACTGATAGGAAACTTGTATTCTTTTGAAGTAAGAATAAACTTTAATATTACTTGGTCTGGTACCCATCTAGACAGAATCCTGCAGGGATCGCCTAACTCCTTATAGTATGGTAAAAATGGCTAGTGACTATTTAAAGGTTGGTTAGATATCTACCTATAGATACGAGTCGTCACGCTCCACAGCCCACATATTATCACTCTTGGTATAAAACCTTGAGAATTTGAACAATAGCGCGAAACTGTGTCTACTTGTTTCCTTATTCTATTATATTATTATGTATATTGAAAGGATTGCAATTTTTCATCTGAAACTACAAGTTATTAACAGCCTTACACAGTCATTTTCTAAGCCAAAACCTGTACCCAAACTTATTTCAATCATTATGACTTGACTAAGTGTAATAAATCGATGAGGGCCGGCTGCATGCACGAAAACGTTGACGTCATTGTCCGGTAACGCTCATTGTCCCGTTACGCTGGTTATGACGTTGTCACGATAAACTATCGTCCGTAAACCAACTTTACAGACAACCAATTTTTTCTTTGACCATTGGGTTTAGCCAAGCCTTACGTGGCCTTACTTAACTTGAAGGCTTACTTATTTTACCCGAATGCGAAGAAGAGTTAGATTTTTCAAGTGAAGACATAGGTATATTTAAGTATGGGTGCTCGAAAGGCTTACTAGCTAAGAAATTATGTATTGGATTAGTTTTGATCATGAGAGTGACCTAGGATACCTAAATAGGACAAAAGATATGGCAGATGCTAATTAATAGCCGCTATATTTTTCACACAAGCACAGAGGTGTTGAAGTGGGTTAGTCCCAAAATCCCCTTGATTTCAAATCAAATAAATTTTGGATCTAACCCCCTTCAATTCAAGGGCGATTTGAAATCTAGGGGATTTTGGGACTAACCCTTTTAAGCCGTGTCTTGGGTCTAAAACGACACACATGGTTCCTTTTCTTTATCCTGGCTTAGGACTCCATATTATTTAGCCAAGGGTAGAAGTTCCGGGTGACGTCACACGTGGGTGTCCAGTCAGTGGGAGTAACCTTGACTGCAGCCGCGCTCCGTGAACGAACTGAACTCGTCATACAAGACGCCAGCCTGTTGCTTAACGTCGCCTATCGTTATATCACACGGTTGTAGGTTGTTGTGAGATAGAATAATCTTAATTGTTACCTTTACCTAGATAAGTCAATAGATTTAAAGAAACTTATGCCTACTTGTTCAGATTCTGACCGTTAAGAACTGCAAGCGAGTAAAGTAATTGCTTAGGAATTTTGAAAGTTTGGTGCAAGTCAAAACTTAAGTACCCATCCTAAACAAATCTGTATTTATATCAGCCATTCTTTATTAAGATTTTAAATAAGTCTGAGTTATCGACATAAAAACAGAACAAAAATATGTTTATCTAATTCTAGGAATAATTTACACTTGAACTGAATTGAATTTATCTATCTATGGGCCAATCATTTTCGAGAATCCAGCAAAAGGAGGTTATACGTCGCAAATTTTCTGGCGTTTTTGATGGTGAACGAGGTAAACACGCATTGCACACGCGCCTTACAAATATTTTCATGTAAACGCACACTATAATATTCTCGCACACCATGTTAAAATATGCACACACTTATCAAATTCAGCGTATAGTTGTATTTAACGTGAATGGCCAAGAAGGTTATATGGCCGGCAGAGGAGTTGGCCTTGCGTTAACCCCTCCTTTTGCTCGATTCTGGCAACCCAAAATTGACAGACCCCCGGAAGTGGCAACCTTAGAAGCGGAACAGATAAAAAAGTAATTTTGACCCTTCGAAACCACCCTACTCTACCACCTGTCAACTGTTCAAACACCTGCCGACTATACAAAAATACAATGTCATCTGAATAAAAAATCTAAACAAACATTTTTTTTATCTATAAAAAAGATGAGCACAAAGATAGAGAGAGAATTAGAAATACTTTAAACTTCACAGATCCTTTATAAGGTCCTTGGATGAGCATTATAATTTTTTTCTTTATTTTTGGAGATCTTTCAGCAAAACTTAACAGGTTATTCCATGTAAGCAATAAAGAATAAAGATTAAAACTAAAGTATTTTTTAAGTTAAACCTAAACCTATATGTTTTAGGAGAACCAGCTCACATCACAGGAAAACCCATTCTTGTCTTTTTAGATGTTTTGTTTTATCGTTATGTACTAATTCTTATATAATAAATAATAAAAAAAATATATAAAACAGGCAATAGGTAGCCATTATGTTTCTACAAAAAAACTTCAGAACTAGCTTTTAGCGTGCAAAGTATTTTAAATCTTATGAATAATCTTTATTTTATCTATCTTTAACTATCTTCTATCGATACATATAATAAACCAAGAGACCCCGTATGTTTTTTTTTACGGAATTGTGTTCAGACGGGTTTTTTAACGTGCCCCAATTTTTTTTTTTTGATTGGAAGACTTTGTTTGTTTGTTTGTTTGTTCGTCCATCACGTAAAAACTACTGAACGGATTTGACTGAAACTTTACTATATCATAACTTCTAAGCTCGAAAAGGTTATAAGTTATATAATATTACGCTACATCTCTCCAAAGGGTAGATATAGAAGTTTAAAATTTGTATGGAAACAGTTTTTTTTATGAGTGTATCTATCTCAAAGTCTGGGATTACGTTCTTCAAAACAAATAATTAGATACGGGTTTCATTGATTTTCAAAATTAAAGTTAAAATATGTAAAAGTATGGGTTGAAGGTGTTATTAGACCACAAGTTGAAAGAACCTGTCTCCTCAGGTATACACAATATCTGATTGAAAGTAGCATTTTTATAATTTCCGAAGATAAGTACCGCCATGTTTTTCAGTTATCTACAAAATTCAAGGTTTGAGTGGGTAAAAAGAGGGTTTGAAAATGTGCAAGTATTGTTTTACTTGCTTAGTACTGACACTTTGCTATTCTGTGACATGTCTTTCGCGGGTGGAGCAAACAACATCGACAACAAACAATCCTTCCACGGGTGACGAAGTCGCACGCGGGTTCAGCTAGTTTAAAATAGGTCTAATAGGTAAAATCTAAAACATATTCATTAAAAAAAACGAGCGAAGCTCGAGTAGTCGCATATGATATGTAACATCTGACACTCGTTTAAATTTGTAAGGATTCCATTTACTTCATTTTTCTGAGGTTGGTAATATTTGACGGCTAACTTCCTGTTACATAAACACTTCCGTTGCATTTCACGAAATCAGAAATCACCGCCACAAATTGACAGAAAGCGAGAGGAAAGATGTTACATTTCAAAGAACTGTTTATATTGAAGTGGACCATTACTTATGGCATTTAGATTTAGATCATAATTGTGGGTGAGTGTTATATTAAGTTTAAGGAACTAGAACAAATAACTACTTGCAACAAAGACAGGTCAATTTAAAACAAACACATTGCCAAGTTACATAAATTTACCACTTCTCCATTCACAAGGCGCTCATTACAATTGCAATACCTTTTATGTTGTAATTCTAACGCAACATCAAGTGTTGAAGCTTTTAAGAGTTCGTTCATTACATTGACACTTAAGGCCAATCCTCAAATCCGAATTCCATACAAAATGATTCGGACGAATACTCAAAAAGTACGCCGTATTATAGTAATTTCTTCACACTATTCGTTTCGTCCATGTTTTTTGATTTCGTCAACAAAAAAAGTGAAAGATTTCATACGTTAATTTAGATTTTATACGTGTTTTTAAGTTAGTAGGGTAAATTTTAAAACACGTATAAAATTAAGGTATAAAACCTTTCACTTTTTATGTTGACGAAATCAAAAAACATGGACGAAACTAATAGTGTGAAGAAATTACTATAATACGGCGTACTTTTTGAGTACTCGTCCGAATCATTTTGTATGGAATTCGGATTTGAGGATTCCCCTCAAGAGCTAATTCGCACGAGGGGTTTTTAACGCGCGTTAAATATCCGTTAAAATATAACAGATGCATTTCCAAGTAGCTGTTCGCACGGACTGTTCTGTTTGAACGGATTTTTAACGTGCGTTAAAAAACCGCTCATGTGAATGAGATCTAAGGTTCAATTCACACTGGGATGGCAGAGGCCAATAGGTAGAGCACTTTTTGCAATGTTTAATATTTTAGGCGTTTGTGTTAAATATAATCCACTACCACTTAAAGGTTAATATTTTATTTAATATGTAGATAAATAATGTAGGTAACTGTTTGACTTATCATTAATTTTAATACATTTTCGTAATTTAAAGTCTCGAATTTTCTCAAAATTTGATTTAATTTAATATCCCCAAAATACATTAATTCATCAAAACAAAATCTGAATCTAGGATAATGAAACTCCAAAAATTTTAAGTTCAAAGACTTACAATGACAAATCTTTATCCAAAAAAAGAAAACCACTAAAACGGACCAAAAGTAATATACCTCAATCAAGCATCATCTTATGTGGCGAGACATGGTAAAAAAACGATTGCATTCAGCCAATTTAAGTTTTTGGAAATGACTGCAATAAATCATTCATCAAAATAAAGAAATAAATAACAGTTTTGCAATAACTCATGGTTTTGAATGGTAAATCCCTAATTTGCATAGCTTCATTAGAAAGCAATAAATGTGGTTATAAAAAAAAATTGGTTGTCGGTAAAGTTGGTTTACGGACGATAGTTTTGACTACCCGCGTAACGGGACCATGAGCGTTACCGGACAATGACGTCAACGTTTTCGTGCATGCAGCCAGCGTTCATCGATTTATTAGACGTAGTCATGTTTGTTCAGATTTAAATAGTAGGAACCTAATTTCTTTAAACCCAATTTTTGTTACTTAACCTTTGATATATAACATACTAATAATTTGTGTTAGATTTATTTTTATTTTTTTCACCAATAGATGTCAAAACTCGTTACATATATTGTGTACAATTATAAGTGGATAGCAAATTTAAACGTATACTATAGAAACTAAGAATGTAATGAATCCTTCATGGTTTGTTGTCTGTCATTGTACCGAATTAAATAAAATAAAATAAAATGTCAAAAAATACAAGGGTTTGACTTGTATCAAAATGTGGATGAGAGCTATAGCAGTGTTGTACCGGCCTGTTACTAGTTCTCTCGAACCAGTGTGGTGAAAGGATTTCAAGTGCGCCTCGAAGAGGCTCCTTTCAGTTTTATACAATATGTCCAGTCTTGTGTTACCGATATTTAAAGGGGTTGGATTTAATTTTTTTTTATTGGTAAGTCCCTTCCCCCCACGACTTACACCACTCCCTTTGAAATGGCAGCCATTTTGTTTTTCAGTCGAAATTACGCCAGTTCATGTACAAAAATGACCATATCATGAAATTGATGTTAAATTAATGAAAAAAGGTCACCTTAGCGGCCATGATATAGTTTTAGTGGTGTTTACAATCACTAGAACAGTCCAATTGCTCTCATTGTCACCCTGCTCGGTCCCCCTAGGGAGGAACCTAGATAGAACAAAAAGTTTTTCACACCACCTGCTCGACAATATCCAATTACATATCATGCTGTCATCAAGGTAAAGCAAAGCATTACTTACCTAGGGAGGTAATGTTGTATGAAACTCCCAAGGGTAGAAATGTGATTTAAATTTGGAAACAATAAATTCGAGTGGAAACTTGTGGAAAACTCCAAGTAAAAGAACGCCCATATGGCATTGTAAAAAGTTTTGTTCTAAAATCGAACTGGCCACTCATAAAAAAAAGAAAAAAGGCGCGACTTCAAAGATTGTGAAACAAAAGACGGTGTTGGCTGCTGAGTTCGGAGCCCTGGATTTTTATTGCCTTCCAGAAGGTGTGAAAAGTAGAGTATGCTCCTTTGGGATAAAGCCTGTCTTCGTCTTGGGTAGCTTGAACCCCTCGCGTCATTCAGGACTCTACATAACTCCCTCGCTTCACTCAGGAGTTAACTGAGTCCCTCGTTAACTCAGGGTTCAATATGCCACCCGTGACATAAGACACTGCTTTATCCCCTTAGTGCATAATCTACTATTATCTTTTAGCAACGGGGAGACAGATGTCTTTCAATTATCTTCTCATTTTCGTTGGATTCCTAGTATTTATTCCTGCCGACGGTTTTAGTTTGTTTTTGTAAAACTTTTCAAATAATGAATGAATGAATGATATAATTCAGAATCTTAATCTAGGTACATTTACTTATAATGTAGTACCTGCTAGAGTACAGAGAGGTATTCAAGTTTGGGATTATATAATAAAAACTTATAATAATATGTATAGGTACTGAATGATCTCTGCTTTGTAAAATTACTTAGATTAAATAACTATCCATCAGCAAGTTCTCGCTAAAATAGTGTAGGAGTAGAGGCTATCAACTCCTACGCAGCTTTGCGAAAAATAAGTAAGTACCTATTGCACCTTGGGTATTTCCTTGTTCGGCTGAAGTATTTCGCATTGGTAGTTTTGGGCCGAATTGGTTGAATTTCTGAGAAATTGATGTTTAGATACAAAAAGATGTGTCTGTTAAACATTTATAATTTTAAAGATATTTTGATTGACAAAAAAACTCATGGTTTTTTATTTCGATATCTAGGAAAGTAAGGAACAGTATAAAGCAGAGTAAAAATACATAAATCGATTCAATGAAACTTTACCTTTATGAACTGCAAGTGCAAAAAAATATTTTTTTGTATGCATTATGAATTTATATAAAATACTCTAACATTACGATACGATTATGATAACGGTTAGGAAAATATTTTTTTTGTTTGAAAAGACATTCTTTCAGATTGATACATAGAAAATTTAAAAATTGTTTTCAAGTTTAGTTTTTAAATCAAAATAACTGAAAAAATACTAATTTGCTTTACTGTAATTTTTCAATGATGTTAACGGTCACTTACACTTTTTTTTAACTACAACTGAAGTCGTTTGTAATACATTTTTGTAAAACTTTGCTTTTGTTTAAAAATGTTAATTTCAAAACATATATTACTAAAATCTGCTTGAATCCCATAGGCATCTTCGTTACTCATCCTACACGCTAATATTTCAAAACATATTATAGCTCATAAACATAAATATTGATGCTAAGTATCATCTTAAGTTAAGTCGTTACGCAAACCACCCCCGCTCGCCCTTGTAGATCCAAATGGGTACCAGCGACTAACCTTAAGAACATCTTATTGTGAAACTGGGTCAAAATAATGCTTTTAAGTTATTTATGGATGCGAGGATGTCAAGTGGCTTTTAGTTCAGTCTTCTTCTTATCGTTTCACTAATTATTTTGAACCAGTGCGCAGTGTGGTGAAAGGATTTCAAGTGCGCCTTGAAAAGACTCGTTTCGTGCGCTTGACACATGTATTTCGAACTTTTTAGGTTCTAAGACATGCCGGTTTCCTCACGATGTTTTCCTTCACCGTTAAGCACGTGTTTTAATGCACATATATTTTTATTGAACAGAGAAATTCATTGGTGTGCGACCGGGTTCGAACCCACGACCTTCGGATCGAAAGTCGAGGCACCACTACTCAGACACGGCTTTTAGTTCAGTATATTTAATAGATTGATGTATTTTTTTTTCCGATGTTTGGAACCGCGACACGCGACCGTGATCGGGTCGCGCGATCCACTGCTTAGTATGCATTAATATGAAGTGCTATCGGATGCAAGCGACCTCGTCGCGCGACTTGCACTTACACATCCGGGTCGCGCGGTCGCGGGTCGCGGTCGCCGGTCGCGGTCGTAAACATCGGATAGCTACCTAAACTGACGACACTGATGGTTGACTATTATATTGGACTGGTAGTTATTAGCATTTTTCGATAGTTTGTAATTTCAAAGTGTTTCTATGTGGACGAGCGTTTTAGCACAGTTCTGATCATGAGCAGGCGTGATCTTTTACCATTTGGAGAGCGCTAAGCACGTCTCATTCCATGGTTACACAAATAAAACTAAATTCTGTGTTTACATTAATAATTTAAATACCAAATTATCTTGTGTAAAACAGTGTTTTTCACATCCTGTATAGGTAGATAAATTAATTGCGGAAAATCACGCGATAATAAAAAAGGAGTAGGTTCTTAGTTATAAAAAGTGAATAGAATCGTGCCAGCTTCGTGAAGCTCATCTCTATGATGTCAGCGGATGTATGACATCATAGATCAAGGTTTGGAGTCCATCGAAGCAAAGAGAAAATGTACCTAATTAATGACCTGCGCACATTGGCGGATGGTACGGTACAGGATTTTATATTTATCAATTGAATTTAATACTTACTCGTAAAAAGAATATCTGAAAGCTATGTCCACATGTGATTTTTAAACTAACTGCTAAGAAAACTTTCGAAATGGCTAAGTAGTATTAAAACACACCGAATGTCGATAACAGATTACTGAGGAGTATTTAAATACCTAATTATATATAGCGTATTCCGAACTTAGAAATTCCAAATTTAACTAATATATATCTATAGAATAGGAAATAAAATAATTCGGTAGTTAAATGCCTACGTGCACCAAACTGACAAAGTTCCTAAGCAATTACTTTACTCGCTTGGTAGTTCTAAACAGTACTGATTCTGACCGTTAAGAACTGTCAAGCGAATAAAGTTGTTGCTTAGGAACTTTGACAGTTTGGTGCAAGTCAGCATAAGATTTCTTCCAATAAGTTCTTCTTTGTTTTTGTTTATTTTTTAATTTACACAAATTTAGTTAGTTAAATAAGAAAAAACTCACAATTCATCTTGTCATTTATATGAAAATTTAATAAAACAGTGTTAGATGCCTCTTTTCTTAGAAACCTTACTTTCGAAAATCAAATGGAAGTATTAATAGCTAAAGTTTTTAGTATGTTTCATATCCTTCTTAGTTAACTTATTTATGACTTATGATTTACATAGTAATGCCTACTTGCACCAAACTGTCAAAGTCCCGAAGCAATTACTTTACACGTTTGCTAGTTCTTAACAGTCCAGATTCTGATCATTAAGAACTGCCAAGCGAGTAAAGTAATTGCTTAGGAACTTGGAAAGCTTGGTGCAAGTCAGCATAAGATTTTTAGGAAAAGGTTAACCTATCTTTCTAGTACATATTTCCCGTTTTAGCCTATACTAACAACACAGATATGACAATGTTCGCATTCAAATAACTTTTGTAATAAATAATTAATATCTTCACTGATGCGTCATGTTAAAGGTGAACAGGTGATCACGCGGCCTCGAGGCAAGGACATCAACCAATCTCATCATTTAGATCACTCTTATTGCAATGGTGATAAGACTCAAAATATGATAGTAAAGTGTATGGTTATGGGCGGAAAACTCTCTGTATGGAAAGCTGTATCACAATTGAGTAAGATGATATTTTAGTTTGCAGTAAATTTGACGACACGGATGGTCCAGTGGCAAGTGTATTAGACTGTCACGCAAGTCTCGCGGGTTGGATTCCCGCTTCAGAACAAACATTTGTGTAATTAACATCCGTGTTTGTTATAGTCTGGGTGTTTTCTAGTATCCTATGTATGAACATACAAAATAAAAAGTATGTATATAGGTAAGTAATAGCTCCCATAGTACAAGCTTAGTGTAGGTGTAAATGGCGTTGTTCGAAACGTCCAAAATATTTATTAATCTTCATATTTGTATAAATGCTTTTTAAAGAATATTATATTTAGTTAGACTCCTTTGGATTATATAAATCGAATTCCTATATCTCAACTTGTAACCATTTAGTGATATACATAGGTATTGATTAGGTTTTAGAAAAATATTACTTTTTGCGTACAGCGACATGCGAACATCTGACATCTCACCTTAGTAATAAGCAACATTTACATTTGGTTTGTAACTGACATTGGTATCTGACGGCCAACATTCTGTGACACACTTCCGTCCCATTATCACGAAATTACTCCCACAAATTGACAAAAAGCGAGAGGAAAGATGGTACACATCAAAAACGTAGAAAATTCTTTAGAAACCCTGAAAAGTGTCAAAAAGCAGAACAACTTGACTTCCTTTTCAATAATGTGACACCATACACTTGTACTTATTATGAAACAGACGTACTAAACATTACATAAGACACTCAATTGACTCAAACTAAAGGTCGAATATAAGTGAGGTCACAACCGTCTTTAGAGCTGTTGAATGAAGATTTTTTGCATGAAGATTTCGAGCTAAGAATAATAAATTAACAAATGAATAAACCATAGGTTTCTTTAAAAAAAATATACAGGGTGAATTTTTAACTGGGATTAAGCCAGATTAAAAAAATATAGGGAATATCAAAAAATGTTCAAAGTAGTGTTTTATGTATGTATTTGTTGGAGCAAATTTTGCTGTAAATTAAACTGCTTATTACTTTTAAAAAAACCCTATCCAGGTACCTAACCAGTTGAATTATAAAAAAACTCTTAAGAGTATTTTCTACATTATTTAACCTGTTGAATTATAAAAAAAACAATAAATGTAATGTTCAATAATGGTTTAACCAAACGAAAACACATTTCTTCGTAGTCTCAAACGGGTCCTATAATTTGCATAAAATTCAAGAAATTAATGTTCAATGGAAAGGGTTGAAAAAACAAAATCGAGTAGTACTTTGTGTAAATGAAGTTAAATGATAACCTACGAAAAGATGTAGAATTACAATAATAAAGCCGCAATAAAAAGATGTAGTAATTGCAGTGTCTTACAATTTACAATGGCATTGCACAGAGCAACAATCGTGTCAAATGATCTACAGATAGTAAAACAATACGTCAGTTATGTAACTAGCACGCAATGCAATATTGTAGTTATAGTTGAAGCCAGGGTGAAGAGGTATCTCGATCCTTACCACGGTTTCCACAAGGTCAAAGCGATGATGACCACTGATTGAATATTCAGATAACTATATAGAAAACCCTTAGACTCAGGAAAAATACCAATGTTCGCGACAAAAATGTTTGTCCTGAAGCGGGATTCAAACCCGCGATACCAGTGCCGGCGTAGCAGTCCAACACACCTGACACCTGACCAATGGCATCGTCAGTATATTGATTAACACATCACTAATACCTATTTGATTTAAATCTGTCATCGTTTTGTAAAAACCGTGAGTTTTCAATTTTCAAACACGCTATATCTATAATTATCGGCAATTTGTGATAATGAAAATCTGCTAAATATATACCAATAAAATTAATGGACCGTTCACCAATTTACATCGCACGTATTATTGAACGATCATCTTTTTTTGGTCGTTTTTTCGGGTGATAGCGATTGGTCGCTCTAAAAGTTCGCGCTAAAGTCACGCAGAAAAAAATAGATGACAGATCCATAGATATAAGCTTAGATCATATATTGAATCTATGACTTAGATCCTGATATTTCATCGAAAGGTCATATTTTTATCAATATTTAAATATAGATAGATAGATAGATAGTAACTCTTTATTGTACACCCCGAGGAAATATACATTATAAAAGGAAACAAATAAAACAACCAAAAATAATAGAGGCTACAATGGGCGGCCTTATCGCTAAAAGCGATTTCTTCCAGGCAAATATTTACATGACAAGGACGTAAAAATTAATGGCTACCCATAATGGTTGGTAATTACCCATTATTTTAACAAATGGTAACCGATAATTATAACGAAGTGAAGGTTAAGACGTTTTAATTTAAGATAATTGATTGATTCAGGCGTTACTTTGCGGAAATCCATAAATATCAACAAATTATATAATATAATTATATTTAGTAATAAAACCGCTTAATTTCTAAACAAAGGTTTTAATTAACTTAACTTTAGTTCAACTAAACCAAAGAGTCAAAGAACAGAAAACCAAAGTTTAAAGATACGACACGTGTTTCGCCTCTACACGAGGCATCATCAGGAGGTGTGGAGTTGTGGACTCGCCGAAGTTTGAAACGAGAGTTAAGCGGTTTTATTACTAAATATATTTATATAATTTGTTGGTTTTAAGAAATTAAATAAATATGTACAATATAAAGAGCCAATAATGCAATATGGTGATAATATTTTGGCAGACGTTTTTCAGTTTTTATGAACTCTTTATATGTATACACTATTCTTCACATTTATCTACTATTTACCTCTTATTTAAACAAACTCAAAAATTAAATAAAAATATTAGGTACTGTAGAAATCACGTGAAGCTAGCTGAAGCAGCTTAGTAGTCTAGTACTTAGTTAGGACTAGGTACTCAAAGATACATCTGAGTCGGGTCTTTACAATGAGTATTCCAATACATCAATACCAAAATAAATTTAATTATGAGTAAATTGATAAAAGAGAAAGAAAACATTCAACACAAATTTATATGCAGCTTATATTAGTTATATACTTAGTTAAAATAGTATAAAGTTTATAGTTACATTTTGTAATTTTAGTCTTCATTCATTTCTTTCTTCATTTTATATTACGTTTACTTAAACTTTTTATTCTACCTATACATACTAAGATCTTTATGAAATAAGTGTTTTTATCTTTATTCTTTATCTTTTACTAAACTAATGTATATTTTTTTCACTTTGTAACTTCATATACCTTTTCTTACATTGTAGGTTAAGACATACCAACCCGTTGACTGATTGTTCATATTTCGTAACAGCGTCTAGCCGTAAGCAATAACGGCGTTCTGTGTTCATTTATTCCGTTATGATTTTGGAGATACAAAGCTATTCCTCGTATATGCCAATGGCCAGATCTGGAGTTGGAATTTTTTGGGCAACCAGATGGTTTTTAAGTTTTTACCCGACAGTCAGTAAAGGGTTATGTTTTTCGCGCGTATCTTGTATGTATGTTTCTTTGGTGTTACCTTAGAACTTCCAAACGGCTTAGATTCGTTTTAATAACCCGAGTGCCCTTAGATGAGTTTAAAAAAAATATCAAATAGGCTGATTATTGGCGCAAAAAAAAGGCATTAATAAGTTTATAACCTATCGAGTAGGGTATCAATATGATGCAAATTAAAAGGAGATTACACGTATACAAACACACCCATTTTTAATTACCAAAAAAAATTAAATGGGCAATTCAGAATGCAATACTACGTTATATCTGTGCAGACAGAATTTTGGGTTTCTACAAAATGACAGAATGACAGCGGCGCGAGTGAGGGGCCCGAGCCGAGCTTTTGCGAGCTGGCTCGAGCTAAGGTTTGCCAAACGATGAATGAAAATTAAATTATTATCAATAAAGGGTACTCAGCAAATCCATAGTCAAACGACTAACGGTAACTATTATCTAATTTTTTACAACTTTATTTTAAATAAAAAAGACTTAAATATTTCAAGTCATATCTGTGTTCAGTACGAGCAACAGATTATATGTACTTTTTTTTCTGGTGAATAATTTACGGTGTTATCGGTGTATATTACGGTGGTGTCATACATAAGAGTGTCATAGAACAAAAATAAAGTGTCAGAAATCCAATAAGGCGCTATGATTTTGGCAGTCGGGTTTTCAGTTTTTATTAATTAAAATAAAAGTATTTAAGCTTGCTTAACTATGTTAAGGTTTTCATCTAGAATGTTACTAAAACAGTGGTTAAATTATTATTTACCGCCGAGAAGGTAAAAATCCTTGACTTAATTTGACTTTCGAGACTGACCACCGAAATGTCTTAAGTAGACGAGTGCTATAAACAGTAGCCTACTGTTATGGTCATGGGCAGGCATAATTTGTTACTATAAAAATTATCAACATCACTTTGAAAAAAAAAACGAGCGAGCCTTATGTAGTTAGCTAGTAGTTGCATATGATGACATCAGTACCCTTAGTACGAGTTTGATAGTTTCCAAAACTCAATAGTTTTGGTGAGCTCGCTCAAACGAATAGTTTACGTTGTAATCGGCAGTACGGGCTAAATTTTTCGTATCTCGACACACGACAGTGTGTCAAGCCACGGTCAGGCCCAGCGAACTGGCGAGTAGCACTGTGTGTAAGTTTAAACGAACCATTTGGAGCCACTTTTGACCTTGTCATAGCTAAAAAACTAATCAATATAAACACACCAAATTTGGTTTATGTATTGAAAGCCCGGAGTTAATGAAGTACCTCAAATTTCATAAACACAGCTTAAACGGTTATTTAGATATTAACGTTCAAAAAACGACATTTTTATCACTGATTGACTGACATATAGACGTAAAACCTAACCCACTTCCAGATGACCTAGAAAGTTCAAATTTGGCATCCAGCTAGGTAATTGTGTGTATACAAAGGAAAAAAATTGTTCTATAGTAGACCTTGGCAAGCCATATATGTAGATCTCAAGTTTTTTTTCGGGAAAAACGACTTCTCCACCATAGTCCGGTCCCAGACCGTGGCTCCTCCATTTTCACATATTATATGTGTTTTTGTTCAGATTAAGTTTACACGATATCAACCATCGACTAGCTCGATTGAACGAACTTCATGGTATATACTTCTAACTCTTTTACACGTCGGCAAAAGAAAGAGACGAACATATCCTTTACGTTTGGCGCTTTGTACCACGTTTTGTTTTTTGTTTTTTTTCGCATAGTGTTGGCTTAAGTCATATGACCATACTGCCTTATCATACGTTTATTATTATTTTTTATGGTGCATCGTTTTTTTGAAGGAAACATGAGCTTATTATAATTTAAAATTATGGATAGATTTCATAGAGTGGTAATTATTTCTCTCTCTGGAAAAAAGTCTACAAGATGTGTCTCGAAATTTGTATAATAACCCTACCCATATCCATAATTTTAGAAATGGTGACTTAAATAAACCGGCCGAAGGCATGTTAGGCAGAGAGCAATAAAATGTGGCAGGATTTACAAATACTAGCTTGTTCGCATAGCTCTCACCGAATTTTATCTAGTGAGTGCGAATACTCCAAAAGTTTTCGTAAACGACCTAGTTTATTACCGCTGACTTGTCAAAGTTAGAACTCGTACTGCCAAAGTGCCATAAAGAGCTCGAAAACTTTTTTGGTATTCGAATACTATGTTTCGATCCAACTCATACTGCCAATTTTAGTTCATAAAAGTTTTCGCTAGGGGCGCTGTAGGCAAATGTATGGAAGGAAACGAAACTACATAAAGTTAAAACGAGAGGAAAGATGTTAAACATCGAAAATTATGTTGATTATTTTTGTTGACGATAAGAAGAATACTCATATAAAAGCATTCTAATTATGTTTAATGTTGCTCTAAAATAGGATTTGAACCTGTTACATTAGATTTAGATTCAAAGTGACAACTATCTCTTTCTTTCAATGAAAATGTCAGACAGAAATTACATTTGCGGGAACGCCGAAACCACTGACGTAATGCAGCCTTGTACAACTGGCTGTACCGGTATGTGGACAGTCGAGTGGACAAGTGTTGCTTGAAAACCAAATATATAACAACTACCGAAGATGATGCGAAATTAATCTAGATATACACACACATTAGCTATGAGCTGGCTATATACACCACCAATTTTTAATTACCAAAAAAAAATAAATGGTCAAGGCAGACGGGGTAGGTACTGATTTGTATCTGAGCAGTCACAATTTTGGATTTCTACAAAATGACAGTGACAGCGGGGCGAGAGCGGCACCCGAACCGATTTTTATGGTGATTAAAAATTTGCGGTGTATAGGTATCGTAAATAAATATGCTGCTAAAAATGCTTTGGGCATTTATTATCAACACATTAAGAATAACTGTAAATAGTTAGATGAAAAAAGTCTTTATTGTTGAACCTTTCACAATTATTCGCAAAAAATGTTATAATAACTTTCGTAGACTTAATTTTTGTGAGATGGAATTTTAATCATTCAATCATATAACAATGGGACACAGCAGGTTGATAAAAAAAATAAAAAAAATCATATAACACTTTTCTCCGCAACGCTACGCCCTCCAACGAGCTTGTGTATTTGTCTGCGTTATTTACTTATGACATTGGCTTTGTGACTGTACCACTCGGATTTCGTAATATTGATCTATTTATTACACAATGGTACATGATCCCTTTTATAATATTTACTTTTTATGATTTTTCACCCAAGCAAATCAAAGAAAATAAAACAACGTCTCTGTTTCTGTCTGTCTAATCGCTTATCTGATCTTGATGAAATTAGTCAGGTGGGTAGGTAAGTTCAAAAATTTTTTACAATGTGTAGATGAGCCAAATCCGTTCCGGGGTTTAAGCGCGTGAGGCCATAGTTTAGGGCAATCTCCTTTTATAGTTATAAAATATCTTATTTCAACTAAGTATCGAGAGTAAGTACCAAAAGTAGTGTATCTGCAAAACTGCCAAAAGTGTGTCAGTAATGTCGCGCACGCCATAACATGACGTAACGAAGGACATGTTTTATCTGTGCCACCCGATAAAGGCAGCAATGGATAACTGCAAACCCTTGCAACACTGACATAGTTTACCATAGGTATTACGTGTTATTTATGATATTTTATAGGCCTCGTGATGTACCGAGCAAATATACCAACTTTGGCATTTTTTATCGATGGGAAATAGTAGATAATGCACTAAGGGGATAAAGCAGTGTCTTATGTCGCGGGTGGCATATTGAACTCTGAGCTAACGAAGTTATGTAGAGTCCTGGGTGACGCGAGGGGTTCAAGTTACCCAAGACGAAGACAGGCTTGATCCCAGAGGAGCATACTCTACTTTTCACACCTTCTGCGAAGCAATACAATACCAGGGCTTCAGCAGCGAACAACGTCTTTTGTTTCACAATCTTTGAAGTCGCGCCTTTTTTCTTTTTTTTTATGAGTGGCCAGTTTGATTTTCGAACAAACCTTTTTACAATGCCATATGGGCGTTTTTTTTACTTAGAATTTTCCACGAGTTTCCACATGAATTTAACGTTCCAAATTTAAATTACATTACAACCCTTGGGAGTTTCATACAATATTACTTACCTAGGGAGGTAATGCTTTGCTTTACCTTGATGATAGCATGATATGTAATTGAAGATTGTCGAGCAGGTGGTGTGAAATAGTTATTTGTACACTGAGGGTTTGAAGCAAGGCATTTTATACGCGACTTTTATCAGCCCGAGCCGAAAGCGAGGGCGGATAGTAAAATGGAGTATCAAATGGGCTTCAGGAACGAGGTATACACAAGATTTTTCACTTTATTTGCGAGGAAATTAAATAAATTTAAACTGTATTGAGCGCCCATTTCGTATTCAAAAACAGAGACAGCCATCTAATGTTACCACGATATTCGAAATTCTAAAAAAGTTTTGTTAATGCCCTCATAACACCCTGATCCATGGGTATGATGAAGGACCGAAGTTAGAAATTTGTAATAAATTCACAACTTCTGGCACGAAACCTATAACAAAATAAATCTCCTTGGACAGATTTTATAAGCAATCACTTTTTCCCCTAAGGCCCAAAATGCCGTTTTACTCCCCCAACAAAAACACATGTATAACGGTGAAGGAAAGCATCGTGAGGAAACCGGCATGTCACAGAACCTAAAAACTTGGCAAAAAACACGTGTCAAGTGCACGAAAGGAGCCAAGGCGCACTTAAATCCTTTCACAACACTGGTTGAAAATAACTAGTGAAACGATAAAAGGAACCGCCAAATCTCTGGCTGTTAACAGGCAGCAATGTTCTGGCAAACGCAAAAGCTGTGCCATTGCTTAACTGTTTTACATAATTAATCGATATTAAGCTACCTTCGACTAATGGTTTTTGGTAAATTTTCCCTTTGAAGGCGGCTCTTTCATCTTTCTCAAATAATTATATCTTAAACCTTATTTCGAAGCAATAAGTATTAAATTTAAGTATTGAATTTAAAATGTTTCTACCACCTATATTATCTCCAGTTTGCGCAGGCTATAAATGAAGTTCTTCTTCTTCTTCTTCTTCTTATCCTGTCATTAGTTCTTTAAAAACATTATAGTGAAAGGATTTGAAGTGCGCCTCGAAGAGGCTCCTTTTTTGAACTAGCATAGATGAGGTGTAATTTAAAGATGCGAGTCGTATTATGTTACGCTTGGCAAAGCATGACTGTGTTCCGGGTTTAAAATTAGAGGCTTAAAGGGCTCAACTAAACTAATAGCAAATGAACATGCCCGAGCCAAAGGCGAGCACGGATATAAAAGTTACGCATAAAATGAGCTTCAGGAACGAGTTATACACAAGATTTTTCTTATATAAATTGTTAGAAAATTAAACAAATTGAAACTGAAATGAGCTCCCATTTCGTAATTTAAAAAAACAGAGTATACCATCCAATATTAGTACCACGGTTTTCGAAATTCGAAAAAAGTTAGTTTAGTTTTCAGGAATTTGAAAAAAGTGCTCAATGTCCGACATGAAACCTAAAACTGAACATTTTTTATATATCTTTGAACAGATTTATATGCCATTACATTTTATCCCTAGGGCCTAAAATAGAGTTTTACACCCCCTGTACCTTGGCATAAAATTAAACTTTACTAGCATGAGAAGTGAAAATTACCACTAACTAAAAGTATTCACTAGTACATAGTGTGATAGTGAAGGGAGAGAGTTATTATTATAAAACTGAAAGTAATACTCCTGGGATCGCACGTAACGAGTTACGACCGGCTCTTCGTTCGTCCGTCCGTCTGTTACATGTAACGGAAGTATTGGCTGTCCGTTAGAACTTCCGCGGTGACTAATGGTAAATTTGGTACAGGTGATAAGTGAATTTCTAAAAATAAAATAGGAGTTAACTCGTAAATTTGTAAATTTGTAGATAAACAAGCTAAAAAACTGACTGCCAAAATATTTATGCCAAAATATATGTTTATTACACCAAAATATATATTTATTACCATATATTTATTATACAATACTACAATCTACACCGTAAATTTGAAATCACCAGAAAAAAAAATACGCATAGTTGTTACTGAACACAGATATTGCAAAAAAACTTGAAAAATTAAATCGCATATAATTTGTCAAAATAAATTTGATTAAAATTGGATAACTGTTACCGTTAGTCGTTTTCTTATGGATTTACGTCAGGCGGTACGCTTTATTAATAATAATCTATACATATAATAAAGCAGAAGACCCCGAATTTCTGTACATATGTTTTTTTTTACGGAAACGTGTTCAGACGAGATTAATTAACATGCCCCAATTTTTTTATTTTTTATTGGAAGACTTTGTTTGTTTGTTTGTGGGTTTGTGTGTTCGTCCATCACGTAAAAACTACCGAACGGATTTAACTGAAACTTTATGATATTATAGCTACTAAGCCTGAAATGGTTATAGGCTATATAATATTACGCTACATTTTTTCAGAGGGTAGATATAAAAGTTTAAAGTTTGTATGGAAACAGTTTTTTTTATGAGTGAATACATCTCAAACTTTGGAATTATAATATTTTACAAAACAAATAATTAGATACGGGTTTCACCGATTTTCAAAATTAAAGTTAAAATATGTAAAAGTACGGCTTTAAGGTGTTATAAGACCAAAAGTTGAATGACCCTATCTCCTCAGGTAAACACAATATTTAATTAAAAGTTGCATTTTTATAACCTCCGAAGATAAATACCGCTATGTTTTTCAGTTTTCTACTAAATTCAATGTTTGATTGGTTAAAAAGAGGGTTTGAAAATGTGCAAGTTTTGGTTGACTTGCTTAATACTGACACTTTGCTATTCTGTGATATTTATTTCGCGGGTGGAACAAACAACACCGACAATAAACAATTCGTCCACGGGTGACGAAGTCGCACGCGGGTACAGCTAGTTGATAATAATAATAAAGTTTTATCCATCGTTTGGATCGCTCGGCTCGGGCGCCGCACTCGCTCCGCTGTCACTCTGCCATTTTGTAAAAATCCAAAATTCTGACTGCACAGATACAACGTAGTACCCCGTCTGCATTGCCCATTTAATTGTTTTTGGTAATTTAAAATCGATGGTGTTACAATTACAAAATTTACAAAAGTAAATGATTGGGCCAACCATAGACCCTTGTACACGATCTATAGGTGGCTCAACTGCTCCAACTCGATACCCGATGGCAGCGTGCCGAGGATACTGGCTGTATTGCCTCTTTGTATTGCAAGGCTTATTCTTTGGCCGAGATAGCTGCCAGCCCTCTGATCACGCGTCGCTTCGACCAGACGATCTGATAAAATTTTGAAAACGCGAAAGGCTCCCATTCCTCATGGACCCAAAGGGCTCAAACATATACGATATTATTGGATTATTTAATTTGTGACACTTTAATTTTATTCCATTCATGTTTATCATGTCCCAAAATCAACCCATGGGAAATTACATCCCAAAGTTTCAAAATTCCGGAGGGAATATCAAGGGGATTTTGTTATTAACCAATTGTATTGGCTTACCACCGCCATGTTGGATTTTTTTATATGTATGGGTAGCCTATGACATATTTTCATGTGTTGATCATATTTATTATGTTTTTTTTTTTTAAATTGGTTGTCTGTAAAGTTGGTTTACGGACGATAGTTTAACGTGACTATCAGCGTTACCGGACAATGAGCGTTACCGGACAATGACAGCGTTATCGGAAAATGACAGCGTTACCGGACAATGAACGTTACCGGACAATAACAGCGTTTCCAATGACGTCAACGTTTTCGTGCATGCAGGCGGCGTTCATCGACTTATTAGACCTAGTAACGTCAAAAATAAAGAGTTGCTCATAAGAAATATCAATATTTCAAGTAGGTATTTAAAGTGCTACATTTACTTTGGTCGAATGTAGGTCACTCGACGTGTATCAGTTTAAACATTGCGTCAACGTAAGCTTTGAAAGTAATGATTTGACACAGCCGAAACACCTGTGCTCACATTGCGTTGATTGTTTCATAATGTTTCATGAAAAATGTGTTATAAAAAAATTTGAATATATTTCATAAATACCATGTTTTATAAGGTCACTTTATTCGTTCCGGCTGAAACTTTCAGGGTAGCTCACAAATCGATGACAATGCATTCTCAAGCCATAAAAAGATCTTTCGAACCAGGGTGGTGAAAAGATTTCAAGTACGCCTGAAAGAAGCTCCTTTCGTTCACTAAAAAAACCCATAAAAACCGCTATATGTCGTAAAGGAATCGAGATAGAGCAAAAACATAAAAACGTGGTTTTTAGATTTTAATCAATTTTTACGATTTTTTTTTAAATAGTGAGAAATTTAGAATAAATATCTATAAACCAGCCTACTTAATTATATTTTTTATCTTACTAAGTACTATTATGGATTTGGCAGGCTAGGCGGTGCAAAACCTTTCACTATGCTCTGCTACCCAGTACAGTCAGAAATACAAGTATTATCCTTATTGTAATATAAAAAATATGATATAAATACAGAAGTATACGGTCGATCGATAGTCAAGAGTAATCGAGAACATTTTAGCCGGAGAGCGTTAATAAATGTTCTTTTTCGATTTTTTAAATAGCTATGAAACTATAAAGATAAAAGATGTCTTTTCCTAACTTATAAGCTTACCCACACAGAATTTCAGCTCAATCTACAGATTTCGGATAGTTTCGGCTGTCGGCTCAATCGGATCTGAAGATTTGACGTAAATCAAATCAAATTAAGAATGCTGTGGCTGCTATGACGTCAGCAGAAATGGGTGGATCACTCTGATTTGTCCCGCGCACCCCGCACGCGCACGACGACTAACAGAAACAGACATCGCGCGGCTTTGCCATTGCGTAAGGTCAGATTCAGACAATTATTTGAGTAGTAAGAAACGTTTCGTAAGAAGGTACATATTTTATTATAAAATAAATTTAGGATATTTATTGAATGCCGACTTACTGTTGCGGGCTAAAAAATATTATCGTTCAACTTCTTACCTACCGACATTTAAACAAGATAAAATCAGAAAAAAATGCAACAGTATTTACCTACATAGTTTATTCAAAGATAAGTAGGTACCTCCTACCTAATAATATCACCTAATATTAACAAATAGTACAGAACAGATTATTTTTTTACTAATCGGTCCGCGCTCAGTCAGGTCCATACCTACCTACCTACTAAAAATTCGCTAAATGGTTTGTTACTCAATCAAGCCAAAACTACTGAACCAAAATTTGGTAGGTATGCGAATTGTTTGAAAATCATATACCTAGGCTACATTATATCATTATTTTGAGTTTTCGAGTGGTCGAGTGGCATGTATGTTGGGGACTGGGGCGGGTTCGATTCCCGCTTCAGGAGAAATATTTGTGAGATGAACATTGGTGTTTGTCCTAAGTTTTGGTGTTTTATATGTACACTATGTATGTATTAAAAATAAAAGTAGGTATGTATTGTATCAGTTATCTGGTTCCCATAGTACAAGCTCTGCTTAGTTTAGTCACTTACTCACTTTCTCGAATCTTTAACTCTAACTCTAACCCGAACCCGGACCGGATCGAGTCCGGGTCCGGGTCCGGGTTCGCACCGCGAAGCGGCAATCGTCGCTTCGCTCAGGTTGACGATTCGCACGTCCATCTCGTAACCTGTCTCGAAAAGGTACTTACTTAAGTAGTACTTAAGTGCCTACAACAAGTGCCTACTTACTTGTCTACTTAAGTAAGTAACTAACTTAACTAACATACTTAAGTACTACTTAAGTATGTACTCATGTAAGTAAGACAAGTGCCTACTTACTTGCCTACATACTTGCCTACTTAATCGCCTATTACTCGCCTACTTACTCGCCTACTTACTTGCCTACTTAAGTAAGTACCTAACTTAACTTACTTACTTAAGTACTACTTAAGAAAGTACTTAAGTAAGTAAGACAAGTGCCTTCTGACTTGCCTACTTAAGTAAATACCTAACTTACTTAAGTACTACTTAAATAAGTACTTAAGTAAGTAAGACAAGTATCTATATACCTACCTACTAGTAGTATATACCTACTCGCCTACCAACTCGCCCACCCACTCACCCACCAACTCGCCCACCTACTCGCCCACCAACTCGCCCACCTACTCGCCCACCAACTCGCCCACCTACTCGCCCACCAACTCGCCCACCTACTCACCCACCAACTCACCCACCAACTCACCCACCAACTCACCCACCAACTCGCCCACCTACTCGCCCACCAACTCACCCACCTACTCGCCCACCAACACGCCCACCAACTCGCCCACCTACTCGCTCACCAACTCGCCCACCAAAACGCCCACCTACTCGCCCACCAACTCGCCCACCTACTCGCCTACCAACTCGCCCACCTACTCACCCACCAACTCGCCCACCTACTCGCCCACCAACTCGCCCACCAACTCGCCCACCAACTCGCCCACCTACTCGCCCACCAACTCGCCCACCTACTCGCCCACTACTCACTCACCTACTTACATGCCAGTACTCACTTTCAGCTCTCGACGATCACATTCTTCAAGTTTCATGTATCTACGTTCAGCGGTTTGGCCTGTAAATTGTCTGTCAGTCAGTCAAATCCGAGCCTCTTATAAATGTTGTTTCATGCGCGTATTGACAATAAAGCCAATAGCCATCTCATTTGCATACATAAATAAATTTATCTATAACGGACGTACTATCCAACAGTATTATGGTGTGAATATTACTTTATTCAGTCATGTTTCGTAAAATCGTTTCGCGAGGCGGTGCGCGCCAGAGCGACGCGGCCTCCCCGTCCCGTAGTCAGATGGGTACTGAGGTCCAGAGCGGTGCACGCCTACTTTTATTGCAAAATTACGTATATTAATTCCTTGTCGCAAGAATTATTAGCGTATCATAAAAATCTTAGTTTATTTTTTTTAACTTTTTTTCACCTTGCTAATGGTATAAAAATATATAATATATATAATGCCGTTTAGGAGAAGAATCAAAAAAACCATTCAAAAACAGCTTTATTTTGGTTTTTTTTTTTCATATTAAATAAGCGAATAAAATAAATGTTTCTTAATGGTTTTCAAGATAAAAGACCAAATAATATTATAATATATTTTTTTTTTTTTATTAACACCCCTTGACACTGTTTAAACCTTAGTATTTTGGCCTCAATTCCAGATTACAATGTAGCGACTGCCATAGTTAAGCCTTAAAGCAAGCATCCATTAAATTACCCATCCTAACAAATAATTGCCTTTAGTTATAGTCTAAATGAATAACTAAGTAAGTACACATTACAATGTTGTTGAATGTACAAACACAGAACTTAGTATTCGTGACCGTATCGGCCAATTTAATGGCGTTATGACCTTGCCTGTACTTTTGTATGTAAGTCGCGGTTTGTAACACTTGGTTACCTCATTACTTAACCACAGATTAAATACGTTCAACTCGCAAAAATAATAAGATTACATGAACAACGTATTATTAAAATAAAGAAGATGCTAAAAACTTAAGGTAAAATACCCAATAGTAGCATGTAAAGTAGCATGCCGTGCTTATGTAGCATAAATGTAGCAAAACCTCAATAAAATCATAAAAACCGCTTTATCTCGTAAAGGGAGTGAGTTAGAGCAAAATCGTAAAGCGTCGATGACACACGTCTAGTTTACATGCTACAAACCAGAAAGTTTAAAAGCTAGCGAGTGAGCAAGTTAGCTTTCGGGAAGGATTGTCAACAAGCACCACAGATATAATTCTAGATCTATGTCTGTGACAAGCACATTGTATAAAAGCCGATGACACTGGGCAAGCTACAAGCTAACTCGCTGGCTTGTAGCGTGTAAAAAAGCCGTGTGTCAACGACGCTTTACCCTCTTACCCTTCTTGAAACAAGCATGAAAGAGGGCAAGTATAATAAAGCGTGGTTTTTAGCTTCTCGTAATTAAGTATTGTTTTTTATTGGTTTCAGACTGAAACATGTGGAGTATTCTTCTGGTAACGGCGCTGCTAGCGACCGCGCGGTCTAAGCAACTACCATCCAGCACAGGTAAGAGAAGAAACGGAGCAGTGTAGCGTTACTGGGTTCCTCCGGTTCGAAGGGCACTTTAAAAAGGAATAGAAACTGGCTTTTTGAGATCATTAAAATGTGTGTTAACGAGCGCAATAAATAAATATTTGAAACACACAACGCCATCTAGCCCCAAACTAAGCAGAACTTGTACTATGGGCACCAGATGACTGATACATATTTATGTACTTTTTTATGTAAATACTCGTACATACATAGAAAACACTCAGGACGAACATTGATGTTCATCACACAAATGTTTGCCCTGAAGCGGGAATCGAACCCGCGACACCGGCGTGGCAGTCTAACACACTTACCACTCAACCAATCGTGTCGTTAAAACACACAACACGGACATTATTGATTAAGTATTCACTTATGTATGTATTTACAAAAAAAAGTACATTTACTATTGTATCAGTTATCTGGTTCCCATAGTACAAGTTCTGCTTAGTTTGGGGCTAGATGGCGTTGTGTGGAGCGTCCAAACATTATTATTATTATTATCCTGATATCCCGCAGCCTAAACTACAGGCAGCAACTAGCATGTAAATGGAATTGCTTCCACACGGTGTCTCCCAGACGCATGAAGCGCGGGTCAATGCCCGGGTCGTCCACCCGCGGGACCGGTACCGTACTCCGGTACCAAAATACTGTGTACTGGTCAGTTTAGGTGAGACATGGGGAGTGTAATCTTGTACCAAAGGTAAAGATAAGTAAGATAAAAACATTTTCACTTCTCATGCTCGTAAAGTTCAACTTCGTTCACGCTTTAGGGGGAGTAAACCGACTTCAATTAAAGAGGAGGTTCTCTAATTGGTTGATTTTTTTTTGTTTGATACCACAGAAGTTTGCTGTTTATTGACCAATTTGAAAAAATATTTTTATATTTGAGAGGTGACTTTCAAATTGGTCCCATGGAAATTTTATCAAAACTGAAAAAAAAAGTCGTAGAAGTGAACGAAATTGCGTATTATGCTTCCCTGTGACTTTTCAGTGGTGCCTACGGTCACTAGAACAGTATGTTTTTGTAAAACCTTGATTATTGTTTTGATATTTAACATAAGCGAAGGAAATAGGGCAAAACTGTTTTTCTCTGTTTCCATCCCCTACTATTTACTATTTATTATTATTTATTTTTACTATTTACTGTAAAATAGCATGACGCAAAGAGAGGAATAGGTACTCATTAGTAATTATTAAGAGGCTATGTGAAATTTTGGAGTCGCTGCGTTTCATTCTTACTCGGTAACGGTACAGTTTACAAACTTGATGTTAATACAGTTATTACTTGAGGATATAATCTAAATAAATGTACGACAGAAACACGATTGCTGAAACCTTTCTCGATAGATTTATTTTTTGAAATAGGCCCTTTTAAATCTGATTTACATCCGAATTTAGAGAATATTTACGGTTTATTTTTATATTATTGAGTGTATATACAGTAATCACAGAACTTAGATAAATGTAAAAGGATTTTTTTATAAATTCAATACATTTCAAGCAAAACGATGTTTTATCATTTGTCGCTTACGTCGCTTACTTTTGAGCTACAAGAATCTATATCTAACCTCTTCCCTCGAGATAAGATGTCTAATTGCGCTATCACTGTCTTACGATTCGGCAGCTGTCGTTTCTGACAGTTTCACATATCCTCTTAAGTTGAATTCCGCGAAGCGTTACGTTACGGCACCATGCGTTTGCCGTTAAAATTAACGATACCATACTTTCCTCAAAACTTCTTCTATAGAACAAACGTTTCAAATTGGAATAAAAAAACGAGCTAGCTTTACAGTACAGCACGATATCTCATTACAATTTGGAAAGATTCTATTAACTTAATTTTTCTGTGGCTGGTTGGTAACTTGGTACTATTTGGCTAACTTCCAGTTTCACACATCCGTTTCATTTCACGAAATCACTGCCATGAATTGACAGAAAATTAGAGGAAAGATGCTAGACATCAATTAACATAAAACGTACAGTCAGCTGCACAGACATGTTACACTTCCAAGCTTTCACATTTATATTATACCCTTAATTTCGCAAAGACATTTTTTTTCTGACAAGATTTCTGACATGTAAGATGACTACATTGATTTGAAAATGCTTGCGTGCACTTTTCTTTGCAAAATTAAGAGTAATATAAATGTTAAAGCTTGTGACTGTATACATGTCTGCAGCTGACTGTACCTATGAGCAAACGTTTCAAATGGGAAATTCGCAGTTGTATTTATTTTCTATCATCTCTCCTTCGTCTTTATCTCCTATACTAATTCGAGTAATAGACGTCCATAAAAAATTCATACTTTTTTATTTATTGGTTTACTAAACAAGTATGTGAAACGTCTCTACATTGACATTCTCATTTGAAACGCGTGGTATTATATCAGTCACACTGTTATTTGTAATGCTTTCTGCCTTCGTAATAATTAACTGAGACATGTAATTGATTGCTCAAACGGCGCAACGATTGTAACAAAAATAAATAAGAAGAATTGAGGACACACCTAAATTTTTTCGTCGGTTAAAAAAGATACTTGGTCATATGACTTCACACAGGGTTAAAAAATGCTAAAAGATTAATAGTAAGCTATGAGTATTAATAATAATCAAGGTTTTTTCAAATCATACAACAACAGACTTCAATCGGACTGTTCTAGAGACCGTAAACACCATTGAAAAGTCACAGGGAAGCAAAATACGCAATTTTGTTTACTTAGACGACATATTTTTTCAGCTATTTTGTTTTAAGAATTAAACTACAGAACCAATTTTGATAAATCTAACACCTGTGTTATTTATATAACTAATCTGGGACTATGTACCTGAAAATATGTATCCTTTCAAAAAGAAAAAAAAGATTTTTCAAATCGGTTTATAAACAACAAAGTTCTGAGGTAACCAACATAAAAAAAATTAACTGAATTGATAACCAACTTATTTTTTGAAGTCAGTTGAAAATAAGCTAAAATATATATATATATATATAATATAATAGTAAGCTAAGAGTATTAATAAAAAGGAGATATTACGCAAAAAAATACCCGACTGGGAACGTAGAGTAGAGAGCAATGTGTTTTTGATGTATGTATGTTTATTTGTAAGTGGGTATGTCTGTTTCTTTGTCCCGTTCTATACAGATGAATGGATTTTGACAGTTACTGAAATAAATAAAGTCACAAAATGTAAATAAAATAACTATTATCATCCATCAAACCACCCGACCTTCGAGATACAGTCTCTGACTAGTTCGGAGGGAGATGTCCTCCCCATGCACTAACACTGTGATGAGACCAACGGCAAAGTCTGGCAAACGGCAATAGGTTGTCTGGAAGAAATCTTAATTAAGGTTAAGACTACCTTTTGTAAAAACTCCCAACTGTACAAAGTTTCGTGTTTTTTACAATAAAGAATGTATTTTTATTATTATATTATAATAATAATAATACATTTTTAACTACTACAGTTAAAGTTACACTATCATTTTGTTACAGAGCTATCGACAACGACGTTAGCACAAGCGACCGTCACACCAGCGTCAGAACCCGATAATGCGCCCCTAGACACTTTAACGGTCAGCTGTGGACGGGACTCGATGGATGTGACGGTCACCCCCGCACACCCCCTCGGCAGGTGAGAGCTCTATAGTTAGCACATCCGTCAGATAGCGTCAGAACCTGACAGTGTGCCCCTGGACACTCTGGCGGTCAGTTGTGGACGAGATTCGATGGATGTGACGGTCGACCCCGCACACCCCCTCTGCAGGTGAGAGCTCTATAGTTAGCACAGCCGCCAGATAGCGTCAGAACCTGACAGTGTGCCCCTGGACACTCTGGCGGTCAGTTGTGGACGAGATTCGATGGATGTGACGGTCACCCCCGCACACCCCCGCTGCAGGTGAGAGCTCTATAGTTAGCACAGCCGTCAGATAGCGTCAGAACCTGACAGTGTGCCCCTGGACACTCTGGCGGTCAGTTGTGGACGAGATTCAATGGATGTGACGGTCACCCCCGCACACCCCCTCTGCAGGTGAGAGCTCTATAGTTAGCACAGCCGCCAGATAGCGTCAGAACCTGACAGTGTGCCCCTGGACACTCTGGCGGTCAGTTGTGGACGAGATTCGATGGATGTGACGATCACCCCCGCACACCCCCTCTGCAGGTGAGAGCTCTATAGTTAGCACAGCCGCCAGATAGCGTCAGAACCTGACAGTGTGCCCCTGGACACTCTGGCGGTCAGTTGTGGACGAGATTCGATGGATGTGACGATCACCCCCGCACACCCCCTCTGCAGGTGAGAGCTCTATAGTTAGCACAGCCATCACACAGTGTCAGAACCTGACAGTGCGCCACTGGACACTCTGACGGTTCACAATCTTTCAAGTCGCACCTTTTATCTTCACCTTTTAATGAGTGGCCAGTTCGATTTTCGAACAAACCTTTTTACAATGCCATATGGGCGTTCTCTCTAAGTTAAACTTAGAGTTTTCCAAGAGTTTTCCATGAGTTTCATATTACAACATTACCTCCCTAGGTAGGTAATGCTTTGTTATACCTTGATGATAGCATGATATGTAATTGGACATTGTCAACATTGGACAATGTTCAATTACATATCATGCTATCATCAAGGTAAAGCATAACATTACCTACCAAGGGAGGTAATGTTGTATGAAACTCCCAAGGGTTATAATGTGATTTGAATTTGGAACGTCAAATTCTTGAGGAAACTCGTTGAAAACTCTAAGTAAAAGAATGCCCATATGGCATTGTAAAAAGGTTTGTTCTAAAATCGAACTGGCCACTCATAAAAAAAAAGAAAAAAGGCGCGACTTCAAAGATTGTGAAACAAAAGACGGTGTTGGCTGCTAAGTTCGGAGCCCTGGTTTTTTATTGCCTCGCAGAAGGTGTGAAAAGTAGAGTATGTACCTCTGGGATAAAGCCTGTCTTCGTCTTGGGTAGCTTAAACCCCTCGCATCACTCTGGACTCTACATAACTCCCTCTCTTTGCTCAGGAGTTAACTGAGTCCCTCGTTAGCTCAGGGTTCAATATGCCACCCGCGACATAAGACACTGCTTTATCCCCTTAGTGCATAATCTACTATTATGAATTTAAATTTGAATTTTCTGTTCTCCAGAGACCCGAGGTTCAACGGTATCGTGTACCCGGCGGGTCTGGGCAGCAATTCCTCGTGTCTCCGGGAGTATGTGTCCAAGCGAGGAGATTTGCAGTACAGCGTGCCGCTTCGAGGGTGCAACACCATGGCGACGGATCATGTAAGTCACTTGTTCAATACCGTTATAGCACACACACGGCTTATTTACGCTACCCGCCAGCGACTTCGCTTGTAGCGTGTAAAGTCGCCCAGTGTTATCGGCGTTTTTACAATCTGCTTGCTGACAATCCTTCCTAAAAGCTAACACGGTCACACGTTTAAAAACACCAACAATCAGCGTGTAAAAAAGCTTGTGTGTCATCGAAGCTTTAGTAACAAATAAATTAATAAAAAGTCACCTCAGCCCAACATTTTTGGACGTAGCTTAGCATACTAGGTTACTGTGCTGTACAATCAGCGAGATAAATACATACAGAGTTAACTTTTCAACTGGAATTGCCCTTACATAACTTGGATATACTTTCAGACTGAATTAGATCCAGTAGTTTGGTTTCTAAATCAATATAACTTTTCACACCACCTGCTCGACAATGTCCAATAACATATCATGCTATGCTATGCTATGCTAAGCCTGTCTTCGTCTTGGGTAGCTTGAACCCCTCGCGTCACTCAGGACTCTACATAACTCCCTCGCTTAGCTCAGGGTTCAATATGCCACCCGCGACATAAGACACTGCTTTATCCCCTTAGTGCATAATCTACTATTAAAAAAATATTTCTCTTAAATTTCTATTGAAATGACATTACAAGTACCATGATTTAAACTATTATAACCAAAGTTTTACAAAAACATACAACAACCGACTTCAATCGGACGGTTCTAGTGACCGTAGGCACCACTGAGTAGACAGTCAACTGAATATAAAATGCTAACAAATAAATGACACCTGAATAACAAGAACAGATAAACATACAACATTTGCGTTGAGACAATATTGCAACCGATTATTGGAACTAACACGTCCTAAACAAATAGTGTTAATATCTTTTATAAATTTTACAAAGGAGAGTATAAAAAAAGTTTATTTTAAAAACACGTAAAGATTTTTTACGCTGAGATCCCTAGTCAACTAGTTAGTGATAAAATAGTAAAGGAAAACCCTTAATGGCTATGTTATAACAAATTGTATTATTATTTTCACAATTTTTTTTTAATTTACTAAAATAAAACTAAAGCCATGTACAATGTTGTTTCTTTTTATAAAACTTGGGCTTACTAAAAATGTATTCTTTTAATTATCATTTTATAGTTAACTTTTTAACCGACTTCAAATAAGGAGATAGAAAGATATATTCAAATAAGTCAGTAAACTGTTTAATTGTTTTTTTTTTTTGACTCTCAATTACTAGCCCAAATGGTTTAGAGTTTACCGATATAATATATTATTATTAACTAAGCTTTTCGATATTATTATGTTGCTGTAGGTACCATAATTTTTTAATAATTGCGTCGCGTGCCAGCTTCCCTTTTCACACAACGCCAACTAGCCCCAAACTAAGCAGAGCTTGTAGTATGGGAACCAGATGGCTGATAGAATACTTAAATACTTTTTTTTTACAACACCCAGACTCAGGACAAACACCGATGTTCATCACACAAATTGTAATTGAGAGTCAAAAAAAAAAAACAATAAAACAGTTTACTGACTTATTTGAATATATCTTTCTATCTCCTTATTTGAAGTCGGTAAAAAGTTAACTATAAAATGATAATTAAAAGAATACATTTTTAGTAAGCCCAAGTTTTATAAAAAGAAACAACGTTGTACAGGGCTTTAGTTTTATTTTAGTAAATTTAAAAAAAATTGTGAAAATAATAATACAATTTGTTATAACATAGCCATTAAGGGTTTTCCTTTACTATTTTATCACTAACTAGTTGACTAGGGATCTCAGCGTAAAGAATCTTTACGTGTTTTAAAATAAACTTTTTTTATACTCTCCTTTGTAAAATTTATAAAAGTTATTAATAACTATTTGTTTAGGATGTGTTAGTAAGATGGCTGATAGAATACTTAAATACTTTTTTTACAACACCCAGACTCAGGACAAACACCGATGTTTATCACACAAATGTTTGTCCTGAGGCGGGAATCGAACCCGCGACACCAGGCGTGGCAGTCCAATACACTTGCCATTCGACCATCCGTGTCCCCAAGAAAACCTATGCAAAATAAAAACTTTTTTCTTTCTTTATATCTTTCTTCTAAACTGCCAGGGGCACTGCCGAGCTCCTCATTACTCGTCAAAGCTGACATTCAGCTTGGCACTCGGCTCACGTGCTTCCTCGTTGCGTGTTGAGTAATTCCCAACACGAATATCGTGGTCACGAAGTAACGATATATCTGGCTGTTCAATATCAAGTGGAGTCATGATAAGATATAATAACATCGTTATACATCGCAAGCTTTTAATCACCAGAAAAAAAATACGTACACATAATGGCAAAAAAACTTGATATAATTAAATCGAATTTTTGTCAAAATAAATTTCATAAATGTTACCATTAGTCGTTTTCCTATGAATTTGCGTCAGGCGGAACCCATCATTGATAATAATTTAAGTTTTATTAATCGTTTGGCAAACCCGGGTACCTACCTCGAGCCAGCTCACAAAAGCTCGGCTCGGGCGCCGCACTCGCGCCGCTGTCACTCCGTCATTTTGTAGAAATCGAAAATTCAGACTGCACAGATACAACGTACGTAGTACCCCGTCCATTCATAGGAAAACGAGTAACAGTAACAGTAATCCAATTTTTATCAAATTTATTTGAAAAATTCGATTTAATTATTTCAAGTTTTCTGCCATATCTGTGTTCAGTAACGGCAACTGATTATGTGTATTTTTTTTCTGGTGATTAAAAATTTGCGGTAATTAGTATTGACATAATGTATATTATACCGATTTACATCCTTAAAAAAATATACGATACCTAGATAAACCTATTGAAATAACCAGATAGACCTTAGATATAATCTAACTCAGAAATACCATGCTGCATCGCACTGGCAGGGTTCATGTACTATACCTAGTCTGTTACAACAAACTTAAGACCTAAAATACTTATCTGTATGTACAGACAGCGTCAGAGATAAGTATCCCCCTTGCACAAAACACCCAGCTATATTTAGCCTTTCAAAAATTGTTATATTTGAAATTATTTTAAGGCTTACATACGGTTATACAAATAAAATCTATTTTTTAAAAGCAAATTTTCCAGACGCCCGCCGCCATGGTGATTTGAAGGGATTTGAAGCTGGGTATTATAATGCAAGGGGGATACTTATCTATGATGTTGTCTGTACATGAAAGCAATAAATAAATGCAATACAATATTTATAACTTAAATTGCCACCTTGGCAAATAGGTATTATTGAAGCAGATGTCTGCATCTCCCCTGGTATTACCATAACAAGTCGTGGCAATAAATTATCTCCAAGAAAATTCTATATCTCTTTCAAACAAGTATTTCCTGTTATTTATAACCCATTGTATAATTTTCCTCGAATGAGCATCGCGCATGCAAGTTAAATAAGCAATGAACGCATGCAATGCAATTTATAAAAATAAACATTATAACATGTCCGAAACGAATTGATTATAATATGAGTTATAAGTTTGCTAAAGAAATTTAAACGTTCAATGGTTTCACCTATATATTGTGTCATATAGGTGTATGGTCCTTTTATATAATTATATGATATAAATAAAATAAACTTTGAAATAGGTAGGTAGGTACTAGGTACTAAATAATTACACGTAAAAAAATGCATGCGTTTAATTTGCAACGTATGTATGTACATAAATTTATTTACTAACATCAATGAATAAGACAAAATATGAAAACATATTTTACCTATGATCCTTTTAGTGGATTCATCATGAAATTAATATTGTAAAATCCAAGAAATTTCTATGTTACGACTATATTAGGTTTCAAGTAGGTATAATTTTCTATCAAATTTTGCCTATCATTGCTTTTAATATTCTTTCATTAAGCAGATACGACGTATAGATTATATGAATAGATTTGTCTATTCACTTCGCGTCAAAGCTTCCATTGAATAGATCTATCGAGTTGAGGTCAAAGCTCACAAGCTCCCGTTAGGTAACCACCTATATCTTAGGCTGCGGGAACCATAACTGAGACCATTGGTGTTTGCTATTAATTAATAGTTATTTGCTCACCAAGGGCCTGAAGCAAGACATTTTATACGAGACTTTTATCAACCCGAGCTTAAGGTGAGGGCGGATATTCAAGTCAAGTATAAAATGGGCTTCAGGACCGAAGGTCTTCACAAGATTTTTTTCACACCACCTGCTCGACAATGTCCAATTACATATAATGCTATCATCAATGTAAAGCAAAGCATTACCTCTCTAGGGAGGTAATGTTATATGAAACTCCCAAGGGTTGTAATGTGATTTGAATTTGGAACGTCAAATTCGTGTGGAATCTCGTGGAAAAAAGTAAAAGAACGCCCATTATGGCATTGTAAAAAGGTTTGTTCGAAAATCGAACTGGCCACACATAAAAAAAAAAGAAAAAAGTCGCGACTTCAAAGATTGTGAAACAAAAGACGGTGTTCGCTGCTGAAGCCCTGGTTTTGTATTGTCTCGCAGAAGGTGTGAAGAGTAGAGTATGCTCCTCTGGGATAAAGATCTCTTCGTCTTGGGTAGCTTGAACCCCTCGCGTCACTCAGGACTCTACATAACTCCCTCGCTTCGCTCAGGAGTTAACTAAGACCCTCGTTAGCTCAGGGTTCAATATCCCACCCGCGACATAAGACACTGCTTTATCCCCTTAGTGCATAATCTACTATTACTTCAATTGCGAGAAAAAAAAAACAAACTTAAACTAAAATGAGCGCTCATTTTGTATGTTACCACGAAATTCGAAAATAAGTATGTTAAGGTCCCTCATAATACCCTGATGTATGAGTATTATGAAGGACCGAAGTTTGAAATGTGAATAAACTTCTCAACGTCAGGCATTTGAATAGATTTTATAAGCGATCACTTTTTTTCCCTAGGGCCTAAAATGCAGTTTTACTCCCCCTAAAGCGTGCACAAAGTTAAACTTTACGAGCATAAGAAGTGAAAAAATCTATTAGTTTACTTGATGCACAAAAACAACAGACCCAAACCCACATAATACATGCCTACATCAATCCTACGCATTCGGGTATTAACAATAAAACGGATTTGAAAACTTTAGTTGATATTGTAGGAGTGTTTATGACAGTCTGTCTGTTATCTTATAATCAACAATTCACACACAATTATGTAAGTATCTGTGTTCTAGGATGAACCTCGAGGTCGCTTTGATTATCGCGCTACTGGCCTTACATCTTACATAATTGCTTATGTGATACTTCCGATGTTTGGAATCTTTATGAATTTATAAATAAACATAAACATTCACACACTCACACCCCTGCACTAGGATTCCCTGTGTCGCAGGTGGCATGGACACATACAACACATCACAACATCCAAGACACGAGAACAAACATTTGTGTTCGACACAAATATTTGCCCCGGCCGGGGATCGAACCCGGAACACCAAGCTTCGTAGGTAGGGTCACTACCAACTAAGCCACTAAAAATATTCAACATATATAAAAATGAATTACCACTGACTCACTGACTGACTGATTGACATCATTGTTCTCCCAGATGCAGTCTTATTTTGAAAAATCTAATATGGGGAATACAAAAAGGAAGACGGGGTGAGTTGGGGAAAACCTCGACTTTTCACTTTTCATTTACGCCCTAGGGATTAAACGTGGTATCTCGAAAAGTATAAGACTTGGTGTTTTACAAGTTTTGGTCAAAGGTATTTATTTTTGTTCCAATTTTGAAATTTTGAAAAATCCAATATGGCCGCCATACAAAAAAAAATGATTTCCATACAAAAGTTGGATTCCCATACAAAATTTTTCAACTTGAGCGAAGCGAAAGTTGAAAAATTTTGCCGGGAGGTGGCGAGCGAAGCGAGCCACCGACCTCCGAAACGCAAAGCGGCAGAAATCCAACATGGCTGCCATACAAAAATTTTAACCTGAGCGAAGCGAAGGTTGAAAAATTTTGCAGGGAGCTGGCGAGCGAAGCGAGACAGCGACCTCCGAAACGCAAAGCGGCAGAAATCCAACATGGCCACCATACAAAAAATTGATTTCCATACAAAATTTGTAAACCTGAGCGCAGCGAAGGTTGAAAAATTTTGCAGGGAGGTGGCGAGCGAAGCGAGCCACCGACCTCCGTACTGCGAAGCGGCAACCTGAGCGTAGCGAAGGTTGACGATTCACACGTCCACCTTGGCACCAACATGCTATGTCGAAAAGTATTAGTCGTAGAGTGTTGCAGTTTTCGCCAAAAGTATTTATTTTTGTTCCAATTTTGAAATTTTGAAAAATCCAATATAGCCGCCATACAAAAAAACATGGCTGCCATACAAAACATATTTTTTTTCAATACAAAACTTTAAACGTCGATATCTCAGCAACGGTAAGAGATAGAGGCATGGTTCATAGACTTAAAATCGTTAGTAGATTGATGGTAAAAATGTCAACTATTTTTTTTTTATGCTTTATCTTCGAAAGGAAATACTTGGATGGATATAGGGTGTTTGGATTCTCTTTTCGTTATAGAGGATGTTCCAACTTTTTCTTAAGTGAGAGAGGGGGGCGAGCGAAGCGAGCCACTGACCTCCGTACTGCGAAGCGGCAACCTGAGCGTAGCGAAGGTTGACGATTCGCACGTCTACCTTGGCACCTACATGCTATCTCGAAAAGTATTAGTCGTATTGACATGCGGTTTTCACACAAGGTATTAATTTTTGTTCCGATTTTGAAATTTTGAAAAATCCATCATGGATGCCATACAAAAAAATGGATTTCCATACAAAATTTTTAAACCTGAGCGCAGCGAAGGTTGAAAAATTTTGCAGGGAGGTGGCGAGCGAAGCGAGCCACCGACCTTCGTACTGCGAAGCGGCAACCTGAGCGTAGCGAAGGTTGACGATTCGCACGTCCACCTTGGCACCAACATGCTATCTCGAAAAGTATTAGTCGTAGAGTGTTGCAGTTTTCGCCAAAAGTATTTATTTTTGTTTATTCTTGAAATTTCAAAAAATCAAATATGGCCGCCATACAAAAAAAAATTGCTGCCATACAAAACATATTTTTTTTCCATACAAAACTTTAAACGCCGATATCTCAGCAACGGTAAGAGATAGAGGCATGGTTCATAGACTCAAAACTGTATGTATATTGATGGCAAAAATTTCAACTTATATTTTTTTTTTATCTTCGATTGGAAATACTTGCATGGATATAGGGTGTTTAGATTCGCTTTTCGTTATAGAGGATGTTCCAAGCTTTTTCTTAAGTGAGGGAGGGGGCGAGCGAAGCGAGCCACCGACCTTCGCATTGACCTTCGCCTTCGCTGCTTGTGGGTCACATTGAGATGTGTTTAGGGAGGGGGCGAGCGAAGCGAGCTCCCGACCCGAGCGTAGCGAGGCAATTATCTGAGGGATATGGGTGTCGTTTTTAACTAATTTGGGGTTGAAAATTTAGATTTTGGTGTCAGAATTGAAATCCAAGATGGCGGACATTTTTTTTTTCAATCTTTTTTCATGGGTGTCGTTTTTGACTAATTAGGGGTTGAGGATAAAGAATTTTGTGTCGGATTTGAAATCCAAGATGGCGGATAATAAAAAAAATACATAAAATTCTTCTTTGAAGGATTAAGAGGTGGCGCTTAATAATATTGCCTATTTAAATTTTTTTGTTAATCGATTTTCGTAAAATAAAAAATATATTATAATTTTTTTTTCTTTTCTTATTTCATAAAATCTAAAAAAATCACTCGCGAGCTGCTTGCAGCTCGCGCACCGCCCAAAAAACTAGTCAACATATATAAAAATGAATAACCACTGACTCACTCACTCACTCATTGACATCATTGTTCTCCCAGATGCAGTCTTATTTTGAAAAATCTAATATGGGGAATACAAAGAGGAAGACGGGGTGAGTTGGGGAAAACCTCGACTTTTCACTTTTCATTTACGCCCTAGGGATTAAACGTGGTATCTCGAAAAGTATAAGACTTGGTGTATGACAAGTTTTAGTCAAAGGTATTTATTTTTGTTCCAATTTTGAAATTTTGAAAAATCCAATATGGCCGCCATACAAAAAAAATGGATTTCCATACAAAAGTTGGATTCCCATACAAAATTTTTCAACTTGAGCGAAGCGAAAGTTGAAAAATTTTGCCGGGAGGTGGCGAGCGAAGCGAGCCACCGACCTTCGAGCCGCGAAGCGGCGACCCGAGCGCAGCGAGGGCCACCAAAACTTTTCAACCTGAGCGAAGCGAAGGTTGAAAAGTTTTGCAGGGAGGTGGCGAGCGCAGCGAGCCACCGACTTTCGAACCGCGAAGCGGCAACCTGAGCGTAGCGAAGGTTGACGATTCGCACGTCCACCCTGCAAAAAAGTTTTGCAGGGAGTTGAAGAGCGAAGCGAGCCACCGACCTTCGAGCCGCGGAGCGGCGATCCGAGCGCAGCGAGGGCCACCAAAACTTTTCAACCTGAGCGAAGCGAAGGTTGAAAAGTTTTGCAGGGAGGTGGCGAGCGAAGCGAGCCACCGACCTTCGAGCCGCGGAGCGGCGACCCTAGCGCAGCGAGGGCCACCAAAACTTTTCAACCTGAGCGAAGCGAAGGTTGAAAAGTTTTGCAGGGAGGTGGCGAGCGCAGCGAGCCACCGACCTTCGAACCGCGAAGCGGCAACCTGAGCGTAGCGAAGGTTGACGATTCGCACGTCCACCTCGGGACCTACATTCTATCTCGAGAAATACATGTCGTATCGACATGCGGTTTTCACTCGGGGTATTTATTTTTGGCCAAGATTTTTTTTGGCCAAGATTTTTTTGGCCATCTTTATTTTTGGACAAGATTTTTTTTGACCAAGATTTTTTTTTGGTTAAGAATTTTTTTGGCCAACTTTTTTTTTTGGCCAAGATTTTTTTTGGCCAACTTTTTTTTTGGCCAAGATTTTTTTTTGGCCAACTTTTTTTTGGCCAACTTTTTTTTGAACTTTTTTTTTTAATTTTATTTTTTCAAAATATTAAAAAAAATCACTCGCGAGCTGCTTGCAGCTCGCGCACCGCCCAAAAAACTAGTTCAACATATATAAAAATGAATAACCACTGACTCACTCACTCACTCATTGACATCATTGTTCTCCCAGATGCAGTCTTATATTGAAAAATCTAACATGGGGAATGTAAAGAGGAAGACGGGGTGAGTTGGGGAAAACCTCGACTTTTCACTTTTTCTTTACGCCCTAGGGATTAAACGTGGTATCTCGGAAAGTATAAGACTTGGTGTATTACAAGTTTTGGCACAAGGTATTTATTTTTGTTCCAATTTTGAAATTTTGAAAAATCCAATATGGCCGCCATACAAAAAAAATGGATTTCCATACAAAAGTTGGATTCCCATACAAAATTTTTCAACTTGAGCGAAGCGAAAGTTGAAAAATTTTGTCGGGAGGTTTCGAGCGAAGCGAGCCACCGACCTCGGGGATTTGAACACAAATTTTTTAAACCTGAGCGAAGCGAAGGTTGAAAAATTTTGCAGGGAGGTGGCGACCGAAGCGAGCCACCGACCTCCGCACCGCGAAGCGGCAACCTGAGCGTAGCGAAGGTTGACGGTTCGCACGTCCTCGGGGTTTAACATACAAAATTTTGAAACCTGAGCGAAGCGAAGGTTGAAAAATTGCAGGGAGGTGGCGAGCGAAGCGAGCCACCGACCTCCGTACTGCGAAGCGGTAACCTGAGCGTAGCGAAGGTTGACGATTCGCACGTCCATCTTGGCACCTACATGCTATCTCGAAAAGTATTAGTCGTATTGACATGCGGTTTTCACACAAGGTATTTATTTTTATTCCAATTTTGAAATTTTGAAAAATCCATTATGGATGCCATACAAAAAAATGGATTTCCATACAAAATTTTGAAACCTGAGCGAAGCGAAGGTTGAAAAATTTTGCAGGGAGGTGGCGAGCGAAGCAAGCCACCGACCTCCGTACTGCGAAGCGGCAACCTGAGCGTAGCGAAGGTTGACGATTCGCACGTCCATCAACGTGCTATCTCGAAAAGTATTAGTCGTAGAGTAATGCAGTTTTCGCCAAAAGTATTTATTTTTGTTCCAATTTTGAAATTTTGAAATATCCAATATGGCCGCCATACAAAAAAACATGGCTTCCATACAAACAGATTTTTTTTCAATACAAAACTTTAAACGGCGATATCTCAGCAACGGTAAGAGATAGAGGCATGGTTCATAGACTCAAAATTGTCAGTAGATTGATGGCAAAAATTTCAACTTTTATTTTTTTTTATCTTCGATTTGAAATACTTGCATGGATATAGGGTGTTTAGATTCGCTTTTCGTTATAGAGGATGTTCCAAACTTTTTCTTAAGTGAGGGAGGGGGCGAGCGAAGCGAGCTACCGACCTTCGCATTGCGAAGCGGCAACCTGAGCGCAGCGAAGGTTGACGGTTCGCTGCTTGTGGGTCACATTGAGATGTGTTTAGGGAGGGGGCGAGCGAAGCGAGCTCCCGACCCGAGCGTAGCGAGGCAATTATCTGAGGGATATGGGTGTCATTTTTAACTAATTTGGGGTTGAAAATTTCGATTTTGGTGTTAGAATTAAAATCCAAGATGGCGGACATTTTTTTTTTCAATTTTTTTTCATGGGTGTCGTTTTTGACTAATTAGGGGTTGAGAATAAAGAATTTTGTGTCGGATTTGAAATCCAAGATGGCGGACAATAAATTATATTACAAAAAATTATTCTTCGAAGGATGAAGATGTGGCGCTTAATAATATTGCCTATTTTAATTTTTGTTAATCGATTTCGGAAAATAAAAATATATTATAATTTTTTTTTCTTTTCTTATTTCATAAAATCTTAAAATAAATCACTCGCGAGCTGCTTGCAGCTCGCGCACCGCCCAAAAAACTAGTTCAACATATATAAAAATGAATAACCACTGACTCACTCACTCACTCATTGACATCATTGTTCTCCCAGATGCAGTCTTATTTTGAAAAATCTAAAATGGGGAACGTATAGAGGAAGAGGGCGTGAGTTGGGGAAAACTTCGACTTTTCACTTTTCATTTACGCCCTAGGGACTAAACGTGGTATCTCGAAAAGTATAAGACTTGGTGTATTACGAGTTTTGGTCAAAGGTATTTATTTTTGTTCCAATTTTGAAATTTTGAGAAATCCAATATGGCCGCCATACAAAATAAATGGATTTCTATACAAAAGTTGGATTCCCATACAAAATTTTTCAACTTGAGCGAAGCGAAAGTTGAAAAATTTTGTCGGGAGGTGGCGAGCGAAGCGAGCCCCCAACCTCCGAGCCATGGAGCGGCGACCCGAGCGCAGCGAGGGCCACCAAAACTTTTCAACCTGAGCGAAGCGAAGGTTGAAAAGTTTTGCAGGGAGGTGGCGAGCGAAGCGAGCCACCGACCTTCGAGCCACGAAGCGGCAACCTGAGCGAAGCGAAGGTCGAGGGGAGGTGGCGAGCGCAGCGAGCCACCGACCTTCGAACCGCGAATCGTCAACCTGAGTGAAGCGAAGGTTGACGGTTCGCACGTCCTCGGGGTTTTACATACAACATTTTTAAACCTGACCAAAGCGAAGGTTGAAAAATTTTGCAGGGAGGTGGCGAGCGAAGCGAGCCACCGACCTCCGCACCGCGAAGCGGCAACCTGAGCGTAGCGAAGGTTGACTATTCGCACGTCCACCTTGGCACCTACATGCTATCTCGAAAAGTAAAAGTCGTATTGACATGCGGTTTTCACACATGGTATTTATTTTTGTTCCAATTTTGAAAAATTGAAAAATTCATTATGGATGCCATACAAAAAAATGGATTTCCATACAAAATTTTGAAACCTGAGCGAAGCGAAGGTTGAAAAATTTTGCAGGGAGGTGGCGAGCGAAGCGAGCCACCGACCTCCGTACAGCGAAGCGGCAACTTGAGCGTAGCGAAGGTTGACGATTCGCACGTCCACCAACATGCTATCTCGAAAAGTATTAGTCGTAGAGTGATGCCGTTTTCGCCAAAAGTATTTATTTTTGTTCCAATTTTGAAATTTTGAAATATCCAATATAGCCGCCATACAAAAAAAAATAACTGCCATGAATGCCAAAAATGGATTTCCATACAAAATTTTAAAACCTGAGCGAAGCGAAGGTTGAAAAATTTTGCAGGGAGGTGGCGAGCGAAGCGAGCCACCGACCTCCGTACAGCGAAGCGGCAACCTGAGCGTAGCGAAGTTTGACGATTCGCACGTCCACCATCATGCTATCTCGAAAAGTATTAGTTGTAGAGTGATGCCGTTTTCGCCAAAAGTATTTATTTTTGTTCCAATTTTGAAATTTTTAAATATCCAATATGGCCGCCATACAAAAAAAAATAACTGCCATACAAAACATATTTTTTTTCCATACAAAACTTTAAACGCCGATATCTCAGCAACGGTAAGAGATAGAGGCATGGTTCATAGATTCAAAACTGTATGTATATTGATGGCAAAAATTTCAACTTTTCGATTAGTGAGGGAGGGGGCGAGCGAAGCGAGCCACCGACCTTCTCATTGCGAAGCGGCAACCTGAGCGCAGCGAAGGTTGACGGTTCGCTGCTTGTGGGTCACATTGAGATGTGTTTAGGGAGGGGGCAAGCGAAGCGAGCTCCCGACCCGAGCGTAGCGAGGCAATTATCTGAGGGATATGGGTGTCGTTTCTAACTAATTTGGGGTTGAAAATTTAGATTTTGGTGTCAGAATTGAAATCCAAGATGGCGGACATTTTTTTTCATTATTTTTTCATGGGTGTCGTTTTTGACTAATTAGGGGTTGAGGATAAAGAATTTTGTGTCGGATTTGAAATCCAAGATGGCGGACAGTAAAAAAAAATTACAAAAAATTCTTCTTTGAAGGATGAAGATGTGGCGCTTATTAATATTGCCTGTTTTAATTTTTGTAATCGATTTTCGGAATTCTAAAAATGTATATATTTTTCTAATTTCATAAAATCTTAAAATAAATCACTCGCGAGCTGCTTGCAGCTCGCGCACCGCCCAAAAAACTAGTACTATATATAATAATAAAAATATACTATATAATAAATATACTAGTATATTTCAGTTATAGATGAATAACGGTATTCCTATAGAACACCAAAATGGACAGTATCAAACCAAAATGGAGCCGTAAGATAGGACCAAAAAATTTCAGAGACCTTGTCTATATAAATATGAAATATCTCCATTTTCAAATAATATTTGTTAATTTTTCGATGTAGTTTTATTAACAATGAAAAAGCCCTGTAGTTTTACCAGCATATAATATTTAACTAGCCCTGTTGCTTCTCTTTTTCTAAAATTAGCATCGGACCAAAATGTACTAAGTAGAAGTTAGCCAATGTGGCTTCTTTTTTTATCGCATTTTCAATGTGCATTGTGTTTCTTTACTTTAATACGTCTGTGATATCAGTGTAAAATTGCACAAACCGTATGTATACTAACTACCATAAGTATACCGTTCATAAAAAGGTATGAAAATTGTAAATTTGTAAATAATCATCCATATCCATTTAAGCATCGCGCACTTTGTGAAAAGGCAAAAAACACAACTTGTCGACATTTTACAATTTAGGTAACTGTTAAATTGTAAACTGCCACTGCAATACTGTTTGTAAAACTTTAAATTGTAAATTATCGAAAAGTTGTGTTTTAACCTCTTTATTTGGTTATTATTTTTTATTGGAAATTGTTTACAAATCGTTTACAAATTTAGTTGATTTATTTAATTTTAGTGAACGGTCTTTTGTAAGTGTATTTCTTATCAGACTTTCGTTGTGTAAACAATTTTGTGACAGTTTGTAATTTAACATTTTGATTATTTTACGGTTTTTACAACTTTACGGTGACTTAAAGGCTCCCAGGAGGTCCACGACTCCATTGTTTTCAAAAAAACTAGGTTCATACTTTGATTACTAACGTGTCCATGGCGAATCATGGCTTTGTATATATTACTGACCAACTGACAGACAACGCCAAGCCCAAACCACTGAACGTAGACACTTAAAATTTCGTAGTATCCCGACTTATATAAAAAGTTCGATGACCTCCCGAGTAAACATGCTTTAAGACCAAGGGGAAACAAGTTATTACAATTACCATCGAAACTCAAAATGCATAGTACAGGTCCATATAAGATGTCCATAAAAAATATATAATAAACTTCCAGAAGACATTAAAAACTCGCAAACGGAATCATTATTTACTAAAATATTAAAGAACTTTTTAGTTGACAAATGTTATTACGAGTTAAAAGAATTTTTGGAAGAAAAATTATAATAAGTACCTACCTACTTACCTAGAGTCAAATTAAAATCGTTATTATTAAATTATTAAAAACCGTAAAAAGATATTATAATTCGTTTTAAATACTTAAATAAAAATAAATAATATAAATGTGTTACATACCTATTGTTCAAAACCTCGGTCTGCCAGCCTTCTATTGTAGTGCCCTAAAGGGGCTCGCATGAGATCCTACCACTGTATGTGAATTACTGTTACCCTCTTACCATGTGACAACAATCAAATTATTGAGTATTGAGTATTCAATACTCAATACTCAATAATTTATATATGTATAGGTATGTTCGTCAAAAGTGTAAACGCGCACTAAAAAAGAAATTTCATTAATTCGCAATGCAAACGAAGGTATCAGATAGTCTTACATAATTGATTATGTGATACTTCCGATGTTCGGAATATTAAAAATGTATACTTATTGAATAACTGGTTTTTAAAAACTTCCGAATTATGTAAATACGTGAGGAGATAAGACGCTCTCCGGATGGTAACAGATCCGGCGTGTGTATACCACGCTGGTTTTGTCCTGAGTCCGGGTGTTTTTTAATATTCTATGTATTTATTTACAAAAAAAAAGTAATAAATATTCCATCAATTATCTGGTTCCCAAAGTACAAGCTTGCTTAGTTTGGGGCTAGATGGTGTTGTATGATATGTATCTACAGTCAGCTGTATAGACATGTAGACACTCCCGAGCTTCTACATGTATATTACTGATAAATATATATATAAAAGGTAATTATATAAAGTAGGTATTTAATAGGTATGTATTAGTGTATTTTATAAAAAGATAAACCTAGTATCTAGGTAGTCGAATTTTAATGTAAAAACGTTGTGACTCACTAAGTGTGCGCAGTCTATCTCAACTCCAATTATATTCTTTCCTTGCCGGGTTGCCTGGAAGAGATCGCTTACAGCGATAAAGTTGCCCCTTGAACTGCCTACCTTAAGGCCTTTGTATTCTTGTTCTATTGTTTTACTCTGTTTTGTTCTTGTTGGCGTACAATAAAGTGTTCATCTATCTATCAATCTATTACTCTTATTTTTGCAAAGAACAGTGCACATAATCAATTTCAAATCAATGTAGTCATCTAACCTGTCAGACCATTAACCATAACCATTCATGTCAGAAGATAAAATTATTTGCAAAATTAAGAGTATAATATAAATGTAAAAGCTTGGGAGTGTATAAATGTATGTGCAGCTGACTGTTCATTTTTTTTTTATAACCTTGTTTTAATGAGCAACTAAAACATCAAAAATTGCATCAAACGCATAAAAGTTCACACCTTTCAGTTTCAGTCCCACACAATTTCATAACACCAAAAATAATTAGAGGAGCAATATTCATAACTTGCTAATTTATTGTACCCATATTCTACAAGTAGAATTCAAAATGGCCGACCTCAATCCTAAGTAGTTTACGTAATAAATTCGAAAGGTGGAAATGAGTTACACTGATGAGGTACAATAGAATTGTGGACTTGAAGCCTCACTATACACATTTCATTGTCGCAGGTTCGATTCCCACACGGACAACATCATCAATAAATATAATAGGTATAAATTAATCAAGGTTTTACAAAAACATAAGACTTCAATTGGACTGTTTTAGTGACCGTAAACACCACTGAAAAGTCACAGGGAATCAAAATACGCAATTTCGTTTACTTCGATGACATATTTTTTTAAACTAAACTACTGAACCGATTTTGATGATATTAGTACCTATGGCACCAATCTGAAAGTAAATCCTTTCAATTTTTTTTTAAAATCCGTTTATAATCGAAAAAATTCTGAGGTAACAAACATAAAATAAAAACATTTAACCAAATTGATAACCTCCTCCTTTTCAAGTCGGTTGGTAAAAGGCTTAGACCTGACTGACTGACAGACAGACAGACAAAATACAGGCCAAACCACAACGGACTCATCGTAGAGACTAAGAAATGGATATTATTAATTCGCAATTTACAAATGAAGTACCTAGACTACCTAGAAGAACCTGTAGCTGAAACCAATTTAAATCCGGAATTAGTTTGATTTCCATATCAGATTCTGATTTTAGTGGCACTCTTAAACCCAATCCGAGCGAGATTCGTCAACGTCAAATCGCGTCTGAAGTAAATATAATATTGTTTTCACACCACCTGCTCGACAATGTCCAATTACATATCATGCTATCATCAAGGTAAAGCAAAGCATTACCTACCAAGGGAGGTAATGTTGTATGAAACTCCCAAGGGTTGTAATGTGATTTGAATTTGGAACGTCAAATTCGTGTGGAAACTCGTGGAAAACTCTAAGTAAAAGAACGCCCATATGGCATTGTAAAAAGGTTTGTTCTAAAATCAAACTGGCCACTCATAAAAAAAGAAAAAAGGCGCGACTTCAAAGATTGTGTAACAAAAGACGGTGTTGGCTGCTGAGTTCGGAGCCCTGGCTTTTTATTGCCTCGCAGAAGGTGTGAAAAGTAGAGTATGCTCCTCTGGGATAAAGCCTGTCTTCGTCTTGGGCAGCTTGAACCCCTCGCGTCACTCAGGACTCTACATAACTCCCTCGCTTCGCTCAGGAGTTAACTGAGTCCCTCGTTAGCTCAGGGTTCAATATGCCACCCGCGACATAAGACACTGCTTTATCCCCTTAGTGCATAATCTACTATTCTTTTCTAATGAACCTCGCTGTCTGAAAATAAAGTATTAAATAAATAAAATAAATATACAAGAGCGGTCTGGTAAATCTCCAGCGGGAAAAACAGCGAGATAGAGACTACATCTATAATTATGTTTTCGAGATCAAAGAGACAAACAAACGAGATACGAGTCGATTTATCTGAGAAATCAGTAAATGCTACTTTTAAATATATTGCGTGTTGTATTTTATAAAAAAATGTTGTATAAATTCTGGGCCTCAAGGCTTGGACTCAACTTTTTTTCTGATAGTTTACCAAGGGCCTGAAGCAAGACATTTTATACGAGACTTTTTTTACGGATATTCAAGTCGAGTATAAAATAGGCTTCAGGACTGAGGTAAACACAATTTTTTACTTCAATAGCGAGAAAAATAAATAAACTTTAAACTGAAATTAGCGCGGATCTTAGTAATTGAAAAACAGAGACAGCCGTCTAATTTAATAAAGATGTTCGAAATTTGGGCTTCGTTTACTTAATTCACCTGAGCTTATTCACCTAGGTGAATTAAATACACTTTTAGTTAACTTTAAACACCTGGGTGTATAAAAGTTACTTTTAAAAATCTTTATTCACCTTATTCACCTGGGTGCATTCAATTTACTTTTAAATCAACTTTATTCACTCATAATAAAGAACCTTTTTATCAGTGAAGGTCGTGGGTTCGAACCCGGTCGTACACTAATGTATTTTTCCATTTAAAAAAATCTATGTGTGTATTTAAACACATGCTTAACGGTGAAGGAAAACATCGTTAGGAAACCGGGATGTATAAAATTTAAAAGGTCGAAAACATGTGTCAATTGCACGAAAGAAGACTCTTCAGGGCGCACTTCAAATCCTTTCATTAAACTGGTTCGAAAGACTAGTTTTTTGGGCGGTGCGCGAGCTGCAAGCAGATTGCGAGTGTTTTTAGAAAATATTTGGAAAAAAAATTAAAGGGGCCAAAAACAAATTGACAAAAAAAAATCGGCTAAAAAAATAATTGGGCAAAAATAAATACCTTGAGTGACAACCGCATGTCGATACGACATGTACTTTAAGAGATGGCATGTAGGTCCCGAGCTGGACGTGCGAATCAAAGTACGGAGGACGGTGGCTTGCTTCGCTCGCCACCTCCCTGCAAAATTTTTCACCACGTCCACCTCGGGACCTACATGCTATCTTGAAAAGTACAAGTCGTATCAACATGCGGTTTTCACTCAAGGTATTTATTGTTGGCCAATTAAATCGAATAATAATAAAATCGAACCAGTTAAGCATGACAGACGGACTTATTACTGTGGGCCATTTCCTAGAAATGGTCCGTTAGACCCACGACCTACCTTAGGTGAATAAAGTTTACTGATAATTGCAAATATATGTCTTTTGTTTTATGAACCGCGGTACAGGTGTTTAAAGTTGACTAAAAGTGTATTTAATGCACCTAGGTGAATAAGCTCAGGTGAATTAAGTAAACGAAGCCGAAATTTGAAATTATGTTATATTCAGGTCCCACATAATACCCTGATCTATGGGTATTATGAAGGACCGAATTTCGAAATGTGTTAAACAGATTTTATAAGCAATCACTTTTTTTTCCTAGAGCCTAAAATACAGTTTTACTTTCCCTAAAGCATTCACTAATTTAAACTTTACGAGCATGAGAAGTGATATAGTTATTGTGGGTTTAGTATAGCAAGTGTCATAAAAGGGACTATAGCCTATTAAAAAGTGAAACTCGCTCATTTTTGACCGCATGAGCCAATCTACTCGGACCAAGGCTACTGCAAAGGTTACCTGTCTCGCTATACGTGGCTGCCGGATCAATTATTATCTTATAACGAGACGTGAGTCGGCGTAACTTGTATACGAGTGATGACGAGACGAGCTAGGCGCTCTCCAGATGGTAGAGATTACGCCTACCCCTGACCAGTAAAGTGCTATGTTAATATTGAATGACTTTAAAACCTTCTTCAAAAAAGGAAGAGGTTGAATGTTTGTTTTAAAAGTTTGTTACCTCAGAACATGGTGTTTAAAAACCGATTTGAAAAAATATATTTTGTATTTGACAGGATTCACTTCCAGATTGGTCCAAATTTTATGAAAACCTGTTCAGTACTTAGGTTTTGAAATCAAAATAACTAAAAAAAAATCGTTTAAGTGAAAAAATTACGTATTTTAATAATAATAATAATTTTATTTCAGACACAAGAAAAGTACAATGTAGCTTAACTAGGGCCCATTATGATATAATACCTTAGAGACTAACATATACCATATATTATTTATAAAAACTTATCAATTTCGTGTCACTGTATAAAGTCTAGACTTAAAAAAGTCTAGGCTAAACCGGTGGTCCGGGTTCGATTCCCGGCTTACATTTTTGGGTACAGACATCTCCCGATTACAGTAAGACTTACAGAAACATCACCGTTGGGAGGCATCCCCTGCAGGATGCCGTCTGGATGTACCAAAACAGTGCCAGATATTCTGCTGCAAAGCAGTAATGTGTTGGCATTACTGTGTTCCGGTTGCAAGGGTAGCTAGTGAAATTACTGGGCTTTCAAGAATGATCATCAAAATGTCTTAATGTGGACGAGCACTATAGCAGAGTTGCAAGGGTCTTTGGGAATCAAAGCCCTGTGTAGCACTGTTATGGTTATGGGCAGGCGTGATCTCTTACCATGAGGAGAGCGCCTGGCTAGTTGTTAACATAAACGCCACTAATATCGCTTGTAGGCGTTATACTGACAGGTTATAAACGGTTTTATTTATTAATAAATTAAACTGACGTATAAGTGAATTAAGGTCAAAAAAGTTGTTGTTACCTATTTTGATAAATGTCATTTGCGCAAGAGTCATTTATAGCTATAGATTGTAACATTAAGTTTACTTCAAGTTTCTTTACTGTACAGAAGTATTAAAGTATAGAATTACAATGTAGTAGGTACATTGAAAATGCGCCAAGAAAAAAGGAGCCACATTGGCTAACTTCTAGTAAATTCTGGTCCGATGCTAATTTTCGAAAATGAGAAGTAACAGGGCTATATAACTATTAGGTATATGTTAAAATTACTAAGCTCTTTCATTGTCAATAAAACTACATCGTAAAAAGCAACAAACATTATTTGAAATTAATACCTACCTATTTATTTTTTATTGACAGGGTGTCTGAAAATTTTCTATCCTGTATTCCGCATCCATTTTGGTTTGATTCTGTCTATCTTGTGTTCTATAGGAATACCGTTATTCATCTATGGGTAGGTATACCTACTTAAGTTCACATTACTTGGAAAGATGAAAGGGTTGTCCCTATAACAATGAGGGGACGTGACGTCACGTCCGGCGTCTCGTTAACCTGTAATTTGAAAGGAAGTGTAACGATCTGAATTTTAAATGATTTCATTTAGTAATTTGAGTGATTTAATTTTTGTTAATGGTATTTATAATATCGTTATGGGACAGCACGTCCTTTTGAAATACTTACATCAGTATTCAAGTCTATATGTACAACTTTGTTAGTCCTGACTGAATGATTGACTGACAGATAATGCACAGACAGGCCAAACCACTGGACTAATAAGGCAGTGTCCATTAGAACGCGATCACGCGATCGTCGCGCGAGCAAGCGATGCGACCGCCGCGCGAATCCGCGATCGAACGTACTAACGTCAAATAGGCGTCCCGATTGGCATTCGCGGGAACGCGCGACGCGACGCGATGCCAATTGGGACGCCTATTTGACGTTAGCACGTTTGATCGCGTGATCGCGCGATCGACGTTCGCGCGAACTTGCGATGGTCGCGTCATCGCGTTCTATTAGGACACTGCCGAGTTTTGCAAGTGTATGTTTATCAAGAAGTGTAGGCGCGTAAGAAAGACATTTTAGGAGGTTATCAATTCAATTCAGTTGAATATATACCTATATGTATATTTTTATTATTTTAGTTACCTCAGAACTTAGTGGTTTATTAAACGATTAAAAAAAACATTTTTGGTTTGAGAGGTTATACTTTCAAATTAGTCCCTTAATTTTTTTATTCAAATTGATTCAGTAGTTTAGTTTTTAAATCAAAATAACTGAAAAAAAAGTCGTTGTTTTGAACAAAATTGCGTATTTTGCTTCCCTGTGACTATTCAGTGGTGCCTACGGTCACTAGAACAGTCCGATTGAAGTCGGTTGTTGTACCTATGTTTTTGTAAAACCTTGATTATTGTTTGATAATTTTTAAGATTGTGTTGAATTAACATTTTTCTTCCCATTAGCTTGCACTATAAGTCACTCACACTTGGCCATTAAACATTTCAGACCTGTTAATAGTGCGTGGTTTTGGTCACAATTTCTCGTTTTACATAAAAGGCTCGTTGTTTCGTGGGATGTGTGATTGCGTTAACCTTGTCGAGTCATGTGATTAGTCATTCAGACGGCATACAAATTAGTATGACGACATAAAAAACATCGCAAAAACCTGTGCGTTTAACTCATAGAAAAAATAACCACGTAATAATAGGTTATAAAGTTGGGATTCCTACGCTTAGTCAGTAGTCATTTTCATCGAATTGCGTTGCGTCGAATTTGTCGAAAACGACTCGATTATTGAATACATACCTACCTTCGTACACAGACACACGGTAAATAAAAAAATCGGTATAGGCAACCTGCCAAGGGAATAATTTAAAAAGAGAAAAAAGTAGGTAGCAGATTTGGAATAGGTACCTACTATTATTTATATCTTACCTATTAAAACCTCATTTTGCCACTACAGTACCTATCTCCGAATCAACGGTGGCAAATCCCTACTCAAAGTATGGAACTAAAGTAGCACAAAAAATGGTCGTGTGGCGAATTCATACCAAAATACCCGTCTAGACTTATGATAAAGATAAAATGTTTTTTTTTAAAACATCTTAAATCTAAGTAAACAAGGATAAACAATATTGTAGTTACTAGTTCGAAAAAAACACGTTTTTTCACTGAAATCTAAATTGTTTTCTCGCCTCAAGCATCCTCCAGGTGTCTTTAGAACCCACCCTTCTTCACACTTGAATAAAAATAACCCTTGTTCCCAGGACGACGACACAGTAGAATACTACAACAACATCATCGTTCAACCCCACTTGAAGTTGGTGACTGGCCAGGGTCGCGGGTACCACGTGCGCTGCCGCTATCGACGACGCGACCTGTCGCAGTTCCATGTGTTCCCCAAAGCGGCTAGGCTTACTAGTGCTGACACTAACAAGTAAGTTTTGGACCTATGCTGACACTAACACTAGTAAGCCCTGGGCTAGTGCTGACTCCTGACACTTCTTCTTCTTCGTGTCACTAGTTCTTTCGAACCAGTGTGGTGAAAGGATTTCAAGTGTGCCTCGAAGAGGCTCCTGTCGTGCACTCGGCATATGTTTTCGAACTTTTAAGTTCTACGACATGCCGGTTTCCTCACGATGTTTTCCTTCACCGTTGCGAGAACGTGGGATGCATACATAGATTTTTTCGACCGAAAAAACCCATTTACGCATGACTGCCACCGGGATTCGAACCCGCGACCATCAGATCGCAAGGTAAGGGCCTCATCCACTCGGCCACCACGTCATCCACTCGGCCACCACGCTGACACTAACAGGTAAGTATTGGACCAATGCTGACACTAGCAATTATCTAACTCTTTGACCAGTGCTGACGCTAGTAAGTAAGTCTATGACCAATACTAACACCTAGCGAGTTAGTGTCTGATCAGTGCTATCACTGAAGAGTGAATCTAAAAAATAATCAGAAAATACAATAGAATACTATAACATCATCATCAGTCCCACTTGAAGCTGGTGACGGGCCAGGATCGCGGGTACCACGTGCGCTTCCGCTATCGACGAAGCGACCTGTTCCATGTGTTCCCCAAAGCGGCTAGACTTACCAGTGCTGACACTTACAAGTAAGTTTTGAACCTACGCTGACACTAGGAAGTAAGCCCTGGTCTAGTGCTGACTGCTGACACTAACAAGTAAGTATTGGATCAATGCTGACAATAACAAGTATATTACTCTTGGACCAGTGCTGACTGACCAATGCTGACAGTAACAAGTTAGTCTTCTAACAATACTGACACTATTTCTTTGATCAGTGCTGACTCTAGCAAGTCTTGGTCTAGTGCTGACGTTATGACAGAATACCATAGAATCTTACAGTTCTTATAGAGATGGTAACTTTTACCACCTAAGCTATGCAGCTAGTTCATTTCTCGATATGTAACTCGGGAACTGATATTATTTTGTTATCTTATAGGTAATCATAGCTCATTATCTGTTCACAGCATCGATGACGGCTACGATCTGGAGTCAGGGTGGATGCCATCTGTGTCGATGAAGATATTCAGAGGAGACCCTAAAGATAAGCATGTCAGTAAAGTACCTACGTTTACCTAAGTGAAAAAAGAGCGAAAAAGTAATATTTAAATTCTGAATGATAATATTTACTCTATTTTTCTGAGGTTGGTACCATCTGCCCGCCATCTTCCTGTTTCACACTTCCGCCCCATTTTCACTGAGTGAGAGGAAAAATATTAATGTTACACACATCCATTGACCATTCGAACTTACCAAGTGAAGTTCGATCTTGATTATACATTGCGAATCAGAAAGTTCACTTATTATGGTACTACGTGAATTTCCCGTTCTATAAACGTGAAGAGTGCTCTTCAGAGCCCTCCATCTACCAAAGCATAAATAAATCAGCATATCATTATTTTTTGTACTATAGTTTATTTTGTTTTTTTTTTCAGGTGGCGTCTGAAGTACAGATAGGCGACACCCTAACCATGGTAGTGTCTTTAGAGAAGCAGCAGAAATATGGTTTCCTCGTGTCAGAGTGCGTGGCTGGAGACGGACTGGGATCTGATGTTGGACTTATCACTGATGATGGGTGAGTTTGAAGATATTCGTGGCTAGTGACAGTTAGCCGACATTTTTTGAAGATAGAACTGTCAACAAACTTGCTTCTGCGTCTAATTGGCTAGATTCTTGAAGGCGTCTAAGCAAAAAGTGGGTAAGGACGACTTCTAGCCATGCTTGAAGGAGTCTCGTATTCAGTATTCAGTAGATTATTTGAAATATTGAGTAGGTAGGTTACATTTAAGGTTTTAGTAAGTCAAGTATAAAAGCACAGCTACACAATATTACCCGTTCAGAGTCCGGTGACGAAGTAACAGCCATCTGCGGCTAACTGCATTAAACGTCCATCCGAAAAAAAAAAAAAAAAAAAAAAAAAAATACCCGTTCAGGGTATTAACTGCTTCTAGCATGGGTAGAAGTCGCTATGGTAATGTCCATATCTTTGAGGGCTGAGTGATGTATATGTATTATTTTTGTACAAATATAAGATGCAACAGGTTACTCTGATCTTATATTTTACAAGCCACAAACAAGCGTTGATTGATAGGGTTCAATAAACTGAAAAACCTAAAGAACCTAAAATAAGCAAGTTGATAAATAAAGTTCTCCTTAAATTTTCAAGTTTTAAATTTTGCGTTTATGTTATGATTTGTTTCCTCAGATGCCCATTAGACGGAGAGATAATGGGCATGTTCCAGTACTCAGGAGACAGACAGCAGGCACAAGTGTCGTTCCAGGCATACCGGTTCCCGCACTCTGCTAGTGTGTACTTCACCTGTGGCGTCAAACTGTGCGAGCTCGACCACCCTACTGACTGCGTAAGTGATGCTATCACAGGGACATACACACACACACACACACACACACACTGACACACACACAGGTCACAGGGACAGACAGACAGGAGCTAAAGGTCTAGAGGTCAAACAGCCAACTAAATTTATCGAAAAGGCAATTGCTGAAAGGGAGAGACACTTACACAGCCGCGACACATTTAGCATTTTTCTTTTCAGTTTTGGAAGTCTTCCCGAATATCTTTAACTTCGCTTGTTTTACTTTTTTAAAGTCCACTCTGTCGTCCCAATTATGAGTTTGATAAGTCGTAGACGACAATTTTAAAAGGATAAGTAAGTACTATAAAGGATTATATTGTTTAAGGCTACCCTTCCACCACCTTTCTACTACACCTACGTATCATAAAATCACTCGACTAAATTCCTTCAACTTTTAAAAGTGTACCTACTATTGTTTAAGCTAACTTTCCACCACCTTTCTACAACACTACGTATCATAAAATCACTCGACTAAATTATTTTGACTTTTAAAAGGATTCTATTGTTTAAGCCTATCCTTCCATCACCTTGCTACTACACTACCTATAATAAAATTACTCGACTAAATTCCTTTGACTTAAAAATTATACCTACTATTGTTTATGCAATCCTTCCACCACCTTTCTACTACACCTACGTATCATAAAATGACTAAATTCCTTCGACTTTTAAAAGGATACTATTGTTTAAGCTATCCTTCCACCACCCTTCTACTACGCACCTATCATTTAATAGCTTGACTGAATTCCTTCGACTTTTAAAAGGATACTATTGTTTAAGCTATCCTTCCACCACCCTTCTATTACGCACCTATCATTTAATAGCTTGACTGAATTCCTTCGACTTTTAAAAGGATACTATTGTTTAAGCTATCCTTCCACCACCCTTCTATTACGCACCTATCATTTAATAGCTTGACTGAATTCCTTCGACTTTTAAAAGGATACTATTGTTTAAGCTATCCTTCCACCACCCTTCTACTACGCACCTATCATTTAATAGCTTGACTGAATTCCTTTGACTTCCAGGAGCCGTGCACCCATAAGCCCAGGGTACGCAGAGACACGGACGACGAGGGCTCTCCCGCCACTGTGGAGGTGTTCTCGGGGCTGTTCGTGAATGAGGCAGACTCGCCTGAGAACGATGACGTCACCAGTGAGAAGGTAATGGAAGCTTCAAACATTTTTTATAACGGAAAATTCACGTATACCAACTGATAGAATCACGTAATTTTACGTGAATTTTCCGTTTTCTTTAGTGTGATTTTTTTTATCGTATAGATAATGCTATTGCAGAAAATACTTGAATTAATTTTGATCAGACTATAAGAATAGATAGGTACTCATATGAAAAAAAATAATCTAATAAGTATCTACCTACCTAATCCATAGAACAATATTATTTCCAATAGCTCTGAAAATTAGACCTTTTTCTGTCCTTGCGTTAACTAAAAAGTACCTACCTACCTATAATACAGAGTACTAAGTTAAACCTACAAAAAACAGCAATTTTTTTGACGTAACTACGTCTAATAAATCGATGAACGCCGGCTGCCTGCACGAAAACGTTGACGTCATTATCCAGTAACCCTCATTATCCCGTTACGCTGATGAAGTAGTCACGTTAAACTATCGTCCGTAAACCAACTTTACAGACAACCAATTCTTTTTTTCAGAAGGAAGACGAAATCTGCATTTCCCAGAAGTACTTCGCCATTGGAATCTGTATCGCTGGCGTCATACTGATGATCTGTGTCATCGCCGCCATTGCGTTTATCTTAGCACGAAGACGCAACCCGAAGACGTACTCACGAACAGGCAGTTCCTTGTACAGCGGGCCTTACACCAACACTGGGTATTCACATACCAGTTAAAATTCAATAAATAAACCAGAAAATTATACATAAGTTTAAGAAAACGTTATTTTGGAATTTAGTAGAAGAAAACGTGAGATTCAATCGAAATTTGTTGCCAAGCTTATTGTAGACGGTTTGGGATTCCTACGTTGAGTTAAATGTAATTACATCGATTGACATTTCGACGAATAAGTAGGTAGTGTACTTATTCAAAATGCTTTCATGTTGAAATGTCGTTGAATTAATGAAAATGATATTCTTTTTGACGTGACTACGTCTAATAAATCGATGAATACTGGCTGCACGAAAACTTTGACGTCATTGGTAACGCTATCATTGTCCGGTAACGCTCATTGTTTGGTAACGCTGTCATTGTCCGGTAACGCTCATTGTCCGGTAACGCTGTCATTGTCCGGTAACGCTCATTGTCTGGTAACGCTAGTAGTCACGTTAAACTGTCATCCGTAAACCAACTTTACAACAACCAAAATTTTTATGATTTAAGTTTATAATCAGAAATTTAGACTTCGCGTATTTTATATGAGTGTTGTGCCATTTTCTGACAATGGATTCGTTAAAAGTTTTCGTAAATTTCGAGAACGATATTTAAATTGAAGATTTGTTTTTTTTTCTTAAATAATATTGTGTAATGGCGACCGCAAATAGGTTTTTTAATTGACGAATTTAAGATACTGCCAATAGCAAACATCACAGCCATTTTGATTGTATTTAATTTACTTACTTATGTATGAATTATGAAAGCAGTTTATTTTAGGTATTGTAATAAAAATAAAGTTGTGTCCACATCACAACAATTGAGTCATAATTAGTAAGTAATTCTAGTGATTTACCAGTAATTATGGTTATAAAAATGTAATAGATGAGGTAAATAGTGTAATAAAACAATTTATTTACCTTTGTACGCAATAATCTAGGTATATTTCATGTTTTGTGATAATTCGTGTGTTGTGTCCGTCCGAAGATTTTATTTTTATTTTATATTATCATGTATTCTAATATAAATAATAATTAACTAAAAGGTTGCCTTGCATTACGTAAATAGATAATTGACGATCAACGATGGGTACAAACTTGTGATTCAGTTGATCTCCGGGATTTTAAGGGTTAGGACAGACAAGACTGGCATCCATTTTTTTTTAATTATAAATCTGCTTTTTCAATATTGTCTTCTGTCAGTATTATTTATTTCAACAATTAGTTGTTTTTTTTTGCCGGTCTGAACAGTCCTTATTAACTTCTTCAGGTGGCGGGTACAAGCTACAAGACAATTAACGAAAGCTGGCAGTTTAGCAATGTTGCCAGGTTTTGGTAACTAAGAGCTGGCAATTGAGCAATGTTGCCAGTTAACAGTTACTGAAAGCTGGCAGTTTAGCAATGTTACCAGATTTCGGTAACAGAGCTGGCTGTTTAGCATTGTTGCCAGAATTCGATAACTGAACTACTTCTAAAATACTTGTATTTTCAGCAATTGGATGCCATATTTTTTAAGTTAATTTAAGTTTTATTTTTGCCTCCGTCCAACTTCGGTGCTATTTTGGGCTAATTTTAAGTTGCTTTGAGTACGACAACGAATCAGTCGATACACGTTTCATAACTACCCCATTGGCTTTTTAGTTTTTTCGACAAATTTTTAGTTTCTTTCGACTAATTTTTATTTTTTTAGACTAATTTTTAGTTTTTTAAACTAATTGTTTTACTTTTAATTGCAATGGGGTTCTGGAACGGTATCGATGTAATGACAGTGTACGATTTTTTTAACAAATATACTGACTATGTAAAAATATTGTTTTATTTAGAAAACCACTTTAGTTTTATTTTAGATTCGTCTTTTCGCGCTAAGGTCATTTACGTAAAGGACCTTAGCTTATACGTTAGGGTAAAAGTCAATTCCTTTGATTTTATACCTACTCTATAGATAGCGTGACAGCGCATGAAAAGTGTCGTTAGACAGATCAGTGGTACATTTAGCGATCAACTGTAGGTCGCAATACCCTCCGTGTCAATTGAGACATCAGTAAAAAAAAAACAAGAAAAAATTTAAAAAAGTGTTGCTAGTTTTCAAATGCAACATTCCCTATCAACGATGCGCGAGTACTTACGGTAAGGCTAGGTTTACATTATTACCATCTTAATAGCAACCAAAATTGAGTAACTAGGTATCTTACTATAGAACTTGCTGCTATCGACGACTAAATTTAGCAGATACAATAAAATTAAAGGGGTGCGCCTGCCGGTATGTATGTCCATTGAATCTGTCTATTAGTCAATCAGTTGATTAAACGGCCACCCTTTCAATTTTAGACATCTCTAATCCGAGATACCAGGCATAGTTACTATGTAATGATGTAGTTATTATGACAGAGTCTTTTATTTCACCATGTCTTTATTAAGTCGTCCTTCCGGGTTGAATCTTGCAACACAAATTTCGAGCACTTCCCGATTGGCGATCTAGCTGCAACTTTCAGGATAGCTCACAACTTAATGACACTGCATTCTAAATCTATTCATTACCATGCAATACCAACCTAACTATAAAAACCGCTATATCTCGTAAAGGAAGCGAGATAGAGCAAAAATAACATGTTTTACGGGTTTCCTAAAGGGGTAAACATTTTCATGACAAATCGATCAAGAGGATCGCAAACCTGAAAACATAAACTAAATATTTGGTTTTCAAGAATTTTCGTAAAACGTCGATTCGTTGCTGCAAAATTCCATTTTAGACTTCTCTAATCCGAGATACCAGGCATAGTTACTATGTAATGATGTAGTTATTATGAGAGAGGCTTTTATTGCACCACGTTTTTATTAAGTCGTCCTTCCGGGTTGAATCTTGCAACACCAATTTCGGGCACTTCCCGATTGGCGATCTAGCTGCAACTTTCAGGATAGCTCACAACTTAATGACACTGCATTCTAAATCTATTTATTACCATGCAATACCAACCTAACTATAAAAACCGTTATATCTCGTAAAGGAAGCGAGATAGAGCAAAAATAACATGTTTTACGGGTTTCCTAAAGGGGTAATCTAATTCATGACAAATCGATCAAGAGGATTGCAACCCTGAAAACATAAACTAAATTTTTCGTTTTTATATTTTAGTTTTCAAAAATCTTCGTAAAACTTTTATTCGATGCTGTTAAATTCAATTTTATACTTCTCTAATCCGAGATACCAGGCATAGTTACTATGTAATGAATGATGTAGTTATTATAAGAGAGGCTTTTATTTCACTACGTTTTTATTAAGTCGTGCTTCCGGGTTGAATCTTGCAACAAAAATTTCGAGCACTTCCCGATTGGCAATCTAGCTGCAACTTTCAGGGTAGCTCACAACTTTATGACACTGCATTCTAAATCTATTTATTACCATGCAACGCCAACCTAACCATAAAAAACCATAAAAACCGCTATATCTCGTAAAGGAAGCGAGATAGAGCAAAAATAACACGTTTTACGGGTTTCCTAAAGGGGTAAACTTATTCACGACAAGTCGATCAAGAGGATCGCAAACCAGAAAACATAAACTGAATTTTTCGTTTTTTTTTTTTTTTTTCAAAAATTTTCGTAAATCGTGGATTCGTTGCTGTTAAATTCAATTTTAGACTTCTCTAATCCGAGATACCAGGCATAGTTACTATGTAATGATGTAGTTATTATGACAGAGTCTTTTATTTCACCATGTCTTTATTAAGTCGTCCTTCCGGGTTGAATCTTGCAACTCAAATTTCGAGCACTTCCCGATTGGCGATCTAGCTGCAACTTTCAGGATAGCTCACAACTTAATGACACTGCATTCTAAATCTATTCATTACCATGCAATACCAACCTAACTATAAAAACCGCTATATCTCGTAAAGGAAGCGAGATAGAGCAAAAATAACATGTTTTACGGGTTTCCTAAAGGGGTAAACTTATTCATGACAAATCGATCAAGAGGATCGCAAACCTGAAAACATAAACTAAATTTTTCGTTTTTTATTTTTGGTTTTCAAAAATCTTCGTAAAACGTCGATTCGTTGCTGTAAAAATCCATTTTAGACTTCTCTAATCCGAGATACCAGGCATAGCTACTATGTAATGATGTAGTTATTATGACAGTCTTTTATTTCACCAAGTTTTTATTAAGTCGTCCTTCCGGGTTGAATCTTGCAACACCAATTTCGGGCACTTCCCGATTGGCGATCTAGCTGCAACTTTCAGGATAGCTCACAACTTAATGACACTGCATTCTAAGTCTATTTATTACCATGCAATACCAACCTTACCATAAAAACCGCTATATCTCGTAAAGGAAGCGAGATAGAGAAAAAATACCATGTTTTACGGGTTTCCTAAAGGGGTAAACTTATTCATGACAAATCGATCAAGAGGATCGCAAACCTGAAAACATAAACTAAATTTTTCGTTTTTTATTTTTGGTTTTCAAAAATCTTCATAAAACGTCGATTCGTTGCTGTAAAAATCCATTTTAGACTTCTCTAATCCGAGATACCAGGCATAGTTACTATGTAATGATGTACTTATTATGACAGTCTTTTATTTCACCATGTTTTTATTAAGTCGTCCTTCCGGGTTGAATCTTGCAACACAAATTTCGGGCACTTCCCGATTGGCGATCTAGCTGCAACTTTCAGGATAGCTCACAACTTAATGACACTGCATTCTGTCTATTTATTACCATGCAATACCAACCTAACCATAAAAACCGCTATATCTCGTAAAGGAAGCGAGATAGAGCAAAAATAACATTTTTTACGGGTTTCCTAAAGGGGTAAACTTATTCATGACAAGTCGATCAAGAGGATCGCAAACCAGAAAACATAAACTTTTTTCGTTTTTAAATTTTGGTTTTCAAAAATCTTCGTAAAACTTTGATTCGTTGCTGTTAAATTCAATTTTATACTTCTCTAATCCGAGATACCAGGCATAGTTACTATGTAATGAATGATGTTGTTATTATAAGAGAGGCTTTTATTTAACCACGTTTTTATTAAGTCGTGCTTCCGGGTTGAATCTTGCAACACAAATTTCGAGCTTTTCCCGATTGGCAATCTAGCTGCAACTTTCAGGGTAGCTCACAACTTTATGACACTGCATTCTAAATCTATTTATTACCATGCAACGCCAACCTAACCATAAAAAACCATAAAAACCGTTATATCTCGTAAAGGAAGCGAGATAGAGCAAAAATAACATGTTTTACGGGTTTCCTAAAGGGGTACACATATTCATGACAAATCGATCAAGAGGATCGCAAACCTAAAAACAACCTAAATTTTTCGTTTTCATAAATCTTCGTAAAACGTTGATTCGTTGCTAGGACTGACAAATAAACGAAAAAGAGATTAATTTTATAATAACAAAATATTTAATTTAGATAAAAAAATCAAAAACCACGTTTTATTGGATAAAAATGTATGTATGATATAAAGTGTTTACCTATGAACTTATAACTTTGTTCTCTAAGTTGTTACCTACCCGTAAATAAACTATTATTAATAATAAACAAAAACTTTATTAAAATTGTATGCTTATATTCATCATCATCATCTCAGCCAGGTAAGACCCACTTCTGGGTCTTAAAATATATATATAAAATATATATAGTCTTAAAATGTAAACAAAAAAAAACAGTAGGTATTTTTTGAAAAATGTGTATATTTCGCACTAAGAATTATAATTTCGTGATGTATCAAATATTTCCCTAGTAGTTCTAAAAGATAGGATAAAATACACAATACAAATGCCTACTTGCACCAAACTGTCAAAGCTCCTAAGCAATTACTTTTCTAGCTTGCCAGTTCTTAACGGTCCAAATCCAGACCGTTAAGAACTGTCAAACGAGTTAAGTAATTGTTTAGGAACTTTCATAGTTTGGTGCAAGTGGGCATTAACAATAAAGCTTAGATACTACTTTTACTTACTAATAAATACAACATTGCAATTCAATAAATGGATTCATTAATAATGCAATTTTAGGAAGCTCAGTTGAAAGTTTTCGAAGTTTCGGAAGTTGCCAAAAATATATTTAAAAAAAAATGTTTACCATGTCTTTTAAATGTATTTAAGTATCAGTTCTAACCTTTATCTTAAATAAATTAAATTATAACTTAGTTAAAATAAATAAATCAGTAATAGGTAAATAATGATTTCGCAAATCGTTAAATTTTCGTAAATATCTTACAACATAATTTATTTGATTCTTAGTCTAGATCACACGTACCAAGTACTCGGCCGAGACTGCTCTCCTCGGCCGAGTACTCGGTACGTATAAACATAGCGCCGAGTGCTCGGCTGAGCGAGTGATGAAGCTTTCACTGTCTCAGTAAGTGTGATCTAGGTATTACGAATAAGAAGATACTTTTTAAAACAGAATCAATCACTCAATATAATTGAATTTAATTATTTCTATTTTATTATTTAGAAATCCAAAAAAGCGTCGCGTATAAAGCTTTGATGACACACGGCTTTTTTACACGCTGCTTGTTGGCGAGTTTAAAAGCTAGCGTGTGAGCGAGTTAGCTTTCGGGAAGGATTGTCAACAAGCAGATTGTAAAAAAGCCGATGACACAGGGCGAGTTTATAAGCTACAAGCGAACTCGCTGGCTAGTAGCGTGTCTAAAACCCGTGTGTCATCGACACTTTAAACGATGGATATATCACCGTAAGATTGCAAATTGCAGATTCGAAACCGTAAGTTTATTTGTAAACCAATCAGGACACAGTTGCGCTCTTATAAGGTGGCTTCTCATGGCCTGTGTTAGCACGAGCCGGGCCGTGCCAGAGGCCGTGTGTAGCGAGCGGCCAGAGGCTGCCCGGGCGGATGCGTATTGTCGGTTAACACGGACCGTGCGAAGGAGTGATCCGGACTCGTACGCGACGCATACAGATGACCTAGGCGCGGCGCGGCGCGTGTTACCACAGGACGTGTGAAGCCGTGTGTACCAATAGGTAGATGAGAGAGAAAGATTAGTCTTTCTCTCTCATTGATTAGTCAATGGATTGTTCTTAAATATACGAAAGGACTAAAAATCCTAAGTCTATGAACTATGCACTGATTGGTCCATTTAATAGAAAGAATGTATTTTCTTCTTAATTTAAAACCAGTGAAATTATAAACTTACAATTCTTACAACTTCCAGATGATGATAATAAATTGTTCATTTAAAAATATACAATCAGTCTCACAAAAGCACATTTCCACTTACAAACTATAGCATAATTATTTATAAGCTTTCTCAATCACAGACAACTATAAATACTATTTTTCCTCATAACAACAACGCAATATTTACTCGACTGCGAAGAAGAAAGGTATTGTTTTTGTACACCAATATACATGAAAGGCTTGGACCCGACTGACTGACTGGCAATGTACAGACTAAACCACTGAACGTAGAGATTTGAAACTTAGAGAATGTGTTCATCAAGAACTGAAAGTGAGTACTAAGAAATAATTGAGCATGCTCAATATTAAACTGCGGGACAAGGTGAGACTGTCGGACATCAGGAAGAAATCTAAGGTGAGAGACGTAACGACCTCAATCCGAAGATTAAAGTGGCGCTGGACTGGACACACCATGAGATCAAAAAGGAACAAATGGTCTTACGACCACACAGTCTGGTACCCTAGAGACGGTAAACGTAGGAGAGGTAGACAACCGAAAAGATGGGAAGATGACCTGCCCAAGGGTTGGCGCAGAACCTGTTTGGACCGAAGGACCTGGCATAATCTGGAGGAGGCCTATGTCGAAGGACAACCTGACTCAAACTAGAACAAACATTATATAAACCATATCATAAATATAAAATCTCTGTACAATGTGAGTCAGCGAATAAAGGCTTATTTTATTTTATTTTATTTTTACTAAGATATAAATTTTGATAATACGCAACGCAAACGAAGTTGCGGGCGTCAGCTAATTTTATTTATATTATTATTATTTAGTATAAATATAAAAAATAGCAATGCGTTTTTTCAATAGTAAGAGATGATGCCTACCCATAGCTGAAACAGCAGGACTATAAATTTCAAAACCTAGTATGTCCACGACCAAAACGTAACGCAGGAGCACATCAAAAGCTTATCCACAACATCATGTCGCAGTCAATATGTTGCGTAAAGATCCCGACATGGTAACTAGTAAGGTAGTGAATCGTCCATGTGTACAGTCATTAAAGAATCCTCCGGATGTATTTCTAGCAAGGCTTCTGTGCCGTCGTTGAATGGAAACGATACGCTGCCGTCAATTACTAAACCTGCAAAAAAAATAGAAGAAATTAGAAGTAAAAATATTAACCGTGTTAGTCTTAGATAAAAAGCAGTGTTCCTATAGAACACCAATATAGTATCAAACCAAGATGGAGTCGTAAAACAGAGCAAAAAAATAATTGCCATTTTTATGTGATGACGCACACACAAAAAATGGAACAGACAAGGTCTACCAATAAAAAAAAATATGGGGCACGTTATTCCAACTCGTCTGCACGTTTCCGTAAAAAACATAATATGTACAGGAATTCGGTGTCTACTGCTTTATTATACTTACTACTCGGGCGAATGAACATGACACTTGGCTGACACTCTCGCTCGGCACTTGCTGCGTCCCCCGCCCCCCGCGCGGCGCCCTCCGTGTTGCTTCTCCCTCTAATCGCGAAGCCTTATCATTACCAAGTATTACAGGACCTCTTCTCTATCAAGATTATCCAATACCACGCTGTACTTTGCACAAACGTCATTCGAGCCAGGTGTCATGTTCATTCGCCCGAGTAGTATGAATAAATTTAATCACTCGGTAAGTTCGATGCGTCAATATTGACGATACGTAAGTCATTCGAGCCAGGTGTCATGTTCATTCGGCCGAGTATCTGAGGTATATGAGGTCTGCTGCTTTATTATGTGTAAAGATGAAAAGCCTAGTCATTTTAACGGACAGTAAGTTTTATTTACCTGCATCGGTGCAGTGCGACTTGACTGCAACGGTGTTGGCCTTGTCGCGCACGCGCAGGCCGCGCGGCGTCGGCCATTCCTCGAACGTAATATATTCTCGCACCGAGTACGCTAACTGCTCGCAATCTGTGGATAATAATACACCACAAATTATTAATTACCACTAAACTAAAATGGGCAATGCAGAAAGGGTACTACGTTGTATCTGTGCAGTCAGAATTTTAGGTTCAACAGCTAGGTACCCGGATTTGACAAACGTTCCATGAAACTTAAATTATTATCAAATGATAGGTACCGACGCTGGTGACAAGGTGACATTGACACTAGACCATAGGAAAACGACTAACGGTAACATTTTTAAAATTTCTTTCATATTAATTTTGAAACAAAATCGACCAAATTTTATCAAGTCTTTTTGCCTCTGTTTTCAATAACGCCAACTGATTATACGTATTTTTTTCTGCTGATTAATAATTTATAGCACAGCGTAACATTTGAAAAACGACATCGCCTGGTATTTAAATTGCCTGCGACATATCAATCAATTAATATGTCGCAGGAAATTTAAATACCAACATACATTTGGTTAACCGAATGGTGGCTTCTCACGGCCTGTGTTAGCACGGGCCGAGCCGCGCCACATGCCGTGTGAAGCGAGCGACCAGAGGCTGCCCGGGCGGGCGCGTATACAAATATTTGGGGCATGTTATTCAAACTACACGTTTAAACAAGTTTCCGGCAAAAAACATATGTACAGGAACTCGGGGTCTGCTACTTTATTATATGTATAGATCATATCTCTTATCTTATCTTATTTATACTATTATCTCATTTCTTACCAGGTGGGAACATGAGACGTTGGTTGTACATCTCGGCGACTTCTCTAGCTGTCTCCAGTTTGGTGTCCACCTTCACGGAGAGTTCTTCGGAGAGTATCTTCATCAATTCCAGGACCGAGTGAGTCCGAAGGCAGTTTATACTGTGAATGAATGATTGAATTAATTAAAGAAAAATAATGTTGGGATCATGAAAATATAGGTAAGAAGATAATAACCAGCAGAATGAAGGCACCATTTTTCGTAAATATCAAAACTGAATACTTATATTTTTTTAATCAACTTTTCTAGTCGAGAATCCAACCATAAATTGAAAAAAAAAATTACATACGGGGTGTTATAATCAAGTTTTCTAGACGAAATTTTTTAAATTTTTAATGGTCTTGATATTTTTTAAATCATGAAACAATGATGTGTGGTTTTTGTTTTTGGGTTTTATTAGTTATTTATCGTTTGGTTAGTCTTATTAGTTATTAATCACACAAAGTATATTATTTTTGCGCTACGCAACACCTCTTCTCTCTCATATAACCACACATTTGTCTGTCTGTCATACCTGTAGTGCCAGGACGTACTTCCGGTGCCGGTAGTAACGCACAGACCGGAACTCTTAGTGTGAGTCCACTTCCCGTTGTCGATCTTGAGTCTGAGTAGAGAGACCCGTGACGTCACACTCTCTCCTATAAACACCTGTAATGTGATTAATAAATATTAATAAACTTTTTTATATTTGTTTTCAGTTTGGCTAAATATTCAAGTGAGTTTGACTGAATATACGAGTGAGTTTACCTAATTAGATATTTGAGTGAATTTAATTAAATATTGTGAGTGATTTTATCTGAACATTTGAATAAGTTTGAGACTATTTGAATCAGTATGACTAAATAATCGAGTGAGTTGGCCTAAATAGTTATCTGAGCATTCGAGTGAGTTTGACTAACTATTCAAGTGAGATTGACCTAATATTCGAGTAAGTTAGACTCAATATGCGAGTGAGTTTGACTAAGTTTTTTACTGAACCAAATTAGGCTCGTGTCCAGCTGTGGACGTGCAATAGCTGAAATGATGTAGTTTGTATTCTCACCTCGTTTAGAGCTAAGAATGGCAACACTTTGGTGCTTAACGTATGATTCTCATCCTCACAGTGTATGTCTGGGACTCTTTCTTCTTGCTCATGCCTTAGAGGTGGGTATCTGAAATATCAGAAATCAATATAAATAAACCACAAATCACTATAAAAAATACGCATAATCAGTTGCCGTTAGTAAACACAAATAGGGTAAAAAAACTTTTAACTTCAAAAATTTAGTAAATTTTTTGACAAAATAAATTTATTAAGATTGGATAAGTTTACCCGTTAGTCGTTTTTCTATGAACTTGCGTCTATAGGTACCCATCAATGATAATAATTTAATTTTTATTCATCGTTTGCCAACCCGGGTACCTAGCTCAAGCCAGCTCGCTGCAGCTCGGCTCGGGCGCCGCACTCTCCCTATTGTCACTCCGCCATTTTGTAGAAACCCAAAATTCTGACTACACAGATACAACGTAGTACCCCTTCTGCATTGCCCATTTATTTTTTTTGGACTTACCTGCAATATTGCAGCGTGTGAAGATCTACAGGTGTAATTTTCTCCAGTAGTTTAGGCTCTCCCGTGACCGTTGTACGTATCCGTGAGCGACGCATCCAACGGAATTTACCCTTGAAACATAGAAGAATAGAATTACAATTACATTGAAAATGCGCCAAAAAAGAGATAAAATTGCACCTTTCACGTCGTTAAAGCACCAAGTGGGTAGACAAAACCAACCCACTGACTTGTGAGGAGTACTGTTGAATCCTACCACTGACTCACTGACCTCTTTCAATGCATGTAGCGCACCCTTCACGTCGTTAGAGCACCAAGTGGGTAGACATAACCGACCCACTGACTTGTGAGGAGCACTGTTGAATCCTATCACTGGTTTACTGAAATAAAAATAATATTTATAAATCAGTTTTTTTGCTAGTAAATAATTGAAATCCTTTTTCGGTCGTGGGTTTGATTCCCGTTTTAAGACAAACATTTTTGTGATGAACATTCGTGTTTGTTTAGAATCTGGGTGAGTTCGATGTAACACATCCTATATGTATCCTAAAATAAAGTATATAAGTATTCTATCAGTTAGCTGGTTCCCATAGTACAAGCTCTGCTTAGTTTGGATCTAGATGGCGTTGTGTAAAATGTCCACAATATTTATATAATTATTTATCTACATACACACAAAAATACTACAAACTTTCGTCCACAGCTGGACACAGGGCTAATTAGGTTCACTAAAAAACTTTGTCAAACACACTCGATAATTGAGTCACTTACTCGAATATTCGGTCAAATTCACTCGAATATTCAGATTAACTCACTAGAATGTTCAGACAAACTCACTCGAATACTCAAAAACAATTGTCTTATTTACTACGGGAGAAGGTGATAGAGGAGGAAGAGAAGAAAGGGGATAAAAAGAGATGTCTCATAATCTAGATATACTTAGGTATGAGTATATATTTTAGTAGTAGACTAAAGCAAAAGACGTAGTAAAAAGAGTTATCCACCTTAAATGGAAATGGACAGGTCATATGCAAAGAGTTCGAGTCGATAGATGGTTCAAAATTGTGACGAATTGGTACCCTATAGGCAGAAAACGTAGACAAGGTAGACCTTATGATGATGGAGCGACGACATTGCCCAAATAGCTGGTGTCACCTGGAGTAGAGTAGCTAGAGAAAGAAATAAATGGCAAGACATGGAGGAGGCTTTTGCCACTAAAGGTGGTTCTTGCACAAAAATAAGGAGTAAAATTTAGATAGACGAAACAATAGAATAGATTACGTGAAAATAAGATAAAATATGTATTATGTGTAAGAAATAAAAAAGCTTTTATTATTATTATTAGTATATCTATCGCTCAATGCTGCTTTTATTTCTTTGTTCGGTCATAAATGTAATATGAAATTGTGAACTCACGTGTTGTCTCTGACCCTCGATGCCGCCAGCAGGAACGTGCCGTCTCCTCCGCAAGGTACTACCACGTCGCACCATTTGATCAGGTCATCGCTGTACGTCAGTCTGTTGACAAAATGTTCTTATAAAATTATGTATCCATTTTGATACACGTTTAAGAGTCTGTGAAAATGTTTAGTAACGTTAAGTGTCTCATAAAGATTAGTGTCCAATTTGAGACAATTTAACAGTCTTTGAAAAAAAATTAAGTGTATAATAAAATTATGTACCTATCAGTTTTAAGACACTTAACAGTCTGTGATAACATTTTTAGTATCGTTAAGTGTCTTAAAAACTTATGTATCAATTTTGAGACACTTTTAACAGTCTGTGAAAACATTTAGTAACGTTAAGTGTCTCATACAATAATTATCAGTTTTGAGACACTTTTAACAGTGCGTAAAATAATGTTCACTAACGTTAAGTCTCATAAACATGATGTATCCATTTTGAGACACATTTAACAGAATGCGATATTTTTATTAACGTTGAAAGTGTGTCAATATGAATATTCTGCTGCAAAGCAATGTGTAAGCATTACTATGTCTCGTTTTGAAGGTTACTATAACTAGTTATATTACTAGACTTTCGAGACTGTTCATCAGAATATTATGTAGCTGTAAAGAGGGTGAGAAGATGATCGGGCTCAGTGGTTACCTGCTAGCCATCTCCACTTTTCTCCCCATATCCCGAAGTTCGCGAGCGACTCTCTGCTCGAACGCCTTCTGTTCGCGATGGCTCGCGAGCATTGCGTCGAAGTCTGAACCTCGCTTCCGGAGAACGCGTTCTAATTCTACCTCTGATATGTTATCGTGACTGTGTCTGGAAGAAAAATTCACTTTAGAAATAAAACTAGATGAATAAATGAATGAGACCTCTTTATTGTTGTACCAAAGTACTTAGATTCAGATACAAGTTATTTTTTGGGTAATTGATTATTTTAAACTGAATAATAAAATGGCACATACCAATTACACTAATTATTTACAATTGTTATGATCATAATTCATCAAAATGGATTTTTCTGTTCAAAAATATCTATGTGTGCATTTAAAACACGTGCTTAACGGTGAAAGAAAACATCGTGAGGAAACCGGCATGTCATAGAACCTTAAAAGTTCGAAAGACTGTGTCAAGTGCACCAAAGGAGCCTCTTCGGGGCGCACTTGAAATCCTTTCACCACACATAAGAAGAAGATCAATATCTAGATAAGAAATATAGATTAAAACCTAAAAAAGCAAGTTTTTAGAGTCTCTCTCATTCTATCTCGCATCCATTACGAGATATAACAGTTTTTATGCGTAGTCATCGAGTTGTGAGCTACCCTGACAGTTTCAGCCGGATAGCTAATCGGGAAGTGCGAGACATTTGAGTTGCAAGATTATACCCGGAAACACAAACATACAGACAAGACAAGAAAGTGTCTTAATAAAAACGTGGTAAATAAAAAAGTCTTGGCCCTGACTGACTGACAGGCAGCTTTTAGACTAAACTAATGGATGTAGAGACTTAAAACTTGAAGGATGTGTTCTTAAAAAGCTAAAAATGCGTACTAATATTGCTGACTTCACACGGCCTGTGCTAACACAGGTCGTGCCGCGCCAAGGTCATCTGTACGGGCGAGCGCGCGCCGCGGACAAGACCGTATCACCTCATCTTACGGCTTGTGTTAAAACGGGCCACGCCGCCCGAGCCTCAGGCTCTTTTCACATGCACACGGTCACGGCACGGTCGCCGGGCCGTGTAAAGTAGAAATGTATGAGCTAGGATAACTAAAGAAAGAACTAGTGATACGATAATAAGAAGAAGAAGCAGGTAGACAGCTTTCACACGGCACGGTGACCGTGTCGCAGTCATGTATTGACTTGAATGGACTCGTTCACGTGCACGGGCGCAAAATGGCACGGCGGCGAGCGCAGGGGGTCATTCGTCCGGTAACATTACAGGAGACTGAACATCTCTCCTCGCCCGCCGCCGCCGCCGGGCGAGCGAGAGAGTAAACTCAAATAAAATACCTCAAAAAAAGAAAAAAATGTAACTGTGAGTCTAATGTTAAATAAATAAAATAAATAAACCGTGTACATGTGAAAGAGCTTGCACGGCACGGCGCCGAGCCGTTTAGACGGCAACTGTGTGCATGTGAAAAGGGCCTCAGGCAGCTCGCTTCACACGGCCTGTGGCGCGGCGCGGCCCGTGCTAACACAGGCCATGAGATGTCACCATGAAAGGATATTATTTCGCACGGCAAACGAAGTTATGAACTTAACTTTAGTTTAGAACTTTAGTACATATTACTATATTATAAACCAAATTGTCAACGAACAGAAAACCAAAGTTTAAAGATACGACACGTGTTTCGCCTCTACACGAGGCATCATCAGGAGGTGTGGACTCGCCGAAGTTCGAAACGAGAGAAAACCTTTGTTTAGAAATCAAGCGGATTTATTACTAAATATATTTATATAATTTGTTGAAGTTATGAACGTCAACTAGTTCACAAAATTGCGCGTTTTATAATATAATTTTCAGCATAAATTATAATTAGATAAATGATGCGCTTCATTACAAATAATAACCAGTTATTGTGTTGACCTTATGATTAGATAAAACCAGTAATGAATACAGTATCGCGCATGACTTTTAAGGAAATATGACTGATATGACGCAATGACACTTCAATATAATGGGAAGTCGTTGAATGATAAGTGTACGAATGCAATAACAAGTTGAGATATTTCAGTATTAAAATGTACTCCCCACCACTCGCACGTCTTAAGGCACTTCTTGTATGCATTTTCAGACTGACAGATTTCTATAAAGTAAAATATACAGGTCTCTAGATTTGTGAGGGCCCTAGATTAATGAGACATTTAGACTAGTGAGGTCCCTAGACTAGTGAGGTCCCTAGACTAGTGAGCTCTCTAGTAAGGTCCCTAGGCTAGTGATGTCTCTACACTTATGAGGTCTCTAGACTAGTTAGGTCCCTGGACTAGTATGCTCACTAGACTAGTTAGGTCCCTGGACTAGTATGCTCACTAGACTAATGAGGTCCCTAGACTAATGAGGTCCCTAGACTAGTGAGGTCCCTAGACTATTAAGGTCCCTAGACTAGTGAAGTACCTATACTAGAGGTCCCTAGACTAGTTATCCAAATCTCTACTTGTGATACTTACTTTTCATACTCGTATCGGGTAACTTTAGAGACGATAAGACATTTGTCCATGTTGAGATTGGGCTGGTCATCCTGAGTGGTGGAGCTGCCTTTCCGTTTGGCAGCCTTGCTGAACTTATCAGCTAGACTTGTGAGGTCCGAGTCTCTGAGACCTGGAACGAAGGAATTCCGACTTTATTCCTACGCATAGTAAGTTGATATTATAGACAGTTTTCGTGAAGAAAAGACCTCGATTTTCGTGAGAGTATTATTTATATTAAATCGGGCCCAATAGCGCGCCTTGGGAGAGTCCAGGTTAAAGTATTTTTATACACTATCCGGCTTGAAAATTACTGTAGATAATCGCAAATCGTGCCTGCCTAAACTATTTAATGTAAATTTTTTAAGCAACGAAAACAAGTAAGCTTAGTTCTAATTGCGGTTTCAAATTAAGCGTCGATGATACACGGCTTTTTTACAAGCTGATTGTTGGCGTTTTTAAAAGCTAGCGTGTGAGCGTGTTAGCTTTTTGTTCGATTGTCAACATGCAAATTGTCATCGCCGATGACATTGGGCGACTTTACACTCTACAAGCGAAGTCGCTGGCGTGTAGCGTGTAAAAAAGCCGTGTATCATCGTACTATAAGAGTAGATTTAACACTGAACAAGATCCGGGGATAGCATTATCTAATGTCACTTTTTGCTCAATTACGTACTAAAATTATATAAACATTAATTTTGTAATGGTCTCGTTTTTGCGCTCACGTGCGTGGTGTTAGCGGCATGATATAGATAATGACATTTGAGGTAATTAATGATAAAAAATATATGTTGACTTTAACAATAACAAGCATGACTTTGTAGATTAACAATCTAAAAACCTGTTTTTTTAATACCATTGCTCTATTTTGCTTTGCTACATAAACGAGAGATAGCGGTTATTAAAGTTTTTTTTTTAAGTTAAGTTAATTCGGAATTTTTATTATTGATTTTGAATGCATTCATATTTCAAAAATATTTATTGTGAATAATAATGCATTGTCAAATAGCTAATCGGAAAGTGCCCGAAACATACACACAGAAGACATACAAACAAGAAAAAGACTTAATAAAAACGTATTAATAAAAAAAATTGGTTGTCTGTAAAGTTAGTTTACGGACGATAGTTTAACGTGACAACATCATAACCAGCGTAACGGGACAATGAGCGTTACCGGACAATGACGTCGACGTTTTCGTGCATGCAGGGCGGCGTTCATCGATTTATTAGGCGTAGACACATCAAAAATGTATCAAACCTACTGCTAAAAGCCCGGTGACCTGCTGACTTAACCGATATGAAATGACATTAATAATATATTAATAACGTTGTGAATGGAATCTTTTGCAAGAAGATTGTTATAATTATAGATTTATTACACAATAATAATTGTTTATCAAGTGATTTATTGACATTTCGTAAGCCGTCGTCCCTTTGCGTAAATAAAGGATATAAATAAATTTACTTAATAATAATAAACATTCACACACTCACACCCCTGCACTAGGATTCCCTGTGTCGCAGGTGGCATGGACACATACAACACATCACAACATCCAAGACCCGAGAACAAACATTTGTGCTCGTCATAAATATTTGCCCCGGCCGGGGATCGAACCCTGAACACCTAGCTTCGTAGGCAGGGTACCAACAGTACCAACTAAGCCACGGTGTCGTCGACTTCGATACTGTTAATGAGATTTGTAGTTATAAAAACATTATAAACTTGAGTACTCTATACGTGTAGCGTAAACATGACCCTTGACATAAAAAGTCTACAGGTCGGTTAACGAAAGCTGGCGCTGTCAAAGTACTCACACTGATGCAATTTTCACTACACTTTGACAAAATTTATAGGATAATAATTTTGACAGGTCACACCACTAGCGCACGTGTGGTACATGCCAGCTTTTGTTAATATATTTGTACTCTTCTATTTATAAAAAGAAATAACTGGTGCCTACTATTTTCAACCAACTTCAAAAAGGAGAAGGTTCTCAATTCGGTTTTTTTTATGTTTTTTACTCAGAATTTTATGGTTAATGAACCGATTTAATTTATTTTTTTTTGTTTGAAAGGATTCTTGATTTTATCCAGATTGGTCCCATAGAAATTTCATGAAGATCGATTTAGTTCTTTGATTTTGAAATCAAAATAAATGAAAATGACGTAATCCAAGTAAATTCGTTTACTTTGAATTATTTTTTCAGTTATTTTAATAAAATAAAATTAAAACTAAACTTCTAAACAGATTTTAATAAAATGTATATTATGGAACCAATCTGAAAGTATACATCCTTTGAAACGAAAAAAATATTTTCCAAATCGGTTGATAAGACCTACATGATAAAGATATTCTTAACTACCAAACACAAAAAAATTGTATTGAATACCTCTTTTTTTCGAAGTCTGTTGAAAATAAAAATAAATCAACCATAGTAGGTATGTGTTATATTAAATATTTATTCAGAAACACCTACTAGATAAGCAGAAGGAAGTGTTTGTATTGCACACATTCAATTAACAGATAAAATAACATTAAATAGATAAAGTGAGTGTTTTGTTTGTTTTAGTGCAATATTTGTAAGTACACAGTAGGTAGTAAATATAAGAGGTTCTTAATCAGAATCATTTAATGAGTACATGTGTATAAAAGTCTTTCTACAGGCGAAACCAGAGGACGTAGAGACCCATAATATAAGCTTAATTAGTTTGGGGCACAGAAGTAAGAAAGCACCGGAAACAACGCGTACAAATAGCCATTGTCGCCGCGAAACAGCCGAATATCTGTCAAAGTTGGTGCTGAACATAACACTAGAGATGGGCAATGTTGGACTACTTATAGGGGATTTCCGTAACTTTGATTTGTTTGTATCATAAGAGTACTATTTGGTGTAGGGCCTGGATGTTCCAAATAGAAGAAGGCTTAATTTAATAACAAGTAGGTACTTATCTTCAAGTTCTTTTGAAAAAAAACGTGATAGTTTCATCGATATTACATCGTTTTATACGATTTAATATCGATGGATAGTTTACTCTGTAATTGTGAATTCATACAGAGAATAAAACATAAAAAGTAATCAAATAACTTTCTAATAGAATAAGGCATTTCACTTATTTATTTTTCCGTAGATCTGAATGCCGAAGTTCCGTAAAATCTTAGCTTCAAACTCATCAGTCCAACTCTATAACCTCTTTAATTAGAGTGCTTCATTGTAACGTTAGATAGCACTCCGTCTTGTTGAATGAAATGAAAAGAAGTCTATGGTTTGGGGGCTAGATGGCGTTGTGTGAAAAAATAAACAATTCGCAATGCTTATGAAGTTGTTGTCAGTTAGTTTAAAATTGCATTTTATTTCTTTTTATTTTACTTACTTTTGATTGCAGCATAAACTAACTACTACAATCTATATTACAAAATTTTTAAAAGATAACAATAGGAACACCCATAGACCGTTGCAAACGAGCTATAGGTAACTCAACTGCAACAACTCGATACCCGATGGCAGCGTGCTGATTGCGTTTAATTTGTAGTGTTCTTTGTTGATTGAAATAATTGTCTCAATTTGGGTCAATGTCTGATCAATTGACACTATCCTGCTAACTGCTACATAGACCTAACATAGATACCTAGACCTATAATACCTGGATATATAGCTTAAGTATGTTTTTGTCATAGATTAATAACATTGTTCCTATAGAAAACCAACATGGACAGTATCAAACCAAAATGGAATCGTAAGACAGGACCAAAAAACCTAGTAGTTTTAACATATAATATTTATCTAGCCCTGTTATTTCTCTTTTTCGAAAATAAGCATTGGACCAAAATGTACTACAAGTTAGCCAATGTGGCTTCTTTTTTTGTCGCATTTTCAATGTACTACAACGTGTTTCTATACTTTAATACATCTATGGTTTTTGTTAAAAACCTTGATTATACAATACATGATATTTAATAAGATAAGACCAGCAAGTTTTTTTGTGACCATGCGAAATAAACAAACCGCTTTTGGCAAAAATAATTATCACAAAGGTCGAATTTGTAATAACAATAAATTAAATATTGTGCTAATCTGTATGTTCTAGAACATATTTTGCTGTTAAAAAATGTATATAGGTAATTTTTTTTTTCTTCAATGCAACTTAACCAAGTTTCTTAAATTATTAAGTAGGTTATCTAATGGCTTAAAAATAAATAAGTTTAAGTGCACAAAAGGAGCCTCTTTGAGGCGCACTTAAAATCCTTTCACCACACTGGTTCTAAGGACTAGTGACAAGATAAGAAGAAGAAGAAGTAAAAAGTTTAAACCCAAGACCAGGCTAAGTTGGGCAAAATGGGAAAAGCCTATGTCCAGCAGTAGACTACAAGTGGCATGATGCATGGGACATCTCCAAACGATATAATGTTACAAGCTGGTGCCTGCGACTTCGTCTGCGCATGTATCTTTATATATTGTAGCCTATGTGTTATTCTGATGTATAAGCTATATTACTGTAAAGTTTCATTAAAATCCATTCAGTAGTTTTTACGTGAAAGAGGAACAAACATCCATCCATCCATCCATACTTACAAACTTTCGCGTTGATAATATTAGTAGGAGTTAATTTTGCCCAGGAGTAGGACAGTTACTAAACCCGATTTATACAGGTGGATCTTAGATATTATTTTAGTCAAGAGTGTGGCAAACAGGGCACAAAGGAAAATGAGATTTAGATTTTTTTATTGTCATAAGGATGAACACGCTCGCTTAGCTTACTTGTGGATGCAAAAAAAAAAGGTCTCCATAACCGACTCACACCCAGCTATTATTATGGTAGTGTTATGTAGCAAACATGGCTACTTGTAAAACAATCTTGTTGAATAAGGTTAATCAAGTATGGGGTACTGAGGGTAGGTTATAAAAACGCACTCGCAATTTCGTCTTAAACATAACATAAACATAAACATTCACACACTCACACCCCTGCACTAGGATTCCCTGTGTCGCAGGTGGCATGGACACATACAAGACATCACAACATCCAAGACCCGAGAACAAACATTTGTGTTCGTCACAAATATTTGCCCCGGCCGGGGATCGAACCCGGAACACCAAGCTTCGTAGGCAGTCTTGATTTGCTACCTAGCACAATACAACTATTTACGTAAATTATGGTGTTTTATTGGACATAACAGGTAGATTTTGACCTCTAGCTAAGCGGCCATTGACTTTTGAGGTCAATGTCCTAAACTAATGTTTCTCCTTAGGCCACCCCTTTCTGGTGGTACCATAAAAAGTAGGTGTTAAGAGGAATCCTCAAATCCGAATTCCATACAAAATGTTTCAGACAAATACTCAAAAAGTACGCCATATTATACATAAAATTAACCCTACTAACTTAAAAACACGTATAAAATCTAAATTAAAGTATGAAACCTTTCACTTTTTTTGTTGACGAAATCAAAAAACATGGACGAAACGAATAGTGTGAAGAAATTACTATAATACGGCGTACATTTTGGGTATTTGTCCGAATTATTTTGTATGGAATTCGGATTTAAGGATTGGCCTTAATAGGGAAACAAACTTTTCATCAAAAGTCTTTCTGCCTCAGTGCCCTGTTTGCTAACACCCCAATCTGGGGACAGAATTACTAAACCCGATATATACAGGTGGATAGATAGGTTAGATATTACTTTGGTCGGCGAAACATGCAAGTGAAGGAATATGTAAAGTGAATACTTACGACGTAACTGCTTTCCAATAGAAACCGAGAAATTATTCAGAACAGACATTATAAAAACTTTCGTTCTTTTAAAGCCCCAAAGTTTTTATTTTATTATAGTTCTAACTTGTAAAAGAAATCCACTTTTATAACACAAGATTTTAACACGACACGAAAACACTGTAATTTTTAATTGCAATATACACAGCGATAGTCCCTTCGACACGGCTTTGTGAAGGCGTGGCGTTGATAAGATTAATATAATAATGAACTCTCTATCAATCGTGCTCTCGGTAAACGAACGCTGATAAGAAGTGCGATTTATTTATAGAAATCACCTTCCAAAGCCGGAGTTTGCACAATAAAATAATACAAGACAAAACAGATAAACGCAGCGGAAGGCGATCTCTCATGTCATAGAACAGAACAGCTGGAGTAGTGCTGCCAGCTAGTGAGATAGCAAAAGTGACACTTTTTGAGATAAATAAGAAATTCTACAAGTGATGCAAAGTAAAATGGGAACAAGCTGATCATTGGCCTACGTTAATAATAGCTTATAAAAATATGAGTCCTCATCTCCTTTGTCCTTGTCTGTAAAACTGAGTGGCTAAATTAACTCCTTGCATATTGTATATTCCAGATCTAGGTGTAAATTATTAATTTTATATACTATTTAGTTTATATGTATGTATGTAAAAAAACTAGATTATGCAAAGAGCCAGATGGAACTAACCTCGCCCCTCCCCCAAAATATCATGTATTGACAGTACGCCAGATCTATCGATATGAAAGCCAAGCTGGTAACACTATCGCAAACTTTGACATTGACAGTGAATGATCATATTTTATGACGGATGATAATGACACATGAATCTATTTCGACATTGACATTATCTCATTTGATTATCCGATTCAGAGTCTGAGGTAACTTACTGACAAACTATTAGCCCTAACCATACTATTCGGATTTCGGTATAAGTAGGCACGACTACGTACCCTATTATGATTTATTAAAAGTATAAAGCCTAGTTTTTATTTCAATAACACGTGGGCAAAGCCGCAGGCAGTGTTTTACCTCAAGACTCCAATAAACTAATACCTACATATCGGTTATTTGTAAGAGATCGAATAAAACAACAAAAAACTGAGTACTAGTTTATTAGTTTCATTATAAAATAACTAAACGATACAAGCAATAAATAACAATTATTATTTCACTATTTACTTGACTCACATATCTCATTATTTACCTACATAAATTATGAGAATTCTTAATTGCGTACTTTAGTTTGACCGGAACCGCTGGACCGAGGGCGGCATGGTGGGGGAAATGAAAGAGCACGAGCTAGGGAATTGACTGCGGAATAACATAGACGCACATTTGACTTTGACCAGTACAACGCTTCCGGTCAAACTAAAACTAACTCCATTGAAAAAACGCAAACCTTAACATTATTTACCCTACAAAAATGGGTTTATTTCTATTGACCCCCATCTATTCGTCCCCAGTGGGGTCCAGGAGCAGATAGGAATATGTAACCTGGTATAAGTCGTTAAACTTGAACCAACTTTGCTGTTTACTGTTTAGTTAGACAATATATTTGCGAGAAATAGGAAGCAAATATACAGGGTTTATGTAAATAGGTCAAGGAGGACAAGATGGGCAAGGCGCTCTCCTAATGGTAAGAGATCACACCTGCACATGACCAAAACAATGCTACGCAAGACTGAATCAAACTTTACTGTGTATCAGTGCCTACAGCGCTCACCTTATTTCAGATATTATGATAGCTTTTTTCAGAGAAAAGATCAAAATAATTCAAAAACGAAATTGGTTTTACAAGAATTTAGATAAAAGGATGCCATATAAATGCATTTTCAATGTTTACAATGAAAAATTGTATTTATTTTGACTAGAAATCATGCCGCGTATAATCAATTTACAAATCAAATTATTCTACAGGTTGGAATAAATTAATTAATAATTTAGTAAAATTATAGTTAGAATATTTTTTTTTAAATAAATTGAAGTTATTATACTCCCCAGTAATTTGTAATTCTAAGAAACATAAATTAATGTATAACACAATCCATACAAACATTTTGAAACTATAATAACATATCTTATTTAAAAGTATTCAAGAATAAACTGCTTTACCGACTACGTAAAAGCGAAAGAGAGGGTAATGATTTTGAAATTAATTGCATATGTTTGGGATAGGTAAATTAACATAAATAATTTAAGTCACCAGCCAATAAGTTATTTGCAATTATGTTAAATTGTACTACTATTTATTTATTATATATAAATTATGATAATAATTAATAAATATTATTATTAAGCGACGTATCAATTGCCGCGTAGGATGTGAACGCAAATAATGTTAAAAAATGACCGAGATACACTAGGCTAGTTTCTCAGTGCTAGTAGCTAGCAGGTCTGGCTTCGTGTAAACAGAACTGGCTTAATTTCTAGGCTAGTAAGCTAGTGAAAAAGTAAGCTAGTTCTGTTTACGCGAAACCAGAGCGGCTTTTCTGTTGCAAATACGATAGGTAAACGTCAACGTAATGCCCAGATCACACGTACCGAGTAGTTCATAGCGCCGAGTGCTCGACTGAGCGAGTGACGTAAGCTTTCACTGTCTCGGCCGAGTAACATTTTACTGTTTCGGTCGAGTACTCGGTACGTGTGATCTAGGCGTAAATTTTGATGTAGTTCATGCTTCTACTGTATAGCATTCATATCTCGCGCTGCAGAAGATCTCCACCCTTACAATTATTAATAGCTCGAATTTAAATATAACTATAGATAATCATATTTTTATTTATTTCAGTACGCTATAATCAAATATAAAGCTAGCAAGGCACTTTAGCTTCAACTAAACTTGCCTATCCACTCTAAATTGCTAGCATACCTAAAAATAGTATTGTTCTTTTTATCAAATTAAAAAAAAATATTGCATACAAGAAACGCTTTCTATGCAATAAGTCTGTTACTCCACTGCAGACCACGCGGTGTATAATATTTAACCTACATTACATCACATTAATAAAGGCGCTAGTTAGTCGACCACGCCCTAACTAATTAACCGATTAAGATGAAATTCAGTTAACGAATTAGGTTTTCTAACCTGATACCGCAGAAAAAAAAACACGCAAATAGCAGCTAGTATTCTAGTATCACCTTTTTTTCAGTTGGATCCAGGAAAAAATATATTTGGACACTCAAAACAGCGCCATCGTGCCCAAAACTAAGCAAAGCTTGGGTTATAGAAACTGGCTGGTAATATTAAGATATATTTCGTTGTCTTGTGACGTAACTCACACGTCAAATAAATGGTGTTGATATGTTCCTTTACTGCGACGTCGCGTGCATATCTTTCGCAGCAGTGAAGTAGCGACTTTATGAATGTTTTTTTTTCTCAAAAATGTAGGTACAAAACCTGCTTCGACTTTCAAAAGAAAGACGATGTCAAAAGCATTCGATCGCTTAATCAAAGGCATAAATGTAAATAAGCGCCATCTTTTGATCTGTAGTGTAAAACAATAGTTTCCCGATCAAATAAGAGATGACGCTTTTGCTATACAACCTCAATGTTGAAAAAATTAACGCTTTATTCCATTGCAATAAAGAGCATTTTCGTCTGTCGTTACAGTCTCCTATTTTGTTGACTATCGAATCCAAACATCTGACAACAATCAACTGCCGCTAGATGGCGCTTTAAACAATATTGACACAGTTTAAAAACATAGGACATCTTTATGAGTTCTTTTATCCATCTACCGGCATAATCCAAAATAGATTTTGGTGTCATTTTAAGAACAAAACGCAGGACAATTAAAAAGATGAACACATTGGTATGAACGCAACCTTATTGGTATATCGTGTAGCAACACAGTGAGCGATTTTAACGTTGGCAACATTCACAAAGGCAGATGTTTTTCTGTTAATTCTGAAAACGATTTTAGAGCTTTTTCAAGTCGATTTTTGCCAGATATTTGTATACCTAGAGTGTTACATACAGGAGACACCGTTTTTGGCATATTCAATACGAATTGACGCAGCGTATACACAAAACTGACAATCTTTTGAACGCATACACATTGTTTATTTTATTTTATTTATTTAATATTAGACCCACAGTTACATACCTTTATTTTCCTGTGCATATTAAAAAAAAATGTAATTTAGTTTTGTCAAGCCGAAGACTGGGGGTGATGGCGCACATTGGGAGAGGCCTGTGTGCAGGAGTATATTGCGGTAGGCTGATGATGATGATAACATAAAATAATAATAATAATTAGGAATATAAAAAATAATAATAATACTTATATCATTTATTATGGTATATTTCAAAGGAATAATAATAATAAATAAATAAATAATTATGGAATAATAATAAATATAATAATTTATATGTATCGAGTTGAGTTATTGTTTCCTTATGTATTTCTTGTAATAAAGATTGTAGTAGTGTAATAATTTATTATTATTATTATTTATCATAATTACACAGAATAATGACTATTTGTATGCGTTCAAACGAAGTACAGTCGTGTAAAATACCTAATATTATGTTCAGTCTTCTTTCTTATTGGATTTCGACTGCTCGTCTGTAGACGGGGGTCGATCCGATTCTTCTGAACCTGAAATAATATAATCTAGGTTTTACAAAAACATAGACAACCGACTTCAAATGGACTGTTTTAGTGACCGTAAACACCACTGAAAAGTAACAGGGAAGCGAAATACGCAATTTCGTTTACTTCGACGACATACTCTTTTTCAGTTATTTGAATATAATTTTGATGAAATTTGTATGGGACCAATCTGAAAGTATATCCTCCCAAACAAAAAAAATAATTTTAAAATCGGTTCTTAAACAACAAAGTTTTGAGGTAACAAACATTAAAAAAAAAACATTCAACCGAATTGATAACCTTATCCTTTTTGAAGTAGGTTATAATTGATGTCTGTTATTTCAAACAGCGCCATCTAGCGATAGGTAAAGCTTGTAAAGTAACTGATAAAACTACTTAGACTTATTTTTATAATTTATTTTTCTTCTTATCGTGTCACTAGTTCTTTCGAAGTTTTCGGACCAGTGTAGTGAAAGGATTTCAAGTGCACCACAAAGAGGCTCCTTTCGTGCACAACTGCCTCAAACTAAGCAATCGTTGCTTGTGCTATGAAAATCAGATAACTGATACAATACTTATGTACTTTGTTTAAAATAAATAGAAAACACAAACTCGAAGCGGGAATCGAACCCGCGAAACCGGCGTGGCAGTCCAACACACTTGCCACTCGACCATCTGAGTATCGAACCCGCGACATCACCATATCAGTCAAGAAGGTAAAATACTCACTAGGTACATATTTACTCACTAGGTATATATATATATATATATATATATTAACTAGGTACCTACGTATATACTCACTAGGTATGTTCGAGAGTCCATTTCGTTTCTCTTCCTCGCTGTCACTCCCAGAACTGGCCAAGGACGAGTCGTCGCCAGCGCCTGCGAATTTAACTGTAATTTGCGTTATTAGGAACTTTTTTGAGTTCTCATGCTCTTAAAGTTCAACATCATGCTCGGTGTACGGGAACTAAAACTACATTTACGGCTCTAGACCAAAAAAAATAGTGTATCGAATTTAAAACATCGGTCCCATATACCCATAGATCAGGGTATTGTGAGGGAACTAAACATATTTTTTATCGAATTCTGAATATCGTGGTAACATTGGAGGACTGTCTGTGATAACGAAAGAATTAGTTTGATTTCCTAGCAATTGAAGTGAAAAAAATTGTGTATACTTCGGGCTTGAAGTCCATTTTATACTCGACCTAAATATCTACCCTCGCCTTCGGCTCGGGCTGATAAAAGTCTCGAATCAAACGGCTTGCTTCCCTAGGTGTACAATAGTAGATTATGTACTAAGGGGAATAAAACAGTGACTTATGTCGCGTAACGAGGTTCGCGAGGGAGTTATGTAGAGTCCTGAGCGACGCGAGGGGTTCAAGCTACCCAAGTCGAAGACAGGCTTTATCCCAGAGGAGCATACTCTACTTTTCACACCTTCTGCGAGGCAATATAAATCCAAGGCTTCAGCAGCGAACACAGTCTCTTGTTTCACAATCTTTGAGGTAGCGCCTTTTTTCTTTTTTTAAGAGTTTTGCTTATGGTGGCCAGTTCGATTTTCGAACAAACCTCTTTACAATGCCATATGGGCGTTCTTTTACTTAAGAGTTTTCCATAAGTTTCCACACGAATTTGATGTTCCAAATTTAAATCACATTACTACCCTTGGGAGTTTCATACAACTTTACCTCTCTTGGTAGGTAATGCTTTGCTTTACCTTGATGATAGCATGATATGTAATTGGACATTGTCGAGCAGGTGGTGTGAAAATAACTATTGTAGTACTCACCGCAGCGCGCGGCGGGGGAGGGCGGCGCGCGCGCGGGGGTGAGCAGCGGCGCGGCGGGGCGCTGCTTGCGCGCGGGGTTCAGTATGTACTCACCGCAGCGCGCGGCGGGGGAGGGCGGCGCGCGCGCGGGGGTGAGCAGCGGCGCGGCGGGGCGCTGCTTGCGCGCGGGGTTCAGTTTGCCGCAGTACGCGCACGTGTACGACACGTATTCGAACTCCTCTATCATTGCCATGCCTATAACAAATAATTCAATCATATACGCTCTGTTCTACAATAAAAAAAATATAGTAGCAGTACATCCACATAAAGATTAATATACAGGGTTGGAAAAAAAAACAGTTTTTTTTTATTTAAAGGTATTAATTTTAAAACAATTAGTAATTAATGTTGCATTTCTAGATAAGGTATTTTTATTTCCGCCATTGTAAATTAAATATTTACAAAAATCGATGAATTCATAAATATTTACTTTATTTTGCGTATCTCTAATTAATACTGAACGCTATACATTCATCCTGTATGTGTGTTTTAAAACAACTTGTTTTAATCATGCCAACCCTGTTAATAAAAAGGTTGTCTGGAAGAGATTGATTTTAGCGATAAGGCTGCCCAATTCACTTCACTTTTTTTTTAAGTCTTTGAGTTCCTGATTATGTTTAACATAAACAAACAAACATACCATTATGTGAGGAACACTGTGTACAAATCAACGCCATGCGATGGTTGGGCCCGTCTTTGAGGAGATAATCGACAACCTTGTCCAACGCCGATCGGTTTTTGTCCATCAGTGGGCGTGGGAGTTGATCAGACTGGGAAACAATAAATAAATAATTAATTGATTCAGGCGTTACTTTGCGGAAATCCATAAATATCAATAAATAGTATAAATATATTAAGTAATAAATCCGCTTAGTTTCTAAACAAATGTCTTAATTAACTGAACTCTAGTTTAGAATTTTAGTATCTAAACCAAAGCGCCGAAAACAGAAAACCCAAGTCAGAACTCGACACGTGTTACGCCTCTACACGAGGCATCCTCAGGAGATGTTGACTCGCTGAAATCTGAAACGAGAGATTCTCGTTTCAGATTTCGGATACTAAAATTCTAAACTTAGAGTTAAGTTAATTAAGACTTTTGTTTAGAAATTAAGCGGATTTATTACTAAATATATTTATTTATACTATTAATTAATAAATATATATTTAGGACACTTCACACAACGCCATCTAACCCCAAACTAATGCCTTGATCACACGTACAGAGTACTCGGCCGAGACAGTGCTCTCTGCTGAGTACTTGGTTCGTATAAACATAGCGCCGAGTGCTTGGCTGAGCGAGTGATGTAAGCTTTCACTGTCTCGGCCGAGTAACATTTTACTGTCTCGGCCGAGTACTCGGTACGTGCGATCTAGGCATAATAAGCTTAGCTTGTACTATGGGAACCAGATAACTGATATAATATATATTTTTTTTTAAATACATACATATAAAGAGTACATTAGTTGATTTTAATTCAAATATGTTACCTACTTTGATAATATGTATGGTCGAGTGGCAAGTGTGTTGGACTGCCACCGGTGTCGCAGGTTCGATTCACGCTTCAGGACAAACATTTGTGTGATGGACATCAATGTATTAAAAAAAAACGAGCGAGTATTTTGGAAGCTTCACTTCACTTCCGTTACATTTCACAAAATCACTACCACAAATTGACAGAAAGCGAGAGATAAGATAAGATCAATTTATTGTTTATTTCATTTGCTTACATGTAAGATCGTCTTATTAGCTTAGGTTCTAATATAGTAGCTAGCGGTGTACTTGACCCTGTCAGGGTACTGCAAACATTCTGTCCTATTAAATGATTTTAAATATTTTAGATTACATACAAATTCTTAATGGCATTTTAAATAAAATTGATATAATAGTTTTAGCATAATAATATTAGTAAATTTGTTTTGAATGTCATAAAGAATTTAAATTCACGAATTACTGTTCGAGGTCAATTTTATCAACTAGAAATTCGTTAACAGAATAGTAGCATCTTTGAATAAATACATTTTTAAGTTTGTGTAAAATATATTGTCATTTTTTTCATTCTTAATAATGTCAGGGATTTTGTTGTAGATATTAATTAATCTACTGTTAGGGCTTCTCCTAGCTAAACGCAGATGAGTTTGGGGTATAATCAATTTGTCTTTGTTTCTTCTATTATAGTTAATATTGCATTCTATGTTTGATTTAAAAAGTTTTCTATTGTTTCGTACAAATAAGGTCATTTGGAATATATAGATGCAAAATGTCAGAATTTTTTGTTCAATAAAATGGGGTTTGCAACTTTTTTTGCAACTATTTTCAACCAGAAGCTTATGCCATAATTACTATTGTATACTTAAAAGTATAAAGCTGTTGGTTCTTCAATAAATAAATAAATAAATAAATAGTAGACATTTTAGGTCTAGAGATGAGTAAATATGATCAGGAGAGAGAGAGAGAGGAAACATGTTACACTGTACATCACAAGTAAAATTATTCTTATTTTTAACTTACTCTAAGTCGTGGTCCCTTGTACAACGCCATCGGTGTGTTGTTGAACCCTTCAACGTTGAGATTCTTGTTGTTGGGCGTCGAGGTGATGGCAATTTGGCGCTGTCTCAACTGTCCCGGCGTGGCTGTGGGATAGAGGGAGATAGAACCATGCTTCATGCTCATCAATGACATCACTTCTCATGCTCGTAAAGTTTAACTTCGTGCATGCTTTAAGGGAAATCCTCAAATCCGAATTCCATACAAAATGTTTCGGACAAATACTCAAAAAGTACGCCGTATTATAGTTATTTCTTCACTCTATTCGTTTCGTCCATGTTTTTTAATTTCGTCAACAAAAAAAGTGAAAGGTTTCCTACTTTAATTTCGATTTTATACGTGTTTTTAAGTTAGTAGGGTAAATTTTAAAACACGTATAATGTATAACATTTGGTATGGAATTCGGATTTGAGGATACCCCTTAAGGAGAGTAAATACTACTCAGGCGAGTCAACTTGCCACCTGGCTGCCACTCTCGCTCGGCACTTGATGCGTCCCCCGCCCCCCGCGCGGCGCCCTCCGTGTTTGTTCTTCCTCTAATTGCTTACCTTATCATCACTTATCATTACCAAGAATTGCAGGACCTCTTCTCTATCAAGATTATCCAATTCCACGCTGTACTTTGCACAAACGTCATTCGAGCCAGGTGTCATGTTTATTCGCCCGAGTACTAGTTATTTGTTCACCTAGGGCCTGAAGCTAGACGTTTATTCGCGGATATTCAAGTCGAGTATAAAATGGGCTTCAGGATTGAGGTAAACACAAAATTTTTCACTTCAATTGCGAGGAAAATAAATAAACTTATACTGAAATGAGCGCCCATTTAGTAATTCAAAAACAGAGACAGCCATCTAATGTAACAAAGATTTTCAAAATTTTATATTATGTAATATTTAGGTCCCCCATAAAACCCTGATCTATGGGTATTATGAAGGACCGTTTGAAATATGATTGTAATAGGTTTCATGCCAGGAATTGAGAACTTTATTCATATTTCGAACTTGGGTCCTGCATAATACCCACAGATCAGGGTATTTATGAGGGACCTTGTATAACTATTAGAACATTCAAAGATTACAACAAGCAATGGCAAAACCTACGAATAATGGCGAAGTTTACCAATAATGGCGAAGTTTACCAATAATGGCGAAGTATAACAAAATTGGTGAAGTTAATCAGTAAGTATTGACATTGAAACCTTGGTTAAAATGGCGAAGTTTACTAAGAAATGGCAAAATTTCAAGTCTCTACGTCCAGTGATTTGGCCTATACGTTGTCTGTTAGTCAGTCAGGATAAAGCTTTTTATACGAATTTACTTAGCGCATCTCTAGGTGCACGAAAGGAGCCTTTTCGAAGCGCACTTAAAATCCTTTCACCACACTGGTTCATAATAACTAGTGACACGATAAGAAGAAGAAGCGCATCTCTGTTTAGACATATCTAGAATGTACATTACTATCATTTATTGAGCTTAAAGTACTGTCTCTTATACCCACTTTTACGTACAAGTAGCGGCACGTAACTTTAGCGCTGACCGTTATTGCGCGAACTAAAAAATAAGGTACCTGGGTACACACACAATAAACATGCACAGTAACACCCCCCGCGTATCGTTCAGCGCTAGACTTATGTGCCGCTACGGTATTAAAGTCTTGTTTGTTCTGTTTTTAATATTTAATTATGTTATTATAAGTTTTTGTGCCAATAAATTATGATTATTATTATTGATGGTGTAATTAACGTATGATTTATCATTAAACAAGTTTCTAAGGGCATATTTACACAGGATCTACCTGGGACAGGCGACATAGGGGCGGTGGGTGTACCAGGCACGTTTTGAGACGGCACGAAAGGCCTGAGCGCTTTCGATTGCTCCTCCGGACCGCCGTACTTGTCCAGTATCTCCTTGGCAACCTGCAATGGATTGTGTTGTATAATGATATAAGTGCGGTAAGTTGATAATTACAGCCGAGGCGATATTGCTAGCCCGAGCCGTAGGTGAGGGCTACAAGAAAGCAGAGGCTGTAATTATCAAAGCGCACGTATGTCATACATACGACGTTTTATAGCAAATGTGTAAGGAAATAAATACAACTCGGACTTGAAGATTTTTTCAAATAAAAACAATACAGCGAAAAGAAACAGCGCGCAGAATAATTTTTTTTGTTCTCTAATTAGCGATGCGCGCGCATCAGCGTTTTTTTTAAGGCAAAGGCACAAAAACAGCCAGTATTACTAATAAAGTAAATAAATATTTTTGTGTTTTGTTACATTTAAATGGTTGTAATTTATGGTCAATATAATTTAAATTAAAGAATTAAATGTTTTTTTTATTATATTTCATCTCCCAAAGTTAATTTTATTCATAAAATGTTGACCACTTTTCTGACATAAAAACTCTTTGCTAAGATGTAAAAAAGTAGTAGATAAACCTTCCTTTTTTAATTACATTACCGCACTCGTGCGTTTTACATTACATTACCGCACTAGTGCGTAATGAGATACAATACGATATTGAAATTGGTGAAATAATAAACCCTTTACGAGCAAATGAGTTATAAAATATTTTATAAGCTTATGTGTTTCAAACTGTATACAAATTTTTTGACTTACCAGAGTTATGCAATGTAACATTTTGGCCAATAAATTATAAATAATAATACAATAAATAAATATAACTAAAAATAAATATAACAATAAATAAAACTAATTGAATAGAATTGTTGTATTAACAAAACAATCAATGGGCTGATTACGATGTACAAACTGGACAGACATTTATTTATACACTCCCAAGCTTTCACATTTATATACTCTTAATTTAACAAAGAAAAGTGCACGCAATCAATTTCAAATTATATTATATATAAATACATATATTTATTTAATTCTTGTCAGAAGAAGAATGCCTTTGCAAAATTAAGAGTATAATATAAATGTAGTGTATACATGTCTGTGCAGCTGACTGTACGTAAATAGCCACAAAATCGTTTAACTGCGAAGTTTTTAAACATTATTCGACATAGCGAGCACATTAATTACTAGAAACTTTAACAGCTTTATTTAGAAACGAGTTTTACGCCAACCAGGATTTATCATTGTTGTTCCAATATGCGCAAAATTATATCGTCGTAGTTATAGGAAGGTGATATGAATCTAAAAGTCATTTATTTATATTTCATCTATGGTAACGTATGTAGTTTACTACGGAGCAAACGGAACGTAAGTAAATAATACGCTCAAAAAGGTTTTGTTATGCTGATGGCCGTGTTGCCTAGCAACTGTCAGATAACATGTCAAAAATCTGCCATAGATAGTCCTTGCCCAAACTAGAGGGCCACTTGGTTTAGAGAAATAAGCAAATTTTTCCCGTAAGTCATGAATAAAGATGCTCGTTTGGTTAGTCCCTGCTAGTCCTCCTTGTGAAATTTCTTAATTGTAAGAGGAAAACTAGTCTAGAACTGGGAAAGTCAGGGGGTGACCTCGAGTTTAGCCTTCGTTTCTAAATAAAGCTGTAACAGTTTGGTGTAAAGCGCGCGTAATTGATCCAATATCAATTACGCATCAAAACTATCTATCATTAATAAAATACTCACTTTATAGGTCTCTGTGTTCATAACTTCTTCCAATAACTTTTTTTTCTCCGCTCTCATCTCGCCTAGTTTAGTCTTGTTCTTGCTAAGTGACCAGTTGTAGTACCACGATATTGCTGAGCGGAGAAATATTACACTGAAAAACATAAAATTAAAGCTTAAAAAATGAGACTAAAATGGTACATTATCTACCATACATTGATGTATACAGAAAAACAGCAGAGGTACTTGTAAAGTTATTTCCAAAAAAAAATAACGTTTTATTTAAACCGCCATTTACTTATGTTTAATAAATGGCGAACTGTACTTTAAACTCGAATAAAACGAAAACTTACATTATGCTTAAAATACTTTACAAAATGGCAATACTAGTGACTCTTTCCGACATACAACAAGTAGTATAAAATGGCGAAGTGTACGATTTCCCCCTACCAAATCAGCAATTGCAAATAATACTCACAGTATAAAGGCGAAGAGTACGTATAACCCCACATCACATAATCCGCCATTTCAAACAATCCTCTCAACAAAGGTAAAGGTAAGCGGAGAGGCGTGTTGTACATAATGTAGCCATCAGTACTGACTCTTCCCGACATACATAAAGTAGTATAAAATGGCGAAAAGAACGATTTCCCCAACATATTCCGCCATTTCAAATAATACTCACAGTATAGGTAAAACTAGGAGCGGAGAGGCGTGCAGCACAGAATGTAGCCAGTACTGACTCTCCCCGAAATACATAAAGTAGTATAAAATGGCGAAGAGAACGATTTCCCCAACATATTCCGCCATTTCAATACTCACAGTATAGGTAAAACTAGGAGCGGAGAGGCGTGCAGCACAGAATGTAGCCAGTACTGACTCTTCCCGAAATACATAAAGTAGTATAAAATGGCGAAGAGAACGATTTCCCCAACATATTCCGCCATTTCAATACTCACAGTATAGGTAAAACTAGGAGCGGAGAGGCGTGCAGCACAGAATGTAGCCAGTACTGACTCTTCCCGACATACATAAAGTAGTATAAAATGGCGAAGAGTACGTATAACCCCACAGAGTACGCCATAACGTATCCAATGACGCGTCTGTGGGTTTGTTCTTTGTACTGGCCATCTTGTTCAATGGATTTTATCTTCGTTTCGAGTCGCTCGAGCACTTCTGTTGTCGTTTTTTTGCGCTGAGGACAAAGAATACAAAATTACATTCACATTTATACTGACGGATAGAATTATTGTACACACAAACACGTTAAAATATAAGTCATAAAAGAAAAGACATGTACAAGGGCGAGCTTAACCCTAATAAGAGTTTTCTTCCATCAAAACTTTTAGAGGTTAGAGAGAGGCTATGGAAAGTGTGGAAGCGTGTACTGTAGTTTAAATAATAAATGGATAAAATATAATTAAGAAGATGGAAATAGTAATAATAATAATAAATAATAGAAAAGGAAGGAAGAATGCTATTTAACCAAAAGTTTGAGAAGTTTGTTTTTATGTAAACATGGGACGAGAAGAGCTAAGCGCTCTCTTCATGGTAAGAGATTACGCTTGCTCATGACTAAAACAGTGCTACATAGGACTTTGATTCACAAAGGCCGGTACAACACTGCTGAAAAACTCGTCCACATTGAGACAGTCTCGAAAGCCCAGTAATTTCACTAGCTACAGTGCCCTTCAAACTGAAACACGGTAATGCTTTCACATTAATGCTTTGCGCCAGAATATCTGACACTTACATTCGCGTCTATTGGTATTTTGATTATTAGAGGTCAAACAGTAGTTTAGGCGATAACCTAAGTAACTGATATCGTGCATTTTTTGCCAAAAACTTTCAAAGTATTTGTGAATCAGAGCGGAACGGCCGTAGTATTTGTTTACGGAAATGACAACTTATTCCAAGGTGGTTAAGATTATAATTCAATGGCAAGCGACATTCTTCAGTTCAGACGAAAGTGACTGGCGCTATGAAAGTTTTCAAAGTATCTATATAAGTAAGTTTATATAAGTATGTATATAATATAATATAATAAGTGTTATATAAGTAAGTTTATTATGAATGTAATTTTCATTCTTAGTCCAAAAACATTATGAAGACGTATAAATATTTTTGTTCTTGTGATTCATAGGTGGTACCAACTCCAAAATTTATTTGCATTATAATTAACACACATTGGATTCAGGAAGTCACTGTTATTTTGATTTCAAAATCAAAGTTCTGAACCGATTTTCATAAAAAATTTATGGGACTAATCTGAAAGTATATCCTTTCAAATAAAAAAATGTTGTTTAAAAAATTTTTTTTTCAAATTGGTTTATAAACAACAAAGTTCTGAGGGACAAACTTTTGAAAAAAAAATCATCCAAATTGTGAACCTCCTCTTTATTTTAAGTTGGTTGAAAACGAAAAAAAAATTCTAGACAAAAACATTTTTCTCGATATTAATCTACATGATAACGGTCTGATTAAAACAGAAAGAAAATCAATGTATCTGCCAATTTATTACGAATGTACCATAAAAGGATAGGTTTAATGCCCGCCCTCCACAATGAATTAGGTACTCCTTAATGGCGGGAATTTTGTGAGAGGAAAAAGCTATTTAGTAGACCATGAAATGAAATATTGTTTATTTGCTCAATTTGACCAGAAATGTTGGAAATCTGACCACCAAGTAGCGGTAAGTAAATTAATATCTCATTAGTAAGTTGCTGGAGAGAATATCACAATTTCTTTTGCTAGAGCGAAAGTTTTTAGTAATCCATTTATTTATCAGACTAAAATGAATCTAAATATGCCTTATTCACCGAAATCCATAAAGTTTCAATGGATTATCATTACCTGTACACACATTTTGTTGGCTTACAGCCGCCATATTAGATTTTTTGACATAGACAAATCCAATGTCACCTCATTTGCCAAAATCCATTCAGCCGTTTAGCCCGCAGGGCACCATCAAACAAACATACATACATACACTAGAAAAACATAATCCTCCTATTGGCTGTTTGGCAAAAAGTGTTACAATTCCTGCCTTATCGCTAAAAGCAATCTCATCCAGGCAACCTCAGGGTTGGACACAAAATATTGGAACACAGGAGGACAAAAAAAGATATAGCTTTACCTATTGGTTTACTAGCTTTATCAACTGGACCGAAAACAATGCATTGTTTCCATTGACTCTTTATCCTTGACTTGTATTGTAATGTAATGAAATGTATTGTATGTATGAACCTGCCCGTGTATGTACGGTGGAGTTTAATAGACCATGCAAACGCAAGTGGAAAATAGGTAAGGATATGGTATAATACCTACTACTCACAACAATTTATATCAAGATACTATGTAGGAATCAGTCTAGGTTAATCTAGGTATAAGTATGCCGCGGTCGAATCTGACAGGTACCCATGACCCTGTCTAGTGCTGATGCGCCGTCAAACCTCTCGTCTGATAATGAGTGGTTTGATGATGCATTAGCACTAAGGTGATTGAAGGAATATCAATGGGGTTTTAGTCGGTATGCCACCGGCTACTAGCACTCTGCTAGTTGTCTGGTGGTGAGCCCAACATACCTCTTTAGCCCTCCCCGGCTAAAGGGGATACATAAAGCATTTTGCCATTGTAAAAAAATTAAAAAAGTTTTAAGTAGGCCAGTGTTCCCGATACCATCTGAGGTCAGAGTGTCACAATCGGGGCACTAAAGAAAATAAGATTTAAAACTTTAACTGTCATCGACGCAAAAAATATACCATAACCAACTTTTATACATTATGCTATGGTGTAACCGTGAAAGGTGGAAGGATTTAGGGGAGGCCTTTGCCCAACAATGAGACAGCATAGGCTGATAAAAAAAGAAACCTACGGTTGCCCAGCTTTGATCTGGTAGATTATGACCTCTAGGTAAGCGGTCATTGACCGAGGTCAATGCCCTGAACTTAAGTTTCTCCTAACCCCGCCCCCTCTCTGTTGGTACCATAAAAAGAATGTGCAAATTTTTCATCAAACATTTTCTGTCTTTTTGCTACACCCCAACCTATAACTACACACTAATTCTAATTCTAAAAAGGGGGTACAGCGGTCTGCACTGGCGTCCTGTTGAAGGGGCATTGTGTATTGCCCCACAATATTTATTTAACCCTGCCCCAGCCATCCTAGCTAGATTACACACTATAGTCTCAACTGTGAGTTTTACATAAGAATTGGCTGCTTCTTATTGGGTAAGGGGGTTGAAAAAAATGCAACCAAGGTGCCAGAGTAGGCTAACAATGAAATAGAAATAGAAATGTTTTTATAGAAATACTGAAACACTGAAAGATATTTTACAGGTATATTGCTAAGTACATAGAGAGGGGATTAAAATTATAAAACACAACGGCCATACACTTTTCCTAAAACGCAACGATAGTGCGAGCAACACAGAATGTGTTACAAGTGCTGCCATCTAGTTTCGTAACTGGAGTTAAAGTTCTAACAGGGGTGCAAAGCTCTGCAGTGAGAAGGGAATAAGGCAATAAGGGGACATCAGTGACATCCCCTTATTTAGTTTTTTTTTTTTACAAACTGGTTCAAAAGAACTAATGACATGATGAGAATAAGATGAAGAAGATTTAGCTAACTTTACCCCAGCCAGTCCAGCTCCCCAAAATAGTGGAGCTGGACTCTGGATTGATGGATAACATGATGCAGTTTCCTGGTAGTCTTCAGGATTGGCTGATGTTATCAACCCTGAATCCTACTCATTTATTTGAAGAAGCTGATAGGGTTAGTAAACTTGGAGACAAGGACAGCGGATAGTGCAATGTATCTTAAAAAAATTAGAGGCATTTTGTACATAACATAAGTTCGTGATTTTTTTATGAATAAAAATATGAAAGTTATGACTTACATTGCCGACTGTGCCATTACCTTCCATGTTTATTAAACTATGAAAGAATGTATTGAGAAAGTGAGATCATCATTATGAAATGACGAAACAATGGACAAAAATAGTGGGTAGTTGAGCTCATCTTGATAGGCCTTTCATCTCAATAAATTATTTAGATACCCAGGTCATGGGCATTGAATTGCCGCCAAAAAATATCACATCTATGATCTGATCCAAATAACTGGCGGGTCTTGGCTAGGGCACAAAACATACGGTACAAATCAGCCAAATAGTAAAGCTAAACTTACTCGAAATCTAGAGATGATTACACCCATTTTCCTTCAGCAGTGACTTGGAACTTGCACCAAAATTAATCAGGAACACTTGAAACTCAAATTAATCCCGCCGAAAGTACTGTAAATCTATAAATAATTCGCGGTTTTGCATCACAGACTTGACTTGTGATATTGATGACGATTAAAGCCTTTATAACCTAAAATGCCGCTGTTATTCGGAAAGTATAGACTTGGTATTCACTTTGCAATATCGTACACTAGATTTCATAAAATTGCGATTATTTCCAAGTCAATTTAACCAGTAAATAGCTAGAAAATTCGAAAAAAATATAACACTACGATACATCCTTTCTACGAAGACGACTGCGAAAATCGCAAAATGAGCTAAAAAATGACTGGATGTCAGAATTACATCAGTTATTCTGACATCCAATTATGCCAGTGTCATCTGTCTGTGAATTATGTCTTAAAAATATTAAATTTTCGGAACACGGTCGGGAAGTTAGTCTCCGACTGCAACGATATATTATTTTAGTGCAGTACATAACGTTCGTATAATTTTATAGTCAAAAATTATTTTCTTTTGCTTTATAAATTCGTAACATTGTGTTGTCTTTGTGATGATGACTGATGGCCATCACATATCATAGATTATTTGAAATGATCCAATTGTTATGTTACGATGAGTACTTAGTGGAAAATAAGGAAATAAATAAATAAATATTTTAGACATTTCACACCACGTTAAACGGATTAAAAACATAGAAACCTGTTGATTTGGAGCTTTATTGTATTTTTATTTCTAATTTTTGCTTATAGTTTAAAGGGTAGACATCAGTTTTGTTTTTTACCATGTAATTTATTATTTTATGCATGAAAATTAACAAGTGCGCCAGTCTGGCGTATAACACGACAATTTAGCGACATCAGCTGACTCTTGCTCTGTCTGCCTTCCATCGGAGTCCACGCAACGACACATTCCGCGACGGCATTGTATCTTTCTGAAATTCCCGTTCTTGCAGCAAACTGGCTTCTCAGTTGAAGAAGCCATAATGAGCAATGTTTGTGCACATTCTGAAATAAATATAATCAAAATAATGTTCACACCATGTCCCATCTTACCCAAAATAGAGCTTTCGGGAACCTAGTCTATATATGTTAAAAGATAAAGTTATAGAAATAAAGTTAAAGATAATGTTATCGATCAAAAAAACAAGCATAAATTTTTTAACACTATTTTTTAACCTAATCACTAAGTTATAATTTACTATCATTTCTCAAAATAACTTAAATGTCATATATATTTTAATGCATGCTAATCATAAGTTGACTAAGGAGAACTCCATATAAATAGGTACCTAATATTTAAGATATATTTTGTTACCACCCTAGTTTTCAATAAATAGTTTTGAATTCGAATACACATTTAGAACAAATATTATTCAATTATTTTAATGTAGTAGTTTGTTTTTTTTTTGTTCTTTTTTATTATGACGGACTTTAATACAGTGGATATACTGTTGTTTATCTTATTATTGTTGCAGTTGGGAACCAACCTTCCGACTGTTAAGCAAATGTTTTATTTCAAGCTACAATAGATGGCTCATTTATTGCATAGCAAAACTTCTAGATAGAAAAGCTAGATGGCGCTCCACATATTATTAGTGCAAGGATATAACCGCTAGGTCGCGCTAAGTAATTGTAACACTGCTTAGGTACTTCATGAAAAAGTAAGCTTCTTTCAAAAACTTTGCCGAGTTATAATAACTTACTACAATCCATGGATTCGTATTCGTCAGTGTAGGGTTGTGCTTCGTAATTTTTTATGTACTGGCCACGTTCATCTACGCAAATTTTCCTGAAAACCATAGAGAATAAAATTGTACCTAAACCTACACAAACAGTAGGTAAGCATTACGTTTGAAGGCAGTGATTTTACTGAGCTTTCGAAACTGATGATCTAAGGTCTTTATGTAGACGATATAGCAGAGTGTTACGCCAGTGTTTATGATTCAAAGTGAACACTGTCTTGTTCTGGACAGGTTTGGTGTCTTAAAATCAGCAGTTAGCTTCGCTCACCTCGTAAGATATTTTGCTCAGCGCGCCAAAAGAAGTTTTCACTTCAAAAATACTGGGCAACATGGTGGGAATTGAGGTGAGGCATAGATATTTATAATATGTCCACCTACTCGCCAGTCATTTTTTTCACCACCCGTCCGTAGGTACCATCAGGCATGCATTCAGGAAACGTGTTGAAGAAATCCACAATAAACCCGTCCTTCTCACTCTGTATCACCAAATCTACTTTCTCTTTCATGTCTTCAAGACAGGGTGTCGTGTAGTTGAAGGGAGGAACGCCTATGTTCTGCTGTGGAAACAGGTCTAAAGATGCTTCGTCTGAAATAATACAATCAGTAGTTTTTCGTAGACCTTCGCGATTAGGCGCAAAATTCTCAAGTTTTTACAAAAACATAGACAACCGACTTCAATTGGACTGTTTTAGTGACCGTAAACACCACTGAAAAGTCACAGGGAAGCAAAATACGCAATTTCGTTTCTTTGACGACATATTTTTTTCAGTTATTTGGATATAAAAACTAAAGTATATCCTTTCAAACAAATTTTTTTTTTTTCAAATCGGTTTACATATAAACAACAAAGTTCTAAGGTAACAAACATTTAAAAAAAAAATCAACCGAATTGATAATCTTCTCCTTTTTGAAGTGGGTTGAAAAATGAGGTGAGCGCGATGAATACCCATTACAATCTAATAATCAGGTCAGTAATTTAAAATGAATGAATGATGTATGATTGAATGAATGAATAAATCGATAAATTAATAATTCTATTCATTCATCCATTCATTCATTTATTTAGGGGTTACAAGGGTCTGCACTGACGTCGCGCTAAAGGGTATATTTTATTGACTCCTTATTCAACTAACTTTACCTACCCCATTCAACCCAGCTCCCCAGAATAGCGGATCAGGACATTGGGTTGATGAAATGATGGATGCCGGGTTCCGATTTCCGCAACTAATTGCTCGTGTGCTTAGTTCCTTACTCCCCAACATGTCGTGAAACTACATGCCCTGCTCAGTTTAGCTGCTCTTCAGCAACTTACAGCATACCTCATGTTCATCATCATCCACAGCCCATAACTACCCACTGCTGGGTGTAGGCCTCCTTCTGTACAAGTAGAGGCACGTAACTTTAGCGCTAACCGTTATTGCGCAGAAGTAAAAAGTAAGGTACCTGTTTTTTTCGGATGGACGTTTTTTGCAGTTAGCCGCAGATGGCTGTTACTGCGTCACAGGACTCTCGGTGAGCGCAGATAGCGCTTAAAATGTAGGTTGGGGCAAACAGCACAAGGGTACCCAACGGTGGGTCGAACCTCGGCTTGGATTCTTGCCAGGGGGTTTTATTGGACTATTGACCCAAGGCACCGTTAGGAATCGAACCTAATGATGTAGAGGGCCTGTAAGGTCGGTAAGCGAATTGTGGAGTGTTATTGCGGGATGACTGCATTACCGCAACCGGATTGGCGCCGGTGATATCGCCATCAGGATCTCCTAGAATATGTTTAGGCCTACGGAGGGATTATGGTACCTGAAGGGGACTTCACATACAATAACCATGCGCCAGTAACCTATCCTAACCTATCGCAGTCCATAGACATAGGCCTCTCCCAATGAGCGCCATCGCGCCCTGTTTTCGGCTTGCCGCAGCCATCTTCTGCCTGCAACCTTTCGCAGATCGTCACCCCACCTGGCCGGAGGGCGTCCTACACTAGGTTTGCTGATTCGCGGTCTCCACTCAAGAACTCGTTTACCCCAGCGGTTATCGGTTCTTCGGCAGATATGGCCAGCCCACTGCCACTTCAGCTTGCTAATTCTCTGAGCTATGTCGGTAACCTTGGTCCTCTGTCGTATAACATTACGGATCATATCCTTCAGAGAGACGCCGAGCATAGCCCGTTCCATAGCTCACTGAGCGACTTTAAACTGGTGGATTAGTCGTACCGTGAGAGCATACTTACAACAAGATAACTCAGCCAATGGATATTCATCTAAATCCACCACCACCTTCCCGTTTCCCTCCAGGATTTCTCCCGTGATCGGGTCCACGCAATAACAGCTTCTATCTATACACTGAATAGGGTGGAAGTTCCCATCAGACGTGCAGCGTGGACCGACCACTGGAAGTCGAACTCCAGGAGCTATGGAATTCTTGATCTTTTCATGGAGACGGGAACAGCCTGGGAAGAAAACAGCTTTTTAACCAGCAGCGAATAGAGGGGTATATGGACCTATTTCTGATTCGATTCCGAGTAGTAAGAAATCCATTTTCTGATATGTCGGCTCTGTCTGCATGGTATCGATCGCGTCGTCGTCGCGGGTTCGATTCCCGCTTCAGGACAAGCACTACGAAGAAAAAAAGTATACAGGGTGATTTCTTGAGAAGGGCACTGATGGCCAAGTCCGAAACCACGAGAGTTGGAGAAAAGTCGTGTGAGGAATCATGCCCTCGATTTATTAGAAAACAATACCTGCATAATTCGTTTTTTTTTAATCTTTTACTTTTGAAGGAAACCGACCCGAATGATTTTTCAAAAAAAGGACGACTTGTATTATTTAACTAATGTATTCTGTTGCTGATAAGGATCATTCTTCTTCTTGGTGGCAGAATATCCGGCACTGTATAGGCAGTGTGTACCTACTCATCTAAACAGAATCCTGCAGAAAATACCTATCTTCCAACAGTAAAAATAATAAGTGAAGCAATAGCTCTTGAAAAGTCAACAAAATCTTACCACAGTGCATATTCTGAGTGGTCTCGGTCCCAAGGTACAAAACTTCTCCAAATATTCGTTCACCTTCTTCAGACTGACAGAAACACCTGAAAGTTTTTAAAATTAAAAACATTTTAGGAAAATGCAGGTGGAAATCCTAATCCTAACGAATTAGGATCCCACTTCATATTATAACAGCATTTAATGTAAATAAAAAAAATAAAAACCACATTTTTTATACTTTTATGATTACCTACCACATCTCCATAATACGCAGAGGTTAGCTGGAAGAGAATGCTAACTAGCACTAAGTTCGCCTATGTACTTGTTTTTTACTTTGTGCAATAAAGCATTTTCTATCTATCTATCTATCTATCTATAAGCGAAGGAGATTGGAAAAACAGTTTTGCCCAATTTCCTTCACATTATATGTAGTAAGTTATACCACAGATAACATAATACTATACTTAGTAGTAGTTATACCTACCTACCTAAGAAATCAAAAATTATACTTAAACATTTCGTGTAGTAACTAATTCACCACTTCTCAAACTATATACCTACTCATTCAATTTATATCTTCAAAAATTTCCAAATGTCGAGCGAAATAACGGCGCACGGGATTCCAAGCTTCATAGCTCTGAAGATACGCTCAAATTACTCTACACAGGTAGAGAATATTTTTGCTATGAACCCTGAAAATGGTCTTACGTATGAGCAGGCACGCAGTCAAAAGTCGCGTACTGTCCCTTCCCATCACAGTGCGGTCTCATCTCCATAGCCCCAACCTCGCCTTTGGCTTGTCTCTCATCGAACTGATCTTGCGCGGTGTGACATTCTGACTGCACTGTGAGATGAAAGAGCTTCATGGAACAAGAACTCAGATAGAACGGGAACTTGATAGTGTTCAATATGTTCAACTTAGTAACCATGGCAACGGATAAATCAAAGTGAAATGCTCCTTGAATACGATCAAATGCGGTATGGTCGAGATAACTGATCTCTTTCCCACTGATCTCTTTTTTCCTGACGATAAAGGCCCAGAATCCTGCACGCCGCACATTTTTATAGTTTCTATAAGATATAAATTGATTGAGTATAAATTTTAAAAAAGTGGAGCATTTATTACTAAAACTTCACGAATCTTATCTATAAAAATTATACAAATGTTTGAGCGAGATAGCGGCGCGCGGGGTTCTGGGCCTTAAGGCTAATCCTCAAATCCAATTCCATACAAAATGTTTCGGACAAATACTCAAAAAGTACGCCGTATTATAGTAATTTCTTCACACTATTCGTTTCGTCTATGTTTTTTGATTTCGTCATCAAAAAAAGTGAAAAGTTTCATACTTTAATTTAGATTTTATACGTGTTTTAAAATTAACTCTACTAACTTAAAAACACGTATAAAATCTAAATTAAAGTCTGAAACCTTTAAATGACCGTGAAGAAATTACTATAATACGGCGTACTTTTAGAGTATTTGTCGGAAACGAAACATTTTGTATGGAAATTTGCCTTGAGGATTCCCCTTAAGAAATAAACTCCAAAAAAGTTTAGTTACATCTTTCACAATAGTTATGTCCGTCAGTCGCATCAGCCACGCAAGTCAGGCCTTCTCCGCAGCGGCCTATGGTGAGTCCTGTGCCCGGCCCACCCCTACTGCAATGTTCGCTTTCACCTGGAATTAAATAAAAAAAAAATCAAAAATATTGATAATTATTTATTCAGAACAATTACATAAAGGAATTATGTTACAGTAGAAACGGTGTAACTACAAAATTTATAAAACTGTATAAGCAGTCTCAACGCCCTCCTCCCGGACACATTTACGTTCTGCGTTAAAGAAAAAACATAGCTAAGAACATATATAAGACTAAACGTTAAATTAAACCTAACAATGCAATGAATAGATCAGAAATAATCATGGTTTTACAAAAACCTACAACAACCGACTTCAATCGGACTGTTCTAGTGACCTTAGGCACCACTAAAAATTCAGAGGGAAGCAAAATACGCTTCAACAAAAAAATTAAAAAAAAAATTGTTCACTTCAACTACTTTCTTTTTCAGTTATTTTGTTTTAAAAAGTAAACTACTGAACCGATTTTGATAAAGTTTCTATGGGAGTATATCCTCTCAAACATATTTTTTTTTTCAAATCGGTTAATAAACAACAAAGTGCAATAACAAATTGAGAACCTCCGCCGAGTACACCAATTATTACACCAATGGATTTTTCTGTTCAAAAAAATTATGTGTGCATTTAAACACGTGTTCACGGTAAAGGAAAACATCGTGAGGAAACCGGCATGTTATAGAATATAAAACGTTCGAAAACATGTGACAAGTGCACGAATGTGTAAGGTACTATTGAAATCCTTTCATTTCATTTTTTCCAATAAAAAAAAATCCTTTCACCACACTGAGTGGTGGTTAGTGACACGATCAATAACTCCCAGCAGACAATGTTATTACCGTAGAAAGGAAGGCAGAAGCTGCAGCAGTTGCAGATGGTCGGCGACGGTAGCCACATGCCGCTGTGTGTTGCATTGTTGATGCTGCACTCCTCAGCAGGAGACGAACAGCCCGTCGAGGAGATATACGTCTGAAGAAGCCATCGAACTTGAATAGGTAACTCATCATTATGCATTAAAACACGTGTCTAAGGGTGCTTTTCCACCTGAGATGTGCTATGCTACGTTGCTATGGATGCGTTTGATATCCACCAATCATATTCATTGGTGCACATAGCTTAGCACTGGTGGAGACGGATTCAACTAAGATATGTTTTTTATATGGAAAGATTCGTGCTATGGATGCGAGCTATGGATGCCTGCTATGGGCCGTATATCCTCACCGCGCCGGCTTCGCCGCTTCCCTACTATCGCTACGTCGCATGGCTCGAGCTGCGCATCTTTCTCGCGCAGCAACTTTGCGGCGGCGCATCTTCATAGCGCATCTTCCTCGCACAGCTACATAGCTTAGTATTGGTGGAAACGGTCACATATTTTCGTAGCGTAGATTCTTATATCTCATAGCTCATCTCTGGTGGAAAGGCACCCTAACGGTGAAGGAATCATGAGGAAACCGACATGTCATATGTAGAACCTAAAATGTTTGAAAACATTTATGACAAGTGCAAGAAAGGTGCCGCTTCGATTCGCACTGGAAATCCTTTCATCACATTACACTGATTTAACGGAACTAGTGACACGATAACAAGAAGAAGATCAACAAGCTTTAGTCCACTGCTGGACGTAGGCCTCCTTCATTACGCGCCATTGAGCACATTCTATTATATATATTTTACTGAATATATAGATATATAATATATAGATACTGTAATATTATAACACTAGCTGCTATCCGCAGCTTGTCTTGCATGGTATTTAGATAAAAGGTAGCATACGTCTTCATTCAGTCAGAATACAATCGGTTTAGTCGTTTTGGCGATATTCAGGAACAAATATTTATCAATCTATCCATCCATCCACATGAACTTTCTCATTTAGTAGTAGGATTAATATACATACTTAACTTATACTAGTGGACTTATGGTTTTTGACCTTAGACTAAGTAAAAGTACCTAAGTGAGTGCAGAACGCATAAATGTTGTATGTACCTAAATTGAACAAGGCACAAAGACTTATTTCAACTCAAACAAAACAAAGAATATGAATGTCACGAAAAACAAAGACAAAGCAATTAGCTAATAACACTAATAAATAGTACTGATACTATTCGATTCGATTTCAGTCAACTTACCCTACAAAATCCAGCTTCACATATCACATCTGAACCCCTCACAAAATTCAAAAGACTCAAAAATAAACAAACACTCTTCATTGTAGCCATTTTGACAAAATGGCAATAATTATGAACTGATTGAAACTTATCATTATCAATTACTTATCAGCAATCGACTGATTATCTTTGATAATATTGATGTTGATCATTCGTAGGAAAATTGTTCTATGGAGCTGTATGTTTTAGATTGATAAAACTTAATCGACTACAGGAATATCTACTAACAGAAATTCTCGTAGGGAGATACTAGATACATTCCAATATTCACTCTTCATTTCCATCTTTTGTTTAATGAATTTTACTAATGTTAATTCGTTTGATAAGTAACTGAGTACTCTTAGTTCTCTTCATTTCGATAATAATCAATACTTACCGTTCGTATTGTATAATATTCGTATTTTGCTGCTCTCAGGTATGGAATAAACAACAAAGGCTCCAAATGTGCTCCCTGAGACAGTCCACGGGAAATTTCTGAATTGTGTTCAGAAGAGGATACAAATGATATTAGTAGCTTGAACAAAAATGCCCTTACCCATAATGTCCGAAACTTTATAACACTAACCATCAATTGACTTTTTCGAATGCTTTGCTAAAGTCTGTTTAATGAAAATCTACGCTTGGTTTTAAAAAATACTTTTATTAAATATGTTTTATAACATTAACCGTTTCAATGTTCAGACTAGATTTGGATTGGAAACTGTTTTGTCACAGTTTTCAATTTATAAAGTGGTAAGCTAGAGAGTGGTTTGGCTTGAATGAGGCTTGGAGTTTGGCTTGAAGGAGGAATTATTAATATGAACTGAAAATAAGCGCGTTGCCGTTTAGGTATAAAAAGGCGATTAGGTTTCTCGTCAAAGTAATAGTTATATCTCAGATGATAATTTCCTCACAGGTATATAAATGTACATACATATAAGACCTAACCGCAATCCTTATCACGTTATCACACTTGATAACACTGATAAGAAAAGGAATTTCATAGGCACATATTTGCTCCGACAATTTTAGATGGTACTGGAGTTTGTATAAGACTTTGAGGAGATGAGGGCTATTATGATAAAGCGATAGGCAACTAGGCATGACCTCATTCAAAATTTTGTGTATTATTTAAACGAGAAAATATATTGCATAATTTCGGGCAACAAATTGCAACAAGATAATGCCTTGAACATTATTATGTCGTTGGTTCCTATGCTGTCTTCACACCAGTCATTAATGAGTTTTACTAATATGAATATAGTTGTTTTTCGACCAAAAAGATAAACGAAACCCAAGAAGATCCATATGAAAATCCATAGTTATAGGTAAACCAAATTTTCCAGAAGTCCATATTATGTAATACCTACTTAATGTTTTTTAGGGTATCGTGGCGTAGGAAAAATACCTATACAGTAAGTATCAGGTAGGTTATCATACCAAAATCTAATCACGAAAGTTACAATGGAAGCTAAAGACTTAATGATAAGGAAAGTGAAATTCTAAAACAACTACTTAACTATAAAATACACATCATTTAATTTTACAACTGTCATAACTTTACCAAATACACATAGATACCTACTTACTTGATGAAAAGTGAACAACTACAATGGAGTGAATATTTGCGCAGAGTTCTAAAATACCTGTTGAATAAGAGTAGGTAGTTATCAATCTACAGAGATAATGTAGATAGGGACATATCATTCATCAAACATTTGACGTAAGTCTCATTTTGCGCCCCAGCTTACAAGAAATCAGCTAAAATACACAACCAAGATGATGAAATTATCTCCATAAAATCTAGGTCGTCGCTGACAAAGTAAAAGATAAATACCAATCTTAGTACTCTGTGGTTATACATAATTTTTTACAAATATTTACCTAATTTTCTATGTGTTCCTACCAGCACTCCTTAATTATTTTATCTTTTTCAATTGAAATCTGTAAGTGTATTACGCACGATAGCTGTCAAGAACATTTTAAATAAATACAAATTTAATAAAAAAAAAAAATATATCATATATTTATATATGATATTTCATTTATTTCTTCTTTACATGGTAATATCAATTCAATTCATTTATTTGGATCATCTACAAAATGTTCTTGACAGCTATCGTGCGTAATACACTTACAGATTTCAATTGAAAAAGGTAAAATAATTAAGGAGTGCTGGTAGGAACACATAGAAAATTAGGTAAATATTTGTAAAAAAATATGTATAACCACAGAGTACTAAGATTGGTATGTATAACTGGGTTAAAAAAAATACAAAATAATTGAAAATTAAATTGACATTATATTATGTACAGTCGGCTTTGCAATTGTCTTTACACCCAGCTAACGCCGCCGTCGCCCGGTGCTCTGTTGTGATTAAACCACTTGTGGTTTATAATATTATAGGTATATCTTAAGTGGTTTAATCACATCAGTAGTTTACTCACACACACACATTATGTATTTATGTGAGTGGTTTAATCGCAGGAGAACACCGGCGAAGCTGAGTCTAAAGACAATTACAGAGCCGACTGTACTTACCTAGGTATCTCATCTCTTGAACAATAAGTACAACATTACAATAAATTTATAGTAAATCTTCGTATCAGCAGTGTTTATTCTCAAATTATGATTATATGATAAATTTATCGTGAAGAGATCATCGTGATCTTCCCAGCATCCGGATCTGTAGAGCCAGCATCCGTTCATAAAGAGAGCAACTCCATGACAGTGTTTAATGGCAATACTGTCGACGGATAGCTCTCTTCATTAACAGAATATAGGCGTCTTCTCTCTTCAATGTAGACATGGAACAGAACTGGATCCAGTGTTGACCCCTGTGCAACACCACCTATAAAATTACTTTTATGATAATTTAGACGTGACAAATGACTTCACAAACAAAGAGGCAATGTAGCCAGAACCCTTGGCACTTTGCCCATGGGTATTGAGTTGGAGCGGTTGAGCTACCTAGAGATCGTTTGCAACGGTCTATGGGTGGGCCAATTGTTTCCTTTTGTACATTTTGTAATATAGATCGTGGTAAGTAGTTAATTTATGCTGTAATAAAACTTTATTAACTTCTTATAAGTACATTAGGTTGGAAGATGCTGCTAATGTGAAACTTATTTTCGTAAGTGTTTTTTAAGTTTTTAAGTGCAAATAGTATTTTCTGAAAGTAAAATTTTTTTTCTTGACAGTTTTAAATATTAATAAAATATAAAACTCTAGTGTTGAACTTGAGTGACACCACACCTTTTTCAACCGTCATCAAAATGGAGGAGGTTCTCAATTTGGTTGTTTTATTATGTTTGTTATCTCAGAACTTTGTTGTTTATGAATTGATTTTAGAATTTCATGAAAATCAGTTCAGTACTTTGGTTTTGAACCCAAAATAACTGAAAAAAATTACATCATCCAAGTAAACGAAATTTCGTATTTTGCTTCCCTGTGCTGTGACTTTTCAGTTGTACTGACCACTCTCTACTAAAACAGTCCAACTAAAGTCCGTTGTAGTACGTATGTTTTTGTAAAACCTTGATTTTATAAGAATAGAAAAGACAATTTTTTTAACTTATCAAAGGTCTTCAAAACGTATCTAGTTACTTCTATTTATTTTGTGGCTACAATCAAGAACGCGACTGTACTTGATGCAAGTAAAGTAACGCATGAACACAACCTGTTTGCCCTAAAAAGATAATTTTCTATTTGTATTTGTACAAAGCTTCCGGAGTTAATAACCTACCGAAGCTCTACATTTTGTGAAGTTGCTTTTAAAAACAAACAATTCGACGACACGGATGATCGAGTGGCAAGTGTGTTGGACTGCCACACCGGAGTCGCGGTTCGATTCCCGCTCCAGGACAAAAATAGTGTGATGAACATCGGTGTTTGTCCTGAATCTGGGTGTTTTTAATGTTAAAAAATATAGTTAAGTAAGCATTCTATCAGTCATCTAGTTTCATCTTGGATTTAAACTTATGACTCATATATTTCTTTTTGTAATCTCCTTTTAATTTCCTTCATTTTGATACCCTACTCGATAGGTTTAGTAAACAAATTTTGATTATTTTTTTTTAAAACTTCTATAAGATTACTTGGGTTGTTGAGACAAATCAAACGAAACCTTAATTGTCAAAATTTATCCAGCCGTTTGGAAGATATGAGATAACAAAAAAACATACATACAAGATACGCGCGAAAAACATAACTCTTCCTTGGCAATTGGGTAAAAAAACCGATCCCAAAAAGTACCGTTACGTTGTCGTCTAATTTGTCAGTAGCTGCGCAAACAGCGGCTCTAAAAGGACGTGCGAGATCAATTCTCACCTTCCGAGAGTAGGTGTGCTGGGACACTTGTGTTTGAACGCAAATAGTTTTGTAACTTTTGCGGTAAGGCTGCGTTGTTTTGGTTCATCGGTTATAAGTTAAGGTATAATAATATGGGTATTTAGAGGTCTCTTGAAAATTGCGATATCATGAAACACCTGCAGAACCGTTGGGAAGTCTAAATGGGAACACAGCGCCAGATATTCTATCGTAAAGCAGTTATGAGTAAGCATTACTGTGTTCCGGATCGTGATCGGAGTGAATTTACTGGTTTTGGGTAGCGTGATCCCTTACCATCAGGAGAACGCCTAGCTCGTCTCAAACCTTTACAACCGACGAAATGTGACATTTACCAATCCGCATAAGGTACGTGGTGGATTCAGGCCCATCAGGCCTACTGATCAGGCCGGCTGAGTTCCTAACAGCAGTGGGAACATTATAGAAAACATTTTGTGTGGAAATTTGTTTTTTGTTTGTTTATATGTTTTTTAATTTCTTGAACAAAAAAAGTGAAAGGTTTCATATTTTAATTTAGATTTTATACGTGTTTTTAAGTTAGTAGGGTTAATTTTAAAACACGGACCAAACGAATAGTGTGAAGAAATTACTATAATACGGCGTACTTTTTGAGTATTTGTCCGAAAAAAATTGTATGGAATTCAGATTTGAGGATGCCCGCCCCTTTAGCTTCATATTTTAGGAACATTGTAAATGTACTAGACTAGAGAATTTCTTGAGAATAGTCTGAGGACGGACTATTAAACGCTTTTTGATATATAACATCTTTCCTCTCGTTTACTGTCAATTTGCAATTTGGGAGTAATTTCGTGAAAATGGGATGAAAGTGTGTCACAGAAAGTGGCCGTCAGAGGGTACCAACCTCAGAAAAATGAAGTAAATTGAATCATTCCAAATTTAATTCTTGCTTATTACCAAGGTGAGATGTCAGATGTTACACATATCTAACACAACTACTGTAAGTAACTCGTTGTTTTTTTTAACTTTCTAGAAATAATATAGCTACCATGATTACGTCGCAAACAGGAATCCCTTTACGTAAATGTTTATCGTAACTCAGCTCGCGCGGAAACCTCAATATTAATAAAATATGACTGACCGTAAAATTGCAACATCGACAATAGACGAAGAACAATTGAAGATAATTCACCAACGCACCTTGCAGTAAAACCAATTGTTTATATTTTCAAGTAACATACAAATATCACAGGTATAACAGACAAGGTAATTTATAATCGTATACGTACGATGTACACACGGCTTTTTTGTAAAGTCGCTCAGTGTTATCGGCGTTTTTACAATCAGCTTGTTGACAATCCTTCCCAAAAGCTAACACGCTCACACGCTAGCGTTTAAAAATGCCAACAATTTGCTTGTAAAAAGCTTGTGTATCATCGACGCTTTAGTGCTGCATTGTTGCAAACTTTAGGAAGCAAAATGTTATGATAATTTAATGGCTATCTTAGATAAAAATTACACACGTTTATTTCAGTTATAAAATAAATAGGTGCTGTATATACGTTTTTTTTATAGTGTTCTTACACAAAATAAAAATCAAATTAACTGCTTACTATTTATTTTTATTTGAGCTCAATAATGTCTTGAAATATCTATCTATATCTTTATAAGTGTATAATGTCTAAAAGCTAATAATAGCTACGAAATAAACTTCAGTGTAACTGGAATTTTAATCAAAATTAAGATTTTTAAGATGCGTTTGTTTTACGATTATTTTATGAGTACTGGCCAATTTATATTGTTTTTGTTTTTGTTTTTGAGGATATGAGACATTCAATTTCGAAATAAAATAACAATAGTCTGCACATATTATGTGGCTTTGAAACAACTACTTACAAAATACCTACCACTTACAAAGTTATCGTATTTCTTGCGAATTCAAAACAAAAATCACTTTAAAAAATAGATTCCTAAACATAGAATCACGATACGCTTTTGACACTGTCGACGAACCGCGACACGCGTCTTAGTCGATATATCAAGTGCTTAGTTTCAAGTGTGGTATCTAGGTAAGCGATACTGCCGACTAGTTCAATTAACATTCTCTATCTAAACGGTTGTGAACTACACGCTCACGAATGTCGACTAATTTGATTGTCGGGCTCTCTCAAGGTGGTGTACTTGGGCCGTTATTTAAAATTTTATGTGTGGATATTCGCCAATTTACCAGGAATGCATATTAATTTAATCGTCTTTTTAAAATTATGATTGTAAATCACTAAAAGATATTTACATGTAAAGTTTGTCAATAATAAAATAATACCCAAACTGTTTTATCAATGATTTAACAAACGCATCAGCATTTCGGTTGTATCGGCACCAACAGTATTTTAAAATATTCAAGTTTCTTACACATAAAGCTCAAAGTACCTTATTTTAAATAGGTCACGTCAGTTACGAAACTAATAGGTAACATATTCCACCACCTCGCAGCAAAGACAAAAGTAGACAATAGACTAAAGTCATGTAAATGATGGTAGAGACAGTTGCCGACATTTGTTTTTGAATAGACAGCATTCTTGCGTGAAGCCATGCTGAGGCTTCTGTTCAAATGTTGGTTTAATTTTGAGCAACGTTTGAGAAGAAAATCGTTATTTTTCGGTATCATAGTTTGACAGATATTCGGAGTAATGTAATTCTTCTACTTAATTACATCTTAATGCCTTTATACCGCAAGTCTTTATACGTACGAGAATTGGCCAAAACAAATTTGGTTTTAAGGATAATAAAAAATTGGTTGTCTGTAAAGTTGGTTTACGGACGATAGTTTAACGTGACTACCGGCGTAACGGGACAATGAACGTTACCAGACAATGACGTCAATGTTTTCGTGCACATAGCTGGGTTTCATAGATTTATTAGATCAATAGTAGTCATGTCAAAAACTGATTAAATAGTCTATGTATAGAAAAAAAACATATTTTTTTTAGATTTTATACGTGTTTTAAAATTAACCCTACTAACACGTACACACGTATAAAATCTAAATTAAGGTATGAAACCTTTCACTTTTTTTGTTGACGAAATCAAAAAACATGGACAAAACGAATAGTGTGAAGAAATTACTATAATACGGCGTACTTACGGAGTATTTTTCCGAAACATTTTGTATGGAATTCGGATTTAAGGTATTATTGTAATTTATTTGCCTTAAGTCGAATTTCTTAGTGGAATACATTGTAGCAAAATCGTAGTTAGCACCCGGATCATTGGATACCTAGATTTTTAAACTATCAAATTTTTTTATACTAAAAACAATCTCTTGGATTTTCAAGGATTCATAATAAACTTCATCAGTATTTTCTGAATCACCACAATAACCGACTGCCATTAGTAATGACTCAAAATGATTCGAAAACCTGCGAAACTAAAAATCAACCTTATGATCTAGTCTTAACGAATATTTTCCAATAAAAGAGCTCCAAGAAATGAAGAATCAGCTGATCAAATATGGTTACTACAGCCGAAACAGAATTGTTTTTTTTTTGTTTGATAAGTCTGAGAATTTTTGGGGCATCTATTGAAGTTGTATGAAGAGGAAGCCAGCTTTTGTGTTAAAGCCTTCTGAACACCAATAACCTCCGACATTGTAGGTATAACGGTTTTTTGTAAAGTATAGCAAAAACTAAAGATTGGAATGTACCTAGACTAAATCAGTAATAATAAATAAAAGTTTAAAAAAACTGAATACCCGACTGCGAAATAATTATACGTTCATTATTCCAAATTAAATTTTAACATATAACTTATACATATTTTTGTAATTTCCTTTAAAATTCCTTCATTTTGATACCCGACTCAAAAGGTTTGGTAATCAAAAAATTATCAACGATATACTATTTAGCTCCAAATATCCGCCATTTTGATATATTTTTTTAAATAACTCATCTAAGAATACTTGCGTGATTGAGACAAATCTAACGATACCTTAATTGTGAAAATCCATCCAGCCGTTTGGCAGATACAAGGTAACACAGAAATTTACATACATACATACACACAAGATACGCGCGAAAAACATAAACCGTCCTTGGCAGTCGGGTAAAAAGGCTTCGTCCTGACTGACTTACTGACTGACAGACTACACACAGGCCAAACCACTGAACACAGAGACTTGAAATGTCCATCAATAAGTGTTAGAGTGTTTGTTCGCGCGTTGTTAGCTTAACCCTTTTAAATATCTAGTTTTTTGCAATGGCGTAATTTCAACATTGAAAAAGTCCTTTTAAAATATTTCAACAAACTGACCGACAGGCAAATTATGTGTTCTTGCAATTATAGCTACCGTGCAAACTTATTGTTACAAAATAACATTGTTATTTGTTACCTGAAGGCAACATGTTACATAAAGATTGCGTATGTCACGAGTTTTGACGATAGGTTTACAATTAGCTTAGACTTTACTCAGATAGGGCTTGTGTAAATTAGTTAACTTGCCGTTCTGGGTATTTAAATAAATTAATTTAAATAAAAAAATAGTTTTTGGACATTTATCTATTGTAGGATTCAAAAGTATCGAAATATAATTATTTTTTATTACTGCTAGAATATATACTACAAAATGTACAAAAAGGAAATAACAAAGACAACCATGGACCATTGTTAACGATCAATAGGTAGCTCAACTGCTCCAACTCGATACCCGATGCCTACTGGCAGCATTACCTCTTTGATATTTAAAATTTCTTTTAAGTCCTGCATTAGACATTTAGTTCTTTCGGTTAAAGAATTGAACCCAATCAATTTAGTCCTTTTAGCGTAATTTAGGAACAAATTTCGTTTGTCGTATCTTCTACATTTATTAATACAAAGTGTACACTCGCAACTTTGTTTGCGTTGCTATTGTATCAAAATTCCTTCCTTATTACGCGCTTATAAGGTTCTTGACATACCTACCACCGAAATTTCAAGTCTCTACGTCTGGTGGTTTAGCTTGTGCGTTGTCTGTCAGTCAGTGAAGACGAAACCTTTTATGTTAATGTTTTACTTAGTTAATAAGACTTAATATTTGCATGCCTATTACAGCAGGACATAAAATGGACTCAATCTATTTAAGACCTTATTTGTAAACACATATATACGCTAGAACAAATAAACAATATTTCATTTCATTATGTATTTATTGATTCCCCACAAAATCTCCAGAAACCAGTTTCAATAAGTTCACTATTTTGATGCTATGAGCGAGCGCGTTGAAGTCTTTTGTACTTAATAAGGGATGTAAAATTATAACATGTTATTTTACTATAAAACAAGTGTTTTCTTTCATACATACATTGTATGTATAACGAGAATTTACGCACCAGCTCAGTCCCAGTTATACTGAGGTTGGTAGTAATCTGCAAGTATTACTATGTTCTGGTATAAAGAACATTATAGCTAGTGAAATCACCGAGCTTTTGAGACATACTCAGTCAATTTATTTCTTCAAAAATGAACAAATGTGCGAGCGAGATAGTGACATGTGGGATTCTAGGCCTTAAGGCTTTTATAGGCAAGGAAGTGATTGCTACTTCTATTTCATAGTCACATAGTGATATGATTTTATTTTGTAACATCTCAATAACCGGTGATTTTGTAACACACTGCTATTTTCATCAGTAGCCTAATGTGACTATTAGTCATATAATTAGTTGTACTAATTCACGCATGAACACGATATCAAGCAATTACTCCCACTCAAATTCAGCAACTGACTGTCTGTTATTGTTATTTACGATACGAATGAAATTGTGAATGGTGACAAGTATTATGACATCACAGCGTAGCGTTTCAGAATGTAACAAGTGTTATGTGTTAACAGTTTTATACCATGAGAAATAACATGTTACTCGGTTTACTTTCCATGCCTAGGCTTTTATATCCTTCAGCCACTTTGGTAAATAACTGATTCGTAACCAGCTATGTTAAAAGCAATTTTCTTCATAGTTTTGTAATTTTCCGTTTTCGTTATTTTTTATGACCAGTTATGAAAAGTACTTTTTGTTCTCTAATACTACATAATATAAGGAATACAGAACTATCCTTTTGCGTAGTCGGTTTAACTCGTTACGTCGTTATTGTACGGGGTCACCGCGCGCAAGAAACCTATCTTAGATTACAGAGCACTAAACTTTACGTTGATAACTTATCAACTGGGTATACATGTTTAATGGAAAATATTTGTACAGTTTAATGTTGAATTCAGCTTTATAAAATTTCCATTTGATTATTTTTAAGTAGAGCGTAAAATCGAAAATTTATTGTAATACATTTTTCATTCGATTGTTTTTGATGTGTAACATCTTTACCACTTTATGTCAATTTGTGGGGTAATTTCGTGAAAATGGGACAGAAGAGTGTAATAGAATCTGCAGAATAAATAAGTAGGTAAATAGAATTATTCCAAATTTATATGTTGCATATATCCAAAGCAGGTGAGATGTCAGCATTCGATGGATGTCAGATGTTATACATCTTGAGCGACTACTGTAAAGCTCGCTCTTTTTTTTAAGTAAGTAGATAATATTATTTCAATATGTTAATGTAAAAAGTACACCTAAAATAATGTGTTAGCATTACTGTGTTCCGGTTTAAAAGGCAATGCAGCTAGTGAAGTTACTGAGCTTTCGAGACTGAGCATCAAAATCACAATGTGGACGAGCGCTTTAGCAGTATTGCACTGGCCTTTGTGAATCAACGTCCCGTGTAGCACTGTTCTGGTCATGAGCAGGCGTGATCTCTTACCATCAGGAGAGCGCTTAGTTCGTCAAATTAAGGAAAGGTGAATAATTACTAACATGCCTATTTAATTATACCTACTAAGTATTCCTTAAGTTGTTAAATTAATTAAAACTTACATAAACTTTTACATAAGTTTATGAAGCATTAAATCTCACTTTTATGGATATTTTTCATTTAAATTAGCTTGCTTAACTGTAAGTAACAAAACTGTTTACAATAATTACTCTAAATACTTAGCCTCCCATAAATATTATTAGGTTAAAAACACTGAAATATTCTTACCGCTCAAACTCCAATTTTCCTGAAACGGCAGCCATCTTTGATCACATGTTTTCTCAAGTCAAATTAGCTACTTACTTTGAAACTTCTCATAACATGTGACGGACATAAACCATAAATTAATATTATATTAGTACATGATATTATAAAGATTAAAATGTGTCATCAATAAATAAATTATCAAAAAAAAAACTGTTATAATTTTCACGATTTAGACCGTTCATTGACAATTTTCACGACTATTCACTTCATTATCAGTTAATAATTAAAATTAATTATTCTAACGTCGATAATTAAATAGGTGCGTATTTTTGAACCAGTTTATTTTTGGTACTTGAAAATTTATTGATAAATATATATTTAAAAAGTTTATAAACGTAACCGAACGCGATGGTGGCGTCAAGAAAATGGCGCCTACATTTCGTAGATGTGTGTTTTATACAGGTGGTACCTGTTACGTCACTCATACGGTATACATCAGTTTTCTTATCATAGCTGAAGGAAAATGGACCTTCCGCGTCGAAAGAAACAAGGTGCTTGATGAGCCTAGAGGTTCTTAGAGATATCAATATTTAATACCTACCTACTCATCTTCTTCATCATTCTTAAGTTATCTTAAACACTGCTGAAAAGTCACAGTAAAGCAAAAAAAGCCATTCCGTTTACATTAATGACATATTTTTTTCAGTAATTTTGCTTTATAAACTAGAGTACTTAACCGATTTTGATAAAATTAAGTATATGGGTTCACTTCTGAAGACGTATGACCAACCCAAAAAAATAATAATCAAAATCAATTAATAATTGTCGGAGAACCCGTCTTAACATAAAAAAACAGTCGAATTGAGAACCTCAATTTTTAAGTCAGTTAAAAAACTGGAAGCCGCACGAGCCTTTTAGCGCAGGATATAACAGAGCTTTGTGTAGCTTTGTGCTTATTAATTTATCAAAGTGGACGCTATAGCACCAGTATTATGTCCTGTTAAGCTCTGTTCTGGGTCATGGGAAGACGGGATCTGTTACTACTGTCTTGTCAGTTATTTACATAGAGAAAAAGGTTCTTACTCATTTTCTATCCGTAAACTTAACGGTCGGTTTTCATGGCAAATAATTTTCAAAGCTTTTGTTAACTTGCAAATTAGCTTTGGAAGCTAAGGCCTCTCTTACACCGTGTATTAATTTATCAACATAAAACATTATAATATTTACCGAATCTACTTATATTTAAATGCAACAGTTTGTAAGAGTGTAGATATAAAATCGTAGATGGACGCTTTTTCCTCAATCAAGCCAAAACTACTCAATCGGTTGGGCTTAAATTTGGTATAATCAACATAATCATCATTATTTTTAATGAAAAATATAAGTAGGTAGTTTCATATTTTGGTTTAATCGGATCAGTAGTTTTTATTTGGTAGAAAAGATCCACCAAATCTATCCATTCATACACACAAACTTTCGATTTTTTTATTTATCATTGATTATTTATTTCTTACTTTCTTTGTTTCTTTATTTCTTTCTTTATTTATTGGTGAACCAACAGCTTTCATAATATTCTAAATATTATTAGATGCGTAGGTATCTAGTATTAACTATGTGAATGATTGGTATGGGACATAATATTAATGTACTGATGAGATTCATTCATTAATTGGTAAATGTTAAGCAGAGCCATAAGTTTTGCTTAAGTCATGTAACGCAAAGTTTTAACTTACCGTGCAATAATGAAAACAGAAAGTTATGCCTATTTTCTAACTTAGACATAGCTTAAATAATATTGAGTACCTAACCTAGAACCCTTCTAGTTTTTGTAAGAGGCAATGTGTGTGTAGTTTTCAGGCTATATAAAGGCATCTTAACTTTTATAATAAAATTTGATCGACTACATGGAATGGCAAGTGTACTGGACTGCCAGGCCGGTGTAGCGGGTTCGATTCCCGCTTCAGGACAAACATTTGTGTGATGATGAACATCGGTGTTTTCACTGAGTCTGAGTGTTTTCTACGTATGTTAAATACCAACACTCATATATAAATAACGGTGTTCCTATATTTCCTAATCTTATGTAGAACACCTTTCCTAATATAGATTGACATCTTCAAATCAAGATGCAGTCACGCTAAAAAAAATAATGAAAAATCTCCATTTTCATATAATTTTTGTTACTTTTTACGTTAGAGTTTTATCATTATTTTAAATGATTATCAATGAAAAAGCCTATTAATTTTAAGCTATAATATTTCTTTAGCCTTCTAGCATTTTTTTTCATTTATCATCGTCCAAAAATTTACACGAAACGCCAAAAAAGTTGGCTAAATTAGCCAACTTTTTGTCGCATTTTCGATATTCTAAGCTAAGGTACCTATGATTTAAAATGTAGGTACCTACTTTAATACTTTTGTGCCAACACCACACCACATCCTATCAAATCTCGGCAGAATTCAGCACACAAGCGGTTAGTTTACTCTTCTTATCTACTGATAAATTTACCTAATCAAGATGGTACCTACCTACCTACTTAACTGTGATGCTGAATTTATCAAAAAATTATATCCGCAATCATATTAGAAATAAATATTGAAGACATCTTTCAGTTTTAAAACCTAGATACCTACCTACCTAAGAGATGAGGCCTAACGAGCCTGTTTTTTTTTGAGTTGTGGGTCGCGTATTTTCGCCGCGTAAATTCTACCCAGCAGAAAAACTAGGTAACTCATAGATCTACAAATATTAAATACTTTAAGCAGAAGGCAAACACAGACTGAAGTTAGATACATAGACCAGGTATTAATACCATTTCATTATATTAGGGTATTATCACAGAGAATCGAAGTAACCTGAAAATCATCGCAAAGTACGTTGTGTTGTGAGATTTTTTTTTAGGCGTTTAAAATGAGGTTACATCTATCGAATGAATTTGGAAACATTTTTCTAATTTACTATTGCGCCATCTGTTCTCTATTTATAAAACTGTGAGTAGATAAGCCATAGACTTAGGACCAAAGATAAGCTCTATATATACAAAAGCTATCTAATTTTATAACTGTTATGTTGGTTAAACTGCGTGATATTACCACCTCTTTTGATTATAAACGGAACGCTTAGCCGTCCTATTGCGTATTGATAGCTTTATAAGTAGCCAGTAGTGAATTATTGACTTATGATATAGGCAGAATTTTATCTTACATACATTTTTTGCATATTTAACTTTTTATTTTACAATTATGAAAAAAAAAACAAAATTGTACGGAGCCTGAGCTAGGTCGTGGAGTTTTTTCATTTACAACATATTAATGATTATATTATTATTTATCCGATACATAACAGATTATTTGTTTGTGGGTAAAATACATTAATACATAACTTATTTCTAAAATTAAAGCACAGATTTCTACATGATTCACTAACAAATTAAATCGTACGTTCCTGTTTTTTTAGCTGGACGCATTTTTTATTACCAACCTAAAGAAAATATGACAATGACAGACAGTAATTGTCAATCAAGGAGTCAATCGATTTCTTTCGAAAAATGTTCTTTCACTTCGCGCTGAAGAGCGAGTGCATGTAGGTATTTAGAAATAAAATAAATGAACTCTAATAATCGCAAAAGGCAGTTTAAAAGATAAAATAAGAAGTAATACGCTGTATCTCTTAAATGTTTGCTCAAATTTTGCGTCGCGTTCATCGTTTATCATAATAAATATGTCTTAGGTTATGTAAAGTGATTCTGTTCGCCAGAAAGTGAAATAGTTTTGACGAATTTACGTGATTTCTGGTTATTTTGCAGCTAAACATATTGGTTTGGACACAATGAGAACGACACAAGTTGCCAAATACGCCCTGAGACTCACATATTCGCAGGTAAGTCAATAATTTTCCATCAAATTGTTCCAACATTTTACGAGATTCTTCTAGGTTTATGTAAGTACTAAAATATTTGATTTCGCGGGATCCCTTATGGCTTTTCTAGATTTTAATTCAATTTGTAAGGTATCGAGGTAAAATTCGTTGTAATTCAATCAATCAATATATTTATTTTCCAAAAACACAAATATTACACAATAGTTCACAATGGATCCCGTACTAGGGCAAGCCTGTATCGCGGGAGTCCTAAATCTTCAAAAACTATACCTATACCTACCAAATTATAGCCTAAATAAATAAAATAAAGATTTTTATTTTGTTACAATGCACCCTTCATTGGGAAGCCAGTGCAGACCGCTGTACCCCCTTTTTAGAAATAGAATTAGATTTGTTACAATACAATTAATACTTACAAAAGTTTTTGAGACACATACATAGATAATGTTTGGGTACTTTGGTTGTAATCGATGGACCCTATGTAGTACTGTTTTGGTTATGGGCAGTCGTGATCTCTTACCACCAGGAGAGTGCCACTGCTAAAGCCCAGCTTGTCTCAACTTTTTTAATTAAAAACAAAGTTTGCATATCTATTATGCAGGATTCATCATTCGACTTGAGTTCATTATCTCTGTTGCAACTTTTTTTTTTCACAATCTTACTATCTTGCCAGCTTTGTGGTAAGTCTATGATACATCTCATCATAATTATTATAGGTACTAGTCTCTATTAAGACCACACAATGTCTATTGTCAAACAAAAACTTCAGGTACATTTTGTCCGATTTATTTAACTATTAAAATATTCATCACACAAATGTTTGTCTGAACTCACAAGAACTGTGTGTGCCGAATTTTTAGTACTCAACTATCTTTTTCTTATTTAGTTTTAATTTTGTTCTAAATGACAATGAAAGAGGTTAAATTGTGTAATTGTTGATCAGCTGACTAACTTTCCTGTTATCTGGCAAAATGCCTGTAAATATTTATAAATAAAATCCATAGTTGTTTTTAGGTGTCAGCGTAAAATAAACATAAATAGAAATAGTCCACTATTAACCCCAAATCCTTTTTGTTGCATTTTCATACTAGCTACTGCCTGCAGATTTGCCCTTGTGGTATCAGAATAAAAAAAGCTTTATATTATTTTTCAGCTTATAAACCCTGTACCAAATGTTAGCTTAATCAGTTCAGTAGTTTTGGCAATAGTGAAGATTAATCATTTATATGATTTACCGGTGTGTAGTCTTTGTGTTGGATTCTAAATTGGAACTTCCTTGCAAAGTACATAGTATAGGAAGTAGGAAGTAATGTTTAGCAGATACATACATACAAACTTGTGAGTTGAAAACCTGTTTATAATGCAGCTATAAAGAATGTGACAATATTAATGAACTTCAAGAAAGCCCTTTTTACCCAACTACAAAGAAGGAGGGTTATTTAATTAAGGCTTCTGCTCTGAAGAAACTGTAGGGTGTATTTTAATGACAAAAATATCTGAATTTTTTATTCGGCGCGTGCGTTCTAAGAAAGTGAATTTGTGAATCCGAATCGCCAACGAAGTTATTGGTGTCAGCCAGCTTACGTATAATACACTTAATTGTAACTAATCAGGTCAATTTCTTTGATAACTCGCTGAGTACCGAAGGTCTCCAGACTTCTGATAAGGAGACCTGATTCTTACACTAGTATTATAATAAATGATCTTCCATCACGCAAAAACTTCTGAACAGATTACAGCGTAACTGTGCAATAAAAATCCATCCATCCACACAACTTTGTTTTTTTTTTATAATATCCTCCAGATATTCTCACGGCAGCGACTCCGAAGCCAAGTGTTCGTATTTCTTTTTCACTTAAACTCTACTTAAGCTTTATTTACTTTATTCCCGGGATACACAAGGCTAGTTTTTCAAGCCAATATACTGATAGTTAGCTAGTAACTCTGGCTTCGCGTAAACTAGCCCTAGCTTCATTTCTAGGCTAGTAAGCAGTTTTGTTATCTTATTCAACAAATGAGTTTGAATGAATATCAGGGAATCCCCGAACTGTCTAGTCAGTAAACAAAGTATTGTACAACTGTTCGCGCCTCGTGGTGCCTATCGGGGAAGTCCCTTGACACTTTTTGGCTGATTTGGTTCCAGTAAAAATCATTGATTTCTTTTAAAAACTCAATTTTAATCACTGATTAAAATCAAGTGATTTAAATCATCACAACCCTACAAGTCAGGCATCTATAAATAGAGTGCTAGATATAGAAGATTATTAAGACCACGTGCATTCTCACGTTGCACCATGCACCGAAGCCTTTCAACTGACTGATTGAGTAAATTGATTTGTTTACACCCTATTTGTAGACACGAGAACTCGGCGCATAGTTCTTTAGAATATTAAGATAGTATTGGACATTTCACACAATTCCATCTGAGCCCAAACTAATGCCTAGATCACACGTACCGAGCAAACGGGCGAGAAAGTAAAATGTTACTCGGCCAAGACAGTGAAAGCCTCACTCGCTCAGCCGAGCACTCGGCGCTACGTTTATACGTACCGTGAGCACTGTCTCGGCCGAATAATCAGTACGTGTGATCTAGGCATAAGAGCTTATATTATGGGAGTGGTTCCTATAATATAAGCTCTTCGTTTAAGCTTAGAAGTAGTCTTCAGATATATGTAGGTTTTTGCCACTGTTAGACGTAGCTATTTGCCACTTTTGGACGTACAATGGTCCATGTTGGCAGGTATGCGTCCAGTTCGCCCCGCTATTTCCTTCTGGACCTTCCATGTCGTCGTTTAGCGTTTAGTGGCTTCACTCTGTAGTTGACTTTGCCTAGAAGTCGCTGGGAATGGAACAAACGTGTCCGGCCCAGTCCCACTTGAGGCTGGTGGCTTTCTGACCAACATCAGCAAGTTGTGTTTTGGAGCGCAGTATGCTGTTCCGAACGCGGTCTTACAGCTTTATTCTTAGTTAGGTAAAAATAATGCATTATCGAAGTTTTGTAGTACCAAATGCTCTAACATCATATCTTGCCAAATTCCACAGCTATCTGACAGACTCCAGGCTTATCTTATCAGGCAACCTATAATCAGTCAATCCCTAATCTTCCAGTTGTTACTGATTTGTCGTTAACACCAAGATTCTTTGTACAGACAGCGTCATAGATAAGTATCCCCATTGCACAAGACAAACAGCTTCAAATCCCTTCAAAATGCCGCCTCCGCAGGGCACGACTTACGGATGATGTTTGCCTTCATAAATAAATTATATTTTTATAACCATGTACGCCTAATAATCATTTTTTACTAAAAAAAATTAAGGGATTTGAAGCTGGGTGTCCTGTGCATAGGGTTATCTATGACGCTGTCTGTACTTCCGATCGGAGACAATATTATCATACCCCCATCCTGCTTATTTTCCTTGCTCTCTTTCATTCTAGTTTCAATTTCATTAAGGGTAAGGGAGTAAAGCGTCGAAGACACACGGTTTTAACACGCTACAAGCCAGCGAGTTCGCTTGTAAGTTGTTCGCCCTGTGCACTTTTTTACAATCTGCTTGTTGACAATCCTTCTCGAAATCTAACACGCTCGCTCGCTAGCTTTTAAAATCGTAGCGTGTTAATAAGCCGTGTCATCGACGCTTAAGAGAAGGCAAGATATGCAGAAATTGTCTTCGGTCGTATATAATAAGAACTCGCTCCAATTATATCTAACTTTGTGGTTCGGCGCCATTTTTTTGGCGTCTATTTCTGATACAATGTCTTTGCCAAGTCATAGACTTGCTGCATGTTAGTAATTGATGTTTATTTTGCTAGTTATTGCTTGCTGCTTCGCTCGCGTGTTAGCAGGATGTACAAGTACCGAATTCTATAGTTTAAGACCTGAAAGGACATAAAAGGATGCTCATGAAGCGCGCCAATGAAACCTGTGTCTGTGACTTATCCAATCTAGAACCAATTAGGTACAGGCAGGCTAGTCAGCCACAAATTTGTAGATGCACCAAAACTCAGGTAGGTACGCCAAATAATTCACTTGACTCCGATAATACCAATTTAATTTAATTTCAAACTTTAATTTTATGACTGGCTATGTGTAATTTATAATTTTGAATGTGTGTTACTAACCTTAGAATAAGCCTTATATTAACAAAATATGGTGATTTACTGAAATAAAAGATTTGATTTGATTTGATTTGAAAACGCACGAATTCCAAGAAAACATACTAAATCATTTCCAGTACCTAACATAAACATGAATTTATGATGTATTGTGAAAAAGTAACTACTTGTTCTTCAATATGTGAAAAAACCATGTACCTTAGTATCATAACTAATCTCATTATATTAACCAGCGCTTTAGCATATAAGAATAATCTATAAGTATTTCTAGAATATTCATGCATGCATAATCAGCCTATAATGTTCCCACTGCTGGGACACAGGCCTACTCTCGGCAGGAGAGCAAATATTCATGAATTCAATAAATATCAGAATAAAATTTTGAATGATTTCCTGAATTTGGCTGGACAATAAAGGCGATTAGTTGACTTCGTATATGCGTTGCGAAATAACAAAATTCCTCTACTTCCTACACATAACGATCATACCCTCGAAGTTTCTAGTCTCTACGTCCAGACGTGTCGCCTGTCGTTGTCTATCAGTCTGTCAGAAATAAGGCTTTTATTACCTGACTGCCAAGGAAAAGTTATGTTTTTCGCACGTCTCTTGTATGTAGGTATGTATGAATGAATGAATGATTTATTTGTCTCAAGTATGGTTTGTTACAGACAGGTCTCATGAATATTTATAGTAGAATCACTTCACTGAAGAATACAGTATACAAAGGACATTGGCCACTTTGTATGAGCTTATGGCTTAGGGTGAACAGTGATTTTTGGTATAATTGTGATAGAGGCTTAATAGCTTCTAAAAGTAGGTACCAGAATATAAGGATATCTTAGTATCAAAATGTTCGGTTGACCTACTATCCCACTCATAAAGTTAATGATCGACGGAGGGTTTTATATAATAAAAATGAGTTTTTTTCACATATTTTCTATTTTTCATCACAATTATATGATACATTACATTATCTAAAAGCTGGCTAGGTAGATTCATATTATTTTAGTAGTCCTTGTCCAGTTTATGAACCGTACTGTTGCAATATGAAGCACAGCAACCCACCGTCTTTACGGCCTACAATACAATTACAACAGTACTGTTTTATTGCTTTCCTTTTTTAATTATTACTTTCAAATAAAATAAATTCAATATAGGTATATATTTTGGCTCAATCTGCTTGTATGCGGTGGTTCTGAGGGACGATTTTCCCTTCCTATGTTAGTGTGCTCCAATCTATAAATAAAGGGAAATCTGTTATAGCGAATTTCACAATTACTTACTTAAATTAATTAAACAATAAATGGAAATTGATGAACCTTACAGTTTGCTGAGCCATCCATTGCCATAAATACGCTTGCGTTTCCACTCCTAAATGCAGTCAATATGAATTCCATAAGCAAGTGAGGGTCAACATTAGAATCCATTGTCCATTTAAGAGTAAAAAAACTTCCTCAAAATATAAGTTGAAATGGAAAAAAAATACAAAATGATTATTCTTATTCTTCGCGTTTGGCTCCACACATAGTATATTATAAGCCAGTGTAAAGTAATTTATCGCATTCGTGGTCAAGTTATTTAATAAACATGTTTTATTGCACATTGTATTGAATTATTGTAAAAATTATAAAAAATATTCAGTCAAATGTCCAAAATGAATGACATGACATGTAATGTAGACTTGGGTAGCTTTCACAGTTGCTACAATAGTTGAAGCGTCTCTTTCCAGCAAGTGAGGCATCACGTTTGTTTTGACGAGCCAGCTCACCACTCTTCCCTCGAATGTTCACCTTGGCCTTGATTTTTGATGATTTTTCTGCATACTCTATTAAGGGTAGATTAATATTAATATTACTCATAAAACGTGGCGACAATAAGAGATGGCTACGCTATCTATTTTTGTTAGTATCTTGCGACAAGAAATAAGATTAATAATTAAATGGCTCTTACAGGAGTACTCAATCGTGGTACCACAGTGAGGGAGCTCGTCGTGTCAAGGAGTTGCCTCGCATACTACTCTATTTTTAGAAGCAAGACTATGACATGACTTTGATCCTTTTTGACGTGTGCTGTGCTGCCATATTAGTATAAAAAGAGATTAAAATTATCGATCGATTAAAAGAATCGATTTTTTCTAAGGAATTTATTTTTTTAGCGATCGAATAATAAACAACTGAGCAAAAGTCGTGTAAAGGAACTTCTATTAAAAACAAAAAAAACGGTATGTGTTTGACCACATGACAGAAGTGAAAACTTCATCAAGGTGACACGTGCTGACTTTACCTTAACAAGTGTTACATAGCAAAGCATAACGGCTGAATCTCGTTGAATACCCACAAATAAACAAGTGTTCAGCACGCTTCAAAAAGTATTCACTTTCAAAAAATGCATAAACACCCTCGATCACATAATGACAATTTGCATTATCGTGATATCGATTCATAAATAAATAGATATTATTCGATTACTATTCAGAAGAAAGTAAATGACAACACTAGTTTGATGAATCATAAGACAAACTAGGATAATATTATCATATTAAATACTAATTAAATAAACTTTTTTTAGGTTCACCTGGGTACTAAAATATTACGCAATAATTAATATCCAAAATTAATCGATTTATTGAACAAATTGGATTTCTCTGAACATCGTGTTCACTGAGGCCAGGAATGAACAATATCCTTTTATTTTAATTGATAAGTAATTTTATGTAAATTTCTGGGTTACCTCGTATCTTCTAAACTGGCTGGATGGATTTTGACAGTTAAGGTATCGTTAGATTCGTCTCAACTCAATCACCGAGTATTCTTAGATGGATTTTTTAAACCAAAATCAAAATGGCGGATTTTTCGAGCTAAATAGTAAGTCGTTAATATTTTTTTTGTTTACGAAACCCATCGAGTAGGGTATCAAAATGAAGGTATTTTATAGGAGATTACAAAAATATGTATAAGTTATATGTTTAAATTTAATTTGGAATAATGAATTGACAATTAACGTAGGTACCTACACCTACCTATATTTATTTCGCAGTCCGTTTTCGTTTTTTTTTTTATTTTAAGCTTGTAGTTATTAATAGTTGGCATTTGCCGTTCTTGTTTCTCAATACACAATTATGCTAAGACCAGTCGACTGCTCAAGTGAGCTGATAAATAGGCGATCGATTATGAATATTTATCAACTATCACTTCTAAAAGATTTTCATTTAGCGGAATAACACTGTTTCTATGTGCGAGGTGATAAATAAGGCGGTATCCATGTCGCGAGCTGCGTCAATCTCTATCGAAGATTACTGAGGAATTGAGGATGGAATGTAGAGAAGGTGAATGACCGGGGTGATTCAAGCTCATCAAAACGTCTGGATTTTTATTTTTTTATTACCATATTTTTATTTGACGATTCGATTGGTCGTGTGGTAAGTGTTTTGGACTGCGCCGATGTCGCGGGTTCGATTCCCACTTCAGGACAAATATTTGTATGATGAATATCGATGTTTGTCCTGAGTCTGTATGTTTTCTATGTACATATGTATTTCAGAGAGCTCAACTCTATGACAATGCATTCAAAATACATAATATAATAAAAAATCCGACCTTACCTCAAAAAACCCATAAGAACCGCTATATCTCTCCGCTATAACCGAGATAGAGCAAAAGCATAAAAAAATGTGGTTTTAAGATTTTTTTTACCCGACTATGGCGAAGCAAAATGAAGGTTGGTAATGACCGTTATGTATGTATGTTTATCTGTTCCCTCATATCTTCCAAATTACTTATCAGGTATCGTTAAAAGCGTCTCGGTTGTCTGCTGGTAATACCTAGGCTATTTGATGTCACATTAAATTGGGTTAGTAGTGATTTGCCACCGCACCATGTTTTGTGCTACTTTTAAGTTCCATACTTTGAGTATCAATTTGCCACCGTTGAATAAAATATTATTTTTGGAGTAGCGATTTGCCATCGGTAGGTCCATCGCATGGTTTGGTACAGTTAGCAAGGAAAGCTTGTGAAATAAAACCAATTTTTACGTAATTAATAAGTATGGACAAACTAATCAACAAGTGTATTTTTAAACTAATGTACATCTATGCCCGTACCCGTGGTCCTACCAACATGTCTGGTAGGACCACGGGAGATTTTTAATTACCCGTGGTAGGCAGGTTGCACACTGAGCTTGCATATTATAAATACCTAGTAGGTTGGAAGAATGACCTTTGGGGTTAGCTCATAGCTGCGGTTTGCATTTGATAGGACAGTGTTTCTGTGCCTCTGTCCAAGGTACCAGGAGGACATAAAGCCCAAGAAGTTGAGAGTCTTACTCAATTTATAGGTAGGTGCGATCTAGCCTAACCTACCAATACTATACCTACTATTAATAGAAAGGCATGTGGAGCCATGGCGGTGGTAAATATTAAAACCTAATTCTATTTAATTATGAATATGTGTAAATGAAATAGGACGGCACCACTACGCCGCGACAGAAATTGTTTTAAAAACACATTTTCTTTTGAAAATCAGTAAAATTGCTTTGTTTGAAAAACATCGCAGTATGCCGGTATTGTAAATTCTGATTTCCATTGCTGGTGGAACATACGTAAGCGATGTTTTTGCATAATAATCGTCAGTGTCGAAAAAAACGATACAATTTATAAATACCTAGTCAAAGTTATAAATGTCAAAGATAAGTGAGTAAATATTTTAATTGTAAGCTGTCCTCTCTCGTCTTTCATAATAAATATTAAATACTTAAAGTTAGATTCGACTCCTACTTAAGTATGAGTAAGTACATTTATGGTTTATTTAATCAATTGCACGTTAATACATGAAACACTGAAGTTTGTTCCATGGTATTTTCTTGATAAGATCAGGACAAAATAAATATCTCCATATTCTCCATTTTCAAATACCTAAGTACTAATACTTTTTACGATGGATGGATTTTTTTAACAATGAATGAGCCAAGTAATTCTAAACCATAATATTAGATATATCTACTTAATAATTCACTGTTCCTTCTCTGTTTCGAAAATTAGCATCGGACCAAAATGTACTAGAAGTTACCTTATTTGGATCCCTTTGAAAAGTTGTCCAAATGCTACAAACTGAATGAAAAATAAAACGTTTGCGAAATGCCACTTCCGCGAAGGTTGAAGGAACAAGGGTTACGAAATGAAACATTGTCCAAATGGGATGTAGCCCTTTTTTTGGCACATTTTCAATGTATGTACTACAATGTGGTTCTATTCTTTAATACTTATATGAAGTATAAGTACTTACATTAAAATAGTTCTCCTATCAGGTCGCCAACCTATTTACTAATTAACGCTCAAATTGCCAAAACTTATTACATAAGCTAACCTTGTTCAATGTCCCGAGCTCTACGTTCCAATTGTGAACGTAGGTGTATATGCTTTACCTATGTATATTATGTATATTATGTACTAGACATTGTAATTTGACACACCTACACATTGATCGACACAATTGGTCGAGTAACAATATTTACGGTTCGATTCCCGCTTCAGGACAAACATTTGTGTGATGACTATGATCATTAGTGTTTGTCCTGCCTGAGTCTGGGGTTTACATTGTTTGTATTTAAAAAAAAAAGTATTTTAGTATTCTATCAGTTATCTAGTTTCCTTCTTCGAGAATCCAGAGTTCCAGTTAAAGTACAAATTCAATTACACCTCACATTTCTCAAAATCCGTTCAGCCGTTCTAGCGTGTACCAGCAAAAAACCAGACAAACAAGCATACATACACACAGTCGAATAACATAAACTTCACACATAAAAATAGTGTCCGATATTCTGTCGCAAAGCAGTAATGTGTGAGCATTACTGTGTTCCGGTTGGAAGGGCACTGCAGAGCTAGTAAAATTACTGGGCTTTCTGAGCGCTATGGCAGTGTTGGAACCGGTCTATGGCCATCAAAGCCCTTTGTACTATGTAGTATGTTTATAGTTATCGTTATGGCAGGCGCGATCTCTTACCAACAGGTGAACGCCTAGCTAGTCTCGCCACTTGTTTACATGAAAACAAAACTCCTTCACAGTCGTATAATGAATATTAGCTTTACCTATGGCGCCGTTTGGCACAAAACACGCCACACGTCGAGATACTTATCTATAATTAGCACACAAATAAAATTCACATGACTAGAGTCGCATTGCGCGCTATTTCGAGCTTCCAGTCATATACCATGCATAAATAAGATAAAGATAAGATAAAAGAACCTTTATTCTGCATTAGGTATATGCTATTCGGTATATCCGACGCTTAGACTTCCTCGAACGACTCATTTATGTGCTGCATGGGTAATAAATTAATATTATATTTATTTTTATAAATACTAGTATTTTGGTCGATGCGCGAGCTGCAAGTAGCTCGCTATTCGACGTTATTTTAAATATTTAATTAAATTTAAAAATTAATAAAAAAAGGTTTGTCAAATTGACTAATTTTCCGAAAATTTTGTAGGTAAAAATAATTAATAAACTAGTTAAGTTTCTTAAAAAAAATTGCTAATGTATCCGTATTTATCCAAATATATAAATCTCGCGAGTCTAGTATTAGTATTTATTTATTTTCTTATTTTTATTTATAATATCTCACTGTATCCATTAAATATTTAACGCTTTTTACCTACTTACCTAACACACTCATTATGTAACCAACCAGTCAAACCACATACCTGCTGCGCTCGTAAATAGGTACCAACATACATACATATGATCTCATTGAAAAAAAAAATGTTTCAATTTCTCTTATCTACAGCCCTAATAATGGTTCTGTTTCTCTTGTCTACAGCCTTAATAATGGTTTTAATTTATCTTGTCTACAGCCCTAATATACTTAATGGTTCTGTTTCTCTTGTCCACAGCCCGCGAATCGTGAGAAAATGATGTCCCGTTCGGCTGTGGTTCTGGCAGCCATTGGTCTCGGCCTGTCTTCCTTCAGTGTGCGCCAGATGGCGCTGCACCAAACCCGGCGATTCTAACTCACTCCAAAAAATACTGCAATATTCTAGAGTAGCAAAATCTAGAATGAAATTACAAAAGATCTAAAACCACCTTTGATCAGAATGAATCTGGAAAATTCCGGAGCCGTCTGGAATTTTCTAGAACAAAATGGATCTAGAAGAGCTTTGATCGGCAATATTCAACTTGTACGGCTTTTGCAGTGTAAAAACAGACTGCGTTGATGTGATTTTTTAGATTCACACCTTATTAACCCTATGGTACTTGATCAACAATGGATTAGCAAATTTTTTACTAACCCTTAATTATCTTTGCCTGTTCACTGTTGGACATGTTAGAGGGTTAATTTCTAGAATGATCTAGAACTTTCAAGCGGTCAATAACATCTAGACAGCTTTGATTTCAAATATTTCGAAATTCACCCCACGTTAAAAAGCCGAATGAAATTATTTTTAACTTTCGGTGTTTTTTTTCCTGTTGAATCTAGAAATAGTTGGATCAGACATGATAAGATTAAAATATGTTTGGAATCTTACATGTAATTTCGACTTGTGAACACATTTTCTCGCTAACAAATTAAATGTACATTTAATACGTGCAAAATGCGTTCTAAAGTCTTTATCAAGATGAATTAAAAAAAAATGTAAACGTTTGTTGAAATGTGAAAAAATTGTAATTTATTTCATAATGTTTTTGTCTGTAGCGATATTTACGTTGGATTTTAATTTATAAGTTTTATGTATTGTCTTGTGGATTTTATGAATGGATGGACGAGTGTTTATTTACCGTCTACTTTGTGATGAAAACCAAATAAAAATAGACACTTTAATCATGTACTTTCATTTAGAAATCCTTCAATAAAACAAGCTCAGAATAGAAACTTACATTTATTTGAAAATTATGTAGGTAAGTTAAATTTTACATACTGCACTTAGCGTCAACTCACACCGGGAATGCAGCGGCCGGCAGAGCACTTTCACGTGTTAAATAATTTTCAACTTTTAACTATACATATCCCTTAAATATTATACCGTTTTGACATATGGTGCCCACACCTTGGTCTTTACAACATCCAAATGTCCAAACTCAAGGTTTGCCAAAGGGCGGTGGAGCGCAGCATCCTCGGCGTGAAGCTCACGGATTGAATCCGAAACACCGAACTGCGCTCCCGAACTTAAATCGCCGATGTAGCTTCGAAAGCCGCCAAGCTCAAGCGGGATTGGGCAGGTCATGTCTGCCTCATGTCAAGCGATCTTTGGGCCAAGATAACCACAGTGGAGTCCCGAAGCAACGCGGCAGACTGAGAAGGTGGTGGGACGAGCTCATCGCGTTCCATCAAGACTGGACTGAACTGGTCCAAGGCAGAAGAAATTGGGGGGAAGGCTTCCCAGCAGTGGGACACAGATGGCTCATAATAATATCTACTACTCGGGCGAATAATCATGACACCTGGCTGTCACGAGGCTCGGAACTTGATGCTTCCCCCGCTGCCCCGCGCGGCGCCATCCGTGTTTCTTCTTCCTCTTATTGTGAAGCCTTATCATCACCAAGTACACCACATCCTCTTCCCTGCCATGATTATCCATTTCCACACTGTACTTTGCACGGTGTCATGTTAATTCGCCCGAGTTGTATACAATTATACTTGTAAAGCTTTCAACCCACTATCCCATATCATACCATGACCGTGCTAGGACCGTGTCAGGCAAAAAATCATATGCTTTGTATTGAAAAGTATGACAAAGTACGCCCACCATTCCGTCTGACATACTCCGTGCATGGCACGCGACAGTGGACAGAGTCCTTTAGAAAAGTATTGCAGGGCCGCTGACCGGCCGCCCGCGGCGCCAAGCGGCCACAGGCGGTTTTGCAATAATTTATGGTATTTGTAAGGTAGATCAGGTTTGTAACTTGGTTTAAATTATTTCACACTAAAAGTGCTCCTCGGCCGCTGCCATCTTGGTGTGAAATGAGCCTAATACAATCAAATCTTTATCTTACATTGAAAAATAGCTTATGAAATGGGTTTGTTTCATAATATGGAAAAAATATTAAGGCTCAACTTTGTAACAATAATTCTATCACTCGATTTACATCACACAATGCAACAAGAACCATACGAAAACCGATCAAATGTTAATGCCTAGATCACATGTACCGAGTACTCGGCCGAGACAGTAAAATGTTACTCGGCCGAGAAAGGGTAAGCTTACGTCAATCGCTCAGCCGAGCACTCGGCGCTATGTTTATTCGTACCGAGTACCCGGTACGTGTGATCTAGGCATAATGACGAGCATTCCACCTGTTTTCCCCCTATGGGGGCGAACGCGAATTTCGAAAAAAAATACCACGAATGTTAGCAGTCCCATCAAGATTTATTTCACTGACTGTACTTTCAAAGTGAAGACGCACAGTGCATTTTCATCTACGTTATAGATTTTTTAGTCTAACATACATAAAAATAAATTAACCATAAAACCTACCAACTAAGGATTATACATAAATGGAAAAATTCTGATTGTTCGAAATTGGAACATAATAAAGTAATTATTGTGTTATATTATTAATACTCTTAAAGCTCATGATCCTGTGCGACGCTATCTCGCTCGCACGTTGTACATTTTTGAACAAATAAATTGACTGCATATAATTTTTAAAAAAGTGGAGCGGTGAATTTGAATTTACAATGTTTTAGTATATTTTTGATGTGACTACGTCTAATTAATCGATGAACGTCGGCTGCACGAAAACGTTGACGTCATTGGTAACGCTGTCATTGTCCGGTAACGCGCATTGTCACGTTACGCTGGTGGTCACGTTAAACTATCGTCCGTAAACCAACTTTACAGACAACCATTTTTTTTTATTTTGAATTGTTTACTTAGGCGAAGGATATTGGGAAATCTTTTTCACAATCTCCTACAAAAATTCTACGCTCCACTTTTTAGAATATACTCATTCAATTTATATCTTTAAAAATGTTTAATGTGCGAGCGAGATAGTGGCGTGCGGGATTCTGGGCCTTAGGAAGCTTTCAATAAAGGCGATAAAAAGATCGTACGGGGGTTAATGGTTTTATGAGGGTATTTTTTTATGGTGTTACTTTTATCTCGATACAATGCAGGCAAAGCCGCGACCAAATGCTAGTCATGAGATAAGGTAACGGACTATACCTATACACTAAACCTATCACGAAATTACAAGCATAATTTGACTCTTAAGCGTCGATGACACAGAGCTTTTTTACACGCTGATTGTTGGCGTTTTTAAACGCTAGCGTGTGAGCTTGTTAGCTTTTGGGAAGGATTGTCAACACGCTGATTGCAAAAACGCCGATGACACTGGGCGACTTTACACGCTACAAGCGAAGTCGCTGGCGTCTAGCGTGTAAAAAAGCCATATGTCATCGTACTATTACCGTACGATTTTGCAACGCCTCCTATCGTGCGTAAATGGTACTACAAAATTTCACACGTGTGACCAATGACCATATAAGTCGCAAAACCCGTCGCCAAACCTTTTGGCAATCGTATATTCGTATTGAATTAGTCACAGAAAAATCCACGGTACGCATAAAATTTAAAGAAAATCACACTTACTGATACTCCTGCGAAGGTTTCGAATCGACACAAAAATCTAGGATGCATGATGTTTTGGAAAATTTCTGACAAGCGAATTCTTGTCGACTCCAGGGACTTCTCAGGGAAGTTGAATTTCGTTCTTGTGAGCATTCGAAATTAGCCTGAAACCGCTCTTATGCTTCGATACGAATATATTTGTCAAAACTTTGGTGATAAGGCTACCGAATGTTAACTTTAAAAAAATTGCAAATTTGTGATAAGCCCACAGTTATTAACCATTATGTACACGTTATGTATTAAGTAAGTTATCGCCTCTTATTCTTATGTACTTTGGAAGGTCCCTTCACGAAACACCAGTCCACGGATATGGCTTGTCCGAGGATGTCTGCTCCGTCCAACGCTTCACGGGCACTCTGTAGGACAAATATGGAATTATTATAACTAGTGGCTCTTAACAAGGGTACCAATAAAGTTAAATGACACTCTGAACATTTTTCGAAATGTCTAACACATTATTAAATTTCAATTTAATATAGTATAATTTAATTTCAGTTTAAATTTTGTAATGATAATTATAGGTTTAAAATTAAAATTTATGTTGTGTCTTTTTAATGTTTTTGTATGGACCTAGTTGTCCGAAATAAATATTTTTTATTTTATCATTTATTTATTATTATTATTTTCAATATATCCGCATCTGGGAAAAAAAAACCAAAAACTGAATCAACAAAATGAACAGATGAATATTGGTGTATGGGTATTTTCTATATATTAGATAGATAGATAGATAGAAAAGGCTTTATTGCACAAAGTAAAAGCGAACTTAATGCTAGTTAGCATTCTCTTCCAGCTAACCTCTATTTATGTATTTACAAAAAAAAGTCTATACTGTATTTATCTGATTTCCATAGTACAAGCTCTGCCTAGTTTGGTGCTAGATGGCGTTGTGTGAAGTATCCAAAATTAACCTATTTAAAATTAATTTAATTTTGTGTTGGTAGGTACCTGACTGCATCCCGGTGGTTGGTAGAATATAGATATTGAAAATATTTTATAAGCTTATTTCAAACTGTATTAAACTTTTGATATACCAGAGTTATGCAATGTAACATTTTGGCTAATAAATGATTGAATTAAATACGACACTTACCGCAGCCTGCTTGTAAGTCTCATATTCGACTAGAGCATATCCCTTCAGGAAGCCGGTACGCCGGTCCAGGTTCAAATGGATGTTCTTAATCTCTCCAAACTCTGAGAATTGGTTCTGCAAGAGACATTACAAACGATAAATGAAAGTCAAATTATAATCAAGGTTTTCGAGCCTCTTTGAAGCGCACTTGAAATCCTTTCACCACCCTGGTTCGAAAAAACTAGTGACACAATAAGAAGATCAAGGTTTTGCAAAAAATACTACAAATTTCAATCAGACTGTTCTAGTGACCGTAAATAACACTGAATAGTCACAGGGAAGCAAAATACGCAATTTCGTTTACTTCGATGACATATTTTTTTCAGTTATTTTGATATTGAAAGTAAACTACTGAACCGATTTTGATCAAATTTGTATGGGAACAATCTGAAAGTATAACCATAATTTTTTTTTAAATCGTATAATAAACAACAAAGTTCTGAGGTAACAAACATAAAATGAAAACATTCAACCAAATAATTGAGATCCTCCACCTTGCTAGAAGTGACGTGGAAGTGGAATTTCGAGCACTGTGATTGGCCTATTCAGTCTGCTCATGTGATGCCTACTCCCTCTGACGCTAGACTGTCATATCCACCACACTACCTGAATATCCTCTTCCTGTGCCTCTTCATGCACATTGCTGACGAACAGGATCCATCCTTCCACCGAGCGCTGTGGTCCCGGAGTGTTGCCTTCACCCTCTGGCGCTAGACAGTCGTATCTGGAACAAGATGGTGAAATTCCTAACACAAGTAGTATTTTTTTTTTCTTATTTGCGATTAGCTTCATTACTAAAAGATGCTATGAGCAAATGTTCTGTTTATTTCTGCTGTTTTTGCGTGGATGGCACATCTGCGCTCTCACTGATTTCTATTAAGTATATGCTTTCTCTTCAATTTCCGTTTGTACTTAGAGTTGAGAAGTTCTTGGGCCAGTTCATTCGGATGGCTCTCCAGCCTCGCCAAGTAAGTGCGACCTATAGCTTTTATCTCGTCGGGTACTGGGGTGATTGTGCTGTTTTTGAGTTCTTCATACAATTCCGTGGTTTTTATGAACCATGGTTTGTTGGTTATGTTTATCAGAATTTTATTTTGAGCCCTCTGTATAATATTTGAATTTTTTCACAATTTGTTGTATGGTGGAAGCCTATGTCCAGTAGTGTTCATAAAACTTATTATAGGTTGGCAGTTGTTCAAGAGCGAACTCAACACTTGGTAACAAACAAAATTAAAAATGTGACACTAAATTCAACAGTCAGTTCAATAATATTTATTAGGAGTTATACCCTATAATATTTACCTGCCACGGTTACCGCGTTCTGAACCCCCACCTGACTCTCCTCCGAACCCACGTCCCTTGCGTTTGCGCGCCTTTTCCTTCAGACGAGCTATTCCCTCTGAAATAGAAAAATTATTTAAATTAATGCTTCGTCAAATCAATATATCTTAAGTACTTGCAGTATGTACACTAAATGAGCCTGATAGTCACAAGTAGTGCGTAGTATCTATCATATTCTGAATGAAAAAATCACTACAGCGCAATCAAATAAGTAATAAACAATTTGAACATTATAAATACCACTGTAACTCTGTCATTTTTAAGAAACCCAGAATTTTTGTTTGCACCGATACAACGTAATACCCCTTCTGCATTGTCCATTTAAGTTTTTTTTTTTATTTAAAATTAGTGGTGTATAGACACACAAATTAGACACATCAGCAAAAGCTGCTCGTCTATCAACAAATAAATAAAATAAAAAAATACACATTTCACACAATGCCATCTGGCCCCAAACTAGAGTTTGTACTATGGGAACCCAATAACTGATAGAATACTTAAAAACTCTTTTTGTAAATAAATACATAGAAGACACCTATACTCGGATAAACATTGATGTTCATTACACAAATGTTTGTACTGAAGCAGGAATGGAACCCACACAACTGGCGTAGTAGTCAAACACTTTGTCACTCAATCAATTGTGTTGTTAATTACTTTGCATTATTGGAAAGACACTTGATCGGCACAATTTATTTTGAATGCTAAGCTGTAAGTGGCATTCAACCAAATACATTAGGATAATCGAACGAACACACTTGTGGTGAGACCAGAATTTATCACCTTTATCAAGAGTCTATCTTTAGATTACCTGGTTAGAATATAGGTACTAATAATTCCTAGTGCAGTTAGTCATCAATTTTATACAAAGTTTTGTTTTATGACTAGGCTTCGTGCGTAGTAGTGTACCTATCAATATTTATGAAGACATGAAGCAACGTTAGGTCCAAACGTAACGCTTTCCTCCGCTCCGGTCATTGGCATCAATATCAACCAAATAAATGGTAACATAACCTCAAATTCCAACCTACTGAGTTTATTATGAAAATCCTTAGTTTTAATAATGTAAATATAGAAAATGTTATACGTTTTAAAGAGTTTGAACTAATTAATATTAAAAAGAAGACGGAAATCACGCTGAAAAGGAATAAATAGCCAATTAGAATACTTACGTTCACCATCTTCGTCAACCTCAAATTCCTCGGAATTTTCGATATCTAGTACATCAGCCATGGTGTTTGTGGTTTCGTTATTGATTGAGGAAACAAATTAAAGAACTTCTATCGGAAAAACACTTTAGTTTCTTCTATTTTCTAAAATTTTCGAAGCGTTTACGTGCGTCGTGTCGCCCAAACAAACTTCAATAGTGATTCGAATAAAACCTTCATTCGTAGGCGGAAAAATCGTAATCGATGTAAATATATAAGATAATTTAATTAGTGGTGTCAATGAATGAACGGAAACGTAAGATGAACAAGAAGATTACAGTGCAGATGAAGAAGAGTAAACTTCTTTGCTGACTGACATTACAAGAAAAAAGAAGAACATGTCAACTTCATTTAAATTGTAACCTATTTTTATAAATTTTCTTTAAATAAATTCAGAAATTAAATCATAATGAGTGTTGGTAATTACTGGGAAAAGGATCCAAAGGATTATTCTAAAATAAATACGATGCCATCTTCAGTGGAATGGATGCCAGGATCTCCAAATGCAACCCCAAGATCATCATCTCCACCAAGTGGAACCGGGGAAGAAATATTTAACAATTACATAGACATCATTAGTTCGAGACAAAACCTACCAGCAGAAGCTAAACAGTCTGAACCTCTTGATCGACCTTTTGATTTTTTTGATGATGAGGAATTTGCATTTGGCATCAATTTATTAAACAATAATGTTGCGTGTGTTGGTGAAAACATAACAAAACTCATCCAAATGTGTAAGTTTGAGGGTTTGAGTTATGCGTGTGATGTAATTAATTGATTTGATAACATATTATTATGCTCGATAATATTTAGTTGGTGAAGGCACTCATTCAAACTCAACCGAAATAGGTCGATTTCAAAAATATTTCGAATAAACATTCTATTACCAACTATTTCAGCTCTAATTTTGACGTTGGTTGACATAACTCGCGAAATCCGGCACCTAGCTGCTAGTTGTCACTGTCAGTTTGAAAAATAAAAAAAACCTTCGAATTTGTGCTCACTCGTGGTTTTCATTTTTTAGGAAAATAAAAACCTTTCCTTGGTTTTTTTGTGAATTTATTACTGTGATAATAATGCCGGAATTTCATTTAGCCGATTCCATTTTAACTTCACTCAACGGTAAGCGGACTTTTCGCGTTAAAGTAGAATACACAATACAGTGTTGTGGATCATTACATAATTTGAGTTTGGTGAATTTATTATGTTTAGTATGACACAATCGTGTAATTTTAGATTCGAGATGCCCTAAATTATAAATGAGGGACAGTATTGCATCATTTCTAGAATTTACTGCTGATATCGTTCACAATGATCAACGGAGAATCCTATCAATTTGGTACAAGAGTGATTTGCTTGAGACCTCCCCAAAACCCTATAACAAAATGGATTTTCAGTGTAATAGTGTTGTAAAATCCAAATGTTATTGGATACACATTTTTTTGTGTCTATATCATAAACCCAAACATTACTAAAATAATTCTTATATACCTATTAATCTATAGTCTAAATACAATTTTCTTATAAACTGTCCAATAATTTATGTTTTTAACTTACCCTAAGTGTGCAATACATGCATCATATAAAAACTTTAACAATTTTTAATGTCATTGGAAGTGTATAAAGAAATAAAATCTTTATGTGCCTAGCCTATTGCTGATATAAAGCTCCTATCCTATTGCAGCTCAGGAGCCATGGCCGGACAATGTGAAACTCTTCCAGCCATACGAGGTGGAGCAGATTTTGCTCCCGGATAATGCTAGCTGCCTTGCAGTTCAGGCTTTTCTGAAGGTATCTAGAAATAATATTAGATGGTACTTAGTACAGTCAGCTGCACAGACATCTATACACTCCCAAGCTCTAAGACATTCTTCTTCTGACAAGTAAGATGACTACATTAATATTGCATGCACTTTTTTTTGCAAAATTTAGAGTAATATAAAGGAACTTATTAACTTTTTATGAGTTTTAACTAATAGTAAATTTTTCAAAATCGATGGTGACTAAGGACGTTGGTCAAAACTAATATTGACCAGAAAAACCAATATCGATTTTGATTGCTTTTTGCAGTCAATATTGGTTTTGACCGACAATGAGTTTTGATTGTGACATATAAATATCTATGAAGCTGACTGTACCTACATGTATATTTTTGCTATATTTAGGTTACACTACATTTAACTAATGAAAGATGGTGGGTGCTAAGATTCATTATGTAATTACCGAATTGTGCAAATGTAAATATTTGCACAATTCGGTATCTGTACTATCCATACATTTTAATTTTGTATATCTAGCCTATCTATAAGACTCTCCGGCATCTACTTATATAAAATCCAGTCTATCTTTTCAGATGTGCAATCTACCTTTTGAAGTAGAAATGCGTTGGAACGCCGAATTCATGTCTCCATCAGGCCGAGTGCCTTTCATCAAATGTGGGGCTTTTGTAGTCTCCGAGTTGGAGCCTATAGTCCAATTTGCAGCTAACAAGGGAGTGACGTTGTGCTCTAAACTGTCTTCAGAGGAAAAAGCTGAAATGCGAGCGTATATGAGCTTGATTACTAATGTCCTGGTTAATGCTGAGGTAATCCTACCAATATTATAAACGCGACTGTTTGTAAGTATGGATGGATGGATGTTTGTTACTCCTTCACATAAAAATTACTGAATGGATTTTAATGAAACTTTACAATAATATAGCTTATACATCAGAATAACACATAGGCTACAATTTATAAAGATACCTGCACAGACGAAGTCGCGGGCACCAGCTAGTATAATATAAATATAAAATAAATCAAGGTTTTCAAAAATATACAACTGACTTCAATTGGACTGTTTTAGTGACCGTAACCACTGAGAAGTCACAGGGAAACAAAATACGCAATTTCGTTCAACTTCAACGACATATATTTTTCAGTTATTATGATTTAAAAAACTGAAGTACTGAACCAAATTTAAATGATAACATTTCCAATACTGTGTGACATAGACAGTAGACCTAGACACATCAGCGAAAGTTGCTCGTCTATCAACTAATAAATAATAAATAAAATTTCTATGGAACAATCTGAAAGTATATCCTCACAAACAAAAACAGTTTTTTTTTTAATTTGGTTAATAAACACCAAGTTCTGAAGTAACATTTATAAAAAAATAGTTTTCTGTAAAGTTGGTTTACGGACGATAGTTTAACGTGACTACCAGCGTAACGGGAAAATAAGCGTTACCGGACAAAGACGTCCAACGTTTTCCAGCGGTTCATCGATTTATTAGAAATCGATGAACATAATAATTCAAAAATAAAACATGATAATTATCCTAGCTAACCCTGTTTTCAGTTATACATATCGTGGATAGACAATGACACATACAATGCAGTAACCAAGGTGCGGAACTCATCTGTATATCCGTGGCCGCTCGGCTGGATACAAACACGAGCAAAGCGGAATGCTGTTGCTAAGCGGCTGAAGGCACTGCACTGGCATGATAAGACTTTGGATCAGGTGTTGTCCGATGTAAGTACTTACCTATACTACACCCTACCCTTAAGAATTCAATGACACGGAACTTCCGTAATAGAGATGAGATAAAGATAATTTATTTGCCTAAACACAAGTAGGTACAATATAATGGTCATACTACCTTTAGTTTGAGGCGTGCAAATTTTTTTCTTATTATTATGTGTTGTATCATGTGTTGGACTGCCACGCCGGTGTCGCGGGTTCGATTCCCGCTTCAAAGTCAAAGTATATTTATTACAGTAATAAATACACTATCAATGTATCCTGCCGTCTCAGGCGTGTAATTTTTGATTACAAACAAATGAACAATTTATCTAAAATTTAAAATAAATTTTACCTAAAATACAAATAAAACATAATACCTACCATTAATAATAAACAAAAAACATGTGTTTAAGTGTTGATAGGTAGATACTTAACAAAAAAAATATTTTTAAAAATATCATAGAATTTTAGATTAAAGGGCCATCCTCAAATCCGAATTCCATACAAAAATGTTTCGGACAAATACTCAAAAAGTACGCCGTATTATAGTAATCTCTATTTTTAACTTTAAAACACGTATAAAATCTAAATTAAAGTATGAAACCTTTCACTTTTTTTGTTCACGAAATCAAAAAAACATAGAGGAAACGAATAGTGTGTAGAAATTACTATAATACTTTTTTGAGTATTTGTCCGAATCATTTTTGTATGGAACTCGGATTTGAGGATTACCCTTAAACATAAAATTACTAACATAAAATATAAAAAAATTCAGGTGGAGCAATGCTGTAACTCGTTGAGCCAACGACTTGGCGACAAAGACTACTTCTTTGGGAATACGTAAGTCCAATTTAATATACTCACTAAACATAACAGAGGAACTAGTAGCTAATATCATTTTATTATGACATTTTGTAGTATCATTTGCGTAAGACTTATCTTAAGAGGCGCTTCTCAAAATCTCACTCAGATAACTATCGTACGGTCAGCTTCAAACAATGCTTATGGTTTCTTCTTCATGTGTATAAAATAAATAAAATTGAGTCGAAACAGGTTATGATAATTGCCATTTTGTTATGATAATTGCCATTTTGCTTAGAAGCTATTGCTAATGCTGACTTGCACCAAACTTTCAAAGCTCCTAAGAAATTACTTAACTTGCTTGGCAGAAGTAAGTGCTTAGGAACTTTGTCAGTTTGGTGCAAGTCAGCATAAGTAACTCTTTCAAGTACTTAATCTATTTTTGTAAACCATATCTGGCATGTTAGATCTAGCCGAAATGTAAAATAACAGAATGAACATCTTTATTCACACAGTGCACAGTTGGTAGTGACCCTGCCTACGAAGCTTGGTGTTCCAGGTTCGATCCCCGGCCGGGGCAAATATTTGTGACGAACACAAATGTTTGTTCTCGGGTCTTGGATGTTGTGATGTGTTGTATGTGTCCATGCCACCTGCGACACAGGGAATCCTAGTGCAGGGGTGTGAGTGTGTGAATGTTTAATGTTTACACTACTTCCTTCTTATTTCCTTAGATTTATTTATTCCCTATTCTTTAATCCTACTTATTACTTACTATCCTACTTTAATTGATTCAAAATCAAATTCAAACATAGGTTTTACATTTAGTTGTCAAGTAACTAACTACTAACTAAATGCTAAAACATAATAATATTTAAAAAAAAAAACATTTGCGACAAGCTGACAAACATTAACAACGTATCACTGCCCTTAGAAATAACACTGTTTCCTTTTCAAAGTGTATCTTTTAGTGGTTATTTCAATGTTAAAGGTTGTACAAATTCTTAAAATTAATAAGTTTCACTACGTAACTAAAAGATGTTAACAGTTGTATAACGTTTTAAAATAAGTTTTTTTGGAGTGTGTGAATGTTTGTTTATTGGTATTTTGTTATAATACCATGGTACTCCTACAAAGTCCTAGAATATACCCTACCTCTCCTACAAAATCCTATCCTATACCCTTTCCCTCCAGTCCAACGGCGCTAGATGCTCTGGTATTTGGCCACATTCGAGCCCTGTTATCCGCCAACGGACCCAAAGCAGCGCTCATGATCAAACCGATTACTACATCCCTGCTGAAACTCGTCGTAAAAATGGTGGCTGTTACTGGCATGGGATTATCGGTACGATATTTCAATTTATTATTATTACTGATACACATGCAGCTTAAAGCTGATGGGTTTGTTTATCTTGATGTGGCTGGCCAATTAATAAAATGGACAGCTAAAATTGGCCATATCGTTTGAACGTCAACTTTTGATGATTTTTCCATCCACTTTTGGCCATATCATTAATGTAGGGTTTCCACTCGTTTAAGGATACACCCCTACCAATGTTTAAACGAAGGCTGGTAAAATGGCTACCTGAAAACTGTTTCTATAACTTAAAGGAATTTATGAATCATACTGAAAAATAAAATATACTATTTACAAAAGTTAGCAAAAAAGTAGGCAGATTTATGTGCTAGTGTATTGTGCTGTTTAATATTATTATAGTTAAGTAGTAGGTATCGTTAACATTTAAATACCATTTGATAGTATTATATTCATTCACTGTAACTCGCACACCATAAATGGTAGAACATAAGGCACTAATAATATTCTTTAACAACATACTATGTATACTATGTTCTGGCGAATAAAAATCTTGAATCTTGAATCCATGATATCAATGCACAATCTGATCACTGAACATCATTTATGGCAGGTAGAAGTTACAGTAAGCAACTGTAGGTTATGGTTATGTCTACATAAAATAGCCAATTCAATGATCCGGGCACGACATACCTACATATATCTTGGTTAGTATTCAGTATTCATTTATTTATTGCCAAGTAGGGTACATTACATAAGTAGTGTGTTTCTTAGAGTAAGTATACCTAACTACATTTATGTACATTTACACCTACACCCTGTATGCGTAGGGCAAAGCAATTTTGCTGTATTGGAATACAAGCGAAGGGATTTTACACCCAATTTAAAACTATAGCTTAAAACTATATTTTGCTTATAAATGTATCTAAAACAGTAGGTAAGTATCATGATCCTATCATAATATTATATATTTTATCTAAGAAAACTAGGTACTATAATTGCACTTAATACTTAAATTCAATTTAAATACCTATTTAATATTGTTCAGTTGGAGTTACACATATTTATTTATCTTCTATGAAGTCTGTAATGGAGTAGTAACATTTATTATAAGTAGAGCTTTAAATTTTGAATAAAATACAGTATCTTTAGGTTCATTTTTTATATTATCTGGTACTTTGTTGTAAATTTTTATTGACATGTATAGTCAGTGTAGGGTTATTTTTGTCAGTGCACTTTAAATTAGTCCAGTCTATTTTTTGAATGAGTTGGGCACTAATCACTGGTTGTCTATGGCAACGTATTCCAGTCTAATTGTTACCAGAAAGCTGGCTTTTAGTTTGCACAGCGTATAAACATTTGCCATTCAACGTGGCAATGCCGCCAGCATTCTGGGAACGTTGCCTTCTGGTGGTGACAATGATCCACTAGGTTATTAATATATTTTTTCATTAAATCCATTCGACCATTTTTTATTTTGGTCCTAGTTGGATGATTTAATGTCTGTAGTACTCAACCATTTCGTTAGCAAAGTTTTCTTTAAAACCGCACAAATCATTTATCTTACAGATTTTTTACTTATCGAGTTTTCAAATGAAATAAGAATAGATAGATAACTTTTATTTTAACCCTTTCCTAGCCTCAAGAAGAGTACCTAATAACGCAAGCGTTCCAAGTGACCCGTCGCCGCTTGTCCCCTGAACGCACGGTCTCTGAACGAAGCACGCGCGTGAGAAAGTCACGTCTGTGTCTCAGAAACAGTCGGGACAATATCAACTATAATCGGGACATGTTTGGTTAATATCATCATCATCATAACAGGCATTGTCCTAATAGAACGCGATCACGCGACCATCGCAAGTTCGCGCGAACTTCAGTCGCGTGAATCCGTCATCAAACGTACTAACGTCAAATAGGCGTCCCAATTGGCATCGCGTCGCGTAAGTTCGCGCGAACTTGCGATGGTCGCGTTATCGCGTTCTATTAGGACAACGCCTCAGCCTCTAGTCATCCATAGTTGGTACTTGGTACCACATTGTTAGTGTCGCGATTAGTCCTGGGGTGAAGGCACCACTTGGCGTCGTCTCGAGCCGCCTCCATCCACCGAATTCCCACGACTTCCTACATGCAGTGTAGGACAGTTTTTTTTTTATTATACAAAATCCACAGCTCTTAGTATTAATATAACTTAGACTTATTGTTTAAACTTACAGCCAATAATGGATTTACATTTTTTAGTTTTTTTTTATACACCATTTCGGGTCCTAAAGTTGTGTCCTACGCTGCGTCGTACAGTTTGTGGTCGCTGGTCCGTCGAGCTAATGAGCTATACTGTAGTTTTTCGTAGACTTTCGCGATTATCACACATAGTTATTTGTAGTGACCACGGCTGTTGCAATTAGGGCTTGCAATATCCGTTGATTTTTGGTATCCGGATAATTAGGATAGTAGTAAATCCTATTATTCGGATATCCGGATATTTCGGATAATTCGGATAGTGTTATAAAAACCTTAATAATGCATATTAAATCAAAAAAATCTGGTAAGTATACGTTTAATTACGTGTTGGATTACTTTCTGAGTAATAACGACTAAAATTAGATTAAAATTTAAAACAAAAATACATTTTTAACCGTCTAAAAAAATTAATTAAAAAATCGAAAAAAAAAAATATTGAATCCGTACTCGTCATTAAAAAAAACGTCATTATTGCTATTCAGGGCCAGTTAGGGCCCTGAATAGCAATAATGACGTTTACGATTTACGGACGGACAAACGAACATGGCGAAACTTGAAAGTTTTTTTTTGTTAGACTAAAAAACAGTGTTTTAAATAAAAATAACTTACTGTAAACGTGTACTTATTGCACACAATGCTAAAATAAATGCATTTAACAGTTTAAACCTTATTTAAATCGTGATTGTTTTATTTTACTATCCGTTTTATCCAAATTATCCGGATACTGTTGCCCTCATTATTCGGATATTAAAATGGGGCTGATATCCGGATATCCGAATTGTAAGCCCTAGTTGCAATACAGTCGAAACGTCGGGACACAAAAACGAGGTGAGCGCGATAAATAACCGTTACAATCAAACAGCTATACTGTATCTAATCAACCTATCTATGATCTGAAGCTGCCCACGGCTTATAAAGTAGTCTCATGTTCTTTTTTTTACTCACAAACTATCGTCATTTTTACCGAATTTCATCTCAATCAGTTTAGTACTTTTGGCTAACCTAGACCTGTCGCAATCGCAACAACCGTGGTCCTTGTAGATATTAATTTAATATTCAATGACTTAGTTTTGGAAAAATAATTTTCTTTAATCTCTCAGGCTTCAAGCCGTTCGCCTCGAAACAAATTGTTATAATGACGTCTAAGGAAGGTGAATTGACTTGCACGTACGATGCTCCCAAACCGTCTTCGATGTCCATCAAAATATCCGACCAAAACTTCGCAGTTGAAATAATCGAAGATATTCTAGACAAAGTAGACGAATTATCATTCGACGAGTTGAATGATAAACTCGATTTCGAGAAACATGATTATGAGAAACATGATTACGAGAAACACGATTTCGAGAAGAATGATTACGTAAAACATGATTACGAAGTTACTCGTATCGATTTCGAGAAACACGATTTCGAAATCGTCTACCCGAACGACGGTGATGCGAAATTCGGAAACGTTATTGTGAAACTAAACGAATATTTGGATACGATTGAAGAAAACGTTGCAGATTCGATTGTGGATCAATCTAATTGTTCTGATGTTGATCAAGCACTAGATACGTATATTCGCATCATTCATGATGAAGAAACCGATGATTTGGTGGAGGACAGCGATGGAATGGTCAATGATAAACATTTGGCGTCGCAGCCGTTTGAGAATGAAAGCGAACAGAATTTGTGTATTGGTTCAGATGTGACCGATTCTAGGTAACAATTAAGCGGGTTGCAAGCCAAGAGATAAGCTAAGTTAGTTTTAGCTTAACTCACTTAGCTAAGCTTTTTTTACGTTTTGTTTGAGTCACTTTCTTGTTCTGTCTGTCGTTCCGGGTTTCCACCGTTTTCTTACAACTCAGTAGAGTAGAGTAGCTATCCGACTGAACCTTTCAGGATAGCTCACAACTCGACGACAATGCATTCTAAATCAATTTACTATCATTCAATGCCGACTTATCCTAAATAAACCATAAAAATCGATACATTTCCTGTTTCATACATGTCCGCAGACAACGAACTATGAAAATGTATGAAAAAAAATTGCGAACTGAGCATTGTTATATTTGTTATTCACTAAACTTAAATTATATGAAATTTTTAGACACATTGATCGAGATCGTGATTATGAGAAACTTAAGCCATAAGTATAAATTAAAACAAAATGTGTTTACTGTATTCTACAGTGAAGTTTTCATAAGACCTGTCTGTAACTAACCATACTTGAGACAAATAAATCATTCATTCATTCATTCATTGAGCTAAACTGTTAACTGATATAGCTAAGCTCTTGGTTTGCAACTCGCTTTGATATACTTTTAAAGGGTTCAGTTGTCTTGTCTCTTACAAATATTGACTCATAACAAGTAAAATACAAGAACATACACATTTTTTTCTACAGTAACAACAATAACATAAAAGTCGAAAGTCTTACAGTCACGACAAGTGGAGACAGAATATTGACACACACAGAATCCTCTGAAAAGTCCGACCTCCCAACCTCTGCATGTTCAGGTTTTATTTTTGTTTATTTAATTTTTTATAACATTATAGTCAATAGATTAGTGGTAGGAACTTAGATAATTTCTGATGGAAGAAAAATATACAGTCAGCTGCACAGACATGTGTGAACTTTCACATTTATATTACTCACTAGCTGTACCCGCGTGCGACTTCGTCACCCGTGGAAGAATTGTTTATTGTCGATGTCGTTCAGGGCCGACTCTAGCCCATGTTTCGCCCGTGTGCAATCATTACCCTAGCACCCTCTAGTAAGGGGGTGGGGGGAAATCACTCTATCAGGACCTTAAAATACAACAACCAACACGTGCTCGCGGCGAGCGAAGCGAGCTGCAAATTTTTCAGTGATTTGGTTATCTATCTAGGAAATATCAAAATTTATCAGGACCCAAAATCACCCAAAAATAAATTTAAGTCCTGAAAATCACTCTACAAGGATACTAAAACTCACAACAGCGTATATGTGATCGCGGCGAGCACAGTGAGGCACAAATATTCGCTTCACGAATCGCGTTATCTGGACCCAAAATTACCAAATTACATAAACCTGATCACGGCGAGCGAAGCGAGCCGCAAATTTTTTACGCCTATAATTTAGACCTGGAAATCGCAGAAATCGTTCAACAGTTTTTAGGTGATGTTGTCGATGTTTTTTGTTCCACCCGCGAAAGAAATGTCACAGGATAGCAAAAAAAAAGCAAGTCAATCAAAACCTGGACATTTTCAAACCCTCTTTTTAACCACTCAAATATTGAATTTAGTAGATAACTGAAAAACATGGCGGTACCTATCTTCGGAGATTATAAAAATGTGACTTTCAATCAGATATTGTGTATATCTGAGGAGACAGCTTCATTCAACTTTTGGTCTAAAAACACCTTTAATCCGTACTTTCACATCTTTTAACTTTAGTTTTGAAAATCGGTGAAACCCGTATCAAATTATTTGTTTTGAGAAACATAACCCTTTAGTTTGAAAATGATACACTCATAAAAAAAACTGTTTCCATACAAACTTTAAACTTCTATATTTACCCGTTGAAGAGATATAGCGTAATATTATATAGCCTATAAACATCTCAGGCTTAGTAACTATAATATTGTAAAGTTTCAATAAAATCCGTTCAGTAGTTTTTACGTGATGGACGCACACACAAACAAACAAAGTCTTCCAATAAAAAAAATAGGTAAACAAACAAACATTCACACACTCACACCCCTGCACTAGGATTCCCTGTGTCGCAGGTGGCATGGACACATACAACACATCACTACATCCAAGACCCGAGAACAAACATTTGTGTTCGTCACAAATATTTGCCCCGGCCGGGGATCGAACCCGGAACACCAAGCTTCATAGGCAGGGTCACTACCAACTAAGCCACGGTGTCGTCAAAAGTTATTTTTACTCGTCTGAACACGTTTCCGTAAAAAAAAACATATGTACAAGAATCCGGGGTCTCTTGCTTTATTATATGTATTGATAATTTTGCTAAGATAAGTGCACGCAAGCATTTTAAATTAGCTATTTTCCTCTGAAGGTTTACAGTAAAAAACCACTAGAGGCAGCACCAGTTGTACATCATTATGATTTCCCTATTCACAGTAACGTTAAACGTAAATTTTCAATCCCCCTTTTTACCCGCTTAAACATTGAATTTAGTAGAAAACTGAAATACAAATGGTAGTGCTTTTTTCTGAGATTATCAAAATGTGACTTTAATTTATATCATGTCTTAATTTCAGGAGACGGGTACATTTAACTTTTAGTCTAATAGCACCTTCAATACCATCTAAAATTCAATAGAATCTAACACCAGTTTAAAAAAAAAATTACATGGGGAAAAATGTCCAACCATACATACCTGTATACCATACATAATTATACCCGTACCTTTTGTGGGTAATTATGTCAAACCAAATATCTATTCTATCTATCTATACATATGATAAAGCAGAAGACCCCGAATTTCTGTACATATGTTTTTTTTGACGGAAACGCGTTCAGACGATATTAATAAACATGCCCCAAATTTTTTTTTTTGATTGGAAGACTTTGTTTGTTTGTTTGTGGGTTTGTGTGTTCGTCCATCACGTAAAAACTACCGAACGGTTTTAACTGAAACTTTACAATATCATAGCTACAAAGCTTGAAATGGTTATAGGCTATATAATATTACGCTAAATCTCTTCAGAGGGTAGATATAGAAGTTAAAAGTTTGTATGGAAACAGTTTTTTTTATGAGTGTATCTATCTCAAACTTTGGAATTATGTTCTTCAAAACAAATAATAAGATACGGGTTTCATCGATTTTCAAATTTATAGTTAAAAGATGTGAAAGTACGGAATGAAGGAGTTATTGGACCTAAAGTTGAATGAGCCTGTCTCCTCAAGTATACACAATATCTCATTAAAAGTTGCATTTTTATGATTTGCGAAGTTAAGTACCGCCATGTTTTTCAGTTATCTACTAAATTCAATGTTTGAGTGGGCAAAAAGAGGGATTGAAAATGTGCAAGTATTGATTGACTTGCTTAGTACTGACACTTTGCTATTCCGTGACATTTCTTCCGCGGGTGAAAGAAACAAAATCGACAAAATAAACAACTCTTCCACGGGTGACGAAGTCGCACGCGGGTACAGCTAGTGTATAATAATAAAATTACACAGGGAGAATTTTTCAACTTCAATTTTTGCATGAAAATATTAGTTATCATAAAAGTGTTTCAGTTTCCGTATAAAGACGAATGAGAAAAAAAACTTATGAAGCTATATTGTTTCATCAAAATGATTATATTTTCAGGATCTAAATCGACGCTAAAAATGCCAAGTGATGAAGAAATCAGCGTTGAAAGTTTGCTAAAATACTTGCGCGAGCGTAACGCGGCTTATGGAAGCTATTTAGACGTGGCTGATATAGACTAGAACACTATATAATGCTACCTTCCAATACTATAAAATATACTACAGTGTATAGAATTAACCTTTTAATAATTCTAGTACAACGTTGGTCATACATTTATGCTTCATGGGAGCAGGTACAGTCGCCTCTCTAATGGTCTTTACATCAAGCTTACGCCGGTGTTCTCCTGTGTTTAAATCACTCGTGGTTTATATTCTGGATATATCTGAAGTGGTTTAATTACATAAGTAGTTTACTCTCACACACACACACTTGATGTATTTGTGTGTGTGGTTTAATCATAGGAGAAAACCGGCGTAAACTGGGTGTAAATATTATTACAGAGCCGACTGTACAATGGTCTTATAGTCGTTTTAAAGTATCACAAACGTAAGTGTGAAGTCACTACAATATTTAACTAGTATTGTATAGTAAGTATTTAGATATTTAAACCTAAAATATATTACAATAATTATATTATTTTGCTAGTAAAATAACTTGGCTTTTGAGACTGGCCTACAAAACATATCAAAGAACACGAAAGCTACAGCAGTGTTGCACTGGCCTTGTGTAGCACTGTTCTGGTCATAGGTAGGCGTGATCTCTTATCATTAGGAGAGCGTCTCGTCTCGTCGCTTGTTTTCAGAAATTCCAGATCCTATATATTCGTTGTACTAGGATTTTAATTGGTTTTTTCTTATACATAATATTGTAACAAGTAAAATGTGTTTAGAAAATTGTGTTGTATCGGTCGAGTTTTGAGAAAATATTGAGTTCTTTAAATTTTTATGTTGTCCATAATAAAAATTGTTTGTTGGAATTTTATAAGTGGCGTTCTAATTGTGATTTCAAAATCAATAATTTAATTAAGAATTACTTATGCAAAATGGCAATTGTCATGTGAGTTATTCTCTTTATTTTGTAGCCAGGAAATTAGTTGCAATTATTGAAAAATATGGTAAAGTAGCTGCAATTATTGCAAAGATTGGTAAAGTAGGTAGCTGCAATTATTGCAAAGTATGGTAAAGTTGTATGTTTTTGTAAAACCTTGTAACAGCCATGCCACATGGAGTGAGGGCTGTAAATAATAAAGTTAGAAAGTTTTGCTCAATCGCGTCTCCATTGAGCGGCACCTTCATTTTGAAAATCAAAAATTGCATTCAAAGATTTTAAAAAATATCTGCAATTTGTATATTAACTGTTTGTTCATGTGACATGGCCGTGGGACCCTATGTATTGATTATTCGTATTAGGGTGGCTTCACACGGCCCGTGTTAGGCCATGTGTAGCGAGCGGTCCGATGCTGCCCAACCGGGCGCGTATTGCCCGTTAATTAACACAGGCCGTAAAAATTTGGACTCGTCCGGTGTGTACAGATGACCTTGGCGCGGCACGGCGCGTGCTAGCACAGGTCGTATGAAGCCACTATTTTATTTGCATAAAATAAGTTCACACTAAAACATTTTTTTATTTCCACAGACCCACAGAACTGGACGCTTTGGTATTCGGCCATGTGTTCACGATTATCACCACGCGTCTGCCATGCCGCAAGTTGGCAGAGACAGTCCGCCGCCATGACTCGCTAGTAGCGCTGGCTAAGCGAGTCGACGAGCATTACTTCAAGCGAGCATAGCATAACGAGTTCAAGGACATCTCTACCGCGTTTCAGAGTCCTTGAATCAAACCGTGCCGCTCGTGCTAGGAAATCTTCCTTTAAGCACTGTATACTCGTGCTAGGAAATTGTCTTTAGCACTATGCTCATGCTAGGAAATCCTCATTTATGCGCTGTATATACAAGTTTAGGTTTATTAGACAGTGCTATAGTGATTTGGACAGTCATATTAACTTTTTGGATAATGTTAAGCCGGCTTCCCACGGTGCGCAATATTGCGGACCAACCCGCACCGACAACATGCGAAACGTATCGTCCGCCGCGTGGAAGCGCAGAAACGTCCGTTGCGTTGCGATCCGTGGCGAGTCGGTGACTTCAAATTTGCAGAATTACGAACCGTGGGAAGCTTTGTGCGCGTGGTTGTCCGTAGTCTTCAGCCGTCCGCGAATATATCCGCAGAATCGCACCGTGGGATGGCGGCGTTTAATATAAAACGCTCGTAGTGTAAACAACGCTTTAGATAAGGGGACAGTTTTGAAGTCCCCTAGACTCTTTCAGAAGTGAAAATGTGTGCTTTATTTTAAAGATTTCTGTGCCAGTGATTAGGTGGATGTTTAATGCACGAAAGGAACCTGTGTGCGCCTCGGCACTTGAAATTCTTTCACCATACGTTTAAAAGGTAGCGTGTGAGCGAGTTTGATTTCGGAAAGGATTGTAAAAACGTCGATGACACTGGGCGAGTTTACAAGCGAGCTGTCTTGTAGCATGTAAAAAATCCGCGTGTCATCGACGCTTAACCGTATTCTACTACACAGATTAAATAAATGTTTAATTATATTTTCATAACTAAAGTCATTATGTTGGTTTAGAATAGGAACATGAAACATTGGTTTACACTTTGATGCATGGTCAAATCAATGTAATTTAGAATGTACTTAATATTTCTATTATTTTTACCACGTTTTTATTAAGATACATTCTTGTTTATCTGTCTATCTGTCGTTCCTTGGAATCTTGCATCTCGAATTTGTAGCACTTCCCGATTAGATATCCGTCTGAAACTTTCAGGGTAGCTCACAACTCTATGACAATGCATTCTAAATATAGAACTTCTGCGCACTTGCGGACTAAGGCCCTGTAACAATAAAACATTTTTAACTAGAGCCCTGTAATGGTTCATACCTTTACAGAGCTCTTGTTTTAAGGACCTTTGGAATCTTGCATCTCGAATTTGTAGCACTTCCCGATTAGATATCCGTCTGAAACTTTCAGGGTAGCTCACAACTCTATGACAATGCATTCTAAAACCATATAGAACTTCTGCGCACTTGCGGACTTAGGCCCTGTAACAATAAAACATTTTTAACAAGAGCCCTGTAAAGGTATGACCTTTTTAACTAGAGCCCTGTAAAGGTATGACCTTTTTAACTAGAGCCCTGTAAAGGTATGACCTTTTTAACTAGAGCCCTGTAATGGTATGACCTTTTTAACTAGGGCCCTGTAAAAATATGACCTTCCTAAAACCATAAAAACCGCTATATCTCGTTAAAGAAGGGAGATAGAGCAATAGCATAGAAAGAAACGTGGTTTTTAGATTTTTAATCTACAATCTTGTTTTTATATGTAGGTAGTCTAAGTCAATCAATTCATCATGCTAACCGCACATAATATAATTAGAATTAGTTCTATTAGTACATACCTGTTATATAAATCACTTTCTATTTTCTCTTCTAAGATTGTTTTTTTAGTATTGTTTGTTACTTTAATTTATAAGCCTTTCTATTTTCTATGTATTATGTTTAAGATTTATTTACTAGTATTTATCGGCATTTCAACTGAAATTAAGTACCTACTTTAAAAAAAGCTATAGCTAACGGTAATAAAGTTAATAGTTTTCATTATGCAATTTTATAAATTATTTCCCAGGCAAGTTTTACATCTTCTTTGCTGATTACCTACCTAAGATTTTTTTAGATAATTCTTCATCGTGAAGAAACAAAAGGAAGTCTTGAAATAAGTACCTTTGCCCTAAAGGGACAAAGGGATCTACAACTGACTTCAATTGGACTGTTTTGGTGATCGTAAACACCACTGAAAAGTCAGAGGAAAGCAAAATAGTAAAAAAGCGTATACTTGGATAACATATTTTATTTCAGTTATTTTGATATAAAAACTAAACTACTGCACCAATTTTATTGAAATTTGTATGGGAACAATCTAAAAGTATATCCTCTCAAACAAAAATATTCTTCAAATCGGTTAATAAACCTTGATCAGCAGTGTTTTTTTATTGGGGCTAGATAGCGTTGTGGTTTGTCTAAAAAAAGATGATCCGTGGTTGGCCACACGTTAACGGTATATTTAAATAGTGAGGAAAATTAATTAAAACCCTATTAGACAAATAATTTTATTAAAAACAGTAAATAGATCACTTCATTTGAATCATGTGTGCGACCGACCAATCAGGTTTGATCTCTGCTAAATCTTCGACTACAACGCCACCTGCCGTCACTACTCCAAGTTGATAGCGGGAGAAGGCGCGTGCGTCGCGGTAGTATAGAACTTCTGCGCACTTGCGGACTAAGGCCCTGTAACAAAAAAACATTTTTAATTAGTGCCCTGTAAAATCATAACATTTTTAATTAGGGCCCTGTAAACTTTTTTGACTAGGGTCCTGAAGAAATAATACAATCAACTTAATTTGGGATTCTCTATTTGGGATTTCTGACCAAAAACACTACTTACTGAAAAGTCATTGGAAATAATGACTGGATACAATGGTTACCTAGGTATTATAAAGCCATTGATGCAATGGTTACCTAGATATTCAGATACTATCAGAAGACTTACTTAGCGCTAGCCTCGTTCAAAGGTCCCTTTTCCAGCGCATTCCTCAGCAAAGGCGTCGCCATATACGCGCCGAGGCCCGTCGCGATCACAGAGTCTTCGTATGCAGTTCCCAACTTATCAACTGCGCCCAGGAAGGGCTCGCCATTCTGTAACGATTGAAGATTTAAGTCCACATATTTTTTTTTTATTGAGTTCTACCTACTAACTAAGATGATGATCGTGGACCGCGCTAACAATAACTTTTTACGCTTACGAGATGAAGCGACGTATGGCAATATCCAGAACATCTATGGATAAGCTGAAAAGAATATGAACATTACCAAAGTCACTAAGACCCGGCTTGTCGGAACGTTGATATTCCCTATATTCTTATGCTGCAGAGATGTGGAAATAGAGAAGATAGACGCTCTGGAAATGTGGTGCTCGAGGAGAATACTTAAGAGTTTCATGGACAGAGTTCGGAACCAATAACTCCAGGAACTCTCTATCAAACATATATTGGTCTTACTCGCTCAAGTTCTTCGGGCATGTCTCAAGGCGGGACTATGACTCCATAGAGCGTTTGGTTGTTTAGGGTAGAGTGGAAGGGACCAGGCCGCGCGGAAGGTTCTATACACTAATAGTAAAAACTGTTGTTGATGCTGGAAGGATATAGGTTAATACCTGAATGCCGGCTACAATATAGTTGCTCCAGAGGGGATCCATCTTGCTGCGCTTGTTGTACAGAACCCTGGTGAGCCAACAGTGCAGCGACCGCGGCTTCAACTGTAGCCCATCACCGATGCACTGCTCATCGATGCTAGAAGAATAGGATGTTAAAACAAGTTTTTATGAACAATTGACTCTTCGTTTTAACACAACTGAGAAGGAGGGCAATATATTATAAGTTTATGAGTCTGTTTGAAGCATCCTATGGAGTAATAAACTTGGCGGGATAGATCTTGAAAAATGAGGCATTGTTGATTAAGTCTAGGTCACACAAGTGATCCCTTCTAGATACAAACACAGTTCCAGATGTTCTACTGCACAGCACTAATGTGTAAGCGTCACTGTGTTCTGGTTGGCACTGTAGCTAGTGAAATTACTGGACTTTCAAGACCCGACTACTTGATGGATTTTAACAAACGAGATATAAAAGGATTTATCTGTAATGTAATGTCATGAGATGGATAGAATCAATGATCAAAAATCCAAATAGCAGGTATTCTGTCAGATTTGTTGCTAAGGGGAATCCTCAAATCCGAATTCCATACAAAATGATTCGGACAAATACCCAAAAAGTACACCGTATTATAGTTATTTCTTCACACTATTCGTTTCGTCCATGTTTTTTGATTTCCTCAACAAAAAAAGTGAAAGGTTTCATTGAGAGGATTGGGCTTAAATCTCAAAACTAAGCTACATACTCACATCTTTTGATCAATGATATCCTTCAAGTACTGGTAATCAGCGTAATCTCCTCCCGAACCGAGCAGGATCAAGTCGTTAACTTTAGTAATGCGAGGACAGTCTCGGAATCGAGCCAGGGAGCCGTAGGATCCGAGGGTATCACCGGCCACAACACAGCCTTTGTCGAACTTCACACCAATTACTGTGGTCGTAGTAGTGATGGGAGATGCTGAACTGTAGAGGGATTGCAAGTTACAAAATCATCTTGGTTAGATAATAATCTTGTTTGCACTATACTTATGAAAAATAGTATAAAGCTGGGCATATTATGCTAGTCTTTGCAGTGTTAACGTCAATTATATTGATAATTACACTAATGCGTCTGTATGAAATCGAACCAACACTATCTACTTCTCAGCCAGTCAATCGCTCGCTTCGCCGCGAAAGTCACCGCTTGGATGACTGACTCAGCATAATTCACAATATATATTAGGGGTCTTGGTAGGACTAGGGAGGTGTAGAATACTTGTAGTATTCTTATAATGATATGTAATTAAGGAAAACGACTTACTGTGCCCTGAAATCTTGCAATGTGTGGTTTGTAGGTCCAAAATTTGTAGGGTTTGCGGGGAAGTTGTAGAAAGCGCCCGGTGCTGGACCGTTGTGCCAAAACGGCGCTGGGCTCATCATATCACCCATGAAAGCCATGTTAAAATACTATGGACCTTTATAAACTTAATTTCAATTAAAATAGGTTCGAATAGGTTCGATTTACGAAAGAATGACAAGCCGCACAGAATTTGACAGAAAATGACAAACAAATTTTACAAACGTTCCGTTATACGTTATATTAAATCAGTGATTATTTTTAATTTTTTTTTGTTGTAAACAGTGTTGTCGCCATAAACTGAAATACCTAATTATTTACATACTGTAGACCATATGTAACAACAGTTTAAGTATCTTCAAAGTAGTTGTCACTTTTGCCTGTAGGTACCTACCTATATATATTGTAAAATAATACTACCTAACATAACTATGTAGGTATAGGTAGGTACCTACACAACACAAATGGTCCAACTATGTAACGTTGATTGGAACGTAATTTTACTTCGTTCAAAAATTTATGGGACGTGCAACATGCTTAAATATTCTGATTTACTTTTCCTGAAATATTCATATTTTTTTACCTACGTACCTACCTACACCCTTTGCTCATATGCCTCTTTTAATTACCTTTTAGGATTCACGTATTCACTACTTTAGGATTTATGTTTATTTCGTAGTGATCAAACCCTAAATTGAATTGATTAAGTAGGTAATTAGGTTCGATAAATTAAAAACCGAATATTTGGTAGGTACTGATGTATTCACCGTATCGCGTTTATACCGAGACTGAATGCTTTACAAGAGCTGTACAGATTGACTTATAGTTAGTATTAGAGTATAATGACGTATTGAGTAACAGCTTATTATATAGTAATTAAACATATTATGTAGTTACGCTACAACCTATACAGAAAACTCAGAAAGCCTAAAAAAATGGAATAACCTGAAAAAAAATCATCTGCAGCTATCTTCAAGTTATTTTATGACTGTCATTGGATGTCACTGTCAAAAGTTATTGAACGAAATTCGTTTCGGAATGTGCAGCTAATTTCACGTTCTTTTGATTTCCTCTCAAAAATTGACACAACAAAATGTCTAAAAGAGGTTCGTGAAATTACAAAAAATCCAATTGAATCACGTTCTTTAGTGCTCAAATGTGTAATCAAAGATCTTTGCAATCCATTTTACCATGTGCCTGCTGTCAAACCATGAATATTTTCCTATTTCTCATAGACACAGCGCGAATTGAAGTGATGTGAGAAAAACTAGTAAAATGGTGTTTTTCTGTTTTAAGGACGTGGTGGTTCCGCGGGAGCGAAATTCCGCATCTCGCTGGGTCTCCCAGTAGGAGCGGTCATCAACTGCGCCGACAATACAGGTTAGAAATATAGTTTGTTTGTACCAAAACATAACCTCAACCTACACGTTCGACTGGTCACCGATGATGATTTTTTTACGTAAATATTTGATATACAATGATATTATCCTTGGCTGTGTCTGAGGTGATCCAGTTCTAAGTCTCACATACCATAAATACTGCAAACATTGTATCCCAAGACATTCAACTTGACATAGATAATTAAGTTTATTGTTAGCATTTTCTTCCTAAACTTAGGGCAATACCATGGCACCTTTCTATCAGTAAACAAATAGAAGTTTCTCTGCTAATTGCTCATTAATACTACGGTTCCACTATGAATGGTACCTAACCTTCATATCAAAGCAAGCCTGTGCTTCGTTTTGTTGTAAAGGTATCCTTTTCAAAACTTTAGTGTGTTCCTAGATCTCAGCCTAGTGATACGTTACAATCAACTTGATAATATACACGAGTCTGATTACGTATCAGCATGGATCACATGCTGATACGGTCCATGAATCGGAGGAGTTGTAGCGTTGCGTCACTTCACATATTATTTCCTTATCCATGTTGCTTCTAATTCTAATTCTAAAGAAGGGGGTACAGCGGTCTGCACTGGCTTCCCGTTGTAGGGTGCATTGTGCATTGCCCCCCGATATATACTTAACCCTGCCCCAGCCATCCTAGCTCCTTAAAATAACGGAGCAGGACCCTGGGTTGATGACAGCACAGTTCCAATAGCGTGCTTGTTGACACGTTAGGTGGAGAGGAGTCCAATAACTTGCGCAAGCCCGTCTTGATCCTACTCTCCTCTGTCTCTTGACAGTCCATGTTGCTTGCTATGCAACTACTCAGTAAGAATGCCTGTAATTAAATCTATAATTGGTATTGATGTTGATTTTAGAGACGCAAGATTTAGTGGATCAATTTTATAGTTTAGCTATCTCGTTAAGATTTTAGATACGTAGCTGCAGTGGAGGTAATCTCACTTGCATCTAAAAAAGTGTGTAAGTCACGAAAGGCAATGTTTACAGTATCTAGCACACAGTAGGTTAGCCGAAGAATCATCTAATTCAATCAACTCCAAACTAAAATCATCTTATTAAAATTTCCAGGAGCAAAGAACCTGTACGTGATTGCAGTACAAGGTATCAAGGGTCGCTTGAACAGACTTCCCGCTGCCGGATCCGGAGACATGATCGTAGCCACAGTCAAGAAGGGCAAACCTGAACTAAGGAAAAAGGTAAACTTCTTTTTATTATCATCATATCATGCAGTCGAGCCATGGCTTTGACTCTGTGGTATCGGGATATAAAATTTTTCCAAAAATTTAACTTCTTATTGAGTCACTAGTTCTTTCAAACCATTGTGGTGAAAGGATTTTAAGTGTGTCTCGAAAAAGCTCCTTTCGTGTAACAAATAATAAAAAATAACTAACTTCAAGGAAAGAAAAACAGGCAATTTAGTTTTTTTTTAAATTACTGTTTTAGTTTATTCCAGTGAATATAATTATTATCATCATCTATAACCAATCTGAAAGTATATCCTTTTAAATGGTAAATAAATTTCTGATTCGTTAATAAATGATGAATTTCTGAAGTAGGGTCAGCACTGTAATTGTCTTTACACCCAGCTGACGCCGGTGTTCTCTTGTGATTAAAACGGTGATGGTTTATATTATGGTTATACCTTAAGTAGTTAAATCACATCAGTAGTTTACTCACACACACACACATGATGTGGTTGTGTGAGTGGTTTAATCACTAGAGAACACTGCGTAAGCTGGGTGTAAAGATGATTACAGAGCCTAGATAAATTGAAATCCTCTTTTGAAGTATGTGGAAAAAAGTATTGATTCATTCATCTCCAATTTATAAGCATTTTATTTCAGGTCTATACTTCAGTTGTTTTGGCATGATTGAAGACCGAACTTAAATGTATCCATTTGTCCATATGTATGAACCTTTATAATGTAGGACAGTGTTAAGTTTGTGTTGCGATGATGATACGCCATGGTTTCGCTTATTATACTCCTGAAGTGCAAACAGTGTTGATACGCCTTGGCTGACTGAGCACATACAAACTTACAATGGTTACAAACATCAACTTAGATGAAGATAAAGAATATTTTTATCATTGAGAACTGTGTAGGTATACAAGGTGTTAGTATGTATGGTTTAGTACTACAGTTTATCCATTGCGGACATACAATATTTTAATAATTAAGGGGAGTCTTCAAGGCAAATTTCCATACAAAATGTTTCTGACAAATACTCAAAAAGTACGCCGTATTATAGTAATTTCTTCACACTATTCGTTTCGTCTATGTTTTCCGATTGGGTCAAAAAAAATTAGTAAGGTTTCATACTTTAATTTAGATTTTATACGTGTTTTTAAGTTAGTAGGGTTAATTTTAAAACACATATAAAATCTAAATTAAAGTATGAAACCTTGCTAATTTTTGTTGACCAAATCGGAAAACAGACCAAACGAATAGTGTGAAGAAATTACTATAATACGGCGTACTTTTTGAGTATTTCTCAGAAACATTTTGTATGGAATTCGGATTTGAAGAGTCTTAAGTCTTAGTTATTAGTTAGTGTGACTGAATTGATAGGAAGGGTCATAGACTCCATACTGGGCTCAAGGGCCAGTAAAAAAATAGTTACATGTATTGAAAATAGATCTAACAATTTTTATGTATACCATTACCGTCTCCTGCAGGATGATGGGTCTAGATAGGTTCCAACACAGTGTCATATTCTGCATTAAAGCAGTAATGCATTACTGTGTTCCGGTTTGAAGGGCACTGTAGCTAGTGAAATTACTGGGCTTTCAAGACCGAACATCAAAATGTCTCAATCAGGGCAACGCCAGTTGCACCGGCCTATGTGAAGTCTCTATCGAAGAATCTTTATCAGGAGAGCACTTAGCGTGTATTGTCTCATGTTTAAAAAAAATATCTTACTTCTATGGGTTATGGAAAATACCAATAGGTTGATAACACTTACAACAACTTACTAATACTGATCTTATAAAATATCTTTTCAGGTAATGCCTGCAGTGGTGATCCGGCAACGGAAACCATTCAGAAGGCGGGACGGGGTGTTCATATACTTCGAGGATAATGCGGGTGTGATAGTGAACAACAAAGGAGAGATGAAGGGGTCAGCCATCACCGGGCCAGTGGCTAAGGAGTGCGCAGACTTGTGGCCTCGTATCGCCTCCAACGCCAGTTCTATAGCTTGAATATACCGTTAAGATCCTATACACTGTTTTATTTGTACCTTTTATTATTTTGCTTACCTACCTTAAGCGTCGATGACATAGGGCTAGTATAGGGTAGGACAGAATGTTTGCAGTGCCCTAACAGGGTTTTGTACACCGCTAGCTACCATAATAGAACCTTTTTTTTTGTTTTTTTTTTACATGGGGAAATCCTCATGGATGCCCACCGCCCTTGGGGGAGGGCGGAGGGGTATGTCGGACTCATACCGACTAAAACCCCATGGTGGCCGACCTCTGCGCATTAGAGGGGCCCCGGGATATCTTAAAGAACACGTACCGGTGCCCCTCACGCACGTTGCCTTTAAGGCCCGTCCTGGGGAAGGCTTGCGCCAACCCCAAGTTCTGCTTGCAGTGCACGCCACTTGTGCACTGCAGCCATCCCTGGATTCGAATTGGAGCGGCCAGAGCCCGCCATAATAGAACCTAGGCTAATAAGACTCTTACATGTAAGAAAATGAAATAAACGATAGTTTACAAGCTACAAGTCGGCGATTTTAAATGTAGCAAGCTGGCTTTTTGGAAGGATTGTCAACTAGCAGAATGTAAAAAACCGATGACACGGGGCGAGTTTACGTGAAAGTGAACTCTGGCTTTTAAGGTGCTGCCACACTGCTGTTAAAAAATGTTTACAAACATTTACTTACAAATGTTAGGAATTGTTATTAAATTTGTGAGTAAATGTTTTAGTGTTAGAAAATGTTTAACATTTTTTTAACAGCAGTGTGGCAGCACCTTTAGCTTGTAAACTAGCCCTGTGTCATCGAGGCTTTATGCACGCGACTAACACGCGGCGTCGGGTGCTGGCTCGGCGCCGCCGCCGCCGCTCATTTCGTGTACTTGCACGCTTCTTTCACGCTCGCGCCACTACGACAGTCTGTAAGCGGTAGATAGATACGGCACTTGAGAGAATTCCTAAGTTTTCTTTAAGCGGCACGCATAATGCACAACACGGTAATACCCGACTCCGGAATGTACACCACAGGATCCGAATGGTTCCGATTATTCCGACTCCTTTGAAGTGTGTGGCAGGAATCCCACGTCCGTCGACTCTCGTTTCGTCGACGTCTTTCTAACGCGAGGCGTTGGAAAAGCGCGTTTTATCAGATCGAGTTATCGTTACGTCGATTGCAGGATGGCGAGCCAACTTTGCGATTATTCTAGTTATGTTTATTCGATATTCAAGTACAGTCGAAAAAAAATATCTCTTGTGATCGGAGATTTATTTAAAAATTACAATTTAGGAGATAAATAATTTCAATTCGATCGTTAGCCTAAATTATTTACACAGATTTAAAACTTTTTAAATAGATCGCCCTATTTTCAATAAGTAAGTTAGAATCTAACCCCGGCTTAAATAAATTAAGATTAGTCGATGTCCAAAGGAACGAATAGGTACCTAATCCATATATACCGGTTCCTTCCTTATGGAGCTTTGTAGAAAAACAACCAGTCGCAAGCGCATCACAAGACGTCACGTAGGTAAGTCCTGTTTGTATTACTTTTGCAAATATATAAGATAAACTTACAATAACTTACTTCATTACCTAGATATTCAAAATGAGTGACATATAACCCTTTATACTTTATAAATAAATCAATGTTATAAGCAGATAAGTACCTACCGTAGTAGTAGTAGGTATACTATATTTTGAGAGAAGACGGTGTGATAGGTTGATTGCTTGGAGTCAGTAAAAAGGTAAATAATAAGTTACTGTCGTAGGTAGGTAACTATGTAGATATCAACCAGTGCATTACCTATATAAATAAACGTACCTAAATATAAAAGATCACTCTCCTGCCGAGAGTAGGCCTAAGTCCCAGCAGTGGGAAAATTATAGGCTGATTATGCTTATTTTTATAACTATGTAATGACTTATTATGAGAGGATTTTATTTAACCACGTTTTCAGTAAGTCCCTTTCATGTTTGTCTGTCTGTATGTCCTTCCGGGTTGAATCTTGCAACACAAATTTCGAGCACTTCCCGATTGGCGATCGAGTAGCTCACAACTTTATTACACTGCATTCTATTCTATCTAAATCTATTTATTACCGTGCCATGTCAAACTTACCTCAAAAAAACATAAAAACCGCTATATCTCGTAAAGGAAGCGAGATAGAGCAAAAATAACACGTTTTGCGGGTTTCCTAAAGGGGTACACATATTCATGAAGAATCGATCGAGAGGTTCACAAACCTGAAAGCATAATCTAAATTTTTCGTTTTTTGTTTTTGGTTTTCAAAAATTTTCGTGAACTTTATGAATGAAATCAAAAGATGTAAAACAAACGTTGTTCGCCAGGACGGACGTGGAGATTATTCCCCTTTCGCCCTTACAGGGGCCGTATAATTTCAGAAAGTTTATAAGAATATTTATAATCTCAATAAAAATCTTATATTTTTGTAGTACTAACAAAAATATTTATTTATAGCTTCCGACTGTAGGTACACCCTCGTTTTAAGAAACTCGACGACGAGATACTGAAGCGCGCCGACGTTATGAAACTTTCTATCAAAAAACTCGACATCGGAGAACTCATACCCAAGCAGCGTAGTCGACGTGCCGGAATAATAAGCCGTAATAATAAGTGCCGGAGTAATCAGACGGCGCTCTGTGTTAAACGACTCGACGTGGCCGGAATCATCTTAAAATAAGTCGGAATGATAGGAACCATTCATTCTGAAATAAATAAATATTTTTTGTTATGAGGATTGTAGAACTAATGTAAACAAAACGAATAAATTACCAGAAAAATATAAGAATTTATTGAGATTATAAATATTCTTATAAACTTTCTGAATATTAATGCCCCTATAAGGGCGAAAGGGGAATAATCTCCACGTCCGTCCTGGCGAACAACGTTTGTGTTACATCTTTTGAAATTTCAAAGATTTCATTCATAAAGTTCACGAAAATTTTTGAAAACCAAAAACATAAAACGAAAAAATTAGATTATGTTTTACAGGTTTGTGAACCTCTCGATCGATTCGTCATAAATATGTGTACCCCTTTAGGAATCCCGCAAAACGTGTTATTTTTGCTCTATCTCGCTTCCTTTACGAGATACAGCGGTTTTAATGTTTTTTTGAGGTAAGTTTGGCATGGCAAGGTAATAAATAGATTTAGATAGAATGCAGTGTAATTAAGTTGTGGGCTACCATGTTATGGCATGTAATTAACTCACCCTACCTTAATCTGACGCGCTCGAGAATGTCTGATGATTTTTTTCTTTTCTAATCTGATCCTTTATCCTTCACGGGCGGCCTTATATAGGGGGCTCATATTTGGTGGAGGTACTTAACCGGGTACAAGGTATCCCCTGTATACATATTAATCTGCCGCGCCTGAGTAAATCCCGAAATCCCCTCTTCGGCTCCCCTACCATAACGTCAATATTCGATTTTAAAGAAAAGTATTGTTTTTGGTAACTGGCGACATCTACACTAAAAAGTAGATGAATTTATAGTAAACAGTGACGTCACTATAAGTATAAATTTTCAAAGTTATTCATAGATGGCGCCAGTTACGCGTGTTTTCTTTAGACAAACAAAATTTGCGTTTATTTCTTGAAATTATCATTTATGTAATCTAAAAACTAATTATTCAATTATATAAATAGTTAATTTGCAACTTATATAAATATAATGAATACAGAATGTCACAAAACGTTACTATTGTGAAAAGTTCTAGATCACGCAAGTGAAATTTTTCTACGCTGTAGAGTGCAATAAACTAAATTCAAAGTATAAGTGTACTTGCTTCGGCAGTACATATACTAAAATTGGAACGATACAGAGAAGATTAGCATGGCCCCTGCGCAAGGATGACACGCAAAATCGTGAAGCGTTCCACATTTTTTGGACTTTTTCAGATCCACAACACAACATTTTATCTGTACCAATTAAAATATTATAAGTACCTTTGACATTTTGTTAAGCGTGTTCTGCTGGATTCCGACATCTCGACATTGGATCCTCGTTAATGTGCTTACTGTGTTCCGTTTTAAAGGTCATTGTAGTAAAATAACTGGGCTTCGATTTCTCAACTGACTCAATACATATAAGCAAGCGCTATGTATAGCAATATTGCGGCGATTAGTTAGACTGTGCTGTGTAGCACTGTTCTGTTCAAGGGCAGGCGAAATCGCTTACCATCAGGAGAGAGCGCTTTGATAATCTCGTCACGCATGACTCGCAATTATTAAAACAATAAGAATTGGAGCAGTTGAGCTACTTATGGATCGTTTGCAACGGTCCATAAGTAGTATAAATTTTATATTAATAGGGTGGTCCCAATTAATTTATTTTGTAAATTTTGTAATATAGGTGTAGTGTAGGTACCTATTTACTTAGTAGTTAGCATATCCTGCAATAATTTTTATTTCCTCTTATAAAAAGATTGTTGTCTGTAAAGTTGGTTTACGGACGATAATTTAACGTGACTACCAGCGTTACCGGATAATGAGCGTTACCGGACAATGACAGCGTTACCGGACAATGAACGTCACCGGACAATGACAGCGTTATCGGACAATGACAGCGTTACCAATGACATCAACGTTTTCGTGCATGCAGCCGGCGGCGTTCATCGATTTATTAGACGTAGTCATGTCAATAATTTATTTATTCGAAAAGTATTTGGGTAAGTAGGTCGGTTAATACACAAAAAAAGATCTTCTTTCATAGTTTATTTCTTAAAATATTGGATACAAACTCAAGATTTGTTATTAGAATGGCTACTTCATAAATAATAATAATAAATGCATTCAATTATTTTTTTTAATTAACATGTCATTAATTTTAAGATATTTACAATTTACTATAGCTAATAATAAATAATGGACGGCTTCGATGTATTTATTAATTAATTTAATTTTAACTATTACCTACCTATTTATTTATTTATCTAAGTAAGTAACTATTTTTAAAATACTCTTGTAGAATACTAAAGATGAAAAGCAATTTCACTGGATTTAAGAATTTAGTTAAAAACCACTCTTAAAATTCATATTCGAATAACATGTTTTAGTACTTACTAAGTAAATAATTCAGTTATAAGTCACTTCTTATCCCTTACTAGTTGGTAGTTGGAACTAAGAAAAATATTATTCCCAACAGAAAAACCTGTATTAAAATATTTATTTTTATTTTAAATAAGAGTTTCCTAAGAATTCCATTGGTACCTAGTTTGAAATTGTGATCTCGTTTTTACAAGTATATGAAATAGTGTTTTAACTTAGAACTACCAAAGAGTAGTTCGAAGTCACTAGGTACTACTAAAAACATTTTCATTTTCATTGTTTTAAAAATTTTCAGTTAAAAGTCACTTCAGATCCCCATGCGTACCTAAGAGAGCCACTAGTAAAACTCCCATTTGAAAAATCTGTGTTAAAACCTTTTTTAATTTAATAAAAATCACTTAAGATCCCTACTACTTGGCAGTTTAAAGTCACTAGTAAAACTCCCATTTGAAAAATCTGTGTTAAAACCTTTTTTAATTTAATAAAAATCACTTAAGATCCCTACTACTTGGCAGTTTGAAAGTCACTAGTAAAACTTCCATTAGAAAAATCTGTATTAAAACCTTTTTTAAATTCAGTTACAATTTCGATTCAGTTAAAGTCACCTATGATCCCCACTAGTTGTCTATAAAGTCACTAGTAATCCCTAAAACTGTAGTATCTGGTTGATCCAATCCCGGAACTCCGATATCCTGGTGTAAACCCCAGGCTGGTTGGGTTCCGCACACCCGATGCCCCAGGATATTACTCCACCGAGCACGAATCTGCCATCCCTTTTGCGGGGGAGTACCATGGGACCCCCACTGTCACCTGGGATACAAAATATAAATAAGTAAACGACATGGATTCTCTAGTGGCAAGTGTGGGTTCGATTCGACAAAGATTTGTGTGACGAAGACTGGGTGTTTTCTATGTATGTATTTACAAAAAAAAGTTTTATATTTTTATTTAGGTATTCTCTTAGTTATCTGGTTCCCATAGTACAAGCTCTGCTTTGTTTAGGGCTTCAATGTCCAAAATATTATTACAGCATAGATGAATAACGGTGTTCCTATAGAACAAGATGGACAGTATCAAACCAAAAGGGAATCGTAAGACAGGACCAAAAATTTCAGACACTTTGTCAATAAAAATGAAATATCTCCATTTTGAAATAATGTTTGCTACTTTTTACGATGAAGTTTTATTATCAATAAAAAAGCCTAGTAGTTTTAACATATAATATTTTTCTAGCCCTGTTATTTGTCTTTTTCAAAAAATTGCATCGGACCAAAATGTACTAGAAGTTAGCCAAAGTGGCCTCCCTTTTACTGGGCATATTTTCAGTGTACTATATTGTGTTTCTATACTTTAATACTTCTGTGTTTTGGACAAACACCGATGGTTATCACAAAAATGCTTGTCCTGAAGCGGGAATCGAACCCGTCACACCGGTCGTGGCAGTCCAACACTGGCTAATCAACTCGACCAATCGTGTCGTCAAAAATGCTAGTGAAGATAAACTGAAATGGTAGTACAGTTTAACTTAAATGCTAGTATGAAGTTTAACTAAAACTCTATTGATGTTAAACTAAAATTTTAGTGAGGTATAACTAAAGCGACAGTTACCTTCACAGCTGTCAGTGCCTCCCTCCCTCCGCCCCGCGCATATGAATATGTTGGGAATGTGCTCGTTGTACCCCGCAGCTTGGTACATCGCTTCGCAGGCCGAGTTGTTGATCACTGGTACTTTAACCTCTTGGAGGACGCTTGGGAGAGGGCCCTCTGGAAGATGAAAAATTAAATTAAATTATTTAATTAGATGTGTGGTGTGACTAGAATGGATACGAGTTTATCAGAGGAAGCCTGAAAGTAGCGCCAGTGATAGTTAAGTTGAGGAGTAACAGGTTATCGTGGTATGGTCATGTGATGCGGAGGGATGAAGCCATGTCACTAGAAGAGTAGTAGGTATGAAAGTAGATGGATTTACGAGAAGAGGAAGACCGAAGAAAGTGAATGATGAACAAAGCAGGCGTGAGTACTGAGATGACGGCAGAAGAAGACATGTTGTGCCGACCCCACACAGACAAAAAAAACTCGTTATGGTTACTAAAATTCTTGTTGAATTGGTGACAGCGAGAATAATTTAGTAACGATTACAATATAATAGTTCTAGCTAACAAAAGTTAGTAAAGGGTACAAGAAAATATATTATTGGTTACTATTTTGCCTCGCTATCCCATTTTTCTCCGTGCACCTAAGTGTGGGATAAGGGCACGGAGATGATGATATTGAATTTATACATCTCAAATTATTTAAAAACAAAAAAAACTTAAATGGGCATGGCAGAAGGGGTACTACGTTGTATCTGTGCAGTCAGAATTTAGGGTTTGTACAAAATGATGGAGTGACAGCGGCGCGAGTGCGGCGCCCGAGCCGAGCTGAGGCGAGCTGCGAGCGTATAGATAGGTGCTCGGGTTGACAAACGATGAATAAAACTTAAATAATTTTATCAATGAAGTAAAACGATTCTCAGTGTGTCCAATTTTATAACATTTCTATGGTTCCATTCGGTGTTGGTTTAGAACTATTTAGATCTAAGATAAGTACCTACTTAATTCATAAACATCTTCTTACATAGGTACATATTATTATGTTAAAAGAACACAAATAATTCGAGCGCGTTGATGTCTTCTGTACACAATATTGTATGTTCCAATAAAGTTAATAATCGTATATTACTTAATCGGCATTTTGATATGATAATTAGATTGAATTCCTTATTAATATTTAACCTATCTTTGTGCATAAGGCCTTTTATAAATATTGATAAGGAATTCAATTCAATCTAAGGTTGTACTTGAATTTGTTTGATCCGCAACGCTAATAAATTTGTGGTTAGCAGCTAGAAGGATAATATTAGTACCTAATATTACATTGTTTTTTTTTAATATCTTACCGTCATAAAGTCTCCCCCACCCCGTGACGTAAGCCGTCCTTCCCACGAAATCGTCATCATCGTCAGGAACGCACACCGGGAGGATATTCGGCTGGAACGTCACTGGCTCGTAGAACCTGACAACATAATTCATGTATGTATCTATCTATACAACACCAAATTTTAATTACAAAGCAAAAAATGGATAAAGCAGACGGAGTACTACGTTGTATCTGTGCAGTCAGAATTTTTGGGTTTCTACAAAATGATGGAGTGACAGCGGCGCGAGTGCGGCGCCCGAGCCGAGCTGCGGCGAGCTGGTTCGAGCTAGGTACCCGGGTTTGCCATACGATGAATAAAACTTAAATTATTATCAATGATAGGTACCGCCTGACGCAAATTCATAGGAAAACGACTAATTGTCAATAGAAATTAAATATCTCTACTTTCAAATAGGTAATGTTTGTTACTTTTTTTACGATGTAGTTTTATTAACGGGGAAAAAGCCTAGTATTTTTAACATATAATATTTATCAAGCCCTGTTACTTCTCTTTTTCAAAAATTAGCATCGGACCAAAATGTACTAGAAGTTATCCAATGTGGCTCCCTTTTCTTTGTCGCATTTTCAATGTACTAAAGTGTGATTCTATACTATAATACTTCTATGCCATAAATTAACATCAAGTACTTACAAATAAGTAAGTAAGTTGTGCTAATAATTGTATTTTAATCGTCATTCTTTTTCTAAACTATAAGAATGGAATGGACATAGCCTGGAGGAGGAATGGAGGAGAAAGGCTAGTGAGAAGAGATCAACATCGCTAGCAAAACGTACCGAGCTAAGCGAGCCTCTATGGTTAATGGCTAGGTAAACTTGCTTCGCTTACTCGTGAACATGACAAGTTAGTGTTAGTGAGTGAGAGAGTATGTATAATTGTATTTTAATCGTCATTCCCTTTCTAAGCTATAATAATGAAAGGGAGTAGAGATAAACATCGCTAGCAAAACGCAGCGAGCTAAGCGAGCCTCTATGGTCAATGGATTGGTAGACTTGCTTCGCTTACTCGATAAACATGACAAGTTAGGTCGTATTGACAAGGTTGCGAAACATATTAGGACATTGGCTAGGTCGTGACACAGGTCAGGTCATTGGCTAGGTCGTGACAAATGCCTTACCTGAGTAAAGCGATGTCGTACTCGAAAGTGGCGGGGTCGAAGTGTGGATGGCTGGCCACAATTTGCACTCTTCGTTCCGCAAAGCCGTATGGCTCATCCTCATTGGCCAGGTCATGTTCCCCAAGCCGGACTAGCAGCTCTGATGGAGGGACGCTGGAAATAATAAAACATATATTAATTAAGCTAATTTTAAACAAATGCAACAAGACTTTAATACCATTTAGAGAAAAATATTAATCAATATCTTACGATACGGATTTGTCGAAAAGTTTTTGCACACTAGGTATTTTTTTTAGATCTCTAAGCGAGCCAATTTTCAATCGTTTAGAAATTCATAAAATATAAAAAATAGGTGCCATAAATTTGATAACGAAATCATATTGCAGTTGTCTACATAAAATTAGGTAGATCAACAGCTCTAACTACTACATTACAGTACTAACACTAACTACTTCGATTGCTTTGCTCGATATTCATTTTATTGCATAAATATAATATATAGCTTTAACTGCAAGTAATTTTTTATTATTTCAAGCAAGTCTAATTATTATGTGGCTCGCTCAGCTCGCTAGGAAAAAATATTTATTAATTAGTTATAGAAAAACTTACTGTTCAACACAATGCGCTGCGGTGATGGCCCAGTTTTCATTCAGCAAGGCTGCTCCACACTTATGGAGGTAGGTTGAGGTCCGGTACTGGCGCAAGGAAATCTGCCATGGCCACATTCCAAATTCGGATTTGGCGCCCCCTACGATCCTGCCAGTAGGGGCTTGCCACAGCCGCCGGCCGCATACTGCCAGTAACAATAGTGTCGAGTTTATTATCATTGTCGAAAAAGTTCGCACGCAAAGTTCAGGCCGCCATTTTTAAAAATACTACTGCTTGAACTCGAACCTCTTTTCTGATCGATTTAAAGAACAAAAGAAGTTTTAATTCTACAGCAAGAAAACGTTCGAAGTTCAAGTTTTTTCTTGAATTGGCAACTGCATGGTAGATAAATCCGGACTAGTTTTATAAAGGAGCGTGTGTTTTTTTGTACATGTGTCAGTCATTTGGTTTTTGTTAATTTTATTAATATCTTATTGAATGATAAATTTGAGTCAAAGTCACATTGAACTGTGTGAATAACAAAGTTCCAATCAAATATTTATTTTGTTGATACACTTTTGCTACACATGTTTTAGGCAGATATTTAAGATGAAGAGATTTGCTGCATTTAACATTCAAACTAGAATCACTACACTTCACTTTGTGGATGTTTTATCCTCAAACTCCCATGACATATTAGATTGAAAACCGCACTAAAAGTCAATAATTCCAGCCAGTATTAACCATCACATTAAAAGAGAATTTTATATTGTTTATATTAAGGTTGAAACTGCAATGTATTGTAATTTAATTATAGTTTTTCAACCACAATTCGTCCTTGCTCTTGCCTTGTCCGTGCGCATCGCGCGCTGTCAACTCTTTGTTTGAATTCCAAAGTTCTTTTTACTTTTTTTATCATTGTTTAATCTGCGGCTAAGATACATATAAAGATACATTCAAGGGGTCTTTAACCTAGGCTTTGAACCTGAACTCGTAGCTTAATACGTTGGGGGCTTTCGAAAATATATAGCAGCACTTATAAAAACTTTTGGTAGGCCACTAAAATGTCAAAGCTCGGATAAGTGGGTTCTTGACATAAATAAACAAGGCAAGTACTTAGTTATCTCAATAAAATGATGAATTTCTTAAATAAGCACAAATTAACATAAATATTCCATAATTTGACATATTCTGCCCATTTAAAAATAATTGACGCAAAATGTGCAGGTTATTTGCTGATCTTTAAACATGTATTTAGTTGAATTATTTTTTTGCACAAATAAAAAACTACATTGCACGAAGGGCGGGCCCTCATGCCTGTAAGCATTTTCCATCAGACAACCCTATAACTCTAAACATGAGCATGCGAACAGCAACAACTTATATGTCTACCAACGTCCCAATTATTTTTAATAATGTCGCACAAAAAAAATATTAAAGTATAGAATAATAATGTAGTAGGTACATTGAAAATGTGAAGACAAATGTGGCTTATTTTAGCCAACTTCTAGTTTTGGTCCGAGGCTCAATTTCGAAAAAGAGAAGTAACAGGACAATAGAAATATTATAAATTAAAATTAAGGCTTTTTCGTTGTTAACAAAACTGCAACGTAAAAAGTAACAAAAATATTTGAAAATGGAGATGCCTATTTTATTTATCATTATCATTATTGACAAGGTGTCTGAATATTTTTTGCCTAGTTTTACGTCTCCATCTTGATTTGATACTGTCTATCTTCGTGTTGTACAGGAATCAAGAATCAAGAATAAAGAACATTTATTGTATAAAACTGTGTAGGTACAAAGATCTTAACATATTTTAGTAGGAAACAACAGTTTATCCTGATAGGACATACAATAAGATAGGTACTTACAACTAAAATGAAATAGATACCTACCTAGTTTTATAACATCAGATGTAGTAGACTATAGGTACAAAAGTTTGTTATTTTTTTATTTTATTTTTTAAACACAGTCAGTCTAATATTAAATTATATTCTAATTTTTCAAAACCAAATTTTCTGTTAACTAGTACTTAGATAGGTATTTTTTAGACATTAGTTTTTCGTTTTCAAAATATTCTTTTAGTGTGTAATGAACTTCTTGAACAAGCCATTTTCTCAAAGTGTTTTTAAATCTAATACCAGAAAGCTGCTTAAACTCTGTAGGTAGACGATTGAACACATTTATTGCAGTTATAGGAACACCGTCGTTATTCATCTATGATGTCGTAATGCTAAATTTTATTTAGAAACTAAGTCAGAGTGCTCAATTTTACATCTCTGTGCAGGTCTGTAACTATTTAAAAACCCATTGGTTTTAAGTCAACCGTGACCGCCGTGACATTCACAATTCCACGCCATAAAATACCGATTAATACCACGTAACAGTAGTTAAGAACAAATTAAATTCAAATGATTATCATGTTTTTTTTCTTGATTAAATTCACCTATCACGCTAATCTGCTATATCTGTAAATTCTTGTGATCAAATAATTACGTTTGACATTTAACAAATGCCATTTTGGATTTAGTATGCTTAATATTCATGATTTCTCTCATTATATTACATTTATTTTACAGCCTCTGACTCTTCATTTTTGAGAAGTAATTATTTATTTATTAGTGACAATAACAACATTTATATATTTTAAAATATTATAGAGTACTCGCAAAATATTGGCTTCTTCTTCTTATCGTGTCACTAGTTCTTTCGAACCAAAGGTGGTGAAAGGAATTCAAGTGCGCCTCGAAGAGGCTCTTTACGTGCACTTGACACTTGTTTTTTGAACTTTTATTGTTCTTTGACATGTTCTTTGACATGCTGGTTTCCTCACGATGTTTTCCTTCACCGTTAAGCACGTGTTTCAATGCACAAATAGTTTTTTTGACAGATAAATCCATTGGATTTGAACCAACGACCTTCGGATTGAAAATCGGAGCACTTCCCACTCGGCCAACACGGCTTCAAAATATTGGCCACATCTCTAAAGCCGTAGGTAATGTTATAAAATTTATAAAATTTTAGGCCAACGATATCTTTTAATCTATTTTTGAACCATTAAAAAAATCATATTTTATAGCCTTTTTATCACTGTTTTTTTGTATGAAAAAAAAAATTGGACAATTAGGTATGGCAAACAATATAAACATATTCCTAAAACCCCGTGATTTTCAGTTCGCGAAGCAAAATATGCGATTCTCACACTTTGTAAGAACAATTGCTGACGTAACTGTTATTAAAATAATTATTTATGAAGCAATCTGTTGGAAGTACCATTTCAAAATGAATAAATATGTATTTCCTTATTATTTAACATACATTTTGTTGCTTGGCAGCCATCTTCAATGTAGATAGATATATTTGACGACACCGTGGCTTAGTTGGTAGTGACCCTGCCTACAAAGCTTGGCGTTCCGGGTTCGATCCCCAGCCGGGGCAAATATTTGTGTGACGAACACAAACGTTTGTTCTCGGGTCTTGGGTGTTGTGATGTGTTGTATGTGTCCATGCCACCTGCGACACAGGGAATCCTAGTGCAGGGGTGTGAGTGTGTCAATGTTTATTATTATTATTATAGATATATTTAACTGATCGTTCGAACAACTGGTTTTTTTTACCCCTTACTTCTATATGCATGTAGCATAAGCATAATGAGGCTATAATGTTCCCTGCTGGGTTCAGGCCTACTCTCGGCAGAAGAGCGAATGGGTCTTAATCCACCACGCGGACCCAATGCGGATTGGTGGACCAAATGCTTTTTTTTTTCCCCTTACTTCTATATGCATGTAGCATAAGCATAATGAGCCTATAATGTTACCACTGCTGGGTCTCAGGCCTACTCTCGGCAGAAGAGCGAATGGGTCTTAATCCACCACGCGGACCCAATGCGGATTGGTGGACCAAATGCGTTTTTTTTACCCCTTACTTCTATATGCATGTAGCATTAGCATAATGAGTCTATAATGTTCCCGCTGCTGGGTCTCAGGCCTACTCTCGGCAGAAGAGCGAATGGGTCTTAATCCACCACGCGGACCCAATGCGGATTGGTGGACCAACTCGGATTGGTGGATGGTGGTGGATGTACATACATATTATATTAATTAGGTATAAAATCTTACACATTAGGCCCCTGGTGGGCACACAAAATCTAGCTGATTAGGCTAAAAGAGTCTACACGTGACCAGAATGCAGGCTTTTACTTTGCACAGCGTATAAGCATTGCCATTCAACGTGGCAATGCCCCAGCGTTCTGGGCACGTTGCCGTCTGGTGGTCACAACGACCGACTAGGTTATTTATAATTTTATTTTATTTTTTATATATATCCAATCTCTAAGTAGGTATTTTTATATATTTTATACAATCTCTAAGTAGGTAAGTCTGTCAGACTTGGGCTCTAAGGAAAGAAGATGAGGAAAGACTGGCTGTATGTCAACGCAAAATGGAGAGGAGCATGTTGGGACTGAAGGTATCAGACAAAATCAAAAACAAAGTAATAAGAAAGAAAACAAAGATAGATAGAAACAAAAGAATAAGACAATTGAAATGGAAGTGGGCGGGACATATCTGCAGATTAGAAAATGTAAGATGGACAAAAAGAGTCACAGAATGGATCCCAATAGAAGGGAAAAGGAAACAGGGAAGGCCAAGAAAGATATGGAGAGACATTCTTACACAACGATGCGGACCGGAATGGATGAGGAAAGCCAGAGAGAGGGACGTATGGAGGAATTTAGGGGAGGCCTACGCCGATGAGGCGACTTCTGCAGAAGAATTAGATTAGTTTTAATTAGATTTAAGCAGTTAAACAGAAGCAATAAAGGCTTTTTTATTTTTTTATTTTATGAGTAGGTAAAAAATGAATAAATCAAAAAAATTTAGAAAATACTCTTAATTTATTAAGAACAAATTGAGAAAGCTTTTATGAACAGACTTCCAAAAAGAGGAGGTTATTAATTTGGATGAATGTTTTTTTTATGTTAGCTCCCTCAGAACTTTGTTGTTTATAAACCGATTGAGATCCAGAACAATATTAACACACACATAGCACAGGCATAGATTAATAGCTAACAGTGTTCCTATAAGACACCGCCATGACAAGACGGTCACTATCATTGATCCCACTTATCAGACTAACAAACAAGGGTTAGGTACTACAAAAAATTGTAATTACCTAAGTAAGTAGGTACCTATATATAATCATAGAAAATAATTTGACTTGTAAGACTTATAAATAAATAAACTAAACCAAGATAGACAGTATCAAGACAATTATAGTGCGGAATACAGGACGGAAAATTTTCAGACACCCTGTCAATAAAAATTATATATATCTAATTTCAAATAATGTTTGTTACTTTTTACGATGTAGTTTTATTGACAATGAAAAAGCCTCGTAGTTTTAACATATAATAGTTATAGCCATGTAACTACTCTTTTTCAAAAATTTTAATCGGATCAAAATGTTCTAGAATTTTGCCAATGTGGCTCCCTTTTCTTGGTCGCATTTTCAATGTACTTCATTATATTTCTATACTACTTTAATAAAAATAAAAAAAAGCCAAAGCGCTGTGTACACAGAAGTATACCGCTGGCTGCTAAATGCTTACCATAATTGATTGATTCAGGCGTTACTTTGCGGAAATCCATAAATATTAACAAATAGTATAAATATATTTAGTAATAAATCCAAAATAATAAAAATAGTAAATTAAGCGGATTTATTACTAAATATATTTATACTATTTGTTAAATGCTTACCATTTTTGAAATCTGTCATGTTAACTGCTTCAGTGGTGGTTTCGACCGTGGTAGTGGCATTGGTCGACGTCTCAACTGTTAAAAAATAACAACAATTAGTTTTTTTGTTATGTTCTCATGGGACTAGACGAGCTAAGCGCTCTCCTAATGGTAAGAGATCACGCCTGCTCATGACCAGAACAGTGCTACACAGGACTTTGATTCACATAGGCCAGAGCAACACTGCTAAAACGCTCGTCCAGCCCAGTAATTTCACTAGTTACAGTGCCCTTCGAACCGGAACACAGTGCCCAATGCTTACAAATGCTTACTGCTTTGCGGCATATCTGGCACTGTGCTGAAACCCACCTAAACGGCAATCTGCAGGAGATGCCTCCCAACGGTAATTTTATTATCATCAGCTTCATATCGTTTCACTAGTTCTTTCGAGCCAGGTGTGGTGAAAGGATTTCAAGTGCGCCTCGAAAAGACTCCTTTCGTGCACTTAACATGCTTTTCAAACTTTTTATAATCTATAAAATGCTGATTTCGCACCGTAATTCACACATCAATTTTTTTGAACGGAAGAATCCATTAGTGTACGACCGGGTTCGAACCCACGACCTTCGGATCGAAAGTCGTGGCACCTCCCACTCAGCCAACACAGCTTTATAACAGGCTAACATTATATCACTCTCGCTAGCGAGAGTAGGTCGGAAATAAATACAAACTCACCAGCAGTACTTCCACTCGATTCTGTAGTCGTGACCGTTCCATTCTTAGTACCATTCGATTCTGACAGCAAAGTAAACGTCAAACTACTGTCAGTAGTCATAGGAACTGTGGGTGTCAATGTCACATTGACAGTAAACTCTAGAATCGGTTCTGTCACTTTTGGCACTTCGGTAGTCAACGGGGTAGTGATATTGGTAGTCAGAAGGGTAGTTATCGGGGTAGTTGTAGTGGTCGACTGGGTTGTAACTTTAGTTGTGGACTGTGTTGTAACTTCGGTAGTCGATTGTGTAGTTAGGATAGTCTGTTGGGTAGTTAGGATAGTCGGTTGGGTAGTTAAGATAGCCGGTTGGGTAGTGATTTCTGTTTCTAAGGTTTCAGCGCGTTCGGTGGTTTCAGTGAGTTGTAAGGTGGTTTCTTGTGGTATGGTAGCTTCGGTGATTTGAGCTTCTGTGGTTTGTGCTTCGGTAGATGCTTCTGTAGTTGTGGTTGGAATGGTTGCTTCTGTTGTTGAACTTGAAATGGTGGTTTCTGGTTTAGGAGCGATGCTTGAAAGTAAAATCCAATCTGGTGTTATTGGAGACCATGTTTCTGAAAATGGAAAAAGATATTAGTTTTTTGGTTTAGTTAAACTACTTTTTGGGTCAACCCGACTGGCCCACTGCAGCTCTGGACAGAAAGTTGTAGATAAAAGGGAAGGAGGCCTTTGCCCTGCAGAGGGACAGTACAGGCTACTAATAATAATAAGTACTTTTTAGGTTATGTTTTTCGAGTGTATGTATGTATGTCTGACTCTATACGCCCGCCCTGCAGCCTAAAATATGGTAGAACGGATTTTATGAAAAGAGGTATCGTTAGATTCGTCTGGATAACGCAAGGCTATCTTAAGAGACAAGAAATCCGACCTATTCCTTTCTAATACCAATGGTATTTGTTTATTGCCCTAATTAATTCTATTCCCGACGAATACCATTCATAAACGAATTCCAAAACAAGTTAAACGGTATGAAATACAGTCAGGAACAAAAATGCTTTTCAATGTGATTTTAATAGAAATCCAATATAGCGGCTGTAAGGCACCAAAATGTGTAAAAAAATACCAAAAACCCTAAAAACTTGATGGATTTTTGTAAATGAGGTATGTTTAGATTCATTTTGGTCGAAGTCGAAATGTAGAACATAAAAATAAAGTATTAAAAATCGAATTAGGCAAAAATGTTTCAACAGTGGAGTATTCATTTTTTATGAACTTAAAACTATTGAAATGTCATATTTTGGAGCACGTTAAGCCTGTTCGTGATACCTTAAAAGATAAGCTACATGAGTGCCCTCAAAAGGGAAGTGGTACACAGCAGTCACGAAGATGATCTTGAATTCGTGACCTGTTGGAGACGAGCCAACGAGAGGAGCTAGAGCGGAACTTGGACTGTAGTTTAAGGCTGCTTATTCACTTCTACATGAAGGTTTAGGTAATTTTTTTAAAAAAAAAAGAGCAATCCTAATGCCTAGATCACACGTACCGAGTAGTCGGCTGAGATAGTAAAATGTTACTCGGCCGAGATAATGAAAGCTTACATCACTCGCTCAGCCGCTCATGTTTATACGTAGATATAGCACTGTCTCGGCCGAGTACTCGGTACGTGTGATCTAGGCATTAAAGTAGTCGCATATTATGTGTAGCATCTGACATCTTACCTTAGTAATTAAAAAACAAAGAGCAAAGCGATTTTTCAAAATTTGGATGGATTCTATCACATCAAAACGCATCGGTGTTTGTGTCGCGAAAATTAATATTTTTTTTCAGTTTCAGTGCCAGTTTCAGTATATTATAGTAATTTTAATTAAAAATTGCGAGTGCTAATAACCCATGACAGATGTCAAAACTTCATCTAGGCGACTCGAGCTGACTTTACCCCACCTTTACCCGAAAGACGAAGGTGTTACATAACCGAGCGTTAGCCCAGTCACATTAATTCCCAAAATAGTAGATTATGCACCAAGGGGATAAAGCAGTGTCTTATGTCGCGTGCGGGTGGCATATTGAACCCTGCGCTAACGCTCAGGGTTCAATATGATTCCTCGTTAGAGGGACTCTAGAGTTAACTCCTGAGCGAATCGAGGAAGGTATATAGAGTTTTGAGTGAAGCGAGGGGTTCAAGCTGCCCAAGACGAAGACAGGCTTTTTCCCAGAGGGGCATACTCTACTTTTCACACCTTCTGCGAGACAATAAAAAGCCAGGGCTCCAGCAGCAAACACCGTATTTTATTCCACGTTCTTTAAAATCGCGCCTTTTTTTGAGTTCTGCTTATTTGCTTATTCTGTCAGTTTGATTTTAGAACAAACCTCTTAACAATGCCATGTGGGCATTTTCCAAGAGTTTCCACGCGATTTGACGTTCCAAATTCACATCACTTTACTTCCTTGGGAGTTTCATACAGCACTACGTCCCTTGGGAGAATAATGCTTTGCTTAACCTTGAGTTTCCATGATATTTAATTGGAAATTGTCGATCAGGTGGTGAGAAAAGAAGTTTTCACTTAAAATATATCTGTCTAATTAGTCAAAACACAGAAAGGACATTAGCACGCCTACTCAGGGTCTGTCTGTACCCAGTTCACGTATTGCGGCCGTTGTCGTTAGGTACAGTCGGTCAGACTACCATTGTTGTAGTGGAGGCAAGCTCACTTTCTTTTCACTCGCGATAGTGTCAGATTGAGAATTATCTTGAAAAAAAAACATTGTAATCTGATTCCGTTAGCATTGTTTGAGCGCACAAATAACTCTTCCCATTACATTATTATTTTTAGTAAACTAGTGCAATATGTTTTGGTAATGAGCATTTGGCAAGCATTAGGTTGCCATCTCTAAAATTTGGAAACCAGGATAAGACGCGTGTAAATCCCGGATTTTAGAGCCCAGAACCCGGACAAACACCGAACGGAGAAAGTCGATTTGAATTTAAAAGCTTATCTTGTTCAGTTAGATTTTGGCTAAAAGCCACTCGTCAATTAATTTTGTGTCATCGATATCTATGTTCTTTTCTTTGAATTAAAGAACAGTATCTTCAATGATAAATGATAAATGAATTATTGGCACCTTATTACATTTAGGATATTATACAAATAAGCAATTTAGTTTTTTAAGATAGCTTAAAGGTAAACAAGGTTTAGTTTTAGTGTAACTACCGATACCTAAACTAGGATAATGGTTACCCTGTATGATAGGCATTAGCGTGACAATAAGAGTCCATTCTTTGATATTATTAATTTACGGCAAAAACATGATCGCGGCGTGCGGGCTATGAATAGTGCATGTGTCGCGGGCGGCCCAAAACTTTTTTAAATTTGGACTACAAATGAAGTCCGGCCCGGAGTTTTGGCGGGAACGTGAAAAATGGCACATTGGCGGCATTAAATTAATTAACAAAACTTGTATAACTTTGAGTGTTTATGTGTAAAAATGGTGGTATTTTATCCATTAAGTGCTCGTGAACGTGTATGAGTGTTGGTGAATAGTGTAATGCTGTAAAACGTGACTTTTTGTGTTGCCTCCAAAACTCCATAGAAGCCTCTAGTAAAGTCGCAACCACCACTACTTTACAGGGGCATGACTTGACTTATCGACTCTGACTTATTACAAAATAATCTCTCCAATTACTTGACACTGGCTATATACCTTTGATGTGAAGCCAAAACTAAAGAACTTAGGTTCTTTGAAAAAAAAAAAAAAAAAAAAGTCCGGCCCGGACGCTTCCCGGACGCCTTCTGAACTAGGACATAACCGGGGAAACCCGGACGGATGGCATGCAACCCTAGGCAAGCGTAATCCCATATATATTACCATCAGCTCACTATCGGGAGAGCACCTAGCTCGTCTCGTCCGTCACTTGGTTACTTGTTTACATAAATAATCAAGATTCTACAAAAAAATACGACAACCGACTTCAATTGGACTGTTCTAGTGACCGTAGGCACCACTGAATGGTCACAGTGAAGCAAAATAAGCAAAATACGCAATTTTGTTTCATTCAACGACATTTTTAGTTATTTGGATTTCAAAACTAAACTACATATACGTACTTAACCGATTTTGCGAAAATTTCTATAACCTCTAAAAAAAGATTTTCTCAAATCTGTTTACAAACAACAAAGATCTTATAGGTAACAAACATGAAGAAAAAATATTCGACCGAATTAATAACCTCCTCCTTTTTAGAAGTCGGTTGATAAAATAGTTTTGTTATATATTTTCTTCAATTACAAGGAAAATGTATACAAGACTCCTTTAAAGTTTTCTTTTTCGCAGGCTACGTTTGTAGCGTTGGACCGCAAAATTTGGAAAACTTGAGGTCTTTGCCCAGCAATAGGGTATTTAGGGCTTAAGGATAATCCTCAAGGCAAATTTCCATACAAAATGTTAAAATTAACACTACTAATTTAAAAACACGTATAAAATCTAAACTAAAGTACGAAACCTTACTAATTTTTGTTGACACAATCGGAAAACATAGACGAAACGAATAGTGTGAAGAAATTACTATAATACGGCGTACTTTTTAAGTATTTGTCCGTAACATTTTGTATGAAAATTTGCCTTGAGGATTACCCTTAATAAAATACCTTTAAATTGCTTTTTCTACCCTCTATGGTGAATAAATAAAAATTATATGGCCATCGTAATATCCAATTATAAGTAATAGCTGCTACTAAAATATTACTGCTAACTATTTTACATAAACAGTCATTGAACTGTCTAGTACGTAATAAAAACAACAAGATTAGAGATGTTCCACTTTAAAATGGTTCGAGATGACATTTTTTTATAAATAATTAAATAAATATTTTGGACATTTCACACAACGTCATCTAGTCCTCAACTAACCTACTAAGGTCTGTGTTCACCAATAGATAATCGGAAGATTAGGCCTCTTCGTCCGTTAATTTTGACGTTTAATCTATGAAAATTCGTGTCAAAAACGTCAAAACAACTGTTTGAAACTTAACCATCTATTGGTGAACTCGGATCTAAACCTAGCAGAGCTATGGGAATCAGATAACCGACGCAATACATAAATACTTTTTTTTGTAAATACATACACAGAAAACACCCAGATTCAGGACAAACACCGATAAGCATCACACATTTTGTTGGCCATTTGATGTCTGTTCCCGTACAAGAGTATTTTTATGACAAGCTAGGCATTAGGCGCTCTTATAATATTATAAAACCCATTGCCAGAACAGTGCTACACAGAAACAGACTTTGATTCATATAGGTCGGTGCAACACTGCTATAGCTTACGTCTACTTTGAGAAATTTTGATGGTCATTTTCAATTATTTATTTAATTAGCTACAGTTGCTTCTGCTCCCTTCAAACCGGAACACAGTAATAATTACACATTACTGCTTTGTGCCAGAATATCCAGAACTATGATAGTAGCCATTTAGATGGCATCCTATAGGGTATGCCTTCCAAGGGTAAAATATACCCACGCACGGTTACTTATTCGTAAAACGTAAAATCCAACATTTTATTACATTGAGTTTGATTGTATGCTAGAAGAGAATCAATTTAACTAAGAAGATCTTTATTCTCTGCAGTATCAGAACAGACGATCGATTGAAATCTTTAGTCATCAAAAGATCTTAGGGGTTCCGGTAACAAATGGGTTTTCCCATGAGACCCTGTATAATTCTAATATCTTAGATCAAAATGAGACTAGGTAAACTGAGACACTGATAAAGCCTATTATCATTATTATATTGCATATATTTTGAAAACAATACCTTTTGGCAAAAAATAATAGGTATAACAGACCTCTAGTGGGATTTTTGTGTCCGTAAACACCACCCCTCACGGGAAAGCAAAATACGAATTTTTGTTCACTTGAGTGACATTTTTTTTTCAGCTATTTTGGTTCAAAACAAAACTTATGAACCAATTTTAAAGACCAATCTGACTCAAAAAAAATCTAAATCCATTGACACTGTCTCGGCCGAGTCTTCTTCTTATCGTGTCACTAATTCTTTCGAACCAGTGTGGTGAAAGGATTTCAAGTGCGCCTCGAAGAGGCTCCTTTCGCGCACTCGACACATGTTTTCGAACTTTTGGTTCTACGACATGCCGGTTTCCTCACGATGTTTTCCTTCACCGTTGCGAGAACGTGGGATGCATACATAGATTATTTCGACCGAAAAAACCCGGTTACGCATGACTGCCCCCGGGATTCGAACCCGCGTCCATCAGATCGCAAGGTAATGGCCTCATCCACTCGGCCACCACGTCCTCTAACCATTAACATTTAACCGAGTAACATTTTACTGTCTCGCCCGCTTGCTCGGTACGTGTGAATTAGGCATTAGTATCAGTAAAATAAACTATAACTCACCCTGTGTTGTTGATGTTGTTGTAGTCGGTTCATTAACCCTCTCCGTTGTTTTGATGACGTCAGTGTTAGAACTCCAAGTAGCGAAAGGCGGGTATTCAGAAGAAGTCGTCATCACTTCAATTACAGGAATATCAGCTTCAGTCACCGGTCTTAAAGTCTCTTTTTCAGTGACATCGATAGTCGTCTCTTTAATTAGTTCTGTAGTTTTGTCAACTTCATTGACAATTGTGATTTTTTCAACCTTTTCCGTGGAATCAGTAGTCAAAAAGGTGGTTTCGGGTTGTGTGGTCTCAACCTTTTCGGTAACTTCCATTACCTTTTCGGTAACTTCCATTACATTTTCGGTAACATCCATTACCTTTTCGGTAATATCCATTACCTTTTCGGTAACATCCATTACCTTTTCGGTAACTTCCATTATCTTTTCTGTAACTTCTATTACCTTTTCTGTAGTCACTGGGGTTGTAGTCGATGGGGTTGTAGTCGATGGGGTAGTAGGCGATGGGGTAGTAGTTGAAGAGGTAGTGATTTTAGGTTCTTCTTTAGTTTGGGTAGAGTTTATGTAGGTTATTACGAATTGAGGTCGAGTGAAAAGAGGTTTTGAGCTTGTGGATTGTGGTAAGATAGTAATATTCAATCTTGGCGGTAAAGGCAGTGGTTTCTTGGTTGATGGTCGCTTGGGTGGTAACCTATACGGTGGTTTTCTAGTAGTACTTAACACTGGTTTAGTGGTTTTTGGTTTAAAAGTGGTCTGGGTATATTGTGGTCGAGTTATGTTATACGGTTTATATGTAGGTCTAGTAAAAGATGAAGGGCGGGTTGGTTTTCTCGTAGGTTTTGGTCTTAAGGTAACTGTGGTTGGAATTGAGGTTGAAATCGAGGTTTCTATAGATTGAGATGTTGTTATAGATGGAGATGTTGCTATAGATGAAGATATAGACGGTGATGATAAAGACGGAGAGTCTGATATTGTTTCTGGGGCTTTCGTTTCTATCTTTTCCGTACTCGATTCTCCCGAAACGGTTTGGAATGTCGACAATTTGATTGGGATTTCTGTAGTTAATTTCGACTCTTGCGTTGTGATTTTCTCATCATTTATGATTTTGTTGTCAATCGTCGTCTCATCTGATTTCGTTTCGGCTTTCAAAGTAGTACTTTCAACTTTATTTGTCGTCTTAACTTTTTGGGTTGTAGCTTTAAAAATATCAGGAATTTTTATCGAATTTTGAACTTCATGTTGTGGGTGAACGAAATTAGCGCCATCAATGGAATTATCATCAATATGGTTGCCAATGATTTGCGGTAGGATAGTTTTGTCAGGGATCTGACAACAGGATCCAAAGTAGAATCTATCGATGCAAGTTCCTAGATGTGTTCCGTTGGATTTTAGACAATCTATAGCGAACATACAGAGACCCTCTTGTCCTGTTTTTCTGGAGATGCACGGCAAATGTCTTATGTTCCTAGCTAGTGGTACAGGACCTGAAAAAAAGAAAATACATGTTAAATAAATAAGGAAGAATAAGAAAAGTTCATGAATTACAAAAAAGTGAAAAGTAAAAAAGTACTTGTTAGATTGTAAGAAAATTATCATAATTAGTTCAGAAATAGAAAGATATTGAGCAAAATTTATCAATATATATTAATTGACCTGACTGACTGACTGATAAGACAACGCACAAATTGAAATTTCGAATTTAAGGGGAATCCTCAAGGCAAATTTCCATACAAATACTCAAAAAGTTCGCCGTATTATAGTAATTTCTTCACACTATTCGTTTCGTCCATGTTTTTTGATTTCGTCAACAAAAAAGTGAAAGGTTTCATACTTTTATTTAGATTTTATACGTGTTTTAAAATTAACCCTAATAACTTAAAAACACGTATAAAATCTAAATTAAAGTATGAAAACTTTCTTTTTTTTTTGACGAAATTAAAAAACATGGACGAAACGAATAGTGTGAAGAAAGTACTATAATACGGCGTACTTTTTGAGTATTTGTCCGAAACATTTTGAATGGAATTGGATTTGAAGATTAGCCTTAAAAGATGGAATTTTCTTAATTCACAATGCAAACTCAGTTTGCTTATGATGAAATAAAATACAAGGTCAAAATAAACGAATGCATTTTTTAAATTCGGTAAAATATAATCAAGTTATTACGAAATTGGTTGGCATTGCAATACTCAGTATAATATTGTTGTATTTGACATTTAGCAATACTGAAGGCATTTTTTCGATACTGTGTAGCCATACATTATAGTATTGTAAATAGTGACATCTATGCTCGAACGTTAGAAGCTTAACTTTAGTTTGAGATCTATCGACTAGTATCGGTGTTTTTAATGAGATTCGAGTTATTAACAACAGATGGCTATCATTATGGTGGGTTGAATACTTTTGATAAATATACATTTTCTTGTTTTAAAAAAACGTTTAAGGATTAATAAAAAAAAAAATATCTTTATATTATGTATGGATTTAGACGTTTATTTATAAAAAAATACACGTGTTTGTCACATTGTTTTGTTAAATTTGTAAGCACTATTTGTCAAAATACAACTTATAATGTAAGTACCTAGCTACCTACCTACTTAAGAGACATAAACAATTTTATTTTTCAATATTTATTATTTTGTATCTAGACCATTATCGCCCATATTTCATAATTAATTTATAAAAATAATAATTAATCCACAAAAATTAGGAAGGACTAAATGGAAGGAGCGCGTTGATGTCTTTTGTATTGAAAATTGATTAAATGGAAGGAGCGCGTCGATGTCTTTCGTATTGAAAATTAATTAAATGGAAGGAGCGCGTTGATGTCTTTCGTATTGAAAATTGATTAAATGGAAGGAGCGCGTTGATGTCTTTCGTATTGAAAATTGACTAAATGGAAGGAGCGCGTTGATGTCTTTCGTATTGAAAATTAACTAAATGGAAGGAGCGCGTTGATGTCTTTCGTATTGAAAATTGACTAAATGGAAGGAGCGCGTTGATGTCTTTCGTATTGAAAATTAACTAAATGGAAGGAGCGCGTTGATGTCTTTCGTATTGAAAATTGATTAAATGGAAGGAGCGCGTTGATGTCTTTCGTATTGAAAATTGATTAAATGAAGGAGCGCGTTGATGTCTTTCGTATTGAAAATTGATTAAATGGAAGGAGCGCGTTGATGTCTTTCGTATTGAAAATTGTTTAAATGGAAGGAGCGCGTTGATGTCTTTCGTATTGAAAATTGATTAAATGGAAGGAGCGCGTTGATGTCTTTCGTATTGAAAATTGACTAAATGGAAGGAGCGCGTTGATGTCTTTCGTATTGAAAATTAACTAAATGGAAGGAGCGCGTTGATGTCTTTCGTATTGAAAATTAACTAAATGGAAGGAGCGCGTTGATGTCTTTCGTATTGAAAATTGACTAAATGGAAGGAGCGCGTTGATGTCTTTCGTATTGAAAATTGACTAAATGGAAGGAGCGCGTTGATGATGTCTTTCGAATTGAAAATGCGCCCTTGTCATAGAAGATCAATATACTACTAGCCCTTGTGTCAAATCTAACAATGACAACAAATAGAATTATAACCATGACCAAACAATCCTTTTTTTATGATGACGAATTTATCCTATGACGAATTTACCTCAACAACCCCTATTAAATATATCATACATTTTCGGATGAAAAGTTATAATAATATAATATAATAATACTAAATAGTTAAGCTTATATAACTAATACTTTCTGTATATTAATGTCCCTATAAGGCTTAAAGGGATTAGGACTAGAATAATAAAATAAAATAAATTAAATATTATATAAAATATGATTGCGATGTTTGGGTGCAAACATCCCTATTTTTCCATCCACACAAATGCCTTAATAATACTAATAGGTTATGGTTTTCCAAGAACCATTGATTTCTCTAAATATCATCAGTCACCATCACCATCAGTCATCAGTGGTCAATCAATGGACATGTGTGTCAGTACCGCTGTGGTACAGCATTACCGCAACCTTGGGTGAACGGTATTGCGTGACGTCACACGTGTGAGATGCACACTACATCTCAAACATACCGATAGCTTATAGTTTGATGGGTTAATTACGATAAAATTATTTCTTCCAACAAAGAAAAAATGTACTTAAATTTAACACTATTAATTTAAAAACACGTATAAAATCTAAATTAAAGTATGACACCTTACTAATTTCTGTTGACACAATTGGAAAACATAGACGAAACGAATAGTGTGAAGAAATTACTATAATACGGCGTACTTTTTGAGTATTTTTCCGCAACATTTTGTATGGAAATTTACCTTGTGAAGTATAAACTACAAGTTTATGATTACCAAAGTAATTTTTAATGCAGAAGCGGTACTACGTGGTATCTGTGCAGTCAGAATTGTTGGCTACTACAGAATGGGTGAATAACAGCGGCGCGAGTACGGCGCCCGAGCTGAGCTGCGAGCGAGCTAGGTATGATGCGTACCGATTGACGCAAGCCTACAGAAAAACCACTAACGGGAACAATTTCCAATTTCCATAAATTAAATATTAGACAAATTTCCATACAAAGTGTTTCGAACAAACACTCAAAAAGTACGCCGTATTATAGTATTTCGTCACACTATTCGTTTTGTCTATGTTTTCCGATTGTGTGAACAAAAATTAGTAAGGTTTCATATTTTAATTTAGATTTTATACGTGTTTTTAAATTAGTAGTGTTAATTTTTTTTTTCAGTTTGTCCATATTTTTGTTAAGTAACAGCCAACTGACTATGCGCATTTTTTTCTGGCAGAACCACTGGCCAATTTACTTGCTATACAAGTATGTATATTATTATGTAATTCACAGTCCTGTGTAGCATTTATCTCTATCTGGTTATAGGCCAGCATAATCGCTCAGCATCAGGAGAGCACCTTGTTCGTCTTGACTCAAATTCAAATTTTAATTATTATCATTAAGGAAAAAAAATAACATTACAGATTCTTCTGTACAGTAAGCATCAAAAGTCTTGATAATGTTAATGACTGTCCTAACACTTGTTTACATAAAAAACTGAATAGGATATTTTTTCAAATACACTAATGGTTCCGGTTTTCAAATAAAGTGCCTGCTATGTCCTAAAAAAAATTTAGAATGTCTGATCTTTACATAACAAAATTCTTAAGTCTCAATGACTAATGTATGACTAACTTATCGAAAATACCCAAAGATAAGGAAAGAGGATGCGAGACTTTGAAAAGAAAGTTGTGAGTCATACATAAGTTAGGATTCTCGATGACCAAGTTGACATTAAAAACAGATTGAGATATTGTGTTGAATGAGTTGACGATGATACATAGATGATGAGTAAAATAATCAAGGCCGAGTGGATGAGGCCCTTGCCTTGCGATCTGATGGTCGTGGGTTCGAATCCCGGTGGCAGTCATGCGTAAATGGGTTTTTTCGGTCGGAAAAAATCTATGTATGCATCCCACGTTCTCGCAACGGTGAAGGAAAACATCGTGAGGAAATCGGCATGTCAAAAGGACAGAAAAAAAATATTCTATGTCATGTGACATCCACCAATCCGCATTGGGTCCGCGTGGTGGATTAAGACCCATTCACTCTCCTGCCGAGAGTAGGCCTGAGTCCCAGCAGCGGGAACATTATAGGCTGATTATGCTATGTTTTATGCTAAAATAATCAAGGTTTTACAAAACATACTACAACCGACTTCAATTAGATTATTTTAGTGACCGTAAACACCAATGAAAAGTCAACCGACTTCAATTAGATTATTTTAGTGACCGTAAACACCAATGAAAAGTCACAGGAAAGTGCTACCAAAAAGATCAAGTCTTGATGTTTTTTACAAATGAGATAGCAATGTTTGTTTTTGAAGCGTCGATGACACAGAGCTAGTTTACAAGCTACAAACCGGCGAGTTTAAAAGCTAGTGAGTGAGCATGTTAGCTTTTGGGAAGGATTGTCAACTATCAGATTTTAAAAAGCCGATGATACGGGGCGAGTTAACTAGCTGCTAGCAAACTTGCTGACTTGTAGCTTGTAAACTAGTCATGTTTCGTCGAGGCTTTAGCTGTCGGGTTTCGTAAACTTTAAGCAGTTTAAGCTTTGTAAAGCGTCGATGACACATGCAAGCTTTTTTAGTAGCTGATTGTTGGTGTTTTTAAACGCTAGCGTGTGAGCGTGTTTGCTTTTGGTAAGGATTGAAGCTGATTGAAAAACGCCGATGAAACTGGGTGACTTTACAAGCGAAGTTTTTGCCAAAACAATGACGCAAAGTGAGACACGAATGTTGATGTCATTGCGTGTTTTGAAATTTCACTTTTTAATTTCACAGATGTTACTTAAATGAATACAAATGCTGTAGTTTCCCGATTCTGCTTGCTTCAGCATCCATAAGCAATTATCTACACTTGTGTTTACATCACTTTCTTTTTGAAAACTATTGGGTTTGCTTCGGCAACATATTACTTTTGGTAACTTAGCCACTGTTTTTCAAAGCTTTCCGCCTAGAAATAATATTTTTTTCACTTCTCATGCACATACCTTAAGTTTAATTTTATGATAGGTAGGTATTAGGTACGGTACAGGGGGAGTAAAACTACATTTTAGGCCTTAGAGAAAAATTACATTTAAGTCGTCTATCCTTTCTTCTTAGAAAAGATATGCTCAAACTTTTTTGATATTAGAAGGATTTTATACTCGTTAATTCAAATTCAAATTATTTATTGCATCTTATACTTGGATCTACAATATCATAATATTTTAACATACAGTTTACAAAAAAATGTGTGATCCGCACTGTATTATTGATTGGTGACTAGTCGTGTATATCTTAGCTAACTACTTACTGTGCTAATCGCAACTTTCAACGGTCTTCCATTAGTAAAGTGAATCCAAATTAAAATTAAAAAAAATGTTAGTGGATAGTAATAAATATTAGAATAGGTATTTAGTTAGTGAAAATTTAATCTTACCTTGCGAATAATCCATATTAAAAACCACGGGTCCGGCCCTTACACACTGAAAACTAAATATTTGGAAAAGTACTAATGCGAAAGTATAATTTACACACACCACTCGGAAAATGTCTACAAATTTCACTACAGCACTTTTTCGCAAGTCACTATTCACTACGTTATTTAGACCCTGGTTTTTGTGATGGATACTTTGACCCTGGCCGTAAAGCCAGGTGTTTAAAGGGGGACCCATGGTCGTTTGTTTTTTTATTTCTCGCTATGATTTTTGCATTGTTGAAGGTGATCTGAAACAAAGTAAAATTAATTAACACATTGCTAAATTTTATACTCGTTAATTCAGATACTTTACTTTTGCTTCTTTTAAGTGATGTATTAACTATAAAGTATATATTTAGTAAATGAGTATAAACTTATAGTGTAGTCGTAGGCTATCCGTGGCGTCAACAACCGGCTTCGACGGAAGACCAGCGTTGGTTGATATACGTACCAACCAACATATGCTGAGTCGGAGACCTTTTTGCACCACGCTATCTGTATATTGTATTAACATCGTTTATTATTTTTTTCATGCGTCTATAACTGTTTGTGTATACTGTATCGTGTGCAAATAAATATTTTCATTTTCATTTTCATTTCATTTTCATAAATAGTAGACAATTTTTTTTCTTTTCGCTAGAGGGTTTTGGTCATAATTCATGTTGTTTGTTGGTAGTGCTAGTTGTTTTTTTCTGTTCATTTGTTGTTGCTTGTATTTGTTGTTGTTTTCTATTGTTTGTTGTATTGTTGTTTTCTGTTATTGTTGCATTATGTTTGTGTTTACCGGGTTGTTAATGTAAATGCACTCCCTTTTCCGCACTTGGACTCCTGTTGGTCCTTTGTACGTCGGATTTCCTGACTAATAGTTTAGCCAGCCTAACTCCGCCCAGAAGCACAGAAGTTTCCTGGGTTCTTCGCAGGCTTCGCGGAGTGACCTCGGGTTTTTGAGGATTTCCTCTCGTTGCTTCGCCACTCCCACGCATTCCAGGATTACGTGGGCGGGCGTTTCCTCCTTACAGGGTTTTTTACCCTTTGGTTCGTTTGTTTCTCAATTAGCGATACGGATCTTGAAAAAAAATTTACTGCTCGAAACAAAACTACCCTTTGAGTCCATACAATCAAACACCAGGAGCAATCGAAAAACAAGATAAGCACAAGAAAACTCGAGGAGGCCTTTGTCAAGAGACACAAGAGACACCAGCAGAAAAAAGAGGCTCATTCATTCAAATAGTACCAATCTAACAGCCATCATTTTGGGTACAATACAGATCCCGGATACTTCCGGCTTTCGGCTTCGGCGTTATATTCTAAAATTGAGAGATTTAAAGCCATTACGAACGAACTAAGTAAAGGAAAAAAGAGAGCGGATTATGTGGTTGAACCCATCACATACATATTTTAATATACCGAGCTAAAATATACACAGCAAGATTTTAATTACCAGAATAAAAATACACAGGTGCCGTTACTGAACACCGATATGGCAAAAAAACTTTGAAAAATGAAGTCGTAACAAAACTTTTTATCGAACGTGAAAAAATCAATTTATGTCTTTTAAATCATTATGAGCATTTTAAAACATAGAGTTTATGTCCTGCTTTCAGAGCATGCGTGATAAAAAAATATTTGTGTGAATGTCAATTTATTGAAAATATAATCATAGAATATTTAACTGAATTCATATTTACAAAGTAGTAGATATTATCACTCCACTGGGCCGTAGAAAATAGCATACCGGCCAGGAGACAAGTTAGCGGGTAATTATATTCTAAGTACATTTCTCTACCACACAGGAAATGGAGAAACAGTTAGAGTTGTTCAGACGAGTCCAGCCACACAAGATCATATGGATTTTCTCAAATACAACTTCTATTTTAATAATATTATTTACTCACATTCAATGACGTTTAGTTCGGAAGGCAGTGTGCTTGAGCTTCCAGGGGAGGTTAGGAACACTTTTTTTTCTCTGTTTGCCCTTATAAGACAGAGTATTTCAGATTTCCAGGGGGGGGCAAGTTCCCCCCTCCCTCCTGCCCACCCCCTTTCCTAGTTACGCCCATGGGTACAAGTGTTATGTAGTTACAAATGAATGAAAGGGGAAAAGTATTGCGCAGCGCAGCGGCGTTAATTATATTATATACAGGGTAATTACTCTTGACCGCCTTATGAGGGAAAATTTTAAACTGCTATGTTATGGAAAAAAAATGTTTTGAGTCACGGGCTCAATTTTGATTAAAATTAGAACTGAATTTTGCAAAATTTCCTAAATATGAGCATTTTTCTATAAAAAGTTTTTTCTTTTGCATATTTTGATCTTGTACCTGATAACAAACAAATACTTACTGTAAATTAACAATGGATCTAATGTATTGGAACACTTAAAAAACCCTAATTTTAGTTTTCATACAAAATGAGCACAAATAAGTAAAGCGCGTGTATAATCTCCTTAATATTAGGATAATTTTAAGGTATTTAGGACATTTCACACAACGCCATCAACGCCGAACTAAGCAAGCTTGTAAAGCTAGTAATCCTAGCTAGCAAGCAACTAGACCTAAACAGTGTCAAACCTAGGTCTGCATAACGGCTAGCCAATTATAACGGAGTCTGACTAACTATGCACAATATATAGTATATATGTTCGGATTCAGACTAGCGTATTTTTGTCGCGCGTATATGGGCGGGTTAGTGTACGAAATGAGCCTTTTCGAGGCGCACTTGAAATCCTTTCACCACACTGGTTTGAATTAACTAGTAACACGATGAGAAGAAGGTACTCGCGATATTGCAAAAGCCCATCGCGCGTATACCAGCGTTTGCACTCGATTTTTTAACCGACTTCAAAAATGGAGGGGGTTATCAATTCGGTTGAATGTTTTTGACGCGACTACGTCTACTAAATTGATGAACGCCGCCGCGCCGCGTCGGCTACATGCATGAAAACGTTGACATCAATCTCCGGAACGCTTAATGTCCGGTAACGCTCATTGTCCCGTTACGCTGGTAGTCACGTTAAACTATCGTCCGTAAACTAACTTTACAGACAACCATTTTTTTTTACGTTTTTTTAAAACATTTTTATTTTACCTTTATTTTTAAAAGGTCAGTCAAAGGTCAGTCAGTCAATCAGGACCAAGGTTCTGACTGACTGACTGATAGTGATAACTTACAGCCCAAACCACTGGACATAGAGACTTAAAATGTTAAGGGTATATTTGTCAAGAAATGTTGGCGCGTTACAAGAAAGGAATTTTGTTAATTCGCAACGCAAATGAAGTTCAAGTAACAATTTTCCTATTTTAGTCGCGACTACATTCTTTGACGAAATTAATCTCAAAATTTTAAGTCTCTACGTCTAGTGGTTTGGCCTGTACGTTGTCCTTTCAAAACAATAATATAAGCATTGCTTCCGAGTGTTTATAGCAAGTGACGCCCTTTTTTTTAATAACCCTATAAAAAGTATTGCACAAACTCCTTTGTTTTTTTTCTTCGGTTTAAAATGGGCATTTTTTAAGTTAACAAGTGGCTAGACTAGCTAAGCGCTCTGGTGGTAAGAGATCACGCCTGCCCATAACCATAACAGTGCTACTCAGGGCTTTGATTCACATATACCCGTGCAACACTAGCACTAGCTACTAGCTAGTAGCGCTCGTCCACCTTGAGACGTTTTGATGGTCAGTCGCGAAAGGCCAGTAATTTCACTAGCTACAGTACCCTTCCAACCGGAATACAGTAATGCTAACACATTGCTTCGTGATAATATATCTGGCACTGTGTTGGTATGGTACCCATCTAACGGTTATAATAATTCTTTGTCGCCAAAGTCACCTGTTGGAAGAAAGTGCTATACAAATATAGAGCACTTGTCCTTTACTATTTTAAAAATCCAACTATCGATAATATGAATCTTATTGTCATAGGCATACAGATCAGAATTGCATATTCGTTTTAAATCAACAGTGTAGACTTTACTTACACAGATTTTTAATCCTTATATCTATAAAAATAAGATTCAGTATCCTTTGATGCACTAAGATGAGGGATCGGATTCTCCTGATTCTGTTTTATACCTTGTTACAATGGTTATAAGATTGAAATTTTTTTGCGGTTTGAGGGGTCAAAATGTGTGTCAGTCAAAACCGTTATACGCAGAAAGGTAATGTGTGAAAGTTATGTAGGAAGCTAACTGCCCTATGAAACGGAAATGTGTTGTTTTTAATTAAAGTAAGTATGTTTTGATTTTGACAATAATTATAATTAACGTTTTACAAAAACATACAACAATACACTTCAATTGGACCGTTTTAGTGATTGTTAACACCACAGGAATAGAAAAACGCAATTTTGTTTACTTCGGCCATCTTTGGCGATATATTTTTTCAGTTAGGTATTTCGATTATAAACTATGGACCTAATCTGATTTTTTTTCAAATCTGTTTATAAACAAAAATGTTCTGAGGTAACATACCTACCTATCTACATTAAAACAAAATTACTGAATTGACATCCTTCTTCTTTTTTAAAAGTTGGTTGAAAATAATAAAATACTTATAGTGACTTATGTTAAAAATAAAAATACTTAATTAAATAAACTATGGTGCAAATACCCGTGCGAGCGCGTTGATATCTTTTGATCGTAATTTTTGTACAGAACATTTTTTTTAGCAGAGCGGTAGGTAGGTACTTACATTATTATAGGTACAGACAGCGTCATAGATAAGTATCCTCTTTGCATTATAATACCCAGCTTCAAATCCCTTTACATCACCGTCGCGGCGAATGGAGAAGTTTTGCCTTTCAAAAATAGATTATAATTGTATAACCGTATGTAAGCCTAAAAATAATTTTAAGTATTTAATTTTTTGAAAGGATTTATAGCTGGGTATCTTGTGCAAGGGGGATACTTATCTCTGACGCTGTCTGTACCTACCTACCTAATATTTCACGAAATGAAACACAAACTAAGCTGACAATGCTATTAGATTTTTCATCCTTCTTTGCCTCATTAAATTGCAACGGAACGTTATTGAAAACTTTTTTCGTGAGAAATTCTTGGACTTTTTTATTTCAAATAAAGAACGGAACTTGTGTTACAGTCATTTGCATTTATTCCACGGATTCAAGAGCTGAACTAAGTTCTGTGACCTCGAAATAAGATCGTATTTAGATCGTAAATGATTGATGATTGTTAAAATTGAGGTTATCACAATAATCCTACAGCTTTGTCGATTGATTTTGATTACTATTTTCATATTCATAAACATCAGATTCGCAATCAATGATTTAGGATCCACTTTAATCAATCAACATGACCAGTCATCAGGAATAATGACTTCTATTGAGTGTCTAACAGTTAACACCTACTCTATTTATCGTCATAAGGTGCTTTGAAAATTGATTTACGCCCGCGCGTATTAATTGGCGCTAATGAAATAATAAAAAAAATTTAAGAAAAATATATCTTTTCCCGCCAATCTACACCTTGACATTGACAGATCCATACATTTAACAAAAGTTTCTTTGGCGGGAACGTAAAATGTAGCAATGGGCGGCAATAAATTATTTTTCAAAACTTATATTATTTTGAGTGTTAGGCAGTGTCCTAATAGAACGCGATGACGCGACCATCGCAAGTTCGCGCGAACGTCGATCGCGCGATCACGCGATCAAACGTACTAACGTCAAATAGGCGTCCCGATTGGCAATCGCGCGATCGCGCGACGCGACGATCGCATCGCTTGCTTGCGCGACGACCGCGTGATCGCGTTCTATTAGGACAACGCCTTAAAGTGTTAAAACTCGACAATGTGTATGAGTGTTGGTGAATAGTGAATAATGCTGTAAAACGTGACTTTTCGTGTTGACTTCATATCTCCATAGAAGCCAAAGTAAATTTTAAACTCGCCACCACCACGACTTTACTAGACTTGACGACTTTGACTGATGACAAAAATAAACCGTATAAAATATAAATTATTATTATGAATATAATAAACGTATGACAAGGCGGTATGGTCAAGAAGACTTTAGCCTAACTAATGGGGAAATAAAAAAAAAACAATATGGCGATAACGGTTATGATTCGCATCGATAGACCTTCATTATGTATTATTTACGGTTAATATTGGTATTGTTTGCAAATGAAGGCGCTATTTTTAGATTGGTGCTGATTTTCAAGAGCTTCCGCGCAATTTTTATGATTGCTCTGGCAAAAAAAAAACCATTGTTTTGGCAGTATAATAATTATAAGAGATCTAATTTTAGATGTTTTAATTCATTTAGTATCCGTTTCATTGTATAAAATGTGTAGTATTTTTATATCTATATATCCTAGATTTTAAGTAGTTAAAACATACAGCATTACTGCAATTCCAGGGTAGAGAAATACTATTTAATTTGCTAATTAATAGGTACATTAAAGTAGTGTCATTTTCCAGCTAATAAACTATACCTACGTACCTACTACTGAAGTTATTAAACCGAAATTTGCGGTTTAATAACTTCAGTAGTTTCAGCTTGACTGAGGAACAAAGATTAAACTATCCATCCACCGTAGGTATTAAACTTTTACATCTGATAATAATACTTCTCTAATAACAAAGATTGCCATCAAAAAATTGGATAGTTACGCGATAAGATAAGCAATGTCTGCCATCAAAAAATTGTAAAGGTTTAACGCGAAAATAATTAATATCTGCTATTAAAAAATTGAATACGTTAAGGTCGCCGCAAACGAGCCACTGAACACAAGGACCTCGCCCGGCGACAATAAGTTCACATACATTTTGTTGCTGCTGAGCGTGGTCGCTACACTTGTCGCGTTGCAGCAACAAAATTATATTCAGTCAGACTGATGGTCGCATCGGTCGCCGGCTACCAGTCACAGTGGTCAGTGACTCGCTTGCGACTGGCCTTATCCGTGTTAAATTCCACCTAACCACTTTTTAAACTAGGTACTAGGCATGATGTTAATTTACATCAAATTATCTCTCAAATTACATAACAGTATAAAAACAGCCTTTCTCTGATAACGTTTTAGCTTACATACGGGCGTTGCATAAACCATAAACAATATATTGCCAGTATCAGTTACAGTAATAGTACCATAAAATTTAATTTTATTACCTTAAGCAGGAAACTAGAGAGCTTTAAGGAAAACAAAATGGTAGATGGCCTAGCTGATGGATTTTATATTTTTGTAGTTCTTGTAATAATTTTATCATTGAATATTTGACTGAATTAGATGAATACAGATCCACGTTGGATGAATACAGATCCCAGTGATGCCATTCTAAAACTATACGCCACCATGCCACATTTAAATAGAACGTAAAACTATTTTCTAGAAATCAGAAGTGTGTACGATCTCAAGGAATAACTTTTCGTGTCCAAATTTTGAAAAATTCAAAAGTTAAAAAATTCGAACCCCATTGAAATAAAATGATAATTAATTTTGGCAGAATAATTACTGATATCTGCTGCGTGATAAAATTAAAAAAGATATGCGGTTAAATGCCAACATAATTAGTGACCGGTGCAATTCAAATAAGGAATGCGAATTGGGTTCTTTTTAGTGTTGATTATTTTTTTGCAATATTTCCGTTATGTAACGTACTGTCACTAATTGAACCGGTAAATAAAAAAATAACGAAGGGAACAGAACTTTTATGGCTGCGAATTTATGTTTGCGTAATTACACTTATTCAGAATGTACTTGTAATTTACAGTCCCATCAGGTAATTTCAATATTAACTTTTTAAAATTTGGTACGTTACAAGTATTTAATACTTAAGTTGTATTTTTAGGTAATACCTACTTAGCTGTTATTTATCAACAGGCTGTGGGTAAATGGAATGAATAATAAAAATAATTGTAAAGTGCGTAAAGGACGTAAATACCTACCTACATAACAAAATAACAAACAACGCTCTCAAGAGCCTGAAAATAATGTTACTATTTAATAAGACGAGTAGGGATGGGTGTATGGATTTTGAATGTTTTTTAATCACGCCAAAGAGGCAATTTTACTGAAATTCAATATGGGTATGGTATTTGAACTGGTAAAACACATAGGCTAATTTTTTTTAATTCTTACACCACGCGGGTAGCAGCTAGTAATAATTAATAATTTAGAGATGAGAATCGCTTATTTTCGTCTATAGTAGAGATCTTTAGTTTTAAAATGCACGTCTCCCTCTACTATTGCTGCTAAACAAATACCCTTAGACTGATCTTGCAAGTGGAGGGGCGTGCATTTTTAAACTGAAAGATCTCTACCGAATACTTACTAATAGCCTGAAAATTCAAAGTGAAACTAGAAGTGTGACGAATGATCCAAAAGAAAGTTTTAGTAAATCAAAACTGAGTAATAATAAAAAGAATGTCAGCCAGTGACGACAAAATCGGTCAGTCGCGGACGTCGGGTCGGATTCCGTACGGGACCTCGTTTCGATCATTTCACTGACCTACATTCGGTCACCTACAAGTCGACGCGTACAAAATACAATTCGACTAGAGATAAGCGCACGTTTTGAGCTGCTTCACATCCTTTAGATACATTTGCGATTACTTTTGCTTTGCGAAGAATGTAGAGCTTTATTTTTATTTCTTAATTACAATATTAATAATGTAAATACTCGTAAGAATAAAATAAAAACATACCTACATAGATTTTATGAAGTTACAGAAATGTAGATATATGCGTACATACTTATTACAAATTATATACAAATTTTCGATTGCAAAATTGAGAAGAAGGTAAGTTACTGATTTTGGTTATGCATGAATTGCTCACTTACTAAGAAAACGCCACCGTAACATGCATTAGATTAGAAAGTTAAAAAGGCAGCCTCTAAACTTTCATCCTTTTCGTATAAGCTAGTGGTCAGAATAAGCTCGATGACCTAGCTAGCCGGTTCCATGATACCTAGCTAAAGTAGCTCACAGCTATAGTTCTAGTAAAGGTGGTTAATTATGGCGACAGCTTTCCCACTCAAGTCAGCTTTATTTCTCTACGGGCGCAGTAGGAAGAGCAACAACCTATGATTACAGGGCCGTTATTCCCGATCGTCGCCACTGCGCACTGATAACTTGCAGAAAAACTTGACTTTACTGGTTTTAACATTAAGTTTCTCATGCAGTTACGACGTAACGGTTAATATATTTGTATCGATAAAAATTTGAATTTGTAGCGCTACGTATTACTTATTCTAAAAAGGAGAATAACAGCGCATAAAAAATAAATATTCACCTGTTTATTAGCCAATGTAGATCTCACAATCACAGCGATATCCGACACTGTTTCGACGGTTATTCGTACTAAATGCGGAACTTTTTATTCGATACTTTTTATTACCAAAAAGTTTCAAATAAACGTGCGACTCAAAGAACCTATTTTGACAGTACGCGGGCGCGCGCTTTTAGTTTTTTTTTTTTTTATAAAAGTTGTAGGCACGGGCAGGGCGTTTGCCAGAGAGCCTTGACCGCTACGGTGCTGCGGCCTCACTGAGCATACTGTCTTGATGCAGCCCGCTTGTCCTCTCGGAAAGCGATGTAAATTACTTTCCAACAGTTAGTTTTCGCTTCGTTGCACTGATTCCGGTCAACTTTATATTTTTTCCCGAAGAGCTTTGGCTGGGCGAAAGAAAGCTTTGGTAAAATATTACTATTGCCTCCTTGGAACAGGTTTCAAGTAGGCAAATAAGGTTGTGCTTTTGGCCTCTTTGCCTCCTTTAATGGTTGTTTACCTACCTACCAACATGGGTTTTCCTAAATGTGCAGTAGTGTAGATAGGTACTTACGTGTACGTACATCATATTTATTTACTTGTGTATAATTTAGTAGGTACTCTGTGCTATTACGCTTCATAAACTAGAAGATATCTCTCCGAAAAAAATGCCTCACACGCCTCTTTTAACAAAACCCCTGAACCGATTAAGGTCATTTTACGAACTCAAAAATTCTATGGATGTTTAGCTGCGTTCAGTAGAATTATGATGGAGTTCCTAGCTGATACATCCCGATAAAATTAAATGATAAGTAATACCTAAGTATGAGTACCTAATCTGTCTCTCTCTGTAGATACTGTAATAAGTGACTTTTGTTTGGTGATTGAGAAAAACTTATTGGAACCAGGCATTACTTGTGTCTTATAAAGCACCAAGAATGCGTATCTTTATAGACATCTGCTACTGCTAAGCTACTCGGTCCACTTGTGTAAAAGTGACCTGCTCTACATTTACGTTGTACTCCACTGATAATCTACATAAGTACCTACTTTCTTTATGTACTTAGGTATAATATGTGGGGACGTCTCTACCCTACCCTACCACTTTACCAAAATTCATACCTACTACCTAAAATATGTATGAGACAAATAAGTCAGTAATTAAAAATACTACGTAAGGCCAAAGAATAAATAATATTATGTAAGGCGTCCAATACAAATTAAGTACCTATAATAAATTCATAGAAGATACATGAAAAAGTAATAAATGTGTGGACTTGACAGTATGAAAGTCCAAAAAATGTGGAACGCTTCACGATTTTGCGTGTCATCCTTGCGCAGGGGCCATGCTAATCTTCTCTGTATCGTTCCAATTTTAGTATATGTACTGCCGAAGCAAGTACATTTGTAAGAAGAATTTAATTGTTTGTCCTGCACAGCGCAGAAAAAACTCACTTGCGCGATCTAGAACTTTCGACTACAATCACAGTGATTATAAAAAATCTTCTAAAATATTTAAAATTACGTATTAAATCTTTTTGCTTTGTTATATAATAGTAATTTTATTATAAAAATATATAAGTGTTATAGAGAAAAACCAAATTAAAACTTCCATTTCTAAATAACGCCAACCTGGCGCCATCTAGTGAGTTGTAAAAATACAAATTAAATTGAATCTAGTCAATCACATTTTATGGGTGTAATTCGCTATTTCTATTCAAATAGCAATTAGTTCTGCTACTCTTTGATAGATAGCAGTTATAGTTTATTTGTGAAATAATTTTATAAAGATTCTATCACTGCCATCTATGAAACAGTAGCAGAACTTATTGCACTATTGGAATGTGTGAATGTCAGATCTGATGTCACTGTCAAAATAAACACACTTCTGGCTCTTGGCGGGAACATGAAAAATGGCGCATTGGCGGCATTAAATTAATTGTCAAAACTTGTATAACTATGAGTGTTTAAGTGTAAAAACGGTGGTTTTTTATCCATTAAGTGCTCGTGAACGTGTATGAGTGTTGGTGAATAGTGTAATGCTGTAAAACGTGACTTTTCGTGTTGCCTCCAAAACTCCATAGAAGCCTCTAGTAAAGTCGCAACCACCACTACTTTACAGGGGCATGACTTGACTTGTCGACTCTGACTTATGACAAAATAATCTCTCCAATTACTTGACACTGGCTATATACCTTTGATGTGAAGCCAAAACCGAAGAACTTAGGTTCTTCAAAAGAAAAAAAAAAAAAAAAAACACAATTCTCGTCGCGTCTCGTCTCAGTTTTTCAAAACACAATACAAAAAGCAATAAATTGCAAGTAAATTATTAGAAAATCTCTGATATTACAAAAGTGAGTATAAATCGTGTATTCTGTGGCAATTCTGCTTAGAAATACACATTGATTGAAAATATAAACATTATATTCAGACTAATTGAGCATCTATCCAATGTTCTAACCTCAACACGTAATTAAAATTGTTAAGGTTTTTCTCTATTATTGAATGAAACTATGTCTAATTTTAATATCATCTTCAATTTCAACTAATTCAAGTACCGTGACTACTCAATACAGTGAAATAAATAAAGACATAACCTAGAATCCTACTTACTGTTGAAACCCAAAAGACGTGTGCCGCAGCATCGCTGCATCAAGATAAATATACCCTTTGTCTCTACTTCCAGCTTTTAAACTGTATTCATTCAGAATCTCAGCCCAATCGGTTCAGTAGTTTTTGCGTGTCTGAGTATGAAATAATCTCATAATATTTCCTAATTATAAGTAATAAGTACTTAGAACTAATAGTTTGCTCCAAACTGACATCACGTGCCTAAACCCCTTAACTGATACAGGCTATTATGATTAGAAAAGGTATTTAACTACATTCAAATTTCAAACATACATAGACTGACAGCCAAAAGACCGATACAACCAAGTATATCTTAACTATGATACATACACATACTGTTGTATGTGTATATATCACATACGGTTGTATGTGTATGCAAACCGATTCAACTTAAAATCTAGCTAGAATAATCTTCACTTAGTTCAAGAATATATTATCTAGTGTTATTTTACAACCTTACAGAATGGAGAAACAACCAAAGACCAAATCTGCTATCGGAAAGAAACGCAAACGAAAGTCTTCAGCCACCATTTCAACTTCAGAACCGAAGACCATTAAAATTGAAGCACCCATAATCAAACCTAAAAATTTGGACCTTTCCAAATCTTCACCTCTAAAAAAGAAAAAGGTTTTAGTAACCACATCCGAACCCGTCGAGACTATAAAACCTGAACCTTTTAGTTCTCCAAAGAAAAAAAATGCAGCTGTACAAAAAACTCCATTTCCGGAGGTGATGTATGAAGGAATGACAATGGAAGAAGCCAGCAAAAAGTATCCCATATTAAAGAATCAAGAACTCATTGATCGGTTCATGAAAGTGCCGTTCAGTAATAATCAAAAAGGTATTTTTTTTATAGATCTCATACAATTGCATGCCAGTCTGTTCAATATTTACTTCTCACTTGCTGCTTTGTTTGCATGGTATCAGGATAATAAATCAAGGTTTTACAAATACACAGAACAACCAACTTCAATCGGACTGTTCTAGTGACCGTAGGCACCACTGAATAGTCACGATTTGTTTTTGTTTACTTGGATGAGGTCATATTTCAGTTAGTTTGATTTCAAAACCAAACTAATTTTCATGAAATTTCTATAGAACTTATTTTGAAGTAATATCTTCTCAAACAAAATAAGACTTTTTAAATCTGTGTATAAACAAGACAGTTCTGAGGTAACAAACATAAAAAAAACAACTGAATTGATAACCTCCTCCTTTTTTTGAAGTCTGTTGAAAAATAGTTAAAATTATATTCTGGGTCATATTCCAAATTTCAGCTCAGCATCAAACGTACATGTGCATGTCTATAGATATAAAACTTTTCAACTTAAAAACAATTTCAGCTCAATTTGTTCATTAGTTTCGGAATAATTAAGCATCAAACATCCATCAATCGTGAGCAAATAATGTTAACATCCATCAATCGTGAGCAAATAATGTTATAATGTGCATGTCTATTAAAAACTTTTCGATAAACTATCAAAATTATAGGCAGGATACGTCAGGCGATCAAACTACAATTGCAAGGTTCAGACAACACAGTTTCAGCTGAAATAATACACGGAAAGATTCTAAACATTCTGAAAAGCTCTGAAAATCTGACGGATTCGGATTTGAGAAGATTACGCATACTACACAACATGTTGAGGGTATCAATGACCCCGAAACAAGCTGAGACTTTGAAACAGGTTAAGCCTAAGAAAGTGAAAGGAAAGAAAAAGAAAGAAGTTATAAATAAAGAAAGTGAGACGGAAGTTGTGAAAGAAAAACCACCCGTAAATAAAGTAAAAGGGCCTAAAAGATATGTTGTGTTTATCGGGAATCTGCCATTGGATATTTGCAAAGAAAAGGTATAGTACATTACTGCAGCGGCCTCCTCCGTGCCAGGTGTAAGTGGACAAATGTTGTAATGTGGGCCGAGGCTGCATGCATACGTGGGTCCATATTATGCCTGGTTGCGGCCAAGGCTTGTCTATTACTTTTCTCAATAAATGCGCGGAAATTAAATGTTTCAAAATAAGTTATTAGTCCATAATGTAGATTTTGGAGGTAGGTATCAAGTTTTAAGTAATTAGTGCATACGGTAGTCTTCTAATTTTGGAGGTTACAAGTTTTTAAACAGATCTTACCGCTTTTTGAATTTCAGGTTGATTCAATTATATTTTTCACACCACGTATCTCAATGTCTCACACTTATTTTCTTCACTTGAACTCGACATTTTGTTAAAATAAATCGACAATTAATTTTTCATAGAAATCATAGAGCGAACCCGTCTTTCGTCCAGAACGAAGTTAGGATTGCTACATGCAAAAGAAAAACATGTTTTTGTTTCCAGCTGATGATACATTTCCGTGACATCGATGAGCACATCAAGGATATCAGGATCCCCAAACCTGGGGAGGGGAAGAAAAGTGCTATCGCTTTTATGGAGGTCGACAGCGAACCTATATATGAGGTAATAGTGGTATTTTACGATATAAATTAGGGAGCGTCACAGTAAAAGACCGAGTCAACGAACCAACTGTTTATTAGCGGCATACCCGCTATAAGTTGCATAATAGTAGATTATGCACTAAGGGGATAAAGCAGTGTCTTATGTCGCGGGTGGCATATTGAACCCTGAGCGAAGCGAGGGAGTTAGAGTCCTGAGTGACGCGAGGGGTTCAAGCTACCCAAGACTAAGACAGGCTTTATCCCAGAGGAGCATACTCTACTTTTCTCACCTTCTGCGAGGCAATAAAAATCCAGGGCTCCGAACTCAGCAGCCAACACCGTCTTTTGTTTAAAATCTTTGTAGTCGCGCCTCTTTTCTTTTTTTTATGAGTGGCCAGTTCGATTTTAGAACAAACCTTTTTTACAATGCCATATGGGCGTTCTTTTACTTAGAGTTTTCCACGAGTTTCCACACGAATTTGACGTTCCAAATTCAAATCACATTACTACCCTTGGTAGTTTCATACAACATTACCTCCCTTGGTAGGTAATGCTTTGCTTTACCTCGATGATAGCATGATATGTAATTGGATATTATAAATAAAATAAAATAAAAATATTTTATTTCGGACTACAAGATCCATATAAAGTTTCACATGACATATTACAATAAATTATTAAATTACAAACATTAAAATAAAAATAAAACAAATTTAATTAAAATAAATTAAATTAAATTGAATAAAAATTAAATTAAATCGATTAAAAATAAAATAAAATTGAATTAAATGGAATGAAATTGAATTAAATGTATTGACTAAATTGAGGATTATAATTGAATTTATTTTAATTAAAATAAAATTAAACAAGGAAGTGCATTGTGCCGAGGATTATCAACAAGGGAAATAGTTTCCCCCGTTTATAATCCTCTGCACAAGGCACTTCCATAGCGGCGATATCGTACACTCCGCTACAGTCCTCAGGATGCTGTTGCAGCTGCCCCGTACTCTGCTCATCAGGGATGCGGTCTTTTTGCGCATGATGGCATGAAAACCATCAGTGTGGTGCTGCGCAAACATCCCCGACGCACTGCAGAATCGGGGCAGTCTCAACATCATCCTGAAGATATTATTATACTGGACACGTAGGGCGTCCATCGATCTTTTGGTATACCCGAGCCACAAGCTTCCCGTGTAAAAACTCTGACAATAGGCTTTAAACAGCGTGACCTTAACTTGGTCAGTACAACGGGAAAACCTGCGAGCCAGCATATTACCTCGGACCGATAGAGCCCTACGCTCCCTCTCAATATCTACATCATCTTTAAGGTCGTCGGTAAGAAAATGCCCCAGATATTTAAAAGTCGAGACACGATTAATGTTCAAGCCGTTCAGGGTAATGTTGAGTGTATCGGGACATTTACCGGCGGCCTTAAAGATCATGTATTCAGTTTTCTTTATATTATATACAAGACCATGATCAGTCGCGTACTTCTCACATACCTTGAGCAATTCTCTGAGGCCGCCCACCGTCGGGCTCAGCAGCACCATGTCGTCAGCGTAACTAATGTTATTGATGCTAACGCCATTCATACGACAGCCGACACGCATGCTGCTCAGCCCCTCGATGAGGTCGTTTACATACAGGTTGAAGAGTTTGGGAGACGTCAGCCCCCCCTGCCTCACCCCACTCTCCAACCTATATGGCCCCGACAGTGAATTGGCCCACCTCACAAAGTTGGTCTGGTTATCATACCAATGCTTAAATATCTTTAGGACTTCAACCGGTAGACCCCTGTCTCTCAACTTGCTCCAGAGCACATCATATGAAACTAGGTCAAAGGCTTTGGAGAGGTCAAGGAAACAGGCGTATACCGGCGTCCTGCGGTCTGTATAATAATGGACGGTGTGCTTGAGACTTATTATTGCGCTTTCTGTAGACAGTCCTGGTCGAAACCCAAACTGAGCGTCATGAAGGTTTAGGAATTTATCCAGATAAGAATCAAGCAGACCGTCCAGTATTTTAGCAATAATGGTTGCTAGGGAGATTGGGCGGTAGTTTTTTACATCAGAGACATCCCCTGTCCTGTTCTTCACAATGGGCACAACGATTGTTTTCATTAAGTCTAGTGGTAAGTGAGAGTGACTAATGCACATTGTGAAGAACATGGGCAAGACGCTCGGTAGATGCACCCCCGCATGCTTTAAATGTTCAACACTGAGCCCATCATGACCGGGAGATTTGCCACCGCTCATTCTCTTCAGGACTCTCCTAACTTGCCCAGCAGTGAAAAGAACGAGTGGCTCCCTTTCCCCATGACCCATGACCATGACCATATTGTCGAGCAGGTGGTGTGAAAATACAATTATACCACAGTAATATTATAGATTAATCATTTTGTCTGATTCATTATGAAATTTAGGCTTTTTTTTTGTTTGGTGCACAATAATACTATCTAGCCCAATACTATTACAATCTAGCTAAAGTAGGCCAATGAGTAAAATTGAAATAACAAAAAAGTGTCCAATAGATCATTTCTTACAGTTTCTAATTAAAGGGAATCCTCAAGGCAAATTTCCATACAAAATGTTTTGGACAAATACTCAAAAAGTACGCCGTATTATAGTTATTTCTTCACACTATTCGTTTCGTCCTTTTTTTTTTATTGCGTCAACAAAAAAAGTGAAAGGTTTCATACCTTAATTTAGATTTTATACGTGTTTTAAAATTAACCCTACTAACTTAAAACACTTGTAATTTTAGTGGTAATAATTTGCGATTTTTGTTGTTTCAGATGGCGTTATCAAAGAATCATTCTATGTTGGACAACATACGTATCAAAGTGAACTACACGACACAGCAAAACACCAAGATTACTAAGAGCGAAGCCAAGGTATGCATTGACCTTTTTTTTACTTTAATAGGTACCTATGACAGAAGTATTAAGAAACACTATGTACACATAGTTCATTGAAAATGCGACAAAAAAAAAATGAATAACGGTGTTCCTATAGAACACCAAGATGGACAGTATCAAACCAAAATAGAGTCGTAAATAATAAATAAATCAAATTTTATTTCAGATTGAGATCCATAAAATACAATACAATTAAAATTAAAATGTCACACAGAAAATTAACACAAACAATTTAAATGAAAACAAAGAATACACCTGTGTACCTCATGACAAAAAGAAAGAAAACCAAAAACAACACATTTTACACTCTAGGCATTTAGTATGTGGTATTTATTTATTGGTAAAACAGGACCAAAAAATTTCAGACACCTTGTCAATAAATATGAAATATCTCCAACTTCAAATTGTGTTTGTTACTTTTTACGATGTAGTTTTATTAACAATGAAAAAGCCTAGTAGTTTGAAATATCTTTCTAGCCCTGTTACTTCTCTTTTCCGAAATTTAGCCTCAGACCAAAATGTAGTAGAAGTAAGCCAATGCGTCTCCCTTTTTATGACACATTTTCAATTTACTGCATTGTGTTTCTATACTTTAACACTTCTATGTTCCAGGGCAAATCGGCGAAGCTGTCAGCAATGCAGAAGTCTGGAAAGTTAGCGGGCAGCATTCCCATGACCAAGAAGCGGAGTCACCGACGAAATATCATGAAACGGGCCAAGGCAAAGGAAACTGCCGCAGAAAATGCGTAGTGTATAATATACTAAAAAACGCGTAGTGTACATACATACATACTAGATATGTACTTACAAAAAAACGCGTAGTGTACTAAAAAACGACGCGTAGTGTACATACATACTATGTACTTATTGGAAAACGCGTAGTGTACATACATACTGTACTTACTAGAAAACGCGTAGTGTATAATATAACATACTAAGAAACGACGTGTAGTGTACATACATACTTTGTATTTACTAGAAAATGCATAGTGTATAATATACTAAAAACGCGTAGTATACCTACTATTAAACGCGGAGTGTACATAAATACATACTATGTACTTACTAGAAAATGCGTAAAGTACTTTACTACTCTACTTATTACTTCATGTAAATTATTAATTGTTTTTAATAAAAGATGACAATTACAAACCTGTTATTTATTTCATGTATAGCCAATTCTAATTTATTTATTTGCAGAAACAACAAAGTTGTTCTAAAAACTACTAGAATAGTATCTATTAACTATATCAACAAGGTAACTGAAGTATGCAAAATTATATACCTATCACAGACAAAAAAATATATAATCAATTAACACTACATAAAATTACACTTTTCTGTTTAAAAATAATTAAGTTAATTCCCTACAAGTTACAAAGGATTTGTGGCGTGTACTCTCCATCACTACTACAGAACTAACGTATTCTTCAGTGAAGTTTGTGACTCTATTTTATTAATTCTCATAGCCTTATTATATAAAAAAAACCTATCGGTAGAAGGCAACAAACTAAAATAAAACAAAAGTATAGTGCTTCAAAAATTATTTATTTATCGTATATATAATTTATATATCCATTTATAGTTAAAAGAAGTTCACACAACATATTCCGACGCACACTTACATATGCTGGCAGTAAGAATTTGCTAAAGTGGCAGTGTAAAAAGACCGACTTGACTTTAATACTAACTTTTAATTTAATTATTTAACTTTTAGTATATTGTATTGTTACTGCATCTCCACTATACACAAAAGTTAGCTGGAAGAGAATTCTAATCAGCATTAAGTTCGCCGCTGTACTTGTTTTTTCATAGTGCACTAAATAATTTTCTATTGCTTATTGAGGGTAGGAAGCTAGTGTTAATAAGCTACCGATAACTTTGAAAAATTCTGTAAATCAATACAGTAATTTTGTAATAGCTTTTTAATTTTAAACATACCTAGATGTTATTGAAGTAATACCTACTTGTAAAAGTAATAAAATAATTCTATTTCGAACTTTTTTTCGAGTTTCGTGGGTATTTCGGGAATATTTTTGTCTCGAAATCCCCACTATTATGAACGATGAACATATTTCAAATAATACACATCTTTCTAAATTAGCTTGTTTTTGCTAGATACTAACAAAATTATAGTTTTTTGAATTTTTCTAACAACGAAACATGTACCTACGGTCTATTCTTATTTATTAATTATGAATTTTATTAGCATGTATGTTTGTATGTTTGTAATTTATGTGACAGTATACCAGTCAAATCGGTCCTTTTAGATCCCATCAAACGATGAATAATTAAGTAAAAAGATCCTAGTAAATAATTTATTTAAAAAAAGTATAAGAATGCTAGTATCAACTAAATTAATACTTTTTCTAAAATACTCTGTAGGAATTAAATTAAAAAGCTTTTTCTGTGATGTTTTTTTTAGAATAGTGTTGTACGCAAGTTTATCGATGACAGTCGACTTATACTAATCGACGTCAAAAGTTCTATTATTTGTAATAAAAAGAAAAACATCACAAAAATCCAAATACAGAAAAATATACTGCAAAACATAAGTACGAGTAGTTTTCGTCATCATAAGACGAACTACATAAACCTATTTGGAATAAATAAAGAAAATACAATAAATAGAAATGAGAACTATCATAAAGTTTAACTTGACTGAGACGTACATTCAATATTTTTACACTACGATATTCGAGAAGAACAGATTTTAAAATTCTTAAAAACAAATTACATTTTTTTTCTCAAAACAATCTAGTCTTAACGACTTGGACATTCCACATTATTATTTCGAATTGCAAAAAGTAATTGCTAAAAAACCTACAATATTTAGGCTGTAGTCTAAACCAGGGTTATTCAAATCTATTTAAAAATATTTTTAAAACCAATTATATAAAATTAAATAAAAACGGCTAAATCTAGAAAAGTACGCCTTGAACTAGACCTTTATATCTGCCATTTCAGCCATTCTCAACAGGCTTGTCCATTTAAGCTTATTTTGGCATAAGTACCGAAAAAAAAACAATAAAAAAAGGTTTGACAACCCCTGGTCTAAACTACAATCGAGTTAAAATGACATCATTATTGTCGATAAAACTATGGAACTCCCTACGAGTTTGGCGCAGCCCTAACTTAGGAAGCATTGTAAATTAATCTAACGCAATACATTTACAATTACCGATATAAGACATTTCTAACGATTATTTTAAAAATGTCGAACTGACGGAAAATGTTACACCAACAATATGATCTAAGGCCTACGCTACAAGACTTAGGCCTAGGCTACACGTCTGTCTAAACGAAATGACACCTATTTTACACATGTATACCTATACATCCAATCTACAAACTGGCCACCGAATTTTGAATGAAATCGTTTTAAATACTGCTTCGTTGCTACTCGCAAATTATTAAAAAAATAATCTTAATTCAAAATGACGTTTTTCTATTCTTAAAAATAGATATCTAATACTTTTAAGACTTAAAATCTAATATGTACAGACGTTAAAATACAACAACGTTATGTGCGTTGCCCACACTTCATGCTTTTCAAAATTATAATTTTTAAATTATCGAAGTGAACTAATACTACAGTGCTGCACCGTTCTTAGAAATTGGATCGTGCTAAGCACTGCTTTGGACATACAGCGTTGGTATCTCTTACCTTTAGAGGAGCAAAATCCAGCCTCGTCACTTTAATTAAAAATATCATCGAAATTTAAAGATTTTCTAACCTTTTTTGCGAATTTCTCATTTGAAAAGCATAACAATCGCATCCTAGTTTACTCACAGATGAGATTCTAATGTCATATCCGATTTTGAAACCTAAAACAAGGCCCTAAAGTCCATTTTGGAATGTTATCATGAATCAAAACTACCGAAAACTACCACTTTGGTAGCTTTTCTGACAATGGAATGAATGTCATGGCTTTTGCTAATAAAAATATATATTTTCGTTTTTTGTAAGTCAACTCAATAGTATCGATAGTTCGATACGTGTTATTGTCTCATACTTATTTTGTCATTGTCCTATTATGAATCTATCGACATAAAGTCAAGTTATCATACCTGAATGTAAATTTATGTATTTACATAGAAACCGTTCAAAATATTTTGGTCAACTACACCGGTTGACATGTGATAAATGAAAGTGTTCAAACAATTATATTTCTCAGTACGTAAGTAATATCGTAAATGATTTAACACTTTTACTATAAATACATTTTTCTTCATCAGTTATTTAAATATTATGGATTTTCTTTCACAGACAAAAACAGTGAGCTAGCACTGTTTTTCGTCTGTCAAAGTCCATAGAGTCCGTTTTAATCTTGGCCTATATGTAAGTGGGAGAGTTTCTGTGCAAATCATTGAAGACAATTACTGCAATATCCTCCATTCATGATTTCCCTGTGCAAGTAGAGTTCTTAAAAAGAGATAAATATATGCCGATGTTGTCTTCAATGATTTGCACATATTTTTCCAGACTTACCTATAGTTCCATGATTGTATGTTCAATTGAATTATTCAGTGTTATTTCCATATTTGCCGTGTTATCCCCATCTATTATTCCGTGTTATTTTTATCTATTTCTATTTATTATTCCTCATTATTTCCATCTATTATTCCTCATTATTTCCATCTATTTATTATTCCGTGTTATTTCCAATTATTATTCCATCCCTGTAGGTAGGTTGTCAGGCAGTATTCCATCGTTCCTCGAAGAACTGCCTCATGTTGTGTCCGGCGCGACCCACAGGACTATAGTCTTCATTGAAAACCTCACAGTTGCTGAAGATCAGACGGACGTCCGACGCGAACTCCTCTTTGCATTTGTACCTGAAATTAAACACTCTTTAAACTAGCTGTTGTTTGTGGTTTCGCTCTTACAGACAGTTCAATCCCCCCTACTACTTCTAAAGATAGTTCAATTCTATTTCTAAAATACAGTCCAATTCCCAAGTCTCTCCAAGGTCTCGGCAAATCTCACGTATTTTTACTCCGCACGAAAAACTTAAAAGCTGTGAATATTATTAATAAATTCATCTCTTTAGAAAACATATTGAATTTAATAAATATATTTAATATTTTTGAACTGTTAATAAATCAAAAATCTAATGCAATCAAGCACAGATTAACTTATTTACATTAAAAATAAGCAATCAACTTGTTTATAAGAAAAATGTCATGTGAGATTAGGTGGAGGAGGTATAGCAAAATCTCACAAAATCTCACCAAGGGGGCGGTGTCGAAAAATGCCAAAATTACCTCACGTAATTAATGAATGCCCCCTAAGAAAGACGGAAGAAATACTCACGTAGAGTCGTGCAGTTTCTTCTTGATGGTGGACAGGTCCATGGGGCACTTGATGACCTTCTTGTACTGCGGGAACTGCTTGGTGTTGACCGGGATGAGGAACGGCCACGCGTGCTCGTGCACCTCCATGTCGCACAGCAGGCTCCTGGGGATACCGCACACTTTGTAACTAGCTAGTTTATGGAAACAAGCTTATAGTTTGTAAAACAAGCTTATTGTTTGTAAAAACAAGCTTATAGTTTGTAAAAATAAGCGTATTGTTTGTAAAAACAGGCTTATAGTTTGTAAAAACAGGCTTATAGTTTGTAAAAACAAGATTATAGTTTGTAAAAACAAGGTTATAGTTTTTAAAAACAAGCTTATACTTTGTAAAATTTATAAAGTATGTAAAAAAAGAGTAAAAGTTTTATAAAACAAGCTAATAGTTTATAAAAACAAGGTAAAAGTTTATAATTTATAGTTAGTTTAAGACAACTAGCTTAAAGTTACAATCCCATAAAGAAACCTTCTTATAGTTTGGAAAATATACCTACATATAATTTAATTATATCAATATTAAAAATAGGAAACTTACTTGCAGAATTGTAGTTCTTTGACCAGTTTCTTAGCAGAATTCTTCTCCTTCTTGGCTCGCGACACCAGAGGCACGTTTTCACTGTCTCGATCCTCACCTATATAAAAAACTTAAATGTAATTGTTACATAATCCCCCTTGTTTTGTACCCCTAGGGAGAAGTAAAGCAGAGCAAGCATTACTCTGTTTAAATTTGAAGGCAACTAAAAAGCATTTATGTGTATGCATTACTGTGTTCCTCTTTGAAGGTATCTTTCGAAATTACTGGGCTTTCGAAACGACCATCAAATTTTTTTTTAAAGCGGCCGAGAGCTATAGCGGTTTTGCATCGGTCTATATGAGTTAACTAGGGGGAAGTAAAGCAGTTCAAGCATTATTGTGTTCAAATCCGAAGGCAACTAAAAATCAGTAATGTGTATGCATTACTGTGTTCCTCTTTGAAAGTATCTTTTGAAATTACTGGGATTTCGAAACTACCATCAAATTTTTTTAAAGGGCTTGAGTGCATAGCGGTTATGCATTGGTTGTGTTATGACAAAAACACCCAGACACAGGTCAAAAACCGGTGTCCTGAAGCGGAATCGAACCCGCAACACTCGGCGTGCGTCGTCATTTATACTTTTTTTAACTTTAACTCACACCAATCATACAAGTACTAGGTAAATGAAGATTATTACATTTGTCAAAAAATACAAACATAAGAGCTCATTCACACGATTTAAATATGTTCAAATAAAACAAAATGAGCTCTAAAAGTCATTAAAATAATACTGTAAACATAAAAATAATCTTCCAAGTCTTTTCCCCCGCTCTGTGTTTTTGGGCAGAGATTTCCGCCCAATAAAGTTGAGTACGCACCTTCGATCTGTTCGTTATCGTCGTGCGGTAACGCGCCGTTACCGCCCACGTATTGTAACGCGCGCCGTTTCTCGGGCGGCGGTCCATCTTCGTTGAAGTCCGGCTGAGCCACTGCGAACAATATTCACAGTGAATAATATTTACATTTACAGTGATAAATATTCACAGTCAACAACACTTTTAGTGAACAATATTTATAGTGTTTCTTTCGAGGGCAATCGAGGGCGTCTTAAACGCATTTCGCTATATCACACATAGGTTCTAATTAATAAAGGATTTACTACATGATAACCTTATAAAGAGTTAAAGCGATCCGTGTTTTAGTAAATGCTTGAGGTGTGTATGGTGTTCGTATGGCTAGTTACCTGGATAGTGTCCTCATGGCTCGTTACCGGGATGGTGCTCTCATGGCCAGTTACCTGGATGGTGCTCTCATGGCCAGTTACCTGGATGATGTTCGTATGTCTAGTTACCTGGATAGTGTTCTCATGGCTAGTTACCGGGATGGTGCTCTCATGGCCAGTTACCTGAACGATGTTCTCATGGCTAGTTACCTGGATGGTGCTCTCATGGCCAGTTACCTGGATGATGTGCGTATGGCTAGTTACCTGGATGGTGGTTGATCCCGTTCTCCGGCTCGGGCGCGGCGTCTTCCATCTTGTCGGCGCATTCGGCCTTCTCGGGCGTGTGGAGTGCGCTGCCCGAGCATTCCTCGGCCGTAGTGGATGTCGACGCGTGAGATGGCGCGGGACTGGAAATGTAAGATTAGTTTGAACAAGTTTAACGAAAAACAAAGTTAAAATTTAAGAGTTTTTTATAATTAATTTTAACCTTTTTTTATTGTTTTGGTTACATGTGTATTACAATAAAGATTTTTATTTATTTATTTGATAAAACTTTTAAAACATATGCAGTTGGTTATTTGGCAGGATTTGGTTGAGGGAATTAATATTTTGAGTGCGACACATAATATAATCCCTTTTTTATTAAGTAAAAAACATACCTTTACTAGGTAAATTTCAATAAATTTAGAAAAAAAGGTAATAAAGTAAATTCCGAATAATGGCTTGAGTCCAAAGGCCGGCATCGGACGTATCGGACGCATCGCGTCAAACGGATTAATTAGACTGCGTCCACTGTATCGGCAGCGATCGGATGCCGACGCGAGTATCAGCAATCAGTCGTTAATGTTTGTTTATTAGCAGAAGAGGAAGAACAAGAAAATAAATCTAGAAAAAGGAAGCATAAAGGCCCATTTACACGATACCATTTTCTTGTACATACAACGGCAATAATTGAATGCAATACATGACGCGCAATTATTGATCTTCAAGAATTGTAAGTAACTGTTTACACGCGGCAATAAGTAAAAAAATGGAATGCAATTATTGTATGAAAGTCTTGACATAAAATAATTGCTGATGCCTTTTGTTTACACCAATACAATTATGTTTAGGCGATTATTGCTGACAAGTTTTGACTTGTCTAAACACAGACTTGTATGTGCGTTTACCATTTTTCAGCGGGATGCTTCAAGTATTGCACGTTTTTGCGCTGGCAAATTTTCATTCAAGTGTTGAACGTTTTAGAAGCTACTATTTAAAAAAAATATGAGTCAAAAGTTTTTAAAATTTGGTTGTGCTGATTTAATAAAGTTCATTGAGAATATACACCACCAATTTTGAATAACCAAAAAAACTTTAAAAAATATTTCTACAAAAAATATATCATATTTTTTCCATATCTGTGTTCAGAAACGGCAACTGATTAGGTCTGCGTATTTTTATTTCTGGTGATAGAAAATTAAGGTGTATATTAACATACCCTCACTCACTGCACTCATGTTTGCATATGGAGAGAGAATCCAGTTGAATACAAGAATTGCTTGAGAAATTATAGCATGTGCTGTTTACACCAAGACAATTTTTGAAACAAAACTTGTATGACAGATCAAGATTTTACGTGTTGTTTAGACCATGCAAGTCATTTATTGCTTCAATTTAATGGTATGCAACAGGCAAGAAACTTGCATCGTGTAAATGGGCCTTAACTTCTGGATACACAACATATTCAAGAAGAGATCGGAACATGGAGAATATCACACACTATTTCCTAATTTGTTAAAAAAATCTGTTGCAAATGGCCGACGATGCGGAGTGAGCGTGAGGGGCGCGTCCACTGATCGGCATTCCGTATGACGTCATCGGTACGCATCGCATGTAGGCATTGCCGATGAGCGGTCCGTCCGGTGCGGATCAGTGGACGCTGTTGTATGAGTTTTTATACAAGGCAACCTAAAATCCGTTACGAGCGATGCGTCCGATACGTCCGATGATGGTCTGTGGACGCTTAGCTTAAGAGTATAATATACAAGTATCATACATATTTTTTTTTATTCTAGCTATCCAATCTAAAAATATTAAATAAAACTAAAATGCATGCTGTCTCCACCTATAAATTGTCGTTTCACTAAATTAGTTTCAGTATATTGTATCCTATTTATCGATTTGGTGTAAACTACGTTGGTGAAATAAATAGTTTTTCACACCACCTGCTCGACAATATCCAATTACATATCATGCTATCATCAAGGTAAAGCAAAGCATTACCTACCAAGGGAGGTAATGTTGTATGAATCTCCCAAGGGTAGTAATGTGATTTGAATTTGGAACGTAAAATTCGTGTGGAAACTCGTGGAAAACTAAGTAAAAGAACGCCCATATGGCATTGTAAAAAGGTTTGTTCTCAAATCGAACTGGCCACTCATAAAAAAAGAAAAAAGGCGCGACTTCAAAAATTGTAAAACAAAAGACGGTGTTGGCTGCTGAGTTCAGAGCCATGGATTTTTATTGCCTCGCAGAAGGTGTGAAAAGTAGAGTATGCTCCTCTGGGATAAAGCCTGTCTTCGTCTTGGACAGCTTGAACCCCTCGCGTCACTCAGGACTCTACATAACTCTCTCGCTTCGATCAGGAGTTAACTGAGTCCCTCGTTAGCTCAGGGTTCAATATGCCACCCGCGACATAAGACACTGCTTTATCCCCTTAGTGCATAATCTACTATTATTTTAAAAGCCTATGATTCTCACCTGGGCACCATGCTGTTGTCTAAATCCATGCTGTTGTCCTTGTTCTTGCTGTCTCGTTTCTTAGTGTTGCGCGGTTTCTTGGGCGGCGCTCGCGAGATGCACTGGTTGCAGTACCATTTGCCGCGAGGGTTCTGCACCGACATAATAAAATCAATAAACAAACAAACATTCACACACTCACACCCCTGCACTAGGATTCCCTGTGTCGCAGGTGGCATGGACACATACAATACATCACAACATCCAAGACCCGAGAACAAACATTTGTGTTTGTCACAAATATTTGCCACGGCCGGGATCGAACCCGGAACACCAAGCTTCGTAGGCAGGTTCACTACCAACTAAGCCACGGTGTCGTCATATAACAATAGAATAGAATAAAGCTTTTAAATTAAATGAAATGATTATGGTCTATATGAAGTATGGTCTTCTAATTCTTATCGTGTCACTAGTTCTTTCGACCTAGTGTGGTGAATGGATATCAAGTGGGCCTCAAAGAGGCTCCTTTCGTGCACTAGACACATTTTTTCAAACTTTAATTAGGTTTTATGACATGCCGGTTTCCTCATGATGTTTTCCTTCACCGTTAAGCACATGTTTTAATGCACACATAGATTTTTTTCAACAGAAAAATCCATTGGTGTACGACCGGGTTCGAACTTATAGCCTTCGGATCTAAAGTCGAGACACCTCCCACTCGGCCAACACGGCTTTTTGAAGTATGGTTACATCGAATGTTTAAGACATTCGATGTAACCATGAACCAACTAGGATTGGTCTCACACACTTCACCGTAAATACAGCATGCAAGCTGCAAGCAGCAAGGAGAAAGAAGGACCGCGCGAGGTGCGGCTCGAGACCGCGTGAGGTGCGGCTCGAGACCGCGCGAGGTGCGGCTCGAGACCGCGTGAGGTGCGGCTCGAGACCGCGCGAGGTGCGGCTCGAGACCGCGTGAGGTGCGGCTCGAGACCGCGCGAGGTGCGGCTCGAGACCGCGTGAGGTGCGGCTCGAGATCGCGCGAGGTGCGGCTCGAGACCGCGTGAGGTGCGGCTCGAGACCGCGTGAGGTGCGGCTCGAGACCGCGTGAGGTGCGGCTCGATACCGCGTGAGGTGCGGCTCGAGACCGCGTGAGGTGCGGCTCGAGACCGCGTGAGGTGCGGCTCGATACCGCGTGAGGTGCGGCTCGAGACCGCGTGAGGTGCGGCTCGATACCGCGTGAGGTGCGGCTCGAGACCGCGTGAGGTGCGGCTCGATACCGCGTGAGGTGCGGCTCGAGACCGCGTGAGGTGCGGCTCGAGACCGCGTGAGGTGCGGCTCGATACCGCGTGAGGTGCGGCTCGAGACCGCGTGAGGTGCGGCTCGAGACCGCGCGAGGTGCGGCTCGAGACCGCGCGAGGTGCGGCTCGAGACCGCGCGAGGTGCGGCTCGAGACCGCGTGAGGTGCGGCTCGAGATCGCGCGAGGTGCGGCTCGAGACCGCGTGAGGTGCGGCTCGAGACCGCGTGAGGTGCGGCTCGAGACCGCGTGAGGTGCGGCTCGATACCGCGTGAGGTGCGGCTCGAGACCGCGTGAGGTGCGGCTCGAGACCGCGTGAGGTGCGGCTCGATACCGCGTGAGGTGCGGCTCGAGACCGCGTGAGGTGCGGCTCGATACCGCGTGAGGTGCGGCTCGAGACCGCGTGAGGTGCGGCTCGAGACCGCGTGAGGTGCGGCTCGAGATCGCGCGAGGTGCGGCTCGAGACCGCGTGAGGTGCGGCTCGAGACCGCGTGAGGTGCGGCTCGAGACCGCGTGAGGTGCGGCTCGATACCGCGTGAGGTGCGGCTCGAGACCGCGTGAGGTGCGGCTCGAGACCGCGTGAGGTGCGGCTCGATACCGCGTGAGGTGCGGCTCGAGACCGCGTGAGGTGCGGCTCGATACCGCGTGAGGTGCGGCTCGAGACCGCGTGAGGTGCGGCTCGATACCGCGTGAGGTGCGGCTCGAGACCGCGTGAGGTGCGGCTCGAGACCGCGTGAGGTGCGGCTCGATACCGCGTGAGGTGCGGCTCGAGACCGCGTGAGGTGCGGCTCGAGACCGCGCGAGGTGCGGCTCGAGACCGCGCGAGGTGCGGCTCGAGACCGCGCGAGGTGCGGCTCGAGACCGCGCGAGGTGCGGCTCGAGACCGCGCGAGGTGAGGTGAGGCGTGAGGTGAGGAGGGATCACGTGTTGTAGCGGGGATCGGGGGTGGCTAGCGGGGGCTGTGACCAGTTATGAGTGTGCAGACGCTGATATAATGATGATGCCTTGTGTCTTGTCTTGTACCTTGGTGAGTGGCGGGTAGTGGCAGTCCTGGTGGTACGCCCGCACGCAGAGGGCGCAGGGGATGGTGCGCCCGACGCCGGCGCCCCCGCAGACTATGCACACGCGCTCGCCCCTGGCTTTGTTCACGCACTCCCAACAGTACCTAACGGAAAAGAAACACATTTATAAAACACAACAATAGTTATTTGTACAGCAAGGGCCTGAAGCAAGCCGAGCCGGAGGCGAGGGCGGAAATTCAAGTTGAGTATAAAATAGGCTTCAAGACCGAGGTATACAATATTTTTCACTTCCATTGCGAGGAAATTAAACTGTTTTTGTACAATTTGTTCACCAAGGGCTTCAAGCAAAACCATTTTAAAAGAGAATTTTATCAGCCCGAGCCATAGGTTTAAAAAAACGAAAATAGTTTTATTAAGACCAGAAGAGTTTTATTATTTTATTGACGACACCGTGGCTTAGTTAGTAGTGACCCTGCCTACGAAGCTTGGTGTTCCGGGTTCGATCCCCGGCCGGGGCAAATATTTGTGACGAACACAAATGTTTGTTCTCGGGTCTTGGATGTTGTGATGTGTTGTATGTGTCCATGCCGCCTGCGACACAGGGAATCCTAGTGCAGGGGTGTGAGTGTGTGAATGTTTGTTTGTTGTTTGTTTGTTGTTTGTTTGTTTGTTAAGAGGCTATGTGAAAATTTGGAGTCGCTGCGTTTCATTCTTACTCGGTAACGGTACAGTTTACAAACTTGATGTTAATACTTGAGGATATAATCTAAATAAATGTAAGACAGAAACACGATTGGTGAAACTTTTCTCGACAGATTTATTTTTTGAAATAGGCCCTCTTAAAATCTGATTTAGATCCATCCTCCGAATTTAGAGAATATTTACGGTTTATTTTTATACTATTGAGTGAGTAATCATAGTACTTAGATATATGTAAAAGGATTTTATTATAAATTCAATACTTTTCAAGCAATACGATGTTTTATCATTTGTCGCTTACGTCCGTTACTTTTGAGCGACACAAATCTATATCTAATATATATCTAACCTCTTCCCTCGGGGTAAGGTGTCTAATTGCGCCATCACTGTCTTACAATTCGGCAGCTGTCATTTCTGACAGTTTCACATATCCTCTTAAAGTTCCCAAATAATACCCTGATCTATGGGTATTATGAAGGATCGAAGCTCGAAATATGAATATAGTTCTCAACTTCCGGCACGCGATCACAATTTCACACTTTCAACCAAATCACTTTTTTTCCTAGGGCTTAAATGCAGTTTTAATCCCCCTAAAGCATGCACGAAGTTGAACTTCACGAGCATTAGAAGTGAACATTTAATTTCTTACCAGTCCCCTTCCGGTATGTTGTCCATTTTGGGCTTAAAGCAGTAGGTGTGATATCCCTTATCACACGAGTCACAAAGCAACAGCTCTTCGTCATTGTCGCTCTGCAAGCAGAACTGGCAGCTCTACGGAACACAACACACTATTACGAAGATGCCATCAATCGGATTGAGAAATTTGGATAGTTTGTATAAATAATATTGTTTTCACACCACCTGCTCGACAATGACCAATTACATATCATGCTATCATCATGGTAAATCAAAACAATATCTCCCAAGGGAGGTAAGTTGTATGAAACTCCCAAGGGTAGTAATGTGATTTGAATTTGGAACGTCAAATTCGTGTGGTAACTCGTGGAAAACTCTAAGTAAAAGAACGCCCATATGGCATTGTAAAAAAGTTTGTTTGAAAATAGAACTGGCCACTCATAAGCAGAACTCATGAAAAAAAGAAAAAGGCGCGACTTCAAAGATTGTGAAACAAAAGACGGTGTTCGCTGCTGGAGCTCTGGCTTTTTATTGTCTCGCAGAAGGTGTGAAAAGTAGAGTATGCTCCTCTGGGATAAAGTCTGTCTTCGTCTTGGGTAGCTTGAACCCTGAGCTAACGTGCATAATCTACTATTATAGGCTGTAAAGGCTATGTCAACGGATGTATAATGTACTTACAGCTTTCATAATGCTCTTCTCCCAAGCCACGCCGGCTTCCAAAGCCTGCAGCAGCATGGCCAGTTGCGCTGACGTGTTGCATCTGGCGACCGCTTCCCGCCATGTTGCAAGCCCGCGGGCGATGCCTTTTGTGTCCGCTGTGCGAAATGTTGTTATGTAATGGGTGAATGTTGTAGGTTAACGGGTATATGTTGTTGATTAACGGATGAATGTTGTAGGTCAAGGGGTAAATGTTGTTGATTAACGGATTAATGTTGTAGATTAATTAACAGGAAGTGTTGTTGTAGGGTAATGGGTATACGTTGTAAATTAATGGGTGAATGTTATAGGTTAACGGGTATACGTTGTCGATTAACAGATGAATGTTGTAGGTTAACGGGTATACGTTGTCGATTAACAGATGAATGTTGTAGGTTAACGGGTATACGTTGTCGATTAACAGATGAATGTTGTAGGTTAACGGGTATACGTTGTCGATTTACGGATGAATGTTGTAGGTTAAGGGGTAAATATTGTTGATTAACGAATGACTGTTGTAGGTTAAGGGGTAAAAATTGTGGATTAACGGATGTGTTATATGTTTTTAAATCCAATTTTGATTTTTCCTAATTTTGGATCAATGGGCTGTGAAAACAATTTAATTTAATTTATAACGGTAGTGTGTGTACTTACGTTTCGCTTCGCTAGGGCTGTCCGCATTTTGTGGCGAGGATGCCGAAGAGCTGCCATGCTCGGCTTGTAACACGGCACCAATGTTGGCCTCCGTCGTGCTATGGACAATGTACACGATGTTTTACACACGCTAATTTTGCTGGATTAGACATGGAAATGATTGCTACTTCTATTTAATTGTCACTGGTGATATGATTTTTTGTAACAGTTAAATCATTGGTGATTTTGTCACTGATTATGGCAAATGATTGCTGCTTCTATTTCATTGTCACTGGTGATATTATATTTTTGTAACAGTGAAATCATAGGTGATTTTGTCACTGATTATGCTTTTTTTTTTAAATAAAAAATTGACGGTGTATAGCTTATGTCCTTTTCAGGCTTAGTACCTATGATATCTTACAGTTTCAGTTAAATTCGTTCAGTAGTTTCTAAATGATGGACGCACATACAAATAGACAAAGTCTTCCAATAAAAAAATGGGGCATATTATTTTAAATCACCTGAACACATATCCGTAAAAAAAAACATATGTAGGTACACAAATTTGGGATCTACTGCTTTATTTATGTATAGATTATTTGTAATAATTTAAATCCTTTTTATAATGGCCTTGTAATAAACGGGTACCTAAAACGAATATTATTTCACCCAAACCAAAGTAATTTAAGGCTAATCCTCAAATCCGAATTCTATACAAAATGTTTCGGACAAATACTCAAAAAGTACGCCGTATTATAGTAATTACTTCACACTAATCGTTTCGTCCATGTTTTTTGATTTCGTCAACAAAAAAGTGAAAGTTTTCATACTTTAATTTAGATTTTATACGTGTTTTAAAATTAACCCTACTAACTTAAAAATACGTATAAAATCTAAATTAAAGTATGAAACCTTTCAATTTTTTTGTTGACGAAATCAAAAAACATGGATGAAACGAATAGTGTGAAGAAATTACTATAATACGGCATACTTTTTGAGTATTTGTCCGAAACATTTTGTATGGAAATTTCCCTTAAGGATAAATACGTGCAATGAACAACACTACCGATTTTCCCACACAAAAAGCCATGATACAAATAATTTTCCTGTGAATAAAAGCCACAAACCATCTACCAAATCCGCTATGTACCCGGCATACGTAATATTTGAGTGTCACTTTACCTAGCGTACCTTTGTACCAAAGGCGGCTTGAGATATCTCCGCTCTATGTGCGCCTCCACGTCCGCTAGCTTGTGTCTCGCTCGGGCAACTATCTCCGTCCTACTAGCTCTGAAGAGACGCTATTTAAGAGACCTATCTATTGTGCTAGCCTTATATACTCAAAGTCCTGTCAAATATGTGTCTAAATCGCGTCTGGTTTTAGATAAACCGACGAAATTTGGGCTAAAATGCGTGCAATAAACGACACCAAAGCGTCTTATGTATGAAAAGCCACGATACAAAACACTTTCCTGTGAAAAAAAGCCACAAACCATCTACCAAATCCACTATGTACCCGGCACACGTAATATTTGAGTGTCACTTTACCTAGCGTACCTTTGTACCAAAGGCGGCTTGAGGTATCTCCGCTCTATGTGCGCCTCCACGTCCGCTAGCTTGTTTCTCGCTCGGGCAACTATCTCCGTCCTACTAGCTCTGAAGAGACGCTATTTATGAGACCTATCTATTGTGCTAGCCTTATATACTCAAAGTCCTGTCAAATATGTGTCTAAATCGCGTCTGGTTTTAGATAAACCGACGAAATTTGGGCTAAAATGCGTGCAATAAACGACACCAAAGCGTCTTATGTATGAAAAGCCACGATACAAAACACTTTCCTGTGAAAAAAAGCCACAAACCATCTACCAAATCCACTATGTACCCGGCACACGTAATATTTGAGTGTCACTTTACCTAGCGTACCTTTGTACCAAAGGCGGCTTGAGGTATCTCCGCTCTATGTGCGCCTCCACGTCCGCTAGCTTGTGTCTCGCTCGGGCAACTATCTCCGTCCTACTAGCTCTGAAGAGACGCTATTTATGAGACCTATCTATTGTGCTAGCCTTATATACTCAAAGTCCTGTCAAATATGTGTCTAAATCGCGTCTGGTTTTAGATAAACCGACGAAATTTGGGCTAAAATGCGTGCAATAAACGACACCAAAGCGTCTTATGTATGAAAAGCCACGATACAAAACACTTTCCTGTGAAAAAAAGCCACAAACCATCTACCAAATCCACTATGTACCCGGCACACGTAATATTTGAGTGTCACTTTACCTAGCGTACCTTTGTACCAAAGGCGGCTTGAGGTATCTCCGCTCTATGTGCGCCTCCACGTCCGCTAGCTTGTGTCTCGCTCGGGCAACTATCTCCGTCCCGCTTGCGTCAGAGGGAAGTTGTATGCGGGAAGGACGCCAACCTCTGACTTGCATCGCAGCGGCTGATACGCGCTCTTCTAATGCTTCCACCTGTGGTACAAAAGAATAGAAGGTAACAGAAAGGCAACGCAGGGAAGTGACGCAAAAATAGACTCTCGCTTCAAAGAAATAAAGTGCAATTTAGCCTGTGGGACCAATGTAAGGTGCTGATAAACTTGAGAATTTACTTGTAATGGAACATCAAGCATTTAGTAAATTCGAAATGAACAACGAACATTGCCGAGCATAAGGCCAAGCAAATCAATTTATTGATTATTCAAACATATGTAGTTACGAACATTTTTGCGAGCAATCTAGGGAAAGCCGCGTTTTGTTTTTTGGAGAGCGCGTACGCGCGCGGCGCCACTCGTACGAACAGTCGTGCCAACGCGCCCGATCGCCCGCCTCACTATGAACTAGCTACTAAAAACGAGCATAAACGCCAGTGTAAGCCCGGATAAGCGCGTGTACACGCGCCCGGCTTTTGTAGCCGCGCTTATGCCAAAACGCTCGTATACGCGCGCAAAATATCGCTAGACTGAAACCGCTCTAACAACAAATACTGAGAAGACCCTCGGACCGTCAGTACCGTCAGACCATCGTGTACTCGGTCAGTAGCCACCAAATTTCAGTTCAGTGACTGTTGACTCACCATGGTCAGTAGTTGCATGTCGACCCTGCGCGCCGCGCTGGCAGAGTACGTGCCCGGCGCGTCCGCGCTCGCCCAGCCGCCATTTTGTGAGATCACGCGGTCCAGGTGAGATATCGACAGCTCTGTGGCGTTCACGTCTCCTTTATCTATGTGTAGCTGTTGAGGGAATAGACCATGTTACTCAAATGTATATATTGATGTTCGTAGTTTTAAGGCGAATAGTACCACTGATAGAAAGAAAAAAATCTTTGGGCAAGGTTTTACACGTAAAAACATAGAGTGTAAGAGAGCCCACGACCAAAATTTTTGTCTCATAGCAATACGGCCTAAACCTCATCAAATCGATTATCCTGAGCTCAAAAATATTAATATCAGAAATTTTCCGTGTAGACTTTGACTTGGCCGAATTTTCAAAAATGACAAAAAATCTTACCTAACTGTATCATAGCAATTGTCAAGTGTGTGTGATTTTTGGACTGTAGTTCGATGATAGCTGTAAGATACCGAAAACATGTTTTACAGAAGTCAATAGTGTAGCACAAGTCCAAAAAATCACTTATTTTTTTTTTAAATGAGACAAAAGAATACCGCATACCTTCTGAAAACCTTATTTACAAGTTAATTTGGGCTAGTTGATGCGAAAAAAATATTTCCGAACTTTAATATTTTAGAACTTTTCGTTTTTTGGAGTATATGCAAGGCAACAAACTGACTGAAAACAGTTTTTTTTAATCCCGGCAGCCATTCAAAAGGATTCTCCGAAAAAAACAAAAAAACACAAAGACAGCAACACAAAAAAAAAACAGAAAAAAACGATTCTCCGAATATATGATACAGTTCGGCAAAATTTTTTGACATTTAAAAAAAATCGTTCAGGCTACGAGTAGATGCTACGCTCAAAATGTATTCTTCATAAAACAACAATATCTATGTATTCCAATATCAGACGAATAGCTATGATACCGACTGCCTTTTTTTTTTACACAGCAGAAATGACCTCCCACGCAGATGCTACACTTTTGACCGTTATTACCCACCTAGTCGGATTCAAAATAATATAATTTAGCGTTTTTTATACAGTTTCGCCTGTATTGCTATGACACTCATGATTTTGGTCGTGGGATCTCATATTATAGGGGGGAGGGGGGAAGTATTCGGCGGACCTTAACTATGACCGACCTTATTATTGACGGTGGGCAGATGCTGCACGAACGCTGCAAGTAGCTCCTTCTCCCTCACTCCTCGCGGATGGAGCGCCTCCATTATCTCCCTCACTTGTTCAACGTCTGTTATTCGCCACCACCCGTGTCTGTCAAATAAAACACTTCAATTAAGCGTCGATGACACAGGACTTTTTTACAAACTGATTGTTGGCGTTTTTAAAAGCTAGCGTGTGAGCGTGTTAGCTTTCGGGAAGGATTGTCAACAAGCACATTGTAAAAACGCCGATGACACTGGGCAAGTGTACAAGTGTACACGCTACAAGCGAAACGCTGGCTTGTAGCGTGTAAAAAAGCCGTGTGTCATCGTATAATATAATTCTTATATATTTACAGTAAACAAAATGTAGACTCAATTTGGTTTAAGAATAGCATATATTTCATAGCTTATATAAGAAAAAAATGTAACTGTGAGTCTAATGTTAAATAAATAAAATAAAATAAAATAAAATAAATACCCTTGTTTATGGAAACGGCCACGTAAGTGCTCTTGCAATCATTATTATCAACTTCATGTCGGCCTCTGCATGTCCACAGCTGGACACAGAACGTGTCTTGCACCTTCTCAGTTGCTCCCCCTCTTCTCCCCCATTTGTATGGGCTATCACACTTGATATAGATTGTATGCCCAAGTAATGATGAGGGGATATCATACAGATAGTTTGACACTAACCTGAGTTCTTTAAGCACGAATGTGTTCTCCTTCCTGGCGGGTAGACCGCGTATCTTGCACCTTCTCAGCTGTTCCCCCTCTTCACCCCCCCATTTGTATGAGGGGATGTCATACAGATAGTTTGTCACTAACCTGAGTTCTTTAGGCACGAATGTGTTCTCCTTCCTGGCGGGTAGACCGCGTATCTTGCACCTTCTCAGCTGTTCCCCCTCTTCACCCCCCCATTTGTATGAGGGGATGTCATACAGATAGTTTGTCACTAACCTGAGTTCTTTAGGCACGAATGTGTTCTCCTTCCTGGCGGGTAGACCGCGTATCTTGCACCTTCTCAGCTGTTCCCCCTCTTCACCCCCCCATTTGTATGAGGGGATGTCATACAGATAGTTTGTCACTAACCTGAGTTCTTTAGGCACGAATGTGTTCTCCTTCCTGGCGGGTAGACCGCGTATCTTGCACCTTCTCAGCTGTTCCCCCTCTTCACCCCCCCATTTGTATGAGGGGATGTCATACAGATAGTTTGTCACTAACCTGAGTTCTTTAGGCACGAATGTGTTCTCCTTCCTGGCGGGTAGACCGCGTATCTTGCACCTTCTCAGCTGTTCCCCCTCTTCACCCCCCCATTTGTATGAGGGGATGTCATACAGATAGTTTGTCACTAACCTGAGTTCTTTAGGCACGAATGTGTTCTCCTTCCTGGCGGGTAGACCGCGTATCTTGCACCTTCTCAGCTGTTCCCCCTCTTCACCCCCCCATTTGTATGAGGGGATGTCATACAGATAGTTTGTCACTAACCTGAGTTCTTTAGGCACGAATGTGTTCTCCTTCCTGGCGGGTAGACCGCGTATCTTGCACCTTCTCAGCTGTTCCCCCTCTTCACCCCCCCATTTGTATGAGGGGATGTCATACAGATAGTTTGTCACTAACCTGAGTTCTTTAGGCACGAATGTGTTCTCCTTCCTGGCGGGCAGTCCGTGTATCTTGCACCTTCTCAGTTGTTCCCCTTCTTCACCCCCCATTTGTATAGGAGGGGGGCTATCACAAGTGACGTAGGTGGACAGTGCGTTGAAGTTTAGGAGCCCTAGACTGGTCAGGCTTTGCGCTTTGAGCTTTTGAGCGGCTAGGTCTTGCTTTATGGAGTCTGCTTGGAGTTCTTTTTCTAGGTCGTTGTCCTGAAAAAGGTATGTTATTAATCTTGTTCCCATAGTACGTACAGTCAGTTGCACAGATATGTATACACTCACAAGCGTTCACATTTATATTATACTTTTAATATCGCAAAGACTTTCTTCTATTGACAAGAATTCTGACAAGATGGCTACATTAATTTGAGAGTGTATACATGTCTGCGCAGCTGACTGTACATGCCTAGTTTGGGCTAGATGGCGTTGCGAGAAATGGAGTTTTTTTTATTGGAAGTCTTTTTTAATTTATCTCTCTCCCTGTAAACTTTAAAAATAATATGAAAATCAACAAAAAGATGAAAAAGAAAATCGGTTTCGATAGTTAACATCGGACAAACATAAACGCGTATAAATGTCGATTTGTCAGCCACCGCAAACAAGCCACCAACCACAGCAGTGGCTTTTTTGGTGCTGGCCTTATATCCAAACTCCTTTGTTTTTTCAGTTAACCAACCTGTTCTTTATTTTCCTCATCAGTAGTTTCTTCAGTGGGTTTCTTCAAGGCGGCGTCCATCACGTCTTGTTCTAAACCCGACATAGTGAGGCTCGAGTCCGCGTATACACTGTTTGACGGCACCTGCAACATACACTTATTAATGACTGCAATATACATGAATGAACGACTGCAACATACACTTATTAATGACTGCAATATACATGAATGAACGACTGCAACATACACTTATTAATGACTGCAATATACATGAATGAACGACTGCAACATACACTTATTAATGACTGCAATATACATGAATGAACGACTGCAACATACACTTATTAATGACTGCAATATACATGAATGAACGACTGCAACATACAATCAAGCTCAGAAATCTTTGTTTACCTATAATTTTATAAGTGGTTGTGATGTGTTTTGTGCGCTTAAGGCTAATCCTCAAATCCGAATTCCATACAAAATGTTTCGGACAAATACTCAAAAAGTACTCCGTATTATAGTAATTTCTTCACACTATTCGTTTCGTCCATGTTTTTTGATTTCGTCAACAAAAAAGCCGAGTAACATTTTACTGTCTCGCCCGTTTGTTCAGTGCGTGTGATCTAGGCATTAGTAAACCGGCGGCCATTTTATTACTTAGGTAAGGTGAGTTGAGTTTGAGAACTGACTTAAAATATGGGTGTAAGAACTTTTCTTCGTTACGTCAAAAAAACTACATACCTGAACACTTGTCACCATACTGTTCAAAGTGAACAAACTCGGGTCGTTCAACAAGTGCAAATTATTCGATACATCCCATTTATGCCCCTGGCACGTCACTATTTCTGAACACGTGTGTTCGTTATCACAGAACATTGGCACATCACTAGCGACTTCATTGATGTTGTTCAAAAATGAGCTCTCGTGCCGTAGAATTGAGAACCATTTTCCTTCGAGAATTCGTGTGTAGAGAATAGTGTTGGCTGTATCTGTGTCGGTTCTTTCTTGTTTTATTTCCTTAGCTTGTTTTTCTTGTTCTTCTTTTATTTGGGCTTCTTTGCGTTCAGCGTCTGTGGAAAAAGGTTTTGTTTTAGGTTGTGAGATAAGTTATTTACATTGACTGGTCAGTATGAATAATTTCTGTGTGTATGTGGTCAATTTGATAAATTATGACGATTGTCAAACCGCTATGAGATACTATAAATCTTAAGTATTATTAAAATCTTTGTTTGTATGTATGTATGTATATACCTATATGTTCCGGTCAGATCATGTAACTGAATTTTAAAGCAGTTATTCTCAACTGATAAAGGTGAATTTTGCATACACGTTCAGTTTGGATGACAATGCATGGTTAGCTAATTCAAGTCATTCTAAATCCAATATGGCAGACGGGTTAAGATGGCGGACTAGTTATGTTTAAGCACTTCCATAATATGAGTATTAAATAGAAGGGTTTTCTGAGAAGAATGCGAAAAATATAGTTAATGAATCATCAATTTAGTTACCTAATTGTGAGGATACCGCTTCGGCCATCTTGCGTAGTTCTTCCAAATTGTTCACCAGAGTGTCTTTACTCTCTTCTTCTTTATCTTCCGTCTTCACTACGTTTTCCACCTGCCGGAGATAAAATGACGTGAGATTTATTTTCAGTATTCAGTATCTTTATTGCAGTCAATAAGTCATGTTACATTATTTACAAAGTTGACATAGAGCACAGAACATATTGAAACCTATCTATTTTCCGAAGCAGGACACACGCCGCGCGATGGAGGGACGTCATTGTTGGTGTCGATCGAAGTCTAGGGATGGAGGCGGCTTGCAGGGGGGGAGGGGCGGCTCGAGACCGCGCGATGGGCAGCTTGGGGGGGGGAGGAGCGGCTCGAGACCGAGATGCGGCCTTGTGGGGGGGGGGGGATTGAGGGGTGTGGGGCGGCTTGAGACCGCGCGAGGGGCGGCTTGTGGGGGGGAGGGACAGCTCGAGACCACGCAAGAGGCGGCTTGCGGGAGGGAGGGGCAGCTCGAGACCACGCAAGGGGCGGTATGCGGGGGGGAGGGGCAGCTCGAGACCACACCAGGGGAGGCTTGCGGGGGGGGCTGCAGCTCGAGACCATGCAAGGGGCGGCTTGCGGGGGGGCAGGGCCACCTCAAGACCACGCCAGGGGCGGCTTGCAGGGGAGGGGAGGGGCAGCTCGAGACCACGTGAGGGGCGGCTTGTTGGGGGAGGGGCAGCTTGAGACCACGCGAAGGGAGGCTTGTAGAGGGGCGGGCCGGCTTGCGGGGGGAAGGGACAGCTCGAGACCACGTGCGGGGGGAGGGGCGGCTCGAGACTGCGCAGGGCGGCTTGCGAGGGGGAAGGGTCTGTGTCCAGCTGGACGTTGGACATTTAAAGGCTCACAAGATGATGATGAACATACCTTGACGATGTCCTGCGGTTTGTCGGCGGGTTCGGCTTGCGCGGCGTACATCGGCTTGTGGCTCGGCTTCTGTACTAGGAACGCGGTAGGGATGGAGTCTTCGATGTCTAGCATGTCTTGTTGCTCGCTGTGCGGTTTGTGTTGGATGTATTTCTCCTCCATTTTTATCGATGACCCTGTGGAATTTGTATCATTATAATATAGGTACTAGCTGGTGCCCGCGACTTCGTCTGCGCAGGTATCTTTATATATTGTAGCCTATCTGTTATTCTGATGTATAAGCTATATTATTGTAAAGTTTCATTAAAATCCATTCAGTAGTTTTTACGTGAAGTGGAGTAACAAACATCCATCTATCCATCCATACCTACAAACTTTCGCGTTTATAATATTAGTAGGATTTTTGTATGGAAATTGTTTAATTTCATAAGGCTTTTGCCTAGCAGTGGGTCAGCGCAGGCGCATAATAATAATAATAATTGATAAATAAAATAAAACAGTCTAAAATTTCAAAATACTTGACCGCCCTCTATGTATCTGTGTATCTGTCTTTGTAAAGGTTTTAACACATTATTTCTTACTATGTGTATTATTTAATACTGCGTCGCTAAGGCCGGTCACTGGCTTACACAAGAATGAAGGAAGGCTATGTATGAATACACAATAATGAAGGAAAGCTAAGTATGAATACACAAGATTCATTTATTGTATTCATAATTATGAATAAATTTAAATTAAAAAATGAAGGAAGGGTAATTATGAATACACAAGAATGAAGGAAGGATAATTATGAATACACAAGAATGAAGGAAGGGAATTAGGAATACACAAGAATGAAGAAAGGATAAGTGTGAATACACAAGAATTAAGGAAGGGTAATTATGAATACCTTCGGATTGAGGTCGTTACGTCTCTCAATCCGAAGGTTAAAGTGGCGCTGGACTGGACACACCATGAGATCAAAAAGGAACAAATGGTCTTACGACCACACAGTCTGGTACCCTAGAGACGGTAAACGTGGGAGAGGTAGACAACTGAAAAGATGGGAAGATGACCTGCCCAAGGGATGGCGCAGAACCTGTTTGGACCGAAGGACCTGGCATAATCTGGAGGAGGCCTATGTCGAAGGACAACCTGACTTAAACTAGAACAAACAATAAATAAACCATAACATAAATTTAAAATCTCTGTACAATATGAGTCAGCGAATAAAGGCTTATTTTATTTATTTTATTTTTATTAATTATGTATACACAAGAATGAAGGATGGATAAGTATGAGTACACAAGAATGAAGGAAGGCTAAGTATGAACATGTTAACGTACCTTCCAGCTTGCAGCCTCCCTGGTTCGGTTCATACTTGATGATCTGCGTGTGATCACTCAGATTGAGCTCAGACTTGATGTTCTTCAGTTCGAGTTCCGTTTTGAGTGCCTCTTCCTTCTTCTGCGCTTCCGTTTCCGGGGCTTTGGCGTCTTCTGTTGCGTCCTTCTTCTCTTTTGTGCCTGTTGAAAATAAAATAGGAAATTGCATACTGAACGAAATTAAGGCCTCCATAGTCCTTCGCAGAGGCCTGTCAGGAGCGCTACTGTTATGCCATATTTCTCGACATATCGGGTGGTGGTCCATGATCATGGTGAAGGCGAAGCGCGGAGGTTGCCCGCCAAACATCTACCGGATGCTGGCGAGCTACTTCTGCGATCGCCGCATCGCCATGCTCACGGGCCACGATAGCCTTTGGAAAAATAGTACGATGGGGTGCCCTCAGGGTTCTGTGCTGGGCCCAACGCTGTGGAACGTCCTTATGGACGACCTCCTGCGGCTGCCGACGCCCGAGGGAAGTAGGGTGCTCGCCTACGCCGATGATGTGTCCATCCTGATCCAAGGGTCGAGCCGTTTCTCGCTAGAGCAAAGGGCTCAGATCCTGCTGGACTTGGTAGCGGGGTGGGGGGCCCGTAACAAGTTAAACTTCGCCCCCGCCAAGTCCCAGGCGATGCCCCTCAAGGGCAAACTGCAGAGGGAGCCTTGCTTTAGGATCGGGGCGGACAGGATCAGGTGCGTCCCTTTTGTCAAAATCCTGGGCGTCACATTAGATCCAAGTCGGTCGTATGACCCCGACGCGGCTGACATCGGAGACCGAGCCGCGAGGTCATTTGGTAAGATGGCAAGGGTCAGCGCCAACTCATGGGGGATACGCCATCGGGCTCTTAAGTTAATATATCGCGGCACGTTCGAGCCAACTGTTAATTACGCGGCAGTAATATGGTTCCACAGGGCACACCTACACGTCGTGCGGAGCGCACTTTTGAGGGCTCAGCGGTCGTCTTTAATTTTGCTGACAAAAGCATACCGCTCCACAAGCACCGCGGCACTTCCGGTCCTCGCCGGGGTACTTCCAGCAGACTTAGGACTCACCCGAGCAGGTCGCAGGGCGATAGAAATTCGCGAGAAAGCAAGGGCGGAATGGGGCGTCATTCGCCGCGGTATCGACGCGTCGGTCTTAGACGCTTGGCAGGAGAGGTGGGAGAAGGAGGAGAAGGGTCGTGATCTGTTTCGGTTCTTCCCAGACGTGGGAGAGCGCATGAAGGCGCACTGGGTGGAACCGGAACATTTCGTCTCTCAATTACTAACCGGTCACGGCTGTTTCCGTGGCCGACTGTTTCAGATGCGGCTGAACGAACGTGCGGAGTGCAGATGCGGAGTGCAGATGCGGGGAGGTTGAGGACAGGGATCACGTTCTGTGGTCCTGTCCTTTGTACGAGGACCTCAGGGCGGACATGCTGCGCGGCATCGCCCGCGCCGGAGCGCAAGAGGGGTCGGTGTACCACACCACTTTGTGTCATCGACTCACGACTGACAGAGTTGACAGAGACCTACAGACAGATAGACCTGGGGGACCGCCCAGCGACGAAGACTGTTTACGTCGTCCTAACCGTCGATCCCAAGAGGGGGAGGCAAAGACATTGACTCGGGGACACTCACATGAACTTGTAGGGCTGGACTAGCTTCATTAGAAGCCCCACCTCAAGGCTTTGTCCCGAATCACCGAAAGGTGGGTAGGGTTCATGGGTGGCGGAGGGAGAGTGAACGAAATTAAGGTTTTAAACATAACTCACAAAAGCTGTTTTGTGCTGCTGTATTACGATTTTATACAGGGTGTAGCGTAATGAGTGGATAATCCTTCAGCTGCGGTTTAGGGGCTTCAAAACTGATCAGAAAATTAAAATATGTCCCCAGTAAAAATTCCTCGGATTTTGAGCTACTGGACGTTTTCAAAACTGCCATTTTTTACCATTGTCCATTGTTTTGGTGCCAAGATTATAAATCTAAGAATTTTCTTAATTTTTTTTGCTAGAGTATTCCTGGATAACCATTCTATCGAATGGTATTTCCTGTTTTTGTGCCATAGGTACAGTTTTTTTTGGTTCATTTCTTTTTTTCAAAAGTTTGATCTACTGTGGGGTAAAAAAAATATTGTTTGTTCTGGTATAGTTTCTGAACCGATATTTGTTTGCAGTTCAAATGCCTGTTTTGAGTTTCTAGATGATCTGGATGAGTTAAGGGATTAGAAGGCGAGTAAGGTCACTGTTTCAATTTTTTTTTTGTAAAATTCACCTTGTTTACCTCTTTTTCTCTCCTTCTTGAGTTCCGGTGGTTTCTGCTGGTGCAGTGTCTCCAAGGCAGCGTGGTACTGCATGATCTCGGGCTGCGCCGACTCCATACTTTCCACGAATATGCCACCGCATTTGCCGAGGGACCAGTATCGACGCCAGTACCTGGGGAAAATGAAAATTTAAGTCTCATTCTAAATTTAACTCTATTCACGTTAAAAGATAAAGTTCATATAAACACGGCAAAGCGGCCATCCCCGCCTTGAAAGATCACCATCAAGTCAATTATTTAATGACCGTTCTGATGTATGCTCAGATTTTTCAAGAAGTCTTTTCAGCTCTCTAGCTACAAGACTGTTCCATATTGGTATCTATTCTATCTTACATAGGGCTCTTATTAGCTAGCCCTCAGTTGCACGGCACCGTTTATAAATATTACTTCTACCTAATAAGTCTATTCTAAATCAAACTATATTCATGTTAAGATAAAGCTCATATTAACACGGCAAACTGCCCTCCCCGCCTTGAAAGATCACCATCAAGTCGATTCTATGTATATTGAACTCTATTCTTACGATGCTACGGTAGATAATGACAGCAAGTCGCCCGCAGATCGTCTTAGATGCTTCTCCAATTTCCTTGCTTGAAGACCCACTCTTCTTTAATGAACTCTATACACATATAATATAAGGCTCATATTAACTAACCCTCACTAGGAAGCGGCCGCGTCTAGGAAATATTAATCCCCAGTTTGAAATATCACCATCAATTGTATTCTAAACTCTATTCATACGAAGCTAAGGTAGATATTAACCTGTCCTGTCCGTAGCTAGTGGCCCGCAGCGCGTGGGACCCTGCTGCTGCTGCTGTTCAGATTGTCTCCAGTTTCCTTGATTTAAGAGTGTTCTATATTGAACTCAATGCGCATAAATATAAGGCTCATATTAACTTACCCTCAGTAGGAAGCGGCCGCGTTTAGCAAGATTAACCCCCACTTGAAAGATCACCATCAAATCATCATCAAAATATTCTAAATTGAACTTTATTCATACGAAGCTAAGGTAGATATTAACCTGTCCTGTCCGTAGCAAGTGGCCCGCAGCGCGTGGGAGCCCGCTATCAACTGCTGCTGTTGCTGCTCAGATTGTCTAAGAAGCTTCTCCAGCTTTTTGGATAGTTCTTCTGATGAGAGGTTCTTATCTTCGTCCTGAGAAATACCATTCAATTAGTTTTTCGTAGACTTTCGAGATTATCACACATTGTTATAAATAAATACTCGGTACAATTTCACAACTAAGCATTCAATTAGATATTTTAGACATTTAGATGGTCTCACAGTACAATAATTTCACTAGCTACAGTGCCCTTCAAACCGGGACAGTAATGCTATCAGAATATCTGGCTTTGTGTTGGTTGGTATCCATTTTTCGCTGACTTTCGCGATTATCACACATAGTTATTAGATTATTAATAAAACTACATCGTAAGCAGTAACAAACAGTATTTGAAAATAAAGATATTTCATTTTTATTGACAAGATGTTTGAAAATTTTCTGTCCTGTATTCCGCATATATTTTGCTTTGATACTGTGTATCTGATATATATATATATATATGTGATGGTGTTCTATAGGAACACCGTTATTCAAGATAATTGATTGATACAGGCGTTACTTTGCGGAAATCCATAAATATTAATAAATAGTATAAATATATATAGTAATAATTCCGCTTAACTTCCAAACAAAGGTTCCAATTAACTTAACTTTAGTTTAAGATATTTTGTATCTAAACCAAATCGCCGAAAACAGAAAACCCAAGTCGACACGTGTTTCGCCTCTACACGAGGCATCCTCAGGAGATGTTGACTCGCCGAAACTTAAAACTTCTTAAACTAGAGTTAAGTTAATTGGAACCTTTGTTTGGAAGTTAAGCGGAATTATTACTATATATATTTATACTATTTATTAACACCGTTATTCATCTATAGTCGGTACCTATCCAGGCAAAATCCTGCAAAAGATGCCTATCAATGGCAAAAAATAGAAAACAAACTAGAAGTCTTACCTCTTCCGGTTGCGTCCCTTCGCTCTCCAAATCGCTAAGCTCATCCCCCATAACGCTATCCTTATCCTTGCTATCCTTATCATCCTCTTTGTTGTTATTCAATCTTCTACCGCTCAGTTCTTTATCTTTGTGACTCAGATCTTTACTCATTTCTTTGTGACTCAAATCTTTACTCAGATCCTTGATGGGAGATGATTCTTTATCGCTCTCATCGACGTTTGGATCTTTGAACGATTCGTCGTCGTTTTGGTCGTCCTTTTTCGGCGTTTCTGACTTTTCCGAGTGTTGTTCTGTTGACAAAATTCGTTCGTTAGTGGAGAGAAGCGGACTGTGTATTGAAATTAATTTAATTTTGAATAAATGGGTAATAATAATAATGTTTGGACATTTCACACAACGCCATCTAGCCCTTAACTATGAAAGTTTGTATAATGGGAACTAGAAAACTGAAAGAATACTTATATACTTTTTTTTTTGTTAATACATACGTAGAATACATAGAAAACACCCAGACTCGGGACAAACACCGATGTTCATCACACAAATATTTGTCCTAAACAGGAATCGAACCCCCGACACCGGGCGTAGCAGTCTAACATACTTGCCACTCGACCATCCGTGTCGTCAAAATTAAATTAAATTAAATTAAATTAAATTCAACTCAATTTAATTCAATTCAATTCACTGTAATTTAATATTGTAATGTTATTTGTTATATGGATCTTTAGTAGTCCGAAATAAAATATTTTTGTTTTATTTATTTATTTTATTTATTGGCCAATCACAGTGCTCAAAGTGGAGTGGAAGTGGAATTTTGCAAATTTCGTGGAACAGTCCACTCATCTCCACTCTACCCAGCTCCGCATCAGTGGAAACGCACGTTTGCGGCGACCATTACTCGCAAACGAGCCACCGCCCACAGCGACTAGCGACACGTGTAGCGGGCGCGCGCTATAGCTACAAAATATATGTATAATAACGATCGCCCGCCACCGTTCGCGAGGGTCGGTGCCTCGTTTGCGACTTGCCTAATCCGGCGGCAGCTAGAAATATTACGAATGTAAAAATATTATTTGACGAAAATTAACCCCCATCGTTAAGGGTTGCTTTCTTTTCATAAGTCTGTTGTACAATGAACTCTATTCATAAAACGTTAAGGTTCATTTTAGCTTACCATCATCAGTGGCATGTGGCGACCCTCGACTGAGATTAGCAGTGCTTTCTTCTACCAACTTCTGCATTCGTTCTAGAGCCAACGCTTGTTGCTTCTCAGTCTGTTCTGTGCGTGTTTTACGCTGGTGTAACACTCGAACTCTGCAATAAAATAACAAGATATGAAAAAATGGCGAAAATACAAAATGGCGGTTATGAGTCATCTATGGTCTCATGCGCAATTACATCAAACTATCAAGTTCCTAAACAATTACTTTTCTAGGGTGCGTTCTCACTGACGAGGAGCTCCTCGCCCAGCTGGGCGGAGTGGAGAGGACCGGACCGTGAATTGGCCAATCACAATCAAATCAAATCAAATCAAAATATTTATTTCGGACAACTTTAAATGTAGATCCGTATAAAAACATTAATTAAAAACATTAGAAAAAAATTAAATTGAAACCTATCATCATGAGCACCTCCAATCGAGCTTTAATCCAATAGTGGAGCAGCCTATTGGATCAAAACTCGAAAAAAAAGAATATTTAACAAAGATCAATGCTCGAAGTGAAGTCGAAGTGGAATTTCGAGCACTGTGATTGGCTAATACTCGATCCGCTCCTCTCCATTCCACATAGCTCCACGTCAGTGGGAACGCACCCGAATGCCAAGATCACACGTACAGAGCAAACGGGCGAGACAGTAAAATATTTCTCGGCCGAGACAGTGATGTTAGCAACTTACATCACTCGCCCAGCCGAGCACTCGGCGCTTTGTTTATACGTACCGAGTACTCGGCCGAGAGCACTGTCTCGGCCGTTTGCTCGGTACGTGAGATCTTCTTCTTATCGTGTCACTAGTTCCTTCGAACCAGTGTGGTGAAAGGATTTCAAGTGCGCCTCGAGAAGAGGCTCCTTTCGTGCACTCAACGTACTGGTACGTGTGATCAAGGCATTAGACCGGGCTCAGTGGCTACTCACTTGCGTATCTTCATATCCATAAGGTACCGCTCCTTCTTCAGCTGGTTGAGGTGTTCCAAAGACCCGTCTATCTGTCGTAACACCGATTTGTTCTGTAGCAGCTCGTTGCAGAGGAACGCTAGAATGGCGGCTTTTGTTGTGGCGTTTAGGGATAGGAACGGTTTGTCGCGCAACGCCTCTGTGAAGAGAGAAAAATGATAGTAGTATGATATAAAAAAATATTTAAAAATGATAGGTTGGTATTTTATTCGCTATTTTGACATGTAAACTATAACGCCAAATAATAAAACTTATGTGACGTAATTAATTGATGGCCCCTAAGCTTCACTGTACAGACACGGACTTTGTAAAGACACTGTATAGAAATATAGACAATCCTGGTAAGGTTTTAGGCGCCCTTAAAATAGAAAATATTGGTAACATTTTTCTGTAATTCTGTAATTCTTTATTGTACACACAAACATATTAGAATACAAATCATAAAAGAAAAGACATGTACAAAGGCGAGCTTAACCCTAATAAGAGTTTTCTTCCAGCAAACCTTCTGAGGTTAGAGAGAGGCCATGGAAAGTGTGGGGGCGTGTACAGTAATATAAATAATAATGAATAAATTAAAATTATGAAGAAGAAAATATATATAATGTTTGAATAAATATATCTAAATACATATAATAAATACTACTAAGATATATACTAAATAATCTAGAATTAATACCTATACATAAATAAATATATAAGTTACTTATATACATATATATTTATATAAATACTAACATAAATACTGAATATATCACAGTGATAAGTAGTGCTCTTTGACTCTGCTTCTGAAAATGTTTAGTGACTGACTGGCTCTAATAGTGTGAGGAAGAGTGTTCCACAGTTGGACAGCATGGACAGTGAATGAATCACCGTAGCAGCGGGAGGAATGAACTGGGGTTCTGAGAAGAAGGGACGTCGTAGACCGGCATTTTTGATGAATAAATAAATACAAATACAATACAAATAATCCTCCTGTGTGTAAGTTGAGTTTTCTTCATGCGTTTCCTAGCGGCGTGATCGGCGCTGATATAACTTGGGTTAAAAAATATTTTTGATGATCCGCATTATGTATTTCAGCCTTCTTCTTATCGTGTCACTAGTTCTTCTTCTTCTTCACCACACTGGTTCGAAAGACCAATGTGGTGAAGGATTTCAAGTGTGCCTCAAAGAGGCTTCTTTCGTGCACTTGACACATGTTTTCGAACTTTTCTATGACATGCCGGTTTCCTCACGATGTTTTCCTTCGCCGTTAAGGACGTATTTTAATGCACACATAGATTAATAGAAAAATCCATTGGTGTACGACCGGGTATGAACCCACGACCTTCGGATCTCAAGTCGAAGCACCTCCTACACGGCCAACACTGCTTATTATTGTATTGCAGTAGAAAACCGGCAGTTGTTTTGATTCTTTCATTCTTTAATTTTTATTATCCGTGAAAATCCGCGCCGATCACGCAAATGGCGCCGTCTCTACAAAATCGCATCAGCGCACACCTCCAGTACCTACCAGACAGTTTGTAGGTGTGGTTGTCGTGCAGGTGTTCGTAGTACGCGTGGTTCTTGGAGCTGGCGACGGCCGCCGTCATCTCCGCGTCGCTCTGGTGGTGGTCGGCCACGCGACGGTCTCTCTCGCGCTCCGCCGTCAAACCTGCAGGCATATTTGGGTCAGAGAATCGATAACAAGGCACTAAGAAGAAATGGAATTCGATATCGGTATTGTTAAAGGGTTAGCACGCTCGCTTATAAAACTTAAATTAATAATTAAAATAAAACTAGTTCAACTAGTTCGGCGGGTAGGGTACACCTTATTGTTAGACCACCGCACCGCACTGTTGTTATCAAGTCCGTATTCACAAGTTTAAATATTTATCAGCCTACCTACTTATAATTTTAAGCGACAGTTACCCAAGCAATATTTATTATGTTACAGCAAATTATTTAACCTATGTACCTATATTATTATTAGGTACACCATTGTAATTCTAGTTGAAGACTTGAATCTTCTACACATATTGATTAATGTTTCGCTAAAAACTCGCAGCGAGTCTGACGCTAGTTACCTTCTTGTATACCTACTTACTACTACTATCTTACTGTATTTTCTGTCATAGTATATAAGTGTTACTCCATAAGAAGTGGTTGTAATTACGAGGAAATAAATAAATTATCTTAAATGGGCAACGCAGAAGGGTACTACGTTATCTGTGTAGTCCGAATTGTTGGTTACTGCAACACGACAGAGACAGCGGGGCGAGTGCGGCGCCCGACCCGAGCTCCAGCAAGCTGGCTCGAGCTAGGTACCCGGGTTTGCCAAACTATGAATGTTTTTTTTACGCTAGGCCATAGGAAAAACGACTAACGGTAACAGTTGTCCAATTTTTATAAAATTTATTTTGCCAAAAAATTGCCAAAAAATATTTTTTTAAGTTTTTTTGCCATATCTGTGTGTTCAGTAACGGCAACTGATAATGCGTATTTTTTTTTCTGGTGACTAAAAATTTGCGGTGTATAAGCTTTTATACAACAACTTGTCAAAGCAAAATGAACCTTTTTTCTTACCAGTTAGAGCCTTGATTTCGCCAGACGCGTTCGCGTACAGATATATCCTCAGCACTTCGCTCAAGTTGGCCGCGTGATGTCCCCCATTCGGATCACATGGCGTAATTTTGCTTGTCCAAAATGTGCTTTATTTCTCACCATAGAGAGCTTAAAACTACTATCAGCGTTTACAGCTTCTACACAACGACGTGTCAAAGTAAATTTAACCCTATTTCTTACCAGTGAGAGCCTTGATTTTCACTCAAGTTGGCTGGCGTGATATCTCCATTTCGGGTCACTGTCCTATGTAACTAGTCCAAAATGTGCTTTACTGCTTACCAAATAGAGCTTAAAACTACTAGCCGCGTTAACAACTTTTACACACCGCCGTGTCAGAGTAAAATAAACCTTATTTCTTACCAGTTAGAGCCTTGATTTCGCCAGTCGCGTTCGCGTACAAATATAACCTCAGCACTTCACTCAAGTTGGCAGGTGTGATATCTCTACTTCGACTCACATGGCCTATGTTACTACTCCAAAATGTGCCTTATTGCTTACCATGTAGAGCTAGAAACTACTATCCGTTTACAGCTATACAAAGCTTTAATACAACCATTTGTCACAGCAAAATGAACCTTATTTCTTACCAGTTAGTGCCTTGATTTCGCCAGTCGCGTTCGCGTACAGATATATCCTCAGCACCTCACTCAAGTTGGCCGGCGTGATATCTCCCATCCGGATCGCGTGCCCCAGCAGCGTGGTGTGGCGGCCGGGGTGGGGTATTCCAGGGTCTTCTGCGAAGGTAATAACAAAAAATAAATAAACATTGACACACTCACACCCCTGCACTAGGATTCCCTGTGTCGCAGGTGGCATGGACACATACAACACATCACAACATCCAAGACCCGAGAACAAACATTTGTGTTCGTCACACGAATATTTGCCCCGGCCGGGGATCGAACCCGGAACACCAAGCTTCGTAGGCAGGGTCACTACCATCTAAGCCACGGTGTCGTCATAATAGTACATATATTACTCATAATTGATTGATTCAGGCGTTACTTTGCGGATATTCTTGTTGAAGAAGAGTTATTACTCCATAGACGAATTTTGTGATGATAAACTGACAAACTTTAAGTGATATTTTTATAGATGGTAGATTTGTTTTGGTATGACATGGCAACATTATATTTAGTAATAATCTGACATTCATGCTGTTTTGACTTTTGTATTTGTTTTATTTTTGTTTGAGCTGAAATTTATTTAAATGTTTATTCTATGTATTGATTATAATAGGTATAATAGTGTGTTTCGTAATAATAAATTAATGTAAGTACTATTTACAAATTCGCTTAGTTTTAGAAATTCCGACACAATGTTAAAATTGTTTGTGAATAAATGAAATGAAATGAAACCCATAAATATTAATAAATAGTATAAATATATTTAAGCGGATTTATTACTAAATATATTTATACTATTTATTTATAGATTACTCATTACTGCACACCATAAAACAAGAAAAAGTAGAGATTGTTTAAGTAAGGATACAACTCCTGTTGTTGATTAGGCTATCGTATAGACTAAAGGTGGCTATATGCTATGTGTGGCTACAGGATGCTATGTACTATTCATTTCATTTATTTATTCAATCACAATTTCACAATCGTATATGAATGTCTTGTAGTACACACAAAGCAAAAATAAAAATAAAATAAAAATACAGATAAACTAGAATACAATTCCAAAATTACTACCTAAACTACTACCTAACAGCAGCAAACCTACTAACTACATACTATCGTATGTCACTAAACCTATCTTGTCATAAACTCGTCAATTGTATAGAAGCACCCCTCCAACAAAAGTTTTCTCAGTTTATTTTTAAACACGTTTTCATCTCATTAGGTAGAGCATTATAGAGAAGAACCGCTTGATAACGACAGCCATGCTTTGACATATTTAACCTCATATGCATTGGAAGCTCAAGGTCTTTTCTTCTAGTATTAAGCCTTTTTGTCCTATTCTCTAATGTTTCATACTTAAGTGGATGCCGCACAATATCCATGAGAATATATATTGGCTATGTATAGGCTAATAGAAGACTATAGGCTATGGAAGGTTAAAAGAGGCTATGGGCTATTGGAGGTTGTATGCAATAAGAGGCTAAAGGCTTTGGGCGGATATAGACTTTAGGAGGCTATAGGTTATAGGACGCTATACGCTTAAGGAGGCCATATGCTATAGAAGGATATATAGGCCAAATGCTCTAGGAGATATAGCATATAGCCTTCTATAGAATAGAAGGCTATATACTATCGGAGGCTAAAAGCTTTAGGAGGATAAAAACTATAGGCCATAAGAGACTATGGGCTAAAGTAGGCTTTGTAGAAGGCCACAAGAACCTATAGACTATGCGAGGCTATAGGCTACACGTACCAATGGATGTGATGAGCAGCGCAGTGAGTACTTGCACCAGCTCCTCCTCAGCATCGGGACAGCAGTCCGGCAGCAACGCCATTTGTAGCGTGTTAAGGGTCGGCATCGCCTCCATGTCTGCAAGAATGGCAGCTTTATAAGTATTGCAGACCTAGATCTACATCTGTGATTGCAACCGTCAAATAGTAGTTAAATGCGAAGTATTGTGAGGCAACATGGATATTTGTCCCTCAGTTGAATATCGGTATTGGTTAAGTTTATGGGCTGGAAAAGACATCATCCTCTGCACGTCCACAGCAGGACACCCCCCCTGAAGTGACTGACACTTCAGCGATTCTGAAAGCTATGTCGGAAGAGGACAAGTCTAATAGACAGCTTCAAGCCAGATATGCGGTAAAGGGTGGGTGTTTGCGCACAAACAAATAGTTAAACACAAGAAGCCAGTTCCCGCCTGGGCTTACCGCAATCCGCCCCCGAAGAAGGCACTTAGCTCCCGCAAGATCGAAGGCGCACGTCTCGTTTTCAATTATTTTGTATTTTTACCTAATATTTTGAACATTACATTGTCTTTCAACAAGTACATTGTCTAAGTAAAAGGCTTTTGATTGAAGCGAAGCAAGTCCCATCGTAAACAGTGGGCATAGTCCTTTGATGGCACCTATAGGTCACTCACCAAACCCTAGAGTCTGTCCAAAGTTGTGTATGAACTCGTACACCTGCAGTATGTCAGCGGTGGCCTGCCCCGCCAGCTTCAGGCCCGGGATGCGGTTAAGGGTGGGCATTTGCTTCTGGTCTGAGAGTGTCGAATCTTCTTGAGGCCGTCTGTGGATATAACATAAAGGTTGTGTATATCTTAGTACTCTGTGACGTGATGTGTGTGATTGAGGATGTGGTGGCCGAGTGGATGAGGCCCTTGCCTTGCGATCTGCTGGTTGCGGGTTCGAATCCCAGTAGCAGTCATGCATAAATGGGTTTTTCGGTCGAAAAAATCTATGTATGCATCCCACGTTCTCGCAACGGTGAAGGAAAACATCGTGAGGAAACCGGCATGTCGTAGAACCAAAAGTTCGAAAACATATGTCGAGTGCACGAAGGGACCCTCTTCGAGGCGCACTTGAAATCCTGTCACCACACTGGTTCGAAGATAAAGATAAAGATTTTTATTTTGCACGAAACTACTACGAAAGGAACTAGTGACACGATAAGAAGAAGAAGTACTCTATGATAAAGGTTATTGACCGAACAAAGAAAGGTATCAGGCATCGTCCTAAAAGAACGCGATTACGCGATAATCGCAAGTTCGCGCGAATTTCCGAATCCGCGATCAAACATACTATTGTCGAATAGGTATCCTAAACGATATTCGCGCGATGCGCTCGCGCAACTAAAATAAACATAAACATTCACACACTCACACCCCTGCACTAGGATTCCCTGTGTCGCAGGTGGCATGGACACATACAACACATCACAACATCCAAGACCCGAGAACAAACATTTGTGTTCGTCACAAATATTTGCCCCGGCCGGGGATCGAACCTGGAACACCAAGCTTCGTAGGCAGGGTCACTACCAACTAAGCCACGGTGTCGTCGAAATGTTTGGAAATATATTCGCGCGAACTTAGTTCGTACGAACGCGTGATCAAACATATTGAATTCGAATAAGTGTCCTTAAAAATGAAATTCGCGATAATTGCGTCGCGCCATGTTGGCGCGGCGCAAAGTTGTTTGTGTCTATAGAAGAGGTCGGTCGTTCGCGTTGTCTTTTCTCGATAGATTTATTTTTTGAATGCGACCTACATAAAATCTGCTTTACATCCATCCTCCGAATTTAGATAATACTTACGGTTCATTTTGAGGAAACCGACATGTCATATAACCTATAAAGTTCGAAAAACATGTGTCAAGTGCACGAAAGGAGCCTCTTCGAGGTGCACTTGAAATCATTTCACCACACTGGTTCGAAAGAACTAGAGAAAAAGAAGAAGTCTTTCTATGTCAACACTCACCTCAACTCGGCCAGTAATTCCATCTCCTTCCGTCGCTCGTGTAGTTTCTTCTCCTTGACGAGTAGTCGGTCGAGTAGGTTCTGATGTTTCCGTCTCTCTCGCTCCTCCCAGCGGCGGCGCGCGTCCAGTTGACGGATGAGTGATGTGTGTTGTCGCCGTCTCTCTCTCTCCTGTTGAAAGAAACGGGTTACATCAGTCAGTTTTTACCCGACTGCCAAGGAAGGGTTTTGTTTTTCGCGCGTATCTTGTATGTATGTATGTAAATTTCTTCGCTACCTTGTATCTTCCAAACGGCAGGATGGATTAATACAGTTAAGGTATCGTTAAAGTCGTCTCAATCACCAGAGTGTTCTTAGTTCTTAGTGAAATAAAATAACTATACACTTATCTTAATACTATTGCATGCAAAAGCCCTTCCAAATGTGTAGCTAGAGCTTAAAGCAGTTCAATTATCAAAACTTACCTCGTTTATGTACTTTTGCTGCCGCGCCAACACCGTCGAACGAAATTGAAAGAGAAAAACACACACAATGTAGTCACACAAAAATAGCACAATTTACTTGAGGTAAAGATCCAATTTCATTAATTTTATTATTTTTTATTGGGAGTAGTAAACATTTTTCTCCTTTTTTTTTGTTACATAAAAAAAATTTTGTAAATAATCTTAGTACATATTTAAAAAAATAGGATCTTTTGAATTTTTATTTTACATACAAAAAACAGCACAATAATCTAATCAACCACACATAAAAATCCATTCTTATTAGTATGGTTTTCAACGTATTTACTTGTATTTCTGGCGTATAGTAACCCCGATTCGCCCTCTCGCTCGCGCGGACATACATTTTTGAAGATTTAAAAGTTACTACTTGTAATTACAAAAACAAACGGACCTCCATGATCCCGAAAGTAATGTTACAAACGAGTAGTAAAAATCCAAATCAAGTAGTAATCTTTAAATCTTCAAAAATGTAGAAAGTACGCACGAACGAAAGCGCGAATCTGGGGTTCCATTTGCCTTAAGGATTAAATTGAGTAGATAATTAAAGTTAGGTAGAAAAATATTCATCAACAGAAAATATTTGTCAACAATCCCGCGCGCCGATATCTCCCTCAAACACTTTTAAGGAACGAGATTAGGCTAATTTTTTCCATTTAAAAAAAAATATTTTATGGTTGAAAACATAACTAACGCGAATTAAGGTACAAATTAATAAAAAAATACCTGTTCTTTAAGTAACACTGCCTGTTGCCTTTTGACTTCTCTCTCCTGAAACAAAGTACGTACTTAAGACTCTCGTGGTTAGCGGTGGACCGGCCTGGCAACGCGTTTGACCGGCCTGGCAAAGAGTTTGACCGGTTCATAGGCAAGATAGTTTGTGAGGAAATGTGTTGGTTAAAATGGCGTTTCTTAAGTTATTTGCTTCAAACATTAAGTGAAGAAAATACTGCGGGTTCAAAATGCCGCTGTGAACGATTTTATTTACACAAAAATACCTCGTGCATTGTGTAATTTATTGACAGATAGATGAAGCTAGTGATTGCAGCAACGTAAGTTTTTAATTTTCCACTCTAACTCATAAGGAGTTCTTGGCGGGAACGTAAAAATATCGTGTTTTTTTATTGTTTTATTTTCCAAAATTGAATGAAGATATTTCATTTTTATTGACGAGGTGTCTGAATTATTTTTTATACTTTATTGCACAAATTATACATCTAATTTTACAAAAGGTGGGCTTAATGCTAAAGCATTCTCTACCGGCCAACCTAACCTATACCTGTTTTATTTACTACTCCATCTTGTTTGATATTGTCCTATAGAACTTTGTGATACGGTGTTCCTATAGATATTGGGGATCTATAGGAACGCTGTTATCCATCTCTGGTATTTACTACTCGGGCGAATGAACGTGACACCTGGCTTGAATGACGTTTGTGCAAAGTACAGCGTGAATTGGATAATCTTGATAGAGAAGAGGTCCTGTAATACTTGGTAATGATAAGTAATGATAAGGCTTCGCAATTAGAGGAAGGAGAAACACGGAGGGCGCCGCGCGGGGGGCGGGGGAAGCATCAAGTTGCGAGTCACGTGTCAGCCAGGTGTCATGTTAATTCGCCCGATTAGTAGGTTAGTGCTAATACGAACCTGTTGTCTTTTGATTTGCTCCTCAAACTTGAGTTTCTCGATCTCCTCCTGTTTCCTCCTCTTAGCCTTCACACAACAACATCGAAAGCGGTACAGCAAATCATAATTATAGCCACATGGAACAAAAATATAAAAAAAAATGTTAAGGCAAATGAAAAGTAATAGTAATTGTGTTTATTTACTTGCGGAAAAGTTAGATAAAGGTTGTGCGTTTAGCGATTTATAATTATTTATTTTTCAAAATGCTAATAAACCTAACATTCTAGTGATTTTTTTAACTAAACAAATATTAAGATAAGTAACTTAAACACAACAGACTTCAATCGGACGGGTCTAGTGACCGTAGGCGCCACTGACAAGTCACAGGGAAGCAAAATACGCAATTTTGTTTACTTCGACGACATATTTTTTTCAGTATTTTGATTTAAAACTAAAGTACTAAATTGATTTTTATGTAATTTCTATGGGACCAATCTGAAAGTATATCCTCTCTAACAAAAATTTGTTTTTCAAATCGGTTCATATAGAACAAAATTATGAGGTAACAAACGTAAAAAAAAACCAAATACAACCGAATTGATAACCTCCTCTATTTTTGAAGTCGGTTGAAAAGTATTGTTATTATGTCCTTTACCAAAAAATGTGTTAGATTCCATTTTTTTTCTAACATTTAACAAAAACAAGCCTACAGCGTGCAATATACCTACTAAATTATTTTTTAGTATATTTAAAAACCATTATTAACATTTCAAACGCATCGCAGATTTGTTTACTTAATTTTTTAATTTACACCCTTAGTACATAAGAAGAAGTTAGTTCAAATCTAAACCTTGGTTCAATATCAACAAATTATATAAATATATTTAGTAATAAATCCGCTTGATTTCTAAACAAAGGTTTTAATTAACTTAACTTTAGTTTAGAACTTTAATACATATTACTATATTATAAACCAAAGAGTCAACGAACAGAAAACCAAAGTTTAAAGATACGACACGTGTTTCGCCTCTACACGAGGCATCATCAGGAGGTGTGGACTCGCCGAAGTTCGAAACGAGAGAGTTCACTCTCGTTTCGAACTTCGGCGAGTCCGAATTAAAACCTTTGATTAGAAATCAAGCGGATTTATTACTAAATATATTTATATAATTTGTTGATATTTATGGATTTCCGCAAAGTAACGCCTGAATCAATCAATTATCTTGGTTATTGAACCAATACCTGTCAATGCAAAAGTTACAATGTCATTTTATGAATACATTCATGAAAGCGTATTTTGGAACTAAAGATTTATAAGTAAAATAACACCCAAAAAGGATAATTTAAAAACAAACCAAGGTTTAAAATTGCATTAATAGTTTTTTTAATAAGTCCATTCCCGCATATTTTTCCAACATCTAAAATAAGACCCATAGACAAACCATAGTGAAAATTAGTGAGTTAGTGATATTAGATAGTTTAGTGTTTATTTTTGAACCTCAACGTACCAATCCTGGTTCTTTGTGAACGGAAATTGATAAGGCGCCATCTTTGCCGACATTCACCGTCCCTTTACTGAGCTTCTTGGCTATAATCTCATTGAAATCATCCTCCTCACTGAGGTCTATGACCTCTTTTAGAATCGATTTAGAGCTCTCTTTGGGCATCAACATTAAATTCTGAGACATGAACTCATTTTTAGCATCGAGATACTTCTTTTCAAGCGTTTTCGGGTCAGTCTTTTCGGGAGATTTCGACCAATCACAGCCGTTTATAAACTCACTGATTCTAGAGTAGGATTCGATCAGTTTTTCAATGTTATTCTCTTTTGGATTTTCGGGTGTTTTCATGAAGTCGTATTTGGACTTTCGCTTCGGGAGGTCGAACGCAGCTTTTTCAGCGAAATCTTTCATCTTATCCAAAGCGTTGTATTCCTCAACCTGTTCATTCCAACTTCCTTGCTCATAATTCAAGGTTTTTATAGGTGAGTTTTCTTTAGGACCAGGCACGGGGATTAATGAGAGGCTTATGGGTGGCATTATACGTTCTTTTTTCTCAGTTTTAGTCTCTGGAACCTTCCACGGTTCTTTCGGCATCGGCAGAGCCTCGATAGTCAGTTGGGTCCTATTTTTGTTGATATGCTGCCGCAAAATTATTGCGTTAATTTCATTTTTTTTTTCATTATTATCAATTTGGTTTTGACAACATTGTCATACCCCGTGTTAAAACCCAAAGTATACATATATAGATATAGAGATATATAGAATACTACGCAGTTCTACGAAGCTGAGAGTTGCTAGCTACGGAAGCGAAAAGTGACCTTATTTAGATGCTGCTAAGGTACTTTTCGCTTTGACTATGAGCACAATGTTGCCAAGCGTCAAATTGATAATAAAAATAATAGACAAACACAAGCACATAATCAAACATGAGAGAAAAATAGTAAAAGTAGTTCTCATATTCTTTAAAAACAAAAAAAACTTATGGTAACGCTTACAAAGTCGTAGCGTTACTGCTATAAGCGCTCGTCAGCTTTGAGACAAAGAAAAAACTAAAAATCTACTAATAATATGAGAACTACGAACTACCACGATCACAAAATATATAAAAAATCAAACTATAGAACATTTACCCACAAACAAACACTTTTACCCCAACATTTTTAACGTGTGTACATTTGCTATTTGAAAAGCACAATTTTTTAGTCTATTTTAAAAATAATTTGTATAAAAGAGGTTATATTTTTTATACAGGCTGGCTCGAACAACGGAAAAAGGTAACATACAGAGAGATACATTATTTTAACCTCATCGATATTAATACCATTAGGTATAATAGTTATTTTATGAAACAGATTTTATTTAAATACCCTAAACTTGACCCTATGGCAACACTTTTTAACTATTTGAATACCGATCAAAAATAAAATTGTTTTAAGTTTAAGCACGCTACTAATTAATGATTTTTAGAGCCCGTAAGGGATAATCCTACTAATATTATAAACGCGAAAGTTTGTAAGTATGGATGGATGGATGTTTGTTACTCTTTCACGTTAAAACTACTGAATGGATTTTAATGGAACTTTACAATAATATAGCTTATACATCAGAATAACACATAGGCTACAATTTATAAAGATACCTGCGCAGGTGAAGTCGCGGGCACCAGCTAGTCGCTTATAAAAATACAAATAATAGAACACTGTTTTCCCTCCCAAAAAATCTCCCCATTTTCCCCAAAAACCCGCTTTCCAAATAGCAAATGCCCACCCTCATTACCAAGTGACTCACCTCGAGAAGCTGTTGACTCCTGGCTTCCTTCTCTCTCTTCACTATTTCCGCTTTCTCTGACCTCTCCAGCTCGCGGACCAGGCGTGCCTGGAACGAACCCTTCTAGAATGTAGATCTCATCATCATCTGTCGTTCGCTTTGAACTAAGATTTTAGTGCACAGTGCACTAAAATCTTACCCATTAGTTCTTTAGAACATAAGTTTGAATTTGTGCAAGTGTTTAGTTAACATAGATTAAGTTTTTATTATTACTTTCAAGTGAAATGAATAGATACCACCAACACTATATTTCACCACTTTTATAGACTTACGAGTATTATAATTTACATCAGGATATTATACGCCTAGCAATATTGGACAACGAAAACTACCGTGCTCAATACGACTTGTCACTTGTACCGACTGAATTCAACTGCCCGTGTTTAATCGATTCTCTCCGAAGTTAGCTCGGTAGGCATCGAAATAAAACCGTTTTCAAGGCCATGGCCGCTCGGCCTTCCTCGCTCGGAACTAGTTATTCACAAACTAGTGTTCCCAACTCAAAATACGTAAGAAATCGTTGCCATCTTATAGAAATAATACTAGAAAGTTACAAATATATCAAATTATTTCAATAGATCACGACATTCGGCCATCGGACATCGTACGACCTCCCGGCGTACGTAAGCAACTATAGATTTCTTGAATATTAAAATTATAGTAAGGACCAATGAGACTTATCATTAGAATTTCACTCTATCAAGCGTACCTAATCTTATTTGCATAAATAATTATGGTAATAATTATAGTTAAACAAAAGAAGTTTTGCATACTGATTAGGTGACTAAACATTATCGTAAAGCCATAAGAATACGCAGAAATTACAGATACAAACAAAATATTCTAAATATGTAGGTATTACTTTTGGGCATAAATCACGACATTTGGCCTCAGCAAAGCTATGTATTTAATAGAAATTAATGTAATAATGTCCAATAATGTTATCAATAGAAATAAAGCTATTGATGTTAACCCAACATATTTTGTACTGAATATGCAAAATAATATGTGTTTTTGTTAAACTTTGTATGCCAGATTGTATTCAGTATTTGCTGTCATTTAAAGTATAAAACTGACTATCAAGTGACTCAACAGTAAATGGATGACTTTATCCATACCTAAATATTTCAAATCCATAATAGCATTTTCGCATGTTCTCAAGTTTTAGTAATTTATAAATAATAAAATATTGAGTATAATTTTATCTTACTTGAATGCCTGCCTTTATCAGTACAACGTTAGTGTAAATTGGCCCATGAGCATGGGAATTAATTTCTGCATGTGACAATTAAACTTAGAAATAAATTATCACTATCATACATGATTGTCTAAAAAGAGCAGAACTAAATGTATTCTTTGTGTTAACTTACATTTATTTTTTTATCAAAGTAACCTATTAACTTAGGCTTGCCGTAGTATCTACTGAGTTTTGACAAGTTTCTATTGAACCCTTTAAAACTAGAATAGATAAGACATTTATATCCATACCAAAAACCAACATGCACCTGTTCGGTTCACCAAAGCTTAGAAAAATAACTTAAATACAATATAGGTCACATCTATTCCACATAACATTCTTTGCTCAATAGTCGTTCATTAAGATCTACTAGAAATGCTTTTATTTTTGTTATAATCTAATTTGTATTGGTCCCACTGAAAATTAACCGTTGATTCTTCTTTCACACTCGTCCACGCCTTGGGAAGATGGCGTGGTGCATTGGCCGTCCATCATCTACACATCCATTTTCATAATTTCTTATGACATGAATTATGCTTTGTCCTCCATCATAGTTCATCATGATCTCGCAAAAATCAATATTAATTTAAAATCAGAATATCGTAAAAAGTAATTAGCTGCCTTTTTCGATTCATCAGTTATGTCGTTTTTTATTTGATTTCTTTAAGTCCAGAGACAGATAATATTAAGACTGTCAAAATAAAATAATCTACAAAGGCCGGATTAACCTTTCTCAAGGTATTAAAACCAAATCCTTAACAATTTTGAATAAGTCAAATGACTTGTTATATTTAGAATAACTCCAATAGTTTGAAAAGCTTTAATAGCTCGGATTTCTTAGAAACGTGTATAACCTGAGTTACCCGACTAAGTTACTCGAGCAACTTAATGTATAGTATTAGTATAGTATGGTAATCATAAATAACTTAAAGTATATTTTATTCAACATGGTTACTTCAGTCGCCTAAGTAGTCCGAGCAACTCTAGTAACTCAGAGATCCAATCGAACAAATTGAATGACTTAGGTGCAGACATTACCTGGATGCTTTAAATTACCTTAATGTCACATCACCTACTTATTTTGATAATTTGTATTAAATTTATTTTATTGATTGAACTAACTAGAATAATAAATGAACCAAACAATGAAAATACCTTGTAAGATTTCGATGTTCGATCTGAACGAAATGAATGATTCAATTGTTTTCCATCATCCAATATTAATAATAACTTTTACATAATATTAATGAATTAATAAGAAATAACTCTAAGATACTTTGTTTAAGGTATTTTTATTAAATGTCCACTCATATGAATTATCAAAACTGCCTAATATATCAGTTTAAAAGACCAGTCTGAATTATCTTGGTTAAGGTGATCTGATTATTGTTTTTTTTTTTTTTTAATGTAACTTCAATAGCAATTTGCAATTCATCTAGCAGAGCTTTTAATATTTAAAATTAATTTAATTAAATCAATAATATAAATAATTAATTCTTTTAAGAAGTTGTTTATTCTTTTTTTTAAAGTTATTTATTCTGTTAATAAGTTTTAATTATTAACTTGAGTTTGCTGGAAATTCTTCTAATAACTTTGAACTTACTTGAATCAAGTGTAGTTAGTAAAAGTAATGAATCATCCTCACGATGCGCAGTGACATTGACAAATGACATTGTTGTGATCATAAGAAGTCTTTATGCAGTCCGCTAGTCCGTGGCGTCATACAAAAATTGGCCTGTACAGCAGTGGGCGATAAAGGGTTGTTGATGATGTACTGGAATAAACTTGATATAACCCTGATTATCGGGAGTTACTTATATTTATAGCGCCAACCTTATTTAATCTTACTTGAATTGACTCAAATTATCTTTATTTAAATCAAATAAACTTTCAAATAATTAAAGCAATTAAATTATATTCAAACTAATTCAAATCTCATAAACACGATGTAACATTTGCTATATAGCTAAATACATTATTATTTGTAAGTTGTTTACTTAAAAGGTATATTCGTAGGAAAGATTACTGCTAACTGTTTAAATACCAATACCGAAGTTCTTGAAAGATATTACATGCAAAGAGGACTCAATGGAAAGTCTAGTTATTAAAGAAGAATGGAAACCAAGAAATCCCGTGGTTGTTATCTAACTGTTTATTGGTAAAATCTAATTGAAACCCTCACAGATTCAACCAAGACCGACCGCTTTCACAATGCGTAAAACAGAGTTTAACTAAAGATGAATAGTTGAAGCTGCCATTTATCGGGCCTTTGTGAAGAGTGCCCGACTACGAAGAAGATACTTTATTTTGTATACCTAGATTTTAATTTATCGATAACTATACTGTCTTGAAAGATATACTCAAAAATTAACGTGTAAACATTCTTCAAATAAATTTGTTAAGTAAACTTGAAATGCAAACTGGGAATGTAAACTTGAAATGTGAAGCATGAAATACTTGTGAAACGTTGTAGAACGTTTTCTTCCTAAAAACATTAAACAAGGTACTACTTACTAGATGTCTTTTAAGCAAAAGCAACCTAACGAATCAGTGAATGAACAGGCTTCTCAAATCCACTCAATAAAATTATTGTTCACCGTCCTAGTATCGCAGATTTACTTTTAAACCACTTTAAAAATAATCTTGATAGAAATACTCAAAATATAAACTTGAAATATCAATTTAAGAAAATAAACTCTTCGTATAATCTTGAAATATTAACTTGACAACTTGACTTGATCTATGAGTTTAAATAAACAAACTTGATAGGTAAACTTAACTTGAAAAATTGACTTCTGATCGTGATAAATTAAATTCAGCAACTTGAAAAGATAACTTGTCGATCGCACAAGCGTGTTTGATTTGCACCCATCTCGAGGCGCTAATTGATGTAGTCGTCAAATTAACGTAGAAAATTAAGTTGATTTAAGTAATATAAAACTTTTTTTTTTTTAAACATTTAATTGAAGATTTAACTTTAAAATACTATATGACTAACCAGAAAATAAATTTAAAATGTCTGGTTAATTAACAGGTAAAAATGTTCTAAAAAAAAACTATAAATTGGTTGTTGTTCAAAATGTCCCAAAAACTATTGTTAATATCATAATTAATAATTGAAATTATTGGAGAAAGTAACTAAAGAAAGTACTAGATAAATACTTGACAATTAACTGAAAAGTTATCTGGAAGATAAACTGAAAAATAACTTTAAAATAATTTGAGAGTAACTGAATAAAATACCTATATCTAATAATAAATTCTTGTCCAATTGTTGTACTGTACATATCTCATTTTATCTTCTGTTCTCAATTTTTTTCAATAAGTTTGCCAATAGTTAAGTTAGTACTAAGGAATTGCTTTTTTGTTAAAGTCTATTGTGTTTTTGTATTTATAATGAATTGTTTTATTCTTATAAAATGTAACTATTTAAGTTTCATGTACATATCGGGTAACGTTTCCTTAATTAAATATGTGCATTATATTCTTAATAAATTATGTCAGTCAATAAACTAATAAACGCAAATAAACTTTGAAATCGTGCCTCCATTCTACGACGTTTCTAAATCCTGGACACACATGGTCCGTTGATTTTAGACATGGTTCAGTCAAAACATACTTGCGGAACGAGAGTCTGAACACACATGGTTCAGTAAGACGACGTTTCTAAATCCTGGACACACATGGTCCGTTGATTTTACGTACTGAAATCTGAACACACATGGTTCAGTCAAAACATACTTGCGGAACGAGACTCTGACACACATGGTTCAGTAAGACGACGTTTCTAAATCCTGGACACACATGGTCCGTTGATTTTACGTACTGAAATCTGAACACACATGGTTTAGTCAAAACATACTTGTGGAACGAGACTCTGAACACACATGGTTCAGTAAGACGACGTTTCTAAATCCTGGACACACATGGTCCGTTGATTTTACGTACTGAAATCTGAACACACATGGTTCAGTCAAAACATACTTGCGGAACGAGACTCTGAACACACATGGTTCAGTATGACGACGTTTCTAAATCCTGGACACACATGGTCCGTTGATTTTACGTACTGAAATCTGAACACACATGGTTCAGTCAAAACATACTTGCGGAACGAGACTCTGAACACACATGGTTCAGTATGACGACGTTTCTAAATCCTGGACACACATGGTCCGTTGATTTTACGTACTGAAATCTGAACACACATGGTTCAGTCAAAACATACTTGCGGAACGAGACTCTGAACACACATGGTTCAGTAAGACGACGTTTCTAAATCCTGGACACACATGGTCCGTTGATTTTACGTACTGAAATCTGAACACACATGGTTCAGTCAAAACATACTTGCGCTACGAGACTCTGAACACACATGGTTCAGTAAGAAGACGTTCCTAAATCTTGGACACACATGGCCCTTACATTTTACGTACTGAAATTCTGAACACACATGGTTCAATCAGAACATAAAATATCCTTCATTATTACTCTGAATCTACTAAATCAGTTTCGAGAAAATCTAATCACTAGTATACTCAATCTCGAGCATGGTTCAGCTAGTTATTTTTGTTTAAATAATTCTAGAAATATTTATTATGCGAAGCAATGTAGTAAAACAGCACAAGGGATAACGAGTAAAAATAATTTGGTCAACATGTAGGTACTAAAGTGTCTCGTGAACGCCGTTGATCTTTAAAAATAATATATGCATTACATAGTTATGCTCATAATAACGATCCTAAACAAAACAATTCAATTTTAAACCCGGATTACATCATTATTAATTTCTTACATTATTGACTTCATAAGATACAAAACTTTAAATTTATAATAATAATCCTACACTTGAGCGAGTCTACCTGTTCATCACATCATAGTGTTTTGTTAATTTATCTAATGTTACTGAACAATACTGCACTGCTAGCAATTTCGCAAAATGTTATTACAGAGCAGCCCTGGTCGAACCCTGTCGACGGTGCCTTTTTAATAAATTCTAGTTACAAACTCGATCGAAATGTAAACCCGACCACAATCGAAGCATTAAACTAATCATGATGATATTACCATTTTTTTTTACAAAATCAGTGGGTAGACTCACAAATAAAATTACCATGATAATCACTATGCATTGTTTGCGACATAATTTGCCATCAATGGTAGTCCTGATAAAAATATTATGCAACTATTGCCTATGCACTTGCGTATTGTATGCTGAAAACATCGGAGAGTAGCCCTGATCACGGTGTCAGCAATACTCTGATACGTAGTCAAAATATGATATAATGACTTCATTATGCAATAATATTTCAAATTACATACCTGGGTTCAGCCCCTCTTCTGACATGAAATGAATAGATACCACCAACACTATATTTCACCACTTTTATAGACTTACGAGTATTATAATTTACATCAGGATATTATACGCCTAGCAATATTGGACAACGAAAACTACCGTGCTCAATACGACTTGTCACTTGTACCGACTGAATTCAACTGCCCGTGTTTAATCGATTCTCTCCGAAGTTAGCTCGGTAGGCATCGAAATAAAACCGTTTTCAAGGCCATGGCCGCTCGGCCTTCCTCGCTCGGAACTAGTTATTCACAAACTAGTGTTCCCAACTCAAAATACGTAAGAAATCGTTGCCATCTTATAGAAATAATACTAGAAAGTTACAAATATATCAAATTATTTCAATAGATCACGACACAAGTGTATCTTGTTATGAATTCCACACACATCCATCCTGTTTTTTCATCCAACCATCCCTCCATTCCTGTCCAAAACATTATGTGTGCATTAAAACACGTACGTAACGGTGAAGGAAAGCATCGTGAGTAAACTGGCATGTCTTAGAACCTAAAAAGTTCGAAAACATGTGTCAAGTGCACAAAAGGAGCCTCTTCGAGACGCAGTTGAATTATTTTCACCACACTGGTTCGTAAGAACTAGAAGAATCTATATACATATATTGATTCAACAAACTATAATGCACATGCCTCACGCGCTCTCACCGCTCTCCTGGACCATAATTTTGACCTCTTTGCGAATGTTTGACCTATTCATACGTCTCGCTATATTATATTTTTTTTTTTATTTTCCAAAATATTTATTATCAATTTTATTTAAGAGGATTGTCCCTAATAAACGCGCGAATAGGCACTTTTGGTTTGAATGATATTGAAGAACTCTCTGCATTTAATGACACTACAAAAATATCTCAACTGCCTAATAGACGAGTGTTCCCTTACACCGCGTGATATTTCTAAAATTATTCTTAATTTACGAGAAAAAAATTCTTTATATTGATCAAAAACATCGAAATCGACCTTTTGTATTTGAACGATTTAAGCTATATCATTGAGAATATTTGAAAATTCTTTGGTGTTATCGTAAGACAAAAGTATAAATATTTCCGACACCACGCCTTTTTTTCAGAAATTCCAACCAAAAAGCAATAATCCAGGCTTAAACATCATTGATTTTTCGATCCCCGCCGTCCATACATTTTAGTATGAAAAACTTGACTCGCTATAAAATAGACAACGTGCCCGCAAAAAATTCAGTACCCCCTTAGTATTCAAGGTGACTGCACGTCCGTTGAGATCAAACGTAGACTATGACTTATCTGTGGTTGGGATGACACTAAGGGTGCGTCGCGACGTCAGGAGTATCGGACACAAATGCTAATATGTACCCTTCGACTAAGTAGACGATCTAGGTAAATGAGCTTTGTTATCATTTTTTTACGTACCTTAAAAAGCGTTACTAATTTTTTTCTACCCATTTCAGGTAGATATGGAAAACATACGGGAAATTACACACACAAAAAATTACATTATTGTTCACCCAGATGCAGTCTGAATTTTAAAAATCTAACATTGGGAACGTATAGGGCGTATGGGGGTGAGATCAAAAAAACCTCGACTTTTCACCCCCTTTCACCCACCTTTGAGGTGCAACATGGTATCTCAAAAAGTGTAAGTCGTACAAAGTTAAAACTTTACCCACAGGTAAATTATTTGTTCTAATTTAAAATTTTTGAAAAATCCAATATGGCTGCCATACAAAAAAAATAAAAAAATAATAAAAAACTTTAAACGCTTGTATCTCGTAAACGGTTGCAGCTAGAGGCCTGATTTTTGTACTTATTATTTTGGATGAGGTGCGTTATTGCAAAGCCAGCGACCTCCACGAAGCGAGGCAGTAACCTGAGTGTTCACCCCCCCTCGGGGTGCAATATGGTATCTCGAAAAGTGTAAGTCGTACAAAGTTGAAACTTTCACCATAAATACTTTTATTGCTCCAATTTCAAAATTTTGAAAAATCCAATATGGCCGCCATACAAAAAAAAATATTTTTCATAAAAACTTTAAACGCTTGTATCTCGTAAACGGTTGCAGCTAGAGGCCTGATTTTTGTACTTATTATTTTGGATGAAGTGCGTTATTGCAAAGCCAGCAACCTCCACGAAGCAAGGCAGCAATCTGAGTGTTCACCCCCCCTCGGGGTGCAATATGGTATCTCGAAAAGTGTAAATCGTACAAAGTTGAAACTTTCACCATAGGTACTTTTATTGCTCCAATTTCAAAATTTTGAAAAATCCAATATGGCCGCCATACAAAAAAAAATATTTTTCATAAAAACTTTAAACGCTTGTATCTCGTAAACGGTTGCAGCTAGAGGCCTGATTTTTGTACTTATTATTTTGGATGAAGTGCGTTATTGCAAAAACAGCAACCTCCACGAAGCAAGGCAGTAACCTGAGTGTTCACCCCCTCGGGGTGCAATATGGTATCTCGAAAAGTGTAAGTCGTACAGAGTTGAAACTTTCACCATAGGTATTTGGTTATTTTTTTATTTATTTTATTTTATTTTATTTTATTTTATTTTATTTTATTTTATTTTATTTTATTTTATTTTATTTTATTTTATTTTATTTTATTTTATTTTATTTTATTTTATTTTATTTTATTTTATTTTATTTTATTTTATTTTATTTTATTTTATTTTATTTTATTTTATTTTATTTTATTTTATTTTATTTTATTTTATTTTATTTTATTTTATTTTATTTTATTTTATTTTATTTTATTTTATTTTATTTTATTTTATTTTATTTTATTTTATTTTATTTTATTTTATTTTATTTTATTTTATTTTATTTTATTTTATTTTATTTTATTTTATTTTATTTTATTTTATTTTATTTTATTTTATTTTATTTTATTTTATTTTATTTTATTTTATTTTATTTTATTTTATTTATAAATATTATTATTATTATTTATTTATAAATATATTACGTATAAAAGAAAAATATTTTAATTCGGACTAATAAAGATCCAAGGAATGAATTACTACATTTTAATGCAACTGCAACTTGTTTACATATATTTGTAATTCAGTCTGTAGTCTGTAGTCAATAGTGTTTACTTATTTCTGACATCGACTTGTTGACAATATTATGACATAAGTTGATGGCAACATAATAATATGGGTGTTTTGGTGTGTACATATTATTGTAACTAAGTATAAAAACATAATTTTGAAAATGTCGATATGTGTACATACTATTGCACGCGACTGAACTTGACTAGTTTAACGTCCGCGACTTTGTACGCGTGGGGACCATTTTCGAGTCATTATTGTGTAACTAACTCTTTGTTGACTTTGTTTCATAGATTGAGATAATATCCAAAAATCGTACACTCTGACCCCACCCTTTGCCGCTGGCTAATGAGTAGTACTCACTACTGGCCAACGGGCGTCGCGATGTCAAGCTAATGGCACAATACATTGCGTGTTTTTTATGACATTCTTCAGCATCCTACAAAGATAAAGGTGTTATGAAAATGTAACTTGTGCGTAGCACCGAAAGTATATTTGTTTCTTTCCAGGGTGGTATACTATGAGTGCGCGATGAGTCTGTATGAGTAGAAAATATCTATGTGTGTGTTCAATCAAAAGTTCCCACGCTTGCAGACCGGACCCTTAATTTTACATTCTACTTTCCTCAGGACTTTTTTTTTAATCCAATGTAATTTAATAATGTAATTGGCTCTTTAAATTATTGTTATTGGCTGCTGTCGTCTTAATTAAAGTAAAATAAATAAAAAGAAATACAAAATACCTGATCTCTAGAGCGGTTGCTGGCGTCTCGCCTCGCCTCCCTGGCGGCCTGTTGTCGCTTCGCTAGCTCGATGCGGCGGCACACCGGCGGCGGCGTCGGCCGCGACGTTGCTAATGCCACCATTGAACGAGCTTCTTCTATCCTGTACAACAAGACCAATACATATACTATGTGTATGGGTGTCTTCACGGTTTAATAGCGCTCGGCGAAAGTGGAGGGGAGCTCTGCGCTAGTGTGGTGAGGTGAGACTAAGCGACCAATAGACGCCGGCGCACCTTCCCCGCCGCGTCGCACCCCTCCCGCCAAACACATCTTAGAATCGACTTCTGCGCATTCAAAGTCAGCGCTGTTAAACCGTGAGGATATCTGTATAATATTCCCCTTGACCATTGGGGGTATTTCCTACGTTATGGCTTTTTTTATACACCGCACAAATACAGCAAAAAAACTTGAAAAAAATATTTTTTTTTTAATACTCCTCTTTGCCCACAAATATAAAGCCTCCTTGTCTAAATACTACACGCAACAGAAACGTTTGTAGGTACAGTCAACGGCAAAACACAAGTAAGCGATTGATATGACACTACCCACGATTAAGAAAGAGCTCAATTATAATATCTTTGAACTTAAAAAATTTGTTACCTATTAAAAATAATAACCTTTTGACTATTTCCGTCTCGTCGAATACGATCGGGTCTCCGGTGTCCATGGGCTGTAAGAATTCCCCTACGATGTATCTTCCTAAGAAGGAGAAATTCTCAGTCGTCAGTGGAGGGCTGGGGTGCGCTGCCAAAAACTAAAAACAAGAAAAAAAAACATTAGCTCCATACATTACATACCTATTTATTTCATTATTAGCATTAAGTTTAATGCGATAGCTTGACATAATTAATAAAACAATGAAACGGCTGATCCCGCACTAGGAATTGTTCTGACAGACATCTTGTTTGAACCTGCGTTTAACTTTGGTATAAACCATAGTCTACGGTTATCATAGGTTTTGTGAGCGAGATGTATGAATGTTAATTATTAATTTATTCAGTTTTATTTAATTCATTTTTAATTTTCCAAAATTATTGTTATCAATTTTACTTAATTTTATATTCCACTTTCCTTAGATTTTAATTTATCTTTTTTAATCAAATGTTATTTAGTACCCTAGTAATTCGCTCTTTAATTAATGTAATTGGCTGCTGCCGTTATAATTAAAATAAAATAAATAAATACAAAAATACGAAGTCCGAACCTATGGTACTATTTCTTAATCTGACCCATTTTTTAGCATTATGTTTAATGCGATAGCTTGACAGAATGAATAAAACTATTGGACGACTAATCCTGCACTAGGAATTGTTCTGACAGCCATTTTGGTTTAACTTTGGTATAAACCATAGTATATATAGTCCAAACCTATGATGGTACCATTTCTTAATAAGACCCAATTAAACGACTAATCCCGCACTAGGAATTGTTCTGACAGTAAATTTTTTTCAACCTGGGTTTCAACTTTGGTATAAACCATAGTCTACAAAGTCCAAACCTATGTTAAGATTTCTTAATAAGTCCCACAATCTAAAACCACTTGAATATTATACACCCAAGTTTGTTACGATGAATGGTATGTTTGCTACTCAATTACCTCAAAACTACTGAACCTATTGACATGGAATTTTGTGTGGGTAGATAAGGGATGGCGAACCTTTTTGTACCAACGTGCCATTTTTTTCTAAATATATGTTTAATAGGCCATAAACGTGCTGATAAATGATTTTGACTTCGTGAACTCAAAACTCTTCATCAGACCAAAAAGGTAATTTTGGAATGCAGTAGCGGGTTTCTTAGTACTACTATTTAGTACATTTTCCTTGTATTTTTTTTTTTGTATGTTAGGTTAGGTAATCTACATCTCATCTCATAGTGAGCTTTGTGATCAGTGGCGTGCTCAAAATATTGCCGCGTGCCATCCTTGTCAAACATGCTATTGGTTCGCCATCCCTGGTATAGATTATAAGCTGAAAAACATAACGCCCTTTCGCAGTCGGGTAAAAAATACAATGGAAAAATGGTTAAGGGGAATCCTCAAATCCGAATTCCATACAAAATGTTTCGGACAAATAGCCAAAAAGTACGCCGTACTATAGTAATTTCATCGCACTATTCGTTTCGTCCATGTTTTTTGATTTCGTCAACAAAAAAAGTGAAAGGTTTCATACTTTAATTTAGATTTTATACGTGATTTAAAATGAAGAAATTACTATAATTCGGCGTACTTTTTGAGTATTTGTCCGAAACATTTTGTATGGAATTCGGATTTGAGGATTAGCCTAAATATATCGCATGAGCGAAGCCGCGTACTGCAGCCAGTCGAAAGCACCTTACCGTCTGTACTTCTTGCATATTTGTTATCTTGGTAGCAGAATGTGGTTCAGGGGGGACATACGTCACATCCCCTTTTATGTTACAATTCCGCGTCAGTCCCCGGATGACCGTTAGACGTTTCCATCCTGTTAATAAATTAACAAATTTTATAGTAAAAAAAAATAAAAACATCAATTGCAAAAATCCAATAGCGATTTATGGTCGCCATTTTGGATTTTTAACACAACATCGATACGTCCAAATAACTACTCTAATGCCTAGATCACACGTACCGAGTACTCAGTACGTATAAACATAGCGCCGAGTGCTCGGCTGAGCGAGTGATGTAAGCTGTCACTGTCTCGGCCGAGTAACATTTTACTGTTTCGGCCGAATACTCGGTACGTGTGATCTAAGCATAACGCTTACGTTCAAAACAGAGGTCTTGAAATGAGTACTACATAATTGAAATGACATATTTTTTTTTTATATAATAAATTCAGCTCTATTTTCAAAACATTAAAATTACTAGTGATAAGTTATTCTAAGACCTTTATTGAAAACATAAGCGAATAACTGACTTGTCCATTAATTATCATTAACAATTAATTTCCGCGAACTATCGTGATTCAATTCAATAAACTTTGAACAAAATTTGTTAAATCGCCAGTCCCGGCTATAACAATGGTAGTCGTTAAGTTAGAGGCCTTCAGGCGGTTTAAGAGTTCCGACAACAGAACCGGGAGCCACACTTACCTAACGCATGAGGCAGACGGAGTCGGGGGTCCTGTTCTCTCTTATCTTCGCAGACTTCAAAGAACGTGGGGTCGAGGAGGGGGTCCCCTTCAAACCGGAACACAGTGATGCTTACACATGACTGCTTGGCGGCAGATTACTGATACTGTGTCGGTACCCATCTAGCAGTCCTAGGATGTCTCCCCGGTATGTATGTTCAAATATTTTTAAATTTACGGGTACCTAATTTAGATGTCGAATGGATGGTACGACATTCGACATACGAATCGATATTCTTCATGTGTATGTTGAATATAAGTGTATAAAATTGTAAGATGAAGGAGGTACGTACCTAATTACTAATACTATTGAGTGAAAATTGAATAACACTTTTGAACAATCTTGAAATTTGAAATGGATGCTGTAAGGTGTGTAATATAATCAATCACTGTCTTGAAATTTGGCCGCTGTCATTTCTGACAGTTTCACACATTGAAGTAGTACTAATAGAGTTAACATTGCGGAGAAATGCTTTGCCATATGCACTGCGGCTGCCCGGCCGCAGCTGGCTCAGTGACTCTTTACGATTGGTGTGAGGCGGACGCATCGGGTAGCTAGATTGAGTGGTAGATAAATGCCGCGATGTGCATTTAAAACAAGCTCAAACATTTCGGAAAAAAAAATACGGCGACACACTTTATCGTTAAGTAAACAAAACTTTAACTAAAACTATAATTACCTGTTTTCTAATTTACTTTTTGTCACTCGCTTATGGTCCACCATTTTTTATGCAAATCATAGAATATGATTATTATGAAACACAGAAGTGACATATTAGGGTTGAGCGAAAGTTATAACTCCTTATTATTGTGTCCATATCTTTCTCACGAGATTATTCAGTGTCGCCACTTGCGTTGCTATTCTTTGACGTACTACCTCGGCAGTTCCGCTCCCCGCGCGCCCCGCTGCTACCACCCGAGCGCACAGAATTTCTTCGCGGCGCGGGCTCTATTAGTACCTCAATGGTTGCACATATCCTCTTAACCTCGTAAGAGGTGGTTGTATTTACGAGTAATTAAATAAATTATGTTATCCTATGTTATCTATCTCACCCATGGCGGCGGGCAGTCGCAGCTGCGGGTCGGGGTCGCGTTTGTCCTCGCTGACGTCGGAGTCAGAGGGCTCGCTGCCCGAAGGCCCGTCGGAATCCGTGCTGGCTTGCTCGCCCAGCACCGACTTTAGATGCTTCTCCTGCAACAAATTAAATCATTATGGATGTACTTTTTAAAATTTATTTTGCCTTTGAAAAATTGTGTTTGGGCGCCTTAAAATTTTCTGTCATTTATTTTTTAAGCATTAAGGGTAATCCTCAAATCCGAGTTCCATACAAAAATGTTTCGGACAAATAATCAAAAAGTACGCCGTATTATAGTAATTTCTTCACACTATTCGTTTCGTCCATGTTTTTTGATTTCGTCAACAAAAAAAGTGAAAGGTTTCATCCTTTAATTTAGATTTTATACATGTTTTTAAGTTAGTAGGGTTAATTTTAAAACACGTATAAAATCTAAATTAACATATGAAACCTTTCACTTTTTTTGATGACGAAATCAAAAAACATGAACGAAACGAATAGTGTGAAGAAATTACTATAATACGGCGTACTTTTTGAGTATTTGTCCGAAACATTTTGTATGGAAATTTGCCTTGAGGATTCCCCTTAAGGAGTGTGTCTCTTTCTATAGGGCGACCATATTTTTTGAACTTTTAATAAATTGGGAAACTTTTGCAGCGGATGAGAACGACCCTTTATATTCATTGAGACATAAACTTAATTAAAAAGAACGTTATTTGGTCGTGATAAGGTTCAGAATTCTTAATCCATAAATAAAACAAAATGGCGAATGAACTTTCCAGATACGTATTTTACGAATTCCCATAACAAGCAACGTAGAATAAAATCTAAAAACCACGTTTTTATGCTTTTCTCGCTTCAGCATTTTTACACGCTACAAGCCATCGAGTTCGCTTGTAGCTTGTATACTCGCCTTTGTGTCATCGACTTTTTTCACTTTTTGTAGTACAATTAGGTGACTATAGTCCAATAATGAATGCCTGGTTCTATCGGGATTTAGTTCAATTTGACACCAATAGATGGCGCTGTTATTAACTTACCAGATCAGCCTCTCCCAGCAGTTGTTGCGCCAACGCCGGCCTCAGCCCTAAGGCTCTGCTTTGGGCTAGAAGAGAAGCGACGGTGTTCTTCTTAGGTTTGCTGACACCTCGGCCGAGGTTCCGTGGTCTGCCCTCTCTGGATGGCCAGGCCGGAACTGCTGTGGAATAATACACCTTATGTAGAGGTAGTTTAGGTCGCAATTCGTGTGATAATAAATTCACTGTATGGCCCCAGGCCGGAACTGCTGTGGAATAATACACCTTATGTAGAGGTAGTTTAGGTCGCAATTCGTGTGATAATAAATTCACTGTATGGCCCCAGGCCGGAACTGCTGTGGTATAATACACCTTATGTAGAGGTAGTTTAGGTCGCAATTCGTGTGATAATAAATTCACTGTATGGCCAGACTAAAACTGCTGTGGAACGATATCATCATTATCAGCCCGGTGTCACTCACTGCTGGGTACAGGCCTCCCTCCCTTTGTGCCACCCCTCCCGGGTTGGGCGTCTCTCCTCCAGGTGTTTCCTACAGCTTTTGTGATGAAATCAACCCATCGCTCTTTCGGACGACCCGGATGTTTTCGGTTTGATCTTGGAAAAATATTCTATAGTCATTTCGTTGGTAACTCACATTCGCTGTCTTCGCTGCCGCTTGATCTTGGTCGTGGGGAGTCAGCTACAGTCGCGTTCATTTCAGGCACCACTCGTCTAGGCCGCCCGCCTGGTTTTCGTCGCGCTACAACAATCAATCAATATTAATCGAGGCTTGGACTTCACTGACTGACTAACAGACAACGTACAGGCAGCTGAAAGTGCATCTAAGGGTCGTAGCACACATATCGACTCGAAAAAGGGATCGTAACCGTATCGCCTTTCGCGTCGCCGTCAAACAGCTGTCGGTTCGAAAATATCCGATATTTATTATAAATATCAAAATATCGGATATTTATGATATATATCGGATATATATCAAGTTTGATATATATCAATTTTGTATGAAAGCCATACTATTACTTTATTATATTTATGAATACTATTTGCATATGTGTTACAAAAACATACTAAAATGTTTTTGTAACATTTTAGTAGGATCTGAAGTAAAATGTCAATGGTGAAAAGTCGCATTTTTTTGGGAAAAAAATTCTTTTGTTATTTAATATGGAATATACAGCCCCTTAAGACCAAAATCCAAAGATCCCGAAGAGTACTGTAAGGGTACCAACAGGAAAAGAAAATACAAGATCTCAAGCACAATTTTTTTTTTTTTTTTACATATTTGGCAAATTGCTGATTTCATCACAATTCGTATTTTTGGATGCACATTGCACAAGCTATACAATGTAGAAGTGCCTACCGGAGCGTACACGGCCGTCTGCCTACTGAGTATTTGATGTACCTATCTCTGCCCTGTCTGTCGCCCCACGTACGCCACGTTGCATCACGTTGCGTCGCAGAGGATTCGCAGTCGTTGCTGGAACACAGGCATATTTTGCCATAGACAGACAAGACAGTCCCCGCGCGCAGTCGCAGAAGCCCTATGTGTCAAAATAGACAATAATTGTGTGGTGGTCAAATTAATGTTTTTGTTTATATTTTTATTCATATTAATTTTTACGTGTATAATTATAATTCGGTGTAAAAATATCATGTCACAGTCCGCGGGCCCTTCAACTTCCCAAATTGTTGGCTCTTCAGAAGATTCCTCTTACGTCCAGTGTACACAGTGCTCCCACCCGAGATTTTTTAAAGGTACCAAAGGTCTCAATATCCATATCGGTAAAACACACGCCAGAAGTCATTCATCAATTCAAATAGCTCCTTCCCATTCAAACCACTCAATCGGCAGTACATCAGGCCCATCACCATTCTGGCAAATTTTGTCAAACCTAAAGGCCACAGTACCAGTGGTCAAAAGAATACCGAAAGGGGCACGAACAACTGTAGCCCAAGATTTGTCAACGAAGTTAAAAATTGTGATTTCCGAAAATAGCCCACAATCCTGGCAAAACGTTTTGACCTTTGCCTTTCAAATTCTCCATGCTGACAAAAATGGTAAACAATCACTCACATCAGCCATAAAAAATAACTGTCTTCATTCTCGCAACCCCAGTGACTCACAATCAGACAGTAACCCTACACGACAGTTCAAAGCATCACACAATTTATCTCAAAGAATAGAATCCAAAGTAAGCGATGGTGATTTGAAAGGTGCCGCTAAATTATTGTTTTCGAACGACACACTTGCCCCGGATTCTCCAGAAACACTTGCAGTTCTGAAAGAAAAACACCCACTGTCGTCGCTCCCGGTCGTTCCTCCATCTTTAAGCCCTTCTGTGCAGCCAACAGAAGCCACCGACAAAGATGTGTACTCGGCGATTATGTCGTTCAGGAACGGTTCTGCTGGCGGCCATGATGGTTTAAGTCCACAACATCTGAAGGACCTTATAGGAACCCCAGGAGATGCTGGTAGAACGCTTCTGATGGACATAACCGCCTTAATAAATTTGATGATTTCAGGTAAGGTACACGATGATTTCACAAATTTATTATACGGTGCCAATCTGTGTGCTTTAAAAAAAAAAAAAAAAAAAAAGATGGTGGCATTCGCCCCATTGCTGTGGGTTGCACATTTCGGCGAATTGCTTCAAAAATATGTTGCAAAAAGGTCTTACCAAAACTAACAAATATGTTTCAACCAATTCAGCTCGGTTTTGGAACTAAAGGTGGCTGTGAAGCTGCAGTCCACGCACTACGGACTTACGTAAAAAATGACGGTGGTGAGGTGATTTTAAAGGTTGACGTTTCGAATGCATTTAATTCCATTTCCAGAACCACCATGTTGGACGAGGTTAACATAAATACACCGGAAATATGTGAGTACCTTTCTCAATGCTACAGTACGGATTCTACTCTTGTTTACAAAAACAACCGTATTCTTTCATCTACTGGCTGCCAACAGGGCGATCCACTTGGCCCTGCCATATTTAGTTTAGCAATACATCCAGTCATTACATCCCTAACATCAAAATTTAATGTTTGGTATCTCGACGACGGTACTCTCGGGGGTGATGCAGACACTGTTTTATCGGACCTCAAAATTCTAATTGATAAATTTTACTCTATTGGCTTAGAATTAAATTGTGGAAAATGCGAACTGTACATTGCTGATTCAGTTAGCTCATTCAGAAAAAGTGAAATTATAACAAAATTTAACGTTCTCGCTCCAAATGTTAAAATCCTAGAAAAAAAATCTCTCCGTCTTCTAGGTGCTCCAATTTTTACGGACGCATTTCCTACATTTATTTCGGAACAACAAAAAAAGTTTGAAGAATCTTCGGATCGGCTTTCGACCATTCACACCCATATGGCTTTTCATATTATTCGTTTTTGTCTTTTTGTGCCAAAACTCACGTATGTCTTGAGATGCAGCCCTTTTTGGAAACTAAAAGACCTTCTGTCTCCTTTAGATAACTCATTGAAAAATACTCTAACAAACATTTTAAATTGCCAAATTTCAGATAGCTCTTGGAGCCAGGCCACCCTACCTATTCGGTTTGGCGGTCTCGGCATCCGCAAAATTGCAAGTGTTTCCCTTCCCGCATTTTTATCATCAGCCTTTAGTACTGAGAAATTAGTTTCAAAAATTATTGAACCATCACTAGGCCATATCAGTATCGATTCTTTGGCTGATGGTAAAAATGCCTGGTGTTTTACCTGCCCGAATCAAACTTTACCGGACAAACCTCATTTGCAGAGGCATTGGGACGAGCCGATATGTAAAAAAATCCAAGAAGATTTACTGAACAGTTCACATTCACCGGTAGATCGAGCTCGTCTCCTTGCTTCTGCAAAACAAGAGTCGGGTTTTTGGCTGCAGGCTCTGCCATCTTCAAATATAGGAACTTTACTGGAAAATAGCACATATTCATTGTCTGTCAGCCTGCGTATTGGAGCAAACACCAACGAGCCCCACCAATGCAATTGCGGGGCAGCTGTCGATCGCCAAGGTCACCATGGCCTTTCCTGCCGCCGAAGTGCTGGACGTCAATCTCGTCACGCCGCACTGAATGATGTCATCCGCAGGGCCCTTGCCACCGTCAACGTGCCGGCCTTACTTGAGCCGAACGGTATCGCACGTGATGATGGCAAGAGGCCCGATGGAATGACATTAATTCCCTGGAGTCGTGGGAGGCCGCTGGTGTGGGACGCTACATGCGTCGACACTCTAGCACCGTCTCACTTGCCTTCTACCTCCAGGGAGGCGGGCGCAGCGGCGACGGCAGCAGAAAACCTCAAAAGGCGGAAATATGCTACTCTCGGTAACGGTTACATATTTCTGCCTTTTGGGGTTGAAACATTAGGTCCGTGGGGCTCGGACGCTTTGCTCTTATACAAGGAGCTAGCGAAGCGGCTGATAGATAAATCAAACGACCAAAGGGCTGGCGCTTACCTCGGTCAAAGGATTAGCATCGCTATTCAACGAGGTAACGTCGCCAGCCTTTTGGGTACTTTGCCCGTGGACAGTGACCTAAATTCTGTGTTTTATTTGTAATTTTAGATAGGCTAATTCTTTATTATTTTTATAATTATTTAAGTAATTTTAGTTTTATTGTGTTTTAGCATTAAGTTAGTAATTAGTTGTGTAAATAAAGAAATCCCCTTAGTTTTTATAATAAAACAAAAGTACCTACCTACTAAAATTATAACAAAAAAACTATAATATTTTTTTTTATTAATTCTTATCAATAGTCATTTTTTTTGTTTAAAAGCGCTTCAAGGTTTAGAGAGTGTGTTTTTACTCTACTTCCATGCCATCTACATTTGGGAAGTAGAAATACAGTAACAAACGCTAAAAATTACTTAATAATATGAATTTTTCATTGTTTGCCGTCAACCTAACGTAAGCACGAAACCAAAGCAGATCAGAAGCTCCGATACGTCGACTCGGCTCGCCAACCGCTGGTTGGTTCGGCAACGCAGACCGCGGCGCGGGAGGGGCGTGGACGAAGAGACGTGAGCTAGAGTACGGAGAGCCGTAAACTAGGGTACGGAGAGCCGTAAGCTAGGGTACGGAGAGCCGTAAGCTAGGGTACGGAGAGCCGTAAGCTAGGGTACGGAGAGCCGTAAGCTAGGGTACGGAGAGCCGTAAGCTAGGGTACGGAGAGCCGTAAGCTAGGGTACGGAGAGCCGTAAGCGCGGGGACGGCAAGTCGACCACGCACCGCATCGCGGTTCGTGAGCTTTTCCCGAGGCGAGGCGATTACGTTACGATTCCGATTAGTGTGCGTTGCAGTACTGTAGGGACTGAACGGCTCGAGTTGATACGGTGACGATCCCTCTCCGAGTTGATACGTGTGCTACGGCCTTAAGAAAGGAATTTTGTTTATTCGCAACGCAAACAAAGTTGTGGGCGTCAGCTAGTCATATCAATACACCACAAATTTTTAATTACCAAAAAAACTTAAATGGGCAATACAGAAGGGGAACTACGGCACTACGTTGTATCTGTGCTGTCAGAATTGTTGTCCTGACTGACTGACTGAGTGACAGAAAACGCACACGCCAAACTACTGGACGTAGAGACTTGAAATTTCGAGGGTATGTTCATCAAGAAGTGTAGGCACGTACTAAGATTCCATCCGGAACGACAGACAGACGAGGAAGTGACTTAATAAAGCCGTGATCCAATACAAACAAATACATGGATATTATACTCACAAGTCCTATCGTTGGACGCATTGAGGGAACTGCTCAATGAGGTAAGTCTGGACAGCGCGTCCAGAGCTTGACTCGCTGCTGCTAACAAACAAACAAACAAGCTCACATACATAAATACATACACACGCGAATACATATAACATACAGTATTGTACGGTGCAACACAGCTAAAGAGCTCGTCCACATTCTAGTCATGAGCAGACGTGATCTCTTACTATCAGGAGAGCGCTTAGTTGCTAAAGCGCTTAACACTGTGGATGTTGTTGAATTCTAGGCGATATTAATACGAGGCGAAAACTGTTTGCTAGTACACCACAAATTTTTAATTGCCAAATATACTTAAATGGACAATGCAGAAAGGGTACTACGTTGTATCTGGGCAGTCAGAATTTTGGGTTTCTACAAAATGCCCGAGGGACAGCGGCGCGAGTGCGGCGCCCGAGCCGAGCTGCGAGCGAGAGCTAGGTGCTCAAACGATGAATGTAACTTTTTTTTTCCCTTTCGAAGAACCGAAGTTCTTCGGTTTTGGCTTCACATCAAAGGTATATAGCCAGTGTCAAGTAATTGGAGAGATTATTTTGTCATAAGTCAGAGTCGATAAGTCAAGTCATGCCCCTGTAAAGTAGTGGTGGTTGCGACTTTACTAGAGGCTTCTATGTAGTTTTGGAGGCAACACGAAAAGTCACGTTTTACAGCATTACACTATTCACCAGCACTCATACACGTTCACGAGCACTTAATGGATAAAAAACCACCGTTTTTACACTTAATCACTCAAAGATACAAGTTTTGTCAATTAATTTAATGCCGCCAATGCGCCACTTTTCATGTTCCCGCCAAAACTCTGAATATAACTTAAATTATTATCAATAATGGGTACCGCCTGACAAATCCATAGAAAAAACGACTAACGGTTACAGTTATTGTCCAATTTTTATATTATTTATTTTTTTAAATAATAGACTTATTTTTTAAATTATTTCTTTGCCATATCTGTGTTCAGTAACGGCAACTGATTATGGATTTTTGACGTGACTACGTCTAATAAATAGATGAACGCCGGCTGCATGCACGAAAACGTTGACGTCATTGGTCCGGTAACGCTGTCGTTGTCCGGTAACGCTAATTGTCCCGTTACGCTGGTAGACACGTCAAACTATCGTCCGTCAACCAACTTTTCAGACAACCAGTTCTTTTTCTGGTGATTAAAAATTTGCGATGTATAAATAGTACTTACGTGGGGCGGGCTTCAGTGAGAGGTTCAGTGGAGCATCATCATCATTCTTGGCGCCCAAATCCAGCGGGCTTTCTTCTAAACTCGCGTTAGATTTGGATAGGTTAAGGCCGACTTCACCTGCGAACAGTATTCAGTATCTTTATTGCAGTCAATAAGTCACGTTGTTTACAAAATTACATTGAACATATCGAACCCTATCTAGGGCACAGCCCGCACAGCACAACACAGAAATCATTGTTTTATGTAAACAAGCTTTAAAGTTTATGAAAATTTAAAACCCGACTGCGAAAACATCGCCAAATTCTATTTTTGACACAATTTTTTCTTCTATGACCCGTGAACTAAGAATCTAAACTTTTGATGGTTTGAATCTAAATTTTTTTTACAGTTAATTTGATTTAAAAATTAAACTACTGGACCGATTTCAATATTTTTAGTCATGGGACCAATCTGAGAGAATAACCTCAAACAAAAGAATAATTTTCAGGTCGGTGGTTAAACAACAAAGTTCTGAGGTTATTATTAACTGACTAACGAACTGTTAATAAAACACACATTTAAAAAAATTAATTCAACCGAATTGAGAACCTCCTCCTTTTTTGAAGCCCGTGTAATAAATAATTTTTCATACCACCTGCTCTACAATGTCCAATTACATATCATGCTATCATCAAGGTAAATCAAAGCATTACCTACCAAGGGAGGTAATGTTGTATGAAACTCCCAAGGTAGTAATGTGATTTGAATTTGGAACGTCAAATTCGTGTGGAAATTTGTGTAAAACTCTAAGTAAAAGAACGCCCATATGGCATTGTAAAAAAGTTTGTTCTAAAATCGAACTGGCCACTCATAAAAAAAAGAAAAAAAGGCGCGACTTCAAAGATTGTGAAATAAAAGACGGTGTTTGCTGCTGAGTTCGGAGCCCTGGATTGTTATTGCCTCGCAGAAGGTGTGAAAAGTAGAGTATGCTCCTCTGGCCTGTCTTCGTCTTGGGAAGCTTGAACCCCTTGCGTCACTCAGGACTCTTCCCTCGCTTCGCTCAGGAGTTATGTAGAGTCCCTCGTTAGCTCAGGGCTCAATATGCCACCCGCGACATAAGACACTGCTTTATCTCCTTAGTGCATAATCTAAATCTACTATTGCACTAGTTGGTTGCGCTGTCTATCTAGGATAATATGAATGTAATTAGATGTATTTTTAATTTTCCCCAAATTTAAGCACAATGACACATGGAATGGAGAACAAAGGAAATTGACGAGGGTGCACTCCACTTACTGTGATCTTTCTTCGCATCCGCCTCCAGTGGCCACTGTATATTCCAAAATCGATTCACCGCACAATTTTGGGTATTTTCGACAATCCATAAATTCACAGGTTTTCAATGATTAAGACCGAGCGCGCGTGCGCATTTATTGCGGGGTTGGTTTCAACTGTCGAGGCTTTGTTTTCCTTCCGAGTGCAAATTGTTGGAAAAGGGATAGCACATAGGATATGCACGACATGAGGACATGAGGGTGAGCAGGAGAGGACTAGTACCATTGTGGTATTTTCTTCTAGTTATTATTTTCTAATATCATATGAGACTATTGCTTTATAGACTATTGCCGTATTGGCGCAAACACTAGTTACCTCTGTTCTTGACCGCGGCGGAGCCGGCGAGCTGTCTCTCGAGCGCCGCCAAGCTGACTCCGCTCTGACTAGCTATCGTCTGCAGGAGCTCGCGGGATATACCTGCCGCAAACAGACAAACATATATAGCGAACCTGCCTGGTAGAAATACTGCCGCCATTTTGAAGTATTAAATATCAATTTCTAAGACTTTATGATAATTTTTAGGTCAAATTAATGAATATTTCTAAGTCATTGATTATAATTTTTTAGGTCTACCAATGTTTAATTTCACAGTCAAAATAATGCCACTTTCTGGGTTATTTCAATGCCAATTTTCAGATGAATTCGGTGACAATTCTTAGATAAATTAAATGCCAATTCCCAGATAAATTCAAAGCCACTTCCCAGATCGATTGAATACTAATTTATTGAAAGAAAACGGAAAAAAAATTACGTGAGATTTACCGAGACCCCTCCCGCCCACGTGAGATTGGGTGAGATTTGACTCGACCCCCTCCCTCCCCCCCTTAGAGCCTCACGTAATTAATGGATGCTCCCTAAGACCTAAACCAGAGAGGAGAGTGTGCGCTGGAACTACATGACTTAGTTCCGCCATCACCGTTCCACCATCGGACGACCAGACGCTCGGGATTGCGCCATCCCTACATAGTGGACATACCATGTATTCGCACAAAGCGCTTTGCTTCCACTTTCATTATGCGAACCGCCAAGGAATGGAATGCTCTGCCGGCGTCAGTGTTTCCCGATCACTATAATTTGGGTGTCTTCAAGGCAAGAGTGAATAGGATTATTCTAGGTAAGCGTGCTACATCGTCGACTACATCGTCACTTACCATCAGGTGAGATGGTGGTCAAACGCAAGCCGATATTTAGTAAAAAAAAAAAAAACCAAGCCCCAGTCCGCCCTAGCTGTATCCGCCCCACTCACCCGCGTAGTCCGCAAGGTTGGGCGGCGGCGTGCCCGCGACGGCGCCCCGCTCGGGTTTGTTCGGCAGCCGGATCACTTCCACTGCCGATCTGCTGCTGTACTCGTCTTGTTGCTACGACAAACATTGATTCACATAAGGTACAGTCAGCTGCACAGATATGTATACACTCCCAAGCCGTTTTTTAACTTCAACTTCATTATGTTAACAAATTATATAAATATATTTAGTAATAAATCCGCTTGATTTCTAAACAAAGGTTTTAATTAACTTAACTTTAGTTTAGAACTTTAGTTCATACGTATACGTGTCGTATCTTTAAACTTTGGTTTTCTGTTCGTTGACTCTTTGGTTTATAATATAGTAATATGTACTAACGTTCTAAACTAAAGTTAAGTTAATTAAAACCTTTGTTTAGAAATCAAGCGGATTTATTACTAAATATATTTATATAATTTGTTAATATTTATAGATTTCCGCAAAGTAACGCCTGAATCAATCAATTCATTATGTTTTCTCTCTGTTCAATGTAAATGTTGAAAGCTTTGTAAACATAGCTTTATGACGTTAGTGTGCAATCTGTTCCTACGGTAAATAAATAATATGAGTATGAGTATTCACATTCATATTATACTATTAATTTTGTAAAGAAAAGTGCACGCAAGCATTTTCAAATTAATTTAGTCATCTTACTTGTCTGAAGCAGAATGTCTTTGCGAAATTAAGAGTATATATAAATGTAAAAGCTTAGGAGTGTATACACTATACATGTCTGTGCAGCTGACTGTACTATCATATAAATCACAAGTTTTTAACAACAAAAAAAAATTAATAGGCTATGCAGAAGGGGTACTACGTTGTATCTGTGCAATTAGAATGGTTAGTTACTACAAAATGTGCGAGCGAGTGCGGCGCCCGAGCAGAGCTGCAGCGAGCTGGCTCGAGCTAAGTACCTGAGTTTGCCAAACGATGAATAAACTTCATTTTTTATCAATGACTGGTATCGATTGACGTAATACTAAAGGAAAACAACTTATGAGAACAATTGTTCCTCAGTTGAACGGACACAGCCAGCGATATCGTCTTCTTCCTACCCCAGAAGTTTGATCCATACTGCCCCACTGACGATGATCTTCTTCTTATCGTGTCACTAGTTCCTTCGAACCAGTGTGATGAAAGGATTTCAAGTGCGCCTCGAAGAGGCTCCTTTCCTCCCGATGTTTTTCTTAACCGTTGCGAGAACGTAGGATGCATACATAGATTTTTTCGACTGAAAAATCCATTTACGCATGACTGCCACCGGGATTCGAACCCGCGACCATCAGATCCCAAGGTAAGGGCCTCATCCACTCGGCTACCACGTCCTCTAAAACTGATGATGATGTTGATGTGGACACTCACCACTTTCTGCCGCTTGCTGGGCAGCGGGGTGCCGCGGCCGTCCGTCGCGCTCGGATGCACGGACACCTGCGGGGGATCCAGCGATATCGTCTTCTTACGACCCCTGTTAGTTGTACCCGGCGGGACCTGACAAACAATAGTTATTTGTACACCAAGGGCTTAAAGCAAGACATTTTATACGAGACTTTTATCAGCCCGAGCCGAAGGCGAGGGCGGATATTCAAGTCGAGTATAAAATGGGCTTCAGAACCGAAGTATACACAAGATTTTTCACATGAGGGCCATTTCATAATTCAATGAAAATTTCATAAAATATCAAGGTCCTTCATACATAATACCCTGATTTATGGTTATTATGAAGAACCGAAGTTCGAAATGTGAATTAAGTTCATTATCAAAATCCGACATGAAACTGAACTGTTTGAATTACAAACTGAACCTTCTAAAACAGATTTAATATTAATTTAACTAAGCAATTTTTTTCCTAGGGCCTAAAATGCGCCTAAAGAGTGCACCAAGTTGAATTTTACGAGCATGAAAAGTGAAAAACTATTTTACCACATTTTGCCAAAATAGGACTCTTACGGGATTTCAATTGGGTTTGTGCGTCAAGGGTAGAACTTCTAATGTTCATGACAAAGCGAATTCACTCTTATACCATTGCAATAAGGTGTGTTTTACCTTGGGCCCCGCCAGTGCAGAGGTGTACTTGATGATCTCAGTGTCCGGGGGGAGTCTTACGCCGCCCAGAACTGACGCTGGATCACTGTTAACAAAACACATTTCATTATTAGCGGTTTCTTATTCTGTTTTGTCCCATACCTGGGCAAAAAAACCTTACTCCAGATATAACACATATATATGGGCCTTGGTTTCCTTCATTTAGCCCAATTTGACCTCACACTCAAAAGCCCCTGAACCGATTTGAATTACCTACGAACTTAAAAATTGTTTTGAACCTAACTATCCATCTGCCTAATTTCATGATGATCAGATGAGCATGGAAAAACCAACCTACATACACAGTATGTATACATACAGTACACAGGTGTAAACTGCGTGTGAAGATTAATTAGAGTTCAGACTGTACATACATACTTTAATAATAATAAAAAAATAAATTAAAGAAACACATATATACAATCGCCGATTCGCCTTAGTATCTAGCTACTCTGACATTACCCTTCGAATTAAAATAAAAAGTGAATTTATCGACTGGCCAAATTATAATGTTTAAGCCTATTATTTATTATTTAGCCATTTTGATATAACCCTAGTTGAAAAATTCACCCTGTAATAAAAAAAAAATTCGTGTCACTATTTCCTTCGAACCAGTGTGGTGAAAGGATTTCAAGTGCGCCTCGAAGAGGCTCCTTTCGTGCACTCGACACATGTTTTTCGAACTTTAGGTTCTACGACATGCCGGTTTCCTCACGATGTTTTCCTTCACCGTTGCGAGAACGTGGGATGCATACATAGATTTTTTCGACCGAAAAAACCTATTTACGCATGACTGCCACCGGGTTTCGAACCCGCAACCATCAGATCGCAAGGCAAGGGCTGTAATAAAATATATTTTTAACTTACCCTCCTTCCAAAGCAGCACTACAGAAAAAAGTACGATTTAAAAACATTTTTCAACCAATTTAAAAAAGGAGGAGGTTCTCAATTCGGTTTTTTTTTCTAAGGGATCTTCTTTAGGCACACTGAGCACTTTATTTTGTGAGACTGACCCGTCACACTCGGCTATGTAACGCTCGTTCGGGTAAAGTCGGCTTCTGTCGTTCTGTCGTGTGGTCTTAAGCATAAACCGGGGTTTTTAATGTTTGTAATCTCAAACTTCTAAATTCGGAAAAAAATATTTCTATCAGATTCGTCCCATAGAAATTTTATCAAAATCGCTTCATTACATATTAATACATAAAAAATTAAAGCCAGTTTTAACTCTCATAAAAGTATCTTAGAATAGTGTTGCGTCAACTATAAGATAGTCACCTTAGAATAGTGTGGGGCAGTCCGGTTAGCGCGTCGATACCGCTGTGCCGTCCGTCCTTATCAGTACCCGGCATGCCAAATGGGTAGAGAGGGGACATGTTCTGAAAAAAAAAACAAATTTGTATCAAATAAGTATTTTCTTCTAGTGTTTTTATTTACGTGAACTAGCGATGTGACGTTATAGGGCAGTTAAATTAGGGTTTCACCTCGGAATGAGAGATAACAAGTTGAAAATTCGTATACCCCTTCATTTTTGTGTTCTATAAGTTGTCAGTTCTATAAGTCTCAAAAGTCACTTATAATCATGTGTACGCGACACGCGTCGTAAGTTATTCACGGTCAAAGGTTTAGGTCATCTCGACACACGACAGTGTGTCAAGCCACGGTCAGGCCCAGCGAACTGGCGAGTAGCACTGTGTGTAAGTTTACACGAACCATTTGGAGCCACTTTTGACCTTGTCATAGCTAAAAAACTAATCAATATAAACACAACAAATTTGGTTTATGTATTGAAAGTCCGGAGTTAATGAAGTACCTCAAATTTTATAAACACAGCTTAAACGGTTATTTAGATATTAACGTTCAAAAATCGTCATTTTTATCACTGATTGACTGACATATAGACGTAAAACCTAACCCACTTCCAGATGACCTAGAAAGTTCAAATTTGGCATCCAGCTAGGTAATTGTGTGTATACAAAGGAAAAAATCAGAAAACAGTAAATTTATAAGATTTGATTTATTTTCAAATTATTTGATTTTATGAGGAAAATTTAGCGCCTTGCAAATTATGAGAGCAATTGCCTTGCAAATTTTTAAGGCAAAATAGGTAGGTTACTATTATAATTATAGTAGGTACCTAACCTATATACCTTTGAATAGTAATAAATTTATTTACAAAAAGCATTGATATCTGAACAAAACCACATATAATATGTGAAAATGGAGGAGCCACGGTTCGATGAACCGGATTATGATGTCGCTTTCCCCGAAAAAAAAAAGTGAGATCTACATATATGGCTAGCCAAGGTCTACGTTATAAATAAGGTAATACGTTTTCATAAATAAATTTACGAATGTCTATAGTAGACCTTGGCAAGCCATATATGTAGATCTCACTTTTTTTTTTCGGGGAAAGCGACATCATAATCCGGTCCATCGAACCGTGGCTCCTCCATTTTCACATATTATATGTGGTTTTGTTCAGATCGGTTTTTCGCGATTATCTCGGTTCCTATAGCCTCAATAATGTTGTCATGTATTAAACAAATGTAGAGCATTAAATTTGCGACAAATTTTGATTAAGGAATTTTTTCATACGTCCAACCGTTTTTGAGATGAATAAACTATTAACTGCTGCACTTTGTCGCTACAGTATTAAGGCTACCTTTCCCTTGGCCGCGTGATAAGCTCCGTGCGTCGTTTATAACTGTCATAACTGCTACACTATTCTAGACCTCATCGCTACAGTATTAAGACTACCTTTCCTTTAGCAGCATGCACTACAGCGGCATGACACGGTCCGACGTAGCTTAGGACTATCATCAATGCTACACTATTCTAGAAACAAACACCTGAATATATATCCCCTGACTCGACATAAAATGAAATTAAAACTCACAGAATGGCTCTACCAACTAAATTATAATGAAACTGAAGCTCTACTTATTTCACTCGCCTAATCTGATATTCTTACTCTACCATTAACTCCGTCTTGATCATTATAATATAAATAAACATTATAAATCATACAAACTCACCTCTCCAACCCTCATTTTAACACTAAACCTATGTAACACCCGCCGATTTATAACCTTCTTCCCTACCTCTTTCAACATCACCATAACATAATACAATACATACATTTCGCTTACATAGCACACCCACACACCCTCACTCACCACCAAAACTCTCTCTCTCACACACACACACACACACACACGCGCGCGCGCACACTTACACACACAAACACTTACAGGCCTCTCTGAACTACACAATAAACCACACACATTAACACTATACCTGTACATTTCATACTTGCGTTTACTAGAAATCATAAGCTTATATTAGTTAAGTTGGTCATATTTATACATACCTTCTTTATTCTTTATTAGGGTTTTTGCTCTCAATACTCTGTACTATAGCCGAATCAACAACATAATGACTTTGCCGATGGTATACAGCCGTGCTGGTGTTGAAGGTGGACATCGGCCTCTGAGATACAGTCTCCGACTAGTTCGGAGGGAGATGTCCAACTGACATACTAATCACTGCGCTGGGCCAACGGCAAAGTCGTTACATTTAGTATTAGGTTAGGTTAGTTTTAGTTTTAGGTAGGTAGTCTGTAAGAGATCGTATTAAACGATAAGACCGCCTTTTGTAAAACAATAATTGTACATTGTTACATGTGTTTTTACAATAAAGATTTTTTTTTTTTTTTTTGTTCCACTCAGCCTCCGTGCGCCGTTCATAACTGTCATAACTGCAACACCAATCTAGACCTTAACACTACAGTAATAAGGTTACCTTTCCTTTGGCACGCGCGACGGCCGCGTGGCAAGCACCGTGCGCCACGCATATAAATGTCATGACTGCTACACTATTGTAGATCTTATCGCTATAGTTACAAGGTTACCTTTCCCTTGGTAGCATGCACGACGGCCACGTGGAACGTTGTTCATGATTGCCATCAATGCTACACTATTCTAGACCTTATTCCTACAGCTTTAAGGTTACCTTTCCCTTGGCAGCATGTGCGACGGCCGCGTGGTAAGCTCCATGCGCCGCCGCTTGTGCCAACATCAGATCTCCCCTTAATAGCGCCAATTCCCTCTCTTTGCTCTTAGATGACGTGGATGAAGATGATGATGAAGGTTTTCCTGAAATAGAAGATATTTAGAAAATAAATATTTAATATTATCTAGAAATAGAGAGAGGGCCTTTGCCCAGCAGTGGGACATGTCAGGCCAATAATAATAATAAATAAGTATATAATAATATCATAAAGAATCTAAAACGGAGACGTTAGCTCGCGCTTCGCGCTCGCTCGGTCAATAACAAGGGGTCCTGAGGTCCTGTCTTAAATCTTATCTAAGGTAACTAGCACCGTATAGCTATGTAATTAGAGTTGAAACTGATGTGATTGCGAAGGAGCCTGTAGTTTACTGCTCTTGCTATGATGAGAGATACCAGACTATTGAGAGGCGCTAAGCTAGACATTGACTATGCTAATTTACACGCTATTTCTGTTATATTAGAGTTGAAACTCACGTACCTACGAACTAGAGTTTGACTATGCTAATTTGCACCCTATAGCTGTTACATTAGAGTTGAAACTCACGTCACAGCGAACAAGACATTGACTAGGCTAATTTGCTCCCTATAGATGTTCCATTAGAGTTGAATCTCACGTACCTACGAACTAGACATTGACTATGCTAACTTGCACCCTATAGCTGTTAAATTAGAGTTGAAACTCACGTGACTGCGAAGGAGCCTGCTGCTTACTACTCTTGCTCTGATGAGGGCTGGATACCAGACTATTGAGGGACGCTAAGCTGGACAGCGATTGGGAATGCATCGTTGATGGCGACGAGGTTTTCGGAAAGCCGTAAGTTGACGCTGAAATAAAATTAGAAACATTTTAATTTTACAAAAATTGGTGTGGATTCAGATGTCGCTAAAATTAAACTAAACTAATTTGACAGCACTAAAATATTGTAGTACCTTGTGGCATAAATAAAATTATTTATTTAATATTATTTTTCAAACATTATCGTCCCACCGTAGGGCAAAGGCCTCCTTCCTCTTCTTCCACTCCTTTCGGCTTATGTCTAGGTATATATATATAGTAAATAAAATGATGTCAGTTATTTTGAGTGCTGGCAAAATAGTTTAGTTTACTTTTGACGATCTGAATTAACACCAAAATAAATATTATGGACATTTAACACAACGCCATCTAGCCCTAAACTAAGCAGAGCTTGCACTATGGGAACCAGATGGCTGATAGAATACTTAAATACTTTTTTTTTTGTAAATACATACATATAATACATAGAAAACACCCAGACTCAGGACAAACATCGATGTTCATCACGCAAATGTTTGTCCTTAAGCGGGAATCGAACCCGCGACATTGGGCGCGGCAGTCCAATACCTATAATATATAATATTATAATAAATATATTATATAATATTATATATATATATAATATTCTACCATCCGTGTCGTCGAAAGCAGCTTATTAGATTAAAGAATTACAAAAACAAGCAATGTAGATTAAAGAAAAAAAAACACGCTTTTGCTCTATCTCGCTTCGTTAATGAGATGTATTGTTTTTTTTGGATTGTTTAGGTAAGGTTGGCATTCCATGCTAATAAATGGATTTAGAATGCATTATCATCGAGTTGTGAACTACCCTGCCAGTTTCAGCCGGATAACCAGGGTTCGAAAATATCCGATATTTATTATAAATATCAAAATATTGGATATTTATGATATATATCGGATATATAACAAGTTTGATATATATCAATTTTGTAGGCCGCGCCATCTACATTTGGGAAGTAGAAATACAGTAACAAACGCTAAGAATTACTTAATAATATGACTTTTTTAAACCATTTTTGTAATGCAATATTATAAAATAAAACATTTGATATATATCGGATATTTTTCTTGATATATATACATTGATATATGTCCTCGAACCCTGCGGATAACTAATAAGAAAGTGCACGATTTCGATTCGAATTGCAAGATTACACCCGGGACGACACGCAGACAAACAAGAAAATGACATGAGAAGTACTTACCCCAGTCGTTCAGGTTCGGTTGCGAGTTGGCACTGCTGGTAGACGGACTTTTGTCCTTCGTTGAAGTACTTGAAGAAGCACTACTCCGGCCAGACCTGAAATACGATAGAAATTGAGTTCAGAAACTAAAATCCGAATACTGATCTAAAGATTATGAAACAAGAAAATATTCTCATCTGAAATGTTATGTACCCTGGTCCGTTGTCATATGCCACTTTGCCCTAAAGCAAAATAAAAATTAGTAAATACTTTTTCATTTTATTTTTATTTGATAATCATAGGGAAATTAACGGCTAAGTGGAATCATCGATTTGGACGAGTACTAAAATAGGGAGTATGAATAAAGTCCGATGTTTTCCTGTTTTAGTCATAGGCAGGAGATATATTATCATCAAGAGAACGCTTTGCCCTTTCAATAGTTTAAAAAACTTTAACTGATCCGCAATACAGCGGCGAAATGTTGGCAATCCTGGAGCCCTGACACCGGATACGAGTCAGTTAGGGCTCCATAAGTGTGCGTTACCTCTCGTTCCTCGGCTGGGCTTTCTCTCCATGGCCGACCCGTATTCCGCACGAATTGCACTTGAAATCCACACTGGTTCAAAAGAACTAGTGACACGATAAGAAGAAGAAGGCCATGGTGGGAAGCCTAGGAGCTCTAACGCTAATAGTGTGAAAATATATGCTCCTCTTGGATAAAGCCTGTCTTCGTCTTGAACAGCATGACCCCTCGCTTTACTCAACTCTACATAACTCTCTCGCTTCGCTCAGCAGTTAACTGAGTCCCTCGTTGCTCTCAGGGTTCAACATACTGCCCGCGACATAAGACACTGCTTTATCCCCTTTTTCTTACTAATGCGTTTGACCACCATCTCACCTGATGGTAAGTGACGAAGTGGTCGATAATGGAGCATGCTTACCTAGAATAATCCTATTCACTCTTGCCTTGAAGACACCCAAATTATAGTGATCGGGAAACACTGACGCCGGCAGAGCATTCCATTCCTTGGCGGTATAATGAAAGTGGAAGCAAAGCGCTTTGTGCGAATACATGGTATGTCCACTATGTAGGGATTATCCCTTGGTGCATAATCTACTATACCTTTCGTTCCTAGGCTGCGGCTTGCTCTTCTGCGGATGCTTCATCCCCTGCGCAGAGAGGGCGGACCGGGCGGAGTACGGGTCAGCCATGGGGGGAAGCCCTGGAGCCCTAACGCCGCGCGATTTAAAAGAACGCGAAGCAAGAGACGGTATTTGCTGCTGGAGCCCTGGCTTTTTATTGTCTCGCAGAAGGTGTGAAAATATATGCTCCTCTGGGATAAAGCCTGTCTTCGTCTTGAGTAGCATGAACCTACATGACTCTACATAACTCTCTCGCTTCGTTCAGCAGTTAACTGAGTCCCTCGTTGCTCTCAGGGTTTAACATACTGCCCGCGACGTAAGACACTGCTTTATCCCCTTGGTGCATAATCATACCTTTCGTTCCTAGGCTGCGGCTTGCTCTTCTGCGGATGCTTCATCCCCTGCGCGGAGAGGGCGGACAGGGCGGAGTACGGGTCGCCCATGGGGGGGAAGCCCTGGAGCCCTGCCGTCTGGATGCGGGCCAGGTAGTCCTGCGCCGCCAGGTGGGAAGCCATTGACCACCATGCTGCACCTGGAGAATGTTTTTTTTTTTTCACTTCAAAGGTATATATATATAGCCAGTGTCAAGTAATGGAGAGATTATTTATGTTTTATCATCAGTCAGAGTCGTTAAGTCAAGTCATGCCCCTGTAAAGAAGTGGTGGTTGCGACTTTACTGGAGGACTCTATGGAGTTTTGGAGGTAACACGAAAACTCACGTTTTACAGCATTACACAATTCACCACATTCATACACGTTCACGAGCACTTAATGGATAAAAAACCACCGTTTTTAAACTTAAACACTCAAAGTAATACAAGTTTTGTCAAATAATTTAATGCCGCCAATGCGACATTTTCACATTACCGCCAAAACTCAAGGAGAATGATTTAGTTAACAGCTGTCTCACTCTTTTTGATCCAAAGTTCTGTGTGATCAATGTTGTGGTTTTTCGTAGACTTTCGCGATTATCACACATGGTTATTAGATTGTAACGGGTATTAATCGCATTCACCTCATCTATTTTTGTCCCGACGTTTCGACTGTATTGCAACAGCCGTGATTTATTTTTTTAAACAACATCGAAGAGGAAGAGAACAAATTTAATACCAGGACTTGTGGAATACCTCCCTTTCGGGTTTACATGTCAGCTTTCGGTAACAGACATGTAGGATTGTGATCGTGATATTGAACTTTTTCTTTAGTAGGTCCAATTTCCCCCCGCTCCCCTATAACTCGGTCGAATTAACATGACACCTGGCTCGGTACTCGATGCTTCTCCCTCGGCCCTACGCGACGTACTTCGTGTTACTTCTACCTCTTGTTGCGTAGCCTTATCATCACCAAGTATTCCACGTCCTCTTCTCTACCAAGATTATCTGATTCAACACTGTACTTTGCACTAACGTCATCTAGCCAGGTGTCATGTTAATTCGCCCGAGGTCTATAAGAACATTACATGCTGCAAAGGCAAAGGAACTGCTGATAAGAGTGGGTATCTTACTAGCAGCGGGATGCAGTCCTAGCGAGGCCGCCTGGTTGGCCGCTACGCCCAGGGTGATAAACAAATTCTTCTTCTGACAAGTAAGATGTACATTAATTTGAAAATGCTTGCGTGCTTTTTTTCTTAGCAAAATTATGAGTAATATAAATGTGAAAGCTTGGGAGTGAATACATGTCTGTGCAGCTGACCGTACATGCCAGGTAATAGACCTGTATAAAGCTCCGTAATCACATACGGTTTTACTCGATAGATTTAGTCCAAAACGAGTAAATATTAACGTGTGAACCGCAAAACTCACAGCTCGAAGGCTCGCATCGAGCCGGCTCGATGGAATTAAGGCTCGAACGGTTCGGTGAATACTGAACAGTGCGCGTCACTCGATATATTAATTCTGAATGTGCGGACGAAAGTCCATGCCATGGTTTTTACTCGACATGATAGCTCGATCGAGCAAAACCGTATGTGAGTACGGAGCTTTAGAATATAGCATGCTGCAAAGGCAGAGGAACTGATGATAAAATTATCTTACTAGCAGCGGGATGCAGTCCTAGCGAGGCCGCCTGGTTGGCCGCCACGCCCAGGGTGGTGGGCGGCGGGTAGCGGCCCGACCCGAAACCGAACAGGGCGGCCTGGGCCTGCGCCTGCGCCTGGGCGGCCGCTCCGCCCGCGCCTGCGCCATCGCGCCCCCAGTACGCTGCAAGTATAAAGGTCAAATGTATATTGTCACAATAGTAGATTATGCACTGGGATAAAGCAGTGTCTTATGTCGCGGGTGGCATATTGAACCCTGAGCTAATGAGGGACTCAGTTAACTCCTGAGCGAAGCGAGGGAGTTAACTGATATGTTATGTACTGTTATGTATAGTCCTCTTAGGCTTTATCCCAGAAGAGCATCTACTTTTCACACCTTCTGCGAGGCAATAAAAAGCCAGGGCTCCGAACTCAGCAGCCAACACAGTCTTTTGTTTCACAATCTTGAAGTCGCGCCTTTTTTTTCTTTTTTTTTATGAGTGGCCAGTTCGATTTTAGAACAAACCTTTTTACAATGCCATATGGACGTTCTTTTACTTAGAAATAAAAATATCTTCAACGGGTGACGAAGTCGCACGCGGGTCAGCTAGTTTAAAATAAAAAGACTAGCAGCGTTTGTGAGCTTGTATGTAAGATGTTTTCATCTTACAAATAGGAAATAACGTTAAGAGATTAGTATCAGATCGGTCATATACTAATTTAACCACAGCACTCCTTTTCCATAAGTGTTCGAGAACGAAAGCACAAGATTTTTGACGAACAGTATCGGCGCGAAAAAGTAACCAGAAATTTTAGTAGGTATACTTAGATTAAGAGTTCACGCTTATCGTGTGTGCTAAAACCTAATAACTTATTTGGCATGTATTAAACCTACTTCTATCTACTTAACTAATTTAATAAAGAACAAAAATACAAACAAACACACAAATACAAACGCAGATTCGTCTAATAAAATACTTTAACGTTTTATAGGGCTCTGGATACTGTAATTATTATTATTAAATCATTTATCTCAGATAAAAATCCATAATTCACATCAAACATAATACAAATTCAAATTCAAAAACATATAAAAAAAATACAATAGAAAAAATACCTAAAATTGAATAAATAATTTCAAAACTGCACTATACCCAATAATAATTTTTCCATTTATTTTGGACAATCGTCTGTATGTTATACAGTTTTAAAAAACTATACCACAACTCTGTCTGCATTTTTTTTTACTAAATTAACAATTTTGAATTTTGTATTCTTTGTCTAATATCTACAAAGAGAAACAAGCTATTTCAACTTTAAAAGATACGCCACTTTAGATTTATTTATTTTGCCATACCCTTATTATTTTCATAACAACCCAAGAACCCTGATGAATAACTATTCCACTTCGATTTATTTATGTTAGTAGGTCGACCAAAAAAGATGAACTCGCGTTGACTTTGATTAAAACTAACGCTTTCCCCCAGGAACATTCAAAGCTATCATTTCTTACAAGAGCATAAATTGCGAGCCCACTGCATCAATAAATAAAAAAAAACTCACGAAAAGCTACTTTATTACCAAGACATAGAGTTCATATGACACACACAGGTGCAAATACCGTGGTGTCGGATATTTGACAAGCAAAAGTTGACTTTATTGCTTCGAGATAAGGTCGATGGTGAAACAGATGAGGGCAGCGACCTTAGCCAGTTTACGTATATGGTTTCATATCACGCGAGTTAGGGCTGTCCGTAAACAATTTGCCGGTAATTGGTCTTGATTCGAATGAATCATCGAATCCATTACATTGTGGTTCCTTTTTTATTTATTTTTTTGTAAATTTTAATGGGTTTTTTGAGATAAAGCCTAACATCAATCGAATTAGACGCAAACAATGATAAACATGATTTCGCACATTGCTTTACATACAAAAGCCACATATTTTACATTATTTTGTTAAATCCTTTAATAATTAATCTCTTCATTCTGAAAATTTCTTACTCCCCGGCCGGGGCAAATATCTGTGACGAACACAAATGTTTGTTCTCGGGTCTTGGATGTTGTGATGTCTTGTATGTGTCCATGCCACCTGCGACACAGGGAATCCTAGTGCAGGGGTGTGAGTGTGTGAATGTTTGTTTGTTTGTTTGTTTCGGCTACTGTGACAGTCAGGTGTGTCAAGTGTGACAACCCTTGAGCTAGCACACACCCAAGGCAATAAGTCTGGTAAGAGTCTCATTCGGACAAAGCAAAAGTTAATGCCAGTTTTAATGGAACTCGAGTCGAGCTGTTTCTTAAAAGTTGAGATGATGCGCCCACGCATCTTATGAAGACGGTTTTCTCATAGTTCATAGTTCTCAAGTCATTTTCAAAAATAATATGTTATAGCACATATATGTCTATACATGCAGTTGCACACAGTCTCACTGTTTTTAAACTGACTTCAAAAAGGAGTGAGGTTATAAATTCGGTTGAAATGATTGTTACTTCAGAACTTTGTTGTTTATAAACCGATTTGAAAAATTCTTGGCCGTCGGGTAAAAATGAGAAACAAAATAACAACAACATTGGTTTCCGTGCCATTTTCTTTTAACTGGAATACCTATATGCGGCGATTATGATGTAATCAAGTAAATTATAACAATATCAAGAGATTCAAACGGTTCCGCAGTAGTAGTGCACGAAAGGAGCCTCTTCGAGGCGCACTCAAAAACCGAACCAGTGTGGTGAACACTGGTTCGGAATTAGTGACCCCATAAGATTAAAAAAAACCCACGGCCAGCAGTGGGCTACTCACCACCAAACAGGTTAGCAGCATCGAGGAGGCCGTCAGGGGCCTTCGCCGACTCGGCACCATCGCCGCTCTCCTTGTCCATACCACGCCTGGAACCAACATATAACAATAAACAACGGTCAATCAATCAATATCTTTATTTGCAAAACATGGGTAATTCGGATACAGGTGATAGGAATGCTAAACATGTCCACACAACGCATGCAGTGTTCACTGTTCTTAGAAATAACACTGATTTCTTTTATAAGTAGTTAAGTCAAAAAAATTGTATGTTTTAGTGATTATTTCAATTAGTGAACCTAATAATTAAAAAAAAAATGAAAGTGTCTCCATATTTAGCCTATAGGTGGCGTTGGTTTAACTACTAAATTATTACAGAAAGAAAGATTTACAGAATTAAGGCATTGATTCCCAAAGTGGTCCAGGTAGACCCCCAGGGATCCCCCACGGGAGATTTGACGGGAGTCTACGTTGGCGTGACAAAAAAATGGGCGTTCACAATTCATAAGCGGGCTACAATTTTTTTTTCACACCACCTGCTCGACAATGACCAATTACATATCATGCTATCATCAAGGTAAAGCAAAGCATTACCTACCAAGGGAGGTAATGTTGTATGAAACTCCCAAGGGTTGTAATGTGATTTGAATTTGGAACGTCAAATTCGTGTGGAAACTCGTGGAAAACTCTAAGTAAAAGATCGCCCATATGGCGTTGTAAGAAGGTTTGTTCTCAAATCGAACTGGCCACTCATAATAAAAAAGAAAAAAGGCACGACTTCAAAGATTGTGAAACAAAAGACGGTGTTGGTTGCTGAGTTCGGAGCCCTGGCTTTTTAATGCCTCGCAGAAGGTGTGAAAAGTAGAATATGCTCCTCTGGGATAAAGCCTGTCTTCGTCTTGGGCAGCTTAAACCCCTCGCGTCACTCAGGACTCTACATAACTCCCTCGCTTCGCTCAGGAGTTAACCGAGTCCTTCGTTAGCTCAGGGTTCAATATGCCACCCGCGACATAAGACACTGCTTTATCCCCTTAGTGCATAATCTACTATTCTGTTTTCGAATTTCGAATTACTAAGATGTTGGCTTGATTTCTCATGTAACATGACAACAATAATAATTAATAGTGTAATAATTAAATAATTGAGTAAAATACAACATAAGAAAATATACTATTTTTTTTACACTATGAATCTAAATAAAATAAGTGAGAATTGATTGGTTCCTTGTGCTGTCTCTCTAGTTGTAAAGTTGGATGGAATCACTTTTTTGATTGGCCATTTTTACTTTTTTTTTGATACACTCAAAGCTATCAATCAATCAATGAATTAATTAACCAATCAATTCTCACTTTTTTTTTCGAAAACTGTTTTTTCGAAGTTGAAACTCAGCCACAATGCAAATTGACGTTGTTAGATCTAATCTCCACATTTTTGGAAATATGGTAGAATAGAAATGTAGCTGGCAGCCACTCCGGGGTCCACCGGAACCATGTAATTTGGAGAAGAAAAAGTTTTGGAACCTCTGGTTTAAGGTATTCGTTTACACTTTTACACCTACAGTACAAACCTAACTAAATGCTAAATTATGCCAGATGAATCGATGACATCCGCCATATTGCATGCAACGCCTGATTTAAATCCACACAGCACATACAAGATTTGTATTTAATGGAGGCCTATGCCCAGCTATGGGCTGATACCGGCTGAGGATAATAAAAAAAAATATCGTGTCACTAGTTCCTTCGAACCAGTGTGGTGAAAGGATTTCAAGTGCGCCTCGAAGAGGCTCCTTTCGTGCACTCGACACATGTTTTCGAACATTTAAGCTCTACAACATGCCGGTTTCCTGTTTCCCTTCTCCGTTGCGAGAACGTGGGATGCATACATAGATTTTTTCGACCGAAAAAACCCATTTACGCATAATTGCCACCGGGTTTCGAACCCACGACCATCAGATCGAAAGGCAAGGGCCTCATCCACTCGGCCACCACGTGGTCCTTGTAACGCTCAGGATGATGATGACGATAAACTAAACGCTAAAAATATAATAAAACTAAAATCACTTAACTAGCTATAACAGAACAAACTTGTCTTGTCAAACATATCCATGATACAGAAAAATAATCAGCGTGTATGAAATTCTTCTTAACGTCATACAAACTGTTGACTTGTCTTTGACGGCTTCGACACGAATATGCTTATCAAAAATATTCACGATACAAACATACCATTATTTAGTAATCTGACGTCATCACAGACAGAGACAAGGAAACTCCTAAATCACAGTTAGGGGGTTGTTATTGCACCCCCCGCCACAGAATACCGAAGCGTTCGTACCGTGCCCGCGGGCTAAGCGCACGCTTATACCATCTACTTACATACAGGTTATACATAGTGACATTGACCTTGGTATCACGAAGATTTTCGACAAGTGTATTCGGTTCGAAGCCGTCACAGATGGTTTATCATTTGTATAATTTTTTAAAAACATCATACAAACTGTTAACTCCCTTTGACGTTTTTGTCACGAATACGCATGTCAAAAATCACTATGATAAGGATACAGAGCAATGTTTAGTAACATGACGTGATCACAGAGACAAAAACTCCGAAACCACAGTTGAGGGGGTTGTTATTGCACCCCCCCGCCACAGAGTACCGAAGCGTTAGTACGGAGCCCGCGGGCTAAACGCACGCTTAAGGTGAACGCACACTTGTCTCAGGCAAACACATCGAACGATCCGAACTACACGAATTTTAGAATTTTTTTTATTAAATGCTATGAAGCCTCATACCTGACCTGACCGCGTCGAATCGTCCGAATCTGGAAGACAAATTCGGAAGACGTCATCAAATTCGGTGGCGCGGGCGATGCAACCGAATCGATCGATGCGCTCGTATTCTGACAAGTGCGTACATGAGAGCAACGCGCGTAATGCGATCGAGTACTACTTCATTTTAATTAATACAAAAATAAGTAATTCTAACATAATTGAAATAGTACAAAGTTACTAAGAGATGTACAATCTGCAACATCGTCACTACAGCAATCAACAAAGACGAGAATTCTGTCGGCGCGGTAGATTCATTCGTTGCGGTCGTTTTTTTCGGTGCGGATAGATATACGAGGCCTTCTTCTTCGTCGTGTCGTGTTTGAACCCAACTATTTATAATCTTTTTGACCAGAAGGCTGCAACGTCTACGGTGTTATCCGTGTAGGTCATCAGGTCTTCCATCGTGCAGGTGTTTCGGCACGATGGGCACGCAAGCACGTGTGGCATGGTCTGATTTTGTTCACCACAGCCACATATCGTGTCGAGGCCGATTCCGCGAGGCCTTATTGGCTTCGATTCGTTCGACGCGTTCAGCTAGATTAGTGTGCGTTCACCTTTATACTCTACTTACATATAGGTATACATACATAGTGACATTGACCTAGGTCACAGAGGAAAGAAGGTAGGTCGAGGTTTTGACGTCACTGAAACCAGTTCGAAATTGGTGTCAATTTTTGGGATTATAACTGGCTGCTGCCTACAGATTTGCCTGCGTGGTGATATACATAACATTTGATGTTGGTGTAGGTCGGGTCAGCGAGCTATGGAACGAGCTATGCTCGGCGTCTCTCTGAAGGATATGATCCGTAATGAGGTTATCCGACAGAGGACCAAGGTTACCGACATAGCTCAGAGAATTAGCAAGCTGAAGTGGTAGTGGGCTGGTCATATCTGCCGAAGAACCGATAACCGCTGGGGTAAACGAGTTCTTGAGTGGAGACCGCGAATCGGCAAACGTAGTGTAGGACGCCCTCCGGCCAGGTGGGGTGACGATCTGCGGAAGGTTGCGGGTAGAAGATGGATGCGGCAAGCCGAAGACAGGGCGCGATGGCGCTCATTGGGAGAGGCCTATGTCCAGCAGTGGACTACGATAGACTGATGATGATAATGATGATGATGTTGGTCAGGTGTTCAAGATCTTTATGTCATCAAAGCGAGAAACAAAGAAAAAATAGTAACAAAGTTTTACAAAAACATAGACAACCGACTTCAATTGGACTGTTTTAGTGACCACTGTAAGCACCACTGAAAAGTCACAGGGAAGCAAAATACGCAATTTCGTTTACTTCGACGAAATATGTATTTTTTTCAGCTATTTGGATATAAAACTAAACTAATAAATCGATTTTGATGAACTTTGTATGGGACCAATCTGAAAGTTATCCTCTCAAACAAAAAGAGAATTTTTAAAATCGGTTCATAAACAACAAAATTCTGAGGTAACAAAAATATTAATATATATATTTTGAAGTCGGTTGAAAATAATAGCATACAGGGTGGTTTTTTGAGAAGGGCATTGATGGCCAAGTCCGAAACCACGAGAGTTAGAGAAAACTCGTGAAAGGAGTCATGCCCTCGATTTATAAGAAAACAATAAATGCATATTTAGTTTTTTCTAATGTTTCACTTGTGACGAAAAAAAAACGCCCTGTATTATTGCACCAATAGATCCTGTTGCTGTTAAGGATCATTCTTTATTACTAAGTTTTGAAAGTAAATTTTTACAAGGTTTGGAGGCCCTTCTTGTAAATTTGATAAAAAAGTGCTCCCTCTTATTCTCTACGGTCTATGTTAATAATAATATAAATATGTCGGTGTGTGTGCCAACAAAATGCGTTAAAATATAATATAACAAACATTCACACACTCACACATATATATGTATATGTATACATTTTTAAGGTAACTTGTTAATCGTTGAATTTGAGAAATTTAACCCCTCCTAAACAGAAAACCTTACCCAATAGCTCAAAGACTAAGCGCAGTTAGCATCCTCATTACCACATCTTAACAAATCTATGCGGATGCTAAACTGTACATATACTGTGGTCAGGGTTCGTTGACCCCTCATTTTCTATGTCTCTGGCCGAGTTATGATTGTGAGATTTACATTCTACGCGTGAAACATGGAAACGTTTGTAGAACAGGCATTGAGTACTTTTGCACCAGAATTTATTATAGAAGGTTATGGGGTAGCAGTGGAGTAAAACAAATTAATTAAGGATATTAAACGTACTGACTCTATAATTTATCCTTTTATATTTCACACTTGGAAGGCTACGTCCGATACCTTGCACAGTTCGAATAGAAGTAAAGTGACAACTGACAAGACTTTTAAATTGATCAAAATGAAGATAGCTATTCTACATGAAATTAGCAACAACAACTTCATACTTGTCTTCCATAAAGCCGACCCGACCACTCTGTTGGAAGTCAGAATAAAGACTATTTCCTGTCTGTTAAAAGATTGATTGGCAGATAAAATTAAATAAATTTAACATTTATTTGCGACATTATTTTTTAATTATATTGTACTAGATAGATAGATAGAATTATATCACCAGTTCTTTCAAACCAGTGTGGTGAAAGGATTTCAAGTGCGCCTCGAAAAGCCTCCTTTCGTGCACTTATCACCATAAATCAATACAATAAATACAAACTAAAATTTCAAGGACGCTTTTATTGCTAGATAGCAATCTCTTCCAGACAACTAGACAAGACATATATTATTAAAAGATAAACAGTTAAATTACAGTTATTCTAGGGTGTACCAAAAAGCATAAGAAGATAAAATAAATAAATTTGAACTTACTCATAAGTTATAATTATAAACAGAAAATTACACAATTATCCGGTCAAGATAGACATTCGAGCTTGCATTAATTCGGACAGAGCTGAAAATTGGTACGAATATTCAGGACACCATTATAAAAGAACTGTAAAAAGTCCTCAAAAATCCACAAGCTTAATGTTTAAAAAACTGAAAACCCGACTGCGAAATAATTATACATTCATTGCCAATTCATTATTCCAAATTAAATGTAAACATATAACTTATACATATTTCTGTAATCTCCTTTAAAATACCTTCATTTTGATACCCTACTCGATATGTTTGGTCAACAAAAAATGATTAAGGACTTACTATTTAGCTCCAAAAATCCACCATTTTGTTTATTTTTTTAAAAATACCCGGGTAACACTAACACTCGGGTTATTGAGAAGAATCTAACGATACCATAACTGTCGAAATTCATCTAGCCGTTTGGAAGATACGAAGTAACCCAGAAATTTACATACATACAAGATACGCGCGAAAAACATAACCCTTCCTTGGCAGTCGGGTAATTAAAGGTAAGGACTAGAAGGAAAGAATTAGAAGGCCCAGCTTCAGTCTCGTTACACGAGAGTAGATCTACTCGTATGTGGGTTTACGAATGCTGGGGATCAAAGGCACATCTCATTAGTCAAACGAGGCGCTTCAAAGTTATTTTTAGAACATTACAAGTATGTACAGTCGATGAGGAAAGCGTTTAGCAAAATCATTTAAGATGAATCATGTACAGGGTGGGCCATGAATTAGTTAACATTTAAATCTGATTTCCTACGCAAATCCAAGCGGCGCAGGGTGCTTGGAGAGGTCAAGCAGCTAATTCGTTTCAGGGAAATTTAGTGGCAATAGATCGGGACACTGGGTCTCAAGGCAACTTTTGCGTAAATAAAATTTTGTTCGCGTGTGAGTTCGATTTAACATTTAAATCATTGCCCTAGTCCTTATGTAGAAATAAATGGGTTAGGAATTTCGAGAAACGAGTTAGCTGTTTGACCTCTCCAAGCACCCCGCGCCGCTCGGATTTGCGCAGGAAATCAGATTTAAATGTTAACTAATTCATGGCCCACCCAGTACATATTGTTGCGCCCTATTACCCTAGTGCTTATCTTTATCAGTTGTCGTCACTGCACAAAACTGTTGAGGTGTTATTTTTTATACTTTTGCTCGGTAATGTTTTTGATTTTCGGGTAATAGAGGTAAAGGTGTATGTATTTAAACCTATATTTGACTTTAATTAATTTTTATATTTTTGTTAATAGCTGCATTGAAATAAACTGGCGAAGTGCGCCCTATTACCCTATACTCTCATTCAAATGTTTAGTGGATAGCTGCATTTAAATAAACTGGCGTAGTGCGCCCTATTACCCTACAATCTAATTCTAATTTTCAGTGAATACCTAGTAAATTTTATTACAAATTTTACATTTTTAATATCTTTTCGATTGTATAATTTCCAAATGCCCATTACTGATACATTTTAATGAATAATCTACGAATAATAATTGTATTACATTTAATAATAAATCGATTGTTCTACCATAAATATAAACAGTCGCTCCATTAGTAGGCCAGGTCAGGGTTAAGAGCTGTGTGTGATGGTATGTGATTTGAAACATTTTATTTTCAACCTTCATAACGTACCAAGCTAGTCATCAACTTCGTCATGGCCCTTCGAATGTATTATTTACCTAAAATTACCACGCATAGTAATCAGAATCAAGGTAGAATAGATTAAAGAATAATTAGTTTCGTCAGTCACTTATTCCCTTGACTGTACTTTCGATAACGCACTGCATCAGAATTACTATAAATTAGTATCCTTTTAAAATATTAACATTTTTAGTAGAATTTTCATCTAATGCTGAAAGTACTTATAAATTGATAAAAAAAAAACAAGCGTGCCTTACAGTAGTCGCATAAATGACTGTAACATCTGAAATCTCATTTAAATTAGGAAGCATTCTATCATCTTCAATTTTCTGAGGTTGGTACCATCTGACGGCTAACTTTCTGTTACACACCTCTGTTGAAATTCACGAAATCACTGCCACAAAATACCAGAAAGCCAGAGAAATGAGGACGTGGTGGCCGAGTGGATGAAGCCCTTGCCTTGCGATCTGATGGTCGCGGGTTCGAATCCCGGTGGCAGTCATGCGTAAATGGGGTTTTTCGGTCGAAAAAATCTATGGATGCATCCCACGTTCTCACAACGGTGAAGGAAAACATCGTGAGGAAACCGGCATGTCAAAGGACAGAAAAAAAAAATGTTCTATGGCATTCACCAATCCGCATTGGGTCCGCGTGGTGGATTAAGACCCATTCGCTCTCCTAGCCGAGAGTAGGCCTGAGTGCCAGCAGTGCGAACATTATAGGCTGATTATGCTATGCTATGCTTATGCAGAGAAAAGATGTAACACATCAATAGTTCATTAGAAGGTTATTGCATTTATATTTTTTGCAAGCTTTTTATAAACAACTAGAAGTGTTAGTAGACGTTTGTACAAAATAGTACAGGTGCGCCCTATTACCCTGATTATAATCTTCTTTCCTCTTCAATTTTATCGGCCTTCGGCGAGTTTTTCTAAAAACAATACTACCAATAATTTTTTACAATCATTTGCCAACAATATTTGCATAATCGACAATAGTTGACCGCACGCACGATTGATTAGTAAATTGTAAAAGGCAATGTGACAACTGCCAGGTGACTGACCCTGTGTACTGTGACGCATCATCCAACTTCCGCTGTCAGTTGTACCCAGTTGAGAGAGATTTAAGATTGCTTTGGATTTGAAATCTAGGAACAAATATGTATGAACCTGTGGCCAGAACTCGTGTCTAGATTAACCGTGCCACCTAGTCGGTCCGAACACGGCTTTTTGACAATGAACTGGTACCCGTTTGACGTTTCTCTAGCGCCGATCGCAAAAACAGTTTAATCGTGATAGACTGATGACATATTTTAACGATATCTGATTGGATAGATAGAACTAGCTAGAGACCGTTTCTAATTTTAATTTGGGGTAACAATAGTCTGACTCCATATTGAAGCTACATTACTTGACTAACTCTACCCAAACCAGTCCAGTTTCCCAAAGTAGCGAAGCAAGATCCAAGATTGATGGATGTCGTGTTCCTGTTTCTCAGTATAGTAGACAATGTAGACATCTTAAGGTCACCGAAAACATCGGTCAGTACCAATACCGGGTACTACTGACCGATGTTTTCAGTGAAATGTACCATTCGCAGCGAGCATGTTAATACTCCAGATACGCAAACTACTCTCAGTCAACATTTCGACTTGTCGCGGCGTACTGACTGAAGCGCATAACTTAAAGGGATTCGCCAAAAAACCGACAGCGGGCGGAGCATTCGAAACGAACAACGAACGGCTCGTTGCTCGCGTGTGTACTGACTGCACGAATGCTCATAGTACATTATACGGTTACATTACGCCCCGTAACACCGGTAAGTACCCAGCTTAAGGGCTGATGAGATGACGTTGATGATAAAAGCACAAATCAAAGCTTAGTCTTACCTCCAGCGGTAGCTAGCATCCAGCGCCGCTCCGGGTTATCATCACATCATCACTGCACATCACATCACCAGTCACCACACTAACACTACACTGTCACCATGATCCAATTTAATCCAATATCTGAAACAAAAAAAAAAATACTATAAGATGAAGCCACTATAATCTTGGAGTCTTCAAGACTAGAGCGAATAAGTTCATATTAGCCAAGCGTCTTCGACCACACCATCACTCGACGACACGGATGGTTGAATGGCAAGTGTTGACAGAATTGGACTGCCACGCCCGGTGTCGCGGATTCGATTCCCGCTTCAGGACAAGCATTTGTGTGATGAACATCGGTGTTTGTCCTGAGTCTGGGTGTTTTCTATTTATGTATTTAAAAAAAACGTATTTAAGTATTCTATCAGCCATCTGGTTCCCATCATAGAACAAGCTCTCCTTAGTTTGGAGCTAGATGGCGTTGTGTGAAATGTCCAAAATATTTATTTATTACATTACCATCAGGTGAAGTAGTGGTCAAACGCTTGTCTATTCATAATAAAAAAAAGTCGATTTAATTAAATAGAACATCGATGACTATTAATATTAAGTTTTATTGTTAAGAGGCTCGTTAACACTCGTTAGAAAATGGACGCTTAGCACATAATAAATACCATTAATTTTATTTATCGACCAATTACATTCAGCAAAATTTAATTTACTTTATTATATACAAAACTCTTAAATAATTTTATGTTTTTGCAGAAGACTCCAAATCAAAACGATCAATTTATAATAAAAAAAAACCATAACTTAACAAAATATTAAATGAAATATAATGGAATTTATTTGCCTATACAATACAATGACAGTCAAATAGAGCAACTTATAACTAATCTAAATATTTCTAACTTAAAAAGACACTATAACCTACTCATACATTATACAATACATTGTATCTAAAAAAATAATTGATTGATTCAGGCGTTACTTTGCGGAAATCCATAAATATCAAGATAACTTTGAACTTTGGTTTTCTGTTCTTTGACTCTTTGGTTTAGTTAAACTAAAGTTAAGTTAATTAAAACCTTTGTTAAGAACCTAGAAACTAAGCGGATTTATTACTAAATATATTTATATAATTTGTTGATATCTAAAAAAATATTTGGGTTTTTGTATTCCAATGACATCATATCAAGATGAATCTCATAAAATGAAAATATAAAACCAATAAAACAACATCAAAACGACATTACCCGTCGGCGTGATTCAGTGAAATTACCGCTCACAATCGTAACGACCCTTATTGGTCCTTTCCTCACCCCCTATACTACGTCCCTCTCGCACTTAATACAGATTTATATTGGCTTTTCATCAGATACTTCAATTCGTGAGCTCGTACCGCTTGGTTTCGCGTAATTGCTCACATTTCAAGGTGTTATAATGGATTTCGATGCACTGATGGGCATGTTCCTAGAAACAAAGGTGCCCCTATCAACCAGTCTCGGTTGATTGCAATTCTTATTGTCCTCAATAAATAGGTTTCTTATTTCTAGAAACTTTATGACCGAGACGGAAACTGCATAGATCCTTCACATCACGTTCCATGAAATTTGATGGCTAGGATTGTACATTATCAACACAGAACTAGCCGTGCGCCCCATTGCCCCGACTTCTTTGTTGTAACCACTTTGAACTTGTCGAATATTTGGATCTTCCCTTACATAAACTCATCGTTTACTACGTTAATTAGGTTATTTAACTTTTTTGACGTGACTACGTCTAATAAATCGATGAACGCCGGCTGCATGCACGAAAACGTTGACGTCATTGTCCGGTAACGTAGTCCCGTTACGCTGTTAGTCACGTTAAACTATCGTCCGTAAACCAACTTTACAGACAACCAATTTTTTAATCAATATTTTGTATATTTCACACAACTTTCCCAGTTAACATTAAATACCCAGAATAAAATGCCATAAACTAGCCAGCAAGCACCCTCAACGGCCAACACATTCAGTGCTGTAGTTAGGGTACAGTTTAAACAATAGTGAAGCTACCGAGGGGAGCCACCCCAGGCGTTGGCGTCGCCGATAAACGCTGTAGTTTTGGCAAATTATGCCAAATGCCGAGATTCTTTTATTTGATTTACTGTTATTTCTTAGATACTTTTAATAAAGTTCTGTGTAGCATTGTTCTGGTCATGGGCAGGCGTGATTTTTTGACCGTGAATATCAGGAGAGCGCCTAATAATAAGTCTCTTTTTGACGTGACTACATCTAATAAATCGATGAACGCCGGCTGCATGCACGAAAACGTTTGACGTCATTGGTAACGTTGTCATTGTACGGTAACGGTGTCATCGTTCGGTAACGTTCATTATCCGGTAATGCTGTCATTGTCCGGTAACACTAATAGTCCGGTAACCCTGGTAGTCACGTTAAACTATCGAACGAAAACCAACTTTAAGGACAACCAATTTTTTTTAAAAATTGAATATTTATATTATTAGAATCCAAGAGAATCATCTCATAAAATTTATCATCATCATAAATCCATAGCTGTCTAGTCCATTCATTGAGATAAGAGCTCAAATCTCATTTAATAAATGCGCTCGTCGCTCCACCTAGCTTCCCGAACGTCCATCGTCTACCTAAACTAAAATTACCATGTTAACTGAATCTATGCAGAGCAATGGCGGCCCGAGCTCTATTAAAAACGAACTTTCTACACCTCTCATTCCATTACCGCATCTAAAATGTACACTACATGAAAACGCATTTAATTACAGATCCAGCAAAGTCCACGCACACAAGCGAAGATGTCCTCAACAAAATAAAACACTAGATCTGGACCGGCATGTCATATGGTATCGATTCTGCCCTTCGAATGCCATCCCCTTCGCTCTCAGGTAGCGCGAACTGGCGTGAACGAGACAGGTGTATTACTTTCTTGCAAAGCCGTTTGAGATGTAATGTTTACTTGTGTGCACATTAATAAGGGGTAACGCCCTATAAACTATGGATCGCAGTCGGGTTTACTTGATGCTAGCCTCCGTGAGAGTTTTGTAGACACTGGACGTTTGTGATTCGAGATAGGAAGGGACGCAATAAATATACGAATACCGATAGGTCAGCGAGATTCACATCGACCAATAAATTGTGAAATTCTTTTAAAATGAGAGTATAAATAAGTATTTTTCTTTATATAAATGTATCATAATATAAATAAGCGTAATAGGGCGCACTTGACTAATTATTTTATTGATGGTTCACCTTAAGACTGGCATGAAAGACATAACTATATTAACGAAGTCCAATATCATTATGGTAATTTTTATAATGGTCCGATGACATCATAAAAACAGCCGGAGACCAGTGGATCAGGCTAGCCCAGAACCGCAAAAAGTGGCGCACTGAAGAGGAGGCCTATACTCAACAGTGGGTGCAAGAGGCTAGATAGATAGTATCATTATGGTAATGAGGCGCATCAATATGTATATTTTTATATATTTATAATTTTAATTATTATAGTTTTCATTTAACCATAGCACCTACATATTTGGGATGAGCGAACAAAGTAAAAGTTCAGTCAGCAAAGGGTGACAATGACAATTTACGCACCCTCTTAATACTTTAGATAGACACAGGACCAAACAAGGGTTTATGGGGTACTGGTTAATCCTAAATTAATCGGATTTTTGTAATCAATAACATTTTGTTGCATGAATATAAAGTTTACAATACAAAATGGTCACTTGCAGCCGCCAACTGGTTTTTTTTTACATATAATGAAGCCTATGTCCCTCGCGTGTCTTAGACGACTGCAAAGACACCTCAATTTTCAAAACAACGGAACCATTTAGGTTGTAGGGCAGTCACATACATAGATACTCTCGAAAAACATTACCCGCAGTCGGGTAAAAATAGTAACATTTTGTTTCAATTGTACTATGATTGTATGAATGAGTTTTCATGAATTCCCAATTTTATAAAGGAATAGGCATGGATATGATTGCTACTTCTATTTCATTATCACATGGTGATATGATTTAATTTTGTAACAGCGAAATCACCAGTGATTTTTCATCAGTGGCCTGATGTGATAACTCACATTTTGTTAAAATAATTCAAGTATGACGCAACGTCACCCAAACACTCTCAGTCAGTACACTACTGACTGTGACTGTCTGTTATTCTTATTTACGATACTCGGAATGAAATGGTGACAAGTATCATGACATAACAGCGTACAAAATCGCCTGCCGGGGCGCGCCGGGCGGATATCACCGGTGATTTTATAACAGACTTGGTCTCAGAAAGTAACAAGTGTTATGTGTGATCAGTTTTATACATGTTACTCAGTATACTTTACAATAAAATAATATATATATATATATAAATAAAATATAAAGGAACAACAATGTTGATCGCTATTCACTAATGACAGTCAGACAACCGCACATATTGATTGACTGCATTCACCCCCATACAGAGCGGTTGGGGCGCCATGGGAACAGACTTGCTGAATTATAGGGTCTAATCTAATGTGTACGTGAGGGAGAGGGTTATGTATGTTATAGTAACTCATGTAGAGTTACAATTGTTTTGAATTTATTATTTGTGAATAATATTTTTAATGCACCAAATCATGGTATAAGATTATTTGTTAATAGTCAATAAACGATTGAAATTTAAATTTAAATATATCAGTTACTACTATTTTTCACTTTAATAATTTCGCGTCAATTGCGCCCTATTATCCTATGTCTACATAAGACGAAATAACCAGTCTATAATCATGAAATTTATAATCAGGAATAAATAGCTTTTTAGTTTTTTTTCTTAATATATTACGTTTTATTAACACTAATAGTCGACAAGGAATTATTAATTATAGAGCAATATAGGGTAATGGGGCGCACTTTACCTTATACATATTTTAATTATTAGATCTTGGATTATTTAAATATTGTACATCGATATCATCAATTTATATAAAACGCTTTGTCTTGCCTAACTGACAGACAAGACAACGTTCAGGGCAAACCAATGAACATAGAGACTTGAAATTTCGAAGGTATGTTCGGCAAGAAGGAATTTTATTAATTCGTTACGCAAAAGATGTTGCTAGTCAGCTAGTAATTAATAATAAATTAAAATTATATTATCTATTATTTATTATGTGCCAGGAAGCCTGTATTATATGTACCTAACTAATGTTTGACCATTGGATATCCAATGTAATATTCATAAGACGGTAATAAAACATTTTCTATTCACTCAACGATGTCTATTACTGTCCAATCCAAGACTTTGACGGACCATAGACAAATGGATTGTATAACATAGAAAGTGCTGCATATTATGGCCCAGTTGACTTCCCATAGAAACATTACGCAATTTGAACACCGCTCTTTGTTCTCGTTTTACATTTCCCAGTTTGTGTATCGTAATTGTTATACATTTTTAAACATTCAAGGGTCAATCCCAAAGCCGGTTTTGGTCCATGTGCGACCGAAAAATTGATAAGTTTTTAAAACTGTTTTTAATAATACATACACGTGAAGAGACGAGTAGTCGCTCTCCTGGTGGTAAGAGATCACGCCTGCCCATGACTAGAACAGTGCTACACAAGACTTTTAAATCACTTAGTTAGACTAATATATATAACACTGCGCTGCGCTTGTCTACTATGAGACAATTTGAAGTTCAATCTCGAAAGCTAAGAATGAATGAATAAATAAAAATGCTTTACTGTAGTACACCATATGACAAAAAACAATAACATAAACAAAGGAAATTTTACAAAAAATTAGTACAATGAGCGGTCTTATATCTTTCAGACAACAAATAATGAGTAATTATGAAATTATACTAGCTCAATATATTTTGAACGAACGAATAAATTCATGTTTTCATTCCTCTTTCAACTGATCATAGAGCTACATCGCCGAATCGATCATTCCTCTCGCCATCTAAAAGTAACAATATTGACGCCCGTATCCAGGTGTGTTGAAGTTTATCCCTAAAACTTATTTGCATATCCGGTTTCCTAACCGCAATTTTGAACTCTATGACAATAGAACAAGATCTATAATGATATTGGCATAAAAAAGCAGTAATGCAAGTTTTACCGTACACTCTTCAAAGGAGTTTGGACTTTATTTGCCTGAGATATAAGACTTCTTTTATAGCATTTTATAAGCAATTTTTACGACTGCCGCGCTAAGTACCTGAAGGATATCCTGTTAAATCATTTTGGACTTTATATCACAACAGTAAGAATGAAAATAGCATGTTTGTTTTATACAAAGCCAATAAAATTGCATTATTGTGTCACGTGCCCTCTCGCTCTTTGTGAGGATGAAAAGGGATGTTTAATTTGAAGGATGTAAAAAAAATGTCCCCTTTTCACATATTACTAAGAAGTTACTACGGGTGTTGGAACGACAATGAACCCAAGTAGGCTGGCTTTTTATTCGGCACGCGATCTGGACAGCTGATAAAATTGATTTTGCACTAACAATCTGCACCGTATTTAACGAAGAGCTTTATGGTTCCAAACTGCCAAAACTTAGAAATAAAAATTTAAAATAGCACCTCACAGGATTGTTAATAAATTAACCAGCTATTCTTAACATCACAGAAAAACTAAATGTACTCAATACAATAAAAAACATAATATTTATAGATATGTATCATTTATGCTGCGTTCGATCTAATTTCCCGGAAACGTGAGAACCGACAACTGATATAAGTCAGCTAGTAGACGATTTATCTTTAGTACCAACGAGGAAATATGATAAATCACCACACCCGATTTATATTACTTTATTGGCACTGTATACTATGTATATCAAAACACAGTAATAAAGTTAAACTTTATACATAAGTACCGTTTCATTATGAAGAATAATACTATAATAAATACAAATGTAAAGAAAGGTAGATTCAAACATGAGAAAGAAGCACATAATGTTAGTTATCTAGAACAAATCACTGCTTGCCGGAGGTAGGGCCAACCATTTGAGTGTGTAAGTTAGATACAGGACCTCCAAAATCCTGGTCTAAATTTGTAAAACTACTATGCATAGCTGAGTACTCTTAACTTGGAAAGATGGCCAATCAAAACGATGTAGAAATGTACATTATTTAAATAGCAGCTATAACTATAATAGTGCTTGTGAAACGATAATTACATTCATACGCTTGACGGAACAAGGTCAGGACACTTTAAATGTTATAAAGAAACTATAATTCGCGTCTAAGTGCTTTGATTCAATGTAGGAAATGTTTTCTTGTGGTTTTAAAACATTTTTATCTCTATTGGGATACCAATTTGCCAAAACATCATCAATCAATTGAGAGCACTAAACTGATGAAAACAGGAATCTCATAGCGCACGCCACGCCCAAACCGATATTTTAACCTAATTTAGATAATATGATTTCTGTAATTTTAGTATTAGTAACCAGAAATAGGAAAATAAATAGTGCACGGTATGCGGTAGTTAAGACATTTCATAGTAAAATTACTTTACCATGAAATAATTTATTACTATGCATGCTACAAAGAACAACTTGTTCAAGATCATAGACTTAGAAACACACTAGAAACAAGGCAAGTCAATTAAGGCAGAGGTAAGAAAGCGCTGGTAAGGCAGCCAATTTAACTATAATTACTGTATAAATAACAAGGTGCTTCTAATTTATTCTCCACTTCTGTCTTAGTCGAGTTAAATCCAACCAGCAGAAACAAATAAAATACACATTATTATACATAACTGCTGACAACCACAACTTCGTTTGCGTTGTTTATCAGTCAGAAAGTCAGGACAACTCTTTCTTAAAAGTTAAACAATATAACTTGTAGAAACAAAGGAAATAGTGTATCAAGAAAGATACCAATACCAACGGGCTTACTTAGGGTGCTTTACTTTCACAACTGCCGTTCCATTTGTGCATTTCTTAGGTCTATATCCAAGACCTCGATTACCGTTTCCCCGTTACATACAATATTCACACCATCGATCTGTTTCTGAGTAACACTGTCATAGGAAATGCCCAGCAGACGGATCGATTAATTAGTGATTCTATTGGTTTAAGTGTATTTGTCGTCGTCTATGGGAGTTTAATAGTTTATTAGTAGATTTGCGAGTGGATTCGATTGTACAAAACAGAATATAAAAATGCTCTTGCAGATTGTGTTTTTTCCTTGTTTTACCCATTTCGTAAGCCATTTTTTTTTCATCATACAGTGATATGAAAGAATAACCTAATGACATAAATTGTACATCAATGTCTTTAGAAACTTTTGCATGAAATGATACGCTTGACGTCAGTTGACTTCTCTTTTCTGACCTCTCCTCTGTCACCTTCGTCTCTTTTCAAATGTAACTACAATCGGTTTGAACTTAGACACCAAAGTGGACCACCGGCTTACACGGTAAGAAAGGAAGGATCACTTTGTAGCAAATTATAACTCCATCTACGGCGTACGGTTGTCATACAATGAACTAATCGAAACCACGTTTTCATTTCCACGTAAGTAATTTTAAACACTAATTACAAGGAAGTTGTGAATCGCGTGGAAAAGATCTCAAACATGCATACTTTACTTGCCTACATCATTCATGGTTAACTGTAGCGGTACTGATGTAGAAAAAAGTGTTATTTCCATCAAACTCATTTATTTTATTTTATTTAATAAATCAAGGTTTTACAAAAACATACAACAACCGACTTAAATCGGACTGTTCTAGTGACCGTAGGCACCACTGACAAGTCATAGGGAAGCAAGATACGCAAGTTTGTTCACTTCAACGACTTATTTTCAGATATTTTGATTTAAAACTAAACTACTGAACCGATTTTGTTAAAATCTACTATGGGACCAATCTGTACGTAGCTCAAACAAAAAAAATATTTTATTCAAATCGGTTTATAAACAACGAAGTTATGAGGTAAAAAACATAAAAAAAACTACCGAATTGAGAACTTCCTCGTTTTTTAAGTCGGTTGAAAAAGGGCAAAATATATCTGGTCAGAGGAATGCGGGGTGCTATCATATTGGTATGGCCGAATTGTTAGAAGATTCATCAACAATTAATAATATTACATGGTGCGCCCTATTACCCTAATTTCGAGAACTAGTTTGTTGGCACACTATAGTTAAGTACCTTACTTGCTCTACATTTTAAAATGTTTGGCCATTTTCTGAACCGCATCCAAATACCACTCTGCTTAAACGCAATAAAGTTGTACAGTCAACTGCACAAACATGTATGCATACACTCCCAAGTATTTACATTTATATTATACTCTTAATTTTTCACAGACATTCTTCTTCTGACAAGTAAGATAGCTACATTAATTTTAAAATGCTTGCGTGCACATACTCGTCTTTGCAAAATTAAGAGTATTATAAATGACTTTTTTTGACAGTTTAGTGCAAGTCGGCATCAGATCTGGCCGAGCAAGTAAGTCGGGACGAATGTGGACAAATATTATCGTGCGGAACGAAACAATACTTTTCAATCGCGTGGGCCGAAAATTAAGGACGAATAATGGCATAAATCGTAATTTCTTAGGAGCTTTGACAGTTTGGTACAAGTCAACATAAGTATTGTACAGTTTATTGTACTCGTAGTTCACGAATCTAACTAAACACCAAACGCTAAACAAATCACAAAAAAATGTTGACAACATCTGGAGACGACGTTTTTGGCTCTCTTGTCGTTCCCGCATTTGGCATTTGCGGTACTGGAGAGCAGCCAATACACGACAATTGATTGAATTTTTCACTTATCCTAAACTACTTTCTGACTGCGGTTTTTTTTCGTGTTTTTTATGCTAGAAATAATGAAGTATTTTTGATCAAATCAAACATCAATATTATAAATTATATTAATCCTGACCTGACTGACAACAGGCCAAACCAATGAACGTAGAGACTTGAAATTTGGAGGTTACGTTCAAGAGCTGAAAGTGAGTAGGTGCTAAGAAATTTTAAAAATTCGCAACGCAGAATTTCGGACGTAAGCTAGTCACTTATGAAGCGTGAAAAATATTGAAGGGTAATAGGGCGCATACATTTAACATTTAGTGCAAACATTTCTCATAGTAGTAATATTTTTTTCTTTATTTATTCATAAAGCATACAGAGATTTTAATTATATTTTGTGCATCCTAAAAACCTTAAAAGGTTTGTCTGGATACAGATTCGCCAGAGCTACTTAGATTACACATAAAATAGCACTATTTTGTCTAATTATTTCTTACTAACTATTGCATACTGTACGTTACTACTTCACAACTTAGTTTTGGCATGCCATAAACTAGATGTTACAGTCCTAATTTACTTAGATAAATTTATATTTGTAAGCAGTGTACTTATATTTGTAATTAAACCTATTATTTATTAATAGAGCAATTATATGACACTTTATGCTTCGTTCTCCGTGGTAATACTTGCGATTTGCGGTATCTCTCGCATATTATTCGTGGGATATTATAATGTTACGGCTGTACGTCGTTTATAAGGATTGCAATATTTTAGCTTGAATATAGAAGGAGTATATTATATGGTATCATCCTACGATTTACTACGTGATACGAAATACCTATAACTTGTTAAAGTAATGGCAGAAACTTATAATAAATGGTCACTAAGAAGATTTTTACGACAGCGAAAATATTATTATACTTACATTGATTGACAATTTATTATTCCAAATTAAATTTAAACATACAACGTACATATACTTTTGTAATCTGATAGGTTTGGTAAGCAAAATATTTTTAACTAATTTAGATTTTTTTTAATCTTAGGAAACTTGGGTCATTGAGATGAATCTAACGATACCTTAACAGTCAAACAAAATCCATCCAGCCGTTTGGAAGATACGCGGTACCAAATAAATTTAAATACATACACATACATGATTACATGCATACAAGATACGCGCGAAAAACATAACCCTTCCTTGGCAGTCGGGTAAAAATTACTTGAATTTTCTTTCATACAAAACGGGAAAAGTAAAATGTATGGATAACTAAAATGAGCCCTGCTTGAATACAATCTAATTTATGTTCTATGGTATCTTTATTCTATTTGAAACAACACAACCATATTCAAACTAATACTTACAAGTCAAACAATAAGCGACTGATCTAGCCACAGATTACAGACTAGGCATGGAATGTATACCGAGTAACATGTTATTTATCATGGTATAAAATTGATCACACATACTTGTTACTTTCTGAGACCAACACCCACATTCTAAGTCGATTTTTTTCACTCAAGTGAATACTTACATTGGAAATTTGACTGGTGACAGCCGAACCTTTGGTAATGCGGCGGCCATTTTACCACTCACGTAAGTATTCCATTGAGTGAAAAAATCGACTTAGAATATGGGTGCAAGTCTGTTACAAAATGACCGGAAATACGATTTTGTACGCCGGCGGTCACTGTGATTGATTCATGTTATTACGATACTTGTCACCATTCACAATTACATTCGTATCGCATCGTAAATAACAATTACAGTCAGTGAGTAGTGTGCTGATTGTGAGTGGCAGTGATTGCGTGCGTGAATTATTTAAACAAATTTATACGACGTCATTACATTAGGCAACTGATTAAAAATAATAGTGTGTTACTAAATCACCGGTTATAGAGCTGTTATAAAATGAAATAATATCACCATGTGACAATGAAATAGAAGTAGCAATCATTTCCATGCCTATTACAGACTATACTTATGTACAGTACACAGTACTTAGTGTTCGACTGGTGACCCAGTTTCAGTCTGAGACACATGGCTACGTTTCTCTTTAGAAAACGATTTTTGCTAACACTAACGCTAAATGTTAGGTTTATGTTTGTTTTATTAACTTTAACCTTAAGGCCCAGAATCCCGCGGCCCAGAATCTCGCTCGCACATTTGTACATTTTGAAGACATAAATTGACAGAGTATAAATTACAATAATCAAGGTTTTACAAAAACATACAACAACCGACTTCAATCGGACGGTTCTAGTGACCGTAGGCACCACTGACAAGTCACAGGGAAGCAAAATACGCATTGATTAAATATCTATGGAAACAATCTGAAAGTATTATCTAATTACAATCTAAAAAAAAAAAAAAATTTTTTTCAAACCGGTTCATAAACAACAAAGTTCTGAGATAAAAAAAATCAACCGAATTGGAATCCTCCTTCATTTTTGAAGTCGGTTGAAAAAGTGGATCGGTAGCGGCACAACCTCACGAAATGTTTGGTTTATTGTTTTGGTTTGATATGTTTAACATAATTACAGAAAATGGGGCAAAACTGTTTTGTCCAATTTTCTTCGCTCATGAACAAGAGAACAAGAATTAAAAATAACTAATATCCGTTTTTGAATTAAAAGTAAGTAAGTCACACAAACAAAAGTCAATCCACACAAACGCAATTGTAACTTCATTTAAAACTGTATTTGCGATAATAATGCTTTCATTCCATGATTCGAAGAATAGGTTAGAATTAGAAAGTTGCTAGTAATCTAAGTATCTAAGCACTTACCAACCACAAAATTGCGAGTCAATTTTACCTCACTTTATAAATATTATTGTCAGATAAATCGAAAGAATTAAATGCCATTACGTTCATTCTATGAAAGAAATACATGAAGAGTACGCCCTATTGCCCTGATTATCATTTTTACACAATTTTCACAATTTCATTTTTCACATTCGCTATTTAGAAGCGCGTATATATAAATATGCCAGATATATCACAACAAAGACTAGACAAATAACGCCCTATTACTCTATATTTATTACATCTTGTCATGTCATGTATAAAATTTATAGGTAAGTCTGACTTTAAAAAAGTATTGAATAAAATACATCTTCACAAACTTGTCGAATACAATACAAACCATCAACGGATTAAAAAACAGGAGGTTCTCAATTCGGTTGATTTTTTTTAAATGTTTGTAACCTCAGAACTTCGTAATTATTCAACCGATTTGAAAAATATATTTTTTGTTTGAGCTACTTACAGATTGGTCCCATAGTAGATTTTAACAAAATCGGTTCAGTAATTTAGTTTTAAAATCAAAATAACTGAAAAAAATATGTCGTCAAACTAAATTTAAAGTGGTTACGGTCACTAAACAGTCCAGTTGCAGTCGGTTATGGTATGTTTTTGTAAAATCTTTATTATTTACTCAAAACAAGATCCAAATCCGCACTTTCATCTGAACAGGCCATCAACGTCAGCTTCTACACACCAAGGAGATTCAAAACTCGTCGGTGAAATAAAAGCCGTTGCGGGCGCTTTAAAACAGATGCAAAAACAAGATGGCATCCCATCCGTCTGGAATGCATTGTGTACAAAAAGTAATTTTGTAAGTTTGCGTACGGCAGACATTCTTCGTATTTAAGAATGCTGTGGCTGCTATGACGTCAGCAGAAATGGGTGGATCAGTCTGATTTGTCCCGCGCACCCCGCACGCGCACGACGACTAACAGAAACAGACATCGCGCGGCTTTGCCATTGCGTAAGGTCACATTCAGACAATCATTTGATTGAGTAGAAATAGTAAGAAAAGTTTCAATGTACCTACATACAATTTTTATTTGTATTATATTTTTATAAATTTAGGATATTTATTGAATGCCCACTTAGTACTTACTGTTGCGGGCCTAAAAAATTACATCGTTCAACTCCTTGCCTACCGACATTTCAACAACTATTCAGAAAATAAACAGATTATGAGATTGCATAGCATTTACCTACCTACATAATTTGTCAAAGATAACATACATAATATAAACTACAGAACATATTAGTAAAAAAAAAACACTAATCGGACGGTACTCAGTAAGGTATGTATCATCCATCCATCCATACCAACAAAAGTTCGATACAGAAACGTGTCAGCTCGCTCACTACCAAACTTTATTTATATTTACCTACAAGTGTCGCGCCGCACAGTGGTCCGCCCCCATAGAAGAGGTTGGACATAGGAGTCAAAGTCGTTATTTAACAAAACGAAGTATGCTATTACAATTGTCCATCAAATAGAAACTATTATTTTTGATGGTTTTTTCGATATTGTACTTATACAGTGAGTAAATGCAAAATATTTTTTTTTGTATGGGGAGCGACCTATAATTATAAATATCTTCTTATTTTGGCCCATTTTCGTTCTGAGCTTTTGTAATGATTTCCGAACTATATTAAGCTATATTTTATCCAAAGACACATGGTGCTACTTTTGTGCACTTTTTGAGATATTCTCGAAAATGTGTAAAAATAATAAAAATCGAATACTCCCGAGTGTTTGGAGAACATATAGATAGTTTACTATATATATCTATTGATATGCAACAAATTATGTTCTATTATTTACTGTGATTGAGATTATAGTTTAGGAGTTAAGGTAATAAAACATTTTTTTTAGTAGTAAGCAACCAATATCTAGAAATATCTTCTTATTTTGGCCCATTTTCGTTCTGAGCTTTTGTACTGATTTCCGAACTATTTAAAGCTATATTTTATGCAAAGACGCATGGTGCTACTATTGTGCACTTTTTGAGATATTCTCAAAAATGTGTAAAAATAATAAAAATCGAATACTCCCGAGTGTTTGGAGAACATATAGATAGTTTATTATATACATCTATTGATAAGCAACAAATTATGTTCTATTATTTACTGTGATTGGGATTATAGTTTTGGAGTTAGTGTAATAAAACATTTTTTTTAGTACGAAGCAACCAATATCTATAAATATCTTTTTATTTTGGCCCATTTTCGTTCTAAGCTTTTGTACAGATTTCCGAACTATATTAAGCTATATATTATGCACAGACGCATGGTGCTACTATTGTGCACTTTTTGAGATATTCTCAAAAATGTATAAAATTAATAAAAATCGAATACTCCCGAGTATTTCAAAAACATTTAGATTAGAAAAGCAACTTTAATTGTTTATTGAGATTGGAATTATAGTTTAGGAGTCAGTGTAATTTTTTTTTAATAGGATGAAACGTATGTATATTGTATACCTATAAATATCTTCTTGTTTTGGCCCATTTTTCGGTCTTAGTTTTTTCACTTATGCTTTATAACTTTAATTAGTATTTCAAATCACATTTTTTTCATTAAATGTGCACAAAATGTAGGACGCAAGTGGATTTATAGAAAATTTAGAATTTGCAGTCAAGCACTTGATAAACAGAACAACACAGTTTTCATCAATACATAATCATTCTATTGGATAAACACTACAAGAAATTCAGTCAGAGAGCTTAATAAATAGATCACAAAATACAAAGTGAACAAAGTACAAATGTACCTAGACAAAGGTTATTATTACAAAGATAAACATTAGAAAAAAACAACAATAAAGACCTTGAGGCGCTAGAAAATAATAATACAAACATTAAATTAAAATAAATTTATTCCAAACAAGATTTCATGTATTGTATGTATTTCATTACCTGTAGATTTTTTTCTCTGTAATTTTTTTATCTTTAAAAATGTTCGTAGGTGTGAGCGAGAGGGCTAATCAGGGGTATTTTTCGCCTTACTGTAGGTACCTACTTGGTAATTCGAACAAGTAAGCTTTTCCAACAATTGATAACATAAACAAGTTACCTTCATAGGTACCTACCTAGGTAAGTTTTTTGACAAATATTCTGCAGTAATTTTGGTAGACATGCGATTATAACACATTTATTAGGTTAATGACTACTAGTTAAGGACCCGTTATAAACCTCATATTATATTCTGCAGTAAATTAAGCATTCAAAATGTGCATCTGAAATGATATATTTGAATAATTTTAAAACACTCGAAGTATTCGATTTTTATTAATTTTATTATATATTTGTGTGAATATCTCAAGAAGTGCACAATAGTAGCACCAAGTCCTTGGTGAAAATAAAGCATTATATAGTTCGAAAATCAGTACAAGCTCAGAACAAAAATGGGCCAAAATAAGAAGATATTTATAGATATTGGTTGCTTCCTACTAAAAAAAATGTTTTATTACACTAACTCCTAAACTATAATCCCAATCACAGTAAATAATAGAACATAATTTGTTGCTTATCTATAGATGTATAATATAAACTATCTATATGTTCTCCAAACACTCGGGAGTATTCGATTTTTATTATTTTTACACATTTTTGAGAATATCTCAAAAAGTGCACAAAAGTAGCACCATGCGTCTTTGCATAAAATATAGCTTTAAATAGTTCGGAAATCAGTACAAAAGCTCAGAACGAAAATGGGCCAAAATAAGAAGATATTTATAGATATTGGTTGCTTCCTACTAAAAAATTTTTTTTATTACCTTAACTCCTAAACTATAATCTCAATCACAGTAAATAATAGAACATAATTTGTTGCTTATCAATAGATATATATAATAAACTATCTATATGTTCTCCAAACACTCGGGAGTATTCGATTATTATTATTTTTACACATTTTTGAGAATATCTCAAAAAGTGCACAAAAGTAGCACCATGTGTCTTTGGATAAAATATAGCTTAATATAGTTCGGAAATCAGTACAAAAGCTCAGAACGAAAATGGGCCAAAATAAGAAGATATTTATAATTATAGGTCGCTCCCCATACAAAAAAATCAGTTATTTTGCATTTACTCACTGTATAAGTACAATATCGAAAAAAACATCAAAAATGATAGTTTCTATCTGATGGACAATTGTAATAGCATACTTCGTTTTGTTAAATAACGACTTTGACTCCTATGTCCAACCTCTTCTATGGGGGCGGACCACTGTGCGCCGCGAGCGTCTTAGCTAATGTGTACCGTATCACAGCGCGCTAGAGATGGATTTATTATTATATTATATTTATAAAACATATACCTAATATTATATTATATTTGTAATAAAACAGATTATGTTCTCCATACGACCCGTACCTATTAGGTGTGTACCTAATAGGTACGGGTAGAACGGAGAACACAACTAGGGATAAGTACCTAGAACCTACTACCTATGTAGGTAGTGTACCTACTCTTATATTTGTAAGTAATTAGTATTTGCGGTAGTACCTACCCACAGATAAGGTAAAGGTGGAAAAGGCAAACAACCTTTACCTAGTAGGTACCTATAATAGGTAATTAGGTACCTACTAAAACTTATTACGTAAGTGGCAGTTGGACACCCAGGTATCTACTTACCTATGAACCTTGCCTGTTATTTATTTATTATTACTTACTGGTACCTACCTACTTACTACCATCTACTAGGACACTAATAATAGGTATAAAATACTACGCTACGATGAACAAGAAGCCGGTTCCACCCTCCCGCTACCCGCCCCCGAAGATTGTCTTAGCTCCACGCGCAATCGAAGGCACACGTCTCGTACGTACCTATCTCAATTTTCTCGGACTTTTTGCTCTCGGACTATACAAAGAACCACAGATCAATCACAATCAGAGGTACCTACTTGAAACTGCTCGAGAAGTTTTCTAAAGTACCTACCTACCTAGTTGCGCCTTTGGTTGGTGGTTGTTTGGTTGACTGCCACGCTGGTGTCGCGGGTTCGATTCCCGCTTTAGGGCAAACAATTTGTGTGGTGAACATCGGTGTTTGTCCTGAGTCAGAGTGTTTTCTATGTTATGCATTGTACTTATGGTGAGTTAAAAAAAATATAATAGGTACCTTCCTATTTTAGTTGTTATCTGGTTCTCATAGCACAAGCTCTGCTTAGTTTGGGGCAAGATGGCGTTGTGTGAAATATCAAAATAATATCAAGAATATTAACTTCCCTCCCCACCCCCCACCCCACCCCCAAGTCGCAACTCCCCGACCCCATAATAAAATATTGTCGTAATAAGTATGAAAGAGTAAATATTATTATTTCAACCGACATCAAAAAAAGGCGGAGGTTCTCAATCCAGCTGATTTTTTTCCCATTTTTTTTTATTTTTGTTATCTTCGTATTTATAAACTTATCTTTGTTGTTTATAAACCGATTTGAAAAAAAAATAACTATCATAAATTGTCTGTCAGTCAGTCAAATCCGAGCTTCTTATAAAATTTATATTGTTTCATGCGCGTATCGACAATAAACCCATAGCCATCTCATTTGCATACATAAATAAATCTATCTATAACGGACGTACTGTCCATCATGTATGGTGTGAATATTACTTTATTCGGTCATGTTTCGTAAGATCGTTCCGCGAGGCGGTGCGCGCCAGCGCGACGCGGCCTCCCCGTCCCGTAGTCAGATGGGTACTGAGGTCCAGAGCGGTGCACGCCTACTTTTATTGCAAAATTACGTTAAATAATTCGTAGTCGCAAGAAAAAATACTGTATCAAAAAAAGCTTACCGAGCTTTTTAAATATATTTTTTTCCCTAGCGAATGGTATAAAAATAAATTATATATATAATGCCGTTCAGGAGGATATACGAAAAAACCATCCCGAAACAGCTTTGTTTTGAGATTTTTTTATTCATATTAAATAAGCGAATATAATAAATGTTTCTCTGATATTTTCAAGATAAAAGACCAAATAATATTATAATATTTTTTTTTTATTTTTATTAACACCCCTTGACGCTGTTTTAACCTGAGCATTTTGGCCTATGTTCCAGATTACAATGTAGCGACTGCCATAGTTAAGCCTTAATGCCGCTTTCCTGTTTGCGCGACTCGCGACTTAACTACGCGACTATATTCAACACATAAGTCGCAGTTAAAATTGGTCAATTGCAAGCCTATATATCTAAAGCGTCTATGACACACAAGCTTTTTTACAAGCTGATTTTTGGCGTTTTTAAACGCTAGCGTGTGAGCGTGTTAGCGTTTGGGGAGGATTGTCAACAAGCAGATTGTAAAAGCGCCGATGACACCCTTGCAGGCGCGTATCGTAATCCCTTACTCTACATAAAAATTAAGAGGTATTCGGGCCTCAAACTGTTTTTGATGTGTAGCATCCTTGCTCTCGCTTTCTGTCAATTTGTGGCTGTGATTTCGTGAAATGCAACAGAAGTGTGTTACAGGAAGTTAGCCGCCAGATGGTACATCAGAAAAATTAAGTAAATAGAATCCTTCCAAAAAAAAATGAGATGTCAGATGTTACACATCATACGCGATTACTGTAAGACTTGCTCGTTTTTATTTGTCTATGATTTTGCCGCGACTCGCTTTTGGTGGAATATCGCGATTTGTATTTGAGACGCAAAGAGCGTGACGATTCCTTAACAGTGAAAACGATGCAACATGCACGGCGACTAAACCCCGAGTTATGAAACTCACAGGTACACACTAATATTTTAGGCTTTCAAGTTAGTGCCTATGTGATAGCTGTAGTTAATACTACTTTGTTAGATTTCAAAAAGGCCAGCAATAAAAAAAACCAGATGTATGTAGAAATGTTGAACAATATCCTCATAATGATACTGGAGCAGATAAGGGCAAGGGAGAATAACGATTCTATGAGTTATGTGGTTCCCATAAAACAAGCTTGCTTTGTTTGACTGGATGGCGTTGAGTGAAATATCCAAAAAATATTTATTATTTTTTAATTTACTGAAATGGTAAATATAAGAGTAATGGCGTGCAAAGGCGAGCTTAACCCTAATAAGAGTCCCTTGTGAGTTTCATACCTCCCTTGGGAGGTAATGCTTTACTTTACGTTGAGATTGCATGATATGTAATTGGACATTGTCGAGCAGGTGGTGTGAAATAGTAGATTATGCACTAAAGATAAAGCAGTGTCCGTATGTCGTGGGTGGTGGGTGGCATATTGAACCCTGAGCTAACGAGGGACTCGGTTAAATCCTGAGCGAAGCGAGGGAGTTATGTAGAATCCTGAGTGACGCGAGAGGTTCAAGCTACCCAAGACGATGGCTTTATTCCAGAGGGGCATACTTTTCACACCTTCTGCGAGGCAATAGCCAGGGCTCCAGAAGCGATCAACGCCTTTTCTTTTACAATCTTTGAAGTCGCGCTTTTTTTTTATGATTTCTGCTTATGGTGGCCAGTTCGATTTTCGAACAAACCTTCGAAACAAAAATCAAACTGGCCACCATAAGCAGAAATCATAAAAAAAAGCGCGACTTCAAAGATTGTAAAAGAAAAGGCGAACAAACCTTTTTAAAATTCCATATAGCCCCTATATGGAATTTTAAAAAGGTTTGTTCGAAAATCGAACTGGCCACCATAAGCAGAAATCATAAAAAAAAAGCGCGACTTCAAAGATTGTAAAAGAAAAGGCGTTGATCGCTTCTGGAGCCCTGGCTATTGCCTCGCAGAAGGTGTGAAAAGTATGCCCCTCTGGAATAAAGCCATCGTCTTGGGTAGCTTGAACCTCTCGCGTCACTCAGGATTCTACATAACTCCCTCGCTTCGCTCAGGATTTAACCGAGTCCCTCGTTAGCTCAGGGTTCAATATGCCACCCACGACATACGGACACTGCTTTATCTTTAGTGCATAATCTACTATTTCACACCACCTGCTCGACAATGTCCTTTTACTTAGAGTTTTCCACGAGTTTCCACACGAATTTGACGTTCCAAATTCAAATCACATTACTAACCTTGGGAGTTTCATACAACTTTACCTCCCTTGGGTTGTAATGCTTTACTTTACGTTGAGATTGCATGATATATAATTGGAGATTGTCGAGCAGGTGGGATAAAAATGAAGTTACTAGCCCCCATAGGGACCCATGGAACAGATAAACCTTATAGCTGTGTAAGACAGGCTAACCTTGCCCTCGATAGCAATGCACCGCAAGATGCAACGATTTGTTCTATTTTATTGTTATTGGAAGCCACATGTGTGACATGGTTTTCTATGTTCTAAACGGATGTCAGTATAGTAATGTACTCGTGTATGTAGGTTATTATAATAAAATAAAAATAAATATTTTGGAAATTACATCTAGCCCCAAACTAAGCAGAGCTTGGTACTATGTGAACCAGATAACTGATAGAATACTTTTTTTTAAATAAATACATAGAATAAATAGAAAACACCCAGACTCATGACAAACATCAATGTTCGTCACACAAATGTTTGTCCCGGAGCGGGAATCGAACCCGCGACACCCGACGTAGCAGTCCAATGCACTTGCCACTCGACTATCCGTGTCGTCATAATAATCAGGGTTTTACAAAAACATAGTACAACCGACTTCATAGAACTGTTTCAGTGACTGTAAACACCACTGAAAATTCACAGGAAAGCAAAATACGCAATTTCTTTGAAGATATATATTTTTTCAGTTATTTTGATTTCTTAGCTAAATAATTGAACAGATTATATTGATGCAATTTCTAGAGGACTAATATAATAGTATATCCCTTACAAACAAAAAAATATTTTCCAAATATACTTAAGTTCAGAGGTAACAAACATAAAATCAACCTTATTGAGAAAGCACCCGCCAGCGACATCGCCTGCGTTGAATGTTTGATGCCCTGCAGTTCCCTAGGGGTCTGTCTCCCACTACTAGCGACCTCCTGCGACTTTTTCCGTAAATAACGATCTACACTTGTACCTACTTTTCAACCAAACTTGGCAAAGAGATTTGCTGACAGCGACTGAAGGGACCATTAATGGATGTCTCCTCACGAACAAAACAGAAAACCAGACCACGCTCAGATACACCTTGGACTATTATTACATAAACATATTGCAAAGAAGTAAGATAGAACAAAAAAAAATTTACAACCAACTTCAAAAAGTAGGAGTTAATTAATTCGGTTGGTTTTTTTTATGTTTGTTACCCCATACTTTTGTTGACTTATGAAACCGATTTGATTTTAATTTGAAAGGATACACTTCAAATTAAAATTTAAAGGAAATTTCATCAAAATGGGTTCAGTAGTTTTTAAATCAAAATAACTAAAAAAAATATTACGTCGAAGTAAACAAAATTGCGTATTTTGCTTCCCTGTGACTTGTCAGTGGTGCCTACGGTCACTAGAACAGTCCGATTGAAGTCGGTTGTTGTATGTTTTTGTAAAACCTTGATTATTTCCTATAAAACAACATTGACATTTTACTTTTAAAATTTACTGAAGATACCTTTGTAATTTTCTCTTTATTACGCATTACAACTTTGTTACCTAAACCACTACATATTATGTATACGTATTAAATAATATATTGCGCCCTATTACCCGTATTGACTAAAACCGGCCTTACTCTTTTCAACCGACTTCAAAAAAGGAGAAGGTTATCAATTCGGTTGAATGTTTTTTGTATGTTTATTGCCTCAGAATTTTATTGTTTATAAACCGATTTCCAAAAAATATTTTGTTTGAGAGTATATACATACTTTCAGGTTGGTCCCATAGAAATTTCATCAAAATCGAAAATGACTGAAAAAAATACTACGTCGAAGTAAACAAAATTGCGTATTTTGCTTCCCTGTGACTATTCAGTGGTGCCTACGGTCACTAGAACAGTCCGATTGAAGTCGGTTGTTTGTTGTATAATTTTGTGAAACCGTGATTATCTTATTCTTTATTAACAATATAAACCATTAGTTTATTGTAAGATATGTAGACGTTTAACACCTATAAACAAATAGATAAATAATTTTGAAGTACATAGTATACAATACAATGATATGATAAAGTATACGATGATAAAATACCCGGCCGTCAACACAAGAGATAAAACCAAGGTACTTTAACTATAATATTATAGGTATAATAATTAATCTTTCATTCATTTATTACATTATCAGTCATAAGTTAAAACAGATAATGAAATGTAGGTATTATGAATCATTAAATGTAGCTAAAAGGACAAATGCATTATTTATGTCAATTTACCTTTTACAGTTAGGAAGATAAGTACTAACTTATTCTGTTTGAAATAGGTAAAGTATTGAGTAGGCGGTATGTAGTCGCAGAAAACTCCTCTAGACAACCTTGACAAAAAACTAGATAGCCTGACTATATTTTTAATACAGGTTACCTATTTAGGTAAGTATTTATGTAGGTAGGTATCTAGGTATAGGTACAACTACTTACGCGATTTTACCGTGCACAGTTTTAGCTGACTGTACCATTTTATGTCAATGTTGCTAAAATTATTAAAAAATGGTATATCACAAAGTTTTACGAAAACATAGACAACAGACTTCAATTGGACTGGTTTAGTGACCGTTGACACCACTGAAAAGTCTCAAGGAAGCAATTTAGTTTACTTCTACCGACTTCAATAAAAGGAGGAGGTTCTCAATTTGATTGTTTTTTTTTTATGTTTGTTACCTCATAACTTTGTAAATATAAACCGATTTTAAAATCTTCTTTTTAATTGAAAGTTCTACTTTCAGATTGGTCCCATAGAAATTTCATGAAAATCGGTTCAGTAATTTGGTTTTGAAATAAAATAACTGAAAAAATGACGTCATTTTGTAGTATGTTTTTGTAAATCTTGATTATTTTCAGTTATTTTGATGATAAAACTGTACTATAAACTAAACTAAACTCCGATTTTAATGATTTCTATGGGACCAATCGTCAAGTGTATCCTCTCAAACAAAAATGATTTTTTCAAATCGTTTTATAAACAACTAAGTTCTGAGGTAACAAACATTAAAAAAAACATTTAACCGGATAGAGAACCTCCTCCTTTATTGAAATGAGTTAAAAAAAAGGAACTCAAGCAATAAATTGATAAGTCGTAAGTTGTACGTTTGATGCAAAACGCGACCCAATTCGAGGATTCGCAACCAACCTTGAATTTGTTTGTTTTAATGGATTAACAATAGCAAGACTTAGATCATTGTTATTGTTGTTACAAATCGAAAAGAATCTCGCAAGTCAATCTGCAAACAGGCCTATCTCGAAATTTCATTTTTTTTTAACAATGTACCTATAACCCTGTGAAACTTACGTATACCAGAGTGCAAACATACCTATCCCAAGTTTTAGTAATTTTACGTCCAGCGATTTTTGAATTAGCTGTAATTGTATAATTTCATCCATCATTTTAAATACACGAGTATTTATTTCCTATTTAAAATCATTTAAGTATTTTAGTAAAACACAAAAAGGTACGAATTGATAAGGAGCGCGATAAAGACCCGTAATAATATAATGTAATAACTATAGATTCGAAATGATTCGAAAAAAAAATATTGATTACATTATTTATATTTACATTGACCTACTAACATGGGTGATTTAAATAAGTAATAATAAAATTTCGGTGTTGTTTGACCAAACGTCACATATAAACTGTTTTTGTTGTTAATGCGCAAGTAACATTTGTTGGCACAGAAGTAGTTAAACAACGCATTGTGTGCGTCAATGACAAATAGACATACTTACATACACTTTCTCTAATAAACACCTACTTGAAATGCCAATCATCGGGTTAAAACTGGATGTGAACATCATAATATTTAATAATATGTACCATTAACCCGGAAGTATAATACTTAACCCTTTACAACCGGAAAACTTTTTTTCCGATACTGACATAAAAACTTTTTTTTCTAGTTATCTAATAAAGCCAAACAAAAAATGTCAAAAATTTTCTCAGGATATAGTTAATCCAGAAACCCACCCTTACGATCGTGAGCCGTAAACATATGTATGTAAACATAGGTATATGAATATATCAAAAGTTTAGTAAATCCAAAATTCATAGTCGGATTAACCAACTGCATTAAGTAATAGAGCGTACACCTGGCCGGTTTCTATTTATAGTCCGTTTCCCCAGTCAATAGAACAACCTTGTATAACATGTAAATCGTTAATGTAATAAAAAAATTATACCTGAGCAAAGTCGACACTTTCGCACGATCAATCACAATAACGAAAATATATATGCTAACTTCGAAACTAAAATAAGTTAGTGACACAAAACAAACGGTAACAAATGGTATGTAAATCGATGTAATAATAAGTATATATACCTGGTCAAAGTCGGCACTAGAGCACGGTATATCACAATAACGAAAATCTATGCTAACTTCGCAACTAAGATAATTTAGTGACACAAAACAAAAGGTAGCAAATGTAAATCGATGTAATAATCGTACCAAACTTTCGAGGTTCCTAAGCAATTACTTTACTCGCTTGGCAGTTCGGTCAGAATCTGGATTGTTAAGAACTACCAAGCGAATAATGTAATTGATAGGGACTTTGTCAGTTTGGTGCAAGTGGGCATAAGTGTTAATACCTAATCAAAATCGGCACTAGAGCACGGTCAATCACGATTTAGACTGGGGCAGAGACTGGCAACTAAAATTATTGATTGGTAGCGTCACAAAACAAAAGGTACGAAACGGCTCTCCCCCGCGCGAGCCGAATCGATCACAATGATAATTGTCGCACACAAAGAATATACACAGTACTCACCTAGACAGGCGGAATGCACACACATAAACAACGCAAACGTCAACAAAGTTTGATTATAATCACTGAATGTCCGACACTGTATCACTGTAGGTTGTAGTGTTATATCCTGGTGGGTTTGATGGGTAATTAGTGCGAATTATAACCGATTTATGTGGCGGAGACGCGAGCGATTCGACGATCGCTGGCAAGATGGCTCCGTGTATGCCGCGCGGCGACCGGCCCCGCTCCCCGCGCGTACGTGCAATGAAAGATAGGTGGCCGCTACACGAGGTTAGCGGACCGGGGACTGATCCGAAGATATTCGGCCGCTTGAATTATACAATCACCCTAAATCAGTCCGTGATATGACTGTATTGATCAGAAGTAGGTCTTCTTCTTATCGTGTCTAGTTCTTTCAAACCAGTGTCGTGAAAGGATTTCATGTGCTCCTGTCGTGCACTGAAATAGGTCTACTTGTGCCAGTAGAACGGACCGTTTTTTTGTATTTGAGTTCTTATTTATTTATGCGCGGACTCTTCGAGCCACATTTTTAAAATTATTTGAGAGTTAGTAAACATTGTAAATATGTTGACTGTAATAAAGATTATAATTCAGTTTATTTCTTTTCATTTAAGCCTGTAGCAAGCAGATAGTTTAAATATCGAGAGTTTTCTAGTCAGTAAATAATTCTCTAACTTAGCTTCCATAAATCTAAGCAATGGATATTTTTGTTATTGTTTATTGGTGTTGTACACATAGCGGCACATAACTATTGTATTAAATGCCTTTTAGTTTCCAAATTTCACCATTAATGAATATTCTGTGCCAAGTTTCCTCAATCCATTTGATTTATGATCGAACAATCCCGCGATATATCCGTCGACGATCGCCCCGTGTGCAACAGTCGCAGTTCTTTCCCTTCACACCGCTTTGCCCGTGCGGAGATCCCCCCCTCCCCTCGTCCTCTGCCTACCGACCTCTTATATACTGCTCTCTTTACAACAGAAAAAACACCAATTTCCCAAATTCCCGATGCGGGCCGCGCTCCCTCGCTCGCGGCAGACCTAAGATGGCCGACCGGCTTCCATTTTGATCGCAGATTACAACTCGTCGCGTCCCCGACTGCTCAAAGCCTAACCGATGCGTCGTCCTGTCACTACGCTACGCATTATACACGTATCGCACACGCTTTTAGGCTAATTTTCGACGTTCGATACAACGGTCACGTCATTTCTGGCGTAACGTTACTCGTTCGCGTCGAATGGTGGCTATTTGGAGGCATAGAATCCGGTTATTGTATTGATTCGAGCGGGTCTGTGCGGGGTTGAAAGAAAGTCCACAGAGCGAGTATAAATGGCCGAGTTATAGCCGCGTTAAGGCAATGGTTTTGTCTCTTTCGTCTGCGGATCTACCTGGCCCGAGGGCATCGCGGTATAGACCGCGTTATGCACGCTAAATACTGTATCAAACGCCTCGTACGGATACGAATTGTGAATCTTCTTATCGTGTCACTAGTCCTCTCGAACTAGTGTGGTGAAAGGATTTCAAGTGCGCCTCGAAAAGGCTCTTTTCGTGCATTTGACACATGTTTTCGAACTTTTAATCTTCTTCTTCTTATCGTGGCACTAGTTATTTCGAACCAGTGTGGTGAAAGTATTTCAAGTGCGCCTCGAATAGGCTCCTTTCGTGCACTTGACACATGTTTTCGAACTTTTAAAGCTGTGTCACACACGTAGCTATAATATAATTATAGCAAGGCATATTACGATTTTCTATACAAATATTCAAGTCATAGAAATACACATTATAGCTCCAGTCCCCCTATATGAAACTTTACATCCTACTTCCTACTAATATTATAAACGCGAATGTTTGTAATGATGTATGGATGGATGAATGGATGGATGGATGGATGTTTGTTACTCACATGGGCGTCGCCAGGGGGGGTGGGCAGAGGGGGCAGCAACCCCCCTAGTGCCTCAGAGCTTTTTGAGCTGCCCTGTTAGTGCAATAAAGAAGTAGGGTGGGGCCCTAGGGCCATAAAAATACGATTTTTATTTTAAGTTTGTATTTGTTTAGATTTTATTGAATAGATAAAGATAAGATAATAAGTCCATATTTCGATTATATTAGTTTCTATTGAAAAGTTCCTATTAATTAAGATTTCCTACTATATATATATATATATATATATATTATAAACGCGAAAGTTTGTAAGGATGGATGGATGGATGGATGGATGGATGGATGTTTGTTCCTCTTTCACGTAAAAACTACTGAATGGATTTTAATGAAACTTTACAATAATATAGCTTATACATCAGAATAACAGATAGGCTACAATTTATAAAGATACCTGCGCAAACGAAGTCGCGGGCACCAGCTATTAGAAAATATATCGTAATATGCCTTGCTATAATCATGTTAATATTAGGTATATTATATTATAGCTACGTGTGTGACGAGCTTTAGGTTCTATGACATGCCGGTTTCCGGACGATGTTTTCCTTCACCGCTAACGCACACGTGTTTAAAATGCACACATAGATATTTTTGAACAGAAAAATCCATTGGTGTTCGACCGGGTTCGAACTCACGACCTTCGGATCGAAAGTCGAGGCAACTAGGCTAACACGGCTTTTTACGAACGAAAAAAAAATACTAATAGTTAAGTAACTAGTAACTACGTTAAAGAAACGTATTAGCAATTTAAATTAGCATACCGAATGATAAACACGCTCCCATTTCGTTATTCAGAGGCGAATCGCTTTCGAGAGAATGGTATTTGTTGAGACAGCTCATAATTATAAGAATTGTTCGACAGTAACCTTCTATAGATAGATATAATAAATTTTATAATAATAAATTTATTTATTTGACACAAAAAAGATATTACAAGAAATACATAATAAAGATATATAGGTAAGCAGTAGATTAACTAAAATATAAACTAAAGCTAACATAATCAAAGGTAAATATTTTTCATAGGTAGGTTCTTAAACTAATTGGTAACTATCTTAATTTTAATGGAAATGGGTGGCCCAATTGTTTCCGTTTGTAAATTTGTAATAAGTATAGATTGAAGTAGTTAGCATAAGCTGTAGTAAATATAATAAATGAAAATTAAATATTTGATTATGTATAGGTATTTGGAATTTTGAGCTCCACACTAGGATTCCCTGTATTGTGGAGGTCAAAACTAGTTATTTATAATAATATTAATAATTGAGTGTTCGGACAGTTAGTGTCGTATTAGGTGTATGTAAGTGTATTAATATGAATGTAATTAGGTCATGCTTGTTACGTAGGTATAGCTATATAGTTGCATAAAATTAGGTATCGCAACGTTAGATAGATAGATAGAAAATGCTTTATTGCACAAAGTAAAAAATAAGTACATAGGCGAACTTAATTCTAGTTAGCATTCTCTTCCAGCTAACCTTCTGCGTATTATGGAGATGTGGTATATTAATATATATAGTCTATGACCATTTCGAGAAGCATCCTACTAAAATTGTTGATACGAAAGTTTGTGAGGATAGATGTAATAAATAAATAAATATTTTGGACATTTCACACAACGCCATCTAGCCCCAAACTAAGCAGAGCTTGTACTATGCGAACCAGATAACTGATAAAGTACGTAAATACTTTTTTTTTGTAAATACATAGAAAACACCCAGACTCAGGACAAACATCGATGTTCATCACACAAAAGTTTGTCCTGAAGCGGGAATCGAACCCGCGACACCAGTGTAAGACCAACACACATGCCACTTGCCAATCCTGTCGTTAGATGGGAATTCTCCTCAGTTTCTCTCTAATTAATTAATTCAATCTAAAAAAACTTTTTTTTTTTAAGGTTTTTTGCCAATCTGAGTTCAGTAACGGTGGTAACGGAAACTGATTATGCGTATTTTCTTTCTGGTGATAAAAATTTGCAGTGTTTACACAGGCTTTTATATTTATGATTATGACAAAACAACACCGCGAACCGCGAGCAAAACCGAGAGCAGAAGTTATTTGATATATTTTTAGCTTCGAGAGTCACTCAAGAACAAAGATACGTCAATATGAAAGAATGAAAACAATCGCATACTCAGAACTTATCAGATGTCATAAGTAGAGTTCATTGATGCCACCGTAATATTGTATAACGCCGTGAGTTTATAATTTAACTGCTAACAAACCCGTCAAGTTATAAACTGTATATGAATGAATGCAAACAATCGCATACTCAGAACTTATCAGATGTCATAAGTAGAGTTCATTGATGCCACCGTTATATTGTAAAACGCCGTGAGTTTATAATTTAACTGCTAACAAACCCGTCAACTTATAAACTGTATATGAATGAATGCAAACAATCGCATACTCAGAACTTATCAGATGTCATAAGTAGTGTTCATTGATGCCACCGTAATATTGTAAAACGCCGTGAGTTTATAATTTAACTGCTAACAAACCCGTCAAGTTATAAACTGTCGAGAGATTGTTAACGCAACGGGCATGCTCTTCAAACAGACCACTCATAAGACAATCAAAATGGAATCCGGAACACAATAACACCTAATGAATTTGACACAAGTTTCCTAATGTTTGGAATTCGGGACACAATAACACCTAAAGAATTTGACACAACATTCGCGGGACAAGGTTATACTCAAAATTACCTGTTGCGAAAGCGAGAGTTTCAAAACATATTCTTAAATATTTTAAGAACCAGTTTAATAACTAAATCATCAATCAAAGAAGATATAATTAATAATGATTATACTTCAATATATGTATATAAAAAAGACAGTCCTGACTGACTAACTAACAGACAATGCACAGGCAGAACCTTAGTAAGTAGTATTCAGATATTTCAGGTCATAAACTACTCACTTCTCACATTCATCAAGCATTATATATACGTATATTCATATTTAATATGTATTAGGTTATTTATGTATTTCAAAAATAATAATAGTACTCTTTTTTTCTTTTGGAAACAGTTGTATGCCGCGCTACTTCTATTTAAATCCTCTCCAATGCCTGTTGGTTGTCTGGAAGAAAACGCTCTTATCGATAAGGCCGCCAATTGTACCACGCATTAGTTTTAAGTCTTGTATTTGTTATTTTGTGTACAATAAAGAATTATCTATCTATCTAACCTTCGCAGGCTTTCCACCAAGTGAGGTTTTGGTCAAACGCTTGACATTTAAAAAAAACTCGAGGTAGAGACCTGAAATTTCGAGGGTACTATTTTCGTCAAGAAGTGTAGGCGCGTACTAAAAAAGGAATTTAGTTAAGGTGGGTACTGACTGACCGAAATATGCTCGCTGCAAATGTGTCCTGTACCATTCGCAGAGAAAATGTTACGTTACGCCGTTCGCTGAAAGCACCGGTGTTTTCGGGGTAATGTCCGCAACTTCGTTTGCGATGCTTTAAGGTGGGTACTGATTGGTGTAACGGTGCGTAATGTAACGGTGTAAGGTGCCAATCGCAGCGAGCATAATAATGCTCCAAATCTTGTCACTAATTATACTAATTGAACCGCGTAACAATTGAATTAATTTGTCAAAAACTAACAGTCTTCTTATCTACTAGTTCTTTCGAGCTAGTCAGTATGGTGAAAAGATTTCAAGTGCACCTCGATGAGGTTCCTTCCGTGCACTAAATAAAAAAACTAACAGTGGGCGGCTCGTTACTCGCGTGTTCGTTTGCACGTACTGTACTGTATGCTTGCTGCGAATGGTACAGTCAGCTGCACATACATGTTTACAATCCCAAGCTTTTATTTCAACATACTCTTAATTTTGCAGACATTCTTCTTCTGACAAGTAAGATGACTGCACTAATTTGAAAAAGCTTGCGCGCACTTTTCTTTGCAAAATTAAGAGTAATGTAAATGTGGAAGCTTGGGAGTCAACATGTCTGTGCAGCACTACATTACACCGTTACATTACGCCGCGAGCGTAACACTAGTCAGTCAGTACCCACCTTAAATTTGCAACGCAAACGAAGTTGCGGGTGTAGACTAGTCGTTCGTAATGATTCACAGTCGGAGACGCGACGCAAATCCATCCCGTTTTGGTTGCGTGATCTCAACAAACAGCTCAACCAACGGCAACCAACGGTCAACGAATAAGGTACCTAATTGTCTTGACTTCTCGAAAAACAGCATTTTCAACAGACTTCAAAAAAGTAGTAAGTAGGTTATGAAATCGGTCATATTTTTTTGTTACACAACGACAGTACAATCGTTTTATAAACAACAGTTCTTTGTTGTTTATAAAACGATTTTGAAAATTATTTTTTGTTTGAGAGGATATACTTTTAGATTGGATAGAAATTTCATTATAATCGGTTCAGTTGTTTAGTTTTTATCAACGAAATTACATATTTATTCTGCTTCCCTGTAACTTTTCAGTGGTGTTTACGGTCACTACAGCGTCGATGACAAGCTTTTTTACAAGCTGATTGTTGGCGTTTTTCAACGCTAGCGGGTGAGCGTGTTACCTTTTGGATGCTTTTGGGAAGGATTGTCAACAAGCAGATTGTAAAAACGCCGATGACACTGGGCGACTTTACACGCTACAAGCGAAGTCGCTGGCGTGTAGCGTGTAAAAAGCCCTGTGTCATCGTACTATAAAACAGTCCAATTGAAGTCGGTGATAGTATGTTTTTGTAAAACCTTGATTATTGTTAATTCGCAACGCAAACGAAGTTATAGGCGTCATTTGCGAATCAAATGGAGAAAACATCATAAAAGGAGCACAGAATAGGTATCTATCGATGGTATTGACGATACGCCTGTAATGCTAAGCGGTCACCATAGAGGTCATTGCTCTCCGCGAGGTGGTCCGACCAGCCAACCCTGAGCTCTGAAGCTCCTCCCAATTGCCTTCTATTTAGGTGAAGAAGGGAAAGGACTCGTGGGTGAAGAGGCCAGGCTAAAATGGTCAAGTTATGGTACACACTTTTGAAGGAAGTTGACATGAAGATGTTTTGTACGTTTGATAAATTGGTTTGTGAAACTCATAACCGGTCAAAACTAGTATTTAAAGCGAAAATTAGTCAAAAGTTCAGGAACTAGTTAAAATAAATTATATTTCCTTCCCCAACGGGTCCATGGTTTTGCTTGATACAGTTAGTATGAGGGTGTCGGTCAAAACAAACTAGTTTTTACTGACCTGACTTTGGGTTTTGATCTGACCGAACAACGCGTCATGAATTAACTAACGCTTAGTTCTGTAGACTTATAAATATCGGTCAAAACTCAAAATCTCAAACTCTCAACATCGGGGATCGTTATAATAAGCCACGGGTAGTAGCTACTTATCATTTATATCATTAATCTAAGAATTAAATTTAATTAAAAATCAAATTCATAATTGATTGATTCAGGCGTTACTTTGCGGAAATCCATAAATATCAACAAATTATATAAATATACTACCTATAATTCTTATATATTTACAGTAAACAAAATGTAGACTCAATTTGGTTTAAGAATAGTATATATTTCATAGCTTATATAAGAAAAAAATGTATCTGTGAGTCTAATGTTAAATAAATAAAAAAAAAAATAAATAAAAATATATTTAGTAATAAATCCGCGGCACACGAGGCATCATCAGGAGGTGTGGACTCGCCGAACTCTCGTTTCGGACTTCGGCGAGTCCACACCTCCTGATGATGCCTCGTGTAGAGGCGAAACACGTGTCGTATCTTTAAACTTTGAAATTAAGCGGATTTATTACTAAATATATTTATATAATTTGTTGATATTAAATTCATCTCCATTTAACGTAAGTTGGTTCGACACCGTTTTCATTAAAAATAAATAAATACAAACACTAGGGGGCGAAGGCTTCTTCATCTTGTAAATATTTTATCCAACTTCAATATAAAAAAATGTGGAGTAATATTATAGAAAACACCAACGCTGGATGTTTATCACAAAAATAAACTGCTCACTAGAAAACAACTAACGGTAACAGTTATCAAATTTATTTAGACAAAACTTCGACTTAATTTTTTCAAGTTTTTTTGCCATATGCCGTGTTCAGAAACGGCAACTGATAATGCGTATTTTTTTTTTTCTTATGATTAAAAATTGCGGTGTATAAAAACGGAGTAGAGCCCAAGAGGCTGGTGGCTAGGGCTGTAGAGTGAAGAACTTCCTTACTATGGAGGCCAATTCGGATACCGTACGCAGTCAGGTTGGTTCCTCCCTCTGTAGTCCTAATTACGCTTGCATATTATTATAATTATTATTATTATTGTAAGCCTGAATTGTCCTACTGCCGGGCAAAGGCCTCCCTTCCTTCTTTCCACTCATTTATGTCAAGGGCATCCACTCTGTAGTGGATAGTAGCTTTTGCTATACGCTCATAATCAGCCTATAATGATCCCATTCCCACTGCTGGGACTTAGGCCTACGACCCAATGCGGATTGGTGGATGTCACATGCCATAGAACATTTTATTTCTGTCCTTTGACATGCCGGTTTCCTCACGATGTTTTCCTGCACCGTTGCGAGAACGTAGGACGCATACATAGGTTTTTCGACTGAAAAACCCATTTCCTTATGACTGCCACCGGGATTCAAACCCGTGACCAATCAGATAGCAAGGCAAGGGCCTCATCCACTCAGCCACTACGTGCTATACGCTCGCATAACATTAACATAATATTATTAGATATAATTTTAGGTCCTGCAATTGATTGCTACTGATATCAGTGTAAAGTTCCAAAGCCATCCAATCAATAGGCGAGCATCATATCTGTAGAGACAGTGGCGAGGTAAGCGAATACAAGAGAGTGAAATACGGCGTACTCTATAAATATTGATTTTATGAGAGGGCGGCGCGGCCGGCTAGGGCTGCCCGTTTTAGGTACCGCTTCATTGAATTCCGATTATCGAGACAACACCAGTCAATTTTAAACGTGCTTAATCTTTAAAAAACCAAAATTCAAATTTATTATTTCTTACAAAAAATTATGTACTCACATTATTTATTAACTGTATGAAATACATCAACATGAGAGTGACAATTTATTTATAGTGCGTGTTGCGTTTGTATTGTTATTTTGAGGGTAGTTTGGTAAATCACCGCCTGCCCGAACGTGAAGAGCTCGAGGCTCGACAGTGCATTGGCGGGAGTCATTGTAATCGGATGCGTGTGGACGTTCTACTCAAAATCCGTCGATTTTCCCTACATTTTTGGCCGTGCCAAATCTGCAACTCAACATTTTGATATTAGTGAAGTGTCGCGGGTTCATAGCCGTGCTGTGTGCTTTTCCAAATACTTTTCGAACCTGGACTCGACGTGCGAGTCCACAGGACCTTGCCTGCCACCAAACCAACAAGCCAGGAGCTGCAGTTCATAAGGTAGGTGGTGTTCAATTGCCTTCGGAAATCATTAGAAACGTTTTCAGCCCTAGACACTGTACTTTCAATACTCAAAACACATATTCTAAAATCGCCGGCATAATTAATCTCAAAAGGTTTGGTTTAAAAACCGCACAGTGCGTATTTATTTATTGAAGTGAATAATTCTTTAGCACTGAGCAAAATATTTCGTGGGGAGTGAATTGGACTGGTTTACTGGGTTCCCAACGCTCGGATGTAACACTACTACGGGTAAAGTCGGCTGGTATAATATAACTAAGTTAAGAGGGTAATGTGTCTACTGTCTTTTCTTTAACCTGAACAACATCGAATAATGGTAGTGTTACATTATAAATTATAATACTCAAAGCAAAGTGTCTGTATTGTGATGCATAATGAACTCACTCTCAAACATCGGAAAATAGGTATATTTCGTATTATTAACCTCGCCTTTGAAGAAGTTTTCACTTCTGTCGTATAGTCGTCGTATGGTTCTAAGCACACATTTTTTTTTTATTGTCAATTGTGATAGTTTTTTTACTGCTTAATAGAGGCCTTTGGTGTGGTCATTATTAGTAATTATTTTTTTAATAAATTGTCAATTAACTTAACGCGGCAACCCTAAACCGCAGAGTTAAAGCTCCGGGGATGTCACACGTCTGAGGGGCAGTGAGATGTGAGAACGGGACGCGAATAGCCAACACCTCGCGTAAGAGCGAGACAACACCACGTTTATAAGTCACGCTTATCCGCACGTACTTAGGTAATTCTTTTTATTCAAAAGGTATTTTGTCCGTTTGAAATGGATTTCGGATTGGGTTTAATTACGATCCCGATTGATTCGGTTTATGTTATAGGAATATCAATTTATTATTAGTATAGGTATTGAATTTTAGAAATCTATCTATTTGAAAAAATGTTAGGCAGTGTCAGTTTTACTTTCATAAGAGGTACAGTCAGCTGCAAAGACATGTATGTGTCGCAGGCATATTGTATAACTCGGCATTTTACAAACGGCGTCGTCCGTTTACAAACGCTCGCTGTTTTGCAATATGCCGAAGGCAAATTGACAACTCGTTCAATTCGCCATTAGTTGAAATTGTAGGGTGACCATCATACAAAAAGTAGTAAGTACTTTTTGGCCTATGATGATTGTCTGTCATTAGTCTGTGCACCCTAACCTGCACCTGCATAATAACCTACCGTCACCCAACTTTTATCTGGATCAAAATTTTAATCATTCTAACCTCTTGCTCGAAGGTGTGTCCTTTAAAAGCACCAGATTCCATGGACACCTCAGTATTTTTTATGTCATTTTACAAACGGCGTTTGAATGATCCACCAATATTGTGGCATATTACAAAATGCCCAGGCAATTTACAATTTGCCTTCGGCATATTAAAAAACAGCGAGCGTTTGTAAACGGACGACGCCGTTTGTAAAATGCCGAGTTATACAATATGCTTGCGACATTATACACTCCCAAGCTTTCACATTTATATTACTCTTAATTTTTCAAATAAAAGTGCACACAAACATTTTAAAATTTAAGTAATCATCTTACTTGTAAAAAATAACAATTGAAAAAAAAAGGAGTGAGTAAAATCATACTTAAAAACACCATTGAATGCCCACCAAATGCCAGCCGACGTTTAATTCTAATTCTAAAAAGGACCACCAATGCCCTATGCCGAGATGGGAATGAGAGAATGTATTTGCAAAATTAAGAGTATTTAATAATATAAATGTGAAAGCTTGGGATTGTATACATGTTCGTGCAGCTGACTGTACTTGTACTTTTTTAAGAAACCATAGGTTGTTTTTTAAGTAAATGTATTATTTGATATATTTCACACAACGCCATCTAGCCCCAAACTAAGCAGAGCTTGTACTATGGGAACCAGATCGTAACTGATAGAATACTTACTCAGGTATTTCCTTTTTTTTTATCATACCTAAAAACACACAATTTTAGAACAAAAACCAATATTTATCACACAATTGTGTGTCCTGCTGCAGGAATCAAAGGTTTGCTGGAAGAAAACTCTTATTAAGGTTAAGCTCGCCTTTGTACATATATTTTCTTTTATGATTTATATTTGTGTATGTGTGTATACATTATACAATAAAGAATTATAAGAATCAAACCCGCGACACCAGTATGTTCTTCCAACACACTCTCCACTTAACCCTCCGTGTCGTCAAATTATTTCATAAATGAGTACTACAATAGACATAAGTTAGCTGGAAGATAATGCTTATTACCATTGTGTACTTGTTGTTTTAGACTCTTAAACAACACGTACACAATTTTCTTAACGCTAGGTTCTAAAATGCCACCACGAACTGGACAATGCATTCTAGGACAGCCTCCTGCCCGATAGACTGATGACATTGTTGGAAGTCAGAGTATGGAAAAAGCTTGAGACCACTCGTCACAGTGTCATCATGTGGGAGGCCTATGTCCAACAATGGACGTCTAGAAGCTGTAATGATGACAATGATGGAAGAATTTTCAGTCAGAGTGTTAAGGAAAGGCTGAGCATGCTCGCTTCACTCGCAAAAAAAACAACTTTAGCAGTCTTGCAATGGCTTTTGTGAATCAAGGTCCTGTGTAACATTGTTCTGGTCATTCTTATTCTTGTTCTGGTCATGTGCAGGCGTGATCTTTTACCATCAGGAGAGCGCTTAGTTCGTCTGTTTACAAAAAAAAAACAGCTCGGTTCAGTAGTTTCGGCATGACGCATCTATGCTGACAAACTTCTACCTCTATAAAGTTAGTAGGATTGTATTAGCAATACTTTTTCAATTAGATAAATAAATTTATAAATTGCTGTACCTCGACTGAAAGAAAACCTATTATTTAAAGGTAGGGCCGTTACGATATACCTACTTACCTAGCTCTTTGGTAAGTGTGACGCCCACGCCACGACAGAAACAGATTATTACGATTAGAGGCTACAAAATGTATGTTTTTTCTATATTTTAACGAAAGAAAGACCAAAATAATGCAGCTACTCTTCTGGCTAGGAGGTACACAGTCGAAATCAAAGATATTTTAGGATCGAAAGGAGAAATCACTCACCTGAATCGAATCTTGCTCCAAACACTGTAAAACAAAATATAACAGAATCGTTCTAATCACTTGTGATACCGATGCAAAGTCTTATCGAATTTGTTCTCAAAACCGATTGTTATAATGTAAAATTCATTAAAGAATGCAATATTCGACGATAAATACGAAACGATCTCCTTTGAAGAAGAATGCGAACGGAAGGGCGAGAACAAGTTGTTTCGTTTTGTTTGTTTTGTTTTGATTCATTTGATTGGATTTGACAGCATTTTGACATTTTATTGCTTTTGGTTGATCGCTTTTCAACTGCTAGTGCTATCTTGTGGTACTTTACAGTACTATTAATGTTCTTATTTATTAGTCTCGCTCGACAGATGGCTCTGTAAAATTAGTTCTGCTACTCATTGACAGATGGCGCTGTACTGACTAGTTTTAATAACTTTTACAGAGATGGCGCTATCACAAATTCTACAAAACGCTAGAAACTATTGTCCGCAAGATGGCGGTAACAACCCTTAACTATCTGAAACTTTATAAATAGCTCCTAGACAATGGATGGCAAAAAATGCTGAAAAATATATACTAGACAATAGATGGCAGTAAAAATGCTAAAATATACCAAATTACAAATAATTTTGAGTATTTTAACTATTTACATAAAATATTATAATACTTCTCTAAATGTAAATATTTAAAATACCCTACTGCTAGAATTGTATTATTTTGCATAATAGGTACTAAGTTAGAAAGACGTAAAGTTAATTACGTTTACCTATTCCTTCGTTTCCTTAATAGCTTTGGTAATGTTGAAATTGGCTTTTACTTTGTACCATCATATTGTGATATGAGTTTCAAACTCGCTACCCGCTACAACGCACCCTAGCAACACACTCCAACGTTCATTGACCTTTACTAACGCCATCTATCGTACAGTAGTAATACTACTGTGACGTCAGAATTATACAACCAGTCTGACACAGTCCCGTTGGGTTCAACGACCGGGCATGAGATTTGTTTACGCGGGAACCATATTTTTTGAAAGATTTTTAGATATTTTGGATTCACACACGAATAGCGAAAATAAAAATTAACAATGTAACGCTGGGTTAGGCGAGGTCAAGGAACTTTTGGGTTTTTATTGCTGTGCTGTTTTAAAGGCGGCAATAAAGATTTTATTGATCATCATGACTAGCTAGGAATGAACCTAACCTATGCGGAATGACTCATCTTTTATTTATCTAACTTCATTACAATTACATAGAAATACAGCTTAGGTACAATCAGCGGCAGAAATGTCTGATCATTTCACTAATTGGTTATTAAACCAACACAGTGCCATATTCTGCCGTAAATCAGTATTGTGTAAGTATTACTGTGTACTGTGTAAAAATCAATGTTCTCCGAGCTGGCCTGGTTCGAACCCCGGTCGTACACCAATGGATTTTAAAATTAAAAAAATCTATGTGTGCATTTAAACACGTGCGTAACGGTGAAGGAAAACATCGTGAGCACCAGCATGATAGAGAACCTAAAACGTTCAAAAACATGTGTCGAGTACATGAAAGGAGTCTCTTCGAGGCGCACTTGAAATCCTTTCACCAACCACACTGGTTCGAAATAACTAGTGGCACGATAAGAAGAAGACTATGTACCGGGTTAAATGGCACTGTGCAAAATTACTGGGGCTTCGAGACTTACCATCAAAATGTTTCAAAGTGGACGTGCGCTATATTACTATTGCAACGCCTATGTAAATCAAAGTCCTATGTAGCCCTGTTCTGGTTATGGGCAGGCGTGATCTCTTACCATTAAGAGAGCGCCTAGCTTGTATCTTCGAGAAGAAATATTAAATAGCCTGGCGTGGATTCACTTCCCTGTGACTATTCAGTGGTATTTACGGTCACTCACTAGAGATGTCGGTTGTAGTAAGTTTTTGTAAAACCATGATTATTTATTATCGTATATCTCCTCCCTACACGGCATTAAAATAATTATATTATTTATTTTCATACCATTAGCTAGGGAAATTGTTGTTTAAATTTCCCTTGTATTATTATTATTAAAATTCTTTATTGCACAAAAAAAAATACATTGCACAATGGGCGGGCTTAATGCCTTAGGCATTCTCTCCCAACCAACCCTTGTAGGGTGGTACAGTATGGTTAGCGTGCTAATATACATAATATATTTAGAAATTAAATTAGGAAACTAAAATATATAATATACCTACAAATATATAGTATAATATATATTTGTAGGTATATCTACACACAAGTCCAGCAGGTACTTCGTTAGATCAAGGAACCCGAAGTTTCATATAGTACAGGTCGTGCAAATTTGCAATAGTAATAAATTGAATACCAAATATTATATATTATACACACACGATGAACAATTTTTATTAAATTACATATATAATAGCTACTCTAGTCCTTCTCTTTTTAAATTGTTGGCCTATAATTTTATGGTTTATTGTATTTATTTTTATTTCTCAGTTATATTATATGCTATGTACCTTATTATAAGACCTTTTAGAAATAAAACTTTTTCTTTAAATTTAATTTGGAATAATGAATTGACAATGAATGTATAATTATTTCGCAGCCGGGTTTTCAGTTTTTTAAACATTAAGCTTACAAGATAGATAGATAGATAGATAGAAACAAAATATTTATTACACCATAAGCTAACTACTACAATCTATATTACAAAATTTACAAAAGGAAACAATTGGGCCACCCATAGACCGTTGCAAACGATCTATAGGTAGCTCAACTGCTCCAACTCTGATAGATAGATATATATATAATACTTTATTGTACACTGTCAACTAATGAGTGGTAACACAGATATATTTATGTCTGTGAGTGGTACAATTGGCGGCCTTATCGCTGAGAGCGATTTCTCCCAGGCAACCAACAGGTATTAATGTTTAAAGAATGTATTAAAAAAATATTTACAGATTTTCTGAAAATCAACAAAATGTAGAATATCTGAATTATTCCCATCTGTCACCCTGATCTGTTCCCACTAGGGGACAGATGGAACAAAAAAGTTCTATCTGTCCCCTTTTAGCAACTTTTAGGGACAGATGGAACTTTCTAGACAATGTGTTTACATACAATAAAAATCTTAAAATTACTCATTATCATTCATAATATTGCAGAGTGCTACTTATGAAGAACACATTAACGACGTGTCTTCCCCTTAATTAGAGACTGTAAGAAATGTGCTATTGGACACTTTCTTGATATCTGTATTTATAAAACTAAGTTAGAGTTAAATTACTCATTAGCCTACTTTGGCTAGATTGTAATAGTATTAGAGTACATTAAAAAGTAATTAATGTGCACTAAACAAAAAAAAAAAAATATTTGCCCTGAACACTAAATTAATTAACAAGCCTTTAAAACTGTGGTTTGATTTAATACTAGCTAGTAAAATAATAACAATTTAAAGTTAGTTTATTTGCTGAGAGATAGTCAAACGATAAAATGAATAGCTAATTAAACGCGAGCCAGTAATTTACATTTTGAGAAATTGATAGGCATAGAAGTGATAAAGTATAGAAACATACCCGTAGTACCTACATTATAAATCCGCCATAAAAGGTGGCTAATTTAGCCAACTTCTACTACATTTGGGTCCAATACTAAATGTCGAAAAAGAGAGGTAGGGAAATAGGGATAGAGATCATCATTTCCGGGTCCTTTTCCCACTTCCGTGGGGTCGGCACAACATGTCTTCTTCTTCCATTCTTCTCTATCAGCCGTCATCTCTGTACTTACACCTGTTTTATTCATATCATCTTTCACACAGTCCATCCATCTCTTCTTCGGCCTTTCTCTACTCTTCCATATTCAGCACTCTTCTAGTCACATGACATTCTTCCGTTCGCATCACGTGTCCATACCAAGCTAGCCTGTTACCTCTTAATTTATCCATCACTGGCGCTACCTTCAGGCTTCCTCTTATATACTCATTCCTTATTTTATCCAACCTAGTCACTCCACTCATCCATCTCAACATTCGCATCTCTGCTACGTGCACTCTTCTTTCATCCGTCCCCTTTGATGCCCAACACTCAGATCCATACAACACGACAGGTCTAATAACTGATTTGTATATTTTCTCCTTGAGTTTGAGGGGCATGTGTGGGTCACATACAGTTCCTGTGACCTGCCGCCATTTCATCCATCCCGCATTTATTCTGTTCTTCACGTCACGATCTACCTCACCATCGTTTTGGATCAATGACCCGAGATACCGAAAGTCGGAGCAGACTGGAAGGAATACACCGTCTAAAGCAATCGGGACAAAACTGAGTGATAGAACCGCCAAAGTCACAGAACAGGTGTTCTGTTTGCGTTCTACTGATCTTCAGACCAACACTCTCTAGTTTATCCCGCCATTTTTCCAGTCTACTCTGCACCTCAAGGCCATTTTCCCCAACAAGAACAATGTCATCGGCAAATAGCATGCACCAGGGTGCTTCCTCCTGTATGTCCGATGTCAGTGCATCCATTACCAGGAGGAACAGATAGGGACTTAAAGCCGATCCCTGGTGCAAGCCTACAGCCACATTGAACTCGCCGGTAACTCCGGCTTCAGATCGCACGTGAGCTCTTGCATTCAAGTACATAGCTCGAATGAGCTGTACGTACTTTCCAGGTACTCTTTTCTCTTTCATTGTCAACCTATTACTGAGGTTGAGGTTCTGTGGTGGGCCACAGAACCTCAACCTCAGTAATAGGGATAGAGATATATTACGTTTTTTATAATTTATGCTTTTTCATTGTCAATAAAAAACTCCATCTTTAATAGTAACAAAAACTAGGCATATGAAAATGTTGATATTTCATTTTTATTGACGAATTGTTGTCTGAATTTTTTTTGTCCTGTTTTCGACTCCATCTTGATTTGAAAATGTCAATCTTGGTGTTCTATAGGAATACCGTTATTCATCTATGTTGATAGGTAAGTAAGTAAGTGTAGTATATCTACTCTATGAATTATATACTTCACCGTGTAATTACATAGGTGCTAACTAGAAAATCAAATTCAATTAAAAAAAAAAAATTTCAATTCAATCAATCAGGATTTCGGTTGAAGACAAGACTACCTAAAATGTGTCCAAAGTGAGTAGGTATAGAATGTTATCATTATCATAGATGAATTTCATGTTCAAAACATAACTGCAGGTCTGTACTTATATCATAAAATTACTTGATTGTATCTACACTTGACAGAAAATGTGGTAGAGCATTTTCTACCTTCAGTCAGAGCATTTTCAGCATAACTTTAATTAACAATGGCAAAAGTCACTCGCGCATTGCTTTTCATAAAAATTGGACCTTAAACATCTTAAACGCTTAAACATCCCTTGCGTTATAAGAAGGTGCGAAAAGAAGTAAATTGCTAGTGTAAGGGAAATAGAAAAATATAGTATATAAGTAGTGGGTAAATCTATTTAAATTGTATTGTAACTCAGTATTCAGTCATTTATTGCCATATTGGGTAGGTAGGTTACATCTCAGGTCTTAATGAGTTGTCTAGAACTATGAGCAGCTACACCATTATACCCGATTGGGTGTTGCAATCAATAGAGGCGGGCCGATATAAATAGATTTTAAGCAAAAAAAGAAAAATATTTAAGTATTTCTAATAATTATAGGAAAGTAGGTACCTAAATTATATGCTCATAGCTCGTCAGCACCCGAAAAGCAATCTAATGTTGCAATTCAAGCATTCTTCATTGCTAATCGAGAAGCAGAAGATCGCGGCAGAATAACCGGACTGAACCGTTACCACTGTTCGCACGAAAAAAAATTACAGTTAACCACAGAGTCGAACGCGCGCGCCACTAAAAAAGCACAAACGACCGCCAAGCCACCTCTCTAGGACGTACGCGGCGCTTTTCCGAACGAAAGCGCGGGAAAATTGACATTGACAGCTCCTGAAAAGTTTTCTTTATTGTTTTGTGCCAGTGATGGGAGGATTTTAGGAATGAGTGAAAATGTCTGAGTGTGCGTAATTTTTGTGTGGACTGTGTTAGAGGATTGTTCGTTTGTGAAGTGTCTGAAGGATTTGCCAAAATGCCAAGCACTATACGAGGTAAATTTTATTTGTAATATTTTTAAGCAAGAAACATTATTTTGTTATTATTATGGTTGACCGTTAATCCAAAATATTAAGATTCCAACCTTTATTTTGTAGTACCTACTTGTTTATGTTAAAAAATTTCCCCCTCTGAAAAAAAAGTTTTTAAACAGATTATAAGATTCCTACGAACGTCGTTAAACCACAAATAGTTTTCAAATTAGCAACCATAGGCATTCTAAAGGTCAATGACCTATTGACACGCTGCTGTTCTGTTGACGGAAGCTCTAGAGATTTGCGTGTGATTCAATACATTTGAATTTCATATAAAATTTAATTTGCAATGCCATACATAAGAAGGCAATGGTTTAAACATTGCCTGTTTTATTTTATTTGAGCGTTAGGTCGTTTTACCAAAGCATTTAAATTCTTCAAATTATCAAGATCCTTAGTTAATTTCTCAGTGATCACAAAAAAAAATATAGGTGTAAATTACAGCTATTGAAATTATCAAACTAATATTTAGTTTTGTGGGATTATGAAAAAAAACAACCCAGAATTAATTCGCTTGTTCAGTGGGAGACACAATCAGTTCCACATAAATAGAATCAACCCTAGGAATACATATAATCAACATCATCATCAATATTTGAAGCCTATTGTTGGGCGCCATTTAAGTCTGCTTTAACGTTGTGCTGAAGTTAACAAGTTTAAAAATGTAGATTATCTATCACAACAACCTTTATATTTTTTTATATTTATTCTAATACATTTAATAATATTTTTTTTAAGTTAGTTTACATTATTTTATTATACATAACACATAACTTGATAATGTAAATAATAATATTGATATTAATAAAAGTTTATAATGCAAACAGAGATAAAAGCTTAAGCTAATTGAAAACTTAAAAATCTGCCGGAATACATGGAAGAAATCTAATGACTTCAATTAGCTGAATAAATTATGCGAAATCATTGCGACCTCGATTAAATTATCCTTTTTTTTAAAAAAAAAACGTTATTACTATTTTTATTGTAAATGAGAATTGTACCATATTTCATGCAATAAACCATTATAATTTCATTTACCATACTCTTGACCAACTTTATATTATTTAATTTCATTTACCATACTTTTGACTTAACTTAATACGGACTGTAGAGTCACAGACAAACAGTGTTCTAGCTAGTTTCCTATCTGTACCGTGGCGACAGAAAAGCGATAGTTTTGCGACAGCAACGGCAAAGCCCTAACAATGACCTCGATACAATTATCCTTCTTAAAAAACATTATTATTTTATTTTAAATTAGAACTTGTACACCATACTTCATTCAATAAACAATTTCATTTAATTTACCATACTTTATTTAATTTCATTTACCGAAATTTTAACTTTACTGTATACAGACTGTAGAGTAGTAGACAAACAGTCTTCTAGGTAGTTTCCTATCTGTACCGTGGCGACAGAAAAGCGATAGTTTTGCGACAGCAACAGCGGGGCCCTGTGTTTACCGTTGGCAGACTGCTGCATAATCTGTGTCGCTGGCGCAATCCCTTTCTTCGTGACGTAGTGTACGGTAAAAGGCAGTGATGTGGCTAGATGGATGCTGACTATCGATGATTAACAGTTAATCATTAACTATTACCTCAAACTTTGACCTCACGTGCAACGTGAATTGATTTGACTCATGTACGAATTTGAAAAATGTTTTGAACTTACATAAGTATACTTTTCATGACGATCGTACGTAACATACTTATCATAAGAATGAGCCAGCATTCTCATTAGTATAAGAATAACTTTTATTTTGTGCCAAATCACACAGTTCACATAACATAGGATTTTACAATAATTGATCCTTAAATATTATCCACTCAACATATTACATTACCTTACTTTTACTTATCATATTACATTATCTATGTTTAGTTGGTTCTAAACACTCTCTTCGTTCGTTCAGTAATCTAAGTAATTTTGTGACTTACTAAAGTATCTGATGATATTGACCATATTTTCGTACTCATAATAAGTATTCCTCTGCTTGGCAAAGGCCTTTACTCTAACAATTTCTTTATCTATTTTCGGCCTTATCAGCTCGGAACATCTCGCTTTGATATTGTTAGTTACAAAATATAATAATAATGGTAAATTTGTTTAATGTTCTGCGTCTTTACATAGCAGACATCGGCAGAATATAAGAACGCACTTGATAATCTTGGTGTACCTATCTGAAAGTTAATTGACAGATAATGCAACTTCCAACAAATTCAAAGAGGCATAAGAGAGTTCTTGTCACTTATGCATAGCAGATTATTTTACGAAATTTAGATTACAAGTACCTACCCAAGTCCAGCAGACATAGGAAACCCACTATCAGTTAGACGCATATGCACAACCCAACTCACCATAGTTGTTTACCAATTTTATAATCTTTATCGATAATCTCATCGATAAGGCTACACACACCCCCTAGCCATCACTAGTGGTGACGTAGCTAACGGTGCGCGCAGTTAGCCTCACCCACATACTGACTAACTGCGCAAGCGCCCGTTATATGAACGCGATCTTGCATTCAGCTTCGTGGGACAGTCGCATGCGGCGCGGGATATTAAAAAAAAGGAAAATGCCATAGACTAGACATAAAATGGCCTATCTCTGGCATTTTATGTCTAGTCTATGGCATTTTCCATTGACATGAAAATTGAAAAAGAAGATGTTACAGATGTTGGATGTTACATTACATTAATGGGGTTTTCACTTCTCATGCTCGTTAAGTTAAATTTTAAGTAACTAGACAGAGGGAGTAAAACAGGATTTCAGGCCCAAAGGCAAAAATGTTTTGCATGAAATATATCTCCAAAGAGTTTCAGTTTGTAATAAGTTTCATTCATTGAAAATCCTTCCGGAACACTAACTCGCTGGCTTCTTTTTCTCATCGTGTCACTAGTTATTTCAAACCATTGTGGTGAAAATCTTTCAAGTGCGTCTCGAAGAGGCTTTTCGTGCACTAGCTGGCTTGGAGCTTGTAAAGCTGTGCCGTCGAGGCTTTATTCTCTACTCTATTCGTTTGCTTTTTATTTACAACGGTGTCCACCATTTCCACGTTACATGTTGTATGAAACGCAATGAAAATCTATGTAAGAACATGACAATATAATTTTTGAACTAAAAATAATTACATACAGAATCTAAATGATTACGTGCTGTGCACTGTACTGTGACTAGGTAAATATAGCGAAAAATTTTAATCCTTTTCTTCGAAGAATAAAACACGTAAGAAGTCTCGACCCCTGAAAAAATCGTTCAAATGGTTCATTTACCAGTCATAAAGCCAGTATGAATGTCCAAGTCTAGACTTGACCGTATCTTCAAATCTAGTTACACGTGGAGCAATGAACCACTTTTGATTATTCATGTAACTAGCTGCTGTCAACAGCTTCGTCTGTATAACTGGAAGAGACAATGTACCTTACCGGCTCATAAACTACACCAAAATAGTTATTTGCACACCAAGAGCTTGCTTCAGCTTCAAGCAAGCGATTTTATCCTCGACTTAAATATTAGCCTTCGCCTTTGTTTCGGGCTGATGAAAGTCTCATATGAAATGGGCTTCAGGAACGAGGTATACTATACACAAGATATTTCACTTTGATTGCGAAGAAATTTAACAAATTTTGCCCATTTCGAAATTCGACAACCGTTCTTCTTCGCAGTGAAAGTTCGAATTTTTTTGGATTTTTTTTTCGAACGACTCAAACCCTGACTCATTTGCGCCTAAGGAAGTTATCATTTAAAAAAAATCACTATAATTAGACTGGCATCATTATCCCAACTCAATCATTCGTTCATCATCGAGCTATCATTAAAAAAAACCGAAACCGTGTCGAATACGGTCATTCACCCCGACCGGTCTCGCGACTAAGAAAAAAAAAGCACGTTTTGACAACCGTTATATTTTTACAACTATTTGTATAATGGTACCAAAAGTAAACAGTAAAATTTGTTAAGCGCTAAATCAATAGTTGATTTCACATCAATTTGCAATAGCATTCAGCTTTCGTTAAAATTTATTTTTTTGCATATTTTAGCAATGCGCCGACTGCCGGACGTAGATGATTAACGATGTAACAAAATATATTTGAAAATGGAGATTGACTGGGTATCTGATTTTTTTTTACCCTGTTTTACTACTACATCTTGGTTTGATACTAGTATCAATTCAGATGTCGCGAAAACTATACTAATTTGACAGTACTAAAAATGTTGCTGTCCCTTTTATAACGATCAAAATAAAAAGGATGGCATTATTTATAGTGCTGTCATATTAATTTTGGTGACATCTGAAATTACACCAGTATCAAACCAAGATGGAGTCTTAAAACAGGGCATAAATTTTAAATTCGCCACGTCAATAAAAATGAAATCTCCATTTAAAAAAAAAAATGTACGATGGCGTTTATCAACAATGATCTCGTAATTTTAATTAATAATATTTCTTTGGCCCTGTAACTTCTCTTTTTCGAAATGTTGCCTCGGACCACAATGTAGTAGTATACAATTTTTGCAGACGATGAGAATCAATATAAGTATGGCTTTTTTTTTAATGCCTCCGATACAGCTGAGAACGATCCAAATTAGCCACTTTTTTGGCGCGTTTTCAATGTATACTCATGTATAATACACTTGCACGCCTCGAATGGAGGCAGAATGTAAAGGACCGCTTGATTGACATGTAACAACCTATTATGTACCTACATTCTAGATTATCTTATCTTATCTTATCTTATCTTATGATTCTGTACTTTAATACTTCCATTGTGCCTAAAAAGTCAGGCACCTAATTAATATAGTTGCTTTTAAACTTTTACCGTAACAATAAAAATAATACGAATGTTATTCATCAAAAGAATATGTTTTATGTGGTCCTACCTAACCAACCCATTGTTATGACATTGATTCCAAAAATAACTTTATGCTTGCAAGAACGTGTCAGTATTTGCCATTTATTTTTATAAAAAAAAGAAACAATAAAAAAGTTAAGGTAGCTTACGATACGCCTCATTCATACCAATCTTGACCTATTTGTTTCCGAACGTAACATTCTAGGTACAGTTCCAATTTTAAAATTCGCGCCACGATCTTCTAAAATGCTTCTACGTGTCAGTCCATTCGAAGTTTGAATTCTTGGATCAGAGGTACTCAAAGTTTACTTGGGTTTTTTGGCGGGAACATGAAAAATGGCGCATTGGCGGCATTAAATTAATTGACATAACTTGTATAACTTTGAGTGTTTAAGTGTAAAAACGGTGGTTTTTTATCCATTAAGTGTTCGTGAACATGTATGAGTGTTGGTGAATAGTGTAATGCTGTAAACGTGACCTTTCGTGTTGCCTCCAAAACTCCATAGAAGCCTCTAGTAAAGTCGCAACCACCACTACTTTACAGGGGCATGACTTGACTTATTGACTCTGACTTATGACAAAATAATCTCTTCAATTACTTGACACTGGCTATATACCTTTGATGTGAAGCCAAAACCAAAAAACTTAGGTTCTTCGAAAGAAAAAAAAAAAAAAGTTTACTTGTCAGCTTGAACAACGAGTAAGTGATAAGGCCGTGTATATATATATTGCAATCAGTTTTTTTGTGATTTATAAGTTCAACCCGAATTCCTACTGTTTAATTGTTATAGAATAATATAGTTTTCGTTTTCGATTAGCTGATATTCTATATACAAAATATTTATCTACTGTACTTAGGTCTTGCATTATCCGTTGATTTTTCGAATCTGGATAATTCAGATAGTAGTGAATCGTAATTATTGCGATATCCATTTATTTCGGATACTTCGGATAGGTATTTTTTTTTTCATTTTATTTATTTGTCTCAAATAAAGTTGGTTACAAACAGGTCTTATGATAAGTGAGTAAATGATAGACAATTTTAAGGTAGTTTGTAAATAAAATCGTAGTGCAGTTAGGTGACTACCCTCCGTACTAGTTCGCACTGTATGACGGACGGGCGTCGTTCCTCTTCCACACAACTCGATGAACTAGTGATGTGCAAGTTTTATACTGAACTGATGCAAAATAGAACAAAATTAAATAAGGTATAAGTATTTAGAGGTAATCTTCACTTATTAGGTACTAAGTAAGTTTTGTATTTATGTGTCGTATTTATAATTCTTAGGTTTAGATTATTATAATTGACTACTAACAATACAAAACCAGTTTTAGGATATAATTAGGATTGTGAAAATACTTATTGTACCTACCTAATTTATTTATTTTTATTTTACAATCATATTATATACCTACCTATCCGACTGGAAAATAAGAAGGTAATGTTTTATAGGTATATATGTAAATACATAATATTATATAGGTTATAATGCTAAATATACATACATATTATATAATATATATGAACATTGTATCAATAGATATAGGTAATTTGCAGAGTATGTATAATAATATGTTTTACTTTTTAGTGTGACTTTTCGGGTGAATGGACATAAATTATTATAGTTATCTATGTACATATGTGAGTACGTTATTTTGTTAAGCCATACAGCCTAAACGACTCAATCGATTACGACAAATGAGGTATCGTTGGATTCGTCTCGTTCACGCGAGTGGCATAGGCCTATATGTAGGCATGTTTTAGTCATAGGAGTAAGTCAAGTCAGTTAAATTGAAGTATGACGTCATAAATTCACATAAAGTACCTAGGTGTAGGTACTGCCATACAAAATGGTTCCTAAGTAATGATAGTGATAACATCTTCAGTATTTTCATAGTTCAGAGTTTTCAGATAGTTTTCTATTTGTTGTTTGCACATAAACAATGTAAGGTTAGCTATATTTAGTTGTCTATTAATCTTGTTGTAGACTATTGGTCCTAGAGCAAATGCAAATCGTCTAGTAAACTTTGTTCTACATTTAGTATGTTATAAATAATATCTGATCTTCTTTTATTACTTCTTTCTGAATTACTTGGGAGCTTGTGCTGATTTAAAACTAAAGTTCGAATAAATATTTGACGAACAGAAAGAACTTTGCAATCTTCATATATTTTTGATGTTGGATACAAATAGGGTTTGAACATCATCACCTTCAATATTGCTCGCTGAGCTCTCTCCACACCAAGCATACGGGTTTTTCCAGTTCCTCCCCAGGCAAGTATTCCGTATTGGATTATTGATTGTCCTAGGCAGTAATATACACTTTTAAGGACGTCAGTGTTACCTATATGTCTCAGGTTTTTAAAGACAAATATAAGATTACGCACACGTCCTATAAGTAGTGTAATTTGGTCATCCCAATTCAAATTTTTATCGATCGTAATACCTAAGTATTTGAGGCTCGAAGTTTTTGTAAGACTAAAACAGTCGCAAGTTGTTTTATCGGTTTTACATGAGTGAGCTTTAATTTCGAAAGTGTCTTGATTTGGTTGGTCATTATTTTTGATGCTAAAAGCTATGTATTTGGTTTTATTCAGGTTCAACGTCAGTAGGTTATTATTTAGCCATTTACTAATTCTAGCAAAGCCTGTTTCTGCTATGCTTTGTGTTTCAACCCAGGATTTACCATTAAAAAGAACGACCGTATCATCAGCAAATGTTATAATTTGTGCATTGAAAAGATCTAGTCTACACAGGCTGTCGATGTAGATCAAGAATAGCGTCGGCCCGAGCACACTTCCCTGCGGGACACCATATGACACTATTTCCTCAGTGCTTACATCGGAGTCAACTCTAACTGACTGATATCTATTTTGGAGATAACTTTTAAACAACTCTAAAGTAATGCCTCGTATTCCAAAGCAATCTATCCGAATCAATGTATCCGAATTGCATAAACCAACCAATGCATACAATATACGATGATCGAGGAATTTTGAAAGTTGGGGATTTGCTTGAAAGCGAATTTATTTATAGGCCGATAAAGTAAAGTAAAAAGGTATAAATTTATTTATTTCAATTATAGTACATACACTTGAAAGAAAGCTCTCCCTACCAAAGTAAGCTGAAAAACAACTAGATAAGTAAATTCGCTCGCAAGGGCTCAATTATCAATTTTCCTCGAGGTACTTGTACCTTCATTACCTACTAAGTCTACTAACAGAACCCAACCTACCTTACTAATTTCAAAAATACTTAGGTAGGTAGGTAGGTAGGTAGGTAGGTACTAGATTATTGCATTAAAAAACCAGTACAAAACAAATAAAATATTAACCATTAAATCAATAATTTGCCAAACCGAATCGATTTAAACAAACTATCCTCTATCCCATTCCCATTCAAAAAAGAAAATAACACTAAAGTTTGAGCACCGCGGTCTTATTGCGCAATTCCGACAGATTAAGTTATAGTAACTATGACAATTCGCGGGTCAACGCACGCAGTTCGGCTATTTCCCGTTAGGGGCGCACGTGACTGCGGTTTTACTTTTAAATTGCAAGTACTGCTATCGGGCGTAAGATGGCGCTATCCCAACATTTTTTAAATAGGGTATCGCATGTTGCGTACTAAATAAGTAAAGAACTTGTTTTTAGCTTTGTAATAAAAGATGTTTCTTACTAACCCGATTACACGATTAATCGAGTGGTAAGTACGAATGTTGGTTCTACGCTAGTGTCGCGGGTTCGATTCCCGCTTCAGGACAACTATTTGTGTGATGAACATCGGTGTTTGTCTGGGTGTTTTCTAAGTAGGTATTTACGATACAAAAAAGTATTTGTGTGTTGTATCTGTTATTCCCATAGTACAAGCAATATATGTAGGTACTAGGTACCTACCTACCATTTCATTTAATTTCATACATTTATACCTACATACACTCAAAAACATAACGCTTTCGTCTTGTAACCTGATTGCGAAGATCCTTCTTACAAGACAAAAACGACAAAAAAAAAAAAACTGTCTGACATAGCATAGATATTCCTTTCTCTAAATCGTCGATAACACACAAGCTTTTTTACACGCTGATTGTTGGCGTTTTTAAACGCTAGCGTGTGAGCGTGTTTGCTTGAATTATTCCCATCTGTCACCCTGCTCTGTCCGCCTAGGGTGACAAATGGGCCAAAAAGTTATATATGTCCCCCTTTCAGCAACAGGGTGACAGATGGAACTTTGGGAAGGATTGTTAACAAGCAGATTGTAAAAACGCCGATGACACTGCGACTTTACACGCTACAAGCGAAGTCGCTGGCGTGTAGCCTGTAAAAAAACCGTGTGTCATCGTACTAATTCGTTCAAATTTACTCTAAAAAAATAACTTATCGCAGTACAGAAACAAGTACATGCTCAACAAAGTAAATAAAATGTAACTTACACATGGTTATTGACTTCTAGTCTACTCGCACTAGCACTTATTTCTGATTCTCCCACGCACTTGCAATTTTTTATACTTTATTTCGTGATGGCGTATGTTTCAGAAGCAAACATTTTCAATTTCCACATCTTTCTTTTTTTTTCTCAATATGGCGTCGCAATCAAGTCGCAATACGCGTCGTATAGGATGCTTGATTCATCGAATTGCAGTATGCCATGTATACCATTGGATGATTGCTAAAATCACTCTAGCCTTGTCTATGGCTAAAAATTTAAATGACCCAATTGGGTGATCTTGCATAAATAGGTAATGTTGCCAGTAAGACAATTGTAAAATTAGTCTTAAATAATGTTTTCTTGTCTTATTTTAGTGGTTTTAGTTTTAGTTTTTGGTTATTTATACGTTCCGTGTCGTTGCCACTGGGGTCTAGCAGAACACCAGCGCTGCAGCGTACTGGCAGCACGCATGAAAGCTGAGCTAGGCCTCCATTGATGGAGGACTCTGTTACTCTAACCTTTTTTTGTTAATATATTTTTCATGTGGTTTTCATCAATAAAATTATTTATTTTCTTTCTTTTTCTTATCTTACTATTATACACCTTTTAACTTTCATAAATAGGTCTCTCCAGTGAAATAGGTCTAGCTTACGCCCTAGGTCTTCAAGGATAGCCTACTTCGCGCCTGTGTGGGTGCAATGCGGCTGTTCAAGGCCACCTCTAGCCTCGTACTAACTATTGTCCAATCTATGTACACTTTCATACTAACTTTTGTTTAACCTGTCTTGTATTTATTTATCTATTATATAAAATTTACTATAAAATTAAGACGGCTACCGACAATTACATTATTTAAACATACATTTGATTAAAAATAAATTAACTAGTAAACCTAACTATCTTTATATTTTGAACATACCAAGATACGTAGTTTATAAGTTCTTTGGAACATAGGTACTAACTAGTTATTTGATTATAACGGGTATTTATCGCGCTCACCTCGTATGTTTCGACTGTATACACAGCCGTGGTCACGGGTTGACTGGCGTATTGGAGCTACCGTCGCGGTGAAATGAGGGAACTACCCTCATTTTGGTCGTTAAAAATGTTCGGTCGGCACACCACACTGACGACATCCTTTTTAAAACACCGCTTAAGTTCGGATGAAAATGAGGGTAGTTCCCTCATTTCACCACGACGGTAGCTCCAATACGCCAGTCAACCCGTGACCACGGCTGTTGCAATACAGTCGAAACGTCGGGACACAAAAACATACGAGGTGAGCGCGATAAATACCCGTTATAATCAAATAACTATGTGTGATAATCTCGAAAGTCTACGAAATACTAATTAGTGTTTAATCTGTGTTTACACGTACTAACTAGTGTTTAATCTGTGTTTACACGTACTAACTAGTGTTTAATCTGTGTTTACACGTACTAACTAGTGTTTAATCTGTATTTACACATACTAACTAGTGTTTAATCTGTGTTTACACCAACTAACTAGTGTTTGTACTGTGGCTTGGGCTGCGATTATTTCATGCCTGGATTATAATTAGAAGATGAGTTGGTTATATTTATAGGTCAAATGAGGCTTTTAAATTAAGCTTTAATCAGAGCTTTATTTTACTCGACTGCAATAAAGAGGATTATGTTTATTTATTTAGACCGTATCGATATACGCTGCAAACTTTTAATCACCAGAAAAAAATACGTCTAATCAGTTGCCGTTACTGAACACCGATAAGGCAAAAACACAAGAAAAAAGTGAGCGAAATTTTGACAAAATAATGATAAATATTGGAAAACTGTTACCGATAGTAGTTTTCCTATGGATTTGTATCAGGCGGTACCCATCATTGATAATAATTTAAGTTTTATTCATCGTTTGGCAAACCCGGGCACCAGCTCGCTGCAGGTCGGCTCGGGCGCCGCACTCGCGCCGCTGTCACTCTGTCATTTTGTAGAAATCCAAAATTATGACTGCACAGATACAACGTAGTACCCCGCATTGCGCATTTAAATTATTTTGGTAATTACAAATTTGTGGTGTATCAGTGTTTGGGTATAATAAATTGGCATTCATTTCAATCAATTTTAATGTTAAAAATCGAATTTAGCGATAATGTTTTCGAAGACGGGTTTTTAGTTTTAATAACTTTGAGGTTATATTGAAAACGCCGTATTAGCCGAGTGGGAGGTGCCTCGACTTTCGATCCGAAGGTCGTGAGTTCAAACCCGGTCTTACACCAATAGATTTTTCTATTCTAAAAAATTATGTGTGTACTGAAACACGTGCTTAACGGTGAAGAAAAACATCGTGAGGAAACCGGCATAGGAACTAAAAAAATCGAAAACATGTGTACGTGCACGAAAGAAGCCTCTTCGAGGCGCAGCTGAAATCCTTTCACCACACTGGTTCGAAAGAACTAGTGACACGATAAAAAGAAGCTTGTTATTCAAGTATTTAATACTAGCTGATGCCCGCGACTTCGTCTGCGTCTGTATTTATCTTTATATATTGTAGCCCATGTGTTATTCTGATGTATAAGCTACATTATTGTAAAGTTTCAATAAAATCCATTCAGTAGTTTTTACGTGAAAGAGTAACAAACATCCATCCATCCATCCATCCATCGATACAAACTTTCGCGATTATAATATACTAGCTGGTGCCCGCGACTTCGTCTGCGCAGGTATCTTTATAAATTGTATCCTGTGTGTTATTCTGATGTATAAGCTATATTATTGTAAAGTTTCAATAAAATCCATTCAGTAGTTTTTACGTGAAAGAGGAACAAACATCCATCCATCCATCCATCCATCGATACAAACTTTCGCGTTTATAATATTAGTAGGAGTAGGATGCACAATATGGCGTCACGAAGATATCAATAAGGGCCATATCTGACTGAAATCAGACATATGCCTACTTGCACCAAACTGTCAAAGCTCCTAAGCAATTACTTTTCTTGCTTGCCAGTTCTTAACGGTCCTAATTCAGACCTTAAAGAACTATCAAGCGAGTTAAGTAATTGCTTAGGAACTTTGATAGTTTGGTACAAGTCATCATAAGTAGGTTAACTAAGTAGGATTACTGTATCCATTAAGTGAGTAACTTGTTAGTTTTTTTCTTTTCAACTTTAATTGTTTATATTTTTTTTCTCACTATGTATTTAGATAGATTGACGACACCGTGGCTTAGTTGGTTGTGACCCTGCCTACGAAGCTTGGTATTCCGGGTTCGATCCCCGGCCGGGGCAAATATTTGTGTGACGAACACAAATGTTTGTTCTCGGGTCTTGGATGTTGTGATGTGTTGTATGTGTCCATGCCACCTGCGACACAGGGAATCCTAGTGCAGGGGTGTGAGTGTGTGAATGTTTATTTTTATGTTTATAGGTACCTATTGTTAGTATAGTAAGTAACTGCAGTTAGTAAGCTTTGTTTATTTGTATGTAACTTTTTATTTTTTGGCAAATAAAAACATTTATATTTCTATTTCCATAAGTCCATAGTAGACATTCTTTGACATACTCCAGTGTTTACTACAGCCGTGTTTTGGTGGATCTTACATAATGAGGCTACGTAGCGTTCGCAGAGAAAGCACTTACAGAAGCCTTCATTTATTATTTAAGTAGTCTTTGTATAATTTATTATTATAATTATTATCAGCCTGAGCTGTCCCATTGTAAATTTATTATTATTATATTTTATTTTATTAATAATAATAATACATGAAGGTTTCATCATTCAACATTTTTCATTTTCATTATCTTTTTATTTTTTTTACTAACATAGGTACATACAATAAACATATAAACAAAAGAAAAAGGAAAAAAAAAGAAATAAAATAAATAAATACAAATTAATTTTAAACATTGTATGTATTATATTATGTAAATAGTGGTTATTGTTACTATCGTACGCTAAGACTGAGGAAATTCTCTCACTCAAATTATAGCGAAAATGTTCATTTCTTTCAGATATTTTCAAGGTTGCCTTAACTTTTGTTGTTTGAATTATCGTAATACAAGGTCTCCACGATACAGGCTTGCCTAGTGTGGGGCCGTTAATAAATACAAATGTTTGAATCTCTCTACAAAATGCACTGTTAATAATAGTAAATACACTTAGCTTTATTTAATTTTAGCTTGGGTAGCTTAGCTGATAGATTTGTGTTTTGTTAGTAAATAAATAATTTTTCATTTTAATATTTTTTCATTATAACGGGAATTTCACGTACAAAATGGTTTGACATGTTTCGAATATTAATTGATTTTCTTACAAACAAAATTCCTTTCTTGGTTACGCACCTACTTTTTAATGAACATACCTTCAAACTTTGAGTCTCTACATTTAGTGGTTTGGCCTGTATGTTGTCTGTCAGTCATTGAGGACCAAAGAATTTATATACTACAATATCGTATAGAAATTCCTTGGTGAGAAGACCTTTATAGATATTAATTGATTGACGATAACTAATTAAGTTCAATTGGCTTGGTAGGACAGCATTATTGAGAAATACATCCATCTATTTATATATCGCCACGTCACAAAGTTTGACGTCACAAAATTTTAATCAAATCAAATTAAATAAAACGAAATATTTCGGTTCATTCATTTACACCAAATTTGGTAAGATTTACACACAAAATTAAGTTAAAATTAAAACAAATTGAAATTAAAATTTAAAAGAAAATTATTATTGAGTTCTTTAATAGGGTTAATAATAAGGGTCTTTTTTCCTCCGGGGTTTAGGTAAATATTTTTTTGTGTAGGTTTTGTTTAAAATTAAATTAAGAATTTGCTGGATGGACAGATGCAAGTGATAAGGCATTATTTGGCGACCAATATGGCATTATATGGCATTATTAATGTAAGTCCGATGTGTCTAGTAGAATAAGTAAGATACTGTAATTTTTAACAGCGCGCAAGCAAAAATGGCGTAGTTTAGGCACCATATCTTCCCTTCTATTCATCCACAGGATTATGCATAGGAGGTCGTTGTTCCGTAGATCTATTGAAAAGAGGTCGTATACTTCAAAACAGTGACTTTTCTAAATAGCTCAAGGCCATTTAGATGCCTAATTTGCTATCTCTACAGAGCCCAAGATAAATTCGATTATATACTTTTTCGTCATTCTGAAACGATCGAAGCGCGTAGAGAGAAATGGATGCATAATGTTAGAGAGAGAAGAGAGAGGGGTGCATTGCGCAGGCGTCGACACGTGCCGCGGGATGCGGGCGGTGTACACGAGGGGAGGATGGGGAAATATATCCCGGGATACTAGGATATTATTGTAAGGAAAACTTGATTTTGATATCAAATATATGAAAGATTCATGAAGTAATCCAGTAATTTATAGCATCATGTGCTTAACTGTAATAGAAACATATGACTAAGTACTTATGCATATGTTATTCTACCACAATCCGTCACAAAAAAACATTATTGTCTAACATTCATAAAGGAGATAACTGTGTTACAAAATAGTGAACAGAAAATGTGCGGTCTTATCTGTTTATGGAAAGATTCTGAAATTTAATTCAACAGTAAATTTTTATTTTTGTAATTTTTTGCTTTCCATTTTTAGTTAATTTTATAAGTTTATAGGTAAAAATTGCCTTTATCTTTATGTAATTTAAATTAAGGTACATTTCTTGAACCATTTGTCAAAATAGCCCATTTTGTTGATTAAAAAAAAATTGTAATTTTGATAGGTTAATAAAGCTTTTAGAGCAAGCCTCAAATTCGTAATCCTTTGATTTAATCGTACGAGTAAGCCCGATATATCCCGGGACATATAACCCGGAAGTGCGTCCCCTTCATCCCCCGCCCTGGGCGTCGTAGCGGCTCTACGCTTTCGTAGGCCTTGCAGTGGCTACCACGGCGCGCCCGCCTACGCGCCATATATAACCAGCGTCCCATAACAATAACAATACAAATATAATTTAAAAAAAATGTGAAAACACCTCCAATTAACCCCTCTTCCACACCACTGCCATAAAAAAAACCCAGGACATTAACCCTTGACCCAATTCCGCGCTGCAGTGTACCAAGGTTTTGTGATAGCAGTGTTCATTAGAAGTAGTTTCCTCGACTGATTCTATCTATAAGTCTGATTCTTCTTAATTATGGCGGGCCGGCAAGATATCGAAGGTCAATTGACTCAGGTCATCCAGCATCATATGTCAACCGGGGCGGAAGCTCAAGTCAGCGTCCATCAAGTGCAAAGCCCTTCCGGTTCCGGCACGAAACGTCATCAAATTATCATCGACATCAAGCAAGATATCGACATAGATGAGCTATCTACCAGATCATTAGCAGAAAGTGTCATGGAGACCCTAGGAGCTAGATCGGCTTCCGTATACATAGACAATAACGTTAACGAAAGTAACGAATTGGAATCGTTAACTACAGTCAACGTTATTGTTGCTAACGATCTCGCGCCGAGTCCAGCAGAACCGGAACCGGAAGTCCAGGAACCGGAAACCGGGAATAGGATTGTGACAGTGGACCGTATAGTGGAGATGACCAATGCCAGTTCTGTGGAGACCACTACCACTAATACGGTCACTATAACCACGTCTACTTCTGCGTCAGGTAATATGTATGGTAAAGTATATTTGAATTAGTGTCGTGCGTGTGCATGCTATATATATATGTGTGATTATCATCATCATCATCAAATCATCACCGATGTCGTGAAAAAGCCGTGTTGGCAGAGTAAACATTCACACACTCACACCCCTGCACTAGGATTCCCTGTGTCGAAGGTGGCATGGACACATACAACACATCACAACATCCAAGACCCGAGAACAAACATTTTTGTTCGTCACAAATATTTGCCCCGGCCGGGGATCGAACCCGGAACACCAAGCTTCGTAGGCAGGGTAACTACTAAGCCATGGTGCGGGAGTGGGAGGTACCTTGACTTTCGATACAAAGGTCGTGGGTTCGAACCCAGTCGTACACCAATGCATCTTTCTGTTCAAAAATCTGAAATAATGTGTTTATTAAGACACGTGCTTATCGATGAAGGAAAACATCGTGAGAAAACCGACATGTCATAGAACCTAAAAGTTCAAAAAACAGGTGTCAAGTGCACGAAAAGAGCCTTTTCGAGGCGCAATTGAAATCCTTTCACCACACCTGTTCGAAAGAACTAGTGACGCGATAAGAAGAAGATCAGTCGATGCTGATGATAGCAGTCCACTGCTGGACGTAGGTCTCTCCCAAGGCGCGCCACTGAGCCCGATCTTCGGCTCTCCTCATCCACCGTCTGCCAGCTATAGCGCGCAGATCATCGCTCCATCACCATCAACCTATAGCAGTCCACTGCTGGATGTAGGTCTCTGCCAAGGTTTGCCACTGAGCCCGATCTTCGGCTCTTATCCACCAGCTAAAATCAATCACCGGTATTTTCGGCGTGATTTACCATTCTAAGTGAGCATTTTACGTTAAACCGTTCGCTAAAATCACCGGTGTTTTCGGTGTGATGTACAATTTGAAGCGAGCATTTCACGGTACACCGTTCGCTAAAGTCACCGGTGTTGTCGGTGTAATATATACCATTCGCAGCGAGCATGTTACGTTACGCGCCGTTTGCTAAAATCACCGGTGTTTTCGGTGTGATGTATCATTCGAAGTGAGCATGTTATGATGTAACGTTACACCGTTCGCTAAAGTCACCGGTGTTTTCGGTGTGATATACCATTCGCAGCGAGCATGTTACGTTACGCGCCGTTTGCTAAAGTCACCGGTGTTTCAACCGACTTCAAAAAAAGAGGAGATTATCAATTCAGTTGTTTTTTTATGTTTATTACCTCAGAACTTAGTTGTTTAAAAATCTGATATGATTTTTTTTTATTGAGGAGGATATACTTCCAGATTAGTCCCATAGAAATTCAAAAATAACTGACAAATGACGCCAAGTAGACGAAATTGCGTATTTTGCTTCCCTGTGACTTTTCAGTGGTGTTTACGATCACTAAAACAGTCCAATTGAAGTCGGTTATAGTATGTTTTTGTAATACCTTGATTATCGGTGTATTGTACCATTCGCAGAGAGAATTTGTGGGTCAGTCAGTACCCACCTTAACAATTTGGCGCTTACTAATGTGACGCAGTGTAGCTGCATTGTAGCTTTTATAGACAGCTTTTGTTACCGACAGATTTGCAAACACTTCGAATTGTTAATTTTTCGGGAAAGTAAGATAACATAAAAAAAAAAAAAATTTCGCAGAAAAAGCTTGCCGGTACAAAATGAATTTTATATCTTCTGCCATAGATCTTAACGAAGAATTATGATTGATAGTTATGTTTTTTCAAAAATGGCGCAAGAATCGTCCTCCCAAAGAATCGGCTAAAAAAGTGCACGAAAGGAGCCTCATCGAGGCGCACTTGAAATCCTTTCACCGCACTGGTTCTAATGAACCAGTGACACGATAAGAAGAAGCTAAAAAAGTATGTCTGGATTTTACGATAATTTGTTTTGAAGTAGATACTTATTTTTTGCAATATTGCATAGACAGTTCAAAATTTAGTGTGTCACATCCGTTTAAACTTTTTAAAAGAAGGCTAATTTGATTTCTCATAATAGTTTAGAATTTTATTACAGCATAAGCTAACTACTACAATCTTTATTACAAAATTTACAAAAGGAAACAATTGGGCCATCCATATACCGTTGGGTTGCTAACGATCTATAGTAAGCTCAACTGCTCCAACTCGACACCCGATGGCAGCGTGCGGAGGATACTACAGGCTTATTCTTTGGCCGAGATAGCTGCCAGCCCTCTGATCACGCGTCTTAGTAGATACTAATTTGTTTTGCAAGAGTTTATTGCGTCACATCCGTTCTAACTTTTTAAACGAAGGCTAATTTGATCTCTCATAATACATAGTGTATAATGTTTTTAATTGATGTTAGTTTATTTATTAGTTTACATTACCTTACTATTAGCACTATTAGCTATTGCAATTTATGATATTACTTGGATATCGTTCTCATATTAATCGAACGTGCTCCGAAACCAATTCGTTTGTGTATACTACAATTATCATTTGGTACATAGCTTTCTGTCCATAAACAGTATCTAGGTTTATACACCACACATTTTTAATTACCAAAAAAAATCAACAATGCAAAATAATACTACGTTGTATCTGTGCAGTCAGAATGTTGGGTTACTTCATAATATACGAGTGACAGCGGCGCGAGTGCAGCGCCCGAGCAGAGCTTTTGCGAGCTGGCTCGAGCTAGGCACCCGAGTTTTGCTGGTTTCGAGAGCGGTCGGAGTGGGGGCTCTGACTGCATTATACTCGAGCCCGGGACGGCTGCAGTGCACGGGGAGGCATGCACTGCAAGCGGAGCTCGGGGTTGGCGCAAGCCTTCCCTGGGATGGGCCTCACAGCAACGTGCGTGAGGGACACCGGTACGTGTCGGCCACCATGGGGTTTTAGTCGGTATGAGTCCGACATACCCCTCCGCCCTCCCCCAAGGGCGGTGGGCATCCCTGAGGATTTCCCCGTGTGTAAAAAAAAAAGGCACCCGAGTTTGCCAAACGATGAATAAAACTTAAATTATTACCAATAAAGGGTATCGGCTGACGCAAACCCATATGAAAACTACTAACGGTAACAGTTATCTAATTTTTATCAAATTTATTTTGACAAAAATTCGAGTCAATTTTTACGGCAACTGATTACGCGTATTTTTTTTCTGGTTATTAAAAATATACGGTGAATATTTTAATCACCAAAAGAAGAAATACTCGTAGCTTGCAACCTGCAGTATGCATCTAAAATAACCCGAAGTTACACGAACACTATTGAACTGAGTGCGTTGATCCCACTGACCTAGATAGATAGTTGGCCTAGATATGCGCAAAATAGTCCTCTGAAACTCTCACTGTTACAGCATTGCATTTTGCACTGGGTCATATAATTCTAATTCTTATTGGGTTAGTGGCAAAGGAAGCCATCACTGCCTTGCACATCTCCTCTACATTTTTGATGTGACTACGTCTAATAAATCGATGAACGGCGGCTGCATGCACGAAAACGTTGACATCACTGTCCGATAACACTCATTGTCCCGTTATGATGTCATTTTCCGGTAACGACCATTGTCCCGTTACGCTGGTAGTCACGTTAAACTATCGTCCGTAAACCTTTTTAGACAACCAATTTTTTTATTACATGGGAAAATCCTCATGGTTAGCCACCGCCATTGGATGAGGGCGGACGGGTTATGTCGGACTCTAACCAACTAAAACCCCATGGTGGCCGACCTCTGCGCATTAGAAGGACCCCGGGATATCCTCAGAACTCGTACCGGTGTCCCTCACGCACGTGGATGACTGGTGATGAGTCAGATATGCCCATGCCCAGACAGATGGTACCAACCTCAGAAAAATTAAAAATGAAAATCTTGCTGTTACATTACTTTATTTATTACAGGAAACCATATCTATAGAAAATTGTAATATCGAAATACCTCAAGGTGAAGGAATATTCAGGGCAAAACTTTATTTTCAGAGGTATGTTTGGCATTTTTTTTTATCGGGGTTTTTGAATAAATTCGTGTTTTGAAATCGGTTATATATATACTTATATCCTTGAGTATCTTATGCTTAAATTTCAATACCATGCTGTAAGCTATAACTAGGGCGTACGTTCCCGATAAGGGGAATCCCCAAGGCAAATTTCCATACAAAATGTTTCGGACAAATACTCAAAAAGGACGCCGTATTATAGTAATTTCTTCACACTATTCGTTTCGTCCATGTTTTTTGATTTCGTCAACAAAAAAAGTGAAAGGTTTCATACGTTAACTTAGATTTTATACGTGTTTTTAAGTTAGTAGGGTTAATTTTAAAACACGTATAAAATCTAAATAAGTATGGAACCTTTCACTTTTATTGTTGACGAAATCAAAAAACATAGACAAAACGAATAGTGTGAAGAAATTACTATAATACGGCGTACTTTTTGAGTATTTGTCCGAAACATTTTGTATGGAATTGGATTTGAGGATTAGCATTCCAAAAAATGTTGCTTATTACCATGATGAGATGTCAGATGTTACACCATCATATGCGACAATTGTAAGACTCGCTTTTTTTTTTTTAACATTTCATAATCTTACGTCACATCACATCACAAAAGAAAGGACCTTCGCACTCCACCCATATATCGTGTAGGAGGTACATACCACATACTTTCAACGACATTTGACTTCCGGTATCGGTTGTATTGACTCTTTGATTTAATATTCAATCGATTGTCGAAAATAGGTCAGTCAGGCGCGATATTGGTGTGTGTAGTCCACGCCAAACGTTGTATTGTAACATTACCCCATAAACAAAAAAAAAAACATTTTTATTTCATTCATATAATAACACTTATAATCTTTCCTCTACAAACCAACGTAAAAGTTATTAATCAATTAATCAATATAAAATATTTTCAAAATTATACCTACCAAAATACAAAAAGGGCATAAATAATCAAGGTTTTACAAAAACATACAACCACCGACTTCAATCGGACTGTTATTTTGACCGTAGGCACCACTGACAAGTCACAGTGAAGCAAAATACGCAATTTTGTTCACTTCAACGACTTTTCTTTTTAGTTATTTTGATTTCAAAACACTGAACCGATTTTCATGAAAAAAAAAAGTTTATAAACAACAAAGTTCTGAGGTAACAAACGTTAAAAAACATTCAACTGAATTGAAAAACTCCTCCTTTTTCGAAGTCAGTTAAAAACAGTTTTAATCCTCCTAAAGTATGCACAAAGTTGTATGAGAAGTGACATATAGATAGATAGATAGATAGATGTAATCTTTATTGCACACCTTAAAATAAAAATACATGAAGAAACAATACTGAAGAAAAAGTGGTACAATGGGCGGCCTTATCGCTAAAAGCGATCTCTTCCAGGCAACCTTGGGATGGACTCGAAATATTTGAGCAAAAGAGGACGGCGGCGTACAAATACTTACATACATTACAATAATATAATACATAATGACATCTTAGGTAGTTTTGAAACAATTACTAATATAATATTATATTACAGGGATAGTACCGCAAATTTTTATTAATTAAACATGCGGAATACTCACATGAAAACTTGATTTGCACTTGACGATTATGTCATGCACTTCACCTACTTTATTTACGACTACTAGTACCATCTAGCGAGAAGTAGCGGTACTAACGGCATTTTGTACAAACCTTTTACCTTTACTAGGACACCCGGAGATGGATAATTCTTTTTAATTAAGCTCATTATTTTGCTACTGAGCTTGGTAATTAAAGTTTAAATTCATTAAATAATCTATAGGCATTATGGTAACATTTATAGATCTTACCTGAAGACTAAACTACCTACCTTATTAAACGATTTGAAATTGAAGAATATTTCTTACGCAGTTTTCGTCACGGCAAGCTGAAAATAAATACATAAAAAAAACAAAAATTCACATTTTTACACTTAAGTCAAAATATTGATGAATGGCAATTTTAACGTAGGTATCTATTGAGTTATCAATAACAGCTTGAACTGCCCTGCCTACTCATTTTGTAATCTCTATTTGACCTAATTAATATTGCTTTATTCCTGCCGTATACGTCACTCTGTATTGTAACATTAAAATAATTAGCCAAGTACATTAAGTTAAATTAACAAAGTCATATTTTATTTTACGTTACATCTACTTAGTAACAGTTAGCGCCATCTGTTGTCGAGTAGCGGCAGCATTTACCGTTGCACCTAGACCGTGTGACACACTTTCGGCCCAGCTGTTGCGTCTGTGTGCGTGAGATCCGGGTCTTAGTAACTGTTAGATAATCTCTGTCAACCAGTCTAAGTTACTGTTGGTTATTCTATGGTAATGTGTCATAGTAACTTATTGTTATTCTGTGTAGGGTTTTAGTACTAACTGTGAGGTATTCCATTGTATGTTCCGTTAGGTATGTTCTTTTGGCTTAAACATGTTTTTGTACTTTCTTTGTGAGAGGAAATGCTAAGAGTACCTTTGTAAATTACTTTACTAAATACTTTTGACTGGCTTGTACAGAGTTATACAAGTAAATACCTACTATGCTTTTTTTATGTCTACATTTATGTAGGTATTTGTCTTTTAAAACTAAGTTTTTATGTTTTTTCTTTATCTCGCATCCTTTACGAAATATAGCGGTTTTAATGGTTATTTTTGAGGTTATTTATTTATTATCTGTTTTCTTTGGATTTAGCTGTCATCGAGTCCTGAAAATTTCAGCCTAATAGCTAATCGGGAAGTGCTCAAAATTCTAGTCCAAGATTCCAACCGTAACGACAGACAGAAAAAAAAGTCATTTCATAAAAACGTAGTAAAATAAATGAATTTCGAAAAACTAAAAAAGCTCTACGCCAAATGCTTCGGTGTAGCACTACTTAAAATAAAAAAAAAATGACCCATTTTATTTAATTTCAGGTAAGTCAACAGAACGAAGCAAATTCGGCAAGTTTTCTACAATCAGCTCAAAAGGTAAGTAAATGTGTTATACCTAGGTAGCTCAACTGATTCTACGTGACTCCATGAACTCCATCCTGGCTGCATAAGCATAAATACCACGCTCGTAAAATCCAATGTGTTACTGGTTGCCTTAATGGATTATTCGTTTCTTCTTCTAAGAAACTTTTTAAAGTGTATACTTCTTTGCTTGTTAGAGTGCTAGGCTTACAGTTTTAGAACTTCATTATCTGGGTCGAAGGCTATTTCGATTTCTGATACTTCATATTTTTTTTTGTACTTTATTGGTTATTAGTTAGGTATTAATCATGATTAGTTAATGCCTATATAATCGGCATAAGACTGTTATAAAATGATCAAGCGCCGCCATTGTTAATTTCATCCGCATCGCACATCGTCATCGATATGTGTCACTATCAAAAAGGCGACATAAAAAGTATCCACTTTTTTAAGGTTGCATTTGAAAACATAACCATTTTCAACCGACGTCAAAAGAGAAGATTGTTAAATTGGTTGAATGTTTTTTTTTATTTGTTACTTACATCAGAAATTTATTGTTTTTACAATCGATTTTAAAAAATATTTTTATTTGAGAAATTCATAGAAATATTATCATAATCGGTTCAGTAGTTTAGTTCTCATATCAAAACAACTGAAAAAATATGTCATCGAAGTAAATGAAATTGCGTATTTTGCTTCCCTGTGACTTTTCAGTGGTGCTTACGGTCACTAAAACAGTCCAATTGAAGTCAGTTGTCTATGTTTTTTGTAAAATCTTCGCAGTCGGTTAAACACTCAATTACAATTTCTAACACCTATTTCTATTTCATACTTAACTACAAACATAAGCAGAATTTGACACTTCATAAAGCCACGTGGCGACTCACACTTGGCCAAATAGGTATTTAATGAGGTGAACGACCTTTTGGCCTCGATCAGCAATAATTCTAGACTTTGAAACTAATTAGCTGATATTTTTTGTAATAATACGATGACACACGGCTTTTTTACACGCTACAAGCCAGCGTTTACACTTGTAGCGTGTAAAGTCGCCCAGTGTCATCGGCGTTTTTACAATCTGCTTGTTCTTCTTCTGATCGTGTTACTAGTTCCTACTATTTCCTTCGAACCAGTGTGGTGAAAGGATTTCAAGTGCGCCTCGAAAAGGCTCCTTTCGTGCACTATCATATCACATCATCGCTTGTTGACAATCCATCACAAAAGCTAACAAGCTCACACGCTAGCTTTTAAAAACGCCAACAATCAGCGTGTAAAAAAGTCCTGTGTCATCGACGCTTAAGATAGAATTTATTTTGCGTTGAAATAAAAGAAAAAAATTAAGTACGCGCTTCGGGTCTCTACGTTCAGTTGTTTAAGCTATACTTTGTCTGTCATTTAATCAGTCAGGAATCTATACTGTCTAAACATAGATGAATAACGATTTTCCTATAGAACAAGATGGACAGTATCAAACCAAAAGAGAATCGTAAGACAGGACCATTGTGCCGCTCTCTTTAAGACTTCGCTCCGGACACATCCCACTGAATAGTTTCGGTTATCTCATGGGAAAGACACGCTCCCCAAAGTGCACAGAGTTTGATATAATTGAAGATGTGTACCATATCATGGTGGAATGTGTCCGGAATGAAGCCCAGAGAAATAAGTTCACAATGGAAAACAGTGTGTGCTTGTACGAAACAGGGAGCTGTAATGCTGTTTTAGCAAACCCCAACTCCAAGGTGGCGGCTAAGCTTATAAAATTTGTCAAAACAGGAATCAGCCGTAGATAGTTTAAGTTAAAACGACCGCTCGAGGGTGGCATGCTCAGTTATTGAGCAAACCCTCTATAAAATAAATGATTGAAAAAAAAAGACAGGATCAAAAAATTTAGACACCTTGTCAATAAAAATGAAATATCTCCATTTTAAAATAATGTTTGTCACATTTTACGATGTAGTTTTATTAACAATGAAAAAGCCTAGTAATTTTAACATATATTATTAATCTAGCCCTGTTACTTCTCATTTCGAAAATTTGCATCGGACCAAAATGTACTAGAAGTTAGCCAAAGTGGCTCCCTTTTCCTGGGCTTATCTTCAATGTACTACATTGTGTTTCTATAATCTAATTCTTCTGTGATAATAAAGTAGTGGACCCCGAATTCCTGTATATGTTTTTTTTGCCGGAAACGTGTTTCCCCAATTTTTTTAAGACCATATTTGTGTCTGCGTCCATCACGTATAAACTACTGAACCGAATAAACTGAAACTTTGCAATATCATAGGTACTTAGCCTGAAAAGGACATATGCTATATAAAATGACGTTACATATCTTCAGAGGGTAGATATAGGAGTATAAGACAGTATTGATAGACTTGCTTTTTTGCTATTCTGTGACATTTCTTCCGCGGGTGGAACAAACACATTCGACAATAAAAAATACTTCAACGGGTGACGAAGTCGCACGCGGGTCAGCTATTAAGTTATATTTTACAAAATACATAATTGTTTATTTCAAAAACATACATTTGTACAAAGTTATGGTAGAGTCGCTGTTTTCCGTTTTAGATTTTATAAACTGTATTACAGAATTCAGCGCCCTTCCCGTTACAAGTACATATTTTATTGTATGCTGTTGTATTTTGTCAATAGGGTTTTCTATTATTTTAAAACATGCATTAAGGTGATATCAGACGGGTCATTTCTTGATCATTTTCGTCTTTCATTTTGCATCTTCCACTCCAAGTGACGCATCTTAACACAAAATGAAACATTAGTGCCGAATGAATTCATTAGTGAACCAATCCAACGGTGTTGGATTCGTTCACTATCATTCGCATCTTTCCCTTCCACTACGAATGCACGAAATATGAATGGTCTGAACACAAAAACGTTCACTCGAATTCGGCCAATAAACTTATTCCTATACGCAAGACTTCATTCGACAACATGTTGAAAGAAAATAACAGATAAACGTTCTTTTTCATGTCATTCTAGCTCCGCCGTGTGAACATGGAATGAAAAAAAAATGAACCATTCACTGGAGTGAACATTCACTCGAGTGAACAGTCTGATACCACCTTTAGAGAAAGGTCTCACTTTTTTAAATGATTTTTGGAAGTGCTACGCCGTAGTAGGTAATTTTCGTAGCACTGAGTTAGGTGACCTATATTTTTTGACAGTGCCAGATATCCTGCCGCAATCAGTAATGTGTAAGCATTACTGTGCCCCCCATTGAAGAGCCTATAGCTAAGAATCTGAATAAGTTCCAACATAGCGCCAAACAGTAATGAATCAGCATTACAGTGTTCCGATTTGAAAGACACTTTAGCCAGGAAGCCAAGCTCGATACGTTGAGTTCAGTAATCAATAAATGCTTATACTCATAGAGACTCGTACATTACCCTCTTTGTTCTCAGTTGGGTAACAGGTATTTAAATGTGGGTGGAGAGGAAAGAAAGTGGTTTCTGCCCACATTGTATTTTGTTAATATTATATGTGACGTCATCAGATATAAAAGTAATAAGAATAAAAATTTAAAATATAATGTAAAATTAGAATTTAGAGTTTTGGGATTTTAGATTTAGAATTATGTTTTATGTAGGTAACTATATTATGCGAATTAATGATTCTTTATTCTGTTTTTTTTTTAAAGAAGATTGTTGAAACTCTAGAACCGCATATAAATTAAAATTGGCGGACAAAAATATTAGATTTTTTTGACCAAAAACCCAAAATACTAATTTTTACTCTATCAGCGTGATCGTCACCTAAATAATGATAAAACCTTCGTCAATGTTTTTAAAAAAATATCTCCTATCACAGTTTTATCGGTCATTGACACATAGATATCATATCATTCTGTGATAACATAATTAGGTCAGTAGTGGCCATCTTTGTCACTTCGAGTTTGGGTATAGATTTAGGCCGCCTGCGCAGAATGAAAACTAGCCTATTTTCAACCGATTTTTTCGCTTTGTTTTAAAATTAAAAGAAATTTGTATGGGACCTATATCCTTTCAAATAAAAATTGAGAATTTTTCAAAATAATTTTTCTTTGAAATTTCATGAAAATCGGTTCAGTTCTTTGGTTTTGAAATGAAAACAACTGAAAAAGTGACGTCATTCAAGTAAACGAAATTACGTATTTTGCTTTTCTGTGACTATTCAGTGGTGTTTACTGTCACTAGAACAGTCCAATTGATGTCGGTTGTTGTATGATTTTGTAAAACAAACTTGTTTACGCGAATAACTCATTTTTTTAGCTATTTAGATTTTAAAACTAAACCACTCTAGTCAAATTCTTACTTGTTTAGAAATAAAAAATATGCAGCGAAAATAAAATTTTGCAATAAAATAAGCAACTGTCATTCATTCACAAACTATAACAATATGCAAAATTAAATAAAAAAAAACTTTTATGAACAGTGTACAATTTCATTTTAATTACATATTGACCAACAAAAATACCCTAAAAAATTTACTAGCCCCTTTAGCCCGGTTTTCTGCCCAATGGATTTTACGTGTCCTGTCAAATAGGGGAGTGACAATGGATTTTTATACAGCAGGGACGAGACCGGAGCGACATTAAAACGTCGTATGTTGAGAAATTAACGACTAATTTTTTTTAATTTGACTTATTTGAAAAATAAACCTAGGTTTTTGACTTAAAACATCTTTAAAATAGCTACAAAAATAGAAAATTGAAACGTATTTTGACCGTAACGATTCATCTTGCCTTAATAAATAAAAAACTATTAGTCGTAGAAACATTAATTCTAGTGTTATTATTTAGTCATATTATACATATGTTATTATTTACTAATAATAATAATAAAATAGTTTTAATATAGTCAGCTCGCTTACTTACTATACGTATACCTACATATTAGCGGGGTGACGGAGGCGGAGCATCGCGCAGAATCACCGAAACTGAGACTGTTGTACTCATTTGTACTGACTTCTTCTTCTTATCGTGTCACTAGTTCTTTCACATCAGTGTGGTGAAAGGATTTCAAGTGCGCCTCGAAAAGGCTTCTTTCGTGAACTACTTGTACTGACTTGACTTGTAGCTAGTGAAATTACTGAGACTATTAAAGTGGACGAGAACTATAGCAGTGTAGCACCCGGCCTATGTGATTCAAATTCTAGTGTAGTCTTTTTCTGGTCATGTACAGTTAATTAAATAAAAAGATTAAAATGAAAATAAGGAAAATATTTTGTTAAATGATATCATCTGTATATCTGTACGAACGAGGCGAAAAACGTAACGTAACGTAACGTAACGTATTAATCGTGATAAAATATCGGAGCCATGTAGTGTCGGATGTTGTAAAATGACTTTCAAATGGACCGTGGGTCCAAGTGACCATTAGGGGAGCACAAAGGGTTGGGAGGACATTGGGATGAAACAAGTTTTTAAACAAATTTTTGTTTGGTCGAAATCGAATCTCGTTTGGTCGAGTTAGTATTCTATGTGAAGCCGTTTTGACCGAGTGGGAGGTGCCTCGACTTTCGATCTGAAGTGAGTTCGAACCCGGTCGTACACTATTGGATTTTTCTGTTCAAAAAGATCTATGTGTGGATTTAAAACACGTGCTTAACGGTGAAGGAAAACATCGTGAGGAAACCGGCATGTCATAGAACCTTAAGTTCGAAAACATACACGAAAGGTGCCTCTTCGAGGCGCACCTGAAAACCTTTCAGAGCAAAAAAAAAGTTCTGAGATAACAAACATAAAAAAAACATTCAACCGAATCTCCTCCTTTTTTTGAAGTTGGTTGAATTTTTTTTTTCTTAGAGAGGATATTCTTCAAATTGGTCTCGTAAAATTTTTATCAATATTGGTTCAGTTTTTTAAATCAAAATAACTGAAAAAAATATGTCGTTTGCGTATTTTGCTTCCCTGTATTATATTCAGTGGTGTTTCCGGTCACTAAAACTGTCCAATTGAAGTCTGTCGTATCTGTCACTCGAAATAAATTCAATTTTTTTTTTACTATCAGAAGAACGACTAGCTCGTCACGCGACTTTTATACATAGAAAATTTGTTTCAGTTATGTTAAAGGGTAAAATTATTTCTCCTCAAATCAAGATTCACTAAAATAACCTAAATGTCGAAAATTTTACAGACTTCTAACAAAATATACGTAACATTGAATTAATAATAATCTTTTTTTTAATTTTTTTGTTTATCATGAAACTAAATATTAATAAAATAAAAGTTAATCCGTTGAAATTATTTTGGAAGAATGCACCGAAGCGACATTTGCTTGATTCGATTTGCGTCTCTCCAGAACCCTTGCATTTGGTTCAGAACCGATTGGCTTCGTTCGTCGCCGAGCTATTACTGAGTCAATAGGACACTCGTAGAACAACTTAAAATTATGCCTGGTACCTTCACGCGGGCCGGCTTATGCCAAACCTAGCGCTTACAAAATTCAGTTACCAACGGTGTTGCAGAACGCACGCGCGCGTCATTCCGCGCCAAAAACTTTCAAATTCGGAAGCTTGTTTTTTTTAACGTTCGCGCGCATTCAACCTCCGTAGTGATAGCGAAACTTTTCGGACAAACTTTTTTCGGACTTTCTTGTGAGACTCTGTGATTTTTGGATTGTTATGCATTGTGTTGGATGTGAGTATTTGAGATTATTGTTCGTCCGTCATAATTTCAACTGTCAAAATTAACATTTTTCATGCTCATTTTCAAATTAGTTTTTTAAGTTTTTTTTTTATTTTTTCACCTGTCATAAAAATCGTGTAGAGGCAAAGGGCACGAAGGGTCAAAGCGGTGAATATATCAATAGGCAAGATAGAGAAGGAACATTAAAAAAAAAAACTTATTTTATTCGTAAAGGCCCGTATAATAATTACCCGTATACCAATTATCTATCACGAAACTTGCAATTTATCAAGGTCTTTAGTTGCATGAGATCTCGTATTGCATACGGTGCGAGCGAGAGGACAGATTACGACCTTGCGTTAGAGCGGGACGTAAAAAGTTAGGAAACTCTTGGGAAATATTATTTTTCTCTTTCGGCGCTTGAAGGGCACTTTTTACCAGTTATTTGTTTTCAGAGATAACTGTTGTTTGGTTTTTTTATTTATTGTTTGAGCTGTTAATTGGGTCGATGTCAAATGGTTTAATATTTTATGTATCATATTACATACTGTACATTAAATAACATTTTTAACGGCGAGGCAATTGGGCGTACTGAAAATTCATTGCATTGCAACATGAAAAAAATGTTCTCTGGCCTATGGATTTATGCTCTACGTATTAATTTAAAACGCATAGAAATATCAAAGTAAAATAATCATACTGTAGTACATTGAAAACACGCCAAAAAAATTAACAATTTCTAGTAAATTTTGGTGCGATGCTAATTTTCGAAACAGAGAAGTAACAACGCTAGTATATTATTTTAGTTAAAATTTACTAGGCTTTTTCATTGTTAATCGTATTAAGGTGCAAAAAATATTTCAAAATTGAGATAGTTCATTTTTGTAGACCGGTTGTCCGATTTTTTTTGTCCTGTTTTCCGCCTCCATCTCGGTTTAATAGTGTCCATCTTGATGTTCTATAGGAACACCGTTTTTAATCTTAAACGAATCGATATTTAACAAAAAAAACTAAGATTTTTTTATGATATGTGGTAGATATTTTATTTGCCAACTTTATTTTATTACAATACAGATCCATTACCTAAGACAACTACATTATTATAAGTACTTATGACTAAGACACGACTTAAGCCTACTCCTACCATTATTCTAAGATTTATACATGTAGCTAACGAACCTAGGTTTTAGCTTCTGCGTGATGCAAGGACAAACAGATCTCCGTACTTGCGTAATTAATATTTATATACGTAATTATGTGTTTTTGTGTACAAAGAATGAATGATCAGTCAATTAAAAGTTCTGGGTATTTTTCTATGAAAATACCTAAGTTTAGTATCATGTGTTAGTATTCGAACGACAGTATTTTATTACCGCGTTTTTATAACCTCTTTTTTTGTTTTTTCTGTCTGTAGGTCGAATCTTGCAACTTGAATTTCGAGCACTATCCGATTAGCTATTCGGCTGAAACTTTCAGGGTAGCTCACAACTTGATGTAAATACATTTTAAATCCATTTTAAACCGCTATATCTCGTTGTAGAAGTGAAATAGAGCAAAAGCATAAAAACATGGTTTCTTGGTTTAATTTCGTTGTGTTGTTACGAAAATTATTATCATTATATTTAGGAATCTACAAGTACCATTAATATTTTTCATTTACTTATTATTTTGCAGCCGATGAGAATCAATGTCCGAATATTTTTTCAAGAACGAAAAGCGTAGAGTGTAGGCTTACATCTTTGTGTTATATGTATATACTTACCATTTTATTTATAACTGGATCTCATGACCTAATTTACATTATATTGAAATACTGACATTTCACATCATTAATCACATTCATAAATTGTTTATCTACATTGTTTTATTTTTTATTTATTTAGTTAATACTTTATTGTAGGGTACACAAAGACATTTGACAAAATGTAGTAGGTATAAATGGAGGATTTAATACTAGATTAAATTATCAATTACAGATACATTTTCTACAAGTTGGTGGTAGGATAAGCAAAATGAACAAATGTACATTTAAAATTGTAAACTAAATCTGACATATCAAATTAAAAAAGGAAAGTTTTTTTTAATACCCTTTAATGTAAAAGGATATGACTATAACGCATTGAAGAAAAAGTGTGTCTGAATGCCTTTCATTTAAAACTTTCTAAAATTTTAACACTTTTGTAGACAAAAAAATACCCGAGTATTGTATGCAAATTCATTGTTCTGTATAATATTATTATGTTATAATTTTATTAAGAAATATTAAAGACCTATGTGTGTAAAAGTTCCGAATACAAAGTATATTAAATTTATGATAATACAGACTTTTTTCTTATATTTTTTCGAGTATCGTACTGAGCACGTGTAACCGAACGACAAATTAAACTAAAATTTATCAAGTAAAGATGTTAATCTTTCTTTAGAAAATAAAAACAGTATATTATTGGAAAAAATTATACAAAATCTAGATTTTTCATATAAATTCAACATCCGCCTTTGCTCTTAGCATATATCTTATAATAGGTAATAATAATGACGGTATCGATCAAGCAGCTCTCGCCAACTTTCACGAGAGATTTTGGCAGTCGCACTTTCACTTGTCGTGTTTGACGCAAGATGTGAGTTACAGCCGTTTTGAATTTGCACATTGCATTCCAAATTTAAAATTTTCGGAGTGACTATGAAAAAAAATCCGAAAAATATGGTACGTAATACGATTTAAACAAAAAAAAATGCAAAACAAAGTTAAAATTAAACTTATTTTGACGAAAAAGGTCAACTCCGTAGTAAATTTGTTTTTTTCTTGCATATTTTGAGCAAATACCTAATCTGTAATTTTTATTTTATCTTTTGGTGACCTGAGTACTCCGCCCCAGAGTGACTAGTTCATTCAACCCATCAAATAACAAATTTATGTTCACAATTTATTAAAAAAAAACTACATTTGGAACATGTCTTAGTGAAAAACTAATGTTTTAATCCGCCGCTTCAGCTTATGACTCAGAAATAAACCTCCAAAAGCAGCTTTCATTTGTGTGCGTGACAGCGAATGTGTGCGCGGAACGTAATCTTGCGTAATGCTGTCGCCACGCACCTTGCTGCGTCACCGCCTCATAAATATGAACGTTATTACAATCAGTGAAGGTTCATTATGCCTTGCATTGCTCCCGGATGATGAACGGGACTTCTCTCTTCTGATTTTAATATAATTTGAACGTTATAACAAGGTATCAAGTGTCAGTTTCGCGTAAACACTTCTTAGGACTTCTGTATGACGTATTTTTGCAGCAATGCACGCACTTGTTCACCGCGATATTTAAATTTCGGAGAGACAAATCGAATTATAACGATTTGCGGATGCAGATGCTATTACATTACTGAATCGTTGCATTTAAATTTTATTTTTCAAGCTCTGCCTGGAATACATAATGTTGTCGAAGTAACACGTTATTACTCCGAAAAATTAAGTTCGAAAATCAAAATGCGCTTATAGACCTTGTCTCATCCCTCTTATATTAATAGGTATGTACTTGCCTACTTACAAAAATATTAATTATGTTTTTAAAAATCACTAAGTACAAATTGTAGAGAGTTTTGTATTCTTATTATTGTGCATTAAAAAAAACAATTTAGTAATTAATAAAATAGTTCTTTATTCAAATAATGGTTATTTTTTTTAGTGAAGTATGTGACTCTCTTGTATACATTCATAAGACCTGTTTGTAACTAACCATACTTGAGACAAATAATCATTCATTCATTAAGACCTCATGGGTCCATAAATAATCAAGGATTTACAAAAACATACTACAATCGACTTCAATTGGACTGTACTAGACCGTAAACACCACTGAATAGTCATAATTTAGCAAAATACGCAATTTCGTTTACTTAGATATATTTTTGATTTCAAAATTAAAGTACTGAACAGATTTTGATAAAATTGATTTGGGACGATCTGAAAGTAGGTATATCCTCTCAAACAAAAACAACAACGTATGAGAACGCACACATTAAAAAAAAAATTTAACTGAATTGATATACTCCTTTTTTTTAAGTCTGTTGAAAAGGTGAAGGAATTAGATCCTTTCTATTTCGACGAAACGATGTGTTGCTAGTTCGATTCCTTCAGAACAAACACTTGGGTGATTAACATCGGTGTTAGTCCTGGGGGTTTTCTATGTATGTATGTATTTTGGACGACACCGTGGCTTAGTTGATAGTGACCCTGCCTACGAATATTGGTGTTCTGGGTTCGATCCCCGGCCGGGGCAAATATTTGTGACGAACACAAATGTTTGTTCTCGGGTCTTGGATGTTGTGATGTGTTGTATGTGTCCATGCCACCTGCGACACAGGGAATCCTAGTGCAGGGGTGTGAGTGTGTGAATGTTTATGTTTATGTTTATGTTTATTTACAAAAAAAAAGTATTTATAAAAAGAAATGTCCAAAAAAAAATATTTTATTTATTATAATGTAAGCCAGTGGCTTTTCTAGCCACTTTCCAAGCCACCCCAATACTTCCAACTTGGCCTGATGATTTGAGTTGCATTCCAGGGGAATGCACGACACGGTAATGTACGACACTGGAATGTACAGCCATGGAACCCGCGTCCTAATGGATTTGCATTCTTGGGCTGTGCATTCTCGTGTCGCGCATTCCTCCCCTGTATAAAATTTGTACGGGCAGGAATGCACGACAAGAGATTGTACGACACTGGAATAGAAAGCCTAGGACTTCGATTCCGTGGTGTACATTCAGGGGCCGGGCATTCCGGCCGGTACAAATTTTGAACAAGGCTGGAATGCGCGACACAGGAATGACCAACACGGGAATAGAAAGCCTAGGACTTGGATTCCGTGATGTAGGTACAATGTGTACATTCCGGAGTTGGGCATTCCGGTCCGTACAAATTTTGAACAGGGCTGGAATTCACGACACATTCCGGAGTCGGGTATGACCGTGTTGTGCATTACCATGTCGGACATTACTGTGTCCCAGCCTGAAGACTATAGTTCTGTTTTAAAACATAGTTTAAGCCCACTTTTGTGTTTGAACTGTACTTTTGTGCACCTGTCATTTGTTTAGATACGCTTAAATAAGGCATGCTTATTTTTAAATTGAATTCCGAAATATGCAATTCCAATTTCGAAATTAAACCGAAATTAAGTCACGTTCTGTGACACATACAACACTAAGGTACAATCAGTTACAAAACTATACTGAACAAAACAGAGAACAAACAATTTGACGTAAAAAAATGACGTACTGTTTTTGACGGACTAAATTTGAATAATGGCGCACTCTACACTTTTAGTGCATGGAAAAGAGACTATATTATAATTAATTTGAAAATATTCAATGTGACTTTACAATAGTCAATACGCACGTATTTTTGCACCTACAAAATAAATGACGTATAAGTCACAACAGATGGATAGGGACTAGTCGACACTTCGAACAAAGCGAGTGCCACACGATTCACAAAGCGAAGTAGATGACATAATACTGACGCCTACCCATAGGTTGTCCGTGCACATAGCACTAAAGCAGTGTTTTAGGATACACCGTGAAGGGATCGATTCCACGCATGCGCAGTAAACAACTTCATTTCCGCCCTCCCTCCCTCCATCTCTCTGAAGCTGAAAGCATTGCAACTGCATCCAGTGCATGCAATACCGCTAGAAAAACACGAAAAAAATCCCTATCGATTAAATCGGTAATATCCGAAATTAAAACCGGTAATTTCCGAAATGTGCTCGCGTGTGTGTCTGGACTGACAAGCAGACAAGTGGAGGATAATCGGAGTTTTGACGAACTATGAAGAGAAAAAAACGGGACAGAACGTTGATTCAAATACAGTTTTTAACTACGAATCATTTGACTTAACGCTGTGACAATATTAAATTTTCTCCGAAAGTTATCACTTTATTAAATTTATATTATACACGTATAACCACAATAGATTAAAAACCAATAATCACCATAGTTTATCACGTTTATAAATCCCAAGCAAATATACCCAAACCTTACGAACGAAATTTTAGACTGATATTTAAATCCGAATATAGTAGGTATAGTATAATAAAAAAAATACAAAATAGCGTATTTACATTAGTTGAGAATTTGAGAAAGTTTATATAGCAAAATATTTATAAATCGCAATATTATAATAATATAAAAATACAAATTATAAACCGGGGATCAGAATGTAGCCTTAAGATTTTTATGACGGATGAACAATATAAATAGAAATTACAGTGTACAATGTACTGTGTTTGAGTGTAATGGATACATTTGTGTGATTTTTGGTCCCTGGAGGGCCCAAAATGCTGAACATGTTTGATATGTGGAACTCGGTGAGCACAAAACTGGAAGCCCAGAGTAATGTGCAACAGAGCCAACAGCCTCACACTTCAGGTGGGAGCATTAAAGGTAATATCATAATAATACAAGGCTCCATTACAAGTACGGATGAAACGACAAGTCAAATAACTCGGGTCTTTTGAAACAATACTTAACGTCACCTCAAACTACCAATGACATGTGACCTTTTTTGAAACATAACTTGGGTCTCTTGAAGCAAAACTTAAGTCCAAAATGATACCAAACCTTTATAGAGATTTCATTCAAAAAATTAGCTTGACATAAAATAATACGATTTTTAGGTTTAATTATCTCCAATTGTAGAATTTTCACGGTTCATCTGTACTTGTAGCTCTGTTTGCGTATTTGGGGCAAAATAATCCCATGTAGCATAAATTTATAGGAGTATTGTGAGATAAAATAGTCAAGGTCTAGGCATTTATTGGCAATAGCCACAAAATATATTTTGAGTCTCCTTAAAATCTTAAATTATATAATTTAAATGTTATTTTATTCAATATTCTTGAAAGAAATAATTAAATATTCGTATTTTTTTTTCATAATAGGTTGATAGTTTATCTAAAGAATCTAACCAAATAAGCACCTAGCTTCGAAAATGACTACTACTTACCGCAAATAATGAAAAAATGGTTTTGGTACCATTTAAAGGGTAAACAAAAGACTCTTGCTCCAAATATGCAAAAGCTTTTTAATTAAAAATCGGCACTTTTCAGCTATTATTAATCTGGTGGCATGCGGTAGCGATTTATACAAATTGTGCTCGGCGGTCAAATTTGTAATAAAAAATAATAATCTTAACTATATGTTATCAATTTTGAAAAGAAGTGGCTTCCATTTAACATACATAAGTTGACTATGTACAATCAAAATAATGAAAATTTTAACTGTTTCAATTTAATTGGAGTTGAAAATTATATGGAATTAAAGACATAGAATATGGCTTCAAAGTAACATAGTTAAGTTTTGACTTAATAGGTACAATTAAAACATTTCAAATCCATTATTTCTCCATTAGCCAGTATCTTCGGCAAGTTGCCATCGGGTATCGAGTTGGAGCAGCTGAGCTATCTATAGATCGTTTGCAACGGTCTATGGGTGGCCGATATAGATTGTAGTAGTTAGCTTATGCTGTAATAAAAAAAACTCCATCGGCTTTATTCAAGTTGAAAATTTATTCTTTAATTTTTTTTCGTTATTTGTTTCTCTGAAAACTAAGCAATTTTCAAATATACTGAAATTCATACAAAAAAGCCCCTTTCATTTTTGTATAATAGAGAAAGTTCCTATATGTGTGATACACGCATGAAAATTGCAAATTTGCGAAAATAATCGATTCTCAAAATGGCGTGAGCATAACTATAAAAAAATCTTTTAGATGTAGAAAGTCGGAGTCTTTTTCCGGTGTATTAATACATGCATAATTGCTTCTTATTCCGTTATGTAACTGAAAGTTGAGTAAGAAAGTGGCCAATTATAATTCGGCGTTGGTTCTCGTCTTTCTTGTTGAAAGATAAAATCGGATTGGTGTTAAATTATTCTAAAATTAACATTAAAACACACAAGCTTTTACTTAGAAAAAAATTGTTTTCTGTAAAGTTGGTTTACGGACGATAGTTTAACGTGACAACGTTATAAACAGCGCAACGAGACAATGAGCGTTACCGGACAATGACGTCAACGTTTTTGTGCATGCAGCCGGCGTTCATCGATTTATTAGACGCAGGTAGTCACGTCAAAAACATGACAAATCCATCCCAAAACAACATTTGTGTATTCTAAAAAAAAACACTTCTACAAAAAATCAACAATGATTTATTAGATACGAATGTTGTAAAGTTTTTTAAACGTGACTTTTTGGATTAAATCTATGGCTGAAAACAAAAACACTAAAACTATGATAATTAAAATTTTCTTTGCACTTTTGTTCCTGAATGTAGCTGAAATGAATTCAATTCTAGAAAAGTTTTCAAAATTCGAAAACTGGTGATTACCGAAACTTTTGAAATGACATTTCGGACGCACTTTCACGCGGCCATTTTGCCGCGATCATTACAAAATTAAAAGGACAATTCCAATTTCGAATTTCGTGTATAGATTTTCCATGCTCTTTTGGTACTACCTTTACTCTACTAGTTTGATACTAGTAAAATTTTGAGTAAGGTTGGCAATGCGACTGTTTGCATCGCCAACCTTACTCTAAATCTTACTCAATTTGTGTCCATATTTCACAAATATTTCCTACTAAACTCCTTTGTAAGTTACTCATATAATTTTCGTGTGCAATAAATAATATTATATGAATTTCATTTTTGAGCTAGTCGCTCCCCTAATGATAAGAGATCACGCCTGCCCTGATTGTCGTTCCGGGTGGAATCTTGCAACTAAAATTTGAAGCATTTCCTGATTAGCTATCCAGCTGAAACTTTCAGGGAAGCTCACAAATCGATGAAAAAGCATTTAAAAATCCTTAAAAAATATTATTAATAAATTATAAATATAAAACATAAAATTAAATCCATAAAAATATATATATAATCATAATTATAATAAATAACATTATTATTACCAGTAAAGGAAGCAAGATAGAGCAAGAGCATAAATGGTGGTGGTGGTTTTAATAGATTTTAATCTATTTTTTTTGTTACATAACGGATTCTTCCCGTTCAGTGAACCAAAACAACATAGAAAATCTCTACTCACATTTCTTGCTCAAGAAAGCACCGCTAATTCTGGTTTCTTTTTAATACGAGTACTTGTGTAACGTTCTGGCGAACCCGTTTCGAAGTGAATTAAATTAACCGTTTTGTGCGAATTGAAATGGAACTCGTTTTCGTCTGAAATAATTCGCCCGCCATTTTGAAAAAAATGAATTCCTTATTCAAAAAATAATTAAAGATTTATAGTCTGTTTTAAATAAGAAAAGAATAGAGGCGCTGGTAAGTGACCGATTTTTTTACGGCAAGACATAAAATGGACTCTAATCTATTTAAGAAATGAAATGAAATGAAATATTGTTTATTTGGTAGAACATATGTATTTACAAATAAGGTCTTAAATAGATTGAGTACATTTTATGTCTTGCCGTAATAGGCATGCAAATATTAAGACCTTATTGCAAATACATATGTTCTAGCAAATAAACAAGATTTCATTTCATTTCATTTCATTTATCCGACTGCGAAGGGTGGTTTATGATTTTCGAGTGTATAGGTTTTATGTTCGTCTGACTCTATGCTCGCCACTCGACTCTCGTTTCGAACTTCGGCGAGTCCACACCTCCTGATGATGCCTCGTGTAGAGGCGAAACACGTGTCGTATCTTTGAACTTTGGTTTTCTGTTCGTTGACTCTTTGGTTTATAATATAGTAATATGTACTAAAGTTCTAAACTAAAGTTAAGTTAATTAAAACCTTTGTTTAGAAATCAAGCGGATTTATTACTAAATATATTTATATAATTTGTTGATATCTATGCTCGCCCTACAATCTAAAAGGCTGAACGGATTTTGATAAATAAAATATCGTTGGATTCGTATAAGTCACAAGAGTGTTATAAGGCTACCTTAAATGTCATAAAATCCAATATGGCGGCTGTAAGGCACCAAAATGCGTGAAAAATTAGATTTGTTTTGGTCATGGTAGTGTCATAGAATAGAAAAATCAAAATAAAAGTAGTATCTAAAATCAAGGCTACCAGGACTTTGATTGACTAATAATTAATATACTAGAGTGATAATTATGCCGGTGCAACACTAATATAGCGCTCGTCCACATACAGATCAGTCTCGAAATCTGTCACCTTTTCTTCTTCTTATCGTGTCACTAGTTCCTTCAAACCAGTGTGGTGAAAGGTTTTCAAGTGCGTCTCGAAGAGGCTCCTTTCGTGCACTCGACACATCTTTTCGAACTTTAGGTTCTACGACATGCCGGTTTCCTCACGATGTTTTCCTTTACCGTTGCGAGAACGTGGGATGAAAACTTATATTTTTTCGACCGAAAAAACCCATTTACGCATGACTGCCACCGGGATTCGAACCCGCGACCATCAGATCGCAAGGTAAGGGCCTCATCCACTCGGCCACCACGTCCTCTTCTGTCACCTTTTAGCAAAATGCAATATTGTTATTGGCTCGATTCAGAATTAATTGTGTTTTTAGTGTCGCCTCATCGATAACTTATGATTGCAATAAATTGTAAGGCTATGTCCACAACTCTGAATTAATATAAATATATTATCACCGGACTAGTAGACGTACGGGGTACCACCCTTATGCCTAGATCACATGTACCGAGTACTCGGCCGAGACAGTGAAAGCTAACGTCACTCAGCCGAGCACTCGGCGCTATGTTTATACGTACCGAGTACTCGGTCGAGAGCACTGTACGAGTACTTCGTATGTGTGATCTAGGCATCACTGTCTCGGTCGCTTAACATTTTACTTGGTACTTAGTAGAAAATAATAATAATCAAGGATTTCAACAAAATATATTTAGTAATAAATCCGCTTGATTTCTAAACAAAGGTTTTAATTAACTTAACTTTAGTTTAGAACTTTAGTACATATTACTATATTATAAACCAAAGAGTCAACGAACAGAAAACCAAAGTTTAAAGATACGACACGTGTTTCGCCTCTACACGAGGCATCATCAGGAGGTGTGGACTCGCCGAATCAATTATCAATTATCTTAAATCAAGGATTTACAAAAACATATTACAACCGATATGAATTGAACTGTTCTAGTGACCGTAGGCACCACTGAATAGTCACAGGGAAGCAAAATACGCTATTTTGTTCACTATAATGACTTTTTTCAGTTATTTTGATTTAAAACTATACTTCTGAACCAATTTTGATAAAATATATATAGGACTAGTTTGAAAGTATGTATATGAAGAAGAAGCGGAAATTAAATATAATTTAACAAACAGATCTGTGTGTCGACGAGTGTCTCCATATTCATATGGAGACACTATCTGTTCGTTAACTTCTATTTCCAAAACGTCATATAACAATGAATAGTCATATGACGTTTTGGCAGCGTCCGGAAGTCGGAGGATGGAGGCGGCTAGAGACCCCTTACATGTAGGTCTATCTAATAATGGATCTTCTAAATGGCTCTTCGAAACCAGCAAAAGGAGGGGTTAACGCAAGGCGAACCCCTCTGCTGGCCATGTAACCTTCTTGGCCATTCACGTTAAATAAAACTATACGCCGTATTTGACAAATTTGTGCATATTTTAAGAGAAGAGAGGTGTGCAAGATTATTAGGCGTTGTCCTAATAGAACGCGATCACGCGATCGTCGCGCGAGCAAGCGATGCGACCGTCGCGCGAATCCGCGATCAAACGTACTAACGTCAAATAGGCGTCCCGATTGGCAATCGCGCGATCGCGCGACGCGACTCGTTGCCAATTGGGACGCCTATTTGACGTTAGTACGTTTGATCGCGTGATCGCGCGATCGACGTTCGCGCGAACTTGCGATGGTCGCGTCATCGCGTTCTATTAGGACACTGCCTTATAGTGTGCGTTTACATGAATAAGATTTGTAAGGCGCGTGTGCAATGCGTGTTTACTTCGTCCCCCGTCAAAAATGGCAGAAAATTATGTTAGCAGATTCAGACGTATAATCCCCTACTGCTGGATTCTCGAAGAAATGGCTAGACGGATTTTGACAATTAAAAAATCGTTAGATTCGTCTCAATAAAAAAAAAACAAAATTGCTGATTTTTTGCGCTAAATAGTAAGTCGTTATTAAACTTTTGATTGCAAGATTCCACCCGGAACGACAGACAGACAGACAAACAAGAAAATGTGTATAAAATCGTGGTAAAAAATATTTTTCGTGCAAATCCAGTGTAAAGCGGCTTTATAAAACCAAACAAATAGTTTTTACAAAGCACTATTTCGCTGATCGTCAAAACCCACGTCCGGTACAAAATTCGATACGTTTGCAATATCAACCGTCAAAATTTGTAGATATTTTGATACAGGAACCTACAGTAAACACAGCTATTTGGTTACTTGTTATTACCCGACTGCCAAGGAAGGGTTATGTTTTTCGCGCGTATCTTGTATGTATGTAAATTTTAATGTTACCTCGTATCTTCCAAATGACTGGATGGATTTTGAAAATTAAGACATTGTTAGATTTATCTTATAAACCCGAGCGTTCTTATATGGTTATAAAAAAAACAAAATTGCGGATTTTTGGCGCTAAATTATAATCTATTACCATTAAATTATTAATTATATTAAAGACATTTTAGAGTCAACCCGTAACCACGGCTGTTGCAATACAGCCGAAATGGGACAAAGATAGATAAGGTGAGCGCGATAAATACCCGTTACAATTTAATTTTTAATTTTATTTATTGAGACAACAAACAGCTGCAATATACATTTTTAAATAACAGTTATAACATTATAAGCATATTAATTAGTTCTAATAACTATTACAATTAATAAAAAAAAAAAATAAAAAAAATATTGGTTTCTTAAATATGGATCGGGTACATTGTAATGGATACCATGGCAGACTTATCTTAAATTTTAGATGTATCTACTGGAGCTCTGTGCCCTACACTAGGTCTCCTCAAGAGACTGTATTGTAGGGTTACAGTGACTCGGTTCGGACTCTACATTATAATAAGTACTATATAATTATATTAACTTCTACATTTTACATAAAGACCTAAATCTAGATCAAACTAATCCTGTTATCGGTCAGGTGTTCAATGTGTTGCGTCGTTAGCCGTTAAACGGGGCGCGTTGGAATGCGTTAGCTCATATGTAACATGCAACGCTACATCAGTCCTGGAGAAGGGTGCCAGATGTTAAAACTTTGTAGTTTTTTTTTTTATTACTATATAAACGCTTGCGTTGACCACCATCTCACCTGATGGTAAGTGACGATGTGGTCGACGATGTAGCACGCTTACCTAGAATAATCCTATTCACTCTTGCCTTGAAGACACCCAAATTATAGTGATCGGGAAACACTGATAAATATATAGGGTAGATATATAGAATACTCTTTATTGACTGAACTGAGAGAGGTCTCATAGTCTCACTTTGACATCACGCGCCTTAACCCCTGAACCGATATGGCTTAAACTGAGGGAACTACGTGACCCATTTTTGAGAACATTATTAGGCTGATAATACTCGTATGCTATTTAAATAAAAATAAAATAAAAAAATAAATATTTTGGACATGTCACACAACGCCATCTAGCCCCAAACTAAGCTGAGCTTGTACTATGGGAACCAAATGACTAAAAGAATATTTAAATACATGTTTTTTTGGTAGATGCAATAAATCCAATTTTTTTGCAATAATAAAAACACCCAGCCAGACACATCATCACAAACACAAATGTTTGTCCTGAAGCGGGAATCGAACCGGCGACACCGAGCGTGACAGTCCAACACACTTGACATTCGACCATCCGTGTCGCTGAGGTAATGTAATGTGTAACTATAGAACTGCAGCTTCTAATTATCGTGTCACTAGTTCTTTCGAACCAGTGTAGTTAAAGGATTTCAAGTGCGCCTCGAAGAAGCTCTTTTCGTGCACTTGACACATGTTTTTACGAACTTGTAGGTTCTATGACATGCCGGTTTCCTCAAGTTTCCTTCATAGTTAAGCACGTGTTTTAAATGTACATACACATAGATTTTTTTAACAGAAAAATCCATTGGTGTACGACCGGGTTCGAACTCACGACCTGCGGATCGAAAGTCGAGGCACCTCCCCTCCCACTCGGCCGACAAGGCTTTTGCCAAAACTGCAGCTTGAAGTTAAACATTAAACATTCACACACTCACACCCCTGCACTAGGATTCCCTGTGTCGCAGGTGGCATCTCAACATCCAAGACCCGAGAACAAACATTTGTGTTCGTCACACAAATATTTGCCCCGGCCGGGGATCGAACCCGGAACACGAAGCTTCGTAGGTCACTACCAACTAAGCCACGGTGTCGTCAATAACGTCGTTACAGCCGGCGGCGTCTGTTTTTCCGACACACTATAATCTCGGAATCTTCAAATCAAGAGTGAATAAGTTCTTACTAGGCAAGCGTGCTACATCCTCGACTACGCCGTCACTTACCGTCAGGTGAGGTTGTGGTCAAATGCTTGCATTCATCTTAGTCGGGCACTCTTGACAGAGTGGTCGTGGTTATAATTGGGTCCTTATGAATAGCAGCACCAGCTATACGCCTTCACCTGGCTCTGTTCGACGCATTGTGGGAGCAGTCGGTCATGGTTGCGTTTGTGAGAGATTTGATGAGGTCTGACCATCTAGTTGGAGATCGACCACGAGATCTCTTGCCCTCCATTCTGCCTTTGAACCACTAGACGATGAAACGATACTAGAAATGCTTGTCTATTACATAAAAAAAAAAAAACAAACAACATTGTGGGAGCAGTCGGTCATGGTTGCGTTTGTGAGAGATTTGATGAGGTCTGACCATCTAGTTGGAGATCCGAGATCTCTTGCCCTCCATTCTGCCTTTGAACCACTAGACGATGAAACGACACTAGAAATGCTTGTCTATTACATAAAAAAAAAAAAAAAACAACATCGAGTAGGCAGCTCTAAAGCTACCAGCTGCTAGGATAGCTAATAGCATGCCATGTTAGAAGCCTAGTCGAGAAAAAGTTGCCTGGCCAAGACCCATATAGCTCGGTGCGTGCTCGAACCATCTTGGTACTTGAAAAGCCTTCAAAGTTTGATGACATAGGCCGCCATCTTTTGTTTTCCGCGCACGCGTGTTTGTGACAGAGTATGAGCAAAATAATTATGGATTGATTTTAATTTTTAGGCTTTTCGCGATGGATTAAATAACTATGAGTATGAGTGAGGTAGCTTCAAAATAATTAATACGTGTATTTGGAGTTTTACGCCTCTTAAATAGCAAGTGCATATAGCCTACAAAATAACCTACAAAATAAAATATAAATCTGTACTTGAGATAACTTATATTTAGCAGTGTTTGTTCACAAAGTTTTTCATCAAAAACTAGTATAGGAAAATACGACTCAAATAATGAAAGACACATTAAACTATTTGGTCTTTTTAGCAGACTTCTTTGCGTCCGATGTAAAATAAAAAATGAACATAAAGGTATAAAAATATTAAAATATTTCATTTTTATAAACAAATTATTTAAAAAAATTAACGTGTTTTTCGACGACATCGCCCTTTGAAGCTACTTCCGTCAATTGGGACCACGGTCCGAATCACCGGATAACGTTTTTGAATCCGTCGATTGGGACCACAAACCACGTTACGTAAATTTTACTGTCATCTTCTATCCGAGTGTTCCTTATAAACGCCGTTATTAATCTACGATCTTTTATTACGTTCTTATCACAAAGTATCAAACCTTACGGGTCGCGGTAACCGTTTAAAGCATGCGCATGCGTGGAACATGCTCCACAGATTATACAGTAGTCTCTACGTATCTCAGCCACAGAATATGTAGCAGTACTGTCAGGTGGTAGCAATGATATGATAATAGCAATGTAATAAATAATACACTGTAATATTTAAAATTATACTATGTATTTGTTTTAATAAATTAATTATTGTAATTGTAGCTACACATGTACGATTGTGCTTTACAATAAAAAAATTGTTTGTTTTTGCTCCTAAAAACCGAGAGGTAAGATGCAAAGAGCTTCTATACTATGTATCTAGAGAGCTAACACGCCATTTTGTTTTATTTAAGGATTAAGAATTCTGAACCTTATAACTTGGAAATAAAGTTCTTTTTATATTAAATCTAAATATAAGGATTCTATTGCTTGATAGAGACCCCCTCGTTAAGGAGTGTGTCTCGTTCACACAGTTGCCATCATACAATTAAAATGAACATGGCCATAATTTTTGAAATAAGTGGGACAATTTTCGAAATTAGACGATTTGCTCTAAATATTATTCAGATTCATTTGAAAGGTTTAGTACAGTCGCTGTCATGTAGGTTAGGTACCTAACTGCCGAGAAAAATAATTACTGTAAGTATTAAAACCTTTGAATCAGATATACCTCACTAGAATGCGGCGCACGCCCTCTTCTTTGTTGATATTTTAATGCACCTATGTATAATATAATTTTAAAACAATAATGCAAAGTAACGTATGTATATAACATTGATAGCTTATTGAGCAGATTGAATTTTCCCTTGCTTGCTTTCCGTTGCTTGTTTATGTCTCAATGAAATATTCAAAGTTCAAAAATTATGGTCGCCCTACAGAACGAGACACACACCTTACTGGTTCTAGCTCTTTCGGCTCGCAGTTTTCGTGTGAGTCGGCATTCTAGATACATAGTATACAAGTTCTTTGGTAAGATGTTACACATCAAAAAATAGAGGCATTTCACATAAGCCATCTAGCCCCAAACTTAGCAGAGCTCGTTCTTGTACTTTGAGGGGTTATACTTTCAGATTGGTCCGATAGAAATTTCATCATAATCGGTTCAGTAGATTAGTTTTTAAAATAAAATAACTTAAGAAAAGTCGTTGAATTGAATAAAATAAAAAAAAAAAAATTCTGTGGTGCCTACGGTCACTAGAACTGTCCGATTGAAGTCGGCTGTTGTATGTTTTTGTAAAACCTTAATTATTAAAAAAAAAAAAAAAATATAAATAATTATTAAAAGAAAAATGTTTAATTGCTCTTTGATTAACTATCTTGTAATTTAAAATGTTGTAAGTATGCGAAGTTATCTCTCAAAATCATAAAAACCAATGCGTATATTCTTAAGAGCATACAAAGTCTAGACATTTTTTAATTATTTGATTATGCACCAAGGACTGACCCGGTTATGGTTATCAATAGAAAAAAACCATTGTCACCTTGCTGGTTGCGAAAATGTAAAATCGACTATTTCGACACCGAACGGAAGGTTGAATTTCTCTCGGTAATTGTTTGGTGCACAAAGAATATGGCAACACCGGATCTTAGATGGTAACCCTGAGATTTTTATTACTTATCTATTTAACCCTTCAAAGATGCGTATTTATTAATGCATTTTTTTTTTAAAAAAAGACTGTCGTTGGTTTATTTTACCCACCGCTTTATGCCCACCATTTTCTTTTTAATTATGATAATGTAAATGAATCCAAAAATCAAGTTTTTCGCGCGTATCTTGTATGTATGTATGTATTTATGTAAACTTCTGGGCTACCTCGTATCTTCCAAACGGTTGGATGGATTTTGACAGTTAAGGTATCGTTAGATTCGGTATTATTTTTAACACTTCTAATTGTTACTTTAATAATGCGCTCTATTTTTTCCAAATCCTCGAATTTTGCTTTTTATTGCCTCGCAGATGGTGTGAAAAGTAGAGTATGCTCCTCTGGGATAAAGCCTGTCTTCGTCTTGGGTAGCTTAAATCCCTCACGTCACTCAGGACTCTACATAACTCCCTCGCTTCGCTCAGGAGTTAATTGTACTGATTATAAAGCATATTATTAAAAGAAATATATAAATACTTAGTTTAGAAACTGAATAATTATGCTATTCGTTTAGTAAAATCACTAACAAATGTAGCGCAACTGTCCGAATACACAGATATGCTTGATTTAGTGCATAAACATAGACTTTGAAACTATTCTTGTTATCTAAAGATCAATGCCTATTGTGTCTGTAATATATTTCTATCTATATAAATCAAAACTATTTATCTATAGTTGATACTTCATTTGCGTTGGGAATTATTAAAATTCCTTTCTTAGTTCGCGCCTACAATTCTTGACGAACATACATTCTAAATTTCAAGTCCTTACGTCTAGTGGTTTGATCTGTGCCATTCTAAAGTTCTCATGATATATTTTCTTCTTATTTTACTACTAAATCAAAATTGTCTCGTAAAGTCGTAAGCCGATGATATATGATTGTAGGCCTACCTTATTTTACACGCTACACGCCAGCCACTTCGCTTGTAGCGTGTAAAGTCGCCCAGTGTCATCGGGGTTTTTACAATCTGCTTGTTGACAATCCTTCCCAAAAGCTAACACGCTCACACGCTAGCGTTTGAAAACGCCAACAATCTGCTTGTAAAAAGCTTGTGTGTCATCGACGCTTAAGTGCCTAATTTGACAGAGTATAGAGTTTCATACAAGACTCGTAAATTAGATACCTTAGTCATCTTGTACACTGAAAGTCCGGACTATATAATACAAGCAGAAGGATCTATGTATTATAAGTACAATAATTGGTAGAGTTATGTGTAGTGTTAAAGTTATTAATTCTGAATAACGCTAATAATATGTCTAATACCATGAAGATTTTTTAATTTACAATCTATAGTAGATTATGAACTAAGGGGATAAAGCAGTGTCATATGTCGCGGGTGGCATATTGAACCCTGAGCTAACGAGGGACTCAGTTAACTCCTGAGCGAAGCGAGAGAGTTATGAAGAGTCCAGTGATGCGAGGGGTTCAAGCTACCCAAGTCGAAGACAGGCTTTATCCCAGAGGAGCATACTCTGCTTTTCACACCTTCTGCGAGGCAATAAAAAGCCAGGGCTCCAGCAGCGAACACCGCCTTTTGTTTCACAATCTTTGAAGTCGCGCCTTTTTTCTTTTTTTATGAATGGCCAGTTAGATTTTCGAATAAACCTTTTTACAATGCCATATGGGCGTTCTTTATTTAGAGTTTTCCACGAGTTTCCACACGAATTTGACGTTCCAAATTCAAATCACATTACAATCCTTGGGAGTTTCATACAACATTACCTCCCTAGGTAGGTAATGCTTTGCTTTACCTTGATGATAGCATGATATGTAATTGGACATTGTCGAACAGGTGGTGTGAAAATATAATTGTACAATAAATTTAGGGGTAAGGAGTGATTCGTCGGTCGTCATCAATATTATATAGGTACACTACAATTTTTGAATTACCTATCAAATTAAAATTAAGTGGCCAATGCAGAAGGGGTACTACGTTGTATCCGTCGAGTCAAAATTTTGGGAATCTACAAAATGACAGTGACAGATTTGTTTAAGTTTTTATTTTTCTGGTGATAAAATTTACGGTGTATACATAAAAGATGACGAATTCACCTAGTAACGAATCAGTGTATAAAAGGCTAAGCCCTGTGACTGACTGACTGACAGACAAAACATATGCCAACCCACTGAACCTAGACACTTAAAATTTTGAGTGTGTTCTTCAAGAGCTAAAAGTGCGTACTTCTTCTTCTTATCGTGTCACTGGTTCTTTCGAGCCAGTGTGGTGAAAGGATTTCAAGTGAGCCGCTCCTTTCGTGCACTTGACACATGTTTTCGAAATTTAGGTTCTATGACATGCCAGTTTCCTCCAATGTTTTCCTTCACCGCTAAGCACGTGTTTTAATGCACACATAGATCTTTTTGAACAGAAAAAACCATTGGTGTACGACTGGATTCGAACTCACGACCTTCGGATAGAAAGTTGAGGCATCTCCCACTCGGCCAACACGGCTTTTTGACAATTGTTATATGTGTCTATTAAGTGCGTACTAAGAAAGGAATTTTGAAAAATCGCAACGCAAAAAAGTTGCGTCAATTAGTCAACAATAAATCTAGGGTAAACTAGTCATTAAACCAAAATTACAGGGAAAAACCAAGCAGTGACCAATTTTCATTATTTTTCTATCGATAATTCAAAACAGCGTCACTGAAAAAAATAAGTCATTCATTTCACGAAAACCTAAAATAATAAAAATTTAGTTCAAAAAGTAAAACCCGACTACTGAAAAATCAGGCTCTAAAAAGTATGACAAGAAAATATTCTCATCTGAAATTGATAAGTGCCGTGGTCTGTGGTTTTCTGTTTTATACTCTGAATCGGAATGTTGGCCACCATCAACATTTTCATTTGAATATTTTCACGTTTTCCCCCAAAAAGATGGGTTTTTGGCGGAAAACGTGACATCCTCTTAACTTGATAGCTCAGTTCTACACTGTCAAAATAGAGGATAAAACCTAATCTTTATGCCTAGATCACACGTACCGAGTATTCGGTCGAGACAGTGCTCTCCGAGTACTCGGTACGTATAAACATAGCGCCGAGTGCTCGGCTGAGCGAGTGATGTAAGCTTTCACTGTCTCGGCCGAGTAACATTTTACATCGTGAGGAAACCTAAAGTTTGAAAAACATGTGTCAAATGCACGAAAGGAGCCTCTTCAAGGCGCACTTGAAATCCTTTCAGCACACTGGTTCGAAAGAACTAGTGACACGATAAGACGAAGAACATTTTACTGTCTCGGCTGAGTACTTGGTACGTGTGATCTAGGCATTAGACTAAAATATCGCATAGTTACCACGAGTGTGGCAGATGTCGTAGAGATGCACATTCGTCGTTTTGCGCGCGCATTCATAGATACATCGGCCTTGTGTGTGTTGTTCAACTCTGTGACACACTTTTGACTTGGCTTGTCGCCGTCGCGTCACACAACCGAAAAACCACCCTAAATTTGAGTATATAAGGTCGTAAATTCATTGTGTTCTGACCGGCTACAGTTTTAATTGAGACAACGCACCGCGTCCTATCGCGAATTTCGAAATTTGAATTTGGCGGTTTTTATGCTGGTGTAAATACTTTTTAATGGTCGATAAGTAATTTTTTTTAAGTATCAATTTTAAAATGGATCTTTTTCCTAATTAATGAGTTACTTATTATGTATTACATAATACAAACTACACGACTATTTTTTCAGCATAGATGAATTACGATGTTCCTATAATTTTAAACTAGAGTTAAGTTAATTAAGACCTTTGTTTAGAAGTTAAGCGGATTTATTACTAAATATATTTATACTATTTATAATTTTTTTTCTTTAAGGTGATCCTTTGGCGGTCTTATAACCTAAAGCGATCACTTCTAAACCACTTATCTCTATGTACTGTAACAGAAGGCAGAAGCGTCAATATTTATCCGCTATCTACTCCGTGCACGGCCCTTGCGCTTGCGCAAGACTTTGTTTTCGTTTACACGCAAGTGTATCGTTACGTTCACTAGATTTTTCAACGGACTTTGAAAAAGGAAAAAGGTTCTCAATCCGGGTTTTTTTTTACCTCAGTTCGTCATTTATCAACGGAATTGGAATATTTTTTTCACACCACCTGCTCGACAATATCCAATTACATATCATGCTATCATCAAGGTAAAGCAAAGCATTACCTACCTAGGGAGGTAATGTTGTATGAAACTCCCAAGGGTAGTAATGTGATATGAATTTGGAACGTCAAATTCGTGTTTAAACTCGTGGAAAACTCTACTTGTAAAAGAACGCCCATTGGATATGGCATTATTAAAAGGTTTGTTCTAAAATCGAACTGGCCACTCATAAAAAAAAAGGCGCGACTTCAAAGATTGTGAAACAAAAGACGGTGTTGGCTGCTGAGTTCGGAGCCCTGGCTTTTTATTGTCTCGCAGAAGGTGTGAAAGAGGATTTTTGGCGGGAACATGAAAAATAGCGCATTGGCGGCATTAAATTAATTGACAAAACTTGTATAACTTTGAGTGCTTAAGTGTAAAAACGGTGGTTTTTTATCCATTAAGTGCTCGTGAACGTGTATGAGTGTTGGTGAATAGTGTAATGCTGTAAAACGTGACTTTTCGTGTTGCCTCCAAAACTCCATAGAAGACTCTAGTAAAGTCACAACCACCACTACTTTACAGGGGCATGACTTGACTTATTGACTCTGACTTATGACAAAATAATCTCTCCAATTACTTGACACTGGCTATATACCTTTGATGTGAAGCCAAAGCCGAAGAACTTATGTTCTTCGAAAGAAAAAAAAAAAAAAAAAGGTGTGAAAAGTAGAGTATGCTCCTCTGGGATAAATCCTGTCTTCGTCTTGGGTAGCTTGAACCCCTCGCGTCACTCAGGACTCTACATAACGTCCCTGCTTGAGTCCCTCGTTAGCTCTTAGTGCATAATCTAATAATAATTTAATAGTTAAAATCGATTCAGAATTTTATTAATTTGACTAAACTAACTTTTAAAAATGTGTAGTCGATGTTAATGAAATTGCGTATTTTGCTTTCCTGTGACTTTTCAGTGGTGTTTACGGTCACTAGAACATTCCAATTGAAGTCGGTTGTTGTAGGTTTTTTTTAAACCACTGACTGCACCCCCTAGCTAGTACCGTACCTACCCCGCTCCGTACCGGTGCTAGAATGGGGAATGTTGGGGATGGAGGGATTAGGTCGTGAAGATATCACTCTCCAAAATGGATCATTCGTCATAATTCACAATCACATCACAAAAACATACAAGTTTAATTAGAAGTACATACTTACATGGTTTTAACAGTAGATATATTATAATATATCTGTATACGTAACAACATTAGATGCTTGTGAAGACTCGTCACCGCTTTCCCTTGACGAACCTACCTAATGTTGCAAGTTTTGCAACGAGGAAAAATAACGTATGACTTGTGCAATGAAAAAGTACTTAAAACCTGTTAACATCCTTTTAGTTATTTATTCAAACATCCTTCTTCTTAACGTGTCACTTAGTTCCTTCGAACCAGTGTGGTGAAAGGATTTCAAGTGCGCCTCGAAGAGGCTCCTTTCGTGCACTCGACACATGTTTTCGAACTTTAAGTTCTACGACATGCCGGTTTCCTCACGATGTTTTCCTTCACCGTTACGAGAAAGTGGGATGCATACATAGATTTTTTCAACTTTCAAACATCCTACTAATATTATAAAACTAGTTGCCACCAAAAATTTGGTCAATTTTTATAAAATTTCGAAGTAAGAAGTAAAAGCGTGAATGTATTATAGTTATTATAATTTTTACTAGGGGATTTCTTTGTTAATAAAACTTGACCGTAAAAAGTTACAAAAAAAATATTACAAAATGGTACAAAATTATTTAATGTTTTTGACATATTGTCTGATTTTTTGTCCTGTTTTCCGCATCCATCTTGCTTTATTATTACTATCAATCTTTGTGTTCTGTACGAACATCTATGTTTGTAAGATATTAGGATAAAACCATAGACAAACAATAGTTTGTATAAAACATCACACGTTATCAACCCGACTTACAAATAACCAGTCAGACTACGAACATTTTCGTTCGAAATTCAAATTGAGACGCGTGATTCGCGTGCGCGCGCAGCCTTGGAGCCCTGCGTAATGGTTGTATGCATGAGCTGTGCTTAGCCAACAGTTAAGATACTTTAAAGGTAAATAAATACGTAAATCCTTCTGCATTCTGCCATCCAAGTATTTGGTTGCGGCTATTTGACGAACGTTAACCGTGTGGGAGGCGTTCTGCAGAATTTAGAGGGTGTCATAGGTGCTATGTCAAAGGATAGGTGCTATGTCATAGGTATATGCTAATAGAGCATTAATGCTGACTTGCACCAAACTTTCAAAGTTCCTAAGCAATTACATTACTCGTTAGGCAGTTCTTAACAGTCAGAATCTGGACTGTTAAGAACTACCAAGCGAGTAAAGTAATTGCTTAGGATCTTTAACAGTTTGGTGCAAGTGGGCATAAGTCGTCCATCTCTCGAATATGTTAGTGTTAAAGTGTTGAATAATAAATACCAATTTTATTATAATAGGTTACCTAACCTACCCTAGTATCTATCTACCTAGTAATTTAGAAATAATGTTATTTATTTTCTATCTCTGCCATTGCTGCCTGCTATTTTTATAGTAAATATTAAATTAAATTATTTTTTGTTACTATGTGCACTGATAAAATGTTATTTTTTGCTGTAAAAATTATTTTACGATTTGAGAAAAAAAACATTTTTTTAATGATATAAAATGGAAGTATTTCGTCTAGATGGGTAATTGGATACCAACAATGCCTAATATTCTACAGAAAAAAAACTCTTTTTCCAATGAGTATAATAAAATCAAGCAGGTAATCAAAGAATAAATGTTATTCATTCATTCATTCAGTTTTTCAACTTGTCGTCTCATTTAGTTGATTGATAACTTAGGCCTTGTCAAGATAAGTAATAGTTGGTTTCATAGTGACTAATATTTAATCTGTGTATCTAAAAGTGATCGTAAGGCTAATAGAATAACATTAGGCAGCTCGGTTCGTTCGAAAACAGATGGTTTTCAAAGGGATAGAAAATGCTTTATTGCACAAAGTAAAAAACAAATACATTAGCGAACTAAATGCTAGTTAGCATTCTCTTTCAGAAATCCTTTGCGTGTTATGGAGATGTGGAAGTGCTAGATGAAGGGTTCGTTCAAAAACAGATGGTTTTCGAAGGGTTCGTCCAAAAACAGATGGATTTCTAACAGATACCTGTTCTACAACTGAAACGTGTCCCTTTTAAAAGTAAAAACTTATTTACGCGCACTGAGCAAAATATTTCTTGGGGAGAAAATTGGACTGGGCTACTTGGCTCCCAACGCTAACCCAAAATAGTGGATTTCGTATTTTTTACCTCGCCTTTGAATTTTTCATTTATGTCGGTGTTAAGCCATAGATGAATATAGAACAAGATGGACCGTACCAAACCAAAATGAATGCCCTGTCAATAAAAATGAAATATCTCTATTTTCAAATAATGTTTGTTACTTTTTACGATGTCGTTTTATTGACAATGGAAAAAACCTATTCGTTTTAACATAATAATAGTTATTTAGACCTATTTCTTCTCTTTTTCGAAAATTAGCATCCAAAGCAGACCAAAATGTACTAGAAGTTAGCCAATGTGGCTCCCTTTTCGTGGTCGCATTTTCAATGTACTACAATGTGTTCCTATACTTTAATACTTCTGTGTCTTAAGCATACAACTTATTTATTTCATTTTGTTAGTAATTTAGCTAAAACTAGGATTAGATTGAGGATAATCCAAAGATAATGGTTAATATTATTATCATTATTTCCTGATCCTTTCTCCGGCCGGTCCATTATCTAACTAGAGAAAGTGTTTAGCTCACGACTTTTTGGCTACTCTCGAATTTCGTATGCGTTTTATAGGGCTGCCACATCTTTAATCACCAGAAAAAAATACGCATAATCAGTTGCCGTTACTAAACTGAGATTTATGTCAAAAACAACCAAAAAGTGTGTTTTTTCAAAATGATAAAAATTGGTCAACTGGTTACCGGTAGTCGAGTTCCTATCGTGTTGCGTTAATAGGTACCCATAATTGCTAATAATTAAAGTTTCATTCATCGTTTGGCAAACTCGGGTACCTGGCTCGAGCCGGCTCGCAAAAGCTCGGCTTGGGCTCCGCTGTCATTCTGTCATTTTGTAGAAACCCAAAATTCTGACTGAACAAATACAACAAAGTACCCCATTAGCGAGTTTTAATTTGTTGAAATTTTTAGCTGGTTCGATTCCTGGTTTAGGTAAAATTGTCAAGAAATCTGTGAATGCAGTTTTGTTTCTTATTGAAAATAAAGGAATGTTTGACGACACCGTGGCTTAGTTGGTGGTGACCCTGCCTACGAAACTTGGTGTTCCGGGTTCGATCCCCGGCCGGGGCAAATATTTGTGACGAACACGAATGTTTTTTCTCGGGTCTTGGATGTTGTGATGTGTTGTATGTGTCCATGCCACCTGCGACACAGGGCATCCTAGTGCAGGGGTGTGAGTGAGTGTGTGAATGTTTGTTGTTTTGTTGTTTGTTGTTTCCTTTAAGTAAAATAATGTATCTTAAGGATTAAAAGGGGTTTCCCTCCATACCCCATTGATTTTTTCCAACCTGTATACTCTACTTGTGTCTGTCTCTACTCTACTCTACTAACGAATGTCAAGTAGAGTATGCGCGAAAGATTTTTTTCAAAGTAACAATGCAAATGATGTTGCGGGCTAAACTACTAAACAGTCACTAAAACAATAATATTTTAGAGTGCCTTTTTACCCGACTGCCAAAGAAGGGTTTTGTTTTTCGCGCGTATCTTGTATTATGTATGCATGTAAATTGCTTTGTTACCTCATATCTTCCAATCGGCTGGATGGATTTTGACATTTGTGATTTTGGATTTGTGTATGAAATAAAAAAAATTAATGAATAAAATTTAAGGTATTTTTAAATTTGTCTCAATCACTCGAGTGTTCTTAGATGGGTTTTAAAAAAAAATCAAAATGGCGGATTTTTGGAGCTAAATATTAAGTCGTTAATATTTTTTTGTTTACCAAACCTATCGAGTAGGGTATCAAAATGAAGGAAATAAAAAGGATATTACAAAAATATATAAAGTTATATGTTTAAATTAATTTTAGGAATAATTAACTGGAACTCATCATATGCATAACATTTTCACAGTCGGATTTTTTAGTTTTAATAAACTTTAAGCTTGTTAGTTTATTTTAGGCAACCCTAAGCCCAAAATCACATTGCGTGTTCACAGAATAACAAATTCAGTGTACAGATAAGCTATTATGAATTATACATTTGCTATAATTATGTTATAATTTGTGTAATGTTTGGTTACGCCTCTCATCATAACCAATTTGTGGGTTTAGCATAAGTATAATCAGCTTATCTTCTTCGTATCGTGTCATTAGTACTTTCGAACCAGTGTGGTGAAAGGATTTCAAGTGCGCCTTGAAGAGGCTGCCTTCGTGCACTTGACCCTTTTCAGTTATTTTGATTTCAAAAAGTATAGAACCGATTTTCTTGAAATTTCTATGGGACCAATCTGGTATATCGTTTCACATAAAAAAATATTTTTTCAAATCGGTTTATGAACAACAAAGTTCTGAGGTAACAAACAAAAAAAACATTCAACGGAATTGATAACCTCCTCTTTTTTGAAGTCGGTTGAAAAAAGTGAAACGTTCTAAACCTAAACATTGAAAAAAAATTACACTCTACTGCTCAAAAAATGTATTTTATTGAACTAATAAAAAGAAAATACAATTTGAATTCTTTCAAAATTTATTTACCTGAAAAAAAAAACAGAATTCCAAAAAATTTGGCACTCATCAAACTATTGTTTTTTTTTTTCACACGGATATAATAATGAAAAACGTATACGCATTATGACTCTTAACTTTCGAATACACAGTGAAAGTTGCCTAAATTTTTGTAAGTGTATGTGTATGGGATTTGTGCAATGGGTTCCGTAATAAAAAAAAACGAAATCCTTTTAGCCACAGAAGTATTCATGTATAGAAACACAATGTAGTACATGGAAAATGCGACCAAGAAAAGGGAGCCACATTGGCTAACTTCTAGTACATTTTGGTCTGCATTGGATGCTAATTTTCGAAAAAGAGAAGTAACAGGGCTAAATAACTATTATAATTATGTTAAACTGCTAGGTTTTTCCATTGTCAATAAAACTACATCGTTAAAAGTAACAACATTATTTGAAAATAGAGATATTTCATTTTTTCTTGACAGGGTGTCGGAAAATTTTCGGTCCTATACATATACCGCATCCAATTTGGTTTAATACTGTCCATATTGGTGTTCTATACGAACACCCTTATTCATCTATGCTTTTGGCCTACAGTAAAGTGTCGTTGACACACGGTTTTTTACACGCTACTTGTTGGCGAGTTTAAAAGCTAGCGTGTGAGCGAGTTAGCTTTCGGGAAGGATTGTCAATAAGCAGATTGTAAAATGCCGATGACACTGGGCGACTTCACACGCTACAAGCGAACTCGCTGGCTTGTAGCATGTAAAAAAGCCGTGTGTCATCAACGCTTAAGAGTATGCTTGTTAGCATTAAGTTCTTGTGTACATAATTTTTCCTCAGTGCATTTTTTTTCAATCCATCTACTAAGTACTGAAAGCTGGTTTTTAAACGATATGATTGTCAAATTGTCAGTATGCAGGTGTGGAAAAAAAATTACCTCTACTTGTAGAAGTACATACCTACCGTTCTTGACGTAATAATGTATTTTTTTCTTTTTTTTTTTACCAATATCATAACTGTCGAAATCCATCCAGCTGAGAAGATACGCTCGAAAAAGGAAACCCTTCCTTGAGTTGGTAGTCGGGTAAAAGGGTTTCAATAAATGTTCCCACCGTTTTCCCATTCTAACTGCGGAACCAAAATATCATACTATACGGAAGTCATCGGAAATGCACGAAAGCTTTCCGAGCCATAGAATAAATACCAGTTACTATGTAAATTTTATAAAAACATTACGCAATAACCTATTAACTTTTAAATAATTGATCGAATGGCTTGTTATTGCATAATACACTTTCCTTTTTATTTTTATTGACTCGTTATTTTTATCGTTTTTTAAATATCACCTTTAGACGGACATCCTTAGCTGATATATTTTTATTCAACCGACTTCCAAAAAAGGAGGAGTTATCAATTCGGTTGAATGTTTTTTTTTTAATATTTGTTATACCTCAGTACCTTGTTGTTTATTAACCGATTTGAAAACTTATTTTAATTCAAATGCACCTGTCTCCTGAAATCCATTTCAGGAGACAGGTGCATTGTGCGGGTCAAAATCTGAATGAAAGTCACATTTTGATAATCTCCGAAGAAAAGCACTGTCATGTATTTCAGTTTTCTACTAAATTCAATGTTTAAGTGGGTAAAAAGAGCGATTGAAAATGTACGTTTAACGTTGCTTAGCATAGGGAAATCAAAAATGAAGTACCGCCCGATGGTCCTGCCTCTGGTGGATTTTTTGGTTCTTCAGAAGAAAATAGCTAATTGACAGGATGTCTGAAAATTTTCTGTCCTGTATTCCGCATCTATCTTGGTTTGATACTGTCCATCTTGGTGTTCATACACAATTATCTCAAAAAACTTCTTATTTACCAATCTCTATAGACTCTAGGTATGTTATATAGGCATTTTTACCCATAAAGCATGTACTTACCTAGCATATATACATAATACATTGATTGAAACAATATATACAATAAATAAACATAAAATCGGAAGTAAATAAATCATCGTTATCATTATCACAACAAAATGAAATCGAAAACAATACGACATGACAACATTATTTACGTAATACCCAACCAAAAAGTCCTGGCCTATCCTACCTTTTAGAACTCTTCGGAGTCGAATAAACGCAAGGGTCAGTGTAAATTGGCCGGTGAATCCAAGATGGCGGGCGGGAGACACGTTCGGGTGACGGAAACGGCCGACGCTTCCCGAGCGACGTTCGTAAGTAGGTCACACGGACGCACGCACACATGCAATGTGATCCTCGTGCTATAGCGAAAACTTTTTTCGGACGGTGACACACTGCGAGAATTTTCTTGCGTTGCACTTATTGTTTGCAAAATTAAGGAAATAAATAAATAAAACTTTTTTTCATCGTATGCTTTTTAAAATAAACAAAGAAACAAACATTCACACACTCACACCCCTGCATTAGGATTTCCTGTGTCGCAGGTGACATGGACACATACAAGACATCACAACATCCAAGACCCGAGAACAAACATTTGTGTTCGTCACACAAATATTTGCCCCTGCTGGGGATCGAACCCGGAACTAAGCCACGGTGTCGTCAATAAATAAATAAAATAGTAAGTTATTATGCAAAAACTAATTTAATATTTTGAATAAACTGATTTAATGTAAAATTTCGCATAAAACAGACTCGCTACATTGACTTCATTCTGGTTTTTTGATATAAGTTTGATATTTAAAAGCTTAAAATATTACTTTAATTGCTTGCCATTTAAATTTAAGTACCAACCCACTTTGCGTGCAAGCTTAAATTATGCAATAGCTTATACGACAAGTAGCTAGTATAGCAACAATGAAGTTTAATTACTTACTGACAATTACAGACAGTAAAACACCTAGCAGATGTTTATATAATGGTAATTTACTCATACTATAATATTCATGTCACTGTGAGTACAAAATAAACGTAAACACTAAAAATACGGCATTGACCAATTTCAATAATGTATTGTAAAACTTAGTTACTAAGTATCTAAATATACCCGGCTGAATACTAAAAAGTCACAGATAACAGTAGCGGCTACGACCGAATACCCCCTTTTGGCTTTATTTATAGAGATATTATGGGACACCATGTATAGTATTAATTAGCATTAAGCATTGCAAAAAGCTTTGCCTAGCTAATGATTTAAATACGATTCAAAAATTGTTTAGTCACTGAGAACGCAGTTTAGCTGGTCTCTCATCGTTCTAAGATCGAATGTTACCATCGACTCGCTAATAAAGAAGAAGAGATATTCTGGTGTGGTGGTGACGCAGTCGCGCGGGGAAATATGACCATCTGAATTTTTAATTCACAAATCCTTGTTACTCCTTATAATCATTATTCGAGAGATAAAAGCGCAAATCATGTGGAGGTCATACTAAGCCCTACGTGATTTGTGTCCATATCGACAGTGGCTAGTGTGAAAAGGCTCGATAGAATCAGAAATAGACAAAATACTAGTTTGGTTGGGCTACACGTAATTCTCATGGACATCGAGATTCATGCTGCGTTTGTGTGAGCCTAATGACTTCGTGTACCTTTGGGTTTTACCCGGCGTGTACGTTTTATTTGAGTATTCGCTGGTTGATTTCACTGTTTATTTGTTCTGTTTCTATATGAAACTATAGTGAACTTTTCAACTTATTGATGTAGCTTAGCTCTACTTTTTCATCTTCTGTGAAGACGATACTTATTTGTAAAACCTTAAAAGCGTGTCTGTACTAAAAATAGGTCACTTGACTTTACAATAATTGAATGAACTCTACAAAGTCAATAGCAATCGTGAAGAAGCAGTGTTTTTAACCTTTTTTTAATGTTTGATACCTCAGAACTTCGCCATTTATCAACCGATTTACAAAATTTACTGTTTGAAGTGGTATAACTTCAAATAGTAGATTAGTTTACAAAGAAAATAACTGAAAAAAATATGTCATCGATATAAACAAAATTGCGAAGTGGTGTTTACGGTTACTAGTATGGGCTCCATTTTATATTACCTTTTTATTTTATATTATCTCAGAAGTTTACAGCTAGGAAAAGGTTTCAATTCCAACTTGCCAGTCAGCTCCAACTAGTTCATAGACAATCTAGCATACTTATGGGTCTACTGACCTATTGTCCGTCCTGACATCATCACAAACAATACCAGTGCCGTTAAATCCATATGACCGTTACAGTGCATTTGTTATTCGTTTTTACTAAAACTTGTATGTTCTAAGCATGTTAATGTGTTTATTGAAGCTACTATCAATTTCAATAGTAGGTTAGGTAGCTTAGATAATTAAGAGGGGTCAATTTTCATTATTATAACGATCGATGACATAATTTCGTATAACATATTTAATGTATAGTAACTATAAATAAAAGCTCTCAATTACCTGAATTAATAAGTATTATAATATACAATCCTACCATTCAATATAATTTAGACATTTTTGTGAACTACGAAACCCTTTCGTTATTTATTTTGACATATTTATCATAGAAATACGTTGCCATTGATAAGTTATTGAAATCAATTCAAATAGCTGAGCAGCAATTTCTGAGAAACCATTTTATCTGCCGTCAAATCATTGAATGTTTTTATCATCAATGAGGTTGAGCTACGCGATGGATATGACCGTAATTTGATACTGTAACAAAAGTAGAGTATCATTGATCTATCATTATTCTTACACTACACAATTCACTTTATATTTATAATTACTTTACTGTTACGAATATCCCTTAAATCCTATTATAATTATGAAAGTGTGAATTTATTTCAAGATATTTTTGAAAAACAGTTCAAAGTTATTATATTAATTATTATCGTAGTGGGATATCTCGTTTTTTTTAATAAAACAACTCAACCAAGATACGATGATCATTACTACTGATAAAATTCCAAGGTTTGGTTTAGAATAACAAAATTATTTTTTCCTCCAAGTCACGAAACTAGGAATAATCGTATTTATATCCTTTGTCCATTAAACGCTATGACTCACGTCCGCAGAAACATTAGATATAGCCTATATCATATAGGTATAATCAGTTCCCACGTAATACCATTATGTATACTTAATAGATATACGTAAGTATACATAAGCAAAGTAAAGTGCATTGTTATAGGTCAGGTTTTCGCAACAGGTTTAGCATTTTAAAACTATTTATGGCACTTTATAATGCAAATAACTATGAATGAAGCCAGTCACACACGTAGCTATAATATAAATTATATTAATTATAGCAAAGCATATTACGATATATTTTCTATACAAATATTCAAGTCATAGAAATATATATTTTATTATAGCTGCGTGTGCGGTCACTTGCTATAATTTATATTAATATTATATTATAGCTATTTGTGTGACGGGATTGACAAAATATTAATTTTCAGCAAATATTGCATTATATCATATTAATGTATTACTAGCTGACGTCGCCCGCAACTTCGCTTGCATTGTGTATTTTTTTTACAGTTTAGTATAATTAATTTCTATCTATCTGCTTCCTGTGATCGTCCTCAATGCTATCTATGACATAGGTTCATTAATGGAGTCTATAACTTATATGTACAAAAATATCTCAAAATTGATTAAGAACTATTTGACTGCACAAATAATTACAATTAACCGTATACAGTAATTTTCCAGCTTCACAGCTATGACAAACTCGTTCCTCCACTTAGCCTTTGACTTGCTGTACCGTTATTATTTACATTTCTCTATTAATTAATGTTTTTAATATTAATATTTAAGTATTGGCTTGCCCAATATTAATTAAAGACTACATTCATTATTCAACATTCACCTTATTATTTCATAAACCATTTTTATTATTAATGGCTTTAATAGTTTCTAAATACTCCTATTTTTACTGTGAATAAAGTTTTCTTAATTTTATTATCTTAACGCAAAATACTTTACGTATGTACCTATGTTCATGTAGTCATTTCTGAAAGCTTGTTGAATCGTAAGATTCGTAAAACTACTATCACTGATTTTGTTGGTAGCAGGGGTTAACGATTTTTGTATTACATTTATGCAATATTATTTAAATGTGCTTAAATGAAAAAAAGTCCGTCGGTGTTTCGAAATAACAAACTTCAAAGCTCTACTTCAATTCAACTGCGAATTTTCACTGAAAAAAATCCTTTCAGCTTTTGAAAAGTACTCATTAGGCGTATGAAACCCGCATTCCACAAAAGATTAGGCCGCACTCACACATACTTATAACGGCACGTGTTCACAAGGTTTGCCTGTGTGCGCTCACACATTGATAGTCTAGTGATGTAATGCTCGCGTTGACGTCTCGCAGACATTTTTTATGGTCTGTGCTGTGACGCAACTTTTTTATAACCGTAGCGGTGTTAGGCCGTTTTCATGTTTGTTACTGGGTTCTGTATAGGTTTTGTTGTTGTTATCTTTCATTCTACTGAAATTCTAAATAGAAATTTCTACGATTCATTGAAATAAAGATAAATAATTTTTTATAGCATACATGGAACATAACAAATAGAGAGCTTAAAATTAAGGAGTGGTACAATTGTCGGCCTTATCGATGAAAGAGATTTCTACCAACTTCAAAGAAGGAAGGCACACTTTATATTCAGCTTTATAATCTATTTACTATTTATTTCATAGTGGTTGGTTCAATAACATAACATTTCTTGATTTATTTATTAAAACTATTTTATACATGTTTCGCGTAATTATCTTTAAAAATTAATATTAAGAAAAGGTATACTGACATATTAATTCTCTAAATAAATTTTATCATTGTTTTTCTACCATATATTAATATTATTATTCTCTTATTCACAGGTAAGCATTGAATCCGATCAACAATCTAACACCTGAATCATGACACACTGGAAAGCCACTGGTTTGTATTCTAATTTCTAATTCATAACAATTCGTAAAAACCACATATCAAAATTAATAGTCGATGAACCATAACTTAACCCATAAATAAAATACAACCATTTAAATAAGTAACTCAGTGTACACCAAACCTTATGATGCACGTGCACACATACAAAACTTGTATAACTGTAAAGCAAGGCTGCACACATGCATAACAAGGACAGGTCAATGCACTCCGTTGCCTTGCACGAACATAGTCGCTACATACAGTTTTATGTAAGAGCGAGCGAGACAAACATACGTCAGTGTCTTGCGGGTTTGCAGCGGGGATCCCTGTACGCGTGACAAGGATGACGCCATACCGGGTGTAAGAGATAGCTATATAAATATTATGACTGTTATTTCACTTCCTCTGCTGTACTGTGATGCAACAGTAATATTTATTTAACAGTAAACTATCTATTTTCAGACAACGCAAAATTTATAATTTAAGAATAAAGTGATTAAGAATCATCCTTTGCAAAATATTCGCATAGGAATTTACGTCCAATTAATTTGCATTGGAAAAACATGCATTTTGTTCAATAGTTTTTCATTACGTTAGTTTTTTTGGCAGCCATTTGTCTGAAATTTTAGAGTGTACTATATATTTTTTCAATTGTTCCCTTAACTTTTCTAGAAATTATATGACAGAAAATAATATTTTATTTAAAATCCCAAAGAATAATATTATGCCTTGATGTATAAAAATTGCAAACTAAAAATTAAAACGGAATATAATTTATTTCATCGTATCAGAACTTGATAATATTGCCATCTGTTGTCGAGTAGCGGTACTAAGACAATTATGATTAATGACCCTATCACATTTGACCCCGTTTTCGTTCATCTCTCACAACATCCTTCTTATAATATTATACACGTCAAATTAAACATTTATCTTTATTTTTTGAAAACGATTGATAGTCCAGAATGCAGCTGACCTACTCTCGGTTCCGTGAAAAGTCCTCTTTTGTCTTCTTTTCGACGGAAAAAATCGGTAGGCCGAAGAAACGTGCCAAACATTGTGTCATTGAACCTTTCAAAAAGCTGCCAAGCCATTCAAAAACGGGCTTAAAATCACCACCAAAAACGCTCAAATTTGAACAGCACTCCTTTCATTAAAAGTCCAGTTTGGAAAAAAAACGTCTTTCACATAGGCTCTTTCGTTCGAAATACAAAAATGTAAAGACCCACGCACACCAGCGTCTACGTACGGTATGAAGAAAGTATACGAGCTTTCAGTGTGTGATGTTACACAACCTTTCACATCTCTTTCCTTCGTACTATAATATCGTTCTTTCTCTTTCTAGCGGACTGTTATGCAATAACGGTAGTTGTGATTTTAGCGGTGTAATATATTTCCTAGATCCGCTATGTAATTTTTTTTAGTGACATAAAAATTACCATTGTCAAGTGATATTTTATAAAAAAAATTGTAAACTAAACAAATATCTAACAAGATTCTTATTGGTATCAAAGTCCCGAAAATCATGTACAAAATGCATCGTAAACGCATGCCTATAAATAAACTCACATGTCAAAACGCATACACACGCACGTAGATGAAGGGAGAAGGTGCTTATGTGTGAGTGGTACGCCTGTGAGCCACCGAAGCATTTCCTAGTTGCTTCCTCGATGGCCCGCTTGCAACAACGCGGTGTGAGCGGGTCCTAACATTAAAAATTCGGCGCGCATTTCGAAAGTCGAACATATTTTGTGTTGTGAATGAGTGGTCACGTGTAAATGTGTCAGTGATTATCAGTTTTTTTGGAATGTATAGAGGTTTGTCTATGGTTTTGGCACAACTCGGCTTTTTTATTCAACCGGTTTTTTTAATTGGCAAGTTTAAAGATGTAACGCACCTTACTTTTATTATTAAGAATATACGAGTTGTTTTTTGAATTGATTAATATCTAACTAAAATAACATAAAAACAAATATTATATAACAATATTGAAACAACCCTATATAACAACAGTAGGTATGTAATACTGCAAAAAAAATAGCAATTTTTACATCAAAGTAGGAAAAATAATAGTGCCATCTCAGAGCGATTCTTTTAAACTAGGTATATGAATAATAAGTATATTTATGAAACTTCCGCAAAACTTAGAATAATTATATATCACAATATTAATAACAATGTTTGGATATTTCACACAACGCCATCAAGCCCCAAACTAGCTGTATTATGAGAACGAGATAACAGATACAATACTTATAACCCTTTTTTTTGGAACTACTTACAAAGAATACATAGAAATCACTCAGACTCAGGGCTAATACTGTTTAGCCTACAAATGTTTGTCCTGAAGCGGGAATCGAACCCGCGACACCAGCGTGACAGTCCGACGTACTTGCCACTCGACTATCCGTGTCGTCAAAAAATCCGCATTGATAATATAATTGTAAGTTTATCTATTCACATAATTCACAACGGTACTACATAACTGTGTGTTCTAACGGATAGCTAGCAATAGCGCTATGCTATAGGTACCCATTATACTATAGGTACCAATTATATGCTATAGGTACCCATCATATCCTAAAATTTTTTTTTGTTAAACTAGAAATAATGCATTATCAACAATTTTAACGCTATGGGGGAATCCCCTGCAAGATGCCGCAAAGCAGTAATGTGTAAGCATTAATGTGTTCTGGTTTGAAGGGCGCTGTAAATATACTTTGTCGTGTAGCGAATGAATATAAGATATCTATCATTTAGCAGCATTTTTAAAGTTGTTTTCCTTTTTTTATTTATATTATTAAAGTAATATTACATACATATCTTCCTTAATTTTTTCCTGTGGTTTATTTCATAATAACTTTTGTTTAATAATCAAGGTTTTACAAAAACATACAACAACCGACTCCAATCGGACTGTTCTAGTGACCGTAGGCACCACTGAAAAATCACAGGGAAGCAAAATACTTACCTACACAATTTTGTTCACTTCAATCAATACTTTTTATAAGTTACCTATTTTGATTTAAGGCTATTCCTCAAATCCAATTCCATACAAAATGATTCGGACAAATACTCAAAAAGTACGCCGTATTATAGTAATTTCTTCACACTATTCGTTTCGTCCATGTTTTTTGATTTCATCAACAAAAAAAGTGAAAGGTATACTTTAATTTAGATTTAATACGTGTTTTTAAGTTAGTAGGGTTAATTTTAACGAAATCAAAAAAACATAGACGAAACGAATAGTGTGAAGAAATTACTATAATACGGCGTACTTTTTGACTATTTGTCCGAAACATTTTGTATGGAAATTTGCCTTGAGGATTCCCCTTAAAAACTAAACTACTGAACCGATTTTAATAAAAAAATCTATGGGGCCAAGCTGAAAGTATAACCTCAAAAAAAAAAGAATTTTTCAAATCGGTTTATTAACAACAAAGTTCTGAGGTAACAAAAAAAATCCACCTCCTTTTTTGAAGTCAGTTGAAAATAGAAAATATTTATTTTCAAAAACTTTTAATAATACTTAAAACATGCGATCCAAATGAAATTAATAGTTTCATTAGGTGTTGATAGATAGATAACACCATAAGTGTTGTGTAAAATAATAAAAATTAATTTATAGGCGAACTAAAAAATATGTGAGTAATATGTTTTTTTTTTCACACCACTTGCTCGACAATGTCCAATTACATATTATGCTATCATCGAGGTAAAGCAAAGCATTACCTCTCTAGGGAGGTAATGTTGTATGAAACTCCCAAGGGTTGTAATGTGATTTGAATTTGGAACGTCAAATTCGTGTGGAAACTCGTGGAAAACTCTAAGTAAAAGAACGCCCATATGGCATTGTAAAAAGATTTGTTCGAAAATCGAACTGGCTACTCATAAAAAAAAAGAAAAAAGGTGCGACTTCAAAGATTGTGAAACAAAAGACGGTGTTGGCTGCTGAGTTCGGAGCCCTGGCTTTGTATTGCCTCGCAGAAGGTGTGAAAAGTAGAGTATGCTCCTCTGGGATAAAGCCTGTCTTCCTCTTGGGTAGCTTGAACCCCTCGCGTCACTCAGGACTCTACATAACTCCCTCGCTTCAATAAGCCACCCGCGACATAAGACACTGCTTTATCCCCTTAGTGCATAATCTACTATTATTATATATATTCTAAAAACTGCTACCTAATATAAATGTAGGTACAGAGCTAGATAAAGAGGACTGTATATTTGTTTCCAAGTATAGATAGCATGGTACTCGGTACTGGCTGTATAGGAATCGATAATAATACTTTTGGTTAGGTCAAACAGATACAATATAGCTTTATCTGGACAAATAAAAGCGAGATTTAATGCAATTTTGACGTACAACAAGGTGTTTCTTAGGAGAAATATATTAAATAATACATTATCATTGATATACTAATCTAATCAATAATATGTTTAAGCATTTTACACGACGCTATCTAGAACCAAATGAAGCAAAGTTCGTATTATAGGAACAAGTAACTGATGGAAAATGCGTACATATAAAAGGTACAGCCTAAAAAAGGTTATACATGGTGCCTTTAAATATATATATTTGAAATACATTAAAAGAGCTGTAGAAGAGTCTATATTTTACACGTCAAGACAATTGACGTTAGTTAGCAACAGTGCATAAACTATTTGAGTCTATGGAAGGGGATCTTCCATCCCCCTCACTCCCATTGTGTTGTCAAAGAGTGAGTGAAATAGGATTCTGATAAAAGATGACCCATTTTCAGACCACGTGGCCTTTTTGAAAAGCGTAATTTCCCTTCTGAGGGGAACGTGAAGGACTTGAATAGAATGGTGTTGTGTTTCTGTGGGGGACTCCTTGGGTCTTTTTGAATGACCAATATGACGATACGAGAAAAAACTATCGAGAGAAGTATTAATAACACATTCATTTTGAGCTATATTCTTAATACTCAATACTTAATTCATTTATTGTCATCACATGGGTATGATACGATGTTAACTATATACATTGAATCACATGTGAACCCCTTTGGGGGATTGCAATATTATATGGTAGGAGGCAGACCGAGGGTTTTCTTTTCACGTAGATACCTAAAACAATTCTTATGTTTTAGGAGTTTAATTTCTGTTGGCAACTGCCAAGGTCCTTTTAAATCACCATAGGAAGAATAACTATACGAAGAAGTATTAACGTTCGGAAGCATCTTGTCGCATGAAAAAGACTTCAAAAATATTTGGTAATTTTCGACAATTCCTGAAACATTAGATCAATATTCTTACGGTTTTCAGAGTTCAAAACCTCTCCAAATCCTACAAAGTGTTAGCTAAGACATTTGAAGAGTTTTCTGAATTGAGCTTATTTTGCAAAGATACTTCTTTGATGAGTGTAATGCGTTTTCTTGACTTGATTGAACTCAAGCTTCGTCCACTACGGTTGCTTCATAAACTTTGACTGGGACACACACAGTTTATTTCCAGGTCACTGAGATAATATCGATTTAGACGTCAAGCTTGAGTGTTCTATTTAAGTCTAGAAATTTTATTTACACCTTATTAATAAACTAGCTTCTGTCCGTGTTTTTGCTCGCGTGGTTCTTGTCTAAAAGGAGACAATAATTAATATTATTTTCATCTCGCACATTATACCCTTACCATACCCATAAGTTTAGCTCAATCGGACCTAGATGTTTTGGTGTGATTGACCAACGAACACCTCACAAACTGTCACATTCATATTTTAGGATTTACGAGAAATTCACGTACCATATTGCTGAATATAGAGTTTGAACTTTGATCTGAATGAAGGTAAAGATTTTTAGAAAACAATACATAATAGCTTATTGAGTTATACCGTACATTCAACATTTTTGGAAGATTCAATGTTGTTGAGATAGCCATTTGCAGAATCAGTCGAATAATTGCAAATTTCGCGATCTCCGAATCTTTGACCTCAAACTTGAATCATATGTAGGTCATAGCGGGTCGGAGCTTGACACGTTTTGGCTAGCTCTTGAACGCCCTAATCTGACCTTCGACCTTGGAGCCAGGTTCAAAGAGGTCAAAGTTTCGCCGGTTGTGCCCTAGTTCCCTATTTATGTCTGGATCTTATTAATTTGCTATTATTAGAAATCCATACTGAAAAGAACGCACATACGTTTAATGTGGTTAAAAATCTATTCATACACCTCATAGTAATATGTTAAATTTTATAATTTCTAAATAGATTCGTTTTATCACAGTTTTATTCGTTGTATATTCAATGAATAATTTTTCAAACTAAAACCTGGTACATTAAATGATATAGATTCTAAAATCTAAGGCAGTTTAAGTACTCTAAATAATCATTTACCTGACTCAAATTAATTCATTCATCGTATCAAATACTCAGTTTCAAATTACTGCGATTATTCTCAGAGAATAACCTGGTGTGGGCTTTTTCCTATAATAATAATATTATTTATTTCAAAATAGTACAAGGACAATTAAGTATTTACATAAATTTATTATATAAACAATCAATGGTTTAATTAATATGGCTTGAATGATCTAATACCTAAAACTCCTATAACTTTCTAAACAAAGCAACAACGAAACGAATCCTCAAAACGCTTTACTATCACTACACTGACAATCGCAAAGCTGAAGCAGCAACAAGACGCACGCGGCGCGCATACGAAACTCACATTGTATAGTCACGAATAGTGAAGTCGATTGTGTAAGTCAGTTTAGTACTGACAGTACCTAACCTACCTACTGAACGCGTTGTAGGATGATTTAGAATGTACACTTTGAGTTAATAGACGTCTGACTCATACAATGAAATTTAATTTTTACCTGGTTGTATTTTTGTACAATATGTATATATATATTAATTCACGAAAAGGTTAAATAATATTGTTTTTTATAAGTTCTATAAAAACCTTAATATTATTAGATTATTATAGAAATAAACCTTAAATTTGTATCTTTTAAAAGTAAACGTAATATAATAATAATGTTTTTTGCGGTGATCGCTTTCTTATGACGTCAACTGATCCAAATTGGATGAAATTTGGTTAGATCGGCTAGTTAGTCTCATAATCTTGCCATAACTTTTTGACATAATATATATTAATTAGTATTTATCTGTTCACTTTTTAATTAATTCATTAACACAGGTTGTTAATAGGCACAATATAAAATAGGTTAAGAATATGGTTGCTGTTTTGATTAACAATTTTTAATATTTTGAACATACTTGATGAGATGACACGCTACTGCTTTCGGGATTGCATTGTTAAATCAAGTGTAAAGGGTCCTTTGTAAGCATTTTTGCAATTTTTTTACATAGAAACTATTTTTTTATTAGATATAATATTATTTTTTATTAAAATTAATATTTTTTTGATCTAAGTTATATATCATTATGGGCCCTAGTTAAGGTACACTGTACTTTTCTTGTGTCTGAAATAAAATTATTATTAATATCATTATAGGTAACTTCTAAGTAAGAATAAATAGAATAAGTACATAATAATCAATATAGGTAGGTATATAAAGGCTTGGACCTGACTGACTGACTGACAGACAACGTACAGGCCAAACCGCTGAACGTAGAGACATGAAACTTGGAGAGTGTGTTCGTTAATAAATGGAAAAAAGGAATTTTATTAATTCACAATGCAAACGAAGTTACGGGCGTCATCTAGTATCTAAATATTGTGGTTAACCATAATTTGAAAAAAAAACCTACCTAACGCGTACATGTTTACCTGTGTACCCACATGGTTACATACTTGTACAAGCTCATAAACAAGTACATTAGATAACAATCAAGTATTACTACTCACTTGCGCAACATCAAGTTGTACTTGGAAAACCCAGTTGAGCAGGAAAATTTGAGAAGGTACTGCCATCTAGTGGCGAGTGGCAGTACTAAATTTGGGTGATATAAGAGAAAATATTTTTTATTAGTACATTTTTACGTACATAGAATTATAAAAAAAAAATATTACTGCAATTTAGCAGAAGTTGTACAAATATTATCAAGACAAGTAATGTAACGTGATAAAAAAAACTTCTTAATACACCAATAGATGGCGTTGTTATAAATTAGTCACAGATCAGTGACCGAATGGATTTTTTATTATGAAATTGTATAGTTATTAGCTTTGTAATTAATCGTTCTGTGGCTTATTTACCTATTATATACATAGAATGTTGTAATAAGATAAATTATAAACTAACAACTGTGAAGGAAAACATCTTGAAGAAACCGGCAATAAAAATGTTCTATGCCATTTACCAATCCGCTTTGAGTCCGCGTGGTGAATTAAAACCCATTGCTCTCCTAGCCGAGAGTAGGCCTAAATCCCAGCTGTGGGAACAAGAAATATACTGATTCCTATAGAACACCAAAATAGACAGTATCAAATCAAGATGGAGCCCTAAACAGGGCAAAAAATATCATACATCTCATCAATGAAAATTAAATATCTCCATTTTCAACATTTGACATTTATTACTTTTTACGATGGAGTTATAGAATTTATTACAGCATAAGCTAACTACTACAATCTATATTACAAAATTTACAAAAGGAAACAATTGGGCCACCCATAGACCGTTGCAAACGATCTAGAGGTAGCTCAACTGCTCCAACTCGATACCCGATGGCAGCGTGCCGAGGATACTGGCTGCATTGCCTCTTTGTATACCAAGGCTTATTCTTTGGCCCAGATAGCTGCCAGCCCTCTGATCACGCGTCGCTTTGACCAGATGCTCTGACAAAATTTTAAAAACGCGGAAGGCTCCCATTCCCCATGGACCTAGGGTCTCCACCCCAAAGGGCTCAAACATGTACGACGAATACATGTACATAGAGTTATATAAACCATCAAAAAGGCCTAGAAATTATCACTCTTTATATCAGTTATCTCTTTTTTTTCGTTAAGCCGTGGATCAAACAAAACGTACGTTATGTACTAGAAGTTAGCTAAAATTAGCCAACTTTTTTTGGCGCGTTTTAAATGTACTACGTTATTATTCAATTCTTTAATTAATACTTCTATGGCTTTTTCTAACAATCCACCTAATTTGGTAGGATAAGTAGGTACAGTTCAAACATGTACCTACTTTTATAGGCTACTACTATTTGCTTAATACCTACCATGATATAAGATTTAATTCTAAACTAAACTAATAATAATATTTCACACATGAATACAAATAGATAAGATACAAGGCAAAATAATCTACGTACCTACGTCAGCTGTGCGATAAAGTTCAACACTCGGGGTCGACGCACTATTTCGACAGTTGTATGAACTTTAGTTCTGCCATTCGTCAATAGATGGCGTTAAATCGCTTTTATTTTGGTACATATTTTTAGATTTTTGCAAACCTGTTTTCTCTTGTTATTTTGAGATGTGGCTGGTTTCTAAAAATACTTTCTTATTACTTCTTATTTTCAAGACAGGAATGAACATTAAATTCAATAATAAAACGATTTGCGTTTACGTTACGAAGATACGTACGTAGACTCTGGTGTCGGAGTTAAAGAGCTGCCAAAAGGTTGATTTTATGTTACGTTACGTTTACAACTACCTTTTTTTTATTGAAATTAAAGTGTCCTTTGATGAAAAAATATGACATTAAAATACCACCCTAGGATTTTAGGTAAGTCTGAGTACCTATTTTAAACTCACAATAAAATATTACAATATATAATAATTTTTGGATAATTCCACACAACTTTATCTTACCCTAAACTAAGTATTTAGTTATCTGACTATGTAACCTAACTCTATCCAAAAATAGGTACATAGACTTATCTACACATTCCTAGGATTATTTAAGTACCTACAAGTGCTATGAGTGTGATGTCTCATCAATACAGTATCTACCAAAAATAGTAGCAATCTTAGTTCGTTGCCCTTTGATACTATAAATTGACCTTTGGTTCCGCTATCCGGTAATAGATGGCGCCACCCGGAAGTGCGTTTACATAACAATTTATTATCCTTTGTAATTTGCATTTTTGTTCCTATTTCACTAAAACTTAGCTTCAAAACATTATTTAGTTATTTATACTAATAAATAATTAAAATGTTTCTGAGATTTCAGCTTCCAAAGGTCAGAAATAGAGGATTTCCTCTAAAATACTAGTTCCGGTTTTCACCGCTAGAGTGGTTAATGGCGCTAATACGCGTTCTAGAGTACATTGATCCTTCGTAAAAGGTTGATATACTCTGACGTATCGAGTGTTTTGATAATAATGAAAGTGTTTTTTCCGCATCGGAACCGTCATTTTGAAGTTGTTAGATGTTTTATATGATAACAAAGCAAAGAACATATATTAGTTAATTGTTCTACCTAGGTAAAATAGGTATCTCTAAAAATCATCCTACATATTATGTACAGTATATATAACTGACAGAACAAAAATTGTCTGTAGAGAATCAGAAGTCGGAGGTTTAATGCAGAACGGACACCAAAACCGGCTTGGCTTCCACAAGTAAATTGTTATTTATATAAAAAAATATAAAAAAATCATCTGGAATTTTCTTAAACGGTAATAAATTTATTTGTTTATTATTTAATATGTGGTCAATTTATCAAATTAAAATAACACTTATACCACTGAGTACTTATACCCTTATTGATGGTCAACGCGAAAACAGTAAAAATGTTTCGCCATATATAAAAAAAATTAAGATTTAATAAGTTAATATGTACATAAATTATTATTTTGTTAAATAAATTATTGTTGAGTCAAACAGAATTTTATTAAGTATAACGAGATTTTTTTCTCCGTTATAAAGATGGTAACCACTAACCATTTTCCGTCAACGTTAGTCGAAAGTTTTCATTTAAGGTAAACTCCTCAAATTCTCGCAAACTGAGTAGACTCACCCACCGAACTGGGGCGTTGACCCAAAAAAATATATGAAACATCAGTTTAGTGATAATTTCATATACGTTTTGCAAAATCTTATGTAGGTCAAAGGAAAATTACTCTATTTCCCGTACTTTACAATCAAAATGAGTTAAATTAATTTACTGCTCTTCATCCTCTGAATGAATTATTCTAAGCTACATATTAAGGGGAATCCTCAAGGCAAATTTCCGTACAAAATGCTTCGGACAAATACTCAAAAAGTACGCTTATTATAGTAATTTTTCACACTATTCGTTTCGTCCATGTATTTTGGATTTTGTCAACAAAAAAAGAATGAAACCATTCTTTAATTTAGATTTTATACGTGTTTTAAAATAAACCCTACTAACTTAAAAACACGTATAAAATCTTAATTAAAGTATGAAACCTTTCACTTTTTTTGTTGACGAAATCAAAAAACATGGACGAAACGAATAGTGTGAAGAAATTACTATAATACGGCGTACTTTTTGAGTATTTGTCCGAAACATTTTGTATGGAATTCAGATTTGAGTATTACACTTAATGTATAATTATGGCTCTAAAAATAATTCACAGATACATTTTAACAGTGTTATCGATTTATTTATGTCAATGTAAAATGTTCGAGACAAATTATTTCTCGTACATATGTTGTGGTAGGCGCAAAGGTTTTCTATTTTTTTTAATACAATTCTAAAATAAATTAATGTATTATCTTATACAATTTTACCTACAGAAACACATGACTTCATACCTAATTTAATATTTATACTATCGGTATTTGGACACACAAGTTCGATGACCTCAGAATCAATAGATAACATAAAATACCAAAATTTAAGGAAGTTGATAACAGCTACAATCTTAAATTACTCATACACTGTGTCATACAAAGTAATTTAATTAAAAAACAAATGAAATTCAAACATAATGAATCCTTAACAAATAACTGAATAAGGTTGTGTTGCCTTCAAGCGATGAGACTCTTATATTACATATTTTTTTTTTTTTTTACGGCGAAAAAAAAATAATTTCATTTCATTTACTTATAATAAAATTGAACATACATAAAAATGATTTCAATATTTATCCCTCCCCGGTCTACATATACCTTCTTAAAAAAAAATTGAAGGAACAGTAGCCTCAGATGCAATTGAAAACAACCCATTTTTTAAACCTAAGCGAAAGTACCAGCCGTGGGAATCCAAAATACATACTTCTTCTTCCATGACCACACTCAAATTCTCGTATTCATATCAGCCCGCGAAATGTCACGTGGTGTTGCCATCTCTTTTACACGGTAACCGCCCGGGCCGATGACCTGCCAAAATTCGGGGGTCAACGAACGACCGCGAGTTGAATGTACCTACACTTGACGAAGAAAAACAGTGTTTTTCGCGATTTTAAGACTATTTCCGCGCGGATTTCTCTAGGATTCTCTATTTTTTTATTTATAAGGGACTACATAAACAGCTGGAATATACATTTTACTTAATTATTATAATAAATAGATTAACAATACTACAGTCCACTTATTATTTACAGATTTATATTTTTTTTTACATAAGCTGACGACTGGAGGATCGGTAGGTTTCATTTAACCCATAAGAACTAAGACCATGGATTTTTATTTACAAAAATGAAGGTTTTACAAAAACTTACAACAATCGAATTCAATTGTACCGTTCAAGTGCCCGTTAGAACCACTGAAAAGTCGCAGGAAAGTAAAATATGCAATTTCGTTTACTTCGACGACATATTTTTTTCAGTTATTTTTATACAAAAATTAAACTATTGAACCGATTTTAATGAAATTTGTATGGGACAAATCTGAAAATAATTTTTAAAATCGGTTCATAAACAAAAAAAGTTCTGAGGAAACAAACATAAAAAAATCAAACACATTAATAACCTTCACCTTTTTGGAAGTCGGTTAAAACTCCGATCTAACCCATCCAAGGTTAAATCCCAGTCCATAAATTCGTAACATGTATGGAATTCTACCAATTCCTCGATTTTTTTTATTACGTTGAACTAACTTTCGACAAAAATGTCGTGTCGATTCGGAGGTCAATATTCTGTGGAGGGTAATCGCCCCTCTTTCAATTCAATAGGCGAACGCTAGTAGTTTAGTTTATAACTAGACTATGTTACGATAATACTCTATAACTACAATACGAGGACGTGGTGGCCGAGTGAATGAGGCCCTTACCTTGCGATCTGATGGTTGCGGGTTCGAATCCCGGTGGCAGTCATGCGTAAATGGGTTTTATCGGTCGAAAAAATCTATGTATGCATGCATCCCACGTTCTCGCAACGGTGAAGGAAAACATCGTGTGGAAACCGGCATGTCGTAGAACCTAAAAAGTTCGAAAACATGTGTCGAGTGCACGAAAGGAGCCTCTTCGAGGCGCACTTGAAATCCTTTCACCACACTGGTTCGAAGGAACTAGTGACACGATAAGAAGAAGAAGAAGACTACAATACGGCCGACGTATCTTGACGAGTCTGAACATAGGCTATGCAAACTTTAGCGCATGAAAACACGTATTACATTGCTTTTTATGTATAATATATCAACGCGAGCGAAACCGCGGGCTTATGCTAGTAGGTTTATAAAAAGAAATTTGCATCAACAGTTTTCTATTACGTGTTTTCATGCGCTAAAGTTCGCAAAGCCTATGTTCAGACTCGCCAAGATACGTCGGCCGTATTGTTAAAGTGACTATTGAGACTACCAATATTCCCTCGGCACGCTGCTATCGAATATCGAGTTGGAGCACTTGAGTTACCTATAGATCGTTTGCAAACGGTCTATGGGTAGCCCAATTGTTTCCCTTTTTCAACCGACTTCAAAATAGAGGAGGTTATCAATTCGGCTGAATGTTTTTTTTATGTTGGTTACCTCAGAACTTGGTCGTTTATAAACCGATTTGAAAAATTTTTTTTTTGTTTGAAATGTTATACTTTCAGGTTGGTCCCATAGAGTTTATCAAAATCGTTTCAGTAGTTTAGTTTTTAAATCTAAATAACTGAAACTGTAAAAACATCCTCCTTTTTTGAAATCGGTTGAAAACGAAACCTTACAGGCGCGAACCTTACAGTATGGCAATAGCAATAATTAAATTTGGAATTATTCTTATTGATTATTTTTTTGAGGTTGGTACCATCTGACGGCTAACTTCCTGTTACACACTTCCGTCCCAATTACACGAAATTACTCCCACAAATTATTTTTACAGATAGCGAGAGAAAAGATGTTACATACCAAAAATTCTGTTACAAAATGTATTAGTAAAATTTGATTATTACATTTTTATCAGTATTCGATGTTGACCGATTGAGTTTTTGCAAGTAATTCGGTGTCAATGCACTGTGTATCTAGCTGGTTGATTGATCACCGATTGCATCAGCAATAAACGTGCGGATTCGATTCCCGAGTCGGGTAATTTTTTTCGAAAATCTTATTGATTGGGTTTTCCAATTTAGTAAGCTATGTTAAAATGTGGTTGCAGGCTAAGTTATTGTATCTCCTTTCACAAACATTTCTGACAATCGCAATCGTATCGAATCCATTAGATCGATTCCAAACAGAAGGGTTTGAAAGAAGGGTTACCAGATTGTATATTTTTTTTTCAAAATAAACTGTTGACTTGTGATTATTGCGGGTAAAAAATATGGGTTCTCAAATTTACCAAAAATGTATCCTAGATTATCCTTCTAACTCAAAAGTGGGCTTGGATCCCAACTTTATGATACGAAAGCAAGATAGAGCCTAATTCGAATATGTTTTTTATCAATCATTAGAATTTGCCAAAAACGTTTAGGTCCTTTAAACGTCCTCAATTACCTCAATTTATCCTCCAAACTCAAAAGGGGACTTAAATCCCATAATTGGGCTCTAATTAGATTATCTCTCTATTCTAATTAAAAAGAAGACAAATCAAAGTATCTTCTTTACCCACCTGTGGGCTTGGATCCCAACAGTTTAAAGAGTTCCAGCTATGCATGAAATAAAAAACCATATTCTTATTTATATATCGTTTTTTATGTCAATTAATACCAGAATTCGCCAAAAATGCCTCAATATGATCCCAGATTATCTTCCTCTCCTGAAATTTGACTGGGATCCCAACTGTGGGAAGATATTATGGTATTTAGTGATGCAGTATCTACTCGGTAGAGTCAAGAGCTCTAGTAGAATCGGTTAGATTTGGTTGTTCACCCGAACGCGGTCATTCACCCGTGGACTTTTGTAGTTTTGATAACATAACAATATAGTTGTCGTCACGATATTTCGAATAAGAATTTGTATATTTTTTTGAAGAATATAGTTTTTATAAAATACATAAAAAAAATATCTCTCCAATTTTCAATTATTACTTAAAACAAATTTTAATTTTAAACAAAAATTTCAGCTAGTCATCTATTTTTATACTTATAAAATATTTTGGAAATTTCATACGCCATTTAGCCCGAAACAAAGCAAAACTTGTACTATGAGAATCAGATCACTGATAGAATACTTAAATATTTTTTTTGTAAATACACAGAATCTCTATAAAACACCCAGGACAAACACCGATGTTGATCACATAAGTGCTTGTCCTGAAGCGGGAATCGAACCCGCGACACCGGCGTGGCAGTCCAACACACTAGCCTCGACCAATCGTGTCGTCATTAATAAGTAAAGTTAGTATAACTGAATATTCTAGAAATCTCTCATTTATTCGTCATAGGCCTTCCTGCGAGGGGTTCTTGCAATTTTAAACTTAAATATAACTATATTAATGTAAATGATTTAGAAGCAAGAAATAAAAGGTTTTTTTTTTCATTCGTCATCAGTCATTGATCAGTCCTGGAGTGAATGACCCGAGTTTGACCTTCACAGGCCAAATTGAAGGTGCTTATAATACGTCACTTTGCCGGCCTTGAAGACCCCGCCGAGAACGTGGGAGGTAATATTCTCGTACTAGAGCCAGCGGTTTAGGTGTCGCACTTTTCTAACCACCTGAAGCTTCCGACTTCTCTTGACGATCGTTTTTCCCAATATACATATAATTTGGGTGTCTTCATTACTTCTTAACTATAAGCCAAACTGCTGAAAGTAGAGACTTGAAACTTGGAAGATGTGTTTGTCAAGAGCTGAAAGTGAGTACTGAGAATTTAATTTTACATATTCGCACCCTAACGGGTCCAAACGGGGATAAAAGTTTTCACATAAATGCCGTATATGCTGAAACAACTTATTCTAGAAAGTCGAAAATTGGCATGTAGACTCATTGACAAAATTTTCAATTTTGAACCAAAAAAAACAGTAAAAAGACATTTTCTAGGGAGTAGTTTTTCGGTTTAAACATATTTAGAGTACTTAATATATATAAAAAATATAAAAAAAGGCTAGGACTTGACTGACTGACTGAAAGACAACGTACAGGTCAAACCGCTGATCGTAGAGACTTAAAACTTGGAGGATGTGTTCGTCAAGAAACGCAGACTCATAAAAACAAAGGATTTTATTAATTCACAACGTAAATGAAGTTGTGGGTGTCAGCCAGTTAAAGGCTAAATTAACCAAGTATGATTCTATAGTGTCAGCTATTCAGCCCTTCGAGAATCAAGCGAAAGGAGACGTCAAACGTCAGAATCTGCAAACATAAATTTCTGCCATTTTTTGCGAGGTACGAGGTAAACACGCATTGCACACGCGCCTAACAAAATCTTATTCATGTAAACGCACACTATAATAATCTCGCACACCATCTTAAAATATGCACACAGTTATCAAATACAGCGTATAGTTTTATTTAACGTGAATGGCCAAGAAGGTTATATGGCCAACAGAGGGGTACGCCTTGCATTAACATCACTCTAGCTAGATTCTCGAAGATTGAGCGTGATAAATTGGTTGAGTTGTGACAGTCGCCCGGATTCTGACACAATTTGGCGCAACGGTCATTGACCTTGGGTGATTGACCTCATACCTGACCTATACTATGAGATTTGATAGAGTTTTTCTAGTGAATAGGCAACGACAAAATGACTTACCTTACTTATCAATATAGTTTAGCATAATAGCATAATCAGCCTATATTGTTCCCACTGCTGGGACTCAGGCCTACTCTCGGCTAGGAGAGTGATGGGTCTTAATCCACCACGCGGACCGAATGCGGATTGGTGGATGTCACATGCCATAGAACATTTTTTTTCGGTCCTTTGACATGCCGATTTCCTCACGATGTTTTCCTTCACCGTTGCGAGAACGTTGGATGCATACATAGATTTTTTCGTTTCATTAATGGATTTTTCTGTTCCATTAGAAAACATCCAGACTCAGGAGAAACACAAATCCATCACACAATTGTTTGACTTATTCCTAGAGGTCCATGATTCCATTATTCCTCATTTCCCAGTGGGTCCATGAAAAATATAACTATAATGTTAAATACTCATACCTACATGAGCTGAGATTTAACTAATGAAAAGTCTGTAAAACATTTCAAGAGGGTCTTTCAGTAGAGTGAAATGTTCTGAAGCGAGAATCGAACCCGCAATACTCAACGCAAAGGAAGGTGTAGGTGTCGGGTAGTTAAATAAAATAGTTATAAAATTTTCTGAGTGATACTTTTTTGGTTATAAGCAGGAGTTATATCTAACCATCGAAAGCTAGTAATCTATGAAATGAAATTATTTATTTTGCTTGAAGTATGGTTACATTTAAGGTCTTAAACTAAGTCCGTTACTAAGTAACTATGTAAATGTCTCTGAAGTGTTCTAATTAATACTTGTTATAGTCTGGACTGACTGACTATCCCACTAAAGCACGGAAGAACTCTTGTAAATGCCACATGCGGTCACCCATCCAACGGGTGGTCACCGTTCATTAAAGTTGAATGAACTTTAGGCATGTAAACAAAAATGCCTATAAGAACATAGTGTGAGTAATCATTTCAATTGTTAGGTATTGGTTTGTGCGGTTATTGAACTATCGCTGGCCACTGGCTCATTCGAGAAGGAAGGAAGTGAAAGAAAATGTTTTATAATCTGTGACGGGATTCATTTTAAATGAAATGATAAATATTTGGTAGAGTCATAGAAGAAAGATACTAGTAGAGTAGAGTTGACTCAGAAATCCTAGAAAGATTTCAAAATATATTTTTTTATTTATAAAAAATCTGCTTATGTATATTTTTTTATGAAGATAGATGAATTTTTGCTCTTCAAACACGCTAAAACTACTTAACCAATACATCATAAAAAAATTTTTTTGAAACAATGAAAAACGCATTTTTTTAGATTTAGGATGCCTATATTTTTTTTTTATTATTTACATAAACAATACATTATTTATTACAGCATAAGCTAACTACTACAATCTATAGGTATATATTACAAAATTGACAAAAGGAAACAATTGGGCCACCCATAGACCGTTGCAAACGATCTATAGGTAGCTCAACTGCTCCAACTCGATACCCGATGGCAGCGTGCCGAGGATACTGGCTGAATTGCCTCTTTGTATAGCAAGGCTTATTCTTTGGCCCAGAGAGCTGCCAGCCCTCTGATCACGCGTCGCTTCGACCAGACGCTCTGACAAAATTTTAAAAACGCGGTAGGCTCCCATTCCCCATGGACCTAGGGTCTCGACCCCAAAGGGCTCAAACATGTACGACCTATCAAGACCTACATATTTACTTTATTAACCTATATTAGCTACTAGCTGTACCCGCGTGCGACTTCGTCACCCGTGGAAGAGTTGTTTATTTTGTCGATTTTATTTCTATCACCCGCGGAAGAAATGTCACGGAATAGCAAAGTGTCAGTACTAAGCAAGTCAATTAATACTTGCACATTTTCAATTCCTCTTTTACCCACTCAAACATTGAATTTAGTAGATAACTGAAAAACATGGCGGTACTTATCTTCGGAAATCATAAAAATGCTACTTTTAATGAGATATTGTGTATACTTGAGGAGACAGGCTCATTCAACTTTAGGTCCAATAACTCCTTCATTCCGTACTTTCACATCTTTTAACTATAAATTTGAAAATCGATGAAACCCGTATCTTATTATTTGTTTTGAAGAACATAATTCCAAAGTTTGAGATAGATACACTCATAAAAAAACTGTTTCCATACAAACTTTAAACTTCTATATCTACCCTCTGAAGAGATTTAGCGTAATATTATATAGCCTATAACCATTTCAGGCTTTGTAGCTATGATATTGTAAAGTTTCAGTTAAATCCGTTCGGTAGTTTTTACGTGATGGACGAACACACAAACCCACAAACAAACAAACAGTCTTCTAATCAAGAAAAAAAATTTTGGGGCATGTTTATTAATATCGTCTGAACGCGTTTCCGTCAAAAAAAAACATATGTACAGAAATTCGGGGATATGCTTTATTATATGTATAGATAGATGTATAGATAGAAGATAGATAGATTTAAAAAATTGCAAAACTTAAATATTTAAATAATAAAAATAAACAATAATTTAAAGTTATTCTAAATGATCCTTAATTTACCAAAAATACATATATACAATTGTTATAATTCTTTTGCCGACTTGCACCAAACTTTCAAAATTCCTAAGCAATTACTTAACTCGCTTGACAGCTCTTAACGGTCAGAATCTGGACTGTTAAGAATTACCATGCGAGTAAAGTAATTGCTTAGGGATTTTTACAGTTTGGTGCAAGTAGGCATTATAATACTATATATACATTATACGTGTTACTTATTTATAGTTACTGGTTTTTTTTACTAAGTATTATTATTTTTTATTTTATCAGTTCTGTCGTGAACCAGGAAATGGATATAGGGTGTTATTTTCAAAGGTCTTCACCCTTAGAGGGAACGACCTCACCCTTTAGGTCAACATACGACCTCGGGTCTACGACATGACATCTCATTCACGAAAAATTGAACTTTTGACCTTATTATGTATCAGAATTTAAAATATTTTAAGGTTAGGTACTGGTAGAAAATGCTACTCTCTCATATTTTATACATACATGTAAAAAAATATATATTATAAATAAAAACCTATAAAATTATGTTTCTATTTAATTTTAGCGTTTATTCTCTACGCGTAGACTTAAAATTATTGAAAGTGCAAATAGACACTTTTTTTTTTAAAAACTTTTTCTTTACAAATTGAAAAAAAAGAAAAAAAATCTCAGTAGTTCTTATTTCTCACTAGTTTTTCTTCTCTGTCTTTAATTTGTAAATAAAAAGTTTTTCAAAAAACGTGTCACTTTGCACTTAAAATAATTAAAAGTATACGTGTAGTGTAGAGTTTATAATTATTATAGACTCTACATGTAGACTTGACTCATAGAATAACATCATTGAGTATTTTGAGAGGCTGATTCATACATATTTTGTGCATCTAATGGATGGTCACATAATTATGGAGCGATAGATCAATTTGATCACTAATCAATTTGTGATCTCTAAATGATGTCATAAATTTATGGATACCTACATGTTATTTTTTATGTAAAGAAGTGATGAGCTAGGCGCTCTCCTGATGGTAGGAAATCACGCCGGTCCATAACCCAAACAGTGACACACAAGACTTTGAATCACATAGGAGGAACGGTAAATAATAATTATAGTCAAAGTTAAATTGCGCCCACTCACAGAAGTATTAAAGTATAGAATCACAATGTAGTACAATGAAAATGCGCCAAAAATAGGGAGCCACATTGGCTAATTTCTAGTACATTTTGGTCCAATGCTAATTTTCGAAAATGAGAATTAACAGGGCTAATAAATGTTATATGTTAAAACTACTAGGCTTTTTCATTGTTAATAAAACTGCATCGTAAAAATTAACAAACATTTTACTTGAAAATAGAGATACTTCATTTTTATTGACAGGATATCTGAAAATTTTCAAATATTGCGGCCTTATCGCTAAGAGCGATCTCTTCCAGGCAACATTGGGGTTGACACGAAATATTTGAACAAAATAGGCTGCATAAGTGATCTTCTTCTTATCGTGTCACTAGTTCCTTCGAACCAGTGTGGTGAAAGGATTTCAAGTGCGCCTCGAAGAGGCTCCTTTTGCACTCGACACATGTTTTCGATCTTTAGGTTCTACGACATGCCGGTTTCCTCACGATGTTTTCCTTCATCGTTGCGAGAACGTGGGATGGATACTTAGATTTTTTTCGACCGAAGAAACCCATTTACGCACGACTGCGACCGGGATTCGAACTCGCGACCATCAGATAAGTAATGAATAAGTGATGAATTTAATCAAAATAGGATCGAAAGAAAAAATATGTAGATGACTGCCTGAATAACTAACTGACTGACAACTGACGCACAGCCTAAACTGCAAAGCATGAGAATTCAATTCTCATGCTCATGGGTGTTGGTATATTTAATAGTGTTGCACTAGGGATGTACTAAAAATAATATTTCCATTGAAAATAAGTTAAGGAGGTTTTAATATAGTATACCTACGTACATTTATAAAAAAAAACCCTCGCCGCGTGTATTTTTCATTAAAAATAAGTTTATGGAAAATATATTTAACTTTTCTTTAACCAAGTAGGTTCCATAACTCATTTGAAACACCTTGTTATACAATTAGTCACCTGTTCGCGTGTGTGTCACTCTTGTGCATGTGTGCGTGAGTAATGTAATAATGATGTGCGTTTACATTGATTCTTGCAAAACAAAGTTAGCAGGAATTTTTGACTAAAAAAATTGCAAAAGTTGACGAAACAAACTTCTATATAACTGCACGGATTCGTTTTTAGTATGATGTTTAAAAAAAACTAAAAAAAAAACAAAAACCAATTCTTCTATCTACTTCTAGAATTTTTGCAAAACGGGTTGTGAGATTTTTTGAAAATTACTATCTTTTTCAAGCCTATCTGCACGAATGAATTGTTAAATAAATGCTAGGTATGCGTTTTGTTTTCAAAAATAAACTTGTTAAATACTCTTAATAGGAAAAAAAGATTTTTTCAAAAATAAATTTAACAATGTGAAAAATTCAAAAAAAAAATCCTTATTCTTTTTCAAATATAAACGTGTTAATATACTCGTAAAAGGTAAAAGGGACTTTTTCAAAAATAAATTTATCAGGGTGTGAAACATTCTGAAAAAAAACCGTCTCATCTTTCCAAGCAGGTCCAACTGCTGTGTGACTGTGTGGCATTCCCGTTGCGTATGTGTTCGTCTGTGCAAGTGAGGGTGTGTGCGTGGTGGTGCGTTCACGTCAGTTCAGCGAACCCTGATGCGCAGTGGGCCAGCCATTGAACTACCACGTGGCCGTGGGTTGGCAGAATACAGCTTCGCACAGCTTCCCGGTTCGAAATGCGCGCGTATTATTCGAAAAAAGAATTTGTTTTCGTTCGGAAATTTTTTTTTTGATGGATACATAAATCAAATGGTCTAGTTTTTTTTGTTTTGAACAAAAGTAGGTATCTTATATTTTTTTTTGAATCTTCTATAAAATTTCTCAGTAAAAAGTTAAGAAAAGCAGTTTCTTAAAAGCATAACATTACAACACAAGTTAAAAATCGTTTCGTGATTTTTTTCAAGCAATGTATAATACTTTTTTTTTAAAACATCACAAAAATTGCAAAATAAAAATTAACGTAATACAGTTAATTTAAAAATATACATAAATCTTAATCTATTTGGTGTAATGATGAAAAAAATTACTATTGCTGCATTGTATCGATGCTCATTTCCTTATAGTTTTAAAAGTAGAGTTGGTTATATTTAACTTTATACAATAAGATTAAGAAAATACAAGTTTAAAAATCTTTTTTTATCGTTGCTGGCAAAGTAACGCCACTGCGTATGATTTCAGAAATAACAGAAGCCAGTTTTGCAAAGGAAACATAAAATGTAAATCATGCCGTAATTTAAATTTGGAATTCATTACACTAATTGCCAGAATCTCAGCTAAGCTTTACTTAAACCCTGGTTTACGTACCTAAGATGAATTATTCCCATCTGTCACCCTGCTCTGTCACCCTAGGGGGACATATGAGCCAAAAAAGATCTATCTGTCCCCCTTTCAGCAACAGGGTGACAGATGGAACTTTTATTACCTATTTGAAAAAGTTCTATGTGTCCCCCCGTCAGTAACAGGGGGACAGACATAACTATTTTATTCCTACCCGTCCCTCAGGGACCGTGTCAGAGAATTGAGTAAGTTTTGATATGACATAAAACCTTATCTCTATAAGTATCTGACATCATCTCAATAATTAATAAATAATTCATTCACAGTTTTATGTAACCTATCGAGCCTCTACCTTTTCTGTTCTGCATAAAAAAATCCCTTAATTCTTGTTTAACATTTTCCGAAAAATCCAAGATGGCGCCGCGTCGTCGCAATCATAAAAGAAAGTGTTACATTACACGAATCACACAAACTAACCCGGTATTAGCTCGATACGGCCAGACGGAAACAAAACCGGGGCATTTGTGTTTACACCGGGTTATATTAAGGCTTTAACACAAATATTTGACGGCGATAAATTTAAAATAAGATTATTTGATTTCATTATAATTTCTGTGTGATAAAGTTTGACTTTTATATTTAAAGGTTCATAAGTATGTAGTCAGTTAATAATCTAAAAGGCACCTTTGTTTACGATTTCTTAACTTTATTACATAAAGTCGTTGTTAGTTTGTAATCATGTCAAAATATTATACCTATGTTGTTACGGAATAATATTTAATCATAATTTTTTTTTTTAAATAGAACACTATCACACAATCGATAGGGTTAAAAATAAAGTGGCCAGTTATTAACAGTAACAGTGCATTCCAATTTCGAACTTCAGATCTCAATTTCAAATCAAGGAAACAAGATTCTACATTCAAATGATTCGCACTGCATGGCAGGCTAGACGAGCCGTTGAACTTTTTCGGTGGTTCGACGGCCGTTCGACGAACCTAGAACAAAATAGAGACGCAGTAAGGACATTCACAACAACTTTTCGATAATTGGAAAATGAGGCCGAAAATAGCGAAGATGAATGAATGGCCATTCTAAATTTGAAATAAAATGCATAAAATAAAATAGTAGTATTTTTGGCAAGAAGTTTATCTGACGATATAATTAATATCAGGCGTTCCAAAAGTCTGCTTGTCGATTTTAAACATACAATATGTATGTAACGGTAACGTGGTTTCTATTCGTCTCTAATTTAGCCGCAAGTTTCAGTGTTCTGTCTGAGTTTTGATATTGTGGTAGCAATTTGAGATAAGGCGGATGATATCGATCTTCGATTTATTACTGGCGATGCGAGTGACGGTTTTCCGTCACATTCGCTATGAGTGGGTGGCTGCTTTTTAACCGACTTCAAATAGAAATAAGTCTTCAACTCGGCTATTTCTTGTGTAAGTTGTATGATTACGTAGAGATCTTTCAGTTTAAAAATGCACGTCACACGGTGGAGTATGTGAAACCAAATATTATATAATTTAAGATCTGTATACCATACTTCATGCAATAAACGATTTCATTCATTCATTCATTCACTTCCCTCCAATATCCCTTACTAAGACTGATCGTATGAGTAAAGGGGCGTGCATTTTCAAACTGAAAGAACTCTATATTTTTTCAACTGACTCTTAAAATTATCTGCCTTTATTAGAATAGATGGCTATTCTAATAAAGCCGTAGGATTTTTTCGCTGAAAGTTACTATAGTTTCAAAACGAGGTTACAACCATACTCTAATAAACTATTTTATGTCTGAGTTATGAGTTTTTAATACTAACTATTAAACCTGTGGCTTTAGTTCAAATGTGGAAGTTTCCAGGGAGGTCATGGGAGGCCGTGTCTAATTTTTGAGTTTGGTACATGTCAGAAATAAATATATAAATATTTAGGACATTTCACACAACGCCATCTAGCCCCAAACTAAGCGGAGCTTGTACTATGTGAACCAAATAACTGGTACTTACATATATAAGTTTTGTAAATGCATGCATAGAACACATAGAAAACACCCAGATTCAGGACAAAGACCGATTTTTATCGCACAAATATTTGTGCTGAAGCGGGAATCGAACCCGCGACAACAGCGTGGCAGTTCAACACATTTGCCACTCGACCATCCGTGTCATCAATCAGATGACATAAGTGTTCGCGATTCGTCCAAAAGGGTCAACTGAAGTTCATCTCTAGTTCATAGTTCGATGGACGACCGCGGCGCCAAATTTGAAATTCGATTGCGGGCACGGTAACACCCAAATATTAATTCTTTCCGTTCTGAATTTGAAGTTGTTTCTTTTTCTGGCGCCATGCGAATGGTAACTGCTGTAGTGTAAGAATGTAGTTTTGTTTCACGTTCTTTCAAATCGCACCTTTTTTCTTTTTGAGTTCTGCTATGGTGGCCATTTTGATTTTAAACGTAGATAATGCACTAAGGGGATAAAGCAGTGTCTTATATTGCGGGTGGCATATTGAACACTGAGCTAACGAGGGACTCGCGAGGGAGTTATGTAGAGTCCTGAGTGACGCGAGGGGTTCAAGCTACCCAACACGAAGACAGGCTTTATCCCAGAGGAGCATACTCTACTTTTCACACCTTCTGCGAGGCAATAAAAAGCCAGGGCTCCAAACTCAGCAGCCAACATCGTCTTTTGTTTCACAATCTTTGAAGTCGCGCCTTTTTTCTTTTTTTAATGAGTTCTGCTTATGGTGGCCAGTTCGATTTTCGAACAAACCTTTTTACAATGCCATATGGGCGTTCTTTTACTTTTCCACGAATTTCCACACGAATTTGACGTTCCAACTTCAAATCCCTTAATCTCTTGGGAGTTTCATACAACTTTACCTCCCTTGGGAGGTAGGTAATGCTCTGCTTTACCTTGAGATAGCATGATATGTAATTGGAAATTGTCAGGCAAGTGGAGTGAAAAAATCGTTTTTTTATATTGCAATTAATCAGCAAACAGTGCTACGTGTATAACTGTTGCATCCAAGCTGCTATAGCATAGCGGGACAATTGTCGACACGCCAATTGAAATGCACAGTTAAAGTAAAAACACTGTAGTCTAGTTATAAAAGTATCAGTATGTATAACTGACTGACTGACTGACAGATAATGTACAGGCCAAGTCACTGAATGTTAAAACTTGGAGGATGTATTCGTTAAGAGCTGAAAGAGAGTATAAAGAAAGAATTTTTTTTTAATTCGTAACGCATACGAAGTTGCAGTCGCAAGAAGTTGTTAGCTTTAGTAATTACAATGTACATTGTAAATTTAATACATACAAATTTCATTAAAAACGCGCCAAAAAAGGCAAATTTAGATAAATTAGCTTACATTTCATTTCATTCCTTTCCTGATTGTTTCCTGGAATACATGAATGTGTTTGGATATTTAACAACTAACATTTATAAAAATATATTAAATTAGGTACATGCAACAATACTAAAAATTAAAAACTAGTCTATGTAGGGAAGTTAAATGTAAAAAGAATGTCCAATAATAGTAAAAAATAATAATAATAAAAAAGAAACAATAATTATTTTTAGAAATGTCAAAAGTTAGCTAGATAATCTTAATAAATACCTTTTAGTACATTTTGATCTGATGCTAATTTTAGAAATAGAGAAGTAATAGCGTATAATATTATAGTTAGGAATTACTAGGCTTTTTCATTGCTAATAAAACTTCCTCGTAAATAGTAATTTTTTTTCAAAACGGAGATAAAAAAAAAGTTCAAAAAATCAGTTGTCTAGTTCGAATATTACAAGCTCTACTTATTTATTTACTGTGTGAAATGTTCAAATATTTATTTTAATGTAATTAATGTAAATATAATTAAAAATATGCTAAAAATTGATCTATTATATTCATTATTAATTCTTTTTAATTTTGTATATGTTTTTTTATTTTTTTTATTCGCTGAATGATAATGTTTTTTTTTATTAAGTGTGAGTGAGTGTGTGAGCTTTTCATTAACATAAAAAATTGTATATTTATTTGCATCGCTTCTTGCCCAATCCAATTCACAAAATGAATTGCTCATCTCATGAGTAAGCAATATGTAAGACTCATGTCAGTGAACTGTTGCCAGCACATTGCACAATAACCGCCTAATTTTGAGGTGGGCAAATATTTTCAATAAGGTTGACAATACTAACCTCTTTTAAGTTAGGTAAAAAGATTTTAATTTTTTGTCTAAAAATTGATTGTAATTAATAGTTGGTGCTCATCAAGGAAAATTTAACGTTTTATAAAACGTGCATTCTAATTATGAATCTAAATTTTACAAAGTAACATTCTAAGATGATAAGAATAAAAAATAGTTGTTACGTGAAATCCTAAAAAAATTGTCGGCAATATGTAACATTCCAATTTTAAACCGCAAAAAATATTTTCATTAATTTTTAGAAAACCTGTCCATAAGTTTATTGATTTCAGACAACCTTTGAAAACCCTCATAATCAAATTAAATTATTTATTTCATATTCAAAATGGATTTTAAATACCTACTCAAATAAATTGCATGTCATTGTACGATAACAATCAATATTTAGAAGTCATTCTTCATGCCACCGCCGACTTAGGTGGTGAAGTGTCATTTTTGACACCTCGTTATGTCAAAATGTCATATTTGTAACTGCAGCATTGCGTGGACTTAAACACGTGGGTTTGACCCTCCAATTTTGAAAATAAATAGTCATTCAGGCACCTTTTTGATGACATATTATAAATGATTTAATATAATACAAAAGTTAAATTCTTGTAATTTGTTTTTTTTTTATATATGCAGGGTAATATAATTTGCTTTTCTTATAGATATTTTCATGAATTTGTTACTTTCATAATGATGTAGATTTTTGATTCGAGTTAATATTAATAAACACAAATATTAATCAATTAAAGTTTTTTTTTATAATCGTTGAATTTATTATAAATATACATGGTATGTTAATGATACTATTCAACAGTTAACTATAAATACTTAACAGTTAAAAATACATTAAAGCAGGCTCTTATTTGACAGCAAAAAAGTGTCAATGTTGGCGTTAGTTTGACAAGTGTCATTATTGATCACTCTGTAATTTGTATGAGTAATTACATCGATTATATGTAACTGTTGTAGGCTTTTTTGACATTCAATCAGTTTTTTGTTCTATGTAATGACTAAAAAAAACAATTGATTGTATTGTTTTTGACTAATAAATTATCATAATTATGATCTCCATGGACACCCACTGATTATGTTTAAAAATATGCGTATGACAAATATATTTTTATTTTTATTGACGAGGTACTTGATTTTTTTTTTTGTGAGCACCGTTATCATCTATGTGTCAGCCTTATTTTTTTCTTGTCCTGTAAATCAGTGGCTAGGTCTGGTTTCAACATTTTTAATCTGCCTATAAGCATGGCCTAAATATAACTGATATAGCCGAGACTGACAATTTAACATCTACACACATTCCTATATCATTCCTTTACAAGAGCGATAAATTAAAAGTAATCAAAAGAAGTACGAACACGTGGGGCTCAAATCGATAGGTCGTTAGCTGAGTGAAAGGGAAGGAGATAGGTTGTGACGTCACATCCTCTGTCCCACTCTATGGCAAGGTCGGCGGCTTCTTCCGTGTAGCTTCAGTTTTTCACTGATTTTGACAATCTTGAAACATTTTTTTTCCTTTTTGTGTCAGTGGTCGATTCTGTCAGAATTTAAAATTTTCGTGACACTCGAAGGGTTAAAATTTATAAAAAAAACATATGAAATGGAAAAAGAGAGGAGGATTTTTCAACAATAACGACTGAAATTGAAAATTATTATTTTGACTTAACAAAAATAATTACGAATATAACCTATAAAAAATACGGATATTGGCGATGACCTAAAAATACCAACGTTTAAATACCTAAATACAACGTATTAAATTAAATAGGTTCTAGTCAGAATTTTATTACATTACAAGTAAGGAATCATTATGATGTAATAAATACACAAGAATTGATGAAATAAAAGTGCCTCTATGTTTAATGCGATAAAATAAAAAAAAATGTCCTAGATACGATTGTAAAATAAATATTAATACCTATAAAGTGTGTACTAATGCCCATTGTCTAAATAAATTAAAATTACCGCCTTTATTTGCGGTTGACAACAATTTTCCGGGGTCAATAACCGTTGTCATCGACTCTTACTGCTTACGAAACGTATTTATTCAACTCTATTGAAAAAAGTTTTATTACAACGTACTTATATATTTTTTTCGAAATTATAGACAAATTGTATGAGTCTTAAATATTTAATTTGGATTTTAAAATTTAGCAACGCTTCAAAATGGTCTTCTCATAAATATTTTAATTAAATAAGTAGTATTTGAGTTCTTATTTTATTCATCGAACGTAATCCTTTTTCGAATTTTGAATCGTTCGATTTTCGATTGCCAAAAAATCGCGCCAGGAACAACGTAACAGCGCTCAGAGATTCCACATTCAAAACTAGAGTTCAACAGCTTTTCACCGAAATCTACTTTGTTTGGGTCCTCGGGTCAACGAACTTCTGTGACGCCGGTTTGTCTGTGTGCGCGCGCCGCTACGTCCATACACGACATCGACGTACGCACACACTTAAATCCGCTCAGAGCAGTCACTCTAGTACAATTTTGTTTCTTAATTGCTCCGTGATTACTCACATTTTTGTACTTCAAATTCGAGATTTGGGAAGTTTAGTAGTGTCGCTACAGACCTGCGAAGGAATTTTTCGTTAAAAATCAATTTTGAAGGGGGAGGAAGTATTTTTCCCTAGGTCCGCAACGCGCGCCGGGGCTATGAACTATCGCTATGAGCTAAGTTGATTATTCGGTCGGAATGAAAAAATATATAACTTTTCGTGAGCCTGGCCGAAGATTCGTCAATGCGTCAGTCACGAACGAGCTGCCGTGGCGTCAACATCTTTGAACTTGCCAGTCGCGAGTTGTGCTCAACCATAGTACAAAGAAGTATCGTACAAATTTTTACAGCAGTGAGGTGAATGCATCTACTTTTTTAACAAGTGACAGTGCCTTTGTGGAATAGTGACCGGATTTACATAATGGAACGTTGTGGCGATTGACATAAAAATTTAGTGTTCGACGTAACTCGAATTCTGGATTTTAGATAACTGAGCGGCTGTTCGGTTAGCTAAAATCGACTTTAAACCAATCGGCATTCAAAAATTTGTTTTCTTCTTAAAACAATCCAAAATTTCAAATCAATTCTTCTTTCTGCTCCGAATTTCTTTTTACAGATAACCGTTTCGCAAATTTTGATAAAACTTACCGTACAACGGGATCAAGTGAAGTACAATAAAACAGTGCCTTAGAATGTTTTAAGACGAAAGAAAGAAAACAAATCAGAACCACGGAGACAAAATGCCAAAAAACCTGCTTCTTTTCAAAAAATTAATACCCGAAATAAATTTCGCAAAAAGAAATCTCACTTCGCGGCTCGGCCGACATATATTTATCAGTTAAACTGGTGCTTATCAACATAGTTGAAGAACTGAGAGTGCCATAGTTTTGAAAATTAATGGTGAAAAACATTGCCTTAACGACCAAGTCGATTCAAAAAAACACCAAACCTATATTTAAGGCGAAATGCGAATTGGATTCGCGCGTTCGCATCATTGGCTACCAACTTAGAGAGAATCATTTTCAAGATGAACAACAGTCAGTTTCAAGAGTTGTTTGGATCGCAGTGGCCTCCGGATCCACACGGAGGCCACTCGTCGGCTTCGACGATGTTGCCCGGAGGCCAGGATTCCAGAATCCAGGTCCCGATGGTGAAGACGGAGCCCCATACTGAAATGAGGATGATGCACAGCCAGATGGGGATGGATGTGTCAGGGTCTGTCGCGGACAGTACTTCCCCTCCCCCGGGGAGCAGTGACGGGATGTTTGGGGCCTCCATCAGTGGAATGTTCATGGACAAAAAAGCTGCCAACTCCATAAGAGGTATTGTTGATTTACTTAAGTTTATAGAATAGAATACAGAACCTTTAATACCACCTTTAAATTTACGACCACCATTGCTGTATCAATGCAGGCAATATGGATGATACAGATAATAAATTTGATGAAAAATCATATGTTTTCATAAGTTTATAGAATATAATACAGAACCTTTAAAACCACATTTAAATTTAAGACCACTGTTGATGAGATACATCAAATGCAGATAATATGGATAATATACAGTTAATAGATTTGATGAAAAACCATATTGTAGTTTCACATGAACTTATTACAGTTTATGAATGAAAAACTTCGAAATTTCAAAAGTTGTAGAACAAACAGGCGTTGACGTGACGTGGGGTATGAAATTTTTGCAATTTATAAATGAAATACGTCGTAATTTCAAAAATTGTAGAAAAAACTTTTTTTGCCTTGACGACACGTGGGGTATTCCCTATCGAGCCTTATAGGGATATTATGAGACACCGTGTATAAGAGGTATTGTAGATTTACGTTAGTTTATAAAATATAATAAAGAACCTCTAAAAACAGACCACCAATGAAAAAATCTCAATGCAGATAACATATATTTATAATTATATTAGATAACTTTTATATATACATACAACGTACAATTACATAAAACAAACAAAGAAAAACATGAGAGTATGAATTAAAATTTTAATTGAAATACTTATTGAAATGTAGAGTTTATGAACATTTTTTTTATTAGAATAACGCTCTACTTTAATTTTTAATCAAGTCATTAACAGACGTAATTTTGACCTATGGCAATGACCTTTCTAGATGAAACTTTATGATGTGTAAAAATCATTTGCAACTCTATGATCTTTACCATTTTTTTACAATGTGTTAAGATTTGCAATTTTTTTTATACATTTTGTATTATGAATTTTTTTGCAGTCTTCATATTTACCGTGTAAAGGTCAATGACCTTACTAAGTAATTCTGTCAAAACTCATTCTTAACTAAAACTCATTTGTCATAAAATTGAATGATAAGGATAATTAAATAAACATTTTAGTACTTACCAAGTTAATTGATTAGTCAAAAACTCTATTTACATACAAAGTCTAAACTGGCTCAAACAATGCTATTCTAGTAGATTATTTACTTTTTATCACCCAATGAATAATTTATTTGACTTTTACTCGTTTAAATTCAATTACTATTTCGAAACAAGACTCGATAGTTATTTTACATAAGTACTTATTTCGGGTCAAAGAATGCTACCTAACATTTAACATACTTTTCAATGACATTTATAACATTTATAAATATGATTTTTTACCCTTAAATTCATTCATAAATATTTCCATCATATTTATTACAGAATAAGCTAACTACTACAATCTATATTACAAATTTTACAAAAGGAAACAATTGGGCCACCCATAGACCGTTGCAAACGATCTATAGGTAGCTCAACTGCTCCATCTCGATACCCGATGGCAGCGTGCCGAGGATACTTGCTGCCTTGCCTCTTTGTATTGCAAGGCTTATTCTTGGCCGATATTTTTTTTTGTTATATAAAATTAACTGTCAATTCTAGGGGCTAAGCTTAGTTTAACTGTTTTAACCCTCCATTAGGTCATAATCAATGACCTCTATATATATCAGTGGGTCATAATATACAAAAAAAACTGTCTTATTTTTGAGCTTATAATCAACCCTCACTCAGTCTTGGACAATGTAAAGCTTTTGACTCTACCATGTGGCCATTTCTTGCTAAATTTTTGATGTTGTTCAAACTACCAAAAACCCGTTTTTCTGCACTGTAATATAATGTTTAACGCTAAAACCCAGACAGAATCCAAACTTATGTTTAAGTCGAAAAATATGTGTGGGGTAAAATTTAGGGGGTAACCCCACCTAGCCACGCCTATACGGTATTTGCAGACAAATATGTCCAAGGACGTCTGTGTACATTCAATAATATTTTGTGTTAAGGTCACAGCTCATTAAAGTCCAGGCACCAGTACCGCCTCGCCTCGTACAGTTAGTATTCTTTATGTGGACTTGTGTGGATATGCGCTCACTACATCAACTCCGTACCATAGCGCCACTGGTTCGCGTCGGTCGTAAGCCGTGCAAGCGTGGAAAGCGAGTGGACCACTCGGTGACAAGTTGACAACTCGCTGCTCGCATGCTTGCCTTGCGTTGCTGTGCATTGCCAACACACGAGCCCCTAGTGGTTCACAAGGTCCACTGGTTGATCACGCGACGTTTACTGGTGACAACACGACGTCCATCCGTGGACCACCTGTCGATAACAAGTGGACGCCGAGCGACGAGGCGGTGCTGCTCGGGTGCCGGGTGGCTTTAATGAGCTGTGACCTTTACTGTGCTGATTTCATATAAATTTCATACTTCTGAGCACAATTACGTTTACGTTGTGATCTAACAAAATATGTTTCTTAGTAAGTATCACATAAATCGATTTCGTATCGTATCTGCTACAGAGAAGTAAACAGTCTGTATGACGTTTTGTTAAATATATTACGAAGTACCCTTCTGTGGCGAATGTTAAGAAAAAAGTTTGGATTCTTCATTTCATCCGAATCGGATGAAATTTAGTGGACGAGAGAACGACTTGCGAATACGATACGCACTCGATTGTCAGATTTTTTCGTGATCGGGCCTCTTTCGGGGAATCGGGGATTGAAAATTGCATTAAAATTTCAATAAAATTATTGAACACGTTTGAGTGTTCCAAATAAGACAAAAGACCTAACTTATCTCTGTTCCAAATTACATTTAAATGTTTGTGTCCCACATATTAATTTTCCGCAATTAACATAGTTTTTTCTTTGTCCCTTAAGTGTACAAAAATGTAGGTTACAAAGACAACGAGCAATGATAACCGAAACTTTACCTTCCTACCTTAATATTAAGGTTTAAATTTCATCGAATTTTATTGCAAAAGGTTGTCATACTCTACCCGAAATGAAATTTGTATCAAAAAATACTATTGAATAATACATTCTGTTGCTTTCTAATAGAATGTTCTTTCGCTTGCATATCACTGTCACTTATGACGTTTGGTTAGTAAGGCAAATGAACACGTGTTTCATTAAGGGGTGAATGCACTTGACATACTGCCTCTGCACTTTGACTTAATATGTCAAGAGAGGCATTTTTGCTTAACCCCTTTTAACGGTACATGGTTTTGTTTAGCTGACACATTTTTACGTTTGTTACATTTACTTTTCGTGGTGAACAGCAAAATTTAGTTAGAGGCCGTTTATGGATTAAACAGCGGTTAATAACTTAAACATAGGTTGATGAACACTACCCTTAGTTTTAAATTTTTCTTATCGTAGTTAGTTTTTTCGAACCAGTGTGGTGAAAGGATTCCAAGTGCGCCTCAAAGAGGCTCCTTTCGTGCACTTGACACATGTTTTCGAACTTTTTAGATCCTATGACATGCCGGTTTCCTCACGATGTTTTCCTTCACAGTTCTTCTCCAAAATCTATGTGTGCATAGATTTTGTGAATAGAAAAATCCATTGGTGTACGACCGGGTTCGAACCCACGACCTTCGGATTGAAAGTCGAGGCAACTCTCGCGTCCAACACGGGTTTTTTGTTCCATTTATTTTTTTATACTTCCGTTTGAAATTTAGCCAAAATTTTATGGTAAATTTTACAAAAAATCGATCTAATTTAATCTGTTTTTGAAAAAAGGAGAGCATTCCTTAGATATTCATTTAAGAATTCTTATTCAAATTATATGCGTAAGCGTCCACGACTACAACGTCACGAAAGTCGAGTCAAAATGTCATTAAGGGTAATCCTCAAATCAGAGTTCCATACAAAAATGTTTCGGACAAATACTCAAAAAGTACGCCATATTATAGTAATTTCTACACACTATTCGTTTCCTTTATGTTTTTTGATTTCGTGAACAAAAAAAGTGAAAGGTTTCATACTTTTATTTAGATTTTATACGTGTTTTTAAGTTAGTAGGGTTAATTTTAAAACACGTACAAAATTCGGTTTTGAGGATGCCCCTTAACGTAATTTAGGATACCAACTGTAAATTGGTTCAAAATTTTTCTGACTCAATCTGGGTTCAAGGTTGTTCTGTTAATTCGTGGATTCGTTCACCTCTGCCATGCCTTTGATATAGCTAGCTCACTACATATTTTTCTATAGGTATTCTATGAGACAATCCTACGTCTATGTCTATAAATAACTTTGGAGAATTGGTTTGACAAAAGTTTAGTATACAGTATATTTAGTAAAACTTGCCATCTATACTATATGAATAGATGAATAACGATGTTCATATAGAACAAGATGGACAGTATCAAACCAAAAGGGAACCGTAAGACAGGACCAAAAAATTTCAGACACCTTGTCATTAATATGAAATATCTCCATTTTCAAAGAATGTTTATTACTTTGTACGATGTAGTTTTATTAACAATAAAAAAGTAGTAGTTTTAACATATAATATTTATCTAGCCCTGTTACGTTCTCTTTTTCGAAAATTTGCATCGAACCAAAATGTACTAGAAGTTAGCCTCCTTAGATGTGGCTCCTTTTCTTGGCGCATTTTAAACGCGAAAGTTTGTAAGGATAGATGGATGGATGAATGGATGGATGTTTGTTACTCTTTCACGTAAAAACTACTGAATGGATTTTAATGAAACTTTACAATAATGTAGCTTATACATTAGAATAACACATAGGCTACAATTTATAAAGATACCTGCGCAGACGAAGTCGCGGGCTCCAGCTGGTACTTAGATACTTCTGTGTTATGCCTTTTTTAATACGGTATACCTTCTCAACCAGAGGGAATGTTACTTGCCCACTCTTAGCCCACACAATACAATCATCTATTAATAACACACCCAAAAATATTGTATTCAAATTTTCCGTAGGTACGCACTTGCTGTTGGGGTCATTGACCCGTGACATCACGTGATGACGTCACACGGCTGTCACTCTTATTTCAGGGTTCTGACCAAATTAAGTGACGATTGACACGACTTTTTGTTGAGTGTAAATGACACTTATGGGTGTATACTTGTTTTTCTCATATAATAAGTAATACATAGTAAGGGTAGTGCACGAAAGGAGTCTCTTCGAGGCGCACTTGAAATCCTTTCACCGCACTGGTTCGAAAGAACTAGTGACAAGATAAGAAAAAGACGAAGAGGTAGGTAAGGGTTTTGTTTTCGGATTTGTTCGAGAACGAAAAATAAAAATCGTTATTTTGGCTGCTCTGAGAAGTAAACAAATTGATATTTTTTTTAAACGTTGAAATTAATCACTTACAGAAAATAAAATTGAGGTACTTACATACAATTGGTAAAATTAAATTACTTAGAATTTCACACAGAATTGCCAAAATGATTTAAAACATTTACATATTAATTTTGATTTAAATACCTTCATTCCTAACGATATTTAAACACATTAAGACTCTTGTTTTTAAAATATATAGCTGTACTTTAAAACATAAAAAAACATAAATATAAATACCAATACCAAAAAAAAAAAAAAAAAAACAATATTGCATAGCTCTCAAAATAACTCTCGCACTTAAAATTTGTTAAATAAGTTTAATTTTATTGACTATAGTTTTCACTAAACGCGAAACACTTGAATTTTTAGAGTACTAGAGTTTGTAGAGTACACAGAAAACACAGAAATTGCTTATTTTGTCTATGGATTAACCTCGAAATTTTAAGTCTCTACATTAAGTACTCGACGACACCGTGGCTTAGTTGGTAGTGACCCTGCCTACGAAGCTTGGTGTTCCGGGTTCGATCCCCGGCCGGGGCAAATATTTGTGACGAACACAAATGTTTGTTCTTGGGTCTTGGATGTTGTGAAGTGTTGTATGTGTCCATGCCACCTGCGACACAGGGAATCCTAGTGCAGGGGTGTGAGTGTGTGAATGTTTATGTTTATGTTTATGTTTAAGTGGTTTGGCCCGTGTGACTGAAAACAGTCAGTCAGACAACATTTTATATAATGAAGGTAATTATTCTATTGATTTTCAAATATGCAAATTACTAACTTCAACCTAAATGCATTTCCCAGAACATTGATTGCTCATTTTGACGTAATTTCGTATTGCAAATTATTGTATTACAAAGTCAATGAACCCTGTTTTTTTATTAAGGAAAAGTATTATTTGCCTATTACTCTTCACACACACAGTTATTAGAAATATTTATTTGTTTTTTTAACGGATAGTAAAATCAGAGACTTAAAAGTGGGGCACATCGACACCAAAAAATTCGGTACAATTTAATAATTTCTAGTACATGCTTATTTATTAAGAAAAGTAACAGAGCTAAATAAATATTATATGTTAAAACTAAATTTGAATTTTATTACACCATAAGCTTTACTACAATTTATATTACAAAATTTACAAAAGGAAACAGTTGGGCCACCCATAGACCGTTGCAAACGATCTATAGGTAGCTCAACTGCTCCAACTCGATACCCGATGGCAGCGTGCCGAGGATACTGGCTGCATTGTCTCTTTGTATACTTAAAACTACTAGGCGTTTTCATTGTAAGTTTTCTGTGTTGACAGGGTGTCTGAAAATGTTCTGTCCTGTATTCCGCATCCATCTTAGTTTGATACTGTTTATCTTGGTTTTCTATAGGAACAACGTTATTAATCTATGACTGATACGTTCAGAAGTTTCGGTTGGATTGCATAACGAACTTCGTCTTTACGCACAAACGCGATAATTGACATTGATAAAGAACACAGAAATTATGTCAAATATTTGACATTGACACACGGAAATTAAGCCAAATTCGTCACAGAATCCGATTTAAGGTCGCGATAAACATCGAGGTCAATGCCCTTTAGGGTACGTCACTTACAGTTGAGGACAGGAAATGTTACACATCGGGCCGAAGAAAAATGCAATCGTTCTTGGAATTTGTAGAGCGTCGTTATGGCACTTATCACGTGACATTAGTAAACTATGTCAGTAGTTTAACAAAATCAGAAGTTTAGTAAGGACTTCACGTGACTGAAATACTCGTACTAAAATCAGAAATTAAACGATTATCATAAAAATCGATTTAAATTTCAGACAACTTTCTACAAAAATGCAATTGGTCCCAATTATAAATGAGTAAAAGGCTAAAATAATAAAAAAATTGGGCATTTAAAACGTCGCCCTACTTATTTACAAAAGCAGTTTGAGAGTATAGACAGATAAATATTTTTTTGTCCCTTGATCAAGTAAAAACCACTGTAGTTATTGAGCGGATATTTGGTATAGGTATGGTTTATGCGCTGGAAAAGGACATAAGTACACTACTTTGTATTCCGATACCATGAAGGCAGCAGCTAAGTCTCAATTTAGCTTGACTTTCACAATCTTTTCTAAAGCTCGAAATGTAATGATTTTTGAGCTCAAAACTTCGACCATAGGTGGACTTACATCCGTAACCTCGACTTTCCGGGCACTTATTGAAAATTTCAAAAACAAAATTTTAAAATTTTAAATTATTATAGATATTCCCGAATTAATGAATAATGTATTGGTCTCAAGTACTAACCATTAGTTACAGACTGGTTTTATGAATGTATAAATGAATAAGATGAGTTATATTTTAAGCCTGCAACTGTACAATTGCTACTCGGTATTACAGATACGGCTTAGATAATCAAATGACCGATATAATGTCGTTGCTGTGAACTGGATGTGGTCATGATAATAATATAATGATAATGAAATGATAACGGGTTCATTTGTTTTTCGCAATAACCTTTTTCCATTTGAAATTTGTTCTAAGTAACAAGAAAGACACAGGATAGAAGTGAACTATTCTTCAAATGCGAGGTTAATAATACAAAATAGAACTATTTTTCACATTTGGACAGTGAGTATATTGACATGACAGTAGAAATGATGCTAAATCAAAATACATTTCGTTGACGGTCTTAGCATCAACAATACAGACACTTTATTTTGTAGTTATTATAATGTTACGCTACCATTATTTGATGTCGTTCAGGTAAAAGAAAAGACAGTAGACACATTACCATCTTCACTTACTAATATTATACCAGCCGACTTCACCCGAAGTAGTGTTACATCCGAGCGTTGGAAGCCCAGGAGCCCAGTCCAATTCACTCCCCACGAATTTGCTCAAGTTGTCACTTCAAAAATAAGAACATAGGTAGTTAAGATCATAGAAGTATTAAAGTATAGAATGACATTGTAGTATATTGAAAATGCGCTAAGAAAAATAAGCCACATTGTCTAACTTCTAGTACATTTTGGTCCGATGCTAATTTTAGAAAAAGAAAAGTTACAGGGCTAGATAAATATTTTATATTAAAACTACTTTGCTTTTTCATTTGTAAAACTACATCGTAAAAAGTAACAAACATTATTTGAAAATGGAGATGTTTCATATTTATTGACGAGGTGTCTGAATTTTTTGGTCCAGTCTTACGACTCCATTTTGATTTGATACTGTCCATCTTGGTGTTCTATAGGAACACCGTTATTTATCTATGTTTAAGAAAGTTTTAATGGATTTCATTTACCTCACGCCAATTTTCCTTTAATTTGAGATTTCTGTAAATACGAAAGTTCAATGACATCGGCTCAGCTGATTCTGAGCCAAATCTAATTTTGATCTTATTATCAAAAGTAAACAATTATTCAAGTAATTTGTATCAACTTTAGAAAAGAGGTGTTATTTTCCCTTATTATTATAACCACCTTATTACCGTAATATCGTCTTAAGTATTAAAGTATATAAACTCAATTTAGTACATTCAAAATGCGTAAAAAAGGGAGCTTTTTAGACATTGGCTAAATTCTAGTACAATTTAGAGAAGTAACAGGGCTAGATAAATATTATATATTTTAAAACTATTACGCTTTTTCGTTGCTATGAAAACATCATCGTAAAAAGTAATAAACATTATTTGAAAATAGAGATGTTTCATTTTTATTGACAGGGTGTCTGAAAATTTTCTTTCCTGTATTCCGCATTATCCTGTATTTATTTGGTTTGATACTGTTTATCTTGGTGCTCTATAGGAAAATCGTTAAAATTCTATGGTATGTAGGAATTAATATTACGGAACTATTTTGGTTAACCTTTTATTAAGTATCCTTAATAAAAAGTTTCTAGTTTTAAAAATTCGTTTCAGCGTCCAACGCAATAAAACTATTTGAATCACATTCGAATTTCGAACTCATAAGAACTAGCAAACTTATTTTTGCTTTTAATTTGTAATAGGCAAAGGAAATTAAGTTCTATGCCATTGTGTTAGTAACTATTAAAGTAGGCGAGATGGTAAAGCGATCTTTGTTTAGTTCGGACATGCGGTCGTTCAACTCTGACGTAGAGCCGTTAGATTAAAATTCGAATTTGGAAGGCCAGTTTCGAGGCTCGAAGGCTCGTGCGGGCATTGACCTGTGACGTTGGTGGGTGTGTTATAGTTAAAATAGGGTTGGTTTAAAATTGGCACTAAAAATGATTTTTTTTCATGAAATTTTCATTTATATTTTTCAGGGACATTTTTATTTTAGTTCAATTGTATACTTCCTCTGTTTTATTATTTTTTTTGTATGAAAAATAATTAATACAGATCTATCAATGAACGATATAGGATTTGTCAATAAAGTGTGAAAGAAAAAATTTAAGGGGCTGCGCAAACTAGTGTCCTGTGTCCGATACAAGCAACTGGCAACTGTAGATTTTCATACAAAAGAGTTTTCGCGACTTCAGGTAGTAACTGCAGTTGCCATTACAAGAAAAAGTCGTGCGTTGCGGCAACTTTTCTATATGAAAATCTAGAGTGTCTTATGTCAGACACAAGACACGCTTGCGCTGCTACATTTTTTTTTAGGTTAGAAGCAAGGGATTGACTGGAAAATCTACCGGGAGTTTTGAAAATGTGCACCTATTCTGGCTATGGGCAGCTGTGATCTCTTACCATTATTTCCTATCCTACCTATGAGTAGCTCGTCTCGCCATGCCACGTGCTTACAATTTCTTTTAGACTAGTCATTATTTTTTTTAAATAGAAGAGACGTGGCTTAACTGGTTACTAAAACTGTATGAAGTGGCCCTAATCTAATTGTTTTAATTTTGAGAAGACTCTCTATTTCGTCCGAGAATCTCAACTCACAGAAAGGTCGTTCGAAAACACAAATCGTTCAATGTAATCGTTCAAAAACTAAGCCAAACCAATAATTTATAGAGTAGGTAAATTATAGTTTGCCCTTGTTGTAATTTTGAAAAGACTACCGGAATTTCGTTCGAAAATCCCACCTCACAAAAAGGTCGTTCAAAAATCAAAACACAAAAACTGTAATCGTTCAAAAACTAAGCCAAATCAATAAAATTATAATTTGAAGTGTCCCTAATCCAATTGTTCTAATTTTGAAAAGACTCCACTGGAATTTCGTTCGAAAATTCCAACTCACAGAAAGGTCGTTCGATAATCAAAACACAAAAACCGTAATCGTTCAAAAACTAAGCCAAACCAATAAAATTATTGTTTGAAGTGTCCCTAGTACAATTGTTCTAATTTTGAAAAGTCTCTACCGTAATTTCGTTCGAAAATTCCAACTCACAAAAAGGTCGTTCGAAAATCAAAACACAAAAACCGTAATCGTTCAAAAACTAAGCTAAACCAATAAAATTATTGTTTGAAGTGTCCCTAGTACAATTGTTCTTATTTTGAAAAGACTACCGGAATTTCAGTCGAAAATCCCAACTCACAGAACGGTCGTTCGAAAATCAAAACACAAAAACCGTAATCGTTCAAAAACTAAGCCAAATCAATAAAATTATAATTTGAAGTGTCCCTAGTCCAATTGTTCTAATTATGAAAAGACTCTACCGGAATTTCGTTCGAAAAACCCAACTCACAGAAAGGTCGTTCGAAAATCAAAACACAAAAACCGTAATCGTTCAAAAACTAAGCCAAACCAATAATTTATAGGGTCATGGGTACCCTTACCCAACTTTGCGTAAAATTACGGGACCATGCATTCTTAGTGACGTCATGCAACGTGATACAATTCTAAACGCGTACAGATTACGCAGCAGTCGGTACGGCGAGGGTCGACGAACTGTGACGTCACGATCAGCTGGTGCAGCAACGTGTATGCAATCGAACCTTCGTAGACTCCTGTTGGAATTTAAAATTGGAATCGGAATTAAAACTATTTCGTGATCGTTCGTTCCGATTTTAATAAAGATAGATAATCATCGAATAATACTCAATATTGGCGTTTTGATAATTTCATTGACTTTTGAATGTTTTGAATATCCTTCATACTTAATCATAAATTGTTAATACATGAATGGGGTAGGATAGCAATATTGTTTTTTTTTCCTTTTGAAAAAAAAAAACATAATTTTTTTTTAATCAGGTACTTAGATTTTTCCCCATAATAACTAAAAAGAAACAGCCTACATTTTTTTCTTATCATTGAAAAATCTACATTTTGTATCAACAACTATTAAATAAGCAATGACACACACACATTCACACGGAGACACCACACACACAACAGGATACCCACACATGCGTAGTTGGCCGCGCGGCGACCTTGCGGGGTTGAACGACCCCAAACCAAAAATGGCGTCTTCATTTCAAATTACGAATTGCGTAATTTTACATCCTCTGGCATTCGTCATTTGCGATTTTAAGGAATTCATCAAATAAAAATTTAAAAAACGAACGAGCCTTACAATAGTATATAACATAATATTACCTATGTCATTTCATTTAAATTTGGAAGGATTCTATTTGCTTAATTTTTCTGAGGTTGGTACCATCTGATGGGTAACTTCGTGTTACACACTTCCGTTGCATTTCACGTAATCACTGCTGATAGCAGTTCACTGCTGGTCGTAGGTCCAAGGTCCAAGCCACTGAGCCCGATTTTCGGTTCCTCTCATCCACGTTCTGCCAGCTATAGCGCGCAGATCATCGCTCCATCTGGCCAAAGGTCGTCCTACACTGCGCTTGCCTAGACTTAGGGTCACGACGCGCTCTTATGCACAGACACCACACTAGCACACGTGTGAATGTGTTGTTCATGCCAGCTTTTGAAAATATACCTGTAATCTAACATTAATTTTCTTTTGTTCCAGCCCAAATCGAGATAATACCATGCAAGGTGTGCGGCGACAAGTCTTCAGGAGTGCATTATGGCGTCATCACGTGCGAGGGATGCAAGGGCTTCTTCAGGCGCTCACAGAGCACAGGTCGGCATCATATTCAATGGTTCTAACAGTAATCAGTCAATCATACTAATATTGTTATAGTGCGAGGGATGCAAGGGCTTTTTCAGACGCTCACAGAGCACAGGTGGGCATCATATTCAATGGTTCTTACAGTAATTAGTAAATCATACTAATATTGTATAATCATACTAATATAATAGTGCGAGAGATGCATGGGCTTCTACAAAAGCTCACAGAGCACAGGTTGGCATCATATTCAACAGAGCACAGGTCGGCATCATATTCAATGGTTCTTACAGTAATTAGTAAATCATACTAATATTGCATAATTCTACTAATATTGTAATAGTGCGAGGGATGCAAGGGATTCTTCAGACGCTCACAAAGCACAGGTCGGCATCATATTCAATGGTTCTTACAGTAATTAGTAAATCATACTAATATTGTATAATCATACTAATATAATAGTGCGAGAGATGCATGGGCTTCTACAAAAGCTCACAGAGCACAGGTTGGCATCATATTCAACAGAGCACAGGTCGGCATCATATTCAATGGTTCTTACAGTAATTAGTAAATCATACTAATATTGCATAATTCTACTAATATTGTAATAGTGCGAGGGATGCAAGGGATTCTTCAGACGCTCACAAAGCACAGGTCGGCATCATATTCAATGGTTCTTACAGTAATTAGTAAATCATACTAATATTGTAATCGTGCGAGGGATGCAAGGGCTTTTTCAGACGCTCAAAGAGCAAACGTCGGCATCACATTCAATGATTCTTACAGTAATCAGTAAATCATACTAATATTATAATAGTGCGAGGGATGTAAGGGCTTCTTCAGACGCTCACAGAGCACAGGTCGGCATCACATTTAATGGTTCTTATCATTCTAAAATTATACTGTAGTTAAAGTTAGTGGAATTACTTGGCTTTCGAGATTGATTAACCATTCTCACTTACTTTTCGTATTCAAATTTTTGAGTTTGATGTGTGTAATGCTAATGCAAACAAATGTAAATACTCTTTCTTAAAATTCAACAAGTCAAAATCTAATAAGTTGTTTAGGCTACAGAATCGCTAAGGGCACATCCATACCTTGCGTTTTCGGGTAAAAATAGATTAATCCTTGTAGATCCTACGAGCAATGAAAAGCAGTCAAGCAATGGATGGATAGAGCTGAACGGGCTCCGTGGTGCGTATGTAGAGGCCTGTGTCCTCATTTTTGTCTCTCTCATACAAAAAATAAATTTTGAAGGTCGCTTTGCGAGCTATGGAGAGAGCTATGCTCGGGGTTTCTCTTAAGAATAGATTCCGACATAAGGTCATCCGACAGAGAACTAAGGTGGTCAACATAGCTCAGAGGATCAGTAAGCTGAAGTGGCAGTGGGCCGGCCATATCTGCCGAAGAACCGACAACCGTTGGGGTAAACGTGTTCTTGAGTGGAGACCACGTCTAGGCAAGTGCAGTGTAGGCCGACCTTTGGATAGATGGAGCGATGATCTACGCGCTATAGCTGGCAGCAGGTGGATGAGAAGAGCCGAAGATCGGGCTCAGTGGCGCGCCTTGGGAGGGACCTACGTCCAGCAGAACTACTATAGGTTGATGATGATAATGATGATCCAAAGTATGACCCCGTGATTAGAACAGAGCTACACAAGTCTATGAATCTGCCGTATTCTGGTTCGAAGATCGTTGTAGCTAATAAAATTACTGGGTTTTCGAAACTGATTATCAAAATATCTCAAAGTAGTCATGGTCATGGGGAGGCGCGATCTCTTAACATCAAGGAAGACTTTAGCTCATCACTTGTTTATATTAAAAAAAAGTTATGGCCGGCTCTCTGTCAGCGGTGTGGCAGTTCCTAACCCCTGATGATCGTGATAAGTGGCCTCCACTAGTGGCCCAATAGTGGCAGTTTTTAACCACTAGTAGTCACGTTTAGTGGCTGCATTTAGTGGTTCAGTATCCGCTATTTTAAGCCACTAGTGGTCATCTTAAGTGACCCAGTACCGGCTGATTTAATCCACTAATATTCGCGTTAAGTGGCTACGTTTAGTGGCTCAGTAGGTGGTACTTATGTTGTACTAACTCAATGCTTTCTTCCAGTGGTGAACTACCAGTGCCCTCGGAACAAAGGCTGCGTTGTGGACCGGGTCAACAGAAATCGGTGCCAGTACTGCCGACTGCAGAAATGCCTCAAGCTTGGGATGAGCCGCGATGGTGAGTGGTGTCTCTTATGTACGCAAATTTTTAAACACCGGAAAAAAACCGTTTAATCAGTTGCCGTTACTGAACACAAATATGGCAAAAAAAAAACAAAATTGGATAACTAACGGAATTGCAAATTTTGCTTTCCTGTGACTTTTTAATGGTGTTTACGGTCACTGGAACAGTTGAATTGAAGTCGATTGTAGTATGTTTTTGTAAAACCTTGACTATTATGTATTTTTTTGACAAAAATTTAAATCTTTAGAACTGTATTTAAATTATAAATTGTGAGTACAAAAATACATAGCAAACATATTTAATCCAAATCTTTATTAATAATAAAAGTCTGACATGAAGGAGCATTATTTCTCTGGGTAATATCTCTGTTTTTTAATTTTGCAACGTAAAAAAATTATATAAAAGTAATAAAAATAGGTTGTATATGTTTATTGGCTGCCTTAGAAATATATACGAAACAAAAAAAACCTTTTAACCCAATTGATAACTTCTTCCTCTCTGAAGTCGATTTAAAAATATACCGCATTACTAATAATTAGGAACATAACCATCATTTTAACACGAAGTCGGTTAAATAAGGAAAATGCTAATATCAATAAATTTTCTCAAACACAATAAAAGGTAAACCACGTGGTAATAAGGAAGCGAGCGAGAGGTCAACCACCTCTTATCACTGCTGATAACGACTGTTTACACTGCGAGGTGTTGATGTAATAAGCGGAGCGATAAGCGAAGCGGTTGGTGCTATTAAAAATAATAGCATATTATGTAAATAGTAATTTATTGTTGATAAGATTTATTTATGTACAGTCAGCTGCAATTACATGTATACACTCCCAAGCTTTCACATTTATGGTGATCTTAATTTTGCAAAGAAACGTGCAAGCAAACATTTTCAAACTAAGGCTAATCCTCAAATCCAATTCCATTCAAAATGTTTCGGTCAAATACTCAAAAAGTACGCCGTATTATAGTAATTTCTTCACACTATTCGCTTGGTCCATGTTTTTTGATTTCGTCAATAAAAAAAGTGAAAGGTTTCATACTTTAATTTAGATTTTATACGTGTTTTTAAGTTAGTAGGGTTAATTTTAAAACACGTATCAAATCTAAATTAATGTATGAAACCTTACTTATTTTATGTTGACTCAATCGGAAAACATAGACGAAACGAATAGTGTGACGAAATTACTATAATACAGCGTACTTTTTGACTATTTGTCCGAAACATTTTGTATGGAAATTTGCCTTGAAGATTCCCCTTAATGTAATCTTACTTGTCAGAATTCACGTCAGAAAAAGAATGTCTTTGCAAAATCAAGAGTATAATATAAATGTGAAAGCTTGAGAGTGTATACATGTCTGTAAAGTTGTTTTACGGATGATAGTTTAACGTGACCAGCGTAACGGGACAATGACGTCAACGTTTTCGTGCATGCAGCCGGCGTTCATCGATTTATAAGACATAGTCACGTCAAAAAAACTATTAGAATCAAAATATTGCGTTTTTTTTTTTTTTTTTTCGGATGGACGTTTAATGCAGTTAGCCGCAGATGGCTGTTACTGCGTCACCGGACTCTCGGCGAGCGCAGATGGCGCTCTACCTTAAAATTTAGGTTGGGGCAAACAGCACAAGGGTACCCAACGGTGGGTCGAACCTCGGCTTGGACTGTTGCCAGGGGGATGATTGGACTATTGACCCAAGGCACCGTTAGGAATCGAACCTAACGATGTAGAGGGCCTGTAAGAGAGATTCCGACCACGCCGGCGCGGTCGGTAAGCGAATTGTGGAGTGTTACGTCTGTCGCGAGATGACTGCATTTCCGCCACCGGGTTGGCGGCGGTGATGACGTCATCTGGATCGCCTAGAATATGTTTAGGCCTACGGAGGGATTTGACTACTGGCGGGTCTTTAGGATAGTCGGGACCGTTCGAAATGAGAGGATTCGGATGGTGGGGCGCGAGGTCATAATGCCGCCGGGCGGCGCGCTTCATGAAGTAAACAACGGACTCGAAAAATAATGCGTCTAATTCCGTTATAGGCTTATGCGGTAACGATAACGTAGCAACGTTGCTACGTTACCCAGTGACATAGCGAGTCGGCAGCGATGCGTGCGGTGACGCAGCTTGCGCAATCGCACGTAACGCGGCGCGACTGCGTTTTGTCGATTATGCAAGGCCAGTGCAGTCGATAGTTTATTTTTATCGATTATTTTATTACTACACTAAAAAAAACATATTTACATGTATTAATTTAGAGTTAATTAATTACGTTGGTAGATAGATTGATAGTAAATGCTTCAAAGCACAAGGTGAAAAAAAAAGTACATAATGCTAGTTAGCATTCTCTTCCAGCTAACTTCAGCGTATTATGGAGATGTGGTAGTGCTAGATAGTAGTTCATATTTTTAATAACATAATATTACTTACTGATATTATAAAAATACACTAATAAATAATAAAAAGCTCAAGCTAGGTCTTATCGATAATTCGATGTTTTGATTATGAAAATAATTATCCTTTAATTTTATATTTATTTTTTCTAAACTCGGATTGGTGAGGACGATATTTCGTACCCGTTAATTGATAAATTTGAAGGTATTTCTAAAAGAAAATAAATTATAAATATTTTCATGTTTCATAACGCGTAATGTTTTTTTATAAATTCCAAATTACAATTTGAATTATGGAACATATTCACATTTATTATTGTGATAATACGCGCGTCTGTTTGCATGACCCAAATCCTTACTTATTATTCATATTATGTCCTGTTTTATATGTTATTTGTTGTTCATATTAGTAGAATCGTATCACAAAATATTTAACTTTGCATTTTCCTGAATTTCTGCTCGTTCGAGAGGTTTTTTTGTAAAAACTGATTGTTTTTATTAATGCAAAATAAACGATCTTTTTTAATTTTTCTAAATCAGTACATACCCAAAAGCTCTAAACTTTGATATGCGGCCGAAAAACTTATCCGTGTATTCAAAATCCATAGGTATAGGTAGGTTAGGTACCTAGTGTTTTGGTATTTCTATTGACATACTTTGATTCCTTGATTCAAAAATCAATATTTTCAATATGCACTTTATATATGATATAATATAATATTTAGTGTTATTTATTAATGTTCTCTGTTATTAGTTAGTTGTGCACTTTATATTGTACATATTATTTTATTTTGAAAAAATATTAAGATTTTTTATGATTTCATGAATGTATTCTTAAATTCATGAATGTACAATTTATATTAAATATATTCAATTTTAAATTTAAATTAAATTTGCTTTATTATGTTTATCGATACTTTTGTAATATTGTCCCAGCTCTATATTCTCTATATTGTGCAATACAGAGGCGTAAAGCGTAACATAGGATGCAGTTTTTACAAAACACGTAACATTAACACATTGTATACATTGACTGATTATAGACTTTAATCCTGTGTTAATAAGGTTCAAAATAAGACGATACTTATCATTACCAAGTGGCAGAACTCGTTATAAAAATTATGTAAGGAGTTACTTGTCATGTTGAATTGTTGGTGCACCTTTATGTAACTCCTAGCTCACACCCACAACTTCGTTAGTGAAGCAAGTGTGTATATTTTTTTTCTATGCTAGTGTGTTTAAGGCTAATCCTCAAATCTGAATTCCATACAAAATGTTTCGGACAAATACTTACTTTACTTTACTACTTTTTAAGTTAGTAGGGTTAATTTTAAAACACGTATAAAATCTAAATTAAAGTATGAAATCTTTCACTTTTTTTGTTGACGAAATCAAAAAACATGGACGAAACGAACAGTGCGAAGAAATTACTATAATACGGCGTACTTTTTGAATATTTGTCCGAAACATATTGTTTGGAATTCGGATTTGAGGATTCAGGCATCGTACGTAGCACTGTGGACATAGATAGACAGTTAGTAACACTTTATTGTACACCCGAGGAGACATACATTATAAAAGGAAGCTTAAAAATAAAATAACTAACATTAATATAGGCTACAACGGGCCTTATCGCTAAAAGCGATTTCGTCCAGGCAACCTTTGGGCATGCGTGGTTCTTACCCTCAGGAGAAAGGCTCTCTCCTGAGGCACGTCTTGTTACTTGTTACAACAGACTTCGATTGGACTGTTCTAGTGTCCGTAAACACTACTGAAAAGTCACAGGGAAGCAAAATAAGTACGCAATTTCATTCGCAATTTTCACATGGGCGACATGTTTTGTTCCGTTTGCTTTAAAAATTAAACTACCGAACATTTAAATTAAATAGGTACTAAACATTTCTTCATCCTCTATCTATCTCAAAGAGAATTTTCAAATCGGTTAATAAAAAACTATAGACTTTTTTCAATTGTAAAAAAACTAAGTTCTGAGAAAACCATTTTTTTTTAAACCAAATTGAGAATCTTCTCCTTTTTTGAAGTGGGTTAAAAAATCAATTAAAATATAATTTGCTAATAATACTGAATGAAACACGTTAATTCTTTAGCTGCATAAGTAGCTATATTAAATATACATATATAAAGCAAGCATTTTTCAACAGCTTTTCAATACCTAACTAATGTAGTTAAATTTGACATAAATTCCGTTCATAGACTTTCATTGTTTAAACAAACAAGTAACTTATTGTTGAAACTTTAATTGTTGTAACACAAAACCTTCTTTGTGATGTTAAAATTAAAACAAATCTACCAACTGAATAATTACCGTTATTTCAAACGTTTAAAAAAAAAGTCGTTAACTCTTGCGTTCTATTTTAGTTGAAAAAATAGGTATCTGCTTGGAGACAGAATCCTGCAGGGTTACCTTCCGGTGAAATAGTAATCTACTAGGTAGGCAGTCAGTACATGCCAAGAATTTACTATGATATAGGTGCGCAATAATCCTGACTGCGATATATTTGCAGATGAATGGAATGATATTATGTCAGAGTGCCTCAGGTTCTGTGAAAATGTAGAATTAAATTAATTTTTGTGTGACTTATGATTTACTTATTTAAAATTATGTAATTCTCATTATTATTTCTCTTTCTCTTTGTTTGATTTAAATTTGTTTAATTGTTCTGTTAATAATTTATTACTTATTTTCTAATCTCATTCTAATTTAAATTAATATATATATATATATATATTTTTTTTCACACACACCCCTGCACTAGGATTCCCTGTGTCGCAGGTGGCATGGACACATACAAAACATCACAACATCCAAGACCCGAGAACAAACATTTGTGTTCGTCACAAATATTTGCCCCGGCCGGGGATCGAACCCGGAACACCAAGCTTCGTAGGCAGGGTCACTACCAACTGAGCCACGGTGTCGTCAATTGGTTTAACCGTTTTAATTTAATAAAATAATAATACCTGATTCTAAAGTAATGTCTTAAACCACATTCAATGCACTAAAACTACATCATTTCTTATTTCTCAGAAAACATTCAGAGAAAATAATGATGTAAGAAAAACTTTACGCTGCATCTCTTTTATCAATTTCATCATAAGACTAATGCCTACTTGCACCAAACTGTCAAAGTCCCTAAGCAATTACTTTACTCGCTTACTAGTTCTTAGCAGATTTTGACTGTTAAGAACTGCCAAGTGAGTAAGGTAATTGCTTAGAAACTTTGACAGTTTAAACTTCCATTATGTGGTTTCAGATTAGCGGATTAAAAGCTCATTCGCACGAGCGATATTTTTACGCGCGTTAATAATCCTTGCAAACAGAACAAATGCATTTCCAAGTAGCTGTTCGCACGTCAGCGCATTTAAAACGCGCAAAATGCATTGGGTTCTGTTAGAACGGATCTTTAACGCGCGTTGAAAAATCTCTCATGTGAATGAGCGTGTTTTGTTTTTTGTAACGCGTATACGCGCGACAAGCCCCGAGAGACGCCTCATGCTACTGACACTAGAAAAAACCGAGCGTAAACGCCGGTATACGCGCGACACGCTTTTGAGGTTTCGAGAGTAAGGGCTCTTTCAATTTAGACGTTTCGTGTCGGACCGCTGCAGTGCCAAGCGGTGCGTTTATCGTGCGGACGGTCATTTATTATCGCTACATCTGGCCAAAGGTCGGCCTACACTGCGCTTGCCTAGACGTGGTCTCCACTCAAGAACACGTTTACCCCAACGGTTGTCGGTTCTTCGGCAGATATGGCTGGCCCACTGCCACTTCAGCTTGCTGATCCTCTGAGCTATGTTGACCACCTTAGTTCTCTGTCGGATGACCTCATTTCGGATTCTATCCTTAAGAGAAACATAGCTCTCTCCATACAAAACAAGCTAAATAAACATCAAACGTGCAATGCATCCTTGCATCACAGTTCACTCACACAAATCAAGATTGCGTTGAAAATCGCAACGGGACTCAAAACGCAGAACGTCACCGGCCACGGAATACGATATAGTCACTACACCGCGTAACAGAATACGATATAGTCACTACATCGCGTCACAGTTCGGAGAGTTCGTTGTTCCACTAGGCACTATGCCAATGGCCTATACGCACACTTCAACATCCGCACGCACACATATATCCTTTGTAATCACGCAAGTGTGATAAAGCAAGTGTGAGTGCTTTGTCTTTACACACACTATGGTTATGTTAGTGTGCGTTGTACTGAAATGAGTAGGTGTATTTTTTGTGATTGCAAGATTATTTCTTTATTATTGACGTCACAATCACAACGATCATTTTGCGAAAAATATTTTAGAATCTACAATTTTAAAAAAAAATCTAATATGACAATGTAATCACTGTTATAAATAGAGTAAGTAACACCGATTGTTCAAGTTTTTCAACCGTGAGAACAATGTATGGGATATTGTTATGTCACAGTGCACAGCGCTCGTATCGGCGAGTAGCGGTACTAACAGAATGTTAGATAACAATTTACACATGCAAAAGGTACGGAAAGGTCAATCAATTTTTTTCCTCTATTAAAAATACTTTTTTTTTATGTTATAGCTTATACATCAATATCTGTTAACTAAAATACCCAGAGTGGCTCCATCTCGCGGATCATATAACACACTTGCTAAGAAAAGTTTATTGTAAAAGCGTGTTTTTAACTCGGTAGTCGGTTTCTCGGTAACATAGCATGGGTAGGGCACCATTCAAATTTATTATTTCAGATAGATTATGTTCTAGGTAGTCTAGGTACTACAAAGGTCTTGTTTCTTTTACTAATTTCTTATTCTGCTTCTTTTCAGCGGTGAAATTCGGGCGCATGTCCAAGAAGCAGCGCGAAAAAGTGGAGAATGAGGTGCGTTTCCACCAAGCGCAGTTGCGTGCGCAGACCGACGCTGCGCCAGACTCAGTTTACGAATGCAGGGAGACACCAACATCTAGCGACCAGTTCCATGGGCATTATAATAATGGGTGAGTGGCGCCATCTCTTGTCGAGTAGAACAGGTAGCGACATCTATCGCATTACTTTGGGCGGCGCGCGTGTCCTTTCTCTCTGACATTTTCTTTATTTTTCATCAGACTTCAAAAAATGAGGAGGTTCTCAATTCGGTTGATTTTTTTTAATGTTTGTTTCCTCATAACATTTTTGATTACAAACCGATTTGATTTGTTTGAGAGGATATATTTCCAGATTGGTCCCATAGAAATTTCATGAAAATCGGTTCAGTACATTGGTTTTGAAATCGAAATAACTGAAAAAAAATATGTCATCCAAGTAAAGAACATTGCGTATTTCGCTTCCCTGTGACTATTCAGTGGTGTTTACGGTCACTAAAACAGTCGAATTGAAGTCGGTTGTAGTATGTTTTTGAAAAACCTTGATTATTAATGAAAATGAAAAAAGTGTGAATGGATATGCGATGCAGCCGCCATTGCTTATAGCTTTGTGTTGTCGAAATGTGAATGAAAAATTTTGTAGTTTTTGAAAAATTGGTCTTGAAATGTGTAGTTTTGATTGGAATTCGAACGCGATTCACAGTAGGATGACGTCGGCAAAGTAAGTAGCGCTGGTTTTTCTATTTCTTTCTCGATAAATGTCACTACTATTGATATTCGACAACAGATGTCGTTGCGAGCCCGTTGCCTACCGATTTTGGTGATGCTCACTTTTGGTCACCTTTAATTTTATTACAACGTGAATTTTCAAATTCAAATTTCAAATTTATTTAGACGACATAAATAGTATGAATAGTCGGCTCTGTAATGATCTTTACATCCAGCTTACGCCAGTGTTCTTCTGTGATTAAACCACTCTACTGATCTGATTAAATCATAGGAGAACACCGGTGTAAGCTGGGTGTAAAGACAAATTCAGAGCCAACCCTACTAAAAAGCGTTATATTTTATAAATACTATGCAATATTTAACCTAAAAACAAACCGGTGATAAGGCAGAAAAAGTGAGTAAGCACTTAAATTACGGTTGTGAAATGTCCTAAAGATGGAACTTGGTGTTACTGTTATGAATCTGGTAGAAAGCATCACTATTTAAATATTTTTAGGTCCTTTTTGGATACAACCATAAGGCAATGGATTTACGTAAATCTCATGATATAGAGACTGATGAAATGGAGTCTGATTTGAATCAAGTTGACCACATGATCACTGATATGGCTTAAGTTTTGAACCAACTGTCCATGGTTCAACTAGAAGAACCAAATTTGAAACACATACCAAGTTCCAGTCAGGTTACGAAATAAGTAACACCATCTGTCGTTTGACAAAGAAGAGTAGTGACATCTATTGTTTTTGTTATCAAACACAGTTTTGACATTCCCGCAAATTAATGAAATGTCACTACATTTCTGTTATCGACAACAGATGTCGTTGCTTATACATAATGTGATGGTTATTATCTGTGTCTCTACCACCCTTTACAAATAAGCTCAATTATAGGTCTAAATTGGCCGTCATTTTTGGACGTAACCCTCATATAATTTTTGGTTTTAATATTTCTTATTTGTTTTAAAAAAAGTGAAATACTTTTATCAATGAACACTGCTTATTAGAGATACAGGTAATTCATAAAAACTGGTCGCTCGAATGCTGTCTGCTTGGTGTTTTTGAGTGTCAAAAGCATTTTGAATAATGTCAAAAACTAGTCAACTGAATCTTGGCGCGGCGTCTGGGTCTGTTTCCATGATGAGAAATATATTTTATTAAAGTTTATAAATAATTGCTGGATTCTTACAAAATAAAAACATTTCCTAAAACTGAAAACTAAATTATATGTTCAAAAAGGATAACATAGTCAACATCTATACCAAAGATTGAATAAGCTGAGCATTATGTTCTTACAAAATTATAAAGAACCCTTTTTATTTGGTTATTTAGTAAAATAAGCGATGTTAGTAAAATAAATATTCAGAGACACCAAAAACAATTTGAAGTGCTTCTTTCTTATCGTGTCACTAGTTCTATCGAACCAGTGAGGTGAAAGGATTTCAAGTGCGCCTCGAAGAGGCTCCTTTCGCTTTTTTGAAGTGCTACAATGTTAATACGCAATGGTTACCATCAAGCGTGATCCTGCGATTGTCGATGATTACTGCACAATAAATATTATTTATATTAATAAAATTCTTAGCTTAGCTATAAAAAATCCAGCAATTATTTATTTTTAAATTAATCTTATCATGGCTACGATTCCCAAATAGGCTGAGCAAATACTGTTGTACCGTCGCCATATGCAGTCCCAAGACACCGCTACGCCTGATTCTATGACATTCGAGGACCAGCCCACCTCTACTCAACAATTCGCTGGACAATATACTGGGTAAGTAGCGACATCTATTGTCCAATCTTAAGAACTATTGTTTGAGTGGCGACATCTGCTGCCTACTTTTGAATATAATTGAGAAGCGTCGTTTAATATTGATGTAATTTTGTAAAATGCGATTTCGACTGCTATCCTGTAGGGTCATAAAGGCGCCTTCAAATAGAGGCGTGCATAAAATAAAGGGCGGGTTCCTACATAATATTCCTACATAATTTCTAATAATGCCATTGCACAACAATGGGACAATATAGGCTGATAAAATGTTTGGAAAGTTGTACGAACTGTCAATGTAAGGCCTGAATTATTCAAAAGCGACGTAAGGCATTTTTTTCATAGAAAATCTGTAAGCGACGCGACATAGGTGCGATTATATTTTTGTTCCTTCAACCGTTTTTGTAAAATTCAGGCCTAAGTGTCGTCTCGTGTGGTTGATTCTGTGGCTCGATCATGAACCTTAGCGTTAACGTCATCGTTTCGTAACCGACACCTAGAATTCAACTGTTTATAATATATGCAAAATATCATAACAAATTGACTCTTCGGTGACGGATACGATACGATAACGTTAACGCGAAAGCTCATGATCGAGCCTCTGTTCTCAAAGATTCCAACCATCCGGCCCGAAAGCCTATGACTTAGCTTAAAAACAACCTATAACTGTATTGTTATAGCCGGGACTGACATATTAGCGTGCCCTCCGAACCTCGGACGGAAGTACACAAATATATTTAAGAAATGTCATACTGACGCTTCTTAGAACTACTGTATCGAGATATTATTATCATCAAATGTAGGCCGTTCAATTAGACTTTGTAAGGAAACCCACGTGCATACATGTAAGTAGCGTCATCTATTGTCGAGTAGCCTCGCGAAAAACACTTTCCGTCCCAACAATTTTTGCAATGTCCCACAAAACGATTTTCATGAAAGAAAAACTTGCCCGTACACCAGAATGTCACATTCCATCTCAATCAGATAAAAAACTAAGAATAGCACCGTTCTTTCCCGTAATTACCTACATTCGTGTCAAGTGCATCTGAGACCGGTAAACCAACGGTATTGCAAATAGCGCCACCTAGTAACGGGTAGCGGTACTAAATGCTTCCTATTAGCGGTGATAGATGGCAGGGTTTTTGCGACTTCGTAGAATCGTTTCACTGTCTGTGATTGTAAACGGTAAACGATACATAACTATCTTATTACCTACTGTTTAGAACTGTGTTACTAATACAGTAGCCACAAGCTCTTTACAGTTTTCTTATTTTTTTTTAATAAATATAGCTTCGTTATTTTATCTCTCATTAACATTATGCTGCATAGGCAGAAATATTGAGTAGGTATTGAGTATTGAAAGTTTTAGCTCGATCAGTTATGATAAATTTTGCGTTTTTGAGAATTAAACATCGCAAGTAAAGCGGGCTACTGAGCACGATCCTATTCTCGGCTATGATGCTCTCCTGAGCAATTACTTTACTCGCTAGAATGATCTTATCGGTCTGAATCTTAACCAATACAATCTTGCAAACAAGTACAGTAATTGCTAAGGATGGACAGTTTCTTGTAAGTAAGCAGAAGGAGAATTGGTTTCTTAATCCACTACTCGTACCCTATGCGGATTGGTGGATTTAAATTACTGGCTCTAGATCTAAATAGAGAAAATTCTTGATTGCAAATAATATAAATTGTTCAACTGTGAACCTATGCCCCGAATACACAAGGCTAGTTATTCAAGTCAAGATAGCAAGATAGTGATAGTAAGCTAGCAAACTCTGGATTCGTGTTGACAATCCTTCCCAAAAGCTAACACGCTCACACGCTAGCGTTTAAAATCGCCAACAATCAGCTTGTGTGTCGACCCTTTAGAGGGAGAGTTTTATGCAGCGGTGGAACTCTCCAAGCTAAAAATAAAAAAAAATATAAAATACTGGCTAATAAGTAACCTCTATTACAGCTATCCGCCATACAACTCGCCTATATCTTCGTACGGGTACAGCAACACCGCACCAGCCCTGCCTTCCAACATCATGCCGCAGCAGCAAACACAGCAAGCGCCTTACGACGTGCACAGCGACTTTGTGGACTCCACCACTACGCAATATGAACCCAAGCCTACGGGCAGTTTCTTGGATCCCGACTTCATTCATGGCCAAGGTAATTTTATTTTAAATTGATTTTAGTTTTAACCACAGCAATATAAGCCTTGAAAGCCGTGTGGGAAGTGCCTCGACTCTCGATCCGAATGTCGTGTGTTCGAAATCAATAGATTTTTATGTTCAAATAAACTATGTCTGCATTAAAACACGTGCTTAACGGTGAAGGAAAATATTGCGAGGAAACCGGAATGTCATAGATAGAACCTAAAGAGTTGGAAAACATGTGTCAAGTGCACGAAAGGAGCCTCTACGAGGCGCACTATAAATCCTTTCACCACACTGGTTTGTACTGTAGAGTTGTCTTAAAATGATTTCTTCTGTTGTACGTCATCTTTCTTCGAAGCCAGATAAATCTGGATATTCTATGGAACACCATTATTAATATAAGCTAGTTATCATGCTAGCCCTAGACTTTACTAACCTACTAACCCTCCAAATAGAAGAGCAACAAAAAACGACCACAATCGTCCGCCCGTCGACATCTACAGCACCAGCTTCGACTCGACAAACCATCACAGAACTGCCTCGAAGGCAGGAATTCGAACGGTTCGAAGACAGAATGCAATCCCCACCAATATCTACCGGAGTTCTGACCATCAAACAAGAGATCAAACCAGAGACTTCCATGGGAGTTGATAACCTGGTCGCAAGCTATGTGGATTCTACCACATTCCTCCACAGCCCGACTTTACAGCCCAGCCCGATGGATATCCAGAATTCTGTGCTAGTCAGTGGGCAAAGTTCGATGACTAGCGAGGAGTTGAGTCCGGATGACTTGACTTCCAGCAGTGGGCATGCTCGGTTGATGGATCCGATGATGAACATAAGTGGGATGGGCATGGTGAATCCCAATGCGGTGACGAATAGGAGACATCAGGCCAGTCATAGCGGTGCCAGCGATGAACTGCCTAGTGAGTTTGGTAGAGAATTTATTAAGGGGAATCCTCAAGGCAAATTTCCTTCAAAATGTTTCGGACAAATACTCAAAAAGTACGCCGTATTATAGTAATTTCTTCACACTATTCGTTTCGTCTATGTTTTTTGATTTCGTCAACAAAAAAAGTGAAAGTTTCATACATTAATTTAGATTTTATACGTGTTTTAAAATTAACCCTGCTAACTTAAAAACACGTATAAAATCTAAATTAAAGTATGAAACCTTCCACTTTCTTTGTTGACGAAATCAAAAAACATGGATGAAACGAATAGTGTGAAGAAATTATGCGGCGTACTTTATGAGTATTTGTCCGAAACATTTTGTATGGAATTCGGATTTGAGGATTAGCCTTAATCATGGCTCTTCTCTCTAAATTGTTGTGAAGTGTTGCCTAGGTGTTCGGGATATCTATGAGCCTATATAAGGCGTTATGAAGCCTAAAAGACGTGAAAGAGTTTCATAAATAGGTCATTTTGAAAATGGCAGTGTGAAACTAATAACAGTATTGTAGAGACGAGCCATGTTACTTTTTAAAAATTGTTTTGGTAAAAGTAGTTTTCAACCGACTTCAAAAACGAGGAAGTTCTCAATACGGTTGTTGTTTTTTAATGTTTTTTACTTCAGAACTTTGTTTTTGTTTGAGAGGATATACTTTCAGATAAATTCCATAGAAATTTCATCCAAATCGGTTCTCAAATTTCTCTCGGTAATAAAATAACTGAAAAAAATATGTCGTCGAAGTAAACGAAATTGGGTATATTGCTTCCCTGTGACTTGTCAGTGGTGTTTACGGTCACTAGAACAGTCCAATTGAAGTCGGTTGTATTTTTTTTTTGTAAAACCTTGATAGTTTATGCCAGATTTTTGTTTGTATCGCTTAATTTTTAATATTGTAGAATGAAGTTTTTGTAAGATACTCGTATTTGTAGTCTAGTTTATATTGTGTTCTAGCTTTTTCGTATGTATTTAATCATGTTTTATTTTTGCTTGAACCCATTTAATTTTGGTTTTAATGTTATTTAAAATGAAAAACTGTTCAATATGAAAGTGAATTTATATGAGAATATTTAGAACGTTGTTTCTTTAGATAAATACCGCTTTTGGTGACACGCAAATTGTAATACTGACCACCGGCCTTTGTCTGAAAACATTCAAAGATTTATTTCAAATTAGATTATAACATTACAGTTACCATTGCACGAAATCATTATATCTATAGGTAACGGAACAAAACAAACAGAAAGTCGTCTTAGCAAACAACACAAAATAAATCAATCATTTAGTCCTTACTGACTGACATACAACTTACAGACTAAACCAATGTTCTTCAAGTACTAAGAAATGAATTTTTGAAATTCGCAATTCTAACGTAACGTAACGTATTGTGGTTGCAGCTAGTCAATATATAAAAAGCTTTGTCCTGACTGACTTACTGACAACGCAAAGGGTATGTTTGTCAATGAATGTAAAGCCCGTTACACACGTCGCTATAATATATATTAATATAATTATAGCAAGGCATATTACGATATATTTTCTATACAAATATTCAAGCGACCGCACACGCAGCTTTAATATATATTTCTATGACTTGAATAATTGTATAGAAAATATATCTTAATATGCCTTGCTATATAATATATATTATAGAATCGTGTGTGACGGGCTTAAGTGCGTAATAATAAAGGAATTTGGTTGATTCGCAAACAAAGTTGTGTGTTAGTGAGTCTAAAACATATTTTACAAAATACACCTCAAAACGAAAATGAATTATAATTGACCTTTAAATGTTTTTGCTCACCGTAAAGTCAAAGTTTTTGTTGGTTTCGTTGCTTTTTCGATCTTGTACGATTATGAATGGGTATGGCAGAATCGGAAGGGCAAGGCAGCAAGGCAGGACACAGGCTATAAAATAATATCATTAATAAAAAAAATATGATGACACCATGTTAGCCTCTTGCTGGAGGTCCAATGTTGGACAGAGACCTCCATAAGGCCTCCCGCGCACTAGGCAGCCTGGCTGCGGCAGCCAATCGGACATATAAAAAATGGTTTATTGACACAATAACGTATAACTAGTACTTACATCACTATAAAACTAATGCTTAGAATTAGTAACAGGTATTGAATTAGTTTCTCGTAGACTTTCGCGATTATCACACATATTTTTTTGATTATAACGGGTATTTATCGAACGGGTCAAGGAACACATAGTCGCGGTCAAAAATCGCCAGATAAATAAATCAGCGATAGCGGAGCATTTGGTAGACTCAGGACCTAATCACTGGATTGAACTGCATGATCCGGAAGTTCTCGCCCATGAACGTTATTTCCACAAGAGGATGGTCCGGGAAGCGATTGAAATAAAGAAGAATCCAAATTTCAATCGTGAAGACGGATACAGACTCTCAACGTCATGGAATCCAGTGATTGCTAAGTGCACGCGGAACGCTTTTAAAACACCGCTTCAGTGTCCGGATGTCGTCAGTGTGGTGTGCCGACCGAACATTTTTAACGACCAAAATGAGGGTAGTTCTCTCATTTCACCGCGACGGTAGCTCCAATACGCCAGGCAACCCGTGACCACGGCTGTTGCAATACAGTCGAAACGTCGGGACACAAAAACATACGAGGTTAGCGCGATAAATACCCGTTATAATCAAAAAACTATAGGTATTGAATTGTTATTTTTTAATTTTAATAATAGTTATGTTCTTATGATGATATGACATATGACTGTGTATAGGAATTCCGAGCACTAGGCTCACACTCGCTCTAGCTGCGAGCAGCCAATGGGCTGCCGTGCAATCAGGCTCTAATCTTTAATCACTAATCTCATATGCATCGAACCTAATCTAAAATAAAATCAGCGATCTAATGGCTGCCGCAGCCAGGTGTTCATGGCTGCTAGGTCGAATGTATGAGTCTGGCTTCAGTCTCTAAGCACTTATCATAGCCAGACTTATTTTGTCCATATCACTCGATGGAAGGGTCACAACTGGCCGTCGATTGACTGCTATATCTGTCTGCAAATATTTCAATTGCCGCTAGTTTTTTAATCACTGCTAAACCGATTACCAAAACTTATGTTGATTGGAAAACGGCGTTTTAACTGCTCCGTTGCGTTGCGTTACGTCGCAATTTTGTAATTTGTCACTGAATGCGTTCAAAAGTACGACGTATCGCAACTCAACGGAGCAGTGTGGATCGCTCTGAGGGCTCATTCGCACGAGTGATTGTTTAACGCGCGTAAAAAATTTCGTTGAAACAAAACCAATGCATTTTGCACGTTTTAAATGCGCTGACGTGCGAACAGCTGCATTGGGAATGTAAATGTTCGGATTGAACGGATTTTTACCTCGCGTTAAAAAATCGCTCGTGCGAATGAGCCCTTATGGGGAGGTATACCACTATGGATAGCGATTAACTTATAATTTAGTACACAAAAAGATTTGACACAACTTACGCCAGCAAGATACCAAACATGTGCCTAGAAAAAATGCTGTTATAGGTTCCATGGTTTCGATTTTCGACCTTGTTTATTTTTTTACGAAACTACCATTTTTTGTATAGATTGTAAACAAATCAAAGATCTTTCAAAATCATTGTAATGTCAAATAAAAGTTACAAAAACATTCGTTCTTTCTGTAAGTCATTGAGAATGCCAAGGTGAAAAAATCATATATTATGTAGATATTTTTATTCTATTATTTTGTACATTTATGTTATTAATTTGTATTAAGTTTTTTCAAGTTTAAAGAACTTGTTTTTATTTTGTATTACTATTGAATTTTTTTACAGCTATGTTTTTTGTGAATATTTTGTGTTAGTTAAATCATCATTATTTTCTTATTCATACAACTGCTGCCATCTATTATCCAGTAACAGTAACTATCTTTACAGGCGAAGGCGATATCAGCAAGGTCTTGGTGAAGAGTCTAGCAGAAGCTCATGCCAATACAAATCTGAAACTGGAGTACATCCAAGAGATGTTCAGGAAGCCACAAGACGTCTCTAAGTAAGTGTTGTTTCAGAGTTGATGCAATTGGCCGAGAGATGTCGTTGTTATAAATCCATCTTATGAATAGTTAAAATGTTTATTGATTAAAGTGAGTAGATACAAAAGTTATTTCAATATTTTATTAGTATCGTCAAACATTATTTTAATTTGGGATGAACAAGAATGCAGACAAATATGTCTGCAATAATTCAAATAATCACGAATAGCGGTTTTATTTTTTCATAAACGGAACCCTGAAAAACTTTATCATCCAATATGTAGATGTCACCTTTATGCCATCATGATACGAATAATCATCGTTTGAAATAATAATGAAAGGGGCTTGTATCGTTATTGCAACCCAGAAATGAAAATAACGTAAAAAAATATGCTGACGCAGGTACGGAGTATTTCTCATAATCTGACTTACTGTCAGCATTTTACCATTCTTGTATTTTTTCGTTTTTTTTCTATCTGGGTTGTATTTTCATAATTTATAACTTTATTTTAGAATTTAGGGTTCATCAATGCATGAATACTGATTTCCTAAAATATTTCTTAAAAAACAGATTATTTTACATACATAAATTTTCAATGTTTTATTCATTAGACGACACCGTGGCTTAGTTGGTAGTGACCCTGCCTACGAAGCTTGGTGTTCCGGGTTCGATCCCCGGCCGGGGCAAGTATTTGTGACGAACACAAATGTTTGTTCTCGGGTCTTGGATGTTGTGATGTGTTGTATGTGTCCATGCCACCTGCGACACAGGGAATCCTAGTGCAGGGGTAGTGAGTGTGTGAATGTTATGTTATTATTTTCAGTCCGGATAATTTACCCACCTAAAATCTAAAAAAAACGTAATTTATGTTCAAATAATTATGTCCCATGATATTGTAGTTTTACATTTTAATTATTATTAAATACTCATACTTTTACGCCCTTAGAGTTACCCAAATAATACGATAATACAACTCTCCGTTTCAGGATTGTCTTGTACAACACGATGTCATACGAAGAGACGTGGTTAGACTGTGCTGACAAGCTGACCGGCATGATTCAGAACATCATTGAATTTGCCAAGCTCATTCCTGGATTCATGAAGTTATCACAGGACGATCAGATTCTGCTACTGAAGAATGGTACGTGGTTTTATCTATTTTGATAATGGCTGCTTACGTAATTATAATTATTATTTATTGACAAAAACTTATAACTAGTTCTTATACACCACAATTTTTTAATTACCAAAAAAACTTAAATGGACTATGCAGAAGGCGTACTACGTTGTATCTGTGCAGTCAGAATTTCGAGCTTTTGCGAGCTGGCTCGAGCTAGGTACCCGGGTTTGCCAAACGATGAATGATTCTAAATTATAATCAATAATGGGTACCACCTGATGCAATTCCATAGGAAAACGACTCATGGTAACAGTTATCCAATTTTTATCAAATTACTTTTGACTCGACTTATTTTTTCAAGTTTTTTTGCCATATCTGTGTTCAGTAACGACAAATTTTTTTTCTGGCGATTAATATTTTTCAGTGTATTACTAAACATTAAAAACAGACCAAACTAATACTTACAAATAAAATTATTATTAAAAAAAGTTATTATCATAGTTACCTATGTGATTTTAAAAATAAATAATGTATGATTGATTGAGCTACGAACATCAATCTGTCCATCTATGCTCACAAACTCTTTCACATTGTTGTGTTTAATCGTATCTCTAGTTTTAACGTGATTAAGCAACAAACATCCATCACTCCTTCCAAAAATTAGTAGTAATTAAAAAAAAAAATGTTTATTTCATTTATAGTACATACACTTGAAAGAAAGCTCTCCCTACCAAAGTAGGGAGAGCTTTCTTTGCTTTCCTGTATATAGTAATTTAATGTATATTCCTTTATTCACAGGATCATTTGAGCTGGCCATAGTGCGTCTATCTCGATTGATCGACGTGAATCGAGATCAAGTGTTGTACGGGGAGGTTGTACTACCTATACGGGACTGCGTTCACGCACGGTGAGTATAATCCTAAAATATTGTTCATGTATATTTTTTTTTGTGTTCTGAATAAATAATTTTGTTTTTTCTTTAAATTACTGAAGAAAAAAAAAATGTGACCTCGAAATCGTAAAATTGTTTTTTTTTTAAATGCGCTGAAATTGTCTTTCTTTGTGATTTGCTGAAGAAGAATAAGAATTAAAAAAAAACAGTAACAGTTCAGTAACTTTTGAGTTTTGCTGACTACATCTTATGAAATAATAATATTATTTTATATACCTAGTTTCTTATATGAATTGGAAAAGTCTAATACTAGGTAATATATTAAAAAATAAATATTGAAAAATGCTAAGACATCGATTTAAAATTATATTCTTTTTTATTAAAATTTTCGTATATTGAATAGTGCAGATAGAATTAGCAAGACTTAAAAATTGGAGAAATATTTTTCATTTTGGACCCAACATCTTCAGCATATCTACTTTGTTCCTCCGTGGCATACCGCAGTCCATTGGCGCGCCAGCTGACGTTGTAATAAATATGTAAATCATATATTGTATATACTAAAATATACATCAATATATTGTATATTTCAGTGACCCCCGTGACATGGCTCTAGTGGTGGGCATATTCGATGCGGCGAAGTCCATTGCGCGACTCAAGCTCACTGAGACAGAACTGGCGCTGTACCAGAGTCTCGTGCTACTGTGGCCTGGTGAGTAATTATTTTTTTTTTAATAATAAGCAAATACACTCATTTATAAAGTATAAGAGTTCTTGGCGTGAAATCAACCCTGTTGTATACATATTACTAAACATAGACATGCCATTTCGATATGAGAAGTAAACTAGTATTTAAGGGGAATCCTCAAATCCGAATACCATACATAATGTTTCGGACCAATACTCAAAAAGTACGCCGTATTATAGTAATTTCTTCACACTATTCGTTTTGTCCATGTTTTTTAATTTCGTCAACAAAAAAAGTGAAAGGTTTCATACATTAATTTAGATTTTATACGTGTTTTAAAATTAACCCAACTAACTTAAAAACATGTATAAAATCTAAATTAAAGTATGAAACCCTTCATCTTTTTTGTTGACGAAATCAAAATGAGGAGGAATACCCTTAAGAGCGAGAAAAAATCAGCGATAAGTACTCCCAGGTTTTTTTAGTTATTTAGTTAGATGATGTTGGTACATCTATAATTTTTTTAAAGTACATGGCTTGATTTAAGTATAAAAACATTTTTGTATTTGGAATACAAGTAAAACTGATAAAGTATTTTGTATTTTACCTGACTTGTACTGTTCAAGCAAAAGGTTTGCCAAATGACACAAAATACACGCTACTTTGAAAAGTTGTCCAAATCCTACAAAATGTATGAAAAATATGCAGTTATTACTTTCTTATAAATCGAGGGCATGACTCTTTTAAAGACTTTTCTCTTACTCTCGTGGTTTCGGACTTGGCCATCAGTGCCCTTCTCAAAAAAAAAACACCCTGTATACTAAGCTTGCCTTACTAGGGAGCCGCAAAACTGATAGAAGCCATATGTTCTTTTTCCCAGAACGTCACGGAGTCCGCGGGAACACAGAGATCCTCTGCCTCTTCAACATGTCGATGGCTGCCATGAGACACGAGATCGAGACCAACCACGCGCCTCTGAAGGGTGACGTCACAGTGCTGGACACTTTGCTCGCTAAGATACCTACTGTCAGGTTAGTGCCTTCAGCCCTGAGTTACTTTGTATCTTAAACATGTTATATCAGACTAGATCGAGATATTTAAAAGGTGACGTCTTAGTGCTCGCTAAGATACCTACCGTCAGGTTAGTGCCTTCAGCCCTGAGCTCTTTTGTTTCTTAAATATGTTTTATCAGACTAGATCGAGATATTTAAAAGGTGACGTCTTAGTGCTCGCTAAGATACCTACCGTCAGGTTAGTGCCTTCAGCCCTGAGTTCTTTTGTATCTTAAACATGTTCTATTGGACTAGATCGAGATCTTTAAAAGGTGACGTCTTAGTCCTCGCTAAGATACCTACCGTCAGGTTAGTGCCTTCAGCCCTGAGTTCTTTTGTATCTTAAACATGTTCTATTAGACTAGATCGAGATCTTTAAAAGGTGACGTCTTAGTCCTCGCTAAGATACCTACCGTCAGGTTAGTGCCTTCAGCCCTGAGATCCTTACCTTTTGAACATGTTAAAGCAGACTAGATCGGGGTCTTTGAAAGGTGTCGTCACAGTGTTCGCTAGACACCATGTATGCTAAGATACCTACTGTCAGGTTAGTGCCTTTAGCCCTGAGTTCCTCTGCCGTTTAAACATGTCATAGCAGCTTGATCGAGATCTTTAAAAGGTGACGTCACAGTCCTCGCTAAGACACCTTGTACGCTTATATGCGAGCGAAGAATTTTTTTAAGTGAACAAGTGCCGAGACGATCTACGCGCTCTCCTGATGGTAAAAAATCGCGCCTGGTTAGAACTCATCCGTGAGCCGTGTTGGCCGAGTGGGAGGCGCCTCGGCTTTCGATCTGATGATCGTGGGTTCGAGCCCGCTCGTACACCAATGGATTATTCTGTTCAAAAAATCTATAAAACACGTACGGCGAAGGAAACATCGTGATGAAACCGGCACGTCATAGAACCTAAAAAGTTCGTTAACATGTGTCAAGTGCACAAAAGGAGACTTTTTGAGGCGCACTTGAAATCCTTTCACTACACTGGTTCAAAAGAACTAATGATACGAATAAGAAGAGGGACAGCGCTACATAGCCGAGCAGCAGAGAGACGGTTCAGTCTCATTCAATACCCACAAAATAAAGTGCTCAGCGCGCTTTAATAAGTTTTCACTTCAAAATCTTTCGCCTTAAAGTAAAAAAAAAAAAAATGTTATCAGCCTTTTCTGTCCCATTGTTGGGCAAAGGCCTCCCCCAAATCTTTCCACCTTTCACGGTCTTTAGCCGTTTCCCACTATTTTTTTTATTAAATTTATATTCTTTTTCAGAGAACTGTCAATGCTGCATCTGGAGGCGTTACTCCGTTTCAAAACAGCGCACCCGAACCACGTATTCCCAGCGCTCTACAAGGAACTTTTCTCTTTAGACAGTGTCCTAGATTACACACACGGATAAAAAAAATTTTTTATTCCAAAATTCATTTATAGTGAAGTTCGATCTCATTTTTGCCCGAAAAATGCGACGAGGCGATGAGACGACTGCATATTATGGAAGACTTGACAGCTAAATGTATTTTTTCGTAATTTTTTTTATTTCCCAAAAGTAAGCTCACTTGTACTTTTGTTAATCTATTTATAATTGTATGTATGTACTTTGAGACTGTTATATTTACGTATTAGTACGTACGTACAATATATTAATTACATATTTAAAAAGTGTTTATTTAATTCGAATCTAAGAATGTACAAGTGGGCTTAGTTTTGTCGTTATATTAGAAGTTTCGGTTTTATTCTATTTTCATATGTTGTATAATAATTTTTGGAAACACAATGAAACCTGACTTGAGTACCTGCGTATTATACATAATAATTCATTATATGTTTTGTTGTGTATTGTATAAAGGTGTAATCTAAATATAATTATAATGTATCTAACTTCGATGAATGAAATAATTATTATTATAAAAATATAATAATAGACATAGAGTTTTTATTAAGAAATAAATAAAGAAGTATAAAGTTGTAGTGAAGTAAAGATCACATAAGTTTCGTTTACAAATGAAACTCTTATACACGGTCAAATTTTAATCACCATAAAAAAAATACGCATAGTCAGTTGCCGTTACTGAACACATATACGGCAAAAAAACTTGAAAAAAGTACGTCGAATATATGTCATTTTTTTTTTATAAAAAATTGATAACTGTTACCGTTTGTCGTATTCCTATGGATTTGTATCAGGCGGTAGCCATTATTGATTATAATTAAAGTTTCATTCATCGTTTGGCAAACCTGGGTACCTAGCTCGAGCCAGCTCGCAACAACTCGGCTCGGGCGCCGCACTCGCGCCGCTATCACTCTATCATTTTGTAGAAATTCAAAATTCTGACTGCACAGATACGACGTAGTACCCCGTCTGCATTGCCCATATAATTTTTTTTTGGTAATTAAAAAATGGTGGTGTATAGGTCTCTTTTAATTATTTTTATCAGTTTTTTTAATAACTTGTTATTTATTTCAAATGATTATATTATTGATGTTTTCTCCTTCTCTGTAGATTTAATAAGTTGTAATATAGGAAATAAATGATACTGCCCGTTTTTTATATTTCTTAGTTGTTTTTTTTACATTATTATGACGCATCGTTGGAAATTTTTGAAATATCTAAGTAATTTAAGCTGATTAACCTAGGGTGCATGAACAAAATTACGGATCGAACATACACACGGACAAAAATTTTGTACTGAAAGCAGGCAATTTTTTTATAATTTGATCTCATTTTAGTTTTTGCACGACGCTTTGTGCCATGTTCGAAAAATCACATAAACGCATAATATAAAATAATCAAAAGTTACAAATAAAATGCATAATAAAAATAATTATTATCTTACAATAGAACTTTTTCTTTGCTTTTGCTAGATTCAGCTATACGTCAAATTGCCTGCTATTGATGATATTTAGAACATCTATCAATTTTTTCTAACACTTAATCTAAGTTAAAATAGCCTTTACTATAGACTGGTTTATATTAATGTTTAAAGTACATTATAAAGAAAAAAAATCTTAACTCGTATTTTGTAAATAGTAATTAATCATTATGTATTTTATATTAAATGTCATATTAAGGTTCGATGGGTTATTATTAATTTTACATTCTATTATGAAAACAGATTTTTCATAATGGACTTTAAGATGTTATCTTGAAAGATCATGTGAAAAGTATTGTTTTTTTCCCTTCTATATATTATATATTTTTTGTTAAATAAAGCAAATGTTATTGTCTATTTATTTTGTTTTATTTTTTGTTCCTTTTTGACATGGGCTTGATTATTTTTTTGCTATATCAATAATCTAGCTAGATTATTATCATTATTTGCATAATGAGATCAATACTATAAGATTCATACACATAGATTACGGGTTATCAATTTTCAATTAAGTATATTATATACATAATATAATTTTAGAGTACATAATTTAAACATTTTTGTTTGATTTTACCGTGATATCAGTTAAAAATAATTTGTATTATTATATGAAATGTAAAATTATACTTGAATAATTATTGATTGAAATGTTAATGTATTAAACTAGAACGCACACCATAGGTCTGGTCAGTTTCTAAAGTGCAAAGTGTGGATCATACCCAACTCATTGTTTTAACGGTTATCTTACCCCTTTTTAATATTAATCGTGATAAATATATTGGACACTTATATCGTTGAGGCATGAAAATCTGAAAGTATTCGAAAATTAGAAGATTAAGACTGAAAATTGGCTGAAAAAAAAATACTTCGCCTAAATTTTAAAGGTCCATTATAAAAATGTTGAAAAACCACAATCGAGCGATCTAAAAAAAATAGTTAGATGCTGATACCAAATCGGAGACGGATTTGGAGTTTTATATAAAATAATTAAAATAAAAAAATCATTCACACTTGTAAAACGAGACTTTACAATATGTCAAAGCATTACAATTCCCACTATATTCGACTTATTTACCTCATTCAATCCATTTTGAGAATAAGAAAATTCATAAGCGATTTTCTGCTGAGTTGTATAATATCACATCATTAATATCATAATATTACTATTAAATAGTTTTTCGTAAACTTTTGCGATTATCACACATAGTTATTTGATTATAACGGGTATTTAAAAACCTGTTATAATCAAATAATTATTACTATTAAACCTATTATAATTGTTATGTAACAAATAATTATAAATCATATTTAATATTGAAATTTCAAAACATTATTTATAATGTCATATAAATATTATATATTGTTTTATATAATCGCTTATGAAATTTTCTAATATAAGTGTGAACATCCATCAGTTTTTGACGTTCTGCCGTCTACACACGAATTTATTTAAACTATCCAGTCTTTCTAACTTTTCTATTTTCTATAAAGAGTCCACTGTAGTTAACCTCATTGGCGCATTCGTACCGGACGAGCGACAAGCTAAGATACATACATGTATCTCACTCGCACATCTCTGCTGATTTATTAGTGCGATAGTGATAGCTATAGGGTAAAATTTTTAATTGCTGGGTAGTTTTAGTATTTCTAAACTTTTGTACTATGTTTTGCTAAATTTTCACTAAAATATAGATTGAACACGTAAAGTTAGAGTTATATAAAGTATTTTGAAAAGCAAGCAGTTTTATGTGGGTATATTTGGTATTTAACGAGTGTTTTAATTATGATATATATAACTACATTAGGTAGGTATATTTGGGTTATGCGTGTTTTTTATTTTATTTTTGTTAAAAAAAAGATTACATTTTGTACAAAGGTACCTTTGAAGTTACGGGTATCGTTATGTAGAGGAAAATAAACTTTTGTACGCCTTGTTTTTCTATGAGATTATTTATTAAATAAATATTGATTTGTTGATGATATAATTAAGTATTTTTACACAATATCTGAACATATTGAGAGTAACAAATATAAACCATTTATCTATGTAAAAACAGAATATATAAAAAACATATTTTATTCATACAAATTGATTAGATATTGCAAATGAAAGTTATCAACATTCGAAATATGACATTGCTATCCTGGTTTGGAAAAAAAATCAGATTTATGATTAAGCAAATTCTGATCAACTTGTATGAAAGCTTTGTTTATTTAAAAAAAAATACAATACATTGTACCTAAAGTAGCATTATGGAGTTTTGAGAACCAATAGTAAATAAATGTTATTGTTTTTATTATTCTCGAATCACTTGCAAATCGTCTTTTATTTAAACCTTATAATAAGTACTTTTTTCCTCCGTGTAATAAGTAACTTTATAAGTAAGTATTAATAAAGAATAATATAAAATAAAAACCTCACAACACAAGTCAAACCAAACAAAGTAGTAAGTAAGACTTTATCTTACAATAATGATATACACCGTAAATTTTTAATCACCAGAAAAAAATAGGCATAATCAGTTGCCGTTACTGAACACAGATATATAGCAAAAAAACTTAAAATTTTAGTAACATTTTTGAGAAAATAAATTTGATTAAATTTGGATAACTGTTACCGTTAGTCGTTTTCCTATGGATTTGCGTCAGAAGGTACGCATCATTTATTAATAATTTAAGTTTTATTCATCGTTTGGCAAACCCGGGTACCTAGCTCGAGCCAGTTCGACAAAGCTCGGCTCGGGCACCGCACTCGCCCTGTTGTCACTCTGCCATTTTGCAGAAATCCAAAATTCTAACTACAACGTAGTACCCCGTCTGAATTGCCCATTAATTTTTTCGGTAATTAAAAATTTTTGGTGTATAATAAAATTAATATAAACATTAATATTAAATCACAGCACCTTAAATCCTTACAAAATAATTTATATCTATTTGACTTTTTGGCTAATTTTCTTTTCTTTGCCCCAAATTAAAGACACAATAGGCCATTGTACAAAATATACAGTAGTACATAATGACATCAGAAACAGATGGAAGCAAATATTATAGACGACGGATCTGTAAATTGTGTACATCAGTGGATAAGGCCATAGTCCAAGGCTGTTGTACGTCAATTGAATGCTGAAAAAAAGGTGACGCTGTATTACAATTACGACTTAAGGCTAATCCTCAAATCCAATTCCATACAATATGTTTCGGACAAATACTCAAAAAGTACGCCGTATTATAGTAATTTCTTTACATTCTTTGTTTCGTCTATGTTTTCCGATTGTGTGAACAAAAATTAGTAAGGTTTCTTACTTTGATTTAGATTTTATACGTGTTTTTAAATTAATAGTGTTAATTTTAAAACATAGACGAAACGAATAGTGTGAAGAAATTACTATAATACGGCGTACTTTTTGAGTATTTGCTCGAAACACTTTGTTTGGAAATTTGCCTTGAACCCTTAAGGACACAGGGCAGCTATAATGTAAAGATGTACATTAAGCACGATATATCTTTCCATAGAAATCGTCAGGAGACGACACACATCAGCTATAATGTAAAGTGTGGACTCCTGACGAATTCTAAGGAAAGATGTACAGACAGCGTCTTAGATAAGTCCCTCCTTGCACAAGAGACCCGGTTTCCAAATATCTTCAAAAAATTGTGAAAAATTATGATTAGGCTTACATGGTAAAACTTCTTCGTACACCGCAGCAATGATTTGAAGGGATTTGAAGCTGGGTGCCTTGTGCAAGGGGGATACTTATCTATGACGCTATCTGTACCTAATGAGATGTATGTAGGATCGGCTGTTATTGTCTTTAAACTCAGCTTACGCCGGTATTTTCCTATGATTAAACCACTGGCGGTTTATATTATGGGTACCTATATCTTAAGTGATTTAATCACGTCAGTAGTTTACCCACACACACACACATGATGTGTTATTATATTTACCCTTTTGGCGTCCCCTGCAGGATGCCGTCTAGGTACCAACACAGTGCCAGATATTCTGTCGTTAAGCTCTCGATCGGTTCAGTTGTTTTGGCGTGATTGAAGAACAAACATCTATAAATCCATCCTTAAAAACTTTCGCCTTTATCATATCTATTAATAGGATATTCTTTGATTTAAGTAGAATATTCTTTATTATATGCGGAATATTTTTTGATATTTTTTTTTTGATATTATAGCCATATTTTTAGATATTATTAGTAGGTATATGTTATTTAAAAATATTATTGTTATTTCTAAGTAGTAAACAATTAATTAATTATCTATCTATCTATATGTTTCTTGATATTTGTAGAATATTCTTTGATATTAGTGGAATATTCTTTGATATTGGTAAAATATTCTTTGATATTAGTAGAATATTCTTTATATTGGTAAAATATTCTTTGATATTATTAGAATATTCTTTATATTGGTAAAATATTCTTTGATATTAGTAGAATATTCTTTATATTGGTAAAATATTCTTTGATATTATTAGAATATTCTTTATATTGGTAAAATATTCTTTGATATTAGTAGTACTTCTATAAAACTACTTATTATCCTTGTCTAATAACAACTCTCTAATATTAAAAAAAAAATCTATGAGGTATTCCTTGGCTAAAATAAAATAAACGACGAAGATATTCTTTGATAATATTAGACTTATTATACTTACTGAATATGGTAAACAGTGTAATAAGCAGCCAATGCCATGAGGTTCAGTTTGTGAGATTTCGGTACAATCCTGGGCTGAAACGCCAACTCCCAAAGCGCGAAGGGAAGAATAGCCAAGTGTATGACATAGTTAGAACTCATTGTGAACACCTTATCGATGAAGGCTGGGAAGATCAGGCTTCTTTCGTAGAGAAAGATTGGCCAGAAAAACGTAAACACCGTCTGGAAAATAAATAAGGTACATTCAGAAAACATTTTTAAATCCCTTAATACGAGACACTACTATCTACTAGTGGGTACTCACTTAGTGATACTATTCACTCACTCACTAAAACTAGTCACAGAAGTGACTGAGGGAGGACGTGGTGGCCGAGTGGATGAGGCCCTTGCCTTGCGATTTGATGGTCGCGTGTTCGAATCCCGGTGGCAGTCATGCGTAAATGGGTTTCGGTCGAAAAAATCTATGTATGCATCCCATTCTCGCAACGGTGAAGGAAAACATCGTGAGGAAACCGGCATGTCGTAGAACCAAAAGTTCGAAAACATGTGTCGAGTGCACGAAAGGAGGAGGATAAGAAGAATCTTATCGTGTCACTAGTTCTGTCGAACCAGTGTCGTGAAAGGATTTTAAGTGCGCCTCGAAGAGGCTCCTTTCGTGCACTCGACACATGTTTTCGAACTTTGGTTCTACGACATGCCGGTTTCCTCACGATGTTTTCCTTCACCGTTGCGAGAATGGGATGCATACATAGATTTTTTCGACCGAAACCCATTTACGCATGACTGCCACCGGGATTCGAACACGCGACCATCAGATCGCAAGGCAAGGGCCTCATCCACTCGGCCACCACGTCCTCACTCACTTATACTACTCACTCACTTATACTACTCACTCACTTATACTACTCACTCACTCACTAATACTACTCACTCACTCACTAATACTACTCACTCACTCACTTATACTACTCACTCACTCACTAATACTACTCACTCACTCACTAATACTACTCACTCACTCACTAATACTACTCACTCACTCACTAATACTACTCACTCACTCACTTATACTACTCACTCACTCACTAATACTACTCACTCACTCACTAATACTACTCACTCACTCACTAATACTACTCACTCACTCACTAATACTACTCACTCACTCACTAATACTACTCACTCACTCACTAATACTACTCACTCACTGATACTGCTCACTCACTAATACTACTCACCAAGGTCCCTGGAAGCACGATAGCGGAGAAGAAGAACTCTCTGAACTTCTTTATCTGCTTCGGATGGTCTTTGTTCATGAGAGTCATTACGTCGCAGGTGAGGGCTAGCGCGGCGTATGCCATTTGGAAGGCCTGAAATATACACGGTCAATTTTTAATTACTTGAAAAAAAATACACATGGTCAGTTGCCGTTACTGAACACAGATATGGCAAAAAAACTTGAAAAAATGAAGTCGCATTTTGCCAATTTTTTTTTATAAAAATGGATAACTGTTACCGTTAGTCGTTTTCCTATGGATTAGCAGCAGGCGGTACCCTTTATTGATAATAATTTAAGTTTTATTCATCGTTTGGCAAACCCGGGTATACTTAAGCTCGAGCCAGCTCGCAAAAGCTCGGCTCGGGCGCCGCACTTGCGCCGCTGTCACTCTGTCATTTTGTAGAAATTCCAATTCTGACTGCACAGATCCATCGTAGTACCCCGTCTGCATTGCCCATATAATTTTTTTTGGTAATTAAAAATTGGTGTGTATTTGGTGTAAGATGGCGCGGACTTCACAGAATGCTCCGCTGTCGCTGATATATTACCTGGCGAATTTTGACCGCGACTATGTGTTCCTTGACCCGTTCGGCTATCGTACGTTTAGTTTGACCGACGTATGAACGGCCACAGCCACAGTCAATTTTATATACGCCAGGTACTTGTAGTGGTATGACGTCTTTAGGGCTTAAGAGTAATTTAGATTTTAAACGCGTTTTTAAATTAGTAGTTTTAATTTGAAAACACGTATAAAATCTAAATTTAAGTATGAAACCTTACTAATTTTTACACAATCGGAAAATATTAACAAAACGAATAGTGTGAAGAAATTACTAATTAAATAAATTAATTTGCTTTCGCTGTATTAACGGCGTAACTTTTTGAGTATTTGTCCGAAACATTTTGTATGGAAATTTGCCTTGAGGATTACCCTTAATTGTCCGGAAGTCGTCAGTGTAGTGTGCCGACCGAACATTTTTAACGACCAAAATGAGGGTAGTTCCCTCATTTCACCGCGACGGTAGCTCCGATACGCCAGTCAACCCGTGACCACGGCTGTTGCAATACGGTCGAAACGTCGGGACACAAAAACATATGAGGTGATCGCGATAAATACCCGTTATAATCAAATAACTATGTGTGATAATCGCGAAAGTCTACGAAGAACTATGGTAAGTTATATTATTAGGTATTGCTTGCTAAAAAATAGATTTAGAATGCATTGTCTTTGAGTTGAGTGTGAAACCCTGAAAGTTTCAGCCGGATCGGATCTAATCAGGAAGTGCTTGAAAGGATATTGTTCATTCCTGGCCTCAGTGAACACGATGTTCAGAGAAATCCAATTTGTTCAATAAATCGATTAATTTTGGATATTAATTATTGCGTAATATTTTAGTACCCAGGTGAACCTAAAAAAGTTTATTTAATTAGTATTTAATATGATAATATTATCCTAGTTTGTCTTATGATTCATCAAACTAGTGTTGTCATTTACTTTCTTCTGAATAGTAATCGAATAATATCTATTTATTTATGAATCGATATCACGATAATGCAAATTGTCATTATGTGATCGAGAGGGTTTATGCATTTTTTGAAAGTGAATACTTTTTGAAGCGTGCTGAACATTTGTTTATTTGTGGGTATTCAACGAGATTCAGCCGTTATGCTTTGCTATGTAACACTTGTTAAGGTAAAGTCAGCACGTGTCACCTTGATGAAGTTTTCACTTCTGTCATGTGGTCAAACACATACCGTTTTTTTTGTTTTTAATAGAAGTTCCTTTACACGACTTTTGCTCAGTTGTTTATTATCCAATCGCTAAAAAAATAAATTCCTTAGAAAAAATCGATTCTTTTAATCGATCGATAATTTTAATCTCTTTTTATACTAATATGGCAGCACAGCACACGTCAAAAAGGATCAAAGTCATGTCATAGTCTTGCTTCTAAAAATAGAGTAGTATGCGAGGCAACTCCTTGACACGACGAGCTCCCTCACTGTGGTACCACGATTGAGTACTCATGTAAGAGCCATTTAATTATTAATCTTATTTCTTGTCGCAAGATACTAACAAAAATAGTAGTAACGTAGCCATCTCTTATTGTCGCCACGTTTTATGAGTAATATTAATATTAATCTACCCTTAATAGAGTATGCAGAAAAATCATCAAAAATCAAGGCCAAGGTGAACATTCGAGGGAAGAGTGATGAGCTGGCTCGTCAAAACAAACGTGATGCCTCACTTGCTGGAAAGAGACGCTTCAACTATTGTAGCAACTGTGAAAGCTACCCAAGTCTACATTACATGTCATGTCATTCATTTTGGACATTTGACTGAATATTTTTTATAATTTTTACAATAATTCAATACAATGTGCAATAAAACATGTTTATTAAATAACTTGACCACGAATGCGATAAATTACTTTACACTGGCTTATAATATACTATGTGTGGAGCCAAACGCGAAGAATAAGAATAATCATTTTGTATTTTTTTTCCATTTCAACTAATATTTTGAGGAAGTTTTTTTACTCTTAAATGGACAATGGATTCTAATGTTGACCCTCACTTGCTTATGGAATTCATATTGACTGCATTTAGGAGTGGAAACGCAAGCGTATTTATGGCAATGGATGGCTCAGCAAACTGTAAGGTTCATCAATTTCCATTTATTGTTTAATTAATTTAAGTAAGTAATTGTGAAATTCGCTATAACAGATTTCCCTTTATTTATAGATTGGAGCACACTAACATAGGAAGGGAAAATCGTCCCTCAGAACCACCGCATACAAGCAGATTGAGCCAAAATATATACCTATATTGAATTTATTTTATTTGAAAGTAATAATTAAAAAAGGAAAGCAATAAAACAGTACTGTTGTAATTGTATTGTAGGCCGTAAAGACGGTGGGTTGCTGTGCTTCATATTGCAACAGTACGGTTCATAAACTGGACAAGGACTACTAAAATAATATGAATCTACCTAGCCAGCTTTTAGATAATGTAATGTATCATATAATTGTGATGAAAAATAGAAAATATGTGAAAAAAACTCATTTTTATTATATAAAACCCTCCGTCGATCATGAACTTTATGAGTGGGATAGTAGGTCAACCGAACATTTTGATACTAAGATATCCTTATATTCTGGTACCTACTTTTAGAAGCTATTAAGCCTCTATCACAATTATACCAAAAATCACTGTTCACCCTAAGCCATAAGCTCATACAAAGTGGCCAATGTCCTTTGAGTTGCAAGATTCCACCCGGAACGACAGACAGAAAGGAAAGAGAGAGACTGAGTTTTGGCGGGAACGTGAAAAATGGCGTATTGGCGGCATTAAATTAATTGACAAAACGTGTATAATTTTGAGTGTTTAAGGTTAAAAACGGTGGTTTTTTATCCATTAAGTGCTCGTGAACGTATATGAGTGTTGGTGAATAGTGTAATGCTGTAAACGTGACTTTTCGTGTTGCCTCCAAAACTCCATAGAAGCCTCTAGTTAAGTCGCAACCACCACTACTTTACAGGGGCTTGACTTGACCTACCGACTTATGACAAAATAATCTCTCCAATTGCTTGACACTGGCTATATACCTTTGATGTGAAGCCAAAACGAAAGAACTTAGGTTCTTCGAAAAAAAAAAGAGAATAAAAACGTGGAAGCAAATGAAATACCTAAAAGCTGAATCTTCATTTTTGGCGTTAACTAAGATAAATTAATAATATTATTTATCTTCTTACAGCATAAGCTAACTACTACAATCTATATTACAAAATTTATAAAAGGAAACAATTGGGCCACCCATAGACCGTTGCAAACGATCTATAGGTAGCTCAACTGCTCCAACTCGATACCCGATGGCAGCGTGCCGAGGATACTGGCTGCATTGCCTCTTTGTATAGCAAGGCTTATTCTTTGGCCGAGATAGCTGCCAGCCCTCTGATCACGCGTTGCTTCGACCAGACGCTCTGACAACATTTTGAAAACGCGGAAGGCTCCCATTCCCCATTGCATCCCACACCTTGGGTCTCGATCCCAAAGAGCTTAAACATGATTATTTATCTTAGTTACGCCAATATTAAAATAGGTGAGTTACTTACAACATTCCAAACAGTGAGGAACCGGCTCTGCATAGTTAAAAGGTTTCTGATCTCAGGATCCCGCAACATCAGCTCATCATTAATGGAAATGAGCATGATGAGTGAGTTGACAAAGTGAGTGGTCAGTGTGACGGCATTGCCGAACACTCTGAAGTAGATTACAGACATTTTCTGAAACAAAAAAATGTATCTTTAAGACCACACGACAGGAGAAACTTAATAACTCAAGCGGACTTTACCCGAATGAGCGTTTCATGACCAAATAATGGCATTTTTAATGTTTGTTACCTTTAAAATAGTTATTTGTTCACCAAGGGCCTGAAGCAAGACATTTTATATTGTAGACGATATCACGATGAGTCGCACGGAAAAGTATAAAAGGCGCCGCCCATTCGATCGCCAGTTTTCAACGAGGCGACACCTTCCTGGTGTTTGTCAGGCTGAAATTTTGCTAATATTTTGCCGCCTAATTATTGTTTGAAGTTGAATTCTAAGTTAATTTGTTGATTGTTAATTTTTGAGTTTAAAAGTTTTAGTTTGTTAACTTTGTTATGCTTTTTTTTAAGTTAATTTGAGGTTCAGATCCTAGAATATTTTATATCAAGTCGAGTATAAAATGGGATTCAGGACCGAGGTAAACACAAGATTTTTCACTTGAATTGCTCGCAATTAAAGTAAATAAATAGACTTAAACTGAAATGAGCGCCCATTTAGTAATTCAAAAACAGAGACAGCCACCTAATGTAATAAAGATGTTCGATATTTGAAATTATGTAATATTTAGGTCCCCCATACCATAATACCCTGATCTATGTTATGGGTAATGAAGGACCTAAGTTCGAAATGTGAATGAACTTCCAGCATGAAACCTATTAGAAATAAACTTCTTTCAACAGATTTTATAAGCTATCACTTTTTTCCTAGAGCCTAAAATGCAGTTTTACTTCCCCTAAAGCACGAATTTGCACGAATTTGAATTTTACGAGCATGAGACGTGAAAAAAATATATAACTCTCACAATTTAGGTTCCTCACATTTCCTTCACCGTTTTGACCTTGCGCATTATAGTTATACTGAAATTACAAAAATACATTTTTCAATATAAGTTTATTTGACTACCTGTTCAATTCGAATTGTAATCGAATATTCAAGACATGTTTTGGTTTGTGCAGCTGCAATTTTATATATAAATATTTTTAATATTTAATTTAGTTTTATTATCTTTCAGTGTTGAATGAGAATTAGCAAGGTGAAGTGGGCTGGCCATATCTGCCGAAGAACCCACAACCCCTGGGGTAAACGAGTTCTTGAGTGGAGACCGCGAATCGGCAAACGTAGTGTAGGACGCCCTCCGGCCAGGTGGGGTGACGATCTGCGGAAGGTTGCGGGCAGAAGATGGATGCGGCAAGCCGAAGACAGGGCGCGATGGCGCTCATTGGGAGAGGCCTATGTCCAGCAGTGGACTACGATAGGCTGATGATGAATGTTGATTATAATGATACCTATACTATTTAGGTAAAGGGTAATCCTCAAATCCGAGTTCCATACAAAAATGTTTCGGACAAATAGTCAAAAAGTACGCCGTATTGTAGTAATTTCTACACACTATTCGTTTCCTCTATGTTTTTTGATTTCGTGAACAAAAAAAGTAAAAGGTTTCATACTTTTATTTAGATTTTATACGTGTTTTTAAGTTAGTAGGGTTAATTTTGTATGGAACTCGGATTTGAGGATGCCCCTTAATACCGTAAATATAAGGTCGGGGAAAAAGTTCCTTCGCATTTTACATACAAATTCAAAACATTTTTTTTCAAAGTTTTATTACATTTAATTATAATATATGTATGCCGTTTTGTTCGATAACTTGTTGCCATTTTGTAGGTAGTGACATAATCCCGTTGCAGTAGAAATTTTGGGAATTCTGATCAAAAAAATGCGACAAGTAGTTTTGACAGTCCTCTCTTGATGTTAACCTAACCCTACCCAAAGAATTCTGAAGAGACCGCGGGCAATTGCGGCGCGGCGGCGAATTGTGCGGGTTTTGTCGCATTTTTCCCTTTTTAGAAATAAAATTTAAAAATGTTTCGAATTTCGTCGTAGGACTCAATCATTTTACCGGTCAATAAAACCATTAAAAAATGGCGGGAAAATATTTTTTATTTTTTTATTCCTTTATTAAAATGTCATATTTTTAATACTATCAAAACCAGCTAGATACAAACAGTCCAACCGAAGAGATTTTGCTACAACTTCGTACATACAAAATACGAAAAGACTTTTTCCCCGACCTATCCTACTATCCTATCCTACTAATATTATAAACGCGAAAGTTTGTAAGGATGAATGGATGGATGGATGTTTGTTCCTCTTTCACGTAAAAACTACTGAATGGATTTTAATAAAACTTTACAATAATATAGCTTATACATCAGAATAACACATAGGCTACAATTTATAGAGATACCTGCGCAGACGAAGTCGCGGGCACCAGCTAGTTAATAATATAAACCATTTAATATAGATGAATAACTTGGTGTTCTATATGAACACCGTTATTCAGTCACCGTTGGACAGTATCAAACCAAAGTGGATTCGATATATACGACAGAATTTTTTTAGACACCCTGTCTATAAAAATGAAAAACTCGTACCTATCTCTATTTTCAAATAATGTTTGTTACTTTTTACGATGTAGTTTTATTAACAATAAAAAAGCCTAGTAATTTGACATATAATATTTATCTAGCCCTATTACTTCCATTTTTCGAAAATTAGCATCGGACCAAAATTTACCAGAAGTTAGCCAATGTGGCTTAATTTTTTGCCGCATTTTCAATGTACTACATTGTGATTCTATACTTTAATACTTCTGTGTATATAATCTATTCAGATCAATCAAAATTATTAATTCATAGTATTCTAATCATATAGGAAATGAATTAGATTAAGTACAAAAATAATGTATTATTTATAATAATGACGCAAACTACCTCTCCCCCAGTAAATATATTAATATTATTCTAAATTATTCTTATTTAATAAATATTTTGTTTAACATAAATAAAGCATCCTTCATTTACTTGTTCCTACTAATTTTCGAAGTATCAAAATAACATTGATTGTCTTCTATAAATAACTAGCTGACGCCCGCAACTTTGTTTGCGTTGGGAATTTTCAACATCGGGATAAAACGTCTATATAATATTCTATGTCCGTCTCCTGGTTCTAAGCTACCTCCCTACCAATTTTCAGCCAAATCGGTTCAGCCGTTCTTGAGTTATAAATAGTGTAACTAACACGACTTTCTTTTATTTATATTGATTGATGATATTAATAACAAAAATGTTTATTACAGCATAACCTAACTACTACAATCTACATACATATTGTACAAAACTAGCTAGTGCCCGCGACTTCGTCTGCGCAGGTATCTTTATAAATTGTAGCCTATGTGTTATTCTGATGTATAAGCTATATTATTGTAAAGTTTCATTAAAATCCATTCAGTAGTTTTTACGTGAAAGAGTAACAAATCCATCCATACTTACAAACTTTCGCGTTTATATTGGTAGGTGGTAGGATTTACAAACGGAAACATTTGGGCCACCCATAGAGCGATGCAAGCGACCTATAGGTAGCTCAACTGCTCCAACTCGATACCGATATAAAAGTCATTTCACAAAACGCCATCTTGCCCCAAACTAAACAGAGCTTCTATGGGTCAACATGATACAAAATAAAACGGTCAAGTACGAGTTTAACTAGGCTTCCAAATCACAATTATTGTTTCCTTTTTTTTTAAACAACAACGTATTTCGTTGTGAATTTGTCAGAGTAATTTTGTAGCCTGGGTACATATTATTACTTATTTTTTGGCCTGGGTAGGAATTGGAAAAACTAAATTTGGTGTCTAATTTTATAAATGACCAAGCTTTTATAAAAATTCATCAATATTTATAAAAGCTTGGTCCGGGTTGATTGAAAGACTGACAGACAGCTTGCAGATCAAACCAATAGACGTTATGGTGGCTTCTCATGGTCTGTGCACGGGCAGCACTGTGCCACAGGCCGTGTGAAGCCAGCGGTCCAAGGCTACCCGGGCGCGTATTTTCGGTTAACACCTTCGAGAATCCATCAAAAGGAGGGGTTATACATCAGAATCTGCTAACATAATTTTCTACCATTTTTGACGGGAGGCGAGGTAAACACGCATTGCACACGCGCTTAACAAAACCTTATTCATATAAACGCATACTATAATAATCTCGCAAACCATTTTAAAATAGGCACACAATTATCAAATACAGCGTATAGTTTTATTTAACGTGAATGGCCAAGAAGGTTATATGGCCAGCAGACGCTGGGCGCGGGTACGCTTTGCATTAACATCTCCTTTGGCTAGATTCTCAAAGCACTCGCCCAGATGACCTTGGCGCGGCGCGGCGCGTGCACAAACCGTGTAAAGCCACCATAAGACTTGAAACAATCATCACGTGTCTTTGCCACGTGTAGAGTAGGTACTATGAAATTTTTTTTAAAATGCAAATGACGTTGTGGGTATCAAACTAGTTTCATATAGAACGGAGCACAATTTTGGTAAAATCTATAATATAACATTAAATGCAAGAGGTGAGTTTTGGTATTTAATTTCCTTAAAGCATGTTAGTGTACCTAATTATAGGAAATTAAAATATTCTTAGATTTTTTTTCTTCTACAGGTATATTTTCAAAAGCTGGCATGAACAACACATTCACAATTATGCGTGTGTAGTGTCTGTGAATAAGTGACCCTATAAAAATTATCATCCTAAAATCAAAGTGTAGTGAAATTGCATTAGTGTGAGTACTTTGACTCCGCCAGCTTTCGTTGAGCGACCTGTGCACGGTGACGCAGTAACAGCCATCTGCGACTAACTGCATTAAACGTCCATCCGAAAAAATAAGTAAAAAAATAATAATTATTAACTAAATCGTGTCTGAATAAAAACCAACAAGTTCGGGTTCTTTGTCGGACTCGAAGCCCTAAATATTTATTTTTATCATGTCAATAGTTTTTTCGAACGCACTCGTTCGTAAGGAAAAAAAATTTAGAAACCGGCATTTCATAGAACCTAAAAAGTTTGAAAATGTGTGTCAAAGTCACGAAGCTTCTTCGAGGCGCACTTGTAATTCTTTCACTACACTTAGTGAAAGAATTACAAGTGCTACACTTAGTGAAAGAATTACAAGTGCGCCTCGAAGAAGCTTCGTGACTTTGACACACATTTTCAAACTTTTTAGGTTCTATGACATGCCGGTTTCTAAATTTTTTTTCCTTCACAGGTTTTACTGCACACATAGATTTTGAACAGAAAAATCCATTGATATTGGAACCCACGACCTTCGGATCGAAAGTCGAGGCACTTCCCACTCAGCCAACACGGCATATACCCTAAATAAATGCACTACTGCCTTGTGAATTTTAGTATTGGAAAAAAAAAGAAAGTCGTGTCGTAAAATAAAAACAAGAAATAGGAAGTCTGGGTAATGCCCTTCTAGGACCAAAACTGGCAATATATGAACGGGGAATTCTAGAATCACGTCACAGACAACATTTTGTGTACAATTTGCGTCATATTTACGTATATTTGACGTGACAGGAATGTAAACAAATGTAAATTATCCAAGACATTTTTAAGGGTAAAACCGTGTTTGTTGATGTGTAACATCTTCCTTCTGGCTTTCTGTCAATTTGTGGCAGTGATATCGTGAAATGCAATGGAAGGTGTTACAAGAAGTTAGCCATCAGATGAAACCAACCTCTAATAGTACAATGACACATGGCTTTTTTACACGCTACACGCCAGCGACTTCGCTTGTAGCGTGTAAAGTCGCCCAGTGTCATCGGCGTTTTTACAATCAGCTTGTTGAAAATCCTTACCAAAAGCAAACACGCTCACACGCTAGCGTTTAAAAACGCAAACAATCAGCCTGTAAAAAAGCTTGTGTCATCGACGCTTAAATGGTACGCTTCAGTTTAAGATTAATAAGACTTTAGGTCATAGACTTTTTTTCATTTCTTCTTTGTATGTTCAATGCCCTAGTTCTAGTAGTCCCTGGGTTACATGGGTTAATTATCTCAGAAACCTGTCACTTTAGTCATAAGCTATCGATTTATGATAGGGTCCGCAAAATTGGAAAAATAAATCAAGATGGCGGCTTGGACTAGAAACTGCCATATTAAAATTGTCTTACCCCTTTTATCTATTTAAATAAAATATTCTTGTGGATATTAAAATATGTCACGTTCTTCATAGAACGATAATAAAGAAATATACTATAATACATCTTTATTCTGTTGTTTTTTTCATACATCTTCATATATCATGAATGGTAGTACCTTAGTAGGTAATACCTAAGGATAAGTAATAGTTTACTTCTCCGTGTCAGTTGCAGTATATTATTAACTATAAACAGAAAAATTAAATAAGTAATAGGCATGTAGGAGATCTTTTGCTGCACGCAACAAGGCAGAAAACTACACGATAGGTCGAGTGGGAAGTGTGTCGGACTATAACGTCGCTGTCGCGGGTTTTCCTGTTTCAGGACAAATATTTTTGTGATGAATGTTTGTCTTGAGTCTGGGTGTTTTCTATGTATATTCTTATTATATATTCCATGTACTTACAAAAAGAAAGTATAAGTATAAGTATTGTATCAGTTATCTGGTTCCCATAATACATACAAGTTATAAATTTAAAAAATTAAAAAGATATGAAAAAAAAAATATTAACAACAAAAAACACAAATAATTATCATAATCCTTACATGCTAAATACAAGCTAAGTTTAGCTAAGCTACCCAAGCTAAGTTTAGCTAAGCTACCCAAGCTAAGTTTAGCTAAGCTACCCAAGCTAAGTTAAACAAAGCTAAGTGTATTTAAAAAAAAACAAAGCTATAATAATAAAGGTATGCCATTCTTTGACTTTGCAAAGAAACAAGAATTAAAAATCAAGATTTTTTACTGTCCACAATAGGTACTAAGTCAGGATTTAGGTAAAATTTCGATTTGAAAAACCGGTTTCCATTTATTATTCCTAGATGTTTTTATAGCAGTCTGCAGCTTAGGTATCCAATTTACAATGATGAGAATATTGGCTTCGAGATAAAACCTGTTTAATGGTTAAGGCTAATCCTCAAATCCAATTTCATACAAAATGTTTCGGACAAATACTCAAAAAGTACGCCGTATTATAGTAATTTCTTCACACTATTCGTTTCGTCCATGTTTTTTGATTTCGTTTCGGTTTCATACTTTAATTTAGATTTTATACGTGTTTTTAAGTTAGTAGGGTTAATTTTGTAATAAAATATATTGTATGGAAACTTGCCTTGAGGATTCCCCTTAAGGTAGGAAGAGGCAAATGAAAATAATGAATTAAGAATCTAATGTAGAAAGCAAATAGGTAATATTTTGTATTTAAAAAGCTACGGGCATATATGAATAACGATGTTCCTATGGAACAAGACGGACAGTATCAAATTAAAAAGGAATTCTGCATATTGTCCATTTACGTTGTTTCATGATACATACGAGTACGTACATACGTTCATTTTATAAAATTTTATTCATACGATAGGTATTTAGGATAGGATAGTAGTATTTAGGTAAGTGGCTCGTTAGGATATTAAAATTATCAGATAAAACTAGTTTAACAATAGAAAGCCTGATTGTTATATCGGCATTGATTATTTTAAACAAACAGATAAATAAATAGTCCTGATCATAAAAGGCATTTTAAAATATATATATATATATATATATCTATATCTTAATATATATATATATATATATAGTTTTATTACAGCATAAGCTAACTACTACAATCTATATATAGATATATTACAAAATTTACAAAAGGAAACAATTGGGCCACCCATAGACCGTTGCAAACGATCTATAGGTAGCTCAACTAATGTATATATATATATATATATATATATATATATAATATATTATATATATATATATAATATATATATATATATATAATATATTATATATCTTATATAATAAGTCGGGTAAAATAGCGATATATATTATATATATATATATCTTAATTTAACTTAGTTCTGATCGACTGACCGTCAAACAACGCACAGGCCAAACCACTGAATCAAAAGCTAAAAGATACGTACTAAGAAAGGAATTTCGAAAAATGCAAGCAAAGTTGCAGCTAGTTTTTATATAAAAGGTTTTTATAAATACTTTTTGTGTCTAACTTTCTATTTTTATTATTTATTTTATACTTATTCTATTATTTCAACTATTTAAATATAAATATACCTATAAATAAATATTTTGGACATTTCACACAACGCCATCTAGCCCCAAACTATGTAATAATATTACTTATTCTTTGCCCAAACTAAGCAGAGCTTGTACTATGGGAACCAAATGGCTGATATAATCTTAAATTTTTTTTTAAATACATGCCTACATAGAATATATAGAAATCACCCAGACTCAGGACAAACACCGATGTTCATCACACAAATGTTTGTCCTGTAGCGGGAATCGAACCCGCGACACCGGGCGTGGCAGTCCAATACACTTGCCATTCGACCATCCGTGTCGTTATTTGTATCTTAGCGACTATTTTGTTAGATTATTTTTTACACGATAGAGGTTTTTGAACTTAATCTTTTAATGTAGAAGAGTCAAAGTGTATTGACTATTTATAGTGTTCTGATACAAAATATTAACGGAATCCGTACAAAATTCTGAGATCAAGAATAAATAATACAATTTTCAAATATTTATTACAAGTTTCATAAATCAGAATAAAACGTTTTCCATATTAATAAGTATTTTAAGACATTTACACAACGCCATCTAGTCTCAAACTAAATAGAGCTTGTACTATGAGAACCAGATAACTGATACAATAATAATGTATAATATCCTTTTTTTTGTTAATAGGTTCACACACTCACACCCCTGCACTAGGATTTCCTGTGTCACAGGTGGCATGGACACATACAAGACATCACAACATCCAAGACCCTAGAACAAACATTTGTGTTCGACACACAATAATATGCCTCGGTCGGAGATCGAACCCGTAACACCAAGCTTCGTAGGCAGGGTCACTACTAACTAAGCCACGGTGTCGTCAATACATAAAAAAACACCCACAGGACAAACACCGATGTTCTTCAAACAAATGTTTGTCCTGAAGGGGGATCGATACCCGCGACACCAGCGTGGCAGTCCGACACATTCGCCATTCGACTAATCGTATCGTGTGAAGTGAAAAAATCACTTACCAAAAAGTCTAAAACCGACTCGAATGAATCTATATTTTGCTATTAATTTAAAAGTTTTTAAGACAAAAACACGTTTACTGGCTTGAACACCCAACACACTACTGAAGCCTAGTTCACCGCTATGGTATAGTTCACAGCTGGCCGAGACTTACATACGAGATTTAATACGTACCTCCTTACTTGCTACTCTCAGAATAGAAAGTGCGTTCCCTTTTTAAACATGGCCTAACACGATATGTAATTTCCTAGTAATTTTTTGGCCTAGGCCGGCAAAGTAGATTTTACTCGAATTAGGTTGTCTAAATAAGGTTCGAATTTCCAAGCATGTTTGAGAAAAATATACAACCGGGCAAAACATACACGAATACTATGAATATAATATACATATACAATGAATTACGATGACAGGATCACAAGTAAGTAAATAATGAAATACCTATATCTAAAAAAATATAAAATAAAAAATCGGTAGGTATTTAAATTTATCAATAAATAAATAAATAAAAATCCTTCAAGAAATAGATTTTTAATTTTTTTCTTATTCCTAAAAAAAATTAGTTTAGAACAAAGTATGTTTAAAACAACATGTAACTCTACCATTTGAGCGTACCTATTTACAAAAGCTTTGTAAACCATTTTTGCGAAATAAACATTATTACTATAATTTATTTGTTTGTCACCGTTGTTAGGCGTCCCCTGCAGGATGCTGTCTAGATAAGTACCAATACAGTACCAGATATTCTGCCGCAAAGCATTACTGTGTTATATGTAGGCTGTTGGCATTTGCCTTAATAAATAAATAAATAAATATATGTATATCGACGCTTGAAAGGCAAAAATTACCAAGCGACATTTTGGGCGATATTGAGTTATATATATCATTGGAATCAGAAAAAAATTCTGCGTCGATCGCTCCTACTCTCATGTCGCTAGGACGAAGTTGGTGTCGCTTGGTAATTTAAAAAAAATGCACAATTTCACAGTTTTCGGCGTCCAAGCGACTTAAATTTTAGCGATTTATGAATAATTTTCACTTAGTATTTATTCGATCTTTAATTTTTTTACATAGTAATTTTTGCCTAGATTCGAAATTATACGTTTGAGCATAGAGTATTTTTTGCCTGGCGGTACCTAGGGTATCAAGATTACCTATGAAATTTTACCTGTATTATTTATTTTTTTCCTCGTTATTAAAGACTTTCTAACACACCTTAATTATGTATTCATTGTCATTTAGTACTTTTAACCTAAATGCAATGGACTTGCAAACGTAAAGTAGTAATATTTACCTGCCTAAAAAGGATATATTTTGTCGTTTGGTAATTTTTTACCTGCCGTTTTTTTACTGTTTTTGTTACTTAGATAACTATTTCTGAAATAAAATTTGTATAAAACTGAGCTTATCCCTTATGTTCGTATTTTGTTTTGTCGCTTATCCGCGCTGTAAAGCAAATTTTGAGTGGCTGTGGTAACATAATAATGATTTAGTCTTGTCGCATAGGCAACCTGCGTGCTTGCGCGTATCGCACATAGTGCATCGCGTAGCTTGGATTGTATACTCGGTAAGTGCATTATGAAGATTTTACTAATGTTAGCTTTTTGAATGCGCATTTTATATTGATTTAAATTTATTGTTTTAGGCACATAACGAATCGGAATAAGATAATAGATACCTAACATCATTTAGCTAGCTATGTCAAACGCTGGGGTGGTTAGCAGAGATTTGACTTTGGTAATGTAACTGCTTAGTTGAATAATTAAATCATTTATTCTCTCAATCGAAACGTATTTAATTTCTAGGGGTCAAGATATCGAGGATATACTCGTAAGACTGCTGAAAAAGGGTATTCTGAAACTTAATACTTGATGTGGTAGATTTAAATTTTGTTTCATTGGAAATAATAGGTACTATAAATGAGTAAGAATACCAGAAACCCATTCCAGTTTTTAATTTATTGCAACAGTAGTTTTAGCCATTTTTTCTTCATAAAAAATGCATTTTATCTAATTAACTAAGTAGGCATACTACTTTTGAAATTTCTAATAACTATGTATAAAAATAAAATGCCTTATTTATTTACTACGACAGTCCACGTTCTTTATAAGATCAGCTATCCACGCGAGAGATTTTTTGCACTTTGATCTTTAATTTTGTGTCTTGCCTTAATCCTATGACCCCCAAGTGGGGCAGAGGGCGTCCATAGTGAGCTTCCGATCTATCTGGAGCTTCACGTTTGATTTCGCTTCAAGATTTACCTATGGCTTTGACCTCCAACTCCACCGATCTTCGCCAAGTCTTGGGATGGCCACGCTTTCTCTTGCCCTGCGGGTTCCCGTCTAGAGCTTGCTTTGGGATGTGGTCGGGCACTCTGCGTAGCGTGTGGCCAATCCAGTTCCATTTGTGACGCTTTATCTGAGAATCCATGGGCGATTCATGGCACTTCTCTAACAGGTCGACGTTGGTCATTTTTCCCGGCCAAAAGATTCCAAAAATCTGTCGGAAGGCATCGGTTTATGAAAACCTGGATCTTACGCGTGATGTTTTTCGTTACTTTCCACGTCTCGCACCCATACAGCAGATTGATTTTCACATTGAACTGGAATATCTTGAGCTTCACTCTTCTGGTCAGTTTCCGTGACTGCCATATCGAACGCAACTGTACAAAGGCTCCTTTTTAGATTCTATAGATAGATAGATAGATAGAATATACTTTATTGCTCACCATCTTAGTACTAACACATTAAAAAGGAAAAATAAAGCTAGGTATATAACAGTGGACAATGGGTGGTCTTATCGCTAAAGAGCGATCTCTTCCAGACAATCTTTGCATGGACTGGATACTGTTGGACAAATGAGGACGGTGGGCATAACGTTAATTGAGAACGAAAGCTTATTAAAAAGTATAATAGCAAAAAGTCCCTATTACAAAACAGATTATTCAATATATTAAATTGAAAAATTAAGAAAAAGAAAAACTAATATGGCGGTATATACAAAAAAAACGAATATAAATAAAATAAAAATATAAATATCAGATAAATGAGTGATAAAAATTAACAATAAATCAAGAGATGTGAAAAATATTTTATTATTTCGTAGGTGTGGCTAAATAATGCTCAACGACCAACCTTTTAAAAATTTGAAGGGACTTAGCATGTTGAATTGACACTAGCAGTGCATTCCATAGATTAGTAGCTTGGATCGTAAAAGAGCTGCCATAGAAATGCGGGGTATGAAGTGGGGTTTGAAGATTAAGAGCATACGGATCGAGAGTGGGACATTCAGAGATACTTAAACGTTCTTTGAGGTATGCAGGAATGTCTATATCCTGTTCGGTTCAACCAACTTCAGATACAATACTCCCAAGGTAGACAAATTGATGGACCTGCTCCACCTATTCCTGACCAATCAAAGGCGTTGTGTCGCTTACGCCGGGTCTCATCTCCTTAGTTTTGCCTGTATTAATTTTAAGTCCTGTGGTTGCTGCTTCTTTCTTCTTCTGAGGTCATCTAGTTTGGCTTGCTTGTCTGCTCGTCTGAAAAGAACTATGCCTGAAAAGACAAAGATCATCGGCATAGTCTAGGTTATCTATTCCGCGGCGTTTGTTCTTATTGACACGCTCCAGCACTCCATCCAATACCACAAGGAACAGCAAAGGTGAGAGGAGGCAGCCCTGGCGTACACCTGCCTGCACAATGATGTTGTCGGAGACCAGTCATAGCTCACTTTACAGGCATACTTTGCATACATAGCTTGGATCACCTTGATTATCTTTGGCGGTACTCCTAGAGTGTATAGACGCGCCCAGATACTATGCCATTGAAGAGTGTCAAAAGCTTTTCGAAATCTACTAGGTAAGATTGCTTTCTTTGCCATTCTGATGCCTGTTCTTGCAATGATGCGCAGTGTGTTTATCTGATCGGTGCAGGAGCGTGCTAACCGCTGGAACCATGCTTGTTCGTTGCGAAGTAGCGGGTCTATTACCTTGGAAAGTCGATCCAGTACTACCCGAAATAAGAACCTTCGATGGTATAGAGAGAAGTGCGATGCCTCTCCAGTTACTGCACTGGCTTATGTCACCTTTTCTCGGTACAGTGAGTGACAAGAAGCCCCATGTTCCAGTCATTGGGTATAGTTTCAGTATCCCAGACCTTGGCCAGTAATGGTATTAGACAGTTGACGGCTGTTGTAAGATCTGCTTGTAACATTTCTGAAGGGATCAGGTCGATTCCGGGGGCTTTACCTGCTTTTAGTGCAATAATGGCATTTGCGACTTCGTCTTTAGAAGGGGGATCACCAGTTATTTCTAGCGTCTTCGATAAGTGAGGCGGCATCGCTGGTATTGTTGGATCTATTGGTACCTCACAAGATCCCTGGTTAAATACTTCCTGGAAATGCTCGTGCCATCGATTCAATCGAGCTGAAGGAATAGCTAAAGGTTTACCTGCTTTATCACGGATGGGTTTCTGAAGTTTATTTTTCCTGCCAGGGTATTTGTGGCCTTATTACATAAAGTTATAGTTATAAAGTAGTAGTTATAAAGCTCTTTCAGGTTTCCTGTATGTGCAGCAAGTTGAGCAAGTTCGGCGATATTGTTAATTTTGTGTAATAAAACCTAATTGTTTTGTTACTTGTTCAAAAAAATCCTACACATACCTCATTTAATTTGTACTTCGGTTGAAATTGCTTGACAGAAAAGTTTTTTTTGTTTTTATTTAGATAATTTTACCTATGTGTCAAACATACTTTAGATCTGGATGTATCATTTTGCTTCAAACACAATTATAAACTACTAGGATTTAGTTAATTTTACATGTTTTATAAAAAAATATTGTTGTCGGTAAGTAGTTTTTACCTGTTTGTGATTTTGATAAATATTTTACTAACCGACACTATTTCTTAAAGTATTGAGAAAATGCATCATCTTTAAATGCCAGTTTATAAAGCGTTTTAATTACATTTAAAAATCGTTGGAATCAAGTGCCTACGACTAATAGGCGATTTATGACGAATTTTTTTCCAAAAAAAAAAACTTTAAAACGCTCTCCTATAAAGTTGCCAATATGTCGCTTGGTAATTATTGCCTTTCAAGCGTCGATATGTTTAAATCTAATTTGAAATAATGAATTGACAATGAATGTACCTACCTATAATTATTTCGCAGTCCGTTTTCATTTTTTTTAAACTTTAAGCTTGTTTATGTAAACATGGGACTAAGTGCTCTCCTGATAGTAATAGATCACGCCTGCTCATGACCAGAACAGTGCTACACAGGACCTTGATTCACATAGGCCAGTGCAACACAGCTAAAGCGCACGTCCACATTAAGTCGTTTTGATGGTCCGTTTCGAAGGGCACTGAAGCTAATCAAATTACTGGGCTTTCGGGACTGACTGTATTTAGATATATTTATTCAAACATTAAATACATTTTTTTCTTCATAATTTGAATTTATCCATTATTATTTTTATTACTGTACACGCCCCCACACTTTTCATGGCCTCTCTCTAACCTAAGGTTTGCTGGAAGAAAACTCTTATTAGGGTTAAGCTCGCTATTGTACATGTATTTTCTTTTATGATTTATATTCTAATGTGTTTGTGTGTACAATAAAGAATTACAGAATTACAGACTGACCATCAAAACGACTTAATGTGGACGTGCGCTTTAGCTGTGTTGCACTGGCCTATGTGAATCAAAGTCCTGTGTAGCACTGTTCTGGTCATGAGCAGGCGTGATCTATTACTATCAGAAGAGCACTTAGTCCCATGTTTACATAAACAAGCTTAAAATTTAAAAAAATGAAAACGGACTGCGAAATAATTATAGGTAGGTACATTCATTATCATTTCATTATTTCAAATTAGATTTAAACATATAACTTATAAATATGTTCATAATCTCCTTTAAAATACCTTCATTTTGATACCCTATTCGATAAGTTTAGTAAACAAAAAATATTAACGACTTAAAAATCCGCCATAATGATTATTTCTTATTAAATCTAAAAACACTCAGGTGATTGAGACGAATCAAACGATACCTTAACTGTCAAAATCCATCCAGCCGTTTGGAAGATACGAGGTAACAAAGTTTACATACATACATACAAGAAAAACATAACCCTTCCTTGGCAGTCGGGTAAAAAAAGCGAGCGAGCCTTACATTAGTCGCATAAGATGTGTAACATCTGACATATCACCTTGATAATCTACAACATTTAAATTTGGAATTATTCTATTTATTTAATTTTTCTGAGGTTGGTACCATCTCACAGCCAACTTCCTGCTTCACACTTCCGTCCCATTTTTGATCCCCATTGACACATTACGAGAGGAAATATATAACCACATAAAAAAATTGTTTTCCTGTAAATTTGGTTTAAGGACGATAGTTTAACGTGACTACCAGCATAACGGGACAATGAGCGTTACCGGACAATGAGCGTTACTGGACAAGTTCCCTCCGCCGGGCGACACGAATTTTACTACTCCGCGTTTAAATTATTTTTTCGCGTGAAAATGTCTATGAAATCGATCGAAAATGTTGTGCGCGAGTTGCAACAAACTGTTTCAACCTTAGTGAGTGAAGTCAGTACGCTGAAGTGCAAGATCACGGAACAATCCGCGATTATAATTAAGCTCAGTGCAACAAGTGATAAATCCGCTACCCTCAAGTCATCCGCAGCGATCGCTCCGGCAACACCAGTGAGCGGCGATACCACGACCGCGCCGGCGCAGCGCCCTGCGCGTACTGCGCGCGCACAAGCCTCGGCAGCTATCGCTAAAATGGGGAGCGCATCAAGCAAACGCAGCAATGCACGCATAAGCACGGCGGTTACTCCGACTCCGGTTGACTCGCTCATTGAGCAGAGTAAAACGAGTGTTAGAAAAGAAGCTATTCAACCTAAGTCTACTACAGCTGACATAGTTATCAATTCGGATGCCTTGACCGCTTCTTCCGATTCTTCGCTAGAAGCTGAATGTGATGATAGCAGGCCCTTTCAGCAAGTAGTGAATAAAAGACACAAACGTAAACAATTAGCCCCAATTGTCATGGGGACGGCTACCGCTAAGAACGATCTCCAGGCCGCAGAGAGAACGAGATACATTCAGGCTTGGTCTTTTCAGCCTGATACTACAACAGAAACAGTAATTACTTTTTTGAACAAAATTGTTAAGTCTAATTTCACGGTGGAGAAACGGGATATAAAATCAATTATACATGCTTCCTTTCTTATTGGAATGCCAGAGAAAATATTCGACATAGTTACTATGCCGACGGCTTGGCCTGCCGGGGTTCGATTTGTGGAGTGGTTTCAGTACCGGCCCCGTGTCCAGCGGGGCAGCGAGCGCGTCACTCCCGCCGCCGCCGCTGCGAGCGCCCGCGCCGCCGCCGCCGCCGGCCGCTCCGGCGCCTGACTCACCATCATCGCGCACAAATACCGCGCCGCTACGAGGCGATTATAATAGCAATAACTTTGACAAAATGGTGATTTGTCACCAAAACATTGCCTCTATTAAAAATAAAACTAGTAACTTAGAAATATTACTTAAAAATTGTTTGAAATGCGACGTACTTTGCCTAACTGAACATTGGTTAAGAGAGTTTGAATTAAATATGATACATTTGAATAATTTTTACTTAGGATCCCATTACTGTAGATCGTCTATCGGGCATGGAGGATCCTGTATTTATGTTAATAAAGCAATTAATTATAATGAATTTGACTGCGCTTGTAGTTTATCAATAGAACAAGTATGTGAAATATCGGCGGTAGAATGTATCGATTTCAATGTTGTGATTGTATGTGTATACCGATCTAATTTGACAAATGTGTCACAATTTTATCCTTGCTTCGAGCGATTACTTGATACTTTAGTAGACAGTAAGAAGGATTGCATTATTGTGGGAGACTTCAACATGGACTATTTATGCAAATTAAATAGTGACCAAAAACGTTTAAATGATACACTAATTATTCGGGATTTCTGTAATGTGGTCAACTTCCCCACCAGAGTAACAGCTTCGACGAGTACGTGCATAGACCACGCGTACGTGAGTAGCGAACGGGTGCAGGCGGGCACCGTACGCGCGACCGCCGTGGACACACAGCTCAGCGACCACTACGCCGTGCGCGCCGAGGTGTTGTGCGAGCCGCGCGCGCGCGCCGCCCCGCCTCGCTTCGCCAGGTCCTACACGCGCGCTAATACATGCAACTTCGTTGCATCTATTGAGAGCATTGACTGGTTCGAGGTATCTAGTAGAAAAATGTCGGCGGTTAAACTGGCTGAGACTATAACATATACTTTAAAAAATAAAATAGATATATGCTTTCCCTTGAAACGTATAAAAATAAAAAATAACGATAAACATACTTGGGTAACAAAAGAGATAGTGGGTTTGGAATTTATACTGAGGGAAATAAAATTGATGAGCACAAAGTTTCCTTCTAACATACCTCTGATAAATAAACTCCAGGAATTCCAGAGTATCTTTGATGAAGTAATTAGGAAAGAGCGTAGTAACTTCTACTGCAGCATTATCACTCGCGCTACGAACACGACAAAATCTATGTGGGATGTCGTTAAACTAGAGACTGGGAGGTGCGGGCGAAACCTTGACTTCACTGAATCCATCCGAACACCTGACGGCTCGAAGTATGGCAGCAAAGCTAATGCTGTGGATGCTGTCAACTCTCATTTTGTGAATGCCGCAGTAATGTGTGGTGCTCCTAAAGCAGATATAACCGCAGCACAGCTCTTACTGGTAGCCGCCCGCCCTCTTGTGGACCGCTCAATCAACTTTCGATCCTTCTCAGCAGAAGAAGTATTCAAGATAATCACAAGAGGTGTTGCGCATAAGCCCACGAAGGACATCTATGAGATGTCGGTATCACTCATGCACGCTGCTGCTGCGCCACTCTCGCTTATTCTGTCGGAGTTATTCAACACATGCATTAGAGATGGGCAATACCCCGAAGCATTAAAAAATGTTCGTGTTTCACCACTTTATAAGGGCAAAGGGAAAAGAGAGGAGATAAATAGCTACCGTCCTGTTTCCATTATCCCAGCAATAGCGAAAGTGTTCGAACACGGCCTCGGCGCGAGAATCACAGAGTTTTTGTCGTCGACTAACGCTCTTTCCGATAGACAATACGCCTATCGGCCGGGACGTTCGACGACTGACGTTGCTCGGGAAGTTATACGGCGTGTGATGGAGGCTCGAGAGCGCCACCAACAAGTAGCGCTCATACTTTGTGACTTGTCGAAGGCATTCGACGTCGCCGACCACAATGTGCTGGCTATGAAGCTAAGACATTACGGCTTTGAAGGCCCGTCGTTAGCACTACTCACAGACTTTATGGCAGGTCGATGTCAGATTGTAACCAGTGAAGGCGGAACGATAAAATCAAAGACGCTTAAGACCACGATTGGGGTGGTCCAGGGTTCGTCACTGTCCAATATCATGTTCTCTCTCCTCCTCAATGATTTGCCTAATTGCGTAGACAATGCCCACATCTTAATGTATGCAGATGATGTCGCTGCAGTTGTTCAGGCACCTACTGCAGAACAGTTGGAGAGGAGATTGAACATGGTGGCGGAGAAAATACACACCTGGTTTCATTTGAACGGGTTCCTGTTGAATGTCGCCAAAACCAACATCTTGCGCTTCAATTTAGCTGGACGCAACTGCAAGCCTGTTACTGTTGCTTTAGGAGGTAAAGTAGTAACCCAGGTCAAGTCCTCATTGTTCCTAGGATTTCAACTAGATGATAGACTGACTTGGGAACTACATATAGATAAACTGTGCGAAAGTATTGGTCGGGCTTGTTTCGCTCTATGGCGTATATCAGCCACGTTAGAGCGGAACATGACTAGGAGCTGTTACTTCGCATCTGTTCACTCGCTCCTTCAGTACGGCGTGGAACTCTGGGGTAGAGCTGCTGACTGGGAGCGAGTGTTCAGAATGCAGAAGAGGGCAGTTAGAGCGATAGTTCGTGCTCCCTGGGACACTCACGCTCGTCCGATTTTTCAGTCTCTTAGGATAATGACGGTCCCAGCACTCGTCATCTTTTACGCGGCAATCTATGTCCGGAACCACTTAGATGAATATACGAGGTTCGGTGATGGAAACAAATACACGACGCGTCATGCACACATGCTGAGGGCTGTACCACGGCGCCTCTCTAAATCGTCGAAGCTGGTACATGTGATGGGGCCGACGGTCTACAACCGTCTTCCTAACACAGTCACAGAGGCACAATCAATGCAATCCTTCAAGTACAAATTAAAAAACTGGCTGATTGAGCAAGCTTATTATAGGGTTGACGAATTTTTAAATAATTCGGATCACTAATCACTATTTAATCAATTTTAAATTATTATTATTTTTATCATTTATCATTAAGATATATAATTTTATTTTTTTATGACTTGTAACTACCAATATGTGTTATCAATAAAGAACTTAACCAATTAAATAATCTATATATAGGTATATTACAAAATTTACAAAAGGAAACAATTGGGCCACCCATAGACCGTTGCAAACGATCTATAGGTAGCTCAACTGCTCCAACTCGATACCCGATGGCAGCGTGCCGAGGATACTGGCTGCATTGCCTCTTTGTATAGCAAGGCTTATTCTTTGGCCCAGATAGCTGCCAGCCCTCTGATCACGCGTCGCTTCGACCAGACGCTCTGACAAAATTTTAAAAACGCGGAAGGCTCCCATTCCCCATGGACCTAGGGTCTCGACCCCAAAGGGCTCAAACATGTACGACCTATCAAGACCTACATATTTACGCCGCTTGAGATCTTCAGCAGAGTTTGCCGCCGCACCAGCCCTAACTTGCGTCCCTGGCAAATGAGAAGGTGCCAAAGTGTCTACGCATGTAGCGTCCCACACCAAGGGCCTGCCCATTCTCCATGGGATAAGCGTCATACCGTCAGGCCGCTTACCATCGTCACGACTTAGACCGTTCGGCTCGAGAACGGCTGGCACATTGGCGGTGGTAAAAGCCCGGCGAATGATTTCGTTAAGACTACTGTGGCGGGAAATTCTGCCAGCACTCCTAGTGCACGATAATCCATGGTGACCAAGATGTTCGACCGCAGTACCACACCGGCATCTATGTGGAGCGCAGCATGGAGCACCCAACCGCAAACGTGTTGCAACGCGGAAAGTTAAAGGGTCCAATAATGTGCCAATCGTTTGTGAGGGCAATGCTTGCAGCCAAAGTCCTGACTCCCATTTGGAAACGGCTAGGAGGCGAGCACGATCTGAGGGGCTAGAGCACGTTTGTAACAGACAGTTCCGTGTTAGCTCACAGATAGGCCCGTCCCATTGCCTTTGAGACGAAAGGGTTTTGGGGGGAGTAGTATTTGGGCAAGCAATTTGCCAAGCGTTCCTGGCCTCGTCTAAATGTGAAATTTTGAAAATGTTGCCAGATTGAATTGAAACCGTTGGAGCTAAAATTTTTTCAACCAAAGAACTTGTGCTATAGACTGAGGACAAGAAAGCTGGTAGGCTAACACTTGAAATTTTGCGTATACCTAAGCCTCCCATTTTAATAGGAAGGGAGGCCTGCGACCATGCCCTGTCATCCAGCGCGATATATGATAATAAATATAAAGAACTTGAACTTGAACTTGAACTTGAACAATGCCGTCAAAGTTTTCGTGAATGCAGCCGGCGCGGCGGCGTTCATCGATTTATTAGACGGAGTCACGTCAAAAAAAAGATGGATATTTGTTACTAAGCTATTTATTTTGGTGTATATTAGTAACATAAATATATTCTGACTTTTGGCCTGCCGGGGTCGTGTTCCATCGCTACAGGATGGCGTCAACGTCAAGAAATAATTCTAACTCTAGTAATAAAGTTAAATAGATATGTGTCATAAGGTACCGCAAATTTTTAATCACCAGGAAAAAATATGCATAATCTGTTGCCGTTACTAAACACAGATATGACAAAAATACTTGAAAAAATAACGTCGAATTTTAGTCAAAATAATCTCGAATCTCGCGCCGCTGTCACTCTGTCATTTTGTAGGAATTCAAAATTCTGAACGCACAGATATAACGTACTACCCTGTATTGTCCATTTAAGTTTTTTTGATAATTAACAATTTTTGGTATAGGTATGTATGGTGTATATGGGCCTATTACCATGTATGTTGCCTGCAAATAAAACAATTTTAATTATTATTATTATTTTATATATTTTTTTTAATAATAATGTTAATTATTAATATTAATATAAATATGTAAATGGATCGGTGTTTTTGGCGTTGAATAATGGGAAAATTTATGAAAATAGATGTCTCATTGTAACCAATTTTTTTTTGCTTGCTAATACATAACTGTACAGAAAAAATAACTAAGTAGATAATAATATATTTTTAACTAATTAACATATTGTTGAATGAGTAGGAATGTTTCTAAGATTTTAATTGGTTATTGTTATTTTTTTTTTCTCACATATTTAACATATATGTAAAACGATTTTTTTTTATTAATGGAATGTAAATTTAGTATAATTAATTCATCTATGTTAAAAAAAATAAAATTACGCAAACCATTTTATTCAATGTGAAGCCCTTCATGATCGTTTTAACTCGTTCAAGGTATTTAATAGGTATACCTTAGTACGATGACACACGGCTTTTTTACACGCTACACGCCAGCGATTTCGCTTGTAGCGTGTAAAGTCGCCCAGTGTCATCGGCGTTTTTACAATCAGCTTGCTGACAATCCTTCCCGAAAGCTAACACGCTCAATCGCTAGCGTTTAAAAACGCCAACAATCAGCTTGTAAAAACGCTTGTGTGTCATCGTACTATTAATGGGTTTTTTATAGAGCTATTTATTTACAATGTATTTAATAGGTAGGTATTCTCTAATGGGATTTTTATGTAGCTATTAACATAGAAAAACGAATAACAATGTAGGTACAAACAACTAGGTAGGTATATGGCGCTTTAATGTATGAAACCTTGAAACATTTTCAAGGTTTCATACACTTATTGGTTTTTAATAAATTAACGGAAAATGTATCGTGTAGTCAAATTAATGTTTCGATATGTTTTTGAATATGGACAGATTTTTTCAGGATGAGTTTAGTACCTTACTCTTACAGAGCGAGAGTAGGCCTGATTCCTAGGAATAGGATTTTATGGTGTGACTAACTGTTGTCCTACAATCTGTAATGGTAGTTTCACACGGCCTGTGACAGGCCCGTGATCACAGATTACCAAGGTAATGTGGCACGGCGCGGCGCGTGTTATCACGGCATGTGCGCTGCAGACGATTCATCACCCCTTCTCACGGCCTGTTTAACACGGGCCTGTGTTAACCGACAATACGCGCCCGCCCAGGCAGTCTCGGGCCGCTCGCGTCACACTGCCTGTGCTGCGGCCCGTGCTAACACGGGCCGTGTGAAACCACCATAACATGATACCGTAGCACTATAACCTGAATAACTACACATTTCTTTAAATATCAGGCAGGTTTAATTCGATAAGAGCGCTATATTACTTTTAAATTAGTCTTAAATAATTGTAATTTCTATGTCTTAAAGAGTAAATAAATTATCTTTAGCATAAATATATATATAGCTAAACAGCCCTTAATGTTCCCACGGCTGGGATTCAGGCTAACACTTAGATAAGAGAGCGAATAGGTTTTAATCCACCAATTGCGAACCCAATACAGGTTGGTGGATGTCACATGCTACAGAACTTTTTTTTTCTCTGTCCTACATGACATGCCAGTTTCCGCACGATGGTTTGCAAGAGAACGTGGGATGCAAATATATATTTTTAACGACCGAATAAAGCCATTTATGCATAATTGCCACCGGAATTTAAACCCACGACAGCAAGGCACGGGTCTCACTACGCCCTCCGATATGTAAAGAAATTGCCTATTCTATATTTTAATTTAATTCAATTCACTTTAGCATATCACATATCTTAGAGTCTTACAAATTACCACAAACTTACTAGGAAAAGATCTAAACTCGACCCTGCTATTACTAAAAAATACAAGCGAGCCTTACAGTAATCGCATATGATGTGTAACATCTGGTATCTCATTTAAATTTGGAAGGATTCTATTTACTTAATTTTTCTGAGGTTGGTACCATCTGACGGCTAACTTACTGTTACACACTCCCATTGCATTTTATGAAATCACTGTCACAAATTGACAGAGAGTGTGAGGAAAGATGTGACACCTCAAAAATATAAAAAAATTTGTATGCATAGTAAGATTTTGCGTCGTATTATTTTACACAAGATAACCATAAACTAGCCAATAATGACCACATTATTAATTAAAATCTATTCTATCTTCTTACATTCTTCTTTCCAGCACAGCGCGCTGATCTTCCATTGTAAGAAGTAGTAAAAGGGCAAGCATGATATAGTTATACCAAGAAGTAGGAAGAAATAAACGTTCCCGTATAGCATCGTTAGGATTGGATACGGGAAATGACCATTTTCGAAGTACGTGTACATCAATCTGAAAATAAAGATGATTTTAACACAACTCCATTTTTTTTCGGGTGCCACAACATCATACCCTTTACTGGAAGGCGTTTCCTGCAGGATGTCGTCTAGATGGGTCAATTCAGTGTCAAAAATACTGCCGAAAATCAGTAATGTGTAAACATTACAGTGTTTCGGTTTGAAGGGCACTGTAGCTAGTGAAATTACTGGGCTTTTAAGACTGACCATCAAAATGTCTTAATGTGGACGAGCGCTTTAGCAGTGCTGTAACGGCCTATTTGAATTAAAATCCTGTGTAGTACTGATGAGCAGGCGTGATTTCTTACCATAAGAAAAGCGCTTACTTCACCTCGGTGTTAACATTCAAAAACATACACTTCAAATTTCAAGTCTCTACGTTCAATAGATTGTGGACTGTGCGTCAATCAGTCAGTCAAATTCAGGACAAAGATTTTTATTTTTAGTGATTTATAAATTATAATAATAATGTTTGGACATTTCACAAAACGCCTTCAATCCCTAACTTACTACCTCCAAATCTATAAACATAACATAAACATTCACACACTCACACCCCTGCACTAGGATTCCCTGTGTCGCAGGTGGCATGGACACATACAACACATCACAACATCCAAGACTCGAGAACAAACATTTGTGTTCGTCACAAATATTTGCCCCGGCCGGGGATCGAACCCGGAACACCAAGCTTCGTAGGCAGGGTCACTACCAACTAAGCCACGGTGTCGTCTAATACGTATATACTTTTTTTTGTAAATACTTTCATAGAGTACATAAAAAAAACACCCAGACTTATAAAACAAACACACACAAACACCAATATTCATCGCACAAATGTGTGTTCTGAAGCGGGAATCGAACCCGCAACACTGGTATGGCAGTATAATGGTGGCTTCACACGGCTTGTGCTAACACTCGCTGCGCCGCGCTAAGCTGCGGCGCGCGCTCGCCCGTGCAGATGACCTGCACGGGCGAGCGCGCGCCGCGGACGAGTCCGGATCACCCCTTCTCTCGGTTTGTGTTAATCGACTATACGCGCCCGCCCGGGCAGCCTCTGGCCGCTTGCTTCACGCGGCCTGTGGAGCAACCCAGCGCGGCGCGGCTCGTGGCATAAAACAGTTACTATAACTCGGTCGAATTAACATGACACCTGGCTCGAATAACGTTTGTGCAAAGTACAGGATAATCTTGATAGAGAGAGAGAGATGAAGAGGTCCTGTAATACTTGGTAATGATAAGTAATGATAAGGCATTGAAATTAAAAGGAAGAAGAAACACGGAGGGCGCCGCGCGAGGCAGCGGGGGAAGCATCAAGTTCCGAGCCACATGTCAGCCAGGTGTCATGTTAATTCGCCCGAGTTATACAATAAAAAAACTTACACGGCCAAATAGCAAGCAGCGTAGACAGCTACAATGAATATGTTGGTTACATGTGACTTTGGCGTTTTTCTGGGTTGAAACATCACCTCCCACCAGACTATAGGTACGATAGCTGTGTGCATCACATGGTTGGATAAACCATCTATTATCTTAGAGGTGTATAGAGGCAGGATCAGTTCACGGTCGTAGGTAAAAATTGGCCAAAATATTGTGAAAACCATCTGAAAAAAAAAAATACATTGCTACCATATTGGATCCATTTATACCGTATCAATTATTATTTACATTACATTCATGCTTTTCAACCAACTTCAAAAAAGGAGGTGCTTCTAAATTGAGATTTGGTTTGTTCATCAGAGCTTAGTCATTTATAAATCGATTGGAAAATATTTTTGTTTGAAAGGGTTTACTTGATTCATACTCATAGATGAATAACTGTGTTTCTACAGAACACCAAGATATACAATATCAAATCAAGATGGAATCGTAAAACATGACCAAAAAAATTCAGACACCTCGTCAATAAAAGTGAAATATTTCCATTTTCAAATATTTTTTATTACTTTTTACGATGAAGTTTGATTAACAATAAAAAGGCCCAGTAATGATGGCAACTAGATAGTTTGAGATTAATATGCTAACGCTTTTCCTTCTCTGTTTCGAAAACTATCGGACCAAAATGTACTAGAAATTAGCCAAAAGGCTCCCTTTTTTGGCGCATTTTCAATATACTACATTGTGAATCATTACTTTAATACTTGTATGTTCATCCTTCCTACCAATATTATAAACGCGAAAGTTTGTAACTATGAAGTATGGATGGATGGATGGATGTTTGTTACTCTTTCACGTAAGAACTACTGAATGGATTTTAATGAAACTTTACAATAATATAGCTTATGCATCAGAATAACACACAGGATACAATTTATAAAGATACCTGCGCAGACGAAGTCGCGGGCACCAGCTAGTACTGTTTAAAGCGCAGTGCGTCACTGGAACATTGAGCTTTTTGGAAGCGAATACTTCTTTGTTTGCAAGATTGTACAGTTAAAATTTAGGAGGTACCTCATCCTGAACAACTTTTTTAAACGAAGGCTAATTTATTCCTGATAATACTTTATTATCTTTTTAATCGAACATTATTTGTTATTAGCTGCTAATAGATAGGCATGGAAATGATTGCTACTTTTTTGTAACAGTGACACCACCGGTGATTTTTCATCAGTGATAATGTGATAGATAGATAGATAACTCTTTATTGTAAACCCCGGAGAAACATACACATTGAAACAAAAACTTATGCTAAACAACCAAAAATAAAAGAGGTTACAATGGGCGGCCTTATCGCTAAAAGCGATTTCTTCCAGGCAACCTTAGGATGGAGATGAGTAATATGAATTCGGCGTCTGGTCGGGTGAGCCATATTCTAAATATACGATATATACATACACATATATAAACAAATACATAGATAAATACATATTTTATAAAAATTAAATAAAATAAAACTATTTAAAAAAAATAAAGGCAAGATAATATCACAGAGTACTAAGATATACACAAATAATACCTAAAATTGATACGTACTTAATATTAATGAACAACACACCTAATATTACACTAACTAATGTTTACGAAGACTGCAAATTCAATTTTTCAAGGTAGAAATCTTTAACCAGGCGCTTGAACACAGGCAGTGACTGCATTTTACGAATGGAGTCCGGTAACTCATTCCACAATTGAACAGATTGCACAGAGAATGAGTCGTGGTAGAACTTAGTTGGTGATAATGCCACATTTTGTTAAAATAATTCACGCATGACAGTCAGCATACTACTGACTGTCTGTTATTGTTATTACGATACGAATTAAATTGTGTAGTTTCATTACATCACAGTGTACAAAATCGCCTACCGGGGCGCGCCGGGCAATACCACCGGTGATTTTGAAATAGACTTGGTCTCGGAAAGTAACAAGTGTTATGTATGATCCGTTTTATACTATGATAAATAACGTGCTACTCACTATACTTTCCATACTTAGTTGCTAATCATAATTTTATCTTTGCCAGACAGCAAACAGATAACAAAGATGGTCAAGGTTTCAAAAATTAGTATACACCTAATTTATTTTCCAACCATGCAGGTTTGAAAATAAATTAGGTACATATATACTAATTTTTGTAATATAAAATTGTGTGCATGCTGTGTAAAAAAATTAATTATGATTCAATTATGAACTCATAATAAATTTTGTTACTTAATGTTCATATATTAATGCTTACTTGATCGGCATAATATAATTTTAAAATGTCTAGCAATAAGACCGCCCTTGTAATTGCAATTCAATTTAATTCAATTCAATCGTTTTTTGTCGTTCAATTCAATCATCAGCCTATCGCAGTCCACTGCTGAACATAGGCCTCTCCCAATGAGCGCCATCGCGCCCTGTCTTCGGATGCCGCATCCATCTTCTGCCCGCAACCTTCCGCAGATCGTCACCCCACCTGCCGGAGGGCGTCCTACACTACGTTTGCCGATTCGCGGTCTCCACTCAAGAACTCGCTTACCCCAGCGGTTATCGGTTCTTCGGCAGATATGACCTGCCCACTTCCCACTTCAGCTTGCTAATTCTCTCTTTGTAATCTAAGATGAAGAGGAAAGATGTTAAGGGGAATTCTCAAGGCAAATTTCTGTACAAAATGTTTCGGATAAATACTCAAAAAGTACGCCGTATTATAGTAATTTCTTCACATTATTCGTTTCGTCCATGTTTTTTGATTTCGTCAACAAAATAAGTGAAAGGTTTCATACTTTAATTTAGATTTTATACGTGTTTTGGAAATTAACCCTACTAACTTAAAAACACGTATAAAATCTAAGTTAAAATATGAAACCTTTCACTGTTTTTGTGACGAAATCAAAAAACATGGACAAAACGAATAGTGTGAAATAATTACTAAAATACGGCGTACTTTTTGAGTATTTGTCCGAAACATTTTGTATGGAAATTTTGCCTTGAGGATTCCCTTTAAATATCAATAACTTACCATTGAAAAGGGCAGAACAATGCTGGCAAAACTGACATCTCTGATATACTTCAAGGTCTTCAACATCGGATGCTCCTTCCGACCTTCGGCCTGCAGCGTCAGCAGGTCGCAGGAGATGCCAACCGCTGCGTAGACTATTTGAGACACCTGACAGAGATCGGTATAAGACTTTGAGGCGAATAAAAAAAAATGAGAACATATAGACATTTTTTTATTACCACGTGTTTAACACGTTTTACCACGCCATCCACTTTTTTGTTTGTCTATCTATCTGTCGTTACGGATGGCATCTTGCAACTCAAATTTTGAGCAGTACCTGATTATGTTATAATGTTAAATAAATAAAATAAAATAAAAATTAAATTAGTTGTTCGGCTGAAACTTTCAGGATGGCTGATATTGCATTCTAAATCCATTTATTAGCATGCAATGCTGCGCTAGTCCCAAAAAATCACAATAACCGCTATAACTCGTAAAGGTCACTACCTTTTATGCTATCATTATCTTTTATCTTTTATGCTTTTATATAATAAATAAAAATATATATAATATATATATTATATGCTATAATATATTATATATTTATATTATCAGTGAGATAGAGCAGTAGCATAAAAATAAGGTATAATCACCCATAATCACTTGCAAACACATTTATTTATTCATACCTTTATATATCCATACAATCACACACCACACATACTTTCAGCAGTTTACCCAAAATTGAATCCAAGACTCTGTCGTAGGGCTGAAGGGACACCACACCTATACTCAACATAATACACACATGCCCACTTAGCTTCACGATCTCAAATGTCTTATATTTATTTCTCTACTGTTTAAATTCATAATCTAAACATAAACATATACTTGCTTTGTCTATACACGGTCAATTTTTATTCGCCATAAAAAAAATACGCATAGTCAGTTGCCGTTACTGAACACATATACGGCAAAAAAACTTGAAAAATTAAGTCGAATTTTTGTCAAAATAAATTTGATTAAAATTGGATAACTGTTACCGTAAGTCGTTTTTCTATGGATTTGCGTCAGGCGGAACCTTTAATAGATAATAATTTAAGTTTTATTCATCTTTTGGCAAACCCGGCCTAGCTCGAGCCATCTCGCAAAACCTCGGCTCGGGCGCCGCACTCGCTCCGCTGTCACTCTGCCATTTTGTAGAAATCCAAAATTCTGACTGCACAGATGCAACGTAGTACCCCGTCTGCAATGCCCATTAAATTTTTTTTGGTAATTAAAAATTTGTGGTGTATATTCAAAGATCTTTTCATTGCGTTTTTAGGTTTAATTTAACGTTTAGTCTTATTTATGTTCTTAGCTATGTTTTTTCTTTAACGCAGAACGTAAATGTGTCCGGGAGGAGGGCGTTGAGACACACACTTTACTACACACAGTTTTATAAATTTTGTAGTTTCACCGTTTCTATTGTAACATAGTTCCTATATGTAATTGTTCTGAATAAATAATTTTGAAAGCATAACTAAAATATATTTAGATTTTTAATTACAATACTCGTAAACTCGTATGCTTGCTACAAAAAAAGGAGGATTAATGATTGTTACCTGAGAACTTTGTTGTTTATAAACCGATTTGATTTTTTTATTTTAGTTTTTGAATCTCGACACACGACAGTGTATCCAGCCACGGTCAGGCCCAGCGAACTGGCGAGTAGCACTGTGTGTAAGTTTACACGAACCATTTGGAGCCACTTTTGACTTTGTCATAGCTAAAAAACTAATCAATATAGACAACCAAATTTGGTTTATGTATTGAAAGTCCAGAGTTAATGAAGTACCTCAAATTTCATAAACACAGCTTAAACGGTTATTTAGATATTAACGTTCAAAAATCGTCATTTTTTTCACTGATTGACTGACATATAGACGTAAAACCTAACCCACTTCCAGATGACCTAGAAAGTTCAAATTTGGTATCCAGCTAGGTAATTGTGTGTATACAAAGGAAAAAATCAGAAAACAGTAAATTTATAAGATTTGTTTTTTTTTTCAAATTATTCGATTTTATGAGGTAAATTTAGCGCCTTGCAAATTATGAGAGCAATTGCCTTGCAAATTTTTGCAGGATATTTCCATTTCCATGATGAAAGGTTGTTTTTATCGTTTTAATATGTACTTACTTTAATATCAATAATTTAAAAATTATTTACAAAAGCCCAGATGAACGCAAGCTAGTGGAAATCCAAATTGTCGGAAAACACTTTAATCTTCCGGCACATATGTACTTACTACCTACAAAGGCAGGTACCCACACCTTATTTACGCTATTTAGGTAGGTCAGGTACTTAACTTATTGTACTTTTACCTACCTACATACATTTAGAGACGATGATGGTGGTGTGTAAGTAAGGAAAACAAATAGGTAGGTAACTATTATAATTATAGTAGGTACTTAACCTATATACCTTTGAATAGTAATAAATTTGTTAACAAAAAGTAATGATATCTGAACAAAACGTTTTCCCCGAAAAAAAAACTTCAGATCTACATATATGGCTAGCCAAGGTCTACGTTATAAATAAAGTAATACGTTCTTATAAATAAATTTACGAATGTCTATAGTAGACCTTGGTAAGCCATATATGTAGATCTGAAGTTTTTTTTCGGGGAAAACGACTTCTCGATCGTGGCTTCTATTTTCACATATTATATGTGTTTTGTTCAGATTAAAATTACTGAAAAAAATATGTCGTCGATGCAAACAATTCGTATAGTGCTACCCTGTGACTTTTCAGTGGTGTTTACGTTCACTTATGCAGTCCAATTGATGTTATAGTATGTTTTTTGTAAAACCTTGATAATATAAGTACCTACTAATGTGCCATCTTAAAAACTATATTTATATTCAAATACCTACGTGATACTACCTATTATGTTAAATGTAAGGAAACAAAGTTCCTACATTTTTAAGGTCATGAATAGTAAGATGTAGTTATAGCAATACTCTTACTTATTACTGTGTGTTTTAAAATTAACCCTACTAACTTAAAAACACGTATAAAATCTAAATTAAAGTATGAAACCTTTCACTTTTTTTGTTGACGAAATCAAAAAACATGGACGAAGCGAATAGTGTGATGAAATTACTATAATACGGCGTACTTTTTGAGTATTTGTCCGAAACATTTTGTATGGAATTCGGATTTGAGGATTCTCCTTAATGTTCATATATTAATGCTTACTTGATCGGTATAATATAATTTTATAATGTCTAGCAATAAGACCGGCCTTGTAATTTCAATTCAAATATAATCGTTTTTATCATTCAATCATCAGCCTATCGCAGCTCTCTCTCTCGTTTCAAACTTCGGCGAGTCCACACCTCCTGATGATGCCTCGTGTAGAGGCGAAACACGTGTCGTATCTTTAAACTTTGGTTTTCTATTCTTTGACTCTTTGGTTTAGTTGAACTAAAGTTAAGTTAATTAAAACCTTTGTTTAGAAATTAAGCGGATTTATTACTAAATATATTTATATAATTTGTTGATATTTATGGATTTCCGCAAAGTAACGCCTGAATCAATCAATTAACTAATATACTACTCGGGCGAATGAACATGACACCTGCCTGACACTCTCGCTCGGAACTTGATGCTTCCCCCGCTGCTCCTCGAGGCGCCCTCCGTGTTTCTTCTTCCTCTAATTACGAAGCCTTATCATTACTTATCATTACCAAGTATTACAGAACCTCTTCTCTATCAAGATTATCCAATTCCACGCTGTACTTTGCACAAACGTCAGTCGAGCCTGGTGTCATGTTCATTCGCCCGAGTAGTAAGTATAATTTAAGATATCTGTACAACATATACCTAAAGCAAATAAAAAAACTAAAACTTCTTATCGTGTCACTAGTTCCTTCGAACCAGTGTGGTGAAAGGATGTCAGTGCGCCTCGAAGAGGCTCCTTTCGTGCACTCGACACATGCCGGTTTCCTCACGATGTTTTCCTTCACCGTTGCAAGAACGTGGGATGCATACATAGATTATTTCGACCGAAAAAAACCCATTTACGTATGACTGCCACCGGGATTCGAACCCGCGACCATCATATCGCAAGGCAAGGGCCTCATCCACTGGGCCACCACGTAACTAAACTAATCTTATACTAATGGTTGATTGATACTTACAAAAGTCCAACACGTGATGAATCTAGTCTGAATGGATACGAAGAGTCGCAGGTTCGAATCTGCTTCGTCATCGTCGATTCTCCCCAGCATCAGGGATATGTTGGCACCATGGAGTAAGATGGCGGTTAGATATCCTGCCATGCGGTAATAGGGGAGGTTGGCTGGAGACCTGTAGAATGAATGAATGAATAAAAATGCTTCATTGTTCAAAAACATACACACACAACACGGACATAGTGAGAATATTTAAGAGGATATGTGAAACTGTCAGTAATGACAGCTGCCGAATTGTAAGACAGTGATAGCGCAATTAGACAACTTACCCCGAGGGAAGAGGTTAGATATAGATTTTTGTCGCTCAAAAGTAACGGACGTAAGCGATAAATGGTAAAACATCGTATTGCTTGAAAAGTATTGAATTAATAAAAAAATCCTTTTACATTTATCTAAGTTCTGTGATTACTCACTCAATAGTATAGAAATAAACCGTAAATATTCTCTTAATTCGGAGGATGGATGTAGATCAGATTTTAAGAGGGCCTATTTCAAAAAATAAATCTATCGAGTAAAGTTTCACCAATCGTGTTTCTGTCTTACATTTATTTAGATTATATCCTCAAGTAATCACTGTATTAACATCAAGTTTGTAAACTGTACCGTTACCGAGTAAGAATGAAACGCAGCTACTCCAAATTTTCACATAGCCTCTTAAAAGAACGAAACCTTTCGAGTTAGTGTAGTGCAATGTACTACACTATCAAAATGTACTAGAAGTTAGCCAATGTGGCTCCCTTTTTTTGGAGAATTTTCAATGTGATTCTATACTTTAATACTTCTATGGCTACAAGGACTTTGATTTCCATAAGCCGGTAGAAAACTACTTGACATTACCATAGCGTTTGTCCATATAATATAAACGAAGGAGTAATCAAAATAAAAGTTTGATAATTCAAGAATCTTGAATTTTAGATTTAATGAAATATAAGAAAAATAAGAAAGAAATAAATCGTCATTGATTTGTAATGTATAACATCATATTTATAAAAAAATTGCCCGGTCGTTTTTGTAATACGCCTATTGCTGGTAATCGCACGACTGGTTCCCACGACACAGGCCTAGAGCCTAGTGTGGGGCCATAGTTATATAGACCTTTGTATTAATGTATTATGTGATTAAATAAATAAATGAAATGACATGAAATGTATTAATTACTTAAAAAAAATTTAATTCAAGAAATCCATCGAAAATATTTTTATAATAACACGAACTTACCTTAAACTCACTGTATCCAATTTCAACATTTTATCTGTAATACTCATTCTTACTAGTCAAAAAAAAAAAAATTGAAAAAAAAAATGTTCAATAGTTTGTAACACGTCCGTATCGTTTCGATCAGTTTATCAAACTGAGGTTCTTGTATCCAAAACTTTTATTTTTCTACCACGTTATTAAATTCTGAATTTATTCTACACCTACGAGCAAGTGAGATATTAAATAATGTTGCTTGGCTAGTGTGTTTTAAAATTCTTTACAATACAGGGTGTCGATCGGAAAGTGCCGAAAAATATTATTTAAAAAGTATAATAAATGTTACGAGGTGGCAATTTTTTAATGTAAAGCATTTTTTTTCAATGAATTAGTTACAATTACATAAAAAATACCACCTTATTATTTATTTTTATTTTATTACCGTTCATTGAATTTTAATTTTATTTTATATTTAAAGGAATACAAACAAATTCTTACAGATTTAATACAACAGGATGGTGCATATATTAAGCCTAGCAGTATTTACTTGTGGTTTTTTAATTTTTATGTAATATGTATTATACATATCTAAGTATTGGATCGGCTGGGGCCAATTTCGATGAAAACTTAAACTACATCCTAAGATTTTAAAGTTTTCATTGAAATCAGCCTCGAGGGTTTTAAGCGTTTCTCAATATTCCCCATAGGTAATTTAGGATGTGGTCATTCAAGCCCAGTTGAAAAATTGAACCTGTATAATAGAAATAGATATTATGATAATATTTATACATCCTGAATTTGTTTTTGTTGACTATATTAAAAGAAAGTCTTTAAAAAAAAGATTTACCCTGCTACTTCTTGGATTTGAATTTTTTTTTGGATTGTAATCTTACAATATTTTACATTTTCCCATAAACATATTATAAGTATTCAATAAAAAAGACTTGCTACATACATACATATACATACTTAAACTACGAGTAATTTATTATTATTGTAGGCTTTTTTAAATTAAAAAATTAAATAAATAACTCAGATAAATTTAATTGCAAGGGCCATTTATGGCACAGAATACGCTCCCAGAGATTGCAGTTTTTCTGTCAAAATCTACGCGATTTAGGATTATTTTATTTACTCTTAACCTAAGAATGACACCCCGTATACTTAGTGCCTATTGCTGTACCAACCGGTCTATATTCTAAAGTTCCGTAAAGACTTTTTAATAAATTTAAATCATATTTAAATACATTATTTTTGTGTACAAAATACCTTGAATTTAAATTTTGTCTTAAACAATACCAAGACATAAGCACGTCATGTTATATCTACTTTTTTTAAGTAGGTGTCTCTAGGGTGCCTTCTCAAGATTTACGAAGCACATGTACGTACAGCCGTGTACACGTTGTGGCTCTGGACTAGGCATGGAAATGATTGCTACCTCTATTTCATTGTCACATGGTGATATTATTTCATTGTGTAACAGCACTATAACCAGTGATTTTGTAACACACTGTTATTTGACATCGAAGTCTATTCGAGGCGTACTTGAAATCCTTTCACCACACTGGTTTGAAAGAAATAGTGACACGATAAAAATATGAAGTAGCCTATTATTACTAATATCATATACATTTTTACTTGTTACTGTGTGCTAGGCATTGAATGAAATTCGTAGCATACATATTAACTCGTAAAGGGACCGTCACCGTATCAAATCGATCCATTTATTATAAGAACTGCAACATTAACTAATAAAAAAAATATGTGCTTACAATAATTTAATTTGTTCGACGCGCCTGATTAAAGGCGATGCGAAAGGCACTGTCAAAAGCGTTTGACCTGGTGGCATATCAGATCCTGTGGGACAAGCTGGCGGCCACTGGTATGCCGTCTGAGATAGTGCAACTGTTTAGGCACTGGTATGCGCATTAGGATAACTGTGTAAGGTGGGCGGGTGAGGTATCGGACACGTACAGGCTGGAATGTGGTGTGAGGCAGGGTGGGTTAACTTCCCCAAAACTTTTCTGCCTGTACGTGAACGAGCTCATCGGGAGGCTTAGCAGCATGCTTGCAGGGTGCTCTGTTTACGCGGATGACATGGTGCTGCTGAGCCCCTCGGTCTGCGCGCTGAGGAGGCTGCTGATGGTTTTTGCATCTCGTGGCAGCCTTCCCAGCTACACCCCCCCCCCCCCCCCCCATATATCTTGAGGGCATTGAACTGGCTAGAGTGACTAAATTCAAATATCTTGGACATGTACTCACCACTGACCTGAAAGATGATTGTGACATTGAAAGGGAGCGTAGGGCGCTGGCAGTAAGAGGGCACATGCTTGTCCGCAGGTTCGCTCATTGTTCAGTACAAGTCAAAATAACACTATTTAAATCGTTCTGTCAATCATTTTACACAAGCGGCCTGTGGGTGAGGTTTACCCAAAAGACAATCAGTGTGTGGGCTACTCCCACATATTAGGTACCTACTCATCCTTACCTATTAATATCGGTGCTAGGTACCTACTTAAATCATGCAGTTGACTTACTTCTACCATACCACGTACATTAGGTACTTACCTACGTTAGACTAGGTACCCTACTTACCTAACCAACTTCCCTAGGTAGCTTACCTACTACCTAGGAATATCTCATTACAATATTACGTATCTATCTACATACATACGTATCTACATACACAAATATATTAATATATAAACACTTTTATTCATTACATTCACTCAACACAGTCATTCATACATAAGTACAAGAAACACGCACAAATACACTTACAATAATTCACCACTGTTGACCACCTGTGACTATCTTCTGTGTTCGTGTATACTCCTTCATCTGCTTGCCTTCACTGCTGTACTGTACCTGTGTTTTGTGTAAACTTGTTTGGATCGTAATAAACCGTACAAGTGACCAAGAAGTCGTTCGTTCATTCCAACGGAATTCCAAACCCGAACCTGCCTGCCGCCGATTACACAGCTAAGTACTTATAGAAGAATAAGCTACAACATTAACAATAAATAGCGGGGCCGTCGAGTTAACCCTCAAGAACCGACGGCGAAAATCAGTGGGGACCTAACGGTGGGGACCTTCGACAAATTGGCCAAGCGTCTCCTAGCCGTATTCACGGACACCCCCGACCCGCTATAAGTGCCTTACGAGTCCTATATAATAATATGTTCAGAGCTATGTTACAGCTACCCAGATACTGCAGTGCCTCGGGCATGTTTGCCGACGCCCATGTCAGTGATTTCCACGCCATCATGAGAAATAAAACCGCATCCATCAAGCGCAGAATGCTGGGTAGCTCTAATATAATACTCGGGGTCCTGTATTATATTTGAGCTACGGGGGCTGGTAGGTTTGATAGTCCTTTGCAGAGGCACTGGGTGTCAGCTCTAATAAACCCCCACGCTGAACTAATTTATAAAATAAACTAAACAATGTCTTAACTCGTTAGGTAGGTAAATATGGTAATTTTAATTTTAATTTTAATTTTAGTAATATGATTTATGACATGAATGGATTGTGAGTAATCTGAATAAATACATTTTTTATATATTTTATTTTTATTGTTTAAAAAAAAATTTTTTTTTTTAATAAATTTACGATAATACTGTTGGCCGCAGATGGCCATGACTGCAACTCCGGACTTGACATATATAAATAGCATGATGACTTTTTATGACATGAATCACTCACAGTGACCGCCGGCGTACAAAATCGCATGCCGGGCGCGCCGGGTGGGTAACCGAGTATTTTGTAACAGACTTGGTCGCAGAAAGTAACAAGTGTTATTTGTGATAAGTTTGATACCATGATAAATAACATGTTACTCGGTATACTTTCCATGACTACTCTAGACTCGGGTACCTTTTTTTTACATGGGGGAAATCCTCATGGATGCCCACCACTCTTGGGGGAGGGCGGATGGGTTATGTCGGACTCTTATCGACTAAAACCCCATGATGGCCGACCTCTGCGCATTAGAGGGACCCCGGGATATCCGAAGAACACGTACCGGTGTCCCTCACGCACGTTGCTGTGAGGCCCATCCCAGGGAAGGCTTGTGCCGACCCCGAGCTCCGCTTGCAGTTCATGCCTCCCCGTGTACTGCAGCCGTCCCGGGTTCGAGTATAATGCAGCCAGAACCCCCACTCTCGAACCCAGCAAGATCTTCCTCATTGGCAGGAGACACCGCCGCCCCTGATGGGGCGGACGGCCCGGGATGTCCCAGCTGGACCCCGGCCCCGCCGTCGCTGAGCGGGATCGGATCTCTCGTGATCCCGCTCAACAGCCTCTTTCTGAACCATGACGGTCTCACAGAAAGAGGCTACTGCCCTCCACGCTGTCGCCTCTGCCAGCATTGCCGTAAAAACGCTAGGCAGGGCGAGGTCTTGCCCGATTTGGTCCATCAGGACCCGCCGTTCAGAACTCCACGAGCACTCCTCGAGCGTGTGCTGGGCAGAGTCCTGGTCCCTCCCACAGCCGTCTCAGGTACCTAGCTCGAGCCAGCCGTAAAACCTCGGCTCGGTAGTTACCAACATTTCAGATATTACACAGATACAACGTAGTACCACTTATGCATTGCCCTGCATTAAAGTTTTTTTGGTAATGAAAAACTCGTGGTGTGTATGTATATTAAAGGGAATCCTCAAATCCGAATTCCATACAAAATGTTTCGGACAAATACTCAAAAAGTACTAAGTAGTATAGTAATTTCTTAACACTATTCGTTTCGTCCATATTTTTTAATTTCGTCAACAAAAAAAATGAAAGGCTTCATACTTCAATTAAGATTTTATACGTGTTTTAAAATTAACCCTACTAACTTAAAACACGTATAAAATTTAAATTAAAGTATGAAACCCTTATTTTTTTTTGTTGACGAAATCAAAAAACATGTACGAAATGAATAGTGTGAAGAAATTACTATAATACGGCGTACTTTTTGAGTATTTGTCCGAAAAATTTTGTATGGAATTCGGATTTGAGGATTACCCTTAAGTCCAGGCCATCGGCATTAGGCATCGAGTTACAGTGTAAAATTTATCTCGGTGTATTAGGAGACTTATTGTTTGTGTAGGTACCAATCAATCAATCAATCAATCAATCAAATCATTTATTTGCGTAGTAAGGGTTTCCATGCAGGGTTCTTAAAATTCTACTACATAATAGTGGTGCCAACTTACATCTACCGCTTGGGCATGCAAAAATTTAATTCAATAAAATGCTCAGAAAGAATACAAAAAAATGAATAAAAATAAACAAAATACAGACGCAAATCACACAAATAGAGGGAAAATTAGCTAATTCATGTCAAGTGGAAATAATTTCAATCATAATCTGTCATATATTCATTAATACTATAATACGCTTTACGAGTCAACAATTCCAAAAGTTTTTGCTTAAAAGTACCGGTTCTATTCTAGTTTATAATCTGGTAGAGGCAAGGTGGTACAAAAAACTTGATCTGACATTTTTTTAAGTTAACACGCTAGTTAGATTAATTAATAAATGCGCATTCATTTGAATTAATAACACAAAACGCGCCTCTGAGCCCGACCTTCGGGTCTCCTGATCCATCTTCTTCATTTTATCGTGTCACTAGTTCTTTCGAAACAGTGTGGTGAAAGGATTTCAAGTGCGCCTCAAAGAGGCTCCTTTCCTGCACTTGACACATGTTTTTTCGAACTTTTCAGGTTCTGTGTCATGCCGGTTTCCTCACGATGTTTTCCTTCACCGTTAAGCACGTGTTTTAATGCACACATAGATTTATGTGTGCATTAAAACACAAAATTTAAACCGAAAATATATTGGGTTCGAATCCACGACCTTCGGATCGAAAGTCGAGACACCTCTCACTCGGCCAACACGGCTTTTCCTGATCCGTTATATGTATGTATGATTGTATGTATTCAATTGGAATTGGCTTTTAGACAAAAATGTCACAACAGTTCAATAAATAGCGAATTGTATAAGGAAGTATATTATGAATGAATGAATGAAAATGGTTTATTATACACCAAAAGAAAAAAAATCACAATAACTAGAAACATTTGGTATTATATCTATTTATTTATTTGAAATAAATAAATACTTTTTTCACATGGGAACACAAATTTTAGTTTTATGCAAGTTTTGTAAGGGAGTATCTAATAAGATTTTTTAATTAATTTAACTTACTTATTTGCCAAAATTATTATTATTATTGTAAACAAACAGTTTAGCAAAAATACGGATGTAAAAACATTATAAAGTCGACTAAATGGAAATTTTAAAGGAAGTTGTCTAATTTTATTCTATGCATTTATCTATATTCAATTAATATTTTGATTTATTTATTGATTCATGCATTACATTATTATAATATAACCAGTTATTTTTTTTTCTAAACGCATTATCAAAATAATTTAATTTTTAATTTTAATAAAAAACTTTAAAATTATTTTATTATTTTTGGCACTTTTAATAGTTTTTTTGACTCTGACCAAAGAATGAGACTAAGAATTTTATTGCCGAAACTGAGTTGCAAATAAGATATTATATGCACAGAATTATTAAAGTATAGAATCACAATATAGTATATTGAAAATGCGTCCAACAAAAGGGAGCCACGTTGGCTAACTTCTAGTAAATTTTGGTCCGATGCAATTTTTCGAAAAAAAGAAGTAATAGGGCTAGATAAATATATTATTATTATTATTATTTATTATTATATTCTTTATTGCACAAAATACAAGATAAGATGTACAAAAGGTGGGCTTAATGCTAAAGCATTTTCTACCGGCCAACCTTATTATTGAAAAATGTTGGCGTGCTAACTTATATATAACATAAACAATGGTATTTTAAAGACTAATCAAAAGTTACACATATTAAACAAATTTGGTTACAGAGAAAGCAGTAAGAGAGAAAAGTTTATCAGCTGATGAAAATCTAAAATAGCTCCTTACACTAAATAAATAAAATAAATAAATAATAATATGAAATAAAGATGAAATAGGTATATAGAATTATATATCAGTAATATAATATCTTAGGCCTTATTATGTTAAAACTACGAATAGCACAAAGCGCAGAGTAGAAGTAGAGGGTGTGGAGATCGCGTACGTCCAGGAGTATCTCTATCTTGGCCAAATAGTCTCTCTCCAGGCACGTCAAGACAAAGAGATAACTAGACGCACTGAGAACGCCTGGAGGAGCCGCCTGGAGGAGCTTTTGGGACCACTACCTCTAGGTATCCTTAAATAATAAACTCATGGACGTGCGCATTCTTCCCATCCTCACGTACGGTGCCCAGACTTGGTCTTTGACTAATCATCAGAAGTCCGCTATTGGGGTATGCCAGCGAGCCATGGAGCGCAGTATCCTAGGAATAAAGCTGTCAGACCGCATACGGAACAGCATACTGCGCTCCAAAACACAAATTGCTGATGTTGGTCAGAAAGCCGCCAGCCTCAAGTGGGACTGGGCCCGACACGTTTGTCGCATGCCCAGTCCAGCGACTTGTGGCCAAAAACCACTACGGAGTGGAGCCCACCAAACGCGAAACGACGACGTGGAAGGCCCAGAAGGAGATGGCGGGACGAGTTGGACGCATACCTGCCATCATGGACCAGCGACGCCCTTGGCCGCAAGGAGTGGAAGGAGAGGAGGGAGGCCTTTGCCCTGCAGTGGGACACAGATGGCTGAATAATAAATAATAATAAATATACTAGGCTTTTTCATTGATAGTAAAACTACATCGTAAAAATTTACAAAAAAAATTTGAAAAATAGAGGTATTTAATTTTTATGACAGTGTCTGAAAATTTTCTGTCCTGTATTCCTCATCCATTTTAGTTTCATACTGTATATCTGTGTGTGCGTGTGTGTTCTATAGGAACACCGTGCTTCATCTATTTAATAATGCTAATGGTGTCATAAGTTTTATTCATTTTGGACGTCCAATAGTTTTCTTAAAGCAATAATTGTAGTTCAAAGAACCTATCTTTTAAATTTTTTGATCTTTATTTTATAATCTCCTAAACGACCGAATACCTTAATAAACCCAAAGAAGCTTAATTTTAAATTACCTAGGTAAAAAACCCAATATTATTAAAGACTATGAAATGGTATTAGTTTTTTGAAAATAGTAGATTATTAAGTATTTTCAACAGACTTCATAAAACGAGGTGGATCTCATTTCGGTATAATTTTTTTTTTTATGTTTGTAACCTCAGAACAGAAATTCTGTTCAGTAGTTTAGTTTTCAATCAAAATTACTGAAAAAATATGTCGTCAAAGTAAACGAAATTGCGTATTTTGCTTCCATAAGTCTTTTCAGTGGTGTTTAACCCGACGTCGGTCGCACGGGGTCTTTAAACGCCTTGCGTTTGGGAAATAAGCCATATTTTTTTTATATAGAGAGATATTCATTTGTGCCTTGTGTTTGAAAAAAATTATAGTATTTTTAGTCCAAGGTGCGAAAAACGAGCCAAATTTCAACCAACTTTTGTAGATTAGGTTTTTTGTCATAATGAAAGATTTTTGATAATAATTTTGACTTTTATTTGTATTTAATAATTCTTATAAACTAATAAATAAATAAAATAAAATCATTGTTTTAAAAAAATATAAAACTTATAGCCTTGATTGTAGGGCTTTCAAAAACCCCACGCGACCGACGACTTAACAAAAATAGACGCGACCGACGACGGCGGGTTAAGGCCATTCCTCAAATCCAAATTCCATACAAAATGATTCGGACAAATACTCAAAAAGTACGCCGTATTTTAATGTAATTTCTTCACACTATTCGTTTTGTCCATGTTTTTTGATATCGTCATCAAAAAAAGTGAAAGGTTTCATACTTTAGTTTAAATTTTATACGTGTTTTTAAGTTAGTAGGGTTAATTTTAAAACACGTATAAAATCTAAATTAAAGTATGAAACCTTTCACTTTTTTTGTATGTATGGAATTTGGATTTGAATTCCCCTTAAAGCCTGTGTTTTATACACTCCTAATAAAATCGGCTGTAGTATGTTTTTTAAAACTTTGATTGTTTAAACAAAACATATTGACGTGACTACGTCTAATACATCGATGAACGCCAGCTGCATGCACGAAAACGTTGACGTCATTGGTAACGCTGTCATTGTCCGGTAAAGCTGGTAGTCACGTTAAACTATCTTCCGTAAACCAACTTTTTTATATTCGTGTCTATGTAGAAACACATTGATATGCGTAAAAAATATTGCTCACAAAGTTTACACAGGCATACTTATTATTTATTTTATAAATATGTAGGTGGGTATCTTTATTATTCATGGTTTTCATTTTTAAGACTGATGAGGACGTGGTGGCCGAGTGGACGAGGCCCTTACCTTGCGATCTGATGGTCGCGGGTACGAATCCCGGTGGCAGTCATGCGTAAATAGGTTTTTTCGGTCGAAAAAAATCTATGTATGCACGTTCTCGCAACGGTGAAGGAAAACATCGTGAGGAAACCGGCATGCCAAAGGACAGAAAAAAAAATGTTCTATGTCATGTGACATCCACCAATCCGCATTGGGTCCGCGTGGTGGATTAAGACCTATTCGCTCTCCTAGCCGAGAGTAGGCCTGAGTCCCAGCAGTGGGAACATTATAGGCTGATTATGCTTTATGCTTATATGCCCAGTTCATATTATTTAATCCAGTAAGCACGTGTGAAGCGGCACTGAAATGTGCCCAATCCATTCCAGTGCATTCCAGTGTTGTTTACACATAGAAGTATTAAAGTATAGAATCACACTGTAGTACATTGAAAAAGCGACCAAGAAAAGGGAGCTACATTGGCTTACTTCTAGAAGGTACAGACAGCGTCATAGATAAGTATCCCCCTTGCATTATAATAGCCAGCTTCAAATCCCTTTAAATCACCATCCGTCGCGGCGAATGGAGAAGTATTCCTTTATAAATAGATTTATTTGTATAACCGTATGTAAGCCTAAAAATAATTGTATGTATTAAAATTTTTTGAAAGGATTTATACTTAGGTGTCTTGTGCAAGGGGGATACTTATCTCTGACGCTGTCTGTACATTTTGGTCCGATGCAAAATTTAGAAAAAGAAGGATAATGTAGATAACTATTATAATATGTTTAAACTACTAGTCTTTTTCATTATCAATAAAACTACATCGTAAAAAGTAATAATAACATTATTTGAAAATAGAGATGATATATCATTTTTATTGACAGGTTGTCTGAAATTTTTCTGTCCTGTATTCTGCATCCATTTTGGGGTTTGATACTGTCTACCTTTGTGTTCTATAGGAACACCGTTTTTAATCTATGTGTTCAAATTGTTCCAGTGGCAATCGAGGCGCTGTATTCGACCACTGGACTGGAAGAAAGTGAACCAAGCAACAGATAATGCCTATCTTTTTAGGTAATTTTTTTTTATGTTTTAATACATACTTCCTATCAATACAAATCTAAGTTATCCGTGTAATTGTTTCATAATTTTTCTTGCCTGCGGAAACTTTGTGAGCAATATGTTTTTCACACCACCTGCTCGACAATATCCAATTACATATCATGCTATCATCAAGGTAAAGCAAAGCATTACCTACCAAGGGAGGTAATGTTGTATGAAACTCCCAACGTAGTAATATGATTTAAATTTGGAACGTCAAATTCGTGTGGAAACTCGTGAAAAACTCTAGGTAAAAGAACGCCCATATGTAGTTGTAAAAAGGTTTGTTCTAAAATCGAACTGGCCACTCATAATAAAAACGAAAGAAGGCGCGACTTCAAAGTTTGTGAAACAAAAGACGGTGTTGGCTGCTGAATTCGGAGCCCCGAGTTTTTATTGCCTCGCAAAAGGTATGAAAAGTAGAGTATGCTCCTCTGGGATAAAGCCTGTCTTCGTCTTGGGCAGCTTGAACCCCTCGTATCACTCGGGACTCTACATAACTCCTGAGCGTTAACTGAGTCCCTCGTTAGCTCAGGGTTCAATATGCCACCCGCGACATAAGACACTGCTTTATCCCCTTAGTGTATAATCTACTATTACGCAGACCAGTGTATTGCTACATATACACGGACTTAATAGGTTCATTTAAGAAAAATCCTTAATAAACCTACTAATTATACTAAGAAACCAATAACTTTTCAAAGACAATAATTTATTGTTAAATTATTAAATTTATTGTAATTTATTGTTTCCAAGTTTTATCGTTTGTTCTACTAATTGCTTAATTATTGAATCAATTTATAAATTAATAATACAATGTTTAAAAAAAGCTCATATATAACTGCAATAAAAGTGTTCAATCATTTACCTACAGAGTTTAAGCAGCTATCTGGTATTGGATTTAAAAACACTTTGAGAAAATGGCTTGTTCAAGAAGTTCATTACACACTAAAAGAATATTTTGAAAATGAAAAACTAATGTCTAAAAAATACCTAAGTACTAGTTAACTTAAAAAAAATAATTAACAAATGTTTGCACCTATAGTCTACTACATCTGATGTAATAAAACTAGGTAGGTATCTATTTCATTTTAGTTGTAAGTACCTATATTATTGTATGTCCTATCAGGATAAACTGTTGTTTCCTACTAAAATATGTTAAGATCTTTGTACACAGTTTTATACAATAAATGTTTCTTGATTCTTGATTTTTATAGAAGAAGCCTGGCTATAATTTTAATTTTCTGCATTTTTTTACTATAATATCTCATTTATTACCTTAGATAATTTTATAATAATTATTTATATAATCTGTGATAATGTATTATAAGTTTATTTTATCAGTGTAGCATAGTGTATAAGCCCCTTAGAATTCTTAAAATAAATATCATAATATCTAATTGTGCTATTACTCAGGCGAGTTAGTCTCTGTTAGATCATTCATATGGTGGCAAAAGTGGAGGAACGTACATTCTTATAGAAAATATAGAGAAATGGACCTAACTAGTAATATAATGGTACCTACCCAAAGAATGGGAAGAGAAGCAAAGGGAGACAAAATAAACGATGCGAAGACGAGATCCTGAAAGTAGCTGGGGCAGAATGGATGCGGGTAGCGAAAGACAGAACAGAATGGAAGTCTTTGGAGGAGGCCTTTGTCGAGAGGCAAGCTGTAGACAAGAAGAAACCGGTTGTCGATACGTAGACTTGTAAAACCAACAGCAATTAAGGCTTATTTTGTGGAGGGGCGTGCATTCTCAGACTGAAAGATCTCTACCACAGGGGAATGAATGAATGAATATATGTTCTTACTGTGTGCATCCAATACCCAGTTTTAAAGACCCATGCATGCAAAAGACCTTAACTTCACGACGGCTCTATATAAAATTGTTGTTTGTGGCATACTTACGACTTACACGACAAGTATAATAAGGCCTTAGCGTGTGTAGAACGTACTCCCTCTTAAGGCTCTAGTAAATCTGGTGATGAATTGTTACCCTATCAAGTTTGATAGGTAGGTTGGTTTAAACTAAGGTTTGTGAACATGGTACTTTTGTATTTAGTCAATAGACAGACAGATTAACTGTTACTTCGTCCAACTACGTTTCTTAGTTAGTTCGTATTCTGACCTTCTATGATGTAAAATAATGCAAGAACTGTAAAAGTAAAGTGTTAAAATGTAAGTAAATGATTAAATCATTTATGGTTATTTACGTATTTATTCATTTTTTCCCCACATTATTAATGAACAAAATCAAGCTATAAGAAGGTTAAAAATAGAGCCTTGGTTATTGCATACAAACATATATTTTTTACCATTTTTAATTTTTTTACCAAGTATATTTTTTATACTTAATTTTTAGGTATTACCCTGAGAAACAGATGGTCAGTCACCGAAAACTCCGTGTTTTCGGCTATGTATTTACATTTTTCGTACATGTAGCAAACCTACTCTACATGGACGCTACCAGGGATAAGGGAAAATTCCTTGACCCTCGCCTGGAAGTGTTCAAAATGTTTGAATACAGATACTTCACTTGCTGGACTGTGGTACGTATTTCTAGAATTTTTGAGTGATTTTGCACAGTTATGAGATGGTAACGGAAGTCTCCGTGTGGTTATGTGTTCACGTCGCATGCTCTACATGGAAGCTGCCAGAAATAAGAGGAAATCTCTTGACCCCTGGAAGGGTTCAAAATATTTGAATACAGACTTACGTACTCGTAAGTCACATTATATGACTTGTTGGTCTATGGTACGTATTTCTTGAATTTTTAAGTGATATTGCACAGAAAGTGTTCGGTTATGTGTTGTACATGGAAGTTACCAGAAATAAGGGGAAATCTCTTTACGCCTCACCTGGTAGTATTCAAAATGTTTGAATACCGATACTTACGTAAGTCACATATTTGACTTGCTGGTCTGTGGTACGTGTTCCTTGATTTTTTTAAGTGTAATGGAAGTTTGCGTGTGTTTGGTTATATTGTGTTGAAGTGGCATCTCTAAATCATCGCTGCTCTATATGGAAGCAACCAGAAACAAGAGGAAATCTCTTGACTCTACCTGAAAGTATTCAAATTGTCTGAGTACAGACTCTTAACTTCTTTACATCCTTCCATCCATTGTGAAAAACAGTCATCCATTGTCAGATGTTAGCCAATGTGGCTTTTTTTGTATGTCGCATTTTCAATGTACTACATTGTGTTTCTATACGTTAATATTTCTGTGGGTATAATAAGCTTTCTCCCTCAAACGCCACTCCAGCCGGCCCTAGGTTACTTGCACCCAGGAACTTTCCTCGACATTCATGTCAGCAATCCATCTTGACGACGCCGTGGCTTAGTTGGTAGTGACCCTGCCTACGAAGCTTGGTGTTCCGGGTTCGATCCCCGGCCGGCGCAAATATTTGTGACGAACACAAATGTTTGTTCTCGGGTCTTGGATGTTGTGATGTGTTGTATGTGTCCATGCCACCTGCGACACAGGGAATCCTACTGCAGGGGTGTGAGTGTGTGAATGTTTATTGTTTATTATTTATTGTTTTTATAATTCGGTTAAAGAATATATTGTTTTGCTACATTTTTGCCACCAAAGTATATTATATAGAGTGATACAGTCTATGTCCTTCAATCCGTAAACTTGTTACAAGTGTAGTTTTAATGAGGAACCTAGAACTTGGGATCAAAAGATCAAACCAGTTATTACTCTACCAAGTAATTTTATTTTATTTTATTCTCGAACAAGTGACAAAATAATAATAAAGGTTGTACAAAAACATACTGCAACCGACTGTGACCGTAAACACCACTGAAAAGTCACAGGGAAGCAAAATACGACATATTCTTTTCTGTTATATTTATTTAAAAATTAAAGTACTGAACCGATTTTTATGAAATTTATATGGGAGCCAATCTGATATATCCTCTCAAAATTAAAAAAAAAATCAAATCGGTTATACAACGAAGTTCTGAGGTGTCAAACATTAAAAAAACTAATTGAGAACTCCTCTTTTTTGAAGTCGGTTGAAAACCACTATTAGGCTCCTCGACGATTTTCTATTTATTTATTTATTATATTTTCTGACTTCAAAAAGAGGTTCGGTTGTATTTTTTTCGTTTGATACCTCAAATCTTCCTCATTTATCAACCGATTTGCAAAATATGTTTTATTAAAAAAAAAAACACACAGAACTCAAAAATAAGAACACAGATGCAATAGAATATAACTAATATAACTATAGAATACATATTATTCTATGTATAGTTTTCATTATTATTAATATTATTATTAATTATTATGGTTATTAGGTTTCCATAGAGCTTAAGCTTAAGCTTCTTTTAGTTTGGGGCTAGATATCGTTGTGTGAAATATGTATAGAATTTTTTTTTTTTCAGATGTTACAGATACTATATGCGACACTTGGATTCGCCTGCGATATGCTCTTGTACATAAACGAAGATGATAGTGACTATAAGCTTCATAAACAAATTGTAGCGACGAGACACATCATGTTCTCTGCCTTGGTATGGCCTTGTACTATGGTGAGTTGCAATTTTATAGCTATGTTTACTATAAGTTTACAAGTATTAAAGAACAATACCTTAGTACAGAAAACGCACCAAATAAATTGGTCAATTTGTGTTGCTTTAAAAATTTTCATCGGACAATTTATACTACATGTACCTACCTAAATAGACTGATTTTTGAAATAAGAAATTGGTTGTCTGTAAAGTTGGTTTACGGACGATAGTTAAACGTGACTAGCGTAGCGGGACAATGAGCGTTACCAGACAATGAACGTTACCGGACAATGAGCGGGCTCGGTGGCGCGCCTTGGGAAAGACCTACGTCCAGCAGTGGACTACTATAACCTTCTTGAAAAGGTACAAAAAGCATTCCTAAGATTTCTTTATAAACGTATTTTTGGACATTATCCATTTATGTACCCAACCAAGTTCCTCCAAGGATGTCTTGGGTATAACTCCCTCGAGACTAGGAGAGCTTGCGACCAAATAACTACAATTTGCAAAATTGTTCATGGTGTAATAGATGCTCCCACTCTACACAATGACTCTCTTTGTTTGTTCGTCCCCAACAACTATCTTCGCGCTAGAAGACACGAACTTTTCTCGGTACCCCGGAGTCGCACCGTGGCTCGTGCTAAGTCTCCGCTCCCTCGCACCCTCTCAGCGCTCAACCAACTATTGCGCAATAATCCTGACTGTGATATATTTGCAGATGAATGGAAGTATATTATGTCAGAGTGCCTCAGGTTCTGTGAAGTGTAGAATTAAATTAATTTTTGTGTGACTTATGATTTAGTTATCTAAAATTATGTAATTCTCATTATTATTTCTCTTTCATTTAATTTGTTTAATTGTTCTGTTAATAATTTATTACTTATATTCTAATCTAATGCAAATTTTATTCTAATCTAATTCTAATTTTAAATTAATGTAATTGGTTTAACCGTTTTAATTTAATAAATAATAATAATAATAGTAATTATAGGTTGATGATCATGATGGATAATGAGTGTTACCGGACTATGATGTCAACGTTTTCGTGCATGCAGCCGGGCGGGGTGACGTTCATCGATTTACTAGACGTAGTCACGTCAAAAATTGTCGGGTTGTCCTTTACATTATTAGTCTTGTTTTACGACGCCATTTTTCGTCGAAACCGCACCTAATATTTTTGAAAATAACTTGATTTTGATTTGATAAATCGCTTTTAGCGATATTTTAGCCCATTGTAGCTTCTATTATAACTGCTTTTTATTTTTATAAGGGTAACTTTATATTGTATATTTTCTTAGGGTGTAAAACAAAGTGTTTATATCTATCCATTAATATTTTATTATGCAAATAATGTTTAAAGATAAATTTTACATGTACAGACAGCGTCATAGATAAGTATCCCCTTTGCATTATAATACCCAGCTTCAAATCCCTTTAAATCACCGTCGCGATGAATCGAGAAGTTTTGCCTTTAAAAAATAGATTATATTTGTATAACTGTATCTAAGCCTAAAAATAATTTTAAGTATTAAATTTTTTTTAAAGGATTTATAGCTGGGTGTCTTGTGCAAGGGGGATACTTATCTCTGACGCTGTCTGTATATGGAAAAGTCTTCGAGTAACAGTGTTACTCGTTTGGGTGTTACTCTAAGAGATTTTTTTCTCAACGAGTAACACCCATGTCATGGTGTCACCAAGTACTAAATATTTATTTTTTATGTTACAGGTGGTAGCCACGGTATTCTGGTCCGTATACATATACGACAGAAGCCTCATTTTCCCAGAATATCTCGATAACATCATACCCTGGATTTCAAATCATGTTATTCACACTCTTATAGTGCCTATAGCGCTTTGGGAGGTGTCTTTCGGACCTAGGTTTAAACCTAGGTCACATGAAAGGAATATATTACAACTAATATTGCATATGGCTGTATATTTGACGATGTAAGTATTTACCCAACTGCAAATATGACGAGTAATGGTTTTCGAGCGTATGTATGAATGTTGGCATGGGAATGATTGCTACTTCTATTTCAATGTCACACGGTGATATAATTTCATTTAGTAACAGTGATTTTGTCACCGATGATTTTTCATCACTTACCTAATGTGATAATGTCACATTTTGTTAAAATAATTCACGCATGACGCGACGTCACGCAATCACTCCCACTCACAGTCTACTGACTGTCTGTTATGGCTTGTAGCTTATAAACTAGCCCTGTGTCATCGACGCTTAAGTCACGGACGTGGTGGCCGAGTAGATGAGGACCTTACCTTGCGATCTGATGATCGCGGGTTCAAAACCCGGTGGCAGTCATGTGTAAATGGGTTTTTCAGTCGAAAAAATCTATGTATGCATCCCGCGTTCTCGAAACGGTGAAAGAAAACACCGTGAGGAAACCGGCATGTCGTAGAACCAAAAGTTCGAAAACATGTATCAAATGCACGAAAGGAGCCTCTTCGAGGCGCACTTGAAATCCTTTCACAACACTGGTTCGATGGAACTAGTGACACGATAAGAAGAAGAAGTCACGGAAGTGTCATAGGATATATGCTGCCTTTTGGTATTTAGCCATGAAAAATTGATATGGCAGCTGCAAGCCACTATAAATGCAATGTAAAAAAACTTGGATTTTGTAAATTAGTCTATCCATCTAGACAGGATGGTTTTTTGAGGGTCAAGTCCAAAACCATGAAAGTTAGAGAAAAGTCGCGAAAGGAATGCCCTCGATTTATAAAAAAATTTATAAAATAAATTTATAAGGTACTTAAACTAAGTACCTAATTGAACCCAAGACGAATGTCGTAGGGCTGAAGAAGTATTTACACATATTCTTTTATATATGTACTTAAGGTCATACCTATACCTATACCTACTCTGTAAAATAATATAAATACTGCACAACAAACACACATACTCATAACTTAGGCACAGTACTAATACCTGCTACAGTACACACACTGAAGTGCACAAATCTGTAAAAACAGCACACCTTGCGAGGCGGCTAGTTATACGCTCCGAGATACAGTTGTCCAAACTAGTTCGGAGTGTATAACAAAACCGACCCCGCTTGGTTAAATATATATAGATATCAGCTACCAAAATTGTAAAAAAAATTTAGACCTAAGATGTGTGTCTATTGAAATAAATATATTTTGATTTGATTTGATTTAATAAGAACAAAATAAAATTTATAACTGCATATTTAGTTATATTCATATAATTATTTAGATAGGTAGGTATATTTATATTTGTAGCAAAGTCTTTTGGACGTAGCAAAAGCGTAGCGTCCAAATTTATAACTAAAAGTGTTATTTAAAGCATGGAATACGTAGATATATTTTGGTTACTCTGCCGAATTTACATCTCCAATATTTCGACTAAAATTTGTCAGTGGGGTTTTCAGTTTGTATGCTTTCAACTCGTTAAAATTACAATTATTTATTTCCAGATTCTACTACACGTTCTACAAGCACGGTGTATGGCTGTACCCCATATTTGCAGTGACATACGGTACCATCAACTTTGTAGTTCTACACCTGGCTATTGCTGTGTTATTCCTCTTTTTTTACCACCTCCAATGGATTTTGAACTATCTATTTCATGGAGAAGCTACAGTTCAAACGAAAAAACAAAATATAGAATAAAATTGTACTTTTTGTTGTTTTGGACGTAGCAAAAGAGTCCAATCTTGAAAGGGACAGGTGAAAATAATTTTCACACCACCTGCTCGACAATATCCAATTACATATCATGCTATCATCAAGGTAAAGCAAAGCATTACCTACCTAGAGAAGTAATGTTGTATGAAACTCCCAAGGGTAGTAATGTGATTTGAATTTGGAACGTCATATTAGTTTGGAAACTCTAAGTAAAAGAACGCCCTTATGGCATTGTAAAAAAGGTTTGTTCTGAAATTGAACTGGCCACTCATAAAAAGGCGCGACTTCAAAGATTGTGAAACAGAAGACGGTGTTGGCTGCTGAGTTCGGAGCCCTGGCTTTTTATTGCCTCGCAGAAGGTGTGAAAAGTAGAGTATGCTCCTCTGAGATAAAGCCTGTCTTCGTTTTGGGCAGCTTGAACCCCTCGCGTCACTCAGGACTCTACATAACTCCCTCGCTTCGCTCAGGAGTTAACTGAGTCCCTCGTTAGCTCAGGGTTCAATATGCCACCCGCGACATAAGACACTGCTTTATCCCCTTAGTGTATAATCTACTATTGGTCACTTTATCGAATTTATATCTATATTTATATATTAAAATGTTTTTGTGGACTGATGCAAAATTGTTAATGGAAGAGGAAATAATAAAAAAAAATCTTCTTTTTTGAATTTCTATCAGAATGTAGTGGGCTCGAACACGGTCGAACACTAATGGATTTTTCTGTGTGCATTTAAACACTTGCTTAACGGTGAAAGAAAACATCGGGTGGAAACTAGCATGTCATACCCTAAAAAGTTCGAAAAAGTGTGTCAAGTGCACGAAAGGAGTCTCTTCGAGGCGCACTTGAAATCTTTCCCCACACTAGAAATCCTTTCACCACACTAGTTCGAAAGAACTAAGAACACGATAAGAAGAAGATGAATCAAAAATCCACAATTATTGTTGGGTAATTTTAGTTTTATTATGTTTGAGCATTTAGTTAGTAATTAATTATAAATTAATATGTGAATTTATATTCTGCAATATAATATATTTGGCAAAAAGGTATCTAAGTGGTTAATTATATTTTTTTATAAAAACTTGGTTTTATTTTTATATATTTGGGTAATCTAAGATTATTATCGGTATAGGTAATTATTCTAATAACATAAGAATGTATAATGAGTACTTAGTTGGACCTACCTACAAAGTACGGTACTAAAAAAAAGTACAGACGCATGCACTGAAAACATCTAATTTTAAAACAAAAAAAATATATTTCACCTTGTATATCTTATACTTTTAATAGTAATTGGTGACATTGTGGTAATATAATGTCACCAAAATTTTATACGGTGATTTTTTTTTATTCCTAATTATTAAAATAATGTCATATATTGCGAAATAAATGACATTATTTTAATAAGACACATACATTTTAGACTGCTTGCGACTCTACTTAAAAGTAAGTGTAACGTAACATGACAATACCTTTTTTAATAATATTGAGTAAGCGCTTACTATACATAGGTAGGTACATGAAATATAATAAACTTTAAAAATTGTTTTCTTTTTTATTTATAGTATTTAAGTAATCCTACGGTAATGGTGTTTCTATTCCAAATTCGAATATAACCTGATGGCAGTTTATATTTTTTAATCCCACTAGACCACAAAATACTGGCCGGCTAGAAGATTCAAATACCATTACAGTTAAGAAAATAAAGCGCTTTCGAAAAAAAAAAGATCCTACTCACTACCATTTTAGATAGACCCGTCATAGAACCCGTCATTTATTCCTACAGATAACATTAAAAAGGGGTCTTGTTATGATAGATGCACTGATATATCGACCAAGATACGCGTGCAAGAAAATACAGATTTCTGAACCTTAATAGCATTGGAATAAGGTTTTGTTTTATGTGATTTGTTATTATGAATTTGCTGGTAAGTGTACTGGTTAAATGCAGCTTTCCACTTCACGGTCAAGAGCAATAGAAATGTTGCTAGTGGACGATTTTACCCCCTTTTTGGGGTATTTATATTTTTTTAGTCTTTTAGTCTTATGTCAGCTCAGTTCTGGTCCTGCGTACGCGTGTCTCTTGCCATCGGAAGATCATCTTCTAACTACTTTGGATACAATTTTATTATGTCTAGTTATTTAGTGTTATAAAATATAAAATACAGTTAAGTGATAATGATTTTGGAAAAAACAATGGTTTGATTATGATATACCACATGTTTTTAGACCCTCGTTTCTCAATTCGTTTCTAGACCGATCTTGTTTATTAAAAAAACTTGAAAATATACCTACATACCTACACATAAAAAAACGCTGATTTCTCAGTACCTACCTATTTTGAATCAGAGACCTCGCTTCTTTCAGTCAAAAACTGTTTGCCAATGTAATTCACAAAATCACGGTTTTCAGCCGACCTTCACACTTCAAATATTACCCTTACCACTTAGCCATCGCATCAGGCAACACAGCATATTAAAATCTTACCACTTCACTTGTGGTCGCATCTCACGGCAGACGATAACCATTGAAAAATAAAAAATAAAAATAAATCTGTCAAAGTCATGTTTTCTCGCGTTATTCGGCGGGCTTCGCCGTTCTTTTTTCAAAAAAGATACGAGTCGACGGTGGCCAGTTTGACGAAAGATGAAATACTCATCCTGTTGCGGCCTCCTTTTTCGAATTGGAGTGATATTGTACGCGATGCGGAGAAAGTGGTTGGCTATCCGACCTCTTTTATGAATCTGCGATGCCTGCTGAGCGACGAGTTTGCGAATATGGCGCTGTATTTGCGGAAATTGGTAAGTGTCTTTTTTCACGGCGAAAGTGACCGAGATTTGTTAATGTAACGGAAAAGCAGAACTATTCACTGAAAAGAATACGTTGCTTTTCTAACAGCATATTTTTATACCTGACTCAGAAGGAGGAGAGTTATGTACTTGTATTCAAAAACTTAAAAAAAAAAATTGTAGTTTGTTAATTATGTTTAAGGTACTTTAATTTAATCTAGTTTTAATGAAAATACCTATCCCAAATGTATTAATGTTTAAATGTCTTTCTGGCAAATTAAAACAATGTTATTTATTTATTTCTTATTTAGTATGTATGTATTTATTGACTGAGCTTACGCTGTTCCTTACGGAGGTTTTAAGAGTCTAGATACTGAAATCTGCATTAGTTAAAAAATTTAATTCATTCATATCAGTATTAAAAAAAAGGCTTGGACCTGGCTGACTGACTGACTGACAGACAACGTACAGACCAAGCAGCTGATCGTAGAGACTTGAAACTAAGAGGATAAGATTGTCAAGAGCTGAAAGTGGGTGCTAAGAATGGAATTTCAAAAAATTCGCATCGCAAATTAAGTTGCGGGTGTCAGCTAGTATGTATATAAATGTATAATTATATATATATGTTTGTATGTATCTATGTATGAATGTGGGTTTGAAAGGGGTTTGTAGATATGTATGGTGTCCGTCGATAACTTTCAAACCGCTCAACCGATCTTGATGATATTTGGCAGGTGGGTAGGTTATTATGTTATGTATGGAGAATGGGAGCCTTCCGCGTTTTTAAAATTTTGTCAGAGCGTCTGGTCGAAGCGACGCGTGATCAGAGGGCTGGCAGCTATCTGGGCCAAAGAATAAGCCTTGCTATACAAAGAGGCAATGCAGCCAGTATCCTCGGCACGCTGCCATCGGGTATCGAGTTGGAGCAGTTGAGCTACCTATAGATCGTTTGCAACGGTCTATGGGTGGCCCAATTGTTTCCTTTTGTAAATTTTATAATATACCTATATATAGATTGTAGTAGTTAGCTTATGCTGTAATAAAGTTATGTGTATGTATAGTTTTGTTTGATTATGTCATTGACACTTGCTTCATTTGTGATCATAATAAATATAGATCCTGTATTCATAGATGAGTAGCCGTGTTCCTATAGAACACCAAGATGGACAGTATAAAACCAAAATATAGACGCGGTATACAAAATTTTTAGACACCCTGTCAATAAAAATGAAATATCTCTTGCTTCAAATAATGTTTGTTACATTTTATAATTTAGTTTTATTAATAATGAAAAAGCCTATAAGTTTTAACGTATAATATTTAAATAGACCTATTACTTCTCGTTTTCAAAAATTTGCATCGGACCAAAATGTACCTACTAGGAGTTAGTCAATGTGGCTTCTTTTTGTTTTGTAACATTTTCTGCGAATGAATTTTTTTGGTCCTGTCCACTCCATTTTGGTTTGATACTGTCTATCTTGGTGTTCTAAAGGAACACCGTTATTTATCTATGATTGATTTATTTTTTGGAAGTTTCAAAATATGTAAAAGGAATAAAAGATTTGCCAACATAATAAAACCAATTTATTTTTCAGGTTGGCAGCAACCATCTGGTGATGCAGACGGCAAAGAACGTCCTATACGGAGACTCCAAAAACCTTCAACCCTGGGGCCTGATCATCCTTCTTCTATCAAAATCCGTCAAAACAGAACAGGTCAAGAAAACCGAAGAAGACACAAGAGCTTTGGCAGAACTGACAGAAATGATACGCACAGGTCATTTGATACACAAAGGAATTGTTAATGTACCTTTTGCAAAGCGATCGAAAGATACCGAATCCGCTATATTTGGAAACAAAATAGCTATATTATTGGGTGATTATCTTTTAGTTACTGCAAACGGTATGCTAGCAGGGCTAAGAAACTCAGATGTTTCGTATATCATCTCTTCAGCTCTCAAAGATCTGTCTGAGGGCCAATTCTTTGGAGACCGAGATGAACAGAATATGCCATTGCCTGGAAAGCCTAAAGTTACAAAAGATGATTTTGAAATTACATTTGATACCAATTCTATGACTGTAGATAATGTGCTAGGCAAACCTATTAAGGAATGGACAGCTAGAACTGTTTATAATGGAGTAAGCTTGCTAGGTAGAGGCTGTCAATCAGCGATGGTTTTGAAAAAGCAGAATAAGCTAACTCAAAATTTTGCGTATCATTTCGGTTGTCATGTTGGCTTAGCTTGGCAAGCTGCTACAGAACTACAAAGACTTACTTCAGATAGTAAAGAAAATTTTTGTTTAGCAAGTGCTCCGGTACTTTTCGCTTTAGAAGGAAACCCAGAACTATATAAAATAATAGATCAAGCCAAAAAGGATGTAAAAGATGTAGATTATGAAGATTTGAAGTTTAATATACTTAAGACTGATGCGGTAAATAAAACTAAGAAGTTGTATGAAGATCATGCGAATAAGGCGACTTCGTATATTGAGAAAATTGGAGATAATGATTCTGTAGACATGATTAAAAAGTTGATTAATACTTTTTAGTGAAACAATTGAAATGATCTATTAAATAAAGGCTTAATGATGTCCTGACTAACTGACAGACATCAATCAAACTACTGGACGTAGAAACTTGAAATTTTGAGGATATGTTCATCAAGGCGCGTACTAAGAAAGAAGTTTTGATAAGTTGAACAAATGCTTTGATAACAATGTAGATAAAAATTTATTGATAAAATACTTGGGTAGTGTAAAATGACCTACGAAATGAAGAGGCGTAGATCTGAGTACAACTATGCGTTGTAGAGTTTACGGTTTTTTATTTTTTACATAGTTATTTTGTCATTGATAAATTATTTTGAGGGTTCCGCATCTGCAAGGTGCAACCCTCGAAATGAATGATGTCTGTCCGTCCTATAAAATGCTTTATCTATTTTGAAAAATCGCATATATTTCAATCAAATATATTTCACGAATATGTGTATTACGATGACACACGGCTTTTTTACACGCTACACGCCAGCGTTTACGCTTGTAGCGTGTAAAGTCGCCCAGTGTCATCGGCGTTTTTACAATCTGCTTGTTGACAATCCTTCCCGAAAGCTAACACGCTCACACGCTAGCTTTTAAAAACGCCAACAATTAGCTTGTAAAAAAACCGTGTCATTGACGCTTTAGTACGGTATCAGAGTACCGGTGGGATTCGTCGCTTGTGTTTAGTTTTTTGCAGTGCGTGTACTACTCGGGCGAATGAACATGACACCTGGCTGACACTCTCGCTCGAAACTTCGTGTTTCTTCTTCCTCTAATTGCGAAGCCTTATCATTACTTATCATTACCAAGTATTGCAGGACCTCTCCTCTATCAAGATTATCCAATACCACGCTGTACTTTGAACAAACGTCATTCGAGCCACGTGTCATGTTCATTCGCCCGAGTAGCACGCGCGACAAGCCGCAAGAGACGCCTCATGCTACTGACACTCACTATACATCACATTATGCGCGTTAACGCGGGTATACGCGCGTATACGCATGACACGCTTTTGAAGTGTAGCGAGTACCGATCCGCGACAAAAATACGCTAGTCTGAAAAATAATGAAAATAAATTGGGGTCGCGTGAGTACGCGAAATAACTCTTTATCGATTATTGTTTTCACTCAATAGGTAATTTAAATTAATTGTTATAGGTATTATTTTCAGTATAACCTTAATTATAGTTTACACAATCTTAGTTATTTAAAGGAAGGTTTTCTTCATAAGACCTTACTGTGACATACATTCTCCTTGTTCGTAAGTAGAGCATGGAACCGCTTGTCCAAGATTTTTAAAGTCATTCAGTTTATACTTTTACCATTTACTTTATTTTCAATGTTTAAAGTAAGTTTCGTAAGCTTATACTCAAAATTCAAGCATGTTTAGTACAGTCGCCTGCATAAATACTTGTCTACGTCGTTGCTGATGTTCACACTCAAAAATAATGTCATTATTTATTCCTATAACATTCCATTTTGACTTTAATGTATAGTTTTTAAGTTCCATTTTGACTGAACCACTGAATATAGAGACTTGAAACTTGGAAGATGTGTTGGTCGAGAGCTGAAAGTGAGTACTGAGAAACGAAGTTGCCGGCGTCAGTTCGTTATAATAATTAGGTACTTGTTATTGAAATAAATTATTTTCGTATTATATTATTTTTTACTCATTTACAATAGAGGCACGCATTTTAAATAATTAACTTACAAGAGGTTCACTTTTATTTTCAATGTGAGTTGTATAGAATTACTGTGTTCCAGTTTTAAGGACTAGATACTGAAATGATTGGGCTTTCGAAACTGACTATCAAAATGTTTCAAAGTGAACGAGCACTAAGCTGAGCCGTACTTTGGAATGAAGTTACTCCTGCGTAGGACTGTTATGGCCATGGGCAGGCTTATTATAGAGTTATTCTCAATTGCATCTGAGACTATTGTTTTCAACAGACTTAAAAAAAGGAGATAGTTCTCAATTCGGTTGATTTTTTTTTGTTAGTACTTACCTCAGAGCTTTGTTGTTTACAAACCGATTTGAAAAATCGTTTTCGTTTGAGAGGGTTATACTTTCAGATTGGTCCCATATAAATTTCATCTAAATCGGTTCAGTAGTAGTGTTTAAATCAAAATAACTGAAAAAAAAAGTCGTTAAGGTTTACAAAACTGCGTCTTTTGCTTCCCTGTGACTTTTAAGTGGTGCCTGTGCCTACGGACTCCAATTTAAGGGTAATCCTCAAATCCGAATTCCATACAAAATGTTTCGGACAAATACTCAAAAAGTACGCCGTATTATAGTAATTTCTTCACACTATTCGTTTTGTCCATGTTTTTTGATTTCGTGAAGAAAAAAAGTGATAAGAAAGTGTAAGATAGTGTGAAGAAATTACTATAATACGGCGTACTTTTTGAGTATTTGTCCGCAAAAAATTGTATGGAATACAGATTTGGGGATACCCCTTAAGTTGTTTGTTGTTTGTTTTTCTAAAACCTTGATTATAAAAAAAAATGTTAATACATTCATTCAATTTTCAGTATTTTTTTTGCAGTCAATAAGTCATGTTTTGTTTGTTTACAAAGTTAACATAGAACATATTGAACCCTAATCTACGCCACAGCAACATTATGACGGTTTAGAGCATGATTCTCATCGGCTTCAAAATAGGAGGCAACCGGGGATTGCAACGAAAATCATTTATTCCTGTACCACCATTCACAATTTCATTCGTATCGTAAATAACAATAACAGACAGTCAGTAGTGTGTGAATGTGAGTGGGAGTAATTGCGTGACATTATCACATTAGGCCACTGATGAAACATAACAATGTGTTATAAAATCACCGGTTATAGAGCTGTTACGTAATGAAATCATATCACCATGTGACAATGAAATCGAAGTAGCAATCATTTCCATGCCTACTTCGGGCCGAAGTCTGACTAAGAAGTGTCTGTGAAGCACGTGCTCGCTGAACACCTCGCTAACTATGTATCTCCAACAAGTAGGTACAGAATAAATATCTCTATGACACAATATTCTATACTCTATGCTAATTATCTATGGTTGGGTGCCTCTCCTTGACCTCGCACTGTAATGAATATAATTTATATAATTGTGTATTCGACTGTCCTCGTAGGTAAGTACTGTCATTAGCAAAATTGTGTATGATACTGTGATATGCCCATATTTATAATAACGATTTTGCTATGGTACATAATATTACTTATCCTTTGGTGTTGCTATAGAATACGAAGATTGATAGTATCATAGCAAGATGGAGGCGGAAAACAGGACATTTTTTTTTGGTACATTTTGGTGGCTTATAGCCGACATTTTGGATTTTTTTGTCATTTTTTGTAGTCTATGTCCTGGACCTAGAGTCTAGGTCTAGGTCCTAGAGGAATCCAACGAAACCTAATTTATCAAAACCCGTTTAGCCTACAGGGCGCCACATAGAGTCAGACAAACATTCACACATAAATACATTTATATCGACAAACTTTTGATGAAATCTGGATATCTGGATGCAACTTTGCTGTATACATACATTCATCATACATGTACAGGGTGAATTATTCAACTGAGCTAGGGTGGCCAATAACTAAATTACGTGGAATATCAAAAAAAGCCCTCTGGGTAAATTTCGATAAAACTAAAACTACATATTTTATAAGAATCAATTATCATAGCCGGGAATGGAACCAGTTGATTTTAAAAAATAGTCACAAATTGTTTTATTGGCACTATCATTGGAGTGTCTCTTATTTGGATCAAATTCTGGTGTAAGGAAAAAGTTTTTCGATAAATTATCCAAGCCCCGTTGAAAAATTAAGCCTTTATACATACATGCATTACTTATTTCTACATACACTCGAAATACATAAACCTCTTTTTTCGCAGCCACTAGAATATAGCGCCATCTATTAAGTTAGACGTAAACTACATCTCTTACTGGGTTGACAAGTGTATCATTATTCCAACATATTTTTGTTGCTTTTCATACGTACAAATACGCGACATCTATCTGGGTTTTTACAAATTTAAATACTGAGTTGCATAAAAGCGACATCTTCATATATGTACCTATAATAAAATCTTTTAAGAGAAATTCAAAATTTCAAAGGAGTGATTTTGAATAAAGTGCCAATATTGCAAATTATTAAGTTTTTTAATCATATTTTTCATAGTTTTCCTTTCATATGAGGAAAAGGACAAAAAAGGGAAAGTTATTTTATTTTATTTATAAGCTCACAAACAGAAATATATAAAGACCAAGTATATATGTTATTTTAAATTTCTCTTAGTTATAAAATTTAACTAAAGTTTTCTTTTTAGAAAATAATGAAACAAAATTAATCCAGTTAATGACCTTGACATTACAAAGGAATTTATAAAAATGAGCTTAAGCTCGAATAGTGTAAAAAAAGTGCGGTAATCGTTCTTAGAAAATAAAATAAGTACTTACGTATTTAGTGCAAATCACTATTCGATTAGCTACTTCACTAAATCTTACGTTATGGAGTAATAAATGGCAATAGGTACTGTCGTTCAGATAAATCTTGTAGGTATGATCATTGTAAAATATGATCATGATACAGAAAAATGCAATTTAACTTGGGCGTTGTTGTATTTACAAAAACTAATATTTATAAAGTCCATCAGTTCTTTGGGTCACTCACTAATATAACAAAAAAAAACAAAGAATGTACAAAGCAGCAGAAGTAGGAAATTACATAATATTATGTATGTCACATGGTCTTACCATAAGTACCTAATTGGTTTTACCAAAAACTGGCTTACGAAGTAAATAAGATTTTACTACAGCATACAGCTAACTGCTGCATTCTTTTTTACAAAATGCACAAAAGGAAACAAAGACCGTTACAATTTGTTTTTAATTTTTGACTATTTTAATTAATGCCATTCAGTTTAATTTATTCATTCAGGTATTGGCAAAATATTTTGAACAGCCTACACATTTTGAAGCAGACATTGTAAACATTAAATTAAGAAGCTAAAAATCCCGTTTTTTTTCTATTTTTAACATTATTTGAGTATTTGTCGGCGCATGCGCGCTTTGCGTTTTGATTACTCTAAGATTTTTAAGGCCTTTTAAAACTAAAACCGATGATGAGATGACTTCATTAGCAGACGACATTAAAATGATCTTTTCGCTTCACCGAATTTCTGAGAAGATTACGATGAATCGATACGATAAGATGAATTTACCTGGAATTTGCCTGAAAGAAATCGCTGTTAGCGATAATGCCGCCCATTGTAGCCTCTATTATTTTTGGTTATTATAATTTTAAGCTTCCTTTTATACTATATGTTTCCTTGTAGTGTACAATTAAGTGTTACTTAATTACAAATCTTTGGATCAAGATTCCACCCGGAACGACATACAGACAGATACACAAACAAGAAAGTGACAGTAGACCCAGAATCCCGCGCGCTACTATCTCGCTCGCACATTTGTATATTTTTGAAGATATAAATTGACAGAGTATAAATTTCAAAAATGTTGAGCGGTGAATTTGTTACTGCAACCTCACGAAATGTTTTAGTATATATCTTGTTTTGATATGTTTAACATAAGTTAAGGAGATTGGAAAAAAACAGTTTTGCCCTATTTCCTTCGCTTATGTTAAACATATCAAAACATTAAAATATGGAAATAATAGTTTTGTCCTATTTCCTTCGCTTATTCTAACCTAAACAAAAAATATAGGTACTTAACAGCATTACACGATTTGTGAGATTGTAGTAACAAATTAACCGTTTCACGTTTTAAAATTTATACTAGCCAATTTTTTTTTTCAAACGTGTACAAATACTAGCAAGATAGTGAGCGCGGGATTCTCAGCCTTAATAAAAAAATGCAAAAAAAAAAACTTATCGAAAACAGTGCAGCGACTATGCGTATGTAAAAACGTACGCCGACTGTCTGTCCGTCTCTGTTAGATACTTAAAAACGACCTCTTCTGTTTTAATATCTATTGAGTAATATTTATAAAAGCCGTGTTGGCCGAGTGGAAGCCTCGACTTTTTATCCGAAGTTCGTGGGTTCCAACCCACCAAGTGGCCGGGGGTACCAATGGATTAATCTGTGCAAAAAATCTATGTGTGCATTAAAACACGTGCTTAACGGTGAAGGAAAACATTGTGAGGAAACCAGAATGTCATAGAACCTGAAAAGTTCTAAAACATGTGTCAAATGCACACAAGGAGCCTCTTCGAGGCGCACTTGAAATCCTTTCACCACACTGGTTCGAAAGAACTAGTAACACGATAAGAAGGAAAATTAGTATGTATTGTTAAAAAAAATTGGTTGTCTGTACCTAAAGTTGGTTTACGGACGATAGTTTAACGTGACTACCAGCGTAACGGGACAATGAGCGTAACCGGACAATGACAGCGTTACCGGACGATGTCGTCAACGTTTTCGTGCGTGCATCCGGCGTTCATCGATTTATTAGACATAGTCACGTCAAAAATAGCAAAAGAAATTAGTACAGGCAACTGTGCGTAATGCGTATATAAAAGCGTACGCCAACTGACTGTCCGTATCTATAACTACCTCTTCTGTTTTAATATCTGTTAAGTAATTAGTATTTATTATTAAAATAATGATAAAGTATCATCGGACAGGGACCCAGGAAATAAAGTCATTAAAATTCATACGTACTCACTACTAGAAACACGGTCAAAATGCGTAAACATGACATTTATAATTATCTAAGAAGGCCATCTCTCTATGAAAAATCTGTTATTTGAAATTAATAAATGACAATTAATAATAATTGATCCTGTTTCTGTACTGTGTGTATTTATTTACAGTTATTGTGATATTTATGACTATTGCGCAATGTTTGGAAAATAAAACGAAAATAATATTTTATGTATACTTAAAACTGTTGGAGCAGGCGGGCTCTTACACCTCCTTCTGCGAGGAGGTAATCTTGCAGAAGGAGACAGCGGAGCGTATCAGAGAGGAAAACCCAAGCTGATTTGCTCCGCTGGCGGAGGAATGGAAGAAGACGGCGGGATTTCCACCGTCTACTTCCGCTGGGTTTGGATGCGGGGAGCTCCATCCCGGCATTGCACAGGCCTCCTACGCCGGGGGATGTCCTTAACATACCGGGACATCCCCTGACCCCCCATAGGGGTGGCAGAGAGGTCCACCTTAGGCGGACGATCACCGACAGGGTCAAATCCAACCGGGACCCCGTGACCCTGTCAAGTGCTAGTAACCTGGTGGAGAGCCCGACATACCCCTACTGTCCTCCCCAGGTAGAGGGATGCGTAAATGCATTTTTCCATCGATAAAAAAAGGGTTCTTGAGTGGAGACCGCGTATCGGCAAGCGTAGTGTAGAGCGCCCTTAGGCCAGGTGGAGCGACGACATACGAAAGGCCGGTAAAAAGTGGATGCGGAGAGCCGAAGACCGGTCTCAGTGGCGCGTTGTGGGAGTGGCCTACGTCCAGTAGTGGACCAAAGTGGGCTGATGATGATGATACTTGAAAGGTGTTGGGGCCCTTAAAGCAAGCATTTTTGAAATAGTCAAATTTTCGTTAAGAGGCGGTCCGTACTGGATTCCATTTAAACAGGTGATTTATAATCACACCGTCACAGGGGGACATCAATACTGTTCAGAAAATGAAAATAAAAAAACATTTGTAATAATTTTTAATTTTTTAAAATATACCTAAGTAAAAATGTTGGCATTATAGCATGATGCAATCCGATTCTGCGTTGCTCGATTCTGTACTTGTTTAGACTAATTTATGAGCTTTTGGACATAAATAAAAATCAAGTTTAATTAACTGAAAAAAATAACCCTCTTAAAATTTGTATCTAACCTTTTTTAACAAAAAATCTAATCAAATCAAACTTGTATCATTCAATAACCCTATATTTTGTTAGTACATGCAACACAGACCTAGATCTATATCTGTGACATTCAATGTATTAAAAATGTCATATAAATTGGTACCTAGGTACAGATAAAATTGTATAAAATTGAAATAAGCGTTAAAATTTTAATTGAAAATGAAATTGATATAATATTTTGCTCTTAAAATTAAAAATGTTAATACAACCCAATGAAGAAATTCTTAGAATAGAATTAATCTTACAGAATCAGCAAAGTGAAGTTTTTTTTGACGTGACTACGTCTAAATCGATGAACGCCGGCTGCATGCACGAAAACGTTGACGTCATTGTCCGGTAACGCTCACTGTCCCGTAACGGTCAATTTACGTTATTCAATTTTTGATGGTAAGATTACGGATAGATAGATAAATATCTGATCATGATTAGATAGAAGAATGATTGAATGATTTTTTATATCCTGGACTTGTTGTTTTTGTATCTTATGTCCTAAACCGGGCCGCAGTGGTGGATTTACCAATAGGCTGAGAAGGCTGGAGCCTAGGGCGGCAGATTTTAGGGGGCGGCAAATTTTGGCCCAAATTTTATTTGACCGGATCTAGTGACTTGTACAATAACGCACAAATGATAGACACAATTTATGTCACAAAAAAAGCGTGTGCTTATTTATTTTATTTATTGGTTCACCAACAGTTTTACATGAGTAAATGTTTATTTAACTATAATATTGTTTTTTAATTAGGTGCATGCAAAACCTTTTACAGGAGAACACAGCTTGCAATATAGTTTTAAGTTGAGATAAAAAAGAAGGAAACCTATTACACATATTATGTTTATTTAAGGCAAGTTAGTTTAACTTAGTAAGTATTAGGTATACCTACCTACTACTGAGTGGCATAGCAGAATACTTTCTAAGAATTCTAAGAGATAATGTAGGAGTCTAAACACAAGTAACTAGGATAATAGTCATACACTAAACTGAAAACAACTAAGTATTCTTATGACCATAGTGTATGTATTCATACAGGGTGTGTAGTAATGAGTGGATAATCCTTCAGGTGCGGGTGGGGGACTTCAGGACTGATCAGAAAATGAAATTATGTACCCAGTAAAAATCCCACGGATTTCGAGTTACTGGACGTTTTCGAAACTTCAGGCAACACTCATAAAACTCATGCAATAAATGTGTTTTAGGTATCTTATTTATTTAATTTTCTTGTTTTAGTAAATTAGTTTGTTAGAACATGAATTTTGTTTACAAACTCTAATTCACCAAATAAATTTTTACCGAACTTTTTATACGCAAAACGACCTTTGCCCGTCTTAACAGGAATCTTCGTGAAACCGGTAGGTGGAAACACCAAGTGCTATACTATTTCGGAATGCCAATGAAGTAGGCAAGTTCTTCACAAGTTGGTCACCTAGGCCACCATACATTTTTTTTGCACCACAGGGGAGCAAACTTTTGGAAAAAAATTAGCAAAACACCTTTTGCTTTGCTAAATGATGCTGTACCAAAAAAACTGTACCTGTGGCACATAAACAGGAAATACCATTCGATAGCACAGTTATCCAGGAATACGCTAGCAAAAAAAAATTAAGAAAATTCCAAGATTTGTAATCTTGGCAGCAAAAACAATGGACAAATGTAAAAAGGTTTCACGGATTTCGAGTTAAAGGACGTTTTCGAAACTTCAATTTTTAAGTTTCGAAAACGTCCTCGTAACTCGAAATTCGTGGAATTTTTACTGGGTACATAATTTCATTTTCTGATCAGTCCTGAAGTCCCCCACCCGCACCTGAAGGATGATCCACTCATTACGACACACCCTGTTTACATACTTTGAAATATTCATTGTGAAGACCCGAAATAGAAAAATCTTTGAGTATCTACTTCGTTCTAACTAAGTTTAATAGTAGATTATGCACTAAGGGGATAAATCAGTGTCTTACGTCGTGGGTGGCATATTGAACCCTGAGCTAACGAGGGACTCAGTTAACTCCTGAGTGAAGCGAGGGAGTTATGTAGAGTCCTAAGTGACGCGAAACAAAAAACTATTTAAACTATTTTTAATTTAGTTTAATTTTTATTTTTATTTTATACACAAATGCGCTAGGCCTATGCCAAAGCACCCAAGTGTAAAATTGACTAATAGCATATCTTATATTATGTACAAGTACATATGTATTATGTATACAACCGACTTCAATAAAAGGAGAAGATTATCAATTCGGTTGTATTTTTTTTTAAACTGACAATATACTCTTTCTTCATATCGGTTGAAAATGACTGCGTTAATCTTCCTACATATCGGTTGAAAATGACTGCGTTACTCTTCCTACATATCGGTTGAAAATGACTGCGTATTTTGTCTTAGAACTAGCACGTAATAAAATTAATATAATACCAATTAATATATTAGTTGCAGATATGGATCTGAGCGCCGGAATATCTATTAAAAGTATACAAAGCCAAGTATTTTCCAGTTTATTTCCTCGAGCGGTTTGATCTTATTTGGTGTGTGCTTGGTGACGGGCGGAAGCGATTTTTTTAACCGACTTCAAAAAAGGAATAGGTTCCCAATTCGTTTGTATTTTTTTCATGTTTGACATCTTTACTCTCGCTTTCAGCCAATATGTGGCAGCGATTTCGAGAAATGCAACGGAACTATTTTATTATATTATTTTGACGACACCGTGGCTTAGTTGGTAGTGACCCTGCCTACGAAGCGTGGCGTTCCGGGTTCGATCCCCGGCCGGGGCAAATATTTGTGTGACGAACACAAATGTTTGTTCGCGGGTCTTGGATGTTGTGATGTGTTGTATGTGTCCATGCGACACAGGGAATCCTACTGCAGGGGTGTGAGTGTGTCAATGTTTATGTTTACTACTGTAAGGTTGCTCGTGTTTTTTCATTTAACTTCAAAAAAGAAGGCGTTTCTAAATTTGGTTGGGTTTTTATTATGTTTGTTTATTATAATGGATTACATATTATTGTTATGGAAAATGTGTATCAATAAAATATATTTAAAACCAACGATTATAAAGATGAGATTTAAAATAAAAAAAGAGGAAACATTGTTTATTTTGTAAGTGAATAAAACTACATTCAAACATCACAAAATCGCTAAATATTTGCAAATAAATGCGTTCGTGTTAAAAACCTCTACTTTTTAATTAAGAGCAAAGAATAATAAGAGTTATCAATATTTATAAAAGGCTTAGTCTCGCAGATATCCTAGTCCTGTCTGATTGACTGACAGACAATGCAAAGGCCATACCAATGGACGTAGAGACTTGCAATTTCGAGGGTATGTTCATCAAAGTGCTTTATAACGTACTTTGTTAATTCGCAACGCAATTGCAGTTGCGGGCATCAACTAGTGAGTAATAAGTGTTCTTCACCAAACGCTGCACTTAACGCTCCGCTCATGAAGCAAACCGCTAGCAGACAACTCCAACCATCCGTCGTAACCACCCCCCTATATAAAGCTAACACTAGCTCCCGAAGCAACAGTGTAACTCGAGCATCCTGTATATAAAGTTGAACTTAACTTACGCGATTTGTGCGACATCCGTTTCCTTGCATTTTTGATTGCGTAAGTTTTTTCTTCATATTTTTTTTAGGTTAAAAAAATAAGTCAACTTTTTTAGTGATATTAATATATAATATTATATTATATAATATTGTATTTTTTTTATTTGACTTTCTAAAATCTATAGAAATGCATAATAAATTAAAATTTTACGTGACAACTTCAATTCCTGTTCCAAATAAAAATGCAATACTTTTTAATAAAAAAAAAATATTCCATGTGAAAGAATTAACTTTATAAAAAATGGATATTTAAGACAATTATTTTTTCATATATTTTATGAATTATATTTTATAAGTAATTTGATAAATAAAATTGAATCAGTAAGATCCAAACATTAAATCTAGACTTCAAACATAAAATGAATAAATTCCCTTAGTGATAACTTTTCTTAGATCGATTAGTTAATTGTATGTACTATGTAATTATTGGAAAATATTTTAGATTGTTTTTAGGTTATATCGATTAAATCATGAAAATATTTAAATGCACTTTAAGTCGATTAGGATAAAAAAAAAATATAACTTTTAAAAAGTCCGAAAAATCTCATGATTTTAAAGTTCAAATTTGTCGATATAAAAATTTTATAAGTTTAAAATTAAATAATTTATAAATAATTTCCTTTCGTTTTAGACTCATTTTATGCGTTTTTTTTTATTTTCATCTTTTTATGCGTGTTAAATGATTGTTTACCAAGGCATTTTTTTTAAATATTAATTAAATTGTCGACCTCGCTCTTGTTAACCCTAAAACATCCCTTGCCCTCTTTATGTGTGACTACTGACCCAATAATATCACGAACCTTTGAAAAAAATTCTAAAGAAAAAATTAAAAATGCCTTTTAGTGATTAGATTATCTGTCTTGTAATTCATTTTTAAAAATACTCGTATATGAACTAATGCCTAAAATGAATATAAGAAAATACTTACAATGTACGAATATTATAAAATCTATATAACAAGATTCAGTTGGTAATAGGTTTCATGGAAATGTTAAGAGCTTTTTTCAAATTTCGAAATTTGGTCCTTCATGATACCCAGATATCTATTAGGGTAGAGATAGGGTATTATGAGGTTTCTAAACATAACTTATTTCGAGTATAGTAGTAACATTATATGGCTGTCTCAGAATTTCAAATAATGGACGCTCATTTCAGTTAAAATTTGTTTAATTTCCTCGCTATTTGAGTGAAAAATCCGGTTCCGGAAGCCCATTTTATTATCGACTTAAATATCAGCTGTCTAATTCTAATTCTAATTCTAAAAAGGGGGTACAGCGGTCTGCACTGGCTTCCCGTTGTAGGGTGCATTGTGCATTGCCCCGATATATACTTAACCCTGCCCCAGCCATCCTAGCTCCTTAAAATAACGGAGCAGGACCCTGGGTTGATGACAGCACAGTTCCAATAGCGTGCTTATTGACACGTTAGGTGGAGAGGAGTCCAATAACTTGCGCAAGCCTGTCTTTATCCTACTCTCCTCTGTCGCTTGACAGTGGATCACCACGTGCTCCACTGTTTCCTGATCAGCTGTCTGTATAAAATGTATTTCTTCAGGCCCTAGGTGTACAAATGACTATTATATCTGTACTAGGCAGGTGGAACCATAGGATGCAGCTAGTAAAGGCTATGATAGATTATGACGTATGGTTGTTTGTTCAAGAAATTGAACAGAGGCTATTGTGAACTACAAATCTTAACTTATATTATCACCTGAAATAACTTAGAAACGTTTCAAAATCCCAATTATACAGCATAGAAGAATTACGGGTGTTCCTATAGAACACTAAGATAGACAGTATCAAATAAAAATGGATGCGGAGTACAGAAAAAATTCAAACACTCTGTCAATAAAAAAAATATATCTTATTTCAAATAATGTTTGTTACTTTTTACGATGCAGTTTTATTAACAATGAAAAAGCCTAGTAGTTTTAACGTAAAATACTTCTCTAGCCCTGTTACTTCGCTTCTTCGAAAATTAGCATCGGACCAAAATGTACTAGAAGTTACATTTTCGATGTATTACATTGTGATTCTATATATTATATATATACTTCTGTGTTAATACTACTGTATAGTTAATCAATAAAGGCTTGGTCCTGGGACTGACTGACAGACTGACTGATAACGTAAAGGGTAAACTACTGAACGTAGAAGTTATGTTCGTCAATATGTGCAGGCGCGGATAAAGAGAATAAATTTGTATTCATTTCAATATAAGCTTCCATTTCCTTTTGTGGCGATTTCCAACAAGCTATCATTTACTGCATTATAAATATTAGAAATACCTCAATAACGTTAAGTATTTTTAAACTATATTCATTATAAAACTTTTATCAATAAAAAAAAATATTATATCTTTCATTAATTTACTAACGTCACCCAAAATTAAAGAAAAATTACTACAATTTACATAAAATTCGGTGCTCTGTGACCTCTATTTGCTAATCCTTCAGACATTGTAGGAAGCCGCATAAATGCCCAGTCGATACCGACATTATAACCTTTGACTCGGTAATTGTTTTATAGGGTTCCCTAGTTTATAAAGAAATCGGACGTAATATATTGCAACGGAACTAATAATTTACTGAAAACTAGGACTAATTAAATATATCAAATATTTATACCAAAACATTCAATATTTCTGACTGAAAAAAAATATGTATCTCAAATCTGGCTAAAACATTAATTAATTTTTATTAATATTTTTAACTAGGACCTATATATATATATAATACTTTTAAAAATATTAATAAAAATTGATTGATGTTTTAGCCATTGTGTTTTTTAAATAGTAGATATATATATTTAGGTCCTAGCTATAACTAGATATAAGTTTCATTGTTTTTGGCAAGTTATCGTGACAAAAAGGGTTGAAATATAATGTGTAATAATGTAATCTAATGAAATTTCAAAAGCGCATTATTTATTTTCAGGTACATATCCATTGTACAATGGAGCATACCGAGTTTCGTGTGAAGGGTAAGTTTATAGAACATTTATATTATAATAAATAGTAATAGTTTTAATCAAATTTTCAATCAAAGTTTTACAAAAAACATTCGGACTGTTCTAGTGTAGTTAATATCACTAAAAAGTCACAGGGAAGCAAAATACGCATTTTCATTTACTTCGACGACAATTATTTTCAGTTATTTTAGTATAATAACTAAACTACTGAACCGACTCTGACTAAATTTCTATGGGACTAAAATTAAAAAAAAAAACGGTTTATAAACAATTAAGTAACAAACATTTAAAAAAACCGAATTGAGAACCTCCTGTTATGAAATCGTTTGAAAAAAAAAACATACTTAAAGGAGAGCGAGATTAAATCAAAAAGAACGAGATTTTCCGATTTTTAATCTACATACATAATATACTTGTTAATTTTCCTCGGTTAAAAAACCGTCAAACCTATTACATAAGGCTCAAAAGCAGAGCCATTCACTCACTACGCCAACGTCACACGTGATGTAAAACAATAAGAAGTCAGGTTCTAATAAAATGGATTTGCGCGATCCGAAAGCACCAGTAAAGTTACTCTAAACGGACCAATATACAGTGATTTGATTTTATTGTATCGGGTGTCTGTTTATTGGGTCGCATAAACATACATAATGAATAAACCTTCATATACAAAGAGGATATGCAGCAGTATCCTCGACGCTTTGCCATCGTGTGTCAAGTTAGACCAGTTGAGCCACCTATAGACATAGATGAATAGCGGTGTTCATACATAAAAAGTCAGACAGTCTTCTTATTATCTTTCGGGGCAGTGAGTGTGATGAAAGGATTTCAAGTGCGCCTCGAAGAGGCTCCTTTCGTGTACTCGACACATGTTTTTCGAACTTTTTATGTTCTATGACATGCCGGTTCCCTCACGTGTTTTCCTTCAACGTTAATTACGTGTTTTTTATTGCACAGAGATTTTTTGAAAAGAAATATACATCGGTGTACGACCGTGTTTGATTCGAACCTACGTCCTTCGGATCAGGTCGAAGATAGACAGTATCAAACCAAAATTGAGTCGTAAGACAGTATAAAAAAATCAGACATCTCGTCAATAAAATTTATAAAAGGATTATTTTCATTATTTGTTGCATAATGTTAAAAGGAGCTAGATATTGTTATGGAAACTAGTAGAAGCACCACAGTGACGTCATAGTGGCGCTTCCTCATGCCTCTAATTTGAAGGCGCCCTCAATCCCTTCAAAAATATGTATAAAAATAAGATTGGGTTTACATAGTTAAAATATCTAATTTATTTTTGAAGGCTTCTTTAGGCAAAACGGCGTTTTGAAGGGATTTGACGCTGGGTGTCTTGTGCAAGGGGGATACTTATCTATAACGCTGTCTGTACATGAAGACTTTATTTACATCTAAATTGAAACACACGAGTGCTTAAAGATTGCTTTGTGTCGACGGCTAGTGGAAAAACGCACAAAGACTCCTTTGTATCAATCGTTAGTGGACAAACGCTCTACAGTCTATTACAACTTTAAGATTGTGTCCTATTGGTTTTCACCCGACTGCGGAGAAAGAGAGTAATTTGTTTCGGGTGTGTGTATGTTTGTGAGTCCTGTAAATAAGGTTTTATTATAACAAATAAGGTGTTTTTACACAATGGCGAAGCAAATGGAGGTTCCTTCCTTTTGCGTCTCTACGGACCATGGCACATGACGATTTCAGATGAGAACGTTTATCAGATGAGATCATAGCTAGTAATAATAATAGTAAGTTTAGTAATTAAGTAAATATTTTGCCTAAAAATTCATAATAATGTTTGGACATTACACACAACGCCATCTAGACCCGAAATAGGCAGGCATACTTTAAAAAACGTAAAAGTCACTTTAAAAATGAACATGTATAACAAATTGCTGCTTGAAATAACAAAGCTTCCGTTATCAGTGTTTAGGTAAAAGTTAAACTCTTTTTTCAATCTCATCCACTTTACCATACATATAAATGAATTTATGTGCTGTACATTTGTCGATTATGAGTAAGTTTTAGCCCATAACCCTTGCTAAAGACCATAGTTTGAGTTTTTCCTTGTTACCTTACTCACTACTTAGGACAAGATGTCTAGCTTAAGAACATAGACATAGAACATATTTTATAAGCTTATGTATTTCATACTGTATATTTTTTTTTTATTCACCAGAGTTATGCAATGTAACATATTGGCCAATAAATGATTGAATTGAATTGAAAAAACAATAATATAAATTTTGTTTGGTTTGTGACTTTTTATTACAGCATAAGCTAACTGCTACAATCTATATATATATTACAAAATTTACAAAAGGAAACAATTGGGCCACCCATAGACCGTTGCAAACGATCTATAGGTACCTCAACTGCTCCAACTCGATACCCGATGGCAGCGTGCCGAGGATACTGGCTGCATTGCCTCTTTGTATAGCAAGGCTTATTCTTTGGCCCAGAGAGCTGCCAGCCCTCTGATCACGCGTCGCTTCGACCAGACGCTCTGACAAAATTTTAAAAACGCGGAAGGCTCTTATTCCCCATGGACCTAGGGTGTCAATTTATCAATAATATAAATTGAATACGTTATGTATAGTTTTTCTAAGGAACCTACCTGACATAGATCAGCTTATTTTCTTTGTCTAAAATTTTATCTCTAGTTTATTTCTTCGTATGATATCTATCATTAGAATATCGGAAAATAAGTCGTGATTGGTTTGATCTCCCGATCCCGATCTCCGAGGTTCCCTGACACAGGTATCTTCTTACTTAAAAGGGAATCTCTAACCCATGTACTGTAACTATAGATTAAGTGAATGAATAAAACTATTTGAATTTGAATTTGAATCTCACTTTTGACGAGGTTTGCATTTTAATTTGCTGGTTTATTATTATAGATTTTCTGTGGTAAAATGGTCAAAATTCCAATACGTCGGTAGTAAGCTGCCAACATGCGTGAAAAAGTATTAAAAAAACAACCAAAGCTTGATAGATTGCACTAAATGAGGTATCTTTAGATTAGTTTTGATTAAAAAGGTGTCATAAAATAAAATTAAAGGATCAATAATCCAATATTTCGATAACTTATAAGTATTAAAGCATAGAAAAACTCAGTAAGTAGTATGTTGAAAATGCGCCAAAAAGTGATCTAAATTAACTAACTTCTTGTACATTTTGCTGATTTTCGAAACAGAGAAGTAAAGGCGCTATAATAATAATTATTAATTAACTAGCGCCGTAGTTAAGAATAACTAGGCTTTTTCATAGTCAATAAAACTTAATCGTAAAAAGTTACAAAAAATATTTCTAAATAGAGATATTTCATGTTCTTGACCAGGTGTCTGATATTTTTTGTCCTGTTTTCAGAGTTCTTTTTGGTTTGATACTGTCAATCTTGTTGTTCTTTAAGAACACCGTTTTTAATCTATGGTCGTTAATATTTTAAATTGATGCAATGCATTTAGTATAAACTTTAATTTTGAAACAACTTTGAGATATTTTTTTTATTTCTAATTGTCTCTATTATTAATAGCTAAGGAAATGGTGGACTACATTGCGGACTATCTTGAGAACATTCGAGACCGCAAAGTGTACCCCAGTGTGCAGCCAGGGTATCTCCACAAACGACTCCCGAAGATAGCCCCAGAAACTCCTGAGAAATGGGACGACATCTTCAAAGATGTGGATGAACACATCATGCCTGGCGTAAGAACCTTAGTATCTTAGTATTAAGAACTATTTTCGCTAGGGCTTTTACATAAATGGCTCCTGAAGGTAGCCCCAGAAACTCCTGAGAAATGGGACGACATCTTCGAAGATGTGGATAAACACACCATTAATAGAGTAAAAACCTTAAAAATTAAAAATCTTAGAATGTCTTTGTATTCAGAATTATTTTAACTTGGGGTTTTTGCACAAATGGCTCTCGAAGATAGAGAAACTCTCAAAAAATGGGACGAATGGGTATGAACCTTATTTTCAATAGTATTAAAAGCCATTTTAGCTAGGGGTTTTTGCATAAACTCCTGAGAATTGGGACGACATCTTCAAAGGTGTGGACAAACATAATTATTATGCCTTAAGTGAAAACCTTAAGTAGGTTGGGTTTCGGTAGCTCCAATACCTTCAAAGACATGGATATATATACAAGGATTAAAACCTTATTTACTTTACGTGTGAAGTGCAAAAGGTTTTAAAATTGATACTTTATCATCAGATCGTCCACTGGCAGAGTCCGCACATGCACGCTTACTTCCCAGCTCTGACGTCATATCCTTCCATCATGGGAGACATGCTGTCCAGCGCTTTGAATGTTCTCTGCTTTACTTGGGTAAGTGACTTATGATGTCCAAAAGAAAAAAGCAAGGGATGTAAACAACACCTGATCAAATAACGCGAGGGGTGCCTATTCTCAGCAGCTAGTGTTTTACTAGATATATCCTCAGCATAACAAGCTAAGACGATAATGCTTATGTTTTTTTTTGTTGGGCAAAGGTCTCCCTCAAATTCTTTCGCTTGTCGCGGTCTTTTGCGGCCTCCCACCATTCTCTCTCTAATCCGTCTAGATCGTCCCTCCAACGCTTTCTCGGCCGATCCCTACGCCACCGTCCGTCTTCAGGTATTCAGATGGTATATTGGCATTTCTTCGACTGTTACCATAGAAACCACGTTTACAAGAACAGTAAAGGATGACTCCGTTAAGATGAAGTGATCTACGATAAATATGAAGAGACCCAGAGTGTGTAAAACTGTGCTGGGACCTTGAAGTGACTTTACTTGTAACGTCTAAAATAGCCCAGGGTCAAAACGCTACCTTAGTCTAAATTTGCAGATCTCTACCAAATTTGTACTCTTGCTTTAGCCCATTATATCCTCTTTTGTTTACCTACCTGGTAATACAGTCATGTTCTCTTGTGCGGACTTACAGATTTTACCATAATTTCCTCTTTTGTATACTTCCCAGGCGTTACCATAATATCTTCTTTTGTTAAACCTACACCATAATATTCTCTTTTGCGTAACTAGCAGCCATTACTATAATTTAAAAGAGCTATTGTAATAAGACAATGAAAGTAGTGACTTTCTGGTCAAAAGTGATTTGAAACTGAGCCGTTTATGATGTCCTCTTTTGCGTACCAGGCTTCTTCTCCTGCTGGCACTGAGCTGGAGACAATCGCTATGAACTGGCTGGGCAAGCTTCTGGGTCTGCCCGATTGCTTTCTGAACGAAAAGGATAATAGCCCTGGTGGCGGGGTCATACAGGTACTTACCATTTTTTTATTTTTGTTTGTACCTTTTCTTTAATTTGAAATAGGCATGCGTTGGCCTCTGGCTAGATGGAGCGATGATCTGCGCGTTATAGCTGGTAGAAGGTGGATGAAAAGAGTCAAAGATCGGGCTCTGTGGTGCGTCACAGAAGAGACCTGCGTTCAGCAGTGGATAACAATCCACTGCTGAACGCAGGTCTCTTATAACAATAAGCTGTTGATTATGATTATAATGTACTAGACTTTCTTTACGAAAAAAAAACACCGAATTTCAAGTGTCTAAGGCCAGTGGTTTTATCTGTGCGTTGTCTGTCAGTCTGGTCCGAGCCTTTTATATACATACTAGCTGTGGTGCCCGCGACTTCGTCTGCGCAGGTATCTTTATAAATTGTAGCCTATGTGTTATTCTGATGTATAAGCTATATTATTTATAAAGTTTCATTAAAATCCATTCAGTAGTTTTTACGTGAAAGAGTAACAAACATCCATCCATCCATACCTACAAACTTTCGCGTTTATAATATTATAGTAGGATTATACACCGTAAAATTTTAATCACCGGAAAAAAATACGCATAGTCAGTTGCCGTTCCTGAACAGAGTTATGGCAAAAAACTTGAAAAAATTAAGTCGATTAATAACTTCGTAGACCACAGCCAGCGAAGCTACACTGGTAAGCTTGCTAGCAGCTCGCACGCAAGCGTTGATGGAACTGGCAAGTCTCAACCCTGAGTTGCAGTCATCTGAACTGCTGGGACACCTGATCTGCTACTGCTCTGACCAGGCACACTCTTCGGTGGAGAAAGCTGGACTTATTGGTGAGTTTTCGTTCTTGTAATTACTTTATCATTGACTATATCAATAGTAATTTGGCGTATTAGTGTTATATACAAAGAATAAGCGAAGGAAATTGGCCAAAACTGTTTTTCCCAATTTATTTCGCTTATTATACAATTCGAAACAAGAAATAAAGTAAAACATTTCTTGAGGTTGTAGTAAAAAATTGACCGATCCATTTTTTGTAATTTATACTGAGTCAATTTAAATTTTAATAATGTACAATGTGGGAGCGAGAAAGCGGCGCGCGGGATTCTGGACCTTAAACGTCTGTTGTCGACTTGCAATTGCTTGAAACTGTCATAGTCATAGACTGAGTATGAACTTGTTACTACAATCTCACCAAATGTTTTAGTATTTTTTTTTGTTTTGGTATGTTTTAACATACGCGAAGGAGATTGAGGAAAACTATTGGCTTAGAAACTTATGCGGTTTGATGCAAGAAGGCATGTTTTGGCTATTTTTGGGTTTAGTCCTAAAAATACTTGAATCTTACTACAAAATATACTAGGAATTCAATTGTTTCTTTCATCCAGGGTTGGTGAGGATGCGCTATATTGAGAGTGATGAGAACCAGAGCATGCGAGGAGACAAGCTGGAAGAAGCTATTGCTAGCGATAAGGAGAAGGGACTTGTGCCTTTTTGGGTGAGTGACCCTCCCATTTTACCTGACTTAAAAAAAAAAAAAATCTCTCTCTTCTCAATTAAGTTGTTTTTTTTTAATGTATGAAGTTCGACATTTATCAACCGATTTGATTTATTTTGTTAGAAAGATAATCTTTAAAATTAGTCTCATTAAAAGTTCATCAAAAGCGGTTCAGTACTTAGTTTTTAAATCAAAATAACTGAAATAAATATGTCGTCAAAGCAATTTCATTTAAAAATGCTTATTGTTACTTTTCGATGGTGTTTACGGTCAATAAAACAGTCCAATTCAAGTCAGTTCTATTATCTATTTTGTTATTTATTATTAAATTATATTAACAAAACTTTGATTACATTTGATGTTCTTTCAACAGCTCTTGAAATTATATTTCTAACGTATAGAGCAATTCATGTTAAAACTTTGGCCCCCGTTTTCCCAACCACTTCGGGTAAAATATTTTATAATTTTGCATTACTTACAAAAAAAAACCATTTTAGTTCAATTGGTTTACTAGTGTTGGCATATCAAAGATCAAACATGCGTCTATCCCTCTTTTTAACGACACGGATGGTCGAGTGGCAAGTGTGTTGTGTTGTGGACTGCTACGCCGGTGTTGCGGGTTCGATTCCCGCTCCAGGACAAACATTTGTGTGAACATCGGTGTTTGTCCTGAGTCTGGGTGTTTCTACGTATTCTACATAGAAACATACATATGTATTTACAAACAATATTATCTGATCTGCTACCTGGTTCCCATAGTACAAGCTCTGGGGCTAGATGAATTTGTGGGATATGTCCAAAATATTTATTTATATTCACAAACTATCGCCTTTATAATTTTATTAGGATCTAGAAGCATGGAATTTCATTGAGCTGAACGATGTTTAAAATGGCTGCATCATCGCTTCGTACAAGTTCAATCCAATTTGAAACTGTGCTAAGCAGCGATTAACTACACGTGGATTGATTGGTCGGAGACGTAGAGCACGCTGGAACCGATAACCACCTATCAAATGACTTTATACAAGCTTAAAGTTTTTAAAAACTGAAAACCCAAAAACATTATCGCCAAATTAGATTTTTGACACATCATTTTTTTTTATCTTATTTGAGATAGCCCTTTGATTGACCACCATCTCATCTGATTTTAAGTGAAGTGAAGTAATTTCTTAAAATTCTCTTTCACTCCCATGACCAAAACTAATCGAAACATACCTTTTACCTTACCTTTACATTTACCGAAATCCATCAAGAATGAATGAATGAATGAATCTTTATTTGCGTAATACAGGTACATTGTGGTCTTACTTTAAATTAGAATCACTGCATCAACTTTTGTCGTGCAAATACATAAAATTAGTGCTAAATAATTGTTAATAATTCTTACAGAAATTGCTAATAAAAATAATTCATTAATAATTAATAGTATTATTACATTAAAATTCGTCAAAAACATTAAAATTCGTTAAGAGTAAACAAATTGAGTAGGTCATTTAATATTAGGGGAACTTAAAATTAAAATAATCATTTAATGAATAAAAGCATCTATCACAGAGCCAATTATACAACTTGTGTTTTAATTCATTGTCTTTCAGGTCTCTAAATTCATTAGGTAATTTATTATAAATCTTTACTGCCATTGCATAACTGTTTTTTTTACATAATTGTAATCTATATTGTGTAAACAAAAGTTAAGTTAATTAAAACCATTGTTTAGAAGTTAAGCGGATTTATTACTAAATATATTTATATAATTTGTTGAAATTGTTGTTTAAATATATTTTCAGACTGATCCTTCAAAAATTTCATCAATATCGATTTAGTAGCTTGGTTTTTAGATCGAAATAACTTGAAAAAAAAAATATACAATTAAACGAAATTGTGTTCTTTACTATGCTTGAAGTTGTTTTTTCTTTTGTATAAATTTTTGGACAAATGTTTGGATTTCGACCAGGAACAGGTGTTTATCCTGAAATCTCTCAGATCACTCCTATAATGAAAGATACCTTGTCAAAATTACAGTTATACTATACGGTTTTTCTGTTCTATCTAGTACTTTATATCCTTGCCTATTATGTATGTTCAGTTTCCTACCTATGAAACTGAACATACATAATACCATTAATAACTAGGCTGCAAAATATTGTAGCGCTAACAATTTATTTTTGATAGACTATATTTTAAATAATCTGTAGGTACCTATTATAGTTTTTATTAAGAAGTTTTTAATTTATTCGGAATATGTAGAATAAGTTCCTAAAAAGCAGAGAAGTATATTCCTAAATAGGTCCTGAGAGCGTACTTAATTAGTTTTTGAAAAAAAAACTAACCAACTTATAAATAAATTGAAACCCATGAAACAGTAGAAAATCATCTAATTTATTTCTAAATTCGTCATGACATCACTAGCAAAAGAAAAAAAAATATATCTTTATCATTAAAAAAAATGGAAAAAAAGGAACAAAAAATTATTTATGTTCTGATAGATTGCAAGGTAAACAATATTGCGTTTATCACTAAGAAATATTTTAATTACAGCATAAGCTAACTACTAAAATCTGTATGACAAAATTTACAAAGACCAGCCGTAGATAGTTACAAACGATCTATAGGTAGCTCAATTATTCCAACTCGATACTCGATGGCAGCGTGCCGAGGTTTAGAACAACAATATTTTAATTCAAGCTGTCATTTTAAACCAAAATCCCTCTTGGGCCCGTATTACTCAGTCTTCCCGACTTGTAATCTTGGTCTAACAAATTGGCCCCAACGGGAATACGCCTTGTTATTTTAAAACGGGGACGGTGGGGACAAATCTCTTTATAATGATCGTTTGGTATAAGTGCATTGGGCGATATTTCTCAGTTTATTTTCATGAAATGAATTTTTATTAATGAAATATGATCACAGATTTTTCTTTCTTGTAGCTGCTTCCGATGTCAATGCTATCAAGCACTTAAGCATTTAAGGCCCAAAATGCCGTGCGCCACTATATCGCATGCACATTTATAAATTTTTGAATATTTTAATATACTGAGAGATTGTTTTTACTATAACCGAAAATATAACTAAATGTTTAATTTTTTTTTTTTGTCAAATACGGTTTACGGTTTAAGATATTTATTCTCCAAAGATTTATACATAAATCGCTTACAGAGAATACTTAATATTTCTAAATTATTTACATTATTGAGCATTGGACACTTTGTACATTCACATGATACTATTTAATAGTGCAATAGTATTAGGTACCTACATACGTACTTACAGATCATATCATCTTAAATAAGTAAATTCATTATCACAAAAATATTATAAACATGAATAACATTTCGGAATCAAAAATTATCATGCAAAATGTGGGTAGATAGTTGAATCGTTTAATTGATTTCAATGAAGTTTATGTGGGACCAATCAAAAGTATAAAAAAAATAGAGGAATCTCTTTTTTTTATTTTCAAATAAAAATATAATACGAATTTTCTAAATCCGTTGATTGATGATGCAGTTCTGAGGAAACAATCATAAAAAAAAAACCGAATTGGAGATTTCTTCCTTTTTTGAAAATCAGTTGAAAAGACAAAAGGAGAGGCTTTTGAAGCTCGTTTAATGTATGTCACTATGATAATGTATATCTCCAGGTGTGCGCAACCTTAGGCACTACGGGGTCAGTAGCTTTCGACAACCTGCGTGAGATCGGCGAAGTTTGCCAGAAACACTCCACCTGGCTTCACGTCGACGCTGCTTATGCCGGCAGCGCTTTCATATGTCCAGAATACAGGTAAGCATTGTCATACCTGGGTCATCATTATTGTCATTAACCTATAGCAGTCCACTGCTGGTCTCTCCCAAGGTCTCTTCTGCAAGATATCATCACTCCAACTAGCCAGAGTCATTATACACCTGCGTGTTTGCTTACCTAGACGCGGTCTCCACTCAATTCAACTCCATTCAGTCGGGACTTTTATATATTACTACCTGGTGCCCGCGAATTCGTCTGCGCAGGTATCTTTATAAATTGTAGCCTATGTGTTATTCTGATGTATAAGCTATATTATTGTAAAGTTTCATTAAAATCCATTCATTAGTTTTTACGTGAAAGAGTAACAAACATCCATCCATCCATCCATCCTTACAAACTTTCGCGTTTATATTATTAGTAGGATAGGATTTTCATTGCTGCAACACAACAAGATTCCTTTTTTACAGCTTTCTTACTTCTTGACTAACATACCTTGTAAATTTTCAGTCTTTATGTCCAGTGGTTTGGCCTGTTCATTGTCTTTCAGTCAGTCAGGATAAAACATCTTATATTGATTGATTGCAGGCATTGGCTGAACGGCATCGAGATGGCAGACTCTTTTGCCTTCAACCCCTCCAAATGGTTGATGGTAAACTTCGATTGCACTGCCATGTGGTAAGTTATGCACATAAAATATATTTTTGTGATGAACGTTGGTGTTTGTCTTGAGTCTGGGTGTTTTCTGTGTATGAATTTAAAACGAAGATGTATATAAGTATTCCATCAGTTGTCTGTCTGGTTCTCATTATACAAGGTTGCTTAGTTTAGGGCTAGTTGTGTGAGTTCGAGAGCGGTGAGAGTGGGGGCTATGGCTGCACTATACTCGAACCCGGGACGGCTGCAGTGCACGGGGAGGCATGCACTGCAGGCGGAGCTAGGGGTCGGCACAAGCCTTCCTTGGAATGGGCCTCACAGCAACGTGCATGAGGGGCACCGGTACGAGTTCTTCAGATATCCTGGGGTCCCTCTAATGCGCAGCGGTCGGCCACAATGGGGTTTTAGTCGGTTAGAGTCCGACATAGACCGTCCGCCCTCGCGCCCTGCCCCAAGGCGGTGGGTATCCATGAGGATTTCCCCATTTAGGGCTAGTTGTGTGAAACTGTCAAAACATTATATTTAAGCCAAGTTGTCATCATTAACATCATGTCGGCCTCTAGACCTTCACTGCAGGATATAGGCCTTCCCCATAATTTGCCACGACGACGAGCGATTTTCAATGACTGCAACAATATCGTCATTGATCCCGTAATAATGAATTATTCCCATCTGTCACCCTGCGCTGTCCCCTTTCAGTAACACGGTGACAGATGGAACTTATAAAATTTTAATAATTAATAGCCATAGCAAAGTGTAATTTGCCATGTTTTTCACAGGGTACGAGACAGCACAGCCCTTCATCGCACTTTCAACGTGAACCCAATTTATCTGAGGCACGAAAATTCAGGTAAGCTTATGAACTTTCTGGTCAAAGAGAAAAAAAGATATCTTTTACAAGAGATTATATAAATTATTATTAAATCTTATCAATTTCATCTCTCATTTCTGCCGGCTAAATTGCGGTTTATGCCAGCAACGATATTGAATCTTAATCTTGCCTCAAATACGAACTGTATCTATTTACATTTATCCGTGTAAGTATAACTTATTATTTTGTTTTACAGGGAAAGCCATTGATTACATGGTAAGTTTCAATTTATTCAGCTTTTCTTGTGATGTTTGCTTTTTAGCTTGTTTATTTTTTTTTTGTTATTTTGATGCTAGAATGTTTTTATTTCATTTTGGTTGTTTATTATTTCATTAAACAGATTGGATCTCAAAAGACAAATACTAAAAATAAGATAAAAAACATCAAAACTAAGGAAGTTATAAACAGCAACGGTGGTACCACATATGGAGTCAAAGGTGTTAATGGTAAAGTTAACATCAAAGAGGATATAAATGAAGATTTCGATGAGAGTGATCTGTATGAAGATAAAACCAATATCAATGGTAAAGTGGAAATTGACATATATGCTGGCAAAAATGGTTTCAAAGCTAAAAATGGTGACGTAAATGGTAAAATCGACGTTGGAAATGACATAGAAGATGGTATCGATGCAAATGCCTATGATCATGAAGATAAAACAAATCTGCATGGATATAACAAGATGACAGAAGGATGCGGTGCAAAGATACAATTGGAAGATCCGTCAAAGAAAGAATTACTTGTAAGATTTCATTTTGAGGTGGAGGGTAAAACTAATAATTAACAATAGTTTAAAAAGCTTACCTAACCTAACTTAATACAAAGGAAAAATACTTACAAAATATTTTGAAATCGCAATAAACACAAAATATATTCGTGTTTAGTATGTACCTTTAAAAATATCTAAAATATGTTAAGATCTTTGTACACAGTTTAATACAATAAATGTTTCTTGATTCTTGATTCTTTCTGAAGAACTATACTTATATTTTGCAATTTCAAATTTATAATAAAACATGGTAGCTAATACTGTTATATATGAACAATATAAGCTGATTATGATGACTGATAATGATGTTTTCCGACAAATTAAAAATGATTATTCTATCTTTTATAACCTTAGAGTTTCTTACTGTGTTATTTTAGTTCATGAGATGTATCCATTTAGGTTTATCTACTAAATACAAAATACACTCCTCCTCCTCGATCGGTCCCTTACTGCTGAGGATCGTGACGTCTTGTAAGGGCACCTTCAATTGCTTTTCTCCACTTTCCTCTATCTTTGACTTAGATTTCTACACTAAACACAAAATATTCTATTCTATTTTAAATGTTTTATTTTTTAACAGCACTGGCAGATCCCGCTGAGCCGTCGCTTCCGAGCTTTGAAGCTCTGGTTTGTTCTGAGGAACTATGGAGTTGTTGGATTACAGAAGCATATTCGTGAGGTACGTCGTTTACTTCAAAAATCTTACTTAATTTATTTTGTTTATTTAGGGCACTCACAAACGCGTCCTTGATGACAGCGACCGCTGACCGGCGTCCGTCAGGTTTCACATATTTTGATACTGTAGCGCGTGGCTGCCATTTACAAAATGTATGAAAAATGACGGATGTCGACCACCAGTCGTTGTAGTTGGCGGTGCGTTTGCGGTGCACTTATACTGGTTATTGTCATATACATATAAAATATAAGGAAGGATACTGGAATTATTAACAATTGTAATAATTTTCTTCTTTTTTCAGGGTGTTCGTCTTGCTCAGAAGTTTGAAGCTTTGGTTCTTGCTGATCAACGCTTTGAAATTCCTCAACCGAGAAACCTAGGTAACACTTCTACACTTATATAACAAATAATTTAAACTGAACTAACAAAGCTGGCTGATATTCAGCAATGCGTTGCAATGCGTGAGAATAGAGCCATACAATTTAATATTAACAAAATACTAGTACAATACTAACGACGCAACGTAGTGAAACGATGCAGTGTGGATTCGCTCTAAGTTGTCACATGCGGTCAATCACGGTCGGTTTTTCAATTATGCCTCTACGCACGCACTCTCACAGGGTTTCACAGGAAACCAGCGCTTCAGAAGTAGATCCCACTACTTCTGAGGCAATTGCTAATGGGCTCCTTTTTATCATTACTTTGTATTTTTCTGTGTCGTCATCATCATCATCCTCATCCTCAGCCAGTATCAGCCCACTACTGGGCATAAAGCCTCCTCCATTAAATGTCAATCTCGTCTGTGCTGTGCGGATCTACTCCAGGTGTTGTCTGCAATATTGCGGATGTAATAGATCCATCGGGCTGGTGGTCCCCCAATGCTGCATTTCTCCTCTCTATGCATCCATTCTGTCAAGGCTCTACTCTACCTGCCATCACCACGCCTTGCTAGTGTCCTGCCCAGCGCCACTTGAGTTTAATGATTCGGATGCCAACGTCTAGGACTTTAGTCTTCCAAATTTCGGTGTTTCTCACTCTGTCTCTATGACGGATGCCTAGCATGGGACTATGTACCCTAAATTTAAATTATACAATATGTAGTTTTGCATTCCCGCGGTGTTTAAACAGTCGATTGTAGTAGGTATATTAAGTCACCCTAATACCATAAATCAAATCTCACATTTAATGAGTAGCCGAATATTTGAAGAAATGTTTTTTCGAGGAAGCGGAATAAGCCGTCAGGAACATTCAGAATAAAATTCCGGCCGAACACACACGCTTGCGTCTACATGCCCCACCACAGTTCTCTCTCTCTCGCTCATTGGCAAGCGGGCGCCCTAGCTAGTAGCTAGGTGATTAGTCTTTTACATGCACTAGACTTTATTTGCAAAAAATTGATTACAAATTTTCCTTCCTACTTTAGCGGGCTTAAGACCGTCAAAAATACCAAATTCTTCAACTTAAAACTAAGTAAGTAGGTACAAGAAACTAGGTATCTTGTAATTGTCTGTTGTTATTACTTTATTACGTTTTGTACAAGATAAATCGTAACTTCATTTTTTTAAACACAATTTAGGTATTTTGGGCGTAGTTAAAATTTTGTAATCAGCTTTATTTACATCAGTTTGATTAGACTTTACAAAATTTTATGAACAATAATTTACAAGTTACGTTACCCTCAGATGCCGCTCGAGGTGTCCTTCTTCATTTTCAAGTTAGCACGACGAAGTTTAGTGATATCTTTTTTAGAACATTCACTAACACTATCAAATGCTGAAATGATGAACTGGTGAGGGTCCGCGGCTCCCGCTTAAAAATTGAAGGTTTTTTGCTTGGAGTTCAACCGAGAGTCCTACGCTTCCGCGAGCGCGAGAATGACGAGGAATTTCAAATTGCCCATAATGTCCATAGTCTCTCAGTCCAGCATCATGACACGTGGGGTTTCGGCTATTTGGGAACTGTTCATTCACATTCGTACGGTCTGGATTAACAAACGTACCATCCACCACACAAATCACTTTGGAAAAATGCTCCGTTTTTTCAACGCGATTACGCGACATGTAGGTAAGCAGCGCGTGCGTCGACACGAGCCGGGCGCTGCGGACAACTGAATCGGTCGGTCGCATTGCGCCTTTGACAAAGTGCCGCCAGCCAATGGACGCGCGGCGGAGCGCACACATAAGCACCTCCTTGCGGCGCGCAAGTTCTTCACACGGAAAATTTGAATTAGGCTCTCTACAAACATGGTTTTTTTTTTACTAAGATATTTGTTCCAGATTTTGTAAATTTTAGGTAGTGTTTTTTTTAATTATTCGTGTTCTGTTCGTGGAGTATACCCATCTCTGCAGGTATCGTGGGAATGCAAAGCAACTTATTGTATAAACAAAATTAGGTTCTTATACTTATTCTAATTCTCAGGAATGGTGGCTTTCCGCCTCCGTGGCGACAACGCCTTGACCGAGCGTCTCCTCAAGCGCCTCAATGGACGCGGCTTCATCCACGCCGTGCCTGCCTGCTTCAAAGGCACCTACGTCATTAGGTTCACTGTTACCTCCCAGAGGACTACCAACCAGGATATCTTGGGTGAGTTTATTACCAACAATTTTAAATGTTTGTTTTCGGGTCTTGGATGTCGAATTTTAGCTGTGTGTTACGCACACTTGCTGTTGCATCAGTAGCGAATCATCGCTAGCGTGACCTTCGCAAGGAACTGCAATGTCAGTGTTCACCTCAATACATCGTTAACTATTTACTCAAATAAAAATAAGATAGTTTGATGAATTTTGAATGAAGTTACTTTGATCTTTGTCTCTTTCCTCTTATTTTTTTTATATATTATTACAGAGGATTGGAACGAGATCAAGAAAGTGGCTTCAGAGATACTGATGGAGGTGTTCGGCTCGGAGAATGGAAATATTGTCGTGCCCAAAAAACCTAGGATCTCTCTTAAGGGTATGAATAACTTATTTAATACTTAACATGTTGATGAGTTTAACGAGTTATTCTTAGATTCATTTGTTTGGTTGCTGATCGGACGAGAAGTGTTAATTTTGTCTTATCAGTAATGTGTAATCATTATTGACGGCACCGTGGCTTAGTTAGTAATGACCCTGTATACGAAGCTTAGTGATACGGGTTCGATTCCCGGCCGGACTGAATATTTGTGAGACGAAACAAAAATATTTGGACTCGGGTCTCGGATGTTGTGATGTTGTATGAGCCCAAGCCACCTGCGACACAAAAATTCCTGTGCAGGTGTGTACAGGAAATTCTGTGCTAGTGCAGGTGTGTGAGTGTATAAATATTTATAACTGTGTTCCGGTTTGAAGGGCTCTGTAGCTAGTGAAATGACTGGGCTTTCGAGACTGACCATCAATATGTCTCAAAATGGACGAGCCCAAGTCACGTCTCTTATTGTCAGGAGAACGCTCATCTTGTCATTTGTAAAAAAAAATGTTTCTATAGAAACCCGTGAGCTGAACGCTACCTTCGGCACCAGTCTTCTTCTCGCCAACAGCCCGATGTCACCTAAGATTGTTAATGGAACTCACGCAGCCATCTGTGACTATGAACAAGTCTTGACTTCCTGCGCACAGACCTTCGCGCAGCTCAAGATGGAGCCTAAAGATAGCCCTGGTGAGTTTTCTATCACCTCTATTTATGTTCACACTTTTAATCCTTTCAGCTCACTTCTTAGAACTATTGATTCATTTAGTTACAAACGTCCATTCATATCATTCACAACTTTAGAATGGTCCTAATCTTCAAATTCAGTACATTTTCTTCCATTATCTTATCTTCTTGTGTCACCGTCAACATTATTAAATTGTTTCCTATATCTTTAATTCATAACTAAGACTTTTCTTGTCCTGTTTCTTCTCAAAGCTTCGTGTTCAGGGTTCTCCAGGGCCGGCGTTTTTATGATGAACATTTTTTTTATCATATCTTGATTTAAGCGATGCTTGCAATACTGGGATTCTATAGCTCAGGCTATAAGCTTAATCTCTAGTTCGAAATTTTTATTTTTGAGTTTTGTTTGTAATTGACACAGCATAATCTGATTTACTAACATAACATTATAGAGATGAGACGCCGCATCCGTGGCATCAAGATGTGTGGGAAGATGTTCTCTCTAGACTCTTGCATGGATATGGTTCAGGGTATGATGGTGGAACAGCCGCTGCCTCTCTGCTCTGAGGATGTCGAGGAAGTGTCTAACGGTTGGTGGCGGGATGGCGGCTTCTTTGTAGGTTTTCTGAGACTCTGTACGATTTTTTATAATTTTGGCTTTACTACTCAATATTAATAAATAGTATAAATATATTAAGTAATAAATAAATCCCCTTAATTTCTAAACAAAGGTCTTGTTTAGAATTTTACTATCTAAACCAAAGCGCCGAAAACAGAAAACCAAATTTTTGGATTTCCGCAAAGTAACGCCTGAATCAATCAATTATCTATAGGTACTACTCAAGTATTCAAAAAAATATGCGCCTATTCATTTGCCGTTCAGATATGGCAAAAAAACTTTAAAAAAATAAGTTATTTATTATTCAACATAAATACATGTCTAAAAATTTTAAATACTGTTACCGCTTGTCGTTTTTCTATGGCTTTGCGTTATCTAATCGGTACGCATCATTGATAATCATTTGAGTTTAATTCATCGTTTGGCGAATATTTTGTTAATTTAACATTTATTATTATTATCTTTTAACAATGTTGAATGTTCTATAAATTTTCTCAGAAAACCTTCAATATGATGCCATTATAATATATTGGGCTTTCTTTTGGCTTGCTTGCTTTTTATTAACCCTGTAAAAACTGATGAAATATATAAAATTGAAAATAACAAAAACATTGTCTATTTTAGGAATGAAAAATGAAGCGATTGGTGCCCAAATGTTGTAAAGGTAAAATTTTTGATAAATATCGGTGATGGGCAAGTCTAAAAAAATAAAAATGCAATTAATTTGAAGTCAAGAAACAGATGCTTAGCAATGAGTAGGCACATAATAAGTAAAAAATTAAATACCAAAGAAGAAAAGCAACTTGATTTATTCATTTTCCTGAGTGCTTTTAGCTTATATGATATATTAAATTTATGACACTGTATTTAAATCTATGTTTTTTTTTCAACATCAGGATCAAGCCCCGTCGAAAGATCATCCCTCACAGCATCTCCAGTGACATCTATCGGAGTAATCAAAGAAAACACAGACTCAAACCAATTATACGTGCCCACAACGCCATCTAGGCAATATCGCTCGAAGTCTGTTGACGTTTCCCTTGCGGGTTTGAATCTGGATGACACCAAAATAACTATTGACGTAAAAAATAGCGAGATTGTAATCACTCCTACAGGATCTAAGAATATAGTGGAACCAGAGAAATCAGTACATTTTAGCGAGATTGAAGATAAACTAAACATTGGGGATAAAATTACACAAGCAATTGAAAACTTTCAAGATGGACTACAGATGCTAAGCGAATATAGGTCTAATACTGTTGATGATAAGGTTGAAAAGAAAGATGATGATACTAAGCTTACTACTAGAGGACCTGGTGGTTATATTAAGAGGTTGATACAGCAATTTAGTGAAGGCCCTTTCGAGGCTGAGGATGCGAAACCGGAATCTGAAAGAGCTATGTCGTCTCAGTCGATCAAAGATAAAGCTGGAGCCATTTGTAAAAAGTGTTTGCACTACAAAGGTGTGCCTAAGTAAACAACTCAAAGTTACCTACGAAACATCACGAACAAGGAAAATATGGCTGGTTTACAAAATATATCCTTAGATTAGTCTAGATATGTTCAAATAGTAGGTATTAGTTAGTGCAACCTCAAACGAATCGCCGACCACAGCTACCGTTGGCCGGTGACACGTGTAGCGGCCACGCGCGACAGCTACAAAATGTATTAAATCTGACAGACGCCGGCTACCGGTTGCTATAGTCGGCGACGTGTTTGTGGGTGCACTAAGAGTTAGTTTTAGTGGTTAAAAAAATGTAGATTTGTAGTTTTAATGCACAACTAATTAGTTGTTCCGTTAGATTAACATTGAGGTACAAAAATCTATGTATCTCGAATTTAGATTTAGAATTTAGCCAGATCTTTCTATGTTTGATTTAAAGATTGATCTAGCTATAATTTAGCATTTTAATAAAAATTATATTCGTTTTAAAAATGAAAAAAAAAGGTTTTAGTGTAAATTATGTTATGATGTTTAAGTTTTAAACTTGTATTTAAATACTATGACATTTATGTTTTTCATAAAACTACATACACAATAAATAAAAGTTTAGAACTTACAACTTATTTAAATGAACTTGTAAGAAATATATAAAAATACGATTAAAAACTGCTGTGCTCTCAATAAAATGTTGAAAAATATATATAAAAGAATATACATATATACTTGTTGTTAAAGTAATACGTATTGACAATGTTACCATTATTTATATGGATAATATTAGAATAGAAATACATATTAATGCAATAAAAATTATAAAAAAAATATATTAGATAGGTAATTAGATACATTTTAAGATTTCGTGCAATAATATATTCGATGCAAATTACTGAAGCATTTTTATTAAATCCAGAATTTTTTTCTCTAATATTAGGTATTTTAAGGATTTGTGGATTCTTGATTTCTGAAAAGTCTGTCGAAATACTTAAATCGTTTAATAAATGCATAAACTTGTTTTACTTTAAACAATTAACTACTTAAATTAATTCAATATATTTTGAGCATTTAACTTATATAACGTTAAGTGGTTAACATTTAATAAATTGTTATTATAAGCAGACATAAAGCCCAATTCAAATAAATTATATTGAATAACAATTAATATATTTCAGTCTAAAACTAAGTTTAATTAAATAACAATAAATATAAATGCAATTCAGTTTTTACAAGTTACGTCTAATAATATAGGTACATTATTTATCATTATCTACAAACTCCTTAAACGACTCTCATTACTATTAACATTAGATTGAAATAGAGAGCTTAAGATTATTAGAATTTGATAAAAAAGAAGAAGAAAGGTGTAACAGATCAGCTTAGTAATAAAATATTTAAGCTGGTTTCAGACTTCGCTATAATACGTTGTTGCTTACGCACCATACATTGTTATGGAGTCGCTCACACTGTACTGTACAACATATTATTTAGGCTTACTATACGCTATAAATTTTTGCGATGCGCTGAGTTTATGCTGTGATATTATATCACGCGCCGCCCTCTTCCTCCTTCCTCACCCCCGGCCGTCCCGCAAGATCGCGGTCAACTGAGCTTGCTATATACTTTAAATGCGTGCGGTAATATCGCGTAATGTGAACGCCATGCTATATAGTATAGGATTAGGTCCTTCTTTGCTATACTATATAGCACGATAGTATAGCGTAGTTTGAAACCACCTTTAGACTATTAAACTATAGTGATTAACGAGCACTGTTAATTTAACGACAATATGGTACGCGAAATTCCCTATTTCGAAATAATTTAACGATGTTTAGAATCTATATAAATTACGCTGTCGCAGTTAAAATAAATATTTTTCTTAAAATATAACAATTACTCTTCAAATCAATAACAATCATAATAACCTTATAAAAACCTAAAAATGTTTGGTTTTTCATTTTATTATTACAAATATTCACACACTTTTCAATTTCACATACAAAATAAGATTTTTTTTTCAATACCTGACTTCTCAGTGGATACCCGTAACTGATTTCAACCAAGGCTTGTAATAAGTCGTCCTCATGTATACTCCTGGTAAGAATGGCGCTGCGCATTTAATTCCATGGGATACAGTTCCTACTAGTTGCCATTTACCATCATCTCGTTGCAAGACTAGAGGACCACCGCTGTCACCCTGGAATTGAAAAATTTTAGGTTTTACTCAAGGGGGTCGTACAAGGGTGTTTGTTGGGTCCATTGCTGTTTTTGTTGTATATGCGTGAAACCTTACAAAAAATAGCAAATTAACTAAAACCTAAAGAAGCAAGCAAGTGATATCTTTATAAGGGTAAGATGGATGAAAAATTACCTCACACGAATCCTTTTGGCCATTTGCATAACCCGCGCAAATGAAAGAGCTAAGGATCTTTTTGGAATGTCCAGCGGTCTGGAACATCTCCTGGCAAGCGCTGTTCTCTATCACAGGCACCTGAAAAACGTAAACGTTGTTTTTAAACATTACCATATTAATAATACGATACGCTATTTACTAACTATTGTACTGAAAAACTAGGTATAAAATAAATATTGTGTATTTTATACCAGTCAAGTATTTTTTTTGTTTCATTAAAGTTAGAAGAAGTTGTAAGTCGGTCGGTACAGGTCGGCCAACGAAAGCTGGCGCTGTCAAAGTACTCACACTAATGCAATTTCACTACACTTTGACAAAATAAGGATGATAATTTTGATAGGTCACAATAGGGTCACGCTGCGATACACAGACACTACACAAGCGCACGTATGAATGTGTTTTTAATGCCAGCTTTTGCAAATATACCGATACAGGTATATTTGCAAAAGCCCATTATTTTACTAGTTACTCCTCAAATCAGAACTGAGTAAGTATTCTTCTTATCGTGTCACTAGTTCCTTCGAACCAGTGTGGTGAAAGGATTTCAAGTGCGCCTCGAAGAGGCTCCTTTCGTGCACCCGACACATGTTTTCGAACTTTTGGTTCTAGGTTCTAGGTACGACATGCCGGTTTCCTCACGATGTTTTCCTTCACCGTTGCGAGAACGTGAGATGCATACATAGATTTTTTCGACCTTATCGCGTCGCGCGAGCGCATCGCGCGAATGCCAATAGCGCGGATTCGCGCGACTGACGTTCACGCGAACTTGCGATGGTCGCGTGATCGCGTTCTATTAGGACAACACCTTATTTTCACTATTGTGGTTTCGTTACCTGTACTTCCTGCAACACAGCTGGTACTCCACCACCGTACTTCAGCCTGCCCCATCCAGTGACGGTGGCAACTCGCCCCGTGAAGTCTGCTTCGTCAGGCGGCATGCAGATTGGCACTGAAACACACATTTTGTTATTCACTAATAGTACGATCACACACACGCGTTTTTACAAGCTGATTGTTGGCGTTTTTAAACGCTAGCGTATGAGCGTGTTAGCTTTAGGGAAGGATTGTCAACAAGCAGATTGTAAAAACGCCGATGACACTGGGCGACTTTACACGCTACAAGCGAAGTCGCGTGTAGCGTGTAAAAAAGCCGTGTGTCATCGTACTATAACAAATGATTTTCTAGAGTTATAGATAGAAGCTCTAGAAGCCCTAGAGTTTAAATGCCCTTAAACTCTAGGGCTGTCTAGAAAAACTCCTGACTAACCTAGACCTGACTATATAAAACCTTTTTTTTTGTAAAAAGTGACAGGAGGAGCAAAGTGCTCTCTTCATGAAAAGCCTCCACTGTAATTCTATTTGATTATCTTAATATCTATACAAAATAATGTATATAATGAAATATATTACCATTAGTTAGCTTTGTTTGTAATAAAATCTTTTGCGCTATCTAATTTACAAGTGAGCTCCCTAATTTTTTTTAACGAATTTACAAAATTCTCTATTTCTTAGTACGCGCCAATACATCTTGACAAACATATCTTCAAAATTTCAAGACTACGTCCACACCAACGTTAAGAACAACGGGTATAACGTTGTATCTGTGCCTGTTCAGTTAGAAATAGTAAGAATTTTGGGTATCTACAAAATTACAGCGTGTACGGCGCCCGAGCCGAGCTTTTGCGATCTGGCTCGAGCTAGGGTTGCCAAACGATGAATGAAACTTAATTTATTATCAATGAATGTTACCGATTGACGCAAGTCCATAGGAAAACGAATAACGGTAACAGTTTTCTGTTTATAATCATATTAAATTTGATGTATGCCAAGTTTTTTTGCCATATCTGTGTTCAGTAACGTCATCTGAATATGCGAATCTTTTTTTTTCTGGTGATTAAAAATTTACGGTGTATATTGATGGAATTGAACATAAAGATAAACGTAAACATTCACACACTCACACCCCTGCACTAGGATTCCCTGTGTCGCAGGTGGCATGGACACATACAACACATCACAACATCCAAGACCCGAGAACAAACATTTGTGTTCGTCACAAATATTTGCCCCGGCCGGGGATCGAACCCGGAACACCAAGCTTCGTAGGCAGGGTCACTACCAACTAAGCCATGGTGTCGTCATATCTCTCTCTCATATCTATCGTGAAGGGATATCTTACCGATATGAGCATCGAATTTGATGGGTGACTCCAGCTCCAAAAGAGCGAGGTCATTCTCAAAGGTGGCTGCATCATACTCCCTGTGCACGATGACGCGTCTGACGTTCCTTGAGACCGGGTTCTTGGGTTCCTTCTCCCCTGTCAGGTCATTTTCACCGAATACAGCGACCAAAGAGGCGAGGAAACTGAAAAAATACGGTAAAGATTAAAAAAAAATGATTTGAAAGTGTAAATGTAGGAAATTTTCAATTTGTGTTTATATTTATGTAACGCTCACAAATCCGTATTTGTTAGGAATTAATAAAACAATACTAAGCGCGTATGATGTCCTTATTGACGAACATAACCTAAAATTTTAAGCCTCTACGCTCAGTGGTTTATATTAGTCAGTCAAGTCCATGAAGATAATACCTAATCTGATTTATATCGCATCTATATATCTTTCACTCTTAGATAATATTTGCTATTATTGTGTTGTTATGAAACTTGGAAAGTACTTTAATTTAAATCAAATACTAGTCTTTAAAACACCCCCTTTAAAGAAATTATAAAAAAATCTTGCAAAACTCGTAACTGATCAATATTAGTGCGACTTGCGAGCCGGTGAGTGTATAAATATTTCTTTATGCAGAAATCCTAATGCCTTGATCACACGTAGTGAGTACTCGGCCGAGTATTCGGTACGTTTAAACATAGCGCCGAGTGCTCGGCTGAGCGAGTGTTGTAAGCTTTCACCGTCTCGGCCAAGTAACATTTTACTGTCTCGCCCGTTTGCTCGGTACGTGTGATCTAGGCATAAGTGCGGTTTCAGATTAGCAAATTAATCGCTTTAATTGAAGCGCATGTACGCGCGACAAGGCGCGAGAGCCTCATGCTACTGACACTCACCAGAAAAACCAAGCGTAATGCCTAGAACACACGTACCGAGTAATCGGCCGAGACAGAAAAATCTAACTCAGCCGAGACAGTGAAAGCTTACATCACTCGCTCAGCCGAGCACTCTGAGAGCACTTTCTCGGCCGAGTACTCGGTACGTGAGATCTAGGCACAAATGTCGTAAGTATCCGCCCGTATACGCGCGAAAAAATTACAATTGTCTGAAAGTGCACTAACTTTGCCTATGATATAACACTAAGTAAGCTAAAAATAGTACCAGAAGAGTGGTAAGTTGCCAGGAAGTCATTAATGGTAAATGGTGACACGACCACACCACGGTATAAGGTAATTCAGATGCGTCGTTGAATTGCTAAAATAGTGGTTATGGTCCTTGTTACAGAGGAACCTGTTTTACATAAAAGTGGTTACCAACTCTTTTAAGGCCCAGAATCCTGCGCGCCGCTATATCACTCGCACATAAATTTACTGAGTATCAATTTTAAAAAAGTGGTTTTACTTTTTTATTACAACCTCATATGTTTTTGTTTTGGTATGCTTAACATAAGCGAAGGATATTGGGAATAATGTTTTCTCAATCTCATAGTGTGAAATATGTTTTTCCCAATCGCCTTCAGTGTCTAAAATTACTTTTTAAAAATATATTTTTGGACATTTCACACAATACTATAAGTATACAATCAGTTAATTTGATATCTTCAAAAATTTACAAATGCGCGAACGAGATAACGGTACGCGAGATTCTGGGCCTTTATAAAATAAAACTAATTAAGATTGATTTTATACTGTTTTTGACCAAACGTGAAGGGTCCACGTAAATTAATTATGGATAAATTATGAATTATGAATGACAGAATGATGCCTAAACTATTACTTGGTAATTAAAGGATTACTCATATCTAAATCAGTGCAACACAGGGTACTTTAAATCATAAAGACGTACGTAAAGTTTACAATTATTGTAAACTTCTTGCGTAAGTACGTAAAGTTTACAATTATTGTAAACTTCTTGCGTAAGTACGCAAAGTTTACAATTATTGTAAACTTCTTGCGTAAGTACGTAAAGTTTACAATTATTGTAAACTTCTTGCGTAAGTACGTAAAGTTTACAATTATTGTAAAGTTCTTGCGTAAGTACGTAAAGTTTACAATAATAGGCTTCTTGCGAAAAGGGAACTTACCCAGGTTGGCAATGAGCAGCGGTGGTCACAAACCGGTTGCTGATGAGAACGCCTCCACACTTGTTCTTGGTGAAGAGTCCCAACCAGGTGGACTCTCTGACCAAGACTTGCCATGGCCAGTCTCCAAAGTTGGCGTTTTTGCCGCCGACGATACGGCCAGTTTTGCCTAGCGGTTTCACTCCGCATACTAGAACAAGAAAATAAAATTATTATCAGTATGCATGTAGCAGTATAACTGGATCAATACGTTGAAAGTGCACGAAAGGAGCCTCATCGAAGCGCACTTGAAATCCTTTCACCACACTGGTTCGAAAGAACTAGTGACAGGATAAGAAGAAATAAGTTGAAGTAGTGATGGGCACGTCATTTGGCAAGGCGGGAAGATGGTAAATGGACAAAGGCAGTAACAGAGTGGCGGCTGCGCGAGCGGCGAAAACCAGCAGACAACCACCTCGATGGTCAGATGAACTCAAGATGTCTGTTAGGGCAGCTGGATTTCGCTCGCTTCACTTGGCATACTTGGAAACAGTGCCGAGCTAGGGATGAGGCCTATACCCAACAGTGGGTCAATTTGGGCTAGTATAATAATAATAGCGAAGAGTCTCGACCAGTACTTATAGAGGCTCTCGCTTAGTGGCTGGGTCAAGGATACAAAAGGCAGTACTATTGGATTCGGCTCGCATTGTGAGATAGTTCCTCACTCTGCAGCCCTAGCCACCAGTCGCTTGGGCTCTACTCCGCGGCTGGTTGTCCACCATTTTTATATATTTTTTACAAAATTATTTATAAGCTGTTTAATTAAATAGTTTTTTTTATTATAATATTGTTGAAAAAATATATTTTTATGAGCAAAAATGATTAATAAATGGTATAATAATAAAATGTATTACTGGACGATGCAGTATAGGATGGTCCTGGATCGCACGCAGTGGGCCGACGATATTACTGTTGATGTGGGAAGTCCGTGGTTGGTTTCCACGCGAGCGGAGCGGACTTTTTAAGGACTCTATTTATCTCGCAATAGTTTACTATTTACTGTTACAGTTTACAGCATACTTATATTTTCCCATTTCCTTCTAAAAAATAGTCTAGCAGAAAGGACTAAGCGAGCAAAAAGAGTTTAAATGAACTCCACTTAAGGGTAATCCTCAAATCCAAATTCCATACAAAATGTTTCGGACAAATACTTAAAAAGTACGCCGTATTATAGTAATTTCTTCACACTATTCGTTTTGTCCATGTTTATTGATTTCGTCAACAAAAAATGTGAAAGGTTTCATACTTTAATTTAGATTTTATACGTGTTTTTAAGTTAGTAGGGTTTATTTTAAAACACGTATAAAACCTTACTAATTTTTGTTAACACAATCGGAAAACATAGACGAAACGAATAGTGTGAAGAAATTACTATAATACGGCGTACTTTTTGAGTATTGGCCGAAACATTTTTTATGGAAATTTGCCTTGAGGATTCCCCTTCAGTAGAAAGGGGACAGACAAAACTCATTGTGGGTGGATTTGTAAACCTATTTCATTTAATAGGAGTCCGTTCCGCTAAACCATTGCCCGCTTATTACCTTTTCGCGGTGGAAACTGGGCTTTTCGGGGAAATATATCAAACTCGCCACTCAACCATCCGTGTCGTTATGGTAATACTCACAATTCTTATTATTGTAGTCTATATTCTGGTCAACATAGTTCTCTGTAGTCACTTCATCCAGCTCCGTGGTAGATGTAGCCGCTTGAGTGGTGGTTGTAATCCTTTTCGTGGGTTTTGTTCTCTTCGTGGTAGTGGTCTGAAATTTGTGTGTATTTATAATCTCGCCAGATAATATCTTTTGATTTAAAAAGGGTGACTTACCGGTTTTTTAGTGGTGGTTGTGGTAGGTGGTGGCGTGGTTGTCGTCTTTCTTGCTAGTGTCGTCAATCTTGTCGGTTTTTTCGTCGTCTTTACCGTCGGTCGTCTTGTTGTCGATGTTGTAGTCACTCTTACCGGTCTCCGTGTCGTCAATATCGGTCTTTTAGTCGCTACTGTCTTCTTAGGCTTCACTGTCGTAGTCCGTACCACTGTTGTGTTCTGTTTCTTATCTAGGATTACTATATCGTGAAGTTCTTGGAACGTTCCTTGTAAGCTTCCAACGATTTTGCTGACAAAAACACTCATTTTATCATTGAGCTGTTCATCTTCTTTCCAAGTTGGTGTAGTGAACTCTAATTCGTGCAGTAAATCTATATCGCTCAACTCATTATCAGATAGGGATATACTTGTGTTGTATAAAGATGGGTTGGACCCAGATGCGTTTAGCATAGGATTTCTGACTGGTGGGAAGTTGATTAAATCGTCAGGTGATGTTTGGTATTCAGGTTTAAACGTTGTTGGAGTATATTCCGTGTATTCAAAAGTAGCACTGGTGGATACCGCTGGTCTTGTAGGTTGTGTAACTGGTCTTGTAGGTTGGGTTACAGGTCTTGTAGGTTGAGTTACAGGTCTTGTAGGTTGAGATGCAGGTCTTGGTGGCTGCGTAACCGGTCTTGGTGGCTGCGTGATAGGTCTGGGTGACTGCGTAACAGGTCTTGATGGCTGCGTAACAGGTCTTGGTGGCTGCGTCACAGGTCTTATAGGCTGCGTTACTGGTCTTGTAGGCTGTGTTACAGGTCTTGAAGTAACGGGCCTGGTAGATATAGATGATGGTCTGGATGTTACTGTGATTGGATATGGACTGGTTACTGGGGCTGGTTTAGGTGTTATAAGAACAGTAGGGGAAGAGGGCCGTTCGTACTGTGGAGGTTTGTTCATATAAATGTTATTCGTTGACGCTATATGGTTGTTCACTGTGATTTGGTTCACTGGTTTCTTGAACGGTTCTTGGGATATTTCAATGAATTGCGGCTCTTCGGTTGGTTTCTGTGTCTGGAAACCATTGAAGACTATCACCGTTGGAGTGACACTTGAGAAGGTATCAGGAGAAGTGTCATAGCTTGATACGATATCATCCGGAGGAGTAACTGGTCTCCTGGTAAACTGTGCTCCAGTAACGTAACTGGTTGACGGAGGTTTACGAGTGGTAAGGGGTTTCTCTGAAGTAGTTGAACTGACGTAGCTAAACGTAGTAACCGCGTCTCCAAAATCAATGGGATCTATAGGATAGTTATTGAAAGCATCAATATCTTGACTAGAAGACTGACTAGGGCTTGGCGATGAGTATTCTGATATGCTATTCGAAGACGTATGGACATAATCATATAGTGGTTTTTTCGATGTCACAGGTTTTCGAGTCGTATATGAAGTAGAGAATGAAGATGGTTTTAATGTTACATAGTGGCCAGTTGACGGGGAGTAACTTGAGCCGAATGACGTACTGTAAGGCGATGGTGATGATTTAGTTTCCATTGCGTCATACCCTGGTGACGTAACCTCTTCTTTCATGCTTGGGGGAGTATTTTCATTCAGCATTTGCATGACAGAGACTATAGAAGAAGCCTCTGTCTTTTGCTCTTTGGTAACCGTTGACACCATGACATAGCTTTCTGTGGTAGATTTCGTTGGCTTCGGTTTGAAAACCGGCTTCACTGGATAATGAGTTGATATCGACTTTTGCGTTGATGAAATTGTTATAGGAGGTACTGTCGGCTTCGTTTGCATTGATGATATCTGTACGTTAAAATCTGACGGCCTCACTACTGTGTCGACGATAGTACCATTAGCATGTACCAGTATTGTATCTGCTGGTCCGTGATCAATTGTACTGAACGTGTATTCTGGTTTAGCCTTGATATACACCGCACCATCCTGCTTTGGTGGAGAATTGAGTAGCGTGTTAGCTATTTGATTTACTCCTTCATTGATGATCTCTGCTTCTGTACTCAAATCCTCGGGTTTATTGGTGGATGATGAAGCTGGTTTGTAGCCAGGGGTGACAACAGGTTTGAAACTGAAAATAAAAATTGCTATTAAATTCCATCTAAGGTTTCCTCACGTGGTGCTGAGATAAAAAGATAACCTATGTCATTTACCAGCTATAAATCACCCCTCAATCAGGTCAGTAGTTTTAGCATGGTAGAGAGGTAAACATCCATATATCTGGCCATCCTCCAACGTTTTGCCTTCATAATACAAAATAGCTGATATCCATAACTTTGTTTGCGTAAAGTTGCGAATTAACCAAATCCCTAGTACGAACTCGAACCAGTGTGGTGAAAGGATTTCAAGTGCGCCTCGAAGAGGCTCCTATCGTGCACTTGACACATGTTTTCAAACTTTTTTACGATTTATGACATGCCGGTTTCCTCACGATGTTTTCATGCGTTTATACTTATTGACGAATATACACTCTCAACACTTCAAATCTTTACGTTAAATTTTTGGGTTGTAGTCTCAATCAGTCTGTCAGTTAGGATACAGCTTTTTATATTAATTGATAAAAAGGAGTAGGATTAATTATATGTTTCATCCTATCCTCCTACTTATAATATTATAAACGCGAAAGTTTGTAAGGATGGATGGATGGATGGATGGATGGATGGATGGATGGATGTTTGTTCCTCTTTCACGTAAAAACTACTGAATGGATTTTAATTAAACTTTACAATAATATAGCTCATACATCAGAATAACACATAGGCTACAATTTATAGAGATACCTGCGCAGGCGAAGTCGCGGGCACCAGCTAGTTATCAATATATTACCTGTTGTGCCATTCGTTGAGCTGATCACCGTCGTAGTCAGCGGTGTCCAGTTCTGGGTCAGGGTAATCGAGATAACTGGTCATGACTACTCCGGGTCCCTTGGGGATATGAGACTGACTATCAGATTTCAGCTGACAGCAGGCTCCGAAGAGAAACCTGCAATTATTTATTTTGCCTTTAGTAATTGTACGTAAAGTATTATTATCACCATTGCAAATTATGGTTTACTAGGTTTTAATTGAGTGGCATCTCAAAAACTTGAAGATTGTTATAAACTTTAAGCTAGTCGATGATATGACATATGTGCGCATGACCTCGCCGTCCCGCTGTATGCATTCATGGTTGAACATGCAAATCGTGATCCTTCTGTTGATTTTTAAGCTTGTTCATGAAGTAACTTACCCGTCCATGCAAGTGCCCACGACCTCGCCTCCCCGCTGTATGCATTCATGGTTGAACATGCATATCGTGTTCCCTCTGTTGAATTTGGCTGCACGCGACGCCTTGCAATTTGCTGGGGTAATTCTGTAACCGCCGAAGAGTTTCCTTGAATCTGAAAGGCAGAGAAATATTTTGTTAATCTAGAGTCTTCATCTTCCTGTTTTATTTTTTGGATGTTTTCTTTGTGTCTATGTATGTTTTTTCAAAAAAAGTTTATCAGTATCCTATCAGTACTCTAGTTCCCTTAGAACTGTTTAGTTTGTGGCTAGATGGCGTTGTGTGAAACTACTTAAGGCTTATCCTCGAATCCGGATTCCATACAAAATGTTTCGGACAAATACTCAAAAAGTACGCCGTATTATAGTCATTTCTTCAGACTATTCGTTTCGTCCATGTTTTTTGATTTCGTCAACAAAAAAATGAAAGATTTCATACTTTAATTTAGATTTTATACGTGTTTTAAAATAAACCCTACTAACTTAAACGGCGTACTTTTTGAGTATTTGTCCGAAGCATTTTGTATGGAATTCGGATTTGAGGATTCCCCTTAAATATTTATTTAAATATTTTTGTTTTATATTTAATTCGCCATATTTATTGTATTTCATTCGCCTTTATCAGCCGTCATCTCTGTTTTGACAGTTTTTCATATCTTACAGTTTTATTGTTAGTTACTAAAATATGTATTTGGACTAAATATACACATACGCATTACAATCTAAACCGCTACATCCCATTTGCACAATGTCCCTCGTTTAAACCTACGCAAAAGTGGCATTTAGCAACCTTTTTATTTTTCATACATTTAGTAGCATTTGGACATTTTTTCAAAGTAGCGTGTATTTAGTTTAATTTGGCAAACCTTTTGCTTGAATAGTACAGTCAGGTGAAATAATTTATAACACATCGTTCATGTTGAACCTACTTTACTTTTTATGTCGAAGATTAAGTGACACAAAGAAGTGCTATCCTGATTATAGAATAAAACATGCCTGTTCTCAGACTTTACATTGCCAATTAGAGTGAAAAACTGCTATCACGCGTCCAATTTGAGATGTTTGGATAGGTCAGTCACAGTTTTGCTACAATGTCCTTCAAATCGGAACACAGTAACGTTTTTGGAAGCGGGTAAGCTTCAAAGTTTAAACAGTTAAACTTAACATTGCAACGTAGTATGACGCCACAGAATATTACTACCATTTTCAAAGTGAAACTAATTTCTCTACAAAATTATAAGCACCTCGTATTATGTGAAAAGCGGATCTAGTAACGCAAGTCATGTAAGCGGTGGAAAACTTTGAAAGCTGAGATGAGATACTGGTTAATTTGAAATTATATCACAGAGTAAAGTAGCTAGATATAGCATTTTATCATCTACCAGTTGAATCCCACAACTTTATGGAAATTCAGGCTTCTAGTTTTATCCACAACGAAGCTATAGGGGTCGCAAATGGCCTGAACTGCTTCGAAAAAAGGATAGTACGGCCGTGCCACTTTTTTATCTTATCTATATATATATATATATATATCTATATATATCTATATATATGAATTATCAAATTTCCTTAGTATTATTATACGATAATTTTTTTATTAGCATAAGCTAACTACTACAATCTATATTACAAAATTTACAAAAGGAAACAATTGGGCCACCCATAGACCGTTGCAAACGATCTATAGGTAGCTCAACTGCTCCAACTCGATACCCGATGGCAGCGTGCCGAGGATACTGGCTGCATTGCCTCTTTGTATAGCAAGGCTTATTCTTTGGCCCAGATAGCTGCCAGCCCTCTGATCACGCGTCGCTTCGACCAGACGCTTACATTTTATACGATTACATTTCTTGATATCATAATTTATGTTTGTCATTATGTTCGCAATTTTAATATTATATGTACTTTCTATAATTTACTCAAAAAATACGCCGGTCTTTTTTGATAATTCTTGGATGTATCGTTTTGGTTCCCATCTCTATTCTGCCATTTTCGCAAACTTTTGCCATGAAATTACAATATTTTTTCCTCGAAAGGATAGGATTCAATTTATCTGGTGATGGTCCCAATTGTAAATTCAAAGGAGACTGATCTAAATTCTGATTGGCCGAAAGGAAAGTGGCCTTGTAGCCCAATTCTCCTGATTGGCATTCGGCCTGCGTATGGCCTCCATTCCAAAGTGCATCCTTTTGGCCAAACCTTCCGGAGGTAGATGTAGAAAGTGTTCCTATAACCTAGGTTAATGATGTAGGTATTTTGCAAGTTGAAAATTGTCTACTGAAATCAAGACACATTAGAAAAGCTTTATTTCAAGTGTCACAGGTCCCTTAACGATAGCTGGCGCTTTTATTTCTACATTTTGCTAAATTTAGGATGTAATCTTGTCAAGTTAGACATTCAAGCTTGCATTAATTCAGACAGAGCTGAAAATTGGTACGAATATTGAGGACATCATTATAAAAGAACTGTAAAAAGTTCTCAAAAATCCCACGTGCGCAAAAAAAAGTTATTCAAGGTCAAAGGTTACCAACGTCGGTTTTTCGCCATTATCTCGGTTTCTATGGCTCCAATGGTTATGGCTCACATTTAATAAAAAAAAAGGTTGTCTGTAAAGTTTTTTTACGGACGATATTTGAACGTGATTTTAACGTGACTACCAGCGTAACGGGACAATGAACGTTATCGGACAATGACAGCGTTACCGGACTATAACGTCAACATTTTATCGATTTATAAGACGTAGTCACGTCAATATATTTAGAACATAATATTTGCCACAAATTATGTCTCGATCGTTTTTTCATGTGTATAATGTCTGTTCTGTTGAGTTGAGCCGTATTAGAATAAAGGCTTAGTTTAAAATAAATGAAAAAGAATATTATATTCACGTATTTAAACTCACAACATAATTATATTATCTAACGACAACATTACAACTTTATTACATTTTCGTGCGCAATAACGAAATATTACAACTTTTTCTATTACATAAAAGTATACAAGGTGAAATCGGAGATCGTGTAAAATTATTATAAATCGTTATAAAGTAGCGTTAAATTGAATTTGGGTTGTTAGCGGAAAACAAAAGTTACTTTCTCTTTCATTCAAGCTAAAATTTGTGATGTCATGTTTTGTCACAGCTATTAGGGCTGAAACATTTACGTATTGGTATTACATTGGTAATCTCCTCCTTTTTTGAAAATATGTGGTAGATACCTACCACATATTTTCAAAAAAGGAGGAGATTACCAATTCGGTTGGTTGTTTTTTTATGTGTGTTACCTCAGAACTTTGCTTTCTTTAAACCGATTTGAAAAAATATTTCTTTGTTTCAGATAATATACTTTCGGACCAATCTGAAAGTATATTATCTCAAGCAATAAAATATTTTTTCAAATCAGTTTTAAATAACAAATTTCTGAGGTAACACACATTAAAAAACCATTCAACCATTAATGAATTTGTCCACGAGCACCAGCATGTCGATATATTTAATGATAAAACTAGAAATATTATCCAGAATTTATTAGTTTTTTTAAGTTTTAGTTTAAGGTAGTAAGTGTTTTGGTTAAGAACTGAAATCTTTTTAAATAAATAAATACAAATACAAACTGAATTGATAACCTCTTTCTTCTTTGATAGAAATTTTATCAATATCGATTTAGTACTTTAATTTTTAAATAACTGAAAAAAATATGGTGTCGAAATAAAGAAAATTGCATTTGTTGCTTCTACCATATTTTACTTTAAATTATCATAGTTTAATTTGTTAAATAAAGATAAGAGATAAGTAATATACATACTAGCTTTAAAAAAGCATGAAATATTTATTTTTCTTTATTTATTTATTAATAGACGACCGGCTTTCGCTGATGATGTGTCTGAGTCAGTGTTGGTTTTTTTTTTTTTGATAATTTTATCTCACATTTTTAACATAGTCGTTTGTTTATAACCAAGGGTCGAGTTTGTTCTTGAACCAGTTTGTAGATGAATACGATGAAGAAATTTGTGACAGCCCTGACAAATGAAGTCATTCGCAGAGAATTTTAACATTTGTACGTAAAAACGTAGAAAGCTCAATTTATTGCGTTATACGGGTGACTGGCTTTCTATGTAGTTATCTTAATAAGTAACTGTTTAAGCAAATATTTAGAGAAATTTTCATTTTTGTATATCATGTTTTCACTTATTGAAGTACATATCTACATACTCTCGATTTCAAGTCACTAGGTCCAGTGGTTTGGGCTGTATATTCAGTCGGTCAGTCAGGACTAACACCCGTATTCTAAGACGATTTTTTCACTCAAGGAAATACTTACATTTGAAATTTCACAGGTGACAGCCGAACCTTTAGTAAAGCGGCGGCCATTTTTTTACTTACGTAAGGAGAGTTTGAGTTTGAGTAATAACTTAGAATACAAATCCAAAGTAAAACGACTAACGGTAACAGTTATCCAATTTTAATAAAATTTGTTTTGACAAAAATTCGACATAATTTTTTCAAGTTTTTTTGCCGTATATGTGTTTAGTAACGGCAACTGACTATGCGTATTTTTTTTTATGGTGATTAAAATTTGACCGTGTATATTGTGAACTTTCTGCCGGCAGCTTCGCCCGTGGGTATCGAGATAAAAAGTAGTCAGTGTCACTTTTGACGAGTTTATGGCAAGTTATATATCCTCACTCATACACTCTCGTCTTTATGTAAAAAATCAAAAATATCTCGCCAATCTTATGCCAACTGCGCCCTTTAAACCGGAACACAGTAATGCGAACAGCTCATTTGCTGAACCCTACACATCCGATAACTGCATACGGAACTCACTCCACTTCGGAAGCAGAGCGTAAAAGAAACGCATACCGCAGCGCAGTTATTGATCATACATTTATGACTTGATCACTTTGATATTATCTAGCTGAAAATTTTATCAAAAAAACTTAGGCCGAGGCCAAACGAGCGTAAATTTTTGAGTTGTCTGTCGCGTAATTTCAGTCGCGTAATTTCTGCTGCATTAGGTTTCATAGAAAAGTCCTGTTTGATTCACACGGCGATGCAAAATGAGTTATCTGCCTACTCACACGCAATACTCTTAGTTCCAATGAGTTTTGGCGGAACGTGAAAATGTAGCAATGGGCGGCATTAAATTATTTATCACAACTTATATTATTTTGGGTGGTAAGCTGTTAAAAATGGTGGTTTTTTAATCGTTAAGTGCTCGACAATGTGTATGAGTGTTGGTGAATAGTGTAATGCAACTGTATTAATTACGCCCGTCTGGCAGCCCAACAGATTTTCTGCTGGGCAGAAATTACGCGACCGAAAATACGCGAATCACAACTCAAAAAATTACGCTCGTTATTTATCTATGTTTTAGGCTGAGGCCTAAAACATAGATAAATAACTCCTATAGAAGAATAGGTGTTCCTATAGAACACCAAGATAGACAGTATCAAAATGGATGCGCAATACAGGACAGAAAATTTTCAGACACCCTGTCGATAAAAAAGAAATATCTCTCTTTTCAAAGAATACTCAATAAACAATTTTGTACCTAGTAAGTACAATGTACAGTCGGCTCCGTAATGGTCTTTACACCCAGCTTACGCCGGTGTTCTCCTGTGATCAAACCACTCACACAAACACATCACGAGTGTGCATGACTTAACTACTGATGTGATTAAAACACCATAATATAAACTACAAGTGGTTTAATTACAGGAAAACACTGGCATAAGCTGGTTGTAAAAACAATTACAGAGCTCACCCTACTGTGTACATTGTCCTAAAGTACAAAGTATTGTAGATAATTTAGGACAATGTATACTATTGTACACAGCTACCTATAACTTTGTGAGTTTTCATTTTATATCTTTTTTGAAATGTAACATCTTTCCTCTCGCTTTCTGTCAAATGAAGGGAGTAATTTTGGGAAAATGGGACAGAAGTGTGTAACAGGAAGTTGGCCGTCAGATGGTTGGTATCATCCCCAAAAAATGAGGTTAGTAATTAAAATCACTCCAAAGTTATATGTTGCCGATGTCAAATTTCAGATATTACCTACACATGATATTATGCGACTAACAGTAGTCATTCGGTTTTTCATAGTACGTATAAATAATATAAGTAAATACGGGTTTCAGCTTTTGCACATACAAAATGTAAGGTTATATATAAAAGGCTAATATAAGTCCTGACTGACTGAAGACGACTTTTTTTCGGATGGAGGTTTAATGCTATTAGCCGCAGATGACTGTTACTGCGTCTCCGGACTCTCGCACAGGCCACTCCACTTATAAAACTAAAAGTTTGTGAGCACTGATGAATGTTAAATGCTTAACCACGTTTAAACTACTTAACTGAGTTGAAATTCTAAATCTCTACCTACAATAATTGTTACTTCATATTAACTTGAAAGCAAAATCTAATTTTTCAAATGTAATTACGTACGATTTACCTTAATCTTTCATTTAAATATGATTTGAAGGCACTCACATGGCTAAATTACTCGTTCAGACTCCCGCGCATCCGATTATGTTTCGTTCCACTTTCCTGGGTCGATTATTGTGTTCCGTCGTATAAAGTTCAAGTTTGGAATAGATAAAAATTACGATGTGTTTCAAAGAAGGATGTAGCTTAGTTGTGTATACCATTATTAGTTATACCATTGCTCCAGTGTGCCTACCTATACTGTTCTCGCACTTAGTTAGGTTAGCTACCTACTTATCGAGATAACGCTCGAAATGTCAACCCATAGCACTTGCACAAACCTTAGTGGTTTATTAGTGTCAACATAAGCAACCAATGTAAATTGTTTATATTGATAAAAAAAAAATGTGCAGGATGAACAAGAATTACTCCAGCAGGTACTTTCCTACAATAAGTAAATGTATACCTAGATTAAGATTCTGAAATAAATCATTCATTCATTCAATTTCTGAGTTAAAGAGTGGACAGCCTAATATAATAAGTAAAGCTTACTTTACGTTTTAGTGGAAGTGGAGGCCGAGTGGATGAGGCCCTTACCTTACGATCTGATGGTCGCGGGTTCGAATGCCGCCGGCAGTCATGCGAAAATGGGTTTTTTCGGTCGAAAATTTATGTATGCATCCCACGTTCTCGCAACGGTGAAGGAAGACATGAAGAAACCGGGATGTCATAGATCCTAAAGTTCGAAAACATGTGTTGAGTGCAGGAAAGGAGCCTTTTCACCACACTGGTTCGAAGGAATTACTGACACGATAAGAAGAAGTGGAAGTGGGCTACTGACACTCGCTACATAAAACACACAAATATTAGTAGGTATTTAAATTTAAGTAACCTGTTAATTACTCATTATGGAAGTATAGCAGCTGTAACACAGGTTTCACCTAGCACAGCTGCTAAGCACATTATTCTATAAAGTAGCATATAATTATGTTTGTGTACCTTACTAGCATACCTAAACAGTTTCTTAATTTGATTGTATTAGCTTCATTGTTAAATTATACAGAAGTTTTAGATTTAGGTAAGAACCTACATATATCTTATTGTACCTGCTTGTTTATTGGTTCCAAATAAATACTTTAAATAAAACCCGAGCATAAACGCTAGCATACGCGCGTATGTTTACACGCTACAAGTCAGTGAGTTCGCTTGTAACTTGTAAACTCGCCCAGTGTCATCGGCTTTTTTACAATCTGCTTGTTGACAATCCTTCCCGAAAGCTAACTCGCTCACTCGCTAGCTTTTAAACCGCCGCACTATGCAAAAAAAATGGTCATCACTACTAAATTGGAATTTCGACCTGAAAATGATATAATATGTGATAGATAATGACTTCCCCAACAAGTGTTGTTCTATAACTAAAACTCGTGGAGCGATTTGTTTTGGCGTAAAATCATACTTGGTGTTTTTTTGTACGGGGGAAGTGTGTTGTGAGGTGGCCACTTTTAAGCAACAAAGTTTATATAACGTGTGGCCACGTGCCGCCGCACGCGAAAAATAAAAAAAAACGTTTCTCTTAGAATTTCAGTGTAAATTTCATGTCATGATGTCAGGTCCTGTAAGATCATGACTCACTGGTCAAATTTTGTTCCACCAAAGAAATTTGGAACTTTAGTTTCAGCATAAAGAAGCATTTTTGACTATTTAAATAAATTTTAAAATAAAAATATAGGGACGTATACATGATTTAAATCCATTCTAGGCACCAATTCATGAACTACAAAGAAAATGTATTTGTAGCATGTAAACTAGCCGTGTGTCATCATCGCTTTATTAAAAAAAGTGAAAATATCAAACAAAAAAACATTTGTCATTTTACAACCGCAGTTACATAAACGTCATCAAACCACAGAATCGGATTTGTAGCAGCAAATTACGCATTTGTAAACAACGGACACTTTCACTCCTTAGCGAAAAGTAAGTTTTAACATTACACGCTCCGATTTTTTTAATACGAGTACTTATGCTCAGCTGACGAGTTTCTATCATCAATATTATAATAGCAGATTATGCACTAAGGGGATAAAGCAGTGTCTTATGTCGCGGGTAGGGAGTTATGTAGAGTCCTGAGTGACGCGAGGTGTTCAAGCTACCCAAGACGAAGACAGGCTTTATCCCAGAGGAGCATACTCTACTTTTCACACCTACTGCGAGACAATAAAAAGCCAGGGCACCAGCAGCGAACATGCACCGTCTTTTGTTTCACATTCTTTGAAGTCGCGCCTTTTTTCTTTTTTTTTATGAGTGGCCAGTTCGATTTTAGAACAAACCTTTTTACAATGCCATATGAGCGTTCTTTTACTTAGAGTTTTCCACGAGTTTCCACACGAATTTGACGTTCCAAATTCAAATCACATTACTACCCTTGGGAGTTTCATACAACATTACCTCCCTTGGTAAGTAATGCTTTGCTTTACCTTGATGATAGCATGATATGTAATTGGATATTGTCGAGCAGGTGGTGTGAAAAAGACTTTTCACACTACCTGCTCGACAATGTTCAATTATATATCATACAATCTCAATGTAGAGCATTATCTCCCAAGGCAGGTAAAGTTGTATGAAACTCCCGAGGGAGTTAAATGATTTGAACTTGGAACGTCAAATTCGTGTGGAAACTCGTAGAAAAATCAAGCTATGGCCTTATGAAGATATTTCCGGATCCAGCCATCTCCGGAGGTTGAAATTAATATATGTTAGGGGCAAATTAATTTGAAATCGATCTATATAAAATTAAAGCTTTAAACAAATGTGTTCAATTATGTCCAATCTTTGCTCAAAACACGCCTAATGTGACTGCACTAATAACCGTTATCCAATTTCATTCAAATTTATTTTGACAAAAATTGAACTTTATTTTTTCGAGTTTTTTTGCCATGTCTGTGTTCAGTAATGGCAACTGATTATGTGTATTTTTTTTCTAGTGATTAAAAATTTGCGGTGTACTGACATTTATTAGTTGCATTATAAAAACACGAGTACTCAATCATAAATTATTGCTAATTACATAATATATCATAAATTTTTGTCAGAGCGTCTGGTCGAAGCGACGCGTGATCAGAGGGCTGGCAGCTATCTGGGCCAAAGAATAAGCCTTGCTATACAAAGAGGCAATGCAGCCAGTATCCTCGGCACGCTGCCATCGGGTATCGAGTTGGAGCAGTTGAGCTACCTATAGATCGTTTGCAACGGTCTATGGGTGGCCCAATTGTTTCTTTTGTAAATTTTGTAATATACCTATATATAGATTGTAGTAGTTAGCTTATGCTTATAAAAAGATATATTAACTATATTATATGCTATACATTAAGAATATAATATACATAAATATATATTAATTATAGAATATAATATGTATTTAGCCAGAGAGACTACGTTTGAATACATTAAACGTTTATGGCATTTGAAAGTGAAATACTCCCGAGAGACTATCGGTATTTTCACTATCATTGACCCTATACAAATCACTTTCTAGATTGTAGTCAATTGTAAGTTGTTATATTTTATTGATTAATGATTTTTTATTTCCAGTTGACTAATAGGTTTTTTTTTTATTTAGTGTTTATTAGGCATGGAAAGTATACCGAGTAACTTGTTATTTATCATGGTATAGAACTGATAACACATAACTCTTGTTACATTCTGAGACTAATGCCTACTTTCACCAAAGTGTCAAAACCCCTGAGCAATTACTTTACTCCCTTGACAGTTCTTAACAGTCCATATTCAGACCGTTAGAATCTGTCAACCTAGTAAAGTTATTGCCTAAGAATTCAGTCAGTTTGGTGCAAGTGGGTATAAGTCTGTTACAAAATCGACGCTGTGATGTCATGATATTTGTCACCATTCGCTATTTCATTCGTATCGTACCGTAAATAATAATAACAGTCAGTCAGTAGTATGCGGACTGTAAGCGGAAGTTATTGCGTTCATCTCGTCATGCGTGAATTATTATAACAAACTATATGACATAAGTCACATAAGACCACTGATGAAAAATGATAGTGTGTTATAAAATCACCGGTTATAGAGCTGTTACAAAATGAAATAATATCATTATGTGACAATGAAATAGGAGTAGCAATCATTATCATGCCTAGTATTTATTGAAACCTTATTACTAGAGTAGTTCTTAGTGTAAGAGTCAACGAAGCTAAAATATTTGTGGTAGAGTATAATAGAGTTGAGACTCTACATTATTCGGTGTATATTTTTTTCCAACCGACTTCAAAAATAGATGGAAGTTCTCAATTCGGTTTTCTTTTTATTTTTGTTACCACAAGACTTTATCATTTATTTGTTTTCGTTCAGAAGTGTAGGCGAGTACTAAGAAAGGAATTTAGTTAATTCGCAGCGCAAAATAAGTTAACTAATTTAGTTATGTTTCTTATTAACTATTTACAAAAGTTAGCAAAAAAGTAGGCAGATTTATGTGCTAGTGTATTGTGCTGTTTAATATAATTATAGTTAAGTAGTAGGTATCGTTAAAATTTAAATTCACTCTGACATTTAAATACCATTTGATAGTATTATATTCATTCACTGTAACTCGCACACCATAAATGGTAGAACATAAGGCACTAATAATATTCTTTAACAACATACTATGTATACTATGTTCTGGCGAATAAAAATCTTGAATCTTGAATTAGCATTAAATGCCATTGGAGCAATGTTTTACAAACTAAACTAGAAATTAACCCATTCTTCTCGAATCGAATGCTCGAATAGTATTACCACAATGCCATACTTCGGACAGCTAACGCTAAAAAAATGTTATCGCTCTAAATATGTACGATAACGACAAATGTCGTTTGGCCCAGACGAAAGTATCATTAGTAACTAGCTGACCCGCGTGCGACTTCGTCACCCGTTGAAGAAGTTTTTACTGTCGATGTTGTTTGTTCCAAACCTTCGAGAATCCAGCAAAAGGAGGGGTTATACGTCAGAAACTGCTAACATAATATTTCTGCCATTTTTGACGGGGGATTAGGTAAACACGCATTGCATACGCGCCTAACAAAATCTTATTCATGTAAACGCACACTATAATAATCTCGCACACCATCTTAAAATATGCACATAGTGCAAATACAGCGTATAGTTTTAGTTAACGCGAATGGCCAAGAAGGTTATATGGCCAGCAGAGGAGTTCGCCTTGCATTAACTCCTCCTTTTGCTGGATTCTCGAAGTTCCAAGCGGAATAAATGTCACTGAATAGCAAAGTGTCAGTACTAAGCAAGTCAATCAATACGTATGCTCCTATATCTACCCTCTGAAGAGATGTAGCGTAATTTTATATAGCCTATATCCTTTTCAGGCTTTATACCTATGATATTGTATAGTTTTAGTCAAATCCGTTCAGTAATTTTTACGTGATGGACGCACACACAAAGAAGGAAACAAATTGTTTTAGTAAAAAAAAGATTGGGGCATGTTATTTAAACTCAGCTGAACTCGTTTCCGGCAAAAAAAACATATGTACAGGAATTCGGGGTCTACTACTTTATTTATATGTATATAGATTGGTTGCCAGCAACATTGCAGCTTTCTTTTAGCCAAAAAAGTAAAAGACCAATCAAAAAAGGAAAAAGTTGCAAACTTGCCAGAGTTAAAAATCCAGTTCAAAATTCGAATTAATCACGCCATAAACTGGTAACCCCAATCGGGCGAGACTGGTTCCCGCCAAAATACCTGTTTCGCGCCAGGAAATGACCTGAATATACCACTGGATTTTAATGAAGATTACTGATACAAGCAAGATTACTTTATAATATGTGTATAGGTCACACAAGAAGAGTTGGCGCTGTTAAAGTACTCACACTATTGCAATTCACTACACTTTGACAAATTAAGGTTGATAATTTTGACAGGTCACGGACACACCGCACTTTTATTCACACACACTACACAAGCGCACGTGTGCATCTGTTGCACGTGCCAACTTTCAGCGTTTTACCTATACCCAAAGAACTTGTATACTATGTATCTAGAATGCCGACTCACACGAAAACTGCGAGCCGAAAGAGCTAGAACCAGTAAGGAGTGTGTCTCGTTCTGTAGGGCGACCATAATTTTTGAACTTTGAATATTTAATTGAGACATAAACAAGCAACCAAGGGAAAATTCAATCTGCTCAATAAGCTATCAATGTTATATACATACGTTACTTTGCATTATTGTTTTAAAATTATATTATACATAGGTGCATTAAAATATCAACAAAAAAGAGGGCGGTGCGCTGCATTCTAGTGAGGTATATCTGATTCAATGGTTTTAATACTGTTTCTTTCGAACAGTAGTTATTTTTCTCGGCAGTTAGGTACCTAACCTACATGACAGCGACTGTACTAAACCTTTCAAATAAATCTGAATAACATTTAGAGCAAATCGTCTAATTTCGAAAATTGTCCCACTTATTTAAAAAATTATGGCCATGTTAATTTTAATTGTATGCTGGCAACTGTGTGAACGAGACACACTCCTTAACGAGGGGGTCTCTATCAAGCATTAAAATCCTTATATTTAGATTTAATTAAAAAAGAACTTTATTTTCAAGTCATAAGGTTCAGAATTCTTAATCCTTAAATAAAACAAAATGGCGTGTTAGCTCTCTAGATACATGGTATAGAAGCTCTTTGCCTATACCACAGCCACAGATAATATAATACTATACTGAAAATATTTTATTGAGCTTGTTAGTTGATGTCCTTTTATTTGGTAATTTAAAATTTGTACTTATAAACAAAGTGATATAACACAATGTTATACAATTTGAACTCTTTAACTCGTAGGTAAGCCAAATTGTATTATTATTACATTTTTTTGGCTTATGCACTTATACTTTTTAATTACTAATAGAGATTTTTTATTACAGCATAAGCTAACTACTACAATCTATATATAGGTATATTACAAAATTTACAAAAGGAAACAATTGGGCCACCCATAGACCGTTGCAAACGATCTATAGGTAGCTCAACTGCTCCAACTCGATACCCGATGGCAGCATGCCGAGGATACTGGCTGCATTGCCTCTTTGTATAGCAAGGCTTATTCTTTGGGCCAGATAGCTGCCAGCCCTCTGATCACGCGTCGCTTCGACCAGACGCTCTGACAAAATTTTAAAAACGCGGAAGGCTCCCATTCCCCATGGACCTAGGGTCTCGACCGCAAAGGGCTCAAACATGTACGACCTATCAAGACCTACATATTTACGCCGCGTGAGATCTTCGGCAGAGTTTGCCGCCGCACCAGCCCTAACTTGCGTCCCTGGCAAATGAGAAGGTGCCAAAGTGTCTACGCATGTAGCGTCCCACACCAAGGGCCTGCCCATTCTCCATGGGATAAGCGTATTAATTCCTAATAAAAATGTATGGGCAATGCAGAAGGGGCAATGAATTAAACTCAATTAAAAAACTTTGAAAACTAACGGACACTGGTAGGTAGTACTGTAGTTAGGCGACCCGTTTGCGCATGCATTTAAGTACACTTAATTTATTTGATTCCGAAATTAATTTCAAATTTATTAGCAATAACTTAAGCCGTTTAATTTAACAATAAGTATGTTTGCTCTTTACCGTTAATGTTCTTGGTTACCACAAGTTACAAGTCAAGTATGGGTTTCATTTCTCATGCTCGTAAAGTTCAACTTCGTGCACGCATTGCGGGAAGTTAAACTGCATTTAGGCCCTAGGGCAAAAAGTGATTTCTTATGAAATCTGTTCAAAGAGGTTCAGTTTCTTCAGGTTTTATGAAAACGTTTTCAATATACTAAAATATGATTCTATTCATTATGTGTTGCATGCAAAATAATAGATCTTTATCTCTTTATCTTTATCTTCTTTTACTTTATCCTTCTAGGCTAGATGTAGATGAAAGGTCGGAGAAAGTGATTGCAAACTGGTATTCAAATCGTAATGGGTGACTAAGGAACAACACTATTCTGGCTAGATAATTAACTAACTGATTGATTAGAAAATAAACGTAATAAATTAAAAATTGTTTTATTGAAATGAATAAAGAATTTATTTATTGAGATAATTAATTCAATTAAAATGTCAAGAAGCGCGTTGAAGTTTTTTGTACCGATAATGTATATATTTTTTAAAACATGCAGTGGTATGTAGATGTAGTGATTTGAAACTTATAATTAAAATATTTAAAATAACTGTTATTATATACATACATATAAGATACGCGCGAAAACATAACCCTTCCTTGGCAGTCGGGCAAAAATTGAAGATTTATCATTACTATGGCCATGCGTCAATCGCTACGCAGTACGCTTCATTGATAAATAGTGAAGTTTCATTCATCGTTTGGCAAACTTAAGGGTTAGTAAGGTAAACAAAACTTTGTAAGGTTTCATACTTTAATTTAGATTTTATACGTGTTTTTTTAAATTTAAAAACACGTATAAAATCTAAATTAAGGTATAAAACCTTACTAATTTTTGTTGACACAATTGGAAAACATAGACGAAACGAATAGTGTGAAGAAATTACTATAATACGGCGTACTTTTTGAGTATTTGTCCGAAACATTTTGTATGGAAATTTGCCTTGAAGATTACCTATTAAACTTTAACTACTAAATAATAACTTTAACTATTAAATCTAGCTAGAGCCAGCTTGCAACAGCTCGGCTCGGGCGCCGCACTCGCGCCGCTGTCATTCTGTCATTTTGTAGAATAAATTTTTTTTTTTTGATAATTAAAAATTTTGGTGTTTATCTAAGTTTTGATTTTAAAAACTATGCTACTTCCGTAAGGACTTTTTCGAATGTATACAAAAAATAAAGAATAAGTAAGAATGCAAAATGTTTTTATTGTAATCGATTGTTAGATGGAAAATGTAGAGAATGCACGCGGAAAAGTGCGTTTTTTCTCACGGAAACGTAACGGCAAACGATCGATAGAAAGTAGGCATTTGCAATTATAATTTTGCACTATCAAGTAAAAATAATTGTGCTCTAAAAATTTCACTTTTAACAAAAAGTTAAGGCAAAATAATTAGGACAACATTTGCGTAAAAAAAACCGGTCTGCGATTTTTTATCGTTTAATTTTGCATGTTCATGCAATATAATGGAGAATTTTCTAAAGGTATACCTTTTTCTTGCAAATTATTAATATCTGACATTACTGGCTGACTATAAAAGGTAAAATTTAATATACAATTGGTAACTATTTATCTCAAGCTTACTCTATTATTGTAAACATATTTTTTTATCGGTTCTATAAACTCTTTACCTGTAACTCAAATCGACGAAACTTTAACGAGATATATTTTATATTGCAAAAAGGCCACCACTTTATATTACAACAAGGTACTTCTATAACTTGTATGTGTATCTCTAAGTTATCAATAAAGTGTTCTCAATCATTCATTCATACATTAATATATTTATTAATTTAAAATTTCGGTTCAGTAATTTTGTCATGATATGACTGAATAAATAAATTAATTAATAAATTAACCATTCATTCATTCATTCATTGTTGTAATTCGGTATGGGTATAAGCCGGAAAAGGATGTGGGTTACTTTTTTTATCAAATACCACTTTATGCCACGGACAACTTCTAGGTACAAGACAACTTTTTTCGCAAAAAGGGAAAGTATTTTTTTATCTTTGCGAGACTAAACTTCATGGAAAAAAATCTTTCACTTTTCATGCTTGCAAAGTTAAATTTTATGCTAGGTACAAGATGAGTAAAACTGCATTTTAGACCCTAGGGCAAAAAGTAATTGGTTATAAAATCTGTTTAACGAGGTTCAGTTTGTAACAGATTTCATGCCGGAACTTGAAAACTTTTTTCAAATTTAGAACTTCGGATTTTCATAATACCCATAGATCAGGGTTTATTCATTCATTCTTCGTGTCAATTGCTCAGTTTCAGACCACTCTCGACCAATAAGTGAGGGTGTTATGAGAGACCTTAACATAACTTTTTTCGTATTTCGAATATCGTGGTAACGTTGGATGGCTGTCTCTGTTTTTGAATTACGAAATCATTTCATTTCTGTTTACATTTCTTCAATTTCCTCGCAATTGAAGAGAAAAATCTTGTGTACATACCTCGTTTTGGAAACCCATTTTATACTCGACTATCCTGTTGAATATAAAATGCCTTGCTTCAGGCCCTTAGTGTACAAATAACTATAAATCTTTCATTTACATTTAGGTTACTAAATGTGGGGTATTTTCTTATAAAATAAATACGACTAACTTACCCCTATCATTATTATCTCCAATAACTGGTACGTCCAGTATCGATAAAATCACAAATATCAAAACCAACACATCACTACGGTACATTGATTTTCCAAATTCAAACCACTTTCGAACTGTCATCTTGACGTTCGATTTCCCGCGCAAATAAACTTATAATTTCAATTTGCGTTTTGACATACACATTTTTTTAAAGTCGACACCGAAAGGGTTTTCTCGTCATTTTAATTAATCGGGATATTTACCGACTTTTTTTATTTTTAGAGGCGTGCGTTCGCTGTCACTGCTAAGAACCTACTAGCCGACTGACCAACTTAACAGCGTAAAATAAGAAACATACATATTACTGAAACTGTTTACTTCGAGAGCGTCCCATTCGACTTGCTCCACATACCTTACTCTAAACTCTAAACCAACGGAATAAAGTTCAAAATAAAAAGTTATGGTTTGTGTAGAACTCTGTCGTATTTAGCGGCAACTCGCTAAACAAGTGAACGGTGAAATGAGAAATTGTGAGACAACACGCGTGTTGGAAAGAGACAGGTGACATTTCTTTTATATTTTCACCACTGGAATTATGAACCTATAAAATTATCTTGTTAAGCGGTTATCAATAAGGCTATTATCATAGAATGAGAATAAGAATTAGATTTTTTACAGGAGAAAATAATATTATCATGTTAGAAAATTCGTATATTTACATTATTTATATATTAATTTCTCTCTTGAAATATAAAAAAAATAACTTAAACACAGATATTGTCTCAAACAATCTGTTTTCTCATTTATGGACTTGTAAGAGAAACTAATTTTACATAATGAAAAAAATTGGTTGTCTGTAAAGTTGGTTTACGGACGATAGTTTAACGTGACAATGAGCGTAACGGGACAATGAGTGTTACCGGACAATGACAGCGTTACCGGACAATGACGTCAACGTTTTCGTGCATGCAGCCAACGTTCATCGATACATTAGACGTAGTCACGTCAAAAAATATGCAGGATGCTAAAGTTAATGGTATTAAAATGTTATTGCTAGAATATCCAAATACGATATTTTGGTTACTTAAATTTTTTCTTTAATTCCAAAATGTATGTTTAAAAATAATTGGCAAGTTCAAAGCATTCGTAGTTATTATCCAAACATAGGAGCCCTTGCATCTCACTTTTCCACATTTCTCGGAATGACATAATTTTCCCAAAACCTGACCAATTTGTCTTAAAATTGGGGTCGGGTCCCAACTCTAGTACCTAGTATGGGAGACAATAGGATTTTTATATGAACATTTTTTCTGACTACTTCTAAGTAACTAAGTAAATATCAAGTGAGTATATTTTTTGAAAATTAAAAATATTTTTTTGTACGTACAAATTGTTATTATTATTATTATTAATTTTATTAATAAGAAAGATTTTACACCACTTACATTAACTAATATTATATTATACATTATAAAACAATTCATTACATATAGCACACGCAAAAAAAAAAAAAATTATTAATTCATACAAATCTACTAAAATTGTATTAACTTTTAAAAATATACCTACATTCACAAAATTAGCAGTTACTTTTCAAAATTAAATATGAGATTTTTAATTGTATTTAATATAGTAAGAAAATTAATATTAAAATAACAAAGAAAATTTATATTGGGGGAATCTTCAAATCCGAATTCCATATACTTTAATTTAGATTTTATACGTGTATTAAAATTAACCCTACTAACTTAAAAACACGTATAAAATGTAAATTAAAGTATGAAACCCTTCATTTTTTTTTTGACGAAATAAAAAAAACATGGACGAAATGAATAGTCTGAAGAAATTGCTATAATACGGCGTACTTTTTGAGTATTTGTCCGAAACATTTTGTATGGAATTCGGATTTGAGGATTACCCTTAATATAGAGTTGAATTGACAACCGTACGATTAATAAAATCCCAATGCAGCAATGTTCTGAGTAAAAGCGTTTTTCTTTTTCATTCGAGTCCCGTTTACGGTATATTAGCACGTGGCTGACCAGATATTCTAACGTATTAGCTTCGTGTGTTAGACTTGGCAGTGTCCTAATAGAACGCGATGACGCGACCATCGCAAGTTCGCGCGAACGTCGGTCGCGCGATCACGCGATCAAACGTACTAACGTCAAATAGGCGTCCCAATTGGCATCGCGTCGCGTCGCGCGATCGCGCGAATGCCAATCGGGACGCCTATTTGACGTTAGTACGTTTGATCGCGGATTCGCGCGACGGTCGCATCGCTTGCTCGCGCGACGATCGCGTGATCGCGTTCTATTAGGACAACGCTTTAGCTATTTTTACGTTTTATCCAACCGATATAAAAACAAGGTTTTACAAAAACATATTTATATACAACCGACATCAATCGGACCAGTAGGCACCCCTAAAAAGGTCAAAGCGAAGCAATTTATAAGCAATTTTTTTCTCTTCAACGGCTTTTAAAAATTAACAAATTTTGATAAATTTAAAAAAATAATCAAATTGGATTACAAACAACAAAGTTATGAGGTAAAAAACATTTAAAAAAAAATGTTCAACCGAATTCATATCCTCCTCTGTTTTTGAAGTCGGTTAAAAAAAAGAGGAGATTCTCAATTCGGTTTTTTTTTCATGTTTGTTACCTTAGAACTTTGTTGTTTATTACCGATTTGAAAAAAAAATCTTTAAGAGAATTATAAAGTATTTTGGTCTCATAGAAATTTCTTAAAATTGGTTCAGTAGTTTAGTTATTAAATCAATATAACTGGAAAAAAATCGTAGAAGTGAACAAAATTGCGTATTTGGCTTCCCTGTGATTTGTCAGTGGTGCCTACGGTCACTAGAACAGTCCGATTGAAGTCCGTTGTTGTATGTTTTCGTAAAACCTAAATTATCACGTTAACAAATGACGATACGAGCTGGCGCTCTCCTGATGGTAAGAGATCACACCAACCCATGACTAAAACAGTGCTACACTACAGATAATTTGTAATCACAAAGGCCAGTACTACTGCACTGATATAATATGATAAGTCTCAAAAGCCTAGTAATTTCACTAGCTACAGTGCCCTTCAATCAGGAACACAGTAATGCTTGAACATTGCTTGGCAGCTGAATATCTGTTTTTGTTTAGGTATCCAACAGGATAATATTCAAACTTCGCTTTATTGTTTTATCTCCTAGACTATAAAAGTACTGTATTAAAAAAAAATTAACAATGGATTTTCGATAAAAATTATAAGCATTCAGCTAGTAAAAGCATTTCTAAGTAAACTTTTATTTAAATAAAAATATCTCAGAGCTATACAAAATTAGATATCTATAGATAAGTACCTCATTGTTCTTGGTCGGATAACACCTGTCATTTTAGAATGAATTATTTTTAGAGTTCTGCAGCGCAGTAGCAAAATAGCTTTTAAGAAGTAAAGTCAATTGAAATATTTAATTCAAAATAGGTAAACGAAAATATTAAATTAATATCCAAACTTTAAGTTTTATTGTGAGATGAGCGAATCTTTTCTGACTAATTTTAAGTTAAACAGTTATAAGCAATTTTTTTTCTTTGACATTTCACGCAGCGCCATCTAAGTAAGCTATGGGAACCAAATAACTGATGGAATAATTAAGTATATACTTTTTTTTTGTAAAGTTCTAATGCTGACTTGCACCAAACTTTCAAAGTTCCTAAGCAACAACTTTACTCGCTTGACAGTTCTTAACGGTCAGAATCTGTACTGTTAAGAACTACCAAGCGAGTAAAGTAATTGCTTAGGGACTTTGACAGTTTGGTGCAAGTAGGCATAAGTACATTAGGACATAGAAAATACCCAGACTCTGGACAAACACCGATTCCGTCGCACAAATGTTTCTCCTAAAGAGGGAATCGAACCCGCTACACTCAACGTAGCATTCTAACACACTCAACTTTTTGTGTCGTCAAATTCTTATGTCATCTAATTCTTAGTACGCGCTTACACTTCATAACAAACATACCTACTCTTGAAATTTCAAGTCTCTACGTACAGTGGTTTTGCCAGCGCGTTGTCTGTTTAATAGTCACACAGTCATAACAAAGCCTTTTTTGTATACATAGTAATGAACAACAATAAAATTCGACGGAACCCAATCAACATTCCAACTCGCTCTTACCACTATATCTATGTCAACGGTAACTAAAAACTTTCAATTTCTCACTAGAACCGTGTCAGCGGGGTTACTGACCTTTTGACACATTAAAACACTCGATACTCACGATAGATAATGATCGATAAATGCACATCACTAGTTAGAAGCCTATAATATTATTAGGCCTTAATAATAGACCCAGTAGGATTCTTTCTAGATGGATACCAATACAGTGACAGATATTCTGCCGCAAAGCAGCAATGTGTAAGCATTACTGTGTTCCGGTTTGAAGGGCACAGTAGCTAGTGATATTATTGAAGACTGTTATCAAAATGTCTCAAAGTGGACGAGCGCTTTAGCAATGTTGTACACATACATTGAACATTTGACATTGACATTGAACTAGGTAATTTGAAGGTATTGATTATTATAATTGTAGGCTTATTTTGATTTATTTTTCATGCGATTATTTTACTGGAGATTGTTATTCAAACTTAAATTTTATGTAGTTTTTAGATACATCCGAATTCCATACAAAATGATTCGGACAAGTACTCAAAAAGTACGCCGTATTATAGTAATTTCTTCACACTATTCGTTTCGTCCATGTTTTATGATTTCGTCAACAAAAAAAGCGAAAGGTTTCATACTTTAATTTAGATGTTATACGTGTTTTTAAGTTAGTATGGTTAATTTTAAAACACGTATAAAATCTAAATTAAAGTATGAAACCTTTAACTTATTTTGTTGACGAAATCAAAAAACATGGACGAAACGAATAGTGCGAAGAAATTACTATAATACGGCGTACTTTTTGAGTAATTGTCCGAGACATTTTGTATGGAAATTTGCCTTGAGGATTCCCCTTAAGCCATAATATACATTAAGAAAAAAATTGTATACTGCATTCTACAGTAAAGTATGTGACTCTACTTTATACCTACATTCATAAGACCAGTCTGTAACTAACCATACTTGAGAATAAATCATTCATTCATTCATTCAATAAAAAAACAGCTTATCTAAATTAAAGTCCTGTTTATCACTGTTCTGCCATGACCAAGCGTGATCAATCATAACAATCACAAATGCCATTTGACTTTTCAGTGGTATTTACGGTCACTAAAACAGTCCAAATTAAGTCGGTTGTCTAAGTTTTTGTAAAACCTTAATTATTTTTTAATTGGTACGACTTCTTAATTAAGAATCGTTATTATGCCTACTTGCACTATAACGACTTAAACTGTCCAGCGAATTAAGTAATTGCTTTTTTTTTTTTTTTTTTTTTTTTAATTAATAAAAAGGGCTTTGTCGCTTAAGCGATAATGCCGCCCTGATGAATTTAACAAAAAATTGTACCTTAATTTAACTAAAAAACAAATAAAGTCTCATAAACTTATAAAATAAACTAAAACATGGTAAGTACTTATTAAACTTCGAAACAAAAAAATAACTCCTATTATTTACTAATTTGTACAATTGTTTTGCCTTTTCTGACAATGGCTCAGATAAAATACTGTTGCAACTACCAATTGAACTAAAATTTAAGCTAATACAAGTAATTGCTTAGGAACTTTGATAGTTTGGTGCGAGTCGGCATTAAACGCATAACAATTTAAAAAAAAAAAACTTTACAAATAAAATTTACTGTATACTTATTTTAAAACTTATTTATAAACAGGTGGATTCATTGATAGAGATTTTCTATGATAAACTGGCTCCAGAGTTCAACATTGAAAATCTCTAGCAATGAATCCACCTGTCCTTCCTATCTTGTAGCCTTCCATTGTTATCTCGGTAGAGTCAGCAAAAAAGGACGCGATTCAGCAAACATCGTTTTTATTGTTAAATGTTTGAAGGAAAAAAAAAATATGATCTCTATGGTATTTTTTTTTCAAAGTTCATACCTACATATTTTTTTCTAAGTCAAAAAAACAATGTGAATCAAAATGTGCCTAAAAACAAAGTGTGTCAAAAGAAAATATTGATATTAATTACTGGTTGAAAATCTATAATAAAATTTGAAAAATGGGTAAGATAGATTTAAATACAAGTATTCGGAAAAATTTGAATTAAATGAAATGAAATGAGATTTCTTTGCATGAAGTTTTGCCTTTAACTGATTCATTAAAAGGTCTTTTATTAGTATGGTATCACATACTTCGTCGGTAGTCGACATGCAAAAAACTTATAGATAATAATTTTCTAATATTTTTACATATTATTTATAGTAAATTAAATAAATTAAACCTTAAATGACAAAAATAAATAGTATCAACAAATTAGGATAAAAATTGACTTATAAATAAAAATAAAATAATAAATAATACAAGCTCTATATAAGTTCAGGCTAATGCTTCTGATTTATTTGCTTATTTTTTTTACCTACTATTGACAGATTTTCAAAGTCCTAGAATTACTAAGAAACAGCAAACATTCTCAAAAAGCAAATTCTGCATTTCATTCATTCATATAACAGTTTGACTAACATCCAAATCTAACATGTCAATAAAAAAAGAAACTATTTGCTTTTTCTGCGGTCGGTACTTTACAAATAAACTTTCTATTGTGCTGAGTCGAATATCGATAATGGCTAGTGAGGCGCTGATATTGATAATTTTGGTTAATTTTATCGATTACTTTTCAAAGCCATTAAATTTTATAATTACCTAATTTCAGTTCAATCGGACGAAATGAGCCTCTTCGAAGCGCACTTGAAATCCTTTCACCACACTGGACCGAAAGACCTAGTGGCACGATAAGAAAAAAAAAGACTAGACTAGATTGAGAAATAAACATACATAAGATTTTTAACTTTTCAAAATTAATATCAAAATAATATTACCACAAGAGATAAAGTATGTAGAAAAAATATCTTCCACAGACATAAAATTCGTAAAAGTCGTTAAAATTTTACACATTTTTGAAATTATTTGCCGTCGGTTGGTGTGTCGGTAGACAGGTTAGACCACTTTCTCTGAATTCTCATTTCTGCGGAAAAAATAAGGTTTCAGATAAAAAAATACAGCTTTTTATTTGGTTGAAAAATTAAGTATTTTTCAACAAAATTTGAATGAAAAATTGAGTTTTCTCGTCGTGTTTGAAGTCGATGGTTGGTTTTAGAGATTAGGTAGTAGAGATTTTAAACCGGTTGCAGCTTCAGATTAGCGGATTAACCGCGCGGATTCGCCGCTCGTGTTTTCGCAGTGCGTGTACGCGCGACAAGCCTCGAGATACGCCTTATGCTACCGATACTCGCTAGAAAAAACCAAGCGTAAACGCCGGTATTCGCGCGTATTTGTGCGGCACGAATTTGAAGTTTCGTAAGTACCAATCCGCCCGTATACGCTCGACAATAATCAAGGTTTTACAAAATCTTACAACAACTGAATTCAATGGAACTGTTCAAGTGACCGTAGACACCACTGATACTTTACAGGGAAGCAAAATACGCAATTCCGTTCACTTCAACGACATTTTTAGTTAATTTGATTTCAAAACCAAAGCATTCAGTGCTGCCGATTTTTATGAAATTTCTATGGTACAAAAATATTTTTTCAACTTGGTTAGTAAGCAACAAAAAAACGAAGACGTGATGGCCGAGTGGATGAGGCCCTTGCCTTGCGATCTGATGGTCGCGGGTTCGAATCCCGGTGGCAGTCATGCGTAAATGAGTTTTTTCGGTCGAAAAAATCTATGTATGCATCCCACGTTCTCGCAACGGTGAAGGAAAACATCGTGAGGAAACCGGCATGTCGTAGAACCTAAAGTTCGAAAACATGTGTCGAGTGCACGAAAGGAGACTCTTCGAGGCGCACTTGAAATCCTTTCACCACACTGGTTCGAAGGAACTAGTGACACGATATTTTTTTTTTTAGTAAGCAACAAAGTCATGAGGTAACAAAAAAAAACATTCATCCAAATTGATAACCTCCACCTTTTTTGAAGTCGGTTGATAATACGCCAGTCTAAAACCGCACTTAAGGCAATAATTAATATTTTCATGGTCTCATTGGAAAATAAGTAACAATAAAATCATGGACTTCTGGCAATAAGCCATTAGAACTAGTTACTGTGTTCTTTCGACACAGTCTTTACCTCTTTATATTACTGTTGAATTTAAATGTATCGACTTTATCGATATCGATAAAGTAGCTTCACTACGCTGACAACACTGACCTTCAGTGAAAGTACAAGCTCCATTACCTATCCCTATAAGTAAATAAGTATGTACGATTGTACGCACCATGCAACCTAGTGGGAACCAAGACTTTCTTCTAAGGGCCAAAGTTCCTAGGTTCAATTCCATGAATGCACAACACTAGCCTTCATTTATAATAACGATGTATCGAGTTAGTTACACGTCGTAAAATTAATTGTCGATAATAAACACCACTTAGTTAGAACCTAGTGAAAGTTCATTAAACAAATATAGTGATGTGCTCCACTAATCGATTTTAATGAATTTAAACTAAATTTGCCAAAAAATGAAATGTAGTTTTTTTATCTAGTTAAATAATTTTGCCCGCGGCTTTGGGTTTTTGATTATTTTGATTAAAACCGTAGAATACTTCCATCTTTCTTGTCCGAATTGTATCCAAATTGGTACCCAAAGACCTCCTCTTGTTTTCAATAGTTTTGATTGCAACACAAACATCCATCCATCCTGAAAAAAATGATGAAAAGTAACTAATATTACACAGAGATTCTGTGTAAAATAAGTTTGATTTTGTCAATAAAGTAGAAGTGTAAATAAGTGTGTCATTTTTTTTAAACTTAGCAATTCTGTACTATGTATGTGATCTCTGTATGTATTTACAAAAATAAGTATTAAATTATTCTATTCAGGGTCCCAGAACATTAAAATCTATTCATGGCAAACTTATTAGAATAAAATTAAAATATACAATTTTAATATACTTACCTACCTAACGAGTTAAGAGGATATGTGAAACTGTCAGAAATTATAGCTGCCGAATTGTAAGACAGTGATAGCGCAATTAGACACCTTACCCCGAGGGAAGAGGTTAGATACAGATTATTGTCGCTCAAAAGTAACGGTCGTAAGCGATAAATGGTAAAACATCGTATTGCTTTAAAAGTATTGAATTTATAAAAAATCCTTTTACATTTATCTAAGTTCTGTGATTACTCACTCAATAGTATAAAAATAAACCTTAAATATTCTCTTAATTCAGAGGATGGGTGTAAATCAGATTTTAAGAGGGCCTATTTCAAAAAATAAATCTATCGAGAAAAGTTTCACCAATCGTGTTTTGTCTTACATTTATTTAGATTATATCCTCAAGTAATCACTGTATTAACATCAAGTTTGTAAACTGTACCGTTACCGAGTAAGAATGAAACGCAGCGGCTCCAAATTTTCACATAGCCTCTATTTGTTTTATAAATTTGCTCAGCGTGGGGGTTTATTTTTGTAATATCCATGGCCATCTGCGGCCAACTGCATTAAAAGTCCATCTAAAAATAAAAACTATCACCAAAGCACTGGAATATACTCGCTAAAAAAATAAATTGTATGTACTTTTGCCCCCTTGGCGACACCTGTGGGTTGCAGGTAGGTTGCAGGTTGGTTGCAGGCAGGTTGTAGGTAAGTAGGTGCCACGTATGTCTGACTTTCCACAGACAGACACAAACATAGGATTTAAGACAAGAATTACAAATCTAGCATCCGCCTCGACTACAAAGGTCGTGTCGTGAGACTCGTTTTCTCTCGTGACAATGTCTATGTTAGCTATAAATTGGGTACATTGTGTGGACACCAATAATGTGTACGATGATATATAGACCATTATGGACCGTCCATATTTATTTTATGTAAACAAGTTTAAAAAAACTGAAAACCCGACTGTGAAATAATTATACATTCATTGTCAATTCATTATTCCAAATTAAATTTAAACATATAACTTATCTAACTAATCTCCTTTATAATACTTTCATTTTGATACCCTACTTGATGGGTTGGGTAAACAAAAAAATATTGCTAACTTACTATTTAGCTACAAAAATCCGCTATACTGATTATTTTTTTAAAACCCATCTAAAAATACTCGGGTGATAGAGACGAATCTAACGATACCTTATCTGTCAAAATCCATCCAGCCGTTTGGAAGATACGAGGTAACCCAGAAATTTACATACATAATTATGTACATACATACAAGAAAAGCGCAAAAAACATAACCCTTCCTTGGCAGTCAGGTAAAAATTAAATACATATAAATATATTGTACATCATACATACAACGTTTACTATCCAGTCCCGGAATGCAAGATACGCGCGAAAAACATAACCCTTCCTTGGCAGTCGGGTAGCAAGAGACGAGACGAGTGTTATTGAAACAAGGTTTTACAAAAACATACAACAACCGACATCAAGCGGACTGTTCTAGTGACCGTAGGCACCACTAACAAGTCACAGGGAAGCAAAATACGTAATATCAACAAATTATATAAATATATTTAGTAATAAATCCGCTTGATTTCTAAACAAAGGTTTTAATTTACTTAACTTTAGTTTAGAACTTTAGTACATATTACTATATTATAAACCAAAGAGTCAACGAACAGAAAGCCAAAGTTTAAAGATACGACACGTGTTTCGCCTCTACACGAGGCATCATCAGGAGGTGTGGACTCGCCGAAGTTCGAAACGAGAGTGAATAAACAACGTTGCCAATAACGTAATCAATTATCTAAAATACGTAATTTTTATTCGCGACTTTTTTTCAGTAATTCTGATTAAAAAACTAAACTTCTATTAATACTGGCAGCACGCGGTATTCCGGGCCTTAAGCCTCGATGACACAGGGCTAATTTACCACCTAAAAGCCAGCGATTTCGCTAGTAGGCAGCACTACCGTTACTATATACATAAACTTTAAGCTTGTTTACAATTATGTTAGTTGATTATCCTTCCGGACTGCTATCCCGACTCCGTGTTACGCCGTGTCATCGACGCTTTAGCTTGAGGTAAAGCGCTGTCATTGTCCTGTCAGAATGTCAATTCCAGTATCAGAAGTCGCCGACCGATTGAGCTGGTCACTTTTACCGTCAGTGGTGAAAGCAGCTTTCTCGGTATCAGAGGATTATAGCTGAATTGGCGCGATGCGGTGTAATGTGATCGCGATTGGGTTACGAAAGAGTTGCGATTTCGAATGTTGTGACGACACCTGTATACTTGATAACTTCGGACTTTGTTATGGCCGGGATCGACTGTTTATCGTGTTGTGGACTGTTCGTGCTATACTAGTAATTTTATAAAAAGTTTTTGTTTGGATATGTTGCTTAATAATGCAAAAACGAATGAAAGGATTTACATGAATCTTAGAGATAGAAGAAAGGATGGAAGGAAACTTTTTACCTCAGGAAAATAATGGGTTCCTGTGTCATCAAAAAAAAAATACTCATTTCTAGTAGGTTTTTTATTTATAAAATAAAATACCTACAATAATACAATTAATGTACTGTTAGAGTCAGATAACTGATAGCATAGGTACTATTTTTTTTTTAATATAAAAATGGGTATTTTTTTGGTGACACAGGAACCCAATATTTTCCTGAGTTCTGCTTAGTTTGGGGCTAGATGGCGTTGTGTAAAATGTCAAAAGGAATTATTTATTTATATGTAGTGAGTATCCCAAGATAAGTGAGTAAGATATAATTATCATATAGTACCTATATCTTATAAAAAAACGTGTCCCGTTGTAAACGTGTCCGCGTCATTGGATAAAATTGTAATCATAAAAAAAATAGGCTAACTTTGTCGTAAAACAAAATATTTGATTATTTTAAGGGTAACTTCGAAGTCACCCTTAAAATAATCAAATAATTTTAGCGACGACAAAGTTACCCTAATTTTCGTCATTGCAGACTAATTTTAGCTTTACAAAAGTATTTTTCTTGCTAATTGCAGCATGTATAAAAACGAATATAAAGAGTAACATAATTTGAATAAAATATATGTAATAAATATATATATGTAGAAATTAATAAAAAAAAAAAACTGTAGGCTCGATCGTTCTTCTTTGACCTAGCTAGTTTTAGATCACAGTACTAAATTTCTCTTAATTTTGTGAGTCACACTATCTAGTGAGAGACAGTGAGTGAGACAGACTCATAGCATGAGTCACCACAGTATTGGGTGAGTCTTAATTAATGAGCTAAAAAACATGACCCAGTCCATACATTTTTATGTAAACAAAGTGGCGAGACAGGCGCTCTAGATTATCTAGGCATTATGTGGTCGCATATTATGTGTAACATTTGACATCTCATTTGAAATTGAAAAGAATTCTATTTACTTCATTTTTCTGAGGTTGATTGATGAAAGCTAACTTTTTTTTTTTTTTTTTTTCTTTCGAAGAACCTAAGTTCTTCGGTTTTGGCTTCACATCAAAGGTATATAGCCAGTGTCAAGTAATTGGAGAGATTATTTGTCATAAGTCAGAGTCGATAAGTCAAGTCATGCCCCTGTAGAGTAGTGGTGGTTACGACGTTACTAGAGGCTTCTATCCTGTTACACATTTCAGTTACATTTTACGAAATCACTGCCACAAACTGACAGAAAGCGAGAAGAATTATGTTACACATCAAAAACAAAGGACATAGGCCGGTGCAACACTGCTATTAGCGCTCGTCCACTTTGAGACATTTTGATAGTCAGTTCTTTCAAACCATTGTGATGAAAGGATTTCAAGTGCGCCTCGAAGAGGCTCCTTTCGTGCACTTGTTTTTCGAACTTTTAGGGTTCTTTGACATGCCGGTTTCCTCTCAATTTTTTCCTTCACCGTTAAACACGAGTTTTAAAATGCACTCATTGATCTTTTTGAACAGAAAAATCCATTGGTGTACGACAGGGTTCGAACTCACGACCTTCGGATCGAAAGTCGAGGCCAATACGGACAGACCAGTAATTTCACTCTACCCGGTCACCACGGTTATCGCCCGGTAAGTTATTTACTTTTTTACGGTCAGCGAAAGTTGGTTACGTCAAATTACGAACGATTACGGTCGCCGCTTTTCTGAGTTTTCGGCAATTTAAAAAAAATGTGGGATTTTAGATGTGTAGTATTCCTTTCATTTTCTGTCAATTTGTGGTAGTGATTTCGTGAAATCCAACGGAAGTGTGTAACGGGAAGTTAGTCGTCAGATAGTACCAACCTTAGACAAATGAAGTAAATAGAATCCTTCGAAATTTAAATGAGATTTCAATGTTACCCATCATATGCGAAAACAGTGAGGCTCTCTCGTTTAAAAAAAAAATTGGAAAAAAAACAATTGGTTGTCTATAAAGTTGGTTTACGGACGATAGCTGTGACTATCGTTACCGGACAATGACAGCGTTACCAATGACGTCAACGTTTTCGTGCATGCAGCCGGCGTTCATTGATTTATTAGACGTAGACACGTCAAAAGTTACCGCCGTAGTAGGTATATTTTTACCGAAGAATCGTTTTAATCCTAGAATCAATTTAAAAGTATCAATCCATAGCTAGACATCGGTCTCTCCCAAGGCGCTCCACTGAGCCCAATCTTCGGCTTCTCAGCCAATCTCCAGACTTGTTTTTAGGTTTATTTGAAGACCAACATACGTGCAGAATACTAAGGACAATAATTATTCGCGCGGCCATAGAAAGTAAAATGTCACTTGCATATAAACAAGGCATTTCTCTGTGAAAGTGCACGAATTTATTATATTACCTTGTCTCTGGGGATTACTTTTCTTTCTGTTGGTATACAGGGTGTGGCTAATAAAAAATAAAATAAAATATGATAAGTTGTTTGGACATTTCACACAACGCCATCTTGCCTCAAACTTTACAGAGCTTGTACTATGGGAACCAGATTACTGATACAATACTTATAAACATATATTTTTAATGCTTATTTGAACCTCAGAACTTTGTTGTTTAAAAATCAATTTGTAAATCTTTTTTTATAGGATAAACTTCCAAATTAGTCCATTGGAAAATTTGAAAACCGGTTCAGTACATTGGTTTTGAAATCAAAATATGACTAAGATACTTTCTTAGCTGGTAAATTTAATTATTCAATAAAACAGTATGTTTTTAAATTGTGTGCCATCATTTTATTTCTTGAAAATTATATTTATGCTCTTACTTCTTCGAGAATCCAGCAAAAGAAGGGATTATACGTCAGAATCTGATAACATAATTTTCTGCCATTTTTTATGGGGGACGAGGTATTGCACACGCGCCCAACAAAATATTATTCATGTAAACGCACACTATAATAATCTCGCACACCATCTTAAAATATGCACACAGTTATCAAATACAGCGTTCCTATAGTTTTATTTCACGTGAATGGCCAAAAAGGTTAATGGCCAACAGAGGGGTTCTTGCATTAACCTCTCCTTTTGTTGGATTCTCGAAGTCTTACTTAAACAAATACACCTAAGTTCATAGGCCAATTATATTATTATAATCAGTCCATTTTAGTACACTTCTGGACCTAGGCCCGATCTTTGCTAATCAAAATTACCTACATACAAATAGGCCAATTACATACGAATAGGTAACTATAATTTCATCACACAATCATCACATAGAAACTTTAATAATGTGTTCAAATAATATTTAAAATACTTCATTATGTAAGTACCTAGTACCTACCTAGAGACCTAAAAAAAATGCGGACTAATATATTTAATTTTAACTAAAATTTACTTGCATCGTCAGATCAACTAAATAAAATTTTAGTCAAACTGACAAGTTACTAAAAGCAATTAACTTAGTCATAAAAACTTAGATTAAGTTAAAATTTAATAGAAAGTTCTTTATAACGAAGTTGCTTTGAAAACTTATTTAGGTATGAAATCTTTTTATTTATCAAATTTCATTAGAAACGAATTTTATTTATCAAGTTTCATTAGAAATGAAGGTTTTTTAAATTAAATTTAAGTAAAATTGAAAAAAAGTTAGGTTTCAGTGTTAACCTTATTCCTGTCTCTTTCTAACAATCGCCTTCTCACTTCTCCAGGATTATATCTCTTTCTATAAACCCTCTTTACTCTTCTAACTGGGTTAGTATTCCTTGTCCTTATAATTTTTTTCTTTCCATAATTACTATTATTAATAATAGATGGCGTTGTGTTGTTAGCTCGTCCTAAACGTTTCGCTTGTCGAGTCACATTTGAAATCTCTCTCTGTTCTCTTAAAGTTGCATCGTAGAATACTTTTCCGTTTACAATAGCTTTTCTGATATTTTCTGTTGTGGATAAAACTCTAGGAGGTCTGACAAATGTTGTCTCGCTTACTTCTAGACTTTTATCTATTTGTCTATCTCTTTCTATCTCGTCTTTGCTGATTCGTTTGATGACTCCTCTACGTTCTGAAGTCGGGAATCGGTTTCCAAAATTGAAATCTATAACATCCTGGTCGACTGCTATGTTTTTCGCGTCCAAATCTTTTTGAGAACGTTTTTCTATAACAAGCTTGCTGCCTCTCCGATTGGCTAAAAGTCGGCCAATCGCTTCGATTTGTCTTTCTTCAGCTTCCAGCGTTTTTAAGTCTGAAAGTTTATCACTTTTAGCGTCTTCAATATCTAAAACTTCAATGGACTTCGAAAAATCTTCCAGTTTATCATCGATACCTTTTATAGAATCCATCTTTTTTATACCATCCGTTTTGACTAATTCTACGTCTGAATTGTTCACTTTTTCTTCTTTATCCACTTTAATCACACTTTCATTTTTATCTTTATCAACATTTGCATTGAAAATATCATCATTTTTACTATCATTAATTTTTTTCTCATCTCTAGTTTTATCTAATTCGTCACGTTTGTTATTTCGAGCTTTCTCATCATTAGAATCATCATTATTTTTATCACTAGCTCTGGTTCTATCATCAATGATTTGTCCATCATCATCACCAACATCTCTAGCTTCAGGTCCGTCTCTAGATGGTATTGTGGTAGTGTCATGTTTAGGTCGTTCTGTGGTAGGCTTTGATTCGTTGTAACGGAAGTAGGTTGTATTTGGTGGTGGACCTCGATGAAGGTATGCTACTGGCCAATATCTGAAATTATGATTATTTTTTTTAAATTTATAATTTAAATTCGGAAACTATTTAGGTACTAAGTGTCAAGAGAACCCGTCATGTTATTAGTAGTGATTTGATAGCTTGTAAAAATAACACAATTATGTAAGTGCGATAGTATTTTTTTTGCCCATCCGATGGTAAGCAGCAATTGTCGATGTAGCATGATTTAATAGAATGTACCTATTTAATCTCGCTTTGAATACCCAAAAGTGTTTGGAAAAACATTAATTTTTATATTCATCTAACCTTGGAGCTCCTAACCCAGGGACCGGTGGTCGATCGTCGGAAACCGGGATCCAATGGCCGGAGGAAGGTCCATGATCATTGGTTTTATACCGTATGTAAGGGCGGTTCTCAGTTGGAACTCTGGAGTAACCTGTGAACATTTATTTAGTTCTTAGAAATTCACGTTATTCAAGTAACAAAGTTTCATTCCGTGTATAGAGTCACGTACTGCGTAAGCATAATATGATTCAGGCAGGGATTGATATTGAGAGATTTGTTACAGTAGGTATACAGATTTATCTCGTGGGAACTGTTGTTTTCCCTAAATAAAATACCAATAAAACCCAACAAATAGATCGGTAAATAATAAGAGGTACTTTGTAAATTTGTTTTGTTTTGGATAGAATGATCCATCATACTTGTTGATCAAGTCACGTGTTTAAGTAAATAATAAAATAGTGGCTTTTTCAATACCTGGTAGTGGATTTCCGTATTTATCATAATACGCCTTAGGTCCATCTTCGTACAAATCGTCCCAGTATTTCCTATCCGCTTCTGATAAGTAAGGTCCGGGTGGTTTGTCCCAATGTGGGATATAGTCTGGAGGTGGTGGAGTCACCGCTTTAACTGGCCATGGACTGTTTCTTATAGGAGTTCTGTTTGGAGGAGTTTCACGCCACGGCCTGTGAGGTCTAGGCTCGTCTGAAAATTATATCATCCACATAAAGATAGGGCAGTAAATAAATTGCGGATAGCTACATTTATTACATATTTGCGTAATATCATTAAAACTTCAACATTGTTGTTCCAAAAATATACTCAATTACACACATAAGTCTGTTATAAAAATGAGATCTGTTTTGAATCGAATAAAAAATAGTAAATAATGTTAATGTGGTGCACGTTTATTTGCCGATATATGTTTCATAGATCATAAAGAGTGAACAAACCTCTTTGCCCTTGCGAAGGGTGTGGGACGTTATGTTGGTGGTATGGATAGTATTTTTCGCTGCATGGCCGCCATTGGTCTTTTTTATGCCCAACGTAACACCTGAAAATCGAGGAACTATTTAGTCAGACATTTCTTTACAACAAATCCATAATATTTTTCAATTCAAAACAATCTATTTATTTTATTACATCTGGTTGGCATACATTACTAAGATAAATCATATCATATTTACTTATTTCTAGACCTAAAATACTAAATTGTAATTATGGCATAAGTCTCTTGTTGAAAATAAATTTATGTTATCTTATCACTTAGGCTAAAGTTTGGACTTACCAAGGTTTATGAAAACCTTCGCTGTATCCACATCTATGAGTTGGGGCACAACAATAGTCCCATGATCCTAAAAAAACATTAATAAATCATTTAATACTTCCGCAATCTTATAATTATTATGGTAATTAGAGCAAAAAACGCATTGAATATTTCTTACCAATTTCACCCCCTTCTGGTTCACAAGCCCAATGCCCAACGATTTGATTTTGGGCACAAGTTGTACCCGCTCTACAAGGGAATCCAGACACAGTATAATGTCTCCAAGACGTTTCAACTGAAACCATTTTGATAATATTAGATACATGGTATGTTTCGTATTTACAATCAAGATGGATAACACTATTAAATATAATTAAAATGTTTCGAAATCGTAAGTGACGTATATAAGTGTTTGTTTGTAGTGAAAGTGATGGGTGTGTGTGTGAATAAGTTAGTCACGAGTCTATAAGTTAAGAAGTACAGGTCTTGTCAATAGGTTTTTGTATTCGTAAAATATTGTTAAGAACCTGCAAAAAAATAACGATTAATTATTCTATTCTGAAAATCATCCAACATATTATTCAGAAATCTTCAAAATAAATGATCACTGTTTAATTTTACATCATTTCGTTTAATTTTACATAATTTCATTTACTTACTTGGGCCAATTTCTTTATCACCTAAATCTAAAGGTGGTTGCGGTCTTTGCTCTGGTCTCTCATAACCTGGTCTGTCAACAGGTTTTGGTCTATGAGGCCCAAAACTTGGTTTCAAACCCGGGTCTGGATATATTGCTGTTGGTCTAAATGGTCTATCTGGTCTGTAGCTTGGACTATCTGGTCTGAGAATTGGACTATCTGGTCTGGGAAATGGACTATCCGGCCTGTAACTTGGACTATCCGGTCTGTAACTGGGACTATCCGGTCTGTAACTTGGCCTTTCTGGTCTGTAACTGGGAGATTCCGGCCTATCATTAGGACGATCCGGTATAAAGCCTGGTCCATCCGGTCTGTAACTTGGCCTTTCTGGTCTGTAACTGGGTAAGTCCGGGCTATAATTGGGACGATCTGGTAAGTAATCGGGCCCATCTGGTCTATAACTAGGCCTATCCGGTCTGTAACTAGGCTTGTCTGGTTTGTAACTAGGCCTGTCTGGTTTGTAACTAGGTCTATCTGGTTTGTAACTCGGTCCGTAAGGTTCCGGGTCGGGGTACAATGGTTTATAAGGTATGATTACTTCTGAAGGTCTGAAATTAGGATCATTTAAGTCAGGAGGTGTAAAACTAGGTCTATCTGGTATGGGGTTGTAGGTATCTATGGGGTAAGATTTGTCCGGACCACTAGGGCCAGTGGGTTCATCGATCGGGTAGAGTTTGTCCGGTATTTCGTGGTAAGGTCGGTAATCTGATGCTGGTTTGTAGGTAGGACCGCTAGGCCCACTAGGGTCAATCGGACCACTAGGGGACTCCTGAATGTATGGGTGAGCTGAAATAAGAGTGGATATTTTTTTAAGGAGGCTTCGAAAAAAATAAAGTAAAAATGATAAAAAAAGAAAAAGTAGTTTTGACAAATATCAAACTGATCCGTATTGAAAGTGACCATTGTTTTTTTTTTTTCTTGGAGTGTTTTTATTCTTATAAAAGTAGATTATGCACTAAGGGGATAAAGCAGTGTCTTATGTCACGGGTGGCATATTGAACCCTGAGCTAAGGAGGGTCTCAGTTAACCCCTGAGCGAAGCGAGGGAGTTATGTAGAGTCCTGAGCGACGTGAGGGGTTCAAGCTGCCCAAGACGAAGACAGGCTTTATCCCAGAGGAGCATACTCTACTTTTCACACCTTCTGCGAGGCAATAAAAAGCTAGGGCTCTGAACTCAAAAGCCAACATCGTCTTTTGTTTCACAATCTTTGAAGTCGCGCCTTTTTTCTTTTATTAACCTTTTTACAATGCCATAGGGGCTTTCTTTTTTACTTAGAGTTTTTCACGAGTTTCCACACGAATTTGACGTTCCAAATTCAAATCACATTACTACCCTTGGGAGTTTCATACAACATTACCTCCCTTGGTAGGTAATGCTTTGCTTTACCCTGATGATAGCATGATATGTAATTGGATATTGTCGAGCAGCTGGTGGTGTGAAAAAGTATGTTTCGTACCTGGACTCAAATCAGAATAGGGATCTCCGTCAGGTCCGGAAGGTCCAGAACTGTGAATCTCTTCAGACGAAGTTATAATCGGATGGGGAAGTTCTGATGATGTATCCCTGAAAAAAAAGATTAACACCCGTATTCTAAGACGATTTATTTACTCAAGAAATCACTTACTTTCAATTTGACAGGTGACAGCCGAGACCTTTAGTAAAGCGGCGGCCATTTTACTACTTACGTAAGGTGAGTTTGGGTTCGAGGACTGACTTATGCCTTGCACCAAACTGTCAAAGTCCCCAAGCAATTACTTTAAAGTAAAGTGAAAGTAAAAAATATTTTTTGTGACAACTGTTATACAAAATTTACTATACTTATATATATATAATTTACTCGCTAGATATTCTTAACAGTCCAAATTCTGACCGTTAAAAACTGCCAAGCGAGTAAAGTAATTGCTCAGGAACATTGAAAGTTTGGTGCAAGTCGGCATTAGAGTGCCAGTTTCAGACACAATGGAAATATGGATGTGATTTACTATAACTATGCCTGTGATTTACTATGACTATGTCTGTTACTGACAATGACTATCCCTGAAAATGACTATATGGCTTACTTACAGACTATGAAGATGACAACTTACTCTTTTTGCACCTTTCGCCAACACTTGGAGTTAAACAGATCAAAAGCAAAAAGTCAGTGGTCCACAGAGTGTATATAATCTACTCCTCTCTCTGAGAGGAAACAGTTGTCTGAAGATGGAGGGACGTTGTTACTGATAATACAATCACTGTGACAGGCTATGACTCTGTAACTGACTATGACTATATCCATGGTTGAATATAACTATGGCTATGACTATAAATATAGTGATTTACTATGACTATGATTGTTACTGAATATTGCAATGAATATAACTGATTATGACTGTGACTGATTATGTCTATGAAAACTTACTCTTTTTGCACCTTCCGCCAACACTTGGAGTTGAACAAATCAAAAGCAAAAAGCCAGTCGTCCACAGAGTGTACATAATCTACTCCTCTTTTCAGATCGAAGAGTCTGATCTCTGAGAGGAAACAGTTATCTGAAGATGGAGAGGCGATATTACTGAAAAAGCAAAATAATTAGTTAAATCGTATTTTATTACTGTTAAAGTGATACTTAAAGCTAATCCTCAAATCCGAATTCCATACAAAACGTTTCGGACAAATACTCAAAAAGTACGCCGTATTATAGTAATTTCTTCACACTATTCGTTTCGTCCATTTTTTTTGATTTCGTCACCAAAAAAAGTGAAAGGTTTCATACTTTAATTTAGATTTTATACGTGTTTTTAAGTTAGTAGGGTTAATTTTAAAACACGTATAAAATCTGAATAAAAGTATGTCTTGAGGATTCCCCTTAACAGTGTGTATTCCCCTTAATAAGAGATCCTTGATATTTTTATTGATAAAACTAAGTTATAGTCGAATTACTCATTGGCCTACTTAGGCTAGATTGTAATAGTATTAGAGCACATAACATAGTTATTTTAACCCCAAGGGACTGAAAAAAAACCACTTTATACGAGACTTAGTCGAGGATATTTAAGTCGAGTATAACATTTTATATGCAATCCCTTTTTTTTACTAGGGCCTAAAATGCAGTTCTGCTTCCTCTAAAGCATGCACGAAGTTGAACTTTACGAGCATGAGAAGTGAAAAGTAATTAATGTGCACTAAACAAGTTAAGAATCTTTGTGGTTGACTGTACTCACTTGTATGAGAAGCTGAGACATCTGAAGGGAGCTTCGGTACAGGCGACGCCGCAAGTCTGTTCATCGCGCACTCGCGCTTGGCCGCGGATCGCCGCACCCGTGAGTTTAGCTGCCTTATCATATTGCAGATAGCATTCTAAAACAAGAAATTTAAATAAAATCCAAAAAAACACGTTTTTATATCTTTTTTACCCGACTGCCAAGGAAGGGTTATGTTTTTCGCGCGTATCTAGTATGTATGTTTTCTGGGTTACCTCGTTTCTTCCAAACGGCTGGATGGATTTGGTATCGGTTTTAAAAAAAAAAGTAATCAAAATGGCGGATTTTTAGAGCTAAATAGTAAGTCTTAATATTTTTTTGTTTACCAAACCCATCGAGTAGGGTATCAAAATGAAGGTATCTACATATTTTAAAGGAGATTACAAAAAATATATATAAAAATATTATGTTTAAATTTAATTTGGAATAATGAATTGACAATGAATGTATAATTATTTCAGTAACGGCAACTTTCTCATGCGTAATTTTTTTCTAGTAATTAATGATTTGTGATGTATTACTCACCCCCATTCTTCGTGTCGTCATAAACAGCGGGTTCACACCCACGACCAAAATTCCCCCGCGCGTACAACTCATGACCTGGTGTATCTGTAATAACATTTGTTTTTTTTTATGTCAAAAATTGACATATGGGGTATTTACACGGGTGACAAAAGCCGCACGGCGAAAAACGACTGTCTAATCTAAGGCTATACCTAATGAATTACCATTTAGACGGTTGGTTTACGTCGCGCGGCAATAATCGTGCGGCTTTAGTCACCCGTGTAAAACCCGCATTAGACCGCGTTGATGGTATGAGAACAAAACAGCTACACAGTACTTGAAATGAAAATGAAAATGAAAATGAATATGAAAATGAAAATGAAAATGAAATGAAATGAAATTATATTTATTTGCGTGAAGTGAATCACTAAGCGGAAAAGTGCTGCAATAGCGACCGACCACCTTCCCGAAAGCCTAGTAATTCACTAGCTATTGTTAGCCCTTCAAAACGGAACACATTGCTGCTTGGTTGCAGAACACCTGGCACTGTATTGGTACCCATCAGGGCATAGCAGGGCACTGGTGACCTATACTACAGGTTTTCTAAATCTATCTCAGGCACCAATCTCTCGCAAACCACCCAACTAAATCCTTGTACATTTAGTTAAGCTCAAAGTGTATAGAATAATAATTATGTTAACTTTTTGTGAGAGACAACACAATCTAAACTAAAAAACCCATTTAAAACATTCACACACTCACACCCCTGCACTAGGATTCCCTGTGTCGCAGGTGGCATGGACACATACAACACATCACAACATCCAAGACACGAGAACAGCAGCCCCAGCCGGGGATCGAACCCGGAACACCAGGGGCCGCTAACCAGCCATACATTCGTTTATTCTGTTGATGTGAGAGACATAGATGCGTATTGTACAATTCGCTCCGCTCTTGGCGGTCACAGTTACCTGTTCTTGCCAACGTGGTTGTAGGCGATGACGTCAGAATGCAGTTGTGGATGTCTTCATCACCGATGGTTGGAGAGTCAAATCTGAAAATTGATAAATTCAAATTGAAAGGTGCTCAAAGTACGTTGCGCATGAAAATTGGATTTAGATTATTTTACATATAAAATTTCCATACCGGAGCTTTATACATATGAAAATCAAATCCAAAAGAAATAAAGTTAAGTTTATTATTATTATACACATTTTCTTCTTTTCATCACACTAAAGTTAACATTCGCTGGTACAATAATAGGCACAGATTTACAATAGTGTAGGTACTCATTGTTACTACTAACTAGATCGTCAACATATACCAAGATGCAATGCACATTACTATGAATTTGAATGCGACGGTACATGACACGGATATCAGTAGCCACATTATAAGCGAAGTGATTCGAGCGAAGTGCTAAACATTTAAGAAAATAGTAGACTATGCACTAAGGGGATAAAGCAGTGTCTTATGTCGCGGCTGGCATAATGAACCCTGAGCTAGTGAGGGACTCAGTTAACTCGTAAGCGAAGCGAGTGAGTTATGTAGAGTCCTGAGTGACGCGAGAGGTTCAAGCTACCCAAGACGAAGACAGGCTTTATCCCAGAGGAGCATACTCTACTTCTCACGTTCTGCGAAGCAATAAAAAGCCAGGGCTCCAGCAGCGAACACCGTCTTTTGTTTCATAATCTTTGAAGTCGCGCCTTTTTTTTTATGAGTCCTGTTTATCCAGTTTGATTTTCGAACAAACCTTTTTACAATGCCATATGGGCGTTCTTTTACTTAGAGTTTTCCACGAGTTTCCACTCGAATTTGACGTTCCAAATTCAAATCATATTACTACCCTTGGGAGTTTCATACATCATTTTCTCCCTTGGGAGGTAATGCTTTGCTTTACCTTGATGATAGCATGATATGTAATTGGAAATTGTCGTGCAGCTGTCAAAAAGGTTTATTCGCACGTGACTACCTCCATGCTTTGGTTCCGCGTGGTCGATTAAGACCTATTCGCTCATTTAGCCAAAAGTTCCCAGCAGAGGGAGTTAGTTAGTGGACTTCCTTTTCCGCACTTAGACTTGTCGGTCCTTTGAGCATCGGATATCCTGGCTAAAATTTTACCCAGCCTAGCTCCGCCCAAAATCGGAGAATTTTCGTAGGTTCTTCGCAGGCTTCGCGACCTCGGGTTGTTGAGGATAAGAAGGTTGTTGAGCTCTTTGTTTTGCCACTCCCACGCACTCCAGGATTAAGGGGCGTCAGGGTTTCCTGAATATTGTCTGCTGGTTATGCTATGCTGTACATGCCTGAAACTGAATCCTCTGCAGAAGAAGCCCTGAGCCCTGATGCACTCCGCTTCGCAGGCTCCCAACCCTGCCACGGTCAGGGTAGCTTTCACAGCGGCGCCAGTGACTGCAGTATCGGAACGGACGTGCCAGAAACACTCTGGAACAAAACGAAATCGGAACAATGGTACCTATCAAAATGAGATATTTGATGAGTTTGATAAATCTATCTGTCTATCCAGCCAGCCTTTTTTATCCATATTGGATATAGGTTTCCTCTTCAGCTCGTCAATAATCTTCGAGAATCTAGCAAAAGGAGAAGTTAAACGTCAGAATCTGCAAACATACATTTCTGCCATTTTTTACGGGGGACGAGGTAAACACGCATGCACACGCGCCTAACAAAATCTTATTCAGGTAAACGTACACTTTAATAATCTCGCACACCATCTTAAAACATGCACACAGTTATCAAATACAGCGTATAGTTTTATTTAACGTGAATGGCCAAGAAAATTATATGGCCAACAGAGGGATACGCTTTGCATTAACATCTGTATTAATAATCTACTTTAAAAGAGAGTCCGACGGCGAGTCATTGTGACCCCGCCATACAGGCTTTTTAGACCTAGTGCGGGGAACATGGTTTACCAGTGGTACGATTTTTTAATATAAGGTTAATAAGCTTAGTAACTTAGTATGTACCAGTTTGTTTTTGAGATAATAAACGTTATTTTATTTTTTTATTTATTATTATCTCCTTTGGCTAGATTCTCGAAGTCAATAATATACATAAAATAAACCGTTCATCAGAATCGTTTATCGATGGTTTAGAATTTACTAATATCAATAAATCGATTTCTGACAGCACAAACCTTATCTTGCCAGAAACATCAGATCCACTGTAGCCGTATTGAAAACTTCTGCTGACGCTCACTGAAGACATGTCTCACATCCTTACAGCGGAAGGTTTTCCTCGTTCACAAAAATATTATATATATATTCTTCTAATTTCTCTACTATTTACCTCTTATTCGAACAAACTCAAAAATTAAATAAAAATATTACTGTAGAAATCTCCTGAAGCTAGCTGAAGCAGCGATCCCTCGTTCCTACTTACAAGTCTAGTACTTAGTTAGGACGAGGAACTCAAAGATTCATCTGATTCGGGTCTTTACTACATAGGTAGTTCTATTTTATTTTAAGTAAATTAATAAAAGAAAAGAAAACTTTCAACTCATATACAGCATACATTAATTATATACCTACTTAGTTAAAATAGTCTTCAATTTTATAGTTTTATTTTGTAATTTTAGCCTTCCTTCATTTCTTTCTTCATTTTATACTACGTTTACTTAAATTTGTACCTACCTTTATACTAAGACCTTTGTAAAATAAATGTTTTTTATCTTTTTATCTTTATCTAAAAAGTTTCTTCTTCTTATAGTGTCACTAGTTTTTTCGACCCAGTGTGGTTAAAGGAATGCAAGTACACCTCGAGAAGGCTCCTTTTGGGCACTGGACACATGTTTTCAAACTTTTTGGGTTCTATGACATGCCGATATTCTGACGCGGTTTTCTTTCACTATTAGCAGGTGTTTTATTTATAACTATTGTTACAACACGGCTATAAGCTGCTCACTTTGATAAATAATACCTACCGATCTTCTAGTGGTCTTCTTATGTAATTTTTAATATAACTCCAAAATGCATCGGGCTGTAATATTGTTAAGGGGAATCCTCAAATCCGAATTCCATACAAAATGTTTCGGACAAATACTCAAAAAGTACGCCGTATTATAGTAATTTCGACGAAACTAATAGTGTGAAGAATTTACTATAATATGGCGTACTTTTTGCGTATTTGTCCGAAACATTTTGTATGGAATTCGGATTTGAAGATTATCCTTAATCTACAAAAAGTTTAACTCTGTCTACATAGCTAAAGGCTAGCCCGATGTATTAAAGTTTAACTTAGTTAGCTGATTCCCAATTAGTTATCACTCTGCACATAAAACATCTTGTATCAAGAAGTATAATTTGAGCAAATTGATTTTGAACCTTACCGCTCTCGACCCAAGGTCGACTGCTAACCGCACAGGCTTTGTCTTGAGGCATCCCATACACGTCAGATCCGCTGTCAGCTGACATTTCAAGTCCTCGGTAAGGACGCTCGCTGAGGAAACAGTTGTCACTTCCTCGAGACGTTGAGTATCTGAAATTTAATGAAATCAAATATTGTTAATTTTCAAAAAAAATATGTGGTATTGTGTAATTTATGCATAGGTACGTTTGAAATAAATCACAATAAACAGCACGCTAAAATAACAGGTTGGTAGGTAATGAATCTACAAAAACACATACATATTTTTAGACGAATAATTGTTTGCCTAGGACTGCGTAAAACGAAACGTGAATTCGATTGCAAGAAAACAATTGAGAATCAAGCGAGCAAAAACCGGCTGTCAGTGTCAGTGTCAAAACAACATCCTACAAAAACAATTTGATACACTTGCACAAAAAATTAATATTCAGGGATGAGGGTGATTAGAAAAACAATTTAAGTGCGAGAGAAAGACAAATAGTTCGGTTATGTACGATCACAGTTCGATGGATGGGGGCAAGAGTTTGCGGACGGGGGGGGACACACTACTTAAAACGCCTGCTTTTCGAGGTGGCGGCGGCAGCCTGTCTTCGTGTCTGAGTAGGCTCCAGTGCCATGACGGCGCCAAGTTGCTTGGGGCTCGGCTGAGCAGAGGCAGCTCCGGACGCCTGCAATGCCGCCGTCGACGATGAGGCCCCGGACGCCGCCGACGTCGCTCTCGCAGTGTTCTCCATAGGAAATTTTGCAATGATCTTATTTAATTCTTGTGCTGACGTTATCCGATTGCGAGCGTTATCTGGCGATTTAACGAAAACAACCCCATTACTCGTCCAGCAGCCGGACACGCCAAAGTGTTTTCTTGCGGCAATAAAGAGATCATGCCTTGGTCTAGTAAGGAATTCACAAAGCACGGCAGGACTCGATTTCAGCATTTTCTTACCCCTCCAAACTGAATTTCTCACATTTATATCGGTGAAACGAACTAGTATTGGTCGGGCACGCTTCTCACTCTTTGAGCCCAACCGATGACACAAGTAGATACTGGAGGCTTGGACGCTCGACAGGTTCATGTTAGATTGGATCAAGTTAACTACCAGGGAGGTGCAGTCTTCACTCTCCTTTTCTGGGACACCATTAAATAGTAGTGCATTTCGACGATTGTGGTTATCCATCTCATCCACTTGTGATTGTAGTGATTCAATCTGTGTGCGAAGAAGTTTGAAGAGGCTCATAGCCAACTGAGTGAACTCATAATAGTCTTGAGAGAGTCTATCAAAATCAGGCTTACTCTCAGTGTGTGCGGCTAGTAACTGATTCTCAAAGAAGGCCATCCTGGAGTTGAGGGACTCTTCCACTTGCTTTTGAGTATCCAGTACATCTTGTAAGTTGGGCATTTTCAAGTTGCAATACACTAATTCAAATGGATGACTTACAGATTTTGGAGCACTTTAAGGTTATAGCCACAAGGCAGATGCAAAGTTTTTATTGCATAGATACAGTAGGGAAACTGAACATGTACACAATTTCCAGTCACTAATGGTAAATTATTAGCAACTTTCTACCACTTTTCATTTCATAAATTAATTAATTTAGAATAAAAATATATAGAGCAAATTTAGGCAATGTTAGCAAGTAGGCGCCTACCCACAAAGTCTAAAAAATATTGAGTTTAGATACCAACCGCAACTTCTTGGTACCTACCTAAATTACAAGTAGTGACCCTTAACAAAGACTCATGGAAGTTATCTAAATATCTGCAAAATTTCATTAAGGCTAATCCTCAAATCAAAATCAAAAAAGTGAAAGATTTCATACTTTAATTTAGATTTCATACGTGTTTCAAAATTAACCCTACTAACTTAAAAACACGTATTAAATCTAAATGGAAGTATGAAACCTTTCACTTTTTTTGTTGACGAAATCAAAAAAAACATGGACGAAACGAATAGTGCGAAGAAATTACTATAATACGGCGTACTTTTTGAGTATTTGTCCGAAACATTTTGTATGGAATTCGGATTTGAGGATTCCCTTTAAGTTTGAATAAACGGTTCGTGAGTTATCGTCGAACAAACATACACACATATACACACTAGAAATGAAATACATATTTTCTATGGCATATAGAGTTATGTAGAGTCCTGAGTGAAGCGAGGCTTTATCCCAGAGGAGCATACTCAATTTTTTTTTCGAGACAATAAATAGCTAGGGCTCCAGCAGCAAACATGCATCGTCTTTTTTTTTTTTTTTTTTTTTTTTCGAAGATTCTAAGTTCTTCGGTTTCGGCTTCACATCAAAGGTATATAGCCAGTGTCAAGTAATTGGAGAGATTATTTTGTCATAAGTCAGAGTCGATAAGTCAAGTCATGCCCCTGTCAAGTAGTGGTGGTTGCGACTTTACTAGAGGCTTCTATGGAGTTTTGGAGGCAACACGAAAAGTCACGTTTTACAGCATTACACTATTCACCAACACTCATACACGTTCACGAGCACTTAATGGATAAAAAACCACCGTTTTTACACTTAAACACTCATAGTTATACAAGTTTTGTCAATTAATTTAATGCCGCCAATGCGCCATTTTTCATATTCCCGCCAAAACTCCCATCGTCTTTTATTTCACGTTCTTTGCAATCGCGCCTTTTTTCCTTTTTTTTTGAGTTGTGATTATGGTGGCCAGTTTGATTTTAGAACAAACCTGTTTACAATGCCATTACAGGTATTCTTTTACTTAGAGTTTTCCAAGAGTTTTCACACTTTGAAGTTACAAATTCAATTTCCTTTTACTCCCTTGGGAGCTTCATACAAACCCTAGGGAGGTAATGCTTTCCAGCCACATTGAGTCCCCGTGGTGAATTATTCCTAGTTCTAATCAAGAGTAGGAGTAGGCAGCGAGAACATTATAGGCTGATTAATTATATCTTATACTAGCTTGTGCCCGCAACTTCGTCTGCGCAGGTATCTTTATAAATTGTAGCCTATGTGTTATTCTGATAACACATGTTACAATAAAGCTATATTATTGTAAAGTTTCATTAAAATCCATTTAGTAGCTTTTACGTGAAAGAGTAACAAACATCCATCCATCCATCCATCCATACCTACAAACTTTCGCGTTTATAATATTATAATAGTAGGATCTATTCTTACCGATAGCTGTAAGAGACACATTTGAAGTCCCTTTCCTCGAAGCAAGCAGCTTCGCACTCCACCACGTTGCGAGATGTCAGAGATCTTCGGATGGCACCAGATTTCAGTGACATTCCAGGTCGACGGCGGGAGTAGCAATCTGAGAAAAAGCTTAAAGTTTATAAGAAACAAATACACATCTGCATTAAACACCACAAATTTTTAATTACTAAAAAAACTTAAATGGTCAATGCAGAAGGGGTATCTACTACGTTGTATCTGTGCAGTCAGAATTTTGGGATTCTACAAAATGACTGAGTGACAGCGGCGCGAGTGCGGCGCCCGAGCAGAGGTTTTGCGGGCTGGCTCGATGAATGAAACTTAAATTAATATCTATGATGGATTCCTATTATATCTAGGACAACGACTAACGGAAACATTTTTCCAATTTTTTTTATCATATTTTTTATGAAAAAAAAATCGACTTAATTTTTTCAAGTTATTTTGTCATATCTGTGTTCAGTAACGGCAACTGACTGCGTATTTAATTTTTTTTTTGGTAATAAAAAATATAACAATTTTCGACACTTTTTACTGTGACGTCACATTTATGGTCATTGGTCAAGGTGAATGATTGCTACCGGGCGAATAAACATGACACCTGGCTTGAATGACGTTTGTGCAAATTACAGCGTGAAAGCGTGATAATCTTGATAGAGAAGAGGTCCTGCAAAACTTGGTAATGATAACGCTTCGCAATTAGAGGAAGAAGAAACACGGAGGGTGCCGCGCGGGGGGCGGGGGAAGCATCAAGTTGCGAGCGAGAGTAGCAGCCAGGTGTCATGTTTATTCGCCCGAGTAGTACTTTATCCATCAAATCCATAACCACTCACAGTCGCCATTTTGGATTAATTGTCATTTTCAACACTCAGAAAAACATTTCGCTTGCATTTGGGTCGAGAAAACTAACCATTTCCACCTTTTTCATGTTCCTCATGAGGCTCAAAACTATCCCTTCTCTCCACCGGGTCTTCAAAGTCCAGTGCATTAGACCCAGCGTTCCACTGACCGCGTTTCCAAGACCCATAGCCGTAAAGAGTAGTACTCTTTGTGCTATGGTCATCAAAATGATGGAAATCTTTGCTAGATAATGGGAACTCTAGATTCTTTCCTGTAACAACACAACAAAATAGTTTTTAAGGAAATTGTATGTTTTATTAAGGGCATGAACTACAATTTTGTCCCAAGTGTTGGAGTCATTTACCACGCTGGTAAAGCCGTACCGAAGTAACTTTTTTTCTTTTTATACCCACAATAGTTATAAGCCATTGAAAAAACAAGACTTTAACCATTGAACAAAAATACTTTTAATAGTCACACCTGTCTAATAGCCTACCTGAGTAACTCTACGTGAGTGACAAACACCGATGTTCATCACACAAATGTTAGTACTAAGCCGGGAATCGAACCCACCGAAACCGGGCGACACCGGGCGTGGTAATTCAATACACTTGCCATTCGACCATCCGTGTCGTCAAATGTCGTTTATAACTTACCTAAAGAGTGATAGTCAAGCATTGAATAAAAAGACTTTTAATAATCACATCTGTCTATAACCTACCTAAGGAGTGTCTCTACCTGTTAAATCCCATGACTCTACCTGTTAAAGTGAAGTTTGACTCCAATATATCGTTCACTACACTTGCAAAAGTCATTCCTGTTTATAACTACCTAGAGAGTGATAGTCAAACCCGTGACTCTGCCTGTCAAAGTTAATGACTCCCGTTGGTCGGTTGCTTGACAGTCCCCACTGGTTAATAGACATATTATAGTCATTGCAGCCTATTACTTACCCAAAGAATTTTAGTCAAACTCTTCACTATAATGGTGAAAGACCTCTCTTTGACAGGCAATCAAAGAGAGGTCTTTCACCCGTCACTCACTTATAAAATTCATTCTTGTTTATAACTTACCTAAAGAGTGATAGTCAAACCCGTGACTCTGTCTGTCAAAGTGAGGTTTGACTCCCACTGGTCGGTCGCTAGACAGTACTCAATGGTTAAAAGACATATTATAATCATTGCAGCGTATTACTTACCAAAATAATTATAGTCAAACTCTTGACTTTTCCTGTCAAAGTGTGGTCTTTCATCCATCACGCGATCGCCAGACTTATAAAAGTAATTCCTGTTTATAATACCTTTTTTTGGTAAATAAATACATAGAATACATAGAAAACACCCAGACTCAGGACAAATACCGATATTTATAACACAAATGTTTGTCCTGAAGCGGGAATCGAACCCGGGACATCGGGCGTGGCAGTCCAATACACTTGCCATTCGACTCGTCAAACGTCAAATGTCGTCTATTATATATAACTTACCTAAAGAGTGATAGTCAAACCCGTGACTCTGCCTGTCAAAGTGAGGTTTGACTCCCGTTGGTCGGTCGCTAGACAGTCCCCAATGATCTATAGACTTATGATAGTCATTCCTATCTTTATAATAATGATGGCCGCCATAATTACCACCATATTGACCCCAGTTGTCGTTGTCCTCTGTTCGAGATTGACCTAGAAACAAGATGAGAACATTGAACCTGCAAAAACCCCGCAAATTTCCCCGGGTTGGCGGTCGAAAAAATGCATTTGGGTATTCATTCCTAAATAAATTTTTCGCCCGCGCCCTTTAGCAATGTAACTTTTTTTTATTTCACAATTTAAATAATTAAATTTCAATGTTAAAGTTACAAAAACGGACATCTGGCATCTCATTTAATTTTGGAAGGATTCTATAATTTATTTTTTCTGAGGTTGGTACCATCGGCTAACTTCCGGTTACACATTTCCGTTGCATTTTACAAAATTACTACCCAGAATTGACAAAAAGCGAGAGGAAAGATGATACACATAAAAAATAATGCAATCCAGTAATTTTTACATGATTTCTAATAAACTTCGAAGATAAAAGGGGTTAAAATGGAAAGGATAAAATTATGGAACTTACCAATTTGATACGGCACAAAGTGATCTTCATATCTACGATTTCCCCCCCGATTCCTATCAAACGAAAACCTATCCCTATACCCCCCAACCCAATTCCTATCCTTCCACCCGTCATCAACCTTATTGGGCCGATACTCCACTCTATTTTGGTACCCCAAACTAGGGTTGTCAACATCGGGTTTTGATGACAAAAAACCGGAATGCAAAAGTCCAGGGCCACGTAATGTTTCAGGGCAGTTAGGTTCTAAGCTGTTTCGGTCGACTTCGTAAAAGTCGTAGTTTTTATCGTTTACGAAGTCTCGCTGTTGGTCGAAGGCTTCGATTGGTTTTGTCATCAGCTCGCAGAGGCCTTTGCCGCGGAAGGATTGGTCCAGTCTGAAACAAATTTAAGTTTATTTAAATTTACTTTCTATTATTATTTTGTTTCATATAGGTATTATCTAACTATTAAACATTAAACATTCACACACTCACACCTCTGCACTAGGATTCCCTGTGTCGCAGGTGGCATGGACACATACAAGACATCACAACATCCAAAACCCGAGAACAAACATTTTTGTTCGTCACACAAATATTTGCCCCGGCCGGGGATCGACCCGGAACACCAAGGGTCACTACCAATTAAGCCACGAACGTGTTTATACTGTAAATCAAATATTGCATGTCCACGATGGTAGAATACATTGAAACTCTATAAATTTTTTCGTCTTCATGTATATGTATTTCACGCAATAAATAAATAAGTAATTTACTTTACTTTTACTTTAATTTAATTTTTATTTAAGTGAAACCTTCTTTAGGAGCAATTTGCAAAATATATCAAAGAGAGTGAATTTTACTGCGCTATTGGGCTTTCAGCGCTCGGATGTAACACTACTTCGGCTAAAGTCAGTTGTATAATTATTACTATGTGAAAATGGTTATGAGTCTACTGTCTTTTCTTTAACTAAAGCAAAATCGCTTTTTGCTGCGAGCGTGAGGAAAAGTAATTCGAATATCGGACACCACTTCGGCGCTGTTCGGCGCTGAAAACACTACACACGGCGAATGAATGAATTAATGAATGACGTTTATCACAAAAAATTAGTGCATCCAGCGATAGTGTTAATTGTCTAACTCAGAAATTACCGCACCTGAGATTGAAAAAACTACCTATACATTTTCTCGCTGGTAGAGGTGAAAAGTTGCATGTTTCACACGAGAGCAAATTTTTTTTATGTCTCGGGCCTTTAAGTCACTCACTGTGCTTAGTAGGCTATATTAAAATTCAATTTTAGCCTATTTCGCTAGTTCGTGATTTAAACTATGCACTCGTAACAAAAAATAACTTTGCTCACTTGTTGAATAAATAACTATTTTGCTTTAACCATCAGAACGCTCATAGTTTAATATTTTTTATAGATGCGATTACCAAACCTACCTTCCGAATAGCTTTTACCATTAGAACGTTTTGCTCGTCAAATTAACATGTAAAATAGCTGTAGCCAAAGGGTCCAACCTCGCGGGTATCTCTCGATCAGCATTGTTTGATCACCTTGCCACCAGCGATAGGCAGGGAGGCATTCAACGGAACACGGTGGAAGAATCCACAAATAATGTATTATTTATCAAATATCTGATAGGAAATTCACACGTTTTGGCCGGGTATTTTGTCGGAATTTTGTTTTGTCAAGGGCGAAATAATTCAGAAAAGGTGTAATTACCACTATTATTAATAGGCACAGTGCTTCTATGGGAGGAGACTTTCTTAAAGATGGGTAAATGGTTGGTTTTCCCAGAATAACATAAATAAATACCTAATAATAGAATTTATAGCGCCGAAATATGGAAAAACTGCACCAACTGTAATATGAATTAATAAAAAAAAAAATATTTAAGTAAATCAATTTGAACAATAAAATGGTTGTCTGTAGTTGAAGTTGGTTTACGGACGATAGTTTAACGTGACTACCAGCGTAACGGGGCAATGAGCGTTACCGGACAATGACGTCAACGTTTACGTGCATGCAGCCGGGGCGGCGGCGTTCATCGATTTATTAGACGTAGTCACGTCAAAAATCTTCGTTCGTCAAAAATTGGTAAACTATCGTAATAGAAATATTTCCTAAGTGGATGAACGCTATAATAGTACCTACCTATCTACTATCTCCGCAATGAAAAAAAAACGAGCGAGCTGACATCTCATTTAATTTGGGAAGGATTATAATTATTTACTTAATTTTTCCAACCATCTCACGGCTAACTTCCTGGTTCACAATTCCGTTGCATTTCTTATCATTATAGGAAGAAACTGAGTTCAGTAAAACGAATATAGGCCCTACAGAAAGTCGCCAAATTGGCGCAATTATTACAAACATGGTTCAGTGTCAATGATGATGGTGCGGCGAGAACTACGCAACAGATTTTTGGCGAAAATGGTTTATTGTTTGTTAAACGGATGCTAAACTACACGGCAAAAAAACAAATAAACGATAATAATAATCTTCCGTCGGTTAAACTTACCTGTTAATTCTTATTGACTTGTAAAACTTCCACTAAACAGAAAAAATATTTCACCAATTTTGATTGCCGCCATTGCGTCAAATATTGCCACACGTATAAAAATAAAATACCTGGAAATTATTTTTGACTGATTCTGCTTAGAGTTAGGGAGCCTGAAAATCACCAAATTTTTCTATCTGTAAATAAATTATTGAGTAAGGTTAATTTTACCTAATTAAATTTATGATACCTATTTAATGAAATGTATGTAACTTTACTTCACTGTTCAAGAAAAAACTGAAGATTAGGTACAAGAAAAGTTTTAATAGGTACCTACTTACATTTTTTATTATCCTTAATTCTGTCTGTTGGATTTGTATAATCTTGTATATACCTATATGGTACCTACTGTTGCGAATTAACAATTTACTTTATTAGTACCTACTCGCTTGACATTTGACGAACATAGGTACCCTTGAAATTTCAAGTCTCTACGTTCAGAGGTTTGACCAGTACGTTGTCTGTCAGTCAGTCAGTCAAAGCCTTTATTTATTGATTTCTGAGGAAAGTTATCTTGTATCTATCCATCCTCACAGAACATTAAATGAAGACCTTGTCCTTATATTTTTCCTCAATCCCGCCAAAACTACTGAGCCGATTGAGTTCTCGTATGGGGTATTGGGTATACTTTATAAGCTGTTAAAAACGCATGGGTTACTTTTTGTTTGTTACAAGCTTAAGTTTACAGCTTTATATCACACCTATTTATTAAATGCGAAAGAATGTGTGGATGGATAATAAATATTATGTTACTATTTTGGTAGAATCATAGATCGAAACCAGGTTAAGGACATAGGTATATTTGCCCCGAAACGAGATTGAAATTCTCCATACGCACAGGGAAATTTTATTCGACTTGCAACACGCAGTCACGCTAATAGGTTTCATATTTAGGCAGAAGTCACTATGGCCATTGTGTATCTATAGACAGTATGTCGTCATAATTAATCTATGACTGCCACATATTAACAGAAAACGAGAGATGTTACACATCAAAAATGGAATTAATTGTAAAATGCAATTTAAATTAGGAAATGAAAAAAATAAGCCTACAACAATAATAGGGTTATTTATTATTTCCTGTTAAGTTATTATATATTTACTGTTAAGGAAATATATAATAATATAATAATAATAATAAAAATAAGAATAGGTAATCTATCTATAGATTAAATTTAAGATATATTTATAAGAACCGCCTATCCTACCTATTCATGTGTCGCTGCGCCCTATAACAGGGCTCATGTAAATACTATATGAAACTAGTTAAGACCTTTTTCAAATGTACATGATTGCGAAATAAATAAATAATAATAATAATAATTAAATGTGACAAAATACTTCGAGAATAAAATACATCTCTGTACTAGGCTATAGAATAATTTGCATAAAAGATGATGAGACCTCTGGCCTAAATTTTGCCTGACATAATTGGGTTACATACAAGGTTATGCATTCATGGTGTTCGCTCATTACCTCGCTTTTGTGTAGGGCTTTATTGGATGACACTATACAGGCTGTACAACCGTGAAACATAACCAAGAATATATATAATATACAGGGTATTTTTTTTTCAAATGGGCTTGGAAGATCAAATACGACTTACGGATATACTAGAGAAAATTTCACAGAGTATACTGTACAAAAACACTTAGAAATAAAAAAAATAAACTGGCCGAGAATCTAACCTGTTGGTCTTAAAATAAAATCATGAAATATGCCTGCAATCTTAAGAATATATTTTATAGGATGACACTATGCAGGCTGTACAACCGTGAACCATAACCAAGCCTAATACTATTGATTGCTAGCATAAAAGCCTACGTGATTATTAAATTATATTGTATATTTTCAAAGAAACACTAATTATTTCACTAATCTGTGTATAAGTAAACGTAATTTTTTTAAGCTTTTAAATAAGCCATTATAAGTACTTAAAAAAACAGAAAAATATGTATGTTTTGTCTAGTTCTAGGAATGTATGTACACTGGAATTGTGCTAGAATAAGTTACGAAATAAAGTACTTTTCAAATTGAAATTGGATGTACAGAATGGTTTTTTTTTCAACTGGGCTTGAAAGATGAAATATGACATAGGGAGGTATATACTAGAGAAAACATCACAGAGTATATTGTACAAAAACACTTAGAAATAAAAAAAATAACCTAGCCGTCAAATCTCACCTGTTGGTCTTAAAATAAAATCATGAATATGCATACAATAGCTTACTTTGTCAGCAGAAAGCCAAAACTAAGCAGAGCTTGTACTAGGTATGGGAACCAGGGAGGCGAGAGCGTCGGCGACCCAGGACGGGTGTTGACCGCCAGTCGGCGGAGAATCGCCGAGTTCCGTGAGTGGTGGATGGATGACAGGGATGGATGCATGAGGCATGCATGATTGACTGTGTGATGTGGGCCATTGTGCCATAAGGTGTGTGTAGTCTTCGGGCGCGAGGTCCCTAGGGGCGGACCTCATCGACTCGAAGAGATTCCTCTTCAAGGGCTCCGTCGTCGTGTCAAGTGTTTCTGACACGGCGTCGGAAGTGGGCCGTGGGGCCGAGGGCTATGAAGCCATAAAGGCGTGTAAGGAGGTAAGAGTGGAAGAATGAGGCGGTGTGATGCGCATAACACGAGCACGAATGTGCGAGTGCTGTGCGCATCCCCCGCCTAACGAGGGTGCTACTGATTTTGAGGAGATTGGAGTGAATGAGGGGCGGTGCATACGAGATGTGGAAGGAGAAGCGCCGTCCAATATGAGAGGAACTGATCGTCAGCTGGGTCGCGGAAGGCTTTTGCTCCCGTGGCCCAGCAAGAATGGCGAGAGAGGAACACCGGAGGGGTTTTAGTGGGTATTCCGTCCTCCCATGAGGGCGGCGAGTCCCACATAACTCCGGTCCACCCGACCGGTTTATTCGTAAATGAATTTCCCTACTGAAGACAAAAAAAAAAAAAAAAAAGGTATGGGAACCAAATAACTGATAGAATACTTATATACTTTTTTTTTGTAAATACATACTTATGATAAATAGAAAACACCAAGACTCAGAACAAACACCGATGTTCATCACACAAGTGCTTGTCCTGAAGCGGGAATCGAACCCGCGACACTGGCGTGGCAGTCCAACACACTAGCCACTCGACCAACCATGTCGTCTGTATCTATGTGCGGTTTCAGACTAGCGTATTTTTGTCGCACGTACATATACGGGTAGTGCCTTTTCACACGAGCCGATTTTATATCCATTATCGCCTTTACTATTACCTAACGCGAATTCAGTCTTCAGAAAATAAAGTCAAGAAATTATTGGGTTCATCCGATTAACATGAAAAGAGAACAGTGTGGAGCATTCTACACCTTATTTCCAGACCTACTAAAAGATGAAGACAGGTTTTTCACGTACTTTCGCATGTCAATTTCCTCTTTTAACCTTTTTACATTGTAGTTTGAAAAACCATTTACAACGTGAGAATTTAAAGATGAGAAATTGTGTTCAGTCTATTGAAATGTTAGTCATTGCCTGGGCGACTGTACCTGGGCGACTACGCGCTGCGTATGAAAGCATGCTGCGTCTTCCATACAGCAATACGCGTCCGGTTGCCGGCTCACCGGTAGGCGCCAACCGGACGCACAGTGGTGGATCCGGTGCGCACCCGGTAACCGCTAGCCGGGCAAATTACGCCGGTACGTGTGAAAGATAAAGTACATAGCCATACACTGCGCCGCCGGGTACCCGGCGCCGGCTACCCGGCAACCGGTACGTGTGAAAAGGCACGTACGGTACATACTACTCGCGCGAATGAACATGACACCTGGCTCGAATGACGTTTGTGCAAAGTACAGCGTGGAATTGAATAATGTTGATAGAGAAAAAGTCCTGTCACACTTGGTAATGATAAGGATAAGATAAACCGCAATTACACCATCAAAAAACAAGAACAATTTTATCAACACCTGTAGTACAAATTCATTGACAAATTAAGGTCAGTTATCAGGAAATATAACAATGGTGTGAAGTTGCTGTGGGAATATGACAGAAGTTCATATTTACGCTACGATAGCGTTGTGTAAAATGTCCAAAATATTTATTTATATATGTAACTATAGGCAGAAAGTAGACGTTCAACGAAAAGCTGACTTAATAACGATGAAAATAACTTACCGGTAGTTAAAACTTTCGCAGTGGAATCGCTTCTCCAAGGCACATTCGCTCCTGCAGTCCTCGAGTCGCTCACACGACACCACTTTCCTGACGAAGCTGCGTAGAGCCCGTCTGCCGGCCAGCACCCGGCGGAAGCATGCTTGAGATAAATATAGATAAAAATAAATATGTTTTTAATATACTTCAAAAAAAGGAGGACTCTAAATTCAGTTGTATTTTTTAACAGACTACAAAAAGAAGGAATTTCTAAATTCGGTTGATTTTTTTTTATTTTTATTAATGTTTGTCAGAACTTTGTTGTATTTAGACCGATTTGAAAAAAATATTTTTTTTTACATGAAAAGATATGCTTCAAGATTGAAAATCGTTCAGTACTTTGGTTTTGAAATCAAAATACCTGAAAAAATGACGTCATTCAAGTAAACAAAATTACGTATTTTGCTTCCCTGTGACTATTCTGTGGTGTTTACGGTCACTAAAACAGTCGAATTGAAGTCGGTTGTAGTACGTTTTTGTAAATCCAAATAACTAAAAAATATGCTGTCATTTTAATTAAACGAAAACGAGTATTTCCTTTGAGTTATTTTATGTTAAAAAAAAATTTCGTTTTGTAGAAAGTTCTTTTAATTAAGTACGGTCAATCAGTACCTGTGTGGTCACTTAAATTTAATGTACTTATGTATGTATATTGAATGTATGTGAAATCCAGAAGTACTTATAAAATCTAACATGTTTATTACAGTTTTTTTGCTAGTCTCGTACAATACGTTAATAACTTAGTTCTGACAAGCGCAACACAAAAAACAGCCTTCATAGAATCCGCTGGTATGAATACCTATGACCTAGTAACTCACACAATTTATTTTTGTTGCCATAATAAGAAACGAATATGGTAATATGAAAGTGGATGGATAGATATAAGAGTTGAGGAAGGCCAGAGAAAAGATGGATGGACTGTGTGAAAGATGTTATGAATAAAACAGGTGTAAGAACCGAGATGACGGCTGATAGAGACGAAATGAAATGAAATGAAATGAAATCGTTTATTGCATGAAGTATGGTATACAGTTCTTAAATTATAATATTTGGTTTCACATACTCCACCGTGTGACGGCGTGGAAAATTTATCATGCATTATATATATATCTAATTTAACAATCTGATTTAATTTTATCGTATGTCAAAATTATAATCTAAAAAGTCACTCACTTATTTTATAAAAACATTTTTCAGCCAGCCACGCATAAAGCTTTGCCTTGAATTGTCGAGTAGGTAACTCTCGAATGCCTTTTGGTAATCTATTAAATATGTTAATGGTCATTATGTTACAATTCTTTCTTTTTAAAGCTGATTTAGATCTGAAAGATCAAATGGAAGAAGACATGTTGTGCCGACCCCACGTAAGTAGGAAAAGGACCAGGAAATGATGATAATGGTCAAAATCTTTAATCTCATTCCTTTCTAAGTACAGACAGCGTAATAAATAAGTATCCCCCTTGCCTTATAATACCCAGCTTCAAATCCTTTTAAAATCACCGTCGTGACGAATGGAGAAGTTTTGCCTTTAAAAAATAGATTATATTTGAAGTATATAACCGTATGTAAGCCTAAAAATAATATTAAGTATTACATTTTTTTGAAAGGATTTATAGCTGGGTGTCTTGTGCAAGGGGGATACTTATCTCTGACGCTGTCTGTACCTACGCGCTTACACATTTTGACGATTTTCCCTTGAAAATTTATGTTTCTACGTTCAGTTGGCCTTTGTGTTGTCTATCAGTTAGTCGGAACCCTTAGTTATGATTTCGAGGCGTTTCGTTACACATTAGGGTCTGATGATGGAGTCCAACCAATGTCGGATTCCATCGTAAGAAGATAAAAACGGTGTGGGTAGGTATACAAGGTGTTATAATGCTTCCGAAAAGTTGGATTACGGTAAAAGTAGCCTATAAAGCTAAAATTAAATTAAAGTTTTCAACTAAAATTAAGATCTATTTTTTCATAAGCACCACCTATACTACCTATTCTGTGTCGCTGCGCCCTAATAGGGCTCATGTAATTACTATATGAAACTAGTTAAGACCTTTTTCAAATGTACAATAATGCGAAATAAATAAATTCTAAAAATTCTAAAGTATAAAATATATACAATCATTTTTTGGTATAGGTAGATATTTTTAAACTAGCTGAGTAATAACTACTACTAATAACTAATTTAAAACCAGCTGAAATATATACAATATATACAATCATTTTTGGTATAGGTAGATATTTTTAAACTAGCTGACGCCCACAACTTCGTTTTCGTTGCGGATTTACAAAATTCCAATATTTTTATTATTTAATTACGTATAGATTTAAAAAATGAGAAAGGTACATACTGGGAGCATTTTCCACTAAAATCACACGTGTTCCGATCCCAACTTGAGCACACACACACAACAAAACAACCACACACACACGCATTGTCAATCAGATACCATCGTTCATTTTAGCACCTTTTTGCGAAATAATTGTGTGAACGGTTTGTAATTGATACAAACTTTACGATCATAACTTTACAGGGTATAGAAGAATAGTTTTGTCATCAGTTGCCATATTCCTATACTTGCAACACTGATCCAAACTTAACACACAGTTCCAGTCATTGCTATTTTCACGCGCAATATGTATTTAAATTTCGAAACACACTTTATCATTTTTCTAATCAGCCAGTGTTTTTTACACCACTGTCATTCCAATTTTGAAACGACACTTATGTTTTTATTCGCGATGTATAACGGCCAGCACTTTTCACATAGTTAATTTTTATATTTTGTTTTTCGATGTTTTTTTTTATTTTTCGTTAGTTTATAGGTCAGCGAGGTCGCGTGTCATAGTTTAGACTGAACAGTAGCATTGTCCGACATAAGCTTATATGTGAATGGGAAACTGTAGATAGCATAGTATGGATGAGACAATAATATCAGCTGATTAGAAAACTAACACCCGTATTCTAAGCCAATTTTTTCAGCCGAAACCTTTAGTAAAATGGCAGCCATTGTACTAGGCTACTTACGTAAGGTGAGTTTGAGTTTGAGGACTGACTTAGAATACGGGTGTAAGAGTCAGCAAGTTCAACATTAGAATCAAAAAATATCGACACTAGGTATTTAGAGCCATAAGAGCTGTTTTTTTTTCAATGAATCAACAAATTATTAAGGAAGCCTTCTAGATAAAAAAAACATTGAAATCGGTCCATCCTAGAAATTAAGGTATTCGACCAAGATGAAGGCGGAAAACAGGAAAAAAAATTCAGACACCCGGCCAATAAAATTTAAATATATCCATTTTGAAATATGTTCTGGCAATGTTTACGATGAAGTTTTATTAACAATAATAAAGCCTATTAGTTCTTTAATATTATACTAGCGCTGCTTCTTCTCTATTTTGAAATTTAGCATCGGACCAAAATTTACTAGAAGTAAGCTATCATAGTTTTCAATGTACTACGTGATCCTCTACTTTTATACTTCTATGATTGAAAATAAAATGGTATGGCACGTTCTTATCCACTCAATGCCAACGCTTTGTTGATCTCAGTTGATAAACTTTGGCATTCGGCCTATTGTTTCTCGAAAAAGGATTTATTTAACGCAAAAACCTAATATATCCGACCATTGTGGACGCTATGTGAACGTAACTTTATAGGAAACTGCGCCTATAATTACACTAAATTGAATTATCTATAATACAATATTATGAAGGATTTATACTGATTTACAGATAAACACCGCACAGGGCAAACCACTGAACATAGATACATGAAATTCAGAGGGTATGTTCAAAAGGTGCATAAGCACGTACAAAGGAAGCTATAATAGGTATTAATTCTAGTTTATTTAGTATATATCTAGTTGTATTTATTATATGTATTTAGATATATTTATTCAAACATTATATATATTTTCTTCTTCATAACTTTAATGTATCCATTATTTTTTATATTACTGTATACGCCCCCACACTTTCCATAGCCTCTCTCTAACCTCAGAAGGTTTCCTGGAAGAAAACTCTTATTAGGGTTAAGCTCGCCTTTATACATGTCTTTTCTTTTATGATTTATATTCTAATGTGTTTATGTGTACAGTAAAGAATTACAGAATTAAGGAAGCAATTTTGTTAAACGAAAGAACCTCCACCTTTTTTGGAGTCGGTTGAAAATATCAACCAAATTGAGATCCTCATCCTTTTATAAAGTTTAATAAAAGAGGTAGGCTCTCTACATAATCAAGGTTTTTCAAAAACATGGTACAACCGACTTTAATTGGACTGTTTTAGTGACCGTAAACACCACTGAAAAGTCACAGGGAAGCAAAATACGCAATTTAGTTTACTTCGACGACATATTTTTCTCAGTTATTTTGATATATAAACTAAATTACTGAACCGATTTTGATGAAATTTGTATGGGACTAATCTGAAAGTAGGTAGTTATATCCTCTCAAATGTAATTTTTCATTCGGTTTATAAACCACAAAGTTCTGAAAAAAAAAAAACATTCAACCGAATTGATAACCTCCTTTTTTTTGAAGTTGGTTGAAAATACCCGAATGTTCAAAAATGTCCATACGATTACCTGTTGGCCTATCTAATGGCTCGGATGCACCAAGGTTGTAAGCCACATTACTAAGCCACTAGTCTTTTGTTTTAAATAGAGGCCAAGAGTGAGTTACAAAATAAAGTATGAGGGTTCTGTAAACAAGCTTCAATCGGTGTTCATTCTGAGTCTGAGTGTTTCTATATATTATGTGTATATACATATATATATTATATGTATTTACGAAAAAAAAAGTATTTATGGCTAATCTTCAAATCCAATTCCATACAAAATATTTCTGACAAATACTCAAAAAGTCCGCCGTATTATAGTAATTTCTTCACACTATTCGTTTCGTCTATGTTTTCCGATTGTGTGAACAAAAATTAGTAAGGTTTCATACTTTAATTTAGATTTTATACGTGTTTTTAAGTTATTAGGGTTAGTTTTAAAACGCGCATAAAATTTAAATTAAAGCATGAAACCTTTCACTTTTTTTGATGACGAAATCAAAAAAAAATGGACGAAACGAATAGTGTGAAGAAATTACTATAATACGGCGTACTTTTTGAGTATTTGTCCGAAACATTTTGTATGGAAATTTGCCTTGAAGATTCCCCTTAAGCATTCTATCAGTTATCTGGTTCCCATAGTTCAAGTTCTGCTTAGTTTGGGGCAGATAGCGTTGTGTGTAATGTTTAAATTATTTATTATGAAATGCCCGAAAATATTTATGATTATATTATTATTTCTTTAAGTTTATAAAAACTGAAAACCCGACTGCATAAATATTATTGGAATATTAGATTTACTTCAAGTTTTCATTGTTTTCTGTCACTTTTTCACATATTTTGTGGGCTTATTGCTGCCAAACGCACGTAAAAACTTCATCAAAGTGACTTCATCGAACCTTTCCTCGAGCGTTACATAGCCAAGCGTTACGAGCCAAGTCACATTCAATACCCATTATATATTTTTCTCAGCGCGTCTAAATAAGTTTTTACTTCAAAAGTCCGTTGCTTATGAACCCCAATAAAACAATTTAAATAAGACACAGCAGCCGTCAGCGGAAAATTGCAATTTGCTAAATTATCCGGAAGACTATGTTTTGTTTTGATTGTTAGTACTTTTGGAATTAATATTTTTAGCCACTGCGACATTACACCACGTTTTATCCAAATACGAAGAAGGAGGGTAATGTAAACAAATGTCATGATAACCAAACCATGATACCATTCAACAGTGAACGGAATACCGTTAAATATCTAGGTAGGTACTGTAGATACTTTACTTTTGCTCCTTTTAAGTGATGTATTAACTATAAAGTATATATTTAGTAAATGAGTATAAACTCATAGTGTAGTCATAGGCTATCCGTGGCGTCAACAACCGGCTTCGACGGAAGACCAGCGTTGGTTGATATACCTACCAACCAACATATGCTGAGTCGGAGACCTTTTTGCACCACGCTATCTGTATATTGTATTAACATCGTTTTTTTTTTTTCATGTGTCTATATCTGTTTGTGTATACTGTATCGTGTGCAAATAAATATTCTAATTTTCATTTTCATTTTTTTTTTTCAAATGCGTGTTATACACAGAAGTATTAAAGTACCTATAGAAACACAATGAGCATTGAAAATGCGTCAAAATAAGGAACTAAATTATCTAACCTCTAGTACCTATTGTGGTACATTTTGGTGCGATCTTAGTTTTCGAAAAAGAGAAGTAACAGGGCTAGATAAATATTATATGTTAAAACTACTAGGCTTTTTCATTGTTAATAAAACAACATCGTTAAAAGTAACAAACATTATTGAAATAAAATAAAAAAAATATATTTTTGACATTTCACAAAACGCCATTTAGCCTCAGCGGAGCTTGTACTATGGGAACCAGATGGCTGATAGAATACTTACATTATTTTTTTTGTAAATACATAAATATAATACATAGAAAACACCCAGACTCAGGACAACCACCGATGTTCAACACACGGATGTTTGACCTGAAGCGTGAATCGAACCCACGACACCGGGCGTGGTAGGCCAAAGGCCAACACACTTGCCATTCGACCATCCGTGCCGTCAAAAGTATTTAATTTGTATTGACAGGGTGTCTGTATATTTACTGTCCTGTATTCCGTATCGATTTTGCTTTGATACTGACTCGTTACTCGTTACTAGTAACTTTGAAAAATAATGTACAAAAATGAAGTAGTTATGTAGTGATTCATAAAAATATTTTTTTACTTCTAGTTACGTAATTATTTCAATCTATTGTTTGAAAAACCTTTATTTAGGCGTCAAATTAATTAAGACGGGTTTTGCCTAACAAATGGGTCATTTTTTCATGAATGCAAAAAATAGTATCTGATTCATAATGAAGTCATCCTAACTTCTGAACAACCCAGGACCAATAGCGAGGGGTTTTTACCTGATTACAAAAAAGGTGGGTAATGTTCATTTAAAACTATTCGACGCTACTCAAATTAAAAAGTCTTGTTACCCGACTGCCAAGGAAGGGTTACGTTTTGCGCGTGTTTCTTGTTTGTATTGCATGAAGGTATGTATATATGTATGTATGTCTGTAAATTTCTTTGTTACCTCGTATTTTCTAAACAGCTGGATGGATTTTAGATTCGTTTCAATAACCGATTGTCGGGTTTAAAAAAAATAAGCAAAATGGCGGATATTTGGCGCTAAATAGTTGTTCAGTCGATATTTTTTTGTTTACCAGACCTATCAAGTAAGGTATCAAAATGAAGGAAATTTAAAGGGGATTAAAAACATATACAATGTATATGAGTCAATATGTTTAAATTTAATTTAAAATAATGAATTGGCAATCAATGTATAATTATTTCGCAGTCGGGTTTTCAGTTTTTTAAACTTAAAGCTTGTTTTTATTAATGTACTAGCTACTTTGAGCTATATCGAAATTAATTTTGGTATTGATTGTGATAACATTTTGGTTGAATTTCACCCAAATTTATTCAGTAGTTTCGGAGTAACAAACAAATCCACAAATGTTTGCATTCATAAAATATTATGCTCTACCTACGATTTGAGACCTCGAGACACGTAAGTACCAAATTTTTTTTTAATTTTTGTGAATGTGTAGTATTGCATAATTTAACAAACCCTGTATTCAAAAATCTATGGATTTAGGATCATGTACCGTCCCATTAGGTATCCTGTAAAATTTAGCCACCTTAAAAAGCCATCTGCGAGATCTTTCATTTTAAAAATGCACGCCTCTTTTCTTACACCGAAAGGTCTCTACCCTTGTATTTTAATTTAATATTATTAATTAGTAGGTAATAGTAATAGTAATATTTATTCGGACATAACATTTTATTGATAATATTGACAAGAGAAAAAAAAATTGGGATTTGACCCATTCGCTCTTCAAGCCGAGAGTAGACCTGAGGCTCAATAGTGGGTTCCCACTTTCAAGTCCGATTATGCTTATAATTGACCTAGGGAGTAAGGCATTTATATTTTTTTGGACTATTCTGTAGCCGAATTCTTAATAATATTTTTTCAAAGTGAACCAAATACTTCCTGTTTTAAAATCTTTGAAATTGTACCAAAAGACCATAAATCTCCGAAATATAATGAACAATAGCAATGGTAGGTATAAGTAAACTTACAAGTTAACAATCGATTACGTAAGCAAGATGCTAGATATTAGATTATTATCTTATGTATAGAAAATGGTGTAAGTCAGAAACTTATGTTTCTATAAAAAAACTCGCCCGCAACTTCGTTTGGGTTGTGAATTAACAAAATTTATTTCTTATTACGCAATTTCACTTCAAGACAAACATACCCTTAAAATTTCAGGTCTCTACGTTCAGTGGTTAGGCCTTTGCGTTGTCTGTCAGTCAGGACTAAGTATTTTATACATATTGATAATAAAGATTAGACATTTCATCTTTTACTTTTATATTTCATTTTTAAGGTTTTAATGTTTGTCCTGAACCGGGATCCGAACCAGCGACCAAGCGCTCTCCTGTAAGTAAGAGACTACGTCTAATCATTTTCAAAACAGGGCAACAAAATCCTTTTATGAGCGCTTAGCAATTGAGACTAATAATAATCAAACTTATGTCACACGTACCAAGTACTCGGCCGAGACAGTAAAATGTTAATCGGCCGAGACAGTGAAAGTTTACGTCACTCGCTCAGCCGAGCACTCGGCGCTATGTTTATACGTACCGAGTACTCGGCCGAGAGCACTGTCACAGCCGAGTACTCGGTACGTGTGATCTACGCATATCTCAAAATGGACGAGCGCTTGAGCACTGGCCTATTCATGTAACTCATAGAACTGTGTAGCACTGTTCTGGTCATGAGCAAGCGTAATCTCTTACTATCATGAGAGCGCCTAGCTCTAATCTTGTACCATGCCGATCCCACAAGCAAATTAAGCGATAGTAGGTCCAAGAAAATTGCTTAGACCTTCCATTATAGTGTTCATTGAGGAAAATACAACATAGGGCTAATGATTAATGATCATTTGATGATTTTTGATGGCCTTCGATGATCTTTAATGACCTTCGATGATATTTAATGAGCTTCGATGATATTTAATAACCTTCGATGATAGATAGACCTTTACATAAATCAATATATGAAAATAAAATTATAAGGAAGTTATTATTAAGGCCAATCCTCAAATCCTAATTCCATACAAAATGATTCGGACAAAATATACTCAAAAAGTACGCCGTATTATTACTATTAGTAATTTAAGTAAGTAATTTCTTCACACTATTCGTTTCGTCCATGTTTTTTGATTTCGTTAACAAAAAAAGTGAAAGGTTTCATACTTTAATTTAGATTTTATACGTGTTTTTAAGTAAGTAGGGTTAATTTTAAAATACGTATAAAATCTAAATTAAAGTATGAAACCTTTCACTTTTTTTGTTGACGAAATAAAAAAACATGGACGAAGCGAATAGTGTGATGAAATTACTATAATACGGCGTACTTTTTGAGTATTTGTCCGAAACATTTTGTATGGAATTCGGATTTGAGGATTCCCCTTAATGATCTTTTTACCTCTTTTTTTTAAGTCACTCTTGTCTGTCTGTCTGTCGTTCCAAGTTCTCAATTTCGATCAACTTTCAGGGTAGCTCACAACTCGATAATAAATAATGCATTCTAAAAACATGAAAACCGCTAGGGAAAAACCGGGTTAGAAGCCCCAGAAGGATATGTGCCTATTCTCCTTAAAACCTTACTTTCGAAAATCAAATTAAAGTAATAATAGGTTAAGTGTGAGGTATAAAAATATGCAAAAAATATTACCTTATATTACTTTCATTTTGTTTTTAGTGAAAGTTTTTAGGAGGAGGGGCATTTTTCCTTCTGGGACATCTAATCCGATTTCTCCTTCCTTCCTTCCTTCTAGTAGAGCAAAAGCATAAACCGTGGTTTTTAGAATTGTAATAATATTTTTTTGGTTTGAGGCTATTAAACGTTATGTTAAATCCGCATCTCTCCTAGCCGAGAGTAGGCCTGAATCCCAGCTGTGGGAACAATATAAAATCTAATTTATGATGACGCTTGTTACATCTAAATTAAAAGGAAAACTATTATTTTAAAATTGAACAAAAGCGGTCCAAGCATTCAACCTGCTTGCACCCATCAGATAAAGTGGTGACCATTTCACACCGTCATTTTTTTACCATCATAATGGTCTGACCTCCAAAACAGCAGGGTCAGATGGTAATCGTTTTATTGGAATGATGATGCATCTTAATTATTACCCGACTAGGATAAAGGAGAGTAATGTTTTCGAGTGAATGAATGTATGTTATGTAGAGATGAAATGCCTATTTATTGTCTACTTTAAAATATATGCTATGGTTTCCAATGTAAGCCTAAGCTTGATGGATTTTGAGAAATGAGGGATCAATTAGATTATTTTTGATAATAGTAGTGTCTTATGATAAAATTAAGGTACCTATCAAAAATCTCTGAAGCCGGAATTGTTTTTTTTTTTTAAATCATATATATTTTTTATTTATATTTTTTTTTTTTTGCTTGAAGTATAGTTACATATAAGGTCTTAAACTAGTTTTGGTCTCGCACACTTCACCGTAAATACAATACGTAATATAATACGTTATCAAAAACAAGATGAATTTTCCAACTGGGCTCGGAGGTTTTAATCCGTTTGAGTAAGGAATAGCAAAAATTATGAAAATGCATTTTGGGGATGGTTTTGATAAACACTAAAAGTAAAAATTCGATTTTTGAGTCAGCTCAGTTTAAAATTTGCCTGTATTCGCACAGACGTTAGCCTAAACGTAGAAACTTGAAATTTAGAGTATATGTTAAGAAGTGTAACTACTAGGAAAGTAGTTAAAGAAAATACTGAATAAAATGAAGCACATAGGAATAGTACGATGACACACAGCTTTTTTACACGCTACAAGCCAGCATTTACGCTTGGAGCGTGTAAAGTCGCCCAGTGTCATCGGCGTTTTAAAATCAGCTTGTTGACAATCCTTCCCAAAAGGTAACACGCTCACACGCTAGCTTTTAAAAACGCCAACAATCAGCGTGTAAAAAAGCCCTGTGTCATACATAACGAACGAAAACGAAATGGCTATCAACTAGGGTTTAAATCTGATAAAAACTTACCAGAATGAGACATCCCAGGATCCTTATAAACCGGATATTCATAATCTCCAATGACAACCGGACGTGACGTCACAACTTCTCCGCCAGGCCGCGCGATGTAAGTAGGCACGTTGGTTGGTTTGTCCATTTCGTATTCGTACACTGGTTTCACATCCGGTCTGTTAGATGAGTTGCTGGGCCTATAACCTGTAGAAAATATGCTTTAAAATAAAAAAAAATATAGTTTAAAATATTTGAATACGGACTAGAAATAAAAAGAGTTCAGACTATCAAAAATCCAAGACAAAATTACCTGAGTCTTGCGGTTTTTCATCTTCATAGTTTGGTCTGTGGGTTGCTGGCTTGGAGTTTCCATAGGTTGGTTTTTGAGCATCGTGGCTATAATTGGGCTTATCATAGCTATCATAGCTTGGTCTATCGTTACCATAACTTGGTCTATCGTTGTTATAAGTGGGCTTATCGTTGCCATGGGTGGGTTCATTGTGTCCATAACTTGGTCTCTCGCTACCATAACTTGGTCTATCGCTACCATAACTTGGTCTATCGTTGGCATAACTGGGCTTATCATTAGCATAACTTGGTCTATCGCTACCATAACTTGGTCTATCGTTACCATAGCTTGGTCTATCGTTGCTATAACTGGGTTTACCGTAACCAGAACTTGGTCTATCGTTGCTATAACTGGGCTTATCACTAGCGTAACTGGGCTTATCGTTAGCGTAACTGGGTTTATCGTTACCAGAGATTGGTCTATCATTGCTATAACTAGGCTTATCGTTACCATAACTGGGCTTATCGTTGCTATAGCTTGGTTTATCATTGCTATGACTTGGTCTATCGTTTCCATAGCCAGTATTTTGATATCCACCATCTGGTCTACTATCATAGGCAGGGTCTGGTCTTTCATCACCATATCCCGGTTTTGGTTTGTCATAAAGCGGTTTTTGAACGGGTTTTGGACGGTCATAGCCAGGTTTTGCAATCTCATAACCTGGTTTGTGTAACTCATAATCGAAAACAGGACGGTTTCCAAAACCATGGTTGCTGTGACTTCCGTAACCACTATTATAACTGTTATAAGTTCCTTGGTTACCCCCATAAATGCCCTGGTTAAATCCGTACCCTTGACTGCCATAGGAACCTCCATTGCCATAACTTCCTTGGCCATAACCTTGAGATCCATAGTCATTTTGGGAATCAAACGACGCTTGTCCAAAAGACCCGTGTGAACTGCCATAAGACCCTTGTCCGTGTCCGTTATCACTTAAATAAGAACCTTGACTGCCTCCATAAGAACCTAGATTGCCTCCGTAAGAACCTTGGTTACTTCCATAAGAACCATATGATCCATGGCTGCCATAATCTCCTTTATCCCCGTATGGAGGTTTATCATATAGTGGTTTTTGGCAACCTAGACATCCATAGTCATCAGGGCGATGAATTCCACTGTGATCAGAACCGTGCTGATTATAAGAAGGACTACCTCCATAAGGGTCATGGTTACCGTAAGAATTCTGACTATCATGGTAATTCTGGTTACCAACTGGTCTTTGATTAGGTCTTTGATAACCAGGCTCTTGGAGTTTTGAGGGTTTATTGTACCCATAGCCTTGGTTGTCATTTTGAGGATAGGAGCCTTTATTTGGACGGGTAGGTTTATCTGGTCTTTCGTCTTCTTGGGGTTTCTGAACAAGCTTTTGTGGTTTATCATGTTCAATTTCAGTAATAGAACCTGTGTAAGAATTCTGATTATAAGAATTCTGGCTAGAGTATGTTCCGTAGCCTAAGAAACCTTGTTCATAGCTCTGACCTGGTCTATTTTTGATAGGGATATAAGGTCTTGGTGGGTCATGGATTTCCACGTACACAGAATTGTCATTTTGACCGTAGTGGCTAGCATATTGACTGTCATAACTGTACATAGGTTTATGAGAAGGTCCAATAGGTCCTGAGCCATAAGGATCTGATGGTTTGTAGTCATCTGGTCTAGGTTTACGATTGGGTTTAATGATGTAGTTGTCAGGTTGATAAGGTTTTTCAGGCCTATAAGGATCAGGTTTGCCTAAATACCCTGGTTTTTCATAGTCATCAAACTGTAGGACATCGTTTGGATCTGGTTTAGGCTTTACTGGTAGATGTTGAGGTTTTTCTGGTTCGTATGGGTTTTGGGGTCTTTCTGGTCTGAACGAGTCTTGGGGTCTCTCTGGTTTGTACGGGTCTTGGGGTCTTTCTGGTCTATATGAACCATGAGGTCTGTCCGGCCTGTATGGACCTTGAGGTCTATCTGGTCTGTATGGATCTTGTGGTCTTTCTGGTCTGTACGGATCTTGATTTGGCCTATTCGGATTATATAGATTTGTTACACCTCCAGGTCTAATTGGTCTGTTATCTGGTCTATAAGGAACCTGAGGTCTATATGGGTCTGGTCCAGGGAATGGTATATCTTGAGGCCTATGGTTACCATAGCTCGGGCCTACATCGTAATTTGGTCGGTTTGATACATCATCAGGCCTTAATTGACTGTTGTAAGGATCCAAATCACTTGATACCAAGTAATCGTCTGATAAGGGCCGTTCTTCAACATCTGGTCTGAAGACTGGTTTGTGTTGAGGTCTGTCTGTTTGTTTGTTAGGTCTATCAGACTCAGGGTCATCTAATAAAGTTTGAATAGGAGAAGGGGGTGATTGCTCGCATTGGAAGCGACGCACGTAAATGTCGAAGTCAGGGTGACGGGTTAGGGGAGTCTTATCCTTGACTTCTTTTTCGTTGAGGGTGCTAAGGTCACAGGTTGCATTGCCTTTTGCACCAACGCTAAAAGAGAACTTGTCATAAATTATAGCGTCATCATCAGAAGTGGCTCATGGCCTATCACAAAAATTATCAATTTTTGGAACGTTATCGTATCGTCTCGGGTAAACGCGATCAAGTCATTTAAAATATCTACTACACCGTTAGGAAGCGTCCCCTGCAGAATGTCATCTAGATGGGTACCAACAAGGTGGCAGATGTTCTGCCGCAAACCAGTAATGTGTAAGCATAACTGTGTTCCGGTTTGAAGGGCACTGTAGTTAGTGAAATTACTGGGCTTTCGAGACTAACCACCATAATGTCTCAAAGTGAACGAGCGCTAATAGCAGTGTTGCACCAGCTTATGTAAATCAAAGTCCGGCTTAGCACTGTTTTGGTCATAGGTAGGCATGATCTTTTACCATCAGGAGAACGTCTAGCTCGTCTCGTCACTTGGCAATTATTTAATACAGCATAAGCTAACTAGTACTATAATAAAAAGTTTACAAGAGGAAACAATTGGGCCCACCATAGACCGTTCCACACGATTAATAGGTAGCTCAACTGCTCCAACTCGATTCCCTATGGCAGCGTGCCGAGGATACTGGCAGCATTGCCTCTTTGTATCGCAAGGCTTATTCTTTGGACGAGATAGCTGCCAGCCCTCTGATCACGCGTCGCTTCGACCAGCTCGCTCTGACTAAATTTTGAAAACGCGGAAGTCATTTTAAATATTCGCCGGGTCTCGACCACAAAGGGCTCAAACATAAACGATATATAGTCACTTGGTTGTGTAAAACTGCCATCTATACTTTTACAGTCAAACTACTTCGTAAAGTTACTCACCCATAATCGTAGGCCTGGCATTGTTTGTCTTGTTTGCAAATTTGCTCGCACTCCCGCGTAGTTAGTTCAGAGACATTCCGATAGATGGCGCTTAGAGGCAATTGTTCACCGATGGAGATTCTCTCGAAACAATCTGCAATTTAGAAATAAGAAAAAAACATATTTGAACTAGTTGCAGATTAGATAGATTAGAGTAGATTTTTAGGCCCCTGATTTTTATTTACGGTTTAAATCGTTCCTTTTCTGCCCTTCAAAACTGCACGTGTTGGTCAAGTGTATGAGACCCTCGTCTTGCGATCTGATGGACACGGGACACGGGTTCGAATACCATTGGCGGTCATGAGAAAAATACTTAGTTTGTGCAATCAAAAATAATTAAGGTTCTCAAATTCTTTATTGCACACATAAAAACTATTAACACACGTAATTAATAAAAGGCATGTACATAGGCGAGCTTAACCCTTAAAAGAGTTTTGTTCCAGCAAACCTTTGAGTATAGAGAGACAGTGTTGTAATGGTAGGTTTGTGTATACTTACATATATTTATAAGTTATTAACTACGAAAATACTATACATAATAAATAAAAATACATAATATACTTCTTTAAATACATATTTATCATACATACATATATACAAGGTTTTACAAAAACATTCACGACATAACCGACTTCAATCGGAAATCGAACCGAAATCTATTCTAGTGACCGTAGGCACCACTGAAAAGTCACAGGTAAGCAAAATTCGCAATTTTGTTCACTTCAACGACATTTTTCATTTATTTTGATTTCAAAACCAAAGTACTGAACCGAGTTTTATGAAATTTCTATGGGACCAATCTAGAAGAATTCCTTTCAAAGATTTTTTCAAACCGGTTATAAACAACAAAGTAGGTACTGAGGTAACAAACATTAAAAAAAAACTAATTGATAACCTCCTATTTTGAAATCGGTTGACTGGTTTCCAAGTACAAGCTCTGCTTACTTTGGGGTTAAATGGCTTTGTGTGATGTGTGAAATGTCCAAAATACTTACTTATTATTATTGATTATACCTACCTACTTACTTACTTACCTACTACTACGTAGTCAAAGTTATTAATTAATTATAATAATTATGGCAATCAGTTCCAGACGTATGATAATTTTGAAACTTTGTTTGTAATGTGTTTCGCAACATCCTATGTCAACATTTAAATTTAGTTATGATAGCTACTTACAAGGCGAACTATAATAAGAAATAGGTACCTACATTATATTACCTCCTAGTTATATTAATTAATATATACCATTTGATTATTATTTTATGTTAATTATTAAGAACGAACATAAATGACATACCTATCTATCGGCACAGAAGTATTAAAGTCTAGAAACACAATGTAGTATATTGATTATGCGACCAATTGGCTAACTTCTAGTAGGTAGATACATTTTGGTCCGATGCTAATTTTCGAAAAAGAGAAGTAACAGGGCTAGTTATCATAATGTTAAAACTACTAAGTAGGCTTGTTAATAAAATGAATAAAAACACTGACCTTCGACAGAAGTTCCAAGCTGCGAGTCTATTGTTAGAGTCTGGACGTCAACGATGAGCAAAACCGGGCACAAAACTAGTATGTGCAGCATATTTGCCCATAAACCTAACATCACTCAAAACTTTTTGGTCCTCATCGACCCACACTTGGCCATTTGCAAAAAAACTCAGTTCAAAATTCCACTATAATTTCCACAAGGCAATCGATGAAAATTCGTACAAGTACAGGCTTTAAATATTACACATCTTGCAGTATATTTTTTTGGCGTCTCTATATTTATTTTTTATATATTTTATTTATTGCATGTACAAAAATCAATACAAAAAAATTACATTGCAAAATGTAAAGTAATTTTCTGTAACATAGGGGAATTTATTCTACCAAAATAAGGTTTTATGTGTTGAATTAGTGTGAATAATATGATTTAGAAGGATATTTCTAGACAAAACTCTCTTTTTCAAGCCGATGTGTTATATTTCTTGCTCACAACTACACTTAATTTTTGTAGTACTTATTTTTTTAGATTTTAGCAACGACACAAAAAATTTAAGCTATTTCTAAAATTTAAACTATTTATTTCAATAATTTTTTTCTCCAGAGATTTGTCTAAGATAACTTTTATTTCAGAATTTTACCCAGAATTTAATCCCACACGAATTTTTTAATACCTAAATTGTGGTAGACTAGACAAAACACGAATGAATAAGTACTCTGTGATCATATTATTGACTACCTAGGTATAAAATGCGTATATGGTAAAAATAGCTTCACATTCCGCTCACAAGTCTATACAAACTTCTTTTTAACTTTTTTCACAATTTTGGCAAAGACGTGCACACATAAGAATTGGCAAATAAATTGTGGCTTCAAATGTTGGGTGTGGTGGAATGGGTTCACGGTTCGATGGCTTCCTTCCTTCGCACGTGAACCTTAAAGTTTGCTAATCTGACCACATCACAAGTTGAGTCTTCGTCTCGCTTCGTCTGTCAAGCTTAGTAAGTTACTATCCAGACACATAAGTTTAATAGTTATTTCTACAACAAGGGCTTGAAGCAAGCCATTTTCAGCGAAGGTGGATTCAAGAGTGTCCAGACTATCGGTCTTTAATAGGATTCATTTCAGCGAGTGCGCTCAGGAGCTACACGACCTGATCCCTTCCTCCCCCTTCTACCATAGGACAAACAGGCGTACAGGAACATACCTACCACCCGTACCTAGTCAACATTCCACCGACTCGAACAAAACGTTTTGGATCGACCTTCATTATAAGTATGAGTAAAGAATGGAATTCCTTACCGGCATCTGTTTTTCCAAACAGCTACAATTTTGGTGTCTTCAAGTCTAGAGTGAATCAGTTTCTTTTAGCCAAGCGTGCTCCATCCTCGACCACACCGTCACTTTCCATCAGGTGAGGTGATGGTCAAACGCTTGACTATAATCATATAAAAAAAAAGTATCGAGTATAAAATGGGTTTCAGGAACAAATAAACCTACACAAGATTAAACAAATTAAAACAAATAATAACTAAATTAACGCCTACTTTGTATTTCAAAAATAGAGACAGCCACCCAATATTACCTACCCCCCGATATAAGAAATGGTTATGTTTTTGTTCCTCCTAATACCCTGATTGATGGACGGGTATTATGAAGGATCGAAGTTCGCAGCTTCCGGCATTATACCTATTACAAACTTAACCTCTGAACAGATTTCATAAGCAATTACTTTTCACACCACCTGCTCGACAATATCGAATTACATATCATTGGCAAGTACTAAGTAATAGAACGCCCATTACGGCATTGTAAAAAGGTTTGTTCTAAAATCGAACTAGCGACTCATAAAAAAAAAAGAAAAAAGGCGCGACTACAAAGATTGTAAAACCAAAGACGGTGTTGGCTGCTTAGTTCGGAGCCCTGGATTTTTTTTGTCTCGCATAAGGTGTGAAAAGTAGAGTATGCTCCTCTGGGATAAAGCCTGTCTTCGTCTTGGGTAGCTTGAACCCCTCGCGTCACTCAGGACTCTACATAACGCCCTCGCTTCGCTCAGGAGTTAACTGAGTCCCTCGTTAGCTCAGGCTTCAATATGCCACCCGCGACATAAGACACTGCTTTATCCCCTTAGTGCATAATCTACTATTCTTGCCCTTGGGCCTGAAATGCAGTTTTCCTCCCCATAAAATTGAATTTTACGAGCATAAGAAGTGTAAAAATAATTAAGTACACTCCTCTTTCACAGTCGGGTAAAAAAGATGGCGTCGAAAACACGGCAAAAAAATTCATCTTCCACCCACCTTTGCCTTAACCATAGACAAATAACTACGAGCTTTAACTAAATTAGTGGTATCAATTACTCCGGTTATTGCCGCCATTTGTATTTTTCCAAAGCGGTGTCGGAGTTTTTAAGTCGCTCGAAAGTCTCATGGCCTAACCACTTAGCATAATCAGCTTTTAAGAACAGATGTAGATATATATTTTTGTTGCTCAATCACGTCAAAACCACAAAACCGATTGGCCTGAAATTATGGATACGGTATGGATGTAGTTTACGAGCTAAAAAGGACATAGGCTAATTTTTATCTCGATACAGGCAGAAGTACGCGCAGTACCTATAGCCAGTCAGCATTTTAATGCAAAAGTTTGCAGGGATGGATAGATAGATATGTATTGCTCAATCACGTCCAAACTACTGAACCGATTGGTCTGAAATTATGGATACGGTATGGATGTAGTTTATGAGCTAAAGAGGACAGGCTAATTTTTATCTCGATACAGGCAGAATTACGCGTAGTACATATAGCTAGTCAGCATTTTAATGCAAAAGTTTGCAGGGATCGATAGATAGATATGTATTGCTCAATCACGTCAAAACCACTGAACCGATTGGTTTGAAATTCGGTATGGATGGATATAGTTTATAATAAAGGATATAGGCTACTTTTTTTTACTTTAAACTACGGGCAGTAGCAAGTTAGTATTTCAATGCGAAAGTTATCGGGGATAGTGCTCATAGATAGATGGATGTTTGTTCCTGAATCACATCAAAACCACTAAATCGATTGACCTGAAATTCGGTATAGATGTAGTTTATGAGCTAAAAAGGATATAGGCTACCCAATACAGCTAACACTACTGGTTAGTATTTCAATGCGAAAGTTCGCAGGGTTGGATAGATAGATGGATGTTCGTTCCTCAATCACGTCAAAACTACTGAGCCGATTGAGCTGAAATTCGGTATGAAGATAGTTTATGAGCAAAAAAGGACATAGGCTTTTTATTCCAATACGGACGAAGCCACGGGTTGCAGTTAGTATCCAATAAGGTAACTAGTTGAAATATCTGACACCCGACAATTTTCAGTGCGTGTAGTTTTTTATAGAAATAACTAATGGATTCATATCTTCATAATTATGCTCAGACATAACTGCTAGAAAAGTGCTTCAACTTTTTTGTGATTGGTAATTAAAATAAATGTGAGATTTTAACATAATTTTGTACCTTTGTAAAACCGCCAATTGTGATAATTTTTTTTTTTCTACACTTACGCATTTTTTTATGGATGCGAAATAGGTAAGTAGGATGGATCATGACATGAAATATTAATTAGATGGAATATTTGTAAGATGGAATATTTGTTAGATGGAATATTTGTTAGATGGAATATTTGTTAGATGGAATATTTGTTAGATGGAATATTTGTTATATGGAATATTTGTTAGATGGAATATTCGCCGGATATACTAGTATTAGTTGGATAAAATAGATAAATAGATATATAATTCTTTATGGTACACATGGAAAATAACAAATACATGACTCAAAACTAATGAGTGGTACAATTGGCGGCCTTATCGCTGAGAGCGATTTCTTCCAGGCAACCAACAGGCATTGGACATTATTTAAATATAAGTAGCGGGGCAGGGCGTACAGCTGATTCCAAACAAATAAAGAATACTATGTTTTATAAAATCCTAATACATAAATAACCTATAATAAACTAATATATATTAAATATAAATATACGCATAGATCATGCTAGATGATGAATGAATGTGAGAAGTATAAGGCGTTGTCCTTATAGAGCGCGATCACGCGACCATCGCAAGTTCGCGCGAACGTCGGCGTCGGTCGCGCGAATCCGCGATCAAACATACTAACGTCAAATAGGCGTCCCAATTATTGACTCCTTAACCCTGTGGCCAACCACAGATCAAGCCCATTCCTATGCCATTAGTTAGTGACTGATAAGTGACGAACAATGGTCTGACTCCCAGGATTTGTGACAGCCCCGTTCCTGAGATATCAGCGAAAATACCTGGCCCACGGTTCTGGATCCAGAACCCTGTGGCCAAGTACTTTTGCAAATAATACACAAACCACTGCATCTTATGGCCCCAGATTTTTAATTTGCGTTAGAAACGCCAGTCACTAAGCCCTAGACAAAAAACTAACTTCCTAGACCCAAGAATACCGAAGTTAAAAAAGTCCGGTCTAACATTTTGAGGTTATAAAAATAACCTCAAAATGTTAGACCAGCTACCCGAAAGAAAAATGCTAGGAGGCTGATTACTATGCCGAACCTTAGTGACTCATTTGTGACTAACAATGAACTGAGTCCCGGAATTCGTGACAGCCTAGTTGCAGAGATATAAGCGAAAATACTTGGCCACAGGGTTCTGGTCCAGAACCCTGTGGCCAGGGCTTTTCGCTAATTTCTCAAAAACCGCTGCATATTATGACTCCATTTTTTGTATATGCTTTAAAAACGCCAGTCACTAAACCCTAGACTAAAATTAGCTTCCTAGGTTGTTTAATAATAAATCCTAGAAACATGTTTTGAGGTTATAATTTATTAACAGAGTGACCATATATTTTGCTTCATTGAGACTTTCCTTGTTTTGTGTTACGTAACATAACGTATTGTTGCTTAACGTAAATGCTATAATTACCTATTGTCTATTCCATTCACATCCTAGCCTAGACTATTGTAGAAGACTACTGTTTTAGGCAGGTAAGCAGAGACGGATTATCCTTAAGGCAAACTATTAAAATTATTGTGGTGTGTTTTTATCTACGCAATAGAGCTCAATCATAAAGGCGGTCAATAATAAAGTGGAGCTGCAATAATAATAATCCCACATTGAAGCTGCGTTTAAGACAATTTCACAATAAAGTTCGAAAATAAAGCACGCATCCGGAGTATAAAATCTACACTCATGGTCTACAATATAAAATGAACACAAAATCTACACTCCATGGTCTACACAAGCTCCAAGTTACTATTGTACAGCAGTTTCCGCAAAAATATACTTCAGTTCAAGCAAAGTTTAAGGTAAATTGGCAGTTCTAATTTATGACAATAGCCGTCCCGACTCATATATTATGAAAAATTAGAAAGAGTCGTTATTTTTCAGTATTTTTAGTACTTTTAAGCTTTTATTGCGTGCTAATTCAAAGTATTATATTCACATGATATCCACATGAAGGTTTATTACAAAATTTTCGAATCAAGCAAAAGGGCAGTGTAATGGAAAATAAATGTATTATATATATATATTAAGATTGTAAACAAAACAAGACTGATATACCCTATGTATATAATAAGGACTGAATCAAACTTTAAATGTAAGTATTACAAGTCTAGCTGATTGGACTAAAGTAGGTACATAGAAGTATAATAAAAAGTATATTTTCAGCATTCCTTCTACGGAAAGAAGCAGCAGCTAGATCATCGTGAGCACTAGCGGCAATCCAGAGCAAAATATTATATTTTAGTTCTACTTCCAAGATAGTGAAGAGGCATGCATATTTAGACTGAAATTTCTCTACATAGGTACTTGCCTGCCTAAAACAATATTCTAGGATATGAATGCCATAGACAATAGGTAACTATAGCATTACGTAGCGTAACGCAAAACAAGGAAAGTCTCAATGAAGCAAAATATATGGTCACTCTGTTAATAAATTATAACCTCAAAACATGTTTCTAGGATTTATTATTAAACAACCTAGGAAGCTAATTTTAGTCTAGGGTTTAGTGACTGGCGTTTTTAAAGCATATACAAAAAATGGAGTCATAATATGCAGCGGTTTTTGAGAAATTAGCGAAAAGCCCTGGCCACAGGGTTCTGGACCAGAACCCTGTGGCCAAGTATTTTCGCTTATATCTCTGCAACTAGGCTGTCACGAATTCCGGGACTCAGTTCATTGTTAGTCACAAATGAGTCACTAAGGTTTGGCATAGTAATCAGCCTCCTAGCATTTTTCTTTCGGGTAGCTGGTCTAACATTTTGAGGTTATTTTTATAACCTCAAAATGTTAGACCGGACTTTTTTAACTTCGGTATTCTTGGGTCTAGGAAGTTAGTTTTTTGTCTAGGGCTTAGTGACTGGCGTTTCTAACGCAAATTAAAAATCTGGGGCCATAAGATGCAGTGGTTTGTGTATTATTTGCAAAAGTACTTGGCCACAGGGTTCTGGATCCAGAACCGTGGGCCAGGTATTTTCGCTGATATCTCAGGAACGGGGCTGTCACAAATCCTGGGAGTCAGACCATTGTTCGTCACTTATTAGTCACTAACTAATGGCATAGGAATGGGCTTGATCTGTGGTTGGCCACAGGGTTAAGGACTCAATTCCCAATTGGCATTCGCGCGATCGCGCGACGCGACGCGATGCCAATTGGGTCGCGTGACCGCGTTCTATTAGGACAACGCCTGAGGCAGTGTCCTAACGCTTGTAAAACCAGACTCTTATGAGACTGGCGTAACAAGAGCTCGCACTTAACTTACAACTAGTTTTTTTTTTTTTTTTAATTATTTCATTATTATTATTTACATGTTCTAATTGCTACTTATCTTATCATGTTTATATTTAAGTTCAGCTTGTAATTTATTAACCTGAGGGTGGGCGCTGATGCCTATCATACAGGGTAACCATTATCCTAGTTTAGTTATCAGTAGTTACACTAAAACTGAACCTTTTTTACCTTTAAGCTATCTTTAAAAACTAAATTGCTTTTGTATACTATCCTAAATGTAATGAGGAGGTGCCAATAAATCATTTATCATTTAACGCGATGACGCGACCATCGCAAGTTCGCGCGATCAATAGGCTTGGGAAGGCTTGCGCCGACCCCGAGCTCCGCTTGCAGTGCATGCCTCCCCGTGCACTGCAGCCATGTGAGTTATGCCTACTTGCACCAAACTGTCACAGTCCCTAAGCAATTATTTTACTTGTTTGGTAGTTCTTAACATTCCAGGTTATGACCGTTATAAGAACTGCCAAGCGGGTAAAGTAATTGCTTAGGAACTTTGAAAGTTTGGTGCAAGTCTTCTTTAGTAGGTATCTAACTGTACATTATTAGTCTTCATTCTGATTTAAGTTTTCAAAAGGAAGTATTTTTTTTATCGATAAACTCATCTCTTAACCCTATAATTACCTCTTTTAATTATCTTATAATATCCACAAAGGAACAGCCAAACGATTTAGTAAAAGTTCGTTGACCCTGCTAACAAGGAGGTTTTATTGACACAGATTAGCTATGAGTTGTAAGAGGCTTGTTTTCGCACTCACAAGCTATCTGAGATCTAAGGATGAGTAAGTGAAGTGATGGGACAGTGCAGTATATTTTTTATCGATGAAATACCGGCATGATGATGATGACCACACCGTGGCTTAGTTGGTACCGTAAAATACTACAACATTGCCACCAAGGGTAATTTTGCCCGAATATCAATATCAGCAAATCTTTAAAAAAAAAAATATCTAAATACTATGGTAAGATTTATTGACTTTGGTAGAAAATAGGTTATATGCCTAACTACACTGTCTATCAGGAGTGTCGCTAACTTCACCCAGTAACTTCGTCGTAGTAAAAATTCGTCGAATACGGTGCGTATTTTTGCGGGCAAATTTTGGTGCAAATTCAAAAGTGAATTGTGCGTGATAGCGAAAATATAGATGAGTTTAATTTGTAATATGTTATACATAAACCTTCCGAGAGTATTCTATGTTGTCTTATAAAACTAAAGTTATAGTGGTGGGCAAAGTTATCTAGTAATGTTGCGATCTACTATTGGCAACATTACCCGCCATCAAAATAAGCTTAGGATTGGCACTAACGAAACTTGTTTTTTTTATTATTATAATTAAGTAGAAGTAATCATTAAAATCATCAGTTTTACCAGATATTGGAATAGGTAGAGTATATTGACCTAAACTTTAAGGAAGTTAGTAACATGTGAATTCCAACCTCAAATTTAAAAGCTAGATTTCAGAACTTTAAAATAATTCTGGCATTTTATAGGAGGCTATTATCCACATGCAACTTACTTTTCCTGAAGTTCCTCGAAGTTTAGGCAATTTCTTTGTACCTATTCAAAAAAAAACGTCAAGATCTGTTTACTGAGATGTGCCAACCCTAGCATTTTTAAACGGCGAAATGCAGTTTGTATGAAAAAGAGAAAAAAGGTCCGATAGAAAAATTATGCAAAAATTGAAAAAAAAAAACGAAAAAAGTGGACAATGTTGTAGTATTTTACGGTAGTGACCCTGCCTACGAAGCTTGGTGTTCCGGGTTCGATCCCCGGCCGGGGCAAATATTTATGACGAACACAAATGTTTGTTCTCGGGTCTTGGATGTTGTGATGTGTTGTATGAGTCCATGCCACCTGCGACACAGGGAATCCTAGTGCAGGGGTGTGAGTGTGTGAATGTTTATGTTTTATGTTTAAAATCCAGGAGTCGATTGTGTCTTACTTCTTTTTGACGTGTAACATCTTTCATTTTCGATTTCTGCAATGTGGGAGTAATTTCATTGAAGGGACGGAAGTGTGTAACAGGAACTTGCGACACGAAAACTAGCCCCGGATTTATAAGAATTTTTCTTTTTTTTTACCTACAAGAACTGAAGCGAACTGCGTCTATTTTGTGACTAAACCAATTCTATCTATCCGAAAAAAAGCGAAAATACACAGCATATATTAAATTAATAAGTAGATAGGTTATAATAATAATAACAATAATAATAATTTTATTTCAGACACAAGAAAAGTACAATGTAGCTTAACTAGGGCCCATATGATATATACCTTAGAGACTAACATAAATATTTACAAAAATATTATTATATAATATTACAGATAATTCAATTTGTACTACATTTTATTTAGAATGTCATAAAATTCATCGGATTTAATTCTAATACATTTTTGTAGTTTCATATTTCTTGATCATTCGAGTGTAGGTAAATAAGCATTGTTATCTCGGTAAACAAACCTAAGGCTCAATTCCGACTGAGATGGCAGCGACCGGCAGAGCACTCTCAGTGTCTTATATCGACCAATCTTATTTACTTTGACCATATAGCCCGAAGGCCGACAATATCGAAAAACTGATTGTAGTGGGAAAGGTTGAAGGTAAAAGACCACGCGGCCGACCTTCAGTAATGAAGAACACGAAGAAGAAGATAACAACCAAAATTATCGATAATCGATAAAAAATCATCGACAGCGTCTCAACTTAATAACAATTATGAAAATTCATAATAGGGTTTTATGTAGATAGCGTACAGTTCAGATAATTGTATCTCATTGTGGTCTGTTCAACGATGCGATGTTTCTATAGATAAACAGGTGACTCAGGTGAGCCATGTGATTAGCACATCCATTATAAGTATTATGTTATAATATACACGGTTGGTTTTTTGGCGGGAACATGAAAAATGGCGCATTGGCGGCATTAAATTAATTGACAAAACTTGTATATCTTTGAGTGTTTAAGCGTAAAAACGGTGGTTTTTTATCCATTAAGTGCTCGTGAACGTGTATGAGTGTTGGTGAATGGTGTAATGCTGTAAAACGTGACTTTTCGTGTTGCCTCCAAAACTCCATAGAAGCCTCTAGTAAAGTCGCAACCACCACTATTTTACAGGGGCATGACTTGACTTATCGACTCTGACTTATGACAAAATAATCTCTCCAATTACTTGACACTGGCTATATACCTTTGATGCGAAGCCAAAACCGAAGAACTTCGGGTCTTCGAAAGAAAGAAAATATACACGGTCAAATTTTAATCACCATAAAAAAAATACGCATAGTCAGTTGCCGTTACTGAACACATATACGGCAAAAAAACTTGATAAAATTAAGTCGATTTTTTGTCAAAATAAATTTGATTAAAATTGGATAACTGTAACCGTTAGTCGTTTTCCTATGGATTTGCGTCAGGCGGTACCTTTAATTGATAATAATTTAAGTCTTATTCATCGTTTGGCAAACACGGGTACCTAGCTCGAGCCAGCTCGCAAAACCTCGGCTCGGGCGCCGCACTCGTTCCGCTGTCACTCTGCCATTTTGTAGAAATCCAAAATTCTGACTGCACAGATGCAACGTAGTACCCAGTCTGCATTGCCCATTTTTTTTTGGTAATTAAAAATTGGTGGTGTATATGTTAAAAAAACAAGCTTTTTCAACCGATTTCAAAAAAGGATGAGGTTTTCAATGCGGTTGATCCTCAGAACATTGTTATGTAAAAACTGATTTGAATAATACTTTTTTGTTTGACTTCATTTTTCAGTTATTTTGATTTAAAAACTTCACTACTTAACCTGAATTTGCTGAAACTATGAGACTAATCTAAACGTATATGCTCCGAAAAAAAAAACATACTTACTTAAAATCGGTTTATACACTCACAACAAAGTTCTTTAACTGTCATTTAAAAACAACCGAATTGAGAACCTACTATTTTTTTGAAGTTGGTTGGGTAAAGTTTTATAATAAAGTAAGTATGCAGATAGATTATAGTTTCTAACAAAATCGCCCCCGAGACTCCTTTGAGTATTTTTTTCGCTATAACCCTATTTAGGGATCAATTGGCCCCTCTCAGAAACGGAACTCTAAAAAAACCTCTCCTAATTATGTACATACCTACTTAGAGTTTCGTCTATTACCTACTTCATTTATACTTTTTAACATGTTTTACGATCCTTAGAAAACGTGAGAATGGGTGTCTGCATTTCATTATCCTGCAATCGTCTAGATCTAAAACCCGTTAGCTATGTTACGGTGCCACACTGCAGTTATAAAATGTTAATTCTTCTTATAGTGTCTCTAGTTCCTTCGAACTAGTGTCGTGAATAATTTCAAGTGCACCTCGAAGAGGCTCCTTTCGTGCACTTGACACACGTTTTCGAACTTTTAGTTCTACGACATGCCGGTTTCCTCACGATGTTTTCCTTCACCGTTGCGAGAACGTGGGATGCACACATACTTAGATTATTTCGACCGAAAAAACCCTTTTACGCATGACTGCCACCGGGATTCGAACCCGCGACCATCAGATCGCAAGGTTAGGGGCTCATCCACTCGGCCACCACGTCCTCATAAAATGTTAATAATCAAGGTTTTACAAATACATACTACAACCGACTTCAATTGGACTTTTCTAGTGTAGTCTACCGTAAACACCACTGAAAGTTACAAGAAAGCGAAATACGCAATTTCGTTTACTTCGACGACATTTGTTCAGTTGCTTTGCTTTAATAAACTTACCTACTTATTTTGGATCTTACTTTTTTTCCCCCTCTCCTATAATCTGTGGGAATGATTTCGTGAAAAGGGACGGAAGGGTGTAACAGAAAGTTGGCCGTCAGATGGTAGTGATGGTACCTGCCAACTTAAATAACATCAAATAAAGTAAATAGTTTTTTTATAATGTTATTTACCTCAGAACTTTGACATTTATGAATCGATTTTTTTTTAAAGAACATACCGTAGTAGTACCATAGTAGTTACTACTGAACCGATTTTGATAGAATTCCTGTCTCATAGAAATTCTATCAAAATCATTCTGAAGGTATGTTCTTTAAAAAAAATCGATTCATAAATGTCAAAGTTCTGAGGTAAATAACATTATAAAAAAACTATTTACTTTATTTGATGTTATTTAAGTTGGTAGGTACCATCACTACCATCTGACGGCCAACTTTCTGTTACACCCTTCCGCCCCTTTTCACGAATTCATTCCCACAGATTATAGAAGAGGGGGAAAAAAAGTAAGATCCAAAATAAGTAGGTAAGTACCTCTGTGTTAAGGAATATCTAAACAAAACTTAAAACTTACATCTTTATTAAGTACTTTTAATAACTAACTTTATTCTATCACCGTCTCGTTCTAACCTCCTTATTCTTGCTATCCTGCTTACTCTTCTCCCTCTTCCTCTGGTTTATAGGGTTCCGTGGGTCGTATATGTCGAACCAATCATCTCCCTTTGTGGATGCATCTTTGGCTAACACTGGACGCTTCTCTTCAAAGCGAAGTTTGTGACCCAACCTGAAAAAAAAAATATTTTGGACATTTCACACAACGCCATCTAGCCCCAAACTAAGCAGAGCTTGTACTATGGGAACCAGATAACTGAACCAATACTTAAATACTTTTTTGTTGTAAATACATACATATTATGTACATTACATGGCCTGAGAAAAACGAGTAAGATTTGTGTGTTGATTTGTAGGGAAGGATGGGATGGGATGGGATGGGGTATGATGGGTTGGGATTGATTGGTATGGGTTGGGATTGAATGGGATAGGATGGGATTTAATGGTATGGAATTTTATGGAATGGGATGGAATGAAATGTAATAAGATGGTATGGAATGATATGGGCAACCCAATTATCATCCCATTCCATCCACTGGACCATTCCAGTGGATGGAATGGGATGGAATGATATGGAATGGGAAAGGATCGGATGGAATGTCATTTAATTGGATGGAATAGAATGAAGGTTTTATTCTATTCCATCCAATTAAATTACATTTCATTGATAGTATTTGGCGATTTAAATAATTCAACGTCCTTCCAAAATCTCTTACCAATCATCTCCGTTCAAGTCATCTTCTTCATTTTCAGGTTCTGTCTTCTGTTCTGTGCTCGCTTCTTCTGTGTCCTGCTTTTCTTTGATGCCTTTCAGCTTATTCTTGAACTTGGCCAGTAGTTGAAGTGTGAAGTCTTCCCTGTAAAGACCTCAAGATGTCAGACGTCATGTGGTAAAACCAACTTAATTTAACCTTAGTTAAAACACTTAAATTCAAAGGAGAATCCATTGATACTTGATTAATACGACACGGATGGTCGAGTGGCAAGTGTGTTGGACTAATACGCCGAGTGTCGCGGGTTCGATTCCCGCTTCGGGACAAACATTTGTGTGACGAACATCGGTGTTTGTCCTGAGTCTGGGTGTTTTCTATTTATTCTATTTATATTTTTACAAAAAAGTATATAAGTATTTATTTATTTATTTTCTGCTGTTGTAATTTGAAAAGCTGATTGCAGCCGCCATATTGGATTTCTTGGTATTTTATAAATGTTTCAGTCATCGATCAATAACACTCCTTCTCAGCGGAAATCGGAAAGATCAGTTTATATTACGGGTTCATCTGTATATAACAGGCTGCCGGACTCGATCAAGGTAGATGCAACCTCCACTATGGTGTTTAAGACACGACTCCGTAAATGGCTTCTTGAGAACAGCTTCTATTCAATAGAAGAGTTTAAGAAGCTCCTAACTATTTAATTTGATTGTTAATAATATAATAATAATAGTACTTATACCTATTTTAATTTATGTTACAATACGTAATTTTACATAAATTGTATTATGTACATATACCTAGTTATAATAGTATTATACACCCCCACTGATATGAAACTTGGCGTTATCAATAAATTTCTGTATTCTGTATTCAGTCGAGTAAATGCTAAAAGAATTTGAACCCGGAACTTTTTTACACAAAACATCCTTCAATTAAAACTATTATTCAAGTTTCTCAGTGAAATCTCGTTAAACAATTAATATGTAAAAACGTGAGAAAAACCGGCTAGTCTAACGGAGATGAGAATTAATGTAGTTTCAGAAAAAAAATACTGTTATAAATACCCTGTAAAAATATATTCACCAGAGATATAATGGTTTAAATTATGCCTAATTGTTAAAAAAACATATTTTTATTGGCAAGGCATATTGCCTGCGCACATTGGCGGACGTACGGTAGAGGATTTTAAATTTATCAATTAAATTTAATACTTATCCAATTAGCCATTTTCCTTTGAAGTTTAAAAAAAATCCACCACAGGCAGCACCAGTGGGGGTACATAATTTTAGATTAACTATTTTCTTTTATTTCAATCCTTTTTACCTAATTAAACATTGAATTTAGTAGAAAACTAATATGGTAGTGCCTTTTTTCGGAGATTATCAAAATGTGACTTTAATTTAGATCTTGTCTTAATTTCAGGAGAATTAAACCTTGAGCCTAATAGCACCTTCAATACGAACTGATGTACCCCCCACTGGTGCTGCCTCTGGTGGAGTTTTTTGGAATCTTCAGAGGAAAATGGCTAATAGAACACAATGCGATTATTTGTTTGTTTGTAATTTACTGCTGTTAGAGTTACTAATTATCTACCCAGACTTACCTACCTATAATTTTTATATTTACAGTAAACAAAATGTAGACTCAATTGGGTTTAAGAATAGTATATATTTCATAGCTTATTTATGAAAAAAATGTAACTGTGAGTCTAATGTTAAATAAATAAAATAAAATAAATAAAAACAAGAAATAGAAACAAGCTTAAAGTTTAAAAAACTGAAAACCCGACTGCGAAATAATTATATATTCATTATTCCAAATTAAATGTATTCATATTTATAACTTACATATATTTTTGTAATCTCCTTTAAAATAACTTCATTTTGATACCCTACTCGATAGGTTTTAGTCAAAAAACAATATTAGATAACGACTTACTATTTATCTCCAAAAATTCGCCATTTTGATATTTAAAGAGAGAATGATTGTGTGACAGAGTGATTGAGAGGAATCTAACGATACCTTAACTGTCAAAATCCATCCAGCCGTTTGGAAAATATGAGGTAACGTAGAAATGCACATACATACTTACAAAATACGCGCGAAAAACATAACCCTTCCTTGGCAGTCGGGTAATAAGGTATATACGGATATTTCAATGCTTGCGCGCGATGCTCACAGGTCCATTACTGAGCATTGAAATACCTACCTATAATATACCTTATTTCAGTTGGTATTGGTTTCAATTGATAAACTTAAAATCATCTGCCGTACTGTACGCCAATGTGCGCTATGGTCTTTCTTTACATCACAAGTTTTTAATTACCAAAAAAAAACTTAAATAGGTAATGCAGAAGGGGTACTACGTTGTATCTGTGCAGTTAGAGTTAAAGTATTATTGCCATCTTTCTTCAGTAACGGCAACAGATTTTTTTTTAACTACAAATTAAGTACATGTGATGTAGACATTTTTAATTTTTTACGCATGTTATAAATAACGCCATCATTTTATGAAGCTATAACTTAGTTTATTCTATCTTCGAAAGAATTTAAAATTGACATAAAAATTTCGGTCACTTAAAAATTTCATCATTAAAATTAAATATCTCCAATTAACTTAAATATTTATTTATTACTAAATTTAAACAGATTTTTCAGTCTAAATCTGAACGGCTAGTATCGTAGCCAAAAAAATGCACTCACTTAGACTAATCGCCCAAGTGGAGGGACGTGCATTTTTAAACTGAATTATCTGTACTAGATTTAACTTCTACTAAATACAACTACAAACACAATTGGAAACATAATATGTATTTATCATCATGTTCTTATTTTTTTTTTAAATAAGCCAAGAAAAAAAACCAAACCTTCTTTAAACTTAAAAAAAAATACATCATTTTTAATTGGAATGTATAACTAGGAAGTTGTACCAAGGCCGTGTATTTTATCATAAAAAAATAAACTATAAAAATTAGTATATACTAATTATAATTGATTCGTCTAAAATTAATAATTGATCTTTTCCTGAACTAATTTTTACTTTATATTGTACAATTGTGTCTAAAGCGTCGATGAAACAAGGTCCTTCAATCCATCAATGGGTATATAAGTACAGAAGTTTGAAATTTTAAAAGTTCTTAACTTCCGTCATGAAACCTGGTGATAGGTTTAATCTGAACCTCTTTATACAGAATTTATAAGCAATCACTTTTTTGCCCTAGGGCATAAAATATTTTACTCCCCCTGTACCAAGCATAAAGTTGAACTTTACGAGCATTGTAAGTGTAAATGTCATTTAACATCACCCAAACATTCATCCAAATCATCCGAATCATTTATGACCGCTTCATCCCACGGTCCATATTTATTATCTTTATACCTCTGCCATTTAACAAACATAACCGGACAATACACACTTAGAACTAATATTAATACCATAAAATAAACTAACAAAGTTTTAGAAACTGTATACAAACCTACTAAAGTTAAAGTTAGTGTTACAAAATATAAAAAAATGAATACTTTAGAGTTCAAATACACTTGAACGAATTGAGGACTCAGCACGAAAAATATTACAGATACAGTCAACAACACAAACGCATCAAAAGGCGAAGATAGGCGTGAAACTAAACATACAGACGCGAATATTGCTGCATTTATAGATAACGATTTTGAAACTATAGCAGCTGGGACGTTATAGTCAAAAAAAATTAAGTGTACAATCATCATTAATACAGACCAAGCGAAAATCGTATCGGTACTAACAGTATCTGTCAATGTATGTAAGATCGGTGATAATAAATAACCTAGTACTAGATAAACTAACACCGTTTTCAAATGCCGTATAACAGCACTACCATTTACGTAAACATATAAAACATACGCCACGAATGTGATCAATATACTTATATATATGACTGTGTATGTATTTATTAGTTGATTGTACATATATACGAATAATACTGCGTATAGGACGCATATGCAAAGTCGTAGAACAACGCGAAATGAACCTAAAACCGCTTGAGATAAGGTAACTTTTTCCGCGTATATATTTTTCTTTAAATCCACAAGAAATTTAGGGTGGGTGTAGTTATCTGGATAGTCTCGGTTCTCGTATAGATTCTTGATCCATGGTTTTTTCTTGTACGGTTTCTTTGGCACTTTTTGGCGGCGATTTCTGAAAGGTTTTTCGTCACTTCACTTCACTTAGCACATTAAAAAGCACTGACTTTAAACCGATAGGGATATATAATATACACCAAATTGCAAAAGGACTTGATAAAATATACACACTTGAGGAAAATTCTAAACACTTTAAGTACATTTATTGCTGCAGAGATTAATACAGTAAGCCATTTTAACCAAATAGGCTTCAGGAACGAGGTAAACGTACACAAGATTTTGCACTTCAATTGCGAGGAATTAAACTAACTTAAAATGAAATGAGCGCCCATTTCGTAATTAAAAAACAGAGACAGCCATTCAATGTTACCACCATATTAGAAAATAGAATGTTCAGGTCCCTCATAATACTCAGATTTATAATAGGTATTATAAATGACCGAAGTTAAAATTGGAAAAGTTCCCAACTTCCGTCATGAAACGTATTACAAACTGAACCTCTTCGAACAAAGCAATTACTTTTGAGCCCTAGGGCCTAAAATGAAATTTTACTCCCGCTGTCTTGATACATCAAACTTAACTTTTTTTATCCAACTGTCAAGGGTATTTAATAATATCTCCGGCGCGCCCTAATAAACTAATCATCTTTATCATCGGTGATAAAGGCTATATTAAATATTAATAAATCAAATTGAACATACCTTGCAGCACCCTTTTTAGGTATTTTTTCCTTTATTTTCTTGTATTTTTCTTGTTCTTCTACGTAGTTCTGCATCATTTCATTATCTGCTTCCATCTTCTGCACTCGGTCTGTTTCGATCTGTTCATCTTTTATCTTCTCTTCTTTGTTTCCTTTCATTTCTTTCTTAAGTTTCTTAATTTCGTTTCTTATTCTTTCCCTATAAAGAAGAATATATTTAAGAATGTTACTTTAACACCATGGTACATACAGCCAAAACCATAGACAAAATCAAGCATATTAATACTACTTGCCGTGTTGGCCGAGTGGGAGGTACTTTCGATCCGAAGGTCGTGATTTCGAACCCGGTCGTACACCAATGGATTTATCGTTTCAAAATATATAGGTCTGCATTAAAAACACGTGCTTAACGGTGAAGAAAAACATCGTGAGGAAACCGGCATGTCTTACAACCTAAAAAGTTTGAAAACATTTGTGTCAAGTGCACGAAAGGAGCCTCTTCGAGGCGCACTTGTAATCTTTTCACCACACTGATCCGAAAGAACTAGTGACACGATAAGAAGAAGATGAATAGCGGGTTCCGGTTTAGGATAAACATTTGATGAACATCGGTGGTATTGAATTAAAAAAAAAAATCCTTTACATTAATTATCTAAGTTCTTTGATTATTCACTCAATAGTAAAAAAAAAAAAAAATTTGTAAATTTAATTTAATTTCAATTTAATTTGTTTTACTTAATTTAATTATAATTTTATTTATATTATTCAATTAAATTTATTTCGATTTAATTAAATTTATTTTAATTTAATTTTTATTCTCGATCTATGGAAATGTCAAACCAATGTGCAATTCTGAAAAAAAACTTATATAATTATTATTAATGGTTGCCCCCTTTGTTACTTACTTTTCCTTCTTAATTTCTTTATCCCTTTCCATTCCCAAGTAATATTCCTCTTCAGAGCTTTCCTCTTTATCACTCTTATCACCTTTATCGCTTGAAGACGGTCTGTCGTCGGTATTGCCGTCTCGCTTCCTCTTACTATCCCGCTCGGTACTGCTATCTCGCTTCCTCGTGAGCTTATCGCGTATGTTGGAGACTGTTGCGTCCGTTTTCTCCTTTTTCTTTGCGATTTCTTCCAAAGATGGTTCTGTTTCTTTACTTTCTTGTATTTTTTCTAGTTCTGTAAATAAATCAATGTTTTTACAAAAAATATACTACAACGGATTTTAATTGGACTGTTCTAGTGATCGTAAACACCACTGCAAAGTCGCAAGGAACCAAAATACGCAATTTCATTTACTTGGATGACGTGATTTTTTCAGTTATTTTTATTTCAAAACCAAACAAAATGACCTGAACCGATTTTGATGAACATTTTCTGGGGGTTTTCAAATAAAAAAAGTTTAGTGCACGAAAGGGGCCTCTTCGAGGCGCACTTGAAATCCTTTCACCACACTGGTTCGAAAGAACTAACACTAGTATTGACACGATAAGAAGAAGAAGAATAATAAAAAAATGATTAATCCAAATTGGTTAACAAAAAATAACTACCGAATTGATCACTTGCTCCTTTTTTGAAGTCGGTTGAAAAAAGCATAATACATAAACAATAAACATTCACACACTCACACCCCAGCACTAGGATCCCCTGTGCCGCAGGTGGCATGGACACATACAACACATCACAACATCCAAGACCCGAGAACAAACATTTGTGTTCGTCACAAATAATTGCCCCGGCCGGGGATCGAACCCGGAACACCAAGCTTCGTAAGCAGGGTCACTACCAACTAAGACACGGTGTCGTTACATACCTTCAGCGGTCAATTTGCTAAGTTTCGGGTCCTCAAGTAGGTCATGAGTAGACTTGGGCTTTCCTCTGAACTCCTGGACTTCTGTTTCATCTTCTTCTGCTTCCTCGCCGAAGGACAGAAGACCGAAATTCCTGTGACAAAGAATTATCTAAGAAAATTACGATTTTATTAAAGGACATCGGCAAAATTCTTACAGAACAATTTTTTTAATCAATTTTAATGTTCATTTTCTTGAAGCAATGAGATAATAGTAGATTATACACCAAGGGCATATGTTGAACCCTGAGCTAACGAGGGTCTTTAGAGTTAACTCCTGAGCGATGCGAGGGAGTTATGTAGAGACCTGAGTGACGCGAGGAGTCCAAACTGTTTAACATAATCAAAGGAAATTAGCAAAACTATTTTGCCCAACTATTTTGCCTCCATTAATGTTAAAAATTAAAAAACTATTTTGAAAATATACTCACTTAACTCCCTGCCGTTCCTTTTTCTTCTTCTTAGGGGCCTCTTCGACCGTAGCCTCCGAAACTCGCGGCACGATATCAGTGAAAGGGTTAATCAGGATGGTGGTGGAGGTAATCTTATGAGGGTGTTCCGGTCTCTCATCGGGGCCTATCAGACCCTCTGACAATTTGAGGACATTGTAGATTGTCTCACCTATAATAAAGAAAATAATAATCAAGGTTTTACAAAAACATATAACATAAATAAATAATTTGGACATTTCACACAACGCTATCTAGCCCCAAACTAAGCAGAGCTTGTACTATGGGAACCAGATAACTGATACAATACTTATATACTTGTTTTTTGTAAATACATACATAGAATACATAGAAAATACCCAGACTCAAGACAAACACCGATGTTCATCATACAAATGTTTGTCCTGCACCGATAGCACGGACTGGGGATAAAAATTTTGGCCCCGTTTTTATCCACCTTCCAGTCAATTTTATCCCTTGAAGGTGGATAAAAACGGGGGACAAAATTTTTATCCCCAGTCCGTGCTAAGCCTGCTGAAGCGGGAATCGAACCCGCGACAGCGGGCGTGGCAGTCCAATGCACTTGCCACTCGACCATCCGTGTCGTCAACTACAACCAACGTCAATGTGACTGTTCTAGTGACCGTAAACACCACTGAATAATCACAGGGAAGCATAATACGCAATTTCGTTTACATCCATGTTATTTTATTTATGTTGATTTTAAAACCAAAGTACTGAACCTTGACCAGATTGGTCCCATAAAAATTTTCATGAAATTTTTATGGGACCAATCTGGAAGAATATCCTTTCATGTAAAAAAAAATCAAATAGGTTTATAAACAACAAAGTACCGAGGTAACAAACACAAAAAAATTATAACCGAATTAAGAACCACCTTTTTACAATTCAGACAATAAAAAATTGTACTAAGAATTAACAAGCTTAAAGTTTAAAAACTGAATTTCCGACTGAAATTAATTTTAAACATATAACTTATATTAATATTATTGTAATCTCCTTTAAAATACCTTCATTTTGATACACTACTCGAAAGGTTTGGTAATCAAGAAATTATTAACGACTTACTATTTAGCTCCAAAAATCCGCCATTTCGGTTATTTTTTTAAATAACCCTATCTAAAAACACTCGGGTGATTGAGACGAATCTAACGATACCTTAACTGTCAAAATCCACCCAGCCGTTTACGCCAGAAGATACGAGCTAACACAGAAATTTACATACATACAAGATACGCGCGAAAACATAACCCTTCCTTGGCAGTCGGGTAAAAAGATAATACTTTTTGTATCATCTGCCCCCATAACATCCGGTACATTAGGTACGCGTATTCATTAATTGCAAATGTAACTTTGTAATCCCATATATTTACACGGGATTACAAAGTTATTTGTGCAGTTGGTGTTTCTAGAAAACTGGACGGATATTACAAAATATTTTAGTATTTCCTTAATTTATACACTAAACACTAATTGCATTCTAAATTTGAAGCTTCTATGTCTGCTAGAAGTGCCTTAGACTTTTGATGATCGGTCAGTCAGTCAGTGACAAAATTAATAATTTTGACTAGTTATAATTCTTAAACTACTGGTTCAAATTGAATGAAATTTCAAATATACCGTGTTTATACAATGCCTGCTTGGGTACTGAAAATTCAGGCTTCTAGTTTTATCCACAACGAAGCTATAGGGGGTCGAAAATGGCCTGAACTGCTTCGAGAAAAGGATAGTACGGCCGTGCCACTTTTTTGCTCGACTTAACAGCAGTCAGTAATAATTATTTTTACGACTGACCTGTAACCTTTCCAAATATGGTATGTTTGTTCTGAAGCTCCGGAGTAGAGGCCAGTGTGAAAAAGAACTGAGATGCGTTGTCGTCTTTACCAGCATTTGCAGACGCCACCAGTCCTCGCCGGTTGAATCGAAGACGCGAGTGGAATTCATCCTTAAAACAATGGTATAAGGTTCAAAATATGGCAACAAGCTGAAAGAAACTGAAAATCCGATTAGCATAATTGGTATACCTTAGGCATTTCAACACTTAATTTTATTCTATGACATTCCATAGTATACAAAGGTAGTTAGGTAGATAATTCTTTATTGTATGTACAGACAGCGTCAGAGATAAGTATCCCCTTTGCACAAGACACCCAGCTATAAATCCTTTCAAAAAATTTTTTTTTAATAATAATCAAGGTCTTTAAAAAAAATACTACAACCAACTTCAATTGGACTGTTCAAGTGACAGTAACTTAAGAAGGACTTACTTTGAAGGGGGCTCCGTAGATGGATTCTCCCCCTGATCCGTCCCCGCTTGGATCACCCCCTTGCACTATGAATCCCGGCACCACTCGATGGAATATTGTACCTGAAATTATACAGATAGAATGTTAACAAATACCGAAAAGGAGCTAGGCGCTCTTATTTGGTAAGAGATCACACCTGCTCATGACCAGAACAGTGCTACATGAGACTAATCACAAAGACTGGGTTCACCCACTTTAAAGCATTGATGACACACTACACTACACACTGCAAGCCAGGGAGTTCACTTGTAGCTTGTAAAATCGCCCAGTGTCATTGGTTTTTATACAATCTGCTTGTTGACAATCCTCCCCAAAAGTAAACTCGCTCACACGCTAGCTTTTGAACTTGCCAACAAGCAGCGAGTAAAAAAGCCGTGTGTCATCGACACTTAAGATAATTTGGTCAGTCTCAAAAGCCCAGTTATTTCACTAGCCTTTCAAACCAGTAACACAGTATTTACTAATGTTTGCAATGCGGGAATTGAACCTGCGACCGTGGAGTAGTAGACCATCTGTGTCGTCATATTGTTAATTTATAGGTGGAATCTAACCAAAAAACAACACTTAACGGTATCAGCATCCATTCTCTTAATTTTAATTGTATTGCCCCATAAAATAAACTCACCAGGAGTATCGGTAGGAATGTGATAATGAAAATCATGTCGGTGGCATTGTAATATTTAACAAAACTTGTATTACTTTGAGTGTTAAAGTGTAAAAACGGTGGTATTTGCTCATTAAGTGCTCGTGAACGCGTATGAGTGTTGGTGAATAGAGTAGGTAATGCTGTAAAACTTGACTTTTCATGTTGCCTCTTGTAAAGTCGCCACCACCACGCCTTTACAGGGGCATGAACTAACTTGACCAAGGTGATAAATTACTTGACACTGGCCTAATACACTATGTGTGGAGACAAATTCGTCGTAATAACGTACTTTTTTTAAATAAAAAAAAAAACTTACCATTGTAATATCCTTCCATACAGAGTTGTATGAAGTTGCGGCAAGCTTTCGGAGCCTCCTTGGTCCATAGTTCTATGTCTATTTCACCAGCCGACGTCTTGAGAAGGACCTAAAAGAAGATTAATTACAATTAGCGTAGCATCAACATCGTTGGGAAAAAAATATATTTATAACCTATAGACACATTTCAGGCGGCACTTAGTAGTTTTAAATTGTTCTAAAATTTAATTTTAGATGTCTTTGAGAGGAAAAAGAAGGATTTTTTATTGAATAACGATATTTATTATGAGGAAAATGATGTTATGGAATGCTGGAGGAAGAAACTTACTTTTCCCAGCGCTGGCGGTTCCTGAATGTAAATGTTACTCATTTTTAAATATTATTGGTACTCCCGTTTGCTTTGTATACTAATAATTAAGAAGATACATCCAAGTAAAACATTATTTTCACAAAACTAAAAATTAAAAAGAACGACTTAGGTTTCGTTACTCGAAAACAAGAATGTTTACATTTGTGACAGTGACAGTAAGCTTTGATGTGACATTGAAATTGACGGTTTGATTTTTAGTTACATTGAAGTCCTAGCACATGAATAGATAAACATTTATCTATCTTTATCCAGTTTCCTACTGTGGGTTAAAAATTACAAAACAGGCTGGTTCTAACAAATGAAGAGTTATGAAAATGTAGATGTATTAGGGTAGAGACATGTTAGAAGTAAAGTAGGTAAGTGCCTATTGAATTCCACCGGAGAATTCCGCATAGGAATGTAACAGGACAGGCATATGATAGGTGGGTAGGTACGTTGAAATGAAATTGAAAATATGGAAAACATCAAGCTCACGTTATAATATTGGTAGGTACTCATAAATTTATTTTAAATAAAATATATTTATAGACAAAAGTTTGTAAGGATGATGCCTACCTGTCTAATATCTGGCTCTACTTATACTTATTTACGAAGTGCTTATCTCGGTAAGTAGGTACCTACTTTAATTACCTATATATTTGTTATTTTTATGTCTTTTGTTGAAAAACAATTATATCTCAGAACAAAGCCACAAGTGTTCGTTAATTTGCCCGTAAGTCCCTACCATTAAATGAAACAGAGATTCATATTGAAACGAACAATACCTTGAGGTCAGCTGCTGGGCTACAACAAAACTTATTATCAATATTATTATATTGACGACACGGATGGTCGAGTGGACATTGTTTTAGACTGCCACGCCGGTGTCGCGGTTTCGATTCTCGCTCAGGACAAACATTTGTGTGATGAAACATCGGTGTTTGTCCTGATATTTTTTTATTTTTTTTTTTACTAATCTGATCCTTTATCCTGCACGGACGGCCTTATCTAGGGGGCTCATATTTGGTGGAGGTACTTAACCGAGTACAAGGTATCCCCTGTATGTTAATCTGCCGCGCTGGAGTAACTCCCGAAATCCCCTCTTCGGCTCCCCTACCATGAGTCTGGGTGTTTTCTATGTATGCCAATGCAACCTATGCATTTACAAAATTAAAAATTAAGTGTTGTATCGGTTATCTGGTTCCCATAGTACAAGCTCTGCTTAGTTTGAGGTTAGATGAAAAATTAAATATATTTTATTTTGAAGAAAGTCCTATTATCTTTGTTAAGTATATTGGTTTTATATTAAAAAATAACAAAAAAGATTAAAATTGCGTACCTTTTCTTGGAGTCTTATAGTTTTTGTTAAAATATAAGGTACTTTGTTCTATTGTTTCACGGTAGCGACGGGCACGTTTATATATTTGTCCTAAGAATGAAGATCGACTGGTATTGTCCGTGCGCCCGCGGGGTGGCTTTACGTGGCTCATCCTCGACTGACCCTGGCCGTCCACTGTAAGATAACTAGAAGCTAGCTCTGTAGAGTTTAAAATGTCGCAATGTACAGCCGGCTCTATAATTGTCTTTGCACCCAGATAAACCAAAAAGACCCAGTGTTCTCTTGTGATTAAACCACTTGTGGTTTATATTATGGGTATATCGTAAGTGGTTTCATCATGTCAGTAGTTTAATCTCGCACAAACATGACGTGTTTGTGTGTGTGTGGTTTAATCACAGGAGAAAACCGGCGGCGGCGGCGTAAGCTGGGTGTAAAGACAATTACAGAGCTGACTGTACCTACAGCAATTTACGGCATAGAAGAAGAAAGGCGAAGGAAATAGGGAATAATAGTTTTGTCCTATTACCTGAGCATAATATGTTAAGTCTCGATGACACAGGGTTAGTAGTAGCTACAACCCAGCGAGTGAGCGAGTTCGCGATGCGGAAGGATTTTCTACAAGCAGATTGTAAAAATATTACTTTGTTCTGTTGTTTCTCGATAGTCGGTAGCGACAGGCACGTTTATTTATTTGTCCTAAGAATGAAGATCGACTACGCTTTTGCGCTTTTAAACTCGCCGGCGTGTAGCGTGTAAACTAGCTGTGTGTCATCGACGCTTAACATTTTGTTACAATAATTCGTAAATTACCTAAAATCACCATCTTTGACCATATCCACCCAGCGAGTTCGCTAGTAGCTTAAAAACTCGCCCCGTGTCATCGGTGTTTTTAAAATACTCAATGGCTTGTAAACTCGCCGGTTTGAAGCTTGTAAACTAGCCTAATATTTTAACCCAAAAAAAAAATTATAGAAGTTAAGTTCAAATACTAAAACCAGACATCTGAAAAATCACGCTTTATAGAGTAAGAAACGAGAAAGTTCCGTTGTTATGTGCCGTGGTAACGGTGTCGTTTAATATTTCATAAAATTATATATTTAAAAACAACCACAGACTCATAAATTACGCCAATAATTCATATCTATCGCTTCGCCCACGCTACCGACCCATCCTACTCGAGACATAAGTTTGTTGCTCTGTGTTCGGATTTCAGTCGCTTTTCAGCGGGCAGTCCTGGTGGAAAGATTTTAAAAAAGCTGCAGTGGAAAGTTTTGAAAGTGCTTTTGACCAAAGTTTAGTGTGTGAGTACTTAGTTGAGTACTGAGTAGTAATCAATATACCTACCTATACGTACTTATATACATATATCTACCGCATCTACCTATATACCGCAAATTTAGAGAATTTAGATTTAAAAATCACCAGAAAAAAATACGCATTATCAGTTGCTGAACACAGATATAGTAAAAAAACTTGAAAAAGTTAAGACGAATTTTTGTCAAAATTTGATAGAAATTGGATAACTGTTACCGTTAGTCGTTTTCCTATGGATTTGCGTCAGGCGGTACCCAACATTGATAATAATTTAAGTTTTATTCATCGTTTGGCAAACCCGGGTACCTAGCTCGAGCCAGCTCGCTGCAGCTCGTCTCGGGCGCCGCACTCGCGCCGCTGTCACTCAGTCATTTTGTAAAAATCCAAAATTATGACGTTACAACGTAGTAGGTACTCCTTCTGCATTGCCCCTTTTTTTGAAAATTAAAATTTTTTTGTGTACCTATCCTACTGCCTAAGGCTTAGTCCTGGCTAACAAACTGGCAGTCAACGCATAAGACAAAACACTGGAAGTTCTTCTTCTTATCGTGTCACTAGTTCCTTCGAACCAGTGTGGTGAAAGGATTTCAAGTGCGCCGCGAAGAGGCTCCTTTCGTGCACTCGACACATGTTTTCGAACTAGGTTCTACGACATGCCGGTTTCCTCACGATGTTTTCCTTCACCGTTGTGAGAACGTGGGATGCATACATAGATTTTTTTCGACCGAAAAAACCCTTTTACGCATGACTCCCACCGGAATTCGAACCCTCGACCATCAGATCGCAAGGTAAGGGCCTCATCCACTCGGCCACTACGTCCTCTCAAAGCTGGAAGTAAAGACTTCAAATTTCTAGAGTATGTTCAAGAAGTAGCGTAACGAAGAGGACTATTTAAAAAAAAAATATTATTGATTTGCGGCTTTAGTCTGCGAACTGCGACCGTTGTCGGTCTATTGTGCTCGCCACTTGGACCTATGCTGTTAAAGTTCCTAACTAAACCCTGCCGCTATGATGAACTGCAGGAGTTTTTAGTGAGGAAGCTCAACTAATTCATCAGGGCTTAATATGTGTTTTCCCAGATAAATACTGCGCTTTATCTGTCGCATTAGCGGTCCACATTCCTTCAGAAAATGAAGGGACGTTTCATCTGCCTCATTGCATTTCTTGCAGGAGCGCGTTTCGTCTAGAGGAGGCCTATACCCAACAGTGAGTGTGTTAGAAAAGGGATCTTAAATGTAAAGAATATTAGTGAAATAATGAAAATAAATATAAAATTAATAAAATCATTTATTTAAATTACCAAAACAATAATTATCAGGGCGTTTTTAGGTTCCAAAAGTTTAAATATCTAAATATATTTTAACCATCAAGAAATCTTATCAAAATAATGCTAAATAAGTTATTTACCAAGACAAATCATTCCGTTATAGCATTTTATTGTCTACCTCAAATCACTATCATGAAGTTTTACAGAATGTGCACAATTTATTTTAAAACTACCGCTTGTCTCGCAAATTATTACACTTGATGGAGTATTAATCTACTTTTACGCTAAATATTTTATAATGAGGTTACAAGAAATAAGACAGGAACTACAAAACATAAAACTAGGAAATATTATTAGTTTACTATGAAATATTCAATAAATTGAAACACTGGAGAAGCCAAGAAAATACATGTCTAAAAATATTTAGTTCTCCCAATTAAAAAGGTAGATAATAGGTAAGAGGTAGGTATGTACATCACCTTTTTCAAGTAGTTATTCACTTTAGCTGCCAGACGAAGACTAGCCCGATAATGGACGCACAGCTGCTTTTAAAGCAGTCTCATTTACAATGAAGGTAGTCTATAATGAACAACCGACCGAACTTATCTTAAAACCAATTTGAAAAATGAAGTTGTACACAATCCAATACAACATTACGTTTCATTATACGGTAAAAGAGATAATTCTCTCATCTTTCATAATTGAAAAACGTTGGAACGTTAATAGATATTGGAATATCAGTTATCTGTTCCCATAAAACATGTTTGCCAAGTTTGGAGATAGATGGCGTTGTTTAAAATGTCCAAGCTTATTATGATAATTCAACAATAGATAAAGGATTTTAACGAACAATTAATAACATCAAAATTACAATACTTACTTCATAATAAATACCTACTGTTTACAATAATCTATCAAGTGCAAGAGGCTGGGTAGATAGATAGATTAAGTAAAGTAATGCCTATACATACCTATATAGTGATTACGAGGTACTTAGACCTATTATCAAAGTGATTAAATCAGGGCTTCAGTGATCCTGCAAGCTCGCACTATCTCGAGTGCACAGATTTCAGATAAACCACGTTCATTAAAAATCCTTTATTTTCCACGTAAGTTGGATTGGAAAATCGGATTTTTGAAGTTTACTCCGTAAGGCGCAAAATCTCGTAGCGAATAAGTAAAAGAGATTGGGAAAAACAGTTCTGGTTTGCCCAATTTTCGTCGCATAAGTTAAACATATCAAAACAAAAAATATAGGTACTAATAACTTCGTGAGGTTGTAGTAATAAATTCTACCGCTCCACTTTTTTAAATTTATACTTTTTCAGTCAATTTATATCTTCAAAAATGTACAAATGTCCGAGCGAGATAGAGGCGCGCGGGATTCTGGGCCTTAAGAATCCATTTTCATCTATGGATTATGCCGAGGATAGTAATTTTATCAGTTGTGAATTTTTTACAAGTTTTTTTTTTACCAGTCTATGCTGTCCCAATGTTGGATAAAGGCCTCCCCCAAATCCTTCCACCTTTCACGGTCTTTAGCCGTTTCCCACTATTCCCCGTCGAAGGCTACGAGATCGTCCCGCCAACGTTTGCGCGGCCGACCCCGACAAGAATACAAGAATTAGCGATTTAAAAAAAACAGCTAAAAGCCAGGTATTGTTTTCTTATAAATAGAGGGCATGACTCCTTTCACGACTTTTCTCTAGTTCTCTTGGTTCCGGACTTAGCCATCACCGCCCAGCTGAAAAAACCACCCTGTACCAGTATGTACCTGTACTATATCAGTGGACTGAATTCCAAGCCTCACGTTACTGGAAACGAACTTTATCTTTACCTAACATTACACTTTAGCCAGCAGATTAGTATAATGTATATTGATTTAGAGCCACGCTGTCATCTGTCGTCAAGTTGTATCAGTTGAGCTACCTATAAACCTTAGTCTACTTATAATGTAAGTAAATCCAGTTGTTTTTCTTGCAGTTATGCTGAAAAATGTGACAGTTTAGCCTGAAAATAACGACAAAATGTATTACATACGCGCTATTATTCTACTGATCCTATCACCCACGTATCAGTGTGTAGACGTAAATACTTTGTTCGAAAACATTAACGAAAATTTCCTAAAATTAAACGCAATAGCCGCTGAAATAGCTTGGGAGTCTTCAATCAATCCTGGCAACCCAGATTTACCTCAAAAAGCGGCAGGATACCAAAAAGAACGCATAGCATGGGAAGCAAAGACATGCAAAAGACTGGCAAACCTGCATAAAAGTCAGTTGTTAAACAACACTCAAGCGAGGCAGACGTATTTGCTGTGTAGAGGGCCTAGATTTGAGTACAAAGAAGCAAGGTAAGATTTTATGTAGGGATCCATAATAATTATTGTAATAGTTAAATTTGAATTAATCATATGAATTATAATCATTGTAATAGTTATGTTAACTATCACATAATATTTAACACTCAAATTGTTTTTAAAAATATCAGACTCATCAGTAATTTATACGAAGAACTCCAAACAATTTACACAGAAGCTGAAATATGCATTCCATCTGCAAAAAACATCACAATTGATAACATAAAAGAAGTGGAGGCGGCCATTTTGAGTTTCATAACAAATGTTGCTGATACACGTATCACACGTCCAAAAGAACAGGACGAAAATTTGATAGCTACTGCAGCTAAAATAGCTGCTAAAATTAATAATGGAGATTTTTGTTTGAAAGGAGAAGATGATTTTGAGAAAATAATGGCATTATCCAAGAATGAAGCTGTTTTGAAATGGACTTGGCTCGTATGGAGAGAAAAAGTAGGATCGCCGATGAGAGTACCGTATAAAAAACTAGTAGACATTGAAAATGTTGGTGCAAGACGAAATGGTAAGACTGTAGTTTGAGATGATGGCGCATGCAAAAGCAATGAAATCTCATCCATATTTATAATTATAATATTTAATACTAGTCTTCTGCAACCAGCGTGCTGAAAATATTTCAAGTGCGCCTCGAAGAGGCTCCTTTCGTGCACTTGATGCCGGTTTCCTCACGATGTTTTCCTTTAAAACCGTTAAGCACGTGTTTTAATGCACACTTAGATTTGTTGAATAGGTAAATTGTTCGACCGAGTTTGAACCCACGACCTTCGGATCGAAAGTCAAGGTACCAACCACTCGGCCAACACGGCATTTCTAGTAAAACCTATCTTACTATTCACCGATTAGAACCTATTTGCTTCTACAAACTGGAATATCTTCAGGATATCAAGGCATCGGAGAATTCTGGAGAGATGAATTAGAAACTCCTCATCTGCGCCAAGTGTGCCGTAGACTGTATAACAGCATCAGACCCTTCTACGAGCTTCTCCATGGAGTGACCAGGTTTTACCTCAGGAAGCATTACGGTGACATCGTTCCTGAAAAAGGGCCTATACCGTCACACTTGCTGGGTGAGAATTGGTATTTCCATAGTTTTTCGTAGACTTTTGCATTGTTACGCACTTATACTGTAACGTGTTTTTATCGCGATTCATATTTAATTTATTTCTAGTAAGCCCTTACGTGGCTCTGGCAATACAGCTGAAATATTTGAGCATAAATCACAATTTTCGTAATCGCTAAAAATCCTTGAATGTATTACAATTTTTAAATGTACCTACATACTTCATATTCAGATTAATATCATGGTTTTTTAGGTAATCTATGGTCACAAAATTGGGAACCTTTAGCTGATTTGATGCTATCAAAAACTATCGACTTTGATCAAAGGTTGAAAAATTTGAATTGGACAGTCTTATACATGGTAAAGGTTTTTAAAGATGATTATTATTAACCATATAAAACATGTGAAATGTTTAATTAATCATTTTTTTCTTTGAAGGCTAAAAGAGCAGAAGATTTCTACCAATCTCTGGGTTTGGCTGCCATGACAAAAACTTTTTGGCGGGAATCTGTGTTTTCACGAGAAAACAAGTACACACGTTGCCACGGTGCTGCAGCGGATATGTTCAAAGATGGTGATTTTAGGTAATTTACGAATGATTGTAAATAAATGAGCCAATAACATCATATAAATAACATCTTAAACAAAAATAGATAGATAGATAATTATTTATTGCACACCACAAAACAAGAAAATAAACAGGAACACAAACAATATAAAAAAGTGAAACACAATGGGCGGTCTTATCGCTAAAAGCAATCTCTTCCAGACAACCTTTGGATGGATCTGGAAATGATGGGAATAGATAATGACGGTGGCGCGTTTAAATAAGTTATATACATAAACCTACATAAACATAAATACTTATATAATTAAATACTATATGTAAAAAAAAAAGATAATTATTTTATAATATCATACTATGCTATATATACCTACATATAAATAAATTAATAGGAGACATCAACTTCTTGGTAGTGAAAGATAATGAGTCTGCAACATTTTTTTTAAAGTGGCGAGCGACTTAGCACTTCTGATATCTAATGGGAGATCATTCCATAGTGAAATAGCTTGTACAGTGAGGGATTTGCGATAGAATGAAGATAAGTAGTCAGGAATTTTGAGAAGTAATTTATTAGAGGGGTGCAGAGAACGAGAAGTTGAGAGGTGGAGATATTCAAAACGCTCCTTGAGATAAGAAAAATATTTAAATTGCAGATTGTTGTATTGCTCAGGCATGACAAAAGAAGATTTTTACGTGCTGCACCATGAAATGGGTCACATCCAGTACTACATGGCCTATGATAAACAACCTGCCTTATTTCGGGTAAGAAATATTCAAACTGGACCATAAATTAGTCAACAAAAATATCATCAATCAATCTTAATAATATGCTTAGTCCTGACTAACTACCTGACTGACAGACAATACACAGGCCAAACTATTGGATGTAAAGACTTTAAATTTTGAGGGTATGCTCGTTATGAAGTGTAGGCGCATACTTAAAAAGGAATTCTGTTAATTCGCACCGCAAACAAAGTTGTAAACACATCTTTACATGAATTGTGATTCGTTTTGCAGCAAGCGAATACAGCATTTCATGAAAGCATAGGCGATGCTATCATGTATGGAGTAATGACACCTCAACATTTGCATAGACTTAGACTGATCAATGATTCTTTACTCTTCATCGATAAACAACAAAGCCACACCGTCGATTCTGATAAAGATAATTACAACGACCCAGAAGAAAATATCTTCAATACTACAGATGATATACTCATGCTAAAACAAGCTCTAAACAAGATACCCCAAATTCCATTTTCGCTTCTCATAGATGAGTACAGATGGAAGTACTTTGAAGGAAGTTTGGGGGAGATGGATATGAACAAAGTGTATTGGCAAATGTCACTTGAACTGCAAGGCATTGCTCCAAGCACTAAAAGAGAGGAAGAATACTTTGATGTCAGTGCTAAGTTCCATGTACCGGATAATACCCCCTACATAAGGTATATTTTCTCTTATTATAATCAGAAACTAAAAAAATATGCGTTAAACTATTCGCGTAAATGTATATGTTCTATATAGATGATATGATATTCGGTTAATATCCCTTTATACCTTTCTTCAGATACTTCCTCAGCAGCTTTCTACAACACCAGATATTTGAAAGCATGTGCAAAGCTGCGGTGTTTGGTCGAAGAGACTCCAGGGATACACTTCCTGACTCCATCACCCTTAATAGGTGTGATATCTACGGATCGAGGACTGTTGGTAAACTTTTGAAGTTAGTATCCCTTCTACCTACTGCTTAGCTTACCAACACAGTCACCGAGTATAAAGATGTTAAACTCTAGAGTACCTACTTACCTTTTTATTACCTTTTCACATCAGTCAGCCTACTAGAATCATTTTGTCTTAGCAACTCTACTGTACCCTGACACCACACACCATTCATTGGTGGGTGTTGGGAGGTGCCTCGATCCGAAGGTCGTGAGTTCGAACCCGGTCGTACACCAATTCAAAAGAACTAGTGACACGATAAGAAGAAGAAGACTGTAGTAAACTCAAATATCCTGTAAGATACAAGTTTTTATTTCAGAGACTTTATGTCTAGAGGCCACTCACAGCATTGGCAAGAAATTCTTCAACAGACCACAGGGGAAAAAGACATTTCGGCTGCAGCGATAAAACGATACTACCGCCCTCTATACAGTAAACTGTTGACGTTGGTGCGAAAACACAACATTCCTATTGGCTGGAAGAACCATGAAACGACCAATCAGCATGGTTGGTGATTCGATTAGCCAAGAATCTAATATAGAGGCTAAAGCGTCGATGTCACAAGGCTTTTTTACACGCTGATTGTTGCAATTTTTAAAAGCTAGCGTGTAAGCTTGTTAGCTTTTGGGAAGGATTGTCAACAAGCAGATTGTAAAAACACCGATGACACTGGGCGACTTAACTCGCTACAAGTGAAGTCGCTGGCGTGTAGCGTGTAAAAAAGCCGTGTGTCATCGTACTATAACGTTGAATTTATATGTGTATTGTAGAAAAAAGATTTTAATATACTTGAGTGCATTTAACGGCGTTATTTTGACTTAACACTTAGGGCAAGTATTTGCATGGAAAAAATTTAATTGTGTAATATCGTGTCCTATCACAACCTAGGATTCCCTTTAGATACATTATATAACAGCGTTATTTTGGTACCTTACCTATTTATTTAGCTTACCGTAGTTAAAGTGTGCATTTCCTGGAATGCACTGGAGAAGGGCAGTACAAGACAGAACCCAGTAGGCACACCGAACTGAGGGACATCCTTTAATAGACCCTGAACTTATAACATTACAAAAAAACATGTAAACCCAAAGTTTGAAATAAACGGCTTATGATTATTATTATTAGTTAAAGTACCTTATTAAAGTTAAGTACTTTTATAAGGTTCTTATGAAAGTGAAGTACTAAGTATAAGGTTTTTAAAAAGACTAGTTTTTAATAAAACAACAGAGTAAATTACCAATAAATACAATTTAATTACAGTTAAATTACAAACACAGTTTTGTCCATCTTATATCGAATTGAAGAGTAAAAATTACAATTATTTTACCGATAGGTAATAAATTAGAAGCGTCAGAATAATTTATTAGCATTTAAATTAATTAATACTTATTGTTTATTTACATTATTGGTAAAAAATTAAATACTAGCTATGTTCAAATATATTTACACTTTATTTACAAAGTAATTATAAGGCTTTTGTGATGTTTTTTAGTTTATTTCTTATCTTTAAACGGAAATTATGGTTACAGTTATTTCAGTTCTTTATCACACACACAACAACAATAAGAACACATTACGTACTTGCTGCTTTTTACAGTCGGGTAAAATTAGATTTACGTCAATCGTCATGACTTCATATATAGAAAAAAAAAAATTAAAGCAGGTAAACCAAAATTTTCATAGGTATTACATTTAATTCAGGTTTACTAAAGTATTCTATAGTGGGTATTTTTCCTTTCGTTTTACATTAAACCTTTTTTTAATGATTTATTTAAAATGTTCTGTTCAAAGTTTGTTGCTCATAGTTTTTTTCTGTGAGGCAAAAATGTTGTAAAATATGATTTAACGAAGATTTGGTCTCGTGATCTTATCTTCAGAATTCTATAAAAAATATTTCTACATAGATCATCAGAAGTTTCGAAACACCTACTTTAAGCTTTTGCCTAAAGCTCTATAAAGTTAAGAATGTATTTAATTTAAGATTGTGTGATATTCATCGCAAAGGGCAAGGTTAAAAAAGTTACAAGCAAATCTTCAAATTTTAACTTCATAAACTAGATTCCAAATAATGTCTGGCTTTCGCGACCTTGGTTGCAGTCAAATTACACTTTTGCACCAGAAAAATTGATTTGACAATATTTTGTGTTCTAAAAGTCTAATACCTTGATTACACGTAACGTTGAAAGAGACGGCAAAAACATCCTTTTTAAATTAATTCATAAATAGCCCAGGCTGATAGCGTTAACTCCAGTCAAATCAGCTATTGAATACCTAGATGAAGCACAGTATATTCAGAAATAGAAGGGTGTTGAATGAAGTGGATATTTACACGTGTTGTTGTTTCAAGTCCAAGTTTCTTTACGTTTTGATCAGACTCTACCAGGAACTCAGCTCGTAGGCCGAGTTCGTTTTTCTTTTTGGGAAGATACGAGCTAAGCGCTTTTCTGATAGTAAAAAATCATGCTTGATTCACATAGGCAGGTGCAACACTGCTAATGCGCTCGTCCACATTGAAAAGTTTCAACAGTCTCTACCAGGTACTCGGCCAAAAGAACCACCTAGCCACCAACGTTACGTATAACCAAGATATTCTGCCTACGCAAGCGTTGTGGCATGAGAGATCCAATCAACCGTATGCGCCACTCGATGGTAAATCCCCGGCTGGCCTCTACTTGCACAAGAGTACCCTGCTGAGACAACTCCGATGAGATACCATCTTCCAGCTCGCTCTAGCATGAGTGGACCTCCGCTATCACCTTGACAGCTATCTTTGCCACCACCGCGGTAGCCGGCGCAGAGCATCTCGGGGTAAATAACTACATTTATACCTGGAAAATGAGGGTTTCAGTTAACAATTGTACAGTCATCGTGACGAATATAAGTTTTTTTTTTTTTTTTTTTCGGATGGACGTTTAATGCAGTTAGCCGCAGATGGCTGTTACTGCGTCACCGGACTCTCGGCGAGCGCAGATGACGCTCTACCTTAAAATTTAGGTTGGGGCAAACAGCACAAGGGTACCCAACAGTGGGTCGAACCTCGGCTTGGACTGTTGCCAGGGGCATGATTGGACTATTGACCCAAGGCACCGTTAGGAATAGAACCTAACGAATATAAGTGCAAAATTTTATGTCAATTTATTCTTGTTAATATCGTCACCATCATCAGCCTATAGCATTTGAGTGTTAGATAAAGGTAGATAGCTATTGGAAGATCTACTTTATAGGTACAGTCAGCTGCACAGACATGTATACACTCCCAAGCTTTCACATTTATATTACTCTTAATTTTGCAAAGAAAAGTACACGCAAGCATTTTAAAATTAATGTAGTCATTTTACTTGCAAGAATTCTTGTCAAAAGAAGAATGTCTTTGCAAAATTACGATTATAAAAAAAAAGTGAAAGCTTTGAAGTGTTTACATATCTGTGTAGCTGACTGTACATAGATACCTACCTATTAGGAGATCCACTTGGTCTTTACTTTTGATAAGATTTGTTGTAGTGTAACTTTGAAGGTCGCTTACGTATAATCAAAACAATTTGGGTCCCGGAATACTCCCCTGAGGTACTCCATAAATACTCTATATTTCGATTGATGGATCAAGTCAAAAGCCTTACTGGCCTAGGAAGTCAAAAGCTTAAAGAACACGTATAGGTACTTGATACTCACCGTTAGCTCGATGCCACCGCTCGCAGACCCTATTGTCCAATACTGGCACATCCACGGCCTGCAGAGTCCTTGGCCGCAGTCTGGAGCCAGGACTCAGCGCTCCCCAGCCAGCTGCCCAACCATACTGGCCTAGGAAGTCAGACCCTCGCTCCGGGAGGCAAATCGGAGCTGGAAAGAAGAAATGGTCTATTTAATCCTGTAAAAAAATGCATAGGTATGCATTTTTTAAACAAGATGAGCTAGACGCTCTCCTAATGGTACTACTCGGTCGGATTAATATGACACCTGCCTCGAATGACGTTTGTGCAAAGTACAGCGTGGAATTGGATAATCTTGATAGAGTAGAGGTCCTGTAATAATTGGCTATGTTAGGTAATGATAAGGCTTCGCAATTAGAGGTAGACCAAACACGGAGGACGCCGCGCGGGGCAGCGGGGGAAGCATCAAGTTCTGCGCCACGTGTCAGCCAGGTGGCATGTTAATTCGCCCGAGTAGTGAGCTATCACTTCTACGTGTTTCTACCCAAGACCAGATCAGTGCTACTTTCAGAACTTTTTTACTTCGTTTCGTTTCGGTGTAAATTTGCCATATATCTAATAGCGCTAATGCACTTTAAGACATTTTGATGGCTAGTCTCAAGAGCCCATCATTCATAAGCAAAAATATGTGTAAGCAACACAGTAATGCTTACGTGATAGTATATCAATGATCATTGTGTACCTCTAAAGGTACAAGTCTGAATTTGATAGGTATACAGGCCCTTAAAATCTATATAAGGGCACAAATAATGTAAATAATTCTGATGTTTCTCACACAGATTAGAAACAACCTCTTATTAGTTTTCTTTCCGGACTTTCTGAAGTAAGTACCTACAGATGTAGATTTTACCACGTTGTTTATCTGTCTGTCTGTCTGTCTGTTGTTCCGGGTGGAATCTTTCATTGCAACTCAAAGGACTCTGGCCACTTTGTATGAGCTTATGGCTTAGGGTGAACAGTGATTTTTGGTATAATTATGGTAGAGACCAAATAGCTTCTAAAAATAGGTACCAGAATATAAGGGTATCTTAGTATCAAAATGTTCGGTTGACCTACTATCCCACTCATAAAGTTCATGATCGACGGAGGGTTTTATATAATATTTTTTTTTTCTCATATTTTCTTTTTCATCACAATTACATTAGCTTGGAGCACTTCTCGATCACTTCACACTCACACTTGATGACAATCCATTCTAAACCTAAAAATCTGCTATATCTTGTAAAGAATGCGAGATAGAGCAAAAGCATAAAAACGTGGTTTTTAAAATTTAATCCACATTTCTTGTTTTATTCAAAATTTATTTTTATGATGTTAAAAAATGCACGCCTATTATACTCATAGTGCTAATAGATCTAAAGTATTATAATTTTTATGGTTGCGGACTCATGTGGCGAACATTTTGAACACAAACATGATTTATATAGGTATTTTTTCTAAAATCTATAAAGTAATACATATATAAGTTATTATATAAGTTAAGTGTATTTTTTGTGTCACTACTCGTAAAGCGTCGATGCCACGGGGCGAGTTTACAAGCTACTAGCAAACTCGCTAGCTTGTAGATTGCAAACTAGCCCTGTGTCATTGACGCTTTAGAGTCGAACAATGCGTTCTTCTGATGGTAAGAGATGTTATCATCCATAAAACATGAATACATTGAGATCGATGCCACGTTTGTGGTCGTGACAACCGAAGAAAATCGAACAATAATGCAATAATAGGAAAATTGCTAAGAAATTGTGTGGTCAGGTACACAAACAAACATTGATGGTGTGGAACCAATTGATTCAGAAGTGAGGCATTGTGAGGCCCTTGTATGAGTTGTATGAAGTTTGGAGATATCTTCATCCATCATAATGTTCGAAACTTTTAGAAATTGTTAGGTATCGCGAGAATTTAAGGATTGTCTGACTTTCCGTTTCAACTCGGTTTTCTTGAAGACATTTTTTCATGTCTGGCTAATTTACAGAATTTTGAGACAACTTTATGAATTAAATCTATCAGTTTTCAGGGTGAACTTGGGCTTGACTTTGTAGAAAAGGTAAGGTACTTACAGATATGCGGCATATGATGGACATTTCTGTCCAAAATCAGCACGGCTACATCAAATCTGTCAGCTTGCGGGATGCGGGGTGAACATGGGCTGGATTTTGTAGAGAAGATAAGGTACTTACACATATGCGGCATGAAATTAACATTTTTGGCCAACGTCAACACGGTTATATCAAATCTGTCAGTTTCCGGGGTGAACATGGGCTTGACTTTGTAGAAAAGGTAAGGTACTTACAGATATGCGGCATATGATGGACATTTCTGTCCAAAATCAGCACGGCTACATCAAATCTGTCAGCTTGCGGGATGCGGGGTGAACATGGGCTGGATTTTGTAGAGAAGATAAGGTACTTACACATATGCGGCATGAAATTAACATTTCTGGCCAACGTCAACACGGTTATATCAAATCTGTCAGTTTCCGGGGTGAACATGGGCTTGACTTTGTAGAAAAGGTAAGTTACTTATAGATATGCGGCATATAATGAAAATTTTTGTCCAAAGTCACCACGGTTACATTAAATCTCAGTTTGCGGGGTGACATTGGCTTGACTTTGTAAAAAAGGTAAGGTACTTACAGATATGCGGCATATAATGAACATTTCTGTCCAAAGTCAGCACGGCTACATCGAATCTGTCAGCTTGCGGGGTGAACTTGAACATGGGGTGGACTTTGATGGCTCTGACGCCGAAGGTGTATGCAGGTAGAGGTTCAGCGGCCGAGTTGATGACGTAATCACCGAGTGTCACTCGGACGTGACGCGGTTGGGCACGGGCGACGCAGTGACCAGCCGTGACCACGTGTCGACGGGAGATGAGTGAACCGCCACATCTGAAAAATTGAGAAAATTGGGGTTAGATGAAAATATGAAAAATGTATCATTTACTAACAAAAACTCCTTGCCTTGCATGCTAAATATAAGCTTAGTTTAGCTAAGCAAAGCTAGGTGTATTTACAATTTACCAGTGCATTTTGTAGAAGATTCAAACATATTAGATTGATATTTTAGACCTTGTATTAGGTACGATATTTCAAATAATAAAATTTCCGATATTTGTGTTGAGTAGTATAAAATTACATTTTCACACCACCTGCTCGACAATATCCAATTACATATCATGCTATCATCAAGGTAAAGCAAAGCATTACCTACCAAGGGAGGTAATGTTGTATGAAACTCCCAGGGGTAGTAATGTGATTTGAATTTGGAACGTAAAATTCGTATCTGAATCTGGAAACTCGTGGAAAACTCTAAGTAAAAGAACGCCCATATGGCATTGTAAAAAGGTTTGTTCTAAAATCGAACTGGCCACTCATAAGAAAAAGAAAAAAGGCGCGACTTTAAAGATTGTGAAACAAAAGACGGTGTTGGCTGCTTAGTTCGGAGCCCTGGATTTTTATTGCCTCACAGAAGGTGTGAAAAGTAGAGTATGCTCCTCTGGGATAAAGCCTGTCTTGGTCTTGGGCAGCTTGAACCCCTCGCGTCACTCAGGACTCTACATAACTCCCTCGTTAGCTCAGGGTTCAATATGCCACCCGCGACATAAGACACTGCTTTATCCCCTTAGTGCATAATCTACTATTTCGCAATGATTTGAGAGAGAATATATAGATAATTTAGATATATTAGATACATAGAAGGTAACGCTATTGTACCTACTGTACAACAACTGAAAAAATATAACGTCGAAGTAAACAAAATTGTGTATTTTGCTTCCCTGTGACTTTTCAGTGGTGTTTACGGCCTAGAAAGGTCCAATTGAAGTCGTTATAGTATATTTTACAAAACCTTGATTTTATTAAAGTAAATTGCATTTTGTATCATTAGAGCTAGGTTTCTATAACTCTTTACGCAATACAATAGCACAGCTCGAGAATCAGAAGTCAAACATGCGTAAGAAGAAGAATAGAAAATTTAGTGCCGCAAAAATGACAAAATACGTGTGTCGTAACGCAAAAACTGCAATAGCTCACCCAATTATATGTATGTTACGCAATGATGTAACTTGGTATATATCTACTACTGTGCTGAGTCTTGTGCGTGATGTACCTACAGTCGTCTGCACTATACGTTCAAAATATTTAAATTACAATTTCTTTTTAAATAAAAACATTACATATTCCAATAAGTAGGTACGTTCGAAAACTCTCTAGTAAAAAAAAATCTTAAGTAGGAGCGCTGGCGGTTCGAAGTAATATGTTGGCGCGCAGGTTTGCTCGTTGCAGCAGTCAAGTGAAAATCACTCTCTTCAAAGCTTACTGCCAATCATTTTACACGAGCAACCTGTGGGTCAACTATACCAAAAAATCGCTTAGCGTTCTACGTGTCCAATACAATAATGGCTTTAGGATGCTGATGGGGCTGCCTCGCTTCTGCAGTGCATCTACCATGTTTGCAGAGGCGCGGGTCGACGGCTTTCATGCCATCATACGCAAAAAAACCGCCTCACTGCTCTGCAGAACGTGGAACAGTACCAACAGCATCCTACAAGTCATTGGGCGCCGATATGACTCGCCCATCATGCAGACTTTCAATCGAGTTTTGATCCAATAGGCTGCTCCACTATTGGATTAAAGCTCGATTGGAGGTGCTGATGATGATAGGTTTAAATTTATTTTTGTAATGTTTGTAATATTTTTGTAATGTTTTAAAAATGTTTTCAAGTAATTAATTAATGTTTTTATATGGATCTACATTTAAAGTTGTCCGAAATAAATATTTTGATTTGATTTGATTTGATAATACACAACTTAACTATGATTCGAGTTTTGAAAACACCACGAGACTTGAGAGACACGAGACCATTGAATAGATACATATCCTACTCATCCATATTAGAGATAATATATTTTTGTTTATTATAACATTAGTGAGGGAACATTTTACTAGTGTCGCTGATTGATTTCCTACAGTTTTTTGAGGATATTTTTCAGGAAAGTGTAGACATAGACTTACATGATTAAATATCATTGAGCCTAAATATTAAAAAAAAAATACCTATTTAGTAAGAGTATTATAAACCTTTTTGTAGTTGCAGTTCAGCCACGTGACATAAATATACAAGCAAGTGTCTTGTTAAATGGACATGCAAAACCAAAAATACAATTTCATACTTACGACAGTTCTCCCTCGTCCCTACGATAACTAAAAATATACAAGCTCGAAGAGGAATGTGCGAAAAAGTAAAGAAGAATAATCCAAAAATACGCTTTTCCTGAACCTACAGGTAATTCGATTTGCCAATGATTTAATCCACAAGTTTTTATTTTTCACTAGCTGACTCCCATATAGCTTCGTTTGCTTTACAAATTACTTAACAAAATTCCTTTCTTAAGCGTCGATGACACACTAGCTTTTTTACAAGCTGATTGTTGACGTTTTAAAACGCTAGCGTGTGAGCGTGTTGGCTTTCGGGAAGGATGTCAACAAGCTGATTGTAAAATCTCCGTTGACACTGGGCGACTTTACACGCTACAAGCGAAGTCGCTGGCGTGTAGCGTGTAAAAAAGCCGCGTGTCATCGTACTATTACACTTCTTGGAGAACATAATAACTACTCTCCTAATTTCAAGCCTTTACGTTCAGTATTTTGACTTGTGTCTGTCAGTCAGACATGCAGTCAGCACAAAGCCAAGTATATTGACAAATCGAATTAAAATTATAATTTTGAAAAATGGTAATTTCAAGTCTACTGATCTACACTATACACCTAAAGGACCAAAGAAGTAAAAAGCTCTAACCCAGAATTTTAAAATTTCAAGTAGTCATGCTATCTCTTTCGCACATTACCTCTCTATCCAACACTGCTTCCACCCGATTAGCTCGAATATTGACATAAGCATGTTGCATCTGAAAAGTTAATTTGTTATTTTATTAGTAAAAAAACACACACATATTAGTTTTGCATCTAAGCACATATTAGTCTTCCATTTTCTTTTTGTTTTTTGTTTTTTGTTACTAGAATACGGAGCCTATCTCTATTCATTCATTTCAGCGTTTGAGAGTTATGAACAATCTGTAAGTCAATTATGTTTTAAATTAATAATATAAAATTGCATTTGATTAAATCTAAACGGAGTTCTAACCCATCTAGCCCACCAAAAAATTAGTTCTACTCAACAGATTTCAAATGCATAGAAATTATGTGTAGTGTAGTCTAAAATTATAGGTCTTAGAAAGTTTAGGTATCTTGTTTTATTAAATGTACTTTATAAAATTATGGTTAAAAGTTATTAACAAACTGGTTAAAACCCAAAAATATTATTTTACAGTTACACTCCTTCCCGACTACGTCCAAACTAATTAGTGGTAATTAGTGCATATAATTACAAAAATATATGTAAATATTAGAGATATTTCAGTCTAGTCCTGCGCGATCGTTCTTAGTATGTAAGGACGGTTTCAGACTAGCGTATTTTTGTCGCGCGTATACATATGGGCGAAACTACAAAAGCTGAACGCGTGTATACGCGCGTGTTCTAGGTACAATTACAAAAATATTAACAAAAGCTGGCATGAACAAGTGAACAACACATTCACACGTGTGCTAGTGTAGTCTGTGCTGTGAATAAGAGTGCGGCCGGCGTGTTTCTATTGTAACCTGTCAAAATTATGTGAAATTGTAATAGTGTGAGTACTTTGACAGCGCCAGCATTCATTGAGATCATTGACGACATGGATGGTCGAGTGGTAGGGTGTCGGACTGCCACGCCGCCCGCCCGGTGTCGCGGGTTCGATTCCCGATTCAGGACAAACATTCGTGTGATAAACATCGATGTTTGTCCTGAGTCTGGGTGTTGTCTATGTATTATATGTATGTATTTACAAAAAAAAGGAAATAAGTATTGTATCAGTCATCTGGTTCCTACAGTAGGCGAGATGGTGTTGTGTGAAATGTCCAAAATATTCATTTATTTATTTTTATTTCATTGTATAGCGTTTACACTCGGTTTTTTCTAGCGAGTGTCAGTAGCATGAGGCGTCTCTTGCGGCTTATCGCACGTATATGCGCTGCAAAAACAAAACACGGCGAACCCGCTCGGTTAGCCCGCTAATCTGAAACCGCCCTAATAGTACGATGACACACAAGCGTTTTACAAGCTGATTGTTGGCGTTTAAACGCTAGCGTGTGAGCGTGTTAGCTTTTGGGAAGGATTGTCAACAAGCTGATTTAAAACGCCGATGACAATGGGTGACTTTACACGCTACAAACGAAGTCGCTGGCGTGTAGCGTGTAAAAAAACCGTCTGTCATTGTACTATAAGGACATTTGTGTGACAGTGAAATTGAAGGGGCTTGCATTTTTAGACTGAAATATCTCTACTCTTCAAGGTGTCATATTATTGTAGATAAGTTTTACCTTGAGGATCCGATCCGTATGTAAGCTTGCCAAGGAAAGGTTCCGAACCCGGCATCATCGCCGCCTACTATCCGCCTCTGAGCAGTTTGCTTGCCCACCGCTACGCCACAGCCTGGAATCATAAGAAATTATCTTATATATTTATTTTATTTATTAAAACGTCGGATGACGTCAGCAGGGTTGGCGTGCAAACGTTTGGCGAGACGATCTCGTTGACTTTGATGGGTAACTGCCAAAGATCAAGAAAGGTGAAGAGTTTGGGGTAGGTCTTTATCCAACAATGGGATAACATACATAGTAACATAGGCTAATAAAAAAAATACGGGATCGAATTACGGATTTACCAATAATATTGATTAAATTTATAAAGATTCATAAATATAGTAGATTCCATTAAAAATTACCTACACAGATATTTTACATTAATGGCATTAAAATAGAGAGCATAATGCCTACATCACATAGTGCCGAGTGCTCGGCTGAGTGAGTGATATTAGCTTTCACCGACTCGGCCGAGTAACATTTTACTATCTCGGCTGAGTACTCGGTACGTGTGATCTAGGCATTAGTATAGAAAATACTGATTAAACTTTACTACAGACAGAGAGAAAGACACTTTTTACGCGAAATATTATCCAGTCAAATTAACTTTGGGGGGTATTTCATTTCATTTCAAATCCAATTATCAACAAGCTTATAGTTTGAAAAAACTGAAAACCCGACTGCGAACTAATTATTCATTGATTGCCAATTTAATTCCAAATTAAATTTCAGCCGTTTGGAATACACGAGGTAAGAATAGTAGATTATGCACTAAGGGGATAAAGCAGTGTCTTATGTCGCGGGTGGCATATTGAACCCTGAGCTAACGAGGGACTCAGTTGACTCCTGAGCGAAGCGAGGGAGTTATGTGGAGTCCTGAGTTTATTGCCTCGCAGAAGGTGTAAAAAGTAGAGTATGCTTCTCTGGGATAAAGCCTGTCTTTGTCTTGGGTATCTTGAACCCCTCGCGTCACTCAGGACTCCTACATAACTCTCTCGCTTGAGTCCCTCGTTAGCTCAGGGTTCAATATGCCACCCGCGACATAAGACACTGCTTTATCCCCTTAGTGCATAATCTACTGTTAACCCTTCATTGGCAGTTGGGTAGTAAAAGATGATAGAGCTAACAGTTCTCGGATATATTCACGACTAGGAAAGTAAAACCAGGTGACAGTAACGCTTTAATCGCGTCAGGAAATCAAACGCTTCCCGTAACCGCAGACCACAACGTGAAAGTTCAAGTTAATATTCATTATACACTTCTAACAACTCGGTATTGTTCGCATTTTCTGATTGAAATATTGTATCTTGCTATAATGTATCTTGCTATATTCGTTTGGAATTAAGCCTACTAACTTAAAAACACGTATAAAATCTAAATTAAATATCAACAAATTATATAAATATATTTAGTAATAAATCCGCTTAATTTCTAAACAAAGCTAAATTTCTAATTTCTCTCGTTTCAAACTTCGGCGAGTCCACACCTCCTGATGATGCCTCGTGTAGAGGCGAAACACGTGTCGTATCTTTAAACTTTGGTTTTCTGTTATTTGACTCTTTGGTATAGTTGAACTAAAGTTAAGTTAATTAAAACCTTTGTTTAGAAATTAAGCGGATTTATTACTAAATATATTTATATAATATGTTGATATTTATGGATTTCCGCAAAGTAACGCCTGAATCAATCAATTATCTAAATTAAAGTATGAAACCTTTCACTTGTTGACGAAATCAAAAAACATGGACGAAACGAATAGTGTGAAGAAATTACTATAATACGGCGTACTTTTTGAGTATTTGTCCGAAAAATTTTGTATGGAATTCGGATTTGAGGATTCCCCTTAACCACAGATCTCGGATACTTTCGGCTGTCGCCCCCAAGCCTTAACTTTTCTATCTTACATCTATAATCTAAGTCGATTTTTTCACTCAAGTGAATACTTACGTGAGTGGTAAAATGGTGCCGCCTTACTAAAGGTTCGGCTGTCGATAGGTGACTTTTGTCTGGTTGGTGACTGAAATTTCAAATGTAAGTATTCACTTGAGTGAAAAAATCGACTTAGAATATTGATGTTACCCGCTTGACTTTTTGACGAAAATGATTGTATGATCGTATTCTAAATTCAAAGATTTTAGTTTTTATTGCATCATTAGATTCGAGCTGTCTGTACTGATTTAGGTTAGAGGGTACCTATGACGAAGTAACTCATAAAAAATAATAATTTGTTCGACGATAACGATTTTACCTTTGTACTATGGAACTAAAAACTTGCATAAAAAATTGGTTGTCTGTAAAGTTGGTTTACGGACGATAGTTTATCGTGACTACCGGCGTAACGGGACAATAAGCGTTACCGGACAATGACGTCAACGTTTGTGCATGCAGCCGGAGTTCATCGATTTATTAGACGTAGTGACACCAAAAATGGTCCAATGACGGATATACCTCTATGCAAGGTTTGAGTACCTAATGTAATTATGAGCAACCTCTAAGGCTCTAAAAACAACACGCAATTATTTCTCAAACGATGACTCCACATGGAGTGGCGACATTCGCCGTAGCCTCGGGGTGTGTTCGTTGCCCGTCGAAGCCTAACGCTGCAACTTCCTGAGGATGTATTGAGGATGATTGAGACCTGATGAATGGTTGTCATACAAGAGCTATTTTTGGTACCTATCAATTTTCGTAAAATGGTTTTCCGGAGTTTTTTTAAGGGAAATTCTAAGTCAGGAATGCATGTTACAAATTTAGATGCTAAAAAATGCTAATCATCATGCCGAGTTGTATTTAGAGTGGTTTACATAGAAGATAACTAGTGGCTAAGATAGTATTATTTAGATGCTCGTTAATAGTGGCTGACTTAGTAATTTAGAAGGCAACATATTTTTTTAAAGGAAGGACGCCTGATTCATTAGCACCCTTTTTTAATATTTGCCCGAACAAAGACGCCATTTGTATGCTGTAATGTATGTATGTTTGCTTGAATATGCATTTTTGAATTAGTTGATGAGCGGTTTGGGGATTTAAGTGCGTGAGGTCAAATTTTATAAACTGCTATAAAATTTGACCTCACGCGGGTGATATACATAATATAGATATATAGACATATTCGGGCAAACATCTGCTAGTTATTTATAGTTTGAGAAGTAGTATATAAAAATCAAACTTATATTATGTAAGTTAGTTTGGCGTCACACATCGATGCCTTGAAGTCTTTTTTCAAGTTTGTTGAGAACACGAATGGTCGAGTGGAAATTGACAAACCTTAAGTGTGTCGGACTGCCACGCCGGTGCGCGGGTTCGATTCTCGCTTTATGACAAACATTTGTGTGATGACTCAGGACAAACACCGATGTGTTTGTCCTGAGTCTGGGTGTTTTTATATATTCTATGTATTTACAAAAAAATATCTATACAAGTATCATATATGCTACTTAAGCCCGGCGAAGCCTAACGCTGCAATTTCCTGAGGATATATTGAAGACCTGATGAATGGTTGTCATACATGAGCAATTTTTGGTACCTATCAATTTTCGTAAAATAGTTTTCCGGAGTTTTCAACTGACTTCGAAATAAACAAGGTCTTACAAAATCATACAACAACCGAATTCAAACGGACTAGATATAAAAATAGTTATATTTCTTATTATTAATCTCCACCATTGAAGAAGTTTTCATGTTCTTCTTCTTATCGTGTCACTAGTTCTTTCGAACCAGTGTGGTGAAAGGATTTCAAGTGCGCCTCGAAGAGGCTCCTTTCCTGCACTTGGCTCATGTTTTCGAAATTTTGGTTCCATGACATGCCGGTTTCCTCACGATGTTTTCCTTCACTGTTAAGCACGTGTTTCAATGCACACATCGATTTTTTGAACAGAAAAATCCATTGTTTCGAACCTATGACCTTTGGATCGATAGTCGAGGCACCTTCTACTCAGCCAACACGGCTTTTGTCTTTTTTCCTGTCATGTGGTCTTAAGATTATGACGAATTTACCTTAAAAATATTAATATAAATTCAGCAATGACCAATTTACACCTGTTTTTTTACGATGACCATTTACCCGATGACGATTTTAGTTCAAACTTGGGTGCACACAACTTTTTTTGGTTTTGATGTTTGATACCATAAAACTATAAGTACGTCATTTATCAACCGTAGGGAGTAGGACAGTAGGATACTAGGATAAAAGTAAGTAAGAAATCACATGCGGAAAAAGAACACCAAAAATTATGGGAGCGCGGCACTGACTGTGCACTTACAAAACTAATGTTTCCTCAATTGGACAAAAATCTAACAAATACATAACTAAAACGCAAAGACCTCCGTTTGATGGTGGGAGTCATCACAGGTCACTGTGATCTCAACCACCATCTAGTTAAGGACAGGAGCTACGGATATTGACATCTGTAGAGGCTGCTTACAAAATCAGGAGACCGTGGAGCATGTGATCATCCACTGTCAGGCTACAGAGGAGAGTAGGGCGAAGACAGACTTAGCCCAAAAAACAACACACTGATATTCATAATTATAATACACGTAATAAAAACAATATTGTTACCCCAGCTCACAGACTTGCCAAGGTTTGTAAAAGCTTTGTATGCCTAAGTATTAAACTTTATAACAAATTATCCGATGACATACGTAACCTAGATTTAAATGAATTTAAAATTAAAATAAGAAAATTATTAATTGAAAAATCTTACTATACTATTGAAAAAGCTATTGCGGATAACTTTAGTACTGACTACCTAAATGTTAACATTATTATTATTATTTTTTGACGTATCCAAGTGTACTAAAATGTATCAAAATGGAATAATAGTAGATTATGCACTAAGGGGATAAAGCAGTGTCTTATGTCGCGGGTGGCATATTGAACCCTGAGCTAACGAGGGACTCAGTTAACTCCTGAGCGAAACGAGGGAGTTATGTAGTCCTGAGTGACGCGAGGTGTTCAAGCTACCCAAGACGAAGACAGGCTTTATCCCAGAGGAGCATACTCTACTTTTCACACCTTCTGCGAGGCAATAACAATCCAGAGCTCCGAACTCTGCCGCCAACACCGTCTTTTGTTTCACAATCTCTGAAGTCGTGCCTTTTTTCTTTTTTTTATGAGTGGCCAGTTCGATTTTAGAACAAACCTTTTTACAATGCCATATGGGCGTTCTTTTACTTAGAGTTTTCCACGAGTTTCCACATGAATTTGACGTTCCAAATTCAAATCACATTACTACCCTTGGGAGTTTCATACAACATTACCTCCCTAGGTAAGTAATGCTTTGCTTTTCCTTGATGATAGCATGATATGTAATTGGATATTGTCGAGCAGGTGGTGTGAAAAGAGATTGTATTGTATTGTATTGTATTGTATTGCTTGCGTAGGCTGCTAGACTCCTCTCCACCAAATGTGTCGGCCAGCACTGTATTAGAACGGTGCTGTCAACAACCCAGCATCCTGCTCCGTTACTTCAAGGAACTTGGATGGCTGGGACAGGGTTAATCAAATTTTTTGGGGGGCAATGCACAATGCACCCTTCAACGGGACGCCAGTGCAGACCGCTGTACCCCCCTACTCATAATAAGAGAATAAGAAAAGTAAATAAGTGTGTAAGTGATACAGTCCATGTTTATTTACTTCATTATGTCACTAGTAAGTAGGTCAAACAACTAGGTAACTTTCACGTGACATAATCTGCCGCGTGTTACTTAAGATTTTTATATGTGAACCACGTATATAAACATTGGCACTGGAGTCATTAATTTACGAACCATTTTGGTGACATTTTTTTACGTGTTACAATTTTGTAAGATTAGCTTTACAAACCGTTATATCTCGTAAAGAAAACGAGGTAGAGCAAAATCATAAGACGAGGTTTTTAGATTGAAATCTTCCTTTTCTTGTTTTAAATTTGATATCTCTGTACATATACTCATCTTAAACTTAGTCCATCTTTTCTTTGGCTTCTCCCTTTTCGGATATCCGTCCACTTGTACATTCCAAATATATTTATATAGGCCAATGTGCCAGCCGTTCTCGAGCCGAACGGTCTAAGTCGTGACGATGGTAAGCGGCCTGACGCTATGACGCTTATCCCATGGAGAATGGGCAGGCCTTTGGTGTGGGACGCTACATGCGTAGACACTTTGGCACCTTCTCATTTGCCAGGGACGCAAGTTAGGGCTGGTGCGGCGGCAAACTCTGCTGAAGATCTCAAGAGGCGTAAATATGTAGGTCTTGTTAGGTCGTACATGTTTGAGCCCTTTGGGGTCGAGACCCTAGGTCCATGGGGAATGGGAGCCTTCCGCGTTTTTAAAATTTTGTCAGAGCGTCTGGTCGAAGCACGCGTGATTAGAGGGCTGGCAGCTATCTGGGCCAAAGAATAAGCCTTGCTATACAAAGAGGCAATGCAGCCAGTATCCTCGGCACGTTGCCATCGGGTATCGAGTTAGAGCAGTTGAGCTACCTATAGATCGTTTGCAACGGTCTATGGGTGGCCCAATTGTTTCCTTTTGTAAATTTTGTAATATACCTATATATAGATTGTAGTAGTTAGCTTATGCTGTAATAAAAATAATTTATATAGGTATATTTACTAAAATCTATATTACATTTTTTTTAAATTTATAGAAGAATCAATTGTGCCACTATAACTTCTAGTTACATTGATTTCATCTCTCTTTTCGCATAAATGCTTATACCACGATTTATCTAGAGACGCTTCTGATTGGATGGTAGCATTTACATAATATATTCTTTGGTATTGGTACGTGAATTAAAGGCAATTAAGGACGTATGACGTATGCATGGATTTACTGTGGGTTAAGCAAACGATTACTCAGTTGCATCTGGAAGTGCAGTTGAGTCGAATTGTATAATACACCTCAAGCTTTTAAAATACACATAACCAGTTGCCGCTTTTGAATACATACGAGTATATGGCAAAAAAACTATAGCTAAAATAAAAAACGTAATTTTTTCAAAATAAATATGATAAAAATTGGAAATACTGTTACCATTACTCATTTTTCTATGGTCTTACGTCAATCGGTACGCATCATTGATAAATTATTTAAGTTTCACTCATTGTTTGACAAACTCGGTTACCTAGTTCGAGCCAGCTTGCTGCAGCTAATATGGCTACATCCCATTTCTTGGACAACGTTTCATTTCGTAACCCTTGTTTAAAACCTACGCAAAAGTGGCATTTGGCAAACTTTTTATTTTTCATTAATTTTGTAGCATTTGGACAACATTTCAAAGTAGCGTGTATTTTGTGTCTTTGGCAAACCTTTTGCTTGAATAGTACAGTCAGTTAAAATAATACCTAACACATCGTTCATGTTGAATTCTTTTAACCACAGCTTTATAATTACTTATATTCCTAATACAAAAATGATTTTATACTTAAATCACGCCTTGCGCCTTCAAAAAGTACAGACTCCGGGGTCCTTTTTAATTTGTTATATGATGTTTGTCATATAACAAAATTAAAATATTTATCTTTTATCTTTATCTTTATGTTTAATTAAAGGAACCCGTAGTAGTACTCGGGCGAATGAACATGACACCTGGCTGACACGTGGCTCGGAACTTGCTGCTTCCCCCGCTGCCCCGCGCGGCGCCCTCCGTGTTTCTTCTTCTTCTAATTGCGAAGCCTTATCATTACTTATCATTACCAAGTATTACAGGACCTCTTCTCTATCAAGATTATCCAATTCCACGCTGTACTTTGCACAAACGGCATTCGAGCCAGGTGTCATGTTCATTCGCCCGATAAGTAATGTGATGATTCATCACTTTCTTCAAGCAAGGTCGAGTGATTCAAGGCCGCTAAACACATAGAATAAATACATAATAATATGTATGTAGAGTACTTATAGTAACGTGGCCCCGATACTTGTAATTCATTTGGTACTTGTAATTCATTGTTGGTACTGGCCTACTTATTATGTAATTGTTTTACTTGGTTAATTACTTTTAATACCCGACTGCCAAGGAAGGGTTATGTTTTTCGCGCGTATCTTATATGTATGTATGTAAATTTCTGGGTTACCACATATCTTCCAAACTGATACTGAGTGGATTTTGACAGTTAATGTATTGTTAGATTTGTCTCAATAACCTGAGTGTTTTTAGATAAGGTTCTAAAAAAAATAATCAAAAAGGCGGATTTTTGGAGCTAAATAGTAAGTCATTAATATTTTTTATCAAAATGAAGGTATTTTAAAGAATATTACTAAAATATATATGAGTTATATTTGACAATATAATTGATTTAATATAATTTGACAATTAATGTATGTGGTTTTCAGTTTTTTAAACTTTAAGCTTGTTTTATTACCTATTTTGTTATTTCAGTTCGTAAGTACCTAATTGAACAAAAAAAATTACAGATTTTCATGGCTATTCTACCGTATGAATTGGTCAATTTTGGAAGACGGATTTATGGATTTTTACTAAAATTTTGTATCGGCTAAAAACTAAGGTACGGACAGCAGTACCCTTAGTACGAGTTTTGATAGTTTTCGAAAATTTTATGTAGTTTCGTTTCCTTCCATACATTTGCTAACAGCGCCCCTAGGGAAAACTTTCATAAACTAAAATCGGCAGTATGAGTTAGATCGAAACATAGTATTCGAAAACCAAAAAAGTTTTCGAGCTGTTTATGGCACTTTGGTAGTACGAGTTCTAACTTTGACAAGTCAGCGGTAGTAAACTATGACGTTTACGAAAACTTTTGTAGTATTCGCACTCACTAGATAAAATTCGGTGAGAGCTATGCGAACAAGCTAGTATTTGTAAATATTTGTAAATCCTGTCACATTTTATTACTCTCAGCCTGACATGAGGGCCTTCGGCCGGTTTATTTAAGTCACCATTTCTAAAATTATGGATATGGGTAGGGTTATTATACAAATTTCGAGACACATCTTGTAGATATTTTTCCAGAGAGAGAAATAATTACCACTCTATGAAATCTATCCATAATTTTAAATTGTGATGGACTCATTTTTCTTTTAAAAAAACGATGCCTCCATAAAAAATAATAATAAACGTATGACAAGGCAGTATGGTCATATGACATTAGCCAAAACTATGCGCAAATTAAAAAAAAAACAGAACGTGGTACAAAACGCCAAACGTAAAGGATATGTTCGTCTCTTTCTTTTGCCGACGTGTAAAAGAGTTAGAAGTATATACCATGAAGTTCGTGCAATCGAGCTAGTCGATGGTTGATATCGTGTAAACTTAATACGAAAAATGTAGCCCGTACTGCCGATTACAGCGTAAACTATTCGTTTGAGCGAGCTCACCAAAACTATTGAGTTTTGGAAACTATCAAACTCGTACTAAGGGTACTGATGCCTTAGCTCTTTACCCGACTACGAAGAAAGAGGGTTATGTGTTCGGGTGTATGTATGAATGTTTGCCTGATTATTTGTGGCACCCTGTAGGCTAAACGGCTGAACGGAATTTAATAAATGAGTTTTCGTTATACACATATATGTCTAGGTGACGAGAGTGATATAAGCTACAATGTCATAAAATCCAATAAATGATAGATGTAAGCCAACAAAATATTGTGTAAAAAAGTGAAAAATATAAAATGAAAACTCAATGGATTTCGGTAAATGAGGTATATCTAGCTAGATATGTTTTGGAAAGTGTCAAACATCCAATATGACGATAGTATATTTTTTCGGAATATGAGTAGTACGCACATACTCACTCTCGCACGTCAAGAGTAGACTCGGCAGTGTAATTGAATGTAATACGAGAGTGAAAGCACGCGGATATGTCGTACATTCCTTGATACGAAATATTTATGAGATATTTTATAACGTAAATGCCGACACGCTACGTCGACAGCGATAGTCGTCACGTGATACGTCTACGTGAAATACGGTACAAAAACGTTAAATTTACCCTTTGGTACAAATTCAATAAACTATCATAATATATGTAGCGTTTTGCACGGTAACGCATGGGCGTATCCTGCAGTTGAAAAATACGCAATTTCCTTTTCACACCACCTGCTCGACAATGTCTAATTACATATCATGCCATCAAAAGAGAAAGAAAACTTCCAACTCAAATTTATATGTATGCAGGTGTAACCCCCCAAGGGAGGTAAAGTTGTATGAAACTCCCGAGGGAGTTAAGTGATTTGAATTTGGAACGTCAAATTCGTATGGAAACTCGTGGAAAACTCTGTGTAAAAGAATGCCCGTGTATATGGCATTGTAAGGAGGTTTGTTCTAAAATCGAAATGGCCACCATAAGCAGAACTCAAAAGAAAAAAAGGCGCAATTTCAAAAAACGTGAAACAAAAGACTGTGTTTGTAGCTGGAGCCCTGGCTTTTTATTGTCTTGCAGAAGGTAAATAAAGCCGGTCTTCGTCTTGGGCAGCTTGAACCCCTTACTTCACTCAGGACTCTACATAACTCCCTCGCTTCGCTCAGGAGCTTGTTACAATCAGGGTTCAACATGCCGCCCGTTACATAAGACACTGTTTTATCCCCTTGGTGCATAATCTACTATTAGGTACTGAAATTACATAATTTCTATTTCAAAACTTAACTACTTAACTGATTTCAATGATTTTTTTATGGAACTAATTTGAAAGTATTACCTTTCAAATAAAGAAACACAATTTTCCAAATCGTTTGACTAATAACGATGTTCTGGGGTTAATAAACTAAATAAATTAAATAATAAAATTGAGTATATACTCCTATTTTAAGTTGATTGAAAATAATACCATTTTCATTAAAAAGTATGATAACGCGTGAAAAAACCTTTTTGTATGTTATCCAACGATCGTAACGTTTTATCTAATCTAACGGAAATATCGGAAGCACTATACAGTAATTTGTATTATGAGATCGAAGTTACGTACGCATTGTAAAGTTAAAACAATTACTTAAAAAATCTAATACATTCTAGGTAAACAATAAAAATACGGTAATAATTAGACAGAAGGAATAGGGAAATGCTTTTAACCAGCAGAGGAACAGTAAGAGTTCATATAAAAATTGCAGATCTACAGCGCGCGCGAGTGAAAAATGTTTTTCTGAAATATATTCAAAACTAATACATAATTCGTTTTTTTCTGTCCATTTTTAATAAGATTCATGCTAAAAATGGTTTTACAAAACTATAATACAACCAACTTAAATTGGACTGTTTTAGTGACCGTAAACACCACTGAAAAGTCACAGAGAAGCAAAATAACCACATATTTTGCCTTAAATATGTGAAAATTTGATAATGGCAATATCTCCTTCCACTCACATATAGCCTGACTTGCATAAGTATTCACGCACCGGAAGCCAATAGTGCCCTTAATTGCGTATTGTACCATAACCGGAACACAGCCGCTCGACTGCGCGCAGGCTGAATGAGGACCAAGCTACAAACTCTACCTATCTTGCATTTTGAGGGCAAGTTTGTCAGTACCGGCTCTAAGAGTATTTTTAAATGTCACGAAACACAGCCGCTCAACTGCGCGTAGACAGAATGAGAACCAAGCCACAAATTCTACCCATCTTGCATTTTAAGGGCAAGTTTATCAGTACCAGCTCTAACAGTATCTTTTATAGACACGGAACACAGCCGCTCAATGGCTCACGCAGACTGAATGAGGACCAAGCTACAGACTCTACCTATCTTGCAATTTGAGGGCAAGTTTATCAGTACCAGCTCTAACAGTATCTTTTATAGACACGGAACACAGCCGCTCTACTGCTCGCACAGACCGAATGAGGACCTAACCACAGACTCTACCTATCTTGCAATTTGAGGGCAAGTTTATCAGTACCAGCTCTAACAGTATCTTTTATAGACACGGAACACAGCCGCTCTACTGCTCGCACAGACCGAATGAGGACCTAACCACAGACTCTACCTATCTTGCAATTTGAGGGCAAGTTTGTCAGTACCTGTTCTATCATTGTCTTTTATAGACACGGAAAAAACCCGCTCAACTGCGCACGTAGACTGAATGAGGACTAAGCCACAGACTCTATGTCAGTACCGGCTCTAACAGTATCTTTAACAGATACGGAACACAGCCGCTCAATGGCTCACGCAGACTGAATGAGGACCAAGCTACAGACTCTACCTATCTTGGAATTTGAGGGCAAGTTTATCAGTAGGTACCAGCTCGAACAGTATATTTTATAGACAGTATAGTATATAGTATATTCATTGGCAATTCGCTATCTACTTGTAACTTGGAAAAAGTGATCATATCCGACGACGCATTGCTTCCTCCCTCCTTTCACCGCTGGTCAATCATCTTACGACACCGTGAGGATAAGCATAAGCCACAATGAGGACATAATCAGTTTATAATGAAGACATTATCAGTCCATAATGAGGACATTATCAGCTATAACGCCCTCATTATGGGCCGATACCTTGTACTTCGTATTTAACTCTATCTACGATTAGTAAAACAGTATTTAGATTAATCTATAACGTATAAAATTTTCAACAGATTAATAAAAATGTTTTATTTATTATACTTGTTACCTCAGAACTTCGTCGTGTATCAAGCGATTTGGAAAATTATGTTTTGTTCGAAATAAAATACTTTTTTACTCATAACAAAATTTATTTTCAAAAAGTTTTGTTTTTAAATCAAATTAACTAAATTACTTTCTTAAAATGCTCTTACACTTCATGACCAACATACCTTCGAAATATCAAGTATACGTTTAGTGGTTTAGTCTGTTCGTTGTCTGTCAGTTAGTCAATCAGGATGAAGCATTTTACTAAATAACTAGCTAACGCCCGCAAATTCATTTGCGTTACAAATCAATAAAATTTCTTGTTTATTACGCACTTTCAGCTAAAGACGAACATCCGCCAAGTTTCGAGACTCTTTCAGCGGTTTGACTTGTAGGTACGTTGTCTGTCAGTCAGTCAATCAGTCAGTCATGATGAAAATGAAACATATAAAGGATTTTTAATACGTTGTATCGACCTGGTTTCGAAAGCTAAATGAAATGGGATGAGTCATTAGTATCCGCGTTCAATACACGTTGCCCAACTATGGGAATACGTGTTCTATTACAAAATATATCCTTTTTTCAAGGCAGTAGAATAGTTTTTACCTTGAACCGTGGATTGAGTGTGAGCCAAGTTACGCAAAGATCTCTTAGAAATGTTGGGATTTCCAATTGATGAATGTGTGGTTTTTGAGAAAGGCTTTTTTGAAATAGGATTTTGAAATTGATAATGGTCTAAAGAATAAGCCTTGTAAAATAGAGAGGAAGGCCCAGAATCCGGCTCGCTCGCACATTTGTATATTTTTGAAGATATAATTCATCTTTTTGGTTGTGCTTTAAATTTACTACAGTATAAGCTAACTACTACAATCTGTATTACAAAATTTATAAAAGGAAACAAGTGGGCCACCCATAGACCGTTGCAATATGTAGCCCAACTGTTCCGACTCGATACCCGATGGCAGCGTGCCGAGGATACTGGCTGCATTGCCTATTTGTATTGCAAGGCTTTTTCTTTGGCCGAGATAGCTACCAGCCTTCTGATCACGTGTCGCTAAGACCAGACGCTCTGATAAAATTTTTAAGATATAAATTGACTGAGTATAAATTTCAAAAAAGTGGAGCGGTGATGTTTATTTGAAATTGGTTCCGAGGGTTTTCGATATTCCCCATGTTTTAAGATTTGGCCATCGAAACCCCATTGCAAAATCACGCTGATATAATACGTAAGCATGTCACTCAGTCGGTTTTGATAACATTTTGTCTGAGTATAAATTTCAAAAAAGTGGAACGGTAATGTTTATTTGAAATCGGTTCCGAGGGTTTTCGATATTCCCCATGTTTTAAGATTTGGCCATTTAAACCCCTTTGCAATAATCACGCTGATATATTACGTGAGAATATCACACTGTCGGTTTTGACAAAATTATTTACTGTATTCAAATTCTAGGTCACGTAGTAACAATTTTTTACAAAAACAAAACTGCTGACAGTTGTATTTAGTATTCAGTTGTCTGTATTGTGTATTGTAAACAGCTGACCATAGGATTACCCACAATCTCCGTATCTCATTACGCAATAACTTTCACCGCGGGCGCCTGCGCATAGACACGCAACATTACAGCACATTTATAGTGATTTTCGCGTAACACGGGTCGAAATGTCATTTCGTGGTAATGAGCCGAAATATGGCCTTTATATAGGTCTGACGATCATTGGATCATATTTTTTCAATCAGTTGTGGGATAATAAACTTTAGTTTGGAACATAAAACAGACAAAGGCTACTTTTGACCTCGATGCTATGCAGAAAAAAACGCAGGAAGGTAGCTAGGATTTCTATAGAAAATCAAAAATGCTAAGGTCAACCTTGATACTAAATTCAAAGTGATAAATTTGTGCACCGCAAATTTATGTCTACCTGATATATTTTACTATTTTTGGCTATACCAAGGCCAGTGTGGTTTTTTAAAAAACCGTGACTTTTGTGACATCCTTCGTTTAAGATAATTGATTGATTCAGGATTCTCGTGTAGAGGCGAAACACGTGTCGTATCTTTAAACTTTGGTTTTCTGTTCTTTGACTCTTTGGTTTAGTTGAACTAAAATTAAGTTAATTAAAACCTTTGTTTAGAAATTAAGCGGATTTATTACTAAATATATTTATATAATTTGTTGATATCCTTCGTTTAGTTGAATAATTAATAATATTCACATTTATTATCATTTTATGACTAGAAGGAAACATCGCGTTTATATATTAAATTCATTTTTATATATGTTGAAAAATGTAAAGATGTTTGTCAGGTAAGATATTAACGAAAATATTGTTTTTTTTACATACGCATGGGAAAAAAAATGTAGAACTGAGCGCGTTGAAGTCTTTTGTATTGGAAGATTAAGAAAAAGAAGATTAATCATTTCGGTACGTTACACTAATTTTGGTGGGTTTCTTTCTGTTCCTAACATTTTAAATGATAAAAATAAACATAGAAAGAAATACATTTTGCAAAGTGACCAAGTCAACTGTGTTGCTACAAAATGATTAATTTTTGGGCAGAATCCGTAAATACTAAAAAAACGGTCACTTTCGTTGACTCAACATCAATTAATTTATACAAAACCCATCCAACATTATAATCCAACCGTATACAATAAAACAACAAACACAAAATTATTAAAGCAAAGAATAACTACATAATACAGGATGTACGTACGTACATAATACAATATGTACGTACAGACAGCGTCAGAGATAAGTATCCCCCTTGCACAAGAAACCCAGCTCTAAATCCTTTCAAAAAATTGTAATACTTAAAATTAATTTTAGGCTTACATACGGTTACACAAATATAATCTATTTTTTAAAGGCAAAACCTCTACATTCGCCGCGACGACGGTGATTTAAAGGGATTTGAAGCTGGGTATTATAATGCAAGGGGGATACTTATCTATGACGCTGTCTGTACATAATACAAGATGTACGTACATAATACAAGATGTACGTACATAAAACAGGATGTACGTACATAATACAAGATGTACGTACATAATACAAGACTGCTCTCGAAAACTCAGGGCATATTATTATGATGAGAATTGAGGTTGAAAAACCGAATTTCGGATGTCAACAGTCAGAATAATAAAGAAAATAACAGTTAGTGTGTTAATAAAATAATAAAATGTGATGTGAGGAAGCAAGACATAGTTAGAAAAAGAGGCTTAAATAGAAATGAAAAATATGTACAATTGATGTTACCAACTAAATACCTGATGACGTCACCGCTTTAATTCTGGAACTGCCTAGAACATTCTAGATTATTCTAGATAATTCTAGCTATGTCTTGCCACGACCACATCTCAGCTCTGTCGGTTAGTTTTCGTTATTCATTCCGTTCGTCTGTCACCGAGGCGTAATGTAGATATGATTATGTTATTCTAAGAAAGTTTCTGTAAATAATAATTATTTTTTGGAAATTATAGCCATAAACTTGTAGGTTAAAAATAATAATAATGACTACAATATAATCTTAGTCGAATGATGCGTGTAGGTAGGTACTAAAGTTTCGATTAAATGTCCAGTTACTTTTGAGTCTAATTTAAATTTGACAATAATTTAGGTAAAAATTTAACATTTCTTCTCAATATTATATTAAATTTGAAATAGTCACGTCAAAATTCTGACAAAATTTGACAATTCTATCCATCTAACACACGTTAATGTTGAAGTTCTGTCAAAATTGAAAAAAGTCATCCTATTATCACAATTAAAGTCAAAAATTCTGTCAAAACTGCACATAATCTGTCATAGTATGTCAAAGTTGTCAATCCAGTCGTCAAAGCTGTCAATCCAGTTGTCAACTTGACTACCACTACAACATGCCAAAACAAGTGCATGCACAAATCTACATTACGCAACGGTGCTCTTTTGACTTACTTTCATCGTTTATGACTGGTCCATAGCTCGGGCTTTCATAGTCTATGCTATTAGAGTCTTGGACGCCGAGAATCCCGGCCTTCGCCACTCTGTGGCAACAGCCTTTTAGGACTCCGCCACACGAGCCGTCAAGCAAACCACCAACCATCCAGCAGTAGAAAAAAAATTCGCATGTCCCTCCTTGAGAACACGTATCCTCTCTGCGGTCCAAGTGTTCCACCTCATTGGTATGTATCAATCTCCCTTTTCTCCTTGGCATTTCGTGAAGTATCTTATTGACTTTTTTTATTTGCTCATCAGATATAGGCTTGAATTTGGGTAGGTTTGTCGCAGAGACGTTTGGAAAAAAGTCGTTGCGTTTCAGTCTGAATCCGTCGGTTTGAATGAACATTGGTTTTTGTAATAGTAATTTTTTTCCTAGAGCTTGATGTGGTACGATGGCATCTGTTTAAAGAAAGGTTATTTTCAGAAGCTGAGATCTGGACAGTTTTGAAATTAGTTGATGAAAAGAGATATAAAAGGCTGTAATAATCTCAGAATGTAATTTAATAACATTAAAAACCTTTTATACCTCGGAAAATGATGTCAAAATAACCATTAAATATATTAAACATTATAAAATTAAAAATAATGATAGATACACAAACACATATCATAAAATTAAACAAAAACTTACATGCAATTAACTACGACATTAATTACTAAATAGCCAGTTAAAATTAAATACTACAAGCAATTTCTAAAATTTAAAAATATTATACTACCTACTATATTAGTACTTAGTTACGTTGTATTAAAGTTTACATAATATATAAAAGCTGAACACTGTAATAAATAACATGCAGTTTTATTGTTAATAATTAATTATTTTTACGACACTTACATGACATTCAACCATTAGTAAAAGCAACAAGGTTAATTAATGTGTTTACTAAATATGTTTTGGATACCTCACGAAACCTCGATTAATGTTTGCTCGAATAACAAAACCTCGAATGCGTTTGCTTGACGCCAATGTTATTAACAATAAATAATCTATTTATTAACAATTAAATGTAATATTTAGGTATTTCCCTTCACGGTTTTTTAATCAACTATTAATAGTTAAAGAACTTTACCAAGTACGAAATTTAATCAACTAATAAGGTATTTAGACCAATGTTATGGTAATTTTACATAATATTAACGTTATCAACCAAATCAGTATGATAAATTACCCCTCTTCAAAATTGACGATTATGTGCAATATACGTATAGCAACCTGTATATTGCTTATTATCAAATTTTAGTTAGGTAAAATTGAGATATTTAAAGTAACTTGTGAAAATGTTCTATTTACTTTAATGTTTTGAAATACATTTTTAGCAAAGATTGATCCTCATCAGCAACAGAATCCATTGGTTTAATAATACAGGATGTTTTTTTTAATAATTCGGTCGATTCCCGTCAAAGGTTATCAAATGATTAAAGAAAAAACTCGAAAGCATGACTCCTTTCACGGCCATCAGTGCCCTTCTCAAAAAACCACCCTGTATAATATAGTTTATGATCTGCAAAAGCACATTGGCTACTTTGACCTAGATACTTCGCGGATGGAGCTGTGGGTAACCGGAGTGGAGTTAACCGAACCTGTTGAGTAAAGCACGAAAGGAGCCTGTTCGAGGCGCACTTGCAATCCTTTCACCACACTGGATTTAGTGATACGATAAGCAGAAGAAGACTGTTGAGTTGGTTAATATCAAAAGAAAAAAAAACGACAAAAAGCACCACACTGAGAACAGTCAAAATCCGAAAATTTGAACCTAATTCATACTGTTGTAAAATATTGGGAGATCGTTCGAAGACACAACCAGAAGTCTCCATAATGTATGTAGGTAAGTGAATAAGATTGCCGAAGATCATTAGCTTGCTTTAGGCAGTCGCTAAAATCAGGTTAAATCACTTTTTAATCACCAGAACGTTACTAAACAATGTCAGTGACATCACTAGCTGTTTTCGGAAAGGCAGGTTTCGCTTTCATTTTCGCAGGTTTGGTTATAATGACCCATGCGTGACGTCACGTAACCGTTGCAAAATCACTTTGAATATTTGCTATTGATTTGGAGTCCTTTGAAAACTACAACCCGAAAAATGATGTAATGGAAGTGTGTTGGACTGTCACGCCGGTGTCGCAGGTTCGATTCCCACTTTAGGACAAACATTTGTGTGACGAACATCAGTGTTTCCTGAGTCTGGGTGATTACTATTTATATGTATGTATTTACATAAAAAAGATCAGAGGGCTGGCAGCCAAACCGCTGAACGTAGAGATATGAAACTTGGAAGATGTGATTGTCGAGAGTAGAAAGTGAGTACTTAGGAAGGAATTTTAAATATTCGCACCCCAAAGGGAATCAGATCCAATCGGGGGGATCAAAGTTTTAACATAAATGCCGCATATCTCTGAAACTACTCAATCGTGAAGCTTGAACATTGGCATAACGACTCATTGATTCCACCACCACTATCCATCCACTATTGGATTAAGGCTCGATTGGAGGTGCTGATGATGATAGGTTTAAATTTATTTTTGTAATGTTTTCAAGTAATTAATTAATGTTTTTATATGGATCTACATTTAAAGTTGTCCGAAATAAATATTTTGATTTGATTGATTTGATTTGATTGACTTCTTCTTCTTATCGCGTCACTAGTTCCTTCGAACCAGTGTGGTGATAGGATTTCAAGTGCGCCTCGAAGAGGCTCCTATCGTGCACTCGACACATGTTTTCGAACTTTAGGTTCTACGACATGCCGGTTTCCTCACGATGTTTTCCTTCACCGTTGCGAGAACGTGGCATGACTGCTACCGGGATTCGATCCCGCGACCATCAGATCGCAAGGTAAGGGCCTCATCCACTCGGCCACCACGTCCTCTATACTCATTGACTAAAATAAACAAACATGTCTCAGGCAGGATTTTCGATTTTTCCAAAACTAAACACTCTTTTTGATCAAAAAAACAGTAAGCTGAAAATGAGTACTAAGAAAGGAATTTTCCAAATTTGTTACGCAAACGATGTTGCGGGTGGTGTCAGCTAGTGTAATATAAAAAAAGTATATAAGTATCTAGTATAAAAAAAAGTACCTATATAAGTATCTATCGGTTATCTGGTTCCCATAGTACGAGTTACATACTCTGCTTAGTTTGGGGCTAGATGGCGTCGTGTGAAATGTCCAATTGGTTTCCGAATTGGTTTTTGTAATTAATCTCTATTAAGAGTGTAAAAAGTTCGCGATTGTATGGATTTCCTTATGACACTGCTGTAGCCAAAACAGCTGAAGTTTAAATTGTAATTTTGTGTAATGAATTGCATTTCTGATATTGTTAATTTAAACATTTTATTTGAATCAAAATTTCAGTTTTCAAGTGTAGAGACCGCTCAAAATATTAACAAAAAAGTAACAGAGTAATTTGTTCGAGAAAATAAGGCCCAATATTTCATGTTTTTTTTAAGACAAACAAAAGTACAGACAAAAAGTGAACCTCAAACATTACGCTTACGGAATTACACAATCCTTTTGGGCGCTAAATAGAGCGTAGAGTCAGCAAAAAATGTAATGTTTCATTTAAACAAATAAAATAAAGTCGTTAAGGGGAATCCTCAAATCCGAAATCCATACAAAATGATTCGGACAAATACTCAAAAAGTACGCCGTATTATAGTAATTTCTTCACAATATTAGTTTCGTCCATGTTTTTTGATTCGTCAACAAAAAAAGTGAAAGGTTTCATACCTTAATTTAGATTTTATACGTGTTTTAAAATTAACCCTACTAACTTAAAAACACGTATTAAATCTTAATTAAAGAATGAAATCTTTCACTTTTTTTGTTGACGAAATCAAAAAACATGGACCAAACGAATAGTGTGAAGAAATTACTATAATACGGCGTACTTTTTGAGTATTTGCCCGAATCATTTTGTATGGAATTCGAATTTGAGGATTGGCCTTAAAGCGAATCCATCATTTTTAACATTTGAAAAATCATAAATTGGACATTTCAAAAAAAATCCTAATAATTAAATTGTACGAGCATTATTTATATATTTATCAAAAAGTATGTATAATGTATATTTGTACTCTCTCAGTAACCTAGTTTGGGATAGATAATAAGGCGTTGTAAGTGTAATATTGAAAGATACATTCCTAATTTACAACTACGACCCGCAACTACGTTTGCGTTGTGAATTGTCTAAATTCCTATATTACTCTTTGTCCACTTATTAATCCCGTAGGCTGTTGTTTAGTCAGTCACGCCTTAGACTTTTATATATATCGACAGATTATTCTGCTGACCCTACCTATATACTTTCACGAGTGCTTTACTGCGAATCGCGAATGGTGTACAATTACAGTTATTTGTTCTAAATGCTGTCATTTTCGATACTGCCTTGGCCATATGTATTTTACCCAACAGCAAAGGGGGTAATTTTTTTCGGTATATACTTATGTATTGATGTAAAATTTGTGGGGGGGTACCCTAGGGTGGTCCACGATCCCATACAAAAATTTAGAATTCCATATTTTAACCTAGTCACCCCTGGAATTTGTTAAACATAGTTATACCATTAATTTGACAAAATTTCAGCTTCCTAGCACAAGGGCAAGACGGTGCTCAAGATGGGCTTATATTATTATTTTGGTTAAAAATGGGGTCACCCAGTATTTTTTATTACAATTGACTTTTAAAATATACAGTGATTATTGTTAATTTATAATGAGGCTTAATAACTGTTCTAATGGTATTTACTCTAAAAACGACATTAATACGACGAAAAACATTTTTAAAATGACCCCATAGGCACGACATAAAATTTAAGTGCACTGAGGCTCTCGAATTTCGTGTTTTTTATTTATTTTTGATATTTTACCAATTATTTTAGGTTTAACACGTACTTCAACGTTTTTGTCAATATTTGGCATAAAAAAATCTTCTAAGATATTCGGCTTGATAAGCTTTCAGGAGAATATTGAGCGATTCAGACAAAAATGGTAGGATTTTGACGACTCTACCAAAATTACTCATTGAATTGTTTGTGAATGTTTGAAATTCAATGGTTATAGTTAAAAGTAAGTTAAACAAGATATTTAAAAGTAAAAAAAATACTTAAAATATGAATTATTTAAAAAAAAATGACTTTTTTTGATTTTTCTTACAACGGCTCCTGTGACTCTTTCGGGATCGCTGAAGATAGAGATTTTTTGGGATCTTTTACGGTTTTTTTAATTTAAAGAACTTATAAAACATGGTTCAACCTAAACAAGACTTAAAAAAGCTAATTGACTTGCAATAATGTCTCCAAGTCATGAAAACTGAGTGCTTAGGTTAATTTCGTCAATAGGTCGTATATATGAGGATCAAGTTATGGTTTTTATCTTGCAATAACTCATAATTAATTTTTTTTACCACAAGAACTGCTAATTAACTTTATTTTAAGCGATTTTCCTTGACTTAAGTTTTAATATTTTACGTTCAGGAAAAAAAAGTTTGTGATAATTTTTTGCCAAAACGGGAATATAGACCCTCCTTGAGCACCGCCTTAAGTGCTTAAGTGAAGCTAGAAAGCTGAAATTTTAATGTGTAATTAGTGTTGCCAGACATAACAAATTGCGGGGGTGACTAGGTTAAAAAAAGCTTTTTTCACCACTCTGGTTTGAAAGAACTAGTGACTCTATAAGAAGGAAGTCTTAAAATAAACGTAAGTATTTTGATTCTTCAAATACTTATTCAGCTGCGTAGATATTCACATAAAATATCTTCAAAACACGAAAAACTACTTAAAATACTTGCATCTGCACCTATTGATAACCGTTACTGCAGCCTAACGGTAAGGCCTTACGAAATACTCGTCGTTACGCAACCAATAACGACGGGCGTTAACTTTAACGAGATTACGATCCGTCGAGCTTCATTCTTCCACAAAAAGTTACTACCAATTTTACTAAAACCTTTTTGGTGTTTAAAGAGTGCTCTAAGCCTTCGGAAAATACGCCTTATCTTTTTTTATTATTAATTTAACATCAGGAGTTTGCGTTAGCTTGTTTTGAAATTTCTTTACTCAAAGACAACCATTAAGTTTATAAAAACTATAAGCTAACCGAAAAAAATATCGCCCTATTGGATTTTTTATGTCATTTTCATCGCCAACATGAACAACCGAGATACCGTATCACCCAAAATCCATAAAATTTTGATAGCTTCTTAAAAAACACATCATGCCAGTTTGCAGCCACCATAATACTGAAATTGTCATCATTTTGTAGATTCTACGTTATACTCGTGGCATATATCAAATTCAACGACAAATCATTTGTCAAAAACCATTCAACCATTATCGGCCTACAATTATTCATCTATCTATCTATCCATCGTCAAAACACTAGTTAGAAGATGGCAAATAATACTGACTAAAAAGTGGTTTCAGATTAGTATATTTTTGCGGGCGTATACGGGCATATTGGTACTCGCAAAACTCCAAAACCGTGTCGCGCGTATACGCGCGGTACCGGCGCTCGGTCTTTTCTAGTGAGTGTCATGCCTACATCACATGTACCGGCAATGGGCGAGACAGTAAAATGTTTCTCGGCTGAGACAGTGATGTAAGCAAGTAGCTCACTCGAGTACTCAACGCTATGTTTATACCATTTATCCGTACCGAGTACTCGGCCAAGAGCACGTCTCAGTCGTTTGCTCGGTACGTGTGATAGGCCGTGATGAGCCGTCTCTCGCCGTATGTCGCGCGTATACGCGCTGAAAAAACAAAACACGAGCGGTGAATCCGCCCCGTTAACCCGCTAATCTGAATCCGCACTAATGAAGCGTACTTTCATTTTGTAACAGAATAATTTAATAACAAATCTGTAATTGTAGTAAATTGTAATCTTTATAAAGTTGGCCATATCTGTGTCATTTCCGAGTTCCGAGGCACTTCGGAAGTAAATAAAGTTGCGTAATGTTATTATGTAAGGCATTGACCAACTTTGGTCAACGCTGACCTTTATGATGATGTTTTGTTCCATTTTGATGACCTTTTTAGCATAGCATAGCATAATCAGCCCATAAACATTAAACATTCACACACTCATGCCCCTGCACTAGGATCCCCTGTGTCGTAGGTGGCATGGACACAAACAAGACATCACAACATCCAAGACCCGAGAACAAACATTTGTGTTCGTCTCACAAATATTTGCCCCGGCCGGGGATCAAACCCCGAACACCAAGCTTCGTAGGCAGGGTCACTACCAACTAAGCCACGGTGTCGTCAAAGAAAATCTTATAAATATATATACTCAATACCGTCTTTACCATAAGGGCAGACGGGGCCAGTGCCCAGGGCATCCTGAGAGGGCCCTAAAGGCCGACAATTTATTTCACATTTATTATCAAAATATTACACTTTTTGTACTAAAATTGTTACAGCTCAAAATAAAATAATTGCAATAGGTACATACTTCATATTTTGTACGGTTTCAACTTTCAAAAAAAATATTATTTCAAAATCAAAGTGAAAAAATATGAATCGTAACCAAAACACCAGCTGCATACTTACTATTTTTTTGTTTTGATATGTTTAACCTAGGCGAGGGATTTCCCCAAAACAAACAGAGGGAAAAACAGTTTTGCCCAATTTATTCTCGAGACTTAACAACTGACATCCATTTTTTATTTATTTATAGGTACAGTTACTACACAGTCAATATTTATCTTCAAAAATGTTTAAATGTGCGAGCTAGATAGTGGCGCGCCGCATTTTTAATCAGTAAATTTATAAGATTTTCTTTGAACTGACTGATTTTTTGCCAATTATAGCTTAATCAAAAAATATGTAGTTTCTTTCCAAGATGGCGTGTTTTTACTATAATAAATTCCTATATTTCATGGTCTTTGTGCATTTCTTATGGTAAATGTCATTGACCTCTTCAGAATAGTAGCATCAAACTTCGCCATAGAATACAGCAATAGTTATTAAGAAAACGACATAGTTAAAGCGTTGTTAGTATGGAGGCTGAAGGTCGGTGTATGCCCTTTACGCAATGAAGTGTGACGAAGTACATAAACAGAAGTGGTATGTTAAAATATTTTTGATTATTTATTGCTTGATTTTACGACTGTCTTAAAACTCTGTTATTTCAAAAAAATATTTAAGTCTTCACATTTTATAAGAGGATTAATTTTAACATAATTTAACTATGACACAAGTCACTTTTGTGTTTATGTGTGTAATCCTAACTAATCTGGAAGTTTTTTTTTTTTATATTTCTACTTTAGTATAAAGCGTTGTGAAGTAAGTGAGGTGCAATAATACTTGTAAAAGGTCAAAAAAGATAATATAAATGCAAGACAATGATAGCGCAATTACCCGTACTAAATTTCATCCAAATCGGTTCAGTATATTTGGTGTGACTGAGGATCAAACAATTATCTACTCATCTATTCGCATAAACTTTTGACTTTACAATATTAGTAGGATTTATGCAGGCTATTGTAGCATTTTTTTTCTAAAATTTTGCCTGTTACTTTTACAATAGGCTTGTGCAGAAAGGTCCCATGTGGTGTCATGTATAAACTACATAACTTACTATCTTCACACGTCTTCAAAAATAAACAAAAAAATACGACAATGATATAGTTTCTACATCTCAAGATCGTGGGAACGGCCGAAGTCAGGTGAAAACTTCTACATGCTTCATGTCGGTTTGGGTCTAGAAATCTGCTGTTTTTCTTAATTTAATCTTATTACTGTACGACAGGGACGTGGCGGCCGAGTGGATGAAGCCCTTACCTTGCGATGCGATGGTCGCGAGTTCGAATCCAGGTTGCAGTCATGCGTAAATGGGTTTTTTCGGTCGAAAAAATCTATGTATGCATTCCAAGTTCTCGCAACGGTGAAGGAAAACATCGTGAGGAAACCGGCATGTCGTAAAACCTAAAGTTCAAAAACATGTGTCGAGTGCACGAAAGGAGCCTCTTCGAGGCGCACTTGAAATCCTTTCACCACACTGGTTCGAAGGAACTAGTGACACGATAAGAAGAAGACTGTACGACGAAAATATTTTCAGATGCATCTTAGTAGATAAATATTCGATAATCAGTACTTTTTATAAAATCTTTGTTATTTACAATACCGGCTTGTATTCTAAGTAATATCAAGGATATTATTAGGGGATAAAGTCAATGGTTACTCTTTTTACACAAAAAGGTGTTGGTAAAAACAAGAGACATGATAGCGTATTTTCAAAAACGAACTTACTTGCAACTAACAAAGGTTTCACTGATGAAGATAACGCATGGGAAGAATTGTCTGTGGAAAGTGTACGTGAAAATAAATAATTATTATCTAAAGCGTAAATATTAAGATTGTTTATTGTTCGTCGCATGGAGTTGATATACTGCGTGTGGACATTACTTTGTCATTAACGAGTCATATCATATAAGGTAACGTTGGTTTTTTATGGAATTTGCAAAAGTTAGCATCTATTTATCATTAATTATTGGTGTTAAAATAAAATGAAACCCGTTTTCTAAGTCCTGAACTATATTCATGACATAATTTCAGACTAATAGTTTCAGAAGGTTATTTTATGTAAGAAAGTCAGAGACGAGCGCTCTTCTGATGATGAGAGATCACGCCTGCCCATGAATCAGAACAGTGCTTCTTTTGCAATAATATTACCATGGTGTGAAAGATTTAAATCATTTATTTTTTCAACCGACTTCCATAACGTTTACAATTCAGTTTAATTTTTTTTTTGTATTATTTACCTCAACTTTCAATTAATAAAAGAATTTTCAAAATCGGTTGATCAATGAGGATCAACCGATTTTGAAAATTCTTTTATTATTTGAAAGGATACCGTACACTTTCAAATTGGTCCCTTTTATATTTTATGAATTTTTAAGGGAGTTATTTGAAGTCGGTTGGTTTCTTTTTCTGTTAAAAAGTTCTTGTTTCAATTTGAGGTTAAGGAACTACTTTTCGATACAATAAAACCTCACACCTCTGTTTTGGCGCCAAAATTCGTTCTACTTTCTACGACATTACGACACAAACCATACGAATGATGCTTTCATACATACATTGATGTAATTCTTATGTAACTGGCGCCTTATCCCAGAATGGCTATCTCGCTCTTTTATACCAAAAAAAATTAATAGTTGTCTGTAAAGTTGGTTTACGGACGATAGTTTTACGCAACCAGTGTAATAGGACAATGAGCGTTACCGGACAATGACAGCGTTACCGGACAATGACGTTAATGTTTTCGTGCATGCAGCCGGCGTTCATCGATTTATAAGACGATGCTGTGCAAAATATTTCGTGGGGAGTGAATTTGACTGGGCTACTGGGCTCCCAACGCTCGGATGTAACACAACTTCGGGTAAAATCGGCTGGTGTAATATTTCTAAGTGAAGCTGCTAATGTGTCTACTGTCTTTTCTTTTACATAAACGACATCAAATAATGGTAGCGTAACATCAGGTAACAAACAAAAAAAAATTAAACTGAATTGAGAACCTCCTCCTTTTCAACCGACTTCATAAAATTAATCTTACAAAAGAAGTGCGTCAAAAAAACATTAATCAACCACGCCGCTATCAAAGCAGATACAAATATGACTTGGTCATACCTACATCTTAACTAAAAATGTACGGTTCGGGTCCAAATGCAATGGCGGTAAAAATTTACAATAAACTTCCAGACAAAATAAAAATCCAGGAAAATGATCACATTTTTGAAAATATTCTTAAATAAATGCTGTTAAATAAACGTTATTACGAGCGGCAAGATTTTTTAAATGACGTAACAATATAAGTTCTTTAAAAATATCGTCCCGTCTCTATCAGTTGCAACACCCTAACGAGTAATATTGTGTAGCTGTACTTCTAATTATTTGACTTAACAAGACCTGAAATGTAACCTACCCAATATTTGCAATAAATACTGAATACTGAATAAAAGGAGGAGGTTCTCAATTCGGTAGTTTTTTATGTTTGTTACCTCAAACTTTGTTGTTTAAACCGATATAGAAATCCTTAAAGATATACTTCCAACTATTGGTTCCATAGAAATTTCATGAAAAATGTTAAGAAATTTGTTTTAGAAATCAAAATAACTCAAAATAATGACATCTTCCAAGTAAATGAAATTATGTATTTTGCTTCCCTGTGACTATTCAGTGGTGTTAACGGTCACTAGAATAGTCCAATTGAAGTAGGTTGTAGTATGTTTTTGTAAAACCTTGATTACTTTGAAGTCGGTTGAAAAAAAGAAAAAATGCCATTTTTTTCTATCGGTATGTTTTGAATAATAAAATTAGAAATCTAAAAAAATTTCAACATAAATTTTGGTTAACGTTTTTGTGCATTCAACCAGTGTTCCGAATTTCACCTATAGAGGTTCTTTCTAAAGTTCAAAGTCAAGAGTATCTCTACTCATCTCAGTCACGTTTGCATTTCGTGTGCGTTTTACTAAAAACTCTTTACTAAAAACTTTTAAGTCATTTGAAATGTAAGTTTTTTGAACGAGTCCCTTTTTTCTGTTTGGGGTTTAGTACCTCAAAAGCGAAGACTATCTGTTTATCTATCTAACGACACGATTGGTTGAGTGGCAAGTGTGTTGGACTGCCACGCCAGTGTCGCGGGTTCGATTCCCGCTTCAGGACAAACATTTGTGTGATGAACATCGTTGTTTGTCCTGAGTGAGTGAGTGTGTTTTCTATGTATTCCATGTATGTATATAGAAAAAAAAGGTATATAAGTATTATTTCAGTCATCTGGTTCCCTTAGTCAAGCTCTGCTTAGTTTGGGGCGTTGTGTAAAAGTTAAAAATATTTAGGTATTTTTAAATCAGGTGTCTATCTGTATTTCGTGCAAAATAATAATTTATAAATCTATGTGTATCTGGTTATCTACCTACATATATTATGTTTATTTATCAATATGTTTATTTATCTATACATATACTTATTCATCATCATATATTATATCATTTAGATATACCTGTAGAGTAATCTATAGAGTAATAGGTCATCGTGGGCATGTGATGCGGAGGAATGAATGCCATGTCACTAGAAGAGTGTTAGGTATGAAAGTAGATGGATTCAGGAGAAGAGAAAGACCAAAGAAAGGATGGATGGACTGTGTGAAAGAGGATATGAACAAAGCAGGCGTGAGTACAGAGATGACGGCTGATAGAGACGAATGGAAGAAGAATACATATTGTGCCGACCCAACCTAAGTGTGGGATAAGGGCAGGGCGATAATGATGTTTATTTATCTATTTCTCCATCCTCGCAAACTTTCGCCTTTATATTGTTATTCAGACGGACCTAAAACCTTTTGTAACATTTCATCATAAGCTCTACAAACTCCAGATAAAGACCTTCACACGCTCATTACCATACAATCGGTAAAAGTTCCATTGTTGACGGGTTACTTAACAGAAAATGACATTTGAACGAGTAAATCCAAGCTACAGTCCAACCAACTTATCTATGAGGTGGCAGAAAATGGAACTACAGCCACTTGCATACAAAACTAAATTCAACTGCCAGTTCCGTCGTCTACCGTCAACTACCTTTGCGAACACAGCGACGCTCCTCAATTTACAGATAAGTTGGTAGGAATGTAAGTACTACTCGGGCGAATGAACATGCCACCTGGCTGACACTCTCGCTTGCAACTTGATGCTTCCCCCGATGCCCCGCGCGGCGCCCTCCGTGTTTCTTCTTCCTCTAATTACGAAGCCTTATCATTACTTATTATTACTTATTATTACCAAGTATTACAGGACCTCTTCTTTATCAAGATTATCCAATTCCACGCTGTACTTTGCACAAACGTCATTCGAGCCAGGTGTCATATTCATTCGCCCAAGTAGTAGTATAGGGGTCCAGTCAACAGTAAGGTATTTAGGTAGGTACAAGGTACAACAAAGTTCAACAACGGGAATCGGTAGCTAGCAGGCTAGAACTAACAACCTAAGTTTCAGTTGGCCAAGTTTCATATTATAGGACTGCTTAAAAATAACTAGTCCGCCTTATTGGATTTAGAGTGAAGTAATTTTTTAATTTTTCGATTTCTTCTCTGCATACACTTTCCTTCAGATACCCATATCATGGGCATGCACCAAAAATAACTAGTCCGCACTCTTTAGCCTTCCGCCATTTTGGATTTAGATGGTCTCAAATTACACCTTGATTTTAGTTTTTAATTGAATCGGAAGTCTAAAAAAATGACGGATAGGACGTTCTAACACATTTAATAATCATATTTTGAAAGCCATACTAAATTAGAGTCAACTTGTAAATTATAACGAATTAAACTGACTTTTTTTATCACCTTGGCTTTAATTCTATGGCTAACCGTAAAATGTTGTAAACTACTCGAATTAGCAAGTTCGTATGTTGTTAATTTCTCCGGTAGCTATATGAATGTAAATTTAATTTTAATGGTACTATTTTGACGATCTAACAAGCATTACTTGAAAGTGTAGTGCTAGCACAGAATTTAAATAATTTCAAAGTTTATTACTTTGTAAAAAATAATTGAAGAATTGGATTATATTTTAGTTTAAGTCTACACAGTTTATGAAAATTTAAAGTTTTTCAAAATTACTTTTAGATAGATAATGAATATATACTAAGATATGTAGCCAGTAGGTATCCTCGATAGTATGCCATCGGGTATCAAATTGGAGCAATTGAGCTACCTATAGATTGTTTACAACGGTCTATGGGTGGTCAAATTGTTCCTTTTGTGAGTTTTGTACTATACATTGTTATACTTAGCTTATGCTGTAATAAAATTTAAAATTTTATATTCTAGATACATATTTTGGTATGTAAGATTATTAGATTGTAAAATCATAAAATTATTTTATCTAGTGGAATCGGACTTGAACTTATTAATGGTAAAGAAATGTATTTTATTTAATTTTATTATTATTTATTATAACAAAAAACACACAATACACAAATTTATAAACTATAAGTAGTCTTAGGTATGTATGTATGTATGTATTGATGTTGATTTTCTTTGTAGGTACTGATTTAGGTCATTTCTCACGCATTGGAATAGTTATGCCTACTTACACCAAACTATCAAAGTTCCTAAGTAATTACTTATCTCATTTGACAGCTCTTAACGGTCTGAATTTGGACCGTTAAGAACTGGTAAGCAAGAAAAGTAATTGCTTAAGAGCTTTGACAGTTTGGTGCAAGTAGGCATAAAAGTCTTCTTGTTCGTTAGCATGTTTTCAGTAATAATTATTTATTACCTTATTTTTTTATTGAAAAAACAATTTTTGCGACGTTGATTGAAATCTTGTGCTGGCCCCTTTGCATCTACTTCCGTTCCTAATGTACGTAATCTGCAACTGTATGTAACTATCTATAATTTCGCTAAATTATTCATACGTGCTACAGTTATTTACAATTTTAATCCATAGAAACAATTTTCTCAAGAACTTTTCCCTTAGCTGCTGGAAAAAGAATATTTTTTTAGGCTAGTTACTGGCCAGTTTTGATGTGTCATTCGAAATAAATTTAAATTAAAAGTAAGTGTTTCTTTAATTTGTATCACAAAACATGATGAATGTAACGAATTTTTGCATTCTAAAGTGTAGTTAAAAAAGTTCTACTTTTTTACCTTATTATGTCACGCGCGAGAATACAATACAATATTTTTAGAAAATAGGCATTGTTCTAAATTCCAAATGTCAGTTACAAAGTACCTTTCTACACCCAAAGCGTGTTAGTACCCCCTCCACCGCTCACCTCTGTCCGCTACGCTGTCTCCGCTTCCAATATCCTGCAGCCCCTGGTCTTCCACCACATCATTAGAACTGAACTGGTCACGAAACACCACATTGTCATTGAAAACGGGACCCGGTCCTGCGTGGGAGTTGGTCTGCACTGAGTTTATGCTGTCAGGCGCGTAAGGAAACACAACCCTAGGACTGCGTGCTTTCCATCCAGGATAATGTGGAGCTCCGTTACGCAACGCAGGGTGTTGGTAAGGCTCGAAGGCAAAGTTAGGCGCGTACGGACGGCTAAATCTACCGTGGTAATACTGCGGTAGGTTCTGGTATGGTCGAAATCGTGGTAGAGGCTCGTAAAACCGTTCGTTTCCGCTAGGGGTATCCTCGATTTTTGTATCCGCGTCGCCAGGCGATGTAAATTCGTAGTCTGTGGAATCATCGAATTTGATCTTAGAGTTTAAAGTTAGGTCTATCTCTCCTTTACCATATGGTTGGTGGTTTTCATCTTCGTCCAAGAAGAGGACTCTCGAGCGTTTTCTGTAGTAATTTCTGGGTATGAACATAACATTTTTGTACGGTTTCTGGTATAGCGTGAGCGCGCGGCTCGGCTCGCCCGCCGCGACGGACGCCACTACAAGTAAAATTACTTTCCATCGATGTTCGGTGTGCATGTTGTCGCGGTCACTGCTCTGATGTTTTCACTTTCATTTTACTATTTACGCGGTAGAAAAACTTTTTTTTGCAGTCGGGAATTTTAGCACATTATTTTTTAATTGTTAACTTTTTTTTATTCCGAATGACACTCGTTTTTCATGTTTTTTTTGAACGGGAAAGCGTGTGGTTTGTTCGAGAGTGTGGCGAAGACTGGAGGTACGGTCGCCCCCTCTGTTGTTGGTTACATAAAAACATGACGAGAGGTTTATGTAATACTGGTTGGATCTTGTTGATTAGTGATAGTGTCTCGGGTTTTGGGGTCAACCGATGATTGTGCCTCTTCCTATTTGCATGGCAGCCTGAAACTATGTATTGGCTAAAATTTATGCACTTGTGTTTTCAATTATACCCATATCATAAATTTTATTATTAATTATTTATTTAAAATGGATTCGAATGCAATTGGGATTTTTTTTGCAGCCGATGAGAGTGACTGGCTATTCTTTGTGTAGAATTGCAAAAAAACAATATTTTTATCTTAATCCTTACAGACAAAATAATATCTAAGTTAGTTACCATACCAGTGCATTTTAAAGAGAGATTTATACATAAATATTAAGCATATACATAAATTCTACCTATTTAACATCTCTCTGTGTATTTACAATTACTAATGCATTTAGTAGAGATTCAAATATATTACATTGGTATTTTTAATCTAACCATAAATTAATAACGTAAAATTCTGGAACTTGTGAAAATAAATGCTGAGGAGGGCTTTTTGGCCTAAATATTTTGAAAATGCAGTGCTGCTGAATATTTTAGAAGTTCATAAATAGGGTCGAAATTTTTATAAGTAACTTTTTCTTGTTGACAGGCAAGTTTAAAGTAGGTCGTTTGTATTTAACAGACACATAACAGTGATTTTCTCTACACAATTTGCAACAATTGTGAGTAATAATGTATTGGACGACTAATTAGAAATGTTGCGTGTTTGTTTTTTTTTATGAAAGCAGGTTATACCTACGAATTAAGTAACATTACACTAGGTATGTAAATTATCTTGTTACCTACTGAAAAATTTAAATATTATGTACAGTCGGCTCTAAAATTGTCTTTACACCCAGCTTACGCCGGTTTTCTCCTGTGATTAAACTACTGATGTGAATAAACCACTTAAGATATACCCCCAATATATACCACAAGTAGTTTAATCACAAAAGAACATCGGCGTAAGCTGAGTGTTAAGATAATTATAGAGCCGACTGTACTTACTAGGTTATGCCCGTAATTTTCTTTTTTAGTACTCACTTTCAGCTCTTGACGTACACATCCTCCAAGTTACGAATCTCTACGTTCAGTAATTTGGTTTGTACGTTGTCTGTCATTCAGGACCATACTTTTTATATACACCACCAATTTTTAAATACCAAAAAAATTTAAATGGGCAATGCAGACGGGGTAGGTACTACGTTGCATCTGTGCAGTCAGAATTTTGGATTTCTACAAAATGGCAGATACTAGCATATTATGATTTTCAATTGATTCTGAAAATGTATATTAGGCTAATGCTGAATTAATCAAATTTTTTGTTAACCAAAAGTACACAAACAATTTAAGGAGCATCCTCAAATCCGTATTCAATACAAAAATGTTTCGGACAAATACTCAGAAAGTACGCCGTATTATAATTTCTACACACTATTCGTTTCCTCTATGTTTTTTAATTTCGTGAACAAAAAAAGTGAAAGGTTTCATACCTTAATTTAGATTTTATACGTGTTTTAAAATTAACCCTACTAACTTAAAAACACGTATAAAATCTAAATTAAACTATGAAACCTTTCACTTTTTTTGTTCACGAAATTAAAAAACATAGAGGAAACGAATAGTGTGTAGAAATTACTATAATACGGCGTACTTTTTGAGTATTTGTCCGAAACATTTTTGTATGGAATTCGGATTTGAGGATTACCCTTAAGATGCTTTTTACCCCCAGAAAAACCAGGCAACATTAATTTTCCTGCCTGCATTAGATACACATTATACAAGACCGGCTTTCCCCTTCGTATAGGCCGTATGAAGTCATTAACCATGTATATACAGGAAGTACCTGGTTGCAAGTGTACATTTACCATGATAATTTGGCCTCTATATCCTAGTTCACGAGTCGTATTAGCTTAACACACACGTATGGTCGAATTTCAAGTTATTGGACTGCCACGCCGGTGTCGCGAGTTCGATTCCCGATTTAGGACAAACATTTGTGTTATTAACGTCGGTATATATCCTGACTCTGGGTGTTTTCTATGTACCTATGTATTTACAAAAATATACGGCGTCCCACGAATATGCCACATGGAGGGAAAGTACCTTGAATATTGTAGATGGAACATTTTACTGAAAGAAGACATTATTTTTATTTTTAAAAACAATTTAAACTGCATTCATAGATATTTAAATAATTACATGGTTGAACCGGGAATCGAACCCGTTACTCGAGAAAAATAATCACACTGTAGTTTTATCATACCGATCGAAAGGCTTCATCATAAGGATTATTTTTTGCTAAATAACATAGTGTCACAAATAAAAGGAAGACTATGAATTTTAGCATTTTTAATACAAAATTAATTAGCTCGATTTGTCACATACAACCAGGTACCTACTAAGGCTAAGCTGGCAAAATGGTTTTATTAGATAAAGATCCGTGTGACCCTTATTAGATTCAAATAAATGATATAATTGGCTTAAAATATCCTACTGATATGCTTGAGTCTAGGTTTTTTCAAATTTAAAAACTTACTAAGTAAAAGTTAAACTACTTGTGTATTTAATGCGCCATCTATTTGAGATTCAAAAACTGTTTGTATTCTGATGTAAAGACAAAGTTAAGAGCTCAAGCGCTTATGCGTAGCTTTTTCGTAGCATAGTACATGAGCAAGCAAACAAGTATATGGTTCTTATAAAGTGTTGAAGCGTAAAAAGTTGCTTTGCTAGATGGCGCTTTCAGCACAAACATAAGGACAGAGCTGTTTATAGAGTAGGGGAATTTAATTTCAGTCTTTTTCGCTTTTTTGAAAAATTGATAATAATGATAAAATTGGGCTGGAATATATTCGTAATATAAAAAAAAATTGTACATTTCACACAACACAATCTAGTCCCAAACTAAGCAGAGCTTGTACTTTGGGAACCAGATAACTGATGGAATACTTATATGCTTTTTTTGTAAATACATACTTTGAACACATAAGGGACTCAGGACAAACATCGATGTTCATCACACAAATATTTTTCCTGAAGCGGGAATCAAACCCGCGATCCCGGCGTGGCAGTCCAACACACTTGCCACTCAACTAATCGTATTGTCATAAAGATCTTAGGGTTTGATAAAATTGTTCTAAAATGATCGCTACGCAAGCTGTGGGAGCGCGTTTAACTCTTTTGTATGAAAGTTTATTCGGAGTCTAATGTGAAGTGACTTTGTTGCTACAACTTCAGACTACTTATCTTATGCTTTATCATTAAAAGAAAATTTGTATACTGTATTCTTCAGTGAAGTATGTGTTTCTACTTAACACATTCATAAGACCTGTCTGTAACTAACCATTCTTTAGACAATTAAATTTTTAATTCGTACATTTTACGATTGTTTCAGCTTATTTGGGACTATTAAATACATTATTTCTTGTTTGATACATCAATCCATTATACTCAAATACAAGTACATTATACATATATAAAAGGCTTGAACCTGACTGACTGACCAACAGACAACGTATAGGCCAAATCACTAAACATGAGACTAGAAAATTGGAAGCGCCAAGAAAGGAATTTTATCAATTCGCAACGTAAATGAAGTCGCAGCTTCCACTAAGGAATGGAATGCTCTGCCGGCGTCAGTGTTTCCCGATCACTATAATTTGGCTGTCTTCAAGGCAAGAGTGAATAGGATTATTCTAAGTAAGCGTGCTACATCGTCGACCACATCGTCACTTTTCATCAGGTGAGATGGTGGTCAAACGCAAGCTTATAAAAAGTAAAAAAAAAAAGTTAGTACAATTTCTTTTTTTTGTTTTTCAACATTGCTACTGCATTGGCATTTTAGGCAATTCCGCAAATCAAATAACACAAAGACACTAATAAAAAATCATGTATTTACAATAATTTCACAGACGCAATCATAATTCTACGTTTTTATATATATACTTCACTCTCTTATCAAAACAAGAATAAGTCCCACAAAAACACACAAGAAGCTATTTTTCAATGCATTACTACCTCCTTTCTCATCATTTTCATCATTATTAATCTCATTTTCTTTTGTTACTATGTACATTTCATCCATGATCCTCTTTTCTAGCATAGCCAAGGAGGTTGCTTCGTTGATAGATCGAAGAAGGTTGTAATTGGCCTCCTTTCTAAGAGGTAAACGAAGTGTTAGTTTGTTATCAGACACCACATATGCTACTCCTCTGCTAAGACTGCCGGTTGCGTGAGCTGGAACAAAAATGTTTAGGATTAGATTGTTCGAAAGAGATGGATATTCGATTCCGAAATCATAAAGTCTGAAGTCGTCCGTGTCACCAGATCGCTAGAATTTACCCAAAGAATCTTGATACCTACTGTCCAGCAGTGAATTCAAATACTTTACTCGCTTGGCAGCTCTTAACGGTCAGAAACTGGACGGTTAAGAACTATCAAGCGAGTTAAGTATTTGCTTACAAAGCTTAAAAACTTTGATAGTTTGGTGCAAATCGGCATAAGTTCATTACCGTCAGGCAGGTTGAGAGTCTTGAGTGAATCTTAAGATCTGATGATGACTCTAGATAGGTTCTTGGAGCTATAGGTGTATATGTTGACTCTAGGTAGGTTGCTCACCGTAAGGTAGGTTGAGAGTCTTGAGTGAATCTAAAGATTTGATGATGACACTAGGTAGGTTCCTGGACCTTAGGTGTATATGTAGACTCTAGGTAGGTTCCTTACCGTCAGGTAGGTTGAGAGTCTTGAGCTCATGAGCGGCTCGTCTACTGTCTTGTATTGCTCGATGAAATCGATATAAGGCAATTGATCCGCCTCGCATAGCCTACTGAAGTCATATATCTTCAGATCACCAGAACTTAACGGAAAAATCTTGATACCTACTGTCCAGCAGTGAATTCAAAGGTCTGATGATGACTCTCAGTAGATTAAGTTCTTTACCATTAGGCAGGTTGAGAGTTTTCAGTGAATCTAAAGATCTGTTGATGACTCTATGTGGTTTCGTGGACCTATAGATGTGTATGTATGTAGACTCTAGGTAGGTTCCTGGCCCTATAGGTGTATATGTAGACTAGGTAGGTTCCTGGAACTATAGGTGTTTATATAGACTCTAGGTAAGTTCCTCACCGTCAGGTAGGTTGAGAGTCTTGAGCGCTTCACTCATGAGTGGTTCGTCAACTATCTTGTTGTATCGCTCGATGAAGTCGATGTAGGGCTCCTGTTCCACCTCGCAAAGCCCTCTGAAGTCGTCTGTGTCCACACTCCAGATCATTAGGCCTCCTAGGCCTCGGTCTACTGCCATCCTGAACACAGATTATATAAATAATGAGTATAATTTGCCTATAATGTTCCCGCTGCTCTCACGCTCTCAGCACTCAGGTTCAGTTATTTAAATAAAATAAAAATTATTATTTCAGATAATGATAATCCAAGTACCCTAAGTATAATCAATGTTGTAATTGATTTATTTGTTAATAAACGAGCAGCTCTCGTTGATGTGTCTATGTGTGTGTGTCAGCATTAAATTTTTTTATAATTTTGAGTCACTTTTTTAACACAGTGTTGTTGGTTCTTAACCAAGTGTCAAATTTATTAAGTTATTTATTATATTTTATTTTATACACAAATGGGCTTACAGCCTAGTTAGGCTGCCAAAAATAAAGTCTGTGGCCACGCTAGGCCCAGCACAAGCGCCATCTTGATTTGCACTCATATTTTGTACATCGACACAAAAACACCACCTTAAACCTGCTCGCTGCAAGGGAACAAGGTCCACTGATAAGAAATAATATCCCTGTTGCATCCCTTCATAGTCTATCTAGCTCAAATCTGTAGTCTGTTTCGCTCTAATGGCATGAAGACTCACTAACGAATGAAACACTTTTTTGTAATGTTTTAACTGACTGTACATTAGTAAAATCTCATAGAGCTATTGGGAGTTAATGTATGAATATTTAAATTTATAATAATATGTTTCGTAGAGCCATTGGGAAATAAGAAACAATAGAATCACAGAGCTCTGGGAATAAGCCGGCCAAAGCGCCCAAGAATACATAATTTTATCTTACAGTTCTTACATCTTACAGTTATACAATTTTAATTTTTAATTTTAATGAAATGTTTAGATAATTCGAATTAAAATATTTATTTTACTTAATACATAATTTTATCTTACAGTTCTTACATCTTACAGTTTTTACATCGTACAGTTATACAATTTGAATTTTTAATTTTAATGAAATGTTTAGATAATTCGAATTGATTCATTTATTTTTTACTTATTTACTTTAATATAAATAATAAATTCAAATCTGTATGCACCTGTAATATTGTAATTACCAATAAAATGTTTATATGTTATATTTATAGCATAAAAAAACAATTATTTACCAGAACACAGTAATGCGTGCACTCACTTGACTTTGACGGCGATGGATCGTCCGTTGTCGTACGAGATGACGCGCTCGCCGTCGCGCAGGTACGGTGTTGCGGAGCGCTCATCCCAGTAGTGGGACCACGTTGACGATTTGTTGCTTATTTCCATACAGATCTGGAAAAAAATTGGTTGTCTGTAAAGTTGGTTTACGGACGATTAACGTGACTACCAGCATAACGGGACAATGATCGTTACCGGACAATGACGTGAACGTTTTCGTGCACGCAGAGCGGCGGCGACCATCAATTTATTAGATGTAGTCACGTCAAAATAAAGTATAATTGGTAAGAATCAAGGTTTTCCAAAGACAAGCTATAACCGACTTTAGTTGGACTGTTTATGTACCTATCCGTAAACACCACTGAAAAGTCACAGGGAAGCAAAATTCGCAATTTTGCTTACTTTGACGATATAATTTTTACAGTTAGTAAAATTAACCCTACTAACTTAAAAACAAGTCTAAAATCTAAATTAAAGCATGAAACCTTTCACTTTTTTTGTTGACGAAATCAAAAACATGGACGAAACGAATAGTGTGAAGAAATTACTATAATACGGCGTACTTTTTTCAGTATTTGTCCGAAACATTTTGTATGGAATTCGGATTTGAGGATAAGCCTTAAAAACTAAACTACTGAACCGATTTTGATAAAATTTCTATATTTTTGAGGTAACAACAGACGAGAGAAGAGATCACGCCTACCCACGACCAAAACAGTTCTACATATACAGGACTTTGATTGACATAAGCCGGTGTAATACAGCTATTGCTCGTACACGAGACATTTTAGTGATCTGTCTCTAAAGCCTAGTTATTTCACTAACTACAGTGCTCTCCAAACCGGAACACAATAATGCTTACACAAAACTTATGACTTACCTCATTGTACCCCATAAAACCGTCTTCCCCAGTGTAAGGTCCTCTAAAGCCCTTATTCTTGACAGGAGTCCTCCCAAACTCTATCCTTTGCGTGTCAGGGTCTGTCAGGATGAAGGTACGGCCGTAGAAGGGCAAGCCTAGTACCAGCTTGTAGGGCGATACTCCTTGGTCGATCATGTAGTTTATTGTATACTCCTGGAAAAAAAATACAGATAGATAGATGGAGCGATGAACTGAGCGTTATAGCTGGCAGTAAGGAGACGAGAAGAGCCGATGATCGGGATCAATGTCGCGCCTCGGTTGCGTGAGTTTAAATGAGACCAACTTTGTTCAACAAAGGGTCTATTGAAGACTTCCTAAGTTAAATAAATAAATAAATACTTTGGACATTTCACACAACGCCATCTAGCCCCAAACTAAACAGAGCTTGTACTATGGGAACCAGATGGCTGATAGAATAATTAAATACTTTTTTTTTTGTAAATACATACATAGAATACATAGAAAACCCTCAGACTCAGGACACCGATGTTCATCACACAAATGTTTGTCCTGAAGCGGGAATCGAACCCGCGACACCGGGCGTGGCAGTCCAATACACATGCCATTCGACCATCCGTGTCGTCAAGGACCTATAAGAGTCAGTTCTATAGGAGACCTATCGAACAAACTTTGTTAAACAAATGGTTTATTGGAGACTTACTAAGTTAAGGAATTATAAGTCTAAAGACCAAACCAAGGGTCTCTAGGACTTTTAACAAGCTAGAACCTTTACCAGTCTCACCAAACTGAGTCTATAACATACTCACCAAGCTAAGGGTGTCAAAATTATCAGTGCCCCTCAATGGAGCGTTTGCCCCGACAAATCCATCCCAGGTTCCGTGATAGTCATACGCCATCACGTGAAGCAAGTCCAAATGCCTGCTGAGCTTGGCCAGCTCGTAAGCTGACTCCATGGTACTCTTACCGGCGCCCAGGGCAGCCGTGAGAATGAAGTTGTGAGGTTCGAAGGCCTCTTTGAGCTCCTGAAATAAATTATGATAGTAAAAACATGTAGCAATGTACAGTGGGCTCTCTAATTGACCTTACACCCAGCTTACGCCTGTGTTTAAGCAACTCATACATACACAAATACAGTTTTATTATCTATAGCTATTCGATAACATCATTAAATTCGTCATTTAATTTATCGCTTGTTGAGGCGCAGCGGTAGCGATGGCTGGATATATTAAAATTAAGTTGAACGGACTGGGTTCGAACCCAGATCTGAATAATAACATTTTGTTATTTTTTTAATTTATTATTTTATGTTATTAGATTTATTTCAACGTTTTCTTAGTTTTACGTTAAATATTATAGATTTAAAGTAAAATAATACACATTTTTTTTTATAAAACAAGTTCTTTATTTTATTGACAGAAATTTTAAATACCTAATCATAATTATGATCATCATACAATGTTACTAAGCAGGTAATTGTCGGCGGTGAATAAACATGTTATGACCTTATACTTAGGAGATAACAATTACATCACTCGATTTCCAATTACCTACGTACTTACTTACTTCTACGTGCTGTTTTCAAAATCTTAATTTTGATTGATTTAATTATTCTATTCGCATAGTGACTTTCCGAGAGCTGTATCTTCGGCATGTTGACAAAAAAGGACCAGTTGAATGGCCTGCAATAATTGCCCTATGGCGCTCATTTATTTTTTTTTTTTTTCGGATGGACGTTTAATGCAGTTAGCCGCAGATGGCTGTTACTGCGTCACCGGACTCTCGGCGAGCGCAGATGGCGCTCTGCCTTAAAAATGGCGCTCAGAAGCCGGTGTATCTTATTTATACGCCCTTTCGGCTCTTTACGTTCCAAGCTGCCACTACTGTTTTCATTCCGATGAACCCTTTAGTTAGCTGGATCGTAATTCTCTGTTGAATAATAATAAGTAGGTATAATAGGGAATAATGTTCAATGAGTTAACAAAAGCAATACAATCATTATTTTAAGTCAGTAAGATACTTCACAGTTACGTTAGTTAACAAATATATTTTAACTTACTGAAATTTGTAAAAGTGAGCAATTTCACTAATGCTCACATTATTCTCACGAACAACAATTATTTGTGCGTATTGGATTCTCCTTAAAAAGTGCATAATGAACACAAGTAGTAGTTAACACATCTAAAAACACTTTGTTGTTACGTGTTTATTGCTCTGAACTTCTCACCAATGATGCAATGACAAAAAAGATACAAAGAATGAAAAAAAGAAAATAGAAGAGGGTAGGATTTAAGTTCAAGCTTCATCTTTGTCAGAGAAAGCGCAAATGATTGTAATGCAGTGTTTATTGTAAAATAAAATATGCAAAAATGATGCCGATGACAGGGATCCGAACCACCATGTCTTACAAAAGTCGGACATTGGTTATCACTATGATAATTCCACTGGGCTATCATGCACTTCCGTGAATTGATGAATTAGATAGTTGCACTGATCGCTTTTCTGTCGTAATAATTTTAACCAATAGAATAGATTGTTATGAAGCTTGAATACTACACACGCTTAGTATTGGGTATTCTGTAGCTGGGTGTAAGGATAATTAGAGAGCCCACTGTACATCTAGGGTTTTTACAAAAGGCGGTCTCATCGTTAATTAGGATTTCTTACAGACAACCTATGTACAGTCAGCTGCACAGACATGTATACACTCCCACTTTTGCATTTATATTATACTGTTAATTTTACAAAGCATTCTGCTTCTGACAAGTAAGATGACTACATTAATTTGAAAATGCTTGCGTGTACTTTTCTTTGCAAAATTAAGAGTAATATAAATGTGAAAGCTTGGGAGTGTATACATGTCTGTGCTGCTGACTGTACCTTTAAACTAACTTAACAACTAAATGTAAGGACTTTGTCGTTGGTCTCAGCGCAGGTTTAGTGCATCGGGAGGATATCGAGGAAATGGAGAAGTTGAGGACTTTTCAGAATATGAATATATATAGCCTTCGATTGCGTTGTAAGTTAATAAAATTCCTTTCTTAGTATGTGCCTACTCTTCATGACGAATATACCTTCCAAATTTCAAATCAAACAGTATTTTCGTCTATACGTTCAGTCAGTCTGAACTATACCTTTTATATGTATGTACTAGCTGGTGCCCGCGACTTCGTCTGCGCAGGTATCTCTATAAATTGTAGCCTATGTGTTATTCTGATGTATAAGCTATATTATTGTAAAGTTTCATTAAAATCCATTCAGTAGTTCTTACGTGAAAGAGGAACAAACATCCATCCATCGATCCATCCATCCTTACAAACTTTTGCGTTTATAATATTAGTAGGAAGTAGGATTTGTCACAGTCAAAACTCATTGCCGGTCAAAACCAATATTGACCGCGTAAAGCAGTCAATATCGATATTGACTAAGGCCCTTGGTCAATATCGATTTGACTTGTTTTTTCCGGTTATTGATTGAAGATTCATCATCTCCCTGCCCTTATCCCACACTTACGTGGGGTCGGCACAACATGTATTCTTCCATTCGTCTCTATCAGCCGTCATCTCTGTACTCACGCCTGCTTTGTTCATATCCTCTTTCACAAAGTCCATCCATCTTTTTCTTCCTCTATATTGATTGAAGATATCGATTATTGATAACTATCTGGTGCCCACGACTTCGTCTGCGCAGGTATCTTTATAAATTGTAGCCTATGTGTTATTCTAATGTATAAGCTATATTATTGTAAAGTTCCATTAAAATCCATTCAGTAGTTTTTACGTGAAAGAGTAACAAACATCCATCCATCCATCCATCCTTAGGAACTTTCGCGTTTATAATATTATTAGTAGGATAGCCGATAAGATGTATCCAATAGACGCTCCTGGCTATTGATGAAAACTCACCCTGACAAGATGAACGAAGTTGGCTTTGTCGTAGGGCTTGCCATCTCTTTTCGTTGGGTACTCCCAATCCAAGTCCAGGCCGTCAAAGTTGTACTGCCTTAAAAAAAAGTCTCTTTTTACTTCTCATGCTCGTAAAGTTAATCTCTATGCTAGATACAAGGGCAGTAAAGCTGTATTTTAGGCCCTAGGGCAAAAAAGTAATTTCTTATAAAATCTGTTTGTAGAGGTTCAGTTTCTAATAGGTTTCATGCTGGAAGTTTAAGAACTTTTAATGTTATACCCATAGACATTTTCGAATTTTGAATATCGTGGGAACATTGGATGGCTGTCTCTATTTTTAAAATTAAGAAATGAGATCATTTTGTTTTAGTTTGTATAATTTCCTTGAATTGGAAATTGAATTTGAATTGAAAAATTTGATTTGTGTGAAAAATCTTGTGTGTTTGATACCTCGGTCCTGGAGCCCATTTTATACTCAATCAACTTAAATATTTGCCCTCGTCGTTGACTCAGGCTGATAAAAGTCTCGTATAAAATGGCTTGCTTCAGGCCCTTGGTGTGCAAATAACTATTAAAACACTAGCTAATCTTCTGCTATATTAAGAACTTGTGGGAGTCATTTTGTATACTTTATAAACCGTCTTATTCGAGTAAAGAACTTTGTATAAATTAGAAATTTCATTTTCAGGAGTCCAAGAAACCAACCTTACCTTAAAAACGAAAGCACGCTCTTCACAAATGCCTCTCTGGATTCAGGACTCGAAGCCATCTTGGAGTACTTTGGTGATCCTTCATTCCATCCTCCAATAGCGATGGACACCTTCAAATGAGGGTATCGCTCCTTCAAGGCTACGATGCGTTTGTATCCAGCTTTGCCGTAGTCCTTTTCTAGGTCTTGCCAGGCATCTGTAGGAGAAATGAAGAACCATAGATGAATAACGGTGCTCTTATAGAACACCAAGATAGACAGTATCAAACCAAAATGGAGTCGTAAAACAGGACCAAAAAAATTCAGACACCTTGTCAATAAATATGAAATATCTCCATTTTCAAATAACGCTTGTTACTTTTTACGATGTATTTTTATTAAGAATGAAAAAGCCTAGTAGTTTTAACATATAATATACAACGTCAATTTTTAATCACCAGAAAAAAATACGCATATTCAGTTGCCATTACTGAACACAGATATGGCAAAAAAAAACTTGAAAAAATTAAGTCGATTTTTGTCAAAAGATTTAAATTGGATAACTGTTACCGTTAGTCGTTTTCCTACGGATTAACGCCAGGCGGTACCTTTAATTGATAATAATTTAAGTTTTATTCATCGTTTGGCAAACCCGGGTACCTAGCTCGAGCCAGCTCGCAAAAGCTCGGCTTGGGTGCCGTACTTGTTCCACGAAGCCACGTAGCAGAACACTTTCTTACCGTGCATGGGGCCTGCAATGTTATTATCTTACCTAGGCTCATGATAGAGTTCTTAGCTTCGTCCAGTCCCGCGAAGTAGTAGATCAGATGCATGCACAGCGATGAGTTCAGATTGTCTAAGGTGAACTGGCCGTGGTGTTTCCTGTAGGCTGCCCAAGAAACAACGTAGTAGACCATCTTACCGTGCATGGGGCCTGCAATATTTTTATCTTACCTAGACTCATGATAGAGTTCTTGGCTTCGTCTAGTCCCGCGAAGGAGTAGATCAGATGCGTGCACAGCGATGGGTTCAGATTGTCTAAGGTGAACTGGCCGTGGTGTTTCCTGTAGGCTGCCCAAGAAACAACGTAGTAGACCATCTTACCGTGCATGGGGCCTGCAATATTTTTATCTTACCTAGACTCATGATAGAGTTCTTGGCTTCGTCTAGTCCCGCGAAGGAGTAGATCAGATGCGTGCACAGCGATGGGTTCAGATTGTCTAAGGTGAACTGGCCGTGGTGTTTCCTGTAGGCTGCCCAAGAAACAACGTAGTAGACCATCTTACCGTGCATGGGGCCTGCAATATTTTTATCTTACCAAGACTCATGATAGAGTTCTTGGCTTCGTCTAGTCCCGCGAAGGAGTAGATCAGATGCGTGCACAGCTATGGTTTCAGATTGTCTAAGGTGAACTGGCCGTGGTGTTTCCTGTAGGCTGCCCAAGAAACAACGTAGTAGACCATCTTACCGTGCATGGGGCCTGCAATATTATTATCTTACCTAGACTCATAATAGAGTTCTTGGCTTCGTCTAGTCCCGCGAAGTAGTAGATCAGATGCATGCACAGCGATGGGTTCAGATTGTCTAAGGTGAACTGGCCATGGTGTTTCCTGTAGGCTGCCCAAGAAACAACGTAGTAGACCATCTTACCGTGCATGGGGCCTGCAATATTATTATCTTACCTAGACTCATGATAGAGTTCTTGGCTTCGTCTAGTCCCGCGAAGGAGTAGATCAGATGCGTGCACAGCGATGGGTTCAGATTGTCTAAGGTGAACTGGCCGTGGTGTTTTCTGTAGGCGGCCCAAGAGGCCACGTAGCAAACCACCTTTTTGCCGTGCATGGGACCTGCAATTATCTTTTTATCAAACATGCTTGGATATTCGAACCTTATTTTGACAACCTTCTTCGAGTTAAATCTACCTTGCCGGCCTAGACCTTAATAATTTACTATCAAATTTAATATCGTGTTAGGTCGTATTTAAAAAGGGAACTCTACTTATACTCTGAGAGTAGGAAGTAAGGAGGTACATAACTACATACGTACCAATATCTTTACTTTTCGAACTCGATTTCTAAATAGATATGTAGTACTAATGCCTAGATCACACGTACCGAGTTCTCGGTAATCACCATCCACAGTGATAGCTTACGTCACTCGCTCAGCCGAGCACTCGGCGCTATGTTTATACGTACCGAGTACTGGTTGAACTGGACGACGCAGTATAGCCATTTAGATAGATGTGAGATTAGATAGTCAGATTGATAGAATAAATAGTCAATTAGAGGTTAAAGGCGCTCTCCTGATGGTAAGAGATCACGCCTGACTTGACTAGAACAGTGCTACACAGATCTTCCGTGGTCCGTAGTAGAGTTCATCCACTTTAAGTATTTTGATGGTCAGTCTCGAAAGCCCAGTAATTTCACTTACTACCCTAAAGTGCCCTTCAGAGGAGGACACAGAAATGCTTACACATTACTGCTTCAATGCAGAATATCCATCATTGGTTATAAAGGGATTATACAGGGGACCCCTCAATAGTAAAATACAATAGATAACAATAATAATAATCTATTCGGTTTTCATCTTATCTTATCTTATGATAGTTAAAAAATAATGTCTCTATCACACTATGCTAGACACGAAAATGTCTTTTGCCATTTTACCACTGGCCAATTTAACCACAAGAGCGTAAAAACAGTTACTTTTCGTGACATTATTTACGCTCGACGACTTTTTTTAAAGTTTTGCGACATTTTTGTTTTATTTGATACTGGCTGCTGCATTTGGTTTTGCCCGCGTGGTATTTAAATAAAAAGTTACCTATGTCCTTTTTCAGCTCATAAACTACACTCATACTAAATTTTTGTCAAATCGGTCAATTCGTTTTGGCGTGATTGAGGCGCGAAAACATTAATGTATAAATAATCATCCATCTTCGCAAACTTTGCCTTTTCATTTAAAAAGATTAATGGAATCGTAGTGGATTTATGAGATAGTGGCAATTAGTAGGATATTGGTAATTAGTGGAATAGTGTGAATTAGTGGGATAGTGGGATCTGTGAAATACTGGGAATTAGTGGAATAGGGAGAAATAGTGAAATCGTGTGAACTAGTGCGATAGTGTGAATAAGTGGGATAGTGAAAATAAGTTGATAGTGTGACTTAGTGGGAATAAGGGGATAGTGGGAATTAGTGGGATAGTGAAAATAAGTGAATAGTGGGTTAGTGGGCTTCGTGAATTCGTGAGAATGGGGTACTGAGAATTATTGGGATAGTGGGAATACGTGGGATGATGAGAATTAGTGAATAGTTGGAATAAGTGGAATAGTGGGAATAAGTGATCGCTGTTTTAAATGAGCCTCTTTTATACCGTTAGAACCCACTTTTATAAGGAGCCTAAGTATTTGTTAACCTCTAATAGTCTTTGTAACTCTCTAGGTAATTAGTAAGTACTTTTAAATTTACCGTTAAAATAAAAACGTAAAATGTTATGTGCCTAAATCATCTTATTATATAAGGTAGATATAAGTACCTACTTATAATATTTATATTTATTTTCATGTTACAACTGTTAGTAAGCCAAATAAATGTAAGGACATTTATATCAATAAAAACCAAGTTTTGCAAAAAAAAATATTATAAGTATCTACCTACTTAACTAATTATTGTTTTAACTAACTACCAACCAAATATGTAAATAAATAAATAAGGCATAATATTTTGTTTGGTAAAATTATTTTACAGGTCTGTTATTTAATAATGTTATAAGAATTATATTAAAAAATCTTTAAAAATTAAATGGATAATTGAATGAAGTAATATTATTTTTTTACATTCCGAAATGTTTCGGAAATATTTGCATAGTGCATCACAAATTAGAGCTCCCAAAAATGCAGATCATTTTGTCAATTTCCTTTTTTTCGATGAGTCAAAATGATTCTTTTGAGTCATTTATTTTTATCAAACTATACGTTATGCATCCAGTATAAAAAAATATTTGGATGCGTCACATTTGGTGTTGAATTATTTTTATTAACCGGATCGTAATTACAAGGTTATATTGTTGGAGGTAAACGACAAAAAGATTTCCTAAAAGATGGTATATTGAAAAGGTTAAAAAATTATAATTTTGGATTTTTTGACTTTTAACTTTTAACGACTAAATTGTTGTTTATTAGAGATAATTGTTTTGATTACAACCCAGATATGATAAATATGTATGCAATATTTTAAAGCATATTTCAAATTTTAATAAAAACCCCATTCAAAATTATGTTCTTATATTTTTTTTTAATGTAAATCAATAAAATGTGTGTGCTTTACTTATTGATTATTTATTCGAATGTTCAAGGTTAAATACCGGTCAAGCCACCAAATTTGAATAAATTAAATTGATACTTCAAAAATTATCGAAGATTCTTTAGGAAGTGTAATTTTTTTCGTGTCTGTTTAAATTTTTATTTTGATTATTTGAAAATAACGTATAATGTTGAGTAAATTATAATTAAAAGTTTAAAAAAATCTTCGTAGAGGAATAATTCAACGATGTTCTAAGGCACCTAAGTTTGTTTACTAAGAGCACGAAGCTTGGTTAGTGATGATACATTGCATTCGCCGACTTTCTCTTTACATTACAAAATAACTATGTTACACTTCACAAGGTATTTTACATTGCATTGCACACGTCTATTTTTTATCCGTATATAAAAACTCCTTTCACTCACCTCCCAAGGTTTGACCATCCAAAACAGAAGCCATTGAAAACACAACAAAATAAGCTAAATAACTATAAAACATCATTTTGAATTTAGAATAATACTATAAAAATTAAGAATAAATGCGCCAGTCAAAAAGGCCTTATTGAATTTTGCTTTTAAAACTTTTAAATATCGAATACGTATCGCGCGTCACGGTCATTCTACCCAACTGTACCTATTTGACATTTGAGAAGCGTTTCACCACTTTTCTACAAAAGCCATGCAATTTTAAACTCTGTTACGTTTAGCTTAAGCCTTTTTTCCTGTAACTCCACTTACTTATCCATTCGGAATGGTTTCATAAGAACTGCGTTCGATTTTCAACTTTCTCATGAAGTGATAGGGTTCATTATTGAGTGTATTATGAACAAAGAACGTGTTTCAAGCATATAAGCGAGACAATTTCGTATATTCCAGTTTTTTGAAAAAATATTTATGGATCATTTGCACTGACTTTATAAGTCTTTGTTTTTGATGTCATCTTTATTTATTTAAGTTATTTCAATTTATAAATGTTTGGATTTAAAATTGTTTTTGAGATAAAATAAATAAAATAACTTTAGAAATTTATCTACATTTTTATTAATCAACAAATTATAATCAATAATATATCAACATTAATAACAATAAAATAATTATTAATAATTTAGGTAAAATAAAGGAGATCGAATACATTTTAAATAGGAAACAAGACAATGGCAAGTAAAGCATTTAAACAGCAACAGCTTTGTAAAAAGTTATCACTTTGATAGTACCTCTAAGTTGTGTATTACTGTACAGATATACAGGTGTCAACAAAATAGACATATTCTAGAGATTAGGCTCAAAATAATTTGGAAACAAAAAAAAAAAAAAAAGTGGATGTGCCGTTCTACATTTAAACCTGTACCTATACAATTTTGGAAACATAGAAGTATCCATATCAAATTCTAACAAAAAATTACTACAACCATCTTTACAAACTTTTTCATAAGTAGGTACTTACTTAACAATTTATTCGTAGGTATGACAGTTTATTAGGCAAAGCATTTTCCTTCTAATGATTCATTCTGATTTAAGGCTCAGAATCCCGCGCTCCGTTTTCTCGCTCGCACATTTTTGAAGATATAATATGAAACGTAGGTAAGCGAAGGAGATTGGGTAAAATTCTAATTATTATTATTTTTTTCTTTATTATGAAATGCAAATGAATTCGATTATATTTTAGACTTAAATTTTTCTTTAACAATTTGTTATTATTATTTAATTTCTTTTTTACATTTTAAATATTTAGTCATGACATTTATCAATTATACGATACCTAGATAAACCTAATGAAATAACCAGATAGACCTTTGATATATTCGAACTCAGAAATACCATGTTGCATTCGCCCTGACAGGGTCCATGTACTATACCTAGTCTGTAACTACCACTTAAGACCTAAATTACTTACCTGTATGTACATGGAGGCAATAAATAAATACAAATAAAACTGTTTTTCCTAATTTCCTTCGCTTATGTTCAACATATCAAAACAAAAAATCTTGTAAAACATATCGTGAGGTTGTAATAACAAACTCAGCGCTCCTCTTTTTAAAATTCATACTGAGTCAATTTATATATACCTTCACACATGTGCGAGCAAAATAGCAGGACGCGGAATTCTCGGCCTTAACCGTTTAAGTAATTGAGAATTAGGTAGGTACTTACTTTTCCTTAATGCATTTTTGATGAATCATTTAAACAATACTCGTTTTGAATCCAAAAAGTAATTAAACATTCTACACGAAATTATATGCAAGAATGTTGTGGACCGTTATTTTTACCCAACAGCGAATAAAGAGGGTTTTATTTTCGGGTATGATACGTTCTTCATGTGCTCGTGTGGTAAATCAGGGGTTCAGTCAATCACGGATCCAGTTATCGGTGACTTGCACATTATGGTATATCCTGAGCTGGTGATCTACTCTTCACTCTATAAGAATACCAGCAGTAGATACATGGTCTAGACTTCAATATAGCTGATATTGGGGGCGATGACCCCGCGGATCCAGTTGGCGGTGACTTGCATGTTGTGGTATATCCCGGGCTGTTGGTCTACTCGTCACTCTATGAGAAGACCAGCAGTAGAACACTAGATACATGGTCTACACTTCAATATAGCTGATATTGGGGGCGATGACCCCGCGGATCCAGTTGGCGGTGACTTGCATGTTGTGGTATATCCCGGGCTGTTGGTCTACTCGTCACTCTATGAGAAGACCAGCAGTAGAACACTAGATACATGGTCTACACTTCAATATAGCTGATATTGGGGGCGATGACCCCGCGGATCCAGTTGGCGGTGACTTGCATGTTGTGGTATATCCCGGGCTGTTGGTCTACTCGTCACTCTATGAGAAGACCAGCAGTAGAACACTAGATACATGGTCTACACTTCAATATAGCTGATATTGGGGGCGATGACCCCGCGGATCCAGTTGGCGGTGACTTGCATGTTGTGGTATATCCCGGGCTGTTGGTCTACTCGTCACTCTATGAGAAGACCAGCAGTAGAACACTAGATACATGGTCTACACTTCAATATAGTTGATGTTGGGGGCGATGACCCCGCGGATCCAGTTGGCGGTGACTTGCATGTTGTGGTATATCCCGGGCTGTTGGTCTACTCGTCACTCTATGAGAAGACCAGCAGTAGAACACTAGATACATGGTCTACACTTCAATATAGCTGATATTGGGGGCGATGACCCCGCGGATCCAGTTGGCAGTGACTTGCATGTTGTGGTATATCCCGGGCTGTTGGTCTACTCGTCACTCTATGAGAAGACCAGCAGTAGAACACTAGATACATGGTCTAGACGTCAATATAGTTGGTGTTAGGGGCGATGACCCTGCGGATCCAGTTGGCGGTGACTTGCATGTTGTGGTATTTTCCGGGCTGTTGGTCTACTCGTCACTCTATGAGAAGACCAGCAGTAGAACACTAGATACATGGTCTAGACGTCAATATAGTTGGTGTTAGGGGCGATGACCCTGCGGATCCAGTTGGCGGTGACTTGCATGTTGTGGTATTTTCCGGGCTGTTGGTCTACTCGTCACTCTATGAGAAGACCAGCAGTAGAACACTAGATACATGGTCTAGACGTCAATATAGCTGATGTTGGGGGCGATGACCCTGCGGATCCAGTTGGAAGTGACTTGCATGTTTTGGTATATCCCGGGCTGTTGGTCTACTCGTCACTCTATGAGAAGACCAGCAGTAGAACACTAGATACATGGTCTAGACGTCAATATAGTTGGTGTTAGGGGCGATGACCCTGCGGATCCAGTTGGCAGTGACTTGCATGTTGTGGTATACCCCGGGCTGTTGGTCTACTCGTCACTCTATGAGAAGACCAGCAGTAGAACACTAGATACATGGTCTAGACTTCAATATAGTTGATGTTGGGGGCGATGACCCCGCGGATCCAGTTTGGCAGTGACTTGCATGTTGTGGTATATCCCGGGCTGTTGGTCTACTCGTCACTCTATGAGAAGACCAGCAGTAGAACACTAGATACATGGTCTAGACGTCAATATAGCTGATGTTGGGGGCGATGACCCTGCGGATCCAGTTGGAAGTGACTTGCATGTTTTGGTATATCCCGGGCTGTTGGTCTACTCGTCACTCTATGAGAAGACCAGCAGTAGAACACTAGATACATGGTCTAGACGTCAATATAGTTGGTGTTAGGGGCGATGACCCTGCGGATCCAGTTGGCAGTGACTTGCATGTTGTGGTATACCCCGGGCTGTTGGTCTACTCGTCACTCTATGAGAAGACCAGCAGTAGAACACTAGATACATGGTCTAGACTTCAATATAGTTGATGTTGGGGGCGATGACCCCGCGGATCCAGTTTGGCAGTGACTTGCATGTTGTGGTATATCCCGGGCTGTTGGTCTACTCGTCACTCTATGAGAAGACCAGCAGTAGAACACTAGATACATGGTCTAGACGTCAATATAGTTGGTGTTAGGGGCGATGACCCTGCGGATCCAGTTGGCAGTGACTTGCATGTTGTGGTATATTCCGGGCTGGTGATCTACTCTTCACTCTATGAGAAGACCAGCAATAGATACATGGTCTAGACTTCAATATAGTTGATGTTGGGGGCGATGACCCCGCGGATCCAGTTGGCAGTGACTTGCATGTTGTGGTATATCCCGGGCTGTTGGTCTACTCGTCACTCTATGAGAAGACCAGCAGTAGAACACTAGATACATGGTCTAGACGTCAATATAGTTGGTGTTAGGGGCGATGACCCTGCGGATCCAGTTGGCAGTGACTTGCATGTTGTGGTATATCCCGGGCTGTTGGTCTACTCGTCACTTTATGAGAAGACCAGCAGTAGAACACTAGATACATGGTCTAGACGTAAATATAGTTAGTGTTAGGGGCGATGACCCTGCGGATCCAGTTGGTAGTGACTTGCATGTTGTGGTATATCCCGGGCTTTTGGTCTACTCGTCACTCTATGAGAAGACCAGCAACAGATACATGGTCTAGACTTCAATATAGTTGATGTTGGGGGCGATGACCCCGCGGATCCAGTTGGAAGTGACTTGCATGTTTTGGTATATCCCGGGCTGGTGATCTACTCTTCACTCGATGATAAGAATAGCAGTAGAATACTAGATGCGAGGTTTAGACTTCAATATAGTTGATATTAGGTGTGATGACCCCGCGGATCCAGTTGGCAGTGACTTGCACGTTGTGGTATATCCCGGGCTGGTGGTCCACCCCGCAGCCGAAGCCAGCGGACGTGATGCCGACGAGGTAGTAACGACCGTTGTCGAGGACTATGAGGGGCCCGCCCGAATCTCCTGAAAAAAAGAGGTATTTTCTTATAATTTGTAAAGTATAATTTCATTGGAGTTTCGTACTTAGACTGTTAGTGCGAGTAGAAAGGCGTGCATTCATAACTGAAAGGTTTCTGCTTAGGTTATTAGGTAAGCAACAACTTCTCGCGAGAGTTCTGCTTCTTATGGTACACATATTATCTATTCTTTGCCCCAGGATAAAAAGCACGAAGACACTCAGGTCAGAAGTGGACTAGTATTGCTAGTATCTTACCCAGGCAGGCATCTTGATGCCCATCTGAGTGGCCCGCACAGATCATCTCCGAGTGGATCTCCACTGAGATCTGCTTGATCTGATGCCAAGTGATGCACTGCTCCTTACCTGAAAGAGAAACGGCATTAAGGCACCGTGGCTATGTTGGCAGTGGCGGTCATCAAAGCTTGGTGCACCGGGTTCGATTCCCGACCGGGGATAATACCTGACTGCTTAAAATGTTGGTAATCCATATTGTATTCTTATTACTTTTATTTTATCCTATGACAAAAATAAATCCATTGATTTATAATTTTGCGAAACGGACTAATTTTGATCGTTTTATAGCATTAATTATTACATAATAACCAGCCACCATCTTCAATTTATTTATATTATGTTATGGAGTCTATGTCACTTCCGTGATCTTTCGTGATCGTCCGTGACTTTATTTTATTTATTTATTTAATGGTCAAAATCACGCGCAAACGAGTATCCTGTGTCTGACACAATTTTCATACAAAACAGTTGCCGTAATGTGCCACTTTTTGCACCAGTTGCCGCTACAACAAAAGGTGGCGCGTTGCTGCAACTGTTTAGTATGAAAATCTACAGTTACCGGTGTCTTGTGTCAGACACATGACACTCGTTGGCGCAGAACCTTAATGTAAATGAACGCTGAGTTGAGCCCAATTTTGCCAATAAATCTTTAGACTTCTGACTGAAATCAGACTAAGTAGGTTAACTAAGTAGGCTTACTGTATCCATTAAGTGAGTAATTTGTTTGTTTTTTTTTGGCAAATAAAAACATTTCTATTTCTATTTTACAGAAATATTATAGTATTAGTAGACTTACTGAGTATAGGAACCGTAGCCGACCGCAGCATATTGGTCCCAGTATGAGTATCAGTGGCATCTGTCTTCCCCCAGCCGGCTATAACCGCCATCCGCCCTCTCAGCTCCATTTCCGTTTCCGGGAGACATATTGCCCGGATGTGACGTGTGAAGGAGACTGGTCGTGACAGCTTGAGGAGTGCGATATCGTACCGGTCGGGTTGGGTCATGCGGAATTGGAACATTGGGTGGAGGATTTTTTGGTGGACGCTGAAAAATAACAAGAAATTAGTAAATTTATTGAATGAATGAATTACTTATTTGTCTCAAGTATGGTTAGTTACAGACTGGACTTATGAATGTATGATTAGAGTCACATACTTCACAGAAGAATACAGTAAGGCGTTGTCCTAATAGAACGCGATCACGCGACCATCTCAAGAGGTCGCGTCGCGCGATCGCGCGAATGCCAATTGGGACGTCTATTTGACGTTAGTATGTTTGATCGCGGATTCACGCGACCGACTTTCGCGCGAACTTGCGATGGTCGCGTGATCGCGTTCTATTAGGACAACGCTTTGAATCAATTTTTTTTTTATTAATTGATAAGGCTTAGGTTTCTCCTAATCTCGATTCAAGATTCAAGGGCGGGCTCTTATCTGGGTTGGAAGAATAAACCTTGCGATACAAAGCAACAAAATATACAAATGAAGGTATCTGAGTCTAGCGTATATGGCAATAACCCTTACCTCACTTTCCTGGCAGTTTTACTGCCAGCGTTGGTATCCAATGCTCCAGGCCACACTGAGATGCCTCTGGTATGCGCACGGGAGACAGAGTGCTTCTACTGTGGTCACAAATCATCTCCACACTAGGACAGAGCAATGGCAATAACAACTTACCCCACTTTCCTGGCACTTTTATTGCCAGCGTTAGTATCCAATGCTCCAAGCCACACTGAGATGCCTCTGGTATGCGCACGGGAGACAGAGTGCTTCTACTGTGGTCACAAATCATCTCCACCATAGGACAGAGCAATGGCAATAACACTCACCCCACTTTCCTGGCAGTTTGACTGCCAGCGCTGGTGTCTAACGCTCCGAGCCACACTGAGATGTCTCTGATGTGCGCGCGGGAGACGCAATGCGCTGCTGTTGCCACGAACCATCTTGACACTGAGACAGAACAATAACTATGAAAACTATTCTTTGTAGATATAAAATAGCAGTTGTCAGGCCGGGTATAACCCCGTAAATGGAAACTGCCAAGCCAAAACCCATTTATGAGGAATATATGAATGAATAAATAAAATGTTTATCACATAAAAAATCTTTATTTTAAGCAAGCGGGAAGAATTACAATGTTATAATGATTGAAGATTTGATCAACCCCTGGATTATGTAGTTTAGCATACCTACCTGCTTTTTGAAGTGATACATCTTTAGGTGTGCTGTTAACTTTATGTTATGGATATTAACTGAGACTGAGCCGTCATGGTCGGCTATGTAACACTCGTTCAGGAAAAGTCGTCTTCAGCCGCCTTGGTGAAGTTTTCACTTCTGTTGTGTATTCTTAAGCACACACCTTTTTATTGTTAATGGTACTTCAATTTGATATATTATTATTAAAATCAGCCTGAGCTGTCCCATTGTAGGGCAAAGGCCTTCCCCCATTTTCGCCAATGATCTCGATCTTGCGCTATTGTTCTCCATTCCCCGTCGAACGCATCCAGTTCCAGCGCGGCCTGCGCGCTATGTCAGGGCGCTACTGAGTGGTTATTTTAGCCCATACCTCGTCAGGCATGGGGCAGATATGGCCAGCCCAGTCTAACTTAAGTCTAATTTAATATAGAGGTTCAATTTACCTAACACTCCTCCACACTGGAACTCTGATATCCTGACGTGTGCCTGCCAGGGGAACTCGGCAAACCTGGCCTCGCGACCCCCTATGATCCTTTTCTGGAGAATCCTGGACGCGGGGAGGCCACAATCGAACTGAAACGGACAAAAGCTTGAAGGTAAAAAACGAGCAGAGATAATAATTATTATGTAACATATGACATCTCACCTTAGTAATATCACGGAGGTAATATTGAGGTTGCTACCATCTGACGGCCAACTTCCTGTTACACACTTCCATCCCATTTTCACAAAATTACACCCACGAATTGACAGAAAGCGAGAGAAAAGATATTTCACATCAGAAATTAAACCAAACAGCCAGAATACCATCGCGATTTTGGTTTCTTGACACAAGTTTAATCCTCACTTTCGTGGCCAAAAAGAATAAAAAAATACAAAATGGTTCCTTGATTTGGCTTCTCTATATTGATACTGAAGGTTGATAAGAGGCAAAAAACATATGGTTTTGAAAAATGGTAGGTATCTACTCCTTTTTATTAGGCTCGGTTCTATAGGCTTCACGAAGTCATAAGCCATGCCAAGACTGCTTAAAAGCAAATAGCCAGTACAGCAAGTGAGTAATCTAAGAGCTGACCTGCTGAGTGACATCATCGTCTACTCGTCTCCTGAACACGTTGTTGGGCATCACACTCCTCTGAGGCACCTGCCTCAGTCGCGGTGGAGACACCTTGTACTTCCACTCTGAAGAGGGTATACTGGAATTGAAATACAAAAATTAATAAACAATTTCTGCTGGACATAGACCGAAAATGCCATCGCGCCCTATCTTCGGCTTGCTGCATCTATTTCCGCAATGATGCCACCAGGAGCTACCAGGTTATGGACAGAAATGGACCATTATTATTTCTCTAACCCATCTGCTCCAAGAATATAGTTTCGTCTACTCAGAAATCCTTGTTATCAAAACTATCCCAGGTGTTGTCAGAAGATTGGCAGTAAGAGAACAGCCAGCTTCCATAACCGCACAGCTTGGTGCCGCCCCGGAGCCAGCAGGTTATGGACAAAGATAAACCTATGCCCCTAGGATACAGGTGCGTCTGTTCAGAGGTTCTTATTTGTTATCAAAACTTTCTCCGGTGTTGTCAGGAGATTGGTAGTAAAAGAACAGCCAACCCCCGCAGCCAAACAGCGCGGTGAAGCCAGCAGGCTATGGACAGGGATGGACTTGTGTTCCTAGGCTACAGGTGTGTCAGTTCAGAAGCCCTTTCTTGTTACCAATGCTGCCAAATGTCAGGAGGTTGGCAGCAGAAAGATAGCCAACCATGGCAGCCATGCAGCTACACCGGAGCCAGCGAATGGACAGGGACGGACCTCTGCCCCAAGGATACAGGTGCGTCTGTCCAAAGTGCTTACTTGTTATAATCTGTCGCAGATATTGTCAGGAGGCTGGCAGCAGAAGAATAGTCAATCACTGCAGCCATGCAGCCTGCTGCCGCTCCGAAGCCAGCAGGCTATGGACACGGATGGACCTGTGCAAGAATACAGCTGCATCTGTCCGGAGGTGCTTACTTGTTATCAAAACTGTCCCAGGTGTTGTCAGGAGGCTGGCAACAGGAGAACAGCCAGCCCCCACAGCCACGCAGCCTGGTGCCGCCCCGAAGCCAGCAGGTAATGGACAAAGTGCACGGACGGATTTCAGCCCCTAGGGTACAGGTGCTTGGGTAGCCGAGGAGCGACGCTAGCGTGTTTGTTGATATCACTGAAATTCAATTTTCAAATCACATCACACTTCAATATCTTATTTTGACGACACGATTGGTCGAGTGGCTAGTGTGTTGGACTGCTACGCCGAGTGTTGCGGGTTCGATTCCCGCTTCAGGACAAAAATTTGTGGAACTATCATAATATTTGGAATTAGGTTACCTTCTACAGCTGTTCCTTGTCTGGTCACATTGAGGATTACCAGCGTGACCAGCATCCCTGAATTTAGTTTACATCTTACTTTCTTAGCATTAGTCCTCTTTCTCTTTTTATTTTCAATAATTTCTTCTTCAATATCATGTCTCTTCGATTTGTCAATTTTCTTATTATTCGCAGTTGCATTCACATTTTTTGTTTTATGGTTCTTTTTCTCGATATCAACAGAGCCATAAAGTTTTGTTCGATTATATCTTACAGATTTTCTATTTACTTCCAATTCTGCTACATCATTATTTACAATTTCATGAGAATCATTCGATCTTTCTTGTAATTGTTTTTTAATTTCAATATTTCTTTCTCCAAAGTCATTATAATCATCTTCTACAATGACTTTGATGTTTTTCTTTTCATTCCCTCTAACTTTATTCAAATCATCATGATTTATTCTATCATTATCTTCATTAAAGATATCATTATGGTTATTTTTTTTGTTTGGTTCATTTATAAAGATATCATCAACATCTATTTTGTTATTGTTATGAGGATAATGTTCTTCATAATGACAGATCCATTGGAAGTGGTTCACAGTCGGCATGGCTTTATCTTGTCGATCATTATAGCTTGCAGTGGATTCACTGGTTTAGATGATGTTTCTGTAAGAAAATACCACATTACTTTTGAAAGGAAAACTGCCGGCAGAAATAATAAAAAGTATTGTATTTTTTTTTTTTACAATCGACCAAATGAATGCTTATTCCATTCCAAATTCCAAAAGCCGTGTTGGCCGAGTGAGAGTTGCCTCGACTTTCGATCCGAAGGCCGTGGCTTCGAATCCGGTCGTATTCAAATGATTTTTCTGTTAAAAAAATGTATATCTTCTAAAACACGTGCTTAACGGTGAAGGAAAACATCGTGAGAAAACCGGCATGTCATCGAACCTAAAAAGTTATGCCCATTATGAAGACGGACCATTCTGATTTGGCTAGCTTGTGTGCAGGCTTCACAAGGTGGTCTTTAAATCCTCAAATCCGAATTCCATACAAAATGTTTTTTTTATTTAGATTTTATAAGTTAGTAGGGTTAATTTTAAAACACGTATAAAATCTAAATTAAAGTATGAAACCTTATACTTTTTTTGTTGACGAAATCAGTTCCCTTAAGTTTGTAACTACGCATATTCCGGGACAGGTTAACTCCTTTTCAAGCTTCTCAAGCGGCTAGACTGTATGACTGTATTTAGCAAAAGGCGGGTGAGAAGTACCGAAGATTTGGCTCATTAGCACATCTCAGACGACACGATTGGTCGAGTGGCAAGTATGTTGGACTGCCAAGCCGGTGTTACGGGTTTGATTCCCGCTTCAGGACAAACATTTTTGTGATGAACATCGGTGTTTGTCCTGAGTCTGGGTGTTTTCCATGTATTCTATGTGGGTATTTACAAAAAAAAGTATTTAAATATTCTAACAGCTAACTCATCTGGTTCCCATAGTACAAGCTCTGCTTAGTTTGGGGCTGGATGGCGTTGTGTGAAATGTCCAAAATATTGATTATTATTATTATTATTATTTATGTACAAGCTCTGCTTAGTTTGGGGCTAGATGGCGTTTCGCGTTGTGTGAAATTACCACAATATTTATTATTATTATTTTTTTATTTAAGTATGTATTTATTACAGCATAAGCTAGCTACTACAATCTATATTACAAAATTTACGAAAGGAAACAAATGGGCCACCCATAGACCGTTGCAAACGATCTAAATACTAAAATCTATAGGTAGCTCAACTGCTCCAACTCGATACCCGACGGCAGCGTGCCGAGGATACTGGCAAATCAAAAAAAAAGCATTATTTATAATTTAACAATATTTAGATATTAAATAAATGAAATCCTTCTAAAACGAAATAATGATAAAAATTATGTGGGTAATAAAGTAACATGCTTGACAATATTCAATTACATAATCATGCTATCATCAAGGTAAATCAAAGCATTACCTACCTAGGGAGGTAATGTTGTATGAAACTCCCAAGGGTTTAATGTGATATGAATTTGGAATGTCAAATTCGTGTGGAAACTCGTGAAAAACTCTAAGTAAAAGAACGCCCATTTGGCATTGTAAAAAGGTTTGTTCTAAAATCGAACTGTCCACTCATAAAAAAACAGAAACAAGGCGCGACCTCAAAGATTGTGAAACAAAAGACGGTGTTCGCTGCTGGAGCCCTGGCTTTTTATTGCCTCTCAGAAGGTTTGAAAAGTAGAGTATGCTCCTCTGGGATAAAGCCTGTCTTCGTCAGCTCAGGAGTTAACTGAGTCCCTCGTAAGCTCAGGGTTCAATATGCCACCCGCGACATAAGACACTGCTTTATCCCCTTAATGCATAATCTACTATTCAATTTCATTTTTTTTGTGTACAATAAAGAATTACAGAAGTATTGTTCTAATTTAATAATCATTAAAACTATGGCTTTACCTATCAAAAGAAATTTCAACTTTCTTAGCGCAGGTCGCCCCACAAGCCTAGCGGTGCGTGGAGGCTTTCGCATTAATTAAGTACCCATTTGTCACCACATTGTAAACACTGCTAATTTAAGGCTAATCCTCAAATCCGAATTCCACACAAAATGTTTCGGACAAATACTCAAAAAGTACGCCGTACTTTTTGAGTATTTGTCCGAAACATTTTGTGTAATCGAGGTTTTACAATAACGTACTACAACCGACTTCAATTGGACTGTTTTAGTGACCGTAAACACCATTGAAAAGGCACAGAAAAGCATAGAACGCAATGTAGTTTACTTTGAAGACATAATTATTTTCAGTTATGTTTATTTTGAAAAGTTTTTTATGTAATTTCCATGAGACCAATCTAAATCCTCTCAAACAAAAATATACTTTTTCGAATCGGTTTAAAAAAACGAATTGAGAACCGCCTACTTTTTTGAAGTCGGTTGAAAAATAACCCTTTTTCAAGTGAAATCTTAAATTGAAGATGTTTTTAAAATGTATATTTTCACTTTAAGAATGCCGTAAAATCTCAACAAATAATTTTAAGCTGGAGAAAGTTGTGACTCCATCCTTTTGTTTTTTCGTTCCTTTTTGTATTTTTGTTTTTTTTTTTTTTTTTTTTTTTAATTTTAGAGTATTAGTTAATGATTTATTTGGTCAATATTAATTTATGGAAGTAATCGAGACTTTCCGTTCGATCGAATGGTTCGATTTCGCGCGACGAATTGAATGTAGAGCGTGTGATTGCAATTATCATCTCCCTTCTCACGGCTTCGACTCGGCAACTCGATAGAGTTGACATACAAAACCTATAACTTAGGTCAAACGAGTTCATCACACAAATGTCTTTCAAAAGCGGGAATCGAACTCGCGACAACGGCGCGGTGGCGGGCAATTCAACACACTTGCCCATTGACCATCAGTATCATCAAAATGTTGTTTTCAACCGACTTCAAAATAGGAGGAGGTTATCAATTCACTTTTCATTCTTTTTTAATATGTTTGTTACCTGAGAACTTTGTTGTTTATAAACTGATTTGATTTTTTTTTTTGTTAAAGAGGATACACGAACCTACTTTCAGATTAGTCATATATGAGTTTCATCAAAATCGGTTCAATAGTTTAGTTTTTATATAAATATAAATATATAATAAATATTTTGGACATTTCACACGCCATGTAGCCCCAAACTAAGCAGAGCTTGTACTTTGGTAACCATATTGCTGATAGAATACTTAAATACTTTTTTTTTAGTAAATATGTACATAGAAAACACCCAGACTCAGGACAAACACCGATGTTCATCACACTTATGTTTTTCCTGAAGCAGGAATCGAACCCGCGACACCGGGCGTGGCAGTCCAACACACTTGCCATTCGACCATCCGCGTCGTCAAAATAACTGAAAAAAATATGTCAAGCATGAACAAAATTGCGTATTTTGCTTCCCTGTGACTTTTCAGTGGTGTTTACTGCTACTTAAACAGTCCAATTGAAGTCGGCGGTTTTAGTATGTTTTTGTAAAACCTTGATTATTATTATTATTATCTTGATTAGTTTTAAATTGCTCGAACAAAAATATAATCAGAAATTGGTTCTCTTAATTTTTTCAACAAAAAATGTTTTTTCAGCATCAGCTAACAAAAGCCGTGTTGGCCGAGTGGGAGGTGCCTCGACTTTCGATCCGAAGGTCGTGGGTTCGAATACGTGCTTAACGATGAAGGAAAACATCGTGAGGAAACCGGCATGTCATAGAACCTAAAAATGTTCGAAAACATGTGTCAAGTGCACGAAAGGAGCCTCTTCGAGGCGCACTTGAAATTCTTTCACCACGCTGGTTCGAAATAACTAGTGACACGATAAGAAGAAGCTAAGAACTTCAATCTATATTACAATACCAGCTGTTGCCCGCAACTTCGTATGCGTTAGCTCGAGCCGATCTTTTACAAGCTGGCTCGAGCTAGGTACCCGGGTTTGCCAAACGATGAATAAAATTTAAATTATTATCAATTATGGGTACCGCTTGATGCAAATTTATAGGAAAACGACTAACGGTAACAGTTATTAAATTTTTGACAAATTTATTTTAACCAAAATTTGACTTAATTTTTTCAAGTATTTTTGGCATTTCTGTGTTCAGTAACGGCGACAGGTTAAGCGTATTTTTTTTTCTAGTGATAAAAAAATTACGGTGTATAAGAAAAAAATGTAACTTATGTTCAATAAATAAAATAAATTCAAATTTCGAATGTCAGGTTTTCAAAAATGTTATTCATTCTAAATAACATTTTTGAAAGCCTGACTAGGTCATCCACAAACTCACCAAGAACATTGATAAAGGACCACCTTTCACTTTAGAATCACTTTCACTTGCCAAACATCACCTTATCACTTCAAATTAAAAAGAAACCAGCGTTCCTATTTTAAAATCGACTTTGTTTTTATTTTTATTTTTAATTTCGTCCACCGACCATGGAGTTTCGATTCATACTACCTGCCATGGTTTCTCAAAACCTGTCATTATAAAGCTGGTTTCACACGGGGCGGTCGCGCTGTCTTGATTATTATATGTCTACTGTTACCTACTCGTCATTTTTCCTTCGACAGAAAGTATGTGATCGGGGAAAATTGATTACCGAAGTATGTTAAATGGTTGGGTGTATGTTGTGTTTATGTGGAGTTTAATCAAGTGTAGGTATGTATGAATAGAATAGATAGATATATATTCTTTTCTTAAACATGCGCGGAAATATTGTCATTACTTTTAAATAAAGAACACGCGAAGTATCATATTTACGTAGACTGTGTGTTCTTTGAATTTGGAACTAAGAGCGCGCCGGCAATGTTGTATGAAACGGTGTGCTGTTTGAATTTGGAACGAAAAGCGCGCCGGCAATGTTGTATGAAACGGTGTGCTGTTTGAATTTAGAACTCTTTCATCTATCGTACACATTGCGTTCTCGTGGCTGTTTAGCCGTATAGCCACAGATGCGTTTAACCTTTTTCGGCACAAACTGTAAAATAAAAATAAAAAATTGGCGGTAAAGCGGAGTTCGTTGTTATTTTGTTATTAAAAATAAAATAAAATGAGTTCCGATGATTCTGAAAGTGAAAATTAAATGGACATGATGACTGCACTCCACCAGATTTAAGATCGGAAGCTAAATTAGCGATGGAAAACCTGCTTCCTTAAGTAAGTAAGACAAGTGCCTACTTATTTGCCTGCTTAAGTAAGTACCTAACTGAACTAGCTTACTTAAGTACTACTTAAATAAGTACTTAAGTAAGTACCTAACTTGACTTACTTACTTAAGAACTACTTAAGTAGTACTTAAGTACGAACTACTTAAGTAGTACTTAAGTAAGTAAGACAAGTGTCTACTTACTTGCCTACTTACTTGCCTACTTACTTACTTACTTACTTACCTACCTACATGCTAGTACTCACTTTCAGCTCTCGACGATCACATTCTTCAAGTTTCTTTTTTTTTTCTTCGTTATTTGAACATAATTTAAAAGGCCCTTTTTTATTTCCTTGCATTTTTTTAAGAAAAACACTTTAAATGCCTCTGCGGAAATGGCAAATGGCAATGGCTGCCTCGTATTATTGAAGTCCTCGCCTGCGGCTCGGCCTTCAAACTCATACTCGACCTGCAATTGCCTATTTCGCTGCCTTTGCAACAATGTACTATTATTGCACGCCTTATAATAACGACGATACATGAAAATATGTACTACTAGAAAGATACTGAAGAAAAAATGGTACGATGCAATGGAAATAAAATATTTTTTTATTTATTTGTGCATACCCAATGCTGATGTTGATGTTCAAAAAGTATGTTAAGTGGTGCTTAAATACTTTCGTTCGTTCTCGTCGTTCGTTTCGTTGGGATCGTTTTGGTGGGAAGAATTATCTATATGTCTAATAAGTACAAGCGGTTGAAGTATCTTGGGTAAAAAAGATTTCTATTGCACATTAATTGAATGTCTTTAAAAATAGTATACTGGTTGAATACCGAACTACACATTAGCTAGAATAACCTAGAATCCTTATAATTTTAAATGTACTTAGTTTTCAAAATAACTTAGGTACCTAATGGTTGTATTTTGGCAAAAAATTACAACAATTTAAACACTGTAAGTAGACAAAATATATCAATTTTATCCTTGGTCAAAAATTTTAAGAAAATTGTGTATTCTTGAGACAGAAGTGAAAACTTCATCAAGGCGACACGAGCCGACTTTACCCAAACGAGCATTACATAGCCGAGCGTGACAATATTCAATATATTATTAATTTTCTCTTTAATAAATAATTAGCATACCTATTCAACGACGTACTTTGCCCGTGGAAAGTGATCTTAACTGTGTCTAGTATTTATAATGTTACATAAGTTAAATATTTATTAGTTAAATAATTTTCGTTTTATTATGATTTAGCATTAAGCGTTCCCTAGACCTACAATAACATTAGCATAGGAAGCATAATCAGCCTATAATGTTCCCACTGCTGGGACTCAGGCCTACTCTCGGCAGGAGAGCGGATGGGTCTTAATCCATCACGCGGACCCAATTGGTGGATGTCACATGCCATAGAACATTTTTTTCTGTCCTTTGACATGCCGATGCATAATACTTATAGATTTTCGCCCATAAAAAAAACACATACACATGACTACCACCGGGTTTCGAACCCGCCACCATCAGATCGCAAGGCAAGGACCTCATCCACTTGGCCACCACGTCCTCTTTGATTGAAAGATTTTAAAGAAAGAGAGATTCAATATAAACCCTATACGGTCAATAATATTGCACAATTTGACATATTGCGCAATATAATTGTTTGTCTTAACTTAGTTGTGCAAATTAATTATTATTGGTAGTTAATAATAAATAACATCAGTATAATAATATTAATAATACAAATCTTATTCCGTGTACACTCTCCCTAAGCACCAGCGAAAGGCATCCACGTTTATTTTCTACTGAGATTAGCTAAGAGCGAGCTCGGTTTTAAATTAAAAAAGTTTACTCGCTTATTCATATCGTTTTTTTTATTTGTAACATCTTTCTTCTCGCTTTCCTGCAATTTGTGGGAGTAATTTCGTGAAAAGGACGGAAGTGTGTAACAGGAAGCCGAGAAAGCAAGATTTGATTTGACCAATAAGTGTTAGCCGTTAGATTAAAAAAAATGCTTTTCTCTTTGTTGTTTATTCCAAGGTGAGTTGTAATAATCTCGAAATAAATTATTTTTCTTTTCTATTCTATTCTATTCTATGTCAGTAGTTTATTGTTTTTAATATGGGTATTAAACACCGATGCTCTTCACACAGAATATTTGTCCTGAAGCGGGAATCGAACCCGCGCCACCAGCATGGCAGTCCAACACACTTGCTACTCGACCATCCATGTCTTCAAAGTTTCCTCGATACAATGTAATAAACGATTCGAAATACAAAGAGGCAATGCAGTATCCTCGGCACGCCGCCGCCATCGGGTATCGAGTTTGAGCAGTTGAGCTACCTATAGATCGTTTGCAACGGTCTATATGGGTGGCCCAATTGCTTCCTTTTCTACATTTTGTAATACAGATTGTAGTAGTTAGCTTTTAGTTAGTAATTGCACGAAAAGAACCTCTTTGAGGCTCACTTGAAACCTTCACTGGTTCGAAAATGAATAGTGACACGATAAGAAGAAGAAATAGCTTCTGCTGTTATAAAAAAAACTATAAAGGGCAGTTAAAATGGAGCCAGCGAGCTGTCCTATAATAGCGGGACCTTCATAGATGGATGTAACGGACCTTTGGCACAATTAGTAGGGCTCACTCAGGCGTTGATAGGCTCCATATGTGAGCTTGATAGGTATTATAATAAGTAATCGTCCTAAATTCATTGCCGTATACAGGGGCTTTGGGAGTTCAAATCAAATCAGATGAGAAAAATAATATGTAATAATATCTTCGAGAATCTGCAAACATAATTTTTTGCCATTTTTACGGGGGATGAGGTAAACACGCATTGCACACGCGCCTAACAAAATCTTATTCATGTAAACGCACACTATAATAATCTCGCACACCATCTTAAAATATGCACACAGTTATCAAATACAGCGTATAGTTTTTTTAAGGTTATATGGCCAACAGAGGGGTACGCCTTGCATTAACATCTCCTTTGGCTAGATTCTCGAAGGTTGATAGGTTCTATAAGTGAGCTAGATAGGAAGCTTAATAGGTATTTATAAGAATTAAGAAAAAACTTGTGATACTTTCAATTCAATACTCAATACATTTATTTTCTTCAGTAGTCTTCACATGGAATTAATGTGACTGGACTCCAACACTTGGTTATGTAACACTCCTTCAGGTAAAGTCAGCTCGAGACGCCATGATGAAGTTTTCACTTCTGTCATGTGGTCATAAACACACGCCTTATTTGTTAAATAAATTGTGTCTATAATTTGTGCGCTATTGTACTAGTCACTAGGCCTGGTCAAAGAAAAATTGGCCCAAAATTTGCCGCCCCCTAAAATCTGCCGCTCGCTTCTCAGCCTATTGGTAAATAAATCCACCACTGGTCTAATCCTGTTTTACCCTACAGGGTGTGTCGTAAAGAGTGGATAATCCTTTCCGTAATGGTTAAGTATCCGTGATTTTTCAGTAGTCAGGTTAAATTTTTAAGATCACAGGGAAAATAAGTAAAGTACAGTTTAATATCAAGTTTTTATTACAAACAAATTAAGGTTAATTGATTCATATTTTGATAACTCGCTGCGCCGGCGCCGGTCGAAGTGAAATTCAAGTGAAATGGTGTTATTTTGACACGTAACTTAATTTAATGATTGTCCAATTTGAGCTTCTGTACCGAAATGGATAATAATCCCAATTATAGCCCCATTTAAATAGCAATTCGAAATTATTACAATGGCAAAGGCAATTACTTTTTTTGTCCCTAGGGCTTAAAATGCAGTTTACTCCCCCAGAACCTAGCTTAAGATTTGACTTTACGAGCATGAGAAGTGAAAAATATATATAACCTTAATGGGGTTAATAATAACCCAAATAAAACTACTTTTCAACAACAAAGTTTATTTATACATTCATATTATTTTACAAATCTTCATACGGAGATCCACATCGCACATTGTAGAAATGGTCACAAACCTGAAATTTTATTAATCAAGTTTTACAAAAACATATCTACTACAACTTACTACAATTGGACTGTTGTAGTGACCGTAACCACCACTGAAAAGTCACATGGAAGCACATTATGCAATTTCGTTTACTTGGAGAACATTCAGGTTTTTTCATTTAAAAACTGAACTACTGAACCGATTTTGATGACAAACTCACGAGAGCGGTGCGATGCTCGGTTAAAAACGCTAGTATTAAACCGCTCTTATGCCCTTGATACACAAGGCTAGTTTTTCAAACCAGGGTAGATAGATAGATAGTGATAGGAAGCTAGTAGCTCTAACTTCGTGTTAACAGAACTAGCTTACCAGCCTAGAAATGAAGCTAGTTCTATATACACGAATCCAGAGCTGCTAGCTTACTATCACTATCTTGCTATCTATCCTGGTTTAAAAAACTAGCCTCGTATATCTCAGGCATTAGAGTGATTTGGTAATCATTCCAAAAATGTATAGATATATAGAGAAGAACCAATCTTACTTGAAACTGTTCGTTGAAGAGTGTTCCGTTGGGGCAGAGGTCAGTGCTGACTAGTCGCTGCCTCCAACAGAAATGGTACGCCTGGGAACAAGGAAACATTTCAGAACATTTCCCTTTGGGCATCCAATAACATTGGGGGGGAGGGGGTCGAGCAAAATCTCAAAAAATTTCACCAAGGGGGTGAGGGGTAAAAAAATTGCCAACATTGCCTCACGTAATTCATGGATGCCCCCTTTTGGAACATCATTTTTCAAAGCCGAAGAAGGGGGAAGATACATCTACCTGGCATCCACTGTACACGTCTACGTAGAACCCCCTCGGTCACGCGTTGCACGACAGCTGAGTAGGGGGGCGTCTGAGAATGCGGGGTACAGAGAGGGTAGCGGGGTAGGCGCAGTTGGTAGTATACGACGTCTGAGGAGAGTTTTATCTAATATCTACCTGGCATCAACTGTGAACATCAGCGTAGTACCCCCTCTGTCGCGCGTCGCACGTGAACTGAATGAGGGGATGTCTTGTAAGAATGCGGGGTACAGACGGGGGTCGTGGGGTAGGTGTACTTGGTAGTATACGACGTCTGAGGAGAGTATTATCTAATATCTACCTGGCATCCACTGTGCACGTCTGCGTCTGCGTACCCCCTCGGTTGCGCGTCACACTTTAACTGAGTGAGGGGGGCTTGTGAGAATGCGGGGTACATACGGGGGTCGTAGGGTAGGTGTCACCGGTAGTACACGACGTCTAAGAAGAGTATTATCTAATATTTACCTGGCATCCACTGTGAACATCAGCGTAGTACCCTCTCGATCGCGCGTTGCATGTGAACTGAGTGAGGGGGGCGTGTGAGAATGTGGGGTGCAGAGGGGGGTCATGGGGTAGATGCAGTTGGTGATAGTACGCGTAGTCTGAGGGGCGCTGTGATAGTACAGCGGCCAATGCTGTTGGATGCACATTAAAAAATTCAAAATATAATTAAGTAATAGATAGGTACATATTTTACCTGGATTATAATAAAATATCGTTACTTCAAAAACAGAGATAACTTTGCTTCCCTGAGAGATTCTTGTATTCTCTAGATAAATAATCTACCTATAATAAGTGTTTTTTTTTCTCAAACGAATGCGGTTGCCCATAAATCACCGTGGATGCATTTCCGAATATTTTTTTTTAATATTTTTTTAAAGAGTTAATTTGATTCAATCAATTCACATCACATCACATCCAGATTTTCAAAAATGTAAATTTAAATTATTAGTAAGTAAATTAATTTAAGTACGTATAGGTACAAACTTAAGTTTCATTTTTTTTAACTTTGGTTTTACTTTTATCTTATTTTATAAAACAGTCTGCTTTGATTAAGTTTTATTTCTGAATTAGTATTATTTAATAAAAATATACTGAACATACCCAATAAAAATACAGCAACACACTTAAACATTTTAAAAATAAATTAAAATTAAATAAATTAAATTAAATTTAAATAAAACTAGCACGCGGGTCGTTGGCCCGAGCTCTGTGCGCGATTAGCCAAACTAAAACACTGGCTAATCTACTAGAAGTGATAGTAACTTATCCGTGGACGGTATTATGCAGTATGAGGAAGTAAATATTTTTCTTTCAGAAGTCGTGAGCCATGTCACGAATAGATAAAGCTACGTAACTTTTCACCTTTCAATTCAATTTCACCTTTGAGAATAAATTAAATTAAGCAATTTTTTCTACAAAAAAAGTAAGTAAAAAAGGTAAAATAATAATTATGTAGGTATGACTTACCTACATCCTTATCATAATCACATTATTTATATTGCAGATTTTATGTTGACCTAAGAAGTAAATTACTTGTTTCTACCAAATATATATTTTTTGACTCAACTAAATAAAACTACCTACTATTTGTGTATATCTGTGCTTCTTCTAATTCGTAGGACAGATTGAAAATTAGATTAAAACTTAGTATAAGTACTGGGTTAGTTTTTGTTTATGCGAAACCTGAAATTAGTTTGCCCACAATTGATAACCAAGTTAAAAAAAACTCGGTCAGTTTTAGAAAAAAAAAAATTCGTGATTCAAAAAATAATAATAAAAGGTATCGGCTTTCGCATAAACAAAAACTAACCCAGTATACAAGACAGCATCATCATCATCATGTCAGCTAGTTTTTTTATCACGTCACTTTTCTCGATATTTGAACAAGGCGCATCCAGTGCCATAAGTACAAAAAATTCGATTAATATATATTTATTTTATTAACTCGGTTACTGCTGCACGAGTATTAAACCTTCTCTATATCGAGCCATTTATCGAGATTCGAGATCCAGTAAGTACAAAAAAAATATTAACCTTTGTGTTTACGCCTTCCCGCCTTTGGCCAATTTCCACTAGTCTTCTTTTCAAGATTCAAGATTCAAAATTTTTATTCGCCAGAACATAGTATACATAGTATGTTGTTAAAGAATATTATTAGTGCCTTATGTTCTACCATTTAAGGTGTGCGAGTTACAGTGAATGAATATAATACTATTAAATGGTATTTAAATGTCAAAGTGAATTTAAATTTTAACGATACCTACTACTTAACTATAATAATATTAAACAGCACAATACACTAGCACATAAATCTGCCTACTTTTTTGCTAACCTTTGTATATATTATATTTAATTTTCAGTCTTCTTGATAAACATTTATATGTGATGGTTTTATTTTGCATACGGCCATCCTAGGATCAGCGTGGTGTCAGTTTTCGCGGCAAGGTCGGGTCGGGAGCTCAGCCTTGCATGCCTTAATACTACATGCAAGTACTAATACCATTTATGTAGCTTTTTATTTTTCCTGTCCGTAGTAGAGCTAACTTAAACCAATAACCCTCATTATACTTTTTTATAACGCTAGACCTATTTTTTTGTCTTTATATCTTACTATATTTATTACTTTCTTTTTGTTTGATACGCAACGATAAGGAAAAACAGAAAACCCTAAAATCCATGCCCTAAGTATAAGCGCAGAAAATTCACTCCACTAATACGAATATCAATTTTTATTAGATACATGCTTACCTACTAAATATTAAGCGTTAAATGTATTTTCGACTTGCCATCAATTTGGCTTATGTAAACAGAATTGCCATCAATTTGGCTTATGTAAACAAAATTGCCATCAATTTGGCATAAGTAAACCGACTTGCCATCAATTTGGCATTATTCTTCTTCATATCATGTCACTACCACTAGTTCTTTCGAACCAGTGTGTTAAAGGATTTAAAAAGCGGCTCGAAGAGGCTCTTTTCGTGCACTCTCGCGTTGAAACGAGAGAAAGATTATTAAGGGGAATCCTCAAGGCAAATTTCCATACAAAATGTTTCGGACAAATACTTAAAAAGTACGCCGTATTATAGTAATTTCTTCACACTATTCGTTTCATCCATGTTTTTTAATTTCGTCAACAAAAAAAGTGAAAGGTTTTATAATTTAATTTACATTTTATACCTACGTGTTTTTAGTTAGTAGAGTTAATTTTATTTATTGGATTTGAGTAAGCCTTAAGTTGTTATCAATTTGGCATTGGTAAACAGACTTGCCATCAATTTGGTAGAGATAAATTTTAGTTCATCGCCGGAGCCTCAAGCCATTCATGATCTTCGAAGCCCTGACATTCATCAGTTCCGCGAACCTTGAACACTGTCGATAGCTGATCAACTGAATTGGTTTATTGGCTAAAATGACCAAATAATTTTACTTCGGTGGAGGCAAGATCAAGGGTTGACAAGCTAACGGTGGTTACATGCTAGCATAGCAATCAGCAATTATTATTTTTTTGCCATTTAGGTATTGCCGTTTTTTTTGCTAATACAAACTTTGCCTTCCAAGCTTAAGAGGCTATGTGAAAATTTGGAGTCGCTGCGTTACATTCTTACTCAGTAACGGTACAGGTTACAAAATTGATGTTACAGTGATTACTTGAGGATATAATCTAAATAAAATTAAATGTAAGACAGAAACAGGGTTGGTGAAACTTTTCTCAATAGATTTATTTTTGAAATCTGCCCTCATTAAATCTGTTTTATATCCATCCTCAAAATTTAGAAAATGAAATACGGTTCATTTTTGTAATATTGAGCGAGTAATCAAAGAACTTAGATAAATGTAAAAGGAATTTTGTATAAATTCAATACTTTTACCAACCTACCTACCTACCTACCAATCTGTCTACCTACCTACCTACCTACTTACCTACTATCCTACCTACCTACCTACCTATCTACCTACCTACCTACCTACCTACCTACCAACCTGAGTGAGTAATCAAAGAACTTAACTTAGATAAATGTAAAAGGAATATTGTATAAATTCAATACTTTTCAAGCAATACGATATTTTATCATTTGTCGCTTACGTCAGTTACTTTTGAGCGACAAAAATCTATATCTAACCTCTTCCCTCGGGGTAAGGTGTGTAATTGCGCTATCACTGTCTTGCAATTCGGCCGCTGTCATCTCTGACAGTTTCACATATCCTCTTAAACTAGGTACCATAAACAAAGTACCTCCCTCAAAGTACATAAACTACACAAATCTAATAACTATATGTAAATCGCAAAAGTCTACGAAGAACTACTTATAGGTAATTTTTTCCTCCGTGCTTACACTTACCACAATCCATTGTCCATTATTTTATTTTTTACCATTGTCTTCTTCTTTCTGTATATTTTTATTTTAATTATTTATTGCCATTAGTAGAGTAAGTACATAAGTAGTGGATTCCTTAATATAAGTATACCAATCTACATATAAACAATTCACCTACACCCTGTAAGCATAGGGCAAAGCAATTTTGCTTCATTGTCTAAGCAATGTATGCAAAGGGGTTTTATACCCAAATTTGTAAATAAAAATGAAAGAAAGGATCTAAAATAATCTACTCTATAAACTAACTATCTAGTAACATTATTTATTATACTATATTCATTTATATATTTTCTTTAACAATATCATACTATATTTATTTATATATTTTCTAGTACAATGTACTTAGGTATTACCATAAATATATAATTTATTATAGCTAAAATCTTAATTAGGAATTAAATAGGAACTTTTCAATAGAAACTAATATAATCGAAATATGGACTTATTATCTTATCTTTATCTATTCAATAAAATCTAAACAAATACAAACTTAAAATAAAAATCGTATTTGTATGGCCCTAGGGCCCCACCCTACTTCTTTAATGCACTAACAGGGCAGCTCAAAAAGCTTTGAGGCACTAGGGGGGTTGCTGCCCCCTCTGCCCACCCCCCCTGGCGACGCCCATGTTCTCAACGCAAACGATGTAGTGGGTGTCATGCCAGCTTGTACATTATAATAAGTAGGTAAGTGTAACATAGAAGTATCAAAAATTACCAATGGTCAGCATTGAAACGTCGAGCGAAGGTCGCCTGTGATCGATTATTGCATCTCGAATTGTGGAGCTTTGGGGTTCCGCAGATAGAAAACTTTAATAATGAAGTACCTAGTTTTAATTTGGCTGGTAGAAGGGTTCTGAAATAGTACGATGACACACGACTTTTTTACACGCTACAAGCCAGCGTTTACACTTGTAGCGTGTAAAGTCGCCCAGTGTCATCGGCGATTTTACAATTTGCTTGTTGACAACCTTCCCGATAGCTAACTCGCTCACTCGCTAGCTTTGAAACTCGCCGGCTTGTAGCGTGTAAACTAGCGGTGTGTCATCGACGCCTAATTGTTGAGAGGTGTCACCAATAGTTACGGGTACCTAATTACTACTCAGCAGTAATGTGTAATAATTAGTGTGTTTCAGTTTAAATAGCACTGGTGCTAGTGAAATTATTGGGCTTTCGAAACTGGCCATTAAAATAATTGATTGATTCAGGCGTTACTTTGCGGAAATCCATAAATATCAACAAATTATACAAATATATTTAGTAATAAATCCGCTTAATTTCTAAACAAAGGTTTTAATTAACTTAACTTTAGTTCAACTAAACCAAAGTTTAAAGATACGACACGTGTTTCGCCTCTACACGAGGCATCATCAGAAGGTGTGGACTCTCGTTTCAAACTTCGGCGAGTTCACACCTCCTGATGATGCCTCGTGTAGAGGCGAAACACGTGTCGTATCTTGAAACTTTGGTTTAGTTGAACTAAATTTAAGTTAATTAAAACATCTGTTTAGAAATTAAGCGGATTTATTACTAAATATATGGCCATTAAAATGTCTGAAAGTGGACGAGCGCTTTAATACCTATATAATAATAAGATTGAATTTGAATCACATACACTCCATGTGATTCAAAGTCCGGTGAAGCAACTGTTCTGGTAACATGTAGGCCATAATCTTATTATTATATATTATTGTATTATAATATTATATTATACCATAAGGAGTGTGACCTCATCGCGTTACTCCTTTATTAAAAAGTTTGGATTTCGGCGCAGAACCCTTTCGCTCGTATGAATTACAAGTTAATTTGCATTATGTTATGGAGCTGGTCAAGCATTGGTAATTGATTAATGAGATTTGGAGTGCCCAAAAGTAAAAAGTGACAGCATTAGAGGTCAACGTAAACTTTTAAAAATACACCACACACACACAAACAGCAGCTTCGATTGCGTGGACTTCTATTCTTACAACCTGTTACCAACTTTCTAACTGTTTCTACGGATTGGAAGAAGAATATTCCTACTTAGTAGTTATGAAGTCGAAGAAATAGTAAGTAGTACTTTTATGATTATCAACAGTAATTTAAATTAATACTTACCGAAGAAATAAAATAAAATAATTGGATATATGGCAGTAAAGCTTAAAACTATCGTTAACTTCTCACAATTAAAAAATGTAATTGGCATTGTCAAAAAAATTACTATGTCAACGTCAGTATTGATATTTTTACTGTCACTGTCATATCTTATTGTACAGCTGTTTCTTGTTTTGGTTGAATGCGATTTTATTCTAATAATTTTCTATATTAAAAATGCCTCTAATTATTATTTGCGGCACACCAGTGAGCGGTAAAACGACAAGAGCATACGAACTAAAAGAGTATTTCAAGAATAAACATGGAAAAAAGGTGGAAATTGTATCTGAAGACGAAGCTATCGTCAAGTTAGGTTATGAGAAGAACACCACTTATTTGGACTCTCAGAAGGAGAAGAGAGTGAGGGGCTACCTCAAATCGGAGGTAATAAGACTTATTGGAAAGGATAATGTCGTTATATTGGATGGAAGCAACTACATTAAAGGTAAAAAATGTATTTTTATTGTACCTGTAAATGGACTCCCTTTTTCGCTCTTGGACTCCTGTTGGTCCTCTGTGCGTCGGATATCCTAGCTGATAGTTAAACCTGCCTAACTGGAGTTGTGTAGAAGCCCAGAAGCATAAGAACCCAGAAGAAGTTTCTTAGGGTCTCCACAGGCTTTTCGGAGAAAACCCGGTTTGTTGAGGATTTCTTCTCGTTGTTTTTCCACTCCCACGCACTCCAGGATTACATGGGTGGCGTGTTTAGGAGGCGGTTTAGAAGGTTGAAGACATGCTTTGTCTTTGGTCATTCAGTCCAAACTAGATACCTACTTGTTTATGTTTCAGGTTACAGATATGAATTGTACTGTGCATCGAAAGCCTCTAAATCAACTCAATGCACAGTCCACACTATGAAGAGTCACGACGAAGCTTGGGAGTCCAACCAGATGAGGAACAAGGATGGCAATACGAATACTAGTATACGTGACAGAGATATAGCAATGTGTAACTACGTGCCTTACACTGAAGAAGTGTTCAATGCGTTGACTAAGTTCAGGTGTGTTTTGTTTTTTTATTTGGGAACAACAATCAGTTACTTATGCTTACTTGCACCATACTGTCAAAGTCCCTAAGCATTTACTTTACTCACTTGGTAGTTCTTAACAGTCAAGATTCTGACCGTTAAGAACTATCAAGCGAGTAAAGTAAATGCTTAGGGACTTTGACAGTTTGGTGCAAGTAGGCATAAGTAACTGATAGTTCTTAACAGTCAAGATTCTGACCGTTAAGAACTATCAAGCGAGTAAAGTAAATGCTTAGGGACTTTGACAGTTTGGTGCAAGTAGGCATAAAATGTTGTATGTAGGTAGGTAATACCAGGAATTTTGTTAATTTGCAACACAAATCAAGTTGGGGTGTCAGCTGAGTAATACATCAGTGAAATTCATTATCATATTACTCTTATACAGAAAAATTGAGAGAATTTGATGAAAAGTCACATATTTTCATGTGATATTTTTTGCAATTAGCCATTTTCCTCTGAAGATGCCAAAAAAATCCACCAGAGGCAGGACCAATGGGGCGGTACATCATTTTTGATTTCCCTATGCCAAGCAATGTTAAACGTACATTTTCAATCCCTCTTTCTACCTGCTTAAACATTGAATTTAGTAGAAAACTGAAATACATGCAAGAATTTGCCTGCGCACGCTGCGCACATTGATTTCAAAGGTTTGCTTATCAACTTCGAACCTTATCTCCAGGTTTGAAGAGCCAAATTCGAACAACAGATGGGACAGCCCCTGTTTCTGGGTGTCTCCTGAAGATCAGCTACAATTGGAGGACATATACAAAGTACTGTTTGAGAAGAAACCACCTCCGCCTAATATGAGTACACAAAATGTAAGTTATTATATATTTTTTATTATAAAGAAATAAAACTTAGTTAAAGGTACAGGCAAGTAGACAATAAGGTTAGTTGAATACAGCCGATTCCCGAAATTCCCACTAGCCATAGTACTTGACGACACCGCGGCTTAGTTGGTAGTGACCCTGCCTACGAAGCTTGGTGTTCAAATGGGTTTGATCCCCGGCCGGGGCAAATATTTGTGACGAACACAAATGTTTGTTCTCGGGTCTTGGATGTTGTGATGTGTTGTATGTGTCCATGCCACCTGCGACACAGCGAATCCTAGTGCAGGGGTGTGAGTGTGTGAACGTTCATTTATTATATATAGTGGGGATTTCGGGAAACTTTCAACCGCACTGGGGAATATTTTTTTCCGAAATTCCCACTGTTATGAACAACAATGAACGTATTTAAAAAAAAGATCATGAACGTATTTCAAATAACTGTTTTTTTTTTGCGAAATCCCTACCTGCCATAGTGGGGACTAGTCGGGATTACGGGAACACTATCCACCGCAGTGAATATTTTTCCCGAAATCCTCACTGCTATGAACAATTAACACATTTAAAAAATAAAGCCATGAATTAGTTAAGATTTAAATCTGATTTACTGCGCAAATCCGAGCGGCGCAGGGTGCTTGGAGAGGTCAAACAGCTAACTCGTTTCAGGGAAATTTAGTGACAATAGATCGGGACACTAGGTCTCAAGGCGACTTTTGCGTTAAAAAAATTAAGTTCGCTCACTTTTTTGATACATTTGTTTCGTATTGAGTTCAATTTAACATTTAAATCATTACCCGAGTCCTTATGTAGAAATAAATGGGTGAAGAATTTCTAAGAGACGGCAGTGACATTAAATTTGTAGCAAATCGGCGATCCACGGACTTCTCAGAGTGAAGAGAACGTGTAGGAAATTATGCTTCAGTTCGACGCGATCCCGAGCGAAACAAATGTATCAAAAAAGTGAGCGAACTAAATTTTTTTTACGCAAAAGTTGCCTTGAGACCCAGTGTCCCGATCTATTGCCACTAAATTTCCCTGAAACGAGTTAGCTGTTTGACCTCTCCAAGAACCCCGCGCCGCTCGGATTTGCACAGGAAATCAGATTTAAATGTTAACTAATTCATGGCCCACCCTGTATTTCAAGTAACAGATTTTTTTTCCCGAAATACCTACTAGTGGGGACGGCTCGTGGTGATTTCGGGATAAACCCCCCCTAGCGGGACATCAGTGCAGACCATTTGTAACCCCTTACCCAAATTAGAATTAGCCTATATCCGCCATTTTCCCCAGCCACCACTCTCCGCAACGAACTTCCTATATGAGCTGGACAAAGTCACGCAGTCCATCACCCAGACAATACTGGAGGCTAAACAGCTGGATGTGGCCGGAGAGCTCAAGTTTGCAGACTACCCTGGATGCTGCTTGGAGGCCGGTTTCACACATCACGTCAGTCCACAGGTACTAGAATAGTATTATAGGTACCATTATCTGTGCCACAGGTAAGAATTCAATTCAATTCAATTTATTTCAAAATCAATAATACAAGCACAATTAACCTACCTAAACTTATTACATAAACAATCAATGGTTAAATTAATTAATATGGCTTGGATCATCCAAATTGATCGTGCGCAGTACCTACACTAAGTTAAAAACTTGTGCTGTAGGTACTGCTGCCCTTCCATGTATATTTAGTAAAAGAAGCCATAGTAATGAATATTCCGACGACACCGTGGCTTAGTTGGTAGTGACCCTGCCTACGAAGTTTGGTGTTTAGGGTTCGATTCCCAGCCGGGGCAAATATTTGTGACTAACACAAATGTTTGTTCTCGGGTCTTGGATGTTGTGATGTGTTGTATGTGTCCATGCCACCTGCGACAGGGAATCCTAGTGCAGGGGTGTGAGTGTGTGAACTTTTTTTTTTTTTTTTTTGACGTGACTACGTCTTATAAATAGATGAACGCCGCCGCCCCGGCTGCATGCACGAACACGTTGACGTCATTGTCCGGTAACGCTCATTGTCCCTTTACGCTGGTAGTCACGTTCAACTATCGTCGGTAAACCAACTTTACAGAGAACCAAATTTTTTTGACTATTTCATTTCATTCTTCAGTCATTTTGTGTAAATCCAAAATTCTGATTGCACAGATACAACATAGTACCTAACCTACCCCTTCTACATTCTGCATATAAGTTTTTTTGGTTTTTGGTATTAAAAATTTGTGGTGTATATTAGTAGGATGCGAAAGGTTGTGAATTTGTATAGGTAAATGTTTGTAATCTCAATAGAACAACATAACAAGTAGGTACCTACAATTAAAAAAATAATACTTATATAAATATATATATATATATATATATATATATATATAAGTGGATAGCAAATTTAAACGTATACTATAGAAACTAAGAATGTAATGAATCTTTCATGGTTTGTTGTCTTTCATTGTACCGAATTAAATAAAATAAAATAAAATAAATAAATCTAATACTAAAACTATTTTTTTTGCAGAAACTAAACCGTCTGAGGAGACAGTTCCTGACTTATGCGAAAATGAACCACGCGAATGAAGATATTCATAAAATAGGCAGGTTTTTCATCCAGTACCTGAATAGAACTTTGGCTGACTGAATTTGTCGTTTTCTTGGTTCCTGCATTATTAAAAATGGATGGAACTAGTGGGAATAAATTATTCCCATTATTGGATAAGTATGGAGTGGACAAATACATAGTTATAGCATTATTTAAATTGCTAGATAGATAAAGACTGTATTGAGGCTAAAACAGTTGTACCTAACAAAATAAGAAATTGTAAATTTGACATAGGTATCTACGTTTTATAGATAGATCGATAGAAAATACTTTATTGCACTTAACAAATAGTACAAAGGCGAACTTAATGCTATGTAGCATTATCTTCCAGCTAAACCTTTGTGTATTTTGAACAGTTGCGTGGGTAGTGCACGAAGAACAGATTTCATTAATTATTATATATATATATGTATATTACATAATTTATAATATTTGTGTAGGATAATAATCATTCCTTAATGAAATCTGTTCTTCGTGCACTACCCATATATATATATATTATATATATATATATATATATATATATATATATATTATATATATATATATATATTATATATATATATACATATAAATATAAAGTACCTACTTAAAAAGTAGATCTAAATAAAATAAAAATAAAAAATAGTTCATGGAGATGATTAGCTCAAAGCATTTTATATAGTTTTTCGTAGACTAACGCGATTATCACACATAGTTTTAAAACACCGCTTAAGTGTCCGGATGTCAGTGTAGTGCGCCGACCGAACATTTTTAACGACCAAAATGAGGGTAGTTCCCTCATTTCACCGCGACGGTAGCTCCAATACGCCAGTCACCCCGTGACCACGGCTGTTGCAATACAGTCGAAACGTCGGGACACAAAAACGAGATGAGCGCGATAAATACCCGTTACAATCAAATAGCCGATACACCAAGATAGACAACTACAAATAAAACAACCTACGTTTTATGTTGAAAATAGAGATATTTAATTTTTATTGTCGTGTCTAATTTTTTGGTAAATGGTAAAAATGTAATTTACATATCTCCATTTTCAACATAAAACAACCTACGTTTTATGTTGAAAATAGAGATATTTAATTTTTATGGTCGTGTCTGTAATTTTTTGTTTCTGTCTTACGACTCCATCTTGGTTTGTTACTGTCTATCTTGGTGCTTTCTATGAACACCGTTATTAATCTACGTAAAAAAGTGACTCTCAATTAACGTGGTAAAAAAAAACAGTAATAATACAATAAAACATTTTTAATCTCAGTAAATACATAAAGATAGATATACAACAGCCATTCTTAATTCTAACGTCTAATGGTGGCTTCACACGGCCTGTGCTAAAACGCGCCGCGCCGCGCCAAGGTCATCTGTACCGGCGAGCGCGCGCCGCGGACGAGTCCGGATCACCCTTTCCCGGCTTGTGTTACAAGAAGCGGCACGAAACTTTAGCGCTGACCGTTATTGCGCAGAAGTAAAACGTAAGGTACCTGAGGGGGACTACACATACAATAACCATTCGCAGTAACCCCTCCCCCTCCCCGCGTATCGTTCAGCGCTAGACTTACGTGCCGCTACTAATACGCGTCCGCCCGGCAGCCTTGGGTCGCTCTCGCTTCACACGGCCTGTGACACGGCCCGGCCTGTGCTAACACAGGCCATGAGAAGCCACCATAACACAAATGTGTCTAACATACAACTGTGTACTTCAGAAAGTCTTGTAGATTCTTATGCTAATGTTATACAAAAATCAGTACATTTTAATACTTGTGTAAAGTTGAAAAGTGAAAAAAAATACTTGATGGAAAATATTTCCATGCAAAAAAAACTGGAAAACGGCTTGAAAAGTCAGTCATTTATATTTAATCGAAGTAAAGAAGTTCTTCACTGCCTAGAAAGTCTATAATCACGATCACCTAAAATTCTGACAATCGAATTCGTATCGCATCTGTCACAGAAGAGTTATCAGTTTGTATGGTTTTTTTTTTCAAGACGTCATCGATTTACAAAATTTTTCATGATCGGACTTCAGTAAGTTCGTCAGGTATCGTGCGCTGCAGTGGAAAAGCGTTTTAGTCTCTCGTAATATAAAACAGAATTTTCAAAAATTTTTACATAATGACACTTACAAAATGTGTCTTTATATATTGTCACCACAAAAAAAAGCTTTTCCATAAGGTGGTAAAATATAAAAAAATCTTTTAAAGGCCTGGACGAAAAAAAAAATATATTCGACCTATCGAGAAAAAAAAAATATATCTAGACGAGATAGGCCGAATATATTTTTTTTTTCGTCCTAGGCCTTTAAAAGACTACTACGTAGACTACTTACGGTAGTAATTTTCATGAGATTTTAAGTAATGCCTTCTCTCGTGCGTATAAAATCTCATACTAAATTGGTCACGTGACTCGAGACAATGCGTTAAAGTTAGATAAAAATCCATTTTTGTGATATTACAGTGGCCCAAAGTATCACCAAACCTTTTGACAGCCGTATTTGTATTCAATCTGTTACAAAGCCAAGTTTGTAAGATGTTTTGAAAAACATCATACAACCCTTTTATGACGGGTTCGATACGAATGCGTTTGTCAAAAAATTACGTGATAGATGAATTTCGCTTAGCAGTCGGAAATCAAACAAAACCGGAAACGGATTGTCTAGAAATTAGTCTAAATATTTTGCTATATCACAATATTTATGAGTACCTTTCACTATTAAGGCCCATTTACACGACACCATTTTCTTGTACATACAACGGCAATTAAAAAAAAATTCTAAACAATAAACTTAAAAAAAATACTTATTGTTTTTACCCGACTACGTCAACGCCAAATGGAAGGGATGTGAAAATTTGCTACTTCCTTCAATTTTTAGTAATTCATTTTTTTTGCAAAGAATGATCCTTATCAGCAACAACAGAATCCATTGGTTCAATAATAAAGGTGTCTTTTTTTAATCGTTCAGAACGATTTCTGTCAATAGTAAAAGATTAAAAAAAAAACAGTTATTGTTTTCGTATAAATCGAGAGCATGACTCCTTTCACGACTTTTCTCTAACTCTCGTGGTTTCGGACTTGGCGATCAGTGCCCTTCTCAAAAAACCCCTACCTGTATATGTATAGCACTGTTCAGGTCATGGGAAAGCGTGATCTATTACCATCAGAAGAGCGCCTAGCTTGTTTCGTCACGTTCTTACATAAAAAACAATATTCGACGGATCGAAATCACTAAAAAAAACAAGCCACGCATGCTTGTTGACGTCACACGTCATTCTAGCTCTCAGTTCTTGAGTGGAATACTATTTTTTGCCTAACTTCTTCAGTTTTGATTAGATTTCATATTACGTTCCTTTGTCAAGGTTCATTCTTGTGGTTTCGGACTTGGTGATCAGTGATCTTCTCAAAAAACCACCATGTAATTAATTTCTTATGAATTTAGAAAAAAAAAATATCTAGCTTGTTGCAGCTGCATATTGGATGACAAGAGCTGATTATTTTGCTCAATGGTGCTATTTAGGTCGCGTAGATTTCAGCTAAAACCGCTATGAAAAGTTTTTATGTAAATATCAAGTAGGCGCTCTCCTGATAGTTAGAGATCGCGCCTACCTTGAACAGAGCAGTGCTACACGGAACTTTGAACTACACATGCCAGTGTAACTGTACAACGCTGAAAAGTTCAGAAATTTTGAAAGTCTCAAAATAGTGAGAAGTGTTATAATTAAAAGAAATTTCGAATTTATTATTCATCTAATGAAAATTTCTGTCCTGCCTGTGTTAGAAATAACTAGTAATTTAAAAGAAAAAACAGTTTTAGTGGTACAAAATGGCGTACTTACACATTTTCACATCAAAAATGGCTAAAATATAAATCCAAAAGGGTAAACTGATAAAGGTAAATGTTATATGATAAATATAGATGGTCTTATAGATTTCAAATTACAACGTAGTCGGGTCAGTAGTTCTTTGATAGTTGTAAATCACATATAAGGTTTCCTACACACGAAGAATACAGAATCGTATTCGTGCTGCATCATCGAGTTTGGGTTTTGCGCGTATTTTGTCTTAACGCCCGTTTTTTCTTTCTGAAAAAGAGAAAAATATCTCTATTATTATCGAAATTCTATAGTGCACAATAAAAAATACATTGCACAATGGGCGGGCTTAGTGCCTAAAGGCATTCTCTACCAGCCAACTCTTGAAGGGTAGAGTAAGTCTTTTAAATTTTCAATTAAGTCTCAATGGTCGAGTGGGAAATGTATTGGACTGCCACGGTGGTCTAGCGGGTTCGATTCCCGCCTGTTAAACTCGTTAACAAACGTTTGTGTGATGAGCATCGGTGTTTGTCCTAAGTCTGGGTGTTTTCTATGTATTCTTTTGTATGAATACAAAAAAAAGTATAAGTATTCTATGAGTTATCTGGTTCCCATAGTACAAGCTCTGCCCAGTTTGGGGCTAGATGGCGCTGTGTGAAATATGCAAAGTTTACTTACCACAATATCAAACCCAACGTCCCTGATTATCTCTAGTAGAATGTCATATGGCGGCTCTATGCTGCTTTCGGTGGGCATATCACTGGAACAGAATTAAATTTTTGGTAAAATACAGAATGAACTCTCCTTACCGAAATAATGGCGGAATTGTTCGAAATTTGAAAAGTCCTCGACTTCCTAAAACCTGTTAAATACTGAACTTTTTTAAACATAATTTATCAGCTATCACTTTTATGCTCTAGTGCCCGAAATGCGTGAAATTTACAAACCTTACCTCAAAAGCGTCTTTTTTTTCTGCGCATCTTAATTAGCGCACTTTTCAGTTAGATTATTTTTACTAAGTTGATGGTATGTAAAAGGAACAATCGTCATTAACATAGAGATGGCGCTTCGAAATAATGACAGCTGTTGTTCTAATAGTGGCTTCTCTTGGCCTGTGTTAGCACGGGCCGTGCCCTGCTACAGGCCGTGTGAAGCAAGCGGCCCGAGGCTACCCGAACGTGCGCGTATTGTCGGTTAACATAGGTCAGAAGGGTTCGTGCGGGGAGCCCCATCCCGGCATTGCACAGGCCTCCTACGCCGGGGGATGTCCTTAACATACCGGGACATCCCCCGACCCCTCATAGGGGTGGCAGAGGGGTCCGCCTTAGGCGGATGATCACCGACAGGGCCGCGGTCGAATCCGATCGGGACCCCGTGACCCTGTCAAGTGATGGTGCGCCGTCGAGCCTCTCGTCTGGTGACGAGTGGTTTGACGACGCATTAGCACTAAGGTGATTGAAGGCATGTCAATGGGTTTTTAGTCGGTATGCTACCAGTTACTAGCACTCTGCTAGTAGCCAGGTGGTGAGCCCGACATACCCCTACGGTCCTCCCCGGGCCGGAGGATATGCGAAAACTGCATTTTCCCATTGTTAAAAAAAAAAAAGGTCAGAAGGGTTCAGTCGAACTCGTCCGCGGCGCGCGCTCGCCCGTACAGATGACCTTGGCGCGGCGCCGCGTGTCTCAGGTCGTGTGAAGCCACCACAAGAGAGTACCACCACTCCCCCTGGAGTAAACTCCAGTCAGTGTGTCACGAGTGAGGCTTTCATCCCGGGAGTCTCGGTCTCGAAAATTTCGAGTCTCGACGATTTTTTATTATTTTCGAGACTTCAGACTGATGATAAATAATAAATAAATAAATAAATAAAAAATACATTGCACAATGGGCGGGCTTAATGCCTAAAGGCATTCTCTACCAGCCAACTCTTGAAGGGTAGAGTAAGTCTTTTAAAAAAGGTCTCGAAAATGTCGAGTCTCGACGATTTTTTATTATTTTCGAGACTTCAGACTGATGGTTTCGGTACCGGGAATAACGAGACTTTTGATACTTAGAAAAATCTTAAAAATACAGTGTAGAAGTATTAGCCCTTAGTATAATCTAAAACATGGATAAGACAAGGTGGTATAGTCCTATTATTATTACTTTAGCCTGCCAAAAAAGAGTAAATATAAAAAAAATATTACTGGTGTGGTACGTGTAATCATTTCGAAGAGCGGATTTTGATAAATCTAGAACATCGAACATCATCAAATACTGGATTGTAAAGTAAAACTGTGATGTGTTCGCTAATTTAAATAGGTCATAAAACACCTAAATGCCGATCCACTGAGTGAGCCTATAAGTACTATTGAAATAGTCTCGTTTTTCCCGGGATATTTTTCCCGAGACTAAAGACTAAGAAAGTCATCGAGACTGAAAGCCCTAGTCACGAGCTATTGACTACGTAACAAAAACTAAGCCCCACCCTGTGACCAAGTGGTATTTTGAATCCCCCTCCTCCTATATTCCCTTAGTTACCTGTAGTGGTACAGCAGAGGCCCCAGGTTGAGCCAGTGCCCACCCGGCTGCAGGATGCTGTAGATCCTCTCCACAAACTCGATCACGTTCTGCGCGCAGTCTATGAAGAAGCACGTCGCGACGCAGTTCCATTCCTCCGCTTCTGTGTACACCTGCAGGATGGGTGGCCGTTAATTCTAATTCTAAAAAGGGGGCACGCCGGTCTGCACTGGCTTCCCGTTGAAGAGTGCATTGCCCCCCCCCGATACTTATTTAACCCTGCCCCAGCCATCCTAGCTCTTTAAAATAGCGGAGTAGGACTCTGGGTGATGATACCACAGTCCCAACAGCGTGCTTATTGACACGTTAGGTGGAGAGGAGTCCAATAACTTGATCCTACTCTCCTCTGTCACTTGACAGTGGATCACCACGTGCTCCACTGTTTCCTGGTCTAGTAGGCAGCCTCTGCAGATATCTATGTCTGTGGCTCCTATCTTGAAGAGGTGATGATTGAGGTCACAGTGTCCTGTGATTATCCCTACCATCATGGGTGGCCGTTAGATACAGACGTCAGTTTTGAATATTTTTTTAGGTTCAGAGAAGTGCTAGTCAAGTGACTATTAGAACAGTAGCGGTAGGATTGTGATGATTTAAATTACATGATTAAAATACTGGAACCAAATCTGGCATAAATGTCAAGAGACTTCCCTAATAGGCACAAGGGCGCGCACACAAGTGAACAATGATTGGTTTTTAACTACAAAAATCGGGGATACCTCGAAACTGCTAATAAATCCGATTTAAATCAATAAATCCGATTATTTCGGTTCTTATAATTAAAAACATGATTTTTATCAACCCTGAGTAGCAGTCTCACTCGCACCTTGAGGAAGTCCCCGGCGGTGATAGAGAAGTGCGAGTCGTGGCTCGCGCACACGGGCACGTCGCATGTGCTGTACACGGGACTATTAGACCAGTAGCGGTCTCACTCGCACCTTGAGGAAGTCCCCGGCGGTGATAGAGAAGTGCGAGTCGTGGCTCGCGCACACGGGCACGTCGCATGTGCTGTACACGGGACTATTAGACCAGTAGCGGTCTCACTCGCACCTTGAGGAAGTCCCCGGCGGTGATAGAGAAGTGCGAGTCGTGGCTCGCGCACACGGGCACGTCGCATGTGCTGTACACGGGACTATTAGACCAGTAGCGGTCTCACTCGCACCTTGAGGAAGTCCCCGGCGGTGATAGAGAAGTGCGAGTCGTGGCTCGCGCACACGGGCACGTCGCATGTGCTGTACACGGGACTATTAGACCAGTAGCGGTCTCACTCGCACCTTGAGGAAGTCCCCGGCGGTGATAGAGAAGTGCGAGTCGTGGCTCGCGCACACGGGCACGTCGCATGTGCTGTACACGGGACTATTAGACCAGTAGCGGTCTCACTCGCACCTTGAGGAAGTCCCCGGCGGTGATAGAGAAGTGCGAGTCGTGGCTCGCGCACACGGGCACGTCGCATGTGCTGTACACGGGACTATTAGACCAGTAGCGGTCTCACTCGCACCTTGAGGAAGTCCCCGGCGGTGATAGAGAAGTGCGAGTCGTGGCTCGCGCACACGGGCACGTCGCATGTGCTGTACACGGGACTATTAGACCAGTAGCGGTCTCACTCGCACCTTGAGGAAGTCCCCGGCGGTGATAGAGAAGTGCGAGTCGTGGCTCGCGCACACGGGCACGTCGCATGTGCTGTACACGGGACTATTAGACCAGTAGCGGTCTCACTCGCACCTTGAGGAAGTCCCCGGCGGTGATAGAGAAGTGCGAGTCGTGGCTCGCGCACACGGGCACGTCGCATGTGCTGTACACGGGACTATTAGACCAGTAGCGGTCTCACTCGCACCTTGAGGAAGTCCCCGGCGGTGATAGAGAAGTGCGAGTCGTGGCTCGCGCACACGGGCACGTCGCATGTGCTGTACACGGGACTATTAGACCAGTAGCGGTCTCACTCGCACCTTGAGGAAGTCCCCGGCGGTGATAGAGAAGTGCGAGTCGTGGCTCGCGCACACGGGCACGTCGCATGTGCTGTACACGGGACTATTAGACCAGTAGCGGTCTCACTCGCACCTTGAGGAAGTCCCCGGCGGTGATAGAGAAGTGCGAGTCGTGGCTCGCGCACACGGGCACGTCGCATGTGCTGTACACGGGACTATTAGACCAGTAGCGGTCTCACTCGCACCTTGAGGAAGTCCCCGGCGGTGATAGAGAAGTGCGAGTCGTGGCTCGCGCACACGGGCACGTCGCATGTGCTGTACACGGGACTATTAGACCAGTAGCGGTCTCACTCGCACCTTGAGGAAGTCCCCGGCGGTGATAGAGAAGTGCGAGTCGTGGCTCGCGCACACGGGCACGTCCGGGAAGGTGGCTGCCAGCAGTTGATGGTCACACGTCATATTGTTCACGTACTGGTGGACCCATGGATGGACTGTGTGTATATTTGCCTGAAAAAAAAAATATAAAAGTTTTTAAAGAAAAATTCAAATTGTAATTTGGTGCATACAACTAAATATTTCGTGGGCAGTGAATTGGACTGGACTACTGTGCTCCCAACGCTTGGATGTAACAAAACTTTGGGTTAAGTCGACTGGTATAATATTACTGCACCGATAGCACGGACTGACCATTATTTTATGTCGTTCAGTTAAAAGAAAAGACAGAAGACCACCATCTTCACTTATGATACCAGTAGGCTTAGCACGGACTGGGGATAAAAAATTTGTCCCCCGTTTTTATCCACCTTCAAGGGATAAAATTGACTGGAAGGTGGATAAAAACGGGGGACAAAAATTTTATCCCCAGTCCGTGCTAAGCCTGCTGGTATCATTAGTGAAGATGGTGGTCTTCTGTCTTTTCTTTTAACTGAACGACATAAAATAATGGTAGCGTAACATTGTTGTTGATGTTGACCGTTCTTCTTCTTATCGTGTCACTAGTTCTTTCGAACCAGTGTGGTGAAAGGATTTCAAGTGCGCCTCGAAGACGCTCCTTGCGAGCACTAAACCATTAACAAAATGTATTTTTGAATCAGCATTCTTTCTACTGTCATGTAAATGTATTCTATTCTCTCAGACTGTGAAAAATAGTTGTATTTTGTATTACCACACCACACAATTTTTTTTTTCTCAACATATCTATTTTCTTACCCCAGGACATTGGTTGAGTATGAAGTTGCTCGCAAACAGCATGAACAGCGAAAACTCGTTGCCTTGACAGGTATAGCCTCGAGCCGAGATCTCCCACGCGAGGCGGCCCAGCCCTGAACCCGGTACCAGCACCTTGATCTGATGCCGGTCACTGCAAAACACACTCTATCATCTAACAGTTTAGTTTGTTTGTCGTATGGCACGTATAGCACAATATAATCGAGTTAAAATATATGTATCTAAGCTGTTATGAGTCCGTAGCTTAGCTGGCGTGGTATCGGCATATGCATTAGCCTATATTCCCATTCAGCTCATAAACTATATTCCATACCAAACAAAGCTAAATAAGTTCAGTAATTTTATTTTGATTAAGAAAATAACATCCATATATCAAATTAAAAACTTTCGCACTAATAAACAATAAACAAAAAACATTCACACACTCACACCCCTGCACTAAGATTCCCTGTGTCGCAGGTGGCAATACAACACATCACAACATCCAAGACCCGAGAACAAACATTTGTGTTCGTCACAAATATTTGCCCCGGCCGGGGATCAAACCCGGAACACCAAGCTTTGGAGGCAGGGTCACTACCAACTAAGCCACGGTGTCGTCGTATAATATAGAGATATAGATAGATATGGCCTATATTATTAATATAATATAATCGACCTAATGGTATTATACCTGGCCTACCAAAAACCAGGCCTATTGGAAACCTATGAAAGCCTGGCCTATTGACTATGACTACACTATACTTTGGTATGACTGACCTGTATTCATCAGAAGGGTAGAGTGTAATATCTATGACTGACCTGTATTCATCAGAAGGGTAGAGTCTATTATATATGACTGACCTGTATTCATCAGAAGGGTAGAGTCCATCTAGTTCGTCCAGTATCGGCGTGTAACACTGTTTCCGCTCGGCCGCGCCGAGGTCGCTCCAATCACGAACTAGATTCTTCAGCACAGATTGCACCTGATAAAATATTTATTGCAGTCTGATGGATTTACAAATGTGCCAATAACCCGCGACCCTCACACTAGGCGCGGCCTGTATCGTGAGGATCATGTAAAAACGTTTGACAAAAGTACGTAGGTTACCTCAGAACTTTGTTGTTTATAAACACATTTGAAAAATTATTTTAATTTTTCGGTTGAGAGGATATACTTTCAGATTGGTCCCATAGAAATTACATCAAAATCGGTTCAGTACTTTAGTTTATATAACAAATAAGTGTAAAAAAATGTAGTCGAAGTCAACGAAATTGCGTATTTTGCTTCCATACTTTTCAGTAGTGCCTACAGTCACTAGAACAGTCCGATTAAAGTCGGTTATTGTATGTTTTCGTAAATCTGGATTATTAACTTGACTAATTGGCACAATACAATATTTTGAGGTGCAGTAATAACTACTGTTAAACCTTGTTAAACTAACAGTAAATTCACATACCATAATGTTGAACCATATGTAGACATGTTACAAATAACACTTGGTATTGAATTGGTTTGACATATATTACAATTTTTTTTGACAACACGTTTGTGCGAGTGGCAGGTGTGTTAGACTGCCACGACTGGTGTCGCGGGTTCGATTCCCGCTTCAGGTTTGTCCTGATTCTGGGTGTTTTTTATGTATTCTATGTATGTATTTACAAAAAAAAAAGTATATAAGTATTGTATCAGTTATCTGGTTCTCATAGTACAAGCTCTGATTAGTTTGGGGCAGATGACGTTGTGTGAAATGTTTAATATAATATATATTAATAATATTTATTTATTTAAATATTACCTTTTCAACGTCATGCTGCATTGTATGCTGTTTCTGGCTTGAAATCTCAAAGTTATTGTAGTCACAACCAAAACTCTCGGTGCCATTTGACTTCTCCATACTGTGGTCAACATTCTCAAACATTGTATTAACATCTTTAATTATGAGATGGACAATTTTGTTGTTTACGTCGAGACATTTCTTGAATTTGGACAAGTAGGTTTTGTATTTGTCAAGCCTACGTTGGTGAGTTGCAGGGAGAGTAGCGATTATTTTCTCTGACTTGTGGATACGGTCCAAGCTGCATAGTCTGAAAAGATAAATTTAAATAAGCATCTTTTATCAATATTTTCCTGCATTTTTATTGCAATATTTTTCTGACTGACAGACACACAGGCCTAAACACTGAAGGTAGAGATTAGAAATTCGAAGGTTTATCAAAAAGTGTAAGCGCAAACTAAGAAAGGAATTTGTTAGTTCTCAACGCCAAGTGAATACCAAATGTGTTGGAAACATCTTTTATGCTTATAATCAGGGTTCGAGGATATATATCAGTGGATATATATCCGATATATATCGAACTAATATATCTGACATATATCAATTTTATTTTACAAAATATTGCAACTCAAAAATGTTTTAAAATATTTCATATTATTGATTATTATGTGCTTTTAAGCATTTGTCACTTTATTTCTACTTCCCAAATGTAGATGGCGTGGTAATATAATTAAAACATACTCTCTAACCAACATTAAAGTGCTTTGAAAATAAATAAAAATTACCATTGACTGATTAGAATTAATAAAAATAGGTTTTATGTTTTTGAGTTGATTTTTTGATTATATTAATATCCGATATTTTGATATTTAAAATAAATATCGGATATTTTCGAACCCTGCTCATAATACGTACAATTAGTCTAAATATGACCATTATTGCATCATCTAATGTAAGACAAGACAAACATAGTGGTTTACAATTCAATTAAGATAATACTTGGTAAACAGAGGAAAATCTTACAACTATTTAGCTATGGAAGATTACTGTTGAATATTATTGATGTACATCCACCCTTTGGAGCCAGGGAGAGAGACGTATGGAAAAATTTAGGGGAGGCCTACGCCAATGAGGAGACTTTTGCAGAAGAATTAGATTTAAGCAGTTTTGTTTTATGAGCAGAAGCAATAGTAAGAAAATTCCTTTCCTATAACTCACTTTCAGCTCTTGGCGAACACATCATCCAAGTTTCAAGTCTCAACGTCTCTACGTCTAAGTCAGTCAGGTCCAAGTTGGACCTGATGGTCTGGCTGAAGTGTGTTGGACCGTCCAAGCCTTTTATAGATATTGATTAGGATAATATGCTTCCACTTAGAGTCTCAAAGCACAGTATATTTACTTGCAAAATTCAGTAAGATTTTACTATCTATGACAGAAAAGACTGCATAGACGTAAGTACTGTTCCTAAATAGATTTGGTTGTGCCATGCAAACAATCATTTAAAATAAGCACATGTATGGTTCAAACTTTGGTTATCAAAGGGTTCAAAATGACTCAGTTTTTATGAAGGATTCTTCTTTGTTACTTTTAGGGTATACCTAGACATTGTATCGTAAAGTGCCGATATGCCGAGTGAGTAGTTAGGTTTACGATCGAGTCTAAAGGTTTGTTAGTTGGTGTTAATGGTTATTTGATTAGCAAAATCTTACTTGTAATATTTGAATGCGTTCACGACGGCGCGAAAGTGCGCTCGCTCCTTTTCTTCATCAATTTCTTCGGTCTTAATCGAATTCATTATTTCAACTTGTTGATTTCATTCACACAATCATGGGATGGGAATAAAAGTGTTAATTTTTAAGAATCACACAAGTAAAAAGGCTGGCTTTGCAAGAAAATCTCGATGACCAAGCTTTTCCTATGAAAAAGATTAAAAAATTAAAGAAAAATGCAAATATGATGATATATAATAGGTAAGGCAGGCGGTTAGTGCGGGGTGGGGCGGGCTAAAAAGCAAGCAGTTTATTGACAGTGACAGTGACAAACAGCTGAGTGAGTGATGAGTAGCTGAATTAATCGAATGAGAGCAAAATCGATTGTTTGTTTGATGTTATTCACATTAACTTGTGGATTGTATTGTATCTTACTTCGTGCGTGATGAATTGATGATATTGAATAATATAGAATCCTCATGGATTCGAGATAAAAAAAAATTAACCTAGCTTCTTTACCTCCCGAATTTTAGGTTAAAGAAGGATTTGGCGTGGAGCTACTTTGTTCCTTCGGATGCTCGAAGATTTTTTCAGCCTCAAAACTTTCACAATTTTCCATATCATACCCACCCAGTAAAGCAAAGTCTCAGTCTAAATAGTTGATGGATCAGTATTCGTATGTGTAGATTCTGGTGTATGTTTGTAACAACAACTCTCAAACCACTCCTACGATCTTCTTGAAAAAAATTAACTATAAACTAATTTTATTTATAATTCTATGAGCCCAATCGATTCAGAGGTTAAGATTAAGATATACATCACTATTCACTACTACCGTGTGATTGCCGCAATTTTTTAGTTGTCAATGTCAAAACTCATGTAAAAAAAACTCCAGATGTTTCAATACACGCAAAATATATTTTAGTAAACTCATAACAAAGTAGGTACCTATTATTGGATTTTGGTATGAAATCTTTAGTAGGTATTTGTCCGATTTTAAAAAACAGAATGAAGCTTAACTTAGGAGATGCGCAACGCGACACGTGCGAAAATGGCTCGGAAACCTCACGTGAAATAAAAAAACGTAGTTAAGATACTTTTTGCGTAAAACGAAATTCAATCAAAAGCAGTCCAAAAATGTCGGCGATAAAATCGTGTTTGTCAACATTCTATCGATTTTAGATCATGCTCGATCAAAAAATATCTAGAACACATCGTTTTTAATTAATTCTTCATTTGTTTTATATTTACTGTGCTGATTACGAATATTTGCAGCGTTAATCAGCGTCTTAAACTTATTACGAAAGCTGCTGCACAATTGCGATCTAACTTATTGTTTTCCTCGATTTACCTGTTTTTTCTTCATATTTACTGGACTTCAGCGTCTTACTTGAGTGTTAAAGCTTGCATATGGATTTGATAGTGCGCTATTTAGTGTAACTTTGGTGTATAAGCTGTTTTGGCACCTTGCAACAATAGACACCATACGATACGCAATAGAAAATCAATAGTTACTGCAGTTCCGTGTTATGTACGACACGCCGATGCCGCCCTAAATATGCCGAAATGTTATAAAATATGATGGAAGCAATCATGACACAGAGAGTGACGCCTTTGCTAAAGTGTTTTGTGTTATTCCTCTTTATTTTTACGGCGAAAGTTCTAACATCTAGACCCAATGAGGCAAACGACACACGAAACGGTATCCACTACGTAAAACCTTCACATTACGTGAGAACCTTCACCAAATACCACCACAGAAGAACCATCGATTGGAACAACCATGAGCTTCAAAACTACTGGCCAGTAACTCAGGAACAGCCAAAAGTTATCAACAAAAAAAGTGTTGGGGATACTGATTGGCCGAAGAAAATTCGAAAACGGAGCATACCATTTTTAAACTGGCCAGATAGAAAAATAAGGAGTGTAATTCCAAATGAGTTTGTAAGGGATAGTATTCCTGATTTGAATTCACTTACTTCAGACTTGATAATAAATTCTGGAAAAGATGAGAATACAAAGAAGGATTCTGCTGAAAATGTACAGAATTATAAAGTTAAAGCGGCCATTGTTATTCCACCGGCCACTACAACTATGGGGCCTACTCTAACATGCCTTTATAAGTTACACAGTGTTGCCCGGAGTGTGACTCCTTCATACACCGATGACCCGGATGCCCAGTTATTGGTTGAAATTGACAGTTTTGGTAAGTTTATTTGAATTTTAAACCTTATTGTCTTAGTGAAGATGGTTTAGTAGGGTCGTCATCAGGATGGGTGACCATACATGGAAATTTACAACTGAGCTACATTTTAATAATTATATGGATAATACTCTTGAAGAAAGACGTCTGTGGGGAGACCTTATAGAAACCTATAAAATTCTGACCCATCAATATAACCTGCCGCCGCTTCAAGACATATTTACAACAAAGAAACCACTAAAATCCTCTCGTAGGCACCAACTTTTTCCTTACTATGAATCCATTCTTAAAATAATTATTACCTATGTATTTAATTTCATTATTTTAGACATGACATTTGACTGAATAATAATTTTTATAATTTTTACAATAATTAAATAAAACACATATATTCAATAACTTGACCACATTGCGATAATTTACTTGACACTGGCTAATTATACATTAATATGTGTGGAGCCAAACGCAAAGAATAAATAAATATTTTAGACATGTATATGTAGATATACAGTAATTCAGTAATTTATTTACAGCAATGTTCTATGTTTCTTGACCTGTAATTACTTCTTATTACCAATAAATACCATTGAACTATTGAACTTCAATTAAATTGTGGTCTAACCAACACCGTTATGGCTCATCACTTCCTTAGCAACAGAGTGGTGCACAACTGGAATATACTGCCAGAGGATGTTGTTTCTGCAGCATCCACAAACTCGTTCAAGAACAAACTCCACACTTGGTTATGAACCAACAAGACTATGTTAAAAAAAATGACACAAAACAATTAAAACATCCAACACTGTGTGATATAGACACATCAGCGGAAGCTGCTCGTCTATCAACAAATAAATCTATACATATAATAAAGCAGAAGACCCCGAATTTCTGTACATATGTTTTTTTTGATGGAAACGTGTTCAGACGAGATTAATTAACATGCCCCAATTTTTTTTTTTTTGATTGGAAGTCTTTGTTTGTTTGTGGGTTTGTGTGTTTGTCCATCACGTAAAAACTACCGAACGGATTTAACTGAAACTTTATGATATCATAGCTACTAAGCCTGAAATGGTTATAGGCTATATAATATTACGCTACATTTTTTCAGAGGGTAGATATAAAAGTTTAAAGTTTGTATGGAAACAGTTTTTTTATGAGTGTATACATCTCAAACTTTGGAATAACATTTTACAAAACAAATAATTAGATACGGGTTTCACCGATTTTCAAAATTAAAGTTAAAATATGTAAAAGTACGGATTTAAGGTGTTATAAGACCAAAAGTTGAATGACCCTATCTCCTCAGGTAAACACAATATTTAATTGAAAGTTGCATTTTTATAACCTCCGAAGATAAGTACCGCTATGTTTTTCAGTTTTCTACTAAATTCAATGTTTGAGTGGTTAAAAAGAGGGTTTGAAAATGTGCAAGTTTTGATTGACTTGCTTAGTACTGACACTTTGCTATTCTGTGATATTTCTTCCGCGGGTGGAACAAACAACATCGACAATAAACAATTCGTCCACGGGTGACGAAGTCGCACGCGGGTACAGCTAGTAAATAAATAATCTTATGAGTTTTATTGGACATAACAAATACCACTTAAGGCTAATCCTCAAATCCAATTCCATACAAAATTTTTTTTCGTTGTCCTACTTAAATTTAGATTTTATATGTGTTTTTAAGTTAGTAGGGTTAATTTTAAAACACGTATAAAATCTAAATTAAAGTATGAAACCTTTCGCTTTTTTTTGATGACGAAATCAAAAAACATAGACGAAATTAATACTGTGAAGAAATTACTATAATACGGCGTACTTTTTGAGTATTTGTCCGAAACATCTTGTATGGAAATTTACCTTGAGGATTCCCCTTAAGCAAAGCCACATGCAAAATCTAGCTTTAATTAATTTTTTTTAGGGGCAGGCACTGTAACAGAAATGGACCTAGCTTCAGGGCCGGCACAAGTTGAGAAATGTGTGGATTCAAAAGACACTTGTTATACGCTGTGGCATCAAGACAATGATGGAAACGTCACTGTTCTTGGTCAAGGTAAGGATAGTAGCATGCTTGCCCAAGATTAAAAGTTAATTTAGGAATGTAGGTCTTATCTGTCATCAATTAAATGACAGTATAGTATAGGGTTTATTTTGAATCTTTCTTACTTTCAAATCTTATTGTACAATAAATATATTGTGCAATGTTATTGTAGATGTAGATTTAGGGGACGCCTTAGTCACAGAGCAAACTATAGAGGATGCACTCTGTAAAGAAAATGTTGAAAAAGCGACTCTGGCTTTAACACTTTAAGTATCAATTTAGTTTGCTTACCATTGCGCGCCTAAAATTTATATTTGGTCAGATTGTCGCAAACGGGGCACTTAATAACATTTAGAACTTGTGGATGCTAAAAAAATCACCCTAACCTGCTGTCACCCATTTTTATCTGGTACATTTTGACCTCTAGCTAGGTGGCCGTTGATCTTAGAGGTCAATGCCCTAACTGAACTGAAGTTTCTCCTTACGGCACCCCCTCTCTGATGGTACAGTCAGCATCAAAAGTCGATGACCACATTCAGATTTTCAAAATCACTTTACACCGTTTATTTTACTTAAATCTCTTAACATGACAAGCAATAGTATTGAATGAACTTCAGTAAAGTTCTAAATTAACTGTTTTGACCACATTGTCAATTAATGTTTGTCAACATGTTTGCCATTGTGATTTCTCTAATTTATGTAACAATACGCCCGGTCCTTTCTGATATTCTTCGGTGTATCTTTTTGGTTCCCACGATACAGGCCTAATAAACATTTAGCCCGCTTCAGTTACTTCAAAACAATTTTTTCTGGCAAATCGATTCTGGCTACAATAGCTGACTAGTGCATAATTTGCTGCTGACTAGCAGCAAACACAGCGAACCAAGTGAGCCGCAAAGTGTTTCACACAAAAATTTGCTCCAGGAAGGATTTATTTTTTTGCAAGAAAGCATGATCACGAGAAAGTCAAGCTAAAACTTTTTAACACCGTTTACTTTTAGAGATGCTAACCCATAGTATTCTATTAAGTCTATCTATTATTATTTTGAGCCCGTAATGTCCAACCAGGGCTAAGGCCTCCCTTTCCTCTTTCCAGACTTTTCGGTCTAAGGCTTGGACTGACCAATCCTTTGTATGGGCGTTAAGTTCGTCTCTCCATCTGCGCCGCGGTTTGCCGCGAGGTCGTTTCCTGTTAGGAGGCATCCGTTTCGTGGTGGCTTTAGTCAACAACTCATTCGACATGCGGCAGATGTGACTCGTCCAGTCCCACTTCAACTTCCCGGCCTGATACCCAACGTCAGAGATCTACGTTTTGAGCCGCAGCTCGTTTCTAATGCGGTCTATTAGTTTGACTCCCAGGATGCTGCGCTCCATAGCTCGCTGACAGACCCCGAGTTCGGACTTCTGCTGGTTGGTCAAAGACCAAGTTTAAAGAAAAAGAAAATACATACATTCATAAGCTTCCGTTTGAGCGATATGGGAAGGTGACCTTTCATTAGATGTTTCATGGACCAGTATCCTTTCCAAGCGATTAGACGCGCCTTTCAATTTCGAGATCTTGTCGTGACTGAAAGGATACTAGTTGGCATAGGTACACATATTCTTGGACGTATTCTATCTCACCATTTCCCACCAGGATCTTGAGTTTAGTGCTATTTGTCATTATCTTATTCTTCGACCTGTTCATGCTCAGCCTACCTCGAGGCTTGCGGTGTTAAGTTCGTTGAGCATCATTTTGAGTTCGAGGGCTGAAGAAGAGAAAAGTACAATATCGTCAGAGAAACGCAGGTTGGTAAGCCTTTTCTCGCCAACGATAATGCCATTTCCCTCCCAGCTGGGTGTTAAGGTCTTAAACACCTCTTCTAACGTCGAAGTGAAGAGTTTGGGTGACAAAGGACCTATTTTTTAATGTGAATGGATGGTCCGATATAATTAAATTTTTATGGATGCTGTGCTATTTAAGTATTTCAAAAGGTTGATATGTTTGAGGTATGTTCTGGTTAAGGAGAGATTTAAATGGAAAGTCTATCTATACTTAATGAAAATAGGTAAGCTGCAGTGCAGGCTGACTGTCAGATAGTCAGTCAATTAGTAATTTGGTATTCGGTTGGGCTAAAAACTCCGACACCAGAGTTGGCCACTAACTATCTTTCGTAAGAAAGAAGAAAATAAATCAGTAATACATAATGGTTTTTACGTATTGGTTGATAAATAAATCACTACAACAGTAAACGAAACACTTACACGCATTTTGGTGTGCTTGAAATTGTTTTTTTTTAAGAGGACTAATATCAATATTCCGCGCCGATTTCACGCCGATCAAATTATCGGCGGCGGCGCGGCGCGGCCATAATCGTCGGCGGCGTGCGCCACGCCGATCGGCGTACATCTCTAGTGCCTAGTATGGGGCCACCGATAACTGACCTAAGTGAAATGTTTTGTTTAATAAATAAATTGAATTGAATTGAATATGATATGGTGTAGTATACTTTACACTGTATAGCGTTTTCGAAAATCTGAATGTGGTCATCGACTTTTGATGCTGACCGTACCAGAAAAGCGAAGAAGCTTGAAGGTTAGATTGAGAAGGAAATTTGTATACTGTATTCTACAGTGAAGTATGTGACTAACCATACTTGAGACAAATAAATCAATCATTCATTCATTCAAGGGAGCGCTCTCAATATCGCCGTCAGATGGCGCTATAGGCACTGACATTGAAAATGTTAACAATTTTTTTTTATTTATTTAAGCGCACAAAACACATCACAATCACATATAAAATTATAGGTTAACAAAGATTTCTGAGCTTACTTGCAACATAAACATATGTACGCGCAACTAAACAACACATAAATACCGAGCAGACTACCGAACTATTTCTAACTTAAATAAGATCAGGGATCAACTAAACTAAACTTAAAAAAAAAAACTTTAAAATATATGTATAATAATACAATTAGGGCAAATATATAAGATTTATATAACATACGTAATAACTTTGATAATTTTACTAATAGGTTCCGGTGATGAGAGGCAGTAGCAGAACGCTAGATGGCGTTAATAGTAGAATATTGTGTAAATAAACTATAGCAAAATGTGTGTTATCCAGGTTGTTGGCGAGCCTCGTCGTCTCAGAGCTCTTGCAACAAGTGCACCCGCGTAACGGCACGAGTGTCCGGCACTCAGAAGTTCTGCTGTTGCACTAAGAGCTACTGCAATGCCGACTTTTGTGAGTACCATATCAATATTTATAAAAGGCTACTTAGGCTACTAGTACTTAATTATTTACATAGTGCACGAAAGTACCCTCTTCGAGGCGCACTTTAAATCCTTTCACCACACTGGTTCGAAGGACCTAGTGACACGATAAGAAGAAGACTAGTACTTACATCCGTGTCGTCGTCGTATCGTCCATATGTGTGTCGGGAATCGAACCGACAACAGCATTGCAGTCCTGCCACGCCATTGACGCGGGTTCGATTCCCGCCTCAGGACAAACTTTTGTGTGATGATGTTTGTCTTGAGTCTGGGTGTTTTCTATGTATCTACGTACATATTTACGAAAGAGATTTCTATGTATATACAAAAAAAAGTATATAAGTATTAGTTATCTGGTTCCCATAGTACAAGTTTGCTTAGTTTGGGGCTAGATGGCGTTGTGTGAAATATCCAAACATTATATAATATCTTTAAAAATGCAATTTTACCGTAGCTGTTTTAATGAAGGTAAATAAATAAATACAAATTTATTTCCAGTGTCTCTCAAAGAAGAAATGGTGACAGTCAAAGCGGAATCCACAATGCAAGCCACTCCGGCTCCCAATAAATACTCCAACCTGGTGGCATCGGCTATTCTGGCACTGGCTGCTATGTTAGTCATGGCTGCTCTGCTGCATAAGATGTATTGCACCAAGGTGGAATGCAGCGAAGACGTGGAAAAAGGTAAAAAAAACTCTAAACATAGCAACAGTAGCTCTTTTTCTAGCTGCTATCGTTCCCTCGGTAGCATCTTTTGACGCAACAATAGCAAAATGCACCAAGGTGGAATACTCGCTACAATCAGACGTCGAAAAGGTAATAAAAAAAATTAAAAAAAACTCAAAACATAGCAACAAATCAACAATAGCTCCTTTTCTAGCTGCTATAGCTCCTTTTGTAGCAACCATAGCCCCTTTTGTAGCAATCCTAGCATCATTCTTATTAAAGCTTTTGTGCTGCAACTAGAGCTGGGATAAATTGCTTCATCAGTTATGTGTGCCTGGTACTTCTTCAAAAGGTACAATAGTGTCACAATCAACAGTAATCTAGTAGCTCAATGCAAGCCACTCTGGCTCCCAATAAATACTCCAACCTTGTGGCATCTGTCATTCTGGCTCTGGCTGCTATGTTGGTCATGGCTGCTCTGCTGCATAAGATGTATTGCACCAAGGTGGAATGCAGCGAAGACGTGGAAAAAGGTAAAAAAAACTCTAAACATAGCAACAATAGCTCATTTTCTAGCTGCTGGCTTGAACGGTTCCCTCCGTAGCATCTTTTGTAGCAACATTAGCAAAATGCACCAAGGTGAAATGCAGCGAAGGCGTCGAAAAGGTAATAAAAAAACCAAAATTAAAAACTTAAAACATAGCAACAATAGCTCCTTTTGTTGCAACCATAGCTCCTTTTGTAGCAGTCCTAGCATCGTTATTATCATAGCACTTTGTAGTACAAGGAGCTGTATGTGTGCCTGGTACTTCATCAAAAGGTAGAATAGTGTCACTCAATACTAATCTAGTAGCTCAATGCAAGCCACTCCGGCTCCCAATAAATACTCCAACCTGGTGGCATCGGCTATTCTGGCTGCTATGTTAGTCATGCCTACTCTGCTGCATAAGATGTATTGCACCAAGGTGGAATGCAGCGAAGACGTCGAAAAAGGTAAAACAACTCAAAACATAGCAATAATAGCTTCTTTTCTAGCTGCTATGGCTCCTTTCGTAGCAACCATAGAAACTTTTTTAGCAATAATAGCTCCTTTTGTAGCAGTCCTAGCATCGTTATTATCATAGCTCTTTGCGCTACAAGGAGCTGGGATAAATCGCTTCATCAGTTATGTGTGCCTGGTACTTATTCGAAAGGAAGAATAGTTTCACTTACCTAGTAGCTCAATGCAAGCCACTCCGGCTCCCAATAAATACTCCAACCTGGTGGCATCGGCTATTCTGGCACTGGCTGCTATGTTAGTCATGGCTACTCTGTTGCATAAGATGTATTGCACCAAGGTGGAATGCAGCGAAGACGTCGAAAAAGGTAATACAACTCAAAACATAGCAATAATAGCTTCTTTTCTAGCTACTGTGGCTCCTTTCGTAGCAACCGTAGAAACTTTTGTAGCAATAATAGCTCCTTTTGTAGCAGTCCTAGCATCGTTATTATCATAGCTCTTTGCGCTACAAGGAGCTGGGATAAAACGCTTCATCAGTTATGTGTGCCTGGTACTTATTCGAAAGGAAGAATAGTTTCACTTACCTAGTAGCTCAATGCAAGCCACTCCGGCTCCCAATAAATACTCCAACCTGGTGGCATCGGCTATCCTGGCACTGGCTGCTATGTTAGTCATGGCTACTCTGTTGCATAAGATGTATTGCACCAAGGTGGAATGCAGCGAAGACGTGGAAAAAGTAAAAAAAAAACTCTAAACATAGCAACAGTAGCTCTTTTTCTAGCTGCTATGGTTCCCTCGGTAGCGTCTGTAGCATCTTTTGTAGCAACAATAGCAAAATGCACCAAGGTGGAATGCAACGAAGACGTGGAGAAAGGTAAATAAAAAAAAAAAATCTAAACATGGTAACAATAGCTCCTTTTCTAGCTGCTAAGATTCCCTCTGTAGTATATGAAGAACAACAATATAAAGTTAAATAAAAGGTTAGAAAACATGTGTCAAGTGCAAGAAAGGAGCCTCTTCGAGGCGCACTTGAAATCCTTTCACCACACTAGTTCAAAAGAACTAGAAGAACGATAAGAAGAAGAAGGATATTTTGACGTAAATACATACACAAATTAATACATCCAGACATGACAAACACTTTCATCACACAAATATTTGTCCTGAAGCGGGAATGAACCAGCTTGTTAGTGTAGTTTTGTTTTGCAGGTGGTGAAAACGTGATGGGCAGCGGTCCGGATGCGCTGGCCACCGGACTTTCCTGTGTGGACAACCTTACCTTGATTGAACATATCGGTAAGAAGTTATTCATCACAAACTAGTTTGTCATGCTGCTAACTATAATATTTTTCACACCACCTGCTCGACAATGTCCAATTACATATCATGCTATCATCAAGGTAAAGCCAAGCATTACCTCTAGGGAGGTAATGTTGTATGAAACTCCCTAGGGTTGTAATGTGATTTGAATTTGGAACGTCAAATTCGTGTGGAAACTCGTGGAAAACTCTAAGTAAAAGAACGCCCATATGCCATTGTAAAAAGGTTGGTTTGAAAATCAAACTGGCCACTCACAAAAAAAATAAAAAAGGCACGACTTCAAAGATAGTGAAACAAAAGACGGTGCATATTCGCTGCTGGAGCCCTGGCTTTTTATTGTCTCGCAGAAGGTGTGAAAAGTAGAGTATGCTCCTCTGGGATAAAGCCTGTCTTCGTCTTGAGTAGCTTGAACCCCTCGCCGGGTCGCGTCACTAAGGACCCTACATAACTTATTAACCTATTAACTGAGTCGCTCGTTAGCTCAGGGTTCAATATACCACCCGCGACATAAGACACTGCTTTATCCCCTAAGTGCATAATCTACTATTTGCTGTTTTGCGCAGACTCGACAGGATGACATGAATAAATGGATTTTTGTTGCTCAATCCTCCGACCTAGACTGATCGAGGTGGATTATTAATTTATTACGTAATAAAAAATATACGGTTATTTTTTGTTTATGCGAAAGCCGAGACTGGTTTATTTTTTTTAACGAAAAAATAATAATTAATGCGTTTGTATATTTTATCTAAAACTCACCGAGATGATCCATGCTTGTGATGCTTCGTTGTTCTACCTTTTTCATGGACAACTTACTCCTGCGCTAACCTTCTCAATAAAAACTAACCGAAAGCGACACCCGTATATTTTTTTTTTCTAATCGCAAAACACGTCGTTGACGACACCGTTCCTTAGTTGGTTGGCCCTGCCTACGAAGCTCGGTGTTCCGGGTTCGATCCCCGGCCGGGGCAAATATTTGTGTGACGAACACAAATGTTTGTTCTCGGGTCTTGGATGTTGTGATGTGTTGTATGTGTCCATGCCACCTGCGACACAGGGAATCCTAGTGCAGGGGTGTGAGTGTGTGAATGTTTATTATTATTATTTTTTAAAAAATACAAAAAAAAAATGTAATATGTTACAAAATTTCACATATATTTTTTTACTTAGTTATCGATTCTGAGCAAACTAATTTCTGGTTACGCGTAAACTAATACTAATGTTGTATATTAATTATTTTTCGACAGGGCAAGGTAAATTCGGGTCGGTATGGCGCGGCACGCTGGGTTCGACCACGGTCGCGGTCAAACTGTATTCCAGCGCCAACACGTGGCAGAGAGAGGCCGCGATATACGCGCTGCCGCATCTGTCTCACTCGCACATACTGCGGTACTACGGTAAGAGAACTGTCTTATGTCTCACTCGCACATACTGCGCTACTACAGTAAGATAACTGTCTTCTGTCTCACTCGCACATACTGCGGTACTACGGTAAGAGAACTGTCTTATGTCTCACTCGCACATACTGCGCTACTACAGTAAGATAACTGTCTTCTGTCTCACTCGCACATACTGCGGTACTACGGTAAGAGAACTGTCTTATGTCTCACTCGCACATACTGCGCTACTACAGTAAGATAACTGTTTTCTGTCTCACTCGCACATACTGCGGTACTACGGTAAGATAACTGTCTTCTGTCTCACTCGCACATTCTGCGCTACTACAGTAAGATAACTGTTTTCTGTCTCACTCGCACATACTGCGGTACTACGGTAAGATAACTGTCTTCTGTCTCACTCGCACATTCTGCGCTACTACAGTAAGATAACTATCTTCTGTCTCACTCGCACATACTGCGGTAAAGGTATATTTTCAAAAACTTGCATGTGTACTACAAAATATTCACGTGCGCTTGTGTAGTGTCAATAAGAGCGTAATAAGAGTGTAAATAAGAGAGATTTTATCTTATCTCTATCTTTATCTTATTTGGTTGCTCTATGATTTCCTCTCATAAAGAAAATCTAAAATTAAACTCAATTATCATCACTGTAATAATCATCGGACGCTATATGAAGCAGCGAATCTCTCTTCCCTACTTACATGTTTTAAACTTAGTTAAAACAAGGTACTCAAAGATTCTTCTAATTCGGGTCTTAACCATGAATATTTCAAAGTCGGTTAATATGTATACATACAATAGTTAAAACAGTTTTTCACCTTTAATAGAATTTAATTTATACATTTAGTCTGTTCATTTTAAACCTAAAATTGTTAACTATCATTGTACGTACTGTAAGACCCACAAGAATATTTTTTTAAATATCTTTTTTATCTTTGTCTTATTTGTATCTTATCCTTATCTTATCTATATCTTATCCTTATCTTTATCTCATTTTTATAGGTAGCGACACGCGCCCCACTCTAACAGAAGGCGGCGGGCGCGAGCACTTGATAGTACTGGAGCTGTGCGCGTGCACGCTCCGCGCGCGCCTCGAGCGGGCTCAGTTGAGCTGGCTGGAGTTCGCGACCCTGGCTCACGGGATCGCCTCCGCACTTGCTCACCTACATACGCCCAGTGAGTAGATTGATGTTTAATTTAGGTTTTGGATCCAACTTCTTCTTATCGTGTCACTAGTTCTTTCGAACCAAGTGTGGTGAAATGATTTCAAGTGCGCCTCGAAGAAGCTTCTTTTGTGCACTTAACAAATGTTTTCGAACTTTTTAGGTTCTATGACATGCCGATTTCTTTCGCCGTCAAGCACGTGTTTTAATGCACACATAGATTTTTTTTATACAGAAAAATCCATTAGTGTACGACCGGATTCGAACCCACGACCTTCGGATCGAAAAACGAGACACTTCCCACTCAGCTAATACGGCGTTTTCTGATGGCTGAATCCAACGTAAAACACATACGACTACATTATATTTTTTGTTGATTTTTAATTAAAAGTTTTCCAGTAATAAATATCCCACCAAAATAAAGATGTGAAGCGTCGGCAAGTTCTTAAGCTTAGACTACTACAGCTAGTTCTTATGCCGACTTGTACCAAACTTTCGAAGTTCCTAAGCAACAACTTTACTTGCTTGACGAGTGGTGGCTTAACGGTCTGAATCTGGACTATTACTTACATACTTAGCGCATACTTGTTGCAAGCGTTGCAGGTTAGGTAGGCAACTCATTAAGACTTCGCATAACACACACACACACACATCACATTCACACTCCACACACACCACTGACAAACACAATGCGATTATTTGTTTGTTTGTAATTTACTGCTGTTAGAGTTACTAATTATCTACCCAGACTTACCTACCTATAATTCTTATATATTTACAGTAAACAAAATGTAGACTCAATTTGGTTTAAGAATAGTATATATTTCATAGCTTATATAAGAAAAAAATGTAACTGTGAGTCTAATGTTAAATAAATAAAATAAAAATAAAATAAAATAAAAATTACTGGTGCAACTAGGCATTAGGCACAGATCTACTCACACGAGTAGATAATAAAATAATGGTAATAAAGACCTAAATGCAAGTTCAAAAGCACTTCATTGCGTATTGTAATTAATTATGCACAACAATACGATATTTTTTTTTGTTTATTGCACATTAATTACTTTTTAATGTACTCTAATACTATTACAATCTAGCCAAAGAAGGCTAATGAGTAATTTAACTCTAACTTAGTTTTATAAATACAGATATCAAGAAAGTGTCCAATAGCACATTTCTTACAGTCTCTAATTAAGGGGAAGACACGTCGTTAATGTGTTCTTTATAAGTAGCACTATCACTGTGACTACACTTCACTATTTATTAAATATAGTACCTACACTGCACTACATTGCGTATTGTAATTAATTATGCACAAATTGTACGATATGATTGAACTTGTCAAATTTATTTTTTTTTCTTTCGAAGAACCTAAGTTCTTTGGTTTTGGCTTCACATCAAAGGTATATAGCCAGTGTTTAGTAATTGGAGAGATTATTTTGTCATAAGTCAGAGTCGATAAGTCAAGTCATGCCCCTGTAAAGTAGTGGTGGTTGCGACTTTACTAAGGCTATGGAGTTTTGGAGGCAACACGAAAAGTCACGTTTTACAGCATTACACTATTCACCAACACTCATACACTTTCACGAGCACATAATGGATAAAAAAACCACCGTTTTTACACTTATACATTCAAAGTTATACAAGTTTTGTCAATTAATTTAATGCCGCCAATGCGCCATTTTTCATGTTCCCGCCAAAACTCCACTTGTCAAGTTAGTAGTTGGTTACTCTAGGTTTTAAGACCTAAAAGTTCTTATTTTAAAATAGGTACCCACTACAATGTTATGGAACTCATACATAAAAAGTCTCTTACAAAAAATGCGTTTTATATGCTCCAGCTGGCAACAAACCGTGCATAGTGCACCGCGACGTGAACTCCAACAACGTGCTCATAGCGCCCGACGGGTCGTGCCGGCTAGCCGACCTCGGGCTGGCGCAGACGCTCGTGCCCAGGACCTCGCACACGCCGCCCACCCGATACACAGAGGTAATATGCTTCTTATCGTATCACTAGTTCCTAAAATGTCATATCTTCTTCCTATTCCTTTTTCCCTAGGGCCCAAAATGCAGTTTTACTCCCCTAAAGCGAGCTAAAAGTTGAACTTTACTAGCATGAGAAGTGAAATAATTATTTGTTCACCAAGGGCCTGAAGTAAGACATTTGATACGAGACTTTTATCAGCCCGAGCCAAAGGCGAGGTAGTCGATTATAAAATGGGCTTCAGGACCGAGGTATACACAAGATTTTTCACTTCAATTGCCAGGGAAATAAATAAACTTAGAATGAAATGAGCGCCCATTTCGTAATTCAAAAACAGAGACAGCGAGCTAATGTCACAACGATGTTTGAAATTAGAAATTATGTAATGTTAGGTCTTCATAATACCCTCATCTATGGGTACCGAAGTTGGAAATTTAAAAAAGTTCTAATTTTCCGGCATGAAACCTATTACAAATTGAACTTCTTTATAGAGATTAAATAAGCAAATTACTTTTTTTCCCTAGGGCCTAAAATACAGTTTTACTCCCTCTAAACTTTAGAGTCTAAAGCATGCACGAAGCTGAACTCTACAAGCATGATAAGTGACAAGCTAATTTGTGATTCAATTGTAATATCTCAGGCGGGCACGCTGCGCTACCTGGCGCCCGAAGCGCTGGAGGGCGCGCTAGACCTGAGCGGCGCCAACGCGGCGCTGTGCGCGGTGGACGTGTACGCGCTGGGCCTGGTGCTGTGGGAGATGGCCTGGCGCACGGGCGCCGCCCACCGCGGCGGGCGCGCGCCGCCCTACGCGCCGCCCTACCACCCCGCGCTGCCGCCCGCGCCCACCCTCGCCATGATGCAGGTACGTGTACGCGCTGGGCCTGGTGCTGTGGGAGATGGCCTGGCGCACGGGCGCCGCCCACCGCGGCGGGCGCGCGCCGCCCTACGCGCCGCCCTACCACCCCGCGCTGCCGCCCGCGCCCACCCTCGCCATGATGCAGGTACGGGGCGAGGGCCATCCTCTGTCGCCTGTGTATCGAATATTTTTTTTATTTAACATTAGACTATGCTTTAATAGTACATTATTGCAAAGGCAGCGAAATAGACAATTGCAGGTCGAGTATGAGTTTGAAGGCCGAGCCGCAGGCGAGGACTTGAATAATACGAGGCAGGCAATTGCAATTTCGGCCGAGGCATATATAGTGCTTTTCTTAAAAAAATGCAAGGAAATAAAAAAGGGCCTTTTAAATAATTTTCAATTAACGAAGAAAAAAAAAATTACTTGAGGAATGTGATCGTCGAGAGCTGAAAGTGAGCACTGGCATGTAGGTAGGTAGGTAGGTAAGTAAGTAGGCAAGTAAGTAGGCATGTCAGTAAGCAAGTAAGTAAGTAAGTAGATAATTAGGTAAGTAGGTAGGCATGTAAGTAGGCAAGTAAGTAGGCACTTGTCTTACTTACTTAAGTAGTACTTAAGTAAGTAGTTACTTAAGAACTTACTTAAGTAGTACTTAAGTAAGTAAGTTAAGTTAGGTACTAAACCGTGAATACACCTATACCCATCTAGATGGCCTCCTGCAGCATCGTTGATACAATGCCATGGTCCCACAGACGCTGGTGTCCCGCAACAAGGCGCGGCCCCCACTGCCCAAGGGCCCGGTGCTGGAGTGGCGCGCGCTGAGGATAGCCAGCGACACCTGCGAGGAGTGCTGGGACCACGACGCCGAGGCGAGGTACAGTCAGCTGAATAGACATGTATACACTCCTAAGCTTTCACATTTATATTTCTCTTAATTTTGCAAAAAAAAGTGCACACAAGTATTTTCAAATTAATGTAGTCATCTTCATTGTCAAAATTCTTGTCAGAAGTCTTTGTAAAATTAAGAGAATAATATAAATGTGAACGCTTGGGATACATGTCTGTGCAGCTGACTGTAGCTGACATTACATTACCCAGCATAGTTTCGCCCGCAAAGCGTGCGCTAAATTGAACTTTACGAGGATGAGAAGTGAAAATATACATACATATCAACGCCGATTTATCTTTCATCGAGACTTTGAGACCTTTTTTTTTCTTTGCTTATTTATACTCTGGTGTGATTCGCAGGTTGACGGCGGTGTGTGTCGAGGAGCGAATGAGCGAGCTGAAGCAATTGGTGTGTGCGCAGCCGCCGCGCATACACGACAACAAACTACATCCGCATCCGCCGCCAACAGGTTAGTCATTTTTCACACCACCTGCTCAACAATATCCAATTACATATCATGCTGTCATCAAGGTAAAGCAAAGCATTACTTACCTAGGGAGGTAATGTTGTATGAAACTCCCAAGGGTAGTAATGTGATTTGAATTTGGAACGACAATTTCGAGTGGAAACTCGTGGAAAACTCTAAGTAAAAGAACGCCCATATGGCATTGTAAAAAGGATTGTTCTAAAATTGAACTGGCCACTCATAAAAAAAAGAAAAAAAGGCGCGCGACTTCAAAGATTGTGAAACAAAAGACGGTGTTGGCTGCTGAATTCGGAGCCCTGGATTTTTATTGCCTCGCAGAAGGTGTGAAAAGTAGAGTATGCTCCTCTGGGATAAAGCTTGTCTTCGTCTTGGGTAGCTTGAACCCCTCGCGTCACTCAGGACTCTACATAACTCCCTCGCGAAAAGTCCCTCGTTAGCTCAGGGTTCAATATGCCACCCGTGACATAAGACACTGCTTTATCCCCTTAGTGCATAATCTACTATTTTCACACCACCTGCTCGACAATGTCCAATTACATATCATGCTATAATCAAGGTAAAGCAAAGGATTACCTCTCAAGGGAGGTAATGTTGTATGAAACTCCCAAGGCGTTGTCTTAATACGTGGGGCGCACTTAAAGTTTCCGAAATCAATAATAAAAAAATACTATTAATGGTCATAAATTAATTTATTGTTTCTCAAAATATTCTCCCTTTGCGTCAATGCACTTTTTCATACGATTGAACCAATTTTTAAAACATTTGTGCCACTCCGCCGTGGTGACGTGAGATACGTGTTTTTCATACTCTTCGACAGCCTCTTCTGGTGATGAAAACCGTTGATCGCGTAATTGGTTCTTGATTTTTGGGAACAGAAAAAAATCACACGGTGCTAGGTCAGGACTGTATGCTGGATGACTCATAAGTTTTACGTTTTTGCCTTCAAAAACTCATTTGTCTGACTAGCCGTGTGGGAACATTCATCGTGGTGCAAGATGATACGGCGTTTACCGTTATTTTCACAGAGTTTGCCAATAATTTCCGGTAAACAAATGGTCGTGTACTATTCACTATTCACGGTACGATGATTTTCTAAAGCAACAGTAGCCACGTGTCCAGTTTTATTAAAAAAAAGCAATCATCCGCTTCGAGGCACTTTTCACGCGCGCCACTTTGGTTGGTTTCGGCTCAGCTCTATAGACCCATAAGCTCGATTGCTGCTTCGTTTTGGGATCATAGCTGTAAATCTATGTTTCGTCACCTGTTACTATGTCCCACACAAAATTTTAAGCCCCTTCGTTGTATCTGGCAAGCATAGCATGGCACCAAGTGATGCGGTCCGTTTTTTGAGCAAATTCAAGGTCAAATTGTGCGGGATCCATCGAGAACACAGCTTTCACACACCCAAATGTTTGTGTAGGATTGACTGGATTTGACTCATGCCTATGTCCAAAGATGTCCGGATCTCATGGTAGGTCACATGCCGGTCTGTTTCAATCATACGGCGCACAGCTTCGATTTTGAGAATTTCATCATGGAGATTTACACGACCGCGTTTGAATTCTGCAAACCAGCTATAAATGGTCGTCTTGCATGGCGCTTCTTCGCCAAAAGCAGATTGAAGCCGAACGAGGCTCTGCTGAGCAGTCAAATTACACTTAAAATCGTAAAAAATCATGCAACGAAAATCTTCCCGAGTTAAATCCATTTTATTGTGATCACGCAATTTTTAAAATGACGCCTCAATATGAAAACAATTGACTATCAGATGAAACAAATTGTATTCCACGGCTAAAGAGTTCCATTTTCAAATGTAGTAATAACTTTTTAAATATTGTTTATTTAAGTGGTCAATTCCGGAAACTTTTAGTGTGACCTATGTAGAACGCGATCACGCGACCATCGCAAGTTCGCGCGCACTTGCGATGGTCGCGAGATCGCGTTCTCTTAGGACAACGGGTTGTAATATTATTTGAATTTGGAACGTCAAATTCGTATGGAAACTCGTGGAAAAATCTAAGTAAAAGAACGCCCATATGACATTGTAAAAAGGTTTGTTCGAAAATCGAACTGGCCACTTATAAAGAAAAAGAAAAAAGGCGCGACTTCAAAGATTGTGAAACAAAAGACGGTGTTCGCTGCTGGAGCCCTGGCTTTTTATTGCCTCGCAGAAGGTTTGAAAAGTAGAGTATGCTCCTCTGGGATGAAGCTTGTCTTTGTCTTGGGTATCTTGAACCTCTCGCGTCACTCAAGACTCTACATAACTTCCCTCGTTAGCTCAGGGTTCAATATGCCACCCGCGACATAAGACACTGCTTTATCCCCTTAGTGCATAATCTACTATTACCCTACTGCCAAGGAAGGCTTATGTTTTTCACGTGTATCTTGTATGCATGTATGCATTCTTTGTTATCTCATATCTTCCAAACGGCGGCTGGACGATTCGTCTCAATAACCCGAGTGTTAATAGATAGGTTTTAAAAATCAAAATGGCAGATTTTTGGCGCTAAATAGCTGGTCGTTGACTTGTTTTGTTTACCAAACCTATCGAGTAGTATCATAATGAAGGAAATTAAAAAGTCTTATGTTTTAATTTAATTTGGAATAATGAATTTGAAAATAAGGTGGGAGGCGGCTAGCGACCGCAAAAAGTGGAAGGGGATGGGGGAGACCTTTGCCCAAAAGTGGGACACAATAATAGGTTAAAAAAAATAATAATTTGCAATCATTGTATGTATAATATTTTCGCAGTCGGGTTTTTTTTTTTTAAATCCATCATTTTATTGCAGCCGACATCCCCTCACCGGAAACGGACAAGAACTCCAACTGCACACAGAACGTGTCCTGTGACGTCACCACACCCCTCCTCTACCCGCACCCACACATAGGCAGGAACACGTGCATAGAACGCAACACGCACACAAGCCAACAGCACACGGTTGAGCTGATACATAAGAGCTTGAAGGACATTACTGTTACTACGGAGGCACCGAAGACTAATGTGGGGGAGAATTGTCTGTCAGTCGCTAGAAGTCATAGGATACCTGTACAGGTGAGTGATTTAAATATAATTACATAATATATCACACTGACACACACACTACATCATCATTTTTTACATTTCAATCATAATTGCAAATCCCATTACTTTTTCAATCATATTTAACACTATTTCATCACATTTCACATAATTTCACCCGGTTGCATGACATTTACAAGTTTCACACAATCCCACTACTTTTTCAATCATATTTCACACATTTTACACATTTCAATAATAATTGCACACCATCCCGTTATTTTTTTAATTATATATCACACTATTTCATCACATTTCACATCAATTCACACTTTTGCATCACATTTCACACAATTCAATTACGTTTCACTCACACTGTTCCATTAAATTTCACAAGATCTGGCATAGATTTATATTAGGACTCGTATAAGGACATAGGCTACCGTATAGTTCCCACCGTTGGGATTCAACAGCACACAGTTGAGCTGATACACAAGAGCTTGAAGGACATTACTGTTACTACGGAGGCACCGAAGACTAATGTGGGGGAGAATTGTCTGTCAGTCGTTAGAAGTCATAGGATACCTGTACAGGTAAGTTATTTTAATGTAATTGTATTACATTTTACTCTGTATAATCACTTTTCACAATATCCAATCACATTTCATACCGTCACCATCATATTTTGTACTTTCACATATCATTTCTCACTTTTACCATCTGATTTCACATTTTTACCATCAGATTTCTCACTTTTACATCACATTTCCCACTTATCATCACATTTCTCACTTTTACCATCACATTTCACACTTTAACCATCACATTTCACACTTTGATTATCACATTTTCATCCGGAACAACTCAGACAGAAACAAGAAAGTTACTTAATAAAAGCGTTGTAATAAAATATCGTATAATATTTTTACTGACTGTTGCATTTATTATAGTTTTTTCTATCTACAGGAGAATTCGATGAACGAAATACGTTCATACCAGCGACGGCTCGACTACGTTCAAAACGACGTTTCCTCTACTGACTCAGATCGCGCTCCCAAACAAACCAACCTCCTACACGACGTCAAAGTTGAAAAACCAAAATGGAACATCAAAAAATTATTCCAAAAATTCAACAGAAAAGACACCGAAGTCACCCTATTCGATTGCTCGCAGATCAAAACTTCAATTATCGATAAACCAATGAACGCAGCTTTTGAACGACCCTCGAATTTATCCCTCGATCAAGAAAGGTATTATGAACCGCCGTGCATCTCACCGCCAAATAGGACTCTATCTCCAAACATGATGGATCAATTTCGAGAAGCACCAAACGACCGAACGCCCAACCAAATATTCGCAGTCATTGTTCCAAAAATAGTACAAGAACAACGGAAAAATTCCAGCTCAGAGAGTATTAATAAATCAGTACAAAATTCAGTGTCATCGAGTATGTTCAAATCCAATTCGGTGTCTGAAGATTCGACTGTGAAAAAAAGATTGAGCGATACAAAAATCACAAATAGCGCTGGATCATCTCGAGCTAGTATCAACTTGGAACTACAATACATAGACTCAGAAATCCAAAGCCAACTTAGTCCATTCGATCTTGACACTTCATCGAGCGAAGACGAGAACTTATTACTCCTATCCGAAAATGGCGGCGCTAAAATAACAATGCAAGCGATACCAAAAGAATCAATACTGAAAGAAACACAAAAAACAAACAAAATCAACAAATATAGCAATTTCGATAATGAATATAGCGATCCGAATGATAAAGAAAATTTAGCATATACGGATAACCCAGTATATTTAGCTGCGTTAACCGGAGAGATAGCTACAGAAAAGCCGAAATCTTGTCTGAAAATATCTATAAAACGCCAGCATTCCTTAGAACATGTAAGTGATTTGTTTTCGTCAGCTGGTGAAGTGAATTTGATGAATCCAGCGGGCAGAGTGAAAACACCAGGTGATTTACCCGTAGCGGTGAGAAGGGCAAGGCGAGATAGGGCTTTACAGAAAGGCAGAGCGAATGAAGCTAATAGATTGAGCTTATACGACGATCGAATGATGTTCGGTAATAGCCTATAATTAATTACTATAATTTAAACAAACAAACATTCACACACTCACACCCCTGCACTAGGATTCCCTGTGTCGCAGATGGCATGGACACATACAAGACATCACAACATCCAAGACCCGAGCACAAACATTTGTGTTCGTCACAAATATTTGCCCCGGCCGGGGATCGAACCCGGACACCAAGCTTCGTAGGCAGGGTCACTACCAACTAAGCCACGGTGTCGTCAATAATTAACATTAAAATAATTAACTATAAATTACTTTATTTGGGCGGTTAAAATTGAAATTAAAACTATTGCATACATAGTAACATAGTACAATTTCAATGTGACTGTTTAGTGAACGTTAACACCACAATAGTCAAAGGGAAGCAAAATATGCAATTTCGTTTACTTTGATGACGTAATTTTTTCATTTTGATTTCCAAACAAAAGTACTGAACCGATTTTCATGAAATTTCAATGAGATAATAATTTTTCAAATTGGTTTCTATACAACAAAGTTTTGAGGTAACAATCTAAAAAAAAAAACTAATTGAGAACCCCAATTTTTCAACACCAGGTGATTTACCCATAGCGGTGAGAAGGGCAAGGCGAGATAGGGCTTTACAGAAAGGCAGAACGAATGAAGCTAACAGATTGAGCTTATACGACAATCGAATGATGTTCGGTAATAGCCTATAATTAATTACTATAATTAACTATAATATTACTTTATTTGGCCGGTTAAAATTCAAATTCAAAACTATTTATTGCGAATAACATTTACAATCATCAAGGTTTTACAAAAAGATACAACCGACTTCAATTGGGCTGTTTTAGTGATCGTTAACACCACTGAATAGTCAGAGGAAAGCAAAATTTTAATGGGATAATAATGTTTCAAATTGGTTTCTATGCAACAAAGTTCTCAAAATAACTGAAAAAATGAGAAATTTTCATGGAATAGGTTTATAAACAACAAAGTTCTGAGGTAACAAACAGGAGAGCGGAGAGCCAAAGACTGGGCTCAGTAGCGCGTAATGGGAGAGGCCTGCGTCAAGCAGTGAACGAAAGCGGGCTGATGATGATTTTTTTTAATAACCGACTCCCCGCTACACAGATAATATTAGGGGCTGCGCAAACGTGTGTCCTGTGTCTGACACAAGACACTGGCAACTAGATTTTCATGCTAAACAGTTGTCGCTACAACAAAATGTGGCGCATTTCGGAAACTGTTTTGTATGAAAATTGTCAGTCTTGTGTCAGACACAGGACATTCGTTTACACTCGTTTGCGCCTCGCCTTAGATCTTAATTTTAATCATTTTTATTTTGTAGTTGTGATTTAACATAACATAATCATAACACATAAACATTCACACACTCACACCCCTGCACTAGGATTCCCTGTGTCGCAGGTGGCATGGACACATACAACACATCACAACATCCAAGACCCGAGAACAAACATTTGTGTTCGTCACACAAATATTTGCCCCGGCCGGGGATCGAACCCGGAACACCAAGCTTCGTAGGCAGGGTCACTACCAAACCAACCAACTAAGCCACGGTGTGAATGTGTGTGTGTGAAGTTTCGAATGGTTTGGGTAACTTTATCCCTGAATGTTATTGATTTGATGAATTTGAATCTAAATTGGATAACCTTGAGAATTATAATAATGTAAAAAAATCCTTCAAAATTTTTGAGAACATAACAAGAAAAATATCTTCCAACATTAGATGTTAAATTTAATTAAAACTTAAAACTTAATTCTAAAATTAACGTGTCATTTTTGCATTTATAATTAAACTATGAACTTATGTACAAAAAATCTTTTCCCATAGTTTTTGTTTAACGAACAAAACTTAATTTTGAAAGTTATATTGCACCGATATTTTGTTATTGCACTTTTAAGTGTATTATAGTTCATTGTTTATATACACTGATGGCTACGTCCGAAACCGTTTTTACAGGGTGTTTTTTTGACGTGGCTACGTCTAATAAATCGATGAACGCCGGCTGCATGCACGAACACGTTGACGTCACTGTCCGGTAACGCTCATTGTCCCGTTACGCTGGTAGTCACGTTAAACCAACTTTATGGACAATTTTTTTTTAAATCTTTCGGGTCACTTTCCTTCAAAAGTAAAATATTAAAAAAAAAAAGCAGTTATTGATTTCTTATAAATCGAGAGCATGACTCCTTTCACGACTTTTCTCTAACTCTCGTGGTTTCGGACTTGGCCATTATTGCCCTTCTTAAAAAAACACCCTGTATAACTATTTAGTAAGTGATATTCAAAGTGCACGGTAAGATGACGCGTACTGTACAAAAGTACTTTAGTTTTTTTTTTATAGTATTTTTATTACTAATTCCATATTCTTGAATGTGATCTTACTTTTATGTTAGTTTTAAGTTCCTAAAGTTATTATTAAGTTTTAATATAATTTAGAATTTGGTGTAATATTTTATGATTTTATATTTATTCCTGCGAAAATAAAGATGTAGATAAGTAACATATTTGGCGGTAGGTCTTTGAAACTAACTTTGAAATTAGCCTCATTTTTGAAAATGCAATCTTTGTCTTGTATAAAGATTTTAATTTTTTTTGCGTTGCAATTTTATTTTTCAAATTTTATGGATTTTTTTGGTCTACCTTCAAATATGTAGATGTACGTACAGACAGCGTCATAGATAAGTATCCCCCTTGCATTATAATTTCCAGCTTCAAATCCCTTTACATCACCGTCGCGGCGAATGGAGAAGATTTGCCTTTCAAAAATAGATTACATTGGTATAACCGTATGTAAGCCTTAAAATAATTTTAAGTATTATAATTTTTTGAAAGGATTTATAGCTGGGTGTCTTGTGCAAGGGGGATACTTATCTCTAACGCTGTCTGTACATGATATTATAAATTCACTTTATAATATAAATAATATTATTATGTCTGTGAATACGCCACTTAAATTATGTGATAAAAAGAACTAGAATTTCTAATTGTTTTGTTTTAACCCATTTACGTTTTGTTTCTAACATTTTTGTTATAGTTTTTAAATTGTAAATAATGTGTGTTATAATCTATGTCGGGGTAATTGCAGCTTTGCTTTTTTTATTACAATTTTATTGAAGTTTAATGTACAAATAATTATTATGCATTCCATAGTACCTTATATATGTATGAAAGCTCATTAAAAAACGTGTTCACTCTTGCTGTATGTATAAGTACCTACATTGTATATTTAAAATTATAGATTGTCACTTAAGGGTAATCCTCAAATCCGAATTCCATACAAAATGTTTTTTAAGTTAGTAGGGTTAATTTTAAAATTAACCCTACTAACTTAAAAACACGTATAAAATCTAAATTAAAGTATGAAACTTTTCACTTTTTTTGTTCACGAAATCAAAAAACATGGACAAAACGAATAGTGTGAAGAAATCACTATAAAACGGCGTACTTTTTGAGTATTTGTCCGAAAAAATATGTATGGAATTCAGATTTGAGGATGCCCCTTAAATTCTTAAGAATCGGCAGTTAGTAAATTGCGGCTAATGATTCCGTAAGGCTGTGTCAAACTGTTAGCGGCCGACTGAGTGAGCCGCAAATTTGTGGCAAACTGAAATTCGAGTTAGCTGCAACTTCAGATCAATTTGCGTGCGTCACAACACAACCAAACTGTATGAGTTAGCCGCTTATTTAGGTCGACCGACTGAATTTTCACTTTACCATTGTTGTACGAAGGAAGTAAGATAAGTAAGATTTTCTGTGGTGTGTGTGCGTAGAGATTAGTGAGGTAAGCGACGCAAAAAAACACGTCCGGACACGTCGATAGCTTCTTTCCAACTGTCCGCATGAACAGTTTGCGACAAACGGACTAACTACGCCCGGCGAACAACCATATCACCCCGCCCACTGGAACTGGTTTTGCTGTGAGTCGGCCACTAACTGAGACAGTCGGCGCACGTTACGCTGCCAACTACGTTAAGTGATCGCAAAACTAGCAAACTGTGGACACTCAAATATATAGAAGGGCGTACTAAACCGATACGCCGCAAACTTTGTCGGCCGCTAACAGTTTGCCTACTGTGGACACAGTCTAAAAGTAATAAACTGTCGATAGATCGTGAATAGAAACATTCAAAATGAAATTATCCAATTAGTGCACAATTAACAAGATACGGGATTTCTTTCGTTCGTTTAATTGTAAAATAAAATCCCCAAATTTGACGGTGGGGACAGATAGAACTTTTTCAATTAATAAAAAGTTCCATCTGTCCCCCTGTTGCTGAAAGGGGGACAAATATAATTATTTTGGCCCATCTGCCCCCGAGACTAGGGTGACAGGTGGGAATAATTCGTATTAAGGTCCTACCCTTTTAAAAAACAATTCATTGTAAAAATAGTTGAAGTTATGAAAAGTGATTAACCGTTGAAGGTCTGATATGTAATCTTTTCTGCCCACAACTGTACACTGTCAGCTTTTAAAAGTACTATATTTACTCGCATTAAACCGATTAAAAAGAATCTCTGAAATACTTAGATTAGAATGTGATCTACGAAAATTGTTAGTAGCTTTGGTGAAATTGTCGAATGTGAAAAAATAGTACCTATCACGAAAAATATTAAATATGTTTTTATAAATATTCATATAGTTTTATTTATTAAATTTCGGAGGATGGTAATAAAACAGGTTTTAGTGGACCTATTTCCAAAATATAAATCTCGTGAAAAGTTTCACCAATCGTGTACTTATCTGATTATATCCTCAAGTAATCACTGTTGTTCGCGCCATTCGTAATGTCGCTTATTTTTCTTATCTACCTACATTTTCCTACCTACCCACTTAATCCACACATTATTCACAACTATCCTTGTCCCTCCTTACCGCTACTCCGCTACAAGAAACCAGCTGACCCTCTCAGTCTGCAATCGACCCTGATCGATTGTGGATGTCGTATGCGCTCCCGCACTCCACTACCCTTATAAGTACCAACTTCTTGCTGCGCTGGATGCACCGATTCTTGGTCACCGCTCCGCTCGCCCGATCCAGCACAAGGGTTCCCAACCCGACCTGGAAGCCACGACCACGCGGTGGCTTCCTCCGCGACGCGCAGTGTGCCCCTCGCGACGCCCGCCATTTTCTCATCGACTATCGAAGGCCGCTAAGAGACAAGAGAACAGCCGAGAAGAAGCGCTACCAAGCTTAGGATATCCAAGACGAACCCTCCGGATTGTGGATCCAAGGTGATCGTAGCTTGCGCAGTGCTTTCTGGAGTAAAGGTCAGTTTCCTTCCTTCCTATCTTCCTCGTTTTTTCCCATGGTTGCGTTCAGCTAGATAATACCTACATCGCTGCCGCGCCGTAACAACTGTATTAACATCAAGTTTGTAACCTGTACCGTTACTGAGTAAGAATGTAACGCAGCGACTCTAAATTTTAACATATTATCTTAAGAACTGGCAAGAGAGTAAAGTAATTCCTTAGTAACGGTGCAAGTCGGCATAAGATTGTTTTTTTTTCAGCGCTGGCTAGATGAGCCGAATTGCATTAAACTGACAAACTTCCTAAGCAATTACATTTTTCCCTTGGCAGTTCTAATCGGTCCATTTTCAGACCGTTTAGCTCTATGAAGCGAGTAAAGTAATCGCTTAGGGACTTTGACAGTTTGGTGCAAGTAATCAGTTTTGGAAGAGCTCATTCTTTGGCTCGTCTGGTCTAAAGCCAGATATCGATAAGCGATAAGCCAGAGATATCCTTTTAATCCAGAGATCGTCCTGCATTTAAGTCAGAAAATAGTTAAAATAAATTAAACTTGTATTTGTGTATATTTTAGTACTCTGTGCTTGTAGTAAAGAAAAAAAAAAGAAAAAACTCCTTTGAAAAACCCCTTTATTTCAAAAATTAACATTATTTCAATCACAAATCTATTGTAAGTGTAACACAGTTGACATGAAATGCATTGTGTAGTGTAAAACCAAATTAATTAGCTTACTGTAATTATTTGACTTAGGAATAAGGTGGAATATAATTATAAGAATAGTACTTTCGTGCCTACTTGCACCAAACTGTCAAAGTCCCTAAGCAATTACTTTACTCGCTTGGCAGTTCTTAACGGTCAGAATCTGGACTGTTAAGAACTACCAAGCGAGTAAAGTGATTGCTTAGGGACTTTGACAGTTTGGTCCAAGTCGGAATTGGAGTCTCAAAAATATAAAACATTTTTTATTTAAAATCTAAAGAAATTATGAAATTCGGTAATATTTTCGCACGAATTTTTTGAAAAGAAATTGGTGACCGTCTGATTTTTTTTTTCAAGTCAAGAACAATAGTGCATATTTTCTAAGACTCCAAGTGTACACTAACATAATATTTAAAATAACCAAACTACATATCACATATAAAAATTACCTACACATTCTAACCCTTACACTATCTAGTATATGAAGAATTGAAGAAAAAAATCAATATGTATAAACACTACCTAGTACGTATAATGCAAAATTGAAGAAAACATAAATTAATTAACATATACACCGCAAATTTTTAATCACTAGAAAAAAAATACACAAAAAAGACAAAATAAATTTTATTTAAATTGGATAACTGTTACCGTTAGTCGTTTTCCTATGGATTAGCGTCAGGCGGTACCCTTTATTGATAATAATTTAAATTTTATTCATCGTTTGGCAAACCCGGGTACCTAGCTCGAGCCAGCTCGCCGCATCTCGGCTCGGGCGCCGCACTCGCGCCGCTGTCACTCACACATTTTGTAGAAACTCAAAATTCTGACTGCACAGATACAACGTAGTACCCCTTCTGCATTGTCCATGTAAGTTTTTATGGTAATTAAAAATTTTGTGGTGTATAAAAGGATTAGTCCTGTGTCTTGACTGACACACAAAACACAGGATAAACTACTGGACGTAGATACTTGAAATTTCGATATTCGTCAAGAAGTGTAGGCGAGTACTAAGAAAATAGTTTTGTTAATTCACAACGCAAATTAAGTTGCAGGCGTTAATGCCTAGATCACATGTACCGAGTACTCGGCCGAAACAGTGAAAGCTTACATCACTCGCTCAGCCGAGCACTCGGCGCTATGTTTATACGTAACGAGGACTCGGCCGAGAGCACTGTTTCAAGTACTCCGTACGTGTGATCTAGGCATATTTATAAAAGAAAATAATTTGTAAATACAATGTTTAGTAAACAAAGAAATTAACAACAGTAATAAAATTCGAAAAATAAACAGACAGGTACATAAATTTAGGATTTTTAATTTAAAGACGTGCGTCAGATTGAGCAATTTTGTTACTTTCATGATAAAAAAAAGTTTTTTAAACGATTTTCAAGAAGGGCTAATATCAAACCTAAACCACAATATTTTGGAAAAATAATTTAGTGACAGATAGATGGCGCCACTTGCGGGCGATAAATGGTAAATTCTAATTCTAAGTGAATATACCAAAAATTATCATAATTAATTAAAATAATTTCTGGAAATGACAAAAATGAGAACACGAGTGTAGTAATATTTATAAAAACAAATTACCCAGCGTTTTTTTTTTTTTTATAGACAAGCTAATGGATAAACCTAGATCACACGTACCCAGTACTCGGTCGAGACAGTAAAATGATACTCGGCTGAGACAGTGAAAGCTTACATCACTCGCTCAGCCGCAGCACTCTGCGCTTTGTTTATACGTACCGAGTACTCGGCCGAGAGCACTGTCTCGGTCGAGTACTCGGTACGTGTGATCTAGGCATTAGTGATAAGATAGAACTTATTTGCTTAGAAAAAACCTAATTCAACGTCATTATCGATCGTTTAGAATCAATACAGGCACCACAAGTTAGAACACAACTGTAAAAACTGTTTTATCATTGCACCAGAATTTTACAATTTATATACAAATGTCACTTATATAAATGATATTTCCGTAAACACCTTTCCATCTTATAAAAAAAGTTGATGTGTTTTAAAATAGATCTTCTTGTTTTTACTCGTTGGTAACATTACGTATTAGAACAACACTAAAATGAATGAATGTGTCTCCGTAATTTTGCAAAAAAACTGTAAATATACAATTTAACGGTTTGGTAAACTTAAATTATAAACTAAATTGTAAACAATCGAAAACTGTTAAACAAGCTTCAAATACTTGCAATTTATACGGATAATTTAAAAAAAAAACAAAAATTTACAAATTTAACGTATTAGTCGACCGATAAATTGTAAATTTTACGGTTCTTACAAAATTACGGCGACAAATGTATAACACCAACATTTTATAAGACAGACATTTCGCTTAGTACGCTCTTTCTCTTAAGTGTTCAGTTGTACATTGATGTATAGTGTTGATTAAGACCTGCAAAAAATATAATTGTTTTGGTAATTTACATTTATGATTTGGGTAAACTGAATTTATAACTTGGTAAACTTAACTGTGTATTGTGTATAGGTAATTTAAATTTATGATTCGATACTGCATTGACATTTTGGTAAACTTGATTGTTTTGGTAAGAATTTATCTCATGCCTAAAATGCATAACTTCGTAAACTAGTTTTGTCAAGTTAAAATAATGGTCTTTAGTAAAGCTAATTCAGAATTTTTCTAACATGCATCGAGAGCACTATAACTCTTTAATTCATTGTTACCTTATTCATTAAAATCCTTATTTCTTTTTAATGTAAACAAGTGGCTAAACTGGCTATGCGCTCTCCTGATGGTGAGAGATCACGCCTACCCATAACCATAACAATGCTACACATGGCTTTGATACCCCTAGCCCGATGAATCACTCATAATGCGCCCATCCATCTTGAGACATTTTGATAGTCAGCCTCGAAAGCCCAGTAATTTCACTAGCTACAGTGCCCTTCCAACCGAAACACAGTAATTCCAACAGATTACTGCTTTACGGCATAATATCTGGCACCGTATTGGTTGGTACCCCTCTAGACATCCTGCAGGGGTGTTTTTCAATGGTGAACGGTTTTTAAACTATTAAAATATAAATATCAAAATATATTAATCAAATTTTACATGTTGTTTTTTAACAAGGTAGAGGCTGTTCTGGTAAAATTGATAAACCTGTGTTAGAAGAGAAACTATAGGAACTGTTTAAGTCATAATGGGGTAAATTTTGTGAAAACTTACGCGTTCCGCGCTGAGCGCCTCGAGAATCTGTAGACTATGAGCGGCCACGCCAGGAGCAGGAATAACGTGGGCGGACTCAGCTCCTGCCACGGCCACCGCCATCCGCGGGACACTTGCTGCAAGGTATACATCATTTATAATTTTCAATATTCATAGTAATTAATTTTTTTAACAAAAATATTCTACAACATGCTACTCCTCCTCGATCGTTCCCTTACTGCTGAGGATCGTGACGTTTTGCAAGGACACCTTCAATTGCTTTTCTCCACTTTCCTCTATTTTCGGCTTTGTGGAGTGCGACAACCGACTTCAATCGGAACTGATCTAGTGATCGCAAACACAACTGAAAAGTCACAGGAAAGCAAAATACGACATTCCGTTCACGTAATGACATTTTTTAACAAATTTATGTGGGACCACCTCTAAGTATATTCTGACCTATCAAAACAAAAAAAATAGTTGATTGAATTTATAGTTTGGTAAATTTCATGTTACGGATTCATTGTACGGTAACTCACATCAAGTATCCTGCGGTCGCCCTCCACTGCTTTCCTGAGAGCGGCGACGTCGGCCTCCAACCTTGCTAAAGTCCCAGGCAACTGTTCTAGCACTTTTAAGTCTGAAAAATAATAATATTCACATGACTGAGGACTAAGGCGTCCCCTAGACGATCAACTGTATTGCGCAATATTATTGACCGTATAGGGTTTATATTGAATATTTCTTTCTTTGAATCTTATTGTACAATACAATATATTGTGCAATGTTATTGTACGTCTAGGGCGCCTTAGGCGGGAATGGGGGATGCTTTTGCCCTACAAAGTCAAAGACAAGACGGTTTAGACATTTAGGGCGGTTTTAAATTAGAGTTTTTTTGCGCCCGTATACGAGCCTTTCGGGACACGCGCGGCTTCAAAAGCCGAACGCGCGTATACGAGCTTACACCAGCGCGTTTACGCTCAGTTTGTTGGTGGCGTGTCTCATAGTGGGCGCTCGGGCACGTAAACGCGACAACGTTCGTAAAGCGTCGATGACACACAGCTAGTTTACACGCTACAAGCCGGCGAGTTTAAAAGCTAGCGAGTGAGCGAGTTAGCTTTCGGGAAGGATTGTAAAAAAACCAATGACACTGGGCGAGTTTACAAGCTACAAGCAAACTCGCTGGCTTGTAGCGCGTAAAAAAGCCGTGTGTCGTCCACGCTTTAGAGTGCAGCAACGCGCGTAAACGCGCTACAATAAAACATAACACGCGCGCCAGTAACGCTCGATTAATACGCTAGTTTGAAACCGCTAGTTTTCTGAACAAAGTACAAAAAATAATTAGATTTAACCTAGGCTAAAATATTGAAACTGCAAAAGTTATGCAATGTAACATTTTGGCCAATAAATGATTGCATTAAATTGTTAAAAATAGTGTGTCGACTCGACACCAATAAATAATGATTTAACACAACTAGACAATGTGTTTTTTACAACTTAATAACTCACGTGTAAGTTGTGATGTGATCTGATGCGCGTGCCCGTTGCTGAGTCGTGGCGCAGTTTGAGCCTGTACAGGCACTTCTGGGTCACTCTGAAAACCAGTTACCGTCATATAATGTAAGGTGACGAGCTTTTGTAAATCTGGGTAAATATAGTTTATGGTTCGGTAAATTGAATTTATTTATATTTTTTTTTTTAAATCGCTGAGAGTAAACAGTTATCCAAAAGGTTCACTGTACCTTTAAGCACTAGTCAAGTAGTACCGATTTTAAAACCTTTTTTAAATACCATATAGAACATTGTGTACAGACAAGATTTTTGTTAGACAATAAAAAAAATATTTTCAGTATAAGTTTCTACAATACGGCCGACGTATCTTGGCGAGTCTGAACATAGACTATGCTAATTTTAGCGCAATAGAAAACTGTTGATGCCAATTTTTTTTTTATAAACCAACTAGCATAAGCCCGCGCTTTCGCCCGCGTTGATATATTATACATATAAAACAATGTAATACGTGATACGTGCGTGTGTACATTGTACATGCGCTAAAGTTCGCATAGCCTATGTTCAGACTCGCCAAGATACGTCGGCCGCATTGTAATTGAGATTTGTTTCCTGTGACAATACCAAATAAATAAAAATAGAACAGAATACATAGAAAAAAAACATACATCAACCGTGTCGATATACTCGTCTTCAGAGTCGTGGCGCGCGCGCGGCGGCGGCGACATGCGCGGCGACGACGCACCGCTGGCCGACCGCGAACCTGCGACAATATTGTACTTAAAGCAGGGTTCAGACGAAGCCAGCGATAGCTTGTTATTGGCCTCGTATAAACAGTTTTTCAAGACAAGCCAGCGCTAGCAGCCAGCAAAATGAATCCATTGGCTTCATCTAAACAAAGCGCAAAAACCAAACAGCGCTGGCTTGTCTGAGGACTGGCGCCAGCGTACTCTGTGTACCATTATTCTAGTCATGGGCAAGCAAGATCTTTAATACTTTAAATTACTAGGCTTGTAGCCCTCAGAAGAATGAAGTAAATAGAATACCTCCTAAATTTGACAAATTCGCTATCTTCTTTGCGCATACCACTTTTTGCACTAGATAAAACGAGACAAAACATGCATTTGTCGTACGTCATAATATAGGGGGTATCCGTCACTCGTTGAGCCACAGAGATGACCCAAGTCATAAAATATCGATATCGATATTAACAGTTCGATGATCCACAATTATTCTCATCGATACCGATATTGATATATCAATCCTAACAACTTAAAGTCCGTGACTATGATAACGTTATCTAGATTCACTCTGGATTAAAGGAACCTTGAACTTTGTAAAAACCACAAATTAAGATGACAATTGTTTATTAGATAAAATAATATACAACATACACAGGTAAATGAGTACATTACAAAATTTATACTTAACACAAGTTTACATTTGAGCTAAATACTTTTTTCAGGTAAACCTTGTTCTGCCTGCCCCCTACCTATAGATTAGTTCCTTAACTTTAATTATAATAATTATAAATAAAGTTAGTAAAATTATTATTATATTTTCTTCGTATACGCTCAATTACCTCTTGCATGTCGTCTTCACCTATAATTGCAGTGGCACTTGGCCTGAGCTATGTATCATGTAACCAAAAAAATGTATTAGTGTATACTGTGTTGGTGATCAATAAATAAAATAAAATAAAATAAAAATATACTTTATCAGTACTTTTTTTCAAGGCTTTTCGTACGCTGTCTAAAACAGTTAATTTTTAGCAAACTGGAGTAGGCTAGATTTTTATCGACCATCTCACACTGCACATTCTGTACATTCTTCGGTTTCGGTTCTTCGGTGGTACGTCTGAAAACACTGATGAACTTATTTCTGTAATATCCGAAGGTTCTGGTTTAGGTACATTGATGAAAGGGATATCCTGAAACACATTATATTTTTAATTTATAGTTCATGTAATAATAATTATAATATACCTATAACACGCAATTTTAAGTTCAGTACTGACCGTTAGCTTGCGACGCTTTACGAGCATTGCATTTGGTTCAACTTGAAGAATAGCCGGAAGAACATTTTAGCTCTTGCCGATCGTTATTGGACGCCAAAGGGACACCCTGAAATATTAATAGTGTAAACGTAATATTTGCCGTGATTATTTTGAAGCTCTCTTTTTTTGTATATTACACTGTCATGGTTGAACAGTGAACACATAGATATTGTGTTTAACCATGATACAGTAAGCAGGACGGCAACTAAATAATACCAATAAATAAAATATGAATCGAACGAATTACAAAGAGTGTGAGTGTGTGTAAGTGACATGGGTTAGCTACGGAATCCCTCAATGGCTCACTTTATTCGAAAAATCTTACTATACTCAGTCTGCATAGCCTTATCGACAAATCTTTTTACGTTTTATGACATCCCTAGTTAGTATATCATAGCCTCGAATTATTCATGATTTTAGCATGAAAAACGCCGATTCTTCATATTTCTATACTTATTGGACGTTATTCAATGTTTCTACGTAATAATGATGTGTTATGTATGGGTTATTAATGAGTAAATACACAAATAGACACTTACCGCTTAAAATTCAGGTTCTCTTGATTTTTCATGATACTTGCGGAAGACTGGCATAATACGAGGGCACAATTCGACATTTCACATATTTTTTTCACTATTTACAATAGTTCAATACGTATTAAACAATATAAAACAACCAAAACCCCGTTGAAAAATAAACAAAAACAATGACATTTTATGAGATTAAATTTGAAAGATAGTCAATGTAGATGGAAAGCGACACAACCATTTAACAATACACTTGGTTGGATAATTATGTCCCACATAACAATTGTGGGACTTTCTTTGAAGTTTCCTATGATTATCTCTATTATAGGTATATCCAAACTCTTTGTTGTAGCCTGTGTCATCGACGCTTTAGTGTCATATGCGATGATCTGTGCTGTGTCAGAGATTACATGAGAAGAGCTTGAGACCGGGCTAAGGGACGCACCTCCGGGAGAGTTGTGAGTGGATCGCACTCTCGCCAACACGTCACCCGCCACCAGTTCGAGATCGGTATTGTCATCGTCGACTGCTAGAAACGACGCTACATCAGAATTGTACGACATCGTTTCCACTATCTGAAAAAATCAAATTCAAATATTTATTTGCATTATAATACGTTGTACAAAATGGTCTTAAATTGTAATTAGTATCAAACATACACCCTGTAAGGGCACAACAAAATAGAACCTACATAAGAAAACTTATGCTAAGTGGCTTATTTATTTTTTCCTACTTACCTATTTATACTCTTACTTTAAATCTTAATCTTTATCACAGATTTCAATAAAATAACTAGTCTTTAGATTCTAAATATTCTTGTAACTTATAAAAACAAGGAGCAAAACTCTTTCATTAAGCGAACCGCTAAGAAATTAAATGCTCTGCCGGTGTCAGTGTTTCCCGATCACTATAATTTGAGTGTCTTCAAAGCAAGAGTGATAAGAATTATTCTAGGTAATATTATTCCTGTTTGACCCTCTCTACTACTCGGGCGAATGAACATGACACCCGGCTGCTGACACTCTCGCTCGCAACTTGATGCTTCCCCCGCTTCCCCGCGCAGCGCCCTCCTTGTTTGTTCTTCCTCTAATTGCGAAGCCTTATCATTACTTATCATTACCAAGTATTACAGGACCTCTTTTATATCAAGATTATCCAATTCCACGGTGTACTTTGCACAAACGTCATTCGAGCCAGGTGTCATGTTCATTCGCCCGAGAAGTAAAATATTTATCGTAGCAAAGCTTACCTTGTGTAATTCTTCTACATACGCCTTCATAGCTTCGTTCTTCGTCATATTGCCGAGATTGTTCCACGCCTCCCATTTTGCTCTGGAACAAGTATTGTTTTATTTTATCTTTATTAATAACATCTATACGTAATAATGAAGCCAGAAGACCCCGAACTTGTACATATGTTTTTTGTACGGAAACGTGTTCCGATCAGTTAAAATAACATGCCCCAAAAACTTTTTTAAAAATTTAAAATGTGCAAGTCTTTGATTGACTTGCTTATTAGGTACTGTTAGGGCATAGTACCGGGAAATCCCGGAACCGAAAATCCCGGGAAATCCCGGGATTTTGGTCTGTGTCCAGCACCGGGACTAGAAAAATCCAGAACCGGGATTTTCGGTACTTTCGGGATTACCTAAAATTAAGTGTATAAGAGCTTTTTTAGGGTTTTAATCTTTAAAAACATAGCTAAATAGTGCATTCTGTTAGTACAAAAAAGAAAGGACAGTAACTCCTCTACCTGCTGGATCCTACCCGCCCATCTTACTAACTTTCGAAGGTGCTGTTGAGTTGATGTTCAAACATAGGAAATGTTGCAATATCAACTTATAGTTGGTATCGTCGTCCCAATGCTATGCAATGCAATGTTATTTAAAGAATGAAATGGGCTTTGGGGTTGTTTGTACTGAGACGTGACGGTCTCCACAACCTAAGCCACTGAATGAATTATTTTTATTTCTTATTATTAGTTTATTATGAGCCTGAATCATCCCACTGTAGGGCAAAGGCCCTCCCTTTCTTCTTTCCACTATTTTCTGTCAAGGGCAACTGTCTTCCAGTCTTTCAAGTAGGAGTCTAGCTCGTCTCTCCACCTTCTCCGATATTGTCATCAACAGTCTAAATAGCCTACTATTCATAAAAAATAATGAATAATGATTCCGTTTTCCGCAATGCGACAATGCTTTATGTTGATTAAAACCAGCTGACTATGGATAAATGGATTTATAAGCTTTGTTAATGACAATAGTGCCCTATTATCTCAAACTCCGGGCGTAGCTCGTTTCATAGTGTATTTTTGCATCTTTTATCTGCATATCTAGCAGAACAGTGAGTGTTCACGCTTCGGCTGAGTATTTCATTATAGGTAGGACGCACTGGTTAAAAACAAAGTATAAGTAGATACTGCTATACGTTACGTCTTTGACAAAATATAGAAACTGACACTTACATATACATATACATATCGATGAGTGGATATGACTATGAGTGTGATAAACTAGAGGAAATTAACAAAATCGGCACTTTCTCATTTTAACATTCTTATGAGGCCGATCATTGACATTGACATGATCATTGAGCTTTGACTTGTGAAGATTAATAACAAATAACAAATAAAGTACGATTGAAAACTATTTTTATATCAGAAATCAAATCAACCTTCGTTAAAAGTGTGGTTACGCATGTGACGTACTAACTTTTGAACTGTTATCTTATATAATTCTGCAAACAAAGAAATATCCACTTCAAAACTTTCGTTATAAGCCATTTATACTTAAAATATAACTTAAAAATTGGGACTGTATTGTTAATGCAATAATCAATTAATTACGCGAATTTTCTCTCTTACAAATCATGCTTGCAGTAAATTACATAAATTTAAAAATATAATTTTAAACTTTTCTTTATTTTTCGCTCGATTTTTCTTTATTTTATCGTTTTCTGACGTTTTCTTTTTGACTTAGTAATAGGCTACTAATTATTTTCGGGAGTACCGAAAATCCCGGTACTCCCGGTTCCGGTCGGGTGCCGGTACCGAAATCCCGGTACTGGAAAAAGGAACCGGTACTGGAGGCCCTAGTACTGATACTTTGCTATTCTGTGACATTTCTTCCGCGGGTGAACAAAAACTTCATCGACACTAAAAAACAACACGGGTGACGAAATCGCACGCGGGTCAGCTAGTAATCAAGAAATGTAGTGTGTTATCTCTATTATATCTCTATATATATTATTATCTCTTCCCTATCTCCACCGTATGCACAATTAATTAATTAATTAATTTATTATTATAGGTAATAGTTACAACTACCCATTTATTTATTTCTTCAGCTGTTGTGATGATTGAAATTAAATTATATGAAATGAAATGATATGAAATAAAATTATATGAAATGAAATTATATGAAATGAAATGATATGAAATAAAATTATATGAAATGAAATTATATGAAATGAAATGAATTAGTGCATGAAGTTTAATACAGTTCTTTAATTGTAAAATTTGGTTTCACATACTTAACATATTTGGTTTGTGAACAAAGCTTTGTTATATGTAATATCTACTGACGTTAGGTTTTATATTAATTAACAAGATATTAATTTGGTAGGCATTATCCATTATCCATTTACAATTAAAATTAATCTTTGTCAACTTGTTTCACCATTATGATATTGTATTTCTCTAATTTATGTAACAATACGCCGGTCCTTTCTGATAATTCTTCTGTGTATCTTTTTGGTTCCCACGATACAAGCCAAGAGCCTAGTGTGGGGTCACCGATTACTGACCTAAGTGAAATGTTTTGTTTAATAAATAAATTGAATTGAATTGAAATTGAATTAAACAGTTTGCAGAGGTTTACCTGTTTACGACGTCCCAGAAGCCAGGTTTGGGTTTGTCACACGGTCCCTCTGTGACCTGCTTGAAGTAGCTGTAGAAACGCAGCATCAGCTCATTGCTGGGCTGGTACGATCCTGAAATCACGGAGAATACATTTTAATATAGATTTCACATAGTCCAAGGAGGAGGGTGTAGAATAGAATATAATAGAATATGCTTTATTGTATCACCTTAAAATAAATAAAAACAAGAAATACAAACTAAAATTACAAGGGCGGTCTTATTGCTACATAGCAATCTCTTCCAGACAACCAGACAAGACATATTGTTAAGAGAAAAATAAAATTACAGTCGATAAACGGTGTACCAAAAAGATATGACGTAGTGAGACGAAAGATTGCAGCTTCTGGACTACTTTAGGTATTTGCATTGGAATTGAAATTATTTTATTTACGCTACATAAAGGGACTCACTGTACTACTCAGCTTATCAGCTTATCATTATTAATAAATTCATTTCATTTATTTGTATTACTGTATTAGTTGGATATTCTATAGTATAACTAGCAAGTGTATCCTATACACTTTTTCCTGCTTATTTAGAAAATCTTTCTTTAAGAGATTCCTAATAATTAATGAGAACACACACCGACCATATTAAAACCTATTTATTTCATACAAACGTCAAGGTAAGTTAATCAAGGTTTGGATTCTAGATAAAAGTTTTCATACCAAATTTTAGAAAAGTAGCAAGGTATCATCGATTTTCATATATGTTATATATTCAGAATAAAACATAATCTATCCCACACCTGTTGTATCTCACATTCAACAATTCTTGTTCTAGTTATTATAAGCAGGTCGATTCGTCGAAGGTCGATCCACGTTAACATTTATAGCTAGTCTACTATCTCTGAAATCACCCTCAGCTGATAGTCGCAGACCACAAATCGATGTTTTATGTATTGTTGAGTTAAATATAAATAAATACAAGTCTTTTCCTGTAAAATACCTCTTACTCAAGCGTAATCTTTTATCTGAGACACAGACAAAGGCTTCAAATTAATTTATGTCTGATTTGGTAAGCTTAATTTATAACTCGGTAATCTTGATTGTGTTTTGGTAATTTATATTTATGATTTAGATCTACATCTATCTAGCTAGGGCATCTAATATACTTCAACCAATGTGCAGAAAAAAAAATGGACGAACAAAATGTACATAGAATAAATATTAGGCCATAAAGGAAATATTTAAAGGAACTCTACCTTATCAATCGACGGAAGCATCCACTTAAAACCAGAGCTTTGAACGAACACCTGCTTAAAACCATGCCTCACCTATGCGTCCCAGAAATGGCCATTCACAAAAAGGCACTAAGAAAAGCTAAAAGTAAGTCAAAGAGCGATGGAGAGAAGTTATTTAGGTATCAAACTAAAGGATGACTATTGTACTAGGTGTGTATGTGTACGTTAGGGAAATTCTTATTCTTATCGTATCACTAGTTCTTTCAAACCAGTGTAGTGAAAGGATTTCAAGTGCGCCTCGAAGAGTGTGAAAGAGTGTGAATGTGAATGTCAATGGAACTGTTTTTCCAGAGAGTATGAGGGCTCAAATGAAAATGGGATGCCCAAGTCCATGTACCTACCTACAGAGGCTAATTAAGATGATATGTGAAACTGTCAGAAATGACAGCTGCCGAATTGTAAGACAGTGATAGCGCAATTAGACACCTATTTATCTATGTATTTGTGTATATATTTGTATGTATATATCGTATATTTAGACTTTATGACTCACCCGACCAGACGCCGAATTCATATTACTCATCTCCATCCTAAGGTTGCCTGGAAGAAATCGCTTTTAGCGATAAGGCCGCTCATTGTAACCTCTTTTATTTTTGGTTGTTTAGCATAAGTTTTTGTTTCAATGTGTATGTTTCTCCGGGGTTTACAATAAAGAGTTATCTATCTATCTATCCCCGAGAAAAGAGGTTAGATATAGATTTTTGTCGCTCAAAAGTAACGGACGTAAGCGACAAATGATAAAACATCGTATTGCTTGAAAAGTATTGAATTTATAAAAAAATCCTTTTACATTTATCTAAGTTCTGTGATTACTCACTCAATAGTATAAAAATAAACCGTAAATATTCTCTAAATTCGGAGGATGGATGTAAATCAGATCTTAAGAGGGCCTATTTCAAAAAATAAATCTATCGATAAAAGTTTCACCAATCGTGTTTCTGTCTTACATTTATTTAGATTATATCCTCAAGTAATCACTGTATTAACATCAAGTTTGTAAACTGTACCATTACCGAGTAAGAATGAAACGCAGCGGCTCCAAATTTTCACATAGCCTCTTAAACCAAAATAGATTGTCCTACATCCTACCTAACAAACTTGAACCCACGAGATAAGAAGTGCAACATAGGACGACTATCATTTAGATGGAGCGACAACATAAAACATTTATTTATCAACCTACTTCAAAAAAGAAGGATGTTATCAATTCGGTTGATTATCTCAGAAATTTGTTATTTGTGAACCAAATTTAAAATTATTTTTTTGTTCGAGAGATTATACTTTCAGATTGGTCCCATAGAAATTTTATCAATCGGGTACGTAGTTTAGTTTTTAAAATCAAAATAACTGAAAAAAATTGTCGTTGAAGTGAATCAAATTGCGTATTTTGCTTCCCTGTGACTTTTCAGTGGTGCCTGGTTTTCAAATGTGCGTTGTGTGAAAACTAAAAGCACTACGTCAGTGGGTAACACTTTTATTGAATAAAAATTTAACATTGATAAAATTCTAAGCCGGTTTTAAAGGCTATACGTTAAATAATGAGACTTCTGATGTCAGAAGTTCATGGTCCTAGCCTTCAATGCCGGCTTTACTGGATGCACTAGCTAGATAGCCACTTTAACACAATGAGTTTTTGAAATAATCAAGGTTTTACAAAAACTTACTACAATCGACTTCAATTGAACTGTTCTAGTGACCGTAAACACCACTGAATAGTCACACGGTAGCAAAATACGCAATTTCGTTCATTACTTGGATGGCGTTTATTGTTTGTTTAAAACCAAAGTACTGAACCGATTTTCATGAAATTTTTATGGGACCAAACTGGAATCCTTTCCAATATTTTTTTTTTTTTAATAAAAAAACAAATTTCTGAAGTAACAAACATTTAAAAAATCAACCAATTCACATCCTCCTTCTTTTTTTAAAGTCGGTTGAAAGTATACCACTAATCCCACTTAATATTATAAACGCGAAAGTTTGTAAGGATGGATGGATGGATGTTTGTTCCTCTTTCACGAAAAAACTACTGAATGGATTTTAATGAAACTTTACAATAATATAGCTTATACATCAGAATAACACATAGGCTACCATTTATAAAGATACCTGCGCAGACGAAGTCGCGGGCACCAGCTAGTGAAATTATTAAATCTGTCATCATCAATCTAAGTAGGTATATGATGTACTAGCTGGTGCCCGCGACTTCGTCTGCGCAAGTATCTTTATAAATTGTAGCCTATGTGTTATTCTGATGTATAAGCTATATTATTGTAAAGTTTCATTAAAATCCATTCAGTAGTTTTTACGTGAAAGAGTAACAAACATCCATCCATACTTACAAACTTTCGCGATTATAATATAAGTAGGATAGGATGTGTATAAAGGGCTTGAACTTAACTAACTGATAGACAACGTATTAGGCCAAACCACTGAACGTAGACACTTGAAATTAGGAGAATGTGTTCGTCAAGAGCTGAAAGTGCAATTATGCGAAGAAGATTGATCGTACGTACGTATGTAGGTACCTAATACTATTGCACTATTAAATAGTATCATGTAAATGTACAAAGTGTCCAATGCTCAATAATGTAAATAATTTAAAAATATTAAGTATTCTCTGTAAGCGATTTATGTATAAATCTTTGGAGAATAAATATCTTAAACCGTTAGATTGGGAAAAAACAGTTTTTCAATCATCTCCATCGCTTATGTTAAACATTATCAAAACAAAAAATGTACCAAAAAATTTCGTGAGGTTGTAGTAACAAATTCATCGCTTCACTTTTTTGAAATTCATACTCGGTCAAATTTGATCTTCAAAAATTTACAAATGAGCGAGCGAGATAGCGTCGTGCGGGATTCTAGGCCTTAAGAAGAAAGATGTTATTTTACTACATACCTACTATAATCAAGTCATAAAAAAACATCACCAAACTTATCTTAACATAACCGTTTCCGATTAATCACGGCAATATGTTTGTCCACCATAAAGAAAAGAGAAAGTGCCACCTTCACTCGTTACTTACTTGTAAAAGTAATGTTCGTTTTGTTTTGGTTACTTACTACCTACTTAGCTGGCCATTCGACGTGACTTGAAAGATTTAGAAACTAACTGTAACCACAACAACCCGTAAGTTTACAATTTATCGGTACATAAAACACGTACGTAAATTTACAAACTATTGACAAATTAAAAAAAAACTTTATTGTAAATCTCGTGTAACAATGTTCAACTAAAGTTTTACAAAGTTAGTCAGTCAATCAGGTCCAAGCCTTTTATACAGAGTGGTCCTAAAAGTGACGCCAATAATTTTTTTTTAGATTCCTCACACCTGGGTGTATCCGAAAATACCCCATGTACCTATGTTCCGCGATTTTTAGTAGTTTAGAAGTTATGATTTTTTTAATGTGTTTTTGCGAATTTATTGCCGGAGCACCTTAAAAATATCAAAACTTCTAAACTAATAAAAATCGCGGAAAATACATGGGGTATTTTTGGATATATCCAGATGTGAGGAAACTAAAAAAAAATTTTGACTTCTCTTTTTGGACCACCATGTATATATTGATGAGATGAGACTAGGTGAGTTAAGCCAGAACAGTGCTACACAGGACTTCGATTAACATAGGCCGGTAAAACATTGCTTTAAAGCGCTCGTCCACATTGCGGGTTCCGAGAGACGAAGACCGAGCTCAGTGGCTTATTAGGCCAACGGTGGACTAAAGTGGACTAATAATGATAATGATGTATAATGGATATTCTGACCAAAAGTTATAAATTATAATTACCTAAATGGTCACCGTTCTAAAGTAACCAGCCTTGCCTTGAGGTTATGGCTATAAATAGAATGGACAGGTTTACACAAATGTGCCAACTCAAATACGTCCACGTGTCATTTTCGTGATCAAAATGAATCCAATTACCTACATTCATTAACGAATTGGACTCCTCCGAAAATGACACAGGCGCACTATCACTAATGAGCACCACCAATTTTTAATTACCAAAAAAACTTAAATGGGCAATGCAGAAGGGATACTGCGTTGTATCTGTGCAGTCTGAATTTTGGGTTTCTACAAAATGACGGAGTGACAGCGGCGCGAGTGCGGCGCCCGAGCCGAGCTGCAGCGAGCGAGAGCTTGAATGCAACTGATTATGCGTATTTATTTCTGGTGATCAACTGTCTGACAGACCACGTACAGGCCAAACCGCTGAACGTAGAGACTTGAAACTAGGAGGGTGTGTTCATTAAGAAGTGCACGCGCGTACTAAAAAGGGATTATAAAACATTGCTATACACAGTAATTAAATTCATAAGTTATAATATAATATTACAATATAATATAAATAATAAATACATACAAATTAATAAAAAAAAATAAGTTACAATAATATTAATAATGTTAAAATAGTACTGATAAAATGATAATGTTTGGCTGATAAAATAGCGTTAGGTAATTAATTAACATTCAGGTATCGATCGATTAATATCAGGATTACCAGGCGACGCTAACATTCTTCTTCTTCTTATCGTGAACCAGTGTGGTGAAAGGATTTCAAGTCCGCCTCGAAGAGGCTCCTTTCGTGCACTATTCAAGGCATATCATTATGAAATACCAACGGCATCCAACGGCAAGGCTATCTTCGATCGATGTCATAATGGTGGCAACATTGCATCATTTCATTTCCTATGGAGATCACAGTATTTTTCTCTTATCGTATGACGATAATTAATATTCTGTCGCCAAGCAGTAATGTGTGAGCATCACTGTATTCCGGGGTTTACTGTAGCTAGTGGAATTACTGGAATTTCGAGACTGACCAACAAAATGTATCAAAGGGCAAAGGCCACCCCCTACTTTTTCCACTCTGTTTTATTTTTGTTGAGCGGGGCCATAGCGTTTCTTCATATTCTTTTAGTTCGTTTCTCTATCTAGTGAGAGGTCTTCCTCTTCTTCTTAAATCGTCTCTTGAACACCAAGTTGTGGTTTTGTTGCTCCATCTATCTTCTTTTCCTCTTGATATATGGCCTACCCAATTCTATTTTCTTTTTTTAGCTGCTTTTTATAGCCATCGCACCATTAGAGTGAGTATAATCTAGTCCCGTGGAACGTGTCCTTTTGTAAACGTGTCCTAAACTGCATTTTTTGGTGTCAATATGTCTCGTGGGTTGACCAACCAAACGCCAAGCCAACCAGACGCTAGACTAGCCTATTGCGTAACAGTCGCCTCAATGATGTTTTGATTGCCTTGCATAATGATGCTTTGTGCTTCTTCGACCCAGTGCACAGCTTCGGAGGCGCGGCGAAGAGACTGAATGATAAGATGACAATTTAAACCATTGATTCCCAAAGTGGTCCAGGTGGACTCCCAGGGTCCGCGGGAAACTCTCAGGCGTTGTCCTAATAGATTCGCGCGATCGCGCGACGCGACGCGATGCCAATTAGGACGCCTATTTGACGTTAGTACGTTTGATCGCGGATTCGCGCGACCGACGTTCGCGCGAACTTGCGATGGTCGCGTGATCGCGTTCTATAGGATAACGCCGAAGGGGTTCTACGTTGGCGGGACAAAAAAATGGGGGTTCACATGAGGGTATAAGCATAGCGTATTCGTCCACGAATGGGGAGTTTTTCTAAATAAAATAAGTGACAATTGATTGGTTGAAATGGTTTGGCCTGTGTGTTGTCTGTTAGCCAAGTCCAAGACTTTAATATAGGTACCTATATATTGATGAATGATTGATTGATTGATACGAAAAACCAGAGGTCGCAATAAGACAGTAAAACAACATTACCTCGCATAAATAAATATGTTTTACGAGTAAAGAATGAAAACAAGTTTCTTGCATACTGTTCTCGTTCCAATAAACTATGACCAAGAAAAGCAAACTTTAAATTGTTTACTCTTATGTGTTAATTAAATACATAGATATCCAAGGCTGTGTCTTGGCTAATATGATGGAAGGTACTTATTATGTATCTAGTACAGGCACAAAATAAAATCATTAATATGTGTTTTAATATATTTTTTTTTATTTAACAAAGAATGTTTATTCTTCGCGTTTGGCTCCAGACATATAAGTCTTGTGTATTTAGCCAGTGTCAAGTAAATTATCGCATTCATGGTCAATTTATTGAATATACATGTTTTATTGAATTATTTTAAAAATTATAAAAATAATTATTTAGTCAAATGTCAAACGTTCTAGTGTTTTTTTTGTAATATTTATATATTTTTATTTTTTTTTATTTAACGAAGAACGTTTATTTTTCGTTTTTGCCTCACACATATTAGTGTATTTAGCCAGTGTCAAGTAAATTATCGCAACGTGGTCAAGTTATTGAATATACATGTTATTGAATTATTGTAAAAATTATAAAAATAATTATTCAGTCAAATGTCAAACGTACTAGTAGTTTTTTTGTAAATATATGAATGACGATAAATTAGATGCTCTCAGCTCTAAAAAGGCTACATGTCTATTTATTGTGTAGGTACAAACCAAAGAACTTGTATACTATGTATCTAGAATGCCGACTCACATGAGCTCAAACTGCGAGCCGAAAGAGCTAGAACCAGTAAGGAGTGTGTCTCGTTCTGTAGGGCGACCATAATTTTTGAACTTTGAATATTTCATTGAGACATAAACAAGCAACCAAGGGAAAATTCAATCTGCTCAATAAGCAATCAATGTTATATACATACGTTACTTTGCATTATTGTTTTAAAATAATATTAAAAATAAGTGCATTAAATTACGAACAAAAAAGAGGACGGTGCGCCGCATTCTAGTGAGGTATATCTGATTCAACGGTTTTAATACTGTTTCTTTCGAACAGTAATTATTTTTCTCGGCAGTTAGGTACCTAACCTACATGACAGCGACTGTACTAAACCTTTCAAATGAATCTGAATAACATTTAGAGCAAATCGTCTAATTTCGAAAATAGTCCCACTTATTTAAAAAATTATGGCCATGTTAATTTTAATTGTATGCTGGCAACTGTGTGAACGAGACACACTCCTTAACGAGGGGATCTCTATCAAGCATTAAAATCCTTATATTTAGATTTAATTAAAAAATAAATTTATTTCCAAGTTATAAGGTTCAGAATTCTTAATCCTTAAATAAAACAAAATGGCGTGTTAGCTCTCTAGATACATAGTATAGAAGCTCTTTGGTACAAACCCTGTCTAGTCTGTGGTCTAGAATGCTTGAAAAAGTAAAAGTAGATATCAATCATAGAGGAGCAAAAAGGTTGAGATGTAATCAGATGGCCTTACTGATTTTGAAGAGAACTACATTATATAACAGATTGAACATAGGTATATTTTGGCTTGATGTAAAATATATGCTATTTTCCTAATCACTAAATACTGAATTGATTATGTTTGTGTACATTATGGTTAATTAATATTTAAGTAGAATAGTTTTTAGTTGTAAGGTATGGCTAGATGGTGTTGTATAAAATGTCCAAAAATGTATTTATTATTTTTTTGTTAAAGTATATTTTTTGACCTGGACAACAATATAATCATACTTACAGATTGATTAATAATGAGCTTTGTTTGACTGAATCTACTTAGTTATTACAATGGTGACCTTTAGCCGGGTAATTGCTTTGGCTATTTGGGCAATATGAGTTAAACTAGCTGCCGACCAGGGCTTTGCCTTGTAGTATTGAGTAAATAGTAATCTATATTTCTTGTCAGCTCCTACGCTACCCTTTTATATTGATGTAGGTATTACAATTATTTTTATAATAATAACCAGAGTATTGTGTCACTATTTTATAATTAAACATTCACACACTCAAACCCCTGCACTAGGATTCCCTGTGTCGCAGCTGGCATGGACACATACAAGACATCACAACATCCAAGACACGAGAACACACATTTGTGTTCGTCACACATATTTGCCCCGGCCGGGGATCGAACCCGGAACACCAAGCTTCGTAGGCAGTGTCACTACCAACTAAGCCACGGTGTCGTCAAAATTATATTTCTGTTTCAAAGCAATTTGTATTCACTTTTGTATTCACATTGAATTGTTTGCAGGAATTTAGTGTTTCACTTTTGACTATCTACTTTCGATGTAGAACTTTCAGTTCAGCTTCATACAATTTCTGAGTATATTCAAGAATTTTCTTTGGAGCCATCACAATTTTTTTTTTTGATTTTGTTATCGGTACGCAACTAAATCGTGAAAGATATAATTTGTGGCTTTGTAAATAAAAACTCACCGCTTTTTGGCAAACTCCGAATCACATTCACAGCAGCGTTGAACTTCTCTTCCAGCGACATTGTTGTTTATTTTCCACTCACGAGAACAAAGTTACTAACAATCACAACGCACTTTGGACCTCAAATTGATTGGAATTCAATTCACAAACATGTTATATTACTCCCGACACTTTTATTCTAAACAGCTGTTTTGCAGACGAATTTCAGTAGCTGACGAAGAATAAATTGTAGAGAAGAGAGAGGCACAAAAACTGCGTATAAATTATACAGTTATAGAACTCAGGCTCGCGAAAAAAAACACAAAAATAGAATGGAAATTATTGAAAATTAAATAATCGTCGCTCGCTGGTTTGCTTGTGGAAAATTAGGGATGTGCGTGATGCTGGCTGGCTGAATTTCAATGTATCGATGAATTTTCTAACAATATCGATACGTCTCGTACGGTGACTCGCCTTTCCTTTTTGAATTAAATACAGTCAAACAAACAGCTAACTTCAAATTACCACCACGTGTCGGAGACGGGTGGGTCACGCACGTCACTCAATCGATATGAAAATACTATTGTCGTGTCTGGTACATGCCCGTTCGTCCTTATAAACAGCTGACATTAGACTCCAGGTATACACATTAATAGAGAAAGAAAATTCCTTCAATAATAGTAAGCAATTAATTAGACCTACTTATTATTTGTTACTAAGGCATTTAAATGTGCACAAGGGCTTAAGGCTGTGTGTGTGTGTCGAAAGAACTAACATAAGATGCTTATAAAATCTTAGTAATATATTTCCTCGACATTGATTTGGTACATATCGATATTTAATATCGTTATCACAAACTTGAATGAGTGTTCCCAACGCTATTTGTGACAGTGACATTTACAAACCAAGGTTGCCATTGCGACGAAAATGCCTTAAAAACGGACAGCAGGCAGACCAAACTGCTGGTTGGTCAAGCAAATCAGACAGCATTTTAGGCGAGAATAGGCTTGTTGCTTTAGTTAATCTGCGGCGGATTAGAGCGAATGACCGGTTTTAGTGAATGAAATCGAACGAAAATCCGCCATTCTTTTCTTGTCAAAAAAAGTGAGTTTCCTTCCTCATTGTGTATTTTTGGAAAAATCCATTTTGCAGAGGTAATATATCCAATATAATTGTGAAAATCCTATAGAAATCGTCAGAAAAAGAATCTGCTGTGCATTTGCTGGTGAATTTCAAGTGTGTTGCTGTATATATTTTGTGATAGACCTTCGAAAAATCATGAAGACTGCTCAAAGTTTAGCCGCTAATTATTGATTTTATTTAAGCTTTTGAGTCGCATTATTTACGTGGAGGTTACGTTTATTTATATCCAATCACTAGAGATCGGAGAAGTGAACGCTGTGTTTGGGAAATAAATATCACTGTTGCTGCGCTGCCGCCTCAAATTTCTTACCAAAAAAGGCAATAATCATGCTAAATTTATTCAGAATTGATGGAACTGCGTGAATTTTAGTCACAGTGCACTGGAAAATTTAGTTATAATCATTGTTTACATGCCTACCTGCACATATTTCAAAATAGTTTTGAAAAATATGAGCTCTCGCGAGCATTGAGATTTTTATCTACTCCACCTGTGTCGACAATGAAAATCTGAATCACATCTTGAACCAAGAACCTGATTTAGTCAGTCCTGTAGGGTCATAACAGTCTACTGCTGAAGCTAAGACCTCTAAACCAATTATGCTCAATGAAGACTTAATTTATTTTGCAGAATCCCTAGTCCAAATACTCAAACTAAATGCCGGAACTAACTGAATTGGATAAGGCTACTGCCTCCATGACCGAGAAGCGCAAGGAGGAGACTGCTTCATCAGACAGCGACTCTGATGACACTATCCCTGAGCTTGAGGATGCTGGTAGAGTTATTTAAGGGTTGTCTTTAGTATCGTTTGGCACAAATTTGTGGTCAAATGTGGTTTTAATTGGTAGGGTCACTAATTATGTCAAAACCACTCTTTACTATGTTATGCAAGGTAGGGGACAAAACATCCCTCTACCCCTTTCATTGCTTCTTTTGTACCAAATGATACATAAATTTAACATTTAACAAAACCCATATCTTAATCTATCAGCTTATACCACAGTCATACTAAATTAGCTAGAATAAAACACATCTACAAAATTCAACTCTCAATAAACATATTAAAGCTAAATTAGTTATAAACCATTATAATTTAAGGGCTTATTTGTGCCTTACTGACTAACAGACATCCCACATGTCAAACAATTAAATGTAGAGACAGATGTAAAAAAAAACATAACTTACTGTCACCCAGATTTTATCTGGTAGATTTTGACCTCTAGCTAGGCGGTCGTTGATCTTAGAGGTCAATGTCCTCAACTAAAGTTTTTCCTTACACTACCCCCTCTCTGAATGTACCATAAAAAGTAGTTGGTGTCAAGAGGAATAACATTTTTCATCAAAATGTTTTGTCTCAGTGCCCTGTTTGCCACACCCCAATCAAAAAAACATGTAATTTTCAGAAACTGGAGTTGCAGTTTAAGTTTCTTACATATCTGATTATTCCAGGAGCACCGGGCGCGGGTGGCATTGCCAACCCCATCGCTGGCATTGACATTGTCTCCAAAGCCAAGCAATCCAGGGGAGAGAAGAAAGCACGCAAGATCATGAGCAAACTGGGACTCAAACCTGTAAGTACTCTTTCAAATTAGGCCCATTTTTTCAGTTAATTTAATTAAAAATTAAATTTAACTTTTTTTGGAAATTTGTGGTGAATTATAATTAGTATAAATAAACAGTTTACAGAGCTAGTCCCAAAATGACTTCAAATCAAGTTTTGAGGTAAACAAAATCCCATTGATTTAAAAAAAATGCACTCACACAATCAAGTCATAAATGTAAATGACATGAGACAAATCAAGTAATACTCTAGTAAAAATTCAATGTACCCATTTTTGTTAAAAAAAAACTTTATCATTGTGGTCTATCACGTTACCACAAGGCCATGACAATAAATAATAATTATCAACAAATTATATAAATATATTTAGTAATAAATCCACTTAATTTCAAAGTTTAAAGATACGACACGTGTTTCGCCTCTACACGAGGCATCATCAAGAGGTGTGGACTCGCCGAAGTCCGAAACGAGAGTCTTCTCTCTCTTCTCTCGTTCTTTCTCTTCTCTTTCTCGTTCTTGACTCTATTTTCGAACTTCGGCGAGTCCACACCTCCTGATGATGCCTCGTGTAGAGGCGAAACACGTGTCGTATCTTTAAACTTTGAAATTAAGCGGATTTAATACTAAATATATTTATATAATTTGTTGATAATTATGGATTTCCGCAAAGTAACGCCTGAATCAATCAATAAATAATAATAATAATGTTTCACATAAAACCTCAAACTAAGCAAAGCTTGTTTTGTGGGAACATGCACTGCTTATCTTCTTTAATAATATTATTTCCGTAATATTATTTCCAGATATTAATGTAAACACATGTTTTCTCAATAGACCATTATATGTATTCAGCTTGGTAGCTTAGCTGCACAGAGAGTGTTTAGCTACCTACATTATTATGAAACAAGGCAGAAAATTACTAGCCACACTAAATAGTATATTTAATAATCTAATCTAATATATTTTTATTAATTTATATAAAAACTTATATTTAAAAGCAAATGTTTGTATCCTGATACCTCGTAAAGGTTTGTGGGGACACAAATAGGGACAATTTATGACCACTGAAAGACACACAGCAGCTATAATGTAAATGTACATTAATAGTATGATACATACCCATATGATACATATTATAATTTATAGTGCGGGCTCCTGACAAATTCTATGAAATGCTATAATGAGATGTATGTAGAACTCCAATTATCCAAACTCCGACTATCCGAATCGCCGATTATCCGAATCCCAAACAAGTCTTGACTTGACTTGTCTTAACTTGCCGTTGTGCCTACACTGACTTCCCTGACCCTGACCTGGCTGCCCGAAAACGGTTGAAGTCTGCAAAACAGCTTACATTGACGGAGATGTTTAAAAAACAATGATTTTTATTTCTAAACTTGTACATAAGTACATTTTATTTATATTTAAAACATGTGAAAATTTCATGTTTCTTTCATTTAATTCAATAAAAAAATAGTGCAATATCAAAACGTAGCTTTTATTCTCTCCAATGGCAATTTTAAAAAAAAAAACCGATTATCCGAATATTTGATTATCCGAATGGGTCCCGGTCCCCATTAATTCGGATAATTGGAGTTCTACCTTTACATTATAGCTGCTGTGTGTGAAACCCTTAACTTCTATATCTGACACACAAAGGACTAACAAAAGAAAAGAAAAGAAATAATTTTATTGATGAAAACCACATGAAACATAAATTAACAAAAAAAAAAGGTCAGAGTAACAGAGTCCTCCATCAATGGGGGCCTAGCTCAGCTTTCACGCTGGTGTTCTGCTAGTTAACAGGAGTCCCAGTGCAGAAAAGGGAGACACAATAAGTTCTATCCAGCATTTTTAAAATTTAATAAATCTAATTCCAGGTATCAGGCGTAAACAGAGTGACAATCCGCAAATCCAAAAACATTCTCTTCGTCATCAACAACCCTGACGTATACAAGAACCCACACTCTGATACTTACATCGTCTTCGGAGAGGCCAAGATTGAAGATCTTTCACAGCAGGCTACTATGGCGGCCGCTGAGAGGTTCAAGGCACCCGAGACAGCTGCACCCGGCAATGATGCTGCCACTACTGGCACGGTGAGTTATCACTGATTATGGTATCAGAGATGGTAGTAAAGCGTCGATGACACATGGCTAGTTTACAAGCTACAAGCCAGTGAGTGAGCGAGTTCACTTTCGGGGAGGATAGTCCACTGGTAGATTGAAAAAAAAACTGATGACACAGGGCGAGTTTTCAAGCTAGTAGCGAACTCAATTCAATTCTTAATGAATGGCGTGCACGTGTGACGTAATAGTCACGATTCTGCCAATGTCCGTTTCGTGCTAGTTTCATAAACAGTGGAGGTTAAGAATATGATCGGTCGAATGAGGGAGAGTCCACCGGAATTTTGATCCCAATTGATTGTCTAAAACAAAAGAGACAACACAAACATATACTATCTACAGGGTTAGTGATTAAGTTAGGATGGCTATATATTTTAAGTAAACTTAATTGTTTAGAGTTTTAATTTATTTATATTTACAAAACTACATATAAGATGGTTAATTAAAGGGGAAAACATCAGGGATAGGAGGAATTTGAAGGAACAAGGACGGGGGATCTCAGGGGGAAGGATGTCATAAAGAGATTGACGCAGTTTGGGGCAATTGAAAAATATATGGTCCACGTTTCCTTCATCCAGACCACATTCACATATAGAGTTATCCTTAATCCTTAGTTTGTTCAGATGAACGGGAGTGCAGGCATGGCCAAGTCTAAGGCGGCAAATTGTAGAGGTGGTGATTTTATTGGCCTTGCGGTATTTGAAGAACCAAGGGGTATTTGGTATGTCAGGCTGGATGTCAGCATAATGTTTGCCTTTATTTCTTTTAGATATATCCCACTCTTTTGACCAAGAATCTTTTAAAAAGGATCTAGGAGCAAGGCAGAGGTCATGAGAATAAATTTTGTAGTGCTCTAGCGTTCCTATTCGAGAAGCATCTTTAGCGTGAGAATCAGCAGCTTCATTGCCCGGAATTCCAGCATGACCTGGAATCCAAGCAAGGATGATGCTGAAGCCTCGATTGTGACATTCAAATAAGATTTCTTTTATTTTAAGAATAGTAGGGAAACGGGACGAAGAACGAAAAGGGTTGGCTATTATTGATTGAAGACAGCTTTTTGAGTCTGAGAAAATGATAGATTTTTTCAAATTTTGGGATTTCACAAATAGGATAGCTTCTAGAAGAGCGATAGATTCGCCGGTGAAAACTGAAGTAGTCGGTGGGCATTTAAAACTTAAAGAGATGTTGACCTGTGGCATCCAGACAGCCGCTCCAACCTCGCTATCTGTAGTGAGTTTAGAAGCGTCAGTGTAGATGGTGAACCACCCATTAAATTTAGTCGCTATTTGTTCGCAAAAAATCCCGCAGGGATTTATTGTTTCTTTATCAATCCCGATATCTAATAGGACATTTGGCTGGAAGATTAAACTTTCATATGGAGTTAAGTAAAGTGGATTGGAGCGGAACTGAACGACAGGGTTCGGGAGTCTAGTAAATTTAATGAAACTACGTAGGAGGAGAGGAAGCTTATCTAGGTTATTCGTGTCAAAGAGGTCGAAGAGGAGAGAGAGCTTTGGAAGAAGGGGATGGTTGGAATTTTGAACTAATTTAAAGATAAACCTATCTGAAAGAAATTCTCTGCGTAAATGTAGGGGAGGTTCATTGCACTCCACTTGCATAGCATTTATTGGTGATGATTTCATGGCACCAAGGATGATTCGCAAGCTCTTAGATTGTATTTTTTTTAATTTATCAAATCCAGCTTTGTTACACATGGATAACACGAATGATCCATAGTCAAAATGACTTCGGATTATGGCGTTATATAATAATTTCTGGGAATAGGGGTGTGATCCCCACCAAACTCCTGATAAAGAACGCAGAATATTCACGCTTTTTTCGCACTTTTGAGCAGTAGCGAAAAAGTGTGGATTCCCCGACATTCGTGAATCCAAATGTATACCCAGGAATTTAGTGTTGTTCGATTGAGGAATCAAATCTTGGCCTATATACAAGTCTATCTGAGGAATAATTCTTCTTTTCGTAAATACCACTACAGAGCTCTTTGCGGCGGAGAGGGATAAACCGTGATCAAGTAGCCAGTCGCCTAAATAAGATAGAGCTGAGTTGAGACGAGAGCTAGCCTCTTCTATGGACTGTTCCTTGACATAAAGTGCGAGATCGTCGGCGTATTGTAAAGGGCAGCAGAAAGAGTCCACAGACTTATCGAGATCATAAGTGTAGAGGCTATACAGCAGAGGGCTTAAAACGGACCCTTGGGGTAATCCTTTCCAGATCTTCTTTGGAGGGAGGAGGCCTTGACTCGATTTAATAACTACCGTTCTCTCCATTAACATATTGCTAATAAAACGAACCAGCTTCTCAGGGACTCTCAGATTGAGAAGTTTTCTCCTGAGAATCGGAAGCAGGACGTTGTCATACGCTGAAGATATATCGAGAAAGACGCCTACCAATATTTTTTTCTCTTTATAAGCTATGTGAATGTCTGTAGTAAGTAAACTCAGGTTGTCAATAGTGCTCATACCCTTTCTGAACCCGAACTGCGATTCGGATAAAAGAGAATTATTTTCCGTGAACCACTCAAGGCGATGTTTTATTAATCGTTCCGTGACTTTAGCCATAATCGATGACAGAGCGATCGGTCTACGACTGTTGGGATCCGAGGGGTCTTTACCTGGCTTGAGTACAGGAATTATTATTTGGGTTTTCCACTGTTCGGGGATTTCACCAGATTCATAAAATGAATTTACCAGAGATAAATATATTTTTTTAGCTTTGTCAGAAGCCTTAGTTAAAAATGAGTAAGGAATTCCGTCAATACCGGGAGAGGAGTCAGTCAGTCCGTCGAGTGCTAAATTCAATTCTTCAAAGGAAAAAGGTCGGTCAAAGCAATCATTGGAAGGAAGGATAGAAGCGGGAGTAGGGATAGAATCTAATGAAGGGACATAAGGAGGGGCAAGTTTGTCAGAAAATACCTCTAACCAAGATGATGGGTCGTTGGCTGAACTATTTTCCAAGTTACACGATCCTCTAAAACGTTTAATTTGGTTCCAAATGATGCCTGACGGAGTATTGGGGTGCAAATTCTCACAGATATTTATCCATCCAGTTCTTTTTTTTTTAGAAACTAATCTTCTGAGTTTAGCTGCTACTTTTTTATATTTGATATAGTTTTCCTCAGTCATATTCGCATTATAATTCTTTTCAGCTTCTTTCCGTTCAGAAACTGTGGCTGAACACTCAGAATCCCACCACGGAGTAGATATCCTAAAATCTTTGGCGGGTTTCTTAATGGGGATGTGGAGGTCAGCACAAGAGATGATGCATTCTAAGAAGGATAAATACAAGTTGAGGGGATTATTAAAAATAGTGAAGACAGGGGAAGAATCTAGAGCATTGTCTAGAGCAGAAGAATAGGAGGACCAATCGGCTGAAGAAAGTTTGTATTTGAGGGAAGGGCTAGAGTTGCGGAAAGGAACAACTCTGTTCGAGATAGAGATGGAGATTGGGAAATGATCGCTACCATACGAGAGAGGAAGTACTTTCCATGAAAGGAGGGAAGATAAGGAAGGAGAAGAGAGGGTTAAGTCAATCGCACTTTTAATATTTTGGTTAGGTCGTACTCTACGGGTTGGGGTCCCATCGTTAACAACACAAAGGTCAACTTCATTAAAGACATCATCCAAAAGTGAAAGACCGAATAGGTCAGAGTGGCTAGAACCCCATAAAGTGTGATGGGCGTTGAAATCTCCCATGAGCACCACTGGGGGAGGAACAGATGAGAGAAGAAGAAGAAGGTCAGGAATGAGAGAAGAATTTGGATGAGGGATGTAGACTGAAAGAAATGAAATATTCAAGGATCTAACACCAACAATGTTGATGTCAGAGGGATGAGGAGGAAGAGGAATTTGGGAAAAGGGGAGGGAGCGCTTTATTAGTAAAGCACTACCAGCATACCCGTCAGCCCTGTCATCTCGGAGACAGGAGAACCCAGAGACCCGAAAATGGGACCCAGGCACTAGCCATGTTTCCGAGATGGCAATGACTGACGGGCGGAGAGTAGTAATTAGGTGGACCAGCTCATGCTTCTTGCGTCGCATGCTCTGGGTGTTCCACTGCAGAACGCCTATCTGGTCCGTTGTTAAGACCGGACTTTGAAACTAGTTGTGTAAGTTTTTCGGCAACGTTGGTCGGTATGGGGTGACGATTTAACATCACCAGGTTTATAATCAGGTTGATTAGAGTTTCTAACATGACATTAGGGGAGGTTTCAGAGGTCAGGTCAATGCCTAAGGCACAACCATTTTGGACCGAGGAGGTGGGCTCAGTGATCAGATCACGGTGGGCAGCCTTATCGTAAGACTGTCCATGGGGGACTCGGGGACGAGGAGTGGTGTATACTGTCTTAACATATGATCGGTTGGATTGGGACAGGGGATTCTTTGTTGTGTTCTGAGAGGGGAGAGCAGGGAAAGAAGGAGGGGAGAACATTTGTTGGGCAATGTCAGAGAAGGATCGGGATACACTAGGGAATTGTGAAGCAGCTTCTTCATAGGAGATATTATGTTGAGACATGACAGCCTTAATCGATTTCTGCCTATTAAGTTCTGGGCAGCACTTGCTAGTGGCAAAGTGCTTCCCTGAGCAATAAAGACACGTAGCTTTATCTTCCGTTACCTCGCATGAGTCTCCAGTGTGTTCCTTAGTGCAACGGTAGCACCTTGGCTTAGACCTGCATTGGACCTTTGTGTGTCCATATCTACAGCAGGTATGGCATTGGATAGTGGGATATTGGTATAGTTCTACCGGTAGAGACGTGTAATACAGGAATACTCTAGCTGGGAGGGCCTGCCCTTGAAAAGTCACTACAATTGTTTGGGTGGGTACCCACGATGTCTTCCCTTGTTCATCAGCTTGTTTCCTATTCAGGCGGCGGGCTTTTAGGACTTTTCCACAGCCTTCCGGGAGGCCTATGGATTTCGCAAATTCTTCCATTGACATGTCAGTAGGCACTTGTCTGACAAGACCCATTCTGGTGATGTTGTATGTTGGGATGGTCGCAACATACTTGCACATATCGAGGATAGGGGAGGAAATGAAATTGTTTGCGTCCTCAGCTGTTTTGAATTCAACAGATAGTTTGTTTCTGCCTACTTTTTTAACACCATCTACACAGATATTCCCAAATTTGTGGTTAGATAGGAATTGGCCAAATTTGATAGGTCTAATCGTCGTTCCTGCAGCTAGATCGGGTTCTGAGCGTGAAACGTGGACCATATAGGGGCCTTTGTCAAGTGGCGTATAGTGTTGTGAACCGACAACAATTGATGGGTCAGTATAGACCGTTTGGATGGACGCTGTCGCCATCTCATGAGCTACGATTGCCTTTTTCGCAACGGGCAGAAGGATTGAATCTGACCGACGTTTGGATCCTGCCATAGGGGTAGAATCAGGCAATTCATCTGGGGGATCAGGAGGAGGGTCAGGGACCGGTGGGTCCAACTCCATGTTTGAGGTTAGAAAAACCTCAAACAAAGTTACAAAACAAATAAACACTTACCAACACCAATTATGGACAACACAAATTATTCTAAGACAAATCAATTATGGTTTTTAGGCAAAGGATGCCAAGTTTCCTAAATATTCTCCAAAAAACACTCCAACTCGTTTGTTCGCTATCACGATCGAAAGCAGAATCCCTAGTAGCGAACTCGCTGGCTTGTAGCTTGTAAACTAGCTCTGTGACGCTTAATGGTATGAGAGATAGTAGTAAGTGATGGTATGAGAGATGGTAGTAATAGTGTGAGAGATAGTAGTAATGAAGAACGACTCAACGCCTTGCGCCTCACTACTCTTGAAGAAAGACGTCTGCGGGGGGACCTTATAGAAACCTATAAAATTTTGACCCATGAATACAACCTGCCGCAGCTTCAAGACATATACACAACAAAGAAACCACAAAAATCGTCTCGTGGGCACCAACTCCAATTAAATCGTGATCTAACCAACACCCTTACGGCTCATCACTTCCTTAGCAACAGAGTGGTGCACAACTGGAATATACTGCCAGAGGATGTTGTTTCTGCAGCATCCACAAACTCGTTCAAGAACAAACTCGACACTTGGTTACGAACCAACAAGACTATGTTAAAAAAAGTGACACAAAACTATTAAAAAAAACCAACACTGTGTGATATAGACACATCAGCGGAAGCTGCTCGTCTATCAACAAATAATAATAATAATAATGGTGTGAGAGTGTTAGTAATGGTATGAGAGACCGCAGTAATTATATGAGAGCCTTCAATTATAGGGCAGCTTTCAATAATATCGTGAGAGCAAAGTATACAGACATATAAGTAATGCATTGATAATTCAATACCAATTTGGCTCAAGTAGTACAGTACATCATACAGTAATTGTATCAGTGGTGTCAATAATGGTAGTCTTTGGTTTTTAAGCCAACCCAAGACTTTGTGTAATGTTAAATTAAATGTCTTCCTATCCTGATTTTTTTTTTCTCCCATTTCAGACAGTAGCACCGATAGCTGAAGAAGAAGACGAAGAAGTGGTCGACGAAACGGGAGTCGACGAAAAGGACGTCGAGATAGTGATGTCCCAAGCAAACGTGTCGCGAGCGCGAGCCGTGCGGGCGTTGCGTAACAACCAGTCGGATATCGTCAACGCCATCATGGTGAGTGTGATAGACATTATCGTATGACGAAACGGGAGTCGACGAAAAGGACGTCGAGATAGTGATGTCCCAAGCAAACGTGTCGCGAGCGAGAGCCGTGCGGGCGTTGCGTAACAACCAGTCGGATATCGTCAACGCCATCATGGTGAGTGTGATAGACATTATCGTATGACGAAACGGGAGTCGACGAAAAGAACGAGATATTGAAGTCACGAGCGAGAGCAGTGCAGGCGTTGCGTATCAACCAGTCTGATATCGTCAACGCCATCATGGTGAGTGTGATAGACATTATCGTATGACGAAACGGAAGTCGACAAAAAGAACGTGGAGACAGTGTTGTCGCGAGCGAGGGACGTGCGGGCATTTCCCATTCTCACAATAGCCCATTCTCAAAACGGCCTATTCTCAAAATGGCCCATTCTCAAAAGGCCCGTTTTTCGAAACAAATTGGAATGAGTTCGTATGCACTTGACCTTAGATTAAAACGCTTTAGTTTCAAAAAAATTGAGTCATTAAAATCAAAACTGCATTTTGCGGTTAACGAGATAGGTTTCAAAATTCATAAAATAATCACATAGCACCCTAAATGTATCTAGGGGACATATTACGAACGGGACAATTCGCTATCGGGGCATTTTACGAAATGCTTACGTTCTTAGGAGCGGGACATTTTGCGAAAGGGACATTACCGATTTGATTCTATAAATCCATCCACACAAATTTTCGCATTACTAACTTGGTTATTTATCTTTTTCAGGAACTGACGATGTAATCTCGGAAGCGATTCGTAGCGATAAGTCTGTTTTCTCGAACGAGCGACCCAACGCGAGGCAACGGCCTGGGGTGTAAATAGGATATTTCACAATAAAATACAATACATTATGTAATCCACTTTTGTATTTTACTTTTCTCCTTGTATTTATATGTACTGCTCTTACCTTACTTTACAACTTATTTAGATAGTCATTATTTTTGCCATGAATCAGTCTTTAAACTAGGCTTTTAGATTAGAACTTAGAAACAAATAATACACGACATGAATAGTCGAATGGCAAGTGTATTGGACTGCCACGGATAGTTCCCAGTAGTTCCATTATAAGTTGTTCCATGGAACTAGTGGGATGATTTTTTTTCCCACTAGTTCCATTGTTTAATTAGTATGGTATGGATTTCCAAAAATCATTAGCGCAGTAGGTGACTGCTTCGCCTACGTCGAAGAAAACCATGAAGCCCTACGGGGTTTAGATCATAGTTACGGTTTGCATTTTTGATAGGACAGTGTTTCTGTGCCTCTATGAAAGGTACCATAAATCCCTAGAAGTTCATTGATGGCAGGGTCCTACTCAATTTATATGTAGCTACGACCGAGTGCTTGTCTTTACTACCTAACCTACTATTACTAGTATAGGTAAAAGGTACCTAACCTGCTAATAGAAAGACACGAAAGCCAAGCCCATACCAGCCGTGGGGTGCTCGCTCACTGACCTATTGACAGACCAGCCGCCCGATAATTGGATGATATCATAAAAGCAGCTGGAGGCCAGTGGATCAAGCTAGCTTAAGATCGCAATACTCAACAGTGGGTGGTCAGGCTGGTTAAGAAAGATAGATAGGCGGAGATGGAAGCCAAATCGATGGCACTATGTATTAAAAAGATTAAATTTACCCTACGGATGTTTACGGGTTCGTTTATGAGTTTTATGTAGGTATGTGTGCACTCACCAGAGCCACGTAGTGGAATTATAGTCCCGGCTGTTCAATGTCGCTACCAGGCTAACAGAAATTGATAGGAGTTTTAAAAGTGTTATACGGTTTGTAAGTCTATTGGGAATAGATTTATCCTAGTAGTTCAAGATCGCTACCAGGCTAACAGAAACTGATAGGAGTTTTCAAAGCATTATACCTACGGTTTGTAATACTAGTGGGAATATATTTGTCCCAGTAGTTCAAATTCAGTACCAGGCTAACAGAAACTGATAGGAGTTTTGAAAGCATTATTCGGTTTGTAATACTAATGGGAATATATTTGACCCAGTAGTTCAATTTCAGTACCAGGCTAACAGAAATTGATAGGAGTTTTCAAATCATTTAACGGTATGTAAGAGCGGGTACACATTGGGAGTTAGAAATTCTTGCAAGAGGTGTCAAATATATTTATTTACTTTTAGATTTTTATATATCTTTTTCCTTTAGATAGAAATAAAGAAAGCAAGATCTTGTTGTTTTATTATTATTTATAGGTTAAAACTCTTTTTTTATGAATATACTTACCAAATATAAATGCAGTTATCGATATCGATGGAAAATGTCATGGAATGGCCATCACTATTTTTTGAGTAACACCACGGAGGTAACACGTAGAATACGAAATAAATACGAATATAACGCACATACAATTTATTAAAAAACACTCCCTTGGCATGTATGCTGTCCTGGTACCTACATAGGCAAACGCAGTACAAACCACTCACCGCACGAAACCAAAGTGCCCGGTGCCCGCCCACCGCCTTGGCTTTTATGCATTCCTATTTTTTGAATATATAAAATTGATAGGTTACAAGCCCTTGGTCTTACTTACCTATAAATTGAGTAGCATCCGGCAACCAATGAAATGATATTTATTTGCCTGAAGTATGGTCATTACAAGGTCTTAATGAACTCCTTGGGCTTATGTTCTCCTGGTACCTTGTACAGACAGACACCCTATCAAATGCAAACCTATTGCGTGTTTGATTTTTCCTTTGGCTTTTCGTAGTCCACTCCATACTTATGCACTAATGGAACTACTGGAAATAATTTATTCCCACTAGTTCCATGGTACTGTTTTTAATGGAACTACTGGGAACTATCCAAAATATAACTGTGGCTTTGAAAACTTCCCCTCCAAAATGGGGTATGGTCCATGCTTGGCCACGGATTCGACAATGTAACTAGTGGAAAAAAAACCACTAGTCTCGAACCACTCATAATGGAACTATCAACCTTTTAAAATTTAAAATAAAAAACCAGAATATAATTAGCTTATAATTTTTAATTTATTAGTGCAATAAGGCATCCATCACAAGTACACTTAGTACAGCGTCCAGCGAAATGCATATAACTTAACATACAGATTCTAAAATAATATTACATTCTGAGATAACTCAACAAAATAAAAGTTTGGTTGTTTGTGATAAGAGGATCAATGTAAATACTGAATTAATACGCATTGAACACAAACATAACTTGGTTAATAGGGTTCCGACCATTTTACCACATGTTGTAGATAAAAATCACGTTTTTTCCTCCAATTCTTTACACTGACGAGACGTGCTCGATAGTAATGCCTAGATATATGCATACGTACCGAGTACTCGGCCGAGACAGTGAAAGCTTACATCACTCGCTCAGTCAAGCACTCGGCGAGCACTGTCTCGGCCAAGTACTCGGTAATGGATCGGTAAGAGATCACACCTGCCCATGACCCGAAAAGTGCTACACGTGTGAGTATTTTGTTACCGATTTCGGCCAAAATCCGTATAATGCATAGGAAAATAAACACTGTGGTCTGGGTACCCATCTAGATTCTGCAACACCTCCCAAAGGTAGAGTACAGTAAAATGGTCGGCCAGAACCCGAAATGCGTATAAAGTTAGACAAATGTTATCATCGATATACTAGAGTTATTCGATGGAGTCGGCGGGCGAGCGCACGTCGTCGATCTTGAGTATCATCTTCACGAGCTGCGTGGCGAGCGCGATCTGCTGCTTCTTGGAGTGCAGCGACTCGATCACGTTCAGGACTTTCATGTCGTTGGAGTCTGCAAACAAGGAGTATTTTATGCGTTTTCATATCTAGGAACTACGCATTAAAGCCACGGGCAGCATGTATGTGTATCATTACGGATACTAATACTCCCAGAAATATATTTTTTGTACACCAAGGGCCTGAAGCAAGCCATCGACTTAAATATCCGCCCTCGCCTTTGGCTCGGGCTTCACTTTAAGGCTAATCCTCAAATCCAATTCCATACAAAATGTTTCGGACAAAATATACTCAAAAAGTACGCCGTATTATAGTAATTTCTTCACACTATTCGTAATTAACCGGGTTAATTTTAAAACACGTATAAATCTAAATTAAAGTATGAAACCATACTTATTTTATGTTGACAGAATCGGAAAACATAGACGAAACGAATAGTGTGAAGAAATTACTATAATACGGCGTACTTTTTGAGTATTTGTATGGAAATTTGCCTTGAGAATTCCCCTTAATTGCAAGGAGATTAATAAAATTAAACTGAAATGAGCGCTCATTTCGTAATTCAAATACAACCGAAAAATGATTTGAATTTTGAATCTGAATAATTTTGGAAGTAGTAGTTACCATGGCTCATGCAGTCGATGCCCAGGTTGTGGTTGTTCTCGGCCGCTTGTCGCGCCTTCACTTCCGACAGCGCATCGATGGGAGACAGTCCGCTGCAACAAAATATTATAGTGTATTTCACAACAATACGTTTTTTTTGCTAGAATTAGGAACATTTGTTCACAATATTCCCAGTTTCCCGACTAAGGATCGGTTATCTCGCGGTGACAAAACAAAGTTTCGGTTTAGTTGAAAATGTTAGACATGGCAGTAATGCATAGCTTTCGCCTAGCCCAAGGCAAAACAAAAAAAATGTTTCTTGCTTTTTTTTATTAGAAAAAGTTAAAAAGACAATTATTAACAATTACAACAACTTTTAATAATTCAAATTATAAAATCAATAGGAATTAGGTTATCGTTATCAAGCACTAGTAACGTCTACTCTGCTCGGAAGCTCGGAATGAAGTGAGCTGGCGCCGGCCGCACATCGCTATTTATTTCAGAGTAATATTTTAACCAGTTGATTTGTTTTGGTTGGTTGTAGTCTTGGAAAGTCTACCAATATTATCTTATCTTCATTCAATACGATACCTGTTCTCTGCGAGCGCGAGCGGCACGGCTTCCAGTGCGTCGGCGAACCCGCGGAAGGCGTACTGGTCCAGCGAGGACAGCTTCTCGGCCGCGCGCGCCACCGCCAGCGAGCACGACACCTCCGCCGCGCCGCCGCCGTACACCACGCGCGAGTCCTGCACACGGTAACAATGCTTTGGGTGACAATTGGTAGAATAAGAATAAGAGAGGAGCAAAGCCCAGAGACTCGGGAGTAGTAGCTCCCGAAGTTGAAGCCAGGGTGAAGAGGTACCTCGACCCTTACCACGCTTCCCACAAGGTCGAAGCGTTGATTTCATTTTCATTTATTTATTCAATCACAATTTCACAATCGTATATGAATGTCTCTATAGTACACACAAAGCAAAAATAAAAATACAGAAAAAATAATAATAATACAATTTCAAAATGACTACCTAAACCACACTACAGCAGCAAACCTACTAACTACATACTATCCTATGTCACTAAACCTATCTTGTCATAAACTCGTCAATTGTATAGAAGCACCCCTCCAACAAAAGGTTTCTCAGTTTATTTTTAAACACGTTTGGACTGTTAATTGTTTTCATCTCATTCATCTCATCAGCTGATGACCAATTTGTTATAAGAATAAGGTAACCAATTCACGGAAATGGTCTTCTCTTCTTCTTTTAGTGATGACTAGTTCTTTAGAACCAATGTGGTGGAAGGATTTCAAGTGCGCCTCGAAGTCGAAGAGGCTACTTTCGTGCGGAAATGGTTAAGAATGTCAAGATGAGCGATTTACAGCGCTTTTTTTTCTTTCTTCCATGATAGGACAATACAGTAGGTAAACAATCTACGACCCTATGTACCCGTATAAGTACTAACAATAAACATAAATACTTACAAGGGTGTTAACTTTCAAAGCCATAAACCTCCATCTGCTGTGCTCAAACTGTACCGCAGTCGTCGTACACTGGCTGACCCGCGTGCGACTTCGGTACTTACTTGTTTGTTCAACCCGCGAAATAAATGTCACAGAATAGCAAAGTGTCAGTACTAAGCAAGTATTTTTACCTACATATTGTGACTTTAATCAGATATTGTGTTTATTGTCATAAGTTTATTGTCATAACGTTTTTTTTTTTTTTTTTTTTTTAAACATTCACACACTCACACCCCTGCACTAGGATTCCCTGTGTCGCAGGTGGCATGGACACATACAACACATCACAACATCCAAGACCCGAGAACAAACATTAGTGTTCGTCACAAATATTTGCCCCGGCCGGGGATCGAACCCGGAACACCAAGCTTCGTAGGCAGGGTCACTACCAACTAAGCCACGGTGTCGTCGTGTGTCGTGTGTCGTGTACATCTGAAAAGACAAGTTCATTGAAGTTTCAGTGCGCGGAGTTGCAGCACTGCTACTCACCTGCACTAGGCTGCGCACGATGCAGAGCGCGTCGTGCACGGAGCGCTTGGCCTCCTCCACGATCATGCGGTTGCCGCCGCGCATGAGCACGGTCACCGCGCGGGAGTTGGAGCACTGCTCGATCACCAGCATCTCGTCCTTTGACGTGCCGAATGCTGCAACAAACACGCTGGACTTGGAATAAATGTAAAAAAACTAGTAAACCCGCGTGCTAGTTCGTCCGATGCTGGATCTTTTTTTTCTCTTTAATGTTTAAAATGACAAATAGCGTGAAAGGTGGAAAGATTTTGGGGAGGCCTTTAGACCTTTGGAGGCTTTTGGCCTTTTGGCCAAGAATGGGACAAAACAGGCTAATAAAAAAACAATAAAAAATGTTTTAAATGTTCTGGATTAGATTTAGAAGTGACGGCGTTTTGAAAAAAATCTTAACTGATTAATGTGACGGCTTCGAACATGGTGGATAAGAAAAACAGGTGCCTCAGACACAGCCAAGGAAGATTTCATTATTTTTCAAAACACTATGTGAGTTTTTTACATCATCATTGGCACCCATTATTTGTATTTTTCATAGCTAGTGATAGGCTCGGGAACAGGTCACTTATAACTAACTGAGTACTATAATGGTAGGAACAGGTCACATTAAGTACCCCATATAAATTGTGGTAGGAACAGGTCACTTTAGTACCCCTCTAGAATTAAGGAAGGAAGGAACAGGTTACATTAAGTACCCCCATATAAATTATGGTAGGAACAGGTCACTAACTTAGTACCCCTCTAGAATTAAGGAAGGAACAGGTTACATTAAATACACCATAAAATTAAGGAAGGAACAGGTCACATTAAGTACCCCATAGAAACGATGTTAGAAACCGGTCACATACTGATAACCCCCCACAATAATGGTAGAAACAGGTTACTTACTAGTACCCCCCCTAGAATTAAGGAAGGAACAGGTCACTAATTATTTATGGTATGAACAGGCAACTTACTGAGCTCCCTCACGAGTCCACACGAGCCCAGCTTGTCCGGCGTGAGCTCCTCGAAGCGCGGCACGATGCGGCCGCCGGTGGCGATGGCGATCAGCTCCATCTCGGGGCCGCCCACCCACCGCACGGCGGGCAGACCTGACGAGAGGAGGAGGTGGTTCGCCTCGTCATCGAAGCCCCACTGGCAGATCGCTAGGGTTGCCCCGGCATCCTTCAAATACAAGTAGAAGGTTACGTAAAATGTAAATGGACTCTCTTTTGCGCAGTTGGAATCCTGTTGGTACATTGTGCGTCGGAATAGGTTAGGTTATGAGATGACTTTAAATAATCAAGGTTTAACAAAAACTTACAACAACCAACTTACAACAACCAACTTACAACGGACTGTTCTATTGACCGTAGGCACTACTGAAAAGTCACAGGGAAGTTTTCATTTGAAACCTAAACTACATAACTGATTTTGATAAAATTACAACGGGATCTTAAAGTATAACCTCTCAATATAAAAATATTTTTTTAAATCGGTTTATAAACATAAAAGTTCCTCTTTTCCTCAAAATTCTCCTTTTTTGAAGTGGGTTGAAACATTTAAGTTCCTCCTTTCCTCCAAAATCTTCTTTTTTGAAGTAGGTTGAAAAAAAGCTGGCACATTGGTATCCAGACAGACGGCATCCTGCAGGGAACGCCTTCCGTGTAAAGGTGCGTTTCCACTGTCGCGGAGTATCTACTGAAATTCCACTTCAACTCTGCTTCAAGCACTGTGATTGGCCAATTCAAAGTCCCCTCCTGTCCACTGCGTTTCGTTTCGGTTCGGTTCGTTCGATTCGTTCGCCTCGGAATCCAAATGCAATGGCGATAAAAATTTACAATAAACTTCCAGATAAAATAAAAATCCAGGAAAATAGTCACATTTTTTAAATTAATCTAAAAGAAATGCTTTTAAAAAATATTATTACGAGTATTTATGAATGATTCATTTAGTGATTAAACAATATAGTTAAAAATATATAATATATCCGGGTATCCGGGTGACGACACCGTGGCTTAGTTGGTAGTGACCCTGCCTACGAAGCTTGGGGTTCCGGGTTCGATCCCCGGCCGGGGCAAATATTTGTGACGAACACAAATGTTTGTTCTCGGGTCTTGCATGTTGTGATGTCTTGTATGTGTCCATGCCACCTGCGACACAGGGAATCCTAGTGCAGGGGTGTGAGTGTGTGAATGTTTGTTTGTTTGTTTGTAATATTGTGTAGCTGTACTTTATTTATTTGACTTACCACAACCTAAAATGTAACCTACCCAATATTGCAAATAAATACTGAATACAAAATCCAAGTGTGTGTTCACCATTAGGCGTTGTCCTCATAGAACGCGATCACGCGACCATCGCAAGTTCGCGCGAACGTCTGTCGCGCGAATCCGCGATCAAACATACTAACGTCAAACAGGCGTCTTTTAGGACTATTAGGTATTAGGTTCTATTAGGACAATGCCTTAGTGGCTCACCTTGACAGTCTTGACCATTTCCGTGAACTTTTCGTGTTCATAGGCGCGCAGGTCGCGGTACTCCTCAGCGGAGCCCACTTGCAGCTTATGTTTGGTCTTGGGTTTGGGCGGCTCGAACGCGCACGTGAGAATCGCGAGCTTCACGTCCTGGAAATAAGAGCCATATTAGCATAGCCTGGTATCTGTTAAGGTTGTTTCTGACGATCCGCGACTCTGCAGATTCATTTAATACTATCTGAACTGCGTGTGACTTCGTCACCCGTTGAAGAAATTTTTATTTCATTTTCATTTCATTTATTCCAGGAAACAATCAATACATTGTGTTTGGATATTTAACAACTAACACTTATAAAAATATATTAAATTAGGTACATGCAACAATACTAACAAATTAAAAACTAGTCTATGTAGGGAAGTTAAATGTTAAAAGAATGTCCAATAATAGTAAAAAATAAATATATATTTATATAAACAATAATTATTTTTAGAAATGTCAACAGTTAACTAGATAATCTTAATTCATACACTTGCCTAACTAACATGACCTATAATAGGTACTAGAAGTGAGACAAATTGTGGGATGTGATCATATGCTACGAAATTTCGGAATTCACTCATAGTTCGTCTACAGAATATAAACATCTTTTGATTAGATAACTTTTCAACCTCACTTTGAAAACAGCTGGTCTGTAAATTAGCTCTTTGAGATCTGCTGGTAACTTATTGAAAATTTCAACAGCTTGATAATCCGAGCAGTGCTTTGTTACATTTAGTTTGGGCGCTATTTTATTTTTAAGGTTCTTTCATGTCACAGAATAGCAAAGTGTCAGTAATAAGCAAGTCACTCAATACTAAACTTGTACTCACGCCAATATCTACCTTCTGAATAGATGTAGCGTATTTTTTTATAGCGACGCACACACAATCGTACGAAGTCTTTCAATAAAAGAAAATGGGGCATGTTATTTAAACTCATTTGAACACATTTCCGTCAAAAAAGACATATGTACGTACGTACAGGAATTCGTACATATATACGGGGTCTACTACTTTATTATATGTATCGATATTGGCGGATCGGGCTAGCTAGTTAGTGAAATTACTGGGCTTTCGAGATTGACCATCAAAATGTCTCAAAGTGAGCAAACTCTATACCAGTATTTATAAAAAAAGTGTTGTTTGAAGCAATCATTACGATTATAAGCTAGCTAGCAAGTGTTATCTCTTATAAAAGTTTGAATCAGGCACTTTATTGGCAGCCATCCAGGTGGAATCCTGCAGGGGGACACTTAGCCATACCTTCAGTTCCTTGGGCATCTGCGGGTGGCTCATGGTCTTATCGATGACCACCCCTCGGACCAGCATGGAGTCCTCCATACGCCCTCCAACCTTGCCCTCCACTTTGATCAGCTCGAAGTTCACATCTCTCTTCTCCAGGTCTGCTACTGATAGAACTGCCTGGAGGTCAAAAAGACGTATTGTGATAGATAGTAATTTACTCAGACGACTTCAGTACTTATTACATTACATTACTTATTAAGTTAGATTATTTATTATTATTTTTTTTTTTTTTTATCAGCCTATGCTGTCCCATTGTTGGGCAAGGGCCTCCCCCAATTATTTATTTATTATTATTATTATTATATGGAGCCTGCGCTGTCCCACTGCTGGGCAAAGGCCTCCCCCCATTTCCTCCACTCTTCCCTGTCCTGTGCCAAGCTGGTCCAGTCGCGACGCGATGAGCTCGTCCCGCCACCTTCTAATCGGTCTGCCGCGTCGTCGCCGTGTCGCGTCAGGGCACCATTCGGTGGTCATTTTAGCCAAAGATCGTTCGACATGCGGTAGACATGACCAGCCCAATCCCATTTGAGCTTGGCGGCTTTCGAAGCTATGTCGGCGATTTGTGTTCGGGAGCGCAGCTCGGTGTTCCGGATCCGATCGATTATTTATTATTATAATTTATAAAATACATGCAGCTTAAAATTCATGGGGGGGGGGGGGGGGGTTGTGTATATCTTGATTATGTTTAGTCAGTTGTTGAGTCTATTTTTGAAAGACCTTTTTTTTGTATCTACTCAATATGTCTATAGTCTAAAAGTAGGATATTTACAATACTTTTTATTGTAACATCACACGGGTAAACCCACGGGCAGCGGCTAGTAAAGTATCCATTTTATAGTTTTTAAACTTGGTGTTTACTTATTCTTTTTGTCGTGTCACTAGTTCTTTCGAACCAGTGTGGTGAAAGGATTTCAAGTGCGCTTTGAAGAGGCTCCTTTCGTGCACTAGTGCACTTCAGTGTTTTAAGTGTGAGTAAGAATGAGCATATGTAATATGTATTTAAATTGTATAATAAATATATTTATGTGTTGAGTGTCTTTGAATGGTGTGAGCATGGTGTGTGTGTGTGTGTGTGTGTGTGTGTGTGTGTGTGTGTGAGGGGGTGTAATGTAATGAAATAAACAAAATATACGTATAATAATAATACTCACATCCACGGCAATTTCCGCCATCAACCTATGGCACTTCACCACAACCTTGCTGCCAAGCGTGGTCATAGCCACTTTGATCAAGTTCTCTCTGGTATCCTTGTTCACGGGGAACGCCTCACTGATGCTGTCGAGATGGGCCAATGCTGTGGCCGCAGCCAGTTCAAAGCCATCTGCGATACGGATTGGGTGGATGCCTTTGTCGATGAGGATATTTGCCTGTTCCAGAAGGGCACCTGAAATAATTAATAATACATTACTATAAATTGAGTTTTCAAGGAGACTTCAAATCTATGTGTGCATAAAACATGAGCATAAGGGTGAAAAAAAACATGAGAACAGGTGAAGGAAAACATTTTGAAACCAGCATGTCATAGAACCTAAGTTCTAAAAACATGTGTCAAGTGCACGAAAGGAGCCTCTTTGAGGCGCACTTGAAATTGTTTCACCACACTGGTTCTGAACTAGGGACAAAATAAGAACAAGTTAAATATTGCATTGAATGACTAATTGAATCCTTACCAGCCAAAACCACCACACCAGTAGTACCGTCTCCAATCTCATCATCCTGACTCTGTGCCAATTGCACCAGCAGTTTGCCGATCTGGTGTTCAACGTCCATCATCTTCAAGATTGTGGCTCCATCGTTGGTGACGGTCACATCTCCATCGGGAGATACCATCATCTTGTCAAGGCCGCGCGGACCAAGGGATGTGCGGAGGATGGTAGCAATTTGACGGGCTGCAGAGATGTGAGACTGAAAGAAAGAATTTTGATAGTTAAGGCTAATCCTCATATCCAATTCCATACAAAATGTTCAGGACAAATACTCAAAAAGTATGCCGTATTATAGTAATTTCTTCACACTATTGTTTCGTCCATGTTTTTTAGTTAGTAGGGTTAATTTTAAAACTCATATAAAATCTAAATTAAAGCATAAAACCTTTCACTTTTTTTGTTGACAAAATCAAAAAACATAGACGAACGAATAGTGTGAAGAAATACTATAATACGGCATAGTTTTTGAGTATTTGTCCGAAACATTTTGTATGGAAATTTGCCTTGAGGAACCCCCTTAAGTGGTTGATGTACAGACACAAGATGCACAAGACACCCAGCTATAAATCCTTTCAAAAAATTACAATAATTAAAATTATTTTTAGGCTTACTTAAGGTTATACAAATATAATCTATTTTTGAAAGGCAAAACTTCTCCATTCGCCGCGACGGTGATGTAAAGGGATTTGAAGCTGGGTATTATAATGCAAGGGGGATACTTATCTATTACGCTGTCTGTACATTAGTAGCTGATACGGAATTTGCCTACTTGATTTCAAGATATAATCAAGGTTTTACAAAAACATACAACAACAGACTTCAATTTCACTTTTCTGAAAAGTCACAAGAAAGCAAAATACACCATTCCATTTACTTACTTATTGACATTGACTTAAGTTTTTCAGTAATTTTGCTTTAGAATTTCTGAACTGATTTTGATATAATTTATATGGGACTACCTCTAAAGTATGACAGACCAAAAGAAAAAAGAATCATCAAAATCAATTCAAAATTGGCGGAGTAATTGTGTAACAAACATACAGTTGGATTGAGTTAAGAAAGTAGGCTTTACCCGTACCAAATTTCCATCAATTCAGTATTTTTTGTGTGATTGTGGAAAAAAATTCATTCTCAAAACCTTCTGCCTCAAGTATTAGTAGGACAGTCAAGTTGTGATGAGAAGTATTGTTCCTGGTAGTTTGAGGTTTGCTTGCCAACCCATGCCAAAACAGGTTGTGTGACATTTCACTATTGTTTATTTTAGAACTTTGGCAAAGCGAAATAGTCTTTTACACTTATGATGAATATATTATCCTTTTAACAAAATTGTTACTTTCAAGTTTTAGAACAAAGAAAGTTTTGTAAACAAATGTTACAGAGTACTTTACAAAATGCAGTGTTGAGTTTTAATACTTTAGATTAAAAAGAAGATAGTCTTTGTTGAAGAATTCCAACATTTTGAAATAATTCTGGTTTGCCCACTATGGATCATGTGATTCATACATGGGACACCTGATAATTAAAATTCAAATATCTTTAAAACTATTGATAGAAGGACATTTAAACTAATGTTTCGTTGAGTATTTCGGCGTGAATAACCAAAATATTGTCTAGTTTAATTCATAATAATGCAATTTATGGAAATTAAAGCAAAATAAACTTCGAAAGTTTTGTAGGTTAATTTTTTTTTAGTACAATGATATAAACATAAATATGATGATGCAGGGGGTCAGTACTGGTTCAATTAGCCCACTGTAAGGCATTTAAATATATTTTACCTGAAAATAAATAAAATAATTACCTTCAAGGCATCGGTACCGGTGAGCCTTTTTTGGCGATCCTGGTCTCTCAATATGATAAATGGACGACCATACTCGTCAAAGGCCACTGTTCCTGGGAACATGGACATTTTGCACTATTTTATCACTTCACAAAACCCAGATGAAAAGGGATTTATTTCAGAAAAATCCCGAAAAGTTCAAAACAGAAGAACAAAATGACCGAACTGTCAATTACAAAATGACAGCTGATTTGTAAAGTTGACAGATGACAATGGCATAATTAATTCCAAACTATTTCTTGCGCTTAGCACAAAATAATATTTCCGGATGAAATCGATGCGCAGCGCTTAGCACCCATAGTCGAGAAATCTAAAACTCCCAATGAGATAGGCAAGGAATTTTATAATTCCTTGGAAATAGTAGGTACAGGGCTAAGCACTCAATCCACTTTCGCCTTTATATCCAATGCAATCATGGTAGAGAAGAAATAAAACCAGCGAGATATTTCGATATGTAGGACTAGGTACCCACTCAATTTATTCTGTTAACAAGTCTTCGACTTCCACGATGGGGGTTTAGCCTTATCGTAAATAAAAGTGAGAGACATAAAAACGCCGACGCAACACAGCACAATAGTCGTGGAGTAAAGCACACGGTCACAAAAGCCCGTCTTGAGGAAAATAGGCCTTCCATCCTCGCATTGAAAGTCTGCTTGGAGCTTCTTCAGTTTAACGAGACTGCGCGGCTGGTGAAGGCAAGGTGTCGTAAAAAAACCACGGACTATTGGCTTTGTTATCTTCGCTATGATCATATTTAATGATTTCTCTAATTTTTTTTATTGATCAAAAATTTATGGGAAAAACTTTGTGATTTCCGTCACAGGGTGTCAAAAATTATGTGACATTTTGCAATTTTACACATAGAGGTTTCTATGGGATTCAAAAAGGTGATCCCTCACTGCAAAATATAAAATCAAAAATTTTCTAACATTACTTATTCAATTAAAATAATTTATTACTTATTTATGTTTAATAATGTTTTAATTAAACATTTATAACAGCAGTGTAAATGTAAATGGATTCCGCACTTGGACTCCTGTTGGTCCTTTGTGCGTCGGATTATAACAGCAGTGTGGGAGCACCTTCATAGTCTAAGCTCTATTACAAAGATTATATATAGTAGGTACTAAACTATACAGGAACGATTACATTGCATAGTGCTAATCAGTCAGTCACGCTTAGTAACTTAATCCAGAAAAATGTTTGAATTAGTCAGATAATATATACTGCTAAGCATTTTATAGCAATTACAGCAAGCATAAAACAAGCTATAATAAGTTGGTAGTTTATGACATAAACTCATATAACAAGCAGTATCATAATTACTGGCATAGATCTTAGTTATTGGTTTATGTATGTGAGTTTAATTATGATTAACTAGCTGGTGCCCGCGACTTCGTCTGCGCAGGTATCTCTATAAATTGTAGCCTATGTGTTATTCTGATGTATAAGCTATATTATTGTAAAGTTTCATTAAAATCCATTCAGTAGTTTTTACGTGAAAGAGTGTCGTGATCTATTGAAATAATTTGATATATTTGTAACTTTCTAGTATTATTTCTATTTCTATAAGATGGCAACGATATCTTCAGTATTTTTAGTTGGGAACACTAGTTTGTGAATAACGTGTTCCGAGTGAGGAAGGCCGAGCGGCCATGGCCTTGAAAACGGTTTTATGTCGATGCCTACCGAGCTAACTTCGGAGAGAATCCATTGAACACGGGCAGTTGATGTCAGTCGGGACAAGTGACAAGTCGTATTGAGCACGGTAGTTTTCGTTGTTCAATATTTCTAGGCGTATAATATCCTGATGTAAATTATAATACTCGTAAGTCTATAAAAGTGGTGAAATATAGTGTTGGTGGTATCTATTCATTTCATGTCAGAAGAGGGGCTGAACCCAGGTATGTAATTTGAAATATTATTGCATAATGAAGTCATTATATCATATTTTGACTACGTATCAGAGTATTGCTGACACCGTGATCAGGGCTACTCTCCGATGTTTTCAGCATACAATACGCAAGTGCATAGGCAATAGTTGCATAATATTTTTATCAGGACTACCATTGATGGCAAATTATGTCGCAAACAATGCATAGTGATTATCTTGATATTTTTATTTGTGAGTCTACCCACTGATTTTATAAAAAAAAATTGGTAATATCATCATGATTAGTTTAATGCTTCGATTGTGGTCGGGTTTACATTTCGATCGAGTTTGTAACTAGAATTTATTAAAAGGGCACCGTCGACAGGGTTCGACCAGGGCTGCTCTGTAATAACATTTTGCGAAATTGCTAGCAGTGCAGTATTGTTCAGTAACATTAGATAAATTCACAAAACACTATGATGTGATGAACAGGTAGACTCGCTCAAGTGTAGGATTATTATTATAAATTTAAAGTTTTGAATCTTATGAAGTCATTAGGTAGTTTCAATTAATTATGGTCAATTTGAGCTTTATTGATGTAAGAAATTAATAATGATGTAATCCGGGTTTAAAATTTAATTGTTTTGTTTAGGATCGTTATTATCAGCATAACTATGTTATGCATATTATTATTTTTAAAGATCAACGGCGTTCACGAGAGACTTTAGTACCTACATGTTGACCAAATTATTTTTACTCGTTATCCCTTGTGCTGTTTTACTACATTGCTTCGCATAATAAATATTTCTAGAATTATTTAAACAAAAATAAGTAGCTGAACCATGCATGTTCGAGATTGAGTATACTAGTGATTAGATTTTCACGAAACTGTTATTTAGTAAATTCAGAGTAATAATGAAGGATATTTTATGTTCTGATTGAACCATGTGTGTTCAGAATTTCAGTACGTAAAATGAAAGGACCATGTGTGTCCAGGATTTAGGAACGTCGTCTTACTGAACCATGTGTGTTCAGATTTCAGTACGTAAAATCAACGGACCATGTGTGTCCAGGATTTAGAAACGTCGTCTTACTGAACCATGTGTGTTCAGAGTCTCGTTCCGCAAGTAAGTTTTGACTGAACCATGTGTGTTCAGATTTCAGTACGTAAAATCAACGGACCATGTGTGTCCAGGATTTAGAAACGTCGTCATACTGAACCATGTGTGTTCAGAGTCTCGTTCCGCAAGTATGTTTTGACTGAACCATGTGTGTTCAGATTTCAGTACGTAAAATCAACGGACCATGTGTGTCCAGGATTTAGAAACGTCGTCTTACTGAACCATGTGTGTTCAGAGTCTCGTTCCGCAAGTATGTTTTGACTAAACCATGTGTGTTCAGATTTCAGTACGTAAAATCAACGGACCATGTGTGTCCAGGATTTAGAAACGTCGTCTTACTGAACCATGTGTGTCAGAGTCTCGTTCCGCAAGTATGTTTGGACTGAACCATGTGTGTTCAGATTTCAGTACGTAAAATCAACGGACCATGTGTGTCCAGGATTTAGAAACGTCGTCTTACTGAACCATGTGTGTTCAGAGTCTCGTTCCACAAGTATGTTTTGACTGAACCATGTCTAAAATCAACGGACCATGTGTGTCCAGGATTTAGAAACGTCGTAGAATGGAGGCACGATTTCAAAGTTTATTTGCGTTTATTAGTTTATTGACTGACATAATTTATTAGGAATATAATGTACATATTTAATTAAGGAAACGTTACCCGACATGTACATGAAACTTAAATAGTTACATTTTATAAGAATAAAACAATTCATTATAAATACAAAAACACAATAGACTTTAACAAAAAAGCAATTCCTTAGTACTAACTTAACTATTGGCAAACTTATTGAAAAAAAATTGAGAACAGAAGATAAAATGAGATATGTACAGTACAACAATAGGACAAGAATTTATTATTAGATATAGGTATTTTATTCAGTTACTCTCAAATTATTTTAAAGTTATTTTTTCAGTTTATCTTCCAGATAACTTTTCAGTTAATTGTCAAGTATTTATCTAGTACTTTCTTTAGTTATTTTCTCCAATAATTTCAATTATTAATTATGATATTAACAATAGTTTTTGGGACATTTTGAACAAAAACTAATTTATAGTTTTTTTAAGAACATTTTTACCTGTTATTTAACCAGACATTTTAAATTTATTTTCTGGTTAGTCACATAGTATTTTAAAGTTAAATCTTCAATTATATGTTTAAAAAAAAAAAAGTTTTATATTACTTAAATCAACTTAATTTTCTACGTTAATTTGACGACTACATCAATTAGCGCCTCGAGATGGGTGCAAATCAAACACGCTTGTGCGATCGACAAGTTATCTTTTTAAGTTGCTGAAATTAATTTATCACGATCAGAAGTCAATTTTTCAAATTAAGTTTACTTATCAAGTTTGTTTATTTAAACTCATAGATCAAGTCAAGTTGTCAAGTTAATATTTCAAGATTATACGAAGAGTTTATTTTCTTAAATTGATATTTCAAGTTTATATTTTGAGTATTTCTATCAAGATTATTTTTAAAGTGTAACCTTGACGGTTTAAAAGTAAATCTGCGATACTAGGACGGTGAACAATAATTTTATTGAGTGGATTTGAGAAGCCTGTTCATTCACTGATTCGTTAGGTTGCTTTTGCTTAAAAGACATCTAGTAAGTAGTAGTACCTCGTTTAATGTTTTTAGGAAGAAAACGTTCTACAACGTTTCACAAGTATTTCATGCTTCACATTTCAAGTTTACATTCCCAGTTTGCATTTCAAGTTTACTTTACAAATTTATTTGAAGAATGTTTACACGTAAATTTTTGAGTATATCTTTCAAGACAGTATAGTTATCGATAAATTAAAATCTAGGTATACAAAATAAAGTATCTTCTTCGTAGTCGGGCACTCTTCACAAAGGCCCGATAAATGGCAGCTTCAACTATTCATATTTAGTTAAACTCTGTTTTACGCATTGTGGAAGCGGTTGGTCTTGGTTGAATCTGTGAGGGTTTCAATTAGATTTTACCAATAAACAGTTGGATAACAACCACGGGATTTCTTGGTTTCCATTCTTCTTTAATAACTAGACTTTCCATTGAGTCCTCTTTGCATATAATATCTTTCAAGAACTTCGGTATTGGTATTTAAACAGTTAGCAGTAATCTTTCCTACGAATATACCTTTTAAGTAAACAACTTACAAATAATAATGTATTTAGCTATATAGCAAATTTTACGTCGTGTTTATGAGATTTGAATTATTTTGAATATAATTTAATTGCTTTAATTATTTGAAAGTTTATTTAATTTAAATAAAGATAATTTGAGTCAATTCAAGTAAGATTAAATAAGGTTGGCGCCATAAATATAAGTAACTCCCGATAATCAAGGTTATATCAAGTTTATTCCAGTACATCATCAACAGCCCTTTATCGCCCACTGCTGTACAGGCCAATTTTTGTATAACGCCACGGACTAGCGGACTGCATAAAGACTTCTTATGACCACAACAATGTCATTTGTCAATGTCACTGCGCATCGTGAGGATGATTCATTACTTTTACTAACTACACTTGATTCAAGTAAGTTCAAAGTTATTAGAAGAATTTCCAGCAAACTCAAGTTAATTATTAAAACTTATTAACAGAATAAATAACTTAAAAAAAAAACAACTTAAAAGAATTAATTATTTATATTATTGATTTAATTAAATTAATTTTAAATATTAAAAACTCTGCTAGATGAATTGCAAATTGCTATTGAAGTTACATTTTAATAAAAAAAAAAACAATAATCAGATCACCTTAACCAAGATAATTCAGACTGGTCTTTTAAACTGATATTATACAGTTATGATAATTCATATGAGTGGACATATAATAAAAATACCTTAAACAAAGTATCTTAGAGTTATTTCATATTAATTCATTAATATTATGTGAAAGTTATTGTTAATATTGGATGATGGGAAACAATTGAATCATTCATTTCGTTCAGATCGAACATCGAAATCTTATAAGGTATTTTCATTGTTTGGTTCATTTATTATTCTAGTTAGTTCAATCAATAAATTAAATTTAATGCAAATTATCAAAATAAGTAGGTGATGTGACATTAAGGTAATTTAAAGCATCCAGGTAATGTCTGCACCTAAGTCATTCAATTTGTTCGATTGGATCTCTGAGTTACTAGAGTTGCTCGGATTGCTTACTGGCGACTTAAGTAACCATGTTGAATACAAGATACTTTAAGTTATTCATGATTTCCATACTATACTAATACTATACATTAAGTTGCTCGAGTAACTTAGTCGGGTAACTCAGATTATACACGTTTCTAAGAAATCCGAGCTATTAAAGCTTTTCAAACTATTGGAGTTATTCTAAATATTACAAGTCATTTGACTTATTCAAAATTGTTAAGGTTTTGGTTTTAATACCTTGAGAAAGGTTAATCCAGCCTTTGTAGATTATTTATTTGTGACAGTCTTAATATTATTTTTCTCTGTACTTAAAGAAATCAAATAAAACGAAACGACATAATTGATGAATCGAAAAAGGCAGCTAATGTTCTGATTTTAAATTAATATTGATTTTTGCGAGATCATGATGAACTATGATGGAGGACAAAGCATAATTCATGTCGTAAGAAATTATGAAAATGGATGTGTAGATGATGGACGGCCAATGCACCACGCCATCTTCCCAAGGCGTGGGCGAGTGTGAAAGAAGAATCAACGGTTAATTTTCAGTGGAACCAACACAAAAAATAAAAGCATTTCTAGTAGATCTTAATGAACGACTATTGAGCAAAGAATGTTATGTGGAATAGATGTGACCTATATTGTATTTAAGATATTTTTCTAAGCTTTGGTGAACCGAACAGGTGCATGTTGGTTTTTGGTATGGATAAAAATGTCTTATCTTTTCTAGTATTAAAGCGTTCAATAGAAATTTGTCAAAACTCAGTAGATACTACGGCAAGCCTAAGTTAATAGGTTACTTTGATAAAAAAATAAATGTAAGTTAACACAAAGAATACATTTAGTTCTGCTCTTTTTAGACAAACATGTATGATAGTGATAATTTATTTCTAAGTTTAATTGTCACATGCAGAAACTAATTCCCATGCTCATGGGCCAATTTACACTAACGTTGTACTGATAAAGGCAGGCATTCAAGTAAGATAAAATTATACTCAATATTTTATTATTTATATATAACTAAAACTTGAGAACATGCGAAAATGCTATTATGGATTTTGAAATATTTAGGTATGGGTAAAGCCATCCATTTACTGTTGAGTCACTTGATAGTCAGTTTTATACTTTAAATGACAGCAAATACTGAATACAATCTGGCGTACAAAGTTTAACAAAAACACATATTATTTTGCATATTCAGTACAAAATATTTTGGGTTAACATCAATAGCTTTATTTCTATTGATAACAGTATAGGACATTATTACATTAATTTCTATTAAATATATAGCTTTATTGAGGCCAAATGTCGTGATTTATGCCCAAAAGTAATACCTACATATTTAGAATATTTTGTTTGTATCTGTAATTTCTGCGTATTCTTATGGCTTTACGATAATGTTTAGTCACCTAATCAGTATGCAAAAAAAAATATATATTATGATTTACTTCTTTTGGTTAACTATAATTATTACCATAATTATTTATGCAAATAAGATTAGGTACGCTTGATGGAGTGAAGTTCTAATGATAAGTCTCATTGGTCCTTACTATAATTTTAATATTCAAGAAATCTATAGTTGCTTACGTACGCCAGGAGGTCGTACGATGTCCGATGGCCGAATGTCGTGATCTATTGAAATAATTTGATATATTTGTAACTTTCTAGTATTATTTCTATTTCTATAAGATGGCAACGATATCTTCAGTATTTTTAGTTGGGAACACTAGTTTGTGAATAACGTGTTCCGAGTGAGGAAGGCCGAGCGGCCATGGCCTTGAAAACGGTTTTATGTCGATGCCTACCGAGCTAACTTCGGAGAGAATCCATTGAACACGGGCAGTTGATGTCAGTCGGGACAAGTGACAAGTCGTATTGAGCACGGTAGTTTTCGTTGTTCAATATTTCTAGGCGTATAATATCCTGATGTAAATTATAATACTCGTAAGTCTATAAAAGTGGTGAAATATAGTGTTGGTGGTATCTATTCATTTCAAGAGGAACGAACAAACATCCATCCATCCATCCTTACAAACTTTCGCGTTTATAATATTAGTAGGATAACATTATTGTTCTATGTCAAATACACTGTGTAAGTGTAAAGTTCCATCAGTCACTTCATAGAATTATCATTTGTCTCTGACTGACCCAACCAGGGTTTTGTTTACCGAACAAGGAATCTAGGGATTTCTTGCTCGTTTCCGCCGTTATATGTCAAACCGTTCAAATGCTAAAGATTTCCCTTCTTCTTCATACTCTTCTCTTGTCATGCAAAAGGAGTAGAAATCTGGATCTCTGAATAATAATTTTCCACCCTCCCAAGCATATGTTTCAGGATTTTCAGCCACAGTTACGTTGACATCAAAATGGTCTAAGGCTAAACATCGAACTTCCTTGTACACTCTGTCTCGGAACCCAGGGAATTTCGCATTACCACCATACAAAACTATATTTTCTAGAAAACTTTCAGTATGTTCTTCCGGACATGAGTTGATACAATGCAGGATGGCTTCTGGAATGCCCATTTGTGGGATGCCAACGTCTGATGGATTGAATAACAGTTCGGGAATGGAAAACCGTTCATTGTTCAGTCGTAATGTTTGTTGTTCTAGGTCTTCGTCAGGTTTGACAATATCTCGGAGAAATCCTCGGCGGATTGTGGTGTAATCAGGTAGAACATAGTCTCTGATTATAGTGTTTTTTGGTGCTGGAAAGAAATTAAATAGGTTAAGGATATATTTGTTATTTCAAGATTTATTGGGTTTTCCAAATGGTATCATTACATAGATAACTCAAGTATGCAAATAAGTAACTGAATAACCCAGTCCTGCTCCGTTACTTCAAGGAGCTGGGATGGCTGGGACAGGGTTGGGTTAATTGAAATTTTTCAGGGGGCAATGCACAATGCACCCTTCAACGGGACGCCAGTGCAGACTGCTGTACCCTAGGGGGACAGAATAAGAATATGAAGTTACTGATTTTTACCTTTGTTCTTAGCTATCTCCATGTCAGCCAAAAAGTTTTGAGATACAAATCCCGAATCTTCCTTCACTTGGTTGATGACGTAAGTCTCGTCCATTACATTCAGTTGTCTGTATGAAAGCACCTCTTTTAGGTGATTAGTCAACACTTTTCCCCCAACATCAATTCTTTTTATGCCTTCCCGGTACTTTTTTCCTTTTATATATGGAACTATGTATGTATAACTGTAACCGGTATCTACAACTATTGTGCATTCATTGTTCTGAGTCTTCCTATAATGGTAATCAGCTAAGTCTGGGGCATTTATGCGTAGAAGAGACTGACATTCGTATTCTTCAAAGAAAATTTCAGTCATAGCTTCCTGTATAGAAGCAAAGTTAAATAAAGGCTCGGTTATGATAAGGGGCGTGTCGTTAAAGTTAACTGGACAGCACTCCTTGCTAAACATGAAATCCCAGACAGTTTTTTGAGTATCCCAGTTGATGAGAAAACCTTTTTGGAAAGGAAGAATGTAGAATAACCCTGAGGCGTCCCGGCATTCGTTTATTTGAGATGCTATGAAGGGGCGGCGTCTTTCGGACTTTGCTTTCATTATGCAGTTGGGTACTACCATCGGCTCCGATGAGGAAAGCCCCACTTTGGCGCTATAAGCCCCATTATCGAGGATATAGCATGATGTATCAGACATTCTGCGTTTGCACTTTTCGGTTACCGGTATAAGAGATATAACAAATTTGCTAACCGAATTTCACGGCGCCATATATCTGTCGAGAGTGTATCTATAATTTAACAACACTTTTAATACTTTTCTAATAGATTTTCACACAAAATTTAAAGAAAATCGATGTTACGCGCACAAAGATGCATTTTCCCAAAATGTCATATGATTTTGACATTTATCTTATAATATTGCCACTCCAAAAAAAAAGAATTGCTAAAACACTCACAGACTATTCGAAAGTTTTTTATCTCATTCACTCAACCAACAAGTTGGGCGATGAGCGCGTACGTGATTTGAGTTGGGCGAGAGTAGGCCTCAGTAGTACTCTGACTAATCTGTGGTAGGCCTGTAGTGGTTATATTCTCTTTGTGTTGTGTGTAAGTCCCAATGATTCTTGATAGGTCCCAAAGAGAATATAACCACTTCGTTTAATAGGTCCCATAGAGGGCAGAACCATGGATGTAGATTAAATCACATCAGAGCCTTAGAGGCGCTAGTATCAAGATAAATGGGGCACTCACCTTATTTCTATCTCGTGAGATGCAAAAATAAAGGCCACTTTAGTTTCATGTACCGATGTAGGTACTTTGTTTAAAAAAAACTACTACAATGGCTCTAAAACATAATGTTTAATTCAACCATAAATTAATAATACACTTGCTAGCTTACACCTAATTGATTCACAGCAACAAAGCAGCATGTCCTTTACCTAGAAAAAAATAAATATTCATCAGGAAAATTCAATTCAATTCTTGATTGGGCCTTCGCAAAAGCATCAGGAGAATATTATAGAAATCCAAGTAGGTACCGTACCTACATCTTTCATTCATTCATGTCGTACAATGCTAAAAACTGTTTTGGTTGTATACCTAGCTCACCTGTTTACTTAACATGTAAAAAATTGACAGTACCTAAAGTACCTACTGTATTTCCTTTTAGGCTAGGCTTGACATAGGCTGTGTGAAGTGTTCAAAAATTCTATCTTATTATTAAGTTTATAAGGATGATGATAAATGTATGGATATTTGTTCCTCAATCACAAAACAACTAAACCTGAACTGATCCCGACTGTCTGACACACATACAAACAAACACAAACAAGTGTAGTCGCATACTAATTTTTTTTTATGAATTCATAAGTCATAACATAACTCATATCATAACACAAAGATAGATAGTATAGGTATAATTTTCAAGCTCAAATGGACATAGGCTATGTTACACCTCTATACCACAAGACAAAGCTGTGGGCAACCCCTAGATATACATACTTCTTAAGAAGTTGGTGACGAGTGATAAGGTAAGGTGCAGCCAATCCAGAGCCGAAGAATAGGATGAAGTAGGCAGTAAGCTTGTACCGGTTGGTGATGTCGAAGGGAAGGTTCTGAAACATTACAATGAAGTACCATTTGGTTTTTAAACATTAATAAGTGACGAGACCAGCTAGGCACTCTACTTATGGTAAAAGATCACACTTGCCCATGACCCAAACAGTGCTACACCTACACTACAATGGACGTAAGAATCACATAGGCCAGTGCAACACTGCTATACAGGACTCATCCATTTTCTTAAGTAAGATTATCTCGAAAGCCTAGTATTTTCACTAGATAAAGATTGCCCTACAAATTACATTATTGAGGATAGTGTTGACTGTACTTTGTTCCTCATATGGTTCTTGTTATCTGGCGTTACTTTAGAAGCTGGATTTCACGCATGCTTTTATTTACAAGGCAATAAGGCCTTGCAAGGAGCCTCAATCGGGCCTCAATCAATATTCTTGACGAGTTTCATCAATAAACACTGATCCCAAAAGATAACCTCTGTAGGACTCAGCTGTTTTTGTTTCAGGGCTCACGCAGCTTATGACTTTAGCTCTTGATGTAGCATCAATAGTATCTAATGATTTATAACGTTTTTAGTAGGCGAAAGTAATAAAAACAAGCGCAATACGGAGCGATTATGTAATAAAATTTTGAATTTGGAACTCACCTCGCCAGGGATACCTCCATGGGAGTGGCTCCGACGCACAACGCTGGTCATCACATCTTTGCCCAATTTGTTGGAAATACGAGCCAAGGGTCCAAGCATCTTGAAATTTTCCGAGATTCTTGGAAAATGATGAGAAAAATAGGAAAATTCGATTCCTTGTCGACGATCTTTGGTAAACTTTTTTTTTAGGAAAGCTACTATTGCGTTCAGAAATACATAGTTTTTGGTAGCTTTTTAAAATATTGTATGAACGCATCCTAAACCTGGGTCTGAAATTAAACTGCAATTTGGTTGATTTTTTAACGGCTTTTAATTAAAACAAAGACTACCAAATTAAATAGCACTATTAATATTGATCTAATTGTAACGGTATTGATATCCTCACTACCTGGAAAAGAAAGTAAATTATGGATAAATGAGAACATGGTAAAATACTGATTATTCTAGGTACCTACATAAGATTAAGAAATACTTTGCAACGCCCAGAGCGCCTGCATCGGATGTTTTAAAAAGTGTATTTTATTTTGTTTAAAAAAACTGAAAATACTTTAATAATGTATATGTTTCAAGGATAAAATATCTACGTAATAAATTATAGACACTAAAAATATAAACGTTGCCACCCGGATTTGAACCTATAACCATCAGATCCTAAGCATTGAATCACATCCACTCGACCACCTATGGCTCCTATTACCATTGTGTGTTACTACGCTTCGTATAGTAGGTACTACATATAATATATACATAGCTTTACTAAAATCAATTTGAAATAACAATGAGCCATTAAAACCGCGGTACTTACAAGCTACAGTAATCTTACTAACCTACATACCTAACCTACACAAACACTACGGTCATATTATTACTCACGGGGCAGGAGTTAGTAAAATCTAGTGCTACAAGAACAAACATTAAATAAGCAAATATGTAATGTACTAAAGTACATACTTTAGTAGATTACATATTTGCTATATTCTTCAGCTTCATTATTCATTCATACTTCATCATTATCAGCTTATCATTCAGCTGACTGTACATTACGATTACATAATCGTAATGTACAGTCAGCTGCAGAGACATGTATACACTTCCAAGCTTTCACATTTATATTACTTCTCTTAATTTTTGCAAACAAAAGTGCACACTAGAATTTGAAGCCATCTTACTTGTCAGAATTATTGTCAGAAGAAGAATGTCTTTCTAAAATTAAGAGTATCATATAAATGTGAAAGCTTGGAGGAGTGTATATGTCGTGGCCGGATCATAGAATTGGCCATTTCATGAAGTGGCTGGCCATTTCATGAAATGGTCGTATTTCATGAAATGGCCAATACCCGCTGGCCACATCATGAAATGGCCTAGCCAGATCCATGAACAGTCAGCGTTTAATGATATGAACAGCTAAACGCGAGGCCATTTCATGAAATGGCCAAATTGATGTTCACTAACGTTTGGCCACTTCATGAAAGGGCCAAGCATTATTGATCATATCATAAAATAGTTACATTATCCACCGTTAGAGGCGCTGATATCGTTTTGTTTTTGTGATGCAACATGGCGGCGGACAGTTATTCTGATTAAAAAAAGGGTGACCACGCAACGAAAATTGATGGACTGTTATTGTATTACGAAATATGAATTCATGGAAATTGCGGGTGAAAGACTATAATTTTTAATAACTAATGTACATGTTTCCAAAACTATATTATTTCAGTGTTTATGCCATCGGTAATCTGTGTAATTTGGTATTTCATTTTCATTTATTTATTCAATCACAATTTCACAATCGTATATGAATGTCTCTATAGTACACACACACAAAACAAAAATAAAAAATTAAATAAAAATACAGAAAAAACTAGAATACAATTTCAAAGTACAAGTATACACTACCTAAACTACTACCTAACAGCAGCAAACCTACTAACTACATACTATCCTATGTCACTAAACCTATCTTGTCATAAACTCGTCAATTGTATAGAAGCACCCCTCCAACAAAAGTTTTCTCAGTTTATTTTTAAACACGTTTGGACGGTTAATTGTTTTCATCTCATTAGGTAGAGCATTAAAGAGAAGAACCGCTTGATAACGACAGCCATGCTTTGACACATTTAACCGCATATGCATTGGAAGCTCAAGGTCTTTTCTTCTAGTATTAAGCCTCTTTGCCCTATTCTCTAATGTTTCATACTTAAGTGGATGCCGCACAATATCCATGAGAACCACTAAAATATACAAGCTAGGAAGGGTCAGTATTTTTAGTTTACGGAAATGATCCTTACAAGACTCCCAGGGAGGTATCCGTACTATGGTACGAATTGCCCGTTTCTGAATTACAAAAGCCCTATTTATATTATATATGTAACTATTTCCCCAAAACTTAACACTGTATCTTAATTTTGACTCAACTAGAGCATAATAAATATTTTTTAGCTGCATGAGATCTACTTCATCTCTAAGACTTCTCAAAGCATAACACGCCGAGCTAACAGAGTTTTCAATTGCTTCTAGTTCTGGCTTCCAGTTTAAGAACTGATCAATGAGAACTCCCAAAAATTTTACACTATCAGTAAAGTTAACTTTAGTCCCTCCTCTATGGGCAGTCGTTTTGAATAAAATCGCATTTGTCTTGTATATATTAAGTTTCAAATTGTTGGAATTAAACCATTTCTCAAAACCCTCTAAGGAAATTTCAACCTTATTGGTAAGTTCTTGAATGCTAGTTGCGGGGATTATTGCATTCGTATCGTCTGCATAAACTACCAACTTTATACCAGGCACAGCATTGCTAATGAAGTTGATTAGGTCATTAAGAAAAACGACAAAAAATATAGGCCCCAAAATTGAGCCTTGGGGGACTCCTCGTTTTATAGTTATTACCTCAGATTTTATTACGATTTCCTGTCTATTAACTATGTTTTTTATTTCAACAAATTGTATCCTATTTTGAAGGTATGATTTCATAAGATTTAAAGTTTTGCCTCTTACCCCATAATACTCAAGCTTATCAATAAGAATTTCGTGGTCAACCATATCAAAAGCTGAAGAAAGATCTAGGAATAGACCTGCTACCTTCATTTTCCTACTTAGATTTATAAGAACTTCATCAATAAGCATGTCAACTGCATCCACAGTACCCACGCCTATCTGGTAACCAAACTGACGCTCATTCAAAACTTTGTTAAATTTTAAATGTGACTCAAGTCTATCCTTAATAACTTTTTCAAAAATTTTTGAAAATACTGGCAATATAGAGATAGGCCTAAAATTCTTTGGCTCTGTTTTTTTCCCTTTTTTGTAGATAGGCAGAACCCTTGCAATTTTTAATTGATCCGGAAAGATACCCAAATCTATAAATTTATTGAAGTAATTAGCTACTGGTTCTGCGAGGATGTCAATATTCTCCTTAATAACTATAATGGGGATCTCGTCATAACCACATGAATTTTTGACTTCCATTTTTTTTACAATAAATTTAATTTCATTTCTATTTGTGTTACCAAATTCCATGTCAGTATTTACCTTATTAGAAAAATCAGTCATATATTTTAGCGCTTGGTTTTTTTTTTCGATAGTATCTGTGTCATCATCTTTATTAAAGTCATATTGTTTTCCAAAAATGTCTGCTATTTCTTGGGTATTATCAATAATTTTACCATTATGTTTTAGTAGATAATTCTCATGTGTCCTAGTGTTACTTTTGTTCCTATGTTTATTTATGATATTCCAGATTTGTTTTGTACTGTTTTTTGCTAACTCTACTTCCTTTCGAACTGCAAATTTCTTCGACACTGCAATGACTTTTTTAAATAGTTTTATATATTTATTTCGATAAATGATGATTGATTCATGGCTGTCATTTTTGCTTATAGAATTTAGAAATCTTTTCATCTTACTGGCCGTCCTAATCCCTTTGGAGACCCAATTTGTTTTACCTTGTTTGTTAATTTTAACGCTTACATCTTTCTTTGTAAAGTGTGTGTCAAAAAGAGCTTGAAAGGTACTCAAAAAGTCATTACAATGTAAAATATTGCTTTCTTGTAGGCTTTGTTTAAAATCATTCTTTATATGGTCCGAAAAAAATCTTTGTTTTGATTTATATGAATCTAACTTACTATTAGTTTGCGTGGGTTTTAAATTCAAGCTACAAATTAAACACGCATGACCATCACCAAGGCCATTCTGATCAACAGTCAAACTAGCGATCTTTTCTTCAGAAATATTGGTTACAATGTTGTCAATGCATGACTCGTGTCCGTTTCGTGAAAAAGTAGATGATTTTACTAAGTATCTAAAATTATAGCAGTTGAGGAGGGTTACAAATTCACCACCATGTTTACTCTCCTTAAGAAGGTTAATATTAATGTCTCCAAATATAATACAACTTTTGTTGAAAAAGTGCTCTAATAAAGACTCTAGTCTATTAATAAAATCGTTAAAGTTTTTATCATCTGGAACTCTATACAAGCAGCAGATATTCAAATGCAAGTTAATATCCCTAATTCCACATATTTCAAAGCTATCTAATTTATATAGCTTTTTACATATATTTAGATCCTCCGTATTATTATTTATGTGTGATAATATTAAAGAACCCTCCCTTTTTTTATTGACTCTATAGTTAAAAGAAGCCATTTTATACTCTTCTAAGCAAAATAGACCGATACTGTTTTTGTTGAGGAAGTGTTCCGAGATGCATAAATAGTTTATTTTGTTATCTATCTCACCAAGATAGATTTCTAGGTCATCTTTCTTGTTCGATATTCCACATAAGTTTTGATAAAATATATTCAGACGTAAATTAGAAGTTACATTGTCGTTATTTACTATGTCGTTCTGTATATAACATGTGTCATTCTGCATATTACATTCGAGATTACAATTGGTCACGAAAAAATGTTTCGATCTGATTCGCCTGAGAACTAGCTTTAAAAACCTCGCCCTGTTCTAGATTAACCATTTTTTCGTGTATCATTGTTTGTGTGTATACATTTTTACTAGTTATATTCCTATTTACACTCTGAGTTTTATTCCTATAATTTTCTAAGTAATCGTTTCTGTAACATATATGTAGTATATCTTTTAAAATATATTTACACACTACGTCTTTATCATATTTGTACATATTACCTCTATAGTTGACGCCATAAAATATATCTAGCTCTAGCATACTTGAATTCTTGAAGTTGGAACTCACAAGACGTAATAATTTATTTACGTTGTGTTCATTTAAATGCCAGTTCTTGAAAACTGTACCGAGAAGGACATTTGTATTTACAAGCTCACTTATGCAGCAGTAGAGTGAGGATTGCAGTTCCAAAGGATTGCAGTCATTAGAACCGGTCAGCAGAATAACAAAATCCTTCTTAGTAAGAGCTTTACAATAATTACTCTTAAACACATCTAATACCTGTTTAGTAGTTGCATACGATTTTAAAAATGAGAAAACCTGAAATCTGTCGCCTAATAATTTTTGAAGTATTTTGCCCATGTCCCGGCCGTTTTCATCAGCTACAATCAGAACACGCCGAAGGGTAGCTGCATTACTGCCCCTTGCATCTTTGTTGCTGGTGCTACGGAGAGCCCGGGGTGCATCCAATTTTGAGTTGTGAGCAGTTAGCATGTTGTCGGGAGTAGAGTTGCTCGGTTGCTGGCTTTTGTTTGGTAGAGCACGATTTTTGCCCTCTACGAATAACATGGGTGCTGAAGTTATGGGCTCTACGTTCTCTTGCAAAATCGGTAATTCCGATTCCGAACAAATATTTGCAGATGACTGCTCAGACTGGGTCCCTAAGCCCAAGTTTAAATCTTTTACCTGGTCCGATTGCGTAGTTTGGTTATCTGGTAGTGTAAGCGGGCTATTCCTAAAACTATCCGTTAGTCTACGTTTTGCGCTCTTTTTACTAGTCGAAGATATTCTGCGGAGTGAAGATACCGGACTGCGGCATATCTGTTTTAACTCTTCAACTTCCTGTGCTAGTTGAGAGACCTGTTTCTTGAGGCCATTGTTTTCTATAATGACATTATCCAATTCATTCTGTGTACTAATTAAATTCGTTCTCAAAGTTATAATCTCTGTTTGCATGCTTTCCATATTGCTTGTTAGAGCATGAGTAGATAGGTCTAAACTCCTACCTAAGTTATCAACAGAGATGGAGGAAGAGTTCAGTGAACCACTTTCGTTCACTTTCTCCAATGATTTAGCTTTGTGTTGTGCATCGATATCATGGAAACCCTACATTTATGATATGGCCAAACGTGGCTGGCCATATCATTAAATGTTGACGTTCGAACGATATGGCCAATATTAGCTGGTCATTTCATGAAATACGGCTATTTCATGAAATGGCAAGGACAAATTGTTATGCTTAGTAAATACAAATAGCCCTATTAGCAAATCAGAATTTCTGTACATATCCCACTTTCTTGCTGGGTGGGCTCTGCAAAGATTTTCCCAAAACTTGTCATATCGCAGGTTTATCAAACACCAAACATTTTCAAAATAAGGTTAGAGGTATATCTTGAGAGTCATTCAGTGATTCTCACGCAGTTCTTTCGTACAACTGGAGAAGGAGGAATCGCACGAACACACAAAAAATGTAACTTACCAAACTCCTTAGGAGTTGGAGTTCTTCCTCATCTGGTGCCAGACGATAAGGAAAGGCGCGCCGAAGCCGGTCGCGAAGAACCAGAAGAAGTGAAAGGTCAATCGAGGCCGGTTGTAGATGTCGAAGGGGAGGTTCTGAAAATTATGAAGTGGTTTGTAAGATGAGATAAGAGACGATGTTGGAACAGTAATCGAGAATAAAAAGTAGGTATCCTTTTCAACATCATCAACTGCCGTACTGGATTTCGGTTCAGTAGATACTTTCAATGTGTGAAAAACACCCATCCTCACTTTAAAAAAAAAAAAACTGCACAACAAAAAAAACGGGTGGGCTAAATGCCTATCTAGGTATAGGCATTCCTTTGTAGGGTGGAATAGTATGATTAGCGTGCGTATACTTTTATAAAAGAAGCTAAATACGTATCCTACCTATAATAGGTATCCTACCAATATCCTCATAAACTTTCACATCTTTAATATTATAATAAACTGCATGGCTAGATTTTACCCACGCCACGCCACACTTTAGTGCTGTTATAAAAATGACACCCCTTGCGCTATGTTACTCCTCAAACATTTTTATTTTACTGACACAAGTAGGTACCATAAACCATTTGAGTAGGGACCTATGTAATGTATATAAGTAGTAAATTGGTGTACCACATTGCGTTTATTATTTTGTTTTCCTTCTTTACCAACCACGCCTAATGAAGTCATCAATGTGTATAAACTATCCAGACGCTACCCCAACGCTCGCGCGCGCGACTAATTTTATTATTTTACCCTTGTGCGAAGGTCGGACGAGGTCAAAGAAACCTCCTTGATTCGTCCTTCATTTTCTCATTCATCCATCCAGAAAGGTTTCACAGCTTAGGTATTTGTTAGCGTTTTAGTTTCATAATAGTTCGTAAACATCCATTGAATGGAACGAGGTGTCCGATACATTCAGGTACGTATAAATTGGACTCATATTCAAGCAGAATAATGTATGAAATTTTTACTTTGATGTTTCATACAGCGAAGAGTAGGTATTTATAAAGTTATTATTGTACTGTATTGTTACTGGTTTTCCCTAAGAGCTTTAGGATAAGAACTTTTAGACCAACCAAAGATTATTTGTTTTCCTTTTATTGAACTTACCTACTTACGTTACGTACGTCCCACTGTAATATTGAATTTCAAAAGACATCATTTTAGATATATCTTGGAACTAATTTATGTGAAATTGCTAATTAAGACACTAAAATTAGATGAAAAAAAAATACTGACACCTACGACACTAAAATAAGAAGAATAAAATAGTTAGGTACATTATCTTTTTAGTCTAGAAAAACAGGATCCACGTAGAAACCTAGCGTACCTTTAAATTCTAACTGCATTACATTATTCAGGGAGCGGCCAGCACGTCTACCTACTAGGATATTTTGTTACTGTATGTGTCTAGGCTTGACTGATTCCTTATTTAACAACCATGCCATGCCACCAACTTTATTTGACTAGATAATAGTCAATAGTTACGTAATAAAAATAAAATAAAAATAACTTACCTCTCCAGGAACACCGCCATGGGATCCGAACCTCACTGGAGTTCTCATCACATTTCTGCTGATTTGGGTAGAAATTCTAGCCACAGGACCCAACATTTCGATTCCTTTACTAGGACTTACTAAAGGTGGTCAAAGGAGATTAGATAAAGTTATCTATTGGTTTTATGTCGATACCTGAGTGGGTGGTTCGGTACTGATAAGCTAGCGCGGCGATTGCGAGTCGTCTGCGTCGCAATTTTGAATTGGGAATTTGTGACTACAATCCGTCGGTAAGGAAACGTTCGGAGCGCATGGCTGCTGAGTAGGTACCTACCCGTTTTATTTTAGTTAGGATTTTACCTTAACGCGATATTAGAGTAGTAAACCTACTAAAAGCAAATAAAAAGAGGCTGATATAGGTTCCTAAATAGTTTTTTACCATATGATATAATATCGTTATTTGTATTAGGTACTTAATATGTAGGAAGGAGTAGTAGGGAAATGAAAACATTGTACCACCTTTGGTACGAAGTCGGTTAGTCACACAGGTTATTCATTTATTGGTAGAATTGTATACTTTAAAATAGCAACATTTTCAAATGTCAGTTTACTACGCTGGCAATCTTCAAATCTGCCATTAAAAAAAAAGAAACAGTCGGCCACGCTTGCTTCAAGTCGTTTCACTTTTTGGGGCCTATTTTCCCCCTTTTATTTCGTTCTAATATTGCTGTAATTATCCTAGCCGGTGCAAAACATACACTAGTTTTATTATAAAAATAGAAAATGGCCGATTTGGACGATTTCTTCGCGAAGAAAGATCGCAAAAAGTCGAAGGCGGTGAAGAAGTTTGCTACCGCCGAGGAAATCGCAAAGAAATTGGATGAACCGAAGCAGAAACCTGAAGTGCGGCCCAAGAAAGAGCGGCCAGTGCAGGAGGGAGAGGAAGCGAGCCACGCCAGGGTGAGTAGCATCAGCAAACATGCTGGAACCTCTCAGCTGTCTCCGACGTACCGACTTGTCAAATGCACTTTCCCACCCTGTGTATTCCTTTGTATTTTCTAACCAAACACGTCGACCGCCTCCCAACGCGAATGTATTCGTCATGACCTAGTTCTCGGGCATAAATTACATTTTGCGAGTGATTTGGTTGTTAGTATTTTTCGGCCAGAACTTTCGTCGCATTTTGTCTGTGGCGCATCAAAGATGAGACGCATAGGTCAAGGGTGCAAGTAGGTAATTAGCATGAGGTCATGACCTAGGATGACTGTATTACACACAAATTGGAAAAAACAGTCTTTCAATAGCACTATCCCACTTCAGATTGGGGTAGTTTCAGTGTCCTACCCTTAAATAAAATGAATCATAGGCTGATAAAACATGTTTTGTTTTGTAATTTTGTTGTTGCTAATTTGAAATGACACACTGAGGAGAGCGTGAGAGCTCGACCAAAATCAAAGAAAGCTTTTAAGGTAACATTCCTATGAGAGATCCTCTGTTTCCCTCATAGTTATGTTGTAAAGAAGTGAAATGTAATGATGAGCTAAGCAATCTCCTTCTTATTGTGTCACTAGTTCTTTACAACCAGTGTGCTGAAAGGATTTCACGTGTTTCTTGGGCTCCTTATGTGCACTTGACACATGTTTTAAAACTTTTTAGGTACTATGACATGCCCGTTTCCTCACAATGTTTTCCTCCACCATTTAGCATGCGTTTTAAGCAATCTCCTGATGGCAAGAGGTTCTCGCATGAGCTATAGTGCTCATTGATGCATTTCAAAAGCCAAGTAATTTTGCCAGTTACACTGTTCTTCAAACTGGAATAGTAATGCTTACATATTTTTTTTTATGTAAACATGGAAGGAGACAAGCTAAGCACCCTGATAGTAAGAGATTACACCTGCTCATAACCAGAACAGTGCTACACAGGACTTTGATTCAAATAGGCCAGTGCAACACTGTAAAGTGCTTGTCTACATTGCATCAAATTCTGCTTGCCAGCAGAACATCTAGCAATGCGTTGTAAACTAGCTAGATGGAATCCTGCAGGGAATGGAAAGGGGCACTCAGGAAAATAAGAATTCGAATTTTTAATTATCATAAGGGTAAGCAAATTTGTATCGCCTGCGTGCAGACTCAAAAAACAAAATCACCATTACCTATTATCACCCAGATTTAATCAGGTAGATTTCAACCTCTAGCTAGGCGGTCATTGATCTTAGAGGTCAATGCCCTGAACTAAAGTTTCTCCTAACACCACCCCCTCTCTGATGGTACCATAAAAAAGTAGCTGTTAACAGGAAAGCAAGTATTTTTGCCTCAGTGCCCGTTTGCTACACCTCAACCCAAAGCTGTGTTGTATACAGTCTCTATCATTGCATTAGTATGTAATAACTTTATTATCAAGAAGTATAATATCTTTCATAGGAAATTCATGGTCCTTGGCCGATAAGGAGAACCCCTGTGCAAAATAATAGAATATTGTTTGTTTTCAAACGTTAACGAGAATAACAAAATGGGAGGTTTAAAGTTGCTTATCTGAACATAGTTTTATCACCTCAATGACTATTCAAGTGTGATTCATAAATTAATTAATTATCATTATAAATGTTCTTGTTGTTCATATTGGAGACAAAATCCTGCAAGTCCAGGGTTGTGTTGTCTAACAAAGAGCTATCTTTCATCTGAACCATAATGAACAATTTTATAATGGAACAGAATATATCAAGTTGTCAATAAAATAAAAAAACACATTATTAGTATTGAAAATGTAGCCTTTTAGTATTTTGTATTTAGTATTTATTGAAATCTTCTTTCTTTTCTATTTTTCTAATAATATTTTTTCTATCAATAAACTACATACATATATTTTATCTATTCATTGGTAATATTTTTTTAGGTACAAAGAAACAATGATCAAACTTTTATCTCTAAATTGAGAAACAACACAATTATTACGGAATGATTGTGATAGTCATTTGCATAATTTATCATGAAATTAAATTGGTAAATTCCGTAAACTTAAATAAGCAGTAATATAATTTTTCCCATTTCCCATCCCTGAAGGAACATTAATGCACTATCCTGATATTGTGCAGTCGGAGTGGCATACTATCCTTAACATAATATTATATATATGATGTAACTCCCAGATGACATTTTCATTTATAAATAATTTTAAACATAAAATCATTGAACAAAACTTGTAAACATGAGTTACCTACCACTTATTTTATTATCTATTTATTTATTTGTTGATAGACAAGCAGCTTTCGCTGATGTGTTGATCTCACACAGTGTTCGATTTTTTAATAATTTTGTGTCACTATTCTAACATAGTCTTGTTGTTGGTAACCAAGTGTTGAGTGTGTGATTATTTATTCTTCTTCTTATCGTGTCACTAGTTCTTTCGAATCATTGTGGTGAAAGGATTTCAAGTGCGCCTCGACGAGGCTCCTTTCGTTCGTCCTTTCGTGGCACATGTTTTCGAGCTTTAGGTTCTATGACATGCCGGTTTCCTCACGATGTTTTCCTTTACAGTTAAGCACGTGTTTTTATGCACACAGATCTTTATGAACAGAAAAATCTATTGGTGTACGACCGGGTTCGAACTCATGACCTTCGGATCGAAAGTTGAGGCACCCCTCACTCGGCCAACACAGCTTTTTTTTTGTTTATATATTAATATTAATTATAATACTCTCTTTATAAAATTTATAAAATTTGCACACCTTAAACTAAAGGTAGAACATACTTAGGACACCAATTTATTTAAGACCATATATTGTACGTGTGTTTTGGCAAATAAAATATCTTTATCTTTTTTCAGGAGGAAGAAGAATGGAAAGAGTATGAAGAAACAGTTAAAGACTACACTGGCCTAAAGATACAAGTTCTACAAGGAGGGAAGAATGCAGAGGAGCAGAACAGGGAATCAGCATCTGAGGACTCTGTACCGGACAACGGCAAGGGCAAGGGACCTTGGAACAAACCTGTGAGTATGAATGAATTAATGAATGACGACACGGATGGTCGAATGGCAAGTGTATTGGACTGCCACGCCCGGTGTCGCGGGTTCGATTCCAGCTTCAGGACAGACATTTGTGTGATGAACATCAATATTTGTCCTGAGTCTGGGTGTTTTATATGTATGTATTTCCAAAAAAAGAGTATTTAAGTATTCTATCAGCCATCTGGTTCCCATAGTACAAGACTAGAAGCTCTCTTAGTTTGGGGCTAGATGGCGTTGTGTGAAATGTCCAAAATATTTATTTAATGAATGAATGAAAATGCTTTATTGTACACCATAAGACAAATAACTGTAACATAGAGAAGGAAACATTACAAAAAATTCAGTACAATGGGCGGTCTTATCGCTATTAACCTCATACCTCATACTGTACAAGTAGCGGCACGAAACTTTAGCGCTGACCGTTATTGCGCAGAAATAATAAGTAAGGTACTTGAGGGGGACTACACGTACAGTAACCCCCCCGCGTATCGTTCAGCGCTAGACTTACGTGCCGCTACTTATAGCTTTCTATAGGTCGGGTACAAGTGCTACAGGGAGGGAAGAATTTAGTGGAGACATGAAACTGTAGCCTTCAATATTAAATTTACTAATCTGCAATTCCATATTGTACATTTCCCTATGATGTGTACATAGGTTCATGTACAGACAGCGTCAGAGATAAGTATCCCCCTTGCAGAAGACACCCAGCTATAAATCCTTTCAAAAAAAATTGTAATACTTAAAATTATTTTCAGGCTTACATACAGTTATACAAATATAATCTATTTTTTAAAGGCAAAACTTCTCCATTCATCGCGACCGTGATTTAAAGGGATTTGAAGCTGGGTATTATAATGCAAGGGGGATACTTATCTATGACGCTGTCTGTACATATAAAACTATGTCTGATAGAAGATGCCCACATATTGTTAGTAATTCTGTCCTAGAGCAAAATTACTTACGCAGAGGAGCAAGATTTTTTTATCTTCAGAGGAAAATGGGTAATTGGATTTATGTTCCTCAGTATTTGTCCAAACATTTCTAAATTATTGGTTTTTTATTAGAGGTGTGCGCCGATGCACAACGGCGTGATCGGCGCGCATAGCTGCGTGATCGGTGCGAATATATCTTGAGTTAAAAATTATGTTTAGCAGTAAAAAAATCGGCAATTTTTTTGTTTCTTTAATTTTCACTACACCTCTAGTTTTCAACCGAGTTCAAAAAGGAGAGGTTATCAATTCGATTAAATGTTTTTTTTTTAAATGTCTCTTACCTCAGAACTTTGTTTTTTATGAAAAGACTAGCTGGTGCCCGCGTCTTCGTCTGTGCAGGTATCTTTATAAATTGTAGCCTATGTGTTATTCTGATGTGTAAGCTATATTATTGTAAAGTTTCATTAAAATCCATTCAGTAGTTTTTTCGTGAAAGAGTAACAAACATCCATCCATCCTTACAAACTTTCGCGTCTATAATATAAGTAGGATTTACTATACTATCAGATTGGTCCCATACCATAAAATTTTAAATCAGTTCAGTAGTTAAGTTTGTAATCAAAATAACTGAAAAAAAGTCGTTGAAGTGAACAAAATTGCGTATTTTGCTTCCCTGTGACTTTTTGGTGTGCCTACGGTCACTGGAACAGTCAATGGCCAAGAAGGATATATGGCCAGCAGAAGGGACGCCTTGCAATAACATTTCCTTTGGCTAGATTCTCGAAGGGTTATGTACAGACAGCATCATAGATAAGTATCCCCCTTGCATTGTAATACCCAGCTTCAAATCCTTTCAAATCACCGCCGCCCGCCGCGGCGTATGGAGAAGTTTTGTCTTGAAAAATAGATTATATTTGTATAACCGAAAATGGGGGAGGCCTTTGCCCTACAATGGGACAGCTCAGGCTGATAATAATAATAATAATTGTATAACCGTATGTAAACCTAAAAATAATTTCAAGGATGACAATTTTCGAAAGGATTTATAGCTGGATGTCTTGTGCAAGGGGGATACTTATCTATGTCTGTCAAAATAAAATAAAATAAAATAAAAAAAGCCTTTATTGCTTCTGTTTAACTGCTTAAATCTAATTAAAACTAATCTAATTCCTCTGCAGAAGTCGCCTCATCGGCGTAGGATTCCCCTAAATTCCTCCATATGTCCCTCTCTCTGGCTTTCCTCATCTATTCCGGTCCGCATCGTTGTGTAAGAATGTCCCTCCATCTCTTTCTTGGTCTTCCCTGTTTCCTTTTCCCTTCTATTGGGATCCATTCTGTAACTCTTTTTGTCCATCTTACATTTTCAGATTAGGACATATCTGCAGACGCTGTCGGTACCGTCTAAAAATGTGTAAATTCATGTAAGTTATGGTCGTGTTTGAATTTGCAGGTGGAGTCTGAGCAGGCGCCGCCGCCGCCCAAGCCGCCCGCGGAGGAGCCCAAGCCGAGGGAGGTGAAGCCCTCCGTGTACGTGCCGCCCGTGCGCGCGCGCGCGCAGCCCGAGCCCGAGCGCACCCGCCGCCCGCAGCCGGTACCTTATTACTACTCTTATTTACTCATACTAAAGCCGATTCCGAGCGCATCCGCCGCCCGCAGCCGGTACCTTATTACTACTCTTATTTACTCATACTAAAGCCGATTCCGAGCGCATCCGCCGCCCGCAGCCGGTACCTTATTACTACTGTTATTTACTCATACTAAAGCCGATTCCGAGCGCATCCGCCGCCCGCAGCCGGTACCTTATTACTACTCTTATTTACTCATACTAAAGCCGATTCCGAGCGCATCCGCCGCCCGCAGCCGGTACCTTATTACTACTGTTATTTACTCATACTAAAGCCGATTCCGAGCGCATCCGCCGCCCGCAGCCGGTACGTTATCTAACAGGGGTAAAAAGTTCGTAGGCTAGCGTAGAAAATAGTAGATTATGCACTTAGGGGATAGCAGTGTCTTATGTCGCGGGTGGCATATTGAACCCTGAGCTAACGAGGGACTCAGTTAACTAAACTTAACTCAGTGTAGTCCTGAGTGACGAGGGGTTCAAGCTACCCAAGACGAAGACCCCATATCCCAGAGGAGCATACTCTACTTTTCACACCTTCTGCGAGGTAATAAAAAGTCAGGGCTCCAGCAGCGAACACTGTCTTTTGTTTCACAATCTTTGAAGTCGCGACTTTTTTCTTTTTTTTACAATGCCATATGGGCGTGCTTTAATTTAAGAGTTTTCCACGAGTTTCCAAATTCAAATCACATTACAACCCTTGGGAATTTCATACAACATTACCTCCCTTGAGAGGTAATGCTTTGCTTTACCTTGATGATAGCATGATATGTAATTGGACATTGTTGAGCCGGTGGTGTGAAAACTTACTTACTTTACTTTCTTCGGTGCTCCAAACCCTTTATGGGTCTTGGCCACTTCTACAATGGACTGCCACTCGCTGCGAACTCCAGCCAAAACTGAGTCAAAAACAGAGCTAAGGTTTTCACTTTAGACGCCACCGTGGCTTAGTTGGTGTTGGCTTAGTGATAGTTTTTCGTAGACTTTCGCGATTATCACACACCATTTGTTTGATTGTTACGGGTATTTATCGCGCTCACATCGCTTTTGTGTCCCGACGTTTCGACTGTATTGCAACAGCCGTGGTCACGGGGTGACTGGCGTATTGGAGCTACCGTCGCGGTGAAATGAGGGAACTACCCTCATTTTGGTTGTTAAAAATGTTCGGTCGGCGCACTACACTGACATCCGGACACTTAGCGGTGTTTTAAAAGCGTTTGGCTTAGTGACCCTGCCTACGAAGCTTAGTCGATCACCGGCCGGGGCAAATATTTGTGACGAACACAAATGTTTGTTCTCGGGTCTTGGATGTTGTGATGTGTTGTATGTGTTCATGCCACCTGCGACACAGGGAATTCTAATGCAGGGGTGCAATTCACACACTCACAGTGTGTGAATGTTTATTATTATAATTACATGGAGCATACCGTTACCTACTTTTTATGTTTGTTATGTCACAGAAGCACCTCCCAGACATCCACAACGACGACTACTTCCCAATGCTGGGCGCGGGCGCCAACAAGCGCGGCGGAGGGTGGAGCACGGCCGCGGCGGGGGGCGCCGCCCCCGCGCGCGGCGCCACCCGCGCCCCCCTCGCGCTCGGCAACCGCTTCACCGAGCTGCAGGACGACAGCTAGCCAGGTATATCGGGGTACACGCGGCTAGGGACACTAGACTGCTAGTTAGGGAAACTACACTAGACTGCTAGCTAAGGACACAAGCCTGCTTGCTAAGGATATTAGACTGCTAGCTAAGGACACTAGACTGCTAGCTAGGGACTCTGGCGCGGGCACCATCAAGCGCGGCAACCGCTTCACCGAGCTGCAGGACGACAGATAGCCAGGTATATTGGGATTGGGACACATGGCTAGGGACATTTGAAACCTAAATAGGGACACTTCACTTCTAGGCAGGGGCTTAACTGCTATACTAGAAAACTTGCCTACTATCTAGGGCCACTTAAAGGCTAACCAGGGACACTTGACTGCTAGCTAGGGACACTTGATTGCTTGACAGGGAAACTTGACTGCTAGATAGGGACACTTAACTGCTAGCTAGGGACACTTGAATGCTAACCAGGGACACTTGACTGCTAGCTATGGACACTTGAATGCTAGCAAAGCACACTAGACTGATAGCTAGGGACACTTGAATGCTAACCAGGGACACTTGACTGCTAGCTAGGGACACTTGAATGCTAGTAAAGGACACTAGACTGCTAGCTAGGGACACTTGAGTGCTAACCAGGGACACTTGACTGCTAGCTAGGGACACTTGATTTCTAGCTAGAGACACCTGACATCTAGCTAAGCACACTAGACTGCAGCTGGTTAGGGACATGAACTAGCTAGGTAATTCCTATTTAGAATCAACTTCGACGACACGGATGGTCGAGTGGCAAGTGTGTTAGACTGCCACGACTGGTGTCGCGGGTTCGATTCCCGCTCAGGACAAGTATTTGTGTGATGAACATCGGCGTTTGTCTTGAGTCTGGGTGTTTTCTATGTATTCTATGTATGTATTTACAAAAAAAAAGTATATAAGTATTCTATCAGTTATCTGGTTCCCATAGTACAAGCTTGCTTAGTTTGGGGCTAGATGGCGTTGTGTGGAATGTCCAAACATTATTATTATTATACAACTAGTGTTATTTTTTCCACAGGTAACACTGTTTGCAGTCAGGTGCGATAAAGTGAAGTGTCTATGGACTCGTTAGCTAAGCGAGTATACAACCTATATTATAACTACAGAACAATCAGTGTCTCATCATATGTACTAAGGCCCGTTTCATAGCTCACAAGACGAGCCTATTCTCCATCGGAAATGCCTATTTCACACGTACCGAGTACTCGGCCGAGATAGTAAAATGTTACTCGGCCGAGTGAAAGCTTACGTCACTCGCTGAGCCGAGCATTCGGCGCTATTGCCTAGATCACACGTACCGAGTACTCGGCCGAGACTGTAAAATGTTACTCGGCCGAGACAGTGAAAGCTTACGTCACTCGCTCAGCGGAGCACTAGGCGCTATGTTTATACGTAACGAGTACTCGGCCGAGAGCACTGTCTTGGCCGAGTACTCGGTACGTGTGATCTAGGCATAACTCGTATGGACTCTATGAATATTCTTCTCAGATCTCTCCCGCCATTTCTTCTGTCAAAGCGCTAAGCGGAAAAAGACAGTTGCATATCTTTTTTATTTAAAAACTGTAACTGTAGGTAGTTTGACAATAAAATAGCCTAAAGAATTTGTAAAACATCATTTTGAAAATTATAAAAAGCATTCTATGAGATTTTCACCGATTTTATTTATTAGTAAAAAATAGCAAAAGCAACTGTCTGGAAATGTGAATAAGAATGTGAGTTAATTTTTACGTTTATATATAAAATTAAAATATTGTTGTATGTTGCGTGTTGATTGTTGAGGAATTTTGGTAATTGTATTTATGATCGATACAAAAAAAAAACTGTAAGAAAAGTGTATAAAAACTCAGCGATGGTCAAGCGTGGTTCGCGAAAAAAAATTGGTAAATGTTACCAGTTAAATGTATTATCTGAAAAGAGGACTTTTGATTGTTATTTTTTTGTTTTATGTATCTCGGCATCATTCGAAACACATGTACCATAGTAATAAATTATGTATTTAAACCCATCTACTGGTTTCTCTTTCTTACCAGACCTACTGCTAGACAGATAAAAATTAAGTGCAGTCGGATAAAGCCCTTTTTTTTTTTTTTTTTCAAAGAACCTAAGTTCTTTAGTTTTGGCTTCACATCAAAGGTATATAGCCAGTGTCAAGTAATTGGAGAGATTATTTTGTAATAAGTCAGAGTCGATAAGTCAAGTCATGCCCCTGTAAAGTAGTGGTGGTTGCGACTTTACTAGAGGCTTCTATGGAGTTTTGGAGGCAACACGAAAAGTCACGTTTTACAGCATTACACTATTCACCAACACTCATACACGTTCACGAGCACTTAATGGATAAAATACCACCATTTTTACACATAAACACTCAAAGTTATACAAGTTTTGTTAATTAATTTAATGCCGCCAATGTGCCATTTTTCACGTTCCCGCCAAAACTCGGATAAAGCCCTTGCCTTGCGATCTAACGATCGCGGGTTTGATTCCCGGTGGTAGTTTTGGGAAAATGGGTCTTTCCCACACATAGATCTAGATCACACGTAGTACCGAGTACTTGGTATGTATAAACATGTGCCGAGTGATCGGCTGACCGAGTGACGTAAGCTATCACTGTCTCGGCCGAGTACTCGGTACGTGTGATCTAGGCATAATGTGGTTTCTCCGCTTCCGGCTTGACTTCGACGTCTGGGACATCCTGTATCGTTTAATAAGACGATACAGATAAGATGTTTATATATATATATATAGATGGTTCATTTTTTTTTAATGAAAACAACGTATTGTAGGCGTAGGCTCGTAGTATATCTTTCTTCTATTGCATAGGGAAATAAGATCCTCGTAGAGACCTCTTTAAACAACTGAAAATCTTGCCTCTCCCATGCGAGTTGATTTATCAAATAGCGCTCTACACCTACACTAACATAAACCTCTTCCGGCAAAAAGGCGTGAACACATCCCGATCTTTACGCAGCAACAAGTTTGCTCACTTGCTTGTCACGCCAGACCACAAGCTGCGGAAATCGGAAAGATCAGTTTATATTATGGGTCCATCTGTATATAACAGGCTGCCGCACTCGATCAAGGTAGATGCAACCTCCACAATGATGTTTAAGACACGACTCCGTAAATGGCTTCTTGAGAACAGCTTCTACTCCATAGATGAATTCAAGTAGCTCCCAATTAATTAATTTGATTGTTAATAATATAATAATACTTATACCTTTTTCAATTTATGTTACAATACGTAAGTTTACATAATAGAATAGGATGCACTACTGACACTTATTTTAGTAGGTACCTAACTACCTAGCATTGGTATAGGCATGGAGGTAAACATTTAGCTTGTTCTGGTGTCGAGCTGGGCGAAGGTTTCCGACTTGGTTTTAAACGACTGCAATGCAACTTCTTAACGAATAGCCAGGTTCGACTGGGTAAAATAACGTAGAACTTAGACAATCTAAAACTTTATTTAGGTAGATAGGTACCTACTTACTTACAGAGTTGAAATTTTATGATTTTACTAGGTTAAAATACAAAACAATACTTATGCTAAATACTAAAATTCTCTTCTAATCTTCTCAAATGATCAACATTAGTCTCTTGTGGGGTGCTGTGGTTCAAAATATTATTTTTGTATGCATCCAAACTTCTGTGAGCCGTCGCCATGTTGTTAAAAACTTCCCGCGGAAGTAATCTATTATGCGCGGGAAGTTTGATATTGGGCATGTGTCGGTCAAGCAGGAATCTTTCGTTCGGAAATGAAGGAGGCGGGATTAAAAAAGGCGGCACGTCGGGTTTTGGTGTTCGAAACATATTTCGGTCGAGTTGGTTCGGGTTGGCGATGTTGCTGATTGACTTCAACCATTGGTGCTGTTGTGGTGGAGCGCGGTTTGGGTAGTTGAAGACCCAAAGCCGGTCTCCAACGAACATCGGCCTTGGAGCGACAATGCCAAGGCTGCTGTAGTACTGCTGCGCTAACAGTTCTACGTCATTCGTGTATTTTCGTTTCCATTTTGTTCGACGGTTTTGGAACCATATTTTTATCTGGAAAAGAAAAGACGAATAATTTTGAATTTTTGAACGAAGCATTTTCTAATAGTGATGTGACCTGCAGCTAGAGCGGAAGTTGAAAAGAGCTAAATCTTTTGTTTTTTTTCTTTCGAACGACTTCCATATTACAGATCATTTGAGAAAACAAGCATACACAGGGCGGTATATCTCGCGTGAGACCGTAGTTGGTTCAGTCTGGTGTGAAGTTTTCAGAACTACCTAGGTACCTATAGACTGTATATTTTATTTTTCTTATTCAATGGTTCAAATCTGTGCAAGTGAAATCACTTTCAAGACTGTCGTTCAAAAGTATATCAGTTGTACACCACCTAAAACTGATATAGCACTTGTCCACTATGAGACTTTTGAACGACAGTCTGAAGTCTGAAGTGTATCGATATGTATCCATAATTTTAATCTAATTTACTAACTTAGGTGAGTGTGAAAACTACAAATACCTCACTTTTTTTTTTTTTTAATTTATTTACACAAAAATTATATTTAAAAACAACATTTTTTTATCCTGAAACCTCTAAAGGTTTGTGGGGACACAAGTATCGTCTTTCAGCTACATTATGCACATATTTTTATACAAATATGTCTTATTGCTACAAACTACAAGAATTACTGTATTATTATGAATTACTTACTGTAGTCGATTCTACCTGTGTACCTACCTAGCTATTTTTAGTCCGACGCAAAAGCTTCTTAAAAGTACTTAGGTATATCAATGTTGAAACAAAGGTCTTCACGAATTCACGATACAAGATCGGCCTAGTGTGAGGACCACCGCAAAGATCTCAATGTTTGCCTAAATCGATTTCTTTTTTCCGTAAACTTATGATAAGTATCTTTGTTGCTAATAAGAAAAAAACATTGTTTCATTTATTTATTTTCAATCTATTCATAGTTAGGTCTCCTAATGTTTACTATCAGGAAAATTACTAAATAGTTCTTTAGTTAACTTAAGTTTACTAGTTAAGTTATAATATAAATAACACAACCTGTGTCTCAGTTAGCCTCAGCTGGCGGGCCAGCCTCCCCCTCGCAGCCACAGACAGATACCGGTTCTTCTCGAATTCCGCTTCCAAGCTCTTGATCTGCTGAGCACTGAACGCTGTTCTAGCTCTTTTGCCGCGGGATATTGATGACCCTGTAAAGAAAAATAATGTATCATCATGATAATATCATAAATTAGGTATAAGCTTCCTTGAAAAATGGAAACAACTAATGCATAGATGAATAGCTGAAGAGCGAAGATGCAAGATGGACAGTATCAAACCAAAATGGAGTCGTAAGACAGGACCAAAAACTCCTTGTCAATAAATATAAAATATCTCAAGTAGTAGTAGGAGCGACAAAATTTGAATAGCCTACAAGCGTAAAATTTGTAAGCCGTAGGTAGGTAAGTGTATTCTACCTCCTTTATCAAAAACGCATTGGATTAATCTGTAATGTAGGTATTATTTTTAAGATAAAGAAATTGAAATTATAAATATCTACGAGTTCAGAGTGCCTATGAAGTACCTACGTATTACAAAAAATAATAACCAAACTCGTAATTTAAAACGACACAAAATATTCCGTCCAAAGTTCATCCGTTATTAACACCTCAATAAATCAGTGAAAGCCGAGCCAACAGTTCCTTCAGCAATTATAAAAAACGTAAAAAACATCAACACTTTGCGCCTTCCCGGACCATTTGAGTTCACGCCATGACTTCTCGCGGCTTATTTTTGGCGCCAATTAAGTGTTATTCTAGATGTTAATAATGACTGCTATTTATCTGGTATCATTTTTGAAGAGTATTCAAGTTACATGCTTAAAAAATAGAAAAAAATGTGCTGGTTTCAAATAGATAGAGATAGAAAATACTACAAAGGCGAACTTAATGTAATGGTAGCATTATCTTCCAGCTAAACCTTTGTGTAACCTTTGTTTCAAATAGCTCAGGGTAGGTCCTATTTTATTTTGTTTTAGTACATTCTTAATAAAATGTAAAATTAAAAGTTGTATTTGATTAAGAGCGTGGTATAACATCTATAAAATCAAAGAATTTTGGAGCAATAACTCTCAATAACGAGCCATTGGCGAAAATATATCGTTTAATTTATTTACGACCTGCCAGCGATAAACTGTTTCAGATGTCTCTTGCGCTGTCTCAAGCTTCGAGCATCGCGACTCAAATTAGCCGATTCGATTGGTATTCTGGCGTTTTGGCATGGAAAGTATACCGAGTAACATGTTATTTATCATGGTATAAAACTGATCACACTTAATAGTTGTTACTTTCTGAGACCAAGTGACCACACCGGTGATTTTGTAACAGATCCGCTGCGGCTCGCCCCGGCAGACGATTTTGTACGCTGTGCTGTGATGTCATGATACTTGTCACCACTTACAATTTCATTTATCATAAATGACAATAACAGACAGTCAGTAGTGTGCTAACTATGAGTGGGAGTGACTGCATGAGGTCGCGTCATGTGTGAATTATTTTAACAAAATGTGACATTATCACAGGCGACTGATGAATAATCACTTGTGACAATATCACAGGTGATTTCAATGTTACAATATGAAATCATATCACCATGTGACAATGAAATAGAAGTAGCAATAATTTCATGCCTAGTTTCCTGGTGTTACTTGTGTGCATACGAACAAATAAAACATGTTGACTCTACGCACACACTCTCATCCATTAAACGCGCACTGATGTCTCATTTTCTAAATTTGTTACGAAAAGATAAATCTCCTCGCGTCCCAAGTCTCGTTAGCTAAATCTTTCTGCCCCGTAATTATTCAACAGTTAGAAAAAAAGGGAAATAAACATGAAAAGAAATGTCTTGCCAGTGAAATTTAGTAAGTGGTCGGAGCTCATTAAAAAGCTGTAAAATTCTATTACCAGACAGCGGATGAGAGAATTCCGAGCGCGGCCGACTGCGTCAGCGCTGAAAACCAATACAAGTTTTCCGTAAAAATATCCATCGGTCGTTGGAATTTCTCCTTTATAGCCGGGCAATAAAGACCTAATTGACATATTTTGACATCGAATAGTTTGGCAGCACACAGTAGCGCGAAACAAAGACATCCCTCGTTGACAAGTGACGATAAATTGACATTAATTGCTCTACCACTGTCAAAGCGACTTGAATGCGTGTTTTGTCACTTGTTTTCGTCTAGCGGATCATAGGATTATTTTGGACGCTAATCAATTTATATTGTAAATAATTGAGTTGGAGTTGATTTAGTGAGTGCGAAAGTACGTAGATTTCTCATGAACAGAACTAAACTGATATAGAAGAGTTATTCATTTAATGAGTGAAACTGATCTGTATCATTTTTAAACCTCACTCTAACTTTATGAACTAGCACAAATCTGAGCTTCACTCATAGCATTTCCCATCACTATTGAGGTGTTTTTGATTCAATCAAAAAAACCTTATTTGCTCTATTTGAATTTTCTAGACAGCAAGTGGTTATATTCTCTTTGCTAAACAGGGAAAAGCTTACTTTGATTAGTAGAAAGCTTCGCTACTTACCAAAATAACGAATAATGCAAAGGGTTGTGTCAGAGACACGCCTACAATAAAGTGTAACTATCTATCTATCTAGGCATCTACAAGCCTACAACCGTAATTAGGTATACGTAGATAGTTCTTACGTTGCCTCTCTAACAAAATATTATGACACTGCCACATAAATCGATAGTTTGGGTCTTTAAGAGAGTAGGTAAGAAGGAACCTAACCTAGGTACCTTATAATCAAAGGTTTGTAGATCTAGGGTGATGCGATTACAGCAGCTGTATGTAGCTCAGAGGAAATCAATAATGGCAGCGATTATTTATTTTTTAACCGCCATAATATTCTGATCATATAATATACCTACTTATACCTTCTATGTTACTCGCACGAATCTATAGGTTCCTTGAGAAGTAGGTATTCACAGAACAAAAAGTCATCTTGCCTACCTATTCGTGCAAACTGACGGACAGACGCCGGCCAATGGTATCGCTGCAGTCGGCGACGCGTTTGCGGATACACTTAGATATCTAAAAACCAAACGCAGTGGACTACATGGGATAGGAAATACAGCGCGCTGTGCCGCTGCAGCGGCGTCACGCGACCTATTTTAGCGCAAGCAATCACGAATAATCATGATCAATTATTCACTCTGTCAGCGAGATGCATCGCGTCGGCTGATTGACACGCCCTGCGTCCGCTTCATGCAACTACCTGATTACTTTACCTACCTATTTTTCATATACTTAAAAACTATTTTTTTTTTTATTTTTTTTTTATCAGCCTATGCTGTCCCATTGTTGGGCAAAGGCCTCCCCCAAATTCTTCCACCTTTCACGGTCCTGAGCCGTATCCCACCATTCCCCGTCGAAGGCTACGAGATCGTCCCGCCAACGTTTGCGCGGCCGACCCCGACGACGCCGTCCGTCCTCGGGCATCCATGGTGTTACGGCACCCGACCATTTCTCGGGCTCCATCCGGCTGACGTGGCCCGCCCAGTCCCATTTGAGCTTAGCTGTTTTACTCCCTACGTCGGCAATACCAGTGATGGAACGCAGTATGGTGTTCCGTACTCGATCGACGCGCTTAATGCCGAGAATACTGCGTTCCATTGCCCTTTGGCAGATCTTGAGCCTGGACTTCTGTGCCTCGGTCAGTGACCATGTTTGAGCACCGTAGGTTAGGACGGGCAAGATACACATGTCGACGAGTTTGCGCTTTAGTGTTATTGGAAGGTCTCCCTTCATTAAAACTTATATTTAAAAAAAAACTTTTTGTACCTATCCTTAAACCTCTAAACTAAAGGTTTGTGGGGTCACAAGTTTCGTCTTGAGTTACATTATACACGTATTTTAATACAAATCTGTCTTATCGATACAAACTGCAAAAAATTAAGTAGGTAGGCCTATTTTCATTTTCATTTTTGCCTATTTATTGCACTGTCTTTCATGCCTGCATCAAATACCTACCTATACATGTATGCAACAATTATCTTATAGTGTTACTATAGTCTTTCGAAGAAAAAGAAGAGGACTACATGCGATAGGTAATTCAGCGGGCGTCACGCGACCTATTTCAGCGCAAGCAATCACGATCAATTAATCACTCTGTCAGCGAGATGCATCGCGTCGGCTGATTGACACGCCCTGCGTCCGCTTCATGCACCTACCTAATTACTTTACTTACCTATTTATATTATCTCGGCTACCGCTACTACCTATTCAATGGAATGGATAGATCTCGCATTTTCTCCATATTAACAAATAGTAAAAATAGATTAAGTAATAAATTCGCTTAATTTCTAAACAAAAATATTAATTAACTTAACTTTAGTTTAGAACTTTAGTATATATCATATATATTACATACTAAAGTTAAGTTAATTAAAACCTTTGTTTAGAAATTAAGCGGATTTATTAGGTACTAAATATATTTATACTATTTGTTAATATTTATGGATTTCCGCAAAGTAACGCCTGAATCAATCAATTATTTTCTCCATATTATTTACGTTATAGGTATAAATGACATCTGTGAAAAAATCATGAAGAAAACTGAACTGACGATTTTTTTTAAAGCATGCGGGACGATCTCCGTCAAAAGTAATCTAATATCTTATAAATCGAGGGCATGACTGCTTTGACGACTTTTCTCTATCTCTCGTGGTTTCGGATTAGGCCATCACTACCCTTCTCAAAAAACCACCCTGTATATGGCCCGATCACGAACATTTCTAATAATCGCGGGGCTTCATTAAAAAAAAAAATATTTTTTTGGGATCAGAAATTCTGAACTTACAGTTTGATGGGGATTTGATACGTATACGGGCTTTACAAATTTAGTTCGTTTTAGTCGTTTTCTTGCAAAGAGTAGGTGCAGCCCGACGACGGATGTGGAACCATATTTTCTACTCCCCGGTAGCGAAGCACGGCAGGCATTCAATTAGTAGTCTTATGTTAGGTGCATAGATGAATAATGATGTTCATATTATACTGTTGGCAGACTCCTTGAGAAGACAAGTAACCTCTTCGATTGGAGTGGACTGACGCGGGCACAGACGTTTGAAATAAACGAAGAAAAAGGAGACTGTGATTGACGTTGTGTTCGCATGCATATTTTCCTGTTCTTGATTTTATTGCTTTGGAAGATTATGAGCTATTTGTGTTTGTAAATCGTCTTTTAATCCATTTCTGGTATTTCCTAATAATACTATATATATGAACATCATTTTTCCTTTTGGTTTGATACTGAACATCTTTTTCTATAAAAAGATGCTCAGTATCAAACCAAAAGGGAATCGTAAGGCAGGACCAAAACAGACCTTGTCAATAAAAATTAAATATCTCCATTTTCAAATACCTAATGTTTGTTACTTTTTAAGATGTAGTTTTATTAACAATGAAAAAGCCTAGTAGTTTTAACATATAATATTTATCTAGCCCTGTTACTTCTCATTTTCGAAAATTTGCATCGGACCATTTACTAGAAGTTAGCCAAAGTGGCTCCCTTTTACTAGGTATATTTTCAATGTACTAAGTACCTATATTGTGTTTCTTTACTTTAATACTTCTGTGGTTAGGTGTATGTATGTACCTATTATGAAGTTTGAAAAAAAAAAATATTTCCATTCCGTATGATTTTCTTGTTTGTGTGTGTAAAGGGATGAAAATATTTTAATAGGTAGATAATGCATGTCGATGAATGAACTATCATTATAGCCGATAGTTTATTTGCGTTCTAAGTTTTAAAGAAGGAAAAACGGATAAGTCAGGTTAAACCAAGAACATTGTAGGGTTCCGCAGCCATTACGGCTTTAAAAAATAAGATTAGTACGGAAAAGGAGCTAGCTTTTACTTTAAATTATTGTCATAAACTATTGAGTCCGTCTGTCCGTCCATCTATCACATGCATTTTCCTCTAGGCCCGTAGGTACGTAAGACATACAAAATCTGAACTTTGCAGTTATAGCAGAAGCTAATTAAACTAGGTACATGATTGTTAAAAAGTCTTAATAATTTTTTTGGGGTAGTTTCCGTGTTTAAAGAGGTGAAAAATAATTTTCTACAGAATCGTGAGGGTTATCAATGGATTTATAACAGAGTTGTATTTATTTTTGACAAACGAAGCAATAGATTAAGATGAAAGATTAAGAATTCACGTGAGAAAAGGGTTATTTTATTTCTAAGATATTTGCAAGTCATTATGATCACCTACAGATGATGAGAGCGTACAGGTGAAATGTCGCAGCGGTGGCAAAAGGTACCTAAACACAATAAAAGCATGTAAACCTGTTATCTTTATAACTGAAATAACTTATTATAACAATTGCAAAAGTGTAAAATCGAAGGTATACATATTGAACACATTATTTTAAATCAAGTATCTACCTACAAAAAATATGTAACGCTTGTGACTACTTACAACACAACACTGACTACTATTAGGTCTGGAATTTTCAGGCAGTGGGTTTAAACAGTTCCCAAAATTGTATTTTTTCTGCAGTAAGTATTAATTGCGTGATTTATTTATAACAAGTAATAATTACAATAAGTATATGTTATAACTAGGTACTTAGTTTATTCAGTCAATTTCTAGTAAATTTTGGTCAGATGCTATACTAAGCATGGCTGTGTTCACTGCCGGTATAAATAACACTGTTACCTTTCATAGGTAATAAGTTCAAATAATTGTATGTACTCTAGTGATTATTTTAATTTGTGAACTACTTAACAATTAAAAAAACTAAAATAAGGAATAACAGTGTTTTTTTTTGTTATACTACGCCGTAAAAACCGTAAGAAAAATATTAAAAAGTTTATAATTAATATAATCAGTAGTAAAATCGAAAAATTTTAATTATAGTAGTGCTCCAATTTCTAATCTGTTTTATCGTTATTTATCTGGGTATTCTATTATAACTTTTATAATACGTTAATATAAGCTAAGAGCTTTAAAACTAGGTTTTTGGTTTTGACATAACTTTACCGTTCATTTATTATTTTTTAATATTAAATATTTTTTTTGTTGATTATCAAATTTCACTTTCAAAACTATGTTCTAAATACCTGATTGTTGATAATCATTCCTGACTTCAACGAAGTCTTGCGCGTCCACAGTAGACTCTTCCACATCAACTTGCTCCGAACAGTCACTAGCTCCATCATCATACACTTCACTAACACTCAAACTTTCACTTGTAGACGCTTCAACTTTATCTGCTAGCAAATTCTCTATTGAAAAAGGAAGTCTTTCTTTCTCAGATTTCTCCCTACTCTCTATATTTTCTTCGATATCCATGTTCAAACTCATTGGTAAAGTAACGTCTGTATTGAGAAGACCAAGGAGTTTGAATGCACTGAATAATTTAGACTAATTCGAACCTCTAGCGATGCGTTTTTGTCAATTGGCCCGCTGAAACGTCGGGATGAGAATGTTAACTACCTCTTCTGAAGAACATATTAACGGTCACGGATTGAAACTTCACCCTCGCTCTTATATCTCAAGCAATACAGTTGAAATTAGCGTGAAGGTTGAAATCATCACGTGTGCCAGAGATGAAGACTGAAATGAAGATGGACAGCATCGGCTAATGGGCGTCTTTCTGGATGACAATTATCTTCAAAAATTGCTTCTCAATTTTGAATTCTATTATGTTAAAATACGATTCAATTCACATTGCGTTGAGTTAAACGATGCAAATAGCTCCCTCAGTCGCTATAATTAGAGATCAGCCAATGGGACTGGAGGAGGCGTGTCACAGGACGGATGCGTGTCTTCTATATCAAATTAGGATTTATTTAAGGAGTATGGTGATATATGCGTGTGCTCATTAATCGTGATAATTATTTAGTTAGCTGGTTTAATTGGAAGCGTCAGATGGGATTGGAGACTGGCTCATTAGAGGGTATTATTGTGACAAGATATGGGTTCAATTAATCTATAATACCTAGGTACTTATTACTAAAAATAAACTTTTTTTATCCAATTTACGTACCTACCTTAAGATCTGATACTTGATCACGTAGAGAAGATTTTGACGTGACTACGTCTAGTAAATCGATGAACGCTGGCTACATGCATGAAAACGTTGACGTAATTGTCCGGTAACGCTGTCATTGTCCGGTAACGCTCATTGTCCCGTTACGCTGGTAATCACGTTAAATTATCGTCCAAAAACCAACTTTACAGACAACCAATATTTTTGTTATACTTACACATGTTGTTCTTACGAAACAAATAGTTATAAATAAAATATAGATTTTTGTTAAATCAGAACAAACAAAACCACAATAAAATTTGAGTTCAAAAACTTAATCCTGCCTGACTACTGAAAAATCACGCTCTAATATGTATGAAACAAGAAAATACCCTATTTTTTTTAAGTAGAGTTCGGTCCTCACTTTTAACCAAAACCGCTACAGATCCCCAGCAATAAATAACGTGACAAAAACGGGGGCGCCATTCTGAATAACAGACATATTTTGTCATAATTAGGGAACGCCTCGCCCGGCGCTTGTTGCTTTATTGATGAGTGCGGCTTGTGAACGAACACGGCTTTTCTGTACCCATTAAAAATAATAGTTTAAGTTATTATTTTAGATTCCATTCTTGGTTCTGTATACCTACTTAATCAATCAATCAATATAATATAAAAGGCTTTGTCCTGATTGACTGACTGACTGACTGACAGACAAAGCACAGGCCAAATCACTGGCTATGGAGACTTGAAATTTCAAGGATATGTTCGTCAAGAAGTGTAATCGCGTCGCGTAATTATTTTTATGCTAAAACTATTATACCCATTTTATTTAATATGCCATTAAGAATTTGTATGTAATCTAAAATATTTAAAATCATTTAATAGGACAGAATGTTTGCAGTGCCCTGACAGGGTCATGTACACCGCTAGCTACTATATTAAAATTTAAAACCTAAGCTAATAAGACGATTTTACATGTAAGCAAATAAAATAAACAATAAACAAATTACCTACTAAGAAACAAGTTTTGTAAATTGACAAACAATATCATGACAACATTAATTATAATAATTGTAAATGGAATGAGATGGATTTAAGAAAGTACCTACTTGATAAATTGTGTTTCTTCTCGCTTACAATATTGCTAGGTATTAGATACCTTAATGTATTATTTATTCTGAGTTAAGAAAAACTAGGTACTTTGTACATTACCTACCTACCATTTACAATATACAAACCTTCACATCCTGAACTTTTTTTTTTGTTATATTTTCTCACAAATTGTCAAATTGTCTAACGATTTTCAGTCATCTACCGATTTTATTTCACGACTGAGGAACCCTAAATCAGCAAATAATTTGACAAGTTCTTGTTCCATTTCCGCATTATTGCGTTCGGTATTCAAAACTTCCGTTAATTGATTTCAAATCGTTTCGGTATGCTTGGTTTGTGTTCGAACTTTGAACTGTATTTTTTTTTATTTCGCGGCTCGGCATTGTATCAATATTTTACATGCATCTGGGTGGATCTTATTGAACGCTTAATTAGTTAGGTTTGTAAAGTAGAGATATTTAAATGGATAGCATATGTTATTTTACCCGAAATCCTTGTAATGAAGGAACGATAGGCTTGTAGGTATCTGGGATGAGTGGTTCCTATTTCTTTAGACTGTCACACAACACACGTATCTTTCTTCAATCGCTTATATGTATGTAAATTATTGTTTGAAATATGTTCATTGTTCCTAAACTTACTAAAAGTGGGAATTTAAGGAAAAAATATTCCTGAAATGCCCACTTCTGTTGGTAGTGGGGATTTCGAGACTTTTTTCCTGAAATACCCACTAGTGGGGATGGCCAGTAGTTATTTCGGGGAATAAGCCTTGGTGGGGTAGGTAAGGTTCCTACTTCCTGACGTGTTATTATTTCTACAACTTCTTCGGAAATTTTTAACCTTTCCTACTATAACAAGTAGATTAAATTAATATTAGCTTCAATACAAGTTTTGCACAAAATGTTTTTCTTCAATCACGCCGATGATCACGCCAAAACTTCTGAACCGGTTGAGCTGGAATTTGGTATCGGTAATGAATACTTAGTAGGTATATAGGTAGGTACCTACCTATGTAGGTATAGGTACCTAGTTTATGAGCTGAAAACCCCCAAAAATAAACTGCTTTTATAATCCGATAGTTCCCGCGGGCGAAGCCAAGGGCAGAAGCCAAGCATAACCAAGCATGGGTTGGGCGGTGTTAAAGAACAAAGCGTATCCAACGAGTCCATGCTCCATTCGTTTGTTCTCTTTTTCTTCTCCACTTAAATACCTTAATTAGGCACCTAAATTTTCAGCAGTATTCTCCTTTAATGCTTAGCAAAGCAATCAATTTGATTAATAAAGTCTTCGTCGACAATGAAGAACTCCCGGGAAGATTCCGTGAGGAAAAAAATCGGATAAACTGAAACCGGGTGCTTGTGATCTTATTACGAAAATATTTTCTTATATGGCAATACATTGAAAAAAAAACTAGGAAATGTGGGAGTTTTGGCGGGAACGTGAAAATGAAAGGATGGCGGCATTAAGATAATTGCTAAAACTTGTGTTACTTTGAGAGTTAAAGTGTTAAAATGGTGGTTTTTTACCCATTATGTGCTCGTGAACGTGTATGAGTGTTGGTGAATAGTGTAATGCTGTAAAACGTGACTCTTCGTGCTGCCTCCAAAACTCCATAGAAGCCTCTAGTAAAGTCGCCACTACCACCACTTTACAGGGGCATGACTTGATTTAACGACTATCTGACCGTTGACAAAAATAAAGAATAATTCACGTATGAAATATAAATTACTATATAAAAAAATAATAAACGTATGACAAGGCAGTATGATCGTAATAAGACTTTAGTCTCCACAAATGGGGAAATATAAAAAAAAAAACTAGAAAATGTGTAACTGTGTCACTGTCACGATAATGTCACTAGAAGTAAGGATGGGCATCGTGTCATGCACAAAATGTTCATATCGATATCAAGTTGTTGATATTTATCGATTTTACAATATATAGTTATTTACAATAACTACATGCTTTTCCTCATTTGTTACAATACAATGTTTTATTATTTCTTTTTAGTTCTTGAATTCTTTTTAGTATGACATTTGAAAAAAAAAATAACGTATGCTATACCTTGATGATTGTATGAGAATAAATGAATTCTATTATAATAATACATTTTATTATTATATTTTACTTCTTCTTCTTAATGTGTCACTAGTTCTTTGGAACCAGTGAGGTGAAAGGATTTCAAGTGTGCCTCGAAGAGGCTCCTTTTGTACACTATTTTTTACTGAAGTTTGGTTTGAAATTTTCTCAGATATATAATAATAATACCACGCCTAAAGATGACAATCATAAAATGATTGACAAGAATATCGATTTTAGCATTACCCTTCTTCGCTACGCATCGCAGTCAGGTAAATATATCGATGCAACCAAACTGATATCGATCGATAGACAGACTTAAACAAATCAGACATCACTATTCTGCGTTCAGTCAGTCCGTCAGTTGAGAATAAAAATATATTCAACGTGTACAAAAAAACTGAAAATAATCGGTCGGCGCTTATAATTTACTTTAAATTTATCTTTATCTCTGAAACTGCATTATATACCTACAATTTACGCCCACTTCTATGTAAATATAACTAAATACTGCGATGTATTACGCGTATACGGTGTTGTTTGTTTATTTTCAAGTGGAATGTTGTTGCTTCCCATCTAAAGAGGATATGTGCTAAAGTTTTTACATGTATTTAGGTATTTACGTGAAATAATCAAAAATGCGTCTGAATTTGCGTAAAGTACTCATCACCGGCGGGGTAGTTGCCTTTTTATGGTTTTTGGTGACATATTCATCAATAATAGAAGTACCAAAATTACCAAAGAGGAATAATGTAGAGGTATTGGAGTCCAGGATTGAGAAACTCCAGTTACAAATGGAGGAGCAAATCGCTGATAGTAGCCAACTTCTAGAGAAGTTGAAGACTATGAAGAAGCCGGTACCAAAACCTGTTGAGGATTCTGGAATTGCCTTACCTGGTGAGCTACACCTAAAATTCTTATTATCAACACAGTTAAGGTAAAAAAAAGCTTTAATAAATTAAGTCTTTTTAAATATTTTTATTATTATTAGCATGAGCTGTTTCACTGCTGGACAAAGGCCCATATATGTATTTATATGTAATCCAAATTATATATGTAATTTAAATTGGAATGACACCGTTACTCGTTTTTCTGTGGCCTTGTGTCAATTGGTACGCATCATTAATAATTATTTAAGTTTCCTTCATCATTTAGAGAACTCTCTATAATAAAGTTTTGTTCTGACTGACACTGCCCAGGCTAAACCACTGAACATAGAAACTTAGATATTTCAAGGTAATGTTTATCAAAAACTGTAGGAGTAAACTTAGATAGGAATTAAGGGGCATCCTCAAATCCGAATTCCATACTAAAATGTTTCGGACAAATACTTAAGCTCAAACTACTGTATTGATTTAGCATAAATTCTGTAGCATAATTTATAAGATAAAAAAAGTTGTCCATAGGCTACTTTTACACCATTACCATTTAGGGAAAGCCTCAAGCAGAAGTTTTTAATTCAATAAAAAATGAATGGGTTGTGTCAGAGATATAACGGTAAATTTTAAGTGGATACTTCTTACGTCGCCTCTTTGACACTGTCACAAACATATATGATAAAAATGGGTGATGCAAAGAATATTATCAATGGCGGCGCTTGGTCATTTTAACATTTTTACTATGCCGATCATAAAAGCATTATCTTGATAAATAATAATAAGCCATTTATTCCAAACTTTGGGTTTACACGTTTTGTAATGTTATAATATAAATAAAGTGTTAAAGGATGTCCCGCAGTTCGGTGTGCCTCTTGGCATAGGTAAGATAGGTCTTGATAAATAACTAATTGCAAATAAATTATAATTAAAAAATATTAAATCTTTTATCACAAATAATTATTAACCTTCTTTTAAAGTTTTGAACTGTAGGCTCTATACAATCTTAAAAACAAAGAAGTATCTACTTCAAAACTAATGTATCCGTGGATTCCTATATCTACTAACTGATCGAATTAAATGTAAATAAATTATCATTTGGTTTGTCAAAAGGTCAATCCATGAGAATATTGCTCTAATGATCCAGATAAACTTTTGTCAACAACCGCTACGTTTTTGGTATAAAGTATATTTACTTCTCTTGGAGATTTTATCTTGGTTATTATTGTTTATATTTTGATCTCAGTAAACACTAAAGTCCTGTATAGCAACATTTTGATTATGGACAAGATTGATCTATTGCCATTGGGAGAGTGCCTTGTTTGTCCTAATACTTTTTGTAAGCATAAAAAAAAATAGGCTGCATCATTCCAATTGTTGCATGATAAAGTATTTTTCACAAAATTAATGATGCATGTCATTGTATTGTGTTCGTATTCATTTGAAATGAAATGGAAATGTCAGGTGTGGCCTTGGGTTGGCATCATAAACGCGACATTATTGCTTAGCAAATAGGTATAGTTATAATGTGTAAGTACTAAGATGGTGAGCAATAAAGTATATTCTATCTATCTATATTATTATTATTTATTTAATTAATTAGAACGGTTTTACACCACTTACACTAACTAATATTATATTATACATTACAGAACAATTCATTACATCTCAGCCAACTCTGGTGTCATTTTTCATACTTATAGTGCCCAGCACAGGCACATATTTCACCATTACTTCTCTATGTAATTTGAGCACTTAAGTATTGATTAAGAATATTAAGATTAAGAATACTTAGTTGTTTTCAGTTTAGTGTATGACTATTATCCTAGTTACTTGTGTTTAGACTCCTACATTATCTCTTAGAATTCTTAGAAAGTATTCTGCTACGCCACTCAGTAGTAGGTGTATACCTAATACTTACTAAGTTAAACTAACTTGCCTTATATAACCTTAATATGTGTAATAGGTTTTCTTCTTTTTTATCTCAACTTAAAACTATATTGCAAGCTGTGTTTTCCTGTAAAAAGTTTTGCATGCACCTAATTAAAAAACAATATTATAGTTAAATAAACATTTACTCATGTAAAACTGTTGGTGAACCAATAAAAAAAAAAAAAAAAAATTACATATAGTTACACATAAAAATTTCATCATTTGATCATCATCAATCATTTAAAAAATAAAAATTCATGGCAGTAATTGAATAAAAAAAAATAAAAAAAGTCAAAAAGAAAATGTCAGTGAAAAAATTAATTACTGAAATAGAATAAAGAATTAGATCTATCTATCTATCTGTCTATCTATAGTAGGCGTCACAATTAAGTGATCCTAGGGTGGTTATAACTAGGTATTATTAAGTTTACCTTGGCGAGCAGTATTGTACACCGCAAATTTTCAATCACCAGAAAAAAATACGCATATAGTTGCCGTTACGGAACATATATGGCAAAAAAACTTGAAAAATATAAATATATTTTACTTTATGATAATTAGATAACTGTTACCGTTACTCATTTTCTTAAGGTCTTGCGTCAATCGCTACTCATCATTTATAATAATTTAAGTTTCATTCATCTTTTGGCAAACACGGGTACCTAGCTGGATCGCGGCTCGCTGCAGCTCGGCTCGGGCGCCGCACTCGCCCCGCTTCTTCTTCTTCGTGTCACTAGTTCTTTCGAACTAGTGTGGTGAAAGTATTTCAAGTGCGCCTCGAAGAGGCTCCTTTCGTGCACTCGACACATGTTTTTGAACTTTTAAGTTCTACGACATGCCGGTTTCCTCACGATGCTTTCCTTCACCGTTGCGAGAACGTGGGATGCATACATAGATTTTTTCGACCGAAAAAACCCATTTACGCATGACTGCCACCGGGATTCGAACCCTCGACCATCAGATCGCAAGGTAAGGGCCTCATCCACTCGGCCACTCGCCCCGCTGTCACTGTATCATTTTGTAGAAACCCAAAATTCTGACTGCACAAATACATACAACAAAGTATTCTGCATTGCCCATTTGTATTTTTTGTAATGTATTTATTTTTAAAGGCCAAACTTCTTCGTACGCCATGTCATCGTACGTATGGTCATGGACAGGCGTGATCTCTCACCAGCAGGAGAGCGCCTAGCTCATCTCGTCACTTGTTTGCATAAGCTAACTAACAAAAAAAAATCAAGCTTTTTACACTTGTCGGTTTAAAGATATTTATTTTCCAAAAGATTTAGAAGACAAATTACACTTGTTACAGACACAGATACATACACATCAACGCTCGTCCTACCAGTGCTGGTTATAGCATGCGACAGGGTCACGGTGAAGCGATGTCTCGACAACCTCGTCAAGTTCCGCCCTAGCAGGGAGACATTCCCCATTATTGTTAGCCAGGTGAGGAAATCACAAGCGAGTAAAGCGAGCCACTTAGGTTGTTAATTTATTAACAAGTTATCAATAAAGAGTGAAATGCCTTGTTGAAGAGTGAAGGACGCCTTGTTAAATTCTGACCTAGCAAGAAGACATTCCCTATTATTATTAGCCAGGTGAAAATCGCTAGCGAGTAAAGCGAGCCGCTGAATCGTTTAGTAGTTAGTAATCAATTAAGTTTGAAAGATGCCTAGTTAATCAATGTTTTTTTAGGATTGCGGCCACAACGCCACCTACCAAGTGATAAAATCCTTTGTCGACGCTGATCCGTCAATATCGGTGATCACCCAACCAGACCTCTCCGAGATACCATTACCGAGAGTCAAGGTGAAGTTCAGAGGGTACTACAAAATAGCCAGGCACTTCAAATTTGCCCTGGACTATGTGTTGAAGACTAAGGGGTATGAAGCGGTCATTATTGTGGAAGGTGAGACGAAAAAAGGATACTTTATCATAATTTTATCTATCTCTCATTCGTTCGAAATAATAACATGAATAATCTTGATCTTACATATTAAATGTATAACACGAAGTGAACTAAAAATCTTGGATGATTTTTTATTATTTCTTTAATAACTTAACACATAATAAAGTATATAGATAAATCAATTTCTTCCAGATGATTTGGACATATCGCCAGACTTCTTCGAATACTTCCTAGGCACTTATCCACTGCTGCACAACGACCCTAGTTTATGGTAAGTCACCATGTCCGAATCAGCTAAGCAGTATTGTGTAAGCATAACTGTGCACCGATTCGAAACACGTCACTGTAGCAGTGACATTACTATACATCAAAATGTAATATTTGATACCTAGGAGTAAACTTAAATTTTAACTATAGGTACTTCTAACTTTTGTTGAACATAATTAACTTAACTATTACATAATTAAATTTTATTTGTTTAGTTTTAGTTACTTTTTGCGGAAATTTATAATGAACAGTTATGTTTGGAGAGCTATCCTTTAAATTCACTTAAATATCTATGCTTAAATTAAATATATTATACTTATATGTAAGATTGTGTTTTCTGCCCAGGTGTATATCAGCTTGGAACGACAACGGCAAGAAAGACGTGATTGACATGTCTCGGCCAGAATTACTGCACCGCACTGACTTCTTCCCCGGACTCGGGTGGATGATATTGCAACAGACGTGGCTCGATTTGGAACCCATTTGGCCCCCAGCGTGAGTATTTAGAACCAAACTGGACCCCCCGGTGGCGTTTATTTACATAACTCTCTAGCTTGTAAGCTGAAATGAAATTCATAAGTATTTAAAAATCATACTACTCTCTAAACAAGTTAATCACTGTAAATCATTAGTAAAAAAACAGAATTCTTGTGGCTCGCTTTGCTCGCTACAGTCATAAATACAAAATAATCCTGTTCAGTATTACGTAATGTAGTTTCTAATAGTAGGAATAGATAAGAAAAGGTTGTATTTTTATTATAGTATGGGTTGAATGTAGGAGATCTATTACTTATTTTAATGTAGAGTCCGAATCGAGTCGCTGTAACCCTACAATACAGGCTCTTGAGGAGACCTAGTGTAGGGTACAGAGCTCCAGTAGGTACATCTAAAATTTAAGATAAGACTGCCATGATATCCATTAATATGTACCCGATCCATATTTAAGAAAAAAAAAATTTTTTTTTTTTTTTATAATCTTTGCTTTACTGAAGTTTTCACTAGCTAACGATATATACTTACTTACTACCATACTTGTTGAAATTTACGCTAAAAGCGCAGAGCTCGCTTGGCTCGCTAGAACCGTATCTGGCGAGTAACTTTACCATGTTTTCTTTTTCAGATTCTTCGATGATTGGCTGCGGAACCCTGAAAATGTGAAAAACAAAGCTTGCATCAGGCCAGAAATATCAAGAACATATTCTTTTGGAAAGGTAAATTCATTAAAAGTAATTGTCTGTGAGTCAGTCAGTCATTAATTTAATCGGTCAGGACTAAGTTTTTCAACTGACTTATGTAAAAAAGAGGAAAATCTCAATTCGGTTGTATTTTTTTATATTGTTACCTAGAACTTTGCCATTTATTAACTGATTTGAGAAATTCTTTATTTATTTGAAGCGAATTTACTTTCAGATTGGTCCCATAATTTTTTTTTTTTTTTATTTCATCAAAATCGGTTTAATAGTTTAGTTTTTAAATCAAAATAACTGAAAATAATACGTCATCTAATTTAATAAAAATGTTTATTTTGTATTCCTGTGACTTTTTATTGAATTTGTTTTTTTTTTAAATAATGATTATTCCAGGTTGGTGTCAGCAAAGGATTATTCTTTGACAAACATCTAAGAAACATACAACTGAATTTGGAATACGTTGAGTTCACCAAACTGAATCTCAGCTATTTATTGAAGGTAAGTAATTCAGATTAAAAATACGGTTAATAATGTTTTTTTTTTATGTTTGAATATTTCACAAAACGCCATCTAGCCCCAAACTAAGCAAGCTTGTACTATGGGAATCAGTAGTAAATTTACTGATTCCCATATTGTTATGTTAATTACCATGTTAATGTTAATTTACTCCCCAAATTAATTTATTTCCCATGTTAATTTACTTTACATACATAGAATACACCGAGACTCAATGACAAAAACCAATGATCATCGCACAAATGTTTGTCCTGAAGCGGGAATCGAACCCGAGAGACTCGGCGCAGCAGTCCAACGCACTTGCTACTCAACCATCTGTATCGTTATAATAATAAATATATTATATTAAAAAAGTGTGTGTGTGTGGTTAATGAGTGTTTGTGTCAGTTAATGATGCGACACTGGATTTATCTCCTACAACTTAGTAACCATAGCAACGGATAATAAATGCGAAAGGTGCGCAGAATAACGTAACGCTTTTGAGGTAATGCTTGTATTTATTTCTCTCATGCAATAAACAATTTCATTTCATTTCATTTCATTTCATTTCATTTCTCCTTACAAATTTATACCGGATTGTTAAGAGTTTACTTCATTTTCATATAAGGCCTCAAGGATCATCTTATATGAAAATGAAGCCGGTTTGGCCGAGTGGAAGGTGCCTCGACTTTGGATCCGAAAGTCGTGGGTTCGACCCCGGTCGTACACCAATGGATTTTTCTGTTCAAAAAAATCTATGTGAGCATTAAAACACGTGCTTAACTGTGAAGAAATCAATCGTGAGAAAACCGGCATGTCATAGAACCTTAAAAGTTCGAAAACATGTGTCAAGTAAACGAAAGGAAGCTATTTTCGTGTAATTGACACATGTTTTCGAGATGCACTGAAATCCTTTCACCACACTGGTTCGAAAGAACTAGTGGCACGATAAGAAGAAGATTGAAGTTTATTGTATTCAAATAACTTACTTACCTACCAATACAAACGTGTTATAGAAGCCGTAAAAAATAACTTAGGTAGGTAAATTGCATGCTTGCCTTAAGTATCTAGGTAATAACAAAAACTTGGTCTGCCTCCCACCATATTGTAATGCCCCAAAGGGGTTCACATGTGCATCAAAATATTGTAATTATTACCATCTTACCAAACCATTGTTATGACAATAAATATATTGAGTACTAGCTGTACCCGCGTGCGACTTCGTCACCCGTGGAAGAGTTGTTTATTTTGTCGATTTTGTTTATATCACCCGCGGAAGAAATGTCACGGAATAGCAAAGTGTCAGTACTAAGCAAGTCAATTAATACTTGCACATTTTCAATCTCTCTTTTAACCCACTCAAACATTGAGTTTAGTAGATAACTGAAAAACTTGGTGGTACTTATCTTCGGAAATCATAAAAATGCAACTTTTAATGAGATATTGTGTATGTACTTGAGGAGACAGGCTCATTCAACTTTAGGTCCAATAACTCCTTCATTCCGTACTTTCACATCTTTTAACTATAAATTTGAAAATCGATGAAACCCATATCTTATTATTTGTTTTGAAGAACATAATTCCAAAGTTTGAGATAGATAAACTCATATAAAAAACTGTTTCCATACAAACTTTAAACTTCTATATCTACCCTCTGAAGAGATTTAGCGTAATATTATATAGCCTATAACCATTTCAGGCTTTGTAGCTATGATATTGTAAAGTTTCAGTTTAATCCGTTCGGTAGTTTTTACGTGATGGACGAACACACAAACCCACAAACAAACAAAATCTTCCAATAAAAAAAAAATTGGGGCATGTTTATTAATATCGTCTGAACGCGTTTCCGTCAAAAAAAACATATGTACAGAAATTCGGGGTCATCTGCTTTATTATATGTATAGAAGATATAGATAGATTGAAGTCGGGTGTTGTATGTTATTGTAAAACTATGATTTGGCGACACCGTGGCTTAGTTGGTAGTGACCCTGCCTACGAAGCTTGGTGTTCCGGGTTCGATCCCCGGCCGGGGCAAATATTTGTGACGAACACAAATGTTTGTTCTAGGGTCTTGGATGTTGTGATGTGTTGTATGTGTCCATGCCATCTGCGACACAGGGAATCCTAGTGCAGGGGTGTGAGTGTGTGAATGTTTATGTTTTATGTTATGTTTTATTTATTATTCAGGAGAACTACGACGACCAACTGAGTCTGAGCTACTCGGATCTGGCGGAGATATCCGCGTCCGAAGCGCTCGCGTACAGCGACAGCGACGCGCGCGTGACGTACGCGGACGCGGCCACCTACCGCCGGAACGCGAAGAAACTGGGACTTATGGACGACTTTAGGGTAAGCTTTTTTTTTTTTTTTTCTTTCGAAGAACCTAAGTTCTTCGGTTTTGGCTTCACATCAAAGGTATATAGCCAGTGTCAAGTAATTGGAGAGATTATTTTGTCATAAGTCAGAGTCGATAAGTCAAGTCATGCCCCTGTAAAGTAGTGGTGGTTGCGACTTTACTAGAGGCTTCTATGGAGTTTTGGAGGCAACACGAAAAGTCACGTTTTACAGCATTACACTATTCACCAACACTTATACACGTTCACGAGCACTTGATGGATAAAAAAACCACCGTTTTTACACTTAAACACTCAATGTTATACAAGTTTTGTCAATTAATTTAATGCCGCCAATACGCCATTTTTCATGTTCCCGCCAAAACTCTTAGGGTAAGCCATAAAGTTAGAATGTAAAGAGGGGTAATGACATTTCAAATGCGATACAAGAAATGATAATAAGCATGTGCGAGTGATTGTCTATGTGTTGCTCAAAAATAGTGATGAACATTCAATAAGATGTTTTATCGACATCGATAACTGTGGTACCTACCCATTTTGCGTCACAAGTCTTAATAGAGAAAAAAATAGTGCCTACTACACAATCATGTTGTTAATAGAGGGTTAATGAGTGGATAATCCTTCAGCTGCGTGTGGGGGTCATCAGAAAATGAAAATATGTTCCCAGTAGAAATCCCACGGACTTAGAATTTTTACTGGGTACATATTTTCATTTTCTGATTAGACCTGAAGTCCCCCACCCGCAGCTGAAGATTATTCACTGATTACGTCACCACCTGTACATATGAAGATTTTAACCAAAGAAATGAGATGGGTTTGGTTATTATTTATTAGATACTAAAGACTAAATAGCCAAGTTTTGGCGTTATTCAGGAACAAAAACTTATCCATCCTCACAAACTTACATTCATAATACATAGTAGCAGGACTTACCAATATTTACCTACAACTTACTCATCAATCCAAATAGGCGGTAGTCTTCGAAATAAGATTGTAATAGCTAGAAAGTCGATTGTGTATAATATATATATCTGTTCTTTTTTTAAAGTTGGTTGATTATAATAAACAATAAAGAAGCCCATGCAAATGTTTTATTCAATGACTGAAAAATACTTTATTTAATAATATTAATTCTGAGTTTTGTCATTATATGTAGGCACGATACGTAGATATATCTGTCTGTCATAATATATATAGCCTATTAGTTTCAGGTAGGTAAGGTAGGTACTATAAAATAGGGATCCAATTGCAATATGAAGTTGGATCTCGCTTTTTCTTGAGTTGAATCTGAAAAGAGGTTGATTTATGATTTATGTCCCTATCTAATAATTACTTGACTAATGCCTACTTGCACCAAACTTCCAAAGTTCTAAACAATTACTTCACTCGCTTGACAGATCTTGATCGGTCTGAATCTGAACCGTTAAAAACTGCCAAGCGAGATTGCTTAAGAGCTTTGACAACTTTGTACAAGTCGGTATAAGGTCACAAAATACATTCTTTACGCCTGAATTGAAACATTGTTCAACATGGTACTTACTGGAACATGTAACGTAGGCAGCGAACCTTTCTTCAAAACACGTTAATGTATTCTGAATAAAAAACAATCGTTTTAAAATGATTGCTGCAAACTTTTATATTGTTTTGATGATCGCTCTGTTTCTGAAGAATTTGTAACCATTTTTTTCTGGCTTGCGGATCCTTTGGTAAGCTGAAATTAAATAAGTAAAAACGATTAGTTATAATAATACTCGTATTTTAAGACACAAAATAAAAATGACACAAGTGGTAAATTTATTTTAACTAGGTAAAAATACCCTAACGATAGAAAAGAAAAGAGTTTTGTACCACTTTGCATAACTACCTACTTATTAGGTACTATCGATATTTCATGACGTCATCATTTTATCAAGCCCTAGCGTAACGAAGCAATATTTGTTTTTACATGAAAAATCTATTATTTCTCCATATATGTAAGAACCATTTGTACACACGGCAAGAGCAATCAAAACTCCACAAGGCACAACGATTTTATAACTAATTGTAGAAGAAAATTGTCCATAAATTTTTCTACGAAAATAAACCAAATATTTTCTTTACTCACCTGTGAAATGAATGATTATCTGGGTTATTTCTATGCGTTGTGCCACACGTATTGATTGAGCAACTAACCATGCTCTTTAAAATAAATAAAATGGTTTCATTTTGTAGATAATTGTAAAAAGATAAAATAATTTACAAACAATAACTGACGGGGTCTCCTGTGCTTCAAAAGGTTTTGAGTGACGTGACTTAGTTCTATACTGCTCTTAATCATAAAAAGCTATACTTGCATCTCTTTCATTAACCGATCTTTTGGGGGCGACAGCCGAAAGTATCCGAGATCTGTGGGGTAAGCTATTTAGGAGGATATGTGAAACTGTCAGAAATGACAGCTGCCGAATTGTAAGACAGTGATAGCTCAATTAGACACCTTACCCCGAGGGAAGAGGTTAGATATAGATTTTTGTCGCTCAAAAGTAATGGACGTAAGCGACAAATGATAAAACATCGTACTGATTGAAAAGTATTGAATTTATAAAAAAATCCTTTTAAATTTATCTAAGTTCTGTGATTACTCACTCGGTAGTATAAAAATAAACCGTAAATATTCTCTAAATTCGGAGGATGGATGTAAATGAGATTTTAAGAGGGCCTATTTCAAAAAATAAATCTATCGAGAAAAGTTTCACCCATCGTGTTTCTGTCTTATATTTATTTAGATTATATCCTCAAGTAATCACTGTATTAACATCAAGTTTGTAAACTGTACTGTTACCGAATAAGAATGAAACGCAGCGGCTCCAAATTTTCACATAGCCTCTTAAGGACACGGATGGTCGAATGGTAAGTGTATTGGACTGCCACGCCCGGTGTCGCGGGTTCGATTCCCGCTTCAGGACCGACATTTGTGTGATGAACATCGCTGTTTGTCCTGAGTCTGGGTGTTTTCTATGTATTCTATGTGTATTTATAAAAAAAAAAGTATTTAAGTAATCTATCAGCCATCTGGTTCCCATGGTACAAGCTCTGCTTAGTTTGGGGCTGGATGGTATTGTGTGAAATGTCCAAAATATTTATTTATTTAAGGCCCAGAATCCCGAGCGCCGCTATCTCACTACCACATTTGTACATTTTTGAAAATACTCAATACTCAATACATTTATTGTCCTCCGAATGATGGTTTGGTAAGATGGTAACTTTGATGTGCATGCACATCCTTATTCAAAAATAGTTTTGACTGACTAACTACTATCAGTAACCGTTTTCGCGGTCAATATTGGTTATGACCGATTATGAGTTTTGACTGTAGCATATTCGTATAATATATTGATTAAATTTGTTTTCAGAGTGGAGTCCCTCGAACGGCGTACAGGGGCGTAGTGACGTGCTTCGTGGGGGGGCGGAGGGTGTACTTGGTGCCGAGCTACGAATGGACGAAATACGACCCCACCTGGGGGTAATTAAATTAAATTAAATTAAAATTACTGAACATTATAATTGTGTGGTAATTAGTGTAACAATGTTACTGAAAATTGTGACTCTAAAATTACTGATAATTGTGAATATTGTGTAATGAAATTACCAAACACATGTGACTTTAAAATTACTTAATATTGTGACACCGAAATTACTCCTAATTGTGTAGTAAAATAACTGAAAATTGTGACAATGTTTTACTGAAAATGTAGTGAAAACACTGAAAGTTGTGACAGTGTTGAATGGGTAAATGTTTGTAAAATTACGGGAAATTGTGTCACTGAATTCACTAAAAATTGAGACCGTGTGTAAATGCGTAATTATGTTGTGACCGTGTGAATGAGTAATTGTGTAGTGAAATTACCATACATAAGTGGGTATTGTGTGGTAAAATTACTGAAAATTACCATAAGTGGGTAATTGTGTAGTAAAATTACTGAAAATTGCTTCACTTAAATCACTAAAAATGAATGCGTAACTATGTTGTGACTGTTTGAATGATAAATTGTGTAATGTAATTACTGAAAGTTACCATAAGTGGGTGGGCATTGTGTAGTAAAATTACTGAAAAATGTGTCACATAAATTACAAAAAATTGTGACCGTGTGTAAATGTGTAATTATAAGTGTATAATTAGTAATGTTATATAGTAAGTGGGTAATTGTGTAGTGAAATTACTGACACTATTAACTTGTGTTAGAAGGTAATTTTGTAAGAAGATTTATTGTAACTGTGAATTATGTTATTTTATAAATATTTATACCATTGATGAATTGGAATAGTTAGGTACTTGAGGCGATGAAACGTTCGGATAAAAAAATTGGTTGTCTGTAAAGTTGGTTTACGGACTATAGTTTAAACGTGACTACCAGCATAACGCGACAATGAGCGTTACCGGACAATGACGTCAACGTTTTCGTACATGCAGCCGGTTTATTAGACGTAGTTATGTCAAAAATAATATGTACGAAATATTTGCCCAGAAACGGGAATCGAACCTGTGAGGTATTTTTGATTCAGGATGGAAGCTATAACAATTTTTTACTATAATTCTTTTAGTTTGACGAATTTGTAAATAATAAGTGATGAGGATTATAATAATATTTTACATATTAATAAAATAATTCATATTTAATACAATTTATTATGTATATTTATGAAACCTTTGACAAAAGTGAAAATTATGGATGTTTAATGCGTTTTTTACATTATGAACTATTGTTCCTTTTTGTATGTAAGTAAGTTAAAATAAATATTAGGTTTTCTAATTGTTAAATTATATAGTGATGTGTCAAAAGTATGTAATCATTTGTAAACACATTTACGAAGTATAATATATACAGTCAAAGATTCTAATAAGGTAGGTAAATATTAATACCTGAGTCAGAAATACTAACCATTAATTTTCATAATATTTTCAATAAAATAAAATTTATTTCTGTCGCTTTTAAACAAAATCTTTAAGTTACTCCAATTTCATTATAACCTTAGCCTAGCCTTATAAATTAATATAAAAAATGTTTAACGTACCATTCCGTCGTTAGTTTATTTAGAAAGTCTTTTTAAATGTAAACTTAATTTTTTTATACAATTAATACTTTTCTTTCATTCAATAATTTTTTTTTGGTCATTTATTGACCCGTTAAAGACTGTGATTTGCCTATGCATGATTGCTTGATAATTATTAGAAAATGATTTGTAAATAGCACTTATTATTATTGTTTTATTGTATATTAATAATAATGGTTTTGTTTGTAACAGTATTTTTTTAAAATGAATATATTAGGTACCTACCTATATTATGAAAGGGTTAGTCCTGCCTGACTGACTGACATACAACACACTAGCCAAACTAGTGAACATAGAGACTTGAAATTGGGAGGGTATGTTATGTACCTACGTCAAGAAGTAAAAGCAAAGGAATATTGCAATTAGCCGAGGCTCACATACGCGGTTGCGGCTAAGGCTTGTATAGTAGGTGGGAAGGTACTGCTTGTAGTCTTTTCATCAAGCAAGTTGCGTGTAATGAAACGTTTTTCGAAATGAAATGTCAATGTCATCGATTCTAATCTGTCAAAAAAAAAAATTTTGTGAAAAAAAAAATGGCTGGCGGTGAGGTCGATCTCGCTCAAAGTGCCGCTCCTGGAGGCGATACTATCTTCGGAAAGATATTGAGGAAGGAAATACCTGCTAAATTCGTGTACGAGGATGACCAGGTAACTTTCAAACTTTATTCCTTACTATAAATCGCTCACCGGCCGGTTGAAAGTCAGTGCCTTTCCCATCAGCTGTTTATCGTCATATTTATTTTACTAGAAAAATCTTGCAATTCTGATTATAGTTATCATTACCACGCGTAAAACACAATCTATATCATTGATTTCGTGGTTGATTTTCACTTATCTAATCATCATCACTAAATAATTATATGCGAAAGTAAGGATGTAAAGATGAACCTGTGTAGGGATGGATGTTTGTTAATCAATCTCGCTAAAACTACTGAATCAATTAGGCAAAAATTTGGCACAGGTAGTTTAGGAGCTTAAAAAAAATTGTATTTTTTAATCCGATACTATTCGGTTGAAGCTGCAGATGCCAGCTAGACCAATTCAGTAAGTTGCACTCACCAAAAATAAATATTTCTAATTGGACTGTCTATCAAATTTATTTCAGTGTGTGGCATTCCACGATGTGAGTCCCCAAGCCCCTACTCATATCCTGGTGATTCCTCGGAAGCCCATCACTCAGTTGTCCAAAGCTGAAGATGAAGATGAACAGCTCCTTGGTAAATAATAACCTTAGCATCTAAAAACAAACTATAGGTCATTGAAGGTATTTCTCATGGCATTGAGCTCTTGTTTGTTGTATGCCCCATAATGTGCAAAATTTAACTTAATCATCTAAAACTATAGGTACTATTAAAAATAGATTGTTTCAGTTTTCATTTGAACCAGTAAAAACTTAAACATCAAGGGCTGTCTTGCTAGAAAAAGACTGAAACCTTATTCTGAGTACCTATAGACAGGCCTGAGTTAATAATAGGTGTACTAAAAACATCTAGATGAATAAAAACTACCCAAAAAAAAAAAACAGAAATAACTTAAGTATTCACACAAACTTATGTATCAAAAACCTGTTTTTTTTTCCAGGACATCTCCTAATTGTAGCCCGTAAAGTGGCCGCCCAAGAAGGGCTAGACAAGACTGGTTTCCGGCTGGTGATCAACGATGGTAAGAACGGAGCCCAGAGTGTCTACCATCTACACATTCACATCCTCGGGGGGAGACAGCTACAATGGCCTCCTGGCTAATTTATGTTTTATAGGAATAATAAATTGATTATGTTTACTTATGTTGTTTCAAGTAATCAAAGAGTTTTTTATATAGATTCCTATTTCCTACAAAGATACCTACCATGCAGGCTAAACAATGGACAGCAACTAGCTTGGGTACCAGAAAAATTAATAAGCTCAGCTTATAATACCTACTACGAAGAGCTGCGTCGCGTTGCATTGCTATCGTAAGATAAGATACGTATCACCGAGCCCGATTTCTGGCTCGTCATACACGTAACTAGATATCTTCCTTCTCTGTTAGAAAAACCGGACGGAAAATAAAACGGATGCTTGTGATCTTCCGATACACAAATTGTTAGTCAAAAATGGCAATACTGTTTGTTTTGAATCTGTGCCTGAAACCGCTCTATTTGTTCACTCAATTATTTCTCATTCGTTCAATTTGTTTTCCTTTGGAAATCGCCGCGTATTTGTTATTTATTTTCAAAGAAAATATCAGTGAAAATGAGTGGAAACAAACATATAACCGATATATTCAGCAATTTCCAAAAGAGCATTGATACTGAGCAAGAACTGCGCGAGGTATGTTATCTAAAAAAATATTTATTAGTCGCTTTTATTCGCGCTTACATTTTGCCCACAAACCACTAGTTTTTCAGTAATCTAACGATAAAAAAGTATGTACGTGCATAGAAAAAAGTTTATCTACTACCACCATAGTGTTAGTGGATGGAACAAAGTTAATTTATTAATTATTTGGTTATTTATTGTAATTTTAGGTTATTCGCAACACTTGCAGAGAGGTGGACCAAGTTTCAAGGGAAATCACCACTGTTCTTCAAGTCATCCATCACAGTGAAGAAGGCAGTACGTACTTTCTTCTATTTTAAACCATTGAACCTACTATGATAGTCTAGTGATGTTCTTTTTATTACAACCACAAAGGATGTAACACTATGGTTGAATGTTATCAATCAATCAATAAAAACGCCTTTGTGCTGACTCTCAGGCCAATTCACTGATTATATAAGGGTTAACGAACCATGCAAATTATCAACCTGTCGCGAAGGCCACAAATCAAGAATTTAATTGATTTGTAGATGTGAACTAGTACCTAGACACTGAATAACTTAGTCTATTTGAGGCGTACTTGAAATCCTTTCACCACACTGGTTCGAAAGAACTAGTGACACAATAAGAAAGAAGAAAGTACCTACACTATTTCGTTTTTTATCAAGTTCTTGTCCACTTTGAGATGTTTTGTCCATAATTAAAAGCCCAGTTATTTCACTAATTAATCTTGTTTCAGTTGCCTCTGCTTGTCTGAAGGCTCGTGAGCTCTTCGAGAAAGCTAAAGATGGATATGCCAAACTTAGGGATGCTGTACCAGCCACAGATTATTACAAGTAAGCTTGAGTTAATATTATCTCAGTGAATTCTTTCATAAATAGACTGGACACACATTTAAAGGGATAAAAAAATCAATCAAGATATACATTAACTAATTAGATATACATTATTTAGAATTATTAACAATTATATAGCTCTAATTTTATGGGCGGGCCATGCCCAAAGGTCATCCTTTGGCCACACCAGACCACAACAGATGGTCCCACACACTGACAAACTGGGACCCAAGAGGCACAAAAAGAAGAAAGGGACGACCTTCAACAAGATGGAGTGACGACATCGTAAAGGTGGCCGGAAAACTCTGGCCAAGAAGAGCAAGGGAAAGAGATAATCGGAGAACCTTGGAGGAGGCTTTTACCGCCACAGGCACTGAAATTGAGCATTAATATTTATAAAACCTTTTAATTTGTAAAGTATGCAGTGTTAAAGGAAAATAAAGCTTTTTATATTTTTTTATATTTTATAATTTTATGTATTTGCACGACAAAAGTTGATGCAGTGATTCTAATTTAAAGTAAGACCACAATGTACCTGTATTACGCAAATAAAGATTAATTAATTAATTCATTCATGCATCAGCTTTTCGTTGCCTGTGTAGCATAAATAAGTATAATATTAATTTACTAGCTGTAACCCATGGCTTTGTTTTTAAAGTATGTCCATTGTTAACTAAATGCTACCTACATGAAGTAATGTAAACAACAATTCCTCAGCATAAAAGTTTTCATTTTCATTAAGTTCTAACACGGTGTTTGTACTTATCAACAAATTATATAAATATATTTAGTAATAAATCCGCTTGATTTCTAAACAAAGGTTTTAATTAACTTAACTTTAGTTTAGAACTTTAGTACATATTACTATATTATAAACCAAAGAGTCAACGAACAGAAAACCAAAGTTTAAAGATACGACACGTGTTTCGCCTCTACACGAGGCATCATCAGGAGGTGTGGACTCGTCGAAGTTCGAAACGAGAAGTGAAGTTCTTTGGTTTATAATATAGTAATATGTACTAAAGTTCTAAACTAAAGTTAAGTTAATTAAAACCTTTGTTTAGAAATCAAGCGGATTTATTACTAAATATATTTATATAATTTGTTGATATTTATGGATTTCCGCAAAGTAACGCCTGAATCAATCAATTAGTGTTTGTACCAAAGAACTTGTATACCTACTAGTATCTGTATAAAAGCTCTTTGGTTTGTACTTATTAACGAAGAAAGACTAGAACTAGAGACTATTTTTAAAAATTAAGTATTACCACAGAGTAGAAGTAGTAGTAGGAGAGAGAGGACGTGGTGGCCGAGTGGATGAGGCCCTTACCTTGCGATCTCATGGTCGCGGGTTCGAATCCCAGTGGCAGTCATGCGTAAATGGGTTTTTTCGGTCGAAAAAATCTATGTATGCATACCACGTTCTCGCAACGGTGAAGGAAAACATCGTGAGGAAACCGGCAAGTCGTAGAACCAAAAGTTCGAAAACATGTGTCAAGTGCACGAAAGGAGCTTCTTCGAGGCGCACTTGAAATCCTTTCACCACACTGGTTCGAAAGAACTAGTGACACGGAGAAGAAGAAGAACCACAGAGTACTTAGATATTTGTATTTGTATTTATTATTATTTTAATATACACAAGTATTGCTTACACAAAACATCTTGGCTTTTTGACGACACCGTGGCTTAGTTGGTAGTGACCCTGCATACGAAGCTTGGTGTTCCGGGTTCGATCCCCTGCCGGGGCAAATATTTGTGACGAACACAAATGTTTGTTCTCGGGTCTTGGATGTTGTGATGTCTTGTATGTGTCCATGCCTATAGAAACTAAGAATGTAATGAATCTTTCATGGTTTGTTGTCTGTCATTGTACCGAATTAAATAAAATAAAATAAAATGCCACCTGCAACACAGGAAATCCTAGTGCAGGGGTGTGAGTGTGTCAATGTTTGTTTGTTTGTTGTTTATGATAAGTTTTTACTCCTAAGGAAGGGTTATTATTCAATGTGATTTCTTGGTACCATATTATTATTATTATTACTAGCCTGTACTGTCCCACTGTAGGGCAAAGGCCTCCCTACCTTTCTTCCTCAACTTTCTGTCCGTTGGGAGGGATACAATCATTGGCCGCTTTGACCCAAAGATTGTCCAGTATCAGACGTACCATGTTCTTACCGTAAATGTTGGTACCATAATATTTGAAAATTAAATTGGCACTTGTGATACTGTTTTTCAGATACTATGATCATTGGAGAACCATGACTCAGCGCTACTGTTTCCTGATCTCCCTCACCATCTGGCTGGAGGCGGGTATCCTGGCCTCACACCAGACTGTGGCCGATGTGCTTGGCAGTAAGTTGTATAGTGCGAAGTGGGGACTCAGCGGGAACTTGGTGATAACTACGAGTTGACTCTGAGGACCTTGACTCAGTGAGGACCATATCTCAGTTAGGACCATGACTCAGTGAGGACCTTTGACTCAGTGAGGACCATATCTCAGTGAGGACCAAGACTCAGCGCTACTGTTTCCTGTTCTCACTCACAATCTGGCTGAAATCGGGGATTCTGGCCTCACACCAGACTGTGGCCGATGTGTTTGGCAGTAAGTTGTATAGTGTGAAGTGGGGACTCAGCATGAATCATAAGTGAACTCAGTGTAGATTCAGTGAGGACCTTGACTCAGTGAGGACCATGATTTAGGCAACATTCAGTGAGGACCTTGACTCAGTGAGGACCATGATTCAGGCAACATTCAGTGAGGACCTTGACTCAGTGTGGACTCAGTGAGGACCATGATTCAGGCAACATTCAGTGAGGACCTTGACTCTGTGTGGACTCAATGAGGACCATGATTCAGGCAACATTTAGTGAGGATCATGACTTAGGGTGAACTCAATGTAGACTTAGTATGGGCTTATTAAGGACTGACCATGACTTAAAATGGACTCAGTGAGGTTCGACCATGACTCATTAGGAATTCAGTGAAGGCGCATAATTTACTACGACTACGACTCAACAAGGACCATGACTCTGAGACTAAAAGGCAGTGTCCTAATAGAACGCGATGACGCGACCATCGCATGTTCGCGCGAACGTCGATCGCGCGATCAATCGTACTAACGTCAAAAAGGGGTCCCAATTGGCATCGCGTCGCGTCGCGCGATTGCCAATCGGGACGCCTATTTGACGTTAGTGCGTTTGATCGCGGATTCGCGCGACGGTCGCATCGCTTGCTCGCGCGACGATCGCGTGATCGCGTTCTATTAGGACAAGGCCTGACAATGTAAAGTGCCCAGAAGCCTATATTTATTTTTAATATTTGTTCATCATTAGTGTATAAAATTAAATTACTTAGTTATTATATGAATATATATGTTTGTTACAGTAAGCTCAGTGGAGCAGAAGGAAGGTTTTCATCTGGATATTGAAGATTATCTGGTCGGACTGCTCCAAGTCTGCTCAGAATTAGTGAGTATTTTGTTAAAAAATTAAGATATAAAGAGTTTTCGAATGAAGAAAATTTATTTCTAAGTAGGTACTCGTTTTCACTTCGAACATCAGTTATCTGGTTCTGGTTCCCATACTTCCAATGGATTTCTGTTCAAAAATCTATGCATCAAAACACGTGTTTAACGGTGAAGGTCAACATCGTGAGGAAATCGGCATGTCATAGAACCTAATAAAAAGTTCTAAAACATGTGCCAAGTGCAAGAAAATAGTCTCTTTGAGGCTCACTTTAAATCTTCCACACTGGTTCGAAAGAACCAGTGACTTGAAGTATTAAGGGTATTTAAAGTACAATACATAGTAATAAATATTTTGGACATTTAACACAATGCTATTTAGCCCTAAACTAAGCAGAGCTTGTACTTATCGATAAAAATAAAAATTAATAAAGGTACCTTACTTTTTACTTCTGCGCTATAAAGGTCAGCGCTAAAGTTACGTGCCGCTACTTGTAGTATTAGTCCGTAGTAGTCTGTAGAGTAGTAGTAATAAGAAATAACGCAAGGTTTTACAAAAACATAGACAACCGACTTCAATTGGGCTGTTTTAGTGACTGAAAAGTCACAGGGAAACAAAATACGCAATTTCGTTTACTTCGATATAACAACTAAACTACTGAATCGATTTTGATGAAATTTGTATGGGACCAATCTGAAAGTATATCCTCTTAAACAAAAAAAATAATAATTTTATAAATCGGTTCATAAACAACAAAGTTTTAAGGTAACTAACATAAAAAAAAAACAAAAAACAACCGTATTGATAACCTACTCCTTTTTGAAGTCGGTTGAAAAGCCAGAAAAACATAAGAAAGCATTTTTGGGCAACCTGAAACAGAGACCTTCGGCTCGCGCTTCGTGCTCGCTTGGTCAATAATGCTCAAGACATTTCATACAATAATTCTTCTTCTTCTTCTTCGTCGTTACACTCTTTTTGTATTTGTATTTATTTATTTAAAAAGATAGAAGCTTACAGTTCTTAACCAAAACACTTACTACCTTAAACTAAAACTTAAAAAAACTAATAAATTCTGGATAATATTTCTAATTTTATCATTAAATATATCGACATGCTGGTGCTCGTGGATAAATTCATTAATGAGCGCGAGTGCTCTGACCGTGGGTGCGTTGTCCGCGTGGTGGGTCCGCGACACGCAGGTATAGAACAGATCGTGGCGCCGACGGCCGGTACGCAAGTATTTGTTCGGCACATACAGAGACATGCTACCTAATGTGTTCTTGGCAGAGTGGTCGTGGTTGTCATGGTGGGGGTTGTGACACGCTTCACAATCCTGCGCCATTCATTTCTGACAGCGGTTTTCCTAGTGTATTCGTGTAAGGGACCATCTAGTGCTGCTTTGACTTGGTCAGTCCAACGCATTGGAGATCTTCCTCGCCCTCGTGTGCCCTCGACTTTTCCCTGTACCACCAGACGCTCGATGGACATTTCTCCACGACGCGACGCGTGTCCGAAGAACGGATACGAGCTTGCACAGATGATAGACGCTGCTTGATGCCGAGTTCTTGAAGTATGGACTGGTTACGAAACTCTGCCCAAGAAACCCCAAGCATTCTTCTCCAGCACCACATCTCGAGAGCGTCTATCCTCTTTTTCTCACTTTCTCGTAGGGTCCAGGTTTCGGCCGCGGAGATGAAAATCGGAAGTATTAATGCTCTGACGAGCCTGGTATTCTTCTTCTTACGAGTCACTAGTTCCTTCAAACCAGTGTGGTGAAAGGATTTCAAGTGCGCCTCGAAGAGGCTCCTTTCATGCACTCGACAGATTTTTTCAAACTTTAAGGTTCTACGACATGCCGGTTTCCTCACGATGTTTTCCTTCGCCGTTGCGAGGACGTGGGATGCATACATAGATTTTTTCGACCGAAAAAGCCCATTTATGCATGACTGCCGCCGGGATTCGAACCCGCGACCGTCAGATCGCAAGGTAAGGGCCTCATCCACTCGGCCACCACGTCCTCATATCAAATGTACCAATCTAATTCTAATTTCTAATTTGGGTAAGGGGTTGCATGTGGTCTGCACTGACGTCCCGCTGTGGGGTGTATTGTGCATTGACCCCTTTTTGTACTAACTCAACCCCAGCCAGCCCAGCTCCCCAAAATAGCGGAGCAGGACCCTGGGTGGATGGATGGTGTGTTCCAGTTTCCCGGTAGGGTCATCCGGACCCGTATCCAGGATTTTCCTCAGCCCAGTCTTCTTACTGGCCTCTTCTGTAGCTGTGCAGTGCACAACCACGTGTTCTACGGTTTCCTCCTCTGCGAAGCAACCGCGGCAGAGCACGCTGTCCGTCGCACCCATCTTGAACAGATGGTTATTCAGGCCGCAGTGGCCGGTTATAATTCCTACCATTCTTATTCTTATTCTGTTTAGGGGGTACAGCGGTCTGCACTAGCGTCCCGTTGCAATTAACCCCCGTTATGTTTTAATAATGTATCTATCAATGTTAGTTAATATAAAATATTACTTTGTACTGAACCCTAAATTTGTACCGCAGCAGCAAATGTTTTAAACATTAGAGTACACGGGGTTATATCGGAAATCGTTTTATTTCGCCAACATGATTGATTCAGGCTTTCCTCCTTCAGCATAGCTTACAATATATTGTAATACTGTAGCGTTTTACTTGGTTTAACATGTAACTTACAAAATTGATTGGATATGATTTAACGCATTGCCCCCCGAAAAATTGCAATTAACCCTGTCCCAGCCATCCCAGCTCCTTGAAGTAACGGAGCAGGATACTGGGTTGTTGACAGCACCGTTCTAGTACAGTGCTGTCCGACACATTTGGTCGAGAGGAGTCTAGCAGTCTGCGCAAGCCTGTCCTAACCCTACTCTCCTCAGTAGCTTGACAGTGGAGGATCACATGCTCCACGGTCTCCTGATTTTGTAGGCAGCCTCTACAGATGTCAATATCCGTAGCTCCCGTCTTAACTAGATGGTGGTTGAGATCACAGTGGCCTGTGATGACTCCCACCATCAAACGAAGGTCATCGCGTTTTAATTTTAGTAATTTATTTGTTAGATTTTTGTCTAATTGAGGAAACATTCCTACCATTGTACGTAGTTCTTCTCTTCTCATCTTCATGAGTCTGTTTGTCTGACAAATGTACCAATGTCCTCAATGAATAATGAATAAATGATTTATTTTCAGAATCTTAATCTATGTTACATTTACTTATTGTAGGAAAAAAGTATTATAATGAAACAAAACAACAAAGTAATAAAGCATAATCACACTAGCCCCCACACTAGGATTCCCTGTGTCGTGGGTGGTTAGTCTCCTCCGCTGGTAGTAGGTACAATACGTACATACAAACAATAGGTACGTACCCATTGGTACTGTTATCCACAACACTTATTAGATGTAACATATTACAATATTATAAACTTTAGGCATGATTTGCAACTCAGCACGGCTTTTTAACTGGGATTGATGTAGGCATTAGGTAAGTAAGTACATTATCTTAGTTGCAAACAGTAGTTACCTACGTAGGTAGGTATGTGAGGTATGCTAAAGAATATAACATTTCAAGATAATTATGTACAATACAATACAATTTGTCTGCTAAATAACAATTACGAGAACACACCATCTCATTTATTTATTTGGGGGTAGGCAAGTTGGGTAGTAATTAATGATTTGCGCATACAATAATTGAATACTTCCAGTCCCGTCTGGCTGTGAACTCGGTGACTCGCGGAGAGTACAGCCGTCCGATGCAGATCTCCAAGTTCGTGATGGAACTCAACGCTGGCTTCAGGTAATGATGACAGAGACGACGCGGTCGAGTGGCAAGTGTGTTAGACTGCCATGTCCGGTGTCGCGGGTTCGATTCTCGCCCAGGACAAATATTTGTGTGATGAATGTTGGTGTTTGTCCTGAGTCTGGGTGTTTTCTATGTATTCTACACCGTCAATTTTAAATTATCAGAAAAAAAACCTTATAGTCAGTTGCCGTTACTGAACACAATTTTATGGCAAAAAAACTAGAAAAAATAAGGTCGATTTTTTGTCAAAATAAATTTGATCAATGTTGGATAAATGTTACCGTTAGACGTTTTCCTATGGATTTGCGTCAGGCGATACCCATCATTGATAATAATTTAAGTTTAATTCATCGTTTGGCAAACCCGGGCACCTAGCTCGAGCCAGCTCGCCGCAGCTCGGCTCGGGCGCCGCACTCGCGCCGCTGTCACTCGCACATTTTGTATAAATATACAAAATTCTGACTGCACAGATACAACATAGCACCCAGTCTGAATTACCCATTAATTATTTTTTTTGGTATTTAAAAAATGGGGTGTATATATATATATGTTATGGGAAAATGTTGTGAGGAGTCACGGGCTCGATTTTGATATAAATAAGAACTGCATTTAAAAATATCTAAAAAAGTCGTCTATTTTCCAAGAAAATTTGTATTTTATTTAATTAATATCTCTTATTTATTGGTATTTTACGGTATTTGTTTTTTTAACAGACGGAGAATCGACATATGCAAAGAATAAAAAAAAGTATCGGTGGTGGAGTATTCACCCTGTATATTATTTATATAGATTTTTTCATTTTCCAGATTGCTAAACCTCAAAAACGACCATCTTCGCAAACGGTTCGACGCACTCAAATACGACGTCAAGAAGATAGAAGAGGTTGTCTATGACCTCAGCATCAGGGGAATGCTGCCCAAAGCGGAGGGCGAAAACACAGCCTAGAATCTAGCCTAGAATCTAGAATATGAACAGTACTACTCGGGCGAATGAACATGACACCTGGCTCGAATGACGTTTGTTCAAAGTACAGCGTGGAATTGGATAATGTTGATAGAGAACAGGTCCTGTAATACTTGCTAATGATAAGTAATGATAAGGCAGAGCAATTAGAGTGAGAAGATACACGGAGGGCGCCGCGCGGGGGGCGGGGGACGCAGCAAGTGCCGAGCGAGAGTGGCAGCCAGTGGCATGTTTACTCGCCCGAGTAGTAACTACTAATTATATGTAAGAAAAGTAACTTATTAATTATAATTGGTAAATTTTCGATAATTCAATAATGATCGAATGGTTCGGCATTTTCGAATTAGAGTGTCCTTTTCACGAAATGGTCCATTCTCAAAATGGCCTGTTCACGCCCAAACGTGAACCGGCTCCCTGCGCCGCCCGCCCCCCGCAAACCCCGCAAGCAATTCCCCTGAGACAACCGAGCCGACCACACGCGTATCGCACTAAATAACTGTCGGGATAATATTTGTATGCATATTTATAATAAACCTTGTACTTCAAGAAGGTCTTTAATTCAAGACATGGCCCATTCTCAAAACGGCCCATTCTCAAAATGTCCCATTCTCAATACGGCCCGTTTCAAATAGAAAGGAGTTTGTATACTTGTACTTGAACTTAGATTAAAAATCTTTACTTGTCTTCTTTAAATTCAAACTGGCCTACCCTAAACAGATCTATGATCTAAAATGAATATTTTTTTTATTACCTATTTTAAACTAAACTTAACACTTTTTAAATCAAAACTGTGCATTTTGCGGCGAGATAGTAGGTTTCAAAATTCATAAAAAAAAAACACATAGCGCCTTAAATGTACCTAGGGGACATTTTACGAACGGGAGGGGACGATTCGCGAACGGGGCATTTTAAGAAATGCTTACGCTTTTATGAGCGGTACATTTTGCGAAAGGGACATAACACTCCGATTCGGACATTTTTCTCTAGGTATCGTATTGTCGAATTGTTTTTTTCGAAATGTTTCGCTCGTTGATGTGAAGTTTTCAAAATGTCAGTTATTTTACGTATTTAAGTTTTATAGAAATAAAAAACAGTGTGTGCTTAAAACCACACGACAGAAGCGAAAAACTTCATCTAGGTACTCGAGTTAACTTTGCCCGAACGAGCGTTACACAGCCGAGCGTGACGGCTCAGTCTCAATACCCACAAAAATGTTTTGCTCAGCGTGCCTAAAGAAGTTTTCACTTCAATAAAACGATTTTGATCGAATGAAGCAAAACTCGTGAACTTGTGAAGACAAATCAATGGTTCGAACTTTTCCTAATAAATAAACCTAAATTTATTAAGACTGCATTAATTTAATTTAAGTTATTTTTATGTAATAAAAAATCTATTAAAAATATGTTTTTAATAAGTACCTACATATGTGATTATTGTCAATTTTATTCCTTAGGATAGGATAAAAATAATAAGCAACGATTCTGCAATGTTTGTAACATCTAGTAGTGAAAATACTTTTTCCCACTAGTTCCATTGTTTGATTAGTGTAATAGGAATGGATTTCCAAAAATCAAGGGAAAAATCATAGTAGGTGACTGAGTGCTTCACCTACGTCGAATAAAAACATGAAGCCCTACGGGGTGTAAATCATAGTTACGGTTTGCATTTTTGATAGGACAGTGTTTCTGTGTCTCTATCAAAGGTACCATAAATCCCTAGAAGTTCATTGATGGCAGGGTCCTACTCAATTTATATGTAGGTACGACCGAGTGCTTGTCTATACTACCTAACCTAACATTACTAGTATAGGTAGTAGGTACCTAACCTGCTAATAGGAAGGCACGAAAGCCAAGCCCATACGAGCCGTGGGGTGCTCGCTCACTGACCTATTGACAGACGAGCCGCCAAATAATTGGATGATATCATAAAAGCAGCTGGAGGCCAGTGGATCAAGCTAGCTTAAGATCGCAAAAGATGGCGCACCGAAAAAGAGGCCTATACTGAACAGTGGGTGGTCAGGCTGGTTAAGAAAGATAGATAGGCGGAGATGGAAGCCAAATCTATGGCACTGTGCACGTATTAAACAGATTAAATTTGCCCTACGGATGTTTACGGGTTCGTTTATGAGTTTTATGTAGGTATGTGTGCACTCACTAGAGCCACGTAGTGGAATTATAGTCCCGGCTGTTCAATTTCGCTACCAGGCTAACAGAAATTGATAGGAGTTTTCAAAGTGTTATACGGTTTGTTAGTCTATTGGGAATAGATTTGTCCCAGTAGTTCAAGATCGCTACCAGGCTAACAGAAACTGATAGGAGTTTTCAAATCATTATACGGTTTGTAATACTAGTGGGAATATATTTGTTCCAGTAGTTCAAATTCAGTACCAGGCTAACAGAAATTGATAGGAGTTTTCAAATCATTTAACGGTTTGTAACTAGTGGGAATATAATTGACCCATTAGTTCAAGTTCAGTACCAGGCTAACAGAAATTGATAGGAGTTTCCAAATAATTTAACGGTATGTAAGAATGTGTATTTCTAACTCCCAATGTGCACCCACATTGGGAGTTAGAAATACACATTCTTGCAAGAAGTGACAAATATATTTATTTATCTTTTTACCTTTAGATAGAAATAAAGAAAGCAACATCTTGTTGTTTTATTATTATTTATAGGTTAAAACTCAATTAATGATTTTCTTTACCTAATATAAATATAAATGCAGATATCGATAGCGATGGAAAAGGTCATGGAATGGCCATCACTATTTTTTGAGTTACACCACGGAGGTAACACGTAGACGATCACTTGCACATACAATTTATTAAATAACACTCCCTTGGCATGTATGCTGTCCTGGTACCTACATAGGCAAACGCAGTACAAACCACTATCCGCACGAAACCAAAGTGCCCAGTGCCCGCCCACCGCCTTGGCTTTTATGCATTCCTATTTTTTGAAGATATAAAATTGATAGGTTACTAGCACTTGGTCTTACTTACCCATAAATTGAGTAGCATCCGGCAACCAATGAACTCCTTGGGCTTATGTCCTCCTGGTCCCTTGTGCAGACACCCTATCAAATGCAAACCTATTGCGTTTTTGATTTTTCCTTTGGCTTTTCGTAGTCCACTACATACTTATTCAATAATGGAACTACTGGAATTAATTTATTCCCACTAGTTCCATGAAACTGTTTTTAATGGAACTACTGGGAACTATCCACACCTAGTACCTAGTAGATCTATCACGAAACTTTTTGACGAGCGTATTGGTATCGAAGTCGTCACAGAAGGGTTATCAGTACGTGTCATAACTTCATACACACTGTTTACTTCTGTGCTGACTTCGATACGAATACCTAAGTTTGTTAAAAGTCTGGTATACTGGATAGGTCAACTTTTTTCACATTTTATGGGCTAATACGGCTTATTTTCAAATAGTTATGTATAATTGTAAAACGTATGATAAAATACTTTCTCATAATACTTACATAATTTAATTAAATAAAAATAAATTCTCATCAAAAACTTTTATTTCTTACCTTCTCTGGGTTCTTTTTACGTAGCTTTGACTTAAATCCATTGTGCTGTTAATTAAGAGTTAATCTCAAGCAGCAATTTATCAATTGTGCCCAATTTTTCGTTAACAATGTTTGCAACAAATTATTAATATGACTGTAACTTTATGCAAAACATATCAGTTATTAAGTGTATGTTTTGCATAAAGGTAAGTATATTAATATACGTTTTATTGGTAGGTAAAACGTTGCTAATGTTTATGAAATGTTTGAAATTAATTAAAAATGCTCTGAGGATTTTTTTATCTCGACGGATAAAAAAAAATGATATTTGAAAGTACCTAGTTCTATCAATGTTCCAAAGTAGTTTTAAAATACAATGTCAATGTAATATGGCACTTAAACTTAGAGAAATAAAATAAAAAGTACATCAGAATCAACTTTTACTTATCAAAAAAACTTATACATAAAATCTTAGAAATCGGTTTTTATTGACCGACTAAAACCAACATTATCACAAAAGTATTATGAAAACATCAAAAGCTGCTCATAATCAAATAATCAATAGCTATCACCAAACATTTTAACGAGCGTATTAGTATCGAATCCGTCACAAAAAACAATAGGGGCTTAATTCGATAAGCACAATGCCAAAATTGACGTTAGTATACGTCAATTTTGGCATTGTGCGACAGACAACTTGTCTGTCTAAGAACTCAATTCTTTTTTTTTTTTTTTTATTTATTTAAGCGCACAAAACACATCACAATCACATAAGTATAAAATTATAGGTTAACAAAGATTTTTGAGCTTGATTGCAACATAAACATATGTACGCAAAACTAAACAACACATAAATACCGAGCAGACTACTTCTAACTTAAATAAGATCAGGGATAAACTAAACTAAACTTAAAAATAAATAAATATATCATAATACAATTAGGGCGTTTATGTTATATAAATCTGAGAAATTAGATTTCTCAGATTTATATAACATAAACTAAAACTATCTTATGCTAAGAACTACTGAGTCACTCTGGTCATTACAGTGGCTCACATTATTAGCAAAATCGAAATTGAGGATGGTCTTAACAATTTTAATAAAGTGGCTCAGCTTTGGAACGAAGATATCGAGTTCAATGTTATTACTAGCTAAGTCATTGTATTGACGAGCCATTCTAGTTAATGGATTATAGAATGAAATATTATTTCTGTATATCTGTAAAGCGAAAAGATTAGCTTTATTGGAGTTACGTGCTCTAAATTTAATGTTAAATGATATCACAGATAATAACCTAGGAGAATCAATTAAGGAGTGAATTATTTTGTAGAGATAGAGCAAATCAAAATAATAACGCCTTATTTCCAATGATTGGACCTTAAATTTAGTTAACCTCTCTTCGTAACTTAGAGATAAGCGACCAGGTTGCAGACGATAACATAATAGCCGAAGACACTTTCTCTGAATTCGTTCAATATTGTGACTATGAACTTTATAGTTAGGGGACCAGACTGGACTACCATATTCAAGCACACTTCTTACAAGGGTATTGAAAAGATACAATAAAGTACGTGGCTTTTTGAAACCTTTTGTAGTTCGTAGAACAAAACCTAGTAATTGGTTGGCTTTAGAAACAATGTGCTGGTAGTGTGCACGAAACGATAGTTTGTCGTCGAACAAAATGCCCAAGTCTTTAGCAACAGAAGACCGGCTTAGTACCTGACCGTCTATATTATAGTCATTAATGATTTTGTTACGCTTATTTGTAAACGATATTGTAAAACACTTGTCGACGTTTAAGTACATATGATTGGTTTTACACCATTGGGATATAATATCTAAATCATTTTGTAGCAACAAGCAATCATCCTTCTTAGAAATGACATTATAAATCTTTAAATCATCAGCATATAAAAGAAGATCACAGGAAAGCCGCATAATGAGGTCATTTATAAAAATCACAAAAAGAAGAGGTCCCAAGTGAGAACCTTGGGGAACTCCTGAAGTGACTACCACAGGCGACGAAACAAAACCCTTCAAAGCCACCAGTTGATTTCTGTTATCCAAATATGAGCAAATCCAGCGATACAAGCTCCCGTGGACACCATGTAAATATAGTTTGTGACATAGTATACGGTGATTGACTTTGTCAAAAGCTTTGGAAAAATCTGTGTAGACAGAGTCAATTTGGCCACCTTTAGCAAAAGCTTGACAGAGATAGTTCTTGTACTCCAACAGATTACTGACTGTCGACCTGTGTTTCACAAAACCATGTTGCTTATCAGAGATAATTGGTTTGAAATGACTATAGAGATGACCGTAAACTAGGGACTCGAACAATTTGGCAAAACACGAGAGTAAACTAATTGGGCGATAATTTTCACAACGAGATTTATCTCCGCTTTTGTAAATCGGAATGATATGAGCTGTTTTCCACCTCTTTGGGAATATACCAAAGGTTAGCGACTTATTGAAAATAATGCCCAGAGGTACAGATAATTCCTTGCTACAAGATTTTACAAATGACGGCGGTAGCAGATCAGGACCAGGACCCTTGTTTTTATCCAATTGATTAATTTTATATAAAACATCAATTTCGGTTACGGAGATGTTTGACATAGTGTTAGGTATACAGCCGTCAACAGAATCACCGCCGCCATCATTAACATTTGCAGAATCGGAACAGTCACCGTTTTCAAAAACAGAGCTAAAGTAGTGCGAAAAAAGTTCACAAATACCATAACCATTGGATGAGGAATTATTTCTGAAAGACATAGTATGAGGTATGGACACTTGACCTTTCCTATTATTGACAAACCTCCAGAAAGATTTAATGTCCTTTTCTATGGAATCTTCCGTGGATGCGAGATACTTATCGTAACATTCTTCAGCAAGATCTTTACACCGAGACCGGAGCAATGAAAAGGTATCGTAGTCGCGGGGGTTACCAAATTTCTTAAATAATTTGTGATATTTTTTTTTTCTTCAATACATTTAATCAAAGGTTTACTATACCAAATTGGAAAAGATGACTTTTTTGACGAAGACAGTGGTGTGTGCTGACCGATTATTTCAAATAGTGTATCATAAAAAATATCAACACAAAGATCGATGTCCGAAGAAGCTAAAATATCATGCCAACTTATAGAGCTTAGATCAGATCGGACTTTGTCAATATTACATTTCGAAAAGTTAAGATGTTTCTCAACACTACGTTTAAGATTTTTAGAAAACTTGAATGATGGCACATCAACAGAAATAGCAGGATGATATTTATCCAAACGACTCAGAGAAAGTGTTTCACTCACAGAGATATTATCGAGATTCGAAAGTACTAAATCAAGTAAGCGACCATTAGAATTAATGATATTATTATATTGTTTCAAATTACAAAGGGCCATAAATTCATTTAGAATTTGACAATCTTTGCTAGGTGTAACAGCTGTTTTGACAAGCAATTCTCTTAGGTCAAATTAGTTCTGCGCATCTTTGTCACGTGGTTCGTTAGAGGACAAGTTGTTTGTCGCCTATTATATCATTCGATAACGAGAGTCGATGACAGCACAGTGGATTGATCCCCAGTTCATAAGTCGTTTTGAATTTCATACACACTCATAAACCCTTCTGTGTAGGATAGGACGCAATACGAATTACGCTTTTTAAAACAGTTTGGTGATAGCTCCATAACAAAACCAACGCTTTGAACAAAAATAATAGTTTCATCAACAAAATAACAAAAAAAAGAAACATTCGAACTATACATTCATTTTTTGACAAAAAAAAAGACTTATTTATTATGACGTTGCATTGGGTTGGGATTCGAACCCAAGACCAACGGGAAATTAGTCTAGTTACATAATTAAATAAGATATCACAATAAAACCATGAGATCTAATAACTTTAAAACCAACTTAGTTTTAATTCAGTGAATTGAATATAGTATAGTTATAACAAAGAAAGCCAAATATATCACAAATACGAGCAAATATAAAAATTACTTAATATTTTTAATTTTAGAAATACAATTCGAACTTCTGAAGACAGTCTTTAATATTATGAATTTGTGGAAATGATAATGGCACCGGTCTTAACAAAATAAGTATGTAGTTGAATTTTATCCAAGTGGTATTTACAGTATTCTACACAAAATATTGATCCGATCTTTGAAAAAGTTAACCAAAATGTATCACCAACCTTTTGACAAACATATTCGTAACTACTTATCGAAGCCATCACAGAAGGGTTATCATGTTGTATCATTTAAAAAATGTCACACTTATTTGTGACGGATTCGATACGAATAGACTTGTCAAAAGTTTGGTGAAAGGGCTCTACAATTAGAGTTAATTCTAAATTGTATTTGGTATCATTTTGGAAATAAATGAACTCATAAGACGGTTTTCGTATTTTCTTTGAAGAGGGTATACAGAAATGTAGCCAATATGGCGTGTTTTTACAATATCGGTCGACATCTAATATCGACTGTTTAAGATCTTTCTAATTTTTTTATTACCTAGGTCCATACAACACTGAATTTCGCCTCGTCTATTCCCGCGTACATACAGAATTTGGATGCGCGAATATAATTGAACGATACCACATCCATTTCTACATAGAGCACTGTAAAATCACTACATTGTTCCTTTTTTAAAAACAACCAGTCATCCGTATTTAATCCGTTATTGTACAACTCTAGTCTCGACAAAATATCATCGACTGTTTCATCGATAAAAGTGTTAATTCGAAACGCCATTTTGTATCGATTATTTTCTTCGATTTCTTCATTTATTTCCATTTTCAAATCGTGGAAAGATTGTAGAATGTACTCGAGGGAGTGCAAACTTTTTTCAGAATGACAGCTGTATACAAGCGCGCCATCTTTGATTCCATGACATTTGAGTAATGGCAACTCTTGACTGTTGTCTATGGATTGGACGATCGAATTTTGAATTTTTCCCGCGGTTTTTATGTCTATTTTGCTTTGAGGGTAGTTTTTCGGTGTGATATTGATTTGTATGTTATATTCTTCGTATCGACACTTTTTGGATGTTCTTTCGAATGAAGAATTCGACCTTCTTTTTCCCGCGCATGACTCCTTTTCACAGGTTTGGGATTCTTCTCCTGCATTGATCTGTTTAGATAATTCTTGATCTGCATTCATCTGTTTTGATAATTCTTCGTCTGCATTCGTCTGTTTTGATAATTCTTGGTCTGCATTCATCTGTTTTGGTAATTCTTCGTCTGCATTCGTCTGTTTTGATAATTCTTGGTCTGCATTCGTCTGTTTTGATAATTCTTGGTCTGCATTCATCTGTTTTGGTAATTCTTCGTCTGCATTCGTCTGTTTTGATAATTCTTGGTCTGCATTCATCTGTTTTGGTAATTCTTGGTCTGCATTCGTCTGTTTTGATAATTCTTGGTCTGCATTCATCTGTCTTGGTAATTCTTCGTCTGTATTCGTCTGTTTTGATAATTCTTGGTCTGCATTCATCTGTTTTGGTAATTCTTGGTCTGCATTCGTCTGTTTTGATAATTCTTGGTCGGCATTCATCTGTTTTGGTAATTCTTGGTCTGCATTGATCTGTTTTGGTAATTCTTTGTCTGCATTCATTAGTTTTAGAAATTCGTTGTTATTAAAATTAATGTCTTTTTGGATTTCAAGATCGCAGCTAGTATTTTTATTTGTGTCATTTGAAACGGCTTTCATATTTGATAAATTCTGGAGTTTTTGCATAATATGATCAGCGGTTATCAGAATCTCCGATGAATTTTTATCGTATTTCGAATCATCAATATTCAGTATGTCATCAATTTCACATACATAGTCTTTTTTAGTCACATGAATATCATTATTATTAATATTATGAATATTATTTTCTACTATTTTCGAAGTCATTATTGGACTCTCCAAGTCTAGATTATCAATACTTTTTGAAATCTGCGAAACTGGACTATCTGTGCGAGATTCGTTATCGTCTCGGACAACTTCATTTTCGTCTCGACCAACATTATTTTCGTCTTGAACAATATTATTTTTGTATTGACCAACATCATTTTTCTCTTGAACAATATCATTTTTATCTAGACAAGTGTAATTTTCATCATTTACTTCTAGAACCTTCTCAGTATTTGATGTTATGTCAGTATTTGAGTTACTTTCATCGATTATATCTTCCCAACTGTCAATGACTGTTTCTTCAATATCATTTTGGGTATAATTTTCTCTATTATTCTGACTGTGATTTTTGTCATTATTTTTCTCTTCAGTTTCATTAAATTCATCGCTATCATCATCAATAACTATGACCTCAATTCCATTTTCTATGATGATGACGTCATCACTGTCATCCATTTCAACGTCATTGGACACACAACACAGGCAATTTTTTAAATCGTCATTATTTTCATCATTTTGATTTTCGAACATAAATTCCGGTCCGAATGAGTCGTGGGTAAAAGTCTGTCTTTTGTTACAAATCTTCGGAATTTCGTAATTTTTATCACTTTTCGTTTTATTATTGTTTCTTACTTTGATGATTTCAGTTTTGTCATTTTCAAATGCGTTTCTGTTAATGATATTTCTCGAGTTATTATTAACGTTTTCTTTATCATTTTGGAATAACCTTTCTTTTACGTATTTCAAATTATTATCGATGACCTCAGCGAAATGATTGAGGTCAAACATATTGGGGCAATCATTCGCTTTTTTAAGCGTTTCGTACACATCATCATTTTCGCTTTTAAGATTTTCATTTCTCTTTTGATCAGTTGTAGGGTGTTTGAACTTTTCGGTCGGTACCTTTTTGAGGATAATAGTCTTGAACGCATCGGAAAAGTTACTGCAAAAAAAGAAAAAAATATTTTAAAATCTATTTTCACATCTCGTTTACTCATTTGACAAATCTATGCCAAAAATCAAATATCAATTCACAAATTTTGGCGTGAAAACCATAGATGAATAACGGTGTTCTTATACAACACAAAGATGGAAAGTATTAAAACAAAATGGAGTCGTAAGACAGGACCAAAAATTAATTGTCAATAAATATGAAATATCTCCATTTTCTAATAATGTTTGTTACTTTTAGAATATAGTTTTATTATCAATGAAAAAGCCTAGTAGTTTTAACATATAATATTTATCTAGCCCTGATATTTCTCTTTTCGAGCATCGGACCAAAATATACTAGAAGTAGCCAATGTGGCTTCTATTATTGGTCGCATTTTCAATGTACTACATTATGTTTCTATACTTTAATACTTCTGTGGATTTAACTTACTCAGCAACTGGAAACACCACATTCAAATCGAATCCCGCCATTTCCTGTAAAATCTCTTTGAATATTGAACGTTCCGTTTTTGAATCGCTGCTCGGACGAGCTCTGTTATTCAACCTCTGCACTAAATCCTTTACGAATCCGACCTGCTTTGAGTTCATACTGCCTTTTAGTTGTATTTTTTTTTCAGCTGTCACGGTTTGACCTTTGTCTATGGATATATCTGACCTATTGCAGAATTCCAATATTTGAACTAGTATGTAGTATCGGAACGTGTCTCCGTCTACCATTTTATTGTCTGTGGTATTTTGATAGTCTATGGCTTTTGCGTTTTCTTGAGCGTTTTGATTGTCTTTGGTTTTTACTTGTACATTTTCAGTGTTATATTTGGTGTTTTCTGTGCTCTTTGGGTTTTCTTTGAGATCTTTGTTGACTATGACGGTATTTTTGAGTATTTTCTGTATGTTTTCAAAAGCGATGACGGAACACCAGTTATTGTTGTCTCTGGGATCGTAGAGACCTTTGTGTCTTACGAATAAGATGTTCCTAAAATGAAATAAAAAAACATGTTAGTGTTTTGTATTGTTATTTGTTATTTCAGATTTAAAAATACTTAGATATAATCAAGGTATTACAAAACATATAACAAACGACCTTGATTCGGACTTTTCTTGTGAAAACAAAATACGCAATTTGAACAAAACTTCAACGTCTTGTTAGATAGTTTCAGTTATTTTAATTTTAAAAACTCAACTGAACCGATTTTGATTAAATTCCTAACCGAATAATACAATACAATTGTATAATTAATTAATTATTTTTCTAACCGAAAGTATATAATATACGAACGCTCTACCTTCGTCTGTGTTTCCCACCACCTATAACTTGGGTGTGTTTAAAGATCGCATTAACAAGCATCTTCTAGGTATACGTGTTAAAATAGACCACGACATCGCTTCCCATCAGCGAGTCGTGGTCAAATGTAACCCTATTTTTAATAAAAAAAAAAAAAATTTTTTCAAATCGGTTCCTACTTTCTATACAACAAAGTTCTGAGGTAAAAAACATAAAAAAAAAACATTTAACCAAATTGAGAACCTCTTCCTTTTCAACCGACTTTAAAAAAGGACTTTGGTTTGGAATAAAAAATACCTGAAAAATAAAGGTGTTGAAATGAACAAAAATGCGTATTTTGCTTCCCTGTGACTTGTCAGTGGTGCCTACGGTCACTAGAACAGTCCGATTGAAGTCGGTTGTTGTATATTTTCGAGAGAACCTGCTCCTTTTTTTGAAGTCGGTTTATTATAGAACGAAGTCGCACGCGGGTCAGTTATCAACAAAACTCACGTTTTCGATTGTCCCCAGCACGCGGTTACCACGAAGTTGGTCGCGGGCATGACCCTCATGATGCCCTCGATGAGCACGGGGCAGTCCGCGCACGTGAACAGGGACTTCCGGTTTTTACTGTTCAGTGACGTCACGATGTGTTTCACGTAGCTCCATCCTGCGAAGTTATAATACTTTAAGGGGAATCCTCAAGGCAAATTTCCATACAAAATGTTTCGGACAAATACTCAAAAAGTACGCCGTATTATAGTAATTTCTTCACACTATTCGTTTCGTCCATTTTTTCCGATTGTGTGAACAAAAATTAGTAAGGTTTCATACTTTAATTTAGTAATAAAGTATGAAACCTTACTAATTTTAAAACTTATTTTTTTTTTAAATACGGCGTACTTTTTGAGTATTTGTCTGAAACATTTTGTATGGAAATTTGCCTTGAGGATTCCACTTTAGCGTCGATGATACAGGGCTATTTCAACCGACTTGAAAAAAGGAGAATGTTATCAATTCGGATGATTTTTTTTGTTACCTCAGAACTTTGTTGTTTATAAACCGATTTGAAAAAATATTATTTCACTTCTCATGCTCGCAAAGTTCTAGTTCGTGCACTCTTTAGGGGAAGTAAAACTGCATTTTAGGCTCTAGGAAAAAAAAGTGATTGATTATAAAATCTGTTCAAAGAAGTTAATTTGTCATAGGTTCTTGCTGGAAGTTGAGAACTTTATCCATAATTCGAACTTCGGTCCTTAATAATACCCGAAGATTAGGGTATTGAAATTATATTATAATAAGTAATCTTCTTATCGTGTCACTAGTTCCTTCGAACCAGTGTGGTGAAAGGATTGCGCCTCGAAGAGGCTCCTTTCGTGCACTCGACACATGTTTTCGAACTTTTTAGGTTCTACGACATACCTGTTTCCTCACGATGTTTTCCTTCACCGTTGCGAAAACGTGGGATGCATACATAGATTTTTTCGACCGATAAAACCCATTTACGCATGACTGCCACCGGGATTCGAACCCGCGACCATCAGATCGCAAGTTAAGGGCCTCATACACTCTGCCACCACGTCCTAGAATACGTAATAAATATAGACACAGAAATGCTTACCTTTCGCAGAAATCTGCGAAAAGAAAATGACTTCAATGGCTCCCTTCTCAGTAGTCAATAAATCCAACACAGCTTCCAAAGTTGACGTGGCGAGGTCTTTTTTGGCGAAATATCCGAGGTGCACCCGTGTTATGGTCGTGGGCAGCTGAGTGTACAGGTCCATTGTTGGCAACTTTGTGGTGGTCTGTTGGGAAATATGACCGAAGCCGGAGCGACGAGCCTGTATAAATGAAGAAAGAAAAATCAATTCATTTTTTTTTATTTCGTTTCATTGACACCATATTTTTTTAGTAATATATACATTTTAAAGCAATAGGCCCCGAATTCTTGTACAGTCAGCTGCACAGACATGTAAACACTCCCAAGCTTTCACATTTATAATATACTCTTAATTTTACAAAGACATTCTTCGTCTGACAAGTAAGATGACTACATTAATTTGAAAATATTGCGTGCACTTTTCTTTGCAAAATTAATGGCTAATTGCACCAAACTATCAACGTTCCTAAGCAATTACTTAACTCGCTTTACATGGTGTGAATTAGGACCGTTAAGAACTGGCAAGTAAGAAAAGTAATTGCTTAGGAGCTTTGACAGTTTGGTGCAACTAGGCTTAAAAACTTGAAAGCTTGGGAGCGTAAACATGTCTGTGCAGCTGACTGTACATATGTTTTTATTATACAAAAACGTGTTCAGACGATTTTATAAAACATGCCCCAATTTTTTTTTGACGGAAGACTTTATGTGTTCGCCCATCACGTGAAAACTACATAACGGGTTTAAGGGGCATCCTCAAATCCGAATTCCATACAAAATGTTTCGGACAAATACTCAAAAAGTACGCCGTATTATAGTAATTTCTTCACACTATTCGTTTCGTCCATGTTTTTTTAATTTCGTCAACAAATAAATTGAAAGGTTTCATACGTTAATTTAGATTATATACGTGTTTTAAAATTAAACCTACTAACTTAAAAACACGTATAAAATCTAAATTAACGTATGAAACCTTTTACTTTTTTTGTTGACGAAATCAAAAAACATGGACGAAACGAATAGTGTGAAGAAATTACTATAATACGGCGTACTTTTTGAGTATTTGTCCGAAACATTTTGTATGGAATTCGGATTTGAGGATTGGCCTTAAGTGACATTCATCGTTTGTCAACCCGAGCACCTATCTATCGCCGCACTCGCACCGCTGTCACTAGCACATTTTGTAGTAAGATAACCCAAAATTCTGACTGCACAGATACAACGTAGTAACCCTTCTGCATTGCCCATTTCTTTTCTTGGTTAAAAAATTGTGGTGTATAAATAAATGGTTCTTACCGTGTCCAGAGACAGCGAGATGGGTTCCACGATGCCCTCCCCCCGCGCGCCCAGCGCCCCGCCCTGCCACCCCATCATCTGCATCATCCTGTAGATATGTCAACGTCAAATTTTAAATATATGTCGGGCGAATGAACATGACACCTGGCTCGAATGACTCTTAACAATATTGTGTTATATTCAAATCTCATCAAATAGCTAGTTCTCGATTAGATGAGTTTATCAGTCAGTCAGTGAGTCAGTACGTTCAGTTAGTCACTGTGTTAATCACTGTGTCAGTGAGTCAGTCACTGGGTCTGTGAGTCAGTCACTGGGTCAGTGAGTCAGTCAGACAAGTTTGTGCCCTCACTTGAGTCCTTTTTCGCTGACCACTGGCTGGTTGAGTCCTTCGATCAGCTTCACTTTAGCGCGGTTCAATTTTGGTCCCGGTTGTGAGGTCAACGACCCTTGCACTCGTGACGTCACACTTGTTTCTTGCACTAGTGACGTCATGCTTCGAGCTTCTTGTATGGGCGCTGTTGTCAAGTTGGAAGAACTGGAATGTAAGCAAAATTGTATGGAACAAATTTTTATGAATAAATACCTATTTTATTTCACAAATAATCTTGGTGTTACAAAAACATACAACAACCGAGTTCAATTGGACTGTTTTAGTGTCCGTGAAAACCACTGAATAGTCTGAAGAATGTGTTGTACATGCCAGCTTTCAGTAACAGACCTGTACTTTATTTTTTTAAGGTACAATTTTTTTTAAATAAATGCTAAGACACTCACAAAATTTATTTCGATAGAAGATTTGAGTTTTGACTCACCTTTTCACGTATTCTACGGATCGATCTCTCCAATTTTTGTTCTGGTTGGCATTTTTTCTGGTCAAGGAAACACTCCTGGTAGCACTAAAAAAAAATACAAAGTAATAAAAACATAACAATCTAGACTAACAAGCTAAAAGTTTATAAAAACTGAAAATCAGACTGCGAAAATACTTATTATGCATTGATTGCTAATTAAATATACCAAATTAAATTTAAACATATGACTCATACAGGGTGGAAACTTTCAGCGGGGCAGTAAGGGGAAGTACCTTATCCGTTGCAGCTACGCGAAAATGGTCTTAGGAGACTATCCATATTTTTTTATGGAATTATGATCTCCATTCACAGATTAAAAAAAAAATACAGTTAGCAAGAAAATAGCCATTTTACACAAAAACATTTTTTGATGCCAATCGATCCTGTTTCTAATACTGATCAAAAACTTCTATGGGACCAACCATCGTTGGAGTACAAAAAGTCACAAATTGCAGAAAACTTTTCCCTTACATTTTGTATGAAAATTTTACGCAAAAGCTATTTTAGTGACGGTTGAGATCTTTTTGTGTACTGGATAAAACGATAAGCAATATTGTATGGAATTCATACAAATAAATTGTCAGAAACGAATCAATTTATGTATTCGCCAAAATGGCGGTCACTTCGAGCACTTGATATCGTAGGACAAGAAACAGCAAGAATTTAAATAAGAATAACATCATCAAGTTATGTTAGTTAATAAAAAAAGAAAATTAATACGCCTTCTTTTTGATATGTGTAAAATTGTACGTGATCATTTGACTTTCATTTTATTTTTTGTGTTTCAGTTACACAAATTATTTACAAATTGTAAGGGAAAAGCTTTCTGCAACTGCAACTATTTTCTTGCTAACTGCATTTTTTTTTAAATCAGTGAATGGAGATCAAATTTCCATAAAAAAATATGGATAGTCTCCTAAGACCATTTTAGTGTAGCTGCAACGGATAAGGTACTTCCCCTTACTGCCCCGCTGAAAGTTTCCACCCTTATTCTTATTCTGAGTAGGGGGTACAGCGGTCTGCACTGGCGTCCCGTTGAAGGGTGCATTGTGCATTGCCCCCCGAAAAATTTATTAACCCTGTCCCAGCCATCCCAGCTCCTTGAAATAACGGAGCAGGATGCTGGGTTGTTGACAGCACCGTTCCAGTAAAGTGCTGGCCGACACATTTGGTGGAGAGGAGACTAGCAGCCTACGTAAGCCTGTCTTAACCCTACTCTCCTCTGTAGCCTGACAGTGGATGATCACATGCTCCACGGTCTCTTGATTTTGTAAGCAGCCTCTACAGATGTCGATGTCTGTAGCTCCTGTCTTAACTAGATGGTGGTTGAGATCACAGTGACCTGTGATGACTCCCACCATCAAACGAAGGTCTTCGCGTTTTAGTTTTAGTAATTTATTTGTTAGATTTTTGTCTAATTGAGGAAACATTAGTTTTGTATGTGCACAGTCAGTGCCGCGCTCCCATAACTTTTGGTGTTCTTTTTCCGCCTGTAATTTAAATCTACTCCTAATTTCAGCAGTCGGCGGATTTGAGAGACCTGCGTCATTTGTGGTGGGTGTAATTTTTGCCCCTTTTTTTGCTAATGAGTCGGCTTTGTCATTCCCTGCGTCCGTTGCGTGACTCTTAGTCCATTTGATGCTGACCTCTACCTTCTCGGCCAGTTTTTGAAGTGCATTATGACACTCTGCTATTGACACCCTGTACAAAACTATATATAACAATGTATAATATATTCTAAACTATACCTATAACTATATATAATAATTAATTTATTAAAATCTAGTCAACTAGTCTAGTTAGTAGTAGTTAGTCTAGTCAACATTTGAGTACAAATAATCGCTGTATTATTATTAATAATTGTTGTTAATAAATCAAATAAATATTGTAAACGTAAACTAACATTTGAGTCTTCAGAAGGCGTTTCCGACAGTCCAGATAAAATTGAGTAATAGATACTGTGTCTCCTCTATTTTTATCCTTTAATCCTTTCTCACTGGGTACCACACAATTCTCACTGGGTACCACACAATTCTCCCTGGGTACCACACAATTCTCCCTGGGTACCACACAATTCGCACTGGATATTTCACGATTTTCAATGAGTATTCCACGAATTTCACCGAGTATTCCACGATTTCCACAATCGCGAAATTGTAAAATAACTACATGTCATTTTAAATAAATACGCAAAATATAATGGTTTTTTATGTATAAGAAGGCGGGAAGTGGCTTCGCTGCGATGAAGTGTTTAAGGGTAATCCTCAAATCCGAATTCCATACAATAATGTTTCGGACAAATACTCAAAAAGTACGCCGTATTATAGTAATTTCTACACACTATTCGTTTCCTCGTATGTTTTTTGATTTCGTGAACATTAAAAGTGAAAGGTTTCATACTTTAATTTAGATTTTATACGTGTTTTAAAATTAACCCTACTAACTTAAAAACTACCTATGTTAAAATGTCAGAAATGACACAAGACAGTGATAGTGCAATTACACACCTTACCCCGAGGGAAGAGGTTAGATATGGATTTTTGTCGCTCAAAATTAAGTGGCGATGGCGTAAGCGATAATAATAAAACATCATAAAAGCTTGAAAACTATTGAATATAGAAAAAAATCCTTTTACATTTATCTAAGTTCTGTGATTATACACTCAATAGTATAAAAATTACCTGTAAATATTCTCTTAATTTGGAGGATGGTCAAACAAATTTTATGATGGCCGATTTCAAAAAAATAATCTTCCGAGAAAAGTTTCACCAATCGTGTTTCTGTCTTACATTTATTTAGATTATATCCTCAAGTAATCACTGTATTAACATCAAGTTTGTAACCTGTACCGTTACTGAGTAAGAATGTAACGCAGCGACTCCAAATTTTAACATATCGCCTTAACTAAGGACTAGAGGACGTGGTGGCCGAGTGGATGAGGCCCTTGTCTTGCGATCCGATGGTCGCGGGTTCGAATCCCGGTGGCAGTCATGCATAAATGGGTTTTTTCGGTCGAAAATATCTATGTATGCATCCCACGTTCTCGCAACGGTGAAGGAAAACATCGTGTGGAAACCGGCATGTCAAAGAACAAAAAAAAATGTTCTATGGCATGTGACATCCACCAATCCGCATTGGGTCCGCGTGGTGGATTAAGACCCATTCGCTCTCCTGCCGAGAGTAGGCCTGAGTCCCAGCAGTGGGAACATTATAGGCTGATTATGCTATGTCTTAACTAAGACGCTGAGAAGAAAAGGGGCAAGTTAAGGCTTATTTACCTTGGCTCCAATGGTTTCTTAGCAGTCGAAAGCTTCAGTACATTTTGGTCTTTGTTGATCGCCGCCGTGGACAAAACATTTTGGATTTCGTTCATTTCATTTGTTTGTTTTTTTTGGATTTTTGTGGCAGAGTTTGGATTGTTTTGGCTTTTATTAGCAGAACTCACTGTATCAATTCTACTGATATGTTGTCGTGGTTTTAATTTCGGGTATACCGGTATTTTGATTAATGTTAGATCACTGAAAAAAAAATATTAGGTTTTTGTAAGCTATGGAAGTATTTTATAAAGAAAAATGTTGTTTACCAAAATCTCTTTATGGATTTGATTGGGGTATACGGTATAATTTTAAATAATCAAGATTTTACAATAGTAGGTATATCCTCTCAAACAAAAAATATCGATTCCCGCTTCAGAACTAACATTTGTGTGATAAACATCGGTATTTGTCCTAAGTCTGGGTGTTTTCTATGTTTTATCAATAAAAAAATATAAGAATTCTTTCAGATATCTGGTTACCATAGTACAAGCTCTGCTTAGTTTGAGACTAGATGGCGCTGTATGACATGTCTAAAATCTAAATATTATCATTTATAATTAATTTAATAAGAAAACTCACCATTTATCATTCTTTTTCCCAATATTGGACTTCTTTCCCATAACTTTGAATACATTTCTATTTTGATTGACCAAGCTATACACCGCTTTCAATACTGTACCAATTTTCTGAGGAAATCTCTCCACTTCATATAATTCTCTTAATACATTTTCGAGAAATGTTGTGTGTACCTGTAAATATTAAATTTATATTTTCTATCGCTAGTAGGTACCTATGTAAAGTTTAATAATAAAAGTAATAAAATAATAATAATCAAAGTTACACAATAACCCTTCCTTAGCAGTCGGGTAAAAACATAACAACCGATTTCAGTCGGACTGTTCTAGTGAACGTAAACACCACTGAAAAGTCACAGGTAAGCAATTTCATCATAACAGCTTTATTTCAAGTTTAAGAAATTTATGGCTGATTGCTATAAGTTTTTACTATTTTTACTAATTTCCCTATAAATCTTATATCGTTTCTCGAAAATTTAAAAAAAAAAAAAAAAAAAAAAAAAATTAATTTTTAATATAAAAAAATAGGCTCTCGGTTCAAAGTTGCAAAGTACAGCATGGAATTGGATATCCAATTCCAGCAAAGTACAGCATGGAATTGGATATCCAATTCCACGCTGTCCTTTGCACAAACGTCATTCGAGCCAGGTGTCATGTTCATTCGCCCGAGTGGTATTGTGTATTGAGTACCTTCGAAGCTTGAGGAATCATGAAGCTAGCTTGAGCATTATCTGACAGGAAATCCTTTAATTTCGTCAAACTTTTCAACACCAAGTCATCATTTGGTTTACTTTTGTCCGCGTCTGTATTATTTGGTTTCAGTGCTGTATCACTTTTGTTCAGAACTGTTTTTTTTTGTTTCCTCTTATTTCTAGAACTGTTCGATTGTTCTGAACAAGTAGAGGTAAAAGAGGTGTCACTGTAAAGGAAAAATGAGCAAAATTAAGAGTATAATATAAATGTAAGAGCTTGGGAGTGTATACATGTCTGTGCAGCTGACTGTACATATATCGCAGAATTGCTCAATTCAACACGCATTTTAGGTTCTATAACATGCCGGTTTCCTCACGATGTATTCCTTCACCGTTAAGGGGAATCCTCAAGGCAAATTTACATACAAAATGTTTCGAAACTTTAATTTAGATTTTATACGTGTTTTAAAATTAACCCTACTAACTTAAAAACACGTATAAAATCTAAATTAAAGAATGAAACCTTTCTCTTTTTTTTGTTGACGAAATCAAACATGGACGAAACGAATAGTGTGAAGAAATTACTATAATACGGCGCACTTTTTTTATTGGATTTAAGGATTAGCCTTAAGCACATATTTTAATACTGAGTTACTGCAGATGGTAGATTGAATTAAAAAAAAAGCTAGTTAGTTAGTAAGCGAGTGGAAAGGTTTTAAGGCGCCCTTAGAAAAGAAAATATTGTTAACTTTTTAGTAAATAAATATATACAAAAATACAAAATACTGTGCAGCTGACTGTACATCTGAGTAGTAAATAATTTCACTTGGTATCAGGGATTTTACCTCGAATCATTGGCAGAACTACCGCTTGTGTTCAAAACCTGTTTTTCTTTTCTCGTGAGCATTTTCCCCACACCTAATTTCCACATAACGGCACAACTGAAATAACGGAAACTATATTTATTAAATTAAGTATTTAAAAAATATAATAAGCTAGAGAGATAAATAAATGGCAAGACATGGAGGCTTTTGCCACTAAAGGTGGTTCTTGCAAAAAAATAAACAGTAAAACTCAGCGACATATTTTAAAAAACCTTATTTAAAATAGTAAGAATCTGTTACTGGCAATAGGATAAGTTTAAATAAGTATGTACATACATATGGAGTGCTGTTGATTCTATGATAAATAAATAAATAAAAAAGAAAAAATTAGAAAATAGAAATTAAGATAAACTATGTAGGTACCTAATGTGTAAGAAATAAAAAGCTGTTATTATTACATTGGGGACGTGGTGGCCGAGTGGATGAGGCCCTTGCCTTGTGATCTGATGGTCGCGGATTCAAATCCCGGTGGCAGTCATGCGTAAATGGGTTTTTTCGGTCGAAAAAATCTATGTATGCATCCCTCGTTCTCGCAACGGTGAAGGAAAACGTCGTGAGGTAACCCGCATGTCGTAGAACCTAAAAAGTTCGAAAACATGTGTCGAGTGCACGAAAGGAGCCTCTTCGAGGCGCACTTGAAATCCTTACACCACACTGGTTCGAAGGAACTAGTGACACGATAAGAAGAATTATGATTACAAAAAATTAAAAAGGAGGAGTTTCTCAATTGAGAACCTGAAAACCTCTTCCATCGAGTTACACCCCATATGAAGGTGTTACTCGTTGGGATTTTTTTTCAATGGTACTGTTCTAATAAAATACCAAAAACGGTGTTACTCAATCCGAATAATGTATAACATACCTTGGTTGGCCTTTTTCATTTTTTTCCTGATACACCTCAATTCTGAACTTATGTGTATTCTTTTGCAGTGTATGCCTTATATCATCCAAAAGAATTCTCGTTCCCACATCAAATTGCTCGATACACTCCAATTTGTGAGGAATTGTCTTCATACGTTTGATGAACCGCATTTGCTTGGGAGTAATCTCATCAAATCTGAGAGATTCCCTTGAATTGTCATCGAGAAATTGTTTCATTTGTTGAATAGTGCTTTGTTGGAATGTCTCGTCGACACGTTCTATAGCTTTTAGGATTTTTCGAGATGGATTATTGTGTTTTTTGGTTTTGGCTGTATTCATTTTTGAGCTTGATGTTGCACTCAGATTGCTGTGGATGGAAATTTTTATAGCTTAATATTTTAAGCGACTTGTGGGCAAAAACCACTACGGAGTGGAGCCCACCAAACGCGAAGCGACGACGTGGAAAGCCCAGAAGGAGATGGCGGGACGAGTTGGACGGATACCTGCCAACATGGACCAGCGACGCCCTTGGCCGCAAGGAGTGGAAGGAGAGGAGGGAGGCCTTTGCCCTGCAGTGGGACACAGATGGCTGAATAATAATAATAATAATAATAATAATAGACCAGAAGTTGACTTCCTAGCTTCAGTAAACTGGCTACGTTTCGGTGACCTCTTCGGGGAAACCGAGGGTTCTGTCTGTGCAATTATGGATGAGGTTGTCAAGACGAACAACTACCGGAAGTATATCATAAGGGATGGAACGGTGGATATTTGTCGAGCATGCCACCGGCCCGGTGAATCCCTTAGACATATACTTTCGGGTTGTTCGCATCTTGCCAATGGCGCATACTTGTACAGACATAACCTTGTAGCCAAGATCATACACCAGCAGCTTGCTCTCCTTTATGGCCTTGTAAGATCTGAGGTAAGATATGAGGAGATATCGTGCTGATAGATCGGTCAGAACGCCGGGCAGTCCTTGTCGATATCACAGTTCCACATGACGAGAACCTCGTAAAAGCTGAAAAGGATAAGCTTACCAAATACCTTGATTTGGCTCACGAGGTTACCGCCATGTGGAATGTGGACTCGACGACGATTGTCCCGATAGTCGTTACGGTGAACGGGATAATAGCGAAGAGTCTCGACCAGTACCTAAAGAGGCTCTCGCTTGGTGGCTGGGTCAAGGGCCAGATACAAAAGGTGGTACTATTAGAGTCGGCTCGCATGGTGAGAAGGTTCCTCACTCTGCAGCCCTAGCCACCAGCCGCTTGGGCTCTACTCCGCGGCTGGTGGTCCACCGTTTTTATATATTTTTTACAATAATACTGCTGTTTTTTCAAATAGTTTATTTTTTAAATATTTTTGTAAAAAATAAATTTTAATGAGAGAAAAATATAAATAAATGATATAATAATAATAATAATATTTTGGTCAATTTACACAACGTCATTTAGATTAGATAACTGATACAATACTAACACACTTGTTTTTTTTAAATACATCATACATAGAATACACCTTTCTTTTTTTTATGATTGAACTAGCTGGTGCTCGCGACTTCGTCTGCACATGTATCTTTATAAATTGTAGCCTATGTGTTATTCTGATGTATAAGCTATATTATTCTAAAGTTTCATTAAAATCCATTCAGTAGTTTTTACATGAAAGAGTAACAAACATACATCCATCCATCCATACTTACAAACTTTCGAGTTTTTATTATTAGTAGGAAATAGGATAGTAGGATGTTTTAAGAGTATCTAGAGCTCTATTAAGTACTGCCCGATTTAGATATACTTACTTATCTGCTACTGTCCCGTTTTTTGGTATCTTCTGCAATTTCAGCTGTCTAAAAAAAATCCAGGTTTGTTAATTTTATTACCAAAATAATGAAAATAATAAATAGACTTTAAGGAGAATCCTCAAGGCAAATTTCCATACAAAATGTTTCGGACATATACTCAAAAAGTACGCCGTATTTTATAGTAATTTCTTCACACTATAAGTTTCGTCTATGTTTTCCGATTGTGTCAACAAAAATTAGTAAGTTTTCATTCTTTAATTTAGATTTTATACGTGTTTTAAAATTAACCCTACTAACTTAAAAACACGTATAATATCTAAATTAAAGTATGAAACCTTACAAATTGTATGTTGACACAATCGGGATACATAGACGAAACGAATAGTGTGAAGAAATTACTATAATACGGCGTACTTTTTGAGTATTTGTCCGAAACATTTTGTATGGAATTGGATTTGAGGATTAAGATTATTTATGATTTTACATATTTATTATTTTTATAATACAAACTCATAGAAGTAACAAAGTATAGAATCACAATGTAGTACATTGAAAATGTGACAGAAAAAAGGGGTAAGACTTTGGTCTTCAGGCATTGAGGGATTGGCGATGAGATGTTTCCCAAATGCCGACCAACCTTTAGATATTGGTAGGATTTAAAATACTTACTTCATATCATTTAGGGATGTTTCTTTCGTCAGCTGAAATTCATACTTCAAGCCGAATATCGTCATAGCTTCTGCCAGCGGCGCGAATATCCCTTTGAATCCAAATCCAACATCCATTTCCTTCACAGAACTTTGAGTTGTGCATTGTGCGATCAATCCTGTTGATATAATTCTACTGTCACTAAAGGGTCGATGACACACGGCTTTTTTACACGCTACAAGCCAGCGAGTTCGCTTGTAGCATGTAAACTCGCCCAGTATCATCGGCGTTTTTACAATCTGCTTGTTGACAATCCTTCCCGAAAGCTAAGACGCTAGCACGCTAGCTTTTAAACTCAAGAATCAAGAAACATTTATTGTATAAATAAAACTATGTACAAATATCTTAACATATTTTAGGAGGAAACAACAGTTTATCCTGATAGGACATACAATAATATAGGTACTTAACTAAAATGAAATAGATACCTACCTAGTTTTATTACATCAGATGTAGTAGACTACAGGTACAGACAGCGTCATAGATAAGTATCCCCCTTGCATTATAATTCCCAGCTTCAAACCCCTTTAAAATCACCGTCGCGGCGAATGGAGAAGCTTTGCCTTTAAAAAATTGATTATAATTGTATAACCGTATGTAAGCCTAAAAATAATTTTAAGTATTATAATTTTTTGAAAGGATTTGTAGCTGGGCGTCTTGTGCAAAGGGGATACTTATCTCTGTCTGTACAAACGTTTGTTAATATTTTTTTTTTTAATATTAAAAAATTTAGCTCGCCAACAAGCAGCTTGTAAAAAGCCCTGTGTCATCGACGCTTTAAACTAGAAACAAAGTATGTATGAAAGTAATTTTTAGATCTTATCAAAAAGGTTTATTAGTTCAAAATAATCAAGGTTTTACAAAAACATACTACAACAGACTTCAATTGGACCGTTTTAGTGATCGTAAACACCACTGAAAAGTCACCAGATGCAATTTTGTTTACTTCAATGACATATTTTTTCAGTTATTGGTTTAAAAACTAAACTACTGAACCGATTTTGATTAAATTCCTATGGGACCAAGCTGAAATTATATCCTCTCAAACAAAAATTCATTTTTCGATTTTTTCGAAGAAAAATTGGCTCATAAACAACAAAGTTATGAGGTTAAGGGTAATCCTCAAATCCAAATTACAAAATGTTTCGGACAAATACTCAAAACTTACGCCGTATTATAGTAATATCATTACACTATTCGTTTCGTCCATGTTTTTTAATTTCATCAACAAAAAAAATTAAGGGTTTAATACTTTAATTTAGATTTTATACGTGTTTTTAAGTTAGAAGGGTTAATTTTAAAACACGTTTAAAATCTAAATTAATGTATGAAACCTTTCACTTTTTTTGTTAACGAAATTAAAAAACATGGACTAAACGAATAGTGTGAAGAAATTACTATAATACGGCGTACTTTTTGAGTATTTGTCCGAAACATTTTGTATGGAATTTGATTTTGAGGATTCCCCTTAACTAATTAATTAACATTAAAAAAAAAACAATCGAATTGAGAATCTCCTCTTTTTTTGAAGTTGGTTGAAAAAGAGTTGAAATAAAGACCTAAATGCAAATAAAAAACCGCTTAATTGCGAATTATAATAACGCACACATAGCAAGATATGAATAATTAGGTACCTGTGACAAATTCCGCTTGCTCAATACTTAAGTCGTCATATTTCAACACCGAACTTGAATCATTCTTGACGAAATGCAGTGTTGCATTCAGAGTGCGCAGTTTGAAATTCCACATTACTGAATTATTGTTTGTTTCAGTGGCTTCGGCTGCTGGTACAGGCTTAACACTGTAATAAAAAATAGTTTTTAACTACAGTAGTCGATATAATTACCCAAATAGACAAACAGAAGTGAAGATGGACAGGCCACATGATCCAAGATCCTCAGGACTAATGGTTCGAGAATTCGCGGACGCTGTGGCCGAGTCGATGAGGCCCTTACCTTACGATCCGATAGTCGCGGGTTCGAATCCCGGTGGCAGTCATGCGTAAATCGGTTTTTCGGTCGAAAAAATCTATGTATGCATCCCACGTTTTTGCAACGGTGAAGGAAATCATCGTGAGGAAACCGGCATGTCGTAGAACCTTAAGTTCGAAAACATGTGTCGAGTGCACGAAAGGAGCTTCTTCGAGGCGCACTTGAAATCCATTCACCACACTGGTTCGAAGGAACTAGTGTCACGATAAGAAGGATAAATGGTGTAAAAGGGTCACCCAAGAGACGGCAAACGCGATAGAGGGCGTCAACGAACAAGATAATAAATAAATCGGACATTTCACACAACGCCATCTAGCCCCAAACTAAGCAGAGCTTGTACTATGGGAACCAGTACTGATATAATACTTACATACATTTTTTTTGTAAATACATACATAGATACACCCAGACTCAGGATAAACACCTTCATCACCCAAATGTTTGTCCAGAAGCGGGAATCGAACCCGCGACACTGGGCGTGGCATTCCGAAACACTTGCCATTCGACCATCCGTGTCGTCGAAGTGACAAGATGGGAGGATGACCTAAAACATACAGCTGGACAGCACAAGAGAAGGGAAGCACAAGCCAGAACCCAGTGGTTAGAGGAGGTCTATGCCAAGAGGCACAACGAACTGCGGGACATCCTTTAATAGAACCGGAACTTATAACATTACAAAAAACATGTAAACCTAAAGTTTGGAATAAATGGCTTATTATTATTTTTATTATAACGTTTTTTTTTTTTATGATTCTTCAAAATTCCTTTCTAAGTACACGCACCTCCACTTCTTAACGAACATGCTTTACAAATTCGGATTGTCTATGTTCAGTAATGACGGCTAGATGGGTACCAAACCAACATATTGCCAGATATTCTACTGCAAAGCAGTAATGTGAAAGCATTACTGTGTTCCAGTTCAAATGACACTGTAGCTAGTCAAAGCCGACTCCTTGGCAAAACAGGGGGCGAAATTAGTCCCTAGTTCATCGGACAAAAGCCTAACACATCCGCCAACAGCGGAAATAAAAGCTAGACTGAATCAACATTCAGTACAAGAACACCAAAAATTTTGGAACAAAAGAACGGACAGCAAGCACACAAAGATGCTTCTACCAAATATTGATAAGAAACTGACAAACACACTCATGAAGATGAGAAGAGAAGAACTACGTACGATGGTAGGTGTCATATACAGAAATATGGTATTAATTGTGGGTTCTACTTTTCTGCCTTATTTCATAATAATGTAGGTAAATGTAGGTAGTTATATAAGTTTCACTTTCTGTGCAGCTACCGAGCTGATTACATGGTCTACCAAGAAAACATGTGTTTCCTTTAATATCCGGACATAATAGTGGCGACGTTTGGAGAAAAGTGTTAAAAATGGATGCAAAAGCAGTGAAATTCGATCAGTTCAACCCACAAACGGACAATTGGGACATTTATCTCGATCGGTTAAAATTTTGTTTCGAGGCGAATGGCGTCACGAAGGACGAAGCCAAAAGAGCAAATTTCGTTACAGTTTGTGGCTCGCGGGTGTACGAAACTTTACTTGCGTTGATTACGCCAAAAAAGGCGAGTGATGTGGCTTTCGACGAAATACAAAAAGTTCTAACTAAACATTTTAGCCCAAAACCTAATGAAATATCGGTGTCTTTTAAGTTTTATAAACGAGATCAGAAACGTGACGAATCAGCGGCGGACTATATCGCTTACCTCAGAAGACTGAGTTCCGGGTGTAATTTTAAGGACTTAGAGCGAATGTTACGTGATAGACTTGTGTGCGGTATGCGTGATGAACGATTACAATACGAACTGTTGAAGCGGGACACATTGACTTATCAGGAAGTGGTGGACGCGATATTATCATCCGAAAGTGCAGGGCGAGACGCTCGAATGATTCAAGACTTGGCAGGAGGAACTAGTCTCACGCCGCCGAGTACCTACTCGGCGCCGCCGCCGCAGCCGCTGCCGCCCCCCGGCGGCGCCGAGCCGATGGACATCAATGCGGTTCGACCAAACAACAACAACACTCGATTTTGCTATCGATGTGGCGACCGACATGCCGGAGAGTGTCGTTTCGTCAATGTCGTCTGTCGTTATTGCAAAAAAAGAGGACATTTAGAGAAGATTTGTTTGAGCAAAAAGAATAACACTAATCGAAATGTCAACTTCGCAGAGGAGGAGCGTCTAAACGGTGTTTACTGCGTACAGAGCTCCAGCCGCGTGCCGCCGTACGAGGTGGAGGTGTCGCTGGCGGGCGTGCCCGTCCGCATGCAGGTGGACTCGGGCGCCAGCTACTCCATCGTCAACGAGCGCACCTGGCAGTCGCTGCGCACGCACCTGCCGCGCGACGCGCTGCGCCCCGCCGCGCTCTCGCTGCGCACCTGGACCGAGACGCCGGTCCGCCTCATCGGGCGCGCCACGCTGCCCGTGCGCTACAACCAGCGCGACACACACCTGCCGGCCATCATCGCCAATGGAGACGGACCGAATCTGCTCGGACGTGATTGGTTCGCTCCGCTCGACATATCGATGAACATCAATCACGTCGATGACACGACCGCTTCAGAAATGGACAGATGGACAGAGAGACATCAAGAGGTATTCCGGGACGGACTCGGTACTTACCGTGGACAACCGGTAGCTATTCATCTCAAGAATGGAGCGACGCCAAAGTTTCTCAAAGCCCGACCCGTTCCTTATGCCATTAAGGAGAGACTAGAAAAGGAAATTGACAGATTAGAAAACGAAGGCGTTTTACGCCCGACATCATACTCAGAATGGGCTACACCGGTAGTACCTATAGTAAAGAAATCAGGAGAAATTAGATTATGCGGAGACTATCGCAGTACAGTCAATGAAGCGACTGAATCGGATACCTACCCGATGCCAACAGCAAACGAAGTCTTCGCTACCGTAGCCGGAGGAAGATTTTTCACAACATTAGACCTAGAACGGGCTTATACTCAGGTAGTAGTTGATGAGGACACTTCAAAACTGCTCACGTTGAATACATGCAAGGGTTTGTACTCCGTACATCGACTGGCGTTCGGTGTAAAAGCATGTCCGGGAATTTTTCAACGTTTGATGACATCCTTGCTGGCGGGCGTTCCCGGAGTAGCCGTCCTGATCGACGACATAATCGTCAGTGGTCGTACGATGTTAGAAATGCAGGAGCGGCTAGACTCGGTGCTGGGAAGAATTGGACGAGCAGGACTTCGGCTCAATAAAAACAAATGCAAGTTCGCCAGGAAACAAGTCGAATTTCTTGGATTCATTATTGACTCCGAGGGCATCCATCCGGCACGCAGCAAAGTGGACGCTATTGTGAATACGCCTGAGCCCAAAAATGTTCGAGAACTGCAGGCATTCCTCGGCCTATACAACTTCTACGAGAGGTTCGTACCACACAAAGCGACTATACTAGAGCCGTTACACAGGCTACTGGAGACGTCTCAAGCATGGAAGTGGACAGAGCGTGAACAAGACGCATTTGATACGGCGAAACGTTTCATAACGTTTGACCTGACACTGGTGCATTATGACATAAATAAGACGCTGGTACTTACTTGTGACAGCTCCGAATACGGAGTCGGCGCAGTGCTATCTCACGAAGGGGAGGACGGCCAGGATCGGCCGATAGCCATGGCGTCCCGGACACTGCACGCGCATGAACGTAGATACTCACAGCTGGATAAAGAAGCGACCTCCATTATGTTCGGCATCACAAAGTTCCACAATTATCTGATGGGAAGACATTTTCGTATAGTGACCGACCACAAACCACTACTGGGATTATTCGACCCCAAGAAACCGATGCCCAATATGCTCTCGCCAAGATTGACGAGAATAGCGATTGCATTGACTTCGCATAGTTATGAGATAACTTACAAGCCAGGACCTCAGATTGGAAATGCGGACAGTTTGAGCCGGTGGCCACAACCGGTCCCTGATGAACCAGAACAACATTTGGGCGAAATTTTGTTGATGGCTGAGACGCCAGAAGACTTCCCGTATGACGTTGAAAACATTGCGTCCGAAACCAGGCGGGACAAGACACTAGCTCAAGTCATGTTCTACATACAGCGTGGTTGGCCTGCAAAAGTAACCGATAATGACTTACGCCTATACTGGCTAAATAGATTAGAACTATCGTTGCAAGAAGACTGCATACTACTGGGTTGTCGCGTGATAATACCACTGACATTACGCCAAGCGGTGTTAAGAATGCTGCACAAAAATCATACGGGCATAGTACAAACTAAGGCGTTGGCCAGGAGTTACGTGTGGTGGCCACGCCTCAATGAAGATATTGAGTCTTTGGTGAGCGGCTGCACTAAGTGCCTGGAACACCGGCACATGCCTCCAAGGACCAGTCACGAATGGATAACGCCAACAAGACCTTGGTCAAGAATTCATATCGATTTTGCCGGACCATTCCACAACAGATACTTTTTGATTATCGTCGATGCATACTCTCGTTGGCCAGAATTATTTATGGTGAACAATGCTACATCGGCCACTGTCATCAAACAGTTGAGAACCGTCTTTGCAACTCATGGCCTATGCGAGGTATTAGTGTCTGATAATGGCACCTCATTTGTATCGAGCGAAACGGAGCAATTTCTAGCAGCCAACAATATTCGCCATGTGACCACAGCACCGTACCACCCAGCCACGAACGGATTAGCCGAACGCATGGTTCAAACCATTAAGGACAAACTGCGCAAAATGGATGATTTATCATGGGATGTTAGGATTCCTAACTTATTACTAGGTCTCAGAGCCACTCCATGCACCACCACAAACAAAACCCCTGCAGAGCTTTTGATGAAAAGACGCCTACGGACGTTGTTGGACACGTTACACCCAGAAAACCTGCAAAATAAAAAGTTTGAGAATCAAATTCGTAGTAACAGTCAGCAGAATACAAGGCAGACAAACGTGGGCCAAAACGTAATGTATCGAAACTACAGTAACGTGGGGGCAAGATGGTTGCCAGGCAAAGTTGTCAACAAGAGTGGTCCATCAAGTTACCGGATTGAGACAGACGATGGTGCAGTGGTTAATCGTCATATCGATCAACTTATAAAAAAGAAATCTGTTGAATCCAGGCCAGAGGAGGGAGAGAAATCAGCTACAGTTCCAACACAAGAAGAAACTGTAGCTTCGGAGATTATTGTTAGCAATGATGAGATGGAAATGCAAGAAGCCAGTCAGCCTGATAATATCATACAGATTCCCGATGCTAGTGAATGGGCTGAGATGTTAGGTATACCGCCTTCTGAGACATCTAGCACCAGTGCAGGGAAGATGAAGAGTAAGATGACTGAGCATTCCAAAACTCCATATCAGAGGCCTCATCACTCTAAGGATAATCTGTACCTGTCCTAATTGTAGTTGATTAGTTATATGATTTAATTATTTACGCTTCTTCTAAGCAAATTATGTTTACTTAAGTTTATCATCATGTGTTTGTGTTTATCATACTTAAGGGGGGAGATATGTCATATACAGAAATATGGTATTAATTGTGGGTTCTACTTTTCTGCCTTATTTCATAATAATGTAGGTAAATGTAGGTAGTTATATAAGTTTCACTTTCTGTGCAGCTACCGAGCTGATTACATGGTCTACCAAGAAAACATGTGTTTCCTTTAATATCCGGACATAATAGTAGGAATTATAACCGGCCACTGCGACCTGAATCACCATCTGTTTAAGATGGGTGCAACGGACAGCGTAATCTGTCGCGGTTGCTTCGCAGAGGAGGAAACCGTAGAGCACGTGGTTGTACACTGCACAGCTACAGAAGAGGCCAGGAAGAAGACTGGACTGAGGAAAATCCTGGATACGGGCCCAGATGACCCTACCGGGAAACTGGAACACACCATCCATCAACCCAGGGTCCTGCTCCGCTATTTTGGGGAGCTGGGCTGGCTGGGGTAGAGTTAGTACAAAAAAGGGGTCAATGCACAATACACCCCACAGCGGGACGTCAGTGCAGACCACATGTAACCCCTTCCCCAAATTAGAATTAGAATTAGACTGTAGCTAGTGAATTACTGGACTTACGAGACTGACCATCAAAATGTCTCAAGTTAGGCAAGCGCTATAGAAGTGTTGCACGGGTCTATGAAAATCAAAGTCCTGTGTAGCACTGTTAAGGTTATGGGCAGGCGTGATCTCTTACCATGAGGAAAGCGCCTAGCTAGTCTCTCCACTTGTTAACATAAAAGTAGGTATTTAAAGTATGTTGATCATTTACCCTGGTCTCCGGAGTGGTTTCAACGCCAATGGATGTTTGAAAACGATACCGTCTTCTTCAGAAGCCATCGTAATGGCTGTATTGCTGCAAAAAAGGTTTTTTTGTTAATTTTTTCGCGCATGTAGTACTTATTTCAGTTTGTACTGTAAATACCGCTCAGAAGCATACTTAAGTGTCTCTTTACTTATAGTTTTTATTTTGTTTAGCCATAAAGTTAGTATGATAGCCAAAAGTATATGAGACTTGTGAGTTTATCATACGTTTTATGTGCTTGGTGTACCTACTTGTTTCGTAAAGTTAGGGTCTTTCCGATACATACATCTGGCAGCCTACAGTAGAAAAACTTATATTCGACGATGTTATTATACACCGGCCACCTCTATCTGTTGTTGAGATTGAGAGTTTATGAGAAAATATTATAGAAAAATATTACTGAATCAACGGATTTTCTTCTCTTCTACCCCACAGATTAAAATTAGACTTCGCTGCTTCGCTGAGTGGAATTTTGTAACGCACAGATTATAAATGAATCGTTAATTAGTCGTATTTTCAAGATTCAAGACTTAATTCAAGCACGACGTGATTTCAATTTATGAAACTGACCCAAAATGAACATAAACCATTGAGTATTGAGTATTGAATTTACTTTTATTTATTATTATTTATTTCGGAGTCCTGCGTGAACTCGTGTGTATGCGATGCGTGAATTTGATTTCGATAATAATAACAACCTAGAACCCTACTACAATGCATGGTCTCATACACACTTACCAGTTTTGTGGTTTTGTTTTTTTGACTTTGACATTGAAGTAATGTTGACAGCTGCTTTGTTTTTGTTTTTTAGTTTTCAAAAAAGCCAAAGAATTTTCATTTTCCGCTATCACCAATTTTCTCCTATTTCCTGTAAGTCTGCACAATGTCTTTCGATGTGAATTGGGATATCGAACAGTACAGAGATTCCCAAGAACGCGACGATTTCTGGCACTTACGCCGGACTTTCATGGAAAAATGGAAACAGACCTACGCAGAAGAAAAAGTGGTTTACCTGGCGCGGGCGTTCGCAAACATCGCGCTTATGGGCAGCACATACCCTGTAGAAGTCATGCAACAAATTGCGTGGATGTCCAAAGACCTAAACATTAATATGAATTACAAAACAGAAAACGACAACTCAATGAACTCGCCAGAATCTTCGGATGAATTTGCTGCGCTGCTGAAAACCATGACAGAGATTCACCGTGAAAGTGAGACGGTCGAGTCCCAACCCTTAAAAGCTACGAAAAACTTATCACAAGAAGGTGACGCAGACTTCAAAGTCTTTATCAGGGATGTCAATAAATTAATTAATCCAGATGAATTCAATTTGATACAAAGTGCTATACTAGGTGGAAGCTCTTGTTACACAGAACTAAAATTTACGAGCATTTGGACTGAGTCTGGCTATGTCGGATTATCTTGTGCCAATCCAAATACAAAACGCTGGATTGAAAAAGAGATACGTGACATAGTACCATGGCCAGGGGCCCGGCTAGTCGTTGCAAATGATTCTGCGAAGATTTCACAGGATTTAAAAGAACATTTGGCTGTCACTGATTATGTAGTAAAAGATGTAGAGGTTGAAATCATTGAGAATGATCTTGTATTGATTGACCTAACAGAATCAGAGAATATGGAACCAAATTCAGATGACCTGAGCAAAAACTCTTCTACTACCTCAAACAAATCTACAAATCCTAGTGCACCTAAAAATACCAAAGCTTTACCGAATAGCTCAGAAGCATCAAAAGTATCTAGTCAGAATCTACCTACTTTAAATAGTCTAAATCCAACGAACATTAGGTTGAATACATCAAATATCACGTTGTATGATAAAAAAGCTTCAAAGAAATTAAACAAGGTGTTGAAGAAAAAGAGAAAAGAATTTAGACTGATTAATAAGTTGCCATATAACAGTGTAACAGCAAAAATTCCACCTAAACCAACTATACCAGCATTGCTATCTATGCCATATCCAGGATGGATTCCACCTATCGATTTGGGATTAGAAAACTTTCAATCTGAACCTCCCAAAACTGCTGAAGTCAAGCGTACTGTGCTCAAGCTAAAAGAAAAAACTTTTTCAACACCACCTCTTCAAATCACACCTCCAGCAATTGTTCATGAACTGAATAATGGGCATGGCACATCCCACGTACCGTTCAAACCCAGAAACTTATGTGTTGCAATCATGACCAATCCACTGTACGACTTAACAGTGAAGCAAGCAACTGAAATCCGTACACATCTGGAGGTAAGAATTCAAGAATATCTGCGGTATCCTTCATCCGTACCGTTACGCTTTCGCGGTGAACCTGGGTTCAGCCAAGGTGTGATTAAACTCTGGTGTGAGGACGAAAATACTTTAAACTGGCTGATTCATGAAGTTGGAAAGCTTGCGTCGCCAATCTTTGACTCAATCTTGGTTGTACGACCATGCCGAGAAATAAAAAAACTTGTAAAATGTGCTCTAATTATCCCTGATATCAGAGATGTAAACGTCATTAGAGCACATTTATCTGCCCAAAACCGGTTCGTTGATGTTGATTCATGGGCAATAACTAAAGTGGAGAGGCAGTTATTACCTCCGAGGACGATGTTGCGACTCAATATACCTTGGGACGATATTGTGACGCTAAAGTTACAAAATCTAAGAATGTATTGGCTGCTCGGCAGTGTTAATATTGAGATTACGTCGGGGAATTGCCAGACAATGGTATAAATTACCAATTTACCTAGTTGTTAAATGAAATAATTTTGTCAAAATGTGAGTGACTTGAAGATACTTACTTTTTATTTTTAATGTGTGTGTTGTAAGAAAACACCTAAGATTGAAGTATATAAATTTATGTTACCTAAGCCTTATTTTAGTTTTTTTATAAGTGTAAAAAAAATTAAAAATTTTGAAGTACCTAATTGTTTTAATGCAGGTAAGTCTAGCTAGGCACTAACATCCCTGTACCTACCCGCAAAGAAATAGGATAGTTAGTTAATTGCAAAGAGAAACAGGATAGATAAGATAGTGGTATCCTCCTAACTTATTTATTTATTATATACGTTAGATTAGAGGGTAGCCTGTAGGTTAACATGCTAGAGTACCTATTATTAATTTTATACCACTTGTAATAAACCAGGCAACACCAAAGAGAATATAACCCTCAGAAGAACGAAGTAAATAGAATCCCTCCTAAATTTGACAAATTCGCTATCTTCTTTGCGCATACAACTTTTTGCACTAGATAAAACGAGACAAAACATGCATTTGTCGCACGTCATAATATAGGGGGCATCTGTCACTCGTTGAGCCAAAGAGATGTCCAAGTCATAAAATATCGATATCGATATTAACAGTTCGATGATTCGATACCGATATCGATGTATCAATCCTAACAACTTAAACTCCGTGACTATGATAACGTTATCTAGATTCACTCTGGATTAAAGGAACCTTGAACTTTGTAAAAACCACGAATTAAGATGACCTTTTTTTATTAGATAAAATAATATACAACATACACAGGTAAATGAGTACATTACAAAATGTATACTTAACAAAAGTTAACACTTGAGCTTAATACTTTTTTCAGCTAAACCTTGTTCTGCCTGCCCCCTACCTATAGATTAGTCCCCCGAAAGGGCTTACATGCGATTCTACCACTTTGTTGGGTTTTTGTTAGTATTTTACTATGTGAAGACAATAAATTTATTGAGTATTGAGTAATTTTCCCGTCATTGGGATAAGCATAACGTTGACGATCACATATTGATGGTAGAAGTGTTAATTTATCAAATCTTTTTAACTCAATGCTATACGCATGTGGCGAAGACTCTTTTGCTACGTATATTTCTATTAATTTATTTTCCTTAACTTTATTTATAATTATTATATTTTCTTGGCATACTTTAGCAGTACTTTTTTTTCAAGGCTTTTCGTACGCTGTCTGAAACAGTTAATTTTTAGCAAACTGGAGTAGGCTAGATTTTTATCGACCATCTCACACTGCACATTCTGTACATTCTACGCTAGTGTTCTTCGGTGGTACGTCTGAAAACACTGATGAACTTATTTCTGTAATATCCGAAGGTCCTGGCTAAGGTACATTGATGAAAGGGATATCCTGAAACACATTATGTTTTTAATTTATAGTTCATGTAATTATAATATTGTTTATTGTTTATTTCATTTGCTTGCATGTAAAATCGTCTTATTAGCTTAGGTTCTAATATATTAGCTAGCGGTGTACATGACCCTGTCAGGGCACTGCAAACATTCTGTCCTATTAAATGATTTTAAATATTTTAGATTACATACAAATTCTTAATGGCATTTTAAATAAAATTGGTATAATAGTTTTAGCATAATAATATTAGTAAATTTGTTTTGAATGTCATAAAGAATTTAAATTCACGAATTACTGTTCGAGGTCAATTTTATCAACTAGAAATTCGTTAACAGAATAGTAGCATCTTTGAATAAGTAAATTTTTAAGTTTTTTGTAATATACCTATAACACGCAATTTTAAGTACAGTACTGACCGTTAGCTTCACGAGCATTGCATTTGGTTCAAGTTGAAGAATAGCCGGAAGAACATTTTAACTCATGCCGATCGTTATTGGACGCCAAAGAGACACCCTGAAATATTAATAGTGTAAACGTAATATTTTCCGTGATTATTTTGAAGCTCTCTTTTTTGTATATTACACTATCATGGTTGAACACATAGATATTGTATTTAACCATGATACAGTAGGCAGGACGACAAATATATAATATTAATAAATAAAATATGAACAAAATACAAAGAGTGTGAGTGTGTTTAAGTGAGATGGGTCAGCTACGGGATCCCTCAATGGCTCACCTTATTCGAAAAATCTTACTAGGTATACTCGTCGTGTCGACTTATCGACAAATCTTTTTACGTTTTATGACATCCCTAGTTAGTATATCATAGCCTCGATTTATTCATGATTATAGCATGAAAAACGCCGATTCTTCATATTTCTATACTTATTGGACGTTATTCAATGTTTCTACGTAATAATTATGTGTTTAGAATGGGTTATTAATGAGTAAATACATACTTACCGCTGAAAATTCAGGTTCTCTTGATTTTTCATGATACTTGCGAAAGACTGGCATTATACGAGGGCACAATTCGACATTTCACATATTTTTTTCACTATTTACAATAGTTCAATACGTATTAAACAATATAAAACAACCAAAACCCCGTTGAAAAATAAACAAAAACAATGACATTTTATGAGATTAAATTTGAAAGATAGTCAATGTAGATGGAAAGCGACAGAACCATTTAACAATACACTTGGTTGGATAATTATGTCCCACATAACAATTGTGGGACTTTCTTTGAAGTTTCCTATGATTATCTCTATTATAGGTATATCCAAACTCTTTGATATAACTGTCACCGGAAAATAACAAGAACCGCAAATTTATAAATTTTCTAGGAAATTTATAAACCTTCGTAGGATTCTAAACGAGAGATAAATTGTATTATTTTACGCCCACATTTTCGCAAATTTATCAATTTGCGATGTCTCGTGGTAAATTTATAAACTAACGGATATCCATTCGTAAGATTCTAAACGGTTCGACCAATCACAGAAGAGCTTTTAATTTTACGCTTCTGTATATTAAGGAAAATAACACACTGCTCTCTGATTGGTCGATGTTGACAGTGGCAATGCTTGTGTCCATAGACTTAGGTACAATCAGACTTGCCAAACTATAAATTTATCAGTTCCGATTACCTAAAATACATTAAGTATTTTTACGTTAAAACTAAGTAGGTACCTATAATACAGGGCTATTTTTTTACATAATATGCTAATGACCTCTACCAAAATAAAACAACAGAAAATGCCCTCTACTTCACTCTACCAAAATATAACAACAGAAATCGTGTTCTACGATTTATGTAAGTACTCATACCTACCTGCTTTATTCTCGATTATCTACTTATTGCAACATGTCATCGATTTATGGCACCTCGAATTACACAAAATATTAGCTTTTTTACAATTGCACTTATTAGATAAACATTGTCCCTTAGAATATTTTTTGCAGTTGCATTGCTTCATTCCTTGCCCACCAAATGTAGAAGACATCGCCGATATTTTTCTTAATGGTAACTTGGCCTGTAAATATAAAAATATAGCACATAAAAAATTGAATTCATGTTTATAGGTATAATAGTAAAAATAGTAATCGAACCTGTGGAAGATCATCAGTCAATATTTCTCCTGGGGTTGGAAGGACAGCATTTCGAGGCAACCAGTCATTAATGACTCCAAAAGAAGTGCCAACTTTGTATAGTTCATTCCTTTTCTCTATGACTTTGCCGACCACATTCTTGCTATCTAAAGGCCCTCTATCTACTTTTGGAACTTCGACTAACACAGTAGCACCAACATCAATATTTTTGAATTTCTTAGATGAATGTGCTGTCATTTTTTCTGCTGCTCTTTTTAAATTCAAGTGCGAGTCCTTCCTTTCTCTAAGGATGTTTATTTCGTTTACGCACAAATTACATATCAACTGCGAACCATATCCTTTGTCATTGTTTTCTGTTGACTCTCCACAGATTACGTGTGTGATACGTTTACATTTAATACACGTATGGGCCCCAGATGATTCCTTGTTACATATGTGACAAAACAATGTATCTGATTCGCTAACTTTTTTAGGATTCTCGATTTCGTGTGCAATCATGTCAAAGTCGTGCAAAATATGGTTTGTATTTGCGACCATACTTTCACTGCCAACTACGAGTACTTTGACTCGCTCAGTCTCAGTAGTGCTTTCTGTCATAATAATTGACTCTGTGGCAATATCAAGAGTTTTACAATGATTTTCTTGATCGGCAGTTATATTTTCATCGTCATTTACGGTCTTATGTTCATTGTCATTTGTAGTTTCTAAGAACGTATCCAAATCCTCTTCCATTTCAAACTGAGAAATTATATTCTTTGACAAATGCGTAGAAGTTAGACCGCATCTTGGATCATCTCCAAACAGGGCTTTAAACGGTGTCCTTGCAATCGTAGAATGGTATGATGAATTTTTCTGGAATTGAGCGAAGTAACAACCAATTGACCAATTAGTGGAATTATTATCCACCATCCAAGCCCGAATCATATTCTTCACGTCTTGGTTAGAGCGTTCTACACTTCCCTGGCTTTGGGGATATCTAGGTCTTCCATTCACAATTTTGCAAGCTGGCCATAAGCTTACAATTTCTTTCAATACTGATGCCGTGAACTCCCGTCCATTGTCGCTTTGGAGGATATTGGGACAACCAACTTCTAAAAATATCTTCAAAATCTCTATTGCGACTTCTTTTGCTTCTTTACTCTTTAGTGGTCGTAGAAAACAAAATTTGGTCAAATGATCTTGGTACTGTAGCATCCATTTGTACTCCCCATCTGGAGATGATTGAAAATCTACAAGATCTACCTGTCCTCTTCTATTAAAGTCATCTGAAATTAGTGGTTTTACGACTATTCCAGTTTTAGGGAAACTTTTCTTGGTAAGACAAGTTTGGCACAATTGGAGAAAAATATTTATGGCAAATACTGGAACCATGTACTTGTCTTTCAAGGCGTAAATAATTTTGTCACGCCGTCCGTGACCTGTAGCAACATGTGTATCGAGAATTCGTTGATAGTATTGACTGCTTGGAACTATTTGTACCACTGGATCATGCTGAGATTTTCTTTTGACTATCAAGACTTTTTCGTCACTAAAAGTCATAATATCATACTTTTTGGCGTGATAGTATTCTTTGTCTGTGGGCCGACGTCCCAAAACTTTAGCTTTATTAAAATCTTCTATCATTTTAATAACATTTTTAATTTTTTCCTTCGTCCATTCCGACTTCTTACTATTTTGGTCATGGCCACTATAAAACTTTCGTAGCTCTGTGGTAAATTTCACTTCGTCAACAAATTTTCTAGCATTTACCGAACTATCTTCACCATTTTGGCTGTCCGCAGCTTCTAGGTCGCTCATTATGGGTCTAGTTTAGCAATCTTAGCAAAATAAAACTATTTTCACAGTTCCAACACAGTTACATCATTAAAAACTTTACAAAAACACACGAGCAACCGGTTTGTTTATGTTATTTGGCGAACAATGGCGGTGGAGAGGAAGGAGAAGGAACACGTGACTTATTCAACCAATCAGAGCGCACATGGCGTTTGGTTATTGCTTACTTATTATTATACGCGTGAATAAGGTAAGTTTATCAATTTGCGAAAATGTGTGCGTAGAATAATAAAATTTATCTCTCGTTTAGAATCTTACGAAGGTTTATAAATTTCCTAGGAAATTTATAAACTTACGAATCTTGTTATCTTCCGGTGACATAACCACTACATTTAGGCAACACTCCAAAAGATTCCAATCAAAAAATGGTACAAAAAAAACATTTTAAGGGTTTGGAAAACGACAAAAAAATGCTTAAATTTATGATATCCTTTTTTTCCATATTGATTGGACGGACACTTTCAATTGTTGATCAAAGTTTTAGTGATATGGGCTTTTCATCAATTTTCCGATTTATAATCCGACAATTAAAAATAATGTTTGTGAAGTTCAAATACATACACTGAATTATTAGTTGGAAAATATTTGGTACGGGTACGGTCAGTGTTTGGTACCTATTCCAATGTTTCGGAACCGCAGTGCGTGGTTCCAACTCGTACTTGGCCATTTACATTTTTGTTTGTAAAATATTTCATCCCATATTATTTATAATGCGCATAGAAAAATAATAATTTTCTCTATAATCGTACAATAAAATCGTGCAGAATGTCTTTCGACGTTAACTGGGACATCGATAAATACAAAGAAGAACATGAAAGCGACGACCATTGGCAGTTACGTCGGAACTTTATGGTGAAGTGGAAATCGAGCTATCCTGAAGATAGGCTAGTCTGCTTGGCTCGTGTCTTCGCGAACATCGAATTTATGGGGTGTAGGTATCCTGTGGAAGTGATGCAGGAGGTTGCAAGGATGTCTAAAGAGGTAAATATAAACATAACCTATAATAACTCTTTCGAGAAAACCGGCTGCGGTGTCTCTAATTGGTATTCTCCTGCCAATGTTATATATGATTCAGGAAATATTAGACCAGAAAATCCCGTTCCTGAAGGTTATTATGACGGCGAACCTATAAACGAAACTCTAGAGTGTACTTCAGGATATCCTCAAAATGAGTCTGGTTTTGAATCTCACACGGGATCTGAAGATATTTCTGAAGTACTTCAGAATTCAGCCCCGGAGATACTTAGGGCTGGATGGTATAGATTTCCTAGAAGCGATACATCTGGCCCTCAAAGTAATATAGGAAAAAATCTATTTCATCATAAGGATTTTGATGGTAGAATGGCGCAACATAACCACACAAGCATAGAAAAGTCATTGTGGCTTGGGAAAAATACTGTTTTCCATGAGTCAAATCCCAAAGAAGCTTCACGTAGCAATGCAGTAACAAGTTATGCGGAAGATTTTGATGAAGCAGTTGATAACTCACATGATTCTCATGAATCAATATGGGCTGGGTGGGTTGAACGTCCAAATAACGAGCCTCAAGGAAATTCATATCATAATGACATAGATGATCGAGTTATTTTTGGTCAGAACACTGCCAATGTATGTACAGGGCCGGAATATTCCAATCAAATTACGCACAGGAATGAGGCAGAAAGTTGTCAAACAAATTCACACCCTAAGGATATTGACGATAGAGTACTTTATGGTAAAAATGCCAGAAGAGAGACAGGACCTGGAAATTCCATTAGTACTGGAAAAATTCATCCAAGTGCTACCAGATCTAAAAATGCAGTAAACTCCAGTTTTCATACAGGTCTTATGAAGAATGCTAGAAGCAGTCAATCTATAAGTACTAGAAGCGTGCCAGGATCTGCTATAACTAAACCATTTTACACAACTGAAGTCATAAATATGGTTGAAAATCCTCTAACAATATTATACCCAACCGAACCTACATTTGTCACCAAAAAAGTATGTGGTAAAAATATTTCCACAGTCGTACTAAAATTTACATACCACGCCACTTTTAAAAATATATTCATCTACACAGTTGATAAACACGATGGAATTTGCAGAGAAAAGTTAAGTGCTGCTAAGAGACAGCGAATTAAATGGTGGATTGCTCAAGGGAAGACTCGGGAAGAAGCTGTGTTCCTCTGCCTGAAGTCTTATAGCAAAGTTTACCGAGATATGATAAATGGAAAATGCAGGCCGATATCTGAAAAAAATTTACTAGAGCAAATTAAAAATGTCAAAAATCCCTCAGTACATCAAAATGAATCAGATGCATCTGATGATGATGAGATCATCAGAAAAGCACAGGAGCCTTGGCTACAGACCAATCCACAGATTAATACAAATATCCCCACAGCGAATGAGCTACGAGCACAGATTATGGCACAAGCCAAATCTGTGATTGAAGCAACAGTAAGCAAGGAGGCTGAAGTAATATCATTAATAACACCAGATTCATCTCCTGTAAGAATAGTTGATAGTGAAAGTCATGATCAAATGACTAAAACCAATGAAAAAGAATCAACAAAAAACAGGAAAGTAAATGAAACTATGTCAACCAAAATACCTAATAATTTAAGTAAACCAAATTTTCCTAAAAGTGATGAAACATTTGTATCAAAATTAAAACCTCATTGGCTGCGACGCTACAAGTTCTGGATTACCAACGGAAAAACGAAAGAAGAAGCTCTTATACTCTGTAAACAGCGGTTCCGGAAAATTCCCGAATACAGAGCGATAATATACATGCAGAATGAAATAAAGGATCTAGAGAAGCAGAAACTAAAAGTCATGAAGGCCTTAGAACCGGCTACTTCTAATAAGTCAATGAATATTCATTCGAAACTCAATGTTTTTATCGAAGATTGCAAAGAGATATTTTTACCACAATCCAAGCTGCTTTGGAAAGCTATACAAGACTGCATTAGTCCTGATGATAAGAATATAAAATTCGTAGGCAGTGGTAGACAGAATGGCTGTGCTGTTGTTACCTGTGCCAATGAGCAGTCTAGAGATTGGCTGGACAAACAAGTGCCAACTCTCATGCCATGGCCAGAAGCTCGACTGAAACTAGTAGACGAAACCGATGCATCAATGTTTCTCGCCAGAGCATTCTTCCCGAACACCGATATCGAATCTAAAGAAGATTTTCTGTATAAACTTCATGCACAAAATCCGTATCTTAGCTGTGACAAATGGAAAATCTTGGACGTGCAATCAGAAGGGGATGGCAAGGTAGTACTGTTTCGTTTCCCTCAAAAAATGTATGCCAAAATCAGAGCTGATCATTATTGTCTAATCTGGAATGAAGATACAGTAAAGGTTAAGATTAAAATGAACAAGAAAACTTTTGTCGTAGGGCCCGAAAAGTCTCTTGAGCAGTGTTCCCGTAAGTCACGACGCGCCATGGTACACCTGAAAAAGAATGTTGGCATAAGCCAGAATCAGGAGTTATTATTCTGGAAAGAGAAAGCTCCTGATAAAGCCACTGGTTTCATTGAAGCTGGAGGTAGTTCCAACATATCAGAAACTCCTCAAGCAGGGCCTTCTGATAATAGAATTCAAATGACGAATACACGGCAAGATATCCCCTCTAGTAATAGTATAGTACATGTATCGCAGAACGAGGTTCGTGATATAAACCTGTACGTCAATGCTACAATGGGGCAAGTTCCCACTTTGGGAAACAGACCTTATCAGCCGCCAGGCGTAGACATGACACATTTAGGACACGGTGTCACATGCGGACCTCCAGATGAAAGTACTTCCGGACCGACGATGCAAGAGAAATATGGTATACACCATCGACAAAACAAGGATAACTTAATAGAAGACTACATCCCTCGACAAATGGACATCGATGAAGGGTCTTCAGACAACTTCCCACCAGTAATAGACTCAAATGAACCTGTTAACGTTTTACCAGGAATGGACAACTACGGAAACGCAGTAGATTTACGTCATCAAAGCAGGACTGGCACCAGATGGGATGTTTTTAACCCTCATGAACAAGATGAACGGACCAATCAACCTTCGCAAGAAGACATTGACGGAGTACGATTAGACTATTCGTCTCCAGATAGAGATGTTCCTGTACAAATTGCAACCTTTTCTCTTAGAGAAAGAGCGGTCTGTAGAAGGGATGAAAACCATAACTCAAGAGAAATGGATCTTCATGAAAGACAAATAGATTTTCATCTTCAAGATGACAACGATGCCTCTGGGCATGAAGGTTATTTTCCTGTAACCGATGTCCATAGGCAGACTGCAGACTGTTCTCATCGAGAATGGGATAACCACGGACGAGAATCACGCTATTTGCCCCGTGAAAGGCACGAGCTCGGTATTGACCTCCAAGATGGTCCACATCTGGGCAATATTCCCCTACAAGAAGAGTTTGATATTCATGGAAGACCTGACGATTATTCGTCACCAGGAGAAATTGCCCATAGTCACGGGCAAGCTCGACCAACTGAATTTCCATTTCAAGAAGACAGAGTTTTTACTAGACGGGACACGGATGACCAACGAATTGAAACGAATGATGGCTATATGGCAAGAAACTATTCGGACAACGAACTGGGAAGTACAGAGTTTGGTCGTGAACACACACCACGTTTTACTCCTCCCGAAGGGCAGTTGCATTTAGGAGCAGCGCAGTATTCTCTTCAAGAAAGAGATGTCCATAATTACTACCCAGGAGAAGATGAATGGGAAATTGATCGTCCCCTTAACGAAGATCTTTATAATAGACGTGCAAGGGACTCAAGGTTTACAAATATTGAAGGTGATAATGAACGAGCTGACTATTCTTTTCATGAAATAGGCGATGCTGGACGGGAAATAAGCTTTAGTCCTCGGGGAATTCATATTCTTGACCGGCCTAACGACTATGACCCTCGGGAAAGCGGCATTCTGAGACGACCAAACGACTACTTTTCTCAAGAAATAGAAATTTCTGGACGGCCAACCCGCTTTCATTCTCGAGAAAGAGATATTCCTGGCCATTCTACCAAATACAATTCGCTAGAAAGGGATGTTTGCATGCGATCAAGCTTTTCTCCTTCACAAGATCAGACTCGTGGGCGGCCAAGATCATATAATTCTCAAGAGGGGTATAGTGCTGAACAACCAGCTCGTCATAATTCTCAAGATAGAGATATCCCTAGACGCCCTAAAGGCTATAACTCACGAGAAAGAGATATTCCTCGTCAGGGAACTGATATCCAAAGAAGAAATATCCGTGGTCGTGCAGTAAACTACTCTTCACAAGAGAGGAAAGTTTATAACCGAGAAGATTCACAAAATAGAGATGTTCATCGAAGGAGAACAGACCTTTCTTCTCGAGGACGAAATAACCATGGAATGGTAACTTCACGAGATAGAAATGTCAATAGACCGGCAACAAGACAAAGGAATATTAATGAACGGGCAACTTCACGAGAAAGAGATCGTCGACTGGAAACAGGCTTTTCTTCAAGCGAAAGAGAAGCCCACGAACGAGGAATAAGATTTACACGACAAAAAGATGTCGATAGAAGAGAAAGAGAGATAAATGAACGGGCAATTTCACAAGAAAGAGGTACCCGACGACGGGCTACTGGTTTCTCTTCTCGTGAACGAAATGTTCATGAACGGGCAACAGAACGACTAAGAAATGAATCACAAGATTGCAGGATTCAAAACAGGGCAATAGCTGGTACTAAACGGCGCATCGACTCTTTGAATATACCTCAAAGGAGTTCAGAAGATCCTGCCAAACGTCGAAATCGTGGACCTAGAGGTATTGCAGAGACGTCAGCTGACAGAAGAAGCAGAAAAAAAGCAAGAGGAAGGGGAAGAGGTGTTGGCACTCAGCACTAATATGCCTCTAAACCCATTTTAAGTAACATTTTCCATGTATATTTTAGGAAAACACAAGTTTTTCCTATCTTTTCCATACAAAGACCTCAAACCCTAAGCAAGTATTCAGTAATAGGTAGGACAAACACTGAACAATGATATATAATATGGAGAAAAATAGAGCAGCAGGATGCAATGGCATATATTATGCCTAAAGATCTGTTTGTACTAGCCGTGGTTACGACCTTCTTTCCAAGGGTTTCTCATGGACTAAAAGAGAAGCGTCTTCAAGAAGAATTAAATGTTAGCGTGGCGCTGCAAATGCATCACCACAAGTGTCGCAAAAGTCTTTAGGCGGCAGTGATAGCAGGTCAGGTCGCTCGTAAGCTTGTGAAAGGCACACAGGCTTAGAAACATTGAAGAAGTTCAAAGAGTGATCGACCAACTCCGCCGAGATATCAGAAGTCACAGTTGGATGTTACCCAAAGACACATGATCATTAGCATATCGCTGTCCACTGGTCTCAGCCAACATAAACCTCTGCCATTGTGCGTCATCGCGCTGTCTTTGGCTTGCTGCATCCATCTTCTGACACAAAAAGAAGTCACATAGACCTTTTATCTTGCCCAAAGATGTATTATATGGGCGTGATAATTTAGTGCTGTCTCGTTGGATCCAGATTCAGATTCAGAGCAGGTCAGCACAGGTCAGTAATTCACCAACAGTTCTGTGCTATATTGAAATATAGAACATGCCCCAACCGATATCTTTTTGGACAGATATCAAGGCGCTGGCCACGTCAGTCGCTGGCCGCGTCAGTCGCTGGCCGCGTCAGTCGCTGGTCACGCCAGTCGCTGGCCACGCCAAAGAGATTGGGTTGTGGAATAGTTGAATCCTGGATTTGATAAACGCTTATTGTCATCGCATCATATTACAAGTATCGTCTCCAAGGGTAAGTTTTAATGGCAAGGCCACGGTGCGTTTTGCGTCTGCGATGAGCAGGGAAAACAATAATTCAAAACGACCGGAAGGCACCACGTTGACGCGTGTTGGGTGATCGCAACCAACAGCGGCGTGGTTGCGCGTCTTGCGTCTTTATCGAATGTTGTCAGTACGTACAGGTCGGTCAACGAAAGCTCACGCTGTCAAGTACTCACACAATTGCAATTTCACTATTACTATTACACAATTTATAAACAGTTGAAAAAGCAAAACAATAACTGTCTCCCTTCATACTCATAAGCTTGAGCGCGCGCGAGAGAGACAGACAGACTTTTCAAGATGCGCATGCAGTGCGACGTCACGTCGCGCTCTTATTCACAGACACTACACAAGCGCACGTTTGAATGTGATGTACATGCCAGCTTTCAGTAGCAGATCTGTACTAAGCTGCCACATTGCTGCAGAGGCAAACGCAGCGTCTTCTCCCCTCTGTTTTTCTACTTATCGCGGACGCAAGACGCATCGCCCTGCGTGGCTTAACGCTTTTCGAATTCTCACTAGACCAGCTAAAAAATAAAATCTTCTCGGTGATCTAGTTAGAACTTCGACAAACCTTTTTGGTGATGTAATAGGAACTCCGGGGTTCTCAAAGGCCTAGAAATAGTATAGGCCTTCAACTGACCGTACTTAGTTCTTCAGCTATGGCCTCAAGGAAGATTGCGTAAATCCATAATGATTTACATGTGCGTATTCACATCTTTCATTATTTTACGATATATGTATGTAGATGACAAGTGTGTTGGACTGCCACGCCGCTGCCGGTGTCGCTGGTTCGATTCCCGCTCAGGACAAACATTGTGCGATTAACATCGGTGTTGAGAGTGGGTGTTTTCTATGTAGGTATGTACGAGTAGGTATTTACAAAAAAGTATATACGTACGTATTCTATCAGTTATCTGGTTCCCATAATCCAAGCTTATATAGTTTGGGGCTAGATGGCGTTGTGTGAAGTATCCAAACACTAATAACGTAGTATGAATAAAGCGTCGATGACACACAACCGTTTTTACAAGCTGATTGTTGTCATTTTTAAACGCTAGCGTGTGAGCGTGTAGTGTTTGGGAAGGATTGTCAACAAGCAGATTGTAAAAAAGCCGATGACACTGGCCGAGTTTACAAGCTACAAGCGAACTCCCTGGCTTGCAGCGTGTAAAAAAGCTGTGTGTCATCGACGCTTTATGATCTGTCAAGCAAGTAAAGAAATTGCTTAGAAACCTTGACAGTTATGTATAAGTAGGCATAAATGTTAGGACGTTGAGCAAACAAGATACAGGAATCGAATACTACTATATGATACAATAAGATGCCGAGTTTTCTCAACTCATATTTAATAGATCTACAAAAATCTAACTGATAGGTTAAAAGTGTCTATACGTTACCAGAATGCTGGCTTTTACTATGACGAGCGTATAAGCATTTCCACTCAACGTGGCAATGCTGCCAGCGTTCTGGGTAAGTTGCCGTCAGGTGGTGGGTGACAATGACCGACTGGGTTATTTAACACATTTTACATACTAAAACATATATTTTATAAATATATGTTTTAGTATGTAAATTTAAAAAGTATTAAAATTAAATAAACACAATTTCAGTTTAGTTATGGTAATTAAAAATTAAATAATGCGTAACGCTGATGCCTTGATCACACTACCGAGCTAACGGCCGAGACAGTGCTCTCGGCCGAGTATTCGGTACGTATAAACATAGCGCCGAGTGCTCGGCTGAGCGAGTGATACTTACTTACATCATTGTCTCGGCCGAGAAACATTTTATTGTCTCGCCCGTTTGCTCGGTACGTGTGATCTAGGCATAAATCACAAATATTTTGATTTCAGTTAGCTAACGATTATCGAGCTACAAAGAAGACTAAACTCCAAAGAACCTTCGTGTCTGCATCAGACGCGGCTGAAGACCGAGCCAAGGGGGTCAAGAGAGCTGGTGGCATAATCCTCGACACACCACCAGCTAAAACCAACAAAATCGCGTTCGTCAAATCCGGACAAGATATATCTTCAGACAAATCAGACGATGAAGAACCACAAAAAGAAGTACTACCAGTAAAAAGGCTAAACGATAACCCAGAAAAAAAAGTGGTAAAAGGACCGGATATCTCCGAAGCAGGGTCAAAAGAAGTACCAAATGAAGAAGTGAGGGTAGAAGTGGAAAAAGTGGATTATTTAGCGGAGTTTTCGAATATTAATTGTTTAGATGTGAGGAGGTTCAACTACAACATGTTTAGGACGAGGTTTGGTCGCCTGGTGTTGCTGGTTCGGTCTTGGGTTGGGAAGCTGTGGAATATACAGGGTGAGTTTTTACAATCGACTTCAAAATAATCAAGGTTTTACAAAAACATAGACAACCGACTTCAATTGGACTGTTTTAGTGACCGTAAACACCACTGAAAAGTCACAGGGAAGCAAATATGCAATTAAACATTAAAACATTCACACACTCACACCCTTGCACTAGGATTCCCTGTGTCGCAGGTGGCATGGACACATACAACACATCACAACATCCAAGACCCGAGAACAAATATTTGTGTTCGTCACAAATATTTGCCCCGCCTGGGAATCGAACCCTGAACACCAAGCTTCGTAGGCAGGGTCACTACCAACTAAGCCACTGTGTCGTCATTCAATTTCGTTTACTCCCACGTCATATTTTTTCAGTTATTTGGATATAAAAACTAAACTACTGAATTGATTTTGACGAAATTTCTTTGGGACCAATCTGAAAGTATATTCTCTCAAACAAAAAAATATTTTTTCAAATCGGTCTATAAACAACAGGTAACAAACATTAAAAAAACACATTCAACCGAATTGATAACCTCTTTTTGAAGTCTGTTGAAAAGGAGAAGGTTCTCAATTCGGTTGATTTTATTTAATGTTTGTTACAGGGTTCGAGGATATATATCAAGATATATATGCGATATATATCAAGCTAATATGTCAAATGTTTTTTTTTATAAAATATTGTAATACAAAAATGGTTTAAAAAATTCATATTATTAAGTAATTTTTAGCGATTGTTACTGTATTTCTACTTCCCAAAAGTAGATGGCGTGGAAGTAGAATTAAAACATACTCTCTAACCGTTGAAGCGCTTTGAGGTAAAAAAAATGTCTATTGACTGATAATAAGATTAATAAAAAAAGGTTTTATATTTTTGAGTTGATTTTTGATATAAAAGATTTTATGTGTTTCGTTTATTTTGCCTGATCTAAAAGATGTTTTTATATTTTGTTTCATTTGTCTGATTTTAAGTAAGTACCTAACTAAGTAAAACATTTTTATAGTTTAAGTATGTTTTTGTAGCACATATGCAAATAGTACCTATTCTTATAATGGCTTTCATACAAAATTGATATATATCAAATTTGATATATATCCGATATATCTATCCGATATTTTGATATTTATAATAAATATCGGATATTTTCGAACCCTGTTTGTTACCTCAGAACTTTGTTGTTTATAAGCCGATTTGATTTTTTATTTTTAATTTCTATTTATTATACATTGGTCCCTAAGAAATTTTATGAAAATCGGTTTAGTACATTGGATTTAAAATCAACATAAATAAAATAACATGTTGTGGAAGTAAACGAAATTGCGTATTTTGCTTCCTTGACTATGCAGTGGTGTTTACAGACACTAGAACAGTCCAAATGAAGTCAGTTGTATTATGTTTTTGTAAAACCTGGATTTTTATTTTATATTATTTTTTTTCTAGCCAGTTGTCAAATATGCGGTCTCAGTCTAGAACACAACTTCAACAGCAACAATAACACTTACAATGTGGCTATCAACGGATCGGTCATAGCGGAGGCTGCGGGCAGCACGAAGGGTATCGCCAAGAAACTGTTAGGAGACATCGCTTGGGACGTAAGTCATCATACACCGCAAGTTTTTAATTAAATGAAAAAATACGTTTAAGGGGAATCCTCAAATCCGAATTCCATACAAAATGTTTCGGAAAAATACTCAAAAAGTACGCCGTACCGTATTATAGTAATTTCTTCACACATATAAAATCTAAATTAAAGTATGAAACCTTTCACTTGTTCTGTTGACGAAATCAAAAAACATGGACAAAACGAATATTGAGAAGAAATAACTTTAATACGGCGTACTTTTTGAGTATTTGTCCGAAACATTTTGTATGGATTTCGGATTTGAGGATTAGCCTTAATCAGATACCGTTATTAAAACGTCGATGATACACAAGCGTTTTTACAAGCTAATTGTTAAGCTGGTTGTTGGCGTTTTTAAACGCTATCGTGTGAGCGTGTTAGCTTTTGGGAAGGATTGTCAACAAGCTGGTTGTAAAAACGCCGATGACACTGGGCGACTTTACACGCTACAAGCGAAGTCGCTGGCGTGTAGCGTGTAAAAAAGCCGCATGTCATCGTACTAGAACACAAATATAGCAAAACACCTTAAAAACAGAGTATTATATATATTATTTATGTATTGTCTTTGTTGTAGATTCTAAAAGAAGAGACTGTAATGGTATACGTTAAAGAACAGTTCATAGCTCACAACGACGCCCGGATCAGTGTGAGCGATGTCTCGGGCAAGCCCAGGCCGGATGAGTTCGGGACGCCCATCGAAAACAGCGTTGCGACCAAGTATGTACCATTGTGTACAAGTTTGTACCATTGTACAAGTTTGTACCATTGTACAAGTTTGTACCATTGTACAAGTTTGTACCATTGTACAAGTTTGTACCACTGTCTAAGTTTGTACCACTCTGTACAAGTATGTTCCACCCTGTACAGAGTCACACGTCACACTGCACTATCACATCTGAGGGATTTTCGAATAAACCATTTTCCTCAATAAATGATAAAAAAAACACTAGAGGGTTCAGTTCATAGCTCACAACGACGCCCGGATCAGTGTGAGCGATGTCTCGGGCAAGCCCAGGCCGGATGAGTTCGGGACGCCCATCGAAAACAGCTTTGCGACCAAGTATGTACCATTGTGTACAAGTTTGTACCATTGTACAAGTTTGTACCATTGTACAAGTTTGTACCACTGTACAAGTTTGTACCACTGTATAAAAATGTGACACTCAGTACAAGTATTTACCACTGTACAAGTTTGTACCATGTACAAGTATATTCAGTCAGCATCAAAAGTCGATGACCACATTCAGATTTTCAAAATCACTTTACACCATTTATTATACCTAAATCGCTAAAAATGACAAGCGCTGGTATTGAATGAACATTAAAGTTCAAAAGTAACTGTACACCACATTGTCAATTATAAAATATGGTGTATAGCGATTTTAAACATCTGAATGTCGTCATCTACTTTCGATGCTGACCGTACCACTCTGTCTTTAGATAAAAGATAAGATAAAGATTTTTATTTTGAACGAAACACATTTACATTGTCACACATCACACTTGAAGGAAAAGTTCATAGTTCGTAGCGTAGCGATCAAGTTTGTACCAGAGTTTTGGCGGGAACACGAAAAATGGCGCATTGGCGGCATTAAATTAATTGACAAAACTTGTATAACTTTGAGTGTTTAAGTGTAAAAACGGTGGTTTTTTATCCATTAAGTGCTCGTGAACGTGTATGAGTGTTGGTGAATAGTGTAATGCTGTAAAACGTGACTTTTCGTGTTGCCTCCAATACTCCATAGAAGCCTCTAGTAAAGTCACAACCACCACTACTTTACAGGGGCATGACTTGACTTATCGACTCTGACTTATGACAAAATAATCTCTCCAATTACTTGACATATACCTTTGATGTGAAGCCAAACTAAAGAACATAGGTTCTTAGAAAAAAAAAAAGTTTGTACCAATGTACAAATAATAGAATAGAAAAATAATTTATTTCGAGTTAATCCAATAAAGAGAGGAACAATATGGGCTGATTATGATGCAAAAATTAATGAATGTTTGTTACAGGATGATGAAAATGATGGGTTGGAAAGGCGGTGGATTGGGTGCTGATGCTCAAGGGATCGCGGAGCCCATCAAACCACATCTACAGATGGTAAAACTTCATTCATAATTCATAATCGTTATTTTCTCAAACATGCTTGGAAATTCGAATATTATTTTGAAAACCTTCGTTGAGTAAAATGGAGGTTGCTGTTTTTTTTTTCAAAGTTTGTTACCACAGAACTTTGTTGTTTATAAACCGATTTGAAAAAATATTTAAATAATTTAATAAAATATTTAATAATTAAATATTTTTTATCGAATGTACTTCCAGATTGGTAGGTACCATATAAATTTCATGAAAATCGGTTCAGTACTTTGTTTTTGTTTTATATCTAAATAACTGAAAAAAAATATGTGGTCGAAGTAAATGAAGTGGCGTGTTTTGCTTCCCTGTGACTTTTCAGTTGTGTTTACGGTCACTGGATAACAGTACCAATGGGTACGTATTGTACCTACTACCAGCGGAGGAGACTAGCCACCCACGACACAGGGAATCCTAGTGTGGGGGCTAGTGTGGTTATGCTTTATTACTTTGATGTTGGTTGGTACCTACACTCCAATCCAAACTTACTACATAAGTACCAAATTAATACCTCTGTACTCCAGCAGGTACTTTCCTACAATAAGTAAATGTATACCTAGATTAAGATTCTGAAAATAAATCATTCATTCATTCATTCACTAGAAGAAGTCTGTTGAATATTTTTTTAATAAAACCTTAATTATTTATTGAGAAAACTGAAGAACCAATATAATCCATTTTTTATACCTTATGTAGGTAAACCGAGCCGGGCTAGGCAGTATGACGTCAGACATCCGTCAGATAAAGCGGGCTGGGGAGGCTCTGATGCGGCGGTACATCGCCTCCGACTGTCTCGATGTAGACCTCGTGTTCAGCAGCGAGTTCACCAAGGCAAGTACACTGTACCCCTTAGCATAAGTACACTGTACACCTTAGCATGAGTACACTAACCCCTAGCAAAGGTACACTAGTCTCTAGCATAAGTACACTGTACCCCTTAGCATAAATACACTATCCTCTAGCATAGAGACACTAGGCCCTAGCATAAGTGAAGTCAAACTCACATTATTCAGAGCATTCTGTCAATCTTTTTATATCTGCAGCCTGTGGATCAACTTTACTCAAAAAGCTTACAACGCCCTACGCGTTCAATACAAAAATGCGTTCAGGATGCTGTTGGGGCTGCCGCGCTTCTGTAGCGCATCAGATATGTTCGCGGAGGCGCGTACGGATGGTTTTCCGGCCATCATGCGTAAGAGGGTCGCCTCCCTGATGCGTGCGCGGCGGCACCAACAGCCTCCTGAGGACAGTGGCAGTTCGGGTGGATGGCCCGATACTTAGCCACTGGACGAAGACGCATATAGTGCCCTCGGGTAGGTACGCCAAATAATTCACTTGACTCCGATAATACCAATTCAATACCAATTTAATTTCAAACTACAATTTAATTTAATTTTATGACTATGTGTAATTTATAATTTTGAATGTGTTACTAACCTTAATATAAGCCTTATATTAACAAAATATGGTGAAATTATGTACTGAAATAAAAGATTTGATTTGATTTGATTTGATAAGTACATAGTACCCTCTAGCACAGTTACACTGTACCCTCTAGCATAAGTACACTATTCCCCTTAACACAGGTACACTACCTCTGAGCATAGGTATACTATACCCCCTAACATAAGTACACCACCCCTTAGCATAAGTACACTACCATCTAGCATAGGTACACTAGTCCCAAGCATAAGTACACTGTACCCCTTAACATGGGTACACTACTCCCCTATCCGGGACGGCTGCAGTGCACGGGTAGGCATGCACTGCAAGCGGAGCTCGGGGTCGGCGCAAGCCTTCCCTGGGATGGGCCTCACAGCAACGTGCGTGAGGGACACCGGTACGTGTTCTGAGAATATCCCGGGGTCCCTCTAATGCGCAGAGGTCGGCCACCATGGGGTTTTAGTCGGTATGAGTCCGACATACCCCTCCGACCTCCCTCAAGGGCGGTGGGCATCCACGAGGATTTCCCCATGTAAAAAAAAAAAAAAAAAAAAGGTACACTACTCCCTAGCATGCATAGGTAAGTGCAATAGTATCTAGCACAAGTACACTATACCCCTTAGCATAGGTGCACTGTACCTCCTAGCATGGGAATATTTTTGTCAAATTATAGCTCTATGATAGAAAACTCTTACAATATTTTATGTGGATTCAAAATTTCAATTACTTGTTTTACAGGAAGAACGAGCAGCGTTGCACATAAGCGCCAAAAAGGCGGGTCTCGTGTCGCGGAGCTACGGACAAGTCGACAGGTACAGTTGACATCTACTTAAGGGTAATCCTCAAGGCAAATTTCCATACAAAATGTTTCGGACAAATACTCAAAAAGTACGCCGTATTATAGTAATTTCTTCACACTATTCGTTTCGTCGATGTTTTTCGATTTCGTCAACAAAAAAAGTGTAAGGTTTCATACTTTAATTTTAGTTTTATACATGTTTTTAAGTTAGTAGGGTTAATTTTAAAACGCGTATAAAATCACAATTAAATTATGAAACCTTACTAATTTTTGTTGACACAATCGAAAAACATGGACGAAACGAATAGTGTGAAGAAATTACTATAATACGGCGTACTTTTTGAGTATTTGTCCGAAACATTATGTATGGTATTCGGATTTGAGGATTAGCCTTAAACATAGAAGTATTAAGGTATTGAAACACAATGTAGTACATTGAAAATGCGACCAAGAAAAGGGACTCACTTTGGCTAACTTCTAGTACATTTTGGTCCGATGCAAGTTTTCGAAAAAGAGAAGTAACAGGGCTAGATAAATATTATATGTTAAAACTACTAGGCTTTTTCATTGTCAATAAAACTACATCGTAAAAAGTAACAAACATTATTTGAAAATAGAGATATTTCATTTTTATTGACAAGGTGTCTGAATTTTTTTGGTCCTGTCTTACGATCTCCTTTTGGTTTGATACTGTCCATCTTGTTCTATAGGAACATCGTTATTCATCTATGTACTTAAGGTACTTTAATGCCTACTTGCACCAAACTGTCAAAGCTCCTAAGCAATTACTTTTCTTGCTTGCCAGTTCTTAACGGTCCAAACTCAAACCGTTAAGAACTGTCAAGCGAGTTATGTATTTGCTCAGGAACTATGAGTTGAGTTTCGGCATAAGGCAAGTGTGTTAGTTAACCCATTAGACCAACTCGGCTTTAAAAAAAAAAAATATCACCTTCGCATTTAAATATTTTTCTATACATTTATCTTTATCCAACTAAAAATATTTTTCAGATTCCTAGTGGTCAAGAAAAAGTTGGATCCATTCTCGTTGGTACAAGCCGTCATAGAAAAGGGCGGGAATACGCCGAAATACCAAGTGTTTATACCGGCCGCTTTAGCTAAACATCACACCAGATAAATGTACAAGCACTAGTTAATAAATGAAAATAAATGTACCCAAGGAAATGAAAAGGTTGGAAATACAGAAATACCGGTATTATACCGGCCCCGCTAGCTAGACATCATACCAGATAAATGTACTAGTACTTGTGAATAAATGAAAATAAATGTTCCCAAGAAAATTAAAAGGGTGGCAATACAAAAATACTTGGTTTATACCAGCCGCGCTAGCCAGACATCACACCAGATAAATGTACGAACACTAATCAATAAATGAAAATAAATGTACCCAAGAAAATGAAAACTGTGGAAACACGCAGAAATACCAAGTGTTTATACCAGCCACGCTAGCCAGACATCACACCAGATAAATGTACGAACACTTGTTATAGAAGTAACTAGTGTTTCTTCTATAACAGGGCTTAGGGCTGGCAGCTATCTGGGCCAAAGAATAAGCCTTGCTATACAAAGAGGCAATGCAGCCAGTATCCTCGGCACGCTGCCATCGGGTATCGAGTTGGAGCAGTTGAGCTACCTATAGATCGTTTGCAACGGTCTATGGGTGGCCCAATTGTTTCCTTTTGTAAATTTTGTAATATACCTATATATAGATTGTAGTAGTTAGCTTATGCTGTAATAAAAAAAAAATGTTATAGAATGAAAATAAATGTACAAAAGAAAAAACAAAAACCTGGTGGAGCTGTGAAAAAATTTTTTTTTCTTTGAGAGGGTCTTTCGCATTGGTCCAATATAATTTTATCAAAATCGATTCCGTAGTTTTGTTTTTGAATCAAAATAACTGAAAAAAGTCGTTGAAGTGTAAAAAATTGCGTATTTTGGTTCCCCGTGACTTGTCAGTGGTGCCTACGGTCACTAGAACAGTCCGATTGAAGTAGGTTGTTGTATGTTTTTGTAAAACCTTTATTATTCGTTGTAAAATGTTAGTCGTGAGCAAATGTTAACGAGATAGAAGCAAGACTGCAAGAGGTGGGTTCGATTCCTGCGACAGGGCGAGATAAATGTTTGTGTTGTGTAAAAAAAAGCTGATATGTGTTGTATGTCTGTTAAAATGTCATTTTTTATTAATGTAAGTACTTGCCTAGCTACTTTAGTACTAGGTACGTACAGACAGCGTCAGAGATAAGTATCCCCCTTGCACAAGACACCCAGCTATAAATCCTTTCAAAAAATTGTAATACTTAAAATTATTTTTAGGCTTACATACAGTTATACAAATATAATCTATTTTTTAAAGGCAAAACTTCTCCATTCATCGCTACGGTGATTTAAAGGGATTTGAAGCTGGGTATTATAATGCAAGGGGGATATTATCTATGACGCTGTCTGTACCTAAGTTTTTGATTGTATAGTACCGACTTGCACCAAACTATCAATGTTCCTAAGCAATTACTTAACTCGCTTCACAGTTCTTAACAGTCTAATCCCGACTTGCACCAAACTATCGAAGTTCCTAAGCAATTACTTAACTCACTTGACAGTTCTTAACGGTCTGAATTTGGAACGTTAAGAACTGGCAAGCAAGAAAAGTATTTGCTTAGGAGCTTTGACAATTTGGTGTAAGTAGGCATGAATTTGGACCGTTAAGAACTGGCAAGAAAGAAAAGTAATTGCTTAGGATCTTTGACAGTTTGGTGCAAGTAGGCAAGGTGATTTATGTTTGTATAGGTATATTCCTAATTGTTGAGTGTTAAAAACTAGATTAAAATAACATAATTCATGATTCAAATAAAGGTATCTTAGTTTACAAATTGTCTGACTTACATTATGACTCATATTATGGCTAGTTTATTTCAGAGTTGTAAAGTATGCAGGTAAATAGGTGTTGGTACCTATAGGTTATCGTAAAATTGTAAAACCGATAATTTACTATCTATTGTAAACTGACGAAAAGTTGTAAATCTACGAAAATCTGCTATGAAATACTAAAGTTCTTATAAAATTACGGTGACATATGCAACTACCTAGGTATAGGAAATTTCTTTGACAGCGTATATAGCCAGGTTGTAAAAAACTATCAGTCTATGACTGATCGCGTGGAAGGGCGTGCATTTTTAAACTGAAACATCTATACTTCACACTCGTTCAGTGAGTTTTACTACATTACTATGTAATTTGTAGGTACCTACCTACCTATGTTTCGTAAGTTGTACTATTATTCTAGGTGGATTGCTATCTACCCTCATCGCGATAAAAATCTCCCTATTTAGTATTCCTATCAACGTATTAGGATAAGATCTTCAAAATGCGGGACTGATCGAAACTCAACTTTAAAACTCGTCGAATTTCCGAAACAATCATCAGTGAAGATTCAGCTTGCTACCGAGCAAGTTCCCGCCATTTTACTTGTCAGTTGTAAAAAACTTTTTAAATGTCGGCGAAATTGGCAACAGTTATTTCGGCATTCTGCCTGGTTTATTTACTTGGAATCGAAGGTTCGTTTATCAAGCCGAATAATGTGCCCAGGGTTGGGAGAAGCAATGAAGCAGAGTTCCCGTACGGAGGCAACGAAGATCTGACTGGATATGTTATAAAAACTAATAAGAATATCCCGAGAATGGGCAGGAGGAATTATGATTCGGTGAGTGCAATTTATTTTCCGCCATGCAGTTATTAAAAACTTTAGAGCGGGTTTTAATTTTGTGTAGGCCTGTAGTTTGGATTCGAATTTTGGTAATTACCCTTTATAGCGAGTTTTAAATGCGGTATCTATCCTCCGGGATAGATAAATAGATAGTAATTCTTTATTGTATAGTAACATTGTAGAAAAATTAAATAGAAAGCTTAGCTTAGTTCAGTGGTGGAAATAGTCCAGTAATTTATTAAATTTATCTGCACTCGAATACAAGCAATGGGAGGAATAAGTTAGAAAAAAAATTCTTACATACATATTTTATTTTTTTAGGAAAATCGGTATGACATCCCAAAGTTCTACCAATTGCCTATTGAAAATGCAGTTTTTGAAGGTGAGTCCAACCAAAATTATAATTTATTGAAGAGTTGTAAGATAAATATAAAATCCAAGCTTCTGCTAATACTAGGTACATATACACATGCGTTTTTTTTACAGATGACTCTCCGGGACAACAAGAAAACTTCTACAAGCAACTGCAAAACATGAAATAAAACTGCATTTGAATAACTTTAAAACTAAAAATTTGGTATATTTGAACAGGAGTGTCTTAATTTTATTGAGTTTATCTAGTCTACATACTTGTTCTCAGATATTTAGTTTCTAATAAAGTGTGCACACTAAATATGTATTGTATTCATTTAAACTTCACTTTTAGTCACGCCATATGTTGACGAGTAGCTGAACCAAAAAAGCAGTCTGAACAAATTTTCTGCTACGGAAACAGCGTCGTCTGTTGCTGAATAGAAAAAGTATGTTATAACTAACTACTAACCTCCGATAGATGGCGCTATTTTGTCACAGGAACAGTGTAAATTCAGGCTTTTACTTAAACACCCGGATTAAGTTGTTGCTACTCGACAATAGATGGCGTTACACTATTAGGTTTCTTGATTTTTTAGGTGAAATGAAACGCAAAACCAACGTCAACATGACATACAAATCGATGATCTGTCAAGCTCCAGCAGAACGCAACCCTACTAATTCAAAAATACATTTTATAGGTTCCATCTCACTCTTTCTAGTGAAAAAGCAATTTGCGTGTCTCTTTCTAGTCAAAAACCCCTATACGTCATTTTTGGACGTATTTTCCCAAAAAATTCTTTCACCACTTTTGTGGAAAAAAAATCCTATTTATTTTGGTTTTATTCACCCAAATTCGCTGTGATTTGGTAAAAGTATAAAAATGGTGGTCACTAAAGAAGTGCTTCTGCCAGAGGAATCTGAATTGACTGTTCCTGAGGTCAATTTATCTGCTGCTACTTTGATGGCTGGCTCTTTCCACCTCGGAAAGTACTGTGAACAAGCCAATAATGTAAGTAATTCAATATTTTCTATATTATCCAATAGTTCTGTAAGTAAATTCGCGTAAAAATTGTTTGTTTACATAAGTTTTGAGGTAGAAATTGATTGCATAACATTGAGAAGAGGTTATGTTTTGATTTTGTTATAGCGGATTCGAGTCAGCTGTGTTATTCACACCGTTTATTTTTAATAGAAAATACCTACTTGATAATTCGATTTTTATATGTTTTTATGATTTTTATATTGCTGATGCCCGCAACTTTGTTTGCGATGCGATTTTTAAAACTCATTTCATAATACTAATTTTTAGCTCTTGCTTGACATATAAACCCTTCAAATTTCAAGTGACTAGGTTGGTGTTGTAGTCAGTGTTTGGCCTGGCGTTTTATGTCAGTCAGTTAGCCTTTTATGTATATTGACCAATCCCACACAAATAATAAATACCAAAGTTTGTAAAAATGCAATCATTCATTCACTGATTTTGGCATCATACATCTATCCAAACATCCTTAGCACACAAAATTTAAATTTTTATTTGTACAATTCCTTCCTAATGATAATTCCATAAAGTACCTACATTGAAATATCTCCAGGAATTCATGCTGTGCCGTATTGAGGAGAATGATGCTACTAAATGCATCAACGAAGGGAAGGCTGTCACGGCCTGCACAATGGAGTTCTTCCGCAAAGTGAAGCATTCCTGTCTCGAGCAGTTTAAACAATACTCCAACTGTGTGGACAAGAGCTCCGGAGACTTTGGATTGAAGCAGTAAGTAAGGCGTGCAGGATTCCGTCTAGATGAGTTGAGTACCAAGCAAATGATAATATATGAAAAAAAAAACAATTCAATTTTCGTATTCGTACAAGAACAAACTCAATACTTGGTTACGAACCAACAAGTGTATGTTACAAAATTATTAAAAATCCAACACTGTGTGTCATAGACACAGATACATGTCTATCTACAAATAAATATTAATTGATAATAAAAAATTTGCAAGTCAATTTATAAAATACATATCAACAATATTTGTAACAATATTGGGTATTAAATAACATTATAAAAAGTGCTAAAAAATTACAATAAAAAATTCAATGAAATTATCTTTGATTTATAATGTCATGAATAAGGTCTATCAATAGATTTGTTCTTATTGATTTATGCCACATTCGTCCTGCGGAAGTTCGGCCCAAATAATAAAATCTGCTTTCGGCCCGGATTGTATGCCATATTCGGCCCATAGTATATTTTATTTAAAAAATCTTATTTCGTCCTACGTTTTCATCATAGGATAATAATAATTATCAAAGTGTCAAAACTTCAAAATGGTGGCATAAATTTGCAGATGATTTTTCTTTTTATAATTTGAATTTGTGTGCTGATGTATCAGTATATGATGATGAGTACCTAACAAATTTGTTTCCACAGATGCCGCAACACTCAAGGTGTGTTCGACAAGTGTATGTTGGATAAACTGAACATCGAGCGACCCAGCTTTGGATACTTCACTGAGGCGCGCGTGCATCACTCTGATAGGTGAGCCGGCACACTAATATCACACTCCATGCTTCACACTAATATCCCGCCCTATGCTTCACACTTATATCACACTCAATGTTACATGATAATGCCACACTCTATGCTTCACACTTATATCACACTCAATGTTACATGATAATGCCACACTCTATGCTTCACACTTATATCACACTCTATGCTTAACACTAATATCACAATTTAATATTGCATTTTTAAAACAATTGAATGGGAGAGATAGACATTTCATTATTTATTATTATTAAATCATTTATTTCAGATAAAAATCCATAAGTTATTCACATAATTCAACAAAACATTGACAAATTTAAATTCACATTAATTTTAAAATAAAATAAAAATACAATAGGAAAATAAACCTACAACTGAATAAATAATTTCAAACTGCACTGTACCCAATAACAGTTTCATCCATTTATTTTGGATGGGGCAGTCCAGGGTTGAGACAATCATCTGTAAGATTATTATCTATGAATATTATTATTTTGCAGACCAAAGCCGCTTCCAGAGCCTAAAGTGGTATATGACGATGCCACTCCATCATTGCCCGAAGACGCGGAACGCAAGCCCGCGAGACTGGGCTCTCGCTTCTACTGGATGACGGAGTAGGGCGATGCACGCGTGCGAGCGAGACGGAACTACTTCTATCAGCCACTGTTTACATGTATCAATGTATATCAGGCATGGAGAGTATACCGAGTAACATGTTATTTATCATCATAGTCTGTTACAAAATCACCAGTGCTATACGCACGGGCGATTTAGTACGCTTTGATGTCATGATACATGTCACCATTCGCAATATCATTTGTATCGTAAATAACAATAACAAACAGTCAGAGTGCTGACTGTGAGTGGGAGTGACTGCGTGACGTCGCGCAGTCACTTAATTAATTAGTGAATTATTATTTAATTAGTAAATTATTTTAACAAAATGTGACATTATCATATTAGTCTACTGATAAATAACCGGTAATTTCACTGTGACAAAATGAAATCATATCGCCGTGTGACAATGAAATAGAAGTAGCAATCATTTCCATGCCTAATGTATATTAACGGCTTACTATTTAGCGCCAAAAATCCGCCATTTATTTTTTCTTTTCGAAGCACATCAGGACACTTGTTTATTGAGACGAATCTAACGATACCTTAACTGTCGAAATCCATCCAACCGTTTGGAATATACGATAACACAGAAATTAACATACATACATACAAGATACGCGCGAAAAACATAACCCTTCCTTGCCAGTCGGGTAAAAAAGTCTAATTAATTTAATAATCATTTAGCTTCATTCTATCTTTACACTGAAAAGGCTTTCCTTCCTTCTCGTGAAAACCAGTGGCTCTGAGAAAAATTCTGTCTCTCGATAATAATTTCCAAAACTTAGTAAAACATTAGATACGTTTAAGTGTAAATTTTTAGATTATATTTAATTTTAAGAGCAATTTTTCATTTTACCTAAATCATGTTAATTTTTACAAAACTTGTGTAATGTTTTACTTTGTTTTTATAGTTAATTGTAGATTAATAAATGTTGAAATTTATCTTGTGTTTTTTATTACCTTAACGTACCTATTATTATTATTATTATATATAATTATGTATAGTGTATTATTTTTGAAGACACAGATGGTTGAGACTTGAGAGACAAGTGTTTTGGACTGCTAAGCCGAGTGTTGCGGGTTCGATTCCCGCTTCAGGACAAACATTTGTGTGATGAACATCGGTGTTTGTCCTAAGTCTGGGTGTTTTAAGTATCCTATGTAAATGTTTACAAAAAAACTGGTTGCCTGTAAAGTTGGTTTACGGACGATAGTTTAACGTGACTACCAGCGTAACGGCACAATGAGCGTTACCGGACAATGACGTCAACGTTTTCGTACTTGCAGCCGGCGTTCATCGATTTATTAGACGTAGTCACGTCAAAAAGTATGTATGTAGACGATATCACGATAAGTCGCACGGAAAAGTATTAAAGGCGCCGCGCTGCAAACGCCGGGCCATTCGATCGCCAGCTTTCAACGAGGCAACACCTTCCTGGTGTTTGTCAGTCTGACATTTTGCTAATATTTTGCCGCCTAATTATTGTTTGAAGTTGAATTCTAAGTTAATTTGTTGATTGTTAATTTTTAAGGTTCAAAAATTTTAGTTGGTTTTCATTATTTTGTTTTTTTTAAGTTAATTCTAGGCTTAGTTCCTAGATCAGAAGTGTGGGATCATCCTGTGCTTCAGGCCTTTCCCTCCATCATCTTGACAAGAGTTTTGTAGTGTTATGAAGTATTGTGTCGTTGAAAAAAAAATCGTAAGTACCCTCTTTTTGTAAGCATGTTGGGACGTTCGTCCAAGACAATGGATTGTAATCATGTTCGTAGAAGCGATCGAACACGTACGTAGTCGAAGCCGGGATCATCGATATTCGATGTCTAATAGTCGTCATACGCCAATAATTAACGACTGTCGCAAACGTGTGCCGAGACGTGAGAATTCACGGGATTCTTTTAGTAGCTTGCATAGGCATCACGATCGTTTGTTGAGTCGTCGTAATAATCTCGTGAGCCTCGTGATATCACCTTAAATAGAATTTTGAATCGCCTCGAAGTAATTGAGGGTAGGTTCTTATCGAATGATGAACCATCATGTTGAAGCGACGAGTCTGTCGGCGCCGGTTATGCCGACGTCTGTTAGTGAGCTGAACTCTGTCGTGACCGAGGAAGTGACTGTTGAAAACATTTAGCGAGTATCCATGATTTTGATGCGTTTTGAGCAAATGGGGTGATTGTGAATGCCTCTGGCGGATAGGTAAATGTTTGCGTAGTAAAGCAAAGTCATGGTTGAACGATTGGGTTACAAACGTTGGGTCATAGTGACTTCAAAATAGGGTTTAGATCACTGTCCTCGCAACGTCGACCATAGCTACTGTTCTGTTCGTGGTTATTGAGGATGTTTCATGATGATCATGATTATGTTAGTGCTGTTATAAAACAATAGATCTGATTTTGCGACATTTTTGGTTAGCAGGACTTAGACTGTTTGTAAAAAAAAAAAAAATGTGAGTCACTGTCTAGTATGTTTTGCTGATAACCAGATGCTCCGTTCACTGTGCTTTACAAGGATGTTCTCCAAACTTGACCGGTATCCAATAGCTGTAAGCGCATTCTAATTGTCGTAAATGTTTACCTACACGAATCTTGTAATGTACCTAATCTATAGACAGGATGCTGACGAGTTGAAGCGCCTTTACAGCTTTGGGTGGTTTTAGATGCACCTACTCCAATAATTTGGTCACTGATGCGTGATGTGTCATTGGGAGCCGACGACGGCTCGCCCTCTAACCGTGAATCTTTATGAGTTCTCAGATTGGCATGCGTGGTTCCTAAAAGGTCACCCACGTAATTTCACACCACCGGTATGAGCTGGAATTGCTCGCTGGATCAGCGCGTATACAGGTGCGCGTGTCATTGCTGCCGCTGCCTGCCGAGGAGCGTGCTGCAACAGTGCGTGCTCAGGTGCGCGTGTCGTCGCTGCCGCTGCCTGCCGAGGAGCGTGCTGCAACAGTGCTTGCGCCGCGGGTGGGCGCGTCGCCGTCGCCGCTTCCCGCAAGGGAGTGCTCCGCATCGACGCGTGCGCCGTGGGTGCGCGCGTCGCCGTGGCCGTCGCCGCTTCCTGCTGGGGAGCGCTCTGCATCGACGCGTGCGCGGGTGCGCGCGTCGCCGTTACCGTCGCCGGGCCGTCGCCGCTTCCTGCTGGGGAGCGCTCTGCATCGACGCGTGCGCGGGTGCGCGCGTCGCCGTGGCCGCTAGCGCGTCTACGGGCGTTTGCGTCGCCACTGCCGCTGCCTGCTGAGGAGTGTGTTCGTCGCCACTGCCACTGTCTGCTGAGGAGCATTTGGCATCGACGCTTGCTTGCGCGTGTTGCCGTTGCCGGTGCTAAAGCTAATAGGTACGACAGTCCTCTGATGTGGCAACTCATTCAGAGGACTAAGTCTCTCTTAGTTTTTAAATACTAACACCTAGTTCTAAGATTAGATAGTAAGTAGGTATTACTAACACTTGTGGACCTTGCTGTCTGAATAAATAAATTTTATTATTATTATTATTAAAGAAAGTGTCTAACGTAGACCTCCTTTCTTGGTAAAGTGGATCTTTGCTTTTTGTTTAATGATGAGTTGTGGCAGAGGTCAGGATGCTGTGGTGTAGTCCTGACAAAGCCGATGCTTAAGAAAGTGCCTCACGTAGACCTCCTTTCTTGGCAGAGTGGACCTTGTCTCGCCTCTTAACTGAATCTGTCTAAATCAAAACTAAGAGATGATTCACGTAGTGTCTCTTACCTGATTTCTATTTCTGCTTAAAAGACTAAATTGTATGTTTGCATACATGTGTGTGTTCTTGATGTTCTGTTTAAAAAGCAGATGCTGATAGTGAAGGATCCACCGTGACCATAGATCAGCTTTGAAGACTAATAATTTGTATGCTTGCTGGCATACATGTTTGTGTTTTTGATGTTCTGTTTAAATAGCAGACGCTGATAGAGGAGTCTACCACGACCACTGATCAGCCTGCAACAGTCGGCGAGCTGCCGACCGGAACCACCCAGCCGTCTACGAGCGACGGGCAACAAACAAGCACATCGGGAGCACACAGGCACGCTGAGCTACCATTCGACGGTACCGCAAGCGTCACCGACGACCGACGTACCTACAGCGTTGCACCACATGAAGAACGTGAGTCGCACGGAAAAGTATTAAACGCGCCGCGCTGCAAACGCCGGGCCACATTCTTGTTCCAGACGCCGCTCTGGACGGACGCCTCGGTTGGACCCCGCTCCAGCCCGCTCGCTGCGCGCCCCGCCGCGCCCCTCCGCCGCGCGCCCCGCCGCGCGCCTCCCACCGCGCGCCCGCCGCGCGCTCTGCCGCGCGCCCCGTCGCGCCGCCGCCGCTCGCACTTGGAGTGCGACCCTCCGCCCGGTCGGACGCTCTTTTCAGAGCGACGATCGGCTTGCTCTTTTCAGAGCAGTTTCTACTGGACAATCAAGTGTAAAGACCACACTTGTGGCTAGCTGTGGATACCTAACGGTGCTAACGAAGCAGCTAGGAGTGGCCCCGGAGCTCCCCGCTTTCCTCCCTCAGAGGAACGCGGCAATCCGGCTGGGTCTGGAACCACCGGCCTTGGGGGCTTCCCTAGTCGACACCAGACAGCATTAGGCCACACCTCCCACTGCCCCGGAAGAGAGGCAAGGAGACACACCCGCGTAGTTTTAAGACATACTCACTCACCCCTCTCGGTTTTTCCCCAACTGAGAGGATCACGCACCTACACACCTCCCGGGTCATCCCCCCGGCGAGATGGGAGAGCACTCCAACATGGACGGGGGAGATTTCTTCCGCTTCATGAGGGAGTGTTATCCCGAAATTGTAGAAAAATATAACCAGTTCGTTAAAAAATCCGCGCAGCCTTCCGCTGTCCCCACCACTTCGGTGAAAAAACCCGCGCAGCCCTCTGCTGTCTCCGCCACTTCGGCGCCCGGCAAACCCGCGATCGCGCAAAAAACCCGCGAACCCGTCTCCGCCTTGCAGGCCTCTCGCGCGCTTAACCCGCACCCGATCCCGGCCCCTCAGGCCACCCGCGATTCCCCCGAGTCTCCTGATGCGACTCCAGTTCATCTTCCCTCAGAGGATGACATGGAGATCGACCTAAGGTCTCCGGCTTGCTCTTCCTCCAACTCCTCGGACTCAGAGGACTTCACTCTAGTCCAAGGAGGGAAGAGGAAGAAAAAGACCAAAAAGTCTTCAGCCCCACCCGCGAAAACTTCGGTCCCTCCGGCGGCCTCCCGCCCCGCTACTCCGCCTTCAGCAGAGCCTCCTACGTCTTCCCGCAAGGAGAAGACCCCGCCTCCGCTTTACCTTCGCGAGAAGGAAAAGTGGAACCACGTCTCCTTCCTCTGCTCGGAGAGGAAGATTAACTTCACCCACGCCCGCTCCCAAAAGGACGGGATTAAGGTGCAAGTCACCTCCACGGACGACCATCGTCGTCTGACCGCGCTCCTCCGAAACGAGAACATAGGCTTCCACACCTACGCTCTCGAGGACGAGCGCGTTTTAAGGGTAGTGATCCGCGGCCTCCCCGCTGAGATCGAAACGCCCATCATCAAGGCCGACTTAATCGACCAAAAATTCCCCGTCAGGGAAGTACACCGCATGTTCCGCGGTAAATCTAAAGCTCCATATGATATGGTGCTTGTCATCTTAGACATGAGTCCGGAGGGGAAGGCCATCTTCAACTTGAAGACGGTCAACCGCCTATCCGGGCTCCGTGTAGAGCCACCGTTCCGTAATGGAACCCCGTCCCAGTGCCATAGATGCCAACTCTATGGTCACTCCGCGCGCAATTGTTTTGCGCGCCCCCGTTGCGTCAAGTGCCTGGGCGACCACGGCACCGCTGACTGCGAGCGCCCCCGGGACACCTCCGACCCACCTGGCTGTGTGCTCTGCGGAACATTGGGGCACACCGCGAACTATCGCGGTTGCCCACATGCGCCAAAGGCAAACAAAAAGGTGCTGCGAAGGGCCCCCGATCGCGCTCCTCCAATCCCTCAATATTCTAAGGGAACCTCTAAGGTTGCCCTTATCCCGGCCCCGGCCCCCGCTACCTCAGCGTGGGCTAAGCCGCTCCCCAACACGAGCCGCGCCCCTCAGGCAAAGCCCGCCCCCCTTGCCCCTCAGGCAAAGCCCGCCCCTCAGGCTAAACAGGCCCCTCAGGTGAATCCCGCCCCTCAGGCAAAACAGGCCCCTCAGGCAAAACAGGCCCCTCAGGCGACCCCCGCCCCCAGATGGCGGGCACAGGAGTCTTCAACTCCCGTGTCCAGCATGTCTAACTACAACCTGTTCGATCTTACATCGGACCTTGCCTTCATCAAAGGCTGCTCTCACGGAGTGGACTTCTCGCGAGTTCGCGCGCTTGCGCGCACACTCCGGGAAGCCCGCGACGGCTTTGCTAGGATGCTTGTTTTTGCAGAACATGCAAACTACATTGAGTCCCTTTACTCTTAGCTTTCCGGGACAATATGTCTGTACAAAAGGAAAGACTAAAACCTAGATCCGTTTCCATTGCTTTCTTTAACGCCAATGGCCTCAAACGTCAACGCGACCTAGTCGCTGACTTTCTGGTCAAATACCAGGTCGATGTATTGCTAGTCCAAGAGACTCTTCTTACGCCTAGTGTTCGCAATCCTAGGATTGCGGGCTACCAAGTCACTAGGAATGATAGAACCCGCAGCCGTGGCGGCGGTACCATCATCTATCATAAGAGGTCCCTGCACTGCATACCGCTCGACCCTCCTCCTATGGCCTTAATGGAAGCTTCCGTTGTGAAGCTCGCCATGACCGGCCACCCCGCGATTGTCATAGCTTCATGCTATCTCTCGCCTAACAAACGCCTACTTAAGAGTGATCTCGAATCGCTTCTTAATCTTGGTGACTCCGTCCTACTGGCGGGCGACTTTAATAGCAAACACGTTCTTTGGAATTGTGTCTCCACTAATCCCAACGGGAGAATCCTCGACACCCTAGTTGATTCGCTCAACTTTGATGTCATTCCCCCGCTAACCCCGACCCATTATCCTCACAATGTCTCCCATCGTCCCGACATCCTAGACATGGCGTTGCTGAAGAATGTGACCTTACGGTTGCGCTCTATAGAAACGATTCATGAGCTAGACTCTGATCACCGGCCCGTGCTCCTCCAGCTAGGCCCTCTCCCCGACCTCTCCCCGCCTACCAAGACCGTGGTTGAGTGGCGTAAACTAGAGAATTCTCTCAAGTTGATCCACTCTCCCGATCTCGATAGGATTCCCGAGGACATCCAATCCCCTGACGACGTCACCGTTGCGATCGCCGCCTTGACCAGCCATGTCACAGCTTCCGTAAGCAAATCGTCGAAACAGGTCCCCGCGGTGCCTGAGCGCCGTTGGACCCTGCCAGACGACGTGAGGAGGCTGATCACGGAGGCGAACGCAGCGACCCGACGCTATAGTTCGTATCCTTCTGATGCGAACAAATCCCTCATGCGCTGCCTTCACCGTCAGGTGAAGCGTCGTATCCTTGACCACCGCAATAATGAGTGGGACAATCTGCTTTCGGAGATAACGCCTCATCACCAGGCTTACTGGGGACTAGCGCGATCAATGAAGGCGGATGCCACTTCCATTATGCCTCCCCTCACCCGTCCCAACCTTCCCCCTGCCTTTGATGACGAGGAAAAGGCCAATTGCCTGGCCGAAAGCCTCGAATCCCAGTGCTCTCCTAGCACTCAACCTGTTGATCCTGTCCACGTCCGTACGGTGGACAGTGAAGTCTCGCGATTAGCTTCAAACCCTCCATCGGCTCCGCCTCTGCCCCTCATCAAGGCGGCTGAGGTTATTGAGATTATCAAGGGCCTTCGCCCGAAGAAATCGCCTGGTGCCGATGGAATTAGCAACAGAGTTCTTAAACTCTTTTCTACCGCTCTCATTTACTTGCTAGTCAGCATCTTCAATGCGGCTATGTCCAATTGCTCTTTTCCTGACGCCTGGAAGGAGGCCACTGTTATTGGCATCCCCAAACCGGGCAAGAAGGCAACTGAGCCCAGCAGTTATCGCCCCATTAGTCTCCTTAGTGCTCTTGGGAAAATCTACGAGCGCCTCCTTCTGAGACGTCTCTGGTCCCATGTTAACGATCATAACCTCCTCCCTGACGAACAGTTTGGCTTTCGAGCCAGACATTCGTGCCCTCAGCAGGTGCTCCGCATCACGGAGCACATACTGACTCATATGCACGCCGTTTACCCTTCCGGTACCGGCGCTGTCTTTCTCGATGTAGCGAAAGCTTTCGACAAGGTCTGGCACAATGGCTTGATTTACAAGCTATCCCAACTTGGTGTCCCTGATAGGCTCGTGCTCATCTTACGAGACTTTCTATCTGGTCGCAGCTTTCAATACCGCGTGGAGGGGAAGCTTTCTTCCCCTCGCCCCATCAGGGCCGGAGTCCCGCAAGGCTCCGTTCTAGCACCGCTTCTATTTACGCTTTTTACTAGTGACATCCCTCGCACGCCGCAGGTAGAGTTGGCCCTTTTTGCCGACGATACCGCGCTTTACGCATCCAATCCTAATCCCAAACGCGCATGCATTCGACTCCAAGCCGCCCTTAAGGCGCTTGGCGCTTGGTTCCGCAAATGGCGTATTGAGGTCAATCCAACGAAGAGTGCAGCAGTGTACTTTTCTAGGAAGGGCCGAAGATGCCAATCCCAACCGCTTACGCTTTTTGATCAACCCATTCCATGGGTAGCGGCCGCCAAGTACCTTGGCGTGACGCTCGATCAACGCTTAACCTTCCAGCCTCACATCCGTAACGTGGTGAACCGTGCTAAATTTATCATGGGTCGCCTTAACTACCTCATATGCAAGAAGAGTAAAATGTCACTTAGAAATAAGTTGACCCTTTACAAAGCTTGCATTCGTCCTATATTGACATACGCCTCCGTGGTGTTTTGTCATACGCGTCACGTAGTTCGTTTACAAGCTGTGCAAAGCATATTTTTGCGCAGAATTTCCGGAGCCCCTAAATATATGCGAAATATAGACCTCCACCGCGATTTCGATCTCGAGTCCGTTGTTCACTTCATGAAGCGCGCCGCCCGGCGGCATTATGACCTCGCGCCCCACCATCCGAATCCTCTCATTTCGAACGGTCCCGACTATCCTGAAGACCCGCCAGTAGTCAAATCCCTCCGTAGGCCTAAACATATTCTAGGCGACCCAGATGACGACATCACCGCCGCCAATCCGGTGGCGGAAATGCAGTCATCTCGCGACAGACGTAACACTCCACAATTCGCTTACCGACCGCGCCGGCGTGGTCGGAATCTCTCTTACAGGCCCTCTACATCGTTAGGTTCGATTCCTAACGGTGCCTTGGGTCAATAGTCCAATCATCCCCCTGGCAACAGTCCAAGCCGAGGTCCGACCCACCGTTGGGTACCCTTGTGCTGTTTGCCCCAACCTAAATTTTAAGGTAGAGCGCCATCTGCGCTCGCCGAGAGTCCGGTGACGCAGTAACAGCCATCTGCGGCTAACTGCATTAAACGTCCATCCGAAAAAAAAAAAAAAAACGCCGGGCCATTCGATCGCCAGCTTTCAACGAGGCAACACCTTCCTGGTGTTTGTCAGTCTGACATTTTGCTAATATTTTGCCGCCTAATTATTGTTTGAAGTTGAATTTGTTGATTGTTAATTTTTAAGGTTCAAAAATTTTAGTTTGTTTTGTTTTCTTTAAGTTAATTCTAGGCTTAGTTTCTAGAATAGGTATAATCCTTTATATGATCCCCATAGTACAAGCTCTGCTTAGTTTGGGGCTAGATGGCGCTGAAATCCATCTTTTCATTTATTTAAATGCAGTGCAGTAAGAAAATTGTTCAACCAATCGCTTAGCTATAGAAATATAAAATATTTAGTGGATTTCCTTCAGATAAAATCAAAATAACTGAAAAAAATGTCATCCATATATTTCTTTTGAAAAAACTTGAAGTCAAAAATAAAAAAGAAAACAATAGGTGGGTATTAAAATAATATCATACCTAGCTATTTACACCAATGCCGATTTATCTAAGTACCTAGGTAGGTTGTACTTATAATCTAGACTCAAAGACCTTCATTTCATCAGTAGGTACTATTATTTACTTTAAAAGTTAGAACATACCACATCCAAAATACAACTTCCGTGTTCTTTGCTCCATGTGCTAAGTAGATAAGTAAGGTACGTAGTCACTAGGTATAAAAGAAGATTGCACTAAAATTACCCTTTCATTTGCCACTGACTCCGGAAGGCAAAAACATCTTGCTTAGATAAATACCTAGTTGATTAAAACGTTTTTACCTAAACTAAGTATTTTTTGTGAAAATGAACGAAGTGAAATAACTTTGGAAAATTAGTACATACCTATCTCGAGTTTTTTAAAACTCTAAAAAGTAAATTAACAATGTTAAATAATTTTCGGAAACTTAGAAAAAAATAACGAAAAAATGGAGCGTATTTATAACAAAATCTTGATTGCTTTCTCTTTCAAAGTTTAAATAAAACTACTTAGCAGAATAAATAAAAGATAAAACAGTAACATTTACCTAGTGCCTTTTCATAAAAAAAGTGCCGATTCCTCAAAGATATTTCTAAAAGGAACCATTTGAGGGCCAAATCCCAAAATGGATTACAACTGGACGGACCGCGGGCCGGGGCTGCGGTCCCCAAATCTGACGAACACCACGGTCAATCTTCAGGAGAACTTCGAGATCGACCTGGAGGACACCAACTGGATCCTCACTTCGTCCTTCATCATATTCACTATGCAGACTGGTAAGGATTTTATAACCATTTTGAGGACCTCATTTTGAACTGGACGGACTGCGGGCCAATTCACTATTGTATATGTTAAACCTATTTTGAGGACCTTCTTTAAAATTGGACGCAATGCAAGCCGGGCTGCGGTCCTCGAGTCAATTGGATCCTCACTTCGTCCTTCATCATATTCACTATGCAGACTGGTAAAGATTTTATAACTTTTAAAAAAGGTATTTCCTAAAGCCATTTTAAGAACCTTTTTTAAAAATTGGACGCAATAGTAGCCGGTCTGCGGTCTTCTAGCTAACTGGATCCTCAATTCAATTCGTCCTTCATTATATTCACTATGCAGACTGGTAAGGATTTCAAGAAGCCTTTTTCAAAATGGACGCGTTGCGAGCCGGGCTCCCCAAATCTGACAAACACCACGGTTAATCTTCAGGAGAACTTCAGGATCGACGTGGAGGACACCAACTAGATCCTTCGTCTTTCATCATATTCACTATTCAAATACTGCTTTGGTAAGGAATTTATTACTTTTTAAAAGGTAGGTATTTGCTAAAACCATTTTGAGGACCTTTTTAAAATTGGACGCGATGTGAGCCGGGCTTCGGTCTTCAACCCAACTGGATCCTCACTTCGTCCTTCATGATATTCCTATGCAGACTGGTGTTAATTTTAAATCTGAAACCATTTTGAGGACCTTATTTCAAACTGAGATCTAAGATAGACCTGGAGGACTACAGCCGAACCCTCATATCGTCCTTCATCCATCATATTCACTATGCAGACTGGTAAGGATTTTATAATTTTTAAAATTAGATACCTAATATGCTTATAGGTACCCATTTTGAGAACCTTATTTGAAACTTGACGCACTGCGAGCCGGGCTTCAGTCTACCTACACTATGCAGACTGGTAAGGATTTTACAACCATTTTGAGGAGGTAAATGAGGAGATATACGTTTTTAACACCATTGGCACTTCTAAAAATATATTATAATAATTTGTCAATGTCTTTTGGGACAGTAAATTTCATGTTATCTTGGGAAGCAGGATACACACATTACATAAGATGTTCATACAAAGTACCTAATTTGTATCCATTTTTCACATTAATATCCTTATCTATCAATGTTTAGCGTTTTTCCTCTTCCTTTGATAACAGGAAATTTACCGTCGCAAAAGACATTGACAAATTATTAAAAATATTTTTAGAAGTGCCAATAGGGTTAAAAAGGTAGGTATATCTCCTAATTTATCTCCTCGAAATGGTCTTCAAATCTTTATCAGTCTGTATAGTGAATATCATGAAGGTTCTGAGTAGTCACAGTAGCACTTAGCTACATAAGTAAGTACCTAAGTCCAATGTCACGTTTATACGATAAAAGTAATTAAGTACTAAGTTTTGAAAAACTCTTGAAAAGACGTAAATTTACATGCTTAGCGTCAATTTACATCGGAGTGGTAGCGGATGACAGAACACTTTCAGTGTTAAATAATTAGAACTTTAGGTATCTACCTTAATATGAATTAACGCTTAGGTGCTAAAAGTATTAAATATTATATTTTTTTCCAGGATTTGGTATGCTTGAGTCCGGTTGTGTGTCGATCAAGAACGAAGCCAATATTATGATGAAGAATCTGGCAGATATCTCTCTTGGCGGTAAGGTTCTCTGAAAGGCTTAGTTACTAGAACCTACTTGTCAACCAACTTCAAAAAAGGAGAAGGTTCTCACTTCTTTTTTTATTTTATTTTTGTTACCTCAGAACTTTGTTTAGAACATTTAACGTTTATTTCAGAATAACACATTTCCATAGATCGAGAATCTTCTTCTTATCGTTTCACTAGTTCTTTCGAGCCAGTGTGGTGAAAGGATTTCAAGTGCGCCTCAAAGAGGCTCCTTTCGTGCACATGTTATCAAAGTTTAGGTTCTACGACATGCCGGTTTGTTCACGATGTTTTCCTTCACCGTTGTGAAAACGTGGGATGCATACATAGATTTTTTCGACCGAAAAATCCCATTTACGCATGACTGCCATTTTCCCGGATTCGAAATAAAAGTTACATTAAGGGTAATCCTCAAGGCAAATTTCCATACAAAGTGTTTCGAACAAATACTCAAAAAGTACGCCGTATTATAGTAATTTCTTCACACTATTCGTTTCGTCTATGTTTTCCGATTGTGTGAACAAAAATAAGAAAGGTTTCATACTTTAATTTAGATTTTATTCGTGTTTTTAAATACGTATAAATCCAGCCTCTCCGCTATGAGGTTCAGGATACCCAACACCGGTTATAAACCGATGTAGAACCGATTAGACTTATTTTTTAAAGATTTTTACCACATTATGCGTATTGGATATGCGTATTTTTTTCTGGTATTTCAAAATTGGCATCATCATCTCATCCCCTGCTAGGCATAGGCTTCCTCCATTCGCCAAACGATGCGTTTTCCTTCCTTATAGGTACATCCATTCTGTCATGTAAAAACTAGTGTATAGTGAAAATCTTCTATAGGTCTTACATACTGGATCTTCGGCTACGGCATGTCGTTTGGGACGGGCGCTTTATCCAACCCAGTCGTGGGCGTGGGCGATTTCCTGGTGGATCCTCCCGTGGGCGACGCGCTGATGGGTCCCGTGTTCGCCTCCTTCCTGTTCCAGCTGTCGTTCGCTACTACTGCCACCACCATCGTTAGCGGCGCTATGGCTGAGAGGTACCTACACTAACTAACCCAATGCTGGGCGTGGGTGACTTCCTAGTGATCCCACCCGTGGGCGTCGGTGACTTCCTAGTATTTTCGGCGTGATTACGTTACAAACATACCTCTATCCAAAATGGCGGCAGAATTTCTTATTGCTTGTAGGAGAGTAAATAGAAAACGTTCCGTTTTATTACACAAAATGCTTATGGGAGCGAAAACGGAAAAATGTTTTGTTTACTCGCATCATCATAACATCGAAAACGGAACGTTTTCCCTCCGATACTTAAGCATTTTATGTACCTACCTAATGAAAATCTTCTTATGTCTACCATACTGTAGCTGTAAGCCAAGGAATTTATTAACTACCTACGTATAGCCACAGAATACTAAGATACATATACAGTATAGCTTATACCTACATTCCTTGCTGAGAGCAGAGAAGAAAAAGAAAAAAGAGCCATAGTGATCAGATCCAAATAGATAGAAAGGAAATCCTCAAAAAATGTGGTAAGGTGCTCTTGTTTGGGTTTATTAGAATCGATTTAACAAGGTATACATACCTAACATGGCATCGCACCAATGTCTAGTAATAAAAGGATGATCAAAGTGACTTAAGTTTGACATAATAGGTCTTAGATAGAAAGCATCAATTTAACAAGGCATAGATACCTAATATGGCATCGCACCACAAATCTCGGATCCTATCTTTATGCACCGCACCAATATCTAGGTAGTAAAGGGATGATCAAAATGACTTAAGGTTGACATAATAGGGCACTTTTGATCTGTGTTTTTGGCGGGTTATTAGGCTATCATCGGTATAGTACAGAAAACCCCACGAGATCCACAATATCTAGGGTAGATAAAGCTCTGATTTTAGTCCTAATCCAACTCTTTTATGCCCTCATCTTACGAACACTGTGTTTTTCCCTAGATGTAACTTCAAAGCGTACTGCCTGTTCTCGTTCCTGAACACAGTGGTGTACTGCGTCCCGGCGGGCTGGGTTTGGGGCTCCCACGGCTTCCTGAACAAGCTTGGCGCAGTGGATATAGCGGGTTCGGGGCCCGTGCATCTCATAGGTAACTTCAACCTTATGCCGTGGACTCAAGGTTTAGTAGGTACTGCCAGATCTCGATCCTGTAAAAACTGTTTCCGGCAAACATAGTATAGGGCGCTCTCCGGCCAGATGGAGCGACGAAAAGGAAGGCAGCCGGTAAAAAGTGGATGCGGAGAGCCGAAGACCGGGCTCAGTAGCGTGAAATGGGAAAAGCCTTGTCCAGCAGTAGACTAAAGTGGGCTGATGATGATGAAATTAGTTTCAGTCAAGGGAATGTCATAGAATAAAATTAAAGGGTGAAATATCTAATACTTATTCCATTAATATTTCAATGTTATATACCTACTTTAAGCTACGAATTTTACGAATGTGATTCAATAAAAGTTCCGTCTGTCCCCGTTTTAGCAACGGGGGGACAGATATAACTTTTTTGTCCTAAAGGAGGGTGACAGATGGGAATAATAATTCATATTTAGCTACTAAGCAGTCTTATTATGCTATAGGAGGATCATCCGCGTTCGCGTCAGCCCTGATGCTAGGTCCCCGGCTGGGGCGCTACGCGCACGGCTCGGCGCCGCTGCCGCTAGGGAACCCGGTGAACGCCGTTATGGGGACCTTCGTGCTGTGGTGGGGATGGCTCGCGTTCAATTCGGGGAGCACTTATGGGGTAAGTTTTTTTATTTATTGTATAAGAAATTAGTACATAACGATAAAACGAAACATCTAAAAAGCCACGAATGGTTTGTCTTAGATGTAAGCTGGTTCTCCTAATACATATAGGTTTAGGTTAAACTTTAAAATTACTTTTGAGGTTAGTTTAACCATTGAGAACTTTCATGGTGCTGCTGACTGTACTTTTGTGTTACCTACGATAAACATCGGTGGCGAATCCCTACTTGCGTTGGCGTATCCCTACAGTAGCAAATTCGAACTCGCGCAGTTTGAATATGAAAAATTAGAAAAAAAATGTATATAGCTACTTTAGCTACTTACTACTTATATTAACTTATACTTATAAACCACGTTTTAATGCTTATGATTTTGTTTTATTTCGTTTTCTTTACGAGCTATTAGCGGTTTTAGCATGCATTGTCATAGAGTTGTGAACTACCCCCCGATAGCTAAACGGAAAGTGCTCGAAATTTGAGTTGCAAGATTCCACCCGAAACGACAGACAGACAGATAAACAAGACACGACCTTAACGAAAAACATTATTATTAAAAACAGTAAGTACTAACACTGCTAAAAAGTCAACTTATTAGTGTACAGTTATTTTATTAGTTTACGCTTATGTGTCGTAGAGCGTCGATAACACTCAAGCTTTTTTACAAGCTGATTGTTGGCGTTTTAAACGCTAGCGTGTGAGCGTGTTAGCTTTAGGGAAGGATTGTCAACAAGCTGATTGTAAAAACGCAGATGTCACTGGGCGACTTTACACGCTACAAGCGAAGTCGCTGGCGTGTAGCGTGTAAAAAGCCGCGTGTCATCGTACTATAGGCGTTGGTTGTTGTAGGTACTCGCTTGGATTAGATTTATACCAATAAAACACATAAATTGATATTCAACAATCCATAGAATATATTAGGTACATCTCCATAAGTACTTAAGCTTATAGGTGCACTTGCTATATTTATTGTAAACACTACAATTAGTATTCAACGTGGAGCCTAAACTTAAGACTACTAATCTAACTGATGAATAAATCAATGTTCTTACGTTCTTTGAATCGTAGATTAGCATTAATAATCTATTTGCGATTGCTAATTCGGATTAAGACAATTGGTGTCGCGTGAGCGTTTCATTTTGAAAAACCATTCAATTTTAAAACGGCTACCATTTTGTTTAACGACATGCATTAGCAATAGAGTTGAGGGTTTGTAGCCGGATGTGGTTTTTATCCAGCGCCGGATTTATGGTTTTTATCCAGCGCCGGCTTTTTGCACAATAAATAATTATAATGATCATCAACTAGAGTTTTTACATGTTACCTTTCAATTAGGTATTGATTTTTTATGTCTATCTTTTTGCGTCACATCAATAATAAATATTTTAGACATTTAACACAAATAATAACGTTTTTTACGATTTTTATATTTTTGGACATATTGTTATCAAAAGACGTAACAACGAAATTTCAAATTAATTAAATAATATGGTAGTTAGGAATATAATAGAAAATATTTGTGAGATGAACGGATAGATGTAAATGTTTGTAGCTCACCTACGCCTAAACTGCTAAAACATATGGGCTGAAACTTAAGATTGGCAGGTATTTCTAGCTTATGAGCTATATTTATCATTAAACCGCGCGGGTGGCTCGGCTTGTAACCTTATTTTACGTTTCCGACCAAAAAAAGCCGGAGATGGTACATACCTAGTCCTATCTCTATTCATTGGTACGGCACGTTTGATGCAACCTTGACTATGAAAAACAGCATTGTCAAGTCAACTTGTCTACACCATACATTATAGGGGAAAAGACACAGTTGTTGACAATGTACCAACTAAGTACCTCTAGCAATGTTGCAATCTTTCTGCCAGATCTAATAAATGCATCACTATCACAAAATTAGAATAGTAGGTAATTTTGGTATATCTAATTTTTTGATGTGTGACATCTTTCCTCTCGCTTTCTGTCATTTTGTGGCAGTGATTTCGTGAATTACCACGGAAGTGATTGACAGGAAGTTAATCGTTAGTTGGTACCAACCTCAGAAAAATAAAGTAAATATAATCTAAAAAAGCGAAACAAATTACCTACTTACATACAAGTAGGTGATTTAGAAAAGATTCAATTTTTGAAAATGATCAAATAAAAGCAACTCGAGAAAACATGAACTTATCGGTAAGTAGAGGTGGTAGAGGCCCGAAACTAGCGTATAAGTTTCAAATGGTCTTCAACTAATTGTTGTGCCCTGTCATACATCAATCAAGTCTTTCGTCTGCCTGTCCAGTGATTTTGTATGCTGGAATTAGGTATTGTATATGACTCAAAGATACGTGAATAAAATACATAATTAGCCAAAAGAAGTAAGTAGGTAGTGTAGGTACCTACTTGTCTCAAATAATTACGAATTAAAAAAAAATTACGTAGGTTAATCTCCTTCTTCGTATCATGTCACTAGTTCTTTCGAACCAGCGTGGTGAAAGCATTTCAAGTGCGCCTCGAAGAGGCTTCTTTCGTGCATTTGACACATGTTTTCGAAATTTTTAGGTTCTATGACATGCTGGTGCCCTCACGACGTTTTCCTTCACCGTTAAGCTCGTGTTTGTTTTTAGGTTAATGAAATAACATCTTTTTTTGAAACATTGACGATACGAGTTAGATGCTCTCTTGGCGATACAGAAGAACAGTAACCAACGAGTAACACCCTGACTTGGGGTGTTACTCGATGGGGAAAAAAATCCCAACGAGTAACACTTTTACTCGTTTGGGTGTTACTCGATGGGAATCCATCCATGTTTGTGCAGCTGACTGTACATGATGTATGTGTATGTTTTTTTTAGGTGAGCGGGGCGAAGTGGCAGTACGCGGCTCGAGCGGCTGTCATGACTATGATGGGTTCATTCGGCGGAGGTTGCTTCGGTTTACTGTGAGTTACCATCACAGGTTACCATTATCTTTAACAGGCCAGAGCTGGACCTTTAGAAAATTGATCATTAAAAATTAAATATCAAATGTTTTAAGTAGTACAAGTATATCTATAATACTTAGCTTAGACCGAGAAGTCTTTAAATAGACCTGTACAAAGATCTTAGTTCGTAATTAAATTAGAAACTTAGTATTAAGATCTTTTTTGAAAAAAAATATTTACTTTAATTACCAAAAAAAAAAACTTAAATGGGCAATGCAGAAGAGGAAGGGAAGGTACTACGTTATCTGGAGACCCGACAGTGTCTCCGAGCCAAGTAGAGCAGCACAGCCGTAGTAACCTTTTCTCGAATATATCTGTGCAGTCAGAACTTCTGGTTACTTAAAAATGTGCGAGTGACAGCGGCGCGAGTGCGGCGCCCGAGCCGAGCTGCGGCGAAACCCGGCAAACCAGGGTACCTAGCTGCGAGCCATCTAGATACCCGGTTTTTCCAAACCATGAATGAAACTAAAAAAAATGATCGTACCTGTTGACGCAATGCCATAGAAAAAGAACTGACGGTTGCTGTATGCCAATTTTAGGTTAGTAGGAATTCGCCACTGGACCATTTTTAGTGCTACTTTTTAGATCCATACTTTCGAGTAGGAATCTGCCTCCGTTGAATAAAATATTATTTTTCGAATAGGGATTCGCCACCGTACCCGATATTCCCACTGCGATTGGTAGTGGGGATTTACGGTTTCATTTTCGAATGGTTTGGAACAATTTGCAAGAAAAGCTTATAAACTGTACCTACCTATGTTTTAAACAATAATTGTACCTATAAAAATTGCACCCAAATCTTTATATCTACATTTGTTACCATATCCCATAGACGAAATATTAATAAATGTAAGTAATTTAGATTCAAATCATCTTTCTTTAACTTCGAGTATGAAGATATACTTATCTAATTTTGCGCATAAATGGTACAACAATAAAAATCCGGGTCGCCATAGGTACCTACAACTTGCTGGTAAAGTATTATAAAAATGAAATAAATTAAAATCTGACATACAAAAAAGCGAACCTACGTCAAGCTATGTCTCTACAACACATAGGTAGATAGATACCTACTTCGTAGGCTCCGATCGTTTGGTGACCTACGTAAGACCTAGGCATTTTACTGAGATATTTTCCTCAACGATTACAATAATAATAACCAACCTTTTTACAATTTTAAGAGAAAAACCCAAAATAATTTATTTAATTACAGCATAAACTAACTACCTACCTACTTCAATCTATATTTTAAATTATAGGTAAATATCAAACTAGCTTACTTATACTCGAATAAAACCATCCTAAAGTAGGTATTAGATTCGTTAGGCAGTGTCCTAATAGAACGCGATGACGCGACCATCGCAAGTTCGCGCGAACGTCGGTTGCGAGATCACGCGATCAAACGTACTAGACATCACTTCTAGCGGGTTCGGTTTCGCTTCTTCTTATTGTGTCACTAGTTCCTTCGAAACAGTTTTCAGTTTTTTTTTTGTTTAACAGTTTCGCTGTACCTACACTCCGAAAATCTGAACTATACGTAGTAGGTAGATTAGACTACTACTTAAGTAAGTAAGACAAGTGTCTACTTACTTGCCTACTTACATGCCTACCTTCTTGCCTACTTACTTTCTTCTTACTTACCTACCTACATGCCAGTACTCACTTTCAGCTCTCGACGATCACATTCCTCAAGTTTCTTTTTTTTTTCTTCGTTAATAGAACATTATTTAAAAGGCCCTTTTTTATTTCCTTGCATTTTTTTAAGAAAAGCACTATATATGCCTCGGCCGAAATGGCAATTGCCTGCCTCGTATTATTGAAGTCCTCGCCTGCGGCTCGGCCTTCAAACTCATACTCGACCTGCAATTGCCTATTTCGCTGCCTTTACATTAATGTACTATTTCGGTTGCCGCTACATGCCGCTACTGAACACATACAAATCATACAATGGCAAAAAGAAATGAAAAAAATGAAGTAAAAAAAAATATGATAGAAATTGGACAACTATTCCGATTAGTCGTTTTCCTATGCGTCAATATACCTACCTAATTAAAGTTTTTTTTCATCATTCATCGTTTGTCAACCCGGGCACCTAGCTCTCGCTCGCAGCTTGCTGCAGCTCGGCTCGGGCCGCACTCGCGCCGCTGTCACTCTGAAATTTGGAGAAACCCAAAATTCTGACTGCACAGATACAACGTAGGTACTACCCCTTCTGCATTGCCCATTAGTTTTGTTGGTAATTAAAAACTGATGGTGTATAGGTAATTAAGAAGCGAGAAACGAAACTACATTGACCTTAAGGTAATTAATTACTTACTTTTTTTCTGCGTTTCTTTCAGGTTCACATTGATAAAGAACAAGGGCAGGGCCGACGTGATGGAATTGATCAACAGCATTCTTGGATCGCTAGTGTCAATTACAGGTAATTTCATAGTTATTTGTAACTAGCTTCAGTTCTCGGCTTTTCCGTCTTGCCAGGATAAAAATAAGCTTTATCCCTTTTTCATCTTCGTACAAAACCTACTTTGTGTCCCAAGGTAAGTTGCACTGTTATTCCATTTGCACTGGTGTTCGTGTTTTAACGGGGTGTATATGTTTAATTATGATTTCAGCTGAGTAGTATTTCAGTAGGATTAAATCATGTTTTTAGCGGGGTGTATAAGTTTAATCATGTTTTAGCGGGGTCTATAAATTTAATCGTATGCGGGTTGTATAAGTTTAATTATGTATGTTTTAGCGGGGTATATAAGTTTAATCATGTTTTAGCTGGGTGTACCTATAAGTTTAATCATGTTTTTAGCGAGGTGTATAAGTTTAATCATGTTTTTAGCGGGGTGTATAATTTTAATCATGTTTTCAGCGGGTTGTTTCCTGTACCGTGCGTGGGAGTCGTTACTGATCGGTGTCATCGGCGCTGCCATCGCGTCAGCCACTACGCCACTCTTCGACAGGCTGCGGGTCGATGACCCTGTCGGTGCTTCGTCTGTGCACGGCGCTTGCGGCTTTTGGGGTGAGTAACCCCTCCAGGAGATGGAGAGAAACTTATTAGGAATCCGACTTATTGAGAAAATCACTAAGCTTTCTTGTCTTTACATGTCTTTCTATGTCTTTACATATGACAAAAAGTAAAACAAGAGATACCTATCCCTAAAATAGCTTAAAAAGGAAAATGGAATTGGGCAGGCCATATATCAAGAAATTAAGAAGATAGATCGAGCATCATAACCACAACTTGGTGTCCAAGAGACGCTTTAGGAAGAAGAAGACCTCTTAATCCTTAGATGGACAGATGAAATAGAAGATTATGAAGGAAGGAAAACGCTATACGCAACACAAAATACTTAAAACTGAGTGGAAACAGAAGGGGAGGCCTTTGCCCAGCAGTGGGATGAACTATAAAACACATGGTAACACCTACTTAATAACCTTTTCACACCCCCTGCTCGACAATATCCAATTACATATCATGCTATCATCAAGGTAAAGCAAAGCATTACCTACCAAGGGAGGTAGGTAATGTTGTATGAAACCCCCAAGGGTAGTAATGTGATTTGAATTTGGAACTTCAAATTCGTGTGAAAACTCTTAGTAAAAGATAGCCCATATGACATTGTAATAAGGTTTGTTCTAAAAGCGAACTGGCCACTCATATAAAAAAAGAAAAAAGGCGCGATTCAAAGATTGTGAAACAAAAGACGGTGTTGGCTGCTGAGTTCGGAGTCCTGGCTTTTTATTGCCTCGGGTTACTTTACGGGTAGGTACTTTCCTACAATAAGTAAATGTATACCTAAATTAAGATTCTGAAATAAATCATTCATTCATCATTCATTAATTGTCGAGCAGGTGGTGTGAAAATAAATTAATAAACCCCCCGCAGGATTTCGTTCTCTTTTCGCTTTCTTTCTTTCCCTCGAACACAATTATCTCGAAGGTGAAATGAAATGTTATTTAGTAGGAGTGTAGTTTATTGCATTTATAAATTATTCAATCTTATATTTCAGGAGTGATCGCTGTAGGCCTGTTTGCTGACAACCCTATACCGATGGACACCACAAACGGCAGATCTGGACTTTTTAAAGGTAGGTTCGTCAGGAACTTTGTGAAGCCTATTTTTTTATGAAATATAGTTCAGGAAAAAGAAAAGTCTGTAAGGGGTTCATCTATCTATAGGCTAGGGCAGGGGTGGCGAACCTTTATGTACCAACGTGCCATTTATTTTAAATAAGTCTAGCTGCTAGGCCCTGCTTCGGAAACAGACATAATTCGGTTTCGCCCTAATTTCTTTGAGATTATGAGAGTTGTGTCAACAATTCAACATAGAGTTGAAATGGAAAAGCACGCTGATGCCACTTCAAATACCTAATAGCCCTTTCGAACCATTGTGGTGAAAAGGCTCCTTTCGTGCACTTAACACATGTTTTCGAACTTTTTTGTTTCTATGAGACATGACGGTTTCCTCACGATGCTTTCCTTCACTGTTAAGCACGTGTTTTTTTAAATGCACACATAGGTACGTACATTAAAATTTATGAAAAGAATAATACGACCGGGTTCGAACCCACGACCTTCGGATCGAAAGTCAAGAGTTCGGCTCAGGCGCCGCACTAGCCCCACTGTCACTCTGTCATTTTGTAAAAACACAAAATTCTGACTGCATAGATAGATACAACCACAAGATACAACGAAGTACCCCGTCTGCATTGCCCATTTTTTTTTTTGGTAATTAAATATTGGCAGTGTACCTACCTATATTCACAGATTATAATATATTGACGATTGATAGCTCGCTAATTCTTGCGGTTCTTATGATCAAACTTCTTTAACCAAGGTGGTGGCTGGTATCTCCTCGGAGTTCAGACGCTAACAGCAGTCTGTCTGATGATATGGGGCTGTTTGGTGACCATGCTGCTTCTCTGGCTGATAGACAAGATTCTACCCATCAGAATGGACCCCTACGAAGAGCTTCTAGGCGCTGACCTCACTGAGCACAGGATCCGACACGGACAGGTACAGTCAGCATCAATAGTCGATTACCACATTCAGACTTTCAAAATCGTTTTTTACACCCTTTCTTATACATAAATCGCTCAACATGAGCGCTAAAATTGCATGAACATTACTAAAGGTAAAAAATACAACGGTTAGTCAGTCGGGCGAATAAACATGACACCTGGCTCGAATGACGTTTGTGCAAAGTTCAGCGTGGAATTGGATAATGTTGATAGAGAACAGGTCCTGTAATACTTGGTGATGATAAGTGATGATAAGGCTTCGCAATTAGAGGAAGAAGAAACACGGAGGGCGTCGCGCGGGGGGCGGGGGACGCAGCAAGTGCAGAGCGAGAGTGGCAGCAGGTGGCATGTTAACTCGCCCGAGTAGTAGTTCACACTGACAGATATCTGATGGTATGTGGTCACCATGCTACTGTGGCTGATAGACAAGGTTCTACCCATCATCATCAACCCATAGCAGTCCACTGCTGGACGTAGGTCTCTCCCAAGGCGTGCCACTGAGCCCGATCTTCGGCTCTCCTCATTCACCTTCTGCCAGCTATAGCGCGCAGATCATCGCTCCATCTGGCCAAAGGTCGTCTTACACTGCGCTTGCCTAGACGTGGTCTCCACTCAAGAACACGTTTACCGTTTACGGAAATAGCCCTGCAGGACCTCTTCTCTATCAAGATTATCCAATTCAACGCTGCAGGGCTATTTGTTAAGCTGTCATTAGTTCTCGTTATCGAATGGTACGTCAAATCTGACAGAAAATGGCCGACCTCTCGAAGCCGATAGCGACAGAAATCCTATGGTGACGTCATTTTTTTCCCAGTCTTGGCCATCGAATTCGATAACGAGAACTAATGACAGCTTAACGAATAGCCCTGCTGTACTTTGCACAAACGTCATTCGAGCCAGATGTCATGTTAATTCGATCGAGTTATACCTATACCCCGTGTTTTCAATGTAGGTACCTACTTACCATGTTCTGATGTTATAGGTGGGAGTGTCGCGTGCGGTGTCAGCGTTACGGCCGTTCCATCGTTCTGACAGCATCGAAGCAGTGGGCACCATCGGTGTTAATACAGGACACAGTCTGGTCGTGGATATTATTCAGGAGGTGAGTCTCTACTCGTCTTGGGGTTAAAATACATAGGATAGGTCTTATTAAATAAGACCTTATGTATGTGACCTTATGTTTGTGATTTCATGAAAATCGGTCGAGTACTTTTGGTTTTGAAATCAAAATAACTAAAAAATAGTTAAGTGAATAAAATTGCGTAGGTATTTTGCTTCCCTGTGACTTTTCAGTGGTGCCTACGGTCACTAGAACAGTTCGATTGAAGTCAGTTGTATGTTTTTGTAAAACCTTGATTATTATGTAAACATGTGAAGAGATGAAGTAAGCGCTCTCCTGAATAGGCGCTAATTTGTCCATCCTATCTATTCAAGTAAATGTTTCCAGCTCTAAAAGTTCTCCCAAATGAAAAAGATCCGAATTAACGTCAATGTTTCCAGATCTAAAAAAGTCCCAAAATTATTACTTTTTTCATATAAATTGATAGGGACATAGATATAATTATTTAAACTCTCTTTTCTATCAAATAATTGTATAATAACATGACAAAATTTGCACGCCTTAAACTAAAGGTAAAACATACTTAGGACACCAATTTATTTAAGACCATACATACTTGTGTTTTAGCAAATAAATTATCTTTATCTTTATGGGTCATCAATCATCATAATTATGGCCAACATATAACTAGTATTTTGTTGTTTTCAGAGAAATAAGAATAAACCCAAAAGCGGACAGCTACAAACATTTTCCAACAACGCTTACGTACACGATGACAGCGAACCCAACAGAAACCACGGACTGCTCAATAGTCACGCAGACCCGACCAATGAACTCCACAGAACTCTAGACTCTATGGCACACGAGATCGATGGCGCGAACTTCAAAAAAAGAATTGTCAAAAACGCCGGGAAAAATAAAAGCAAGGATACGTCAGTGATTGAAGTCCCTGAGGAGCTGAAAGGGAGAAAGTTTAGGGAGTTAACTGTGACTGAAATGGAAACATATGGGGAGTTGAATGCTAGTCAGGACAGGTTTAGGCATAGGTTTCATGAATCGGATTATAAGAATGACGTTTTGAACGCAAATGCTAATATTCGGTGGATAGATTGACGTAAACGTTGACAAATGACAAAAAAGTACGTTAATATAATTAAGAATTTGAAGATTTCTGTTGTAAAAAAACGATAGCTAGGGATTATAGCTAATGCCTACTTGCACCAAACTGTCAAAGACCCTAAGCAATTACTTTACTCGCTTGGCAGTTCCTAACGGTTAGAATCTGGACTGCTAAGAACTACAATGCGAGTAAAGTAATTGCTTAGGAACTTTGTCAGTTTGGTGCAAGTAGGCATAAGTATAACAAAGGATTTTTTTTGTTAAAAGATAATGTTGTGGCATGCTAACAGAAATGTTTTAATAAGTATTAACTTGTATGTAATATGTAGACGTTTTTAGTGATGTATTAGGTATGCATTTAAAGATTACACTTTTTATTAGAAAATGCACTGATTGTAATATATTTTTAGAGACGCTAAAACTACAAAAAATTAAAAACTTATTTTATTAATTCAGCCTTAAAAAAATGGCTAAGCCACTTGGTGATTTACTAACATTTCATTTTATCTAAATTTTTAAAACTATCATTAACACACTCAAAGACAACAATGTTTTTAACTCATATTGAGGTAAAAATATCAGATCACACGACTCTCCTAATTATTTGTAAAAAAATATTACTAGCACACAGAACTCTACCGAAATTCAGGGAAGATACTAGCACAAAATCTCCCGAAATTCGGGAAAATTTTTACTCGCACAACCTTTCCCAAAAATCGGGAAAAATATTATCAACGCAAAAAACTCCCAATTAATCGGGAAACTCTAACACACAGAATTACTGTACCAATGGCAAATTTCAGTTGGCAACGCCTTAAACCCCTTCACAGCGTCACTAATATCCTCAACCGGGACCGCTAAAGTGTACAATTTATACTCCTTCTGCACTCTACTTGCAGTAGTTTCGGCTGCATTCTGCATTGAGTCTACATTTCTGACGGGAAGTATGATTTCTAAAGCTTGCAGGTGCTCAAATGCTTTAAGTATTACTGGACGTGGTACGGTTTGAGTTGACGAGTTTGCGTTCGCGAATTTCGTGTATCTGAAATAGAAGTTTTCTTCAACCGACTTAAAAAAGGAGAAAGTTATCAAATCGGTTGAAGTTTGTTACCTACCTCAGAACTGTGTTGTTTATAAACAGATTTGAGAGGATATACTTTCAGATTGGTTCCACACAAATTACATCAAAATCGGTTCAGTAGTTTAGGTATTATATCAAAATAACTGAAAAAAATATGTCGTCGATGTAAACGAAATTGCGTATTTTGCTTCCCTGTGACTTTTCAGTGATTTTTTATTTTATTTTATTTATTTTGGAACAACAGACAGCTACTTTATAAATGTAGATCTTATAAATATGGCTTAGTATAGAAATAGTAATAAAGTAGCCCATTTCGTTATTCAAGCGAGCGAAGCAAGCCGCAATTTTTTCCATGCTTTTAGTTCAGTTTAATAAATTATTTTTCAGCAACAACGTATTCCTTGAAAACTTACTTGTGTAAGACCATTTCGAAGTTCATAGGTTGTCCGTCAAATATGTCCATTCCGTGCTTCAAAGCGATGACCAGAGACAATTAATTCTAGTATAGACAGTGACTGGAGTAGCTTCACTCTATGCTCTGGGGCTACGGTATTGTCTTTGGCTGATATGAGATCTGACGGGTATATCGGTTTTTTCATGTTACGGTCAAATTTGAGCCATGGTGGGCAACTTCATGGCCCGCGGACCTGGGTTTGGCCAGCCTTGTTCTAGAGCCATTGTCTATGGTTTAATAAAGTAATTCAAAACTTACCTATGCAAGACCATTTCGAAGTTCATAGGTTGTCCATCAAATATGTCCATTCCGTGCTTCATAGCGATGACCAGAGACAATTCCAGTATAGACAGTGACTGGAGTAGCTTCACTCTATGCTCTGGGGCCACGGTATTGTCTATGGCTGATATGAGATCTGAAGGGTCTATGTACGGTTTCATTGGAGATAGTTTTGATACCGTTTGGAACTGAAAAATGATTTTTGTTTTTGGTTTTTGAAAATAGTGCTTGTTCTTCTTTCTAGTTGTCGTGAGTTCGAACCCAATCGTACACCAATGGATTTTCTTTTCAAAACATCTATGTGTGCATTAAAACACGTGCTTAACGGTGAAGGAAAACTTCGTGAGGAAACCGGCATGTCATAGATCCTAAAAGTTCGAAAACCATATGTCAAGTGCACAAAAGGAACCTTTTCGAGGCGCGGAATCCTTTCACTGCACTGGTTCGAAAGAACTAGTGACACGATAAGAAGAAGAAAAAGATTCATTAATTTATTCAAAGATAACACATCAAAAAACTATTAAGTAGTCGGCTCTGTAACTGTCTTTACACCCAGCTTACGCCGATGTTCTTTTGTGATTAAACTACTTGTGGTTTATATTAGGGGTAAATCCTAAGTGGTTTAATCACATCAGTAGTTTATTCACACACAAACATGATGTGTTTGTGTGAGTGGTTTAATCACATGAGGAAACCGGCGTAAGCTGGATGTAAAGACAATTATAGAGCCGGACTGTACGTAATAATAAACTTACCAAGATGTTTCTAAAAACTTGCTCATTCACAGTGTAATAGCAGAACTTTTCGAGCGCGTCTGTCAGTTTGTCATCGACCAGTGCTTTTATGTGTGCGTTCCAGTCGTGTACGAACAGGGGGTGAAGTTGACTGAACTGTGACGGGTTTACCCCACAGCGGGGTAATATCGCCTCGGGTAGTGTATAGTCTGTTTCTTGGGTTTCTGGGGTGCTCGCTGGGCAAAATAATTATTTACATTAAATAATAATATTTTTATTTTTATTTATTTATTTATACCAAAAGCATACAGAGTATTTAATTATATTTATGAATCCTAAAAACCTTAAGAGGTTTGTCTGGATACAGATTCGCCAGAGCTACTTAACTTACACTTATAATAGCACTACACTTGAAAGTATCTATAATAGTTCTTACATAACAGTGCATTTTCAGTCATATATAATAACATTACAGTATGTAACTACTTCACATTATCAACTTCGTTTTTGCATGCCACAGCCTAGAATATGCTGACATAGTCCTAAATTCCTAATAAAGATGACTTCATCATAGAATAGATTTTAATAAATATTTATTATATATTTTATATAATAAATATTTTGGACATTTCACAAAAAGCCATTTTTTTCTAAAAACTTGTATGTGTGCGTTCGAGTTGTGTACGAACATGGGGTGAAGTTGACTAAACTGTGGCGGGTTTACCCCACAGCGGGGTAATATCGCCTCGGGTAGTGTATTGTCAAAGTCTTGGGTTTCTGGGGGCAAAATAAGAAATATTTTGGACATTTCACACAACGCCATCTAGCCCCAAACTAAGCAGAACTTGTATTTATGGGAACCGATATAATACTTTTTCTTTTATAAATACATACATAGAATACATCCCCAGACTCAGGACAAACACCGATGTTAATCACACAAATGTTTGTCCTGAAGCGAGAATCGAACCCGCGAACACCCGTGTCGTCAAATATGAAGGATGTGTCCTTCAAGAGCTGAAAATTAGTACTAAGGAAAATTAAAAATGGGTAAGCAAGAATTAAATTGCATTGTATGTGAGTGCATGTGTCTGTGCGTGCGTGTGTGTACATGTGGGTGTGGGTGTGTGTGGGTGTGTGTGTGTGTGTGTGTGTGTGTGTGTGTGTGGGTGTGTGAGTGTGTGTGTGTGTGTGTGCATGCGTGTGTGTGTGTGCACTGTATGGACCTGTAATATTATAATTACCAATAAAATGTATATCTTATCTGTGTATGTGGGTGTGTGTGTGTGTGTGCGAAGTGTTAATGAGTACCTAACCTAGTTATAAGAAATCTCACCAGACTTCTTCCTTCCCTTTTTCTTGACGGGCAGACTCAACAACCGGAGCAAGACTTGTTGGCAACACTCAACAGGCGTGCGATCACCATCGTTCGGGAAGATCAGTATGTGGCGGTGGGAAAATCGGGACTTTACCCGCTTTTCGAGGAGTTCCATCACGTCCAGTCTGTTGGTAACACCTGGAAGATTTAATATGATTTATAAATAAGTGGAAATGTTCCAATACGAACATCATGCTTCTGTTTCGTTTGACTCATCTAACTAGTGACTTTATCCAACTAGTCGCTCACTAAAATAGTGACTATCTATTTATTGACTCACCTAACACACACATAGGAGACTGGGCGCTGTGCGTGATATCAAAAAGATTGTACAACAGTGTTTGTGTTAGTCCACTTTTGCAGAATAAATGGAAATGTTCCAATATGAACAACATGCTTCTGTTCCGTTTGTCAGCTGAGCGGAGGCACGCGAATAAGAATGACAGGTTCTCGGCAAAGGAGCCAAAGACTTTGTCACCTACTGCATTATCTAGTTGCATCTGTGGATGAAAATTTTTTTGGAAGTGAAAACTGTAGGCACACTCTACAAAATATTTTATAGAAGCTGGTGCCCGCGACTTCGTCTGCATTAAATATAAGGATCATTATTAATTATTGTTTGTAGCCTATGTGTTATTCTGATGTATTCGCTATATTATTGTAAAGTTTCATTAAAATCCATTCAGTAGTTTTTATGTGAAAGAGTAACAAACATCCATCCATCCATCCATCCTTACAAACTTTCGCGTTTATAATATTAGTAGGAAGTAGGATTATTTCTGTTTATAAAATCTATGTGTACATGTTAAAACACGTGCTTAGCGGTGAAGGAAAACATCGTGAGGAAACCGGCATGTCAGAGAATTTTAAAAGTTCGAAAATATGTGTCAAGTGCACTAAAAGGAGCCTCTTCGAGGCGCACTTGAAATCCTTTCACCACACTGGTTCGATAGAACTAGGGACACAATAAGAAGAAGACAAAATATTTTGTGGGGAATGAATTTGACTGGGCTACGCTCGGATGTAAGAAATTTTGTTCAATTCAATGTTTTTTTTTTTTTCAGTTATTTTGATTTCCTACCCAATGTAATGTACTGAACCAATTTTCATGAAACTATGGGACCAATCTGAAAGTACATCCTTTCATACAAAAAAAAATTTTTTCAAATTGGTTTAAAAACAAAAAAGTTCTGAGGTAACAAACATTATACAATATTTTTTTTTTTTAAATTTTGTTAAATTCTCTCTTTTTTGAAGTCGTTTGAAAATAATGTGCCTGTATTGTTGATGCTATGACCGTGAACAAAATGTATGAGCATACCTGTGCAGTAATAGCTTTGAGGGCCACCTTCTCATCACCGTGAACGAGTCCATTTAGCTTCACAACGATGGCATCACTTTCCAGGTCTACCTCACTTGATAGCTGATGGAGCACCGAGTTGATTAGCTGAAAAAAATATTTTTCAAATTATCATGTCACCAATTCTTTAGAACCAGTGTGGTGAAAGGATTTCAAGTGAATCCTTTCACTTTATGTTCTACGACATGCCGGTTTCCTCACAATGTTTTGCTTCACCGTTAAGGTGTTAATTTTTTTTTTTTTTTTTTAATTTTGATCCCATGTACTCAAGATTTAGATACAGACGATTTTGTAAGTATTATGTCCTTAATAAAAGAAACAGTTGGGGTGTAGCAAATGGGGCACTGAAGCAAAAACATAACCCTTCCTTGGCAGTCGGGTAAAAAGGTCAGAAATTTTTAGATGAAAAATTTGCTTCTCTATTTAACACATATATTTTATGATACCACCAGAGATATTGTACTATCGGAGAGGGGATGGCGTAACTTTGGTTCAGGGCATTGACCTAAGGTCAACGGCCGCCTAGCCAGAGGTCAAAATCTACCAGCTGGGTGACAGTAGGTTATGGTGATGTTTTTTTCATCCACACGCGAGCGAAGCGAGCGTGCTCAGCCTTATGACGATTACAAATTCAAAATATTATTTTATTTCTTATTAATTCAAAATCTTATTATATCTTATCGGGCTCAGTGCCGCACCTTTGGAGGAACCTATGTCCAGCAGTGGACTGCTATGGGTTGATCATGAGGATAATAAGTACTTACAGTAGTTTTCCCGCTCCCTCTCGGCCCTATCATGAGAGCAGAGTGGGACTCGCCATTGCAAACGGTTCTCCACATCAGATCGTAAACGTGTTCTCTTTGCTGAGCATGATCCCTGAAGGTTACGTTATCTTCCATGATTTTCAGCTTCAAATACTTTCGCGTTAGTTTGATCTGCTGCGATGTGACGGTTTCGAAACTCATTTTTGTTGAAAAAAGAGGCAAATGAACACAGATATCGCGAAAGTTTTTCGTGTAAACAAACAACAGCTGACTAAAAAGCCCGCGCATTATGTGTGACAGACACTATCAGGTCAGTGACATTTTTTTTAGTGTTGTATCTCAAGTCATATGTGTATTTTTAGCATACTTACTATGATGCTTATTCTCTTGCACTTGTGTGACAGCTATGGCAATTAAGTTGACGCAAAAAAATTGTCTTTAATTATAGTGTCGTAAGCTTAACGATTTTAATCCAACATTATATCGATACATTTTGAAAAAAATCTACTCAATCAATACCGCCGCTGCCCTTCATCGTTGGCGAAAATTAATACAGTTTAGTCACAGGTTATGGCTAGGTAACAAAATCAGTGCGCATGTGCAATTCAACGCACCTTTTTGAATGCGCAACACACGCTAAGTAAATCAATAACGGGGCATGCATACGCGAGAGAACATTCCTAAAATAAGTAATTTGGCAAATACTTTATTAAAAAAAATACTAATTTAATTATATAATGTTAGCTGTTGTTACTTTGTGGTATAAATTTATATTTATATTTGACTTGAAATAAATTATGAAAATTCACAGAAAACAAGTTTTTAATATAATAATTAAAAAACAAATATATGAAAAAAATAAGCTTTTAAGAGATATGGAGACGAGTCAAGTTGATTGTGTATCATTATTGTTTCATATTCTAATACTCGTTTATAATACTTTTTCTATACTTTGTAACAATTCATAAGTTTATATATCTTCAGCTATATCTTTAGACTAAGTTACCATCAAAGCTACCTTGTTCATAACTTATTGGCATCTCTTTTCCTCATTTTCCATCCATTTCGTCAACTTCCTGACCTTAAACTTATCAGATTTCAATAGCATTTCATGACCATTCGTCGCATGAAATCAAGTGATATTTTAAGTATTAATTGGAAAGTATGTTAACGTTGTGATTAAAATAAATTATGCGGTATTAGTAAAACGGACATATTCAATTTGTGCCACTTTATTTTGATGCGTTTATGTGCAAAATTATGTGTAACAACTATAACTTTCCGCAGCGTTTATGACAGTGAACTATGGTGAATCTAGTACGAGATATTTTGTGAATCAGTCAAATATGAATGGATAAAGTACATTGTCCTACATAATCAGTGATAAATATGATAACATGATTGTGCTATTACAGTACAGCAGGTTTTGAAATACGCAATATTTATTCCAAATAATTAGCACACAACACAAGCAATAAAACATAATCACACAATGTAATTTCGCATTACTTATTTGATAGTTAAAGAACAGCAGTGTGGCACCGCTTTTATTAAAATTAGGTTCCATCCTAAAAAGCCGAGAAGCTGGATGCAAATGCTTTTTGCTTTAAAATTGTAAGTTCATTTTATTGTGGCATGATTGTATTTCATCTATGAGGGGTAAGTAAGTAGGTAAGTACCAAAATCACTTTTTTAGTAGTGCTTAGCACATCAAAATGATTTAGGAACTAAGTTTTTTTTTTCAATTTGCACTTATAGATAAAAGGTTTCATTTGGAATACCTAACATACATACCTACCTACTACATAAAGAGTAAGTAAGTAAAGTATATATTCTTATCTACCCATATAATTGGTTAAAAGGATATGTTTTATCAACATAGCAATTTGTGTTTCTACTCCAATCAACTAAAAAGCTACCTGGTGCTCCATTTCACACGGCTGACCTTGAATGTGACGATACTTTGAATACCTACTGTTAAAAATGAAAAAGAAATAATTAAAAATGAATAGATTAATACATTACGAAATAATAATAAAATCATTTCAAATATACATAATATTGTGTTTTCGCTTGTTCATCAACCTCACTTCTGACGACCTGCTTCTACAATATAATTTTCACATCATATTCAAAAGTAAGCGTCATTCTTTTATTCATCGATGATGATAATGATATGATGATGATTGATTAATAATGACTCATGATGGTCATGGTATATGATATTATTATTCAATATGGTTCCTCTCATCGATAAATGAGTCGTTAGTCGATTCATCGATTATAAGTATTGAACGCGTTATCGATCCTTAATATTTATCTTGGCATCACTATTTTATTCAATTGACATTTTGTGTGTCAAATATTATCCTAACAAATTAAGAGGGTAGCTAGCTTTTTTTAATTTTATATGCTGTTCTTTCTAGCACTTTGAATTAGAAAGTGACAAAAGAAAAACTTAAAATCCGTAGTTGGTTTTTTGTTTTGGTCAATTAGTAAAAAGTGGCCTGCATTGTTTCTCGTTCGTAAAATATTGATTTTATTTGCGTAGAAAAACTTAAATAAATCTAGAATCGCTTGAGTTTAACTACATATTTTGTGCTATAAACTTTGCAGATTATTACAGCGTTTTTGTATTTTCGTGAAAACGTAAGTAAATACTGATTTCTTTGTAAATAAGAGTTGCTTTCTTAATCGTAAAGTGAATCTGGAAAAAAATAATATTTTATCAGTTCAAAGAACTTATTCTAAATGTGGAGTGACCTATTGTGCGTTCTTATCAGTTGCTTCCAATTGTTCTCAATTATTAACCCCTTGTCTCTCAAAAGCCAATTACTTGTATCCATCTAGGAACTTATTTTAGATATTTATTCAACACACCCGAGTTGGTCTAATCCTTCAAAGTTGAGTCTTATCCTATGATTTTTATTGTAATGAAGTGACGAAGAACGACGAGCTAGGCACTCTGTTGGTAAGAGATCTCGCTTGTCCATTACCAGAATGGTGCTACACAGGCTCTGAATCACATAGGCTGGTACAACACTGGTTTAGTGCTCGTCTGCACTGAGACATCTTGATCAGTCTTGAAAGCCCAGTTGCTTTGTAGAAAATTGTAGAAAACTCGAGTAACCAACTATTTAGCCATACTATGTTCTTACGGTACAAGCTCATCTTAAGTCAGAGTATCACAAATGGGGCACTAATATAATAATAATAAATACTTTATTGCAGACACAAGATCCATAGAGTCTTAAAAAACTAACAACAACACTAAATAACAAAACAAAATAGTAAAATAATAAATTATTATTTAATATTTTATATTATATTATCACGTTAGCCGCATGTATCCGGAGAGGTGGGCAACACTAGCCACTCTCTGGATACCTGAAGACGGGCGGTGGCGTAGGGGTCGGCCGAGAAAGCGTTGGAGGGACGATCTGGACGGATTCGAGATGGAATGGTCGGAGGCCGCAAAAGATCGCGATAAGTGGAAGGATTTGGGGGAGACCTTTGCCAAACAATGGGACACAGCAGGTTGATTAAAAAAAAAAAATTATAACTCAAGAAAGTAGAATTTAGGTGGCAATCTCCACCCAACATCTATGTTCTCGTGTGTATAAGTCTTTCTGCCAGACTTCTAATAATAACATACAGTTACTAAGGAAAATACAGTTTTGAATTTTGAATTGTCTTACAGCTGAGCACTCTCACTTTGCTCGCATGCGGACAGAAATAAAAATCACCTGAACCTAATGTCACCCAGATGTATCCTGTAGATTTTGACCTCTAGCTAAGCAATCGTTGACCTTAGAGGTCAATGCCCTGATCTAACGTTTCTCCTTACACTACCCCCTCTTTGATGGTGACATTAATAGTATGTCTTAAGTCTTTTTGCCTCAGTGCCCCGTTTGCTACACCCCAACCGGCCTTTGCCCAGCAATGGGACATTCTCCATTTATATGGAGAATAATAAATTTATTAGGGACAGAGCTGTAATGTACATTTAGCTTTATGATTATAGTCTTTAACATTACTAAAGCTCCCTGCATTATCTACAGATGTTGGTGAAAAGTCAGTCACAGATTATACAAGATGGCAGAAGAGCACGCGTGTTTGGTGCGCGCCCGCTCTGACTCTGAGAACTCCAACCTGGGCTCGTTTGGATCCATGACTCGCACCATGGCCTATACTGAAGACAAACTCAACAGTAAGTCCCCAGACTCAACAGCAAGTCCTCAAACTCAACAGCAAGTCCCCAAACTCAACAGCAAATCTGCAAACCCAAAAAGAAGTGTCTTAACTCAACAGTAAGTCAACAAACTCAACAGCAAGTTGGCAAACCCAAAAAGAAGTTGCTCAACTCAACAGTAAGTCAACAAAGTCAAAAGTATGTTGACAAACTGAAAAGGAAGTTTATAAACTCCAAAGGAAGTTGATAAACTTAGCAGTAAGTGGACAAACTCAACAGTAAGTGGACAAACTCAACAGTAAGTGGATAAACTCAACAGTAAATGGATTTATCTACATCTCTGACCAACTCAACATTAAAATGCTAATATTAACAGCAAGACAATTCTTAACTACACAACAACTTGAATTGAAGAAATTATGAATTTGGACTTACTCAACTTAACAATATTTTACAATTAGTGATAATTACGAAAGTCTACGTCAAACTGCTGTCAATAAATAAGCTATTTCTTAGTTATTTGATTGTAACGGGTATTTATCGCGCTCACCTCATATGTTTTTGTATCCCGTCGTTTCGACTTTATTACAACAGCCGATAGTAATAATAAGCTATATCTTCATTCTAGCCGCAGAGACGAGGGGCGAAGGGGCTACCAATCAAATCCACCTCGTGGTGAGCCCTCCAGACAATGTTGGTGAGAATGAGAGCGGCGAGCTCCTGGACTATAACGATACCAGCGTGCTGGAGCAATTCCACGAGGATGCCATTAGACAGGTGACTAATTTCTCGACCAAAGGCAAACCGAAGTTTGCAGCGAGCGAAGCGAGCCGTAATTTTTCAACTGATTTGGTTAAATGTTTTTTAGAACCTTAGAACTTTGTTGTGTTGAAAAAAAATATTTTGAAAGGATATGTTTCCAGATAAGGGCTCTTTCAATTTAGACGTTTTGTGTCGGATCGCTGCAGTGCTGAAGCGGTGCGTTTGTCGGGCGACACGAAACGTCTAAATTGAAAGAGCCCTTAGTCCCATAGAAATTTCATAGAAATCGGTTCACTTTGGTTTTGAAATCAAAATAAACGAAAAAAAAAGTCGTTAAAGTGAACAAAATTGCGTATTTAGCTTCCCCGTGACTTTTAGGTGATGCTATGTTTTTGTAAAACCTTGATAATTAACATAATCAGTACCTTATAAAGTTGAGTATCTCTAATCCTAACCATAGTAACTCAACTGGTGATGGCGGCACATAGTCGTAAGAAAATCGTCGAGGAAAAATTTCGCTCGCTTTGCTCGTTACACCTTAAACTTACAGCTAGACTTTCTTTTGTGGCTTTACCAATTCATGTTGTTTACAGGCTGGATGTGGTATATCTCAAATTCGCGTGGTGGTGGCGTGTTCTCTCGCCATCTTGGGCGCCACACTAGAGTTGTGTGCCATCCCCTTTATCCTGCCTTCAGCTGAGATAGAACTGTGCGTGCTACCTCACGAGAGGAACTGGCTCGGTGAGTACCATTCTCACTCACTTACTCTTATAAAAGTATCTTGATGCGTAACTGTGACGTTTGGTAACTGTTACGTTTGGTAACTGTGACACTGGGTAACTGTGACGCTGAGTAACTGTTACACTGGGCAACTGTGACGTTAGGTAACTGTGACGCTGGGTAACTGAGGCGCTCGCTAACTGTGACATTAGGTAACTGTGACGCTGGGTAACCGTGACGCTGTGTAACCGTGACGTTGTGTAACCGTGACCCTGGATAACCGTGACGCTGTGTAACCGTGACACTGGGTAACTATGACCCTGGATAACCGTGACGCTGTGTAACCGTGACACTGGGTAACTATGACCCTGGATAACCGTGACGCTGTGTAACCGTGACACTGGGTAACTATGACCCTGGATAACCGTGACGCTGTGTAACCGTGACACTGGGTAACTATGACCCTGGATAACCGTGACGCTGTGTAACCGTGACACTGGGTAACTATGACCCTGGATAACCGTGACGCTGTGTAACCGTGACACTGGGTAACTATGACCCTGGATAACCGTGACGCTGTGTAACCGTGACACTGGGTAACCGTGACATTGGGTAGCTGTGAAGTGAAATGAAATGAAAATCACGAAAAAATCATAATAAATATATTTTTTTAGATATTTGTTACCTTTGACAGGAGTTGGTTTATTTTTTTTTTATCTCGTTGTGCGCAGTGCTGATATCGCTGATGGGCTGCGCGTTCGGCAGCGTGGGCTGGGCGGCGCTGTCGGCGCGCGTGGGGCGGCGCCGCGCGCTGCTGTCCTGCCTCGCCGTCAACGCCGTGTTCGCCACCATCGCCGCCTTCATGCCCACCTACGGCACCTTCATGATGGCCAGGTACGTACACTACTACTGTTTCCGGTGTCTCCTCATCACACATTCACACATTGTGAAACGATGTATCCCATACAGATCGAAAACACTCACTTTCGGTATTTTACATGCTCTCAAGTTTTGTTTAGAATGTGACGAGGCTCGCTTGGCTCGCTCTTTATATTTGGTCTGAATGAACGTCTTTAAAAAAAATATGCTAATATTATTAGAACGATGCGCATATATTCGCTTTATTCCTAACATTGTATCAAAACAATTGCTCGCTTTGCTCGCCTACTAGTAAAAGTGAAATAATATAGTCTCTGAGAACAGTTCGATTCTACCCTTGTTCATTTGTAGCCACTACATACAACTTCACAAAACCTACCTACCTACCTACGATACCTTTTATAATTTTTATTAATAAAAATATTTCATTGCGAGCGTAGCGAGGCTTTATAGATATACAGTTCGAAAATATAATAAGCGAGCGAAGCGAGCTCTCCTTATTATTTCTGTAATGAGGTCAAACTTGTTTGGGGGGCGTACTCCTTGCTTTAGTTAAGTTTATTTCAAAAACTATTAACATCAATATTAATAAAAGGCTTGGACCTGACTGACTGACTGACTGACTGACTGACTGACTGACAACGTACAGGCCAAAACAATGCACTTAAAGGCTTGAAACTCGAAGGATGTGTTTGTCAAGAGGTCAAAATGTGTACTAAGAAAGGAATTTTAAATATTCGTACCCCAAGGGGTCTAAGCGGGAGCTCAAAATTTTCACATAAATGCCGTATATCTCTGACACCACTCATACTAGAAACTTGAAAATTGGCACGTGGGACTCTTTTTTCTTGATGTTACCGACCGGGAATGACCCCAAAGTGGTGTATTTATAGGTTCTGCAGTGCGTTCGGGTCGGGCGGTATCTTGCCGCTGTGCTACGCGTACACGGGGGAGATGTCGGGGCGCGGCTGGGCGCGCGGGGGCGCGGGCGGCGCGGCGGCGGCAGCGGGCGCGGGCGCGCTGCTCGCCGCCACGCTTGCCGCCGCCGCTTTACCGCCGGACGGTGCCGCCACGCTCGCCGAGAACAGGGAACACTTCAGCGCTTGGCACCGGTCAGTGAACTTTTCTACAGATACACTTAAGGATAATCCTCAAGGCAAACTTCCACACAAAGTGTTTCGAACAAACATTCAAAAAGTACGCCGTATTATACACGGACAATTTTTAATCACCATAAAAAAATACACATGGTCAGTTGCCGTTACTGAACACAGATATGGCAAAAAAACTTGGAGAAATTTAGTCGATTTTTTCTAATTTTTATTTTATTTTAAATGGATAACTGTTACCGTTGGTCGTTTTCCTATGGATTTGCATCAGGCGGTACCCTTTATTGATAATAATTTAAGTTTTATTCATCGTTTGGCAAACCCGGGCACCTAGCTCAAGCCAGCTCGCTGCAGCTCGCAAAACCTCGGCTCGGGCGCCGCTCGCTCCGCTGTCACTCTGCCATTTTGTAGAAATCCAAAATACTGACTGCACAGATGCAACATAGTACCCTGTCTCCATTGCCCATTTAATTTGTTTTGGCAATTAAAAATTGGTGGTGTATAAAAAAATACATTCAACCAAATTGATAACCGCCTCCTTTTTTGAAGTCGGTTGAAAAATTAATATTTATTTTATTTTATTTTATTTTATATATTGATCACCAACACAGTATACACTAATACATTTTTTTGGTTACATGATACATATCTCAGGCCAAGTGCCACTGCAATTATAGGTGAAGACGACATGCAAGAGGTAATTGAGCGAGTAACTTAGTGAAATAAAATTAATATTACAAATTATATAAAACTTTGAGCAAAATGTTAGTTACAAATCATATTTACAAAATTAACACAATTATTTATAGTTAGAACACAAAAAATAGTTAGACAATATTCACAATAACTAGGTCAGTCTTAAAAATAACAATTTCTTAACTAAAAAATAAATAAAATAATAATCATTAAAACGTAAATTAAAATTAAAATAAAATTATATCAGTATTAGGATTAGGGTACAGTTTGTCACATTTAAAATAAGATTTTAGCTTAGTTACAATGTCAGCAAACAGATCTATTGACTCAGACTTAGAGAGGGCATTATACTGCCTGGCAATTCGTGTACAATATTGTTTGCAGATACCTACTGTTATGCGTGCTGCCGATAATAGCGTCTCTGATCAGTCTCATTTGGACGCAAGAGTCGCCGCGGTACCTACTGGACGTCGGGCGAGAGGTCGACGCTATGTGCGTCTACCAGGTGAGACATGACGGGTTAAATTTTATGTAGGGGGAGTAAAACTGCACTTTAGGCCCTAGGGCAATAAAGTAATTGCGTATAAAATCAGTTCAAAGTGGTTCAGTTTGTTCAAATTTGAACTTAATTCTTTCATAATACTTAATTCATACGTAATGATCAGGAACCTAAACATATATCTTTTCGCATTTGAAATATCGTGGAAGCATTCGGTGCCTGTCTCTATTTTTGGATTACAAAATGGGTGTTGTTCACTGTTCATTTCAGTTTTTATTTGTTTTATTTCCTCGCAATCAAATCAAATTAAGGTAAACAATCTTGTGTATACCTCGTTCCTGAAACCCATTTTGTACTCGCTTGAAGACCCGCCCTCTACTTGTGCTCGGGCTAATAAAAGTCTCGTATAAAATGGCTTGCTTCAGGCCCTTTGTGTACAATAGTAGATTATGCACTAAGGGGATAAATCAGTGTCTTATGTCGCGGGCGGCATATTGAACTCTGAGCTAACGAGGGGTTTAAGCTACCCAAGACGAAGACAGGCTTTATCCCAGAGGAGCATACTCTACTTTCCACACGTTCTGCGAGGGTATAAAAAGTCAGGGCTCCAGCAGCGAACTGCGAGTTCTGTTTATGGTGGCCAGTTCGATTTTCGAACAAACCTTTTTACAATGCAAATGGGCGTTCTTTTATTTAGAGTTTTCTAAAAGTTTCCACACGAATTTGACGTTCCAATTATAAATCACATTACAACCCTTGGGAGTTTCATACAACATTATCTCCCTTGAGAAGTAATGCTTTGCTTTACCTTGACGATATCATGATATGTAATGGGACATTGTCGAGCAGGTGGTGTGAAATAGTAGATTATGCACTAAGGGGATAAAGCAGTGTCTTATGTCGCGGGTGGCATATTGAACCCTGAGCTAACGAGGGACTCAGTTAACTCCTGAGCGAAGCGAGGGAGTTATGTAGTCCTGAGTGACGTAAGGGGTTCAAGCTACCCAAGACGAAGACAGGCTTTATCCCAGAGGAGCATACTCTACTTTTCACACCTTCTGCGAGGCAATAAAAAGCCAGGGCTCCGAACTCAGCAGCCAACACCGTCTTTTGTTTCACAATCTTTGAAGTCGCGCCTTTTTTCTGCTTATGGTGGCCAGTTCGATTTTTGAACAAACCTTTTTACAATGCCATATGGTTATATATATATATAGTTTCAACACGAATTTGACGTTCCAAATTCAAGTCACATTACAACTCTTGGGAGTTTCATACAACGTTACCTCCCTAGAGAGGTAATGCTTTGCTTTACCTTGATGATAGCATGATATGTAATTGGACATTGTCGAGCAGGTGGTGTGAAAATAAATATTCTATTGTTAGTATTATCCATATTTTTCTTTTTCAGACCATACACAGCAGTAATCAAATCAAAGTGTGCGGTAAAAATAATGTAGCCGCCGCAAATACGAACGAATCTGAGTACAGATTGGGCGAACTGTCTCTCCCGGGCAAGCGGCGCCCGCCCGCCCTGCACCACGTGCGACACAGCGTCAAGATGGTGAGCCTACCCACGACCAAAACACCGCTACGTAGGGTAAACCAATTCGTGTGCAGATTAGGAGATGTTGACTCGCCGAAATCTGAAATGAGAGTGACGCACCGCAGCTAATCGGCCTGTATTTATACCTACTACTCGGACGAATGAACATGCCACCTGCTGCCACTCTCGCTCGGCACTTGCTGCGTCCCCCGCCCCCCGCGCGGCGCCCTCCGTGTTTGTTCTTCCTCTAATTGCGAAGCCTTATCATTACTTATCATTACCAAGTATTACAGGACCTCTTCTCTATCAACATTATCCAATTAGAGACGACACCGTGGCTTAGTTGGTAGTGACCTGCCTACGAAGCTTGGTGTTCCGGGTTCGATCCCCGGCCGGCGCAAATATTTGTGACGAACACAAATGTTTGTTCTCGGGTCTTGGATGTTGTGATGTGTTGTATGTGTCCATGCCACCTGCGACACAGGGAATCCTAGTGCAGGGGTGTGAGTGTGTGAATGTTTAAAAAAAAAAAAAAAAATCCACGCTGTACTTTGCACAAAAGTCATTCGAGCCAGGTGTCATGTTCATTCGACCGAGTTATACCTATCTTTGCATAATACCTCTTCTCCTTCTTATCGTGTCCACTAGTTCTTTCGAACCTAGTGTTGATGGTGAGCTACCCACGACCAAAACACCGCCACGTAGAGTATTGACTAACCGGTGACATAACAGTATTTCAACAGACTTCAAATGCCTTTTTTATGTTTGTTACCCACGACCAAAACACCGCCACGTAGTGTAAACTAAATCCGTGCGCAGATTAGGAGATGTTGACTCGATGAAATCTGAAATGAGAGTGACGATTCGCAGCTAATCGGCCTGTATTTATACCCACCTACCTACCTCTGCCTAACACCTCTTCTTCTTATCGTGTCACTAGTTCTTTCGAACCAGTGGTGATGGCTACCCACGACCAAAACACCGCCATGTACTGAATAACTCGTTATATTACAGAATTATAACTGACTTCAAATCTCTTTTTTTATGTTTGTTACCTAAGAACTTTGTTGTGTAAAAACCATTTTGAAAATCCTTTTTCTGTTTGAGGTTTCTAAGTTCGCTAAAACAGTCTAATTGAAGGCTCCAAACAAAGAGCTGAACTCGAGGCATAGTCAAACAAAGCCTATTTTTAATTAAAAAAAATAGATTTTGACTCGTGTTATATATACATGAGATATAATCAAATGTTGACTCGCCAAAATCTGAAACGAAAGTGACGCACTCCAGTCAATCGGCCTGTATTTATACCTACTCATCCCTTCTACTTGTACACTTACGTTCCATTATATGCAGCTTTTTACGTTCCATCCTCCTTTTAAACTCACATAATAATTGTTCCATTACACGTAAGCATTTAAATCTCCTTTCTCACATACGTTTCATTTCACGATTGTAAGTTCCAATCCAATATGAATGTTAATTGTTTCAGTTCTGGCAGACGTTTTTTCAGCTGTTCTCATCGACGTATATCAGTACAACATTGACTTTTATACTCACTCTTAGCTTCTCAGTTACGATACAGGTAACATTTGTGTACTCATATTGATGATAAGGATGAAGATGTTGATTATAAGAATGATGATGTAGATGATTTGAATGATGATTTTGATAATAAGAATGATGATGTAGATGATTTGAATGATGATTTTGATAATAAGAATGGTGATGTTGATGATAAGGATGACGATGTTGATGATAAGGATGATGATGTTGATATTAAGAAAGGTGATGATAGTTTTTCGTCTACTTTCGCGATTATCACACACAAACATACGAGGTGAGCGCGATAAATGCCCGTTATAATCAAATAACTATAATGATAAATGATGATATTGATGATAATAATGATGATGTTGATAAAAAAGATGGTGATTTTGATAATAAGAATGATAATGTTGGTAATAAGAATCATGTTGATAATAAGCATGATGATGTTGATAATAGGAATGTTGATGTTAACGATAATGATGTTGATGGCGATCATGATTTCGATGATTTTTTTCCAGTTTTTCCTGTCCGGCTACGTTCCGTTTACAATAGTGGCGCTGGACGCGGCCCTGTACGAGGCCTCAACCGCTTCCGTACAGAATACCACCTTTGAGAACGAATACTTCAACACTACCATACAGAATACTGTGTATCAAAACAGTACTTTCAGGTAAATCAAATCAATTTATTTATTTAGGCAAGTTAGGGCTGGTGCGGCGGCAAACTCTGCTGAATTTTCAATTTTCAATTTTTATTTATTGGGACCACAAACAGCTGCAATATACATTTTACTTAACAGTTATAACATCTTAAGCATATTAATTATATTTCAGCCCACAGAGTCTTAAGAGAATTATTTACTTATGAAGACCACTAGAGGGTCGGTAGGAATTATCTATAAGGTGAGCAGCTTCTATCAGTGTTGTAACAAGAGTACCTCCTAAACGGTGAAGGAAAACATCTTGAGAAAATCGGTTTGTCATAGACCCCAAGAAGTTAACAAGATTAACAATAGTAATTTACAAATGTCGAAATGTCGTTATCGATATTCTCAGAGAGAATACAACCAAATATACATACAACTACTTATACATTTCTATGGGTTACTGTCTTTTACACATTTTAGCACTTCCTTCCTAAACTTCCACCTGGAACTTGAAAAGAAGATCTCAAGCGGCGTAAATATGTAGGTCTTGATAGGTCGTACATGTTTGAGCCCTTTGGGGTCGAGACCCTAGGTCCATGGGGAATGAGAGCCTTCCGCGTTTTTTAAATTTTGTTAGAGCGTCTGGTCGAAGCGACGCGTGATCAGAGGGCTGGCAGCTATCTGGGCCAAAGAATAAGCCTTGCTATACAAAGAGGCAATGCAGCCAGTATCCTCGGCACGCTGCCATCGGGTATCGAGTTGGAGCAGTTGAGCTACCTATAGATCGTTTGCAACGGTCTATGGGTGGCCCAATTGTTTCCTTTTGTAAATTTTGTAATATACCTATATATAGATTGTAGTAGTTAGCTTATGCTGTAATAAAAAGATCCGATTTATTTATCAAATGATTAGGTAATATAAATTATACACTAATTAATAGTACATTTAGCGCTATTGGTTGTACACATGTAGGATACCATTTACAATAGGTAGGTGGCGGTGAGGCCCAAACTAAGATGAGAGCTTGTATCTTGGGCTTTTGAAAATGAGATGAAAATGTTTTTTTTTTTTGTAATTTTGAATTGTCAGAGGTTAAGAGGCTATGTGAAAATTTGGAGCCGCTGCGTTTCATTCTTACTCGGTAACGGTACTTGATGTTAATACAGTGATTACTTGAGGATATAATCTAAATAAATGTAAGACAGAAACACGATTGGTGAAACTTTTCTCGATAGATTTATTTTTTGAAATAGGCCCTCTTAAAATCTGATTTACATCCATCCTCCGAATTTAGAGAATATTTACGGTTTATTTTTATACTACTGAGTGAGTAATCACAGAACATAGATAAATGTAAAATTTTTATATAAATTCAATACTTTTCAAGCAATACGGTGTTTTATCATTTGTCGCTTACGTCCGTAATTTTAAAGCGACAAAATCTTACCTCTTCCCTCGGGGTAAGGTGTGTAATTGCGTTATCACTGTCAATTAACTTACAATTCGGCAGCTGTCATTTCTGACAGTTTCACATATCCTCTTAAGGCCCAAATTCCCCTGCGCCGCTATCTCGCCCGCACATTTGTTCATTTTTGAAGATATAAATTGATTGAGGAAAAAAATTTTAAATGTCAAGCGGTGTTTTTGTTACTAAAACCTGTAACCCCTTATTAATTTTTTTGTTTTCATATTTCATTTCATTTATTTTCAATCACAATTTCACAATCGTATATGAATGTCTCTATAGTACACACAAAGCAAAAATAAAAATTTAATAAAAATACAGAAAAATAATAATAATACAATTTCAAAATGACTACCTAAACCACACTACAGCAGCAAACCTACTAACTACATACTATCCTATGTCACTAAACCTATCTTGTCATAAACTCGTCAATTGTATAGAAGCACCCCTCCAACAAAAGGTTTCTCAGTTTATTTATAAACACGTTTGGACTGTTAATTGTTTTCATCTCATTAGGTAGAGCATTATAGAGAAGAACCGCTTGATAACGACAGCCATGCTTTGACACATTTAACCTCATATGCATTGGAAGCTCAAGGTCTTTTCTTCTAGTATTAAGCCTCTTTGCCCTATTCTCTAATGTTTCATACTTAAGTGGATGCCGCACAATATCCATGAGAACCACTAAGATATACAAGCTAGGAAGGGTCAGTATTTTTAGTTTACGGAAATGATCCTTACAAGACTCCCAGGGAGGTATCCGTACTATGGTACGAATTGCCCGTTTTAAATAAGTAAAAGAAATTGAGCAAAACTGTTTTTCCCAATCTCATTCGCTTGGAAAATTTTGAAGATTGGTATAGGATAGTTATTTCCTGGTCCTTTTTCCACTGAGGTGGAGTCGGCACAACATGTCTTCTTCCTCTTCTATTCGTCTCTATCAGCCGTCATCTCTGTACTTGATCTCTGGATAGGTATGGTATAGTATAGGTATTTATTGTTTTAATTTTTTTTTTCTTTCGAAGAACCTAAGTTCTTCGGTTTTGGCTTCACATCAAAGGTATATAGCCAGTGTCAAGTAATTGGAGAGATTATTTTGTCATAAGTCAGAGTCGATAAGTCAAGTCATGCCCCTGTAAAATAGTGGTGGTTGCGACTTTACTAGAGGCTTCTATGGAGTTTTGGAGGCAACACGAAAAGTCACGTTTTACAGCATTACACTATTCACCAACACTCATACACGTTCACGAGCACTTAATGGATAAAAAACCACCGTTTTTACACTTAAACACTCAAAGTTATACAAGTTTTGTCGATTAATTTAATGCCGCCAATGCGCCATTTTTCATGTTCCCGCCAAAAAAAAAACTCATGTTTTAATTTAGTTAACGTAAGTTAAATATAGTGGCCGATGCTTCACATTTGAATTTTTTGGGTGTTCTTAATATTTCCAGTAACAGTTCGTTCCGGGACCTGTTAATGTTCCACGTGGAGTTCTGGAACTGCAGCTTCGTGAACACCACGATGGCGAACATCAAGAGTTCTAGAACAACCTTCCACGGGTGTCTGTTCCTCAACACCACGTGAGTATTATCTGTTCATCACCAACCCTATAGGTTGATGATCAGTCCACTGCTGGACGTGGATCTCTCCCAAGGTGCGCCACTGAGACCGATCTCCGGCTCTCCTCTCTCTCTCTCATCCACCTTCTGCCAGCTATAGCGCGCAGATCATCGCTCCATCTGGCCAATGGTCGTCCTACACTGCGTTTGCCTAGACGTGGTCTCCACTCAAGAACACGAGTATTATCGAGTATTATCTGTACTCAACTAGATGTTCCCACATCTGGGACCCAGGCCTACTCTCGGCAGTTTAAAATTAACACTACTAATTTTAAAAACACTTATACAATCTAAATTAAAGTATGAAACCTTACTAATTTTTGTTGACACAATCGGAAAACATGGACGAGACGAACAGTGTGAAGAAATTACTATAATACGGCGTACTTTTTGAGTATTTGTCCAAAACATTTTGTATGGAATTGGATTTGAGGATTAGCCTTAATGAGGGCTTTCAATGAGACATTAAAAAACAAAGTGGTTGCCTTAAACAAAGATAGATGGCGCTGTATGAAACGCAGGGGTCAAAATTCTAGCAAAAAAAAAACAGAAAATTTCGTTTTTTATTATGACGCTTGACATTGACAATTGACTTTTTTGTAGCGCCATCTAGTGACCAAAATAAAAAGCGTGTTTTTTTATTCATAAGCCGTCATAAGGGTGTCGTTCCCGGGAATAACGTCATTTCCGCAGACGGGAATATTTTGCGATTTCCCGGGAATGATTTTATTTTGGAAATATAGATACAGCCATCCAATGTTCCATCGAAATTCAAAATTCGAAAATAGTTGTGTTTAGGTCCCTCATAATACCTTGATCTATGGGTGTTATGAAGGACAGTAGTTAAAATTTGAAAAAAAGTTCTCATCTTCCGGCATGAAACCTATTACAAACTGAACCCTTTTGAACAGATTTTGTAAGCAATTACTTTTTTGCCCTAGGGCTTTAAATTCAATTCAATTCATTTATTTACAAAAAACATTTCACATAGAAACCTACGAAATAAAAAGCGTTTTCTTGTTCAAATCTAATACCAAGAGGGTTGAAAAAAAAAATTTCTTTAATTTGTATATTTATTATATATTTAACTAGTATCCCCCCAGACCAGAGAAATAATCCCAGAATTTTAAATGTAGTGTTACTCCCCCTGTACCTAGCATAAAATTGAACTTGAATTATATATAATTTGTATTTTTATTCGCAGTATAATAGACACGGATATGGAGGCTGGTGTGGAATTCGACGAATGGTGTGTGTTCAACGGCACCGTCATTAGAGGGATGAAGGGGGGGTGTGCCAGACACGCCGACCTCACCAGCAAGTGAGTAAGCATTGCTGTGTACCAGGCACACTAAATCTGCCACAAAAACACTACACAATTTGCTACGATGACATATACAGGGCAAAAAACATTAAAAAAAATATTTAACTCAATTGAAAACCTCCTGCTATTTTGAAGTCTGTTTGATAATAGTTATTTGTTCACCAAGGGGACATAAAATGTGCTTCAAGACCGAGATAAACAAATATGTATTATGAAGAACCGAAGTTCGATTTTTTTTTTCATCTTAGGCATGAAACCTATTACAAACTGATCTTCTACATAGAGATTTTAGTAGTAAATTTTTTTTTCCCTAGGGCCTAAAATGCAGTTTTACTCCCGCTAAAGCATGCACGTATTTGAATTATACGAGCATGAGAAGTGTAAATAACTTTTTTCAGATTGAGCGGGTTGATAAGCGAGCAGACATACATCGCGCACGCGACTTTCCTCGCTACGCTCTTTACACCGCTGCCGGAACGACTCAGGCCAGTTTGTAAGTACCTACATACATTTTTACCCGACTGCCAAGGAAGGGTTATGTTTTTCGCGTGTATTTTGTATGTATGTAAATTTCTGTGTTACCTCGTATTTTCCAAACGGCTGGATGGATTTTGACAGTTAAGGTATCGTTAGATTCTTCTCAATCACCCGAGTGTTCTTAGATGGGTTTTTAAAAAAAATAATCAATAAAGCGGATTTTTGGAGCTAAATAGTAAGTCGTTAATATTGTTTTGTTTACCAAACCTATCGAGTAGGGTATCAAAATGAAATGAAATGAAATCGTTTATTGCATGATGTATGGTATACAGTTCTTAAATTATAATATTGGGTATCACATACTCCACCGTATGACGCAAAAAAAAAAAAAAAGTATTTTAAAGGAGATTGTAGGCGACGCGTGACTACAATTAGATTATTTTTATATTTTGCTTAGATAGGTACCTACTGGTTTTATTTGTGTCTCTTTTCTTTGAAATATGATATATTAAGTACCTACTTACTGTCCTGTATTTGTTTTTTTTTTTTCTTTCGAAGAACCTAAGTTCTTCGGTTATGGCTTCACATCAAAGGTATATAGCCAGTGTCAAGTAATTGGAGAGATTATTTTGTCATAAGTCAGAGTCGTTAAGTCAAGTCATGCCCCTGTAAAGTAGTGGTGGTTGCGACTTTACTAGAGGCTTTTATGGAGTTTTGGAGGCAACACGAAGAGTCACGTTTTACAGCATTACACTATTCACCAACACTCATACACGTTCACGAGCACTTAATGGATAAAAAACCACCGTTTTTACACTTAAACACTCAATGTTATACAAGTTTTGTCAATTAATTTAATGCCACCAATACGCCATTTTTCATGTTCCCGCCAAAACTCCTGTATTTGTTTTAAAATAAATAAAATGTTGCAAATGCGCAAGAGGCGCGAACAAGTAATGAGGTCAGAGGGGTAGCGGGGGGTGTGCCTGCCGACCTACGGCCTAACTAATTTTTCTAATGCAGTGATCCTTATGAATGACCGCGCTCGGACGTATGTCGCGACTCTCGTCATTTTGCAACCCTTTCTCGTTTTAAAGATATTTATTTATCAAAAGAACTTAAAAATAAATTACAGTTCACTTAAATGAGAATTTATAACTAGTTATACCTAAGTAGGTACTTAATTATAGTATTTAACGCTAGTGTCAGAGTATATCTTATAGTTTGTACAAGTAATGTGCCTTCTTATCACATCTTCGTAAACTAGGTACCTATCTAACAATATTTATTTAATACTTAAGTAACGTTAAAGAAAAAAAAAGAATAATAATAATAGAAGTTCTTAAAAAAAAATACATTTTGTTTAAAGTGAGTAGAAATAAGTATGTTGGTAACAAGAAACAAACAACATAGAGATAAATCAGAAGGTCTACCTTCATTTATCTCGCGATTTTTACATTGCGCTTAGAGAATAGAATAGAATAGAATAGAATAGAATAGAATTTATTTGCCTATACAATACAATAGAAACTTATAACTAATCTAAATAATTCTTACTTAAAAAGACTTACTCTAACCTTCGTGTATGTATTTGTATGGCAAAAAAAGGACTCAACTCAGCGTTATGCTGGATAGATGGGGTTTCCCACCTATCCAGCGCTGGTTTTCAGTTGAGCCCTGCGAAGGTTAACGACACGACCTATGACTATTAACCTACTTATTTTACTAAACAATAAAAACTAAACGAAAACAAAAGAAAAAAAAAAAGCAAACTAACAAACGAAATGAATAACAAAAATCATAATAAGCAAGGAATGAAACAAAATCAAAATTGATATAAACCAAGAAGAAAATATCAGTAAGTACATATTGTAATAATAATTTGGCTTTATTATTTCCTATCAATAAAAATACAGAACAAAACACTATTTAACGACTGACAGAGGGAGCGTTAAGTGTTATGGGTACCTATATATATATGTATGTATAAGGATTTGAATATGTAAATGCATATTGATTGATGTGCATATGTATATATATATATATATACATATAAGCTTAGGTTTACATACATGCATATATATATATATATACATATAAGCTTAGGTTTACATACATGCATATATATATATATATATATATATATGTATGCATGAATGTAAACCTAAGCTTCATAAAGCAAAAACAAAACTCAAACTTAATTATAGACCTATCGTTATTTATTAAAACTTCATCGTCATAGAGTGCGAGTTGACGTTTTTTTTTTTTTTTTTTTTTTTATTATTGATTTGCGGCTTTAGTGACACTGCGACCGTTGTCGGTCTATTGTGTTCGCCACTTGGATCTATGCGGTTAAAGTTCCTCACTAAACCCTGCGAGTTGACGTTACAAAAGTGTGAACCAGTTATTGTTATCGGTGACCAGGCTCGTTCGCTGTGTGCGCTCTCTCTCGCCCTTTCGGCAAACAGGCAGGACCCTGCGTTGGAGGAGGCTTTCTCAAGAATCCTTCGTTTCTCTTTCCATCGCCTACAGAGATTATAAGTTAAAATGTTTAAATCTAATTTTGAATAATTATTTGACAATGAATTAATAATTACTTCGCAGTCGGATTTCTATTTTTTTTTAACTTTTAGCTTGTTTTATTATTCATTATTTTAGAATAATTAGTGTATATGGCATGTGCCGTTCTTATTATAGCTAGCTGGTGCCCGCGACTTCGTCTGCGCAGGTATCTTAATAAATTGTAGCCTATGTGTTATTCTGATGTATAAGCTATATTATTGTGAAGTATCATTAAAATCCATTCAGTAGTTTTTACGTGAAAGAGTAACAAACATCTATCCATCCATCCATCTTTACAAACTTTCGCGTTTATAATATTAGTAGGATATAACATTTAATCATGAGCGCAATAATAATATTTAAATTTTTATTTCAGACCAAGATCCATAATTAAAAGTACAAAAATGTCAACAAAAAAATTATGTACACAAAAGTCAACACAATTTTTTAATTAAATTTATATATTTTTTAAAATATCGTTCATATTATGTAAACTAGGAAAAGGTTGGCATCGGTAAAAAAAATCATGTCCCTAATTGAAAAGATCACCTTGTATATCTGTTTCCAGTGGCTCCGTGCGCCGCCATGCTAGTGCTGTCTCCCTTACTCTACCTGGCGACGAGCGAGACGGCGCTATACATAGTAGAGGCGGTATACAGAGTGCTAATCACTGTAGTGTTCTTTGGAGAATCACTCAAGATCTACCAAGTGTACCCCGCCAACCTAAGGTGCGTGTTTTAGTGTCATTACTGTGTTCCGGTCGAATTGACGATTTGGGTTTTTTTTAATACCAACCAGCTTTTAATTTACCACACCAGACCGCTGGCACTAATCCGCCAGCTTTACTTCAACACGCCAGACCGCTGGCACTAACCCGCCGCCTTTACTTTACAATTCCAGACCGCTGGCACCTACCCACCGCCTTTAATTTACAACAGCCAGACCGCTGGCACTAACCCACCGGCTTTAGTTTACAACACCAGACCGCTGGCACTAACCCACCGGCTTTAGTTTACAACACCAGACCGCTGGCACTAACCCACCGGCTTTAGTTTACAACACCAGACCGCTGGCACTAACCCACCGGCTTTAGTTTACAACACCAGACCGCTGGCACTAACCCACCGGCTTTAGTTTACAACACCAGACCGCTGGCACTAACCCACCGGCTTTAGTTTACAACACCAGACCGCTGGCACTAACCCACCGGCTTTAGTTTACAACACCAGACCGCTGGCACTAACCCACCGGCTTTAGTTTACAACACCAGACCGCTGGCACTAACCCACCGGCTTTAGTTTACAACACCAGACCGCTGGCACTAACCCACCGGCTTTAGTTTACAACACCAGACCGCTGGCACTAACCCACCGGCTTTAGTTTACAACACCAGACCGCTGGCACTAACCCACCGGCTTTAGTTTACAACACCAGACCGCTGGCACTAACCCACCGGCTTTAGTTTACAACACCAGACCGCTGGCACTAACCCACCGGCTTTACTTTATACACCAGACCGCTGGCACTAACCCACCGGCTTTACTTTACAACACCAGACCGCTGGCACTAACCCACCGGCTTTACTTTACAACACCAGTCCGCTGGCACTAACCCACCGGCTTTACTTTACAACACCAGACCGCTGGCACTAACCCACCGGATTTACTTTACTAGACTAGGTTAACTATATATTGCCAGACCGCTGGCACTAACTCAATGGGCTTACTTTACAACGCCAGACCGCTGGCACTAACCCGCCGCCTTTACCTTAAAGTAAAACGTAAAAGTTTACTTTACAATGCCAGACACTGGCGCTAACACTATTTTGAATACCAGCCTACTGGTCTAATAAGAGAGTTGTGTGTTTCCAGATGTACAGCGCACGGGTTCCTGCTGTCCATAGCGTATGTTGTCGCGAGCGGCGCCTGGGACGCCGGCGCGCACACCGCGGGCAGCGGCGCCGCCGCCGCCGTGTGCGTCGCCGCGCTCGCCGCCGCCGGCGCCGCCGCCGCCGCGCACCGCAGCCACTAGACACTGGGGTAGGTACCCACGCCACAGCCACTAAACACGGGGGTAGGTACCCACGCCGCAGCCACTAGACACGGGGGTAGGTACCCACGCCGCAGCCACTAGACACGGGGGTAGGTACCCACGCCGCAGCCACTAGACACGGGGGTAGGTACCCACGCCGCAGCCACTAGACACGGGGCTAGGTACCCACGCCGCAGCCACTAGACACGGGGGTAGGTACCCACGCCGCAGCCACTAGACACGGGGGTAGGTACCCACGCCGCAGCCACTAGACACGGGGGTAGGTACCCACGCCGCAGCCACTAGACACGGGGGTAGGTACCCACGCCGCAGCCACTAGACACGGGGGTAGGTACCCACGCCGCAGCCACTAGACACGGGGGTAGGTACCCACGCCGCAGCCACTAGACACAGGGGTAGGTACCCACGCCGCAGCCACTAGACACGGGGGTAGGTACCCACGCTGCAGCCACTAGACACGGGGCTAGGTACCCACGCCGCAGCTACTAGACACGGGGGTAGGTAGTATACAATATGTCCGATCTTGAGTGTTATAGGAATCATAGCGAGTGTAGCGAGCCGCGGTTTTTTTTCATACATCCACTACTTTACTATACTATTGGCATTGTGTTCTTAAATGGAGCTTGTTCTGAACCAAATATGGCAAAGAATAACGCAGCGAGCGAAGCAAGCAAAGAGAGATCAGCAAACATTTTTTTACATGTAAATAAGAATTGGCATGTTCTACCACGGATTTACTGGTCAAACACACTCTGGTCGCATATGCATTGATAAATTATATACTTACATATAACTCGGTCGAAATTAACGTGACACCTGGCTCGAATGAAGTTTGTGCAAAGCACAGCGTGGAATTGGATAATCTTGATAGAGAACAGGTCCTGTAATACTTGGTAATGATAAGTGATGATAAGGCTTCGCAATTAGAGGAAGAACAAACACGGAGGGCGCCGCGCGGGGGGCGGGGGACGCAGCAAGTGCCGAGCGAGAGTGGCAGCAAGTGGCATGTTAACTCGCCCGAGTAGTAGGTATACTACTATTAGGTGTATTGAACTAGGTAATTTGTAGGGATTGATTATTATAATAATGGTGCTAATTTTGTTTCATTTTGAATGCGATTATTTTACTGGACATTGTTATTCAGACTTAAATTTTATGTAATTTTTAGATACATTGATCGAGATCGAGATTATGAGCAACTTAAACCATAACTATAAATTAAAAAAATAATTGTATACTGTATTCTACAGTGAAGTATGTGACTTTACCTTAAACCTACATTCATAAGACCAGTCTGTAATCTAACCATTCTTGAGACAAATAAATAATTCATTAATTCTTTCATACTTGCGGCTCGCTGCAAGCGAAGCGAGCCGCAAATTATTGTGCCAGACCGCTGTCTGGCTGTATTTGCATGTACACAATGACATAGGAATCAATATGGTGGCAGTTTAAGACTATATTGGATATGATATTGAACTTATATATTTTTTTCAGGTATATTCAACACACAAGGACATACAATGGTATTTGTAGCGATACTATTAATATTTATTATAGACAAAAAATCTTGGAATAAGATTTTAAACCTGTCTGTAAAACTATTGGACTTGCCATTTCGTAAATACCAAAGCATTTTGACTGAATTGACTAACCTCCTTTATTTAGATAAAGCGTTTTAGAAATATATAGTTTTGATCCGAAATAAAAAAAAAACGATGGGTATGACACGACAGAAGTGAAAACTTCATCAAGGCGACTCGAGCCGACTTTACCCGAACTTTAATTTTGGTCATATTTTAAAACGCTTTATCTTTTAAAAAAAAGCTAAACTTTTAGTTACTACTAATCGATGTGACGTCTAACATAGAAATAAAAGTATAATTAGTAAATTATTTGACTTAAAAATGCATTGACTTTAAAAAGTTTTTGAAAAGACACATTAGCGTTAAGCTGTCCATCTCGGCTATAACAGTCGCAAAAGTCGAAAGCCCTTGGGCGGTGTAAAAACTAAGTACTTTAGGCGAACTATAAAGATGAAAAAAAAAACACGACTTGATATACAGGGTGAAATTTGGCTAATCTCACTCAATATTTTTTTAATCAAGAATTGTACCTACTCAAAAATACATTCTATTAATAACATTAAAAAAAAATGTAGTAATAAAATATATTTACTATACTCAGCTTCTTATCACCCTGTATTCTAAATATAAGGTTTTCAATGTCGCCATATAAAAAAATATATAAATACAATGTAATATACAGCGTGTAGTGTTATGTCCCTACAAGCCCTGAGGGGGCGAATTCAGACTAAGAGTGTGAATACTATCACGTGTGCAAAGGTTGAATACATCGTATCAGAAATTTTCATACAATAATTATTTAAGACAACCCTATTTGCTATTTACTTCTCCATCTGTACACACCCTCCACGTCGCACATAGACACACGTAAGGAACATGTGCTCACGCCTATGATCTAGGTAAGTTGAGTAGGTAGGTGTTTATGAACCTTTCGATGTAAAGAATTAAGAAAAGTTTTACATAATTTAGTTAGACTATTTCAAACTATTGAGAGACTAAGAGAAACTACATACAAATGTTCGTTTTATTTTTATTTATCAATTTCTTACGGAGGACTTTTATCTTAGTTCCTGGAGTAGGTAGGTACTTGCAGTCTGCAGTTTTCACAGTTGCATTGCACCCGCACGATGGATGCGGCCAGAGAGGACGCAATGGTGCACATTGGGAAAGGCCTATGTCCTGCAGAGGACTGCGAAAGCCTGATGATGATCCGACGAATGCACAAACATAACACATTTTTGAGTTATTTTTCACTTTAGGCAAATAACTTTATGTAAAGCTGAAATTTGAGTCAATTTGTCTTCTCGCAGCTCATAACACAGCACTTGTGACATGTTTTATTGAATTTATTAAGAAATTAATTAAAAAATTAAAAAATAATTCAGTCCATAACCATAGTAACGAAAAAACAAACAAAATGTCAAATGTCTAAAATGTTGTACCAAAGAGTTTTATTAGATCCATCTAATATCGAAGGAGTATCGAGTAGCTGAAACCTCTTTAGCTATGAAATGAAGAATATGAAAGACAGAGTGGTCAAAACAAAATTACCAATAAAAATACTTTGAATAATCTTGTTTCTGTCCTCGATCCAAAGTACTCTGACACAATTGATGTTCCATGTTCCCACTACCTTGACTAGGGTCAAACTCTTCACTAGCGTGATTGTTGTTTCTCCAACACATAGACCAAAATGCGGATTTATGGAGTGCCTACTTAGTGGCGCAAAATGCAACTTCCTCACGATGTTTTGTAGGTACACCATTGAGTATGGCATTTAAGTTAAACAACAAAACCTAGCACAAAAAAAAACCATTTGCCTCTCAGATGCTGTTAAGTTTTCTGTCAGATAAGCCTTAATCTGTCTCATCACTAACATTACTGAGGTCAAGGTCAGAGGTCTTGGAAAGTTCACCAAACAGCTGATTTTAGGGTAATCACCACGTTAAAAATCAGCTGCACTTTGGTGCACAGTTCTTCAATGAAAATCATGGATATTCAAAAAGTCGTAGAACATTCGTTGTTCCCGCGGGGTGGGGGGGGGGGGGGGGGGGGGCAGAACACCCCCTCTTCGGCATTGTAGGGATATTAACAAAGAGATTGTATTGTAGTAGGTATCTTTAAATAATGTAATAGTTATTCCATGAATGTTAAAATAAGCACTATTTTAGATAATTCTTAACATTATAAGTGTTTTTGGTAACTCTAAAATATATTTAAAATGATCCGAGTTTAAAGTACTTGGTAATGAAGTCTGGGAGCTAGTGTCTAATTATTTACGTCAATAGATGTGAATTATTAAATCAATAGATTAAAAATTGCTATTGATTAATTGATGTACACTTACAGACGCTTGCACTAAGATGTACAGTCTGCTCTATATTGGTCTTTACATCCAGCTTATGCCGGTGTTCTCCTGTGATTAAACCACTCACACAAACACATCATGTGAGTGCGTGAGTAAACTACTGATGTGATTAAACCACTTAATGGTAATCCTCAAGGCAAATTTCCATACAAAATGTTTCGGACAAATACTCAAAAAGTACGCCGTATTATAGTAATTTCACACTATTCGTTTCGTCTATGTTTTACGATTGTTTCAAAAAAATTAGTAAGTATTCATACATTAATTTCGATTTTATGTGTTTTTAAATTAGTAGTGTTAATTTTGAAACAGGTATAAAATCTAAATTTAACTTTTACTTTTTGAGTATTTGTCCGAAACATTTTGTATGGAAATTTGCCTTGACGATTACCCTTAAGATGTAACCAGAATATAAACCACCTGTGGTCTAATCACAGGAGAACATTGGCGTAAGCTGAATATAGGCTGCTTTCATCCCGATACATCGTAAGCGAAGTCTAAGGCAGCAGTAAACGGTAAGAAAATGACAACCGGCTCCCAGTCTAGTCTAGGAGTTGTTTTAGCGATCGGTAAGGCTGAACATATCTAACGGAGTAGGAAATGGTTGTATTAAAAAGATTTTTTTTTTTTGCAAACTGTCTTTGGCTAGACACTTTATGCTAGATTATATTTATTTATTTTTACTGTCTGAAAAAACAGTTTTTTTGAAAAATATCTCCCTGTGTTTTATTTTGAGGGATGCAAAATACTGGGAATGTATACACTTTATAATGTAAAATAGTGTGTACAGTCAGCTGCACAGACATGTATACACTCCCAAGCTTTTACATTTATATTAATACTCTTAATTTTGCAAAAAAACATTCTTCTGACAAGTAAGATGACTACATTAATTTGAAAATGCTTGCGTGCACTTTTCTTTGCAAAATTAAGGGTAATATAAATGTGTAAAGCTTGGGAGTGTTAACATGTCTGTGCAGCTGACTGTACATTGAGTTTGGGGTGTATAAGCAACTTTTATCTAACGGTGTATAATATTTTTTTTTTACACCCTGTATCTGTGTAAATAAATAAAAAAAATGTTTCTAAGGCAATAACGATCTTTTATATCATAAAAGCGATAAATAAACATACGTTAGTGTTAATTTTATCTTTAATTCTAAGTTACTTTAGAAATTTTTATTTACAAAAATAATAGATTTTTTTTAATTAGAAGTAGATTCTAATTTATTATATCGCAGTAATTTTGTAAATGAGGAATTTGGGCAGATGTATTTTGTTTCATACCGCCGAAACCACAAAACGGATAGACATTAATGTAGCTAGTAAAATAGTTAGTCATCTGAACATATTTTTCGGTATATCTCGCGAATTCGCGGATTTTTTTAAATGTTTTTGTAAAACCTTGATTATACACCACACATTTTTAGTTACCAAAAAAACTTAAATGGGAAAATGCAGAAGGGGTTCTGTGCAGTCAGAATTTTGTGTTTCTACAAAATGTGCGAGTGACAGCGGCGCAAGTGCGGGGCCCGAGCCGAGCTGCGGCGAGCTGGCTCGAGCTAGGTACCCGGGTTGACAAACGATGAAAGACACTTATGGCTACTTGCACCAAACTGTCAAAGTCCCTAAGAAATTACTTTACTCGCTTGGTAGTTCCTTACAGTACAGATTCTGACCGATAAGAACTGTCAAGCGAGTTAAGTCATTGCTTAGGGTCTTTGACAGTTTGGTGCAAGTAGGTATTAAATTATTACCAATGATGGGTACTGATTGACGCAAAGCCATAGGAAGTCGACTAACGGCAACAGTTTTCCAATTTTTGTTGTATTAATTTTGAAAAAAAAAACATTCTGCTTAATTTTTTCAAGTTTTTTTTTTCATATTTGTGTTCAGTAACGGCATTCTGATTATGCGTATATTTTTTCTGGTGATAAAAAAATTGTGGTGTATAATTTAACGCATCACAAACTTACCTAAAAATAATTTCCTATCATTCATATCATTTAGCCATATCTTACTAGTCAAAATATACCTTCAATTTAAAACTTAGTGTCAAATTTATTAATCAATATACCTACATCAGTTTTTGTCCTGACTGACTGACTGACGGTCAACGCACAGGTCAAACAACTGGACGTAGAGACTTGAAATTTGGAGGGTATGTACAGTCGGCTCTGTAATTGTCTTTACACCCAGCTTACGCCGATGTTCTTTTGTGATTTAACTACTTGTGGTTTATATTAGGGGTATATCTTATCACATCAGTAATTTATTCACACACAAACATGAAGTGTTTGTGTTTTTTTTTAATTCATTTTTTAATTCGCAACGCAAACGAAGTCGCGGGCTTCAGCTAGTTATTAATAAAAGTTGGGTGTTGTAGCGAGCAAAGCCAGCGTGATTGACATGGAATCAAAAGGCTGTTTCTGAAAATCAGAGATAAACGAAATGTTCTAGCGAGCAAAGCAAGCCGCGTTAAGGAAATGTCGCTATAAATAAAAATCATGATGAATGATTTCTTTATTAAATAAGTTTTATATTAAAGAAACATTCTATTTTTTGTTGTAAATTAACTAATAGTTTACTTAAGACATATCTTTTAAATGTGTACCTTATTCTAATAATTGTAGACTGAAAATTTGCAAATAATAATAAGAAGTCTTCATTTTGAAAAAGTGATCAAAATACATTCAGTTAGTTTTCTCTTTATTTAATTATTCGTTATTATTTAATTATTCGTTCTTCTGTGTATTTTCCAAATTTTTTTAATACCAAATTTATGATTTATTGAATATAAAACTGTAGATTATTTTAAATTTATAAAGACAGATTATTAGTTAATTATATTTTTCTGCAAGCTTTTTCGAAGCTGCACTTTATCGTTGTAGCAGAATTATTAGAATTTGCTTGTAAATACCACAAATAGCAAGTTTTTTTTGCGTATTAAAATACCTAGGTATTTTTCTCAACCTTAAAATTTTTGTGTATTTTCTGTTTACCGCTAGTTTAAGGTAGACTTATTTAATACAATTAAATGTTCAAAATAATATTGAATAACAATATTAATTTGATTACCTAAATAGTTTTTCTTATAAGTTGGTATGTAGGACATGAAAAAAAAGTTTTGAATTCTCCAAAAATAATACAAAATGGCGGCTTTAAACCAATAAGAAACAGCGATTCTAACGCCATTTAACATATTTTGTAAAATTAGTATTGACATTCAATATTTAATTATGTGGTTAAGATAATGAATATACATATACATGAAATGCATATGATATGTATGTATAAAATATATTGTATACCTAAAATATGTTGTATACATACAATATATTGTATAGATCTTCGTGGATTAAGAATGTAGACGATAGACTGATTTGTATGAACATCGGCAGTTTGTAAATAGGTATGATCGAATAAAAAAAGTTGGTATTAATTTTGTTGTTTTATTTTCTATTTGTATGTAATTCTAGTTCTTAAAGGGATAGTTCCCAGTAGTTCCATTAAAAACAGTTCCATGGAAATAGTGGGAATAAATTATTTCCAGTAGTTCCATTATTGCATAAGTATGGAGTGGACTACGAAAGCCAAAGGAAAAATCAAAAGCGCAATAGGTTTGAATTTGATAGGGTGTCTGCACAAGGTACCAGGAGGATATAAGCCCAAGGAGTTCATTGGTTGCCGGATGCTACTCAATTTATAGGTAAGTCAGACCAAGTGCTTGTAACCTATCAATTTTATATCTTCAAAAAATAGGAATACATAAAAGCCAAGGCGGTGGGCGGGTACTGGGCACTTTGGTTTCGTGCGGTGAGTGGTTTGTACTGCGTTTGCCTATGTAGGTACCAGGACAGCATACATGCCAAGGGAGTGTGTTTTTAATAAATTTTATGTGTAAGTGATCGTCTACGTGTTACTTAAAAAAATAGTGATGGACATTCCATAACATTTTCCATCGCTATCGATAACTGCATTTATATTTATATAATATTAAGTATAATATAAAAAAAAAAAAAAAATGAGTTTTAACCTTCAAATAATAATAAAACAACAAGATGTTGCGTTCTTTATTTATATCTAAAGGTAAAAATATATATAAATATCTAAAAGTAAATAAATATATTTGACACCTCTTGCAAGAATGTGTATTTCTAACTCCCAATGTGTACCCGCTCTTACATACCGTTAAATGATTTGAAAACTCCTATCAATTTCTGTTAGCCTGGTACTGAATTTGAACTACTGGGACAAATATATTCCCACTAGTATTACAAACCGTATAATGCTTTGAAAACTCCTTTCAGTTTCTGTTAGCCTGGTACTGAATTTGAACTACTGGGATAAATATATTCCCACTAGTATTACAAACCGTATAATGCTTTGAAAACTCCTATCAGTTTCTGTTAGCCTGGTACCGATCTTGAACTACTGGGACAAATCTATTCCCAATAGACTTACAAACCGTATAACACTGAAAACTCCTATCCATTTCTGTTAGCCTGGTAGCGAAATTGAACAGCCGGGACTATAATTCCACTTCGTGGTGTGTGCACACATACCTACATAAAACTCATAAACGAACCCGTAAACATCCGTAGGGTAAATTTAATCTGTTTAATATATTGCACAGTGCCATCGATTTGGCTTCCATCTCCGCCTATCTATCTTTCTTAACCAGCATGACCACCCACTGTTGAGTATAGGCCTCTTCTTCGGTGCGCCACTTTTTGCGATTTAAAGCTAGCTTGATCCACTGGCCTCCAGCTGCTTTTATGTTATCATCCAATTTTATCGGGCGGCTGGTCAGTGAGCGAGCACCCCACGGCTCGTATGGGCTTGGCTTTCGTGCCTTCCTATTAGCAGGTTAGGTACCTACTACCTATACTAGTAATGGTAAGTTAGGTAGTATAGACAAGCACTCGGTCGTACCTACACATAAATTGAGTAGGATCCTGCCATCAATGAACTTCTAGGGATTTATGGTACCTTTGATAGAGGCACAGAAACACAAGAAGCACAGTCCTATCAAAAATGCAAACCGTAACTATGATCTAAACACTCAGTCACCTACTGCGCTAATGATTTTACCTTGATTTTTGGAAATCCATTCCATACTAATCTAACAATGGAACTAGTGGGAAAAAAATATTCCCACTAGTGCCATGGAATAACTTATAATGGAACTACTGTGAACTATCTTTCCAGCCATCCCCAGTAGTGAGGATTTTGGGAATAAGCCGAACCAATGACCTGTGTGTTAAATTTATGAGTAAGCGTGATCTATTGCCATCAGGAGAGCGCCTAGCTAGACTCTCAACTTATACAAAAAAGCCTAAGGGAGGTGAAAAAAAAGTTTGTATTGTACCAATAAAACAACTTTATTTAAATTAAATTACAAATACCCTTTGACCAATCGGTCTAATTAAATTAACATTTATACACATTGTAACAAAATTAGTGAGTAATTACCATTTTTAAATGAAAAAAAAATCTACAAACAGTCCGATCACGAAAAATTCTGACAATCGAATTCGTATCGTATTTATACCGCCAGTTTGTATAACGGTTTGAAAAGAATCATACAAACTAAAAACATATAAGGTGAGCGCGATAAATACCCGCTACAATCAAATAACTATGTGTGATAGATAATCGCGAAAGTCTACGAAAAACTATCAATAATACAAACTGATTCTGTGACGAATACGATACGAATTCGGTTGTCAGAATTTTTCATGATCTGATTCTGTAAGTTTCGTTACGTACTTGACTTATTGTGTTACAATGTCATACATAATGCAGTCAAATAAGCAAAAAATAGGGATCAACCCGGAAATGAGAAAAAATAAGCTAAAAAATTGTATTTAATTTACCAATGGAAGGTAAATTCAGTTTTCAGTTTCAGTTTATTAGGCATTATTCATAATGCCCGGGCAATATTCAAAATGTCCAATGTGCACCTTGGTCTATACATACAGGGTGTCCCTAAATTCAACGATAAGCGGGTAGCGGATAGTGGGGCTGGTCGTGCTATTCGAGAAAAAATAAGAAAAAAAAGAAAACTTTATTTTTACTTTATTACAGTACAATACAATTTATGAAATCCTTCGGAAATTGACACCCCTTATGATACTTTTAACTACCTGTCTCCATTTCTTCAAATAATACTGAATTGTTTTTAGTATAAAAAAAACCTCTGGCATTCTGGTATTTTTAAGGGTTGTGGTGAATAACAGTACTATTTAGGTTGCCGATGCAAAAAAAATCAGTCTTATTTGAAGATGGTCATGGTAATTAAAAGTATCATAAAGGGTGTCAATTTTCGACGAATTTCATAAATTGTACTGTAATATAAAAAAAGTTTTCTTATTTTTTCTCGAGTTGTCACGACCAGGCCAGTACCCGCTTATCGTTGAATTTAGGGACACCCTGTATACATGTTTCTAGCTTATTTTTTCTCACTTCTGGGTGAAGCCCCTAATTTTACTGGACTATCACTAAAGTTACATAAATGAGGAAGAATAAAGTCTTACCGTAGGCGCAAAGAAACGCGTTCCTACATACTTTTAGACCAGCAGCAAACGAGCGACAGAAAACAGCGACAGGTTTTTTTAAAATTTGAGATAGACCTTCGATTGACCGCAATCTCACCTGATGTAATGCCTACATCACGCGTACCGAGTACTCGGCCGAGACAGTAAAATACACGGTACGTATAAACATAGCTCCAAGTGCTCGGCTGAGCGAGTGATGTAAGCTTTCACTGTCTCGACCGAGTGACATTTTACTGTCTCTGTCGAGCACTCGGTACGTGAGTAGGCATTGGACTATTTTTACCCTCAAGGAAATACTTACATTGAAATTTGACAGGTGACAGACGAAACCTTTAGTAAAGCGGCGGCCATTTTACTACTTACGTAGGTAGGTTTGAGTATACGGACTGACTAACACCCGTATTCTAATGCGTTAATCACACGTACCGAGTACTCGGCCGAGACAGTGCTCTCAGCCGAGTACTCGGTAAGTATAAACATAGCGGCGACTGCTCGGCTGAGCGAGTGATGTAAGCTTTCACTGTCTCGGCTGAGTAACATTTTACTGTTTCGGTCGAGTATTCGGTACGTGTGATTTAGACATTCCGGGAGTTTCAGGACTGTCTTATGCCTAGATCACACGTACCGAGCAAACGAGCGAGACAGTAAAATGTTACTCGAATGAGACAGTGAAAGCTAATATCACTCGCTCAGCCGAGCACTTGGCGCTATGTTTATACGTACCGAGTATTTTACTGTCTCGGCCGAGTACTCGGTACGTGTGATTAACGCATTAGAATACGGGTGTTAGTCAGTCCGTATACACAAACCCACCTTACGTAAGTAGTAAAATGGCCGCCGCTTTACTAAAGGTTTCGTCTGTCACCTGTCAAATTTCAATGTAAGTATTTCCTCGAGGGTAAAAATAGTCCAATGCCTACTCACGTACCGAGTACTCGACAGATACAGTAAAATTTCACTCGGCCGAGGCAGTGGAAGCTTACGTCACTCGCTCAGCCGAGCACTCGGCGCTTTGTTTATACGTACAGAGTATTCGGTACGTGTGATCTAGGCATAAGAGTACGGGTGTTTGTCGCTGTAGCGTATCGCCGACACTAGGGCGACACGTGTCACAAAATGTTAACTGACAGTCGCCCTCGACCGGTCGCTGTGGTCTGACGCTCGTTTGCGGCGACCGTAATAAAATAAAATTTCATTTACAAATGGTTCTTTTTTATATTAGTAAATAAATATTTGTTATTTCGGTCTTTTTACGTTGGTAAAATAAATAATATATAATTATTAAGTAATGTTCTTTGCTATCACTTCGTCTGATTTACTTAACCCTAATGCCTATATCACACGTACCGAGTACTCGGCCGAGACAGTAAAATGTTACTCGGCCGAGACAGTGAAAGCTTACGTCACTCGCTCAGCCGAGCACTCGGCGCTATGTTTATGAGTACTCGGTACGTGTGATCTAGGCATAACGCTTGAGAAACACCATAGTTTTTTTAAGTCAGGATAGCAAGAGAGTGATAGTAAACTAGCAGCTATGGCTCCGTGTAAACAGAACTTATATTTCACTAGCTCACTAGCCTAGAAATGATGCTAGTTCTGTTTACACGAAGCCAAAACTGCTAGCTTGCTATCTTACTATCACTACATCATGCTATCCTGGTTTGAAAACTAGCGTCGTGTATTTATTGATAGCAAATTAATGTACACTCTTTAATCAATTACTATACACCTACTAGATACTTACACGAGGTTATGCCCAGATCACACGTACCGAGTACTCGGCCGAGAGCACTGTCTCGGCTGAGTACTCGGTACGTGTGTCCTAGCCATTACTTTTTCAACCCAGGATAGCAGGATAGTGTTAGTAAGCTAGCAAGCTAGCACCTCTGGCTTCGTGTAAACATAACTTTTAAATTATGGACTTTCTTACATGGAACTCTGTAAACAGAACTAGCTTACTTTCTCACTAGCTCACTAGCCTAGAAATGAAGCTAGTTCTGTTTACACGAAACCAGAGCTGCTAGCTTGCTAGTTAGCTTACTATCACTATCTTGCTATCCTGGTTTGAAAAACTAGCTTCGTGTATCTCGGACATTATTGATAGCTACACGGTTCATAATCGATCACTTATGCACGGGATATCTACACGAGGCTAGTTTTTGAGCCAGTATAGTAAGATAGTGATAGTAAGCTAGCATCTTTAGCTTCGTGTAAACAGAGCTAGCTTTATTTCTAGGCTAGTATAGTAAGCTAGTTCTGTTTACACGAAGCCAGTGCTGCTAGCTTACTATCGCTATCTTGCTAACCCGGCTTGAATGAACTGGCCTCGTGTATCTCAGGCATAACCTATATTATACATTTTCTTTGATTATATTACACATTTTATTTACATTGACTTAAGATAAACAGTTATAATTAGGTACTAATATAAAGCGTCGATGGCACAGGGCTAGTTTACAAACTAGCCGACGAGTTTCAAAGCTAGCGAGTGAGCGAGTTAGTTTCCGGAAGGATTGTAAACTAGCAGATTGTAAAAAAGCCGACGACACTGAGCGAGTTTACAAGCTACAAGCGAACTCGCTGGCTTGTAGCGTGTAAACTAGGCCTGTATCATCGACGCTTAATGGATAAAATAAAGTAGGTACAGTTGTGGGCAGGGAATATTCCACATCGAGTTTAGAAATGGGCAGTCGAAATTATCTTCGGATTTGTAGAGCTTTGTCTTTGCATTACTTGTGAGACATTTACTGCATCCGCAAACGCGTCGCCGACTACAGCGACCGTCCTTCAGTTTTCATACATTTTATAGCTACATTATCAAGGTTATACAAAAACATACGACAACGACTTCAATCTGACTGTTCTAGTGACCGTAGGCACCACTGAAAAGTCACAGGGAAGCAAAATACGCAATTTTATTAACTTCAATGACATTGGATTTCATGAAAATCGGTTAAGGGGAATCCTCAAATCCGAATTCCATACAAAATGTTTCGGACAAATACTCAAAAAGTACGCCGTATTATAGTAATTTCTTCACATTATTAGTTTCGTCCATGTTTTTTGATTTCGTCAACAAAAAAAGTGAAAGGTTTCATACTTTAATTTAGATTTTATACGTGTTTTAAAAATTAACCCCACTAACTTAAAAACACGTATAAAATCTAAATTAAAGTATGAAACCTTTCACTTTTTTGTTGACGAAATCAAAAAACATGGACGAAACGAATAGTGTGAAGAAATAACTATAATACGGCGTACTTTTTGAGTATTTGTCCGAATCATTTTGTATGGAATTCGGATTTGAGGATTGGCCTTAAGTTCTGTTTTTTATCAAAATAACTGAAAAAAATATATCGTCGAAGTGAACGAAATTGCGTATTTTGATTCCCTGACTTTTCAGTGGTGTTAACGGTTACTAAAACAGTCCAATTGAAGTCGGTTATACTATGTTTTTGTAAAACCATGAATATAAACATTATTTACATAATAAAATAACAATATTGAAGGACCGATAATACGCCAAAATCCAAAATCTAATAATGCGGGTACAGAACCGAAAGTAACCGTTTAATGATCGAGTCTTTTCTAAACCCGATGTGTAATTTTTAAATCCCGCAACTGTACCTACATCTAGAATTCGTTTCGGCACGTATTTTCAAATCAAAATCAAATTTATGTAATAATAATATCTAACGTTCGATTATTTCCGAGCCTCGATCCCGAACATTTCTAACAATCGTTTTTGTTACAGAAAAATCTACAGTTGTTATGACGTTTTGGAATAAATTATACAAACTGTGATACCTACTATACGAATTCGATTGTCAGAATTATTCGTGATCATGCAAAAATTTGGTAATAATGTAGTTTTGGAATACTAAAGGTGCGTTTCCACTGACGCGGAGGTCTCAGTGGAGAGGCACCGTGAATTGACCAATCACAGTGCTCGAAATCTCCACTTCGAGCAGTGATTGGCCAATCGAAATCTCCACTTCGAAGCGGACCGTGAATTGGCCAATCACAGAGCTCGAAATCGAAATCTCCACTTCGAGCACTGTGATTGGCCAAGTCACGTCCACTCCTCTCACAGTCCGTGGAAACGCACCCTTAATTAGAAAATTGGAGGCAAAAGATAGTAAAATAGTCTGGTTCAAAGTATTGTCTGCCAATAACATTATTATATTAAAGTGTAAATAACATCACATTCAATTATCATAACTACTTTTATACAGGGTGTATTTTTCAACTGGGCTTTGATGGCCGAATCCTGAAGCGTCGATGACACACCTTTTTTTTTTCAAGCTGATTGTTGGCGTTTTTAAACGCTAGCGTGTAAGCGTGTTAGCTTTTGGGAAGGATTGTCAACAAGCTGATTGTAAAAACGCCGATGACACTGGGCGACTTTACACGCTACAAGCGAAGTCGCTGGCGTGTAGCGTGTACAAAAGCCGTGTGTCATTGTACTATAAGTACGAGGAATATCGAAAAACGCACAAACGAATCTCGGGGCCGATTTCGATGAGAACTAAAACTGTATACTCAGATTTTATATAAATAGATTTATTTATTTATTTAAGCCTGTTACCAGTAGTTATTAAGTATTAGGTATTATTTGGATAACTTTTTGATTCATACATATTTTTGATCAAATAATTATTTGGATCAAATTCTGGGGAGTTATGTTCAATAGAAAACTTATGGAAAGGACTCATTTAAAAAAAAAAAACAATGTCGATATTCCCCATATATAAGGATTTGGCCGTTCAAACCCAGTTCAAAAAATTCAACCTGTATACTACCTATATCATAGTTATGTTAAATAATATATAAATAAATTCATTTAGCTTAACCCTAAATAACCAGAATTTAAAAATTTCGGCAACTATAAGTTTGTTTTGATTCTTACCCGACTACGAAATAGGAGAGTTATGTTTTATACTCTGTCAATTTAAAACTTCGAAAATGTACAAATGTGCGAGCGAGATAGCGGCGCGTGGGATTCTGGGCTTTAAGACCCACCCGCTCTCCTAGCCGAGAGTAGGCTTGAGTTTGAGGGCTGATTATACTTTTTTGCAAACTGGTCAAAAGCTTGCAATGGTTGCTAAAATTTAAAATTCATGACCGGTTTTGATTAAGTTTGATGTCAACAGAATAAGTCAGTTCCCAACGAGTCATATGTCTACTTGCACCAAACTGTCAATGTCCCTAAACAAATTACTTTACTCGCTTGGTAGTTCCTAACAGTCCAGATTCTGACTGTTAAGAACTGGTAAGCGATTGAAGCAATTTCTTAGGGACTTTGATAGTGTAACTCATTAGGAAATAATTTTCCCAACGACTCAATCTGTTGGAAAAATAATCGATAATATTCTATACACCGCAAATTTTTAATAATTAGAAATAATACGCATTATCAGTTCCGTTATTGAACACAGCTAAGGCAACAGAAACTTGAAAAAAAAACAAGAAGTTGAATTTTTGTCAAAATAAATCCTACTATCATGCTAATATTATACGCGACGCGAAAGTTTGTAAGGATGGATGGATGTTTGTTACTCTTTCACGTAAAAAGTACAAAATGGATTTCAATGAAACTTTACAATAATATAGAACCCTAATTGTGACGTTTTTATTTATGAATGGAAGAAACTGATGGTAGAGTGTCTGATTTTCTGTGAGAGCGATGAATGAAAGTAATTTTATATCTGTAATTAATTTTTTTTACTGACATTTTCTTTTTGACTTATGAATTATAATTACTGCCATGAATTTTTATTTTTTAAATGATTTTAATTTTTATGTGTGACTATATGTAACGAATTGTTCTGTAATGTATAATATAATATTAGTTAGTGTAAGTGGTGTAAAACCGTTCTAATTAATTAAATAAACCTTTGACTATTTGATATTTGACGACATCGTGGCTTAGTTGGTAGTGACCCTGCCTACGAAGCTTGGTGTTCCGGGTTCGATCCCCGGCCGGAGCAAATATTTGTGTGACGAACACAAATGTTTGTTCTCGGGTCTTGGGTGTTGTGATGTGTTGTATGTGTCCATGCCACCTGCGACACAGGGAATCCTAGTGCAGGGGTGTGAGTGTGTGAATGTTATGTTAAAATAATAATAATAATAATAAATAAATAATAATAGCTTATACATCAAATAACACATAGGCTACAATTTATAAAGATACCTACGCAGACGAAGTCATGGGCACCAGCTAGTTTGAGAATAATTGGATAACTTTACCGTTAGTTAGTCGTTTTACTATGGATTGAAAATAATTAAAGTTTAATTCATCGTTTGTCAACCCGAGCTGTCACTCGCACATTTTGTAGAAACCCAACATTCTGATTGCACAGATACAACGTAGTACCCCTTCTGCATTACCCATTTAAGTTTTTTGGGTAATTACAAATTCGTGGTGTAGATGATAAGAGGTAATGAAGATCCATGACCAAAACAGAGCTAATGGCTTGTTAGATAATCTTGTAAGCTCAATAATTTCTCTAGCTACTGTGCTCTGGAACACATAAATACTTATAAACTAATGACAGTGTTGCACCGGTTGTTGTTCAAAGTCCTGCGTAGTTTTAATTTGGTCATGGTATGGGTGTCTGTTGCCATTTTTATAAATCTATTACATAATAATATTGATCAATATACATCGTAAATTTTAAACACCAGAAAAATATACGCATAATCAGTGGCCGTTACTGAACACATACCACATTAAAATTTAAAAAAAAAATTGGTTGTCTTTAAAGTTGGTTTACGGACGATAGTTTAACGTGACTACCAGCGTAACGTACAATGAGCGTTACCGGACAATGACGTCAACGTTTTCGTGCATGCAGCCGGCGTTCATCGATTTATTAGGTTGCCTGGAAGAAATTGCTTTTAGCGATAAGGCCGCCCATTGTAGCCTCTATTATTTTTGGTTTTTTTATTTGTTTCCTTTTATAATGTATATTTCCTCGGGGTGTACAATAAAGAGTTACTATCTATCTATCTATTAGACGTAGTCACGTCGAAAATCAAATCGATTTTTTGTCAAAATAAACCTGATAAAAATTGGATGTTACCCTTATTCGTTTTCCTATGGATTAGCGTCAGGCGGCATTGATAATAATTTAATTCTTTCATTCATCGTTTGGCAAACGAAATACGACTCATGGTTACAGTTATCCATTTTATATCATAATGACAAAAACTCGATTTATCGAATTTTCTCATCTATTCGAATATCGATTTTTTCTAGTTGTTTTTCCATATCTGTGATTAGTAACGGCTACTGATTTATGTGTAATTTTTTACTGGTGATCAAACATTTACGGTGTATACCGAGTGTAATAAGACTACTCCCGGAAGCAAAAACTACGCATTAAGACCAAGATTTCAAAAATTATACGACTGAAATTTAGAGAAAAGTTTTTTTTTAAAACACCATTTTTTTATTATACCCGTACTTACCTGAGTTTTCGGGAGCAGTCTTATTACACCCTGTATATTGATGATAAATTAAACAAGATATTAGATATAATAATTAAAACTATCATTTAAATTAATTGCACAAATTAAATATGTCGAAGTACATAAAAACAAAAATATAACGCGTTACCTATGTAATAAAGAATTATACTCAAAAAATATGGTAGTAACTTCATTTTAGTTATGACCTAGATAGATTGAATATGCGTACAGTTAACGACTTAAAGTACTAAACGGTTACAGATGATAAATAAATAAATACTTAGGATATTTCACACAACGCCATCTAGCCCCAAACTAAGCAGAGCTTGTACTATGGGAACCAGATAACTGATACAATACTTATGCAGACTTGAACCAAATTTGCAAAGTTCCTAAGCAATTAATTTACTCGCGGCAGTTCTTAACGGTCAGAATCAGGACTGTTAAGAACTACCAAGCGAATAAAGTAATTGCTTAGGGACTTTGACAGTTTGGTGCAAGTATACATTAAATAATTGTTTTTGTAAATATACATATTTACATAATAATACAAGCTTGATGTTTATATAAAAAAAAATAACGAAATTTGACGACTCGCGGATTCGATTCCCGCTTCAGGACAAACATGTGTGTGATGAACATCGGTGTTTGTCTGGGTGTTTTCTATGTATTGTATGCATGTATTTAAAAAAAAGTACCTATGTAAGTATTCTATCAGCCATCTGGTTCTCATAGTTCAAGCTCTGCTTAGTTTGAGGCTAGGTGGCATTGTGTGTTTTGTCCGAAATATTTATTAATTTATTATTATAATACATAGAAGCAGGGTTCGAAAATATCCGATATTCATTATAAATATCAAAATATCGGATACTTATGATATACACCACCAATTATTAATCACCAAAAAAAATTAAATGGGCAATGCAGACGGGGTACTACATCTGTGCAGTCAGAATTTTGGATTTCTACAAAATGGCAGAGTGACAGCGGAGCGAGTGCGGCGCCCGAGCCGAGATTTTGCGGGCTGACTCGAGCTAGGTACCCGGGTTTACCAAACGATGAATAAAACTTAAATTATTATCAATTAAAGGTACCGCCTGACGTAAATCTATAGGAAAACGACTAACGGTAACAGTTATCCAATTTTAAACAAATTTATTTTGACAAAAATTAGACTTATTTTTTTCAGGTTTTTTTTATCCGTTTATGTGTTCAGTAACGGCAACTGACTATGTGTATTTTTTTTTATGGTGATTAAAATTTGACCGTGTATATCGGATATACATATATGTATCAAGTTTGATATATATCAATTTTGTATGAAAGCCATACTATTTCTTTATTGTATTTATGAATACTTGCATATGTGTTACAAAAACATACTAAAATTATAATTTTTTTTTTTTATTAAATCTTATCAGTCAATTGATAGTATTTTTTTTGTTTTAAAGCGCTTCAACGGTTAGACAGTATATTTTTACTCTACTTCCACGCCATCTACATTTGGGAAGTAGAAATACTGTAACAAACGCTAAAAATTACTTAATAATATAATTTTTTTAAACCATTTTTGTATTGCAATATTTTATAAAACAAAACATTTGATATATATCGGATATATTAGCTTGATATATATCGGATATATGTCGGATACATATCTTGATATATATCCTCGAACCCTGCATAGAAGACACCCAGACTCAGAACAAACACCGATGTTCATCACACAAGTGCTTGTCCTGAAGCGGGAATCGAACCCGCGACACCGGCGTAGTAGTCCAACACACTTGCCACTTGCCACCAAGCTTGTCGTATTTGTTATAACAACCTCACAAAATGAGATTGAGAAAAAACATTTTGCCCAATCTCCTTCGCTTATGGTAAACATATCAAAATAAAATATATACTTAAACATTTCGTGAGATTGTAGTAACGAATTCACCGCTCCACTTTTTTGAAATTTATACTCAGTCAATTTATATCTTAATTTTTCTTTAAAGTTTATTAAAACTGAAAGATAGGAAGAAGTAATATAAAAAAAAAATATAAATAGGAAAGATGAGTTAGATATTTATAAAAGGGACTGGTCCACAAACGCACTTGACAGAGAGGACTGGAGAAAAGGGGGGGAGGCCTTTGCCCAGCAGTGGGACATGTCAGGCCAATAATAATAATAATATTAAAACTGAAAACCGGGCTGCGAAAATATTATGCATTCATTGTCAATTCATTATTCCAAATTAAATTCAAACAATGACATAAATATATTATTACCCGACTGCCAAGTAAGGGTTATGTTTTTCGCGCGTATCTTGTATGTATGTATGTAAATAAAAATGTAACTGTGAGTCTAATGTTAAATAAATAAAATAAAATAAAATAAAATAAATTTCTGTGTTACCTCGTATGTTCCAAACGGCTTAGTCACCCGAGTGTTCTTAGATGGATTAATTTTTTTTTAAATCAAAATGGCGGATTTTTGAAGCTAAATTTTAAGTCGTTATTAATTTTTTGTTTACCAAACCTATCGAGCAAGGTATCAAAATGAAGGTATTTTAGAATACCTTCATTTTCATAGATTACAAAAATATGTATAAGTTATATGTTTAAATTTAATTTGGAATAATGAATTGACAATGAATGTATAATTATTTCGCAGTCGGGTTTTCAGTTTTTTTTTAACTTTGAGCTTGTTGTAAACTCCTTTTAATTTCCTTCATTTTGATACCCGTGCAATACTGTACGCTAGCGATAAGCGCCTGAGCCAGGTCCTATTGTTCTCGCTGTGGCTGCATTTATGGAATTAATTTTCTACTGACTCCCTCGCTTATTTTGTTTAAGATTTTTAGTTAATAGTACTTATCTTATTTTTCTGTATTAATGTATGTCTCTGGTAGGTACCTACTGACCTATCCTTTACTCCCGAGTAAAAGTATGTTACTAAATGTAGTGCTAATATAAAAGCCTACGTAATTATTGAATTATATTGTTCGTTTTCTATGAGACACTAATTATTTATCTAATATGTAAATGTTTAATTTTTTTTTTTTTTTTATAAGTTTTTAATAAGTCATCTGTACTTAAAAAACAGAAAAATATATATGTTTGTCTAGTTTTTAGGAATATACGTACACTGGAACTATGCTAGAATAAGTTATGAAATAAAGAATTTTTGAAATTGAAATTGATAGGTTTGGTTCACAAAAAATTATAAACGACTTACCTATAACTATGTAGCGACAAAAATCCGCCATTTTGGTAATTTATTTTAAAACTCGAGACACTCGGGTTATTGAGACGAATCTAACGATACATTAACTGTCAAAATCCATCCAGCCGTTTGTAAGATACGAGGTAACAAAGAAATGTATATACATACATACAAGATACGCGCGAAAAACATAACAATTCCAGGCAGTCGGGTAAAAAAAGTACAAATGTTCGAGTGAGATAGCGGCGCGTGGGATTCTAGGCCTTAACGGTTTAAACTACTGGGTTTTGTAGTTCAAAATCCAACGAAGCTCTGTTTTGGCTAGACAGGCGCGGCTTAAGAGTCGATGACACACGGCTTTTTTACACGCTGCTTGTTGGCGAGTTTAAAAGCTAGCGTGTGAGCGTGTTAGCTTTTGGGAAGGAATGTCAACAAGCAGATTGTAAAAACGCCGATGACACTGGGCGACTTTACACGCTACAAGCGAACTCGCTGGCGTGTAGCGTGTACAAAACCGTGTGTCAACGACGCTTTATCACAAGAGCAGTTAAGACACACCTACCTATAACGAAAACTTTTTTTTGTATCGTATAGGCATGTAGATGATTGCTACTTCTATTTCATTGTCACATGGTGATACGATTTCATTTTATAACAGTGAAATCACCGGTGATTTTATAACACACTGTTACTTTTCATAAGTGGCATAATGTGACTAATGTTATATTATAATTCACGCATGATGCGATGTCACGCAATTACTTCCACTCACATTCAGCACACTATAACTCGGTCGAATTAACATGTGTTACACTTGTGTGTTATACTTGTTTACAATACGATACGAATGAAGTTTGAATAGTGATATCATCACATCACAGAGTTATTAACATGGTATAACACTGATCACATATAACACTTGTTGCATACTGAGACCAACACCCGTATTCTAAGACGATATTTTCACTCAAGGATATACTTTAATTTGAAATTTTGACAGGTGACAGCCGAAACCTTTAGTAAAGCGGTGGCCATTTTTTTACTTACGTAAGGTGAGTTTGAGGAATCACTTAGAATACGGGTGTAAGTCATTCCTCAAACTCAAACTCTCCTTACGTAAGTGGTAAAAGGGCCGCCGTTTTACTAAAGGTCAAATTTCAAATGTAAGTATTTCCTTGAGTGAAAATATCGTCTTAGAATACGGGTGTTGGTCTCAGTATGGAACAAGTGTTATATGTGATCATTTAATACCATGTTAATAACATGTTACTCGGTATACTTTCCATGCCTAGTGTCGTCATTTTATAACATAAAAAAATATACAGGTGTTAATAAGACTGCCGAAAATGAAAATCACTCATTCGCACATCTTATCGTGTGAAAATCTTAATGTGCGAATGAGTGATTTTCATTTGAATGAACCTGTACGATAATGTTACATTACTATGAATAAATATATTTGTTTTTAGGGTTCCGTTTAAGCTTCTTTTTTTAAATTTATTATGTTTTCAGGATTCGATTTATTTTTAATTTAATTTTTAGGATTGTTTAGATTTTTTTTCTGATCTGGTCTTTGTTTGGTCCTTTTCTTTGATGTCTGTTTTAATTCTTTTGATTCTGAAACAAAAATCGGCACTAAACTAGTATTTGAGTTCGTATGTGTGATAGTTAAATATGATAGCTTTATGTATAGGCTGAAGTGTGACAGTGTGATGTAAGTGTTATAGTGTGATGTGTGACAGTGGGATGTAAGTGCGACAGTATGATTGTGTGATGTAAGTGTGACAGTATGATAGTGTGATACGTACGAATAAAATCCATTGATGTGCGTCTGCACAATGTACACGTAATCTTGTGTGAATGCGAATTAATAAATTCGAACAACTGTAAGGGCACCGCGAAAATGGACGAATTTTCTTTGACAAAGCGTGATATGAAGTGTGACATTGTCATGTTAGTGTGAACGCAGTATGACAGAGTGATTAAAGTATGATAGCATAATGTTAATACTGAAGTATGATAGTGTGATGTACGTGTATAGTGGGATTTAAGTGTTATAGAATAGAATAGAATAGAATATGCTTTATTGTATCACCTTAAAATAAATAATAACAAGAAAAATAAACTAAAATTACAAGGGCGGTCTTATTGCTAGATAGCAATCTCTTCCAGACAACCAGATAAGACTTATTGTTAACAGAAAAAAATATTTAAATTACAGTGGATAAAGTAAGATAAAGTGTTATAGTGTGATGTGAAGTTATAAATAAATAAGAACTGTTTATTGGGCACAAGAAAGTATGACATTATGATGCATTTTTCAAATTCAAAACTATTTATTGCGAATAAGTGAAGTATGATAGTGTGATGTACGTGTATAGTGGGATTTAAGTGTTATAGTGTGATCTGAAGTTATAAATAAATAAGAACTGTATATTGGGCACAAGAAAGTATGACATTATGATGCATTTTTCAAATTCAAAACTATTTATTGCGAATAAGTTTAAAATTAATTGTAAGTGTGATAGTGTGATGTAAGTGTGATACTCACGAAGAGAATCCATTGATGTCCGTCTGCACAGTGTACACGTAATCTTGTGTGAATGCGTCGAACAGCTGTAGGGGCACCGCGAAAAATGGACGAACTTTCTTTGACATATCGCCAATGAGGTGGAAGAAATTGTTGATCACAATGATTTCTTGCTTCGTGAACGGTCCGAGGAATCTAGAAACATAAATAATAGGCCAGTCAAATAAGGAGAAAATTAATAATTCATAATACATTTATTTTCAATTTCAAGCATTTACATATTGGTGTGCTTAAGACATAGTATGGGTTTCAGCACCTACACTAAGCTGTTAAGCTGGTGTCGTAGATGCTGGTACCTTCCAGGAACATTGTGATTTTCAGCCAAGAAGTAACACTAATCTACGCAGGAGGATAATAGGGATCAACCTCGGAATGAGAGGTAACCAGCTAATTTCTTAGGCCGTATCTTTTATGGTTTTGGAGATATCGTGATGAGTAAGTCAGTCAGTGGTATTTCGCTCTCCGCCCTGTATCTCAAAAACGGTTAAGCATATGAATTTTTTTTGAAAGGTTTCATACTTTAATTTAGATTTTATACGTGTTTTAAAATTAACCCTACTAACTTAATTACTATAATACTATAATTACTATAATACGGCGTATTTTTTGAGTATTTGTCCAAAACATTTTGCATGGAATTGAGATGAGATAAGATAAGATAAGATATTTATTTGTTAAAAATATGGTTACATAAAAGTTGGTAATATTTAAAAAGTCCAGCATATTTTGCTCGATATTTCATCATCATACAAATAATAATTTGAATTTACTTACATTTATTGTGCTAGGTCATTTATTAATGGTAATTTAATGTCAACATAACAAAACATAGAGAAAACCAACTAATAATAGAATAACACAAACAAAACATAATATCAAACTAAACAAACTATTTTAACGTCAAAAATTTGGCCAAGTTGGAGCAAAAAAAAATAATAATATACAGTAATACCAACATGTCAATTCAAATTTGAGTGAAATTATAATTTATGTTTCATATATTCATCTATACAATCTGTTTGTAAATATCCCTACAATGCCGAAGGGGGGGGGTGTTTGCCCCCCCCCCCCCCCCCGCCCCGCGGGAACAACGAATGTTCTACGACTTTTTGAATTTCCATGATTTTCATTGAAGAACTGTGCACCAAAGTGCAGCTGATTTTTAACGTGGTGATTACCTTGACCTCAGTAATGTTAGTGATGAGACAGATTAAGGCTTATCTGACAGAAAACGTAACAGCATCTGAGAGGCAAATGGTTTTTTTTTGTGCTAGGTTTTGTTGTTTAACTTAAATGCCATACGTAATGGTGTACCTACAAAACATCGTGAGGAAGTTGCATTTTGCGCCACTAAGTAGGTACTCCATAAATCCACATTTTGGTCTATGTGTTGGAAAAACAACGATCATGCTAGTGAAGAGTTTGACCCTAGTCCAGGTAGTGGGAACATGAACATCAATTGTGTCAGAGTACTTTGGATCGAGGACAGAAACAAGATTTTTCAAAGTATTTGTATTGGTAATTTTGTTTTGACCACTCTGTCTTTCATATTCTTCATTTCATAGCTAAATAGGTTTCAGCTACTTGATACTCTTTCGATACAAGATGGCTCTAATAAAACTCCTTGGTACAACATTTTAGACATTTGGCATTTTGTTTGTTTTTTCGTAACTATGGTTATGGACTGAATTATTTTTTAATTTTTTAATTAATTTCTACATAAATTCAATAAAACATGTCACAGGTGCTGTGTTATGAGCTGCGAGAAGACAAATTGATTCAAACTTCGGCTTTACATAAAGTCGTTTGCGTAAAGTGAAAAATAACTCAAAAATGTGTTATGTTTGTGCATTCGTCGGATCATCATCAGGCTTTCGCAGTCCTCTGCAGGACATAGGCCTTTCCCAATGTGCACCATTGCGTCCTTTCTTGCTGCATCCATCGTGCGGGTGCAATGCAACTGTGAAAACTGCAGACTGCAAGTACCTACCTACTCCAGGAACTAAGATAAAAGTCCTCAGTAAGAAATTGATAAATAAAAATAAAACGAACATTTGTATATAGTTTCTCTTAGTCTCTCAATAGTTTGAAATAGTCTAACTAAATTATGTAAAACTTTCTTAATTCTTTACATCGAAAGGTTCATAAACACCTACCTACTCAACTTACCTAGATCATAGGCATGAGCATGTTCCTTACGTGTGTCTATGAGCGAGGTGGAAGGTGTGTACAGATGGAGAAGTAAATAGCAAATAGGGTTGTCTTAAATATTTTTTGTATGAAAATTTCTGATACGATGTATTCAACCTTTGCACACGTGATAGTATTCACACTTTTAGTCTGAATTCGCCCCCTCAGGGCTTGTAGGGACATAACACTACACGTTGTAGAGTAAAAACGAAAAGCCATTCTTTTAGTTCTTTAACAAAAGTGTTACCCTTTTTTTCTAATAAACACGTTGGCAACTTATTATAAATGTTACTGGCCATAAATGCACAATTTTTTTTGTAAAGTTTTAATTTTGACGTAGGCAATACTAGAGGTCTCTTCGTGATTGTTCTTTTGTTTGTATTATCTCGCTTTTCAAACAGTTCACTATGTTTCCTGACAAACATAACTGCTTCTAATACACACATGCATGGAAGTGTTAATAGCTTTCGTTTTATAAAAATAGGCTTACACGAGTCCGTTTGTTCCATGTCCCATGTTGCTCGTATGAATTTCTTTTGAGCAATGAAAGCCCTTTGTAGGTCTGTACCGTTTCCCCAAATCAATAAACCGTACCTTAATACAGAACCGACGTAACTATGGTAAGTTTACCATAGTTACGTCGGTTCTGGTAAGTTTACCATAGTTACGTCGGTTCTGGTAAGTTTACCATAGTTACGTCGGTTCTGGTAAGTTAACCATAGTTACGTCGGGTCTGTATTAAGGTACGGTTTATTGATTTGGGGAAACGGTACAGACCTACAAAGGGCTTTCATTGCTCAAAAGAAATGCAAACAAACGGACTCGTGTAAGCCTATTTTTATAAAACGAAAGCTATTAACACTTCCATGCATGTATGTATTAGAAGCAGTTATGATTGGCAGGAAACATAGTGAACTGTTTGAAAAGCGAGATAATACAAACAAAAGAACAATCACGAAGAGACCTCTAGTATTACCTACGTCAAAATTAAAACTTTACAAAAAAAATTGTGCATTTATTGCAAAAATTAAGACGTTTGTGTTAGTTACTAACTACTAATGCTGTTTTTATTGAAGTTACTTTCTTAATTGTTCCAAGGGCATACACAAACTTATTAATTTTTGCATTTGAGGATTATTTATGATATTGGATTTGAGGATTAGCCTTAATATTCTACATTCTTTTAATAGATGACATTGAGGCTATAGGAACCAAGATAATCGCGAAAAAACGACGACCGTAACCTTTGACCTTGAGTTACGTACCACGCGGACAGGTAATTTTATGTGACTTTTGAGATAAGTTTTAGAACACCAACACATATATCTCATTCCGAGGTGAACCCTAATTTGACCGGTCTATAAATAGTTTCATAGTTTATTATGTTTTCATTTGCATACAGATGGAATACAACTTAGGTGTAAGTAGTTAGTACACGCACATGAGAGTGAGTCAGGGCGCAACAACTTTGAGTTCATTTTTATATTTAGTAGGTACTTTACTTACATAATATTAGATTGTAGGCTCGTTAGTGTACCTATTACATACGGAACGTTTAATTAATGCCACCTAGCCCCAAAGAAAAAAGTGACGCGATAAGAAGAACTCGTAATTTTGCAAAGACATTCTTCTACTGTCTAGAATAGAATAGAATAGAATATGCTTTATTGTATCACCTTAAAATAAATAATAACAAGAAAAATAAACTAAAATTACAAGGGCGGTCTTATTGCTAGATAGCAATCTCTTCCAGACAACCAGATAAGACATATTGTTAACAGAAAAAAATATTTAAATTACAGTGGATAAAGGGTGTACCAAAAAGATATTATAGATAAAAATAAATAAAAAAATTATATATAATTAACATTTTGACTACCTAAAATTATACAGAATATTACACAATATTAATACATACTATATTTACATTCTAATATCTAAATATTATACTAATACATATATATATATATATATATATCTATATACATACTCATAAACATATATATAAACACAATAAATATGACTGGTATTGTATAAATTATGTATTTGCAAAATTCTCCAACGATGGAGGGTGATAGGTATAAGTAAAATATTAAGGTAGATACTGAGATTATCCGATGACCTAAGAGAAAAAGAGTTACAACTGTGGAGAAATTCAAAATTTTGCTTAAGATAATGAGGAGCGGAAGGGTTATTAAGTATATTATACAGAAGTGTAAGAATATGGGTATTCCGGCGAAGGCGGATGGGAAGCCACTTGAGCTTTACACGAAATTCAGAAATGTGATCAAACTTACGAAGGCCAAAGATAAATCTAATACAAAAATTTTGAAGAATTAAGATGACTACATTAATTTGAAAATGCGTGCGTGCACTTTTGTTTGCAAAATTAAGAGTATACAGGGTGAAATTTTGTAATACCACCTAAAGGGAAAGTACTCTTAATACTGTAGATAGAAAATTTTACTCAAAGAACACATTCCTTTATTTTTTAATAGAAAGAGAACTGCATTTAAAGATTTTCGAAAATTCGCTTACCTTCAATTAATTGTCTAAAATTTGTAAAAATTGCCCCATGTATTTTTATTCCATATATCATTAGGATTAATTATAAGGATGAAATCTCTTTTTGTATACACACACCCTGTATACACCATATTTTTTTTATTTAAAAAAAAACTTAAAAGGACAATGCAGAAGGGGTACTACGTTGTAACTGTGCAGTTAGAATTTCTGTTCATGGGCAGGTGTGATCCCTTACCATCAGGAGAGCGCCTTTTTTTTACCCGACTGCCAAGGGAGGGTTATGTTTTTGGCGCGTATCTTGTATGTATGTGAATTTCTGTGTTGCCTCGTATTTTCCAAACGGCTGGATGGATTTTGACAGTTAAGGTATCGTTGGATTCGTCTCAATAACCCGAGTGTTCTTAGATTAGTTTAAAAAACAAGTCATCAAGCTAAATAGTAAGTCGTTAATAAGTTTTTTGTTGACCAAACCCATCGAGTAGGGTATCAAAATGAAGGTATTTTAAAGCAAATTACAAAAATATGTATACGTTTTATGTTTAAATTTAATTTGGAATAATGAATTGACAATGAATGTATATTTATTTGGCAGTTTTTTAAAGCTTGTTATTCGTTTCACAAATATTACCTGAGCTCTGTGTATACATCTGTGGAGAAGTCAATGAAATAGTTGATAAGTTTGTCTATGAGATGCAGCGGTTCAGGCTGGTCCATGCTGCCCTCATCCGGCCTTATGTGCTTGGCGATGGATTTCAGGAATGGATTTACATCTTCTTCCACCTGAAAACAAATTATTTTACAACCGACTTAAAAGAAAGGAGGATTTAAGTTGGTTTTTTTTTTACCTTTTTTTATGCTTTCTACATCAGAACCTTGTTGTTTATAAACCGATTGGAAAAATTATACGTCATTAATTTAGAATATGTAACCTCCTTAGTTTAGAAAATGTTACGTCGTTGATTTAGAAAATGTTACCTCGTTGATTTAGAAAATGTTACCTCCTTGAATAAAAAAATGTTACCTCCTTGAATTAGAAAATGTTACCTCCTTGAATTAGAAAATGTTACCTCCTCGAATTAGAAAATGTTACCTCCTTGATTTAGAAAATGTTACCTACTTGAATAAAAAAATGTTACCTCCTTGAATTAGAAAATGTTACCTCCTTGAATTAGAAAATGTTACCTCCTCGAATTAGAAAATGTTACCTCCTTGATTTAGAAAATGTTACCTACTTGAATAAAAAAATGTTAACTCCTTGATGTAGAAAATATTACTACCCTGAATTAGAAAATATAAATTCCTTGATGTACATAATGTTACCTCCTTGATTTGGAAAATGTTATTCCCTGAATTAGAAAATGTTACCTCCTTGATTTAGAAAATGTTACGTCTCCGAATTAGAAAATATAAATTCCTTGATTTACAAAATGTTAGGTACCTCCTTGGTTTAGAGAAGTTACGTCCTTGATGTATAAAATGTTAGGTACCTCCTTGGTTTAGAAAATGTTACGTCCTTGATTTAGAAAATGTTAGGTACCTCCTTGGTTTAGAAAATGTTACGTCCTTGAATTAGAAAATGTTAGGTACCTCCTTGGTTTAGAAAATGTTACCTCCTTGATTTCGGTGATGGAGGGGCGGCAGTCATCGGGTGTGATGAGGAACATATGACTCGGAGCTTCCTTGTATACGCAGATTTGACTGAAACAAAATAATTGTTATAGCCAGGACTGGCAGAATCACCAACAACTACAATAATAATATAACAATGATGATGATGTTTTCCCTCACCGATTCTCCCCCTTTCTCTACTTATATCACCAACAATTACAATTATAATAATATAACAATGATGATGATGTTTTCCCTCACCGATTCTCCCCCTTTCTCTACTATATATCACCAACACTTACAATTATAATAATATAACAATGATGATGATGTTTTCCCTCACCGCTTATCCCCCTCTCCCTCGCTCTCTCTACTATGTATCACAAACACATACAATAATAATAATAGAACAATGATGATGATGTTTTCCCTCACCGATTCTCCCCCTCCCCCTCGCTCTCGGTGGCCAGCTGGTAGAATATCCGTTTGCGTATTTCCTCCATCATTTCGGTCTGTTTCTCCGTCAAGTTGTCCAATTCACCACTTGCCTCTTCTACACCGACCAATGCGCCAACTATTCTATGGATTCTGAAAACAAAAAAAAATTACAAATTTAATTTATTATGGATTTTTATTATATGTCAACAGAAGAGTCTTGTCGTGTCTTGAATTGTCGTGTGTTCATACTGATTACTGTTATACAGGGTGTTTTTTTTTTGAGAAGGGCCCTGATAGCCAAGTCCAAAACCTCGAGAGTTAGAGAAAAGTCAGGAAAGAAGTCATTCCCTCAATTTATAAGAAAACAATAACTGCATATTTAGTTTTTTTTAATCATGTACTTTCAACGGAAATCGATCCGACCCGACTTCCTTTAATCTTAAGTTATACATTTTATTGCAAAGAATGATCCGTATCAGCAACAGAATCCATTGGTTCAATAATACATGGATTTTTTTTTATTCATTCGGGTCGATTTCTGTCAAAAGAATGATAAAAAAAAACGAAATATGCAGTTTTCTTATAAATCGAGGGCATGACTCCTTTCACGACTTTTCTCTTACTCTCATTTTGGATTTGGCCATCAGGGCACTTCTCAAAAAACAACCCTGTATATTGCTGCAAAACTATTTTAACTTTATTTCGTGTAACAAATATCAGTCCAAAAGTATGACAACTCAAAACTAATAAATTGTACACAACACAAAAAACATAAAAAATTGTACCAAGGTTAAGTTTAGAACTTTATCTTATAATATTATTAATTTTGGCAAAATCCATCCTCCTCAAAAAAAAACACCTTGTATAGCATAATTTTTTTCATACTTTTTTCGCTCAGAGCTCTTCAACTTTGCATCAAAGTACAGTTCAACTTGAAGGTCATCCTTCACAAAGTTGAGAAGATGAAGGAGCGCGTTGGACGTGAAGTTCTTCTTCAACGTCCACTTGGTGTGTTGATGGTTAAAGTTGGGGACAGTTGGACGGTTGGTTGACGTAAACTGGACATCTTGACCAAACCCCATTGTTGTTGTGGCCTGGAATATAATGGATTATTGGTTAAATTACAATTCTTTTTTTCATTATTTATCATTTTTGGCCTTGTCTAAAATAAAAAATTAAATATTTTAGTTCCAAGATTGATAGATTTTTATGGTATCACTGATGATGATAATGAATTTGTATGTACATTTTTTCTAAAATTCATACATATACATAGACCCTTGTTCATCACACAAATGCATGCCCTGAAGCGAGAATTGAACCCGCGACCATGGCGTAACAGTCCAACACACTTGCCACTGGACCGATCTTGTAATATTTTCTGCCTTTATATATGTACAGTCAGCTGCACATACAAATATACACTGTCAAGCTTTCACATTTATATTATACTCCTAATTTTGGAAAAAAAATCTCCTTCTGACAGTAAGATGACTACATTAATTTGAAAATGCTTGCGTGCACTTTTCTTTAAATAAATAAATAATAAATATTTTGGACATTTCACACAACACCATCTAGCCCCAAACTACGCAGAGCTTGTACTATGGGAACTAGATGGCTGATAGAATACTTAAATACTTTTTTTTGTAAACACATACATAGAATACATAGAAAACACCCAGACTCAGGACAAACACCCATGTTCATCACACAAATGTTTGTCCTGAAGCGGGAATCGAACCCGCGACCTCGGCGTCAACACACTTGCCACTCGAACAAACTTGTATATTTTCTGCCTATACATGTACTTACGTAGATGGCATTTGGTGCTACGGGGTCAGTGATCCCGGTCTCGTCTGGACCCAAGCCTCCTCCGAGCCATCCCATCCGTTGCATCATGCTGAAACAATTCATCGATCAAATAAACAAATAAATCAATATACAGGGTGGTTTTTTGACAAGGGAACTGATGGTCAAGTCCGAAACAACGAAAAGTCGTGACAGGAGTCGTGCCCTCGATTTATAAAAAAACAATAATTGCATATTCAGTTTTTTTTTTAAACTTTAACTAATGACGAAAATCGACCGAAAATGATTTAAAAAAAAAAAAGACGCCCTGTATTATTGAACCAATGGATTCTGTTGCTGATAAGGATTGTTCTTAGCAAAAAATGTATTATATTAAAAATCTATGTGTGCATTACAAACACGTGTTTAACAATGAAGGAAAACATAATGAGGAAACGGGCAGGTCGTAGAACCTAAAAAATTCAAAAACATGGTGTCAACTGTCAAGTGCACAAAAGGTTCCTCTTCGAGGCGCACTTGAAATCCTTTCACCACACTGATTCGAAAGAACTAGTGACACGAAAAGAAGAAAGACAGTGTTGATGACAAGTCTATCTAGCTCCTTTGTTAATTTTCATGACTTGCAATGTTTTTTAAGTCTTACCTAGCCCCTTTATCAATCTTCACGGGTTGGGAGAGCGCCCTGACCAGCCTCCGTTGCATGGTATATGCCTTTCTGCCACGGTCGTTGACAACTCGATGTGGTCGACTGTTCCACGGGTAGATACGCTGACCAGCCTTTTGGAAGTGTTGATGGGTCCATTCTGCACCCGTGCTGGATCCACTGGAGTTGCTTGATACTTCCGCATCCAGGTCTAAATTGGATCTGAAACAGGTTTTTGAATTTTAAAAAGAGATAAAATAAGTTAGAAAATGATGTCAATTTGTGTTGTGATGATTTAAATCACTTGATTAAAATCAGTGATTTAAATCACAACTAAATCAAGTGATTTTTTAAATCAATTAATCAATCATAATCAAATCAGCCAGAATATGTCAAGGTACTTTACCGATAGACGCAACAGCACGCAAACACATGTACAATAGTGTGGTTACTTACCTATATAGTTAACAAAGCAACAGTACAGGGATCCCTAATATTTAAGCTACTAAAAAAGCCGTGTTGGCTGAGTGGGAGGTGCCTCGACTTTCGATCCAAATGTCGTGGGTTCAAACCCGGTCGTAATCAAATTATGTGTCCATTAAAACATATGCTTATTGGTGAAGGAAAACATTGTGAGGAAACCAGCGTGTCATAAAACCTTAATAGTTTGAAAACATGTGACAAGTGCACGGAAGGAGCTTCTTAGAAAGCACACTTGATATTCTTTCACCACACTGGTTCAAAAGAACTATTGACACGATAATAATAAGTAATTTAGTATCAATAGCAAAATAACTATAACAAAAAATAATTCAGATCCTTTCAAATATAAGTAGAACTTTCTAAAGTTGATAAATTATTAAGGTCTGAGGTAGCCTTCTTATATATAAGTTGGTTAAAAACAAGGGCAGTTTCTGAAAAACAAATAAGGATAAACACTCACTCATCATCATAGAAATTGTCCGGGATTTTATACAACGACTCCTTATCAACTGTCTTCCTGGGAGGTTCTTCTTCATCGTCTTTTTCTGGTTCTTCAGCCCCTACAGCCGCCTCCGGAGTCGGATTCGAAGGCCGTTCATTTTGACCCTGAGGACTTAAGTCCGGTGGATGCGGCTGATGGGGGTTTATCTGGCTCGGAAAACCGGCATGATGGTGGGAAATAGGGTGAAGAAGCTCTACAGGATCCAAATGGAAGGAGGAACTACCCCACAGGCTGTATTCAGCGAAGTATTGTTGCCTTTGGTTCGGCACGCACGGGGGTCCGTTGTAGTATCCAGAATACGGCCCCGACATGTTCATGTTCTTGTCAATATCCCGTAATAGACGCACTGAATGCGAAAATTCAAAGAGGAACAGTGAATAATGCGCAGTGAGGGATTAAATTACGTTTTTGATGTTGTTTAGGTGTTTTTATCATGTCGAAACGAAACGAAAACACAATTTGCATCGCAGTAAACTTGATTGGTTGATTGATTGATCGTATTCTACATTTTGTTACGTGTCTAACAAGAAACGAGACAGATTTATACAAAAAGTGTAATGATAGAAAAGGCTAAACTCGATTTTATGCTGCAAATCGCTCAAAATTCTTAGTATTGTAAATGAAGTTTGCTTGGACATTGCTTTTTTTTTATAAACTCGTTTCAATACACGCAGCTAATGTAATGCGCCAAGTGTTTCTAACAGCGTTATCTCTTACATAATTATAACAACTTTATGATGATCTATTTTCTACTCGCCGATAGATGGCAGGACTTCCAAGCTACTTCCCGATAGATGTCGCTAGTTGTATCTTTCTATGTAGAGCCAAAAATGTAGAGTCCATAGTTTTTCTTTTGCATAGCACAGATAAATGAAATAAACTTGCAACTCAGTTTCTGATCTGGTTTATTTCATTTATATAATAATGTAGTTCATAGATTAATAACGGTGTTTCTATAGAACGCCAAGATAGACAGTATCAAATCAAAATGGGGTCGTAAGACAGAACCAAAAAATTCATAGACCCCTGTCAATAAAAAAGAAATATCTCCATTTTCATATAATGTCTGTTACTTTTTACGATGTAATTTTATTAACCATGAAAAAGCCTAGTAGTTTTAACATATAATATTTATCCAGCCCTGTTACTTCTCATTTTCGAAAATATGCATCGGACCAAAATGTACTAGAAAATAGCCAATTTGGCTCCCTCTTCTTGGGCACATTTTCAATGTATAACATTGTATTTCTAAACTTTAATACTTCTGTGATGTAGGTACCTATATTCGTTGTTGCCTTGAAAATACCGAAATGTAGAGCTTATACCTACTGATACATACAGTCATTGTTTTTTGGTCGTGATAAAAGTTATGAATTCGCGCATTTATTAAATTATTACAAATTATTTTTATAAAATATTACCTATAATACGAATGAAAATATAATACGTAGGTATACCTACAAAATTAAAGCTTAAGATATTAGGTACAGCTGAGTCTCTGTACTGTATAACTTTATGTGACAGAGATGAAAAGCGATGTTCCCAAAGAACACCAAGATAGACAGTATCAGATCAAGATGAAGTCGTAAAACAAAACAAAAAACAGACACCTCGTCCATAAAAATTATATATCTACATTTTCAAAAAAACCTAGGTTACTTATAAAAGTTGTCAAGCCCTATTATTTTTTCATACCTGTTTACACCAGGCTGCGAAGAGGTATTAGGTGCGGCTAAGTGCCCGCCACAGTGATTTTTTAAAGTCTTTACATAAATTTCTATAAAGTGGATGATATTTTATTTAAAAAACAAGTGAATGAATCGTAATCCAAAAATCTATAAAAAAAATATTTAATTACCAATACTTGCGGCCAAATTTCGATAGGCACCATGGTAGATACCTATTACTATCATATTCATAAATTTATGTACATAATAGGTTTTAAGCGTCTACTCGATTAACGTAGTGATCCTGCAGTGGGATCTCGTAGGTATTTACCTGGTACTATTACCATTTTTAGTTAATGCTATAAGTTAATAATGACTTAACTTTTTTTAAAGTGTTTTTGTTAAACTTATCAGGGCGGCATTATTGCATTAGCGACTAAGCCATTTTTGTTGATTTAAAAAAAAGTTATGCTATTAATTTTACTTTTTTTGGCGCGTATTCAATGAACCTACTAGGTACATTGTGATTAAAGTGTGTATTTTACCTAAGTATTATTTTTTATTTGATTTAATTACAAAATAATAAATGTAGACATACTTAGTAAATTTACTAGGAGTATGGCTCTTCATTATCGAAACATAATGTCATAATCATGTTCTACGAAGTCTGAAAGCATTCGAAGCGCAAATTGTGTAATAACGCCTTTATCTGTACTGAGGACATTTTGCCAACCATATTACTGAAATTACACTTTTAACCATACAACACTCTATCACATGGCAATAAGGTTTAGTATCGCTTGGTAGAGATAATATTGCTATAGCTTTATTATTCTGTGCAGGAATTTGAGATCTATAGCTATGAAAATAGAGAGTATTTTTGATTGCGTTGTGTTATACAAAAGACCTCTTCTGTGTACCTCCCCAGTTTAGAGGCGTGGCCACCTCTTAATTCGAAAACAGAACGCGAGTTCTCAGTTCAAATCTGACATCGGCTCGTTCGGAATCTCGCGTGTGTTCGGAGTGTGACTTTTTAAATGGATACCGAAAATAAAATGCAGACTAAATTGCAGAAAAATAATAATTTCTCCATAGAATCAATCGTGGGGCTGAATGCTCATAGGAGATCACCGGAAATTGATATTGAGAGTTCGATTACTCAAGATTTTGGCGGACATGAGCATTCTGAAGATGAAGAAGTGAAAGTTAGGGAGGGGAAAATGGGTTACTATTTTCAACAAAATAGGGTGCCGAATTTTCCGTTTTTCATGTCGTACGATAAAAGAGGGTTCCAGAATGAAGTTCCAAATGAGGATTTGAAGAGGGCAAGTCCTGGGAGTGTGAGGAGTGAAGTGGACAGCGATGGAGTGGACGACAGACCACATGGTAAGTCATATTTTTCAGGGTTTTTTTTTGTGGTTGAATGTGATTATATGATGTTGTCAATTTGTTAGAAAAAAAATTTAGGCACACTGAGTGAATATTTTTTTAAGAATCAATTTTTACTTATAGCTAAAATAAATTAATTTTAGGTACTTTCTTAAACCTTTATTTAAAAAAAAAAGAAGTTTTTGGCACAGTGCGTGCAATTTTGTATTAGGAGAAGAGATTTATTATTTTAGCCAATATACACCACCAATTTTAATTACCAAAAAAATTATATGGGCAATGCAGACTACGTTGTATCTGTGCAGTAAGAATTTTGGATTTATACGAAATGACAGAGTGACAGCGGCGCGAGTGCGGCGCCCGAGCCGAGCTGCGGCGAGCTGGCTCGAGCTAGGTACCCGGGTTTTCCAAACGATGAATAAAACTTAAATTATTATCAATGAGATAGTATCCTAATTACGTGAAACGATAAGCTGAAAAAAATCTCCCTGTTTCTGTCGGCAAAGCCAAATATTAAAAAAAATGGCTTAATAGCTTTTTTAAAAGATGCGACATTTCTTTTTCTGTCTACCTATCTTTGTCAATAGACACGAAAATATTTTTATAACATTATAACATAGCGGTACACTAATGGCTGAGTTATAAAACCGTAATTTCGCTTTGTTGGTTATCTTCCGTCGGTATCTTTGAGTTCACTATAGTTTGTCTGTGGTTTACAGCCAGGGACTGTTAGAAAATAGACTAATAGGTGGTAATTGAAAGAAGGTTGTCCTTTTAAATATGCCTCTTTATTTTGTTTTGCCTTGACTGTTTGCTCCTACAATGAAGTATCTACCTACTTAAAATAATTAAGTACCGACTTACTGAATAAAAAAATATTACTCAAATGGAAGTTTAAGATATTTCTAACCTGTAAATATTAGGCAAATTATTTATTAAAGTAGGTAGGTTCCATACAATTATGTTTTAATTTAAATAAATGATTAGGAAACATTAGTTTGTTCCAACAAAATCTGGCTCTATATAATTCCGTTAAAGGAAAATTTGAAAGGGAAATGTATTATGTATAAGAAAAATTGTACCCTTCTTAGATTTTTTTTGCTTATCCTAAATATTTTGTTTTATAAACAACTCAATTGAGCATTAGATTGCTATCCAAATAAATGCATTGAGTGGCATTAGTTGACTTATCTACACCCCTAACCAGTTTAACGGGCTCAGATGCCGCACCCTTTGTGTTTTTTTAGGGTGAGATTAAATATACTACCTGTGTATTTAACAGTAGATTATCATTAACATACAGGATTTATTTATAATACTGCGGAATTTAGAAAAGGAACCGAAATAAGATCTTAGAGATGTTTTATTTTTGGTGAAAAAATAATCTACCTAGATTTTTCTAAAGATAATAATACAAATATGAGGTTAAAAAATCTTAGAATGCAAAATGAGGAAGTTAGAATAAGGCTAACTCTAAAAGAGAACCAAGAATTCTTAGAGTTCCTAAGAAAATAGTCAGATATATTTATTTATTTTAGCTAATCAAAGGAAATGGGATGTCGTGCTTTTTTCGTATTATAAATAAAATAGGTACCTACCATGTATATGCACCTACGTTATAAATCTTTAAAAATATTTGTATTGCTTTAGAACTATCAACAGTAATTGAAATTCAAAAGAAAGGACTTAACGCTTTAATTTTGACAAATCATCACTTCGAAACGGTAGCATTTTATATCCCATATCCAATCGCTACTGTTTCTGTTCTATGAAAACAAACCTTTGTCCGCCATTTTGTCGCAGCGTGATGTCTGTCAATTTTACCGCCAAATACCATAAACAATAGCTGAGTTTTCTTTTGTTAGGTTGTTGGTACACAGATGTATTGTCTTTGCTCAATTATAGAGTGGTGCATTGTGGCCACATTGTGAATGTCGACGGGAATTTCTCTTTTCAAAATATTCTGTCCCTTTATTTTTATGGCTTCCACATTTTGAGTGAATACGTAATGGTTCTTCGAAGTCACGGTTTTTAAATTTCTTTCTTAAGAAAGGCTTAATTTGTTGCTCTCAGAAATAGAAACATGCAAATACTTAAAAATTAAAATCATCGCTACATCACATTGGAAAAACCCGAAATCGCATCGCACTACATTCCAAAAAAAAATCATCGTATTCTTCCACATAACATAACTCCTCTTATCTTTTAGAGGCTAGGTAAAAATAATTTAACGATCGTAGTGTGGGGTTCAATAATGGGGCAAATATAAATAATCATTTCTAAAATCTGCTATTAATATTTAGATCTTGTATCTAGAAACGTCAAGTGGTTCGCTGATCTCAGTATAAGCCATTTGTCAACCACTAAATGATGTGTTGTTCTATTTGCGAACCAATTAATAAAAGCTTCACTTAGCATGTGTGTGGTTAGAAGTCGGTATTGATATCTACCTACTTGTACTTTCGTACCGTAATAGTTATATCAACAGAAATAGTAAAAAATTAAAACTTACTTTAAAAAAACGACTTGACTTTTACAAATGTCCCTACAAGATAATCTATCCGTAGGTTTAATAATGAAAAAGATATCAGACTCATAAATCAAAATAATAGATAATTTTCACCGATTTATTTTTAGAGTAAAAAGCTTTTCAATCAAAACAAAAATAATGAGAAATACATACCTTGTAGATATAATCAAAATGCGAAAGGTAAAGTATAATAATTAGAAGGTACACTTATCGTTCATTGTACCTATCTACCGTACCATTATTTCAAATATCTACATAGACTTGTATGTACGAAATGTAGAGTTTTATCACGCATTATTTTGAATAGTCCATTTTGTTGTTTTATATCATCCCAACTGAAAAAAAAAACGTTATGATAAAATAGTTCTACTTAAGTACGCGTAATTATACAGATGTGTTTAAATCATTATCGTATTTTAGAAGTGCGAAAATATAATAAAACAATTCACTATTTATCGTGTTATACTCAAACCGTATTATAAGTTATAACTAGCGAGTTATATCGTATTAATAAATCCAGCGTGTTATAACGGGCGATGATGTTCAGTGCTCGGGGGTATTAAACTGAAATGAGGCGCCATAAGGCTTTACGCTGTAGCTGTTATTTAAAAGCTGTAAGCGCGGCCATTTTGCGAACTTTGTTTTATTAGGAAAGGATTTAAAAATAAGTAAAAATATTTTATTTCAAAAATGGTCTCACAATAAGGTACAAATCATATTAAATTAGAAATTAAAAATATAGAAATACAGTAAAACAGAAAATATGTTATAGGAAAACAATTTAAAACAAGAAAGGATTAGGGAAAACCCTAGTTTTTTGTATATATGTATCTGAATTTGAATACTTTTTACTTAAAATAGCAAGTTGCTTTAAATAATAAAATTCGATAAAAATTAGCACGTCGTCGATAATTAAAAAAGTATGGTCATCATTGAGTACTTTTTTAATAAACTAAGTATTTATCCCTACTTAAGTATCTATGTTTTTATGTAGGTAATTCCTAAAATTATATGTATGATGCATTTCATTTAATACTTCGTTCTAATACAATCTTATACAGAATTTCATTGGTTCGATAAAAACCTCGATATAAGAATGTCATGAAAACTAAATTCCAATTTACTCTGAAAGCTCATTGTGCCACAAACTTTACCTCGTTAGGGGGGAAATAAGCTGTGTGAAAGCTTGCGAGTGAAAGAGACGCATTATCAAGCCACGCCCTGATTGGTGGGGATAAACAACGGGTAACGTTATTGGCCACCATATTATGGATTTTCAGTGGGGCGGGCGGTGCAACGAAAACAAACTGTGACGAGTGACGTTGACAGTTCACTTTCGCGCGCGTTACGAGTAATTTCTTTCCGGCCAGTGACTTTTTAAACTTTTAATTTGTTTATTTTCGGCCAGTTACTATTTTTTGAAAATGGAAGCGTTAAGTTTTGTTGATAGCAAACGTGACCCAATTTCTGTTGATATGATGAAACATTATAATAATTACACGCCGCCATCTTCGCCAAAGAGTAAAGGTATGTTTTAGATTTTCTTTTTTATATTGTATTCTTTATTTAGGTACAGTCGGCATCATAATCGTGTTATCATAAAGTAAGCAAGTAAAAGACCTAAGGACACAACTCGTTAAGTTTAGATACTAACAACAACCAGTAGGTATTTATTTATTGATGTTACTAGGTATTAGTTTGCTCCGAACCATGACCTCACGCATCTTCTACATTCTAAACCCCTGAACCGATGCGATTTGTCTTACTTATGAACTTCAAATCTATTGATTCTGCGTACTCTACCATTTCGAAATTTGTAATTTATTTATATTGTTTTGCAAATAAATTGATTACGCGACATAATGGCATGATATGACGGCGCGTCCGCATAGCAGCGTACCTTATAAGTATATTTGTATTGTTATTTATTTATTTTCTTTAACGGCTTATAACAATTATACTTATTAAAGATAGTAAACATTTTTCATAAGATAACATACCTATTTAAAACAAGTCATTTTATAATATCAAAATAATAATAATCAATAATCAAACAAATAGTTAGAAAAAATAAAAATAAAAATTAGGTTACACAGCTCACATGAGTTTATTCTTTTTTTGTGAACATTTATTTAGCCGACTCTACCCAAGGATGACGGCTAAAGTCGACTAATTGATGAATTACTTATGTCATGTAGTCTTAATTACACACATTGTTTTTTATTTCACATATTATAATCAAGAGACAAGCCACTACAGTGCCTATTTTAACATATATTTACATATTACTGTACTACTACTGTATGTAATCTACTTCATATTTAACTTAAAAACTTAATATGGAGGAAGATACTCATTAATTTTATATTATGTGCTAGCTTATATCGTATTTTAATTATTCAAAATTGACTTTTATCTTGTCTATTAAATTCAGACTTTATAATTAACACAGATTATTGATTCAAACAAGTTTGAACTCCATTACGGAGCAGGAAACGCGCGATTATGCATCAAATAAAATAATTCGCGTGTAATTATCATAACCATAAAGCTAATAACTTAGCTTTTAAGTTACCGCCTAACAGTACAACACGAAACATAAACAAAAACTTAACAGATTTGCAGGTAATTCCTACTTTGCTGTTTTTGTAAACCCGATCATCTAATCTTAAGCCTTATTACTTTGTAATAAGGTTGAAAACTGAGATTGGAAGTGGTATTTGTTAATGTAAAAGCAAATTATAACCTTTTTACAACTACTTTGAGTTCTGCCGATCTTTTGTTGGGTGGTCAATAAAAATATTAAAATCGTTTAGTACCGTAAGTGATTCTATTGTCGGTGGAGTCAGAATAGTTTTATTGGTTTATGTTATCGACTGTACCGTTAAGTAGAATTCTTAAAAGACGCATCTGAAAGTCTACCTACTCTATCAAAGATAATAGTTGCAGTATTTTTCTAACGAGGTCAGATTTTTCAATTGCTATTTTATAAATACATAGTCGAAAACTAATAAAAAAAATGTATTTTTACGTAAAAAATACGGAACGAGTTAGGTGCTTTTGTGATGGTAAGAGATTACGCCTTTACAAAAGTCTTTGAGTTTCATAATCTGGTCCAGCACTGCATAAAGCGCTCCTCCACGTAATAAGATTTTATGGTTAGTCATTTTTCCTAGTCTAAAATTATTGTTCAGAACCAAAATAAAAAAATGGTTTCTTATTTTTTTATTTATATTTTAATTATATAAACATACATACAATTAAAAAAAATGTTATGCATAGAAAACATCCAGACGCAAGACAAACATCGATGTTCATCACACAAATGTTTGTCCTAAAGCTAACATTTTATTTCAATATACCAGCGGTCATACAAAACAACATCAAAGTTCCCCAATCAATTAACACGTTATATTGACGTTTATCTGTCAGTCAATAAATCTGCGAGACACCACTAATTAATGTCAAAAGTAATTGGTCACAGCTGCCATTGGTTGCCAAATCGAGCGAACAATTGTCTATGGTAGTTCCGGAAGGTGTAAAAGCGCGGGCGATTTGACTTTGACAATGACAGATAGGACCCTTCTGGATTTCGAGGAGAGAATTCTCGTCTATGACCATTCTATGGTAGAGAAAAGTTGCAGTTTTTAAATGCATACTTACCTACTTGTAGCTAAATACGATTAATTTCCTTCATGCTATATTTAAAAGATTTTTAAAGTATGAGTTACATTCATGAATAAAAATATGTCATTCAAATCATTATGTGACGAGGAAAATACATCCTATGCAAAATATTTAAGAGTTTTCAGTCGTCCCTTTCTCAAGATGTTAACAGAATAAACCAATTTTTGAGGATGCTTAGTTATAATAAAAAAAAATAATTGATGCAGAATAAAAGGCAGAATCACTCTAGGAAGTCTCTCAAAAATAAATAGTACACTTAAGTTATAGTACGATGACACACAGCTTTTTACACGCTACACGCCAGCGACTTCGCTCGTAGCGTGTAAAGTCGCCCAGTGTCATCGGCGTTTTGACAATCAGCTTGTTGACAATCCTTCCCAAAAGCTAACACGCTCACACGCTAGTATCGTTTAAAAATGCCAACAATCAGCTTGTAAAAAAGCTTGTGTATCATCGACGCTTACGCAAAAAAAGTTCAAGTCTTATTATATTTTATTTTATTTTATTCATGTTGGTATAAAAAAACTCTTGCAGTTTCGTGTAGGTATAGGTAGGCACTTACTTACCGTAAAAGAAAAAATGTCATTTTTTGAGCCCATGGCAAAGTGTAGAGTATTTTGGAACGCGTGGCAAAGAGGGTCACGAATGTAATATGTCGTGTGACAATGGCTAAACTGATTTCGCTTCCCTACAGAGTTATTTATCTCCATTACTTTGGTAGCTTCAGATTTTATCACGGAGGGGACGTAATTGACTTTATATTGGATAATTGGTATGTTTAGGTACGGGTGTAAAATCCGTGGAGATTGTTCATGAATAATACAATGTTAATCTTGTATCAGGTTCAATCTGGTTTATTGTAGTTTTTAATGTGTTTTGAACGCAGTGCTAAGGGTTTTATTCGTTTTGATAGTCGAGTAGGTAATTTTTGAATCTGCCTCTCTTTTTTTTTTTGTAGTTTTGTAGTTATTTATCTTATTATTTTCATTTGGCCTATCTTTTAATGGAGGAAAAGTACCTATTTCAGTACGTAAAAGTAGATGTATGTTTATGGAATTATTACCAAAAATAAAAGGCGTAAAATCACGTACAAAAGATATCAACGCACACGCAGTTCCAAAAAAAAAAAATGCGGCAAATATTTGCCTACTTTTAAACCTTTTTTCACTTATTTAAAGTTTTTAATATCAAATTTTTAAAACTAAAGTTGGAAGATAAGTATGGCCATATTAGCCATCAAAAAACGATATTGGTCAATTTTCTTTAATTCCCATCATATTAATACAATGGCGGGAATAATACTGGCCACCAAGAAACCCGATTAACTACAATTTCAAATCAGCAGAACGATCGAACACATCATACCATAGACAATAAACGTATTAAAGGCGGCCATTCACGACAATACAATTACCGGCGCGTGCCAGGTCGTGTGTGGGGTGGAATGGTAATGGCAAATTCTCGATAATGCTATTATTGTTGATCGGTTTGTTACAAGGGCTTTGCTGCAAATTGAGCGTAGCTGCCGGCCACTATTAATTACACACAATTTGCAGGGGTTGTGGTTATTTATGGTTAATTTGGAACACCTGTCTTTTTGTAGCGTGGGTGAGATTCATTTTAAAGGTACCTGGATGAATGAACTACTTTTTGCGTGTCCTTAGATAGGTTTGAAAAAAAAAACAAAATGGCGGATTTTTTTGCGCTAAGTAATTAGTAAATCGTTTATACCTTATTTGTTTTTACCAAACCCATCGAGTCATGTATCAAAATGAAGATAATTAGAAGCAGATTACAAAAATTTACCTACATAAGTCATTATTCTAAAATTTAATTAGGTATAATGAATTGGAAATCAATGTCTAATATGTGAGATTCTCTCTTATTACTAAAGAAAAGTAGATAAAGGTATATATAGGATAGGTATCAGAAGTAAGGTTTTTTTGCTGTTACTGTTTTAAAAATTTAGAGGGTTCAGTTTAAAATTACAAACATTTTCGATGATGTCATTATCACATAAAGAAAAATGTGACTTATTCAATTTTAGATAAAATGTTTTGTCGTTATGTGTCGTAAGTAACAAAGCAAATACTTATAAAAAACCTCGTTTATGGTCAGCACAAATTGGCTATAATCTGACAACATCACTCACATATGATGAAACTGATGCTAATTTATGCTTAAAACAACAGCCATACCTATGAGTACAACACTCAAGCTAGTGATGGGAAACAATATACTATTTATTATCTACTTACCTATTTTTTTAACGATAAGGTATTCATTTATTTATTCACATAACTAAATGCACAGGCACATAATAAAACTATGGTTGCTTAACTAGCTATAAAAATAAAATATTTTTTGTAGTTAGTGTTCTTAAAAATTAGGGATCAAATAATACATAATTTTTATAATATTAATTTCTAAATAAAAAGAGTAAATAAAAAATGCATTTATTTTCACTTAATAAAGTTTAATCGACAAAAAAGTTTATACAGTGACAGTGAATCTAATTTAGAGTAAGGACCACAATGTACCTGTATTATGCAAATAAAGATTCATTCATTCATTCAATTTCTCTGATTAGAATCATTTAAAAATATGCACTTAATACATATTTACAATACTTATTTAAAAATCAAACCATTCTTATTTTTAAATAGTCTAGCATATTAGCCAAAGGAAGTTCCGTTGGTAAGAAATAAATACTTTTATGCCTACTTGCACCAAACTGTCAAAAGTTCCTAAAAATTACTTTAATCTGTTGGAAAATCTTAGCGGTCCAGAGTCAGACCGTTAAGATCTTCCTAGCGAGTAAAGTGCAAGAGGGCATTAATGACTCATAAAAGTATTTCGTGTTCGAGGGTAATCCTCAAATCCGAATTCCATACAATTTTTTTCGGACAAATAGTCAAAAAGTACGCCGTATTAAAGTAATTTCTACACACTATTCGTTTTGTCCATATTTTTTGATTTCGTGAACAAAAAAAGTGAAAGGTTTCATACTTTAATTTATACTTTATACGTATTTTTAAGTTAGTAGGGTTAATTTTAAAACACGTAACGTAACGTAAACATGGATGAAACGAATAGTGTGAAAAATAAATCCCATAATAAATCCCTTAAAAGCCGGAAATTAACATCACTAAGATCTATCAGGCATATGATTGATGGATTCTAAACAAGTGCTAAGCAAGAAAACACGATCAGTTTCATAACGTTTCAATAATGGCCGCCTGTTGTTACCCCAAATTATGATATTCCAAGGAAATTGTAAGGTATAATTCTGCTCTAAAAATCTCACTCTCTATCTAAAATACCTACGATGTAGGTATATTAATTTAACGTAGCGTTCTTAAATAATAATATGCCTCAAGTTAAAATAAAATATGTATCTTTATCTTATCTCTAGCATTAGGTAAATATGCGTATTTTTGTAAAAAGTTGCTTATGCTCATTCCACCACATTTAAAAAGTATGTATGTTAAAATTAAATTATAAGTAGTTGATAAATCGGTTTCTATTAAATTTCCTAGTTATACGGCATTTCAAAAAGTTTAAAAATTCTTGTAAGTAGGTACCTAAATTAGAAGTCACTTTCAAAAGCATGTTTTTTTAAGTATCGAAAATGACTCTTTCGGCTGATGTGAAAGGAGGCGGCTACAATAAAGCTGTTTTAAAACAAAACAAAAGAAAATGTAGCCGCACCTTTATGCATTATGACTGTATTCAAAGTATCTGTTTGCTTTCAAATTAACACGCATTTTGAAACAAAGACGCAGCCGAAACATTTCGACACGAATTTCGGTGAACGATATGACATTCAAGAAAATCAATAAAAATTCCATTAAAGGTTGAATGTAAAACTCTACAGTTGCCATTAAGTAACAAATTAAAAAAAAACACTCAAACTTCGAATCGACTCTTCCGTTTAAAATAAGAACGGAAGCGTCGGAACTTTTTCTTTTTTTGAATGTCGCTGCACGAGACAAGCGCAGCTGGCGAGCATAGACAAGGAGGTTTGTATGACAACATTACGGAAGCGGCTAGACTCCTTGCAAATTGGTTTTAAGTGTTCTGTCGCCACCCAGCTTGGGAACATCTCAAGTGGAAACGTCGCCACAGTCGTATTCAAAAAAATATTCAAGCACTCAATTAAGTGATAAATTTCCTATAATGAGGACTCATTGATATTGCGAATCTTTTTGCAGTTGTTGTTATGAATCAGGCAAATATCGCTTTTAAAAGTCAGCGTTGTTCAAAGCAGGAACCTACGGATTTATTTATTTCTTGTTAAATTAATATATTGTTTTATGGTAAGTATGGAGATAAAGACAGTTCTTTCGAACCAGTGTGGTGAAAGGATTTCAAGTGCGACTCGAAGAGGCTTCTTTCGTGCATATGACACATGATTTTCGAACTTTTTAGGTTCTACGACATGCCGGTATCCTCACGATGTTTTCCTTCACCCTTAAGCACGTGTTTAAATGCAGAAATAGATTTTTTTGAACAGAAGAATACATTGGTGTATAATCGGGTTCGAACCCACGACCTTCAGATCTAAACTTACTAACTGACTGACCAATGTATTTGGATTATATGTCATATAAGTCGCGTAACTTGTCGATAAGTCTCGTCGTTTGAAAAAAAATAGCAATCAAATGCCTAACAACGAAAAATACCTCAAATAAATGGTAGGTTAATAAAAACATATGTGCGCCAAACAAAGTTTCAAATTAAGAACGTCTCAATAACGCCGCCATGAAGACCATAGACAATGAAGTTAATTGAAAGCTTTTTAAAACAGAGTCGTGTCAACAAACCGAAAAACCACTCCGATGTAATCAGATTTGTAAACCAGCGGCGCTTTAGGGCCGGCGCACACTGGCGACCGCGCTGGACTGATAAAAAAGAAGGAAATTAACTTTATTTTTTTTGTAAGTTAATTTTGTAAATATGACTTGAAATTTACTAAAATTTTGCTCAACATTTTATATAAAATATCTAAATTGTGTTATACCTAACTTTTATGTTACTTGCTCAACTACCTCTCACTTGTCATATCATCACAATCACAACCTGTAATTGCAGAAGCAGTTCCTGAAAAAGATGTACCTATAAGTGTACTCTGTGTTGATGATCAAAAATTAAAATAAAAAGCAATTTAAAGTAAACCTTAATTGCTCATGATATACGGTTGAAAATGTGCTAAATTCATTTTCATTTTTTGTTCATTTTTCATTTCATTGGTGGCTAATTGAATATTATTATTTTTTTCAACGTATTAGCTTAACACTACTATTTTTTTATGATAAAGGTACCTACGGTTGAAAATCTAAGCAGTTTGTTCAAATGGCCACATGATTTTATTTTTTTTCAACTCTTTTGATATTAAGCTTTAGTAGTGAAGTCTCCGCCGCGTCATATGTGCGCCAGCCCTTAGTTTTTTTTTAGAATCGGCATTTCAAAACGTATGGGAAAATATATAATTAGACAATAAGTTATTTGTGTTTGCTTTGCGTTAATGTGTTCCTTTTGAGGCTTTTGGTGCGTGCAATTAGCACCTACGCGGAATAAAAAAGAAAAAAATTGTCTATGGCTACCGGTTTGGACTTTACGACAAGTCAATTCTTATGTAGATATGTTTGCTGGTAACTTTATAATGTGCGGTTATTTTTAACTTTTTCATAATAGACCTTGCAAAGTTTAACTTCGTGCACTATTAAGGGGAATAAACGCTGCAATTTAGTCCCTATAGGGCTAAAAAGAGATTACGCTTAAATCTGTTAAAAGAGGTTCAGTTTATGCCGCGAGTTGAGGACTTTTTACCAACTTCGAACTTTCATAGTTACTACATAGATCAGTGTACACAGGGTACCTTAACATTACTATTTTCGAATTATCGCTTTTTGAATTTATGAAATGGACTTTCATTTCAGTTTAAAGTTTAGTTTTCGCGCAATTGAAGTGAAAAAGTTTGGGTTTATGTACCTCGTTCCTGAAGCCAGTTTATCCTCGAATTATAGTCTTTCCAGCTCGTAAATTAGAGAAATTGTGAAATAATTTCAGCAAATCAGTTTAATAACTGCGAATCATACTTAGATGAATTCCGGTGTTCCTATAGAACACCAAGATGGACAGTATCAAACCAAAATGGAATCGTAAGACAGGACCAAAAAATTTCAGAAACCTCTTCCATAAATATGAAATTTAAGATTATTAAAAGTTGAATAATAAAAAAATCGACAAGGAATTAATTAAATTAATTAATATTAATAATAAAAAATCGGCGACGCCTAATTAGTATGTAATGAATAATCTATCTTCTAATAAATTATTATTTTGATAACAAAAAGTCTTGGAACCATAGAGTATAAAAGTCATGTAGAGTTAGTCTTTGGTTCAAAGTGAAGTGGTCCTTCCTCATTTAAATAGATAATCGTATCTTCCAGAGTTTAAAATAGTTAAAACCTCTTTTAATTGTTTTTAAGGGCCGATAATTACTTATCTGTGCTACTGCTTAGAACTTTAAAGGGTTAATGGCGCACTCGATCTTAAATGCATGTCTCAATGACTTTTGTCTAATCTGCTTGCGGTATTGTGTTCTTATGTTCCGGACACAGAAATACTTACAAACATTTTTTTCATAATCATTGTAAATTTTGTTTCAAAGTATAGTATCACAATGTAGTACATTGAAAAAAGCGACGAATTAAAGACGCCACTTTGGCTAACTTCAAGTACATTTTGTCCAATGCTAATTTTCGAAAAACAGAAGTAACAGGGCTGGATAACTATTATATGTTAAAACTACTAGGCTTTTTCCTTGTTAATAAAACTGCATCGAAAAAGTAATAAAAATTATTTGAAAATGGAGATATTTCATATTTATTGACGAGATGTCTGAAATTTTTGGTCCTGTCTTAAGACTCCATTTTTATTTGATACTGTCCATCTTGGTGTTCTATAAGAACACCGTTATTCATCTATACCTTAAACAAATGAACGTGCAAATCTTAATAATTCGTATTTTTTCTATTCCTAAGATGGTTTTCCTTTGTCCCCAGAATCCTTAAGCCCCCAATCGGAGCAGATGACTTCTGGCTCCGCCCCCGACCCCAACATCAGACGATACCGCACTGCCTTCACACGGGAACAGCTAGCTCGTCTCGAGAAGGAGTTCATGAAGGAGAACTATGTGTCTCGACCGAGGAGGTGCGAGCTGGCTGCCCAGTTGCAGCTCCCGGAGTCCACTATCAAGGTGTGTATCTGCCTTTATCGACACAAACTATAGGCCATAGGCCTTTACACGGGAACACGGGCTTTATTCACTAAGCTGTCATCGGGGGCTCAATTCATTAAGTGGTCATCGACTCTGGATATCGAATGGTACGCCAATTTCGGCATTTTGTGTCAAAATTAACGTAGAGCCGATGACAGCTTAGTGAATAGAGTCCCAGCTAGCTCGACTCGATAGGACATTCTACTTCTCTATGTAGGTACTAATAGATCTATTTTAATATTATTTCCAAGCAGACGAATCGTGATCAAATTAATAATAATTTCAATAAATAAATTTATTAACAATGGTTTAATAAAATCCATCTCATTCGCAAAACTAATAATTTTAGCAACAAATTATATAAATATATTTTGTAATAAATCCGCTTGATTTATAAACAAAGGTTTTAATTAACTTAACTTTAGTTTAGAACTTTAGTACATATTACTATATTATAAACCAAAGAGTCAACGAACAGAAAACCAAAGTTTAAAGATACGACACGTGTTTCGCCTCTACACGAGGCATCATCAGGAGGCGTGGACTCGCCGAAGTTCGAAACGAGTTTCTCTCGTTTCGAACTTCGGCGAGTCCACACCTCACCTCACACCTTTGTTTAGAAATCAAGCGGATTTATTACTAAATATATTTATATAATTTGTTGACATTTATGGATTTCCGCAAAGTAACGCCTGAATCAATCAATTTTAGCAACTTTCGGTAGTGTTCAAACACACTAGATATGTAAAAAAATAATTCTCGAAATGAACGAAACAATTGTTGGGCAATCGATAAAAATCGATAAACAATAAGTTTCATTCACTCTTTCAGAACCCTTAGTCATTAGTGACCCCAACATTATTTATGAAGAAAAATGGCGTAACAATAGTACTCCATGCATTAACATCTCCCGCCATTAGTTCGTATTTGCTCTGTCACTTGTCAAAGTGGTACAAAACATTTTGACAGCTACAATTCGGTCGTCTCCGTTTATTAAGGTCATAAGTGTGGGCGGGATGAAGAAACTTTCAGTTTTTCGTGGGAAATGATGTGACTCAATTTATGAAATGAGGTTGTCGCTAATTGAATACAAACTTTTAAGAATAACACACGTTGGCATATATAAAGAATTTGCTGAACTCTGAGTCCAGGGAATGAATGATAATCTTTATTGTGAAATAATCAATGTTTTACAAAAATAGACTAAAATCGACTTCAATTGGACTGTTTTAAATGCGACAGGGATGCAAAATACGCAATTTCGTTTACTTTGACGACAATTTTTTTTCAGTTATTTTATTTTAAAAACTTAACTTGAACTAATTTTAATTACATTTCTATGGGACCAATCTGAAAGTATATCGAAATATATCAATTTGAAATCGGTTGTAATATATTACATACTTAATTGTATAAAACTGTTACTGTGTAACTTCTATTTTTATTTAATTTGATTTTATGGAGTAACGCCTGACACTACCAATTATCTTTATTATTTCATTATTAGATAAATAATTAGTAGTACAACCTTATTAATATAATTTACATAGAAAAAATAAAGTACTTTACAGTAGTAAAGTATTTTATTTTTTCTATGTAAATTACTATAATATAATATACTAGTAAGTATAACTACGTACGATAGGAATCACCTAATCATTTAGGTACCTCACAGAGTAACCTCGGATCGATATTATTAGAAAAATAACTGTTACACTTTATAAGTATCTACTAAGCATATACATGATAAATAACCTAAATTTCGAAAATCGAACAGCAACCATAGACAATAGACTCGTTAACTACCGTTTTGGAGGAGTATGATGTGTCTATTAGCTAGTCAATAATTCTTTAGAAACAGTGTGTGCTAATTTGCAGAGATCACGGACCGACCGTGTGAGAGCTCTTGACTCAAAAAACAAAATGGCTGCGTCATTTAGTATTAATTATTACAAGGATTCTGTCACGGTCAAATTATTATTTTATTTTGAAGCTTCTTTTTTTATTTATTTATTTAATAAGGCAAATTCCAACAGCGCACATAATTCACATTTAGTTTAAACAACACTTAAAAAATATGAATATCTAAAATGTGGATTAGTTATAGGCTTACACAACTCAAAAATAGAAAGACTTCTAAAAACTTAACCTGAATACGAAGGAAACTTCTTCTTAGCTTATTAACAGCTTGACGATACCCATTTTTGAAAAAGGTTAACAAGCTTAGAGTTTATGGGCACTAAACAAACTGAAAATCTAACTGCGAAAACAGTATCGCCAAATTCTATTTTTGATAATATTTCTGTTTTATGACCTCTAATTTCACTATAGAAATCTTCTGGCACTCAAAAAAGTTTTATTATCTATTTATTTTTTATTTTTACTTATCGTTAAGATAATTAAAATGTTAATCCGTCTAATCGTTTCGCGATTCTCTCTCCCTAAGTGAAAATTCCCGCGTAATGTTACAAGTGTGCCCGCCAATTTAGATTCCTCACGTCCTCTCATAATCTCAATTATCACTTCCAATAAAAAAGAAAACCTAAAAAAAACATGTGTTTTTATTGCCCCTCGAATTTTACATTCACGCTAATTTGTCGATGGTTTTATAAAAGAAACCGACCGAATTATTCAGTAGCTGTAGAACGCTAATGAACATTAATGCCGTAAAGAACGGAACGCGGTCATAAACCGGTCATTAGTGAGTGAGTGAATGGAATACACTTCATCGGTTGTCTATGCTTATGGCATCTGTTTTATGATGCGATTATACCAATTAAAAACTATTAAATTAAACCGTCGGCTACCATTTGAATTCGGGATTTTTGTTGGTGTTTGTTTATTGTGATGAGCATTTATGGTGTCGTATACGGCACTAACAAATCAATAAATTTTTAAATCAATGTTGTGATGTGGAAGATTCTGTGTTTTTGTGCCATAGATTACATAAAATTCAGCTATTCAATTCGTAGTATTTTAAGACCAACCGGACCAATAAATATCATAGAATGTAGCGCCACAGTGAAGAGTTTAAACTTTGCAATCTCGTTATTTCTAAAGCAAGTTTTAATAGACAGCTAAATTTTGCGTTTTATATTACTTCTACTATTTTACCCTTTAGTCAAAAAGAATACCACTTAATTTATGTCAGTAAACACAAACTGGATGAATGCAGTGTTCAGTCTTTGCCATCTCAGTTGTCTTTGGTCAAGGAAATCTATTTTCGCGGCTAAAATACCCGCCAATTAACACGTCATTCGCCGCTTTCGCGAACAAAGGTAGGCTTTAAAGGGAAACCTTTTGTTTGTCTTTACTTTGTTGTGTATTGGTACTGAACCCGGCCATTATGTAGTGTTCATGATTTTAAATGGCCGTTCTCAGCTCGAAATATGCAATTAATTAGCAGATGTGTGCGAAAACTGTCGAGTGCGATAGGTTTACGTTCATTTTGCGCTGTAACTATTGATAATGTGTTTTTTATTATTTTATGGCTGATTTCATGTCGTCTTTTATAGATTTCTTTTTGATTAAATGTCAGACGTTTTGACAGGTTTCGATTGAAAAGTTTTATAGCCATTCGTGCTCTTAGTTATCTATGTTTCGAGGTTATCTGTCTGGCAGTTATTATGCTAGGCATAATTAACTAAAAACTATAAAATAGTATATCATGCTTTACAATTTAGGAAATAACACAGCCTTGAGAAAATTAATATATGTAGGTATAACCTATATTCGTATAAAAAAAATATGTATCAGGATACCATACTCTGAAATCTTCTGAACGCTTAGGTATCTAATGGACAACGCGTCTTTTTCGGTACTTTATATTTCTTCAGATTCAATTATAGTCGTAGTATTTATAACATCTATAATTTTCGGGTATACCAGATCAGTATCTTTCGCCCAAAGAAAGTCCATATGGCTGTAATCATCGAACATTACTTGATGACTCTCTGCGTTTGGTAGTTTCTCTCTCAGCCGTTCAACGTCTCGGGAATCAGCTAACCAATCATTCTTACCCCAAATTAGCACATTTTTAGCTGTTATTTTCTCAACGGTATACGCTGGGGGATTCTCCAAACCGTACCGTTCAATATTCCCAGGTATACCGTGATCAAATTGATTAAAACCTTCGCTGAAACAGTTCTGAAAGAAGTGGAGAACAGCCTTGAAAGAACTTCCCGCGGGGTAATACGTCAACTGGGATTGAATGAAGTCATAATCGATTTGGTTATAGTCAAACCCGTAAGAGAGGAATAAACCCGAAATACAAATGGCACTAAGTAGTTTCGAAGAACCGCAGATAGCGGTCAGTGTGGTGTATGGCGGACGAAATGGTGCGACTTCATAACCCAGAACCTTGAATGCGGCATCTAGCTCATTCCTAAATATCGTCAAACCTTGTAGTATAGGACTCCTCGCATTCGATATAAAAGATAACGGAGCCAGAGATACGACCACATTCAATTTATCATTATATTCAGGCATTACGGATAACGTGACGTAAATGACTATAGTGCCTTGTGAGTGGCCGATGTATGACAGTTTTGACAAACCAGTCGTCTCTAAGATATAGTCAATCATTGCTGGGTTATCGTAGATACCCATTTCGTGCCAGCTGAAGTCGAAAAAGCTTGGATCTTCTGGGGAAATTCGCGTGTTTTGTCTTGAGTATCTGTTTCCTCTGGAATTGCCAAGCCAGACGTCGAAGCCCTGAGATGCTAGTTGAAAAGGCAGGGATTTTTGTCCAAGACCCAACCAAGTGTCAGCACTGTTGAATAAGCCGTGAAGAATCAGCACAGCGGGTCCCTTGCATGGTATCCTGAACAGTTTCAATACGTATCCATCAGCTGTAGTTACCGTATGCTCTTCAGGTGTAAAACCATTCAATCTTATCGTTTCCGAAGCGTTTAAGTTACTACTTTCATCTAGGGAAAAGGTCGTTATTGAACCTTCGATGATTTTTGTCGTGATTTCATCTGTTAAGCTTATAATATCACGTAACGAAGTGGCATTGCTGATAAGTGATTTGAAGCTAAGGGCTATGCTTGCGACATCTTTGGCGTTTTTTTCTGCATTACCTATCGTTGGTATTCTTTGTAAATCATCTATTAGTCTGGCAACACTGCTGAAAGCATTTGCCAAGTTAGTAGTTAAATCAGCAATCTCTGACGAGGTAATAGAGTGGCAGAGTGAGCACAAAATATATACAATTATACGTTTTTTCAACATGATTTTGAATTTCGGGTTTAGCGTTTATATTATTAGAAGTTGATATTACAACATTTGCATAAACTTGCTTAATAGATGTCAAATTAAGTTATTATTCCGGCTAATATAGTAAACATTTTTTTTTGTATAGTAATTATAATGTACAGGTATTTTTAAAAAATCAGTCGCGACTAACGATTTTAATTCGATATGAGCTCTTTTATTAATTCTTCCGAACCTGTAGCTGTAAGTACCACATTTTATAGGTGAATTTCTTTAAGTACCTTTCTTCACGAAAAAGGTGTTAAACATTAGTGTTGATAAAAAATTCGTGATTTTGTTCAAAAGTCGGTACTTAAAATTCTAAGACTACCTATTGCCCGCAGCCGTGCCCGCAGCTTAATAACGTTTATAATAATATTATGCGAAGAAGATTTGGCGAAACGGTTTTGCCATCAAGTATAACAATTCAATTCATTCAACTGTTCTTTCCTATTAAACTTATATTTGCATTAATTAAGTATTAGCATGTATTAGTAATAATAATGCAATTACATTTTTATGGCACGAAAATCATGATGCATAGATTTAACTATATATTTATGATTTTGATGCATAGTATATTACTGTACATTTATTTGATGATTTCATGGAATTAAAAAAATAACACGCGACTAAATCTGATAAAATACGCCATTTTAGCCTAATATGTGTATGCTGCCTTCAGATATAGTCGAAAAATTACACATTTTAGATAGATAGACAGATAAATATTGTTTTATTGTACACATGGAAAATAACAAATAGAAGGTTATTGGCATTTTATTTGCGTGTAATTATTTTTTCCTGACTTATAGCTAATTTTTTTTTCTTTGTCCTCAGGTCTGGTTTCAAAACCGAAGAATGAAAGACAAGCGACAACGCATCGCTGTCGCTTGGCCGTACGCAGCCGTATACAGTGATCCAGCCTTCGCTGCGTCTATACTCCAAGCCGCGGCCTCATCTGTAGGCCTCCCCTACGGATACCCCTCCCCCGCACTACTCCCCTCCTTCCACAACCCCCAACTTCTCCCCCCTGGCTACCCTTACCCCTACCCTACCTACCCGCGTTACCCCTACATTCCCCCTACACCCACCTCACCTGTGAACTCGGAACCCACCTTACGACCCGCGTATCCAAACTTCAATTTGAATGTCGATAAATAAATTAAAAGATATTTGTTATTTATTATGCTGGTCACACTGTTTTTAAAAGACATTAAGTTATTTTGTAGATATTTGTACAGTTCGTTCTATCATTCACTCATTGTCTATGGTGTATGTGATTTGAAATTAGAATGTAGAGTGATTGTTGTAAATTATAGATTAATGTGTGCGTGTTTTTGTAAATAGGTAGATATCTTGTTTTACGAAAAAATACATATTTTTTTTATAAAGAATTGTCAGAGTTTGTGTACACATTATTTTGTATTTTATTTCATTCTAGCTGTTACTAGGTATTTGTGAAATAAATAAGGGCAGATAAAATAATAAACATCAAGAACAACAAAAAAAAAAAATTGCCAAACATCGATATAATTTGTGTAGATATAAAAAAAACAAATAATTTTAAATTTAATTTTGTGTACTGAACTCATCGGTTAAATTTGTTGAAACCTTTTTGAGAAAAAAATAGAAATAGACAATTAATTTAATCGAAAATAAAATTGTATCAAAAACAAAACTTTGTAGGTATGATTGTATGTACCTACTTGTATTTTTAATTATAATAATTATTATAAGTGTTCATAGAATTATTGTAAAAGTTAAAAACATAAATCTAGCTGATAAGGTATCTATATTGTAAAAAGTTATGATCTAAACACGAAATTAAAATAAAGAGGTTATACATTATTATACAATACGGTTGTTTTAATTATATTACCTGGCTAAGTACTTATGAAAGACCTAGGAAAAGACTTGGTTCTGATACTAGCAGGGATAGCTTGTCTAAAACAAGTTCTTTTAAAACACGTGTTCAAAACAGTGTTTAAAATAGTTTGAAATTCAAACTTTGTTTTTAACACGACTTTAAAAACACAGATTTAAACAAGTTTTAAACAATGTAAGAAACAAAAAGGAAAAATACAGGTTTAAAACTACATTTCATTGCGAATTAGTGGAAATAAATGAAAATAAATCAATATTCAGGACTCTAAATAGCTTCACATAAAACCAGTTAAGTAGGTATAATACCTATTATTTAATTTTATCATATAAGTCACATAATTAATCACAAAACCAAAATTATTAAAAATAAAGGCACTCGTATAAATAGAGTAGAATCATAGATGAATAACGGTGTTCTTATATAGAACACCAATATAAACAAACAAGGTATCAAACCAAAATGGAGTCGTATGACAGAACCAAAAAAATTCAGACACCCTGTCAATACAATTAAAACTATCTCCATTTTCAAATAATGTTTGTTACTTTTTACGATGTAGTTTTATTGACAATGAAAAAGCCTAGAAGTTTTAACGTATTATCGTTATTTAGCCTAACAAGGCTAATTTTACATAACCTTACCTTACTTTTACCTAACAAGGTACTTCTCTTTTTCGGAAATTAGCATCGGACCAAAATGTACTAAAATGTACAGTTCCGGTCCAAACGTAATAGCAGTAAAAATATACAACAAAATTCCTGAACAATTAAAAGACGAAGAGAACGAAGTAAATTTTGAAAGAAAACTGAAAGACATTCTTTTTAAAAAAAGTTATTACAGTAACAAGAATTTTTTAACAACAAATTTGAGATTTAATACTTGAAAAATTATATAATTAGATATGTAAAACTAATTTATGATTCGGTCCGCTCCTGCTCTAATGTTGCCATGCCCTATTTTAGGGTTCAGTATGTTCTATGAGTATGTTCTGTGTAACTTGTAAACAATTAAAACTAAGACTTATTGACTGCAATAAATATACTGAATACTGAATACTAGAAGTTAGCCAATGTGGCTCCCTTTTCTTGGTCGCATATTCAATGTAAGTAGAGGTACTACATTGTGTTTCTTTTTAATACTTCTATGTTCTGTGGTAATCTACATCTGCCATAGTGAACTTAGTGGCGTGCCTAAAATATTGTGTCACGTGCCATCATTGGCACTCGTGCTATTGGTTCGCCATCCCTGATTTATAGAAACCTTGTAGGTAATTTCTAGCAATTTACCATCCATTCGATCCCTAAAACCAATAACGGCGAATGAGACACCCGTGAGGCGATACATCACGCGCGCTCATTGGAGCTTAATTAACGTTCGGTAATAAAGCTGGCTTTTTATTGGACAATAGACAGGCCGTAAGGACATATGAAAGAAATACCAAGCTCAAAGTTTATAAAAATTGAAAACCAGACTGCGAAAATTTGGCTTATTCCCAGAGCTCCATGATTCTTTTGTTTCGTATTTCCCAATGGACCCACGAAAATATTACTATAATTTTTACTCATTTACATTGATTGCCAATTCATTATTCCAAATTAAATTTAAACATATGACTTATATACCTATACACTGGACAGCAAATAAACCGGGCCACCTGCTGCTTTGGAACTCTGATTCGATTTTCTCAAAAAGTATAAGACTTACAACTATGTAAGTTATACTTACAGAAAGTGTGTTTCATGTTGATTAAAATGATTATACATTTGTTCTTAAGTACCGCCAACTCACATTGCAATCAAACAACGAACACAATGTAACGATTTGTTCTGTTTAGACTAGAGTTCACTTTAGCTTTTTTTTTTCTAAGTACAATAGGGAAGTCGGATATTTCTTATCATTTCTTTTATTTTTTTTATCGTTTGCTCGGACACGTATATTTTTGCGATTTTTGTCGGTAAATAATCGATACACTCTACTTCAAGCAGGCGTTGCGTAACGTAAAGTCGTTCGAAGACTTCGAATTGGCAGATGTTCGGTGTATAAGTTGAGTGAAAATTGAATAGAAAAAAAGAACGCTTAAGCGAACTCTAGTCTAAACAGAACAAATCGTTAGCATTGTGTTTGTTGTTTGATTGCAATGTGTGTTGGCGGTACTTAAGAACAAATGTATAGTTATTTTAATCAGCATGAAACACACTTTCTGTAGGTATAACTTTCATAGTTGTAAGTCTTATCCTTTTTGAGAAAATCGAATCAGAGTTCCAAAGAAGCAGGTGGCCCGGTTTATTTGCTGTCCAGTGTAATTTTGTAATCTCATTTTAATTTCCTTCATTTTGATACCCTACTCGATAGGTTTGGTGAACAAAAAATTAGACCTAGATTAGTACTATTTAAATTCTTTAATTTTCACAAGAAAAAACTCTTTATTTATTTGTCTGACATTTTTTATATGAAAATATACGAATAATTCGACAAAACAAAAACGTCCTATCATTTTATTAACATGAGATGAAGATAACACACTAATAAATGATAAGTGTACTGTATAAAAAGAAAAACTATTTATTATGGGGTGACTATAATTTTGGTAGAGTGCGGACAACGTTAAATATTTGGGTCATATGTATATATGTCACTGTATATGTGAAAAAGTACATATTGACGTGACTACGTCTAATAAATCGATGAACGCCGGCTGCATGCACGAAAACGTTGACGCCATTGTCCCGTTACGATGTAAATTTTATACATAAAAGTATGCAACCATTTCATCAATGTTTTGTTATGACGTTGTCACGTTAAGGGTAATCCTCAAATCCGAGTTCCATACAAAAATGTTTCTGACAAATACTCAAAAAGTACGCCGTATTATAGTAATTTCTACACACTATTCGTTTCCTCTATGTTTTTTGACTTCGTGAACAAAAAAAGTGAAAGGTTTCATACTTTAATTTAGATTTTATACGTGTTTTTAAGTTAGTAGTGTTAATTTTAAAACACGTATAAAATCTAAATTAAAGTATGAAACCTTTCACTTTTTTTGTTCACGAAATCAAAAAACATAGAGGAAACGAATAGTGTGTAGAAATTACTATAATACGGCGTACTTTTTGAGTATTTGTCCGACTCAAAACTATAAAATATTATATTATGCTTTATAATTTAGGAAATAGCACAGCCTTGAGGAAATTTAAATATAACCTATATTTGTATTAAAAATTGATGTATTAGGATTTCATACTCTGAAGTCTTCTGAACGCTTATCTGATAACAACGCGTCTTTTTCGGTACCTTATATTTCTTAAGATTCAATTATGGTGGTAGAATTTATAACATCTATAATTTTCGGGTATACCAGATCAGTATCTTTCGCCCAAAGAAAGTCCATGTGGTTGTAATCATCAAACATAACTTGATGGCTCTCTGCGTTTGGTAGTTTCTCTCTCAGTCGTTCAACGTCTCGGGAATCAGCTAACCAGTCATTCTTACCCCAAATCAGCACATTTTTAGATGTTATTTTCTCGACGGCATACGCTGGGGGATTCTGCAAACCGTATTGTTCAATATTCCCAGCTAAACCGTGATCAAATTGATTAAAACCTTCGCTAAAACAGTTTTGTAGGAAGTGGAGAATAACCTTGAAGGAAGTTCCCGCGAATAGAAACCTCTCCTGGAATTGGATGAAGTCATAATCTATTTGGTCATAGTCAAACCCAAAAAAGAGGAAAATGCCCGAAACACAAATGGAACTAAGTAGCTTCGAAGAACCGCAGATAGCACCCATTGTGGTATATGGCGGGCGAAATGGTGCGACCTCATAACCCAGAACCTTGTATACGGCATCTAGCTCATTCCTAATCACCGTCAAACCTTGTACTAGTGAACTCCTCGCATTCGATATCAAAGATAACGGAGCCAGAGACACCACCACATCCAATTTATCATTATATTCAGGCAATTCGGATAACGTAACGTAAATGACTGTAGTGCCTTGTGAGTGACCGATGTATGACAGTTTTGACGATCCAGTCGTGTCTAAGATATAGTCAATCATTGCTGGGTTATCGTAGATACCCATTTCGTGCCAGCTGAAGTTGAAAAAGCTTGGATCTTCTGGGGAAATTCGCGTGTTCTGTCTTGAGTATCTGTTTCCTCTGGAATTGCCAAGCCAGACGTCGAAACCTTGAGATGCTAGTTGAAAAGGCAGGGATTTCTGTCCAAGACCTAACCAATTGTCAGCACTGTTGAGCAACCCATGGAGAATCAACACAGAAGGTCCGTCGCAAGGAATCCTGAACAATTGCAATACATATCCATCTGCTGTCGTCACTGTATGCTCTTCAGATGTAAAACCATTCATTCTAATGATTTCCGAAGCGTTTAAGTTACTGTTTTCATCTACGGAAAAGTTCACAACCAAACCTTGGATAATTTTCGTCGTGATTTCATCTCCTAAGCTTATAATATCACGTAAGGAGGATGCATTGCCGATAAGTGCTTTGAAGTTAAGGGCTATTCTTGCGACATCTTTGGCGTTTTTTACTGCGCTACCTTTCATCGGTATTCTTTGTAAATCATCTATTACTCTGGCAACACTGCTGATAGCATTTGCCAAGTTAGTGGTTAAATCAGCAATCTCCGAAGAGTTAATAGAGTGGCAGATTGAGCACAAAATTAATAAAATTATACGTTTTTTCAACATGATTGTGAATTTTGGGATTAGAGTTTATATTATTATAAGTTGATATTACTGCATTAGTATTTAGCATAAACTTGCTTGATAGATGCCAAATTAGGTTACTATCCTGGCTATTATAGTAAACATTTTTTTTTGTATAGTAATTATTATGTACAGGTATTTTTCAAAAATCAGTCACGACTGACGATTTTCATACGATATGAGCTCTTTTATTAATTCTTTCAAACCTGTAGGTACCACATTTTATAGGTGAATTTCTTCACGAAAAAGGTATTGAACATTAGAGTTGATAATAAATTCGTGATTACGTTTAAAAGTACTTTAAATACCAAGACTAGCTATTACCCGCAGCTTCTGTTGCGTGTTTTTTAAAAAAAAATCACGCGACTATATCTGATAAAATACTCTATATAATATAAGCCAAACTTTAGTATGCATATCAAGTCTAAAAAGGACATTTTATCGCGTGCAATCATTTTTTCTCTTCTGCATTGCCCATTTTTTTGTTATTAAAAACTTGTGTATGCAGTTCTCTATTGATCGTCATAAAACACACCAACGTACATACAAACGCTTATAAACCTTCTATTGTCTTATTTGTTTAGTTAATAAAATATACCTTTTACTTATCTGCTAAGAAAAAGTTATATAGTCTGATGAATCACTGAAATAATAAGCTCTGTCTGAATGTCCATCAAAAAGTAGGTGAAGCAATGTAACTTATATCTCCACAGACAGCGAATATAAATATAATCAGATAGATCAGCAAAATTGCCTTCTGAGTCAACATAGGGACGCTGTGAGGCCGAAGATGGTAAAAAAACTTTCGGTTTTTGTGAAATAACTAAAGTAAAATTTTTATACCATAAAAATAGTTATTTTTTCAGACAACTTTATTATTAAGTTTAATTGAATTGGCAATGTAATGATACTATATTAACACTAAGGTACCTACAGGATTTCTAGTAATTTGACAATTTTATTGTAATATGGTTATAATAATTTCATGAGACATTTAAATGAAATAATTAAGTATGTTTTTATTGCGTGCGTTTTTTTATTTGTATAATTTTATAATAACTACAAACTATGCTAAAAATCAAAAGAATCAAAATCAATAAGTTACATTTTAACACTTTTTATAGCAAAGTATATCGCAGAAGAATACATTATTTTAATTTAACCGACGAAAAAAATGTTGCCGAAAATTATTTCGGCTTTGCACTAAGACCGAATCGGCACTACAACTTTTCGGCTAGGATTCGTCACAGTCCCCCATAATAGGACAGAGATGAATATCTATAATAGAACAAGCAGATAAGACCCATAAATGTTATGTGAGTAAAATGGAGCCAAGTCTGTGACGGGGTAGTGTGACCATGGCTAGCGAATAATTTAGGACATGTCTTTTTGAAGTGAAATCTTCTTTAGGCGCTCTGAGCAAAATATTTCGTGGGGATTGGACTGGGCTACTGGGCTCCCAACGCTCTGATGTAACACTACTTCGAGTAAAGTTGGCTGGTATAGAGAGGCATTACAGATTTATAGCGTTTTTGCTTGGTCCCTCAGTTCAAACATGTTTGGACTGAGGGACCAAGGGAAATCACCATAAATCTGTAATGTTATATTCTACAGACTTGTAAATTTCTTAAAACTTTTAAGAAATTCTTAACTAAATCCTGAAATAAAAATGACAAGCCTAGATATCGTACTTTCTGAGATTCAGGATATGTCTATTTACGCAAGCGTCTGGATTGAGGGACCAAGTAATTTCAATATTGGGTGGCCCAATTGTTTCCTTTTGTAAATTTTGTAATATACCTATATATAGATTGTAGTAGTTAGCTTATGCTGTAATAAATGTTTAGTAATTTCATCATAACAGCTTTATTTCAAGTTTAAGAAATGTATGGCTGATTGCTATTAGTTTTTACTATTTTTAACTAATTGCCCTGTAAATATTAAAGCGTTTCTCGAACATTTTAAAATTTGGGCCCTCAGTTCAGATGCACACGTATAATATTACTGAATGAAGATAGTAATGTGTCTCTACTGCCTTTTCTTTTACCTGAACGACATCAAATAATGTTATGCTACCATTATAATACTGCAAAATAATAGTGCCTTTATTGTTGATGCTATGACCGTGAACAAAATGAATTTTAAATTAGCATCCTTTCTAATGTCATGTCAATGTAGGTACTCACGTCCAACTACGAAAAAGACGAGTTTTGGCGGGAACGTGAAAAATGGCGTATTGTCGGCATTAAATTAATTGACAAAACTTGTATAGCTTTGAGGTTTAAGTATAAAAACGGTGGTTTTTTTATCCATTAAGTGCTCGTGAACATGTATGAGTGTTGGTGAATAGTGTAATGCTGTAAAACGTGACTTTTCGTGTTGCCTCCAAAACTCCATAGAAGCCTCTAGTAAAGTCGCAACCACCACTACTTTACAAGGGCATGACTTGACTTATCGACTCTGACTTATAACAAATAATCTCTCCAATTACTTGACACTGGCTATATACCTTTGATGTGAAGCCAAAACCGAAGAACTTAGGTTCTTCGAAAGAAAAAAAAAAAAAAAAACTACGAAAAATAATGGTATTTCAAAATATTAACCTCGCCTACGTCAAAAAGTACATAAAGGATATGCATTTTTTGTCGTGAAAGGTACCTAAACAGTATTGAGGTCATGTTTTTTATAAAAAAGTTCACAAGTGTTTTGCTGGTAATTAATAAATTAGAATTTTTATTTTATAAAAAAAGCAGAAGAAAATTTTATTAAAAGTAAGTCCAAGACGCACGCGAACCTAGCTTTTTTTTATAAAAAAAAATTGATTCCGTAATTAAATTACCTACCTAGCTAGTACCTAATTTATTTTTTGTTTAATCCAAGACTTAAGGTAGGTTAAAGCTTGGAGAGACAAACTGCCACTTGCACCAAAGTCGAAAAATCGAATACTTTGATAGGATTTTTTTAAGGTTGGTGCAAGTAGCCAAAAAATACACCAATTTATTCATAATAATAATAAATAGGCATTTATGTTTAACAATATCTCAATAAACAAATCATATGAATTTCCAAAACAAAATAATATTTTCCTAATATTTTCAGCAAAACTCTGCTCAATTATGGCGGCTGAGCGTTGGTTAATGAAAAATAAACTTCATGTATATTTTATCGCTGCTAGTGATGGGGTAAAGTAGATTTTTTGTCAGTCCATTTTTGATTGAGCAACATAACTTGTGCTTAATCAAATCAAATTCATTTATTTTTAGATAACTTAGATCCAATCTTACTAACTAGCTCAATTAATTTCAAATGTTATTAAAAATCAAATTAAATCTATACACAGGTCAACAGAATTTTAATGAGATTGGTTATTTGACCAAGTTTACATTTCTAAAATGAACCAGGCAGCAGCGGTTGAGATAATCGGAGTCAAACCTACTTGCAAATATAATTGCATTAAAACTTGTTTTTCTTTTTTTTTGTGTTTGTTATCTTTTTAACTTTGCATGAACCAATGTATATAATAATAATAATAATAATTTTATTTCAGACACAAGAAAAGTACAATGTAGCTTAACTAGGGCCCCTATGATATATACCTTAGAGACTAACATAAATATTTATAAAAAAATATCAATTAGCGTGTCACTGGCACTGGGGCAATGTATATGAGCCAATTTATTTATTTAATTTTTATTTAAAAGGATATACTTCCAGATTGGTCCCATAGAAATTTCATGAAAATCGGTTCAGTGATTTGGTTTTAAAATCAAAATAAAAGATAAAAATAGGTTAACGAAGTAAACAAAATTGCGTATTTTGCTTCCCTGTGACTATTCGGTTGTGTGTTGCATGTTTTTGTAAAACCTTGTTTTTTTCTCTCAGTTGAATTCAGATGTGAAGATTAAGACTACGATAAAATAATGGGGAACATCACTAATAAACGAATAAAGGCAAGTCTATTATTTAACGGGGCGATGAAGATACGACGTGAAAAATAGCCTCGAAATACGCGTTTGGACTTAAGAGGGCTTTCTGGATAGACATGGCATTATAAAAAAAATGAGCGAGTCTTAGGGCGCCTTCAAATTAGAGGCGTGAAGAAACGCCACTGTGTCGCTTCTACTACACAGTTCACATACTACTCGGGCGAATGAACATGACACCTCGCTCGAATGACATTTGTGCAAAGTACAGCGTGGAATGGATAATGTTGATAGAGAAGTGATCCTGCAATACTTGGTAATGATAAGGCTTAGCAATTAGAGGAAGAACAAACACGGAGGGCGCTGCGCGGGGGGCGGGGGAAGCATCATGTTCCGAGCTACGTGTTAGCCAAGTGTCATGCTAATTCGCCCGAGTAGTACAATATCTAGACAATAATTGATTGATTCAGGCGTTACTTTGCGGTAAAGTTTAAAGATACGACACGTGTTTCGCCTCTACACGAGGCATCATCAGGAGGTGTGGACTCTCGTTTCGAACTTCGGCGAGTCCACACCTCCTGATGATGCCTCGTGTAGAGGCGAAACACGTGTCGTATCTTTAAACTTTGGTTTTCTGTTCGTTGACTCTTTGGTTTAGTTGAACTAAAGTTAAGTTAATTAAAACCTTTGTTTAGAAATTAAGCGGATTTATTACTAAATATATTTATATAATTTGTCAATATCTAGACGTTCTATATGGTGAATGTTATGGGCACACTTAAAGAGCCATACATATCAGATTATTGGTTACGAAATTTTCAAAATTGTTTGTTTAATATGGGTGATGAAGGTGTGATGTTTGTGACCTTATTCATCATCGTAAAGTATCGTTAGACTCGTCTCAATCACCCGAGTTTTCTTAGATGGGTTTGAAAAAAATATCAAAATGGCGGATTTATGGAGCTAAATAGTAAGTAGTTAATATTTTTTTTTATCAAACCCATCGAGTAGGGTATCAAAATGAAGGTATTTTAAAGGAGATTACAAAAAATATATATAAGTTATATGTTTAAATTTAATTTGGAATAATGAATTGACAATGAATGCATGTATAATTAATTATCTCGCAGTCGGGTTTTCAGTTTTTTTTAAGTATTATTAGGTACACGAATAAATCCAAGGACTGTTTTTATAATAAAGTGTTAAATGTGGGTTATTACAATGGAGGAACGTCCCTAAAGCAATTTTGTTTTGCCTGTCAAAATAACCAACACCTTCATTTGTCACCAAGAATTAAAAAAAAAGTGTTTACGACCTTATTGAAAGGACGGTGAAATGCAATTCTATTCATAGAAGTGTACCTATGACATTTGTATTTTGAATTTGGAACAAAAGCGGCCGAAACGAATGATGGCTACCGGATTTCTGGTGATCGGCGCAGCGGGTGGAATAGAAAATCAATTGCTTTGCCAAAAAAAAGTTGTTATGGGTATATTTGGTGGCATTGGTGGTTCTATTTTCAACCAATTTCAAAAAGAACTTTGTTGTTTATTTAATCGATTTTAAAATTCGTTTTGATGTGACTACGTCTAATAAATCGATGAACGCCGGCTGCATGCACGAAAACGTTGATGTCATTGTCCGGTAACGCTCATTGTCCCGTTACGCTGTCAATGTTTTGTTATGACGCTGTCACGTTAAGCTTTCGTCAGTAAACCAACTTTACAGACAACCATTTTTTTTATTTGAGCTCCCATAGAAATGTCATCGAAATTTGTTCAGTAGTTTAGTTTTTATATCAAAATGACTGAAAAAAACATGTCGTCGAAGTAAACGAAATTGCGTATTATGCTTCCCTGTGACTTTTCAGTGGTGTTAACGGTCACTAAAACAGTTCAATTGAAGTTGGTTGCCTATGTTTTTGTAAAAACTTGATTTCTTAATACCGCTACGCTTATTAGAGGTTTTTTTAGTTGCCAATATCCATTGTACCTTCTCTTCGAGAATCTAACGTCACAATCTGCAAACAAACAATTCTGCCATTTTTGACGGGGGACATGTTAAACACGCATTGCACACGCGCCTAACAAAATCTTATTCATATAAACGCACACTATAATAATCTCGCACACCATCTTAAATATGCACACAGTTATCAAATACCTACAGCGTATAGTTTTATTTAACGTAAATGGCCAATAAGGTTATATGGCCAGCAGAGGGGTACGCCTTGCATTAACATCTCCTTTGGCTAGATTCTCGAAGATTTTACTCGTAAAACTTTGGCCATTTCTTACAGTTTACCACTCTATGGCAAAAAGAAAAATCCCGTATAATTGTTCTAATCCACCAATTTCATGCAATGTCTGAAGCTTTTGCGTAAATCCAAGCGTTCTCAGAACCAAAACGCGATTTAACCATTAAAAGTAGAGCGTGGTAGAGTTCTTTACGTCATTTTGGATTTAAAAAGAAAATCTCTTACGACCTTTTCAAAAATGGAGCAATAAAGAACGCCGCGGGCAATTTGTTTTGGCCAATCACAAGCTTCGTAGTTTTTTTGAAACAGCCAATAGCGCAACGGAGATAAAAGCCTGTTTCGCTCCAACTTTCTGGACGCAAAGTCCGTTGCCATTTTCACGAAGCTTTCCCTCGGAAAAGCGTACAGGGAGTTTTGGGTCGCATTGTGTTGTATAATCGGCCATCATGGAAGGCAACGGCAATTCGCGTATTCATCCCGAAGAAAAGCTTACCTCGCCTAGGTTTTCCCAATGTGTGTGAAAGAGAGGATAGAGCGGAGAGTTGGAAGCTGGAGAGGGATAGAAATGGTGTGTAGTTACGACGTTTTGAGCTTGGAGGTCGGTAAAAGTAATTTTCTCGCTTTATTCAGCATGCAGTGAGGGTGGAACTAGAATGTAACTTGGTTTGTAGGGTTTCGAATGTTATTGAATTTAACGTTTAGCTACATACTTTTACAACGTATTTCTAAAACAACCTACCAACGTAAATTGATAGTAAGTTATGTGAGTAAGTAGGTAAGTGTGTAAAATGATTTAGGTATATGAGTGTTTTAAAGTCTTGAAAATATTTTGATTAAAATACTTATGCTGATTTGCACCAAACTATCAAAGTTCCTAACCAATCACTTAACTCGCTTGACAGTTCTTAACGGTCTGAATTTGGACTGTTAAGAACTGGCAAGCAAGAAAAGTAATTGCCTAGGAGCTTTGACAGTTTGGTGCAAGTAGGCATTAATGTTTATAACTGTAAACATAATGTTAAGTTTTAAAATCAATAGATTATCTTAATATGGTATTGTACCTAGCAAAAGGACAGCGCAAGCTCTTTATAATAATTAAATACTGATTTGAAAAATAAGTTAAAAATGTTACGTTCTATGTCCCAATTTCAGTGGATTTCAGTAGCTGGAGCGCTGCAGCGCTGTAATAGCTTTATAATAAAACAATGTAAGCGCTTTTCTCGCTGCCAACCCGCCAATGATGGCTGTTTATCCGCAGGCGAGCGTTTCTAAACGAATTGGATTATTCTCAAATCATCTCAAATTCTAAACTCTATTTTATAAGTATAAAATTTTTAATAGTTAATGTTTGACTTATTGAGTGAAATAAGTCAAACATTACTATTAAAAATTTATTTAATTTTATTATTCATTTAAGATTAATAAATACTTTTCTGACAAAACTATAATGCAAGCAATTTTAAATTGGTTTATCCGTTTTAATTTAATAAATAAGTGTACAAAAACAAATAAACCATTTAAAGTTGTTTTTTAAGATACATATTTTTTTGAAGTAAAAAACTTCTATAGGCACGTAGAGCTAAATATTTTGTGGGTATTGAATGTGACTGAGCCGTAACGCTCGGTTATGTAACGCTCCTTCGGGTAAACTCGACAGCAATGGGTATTGAATTAGACTGACAGTTATGACATGTCTAAGTTTGAATTGACAGAGGTTGTCAACGGGATACCAGAATTTCATGCAAAATTTTGAAAAGAGTGCTATATCAGTGGAATCATATCCCTGTGTAGCACTGTTCTGGTTATGGGCAAGCGTGATCTTCTACCTAGTAGTCTAACTAACTAAGTAACTAGTCTCGCCACTTGTTTACATGAAAAAAATTGGTTGTCTGTAAAGTTGGTTTACGGACGATAGAGTAACGGGACAATAAGCGTTACCGGACAATGTCGTCAACGTTTTCGTGCATGCAGCAGGCATTCATCGATTTATTCGACGTAGTTAAGTCAAAAAGTATAACATTAATTTTGGCTTAATCGGGGTGCATGTGGTAATAATCCGGCCAAACGGTTCAAATGACGTTAATTCTGGCGGGAAATGAACCGATAAATGGCGGGATAATTTGTTGCCGTCCCGTATCTTCCGAATGTCTGCATTAATTGTCTCTTTTCTCTCTTTAAATGTTAAATTAAGAGATAGAAGCTTCAAATGCTGCTCAGTTAGATAGGTACCTACTAAAACCTTAAACTCTTTTCATAGTTTGTAAGTTACGTCATACTTCTCAAAACCTATTTTTTAAATCACTGATTACAAAATGTTGCTAGTATTACATAGGTCCTCTAACACATTTTATCCGCTATGAAAAGAAAACATAAAGAATGGACTTATAGTTATAGGCAGTAAAAAATAGAAGAACGTTAACCCAGGCTACCAAAACAATAATTTTTTTATGAGCCCAAAAATATGACATCCAAACAAAATTGCCCTAATTTTCACCGTAAAGTTGTTAGTATCAAAGAATTAGTTCAAGAAACATTTATGACGCGGTTGATTACATTTTCAAAAACCATATTTTACGACTTTCCAGAAACAAGCAATCGCTACAATTTCTCCCAACATTTTTCACTTTACAACCCCAACCCTAAAACAAAACCGTTCGAAATTCGAAACGGGCAAAAAAGCGGCAAACATTTTGACGTTTCGTGAAATGTGACTTTATGGTTGCGTTCACAAATCGGTTCGTAATTGTTCAAAAAAGGTTTTACCTCGTTGTAATAGCGGGCACCCCGCTGTCGTATTTTTGTTTGTTTAGCTACCAGTAGCAAATGATTAGCCTCGGTTGCTATTTCAAAGTGTAAATAATCTTGTATAGTATTGTATGTTTATGTGAAAGATGAATAAATGATTTTGTCACGCTGTTCCGAAATGTGTCTATTTAGAATAGAGGTTGACTCAAAACAGAGGCAGTTTTTACGTTTTATTTGGTCTTCCATTGTAATACTTTGCTGCTACAATTTATCATAATAATATATTATTATAATCAGAAAAGCCTAGGTATTATTTTAAATTTATGATGTGTAGAAAAGCCTTTACCTACCTAGGCTTTTCTGTCCTCCCTTTTTCTATCTTCATTGCCATAAATTCTATTTTGCGTGTAGAAAGTAGTGTAAAAATCAAATCAAATTTACTTTTTCTTAAGACAATCTATTAAAGTTGGATTTTAATGTATGATAATACCAAAATAACCGACAAAAATACTAAATTAATATCTATCACAATAAATATAATATCAACGACTTTTTATGACTTTTTCGTAAATAAATGTACTATATACAACTTTTCCGTAGGTGATTTTCGGCTTCATCAGTAGACTGTACCATACATTTAAAACCAACTTTAATAAACTTAAGAAAAAGTAAATTTGATTTGATTTTTACACACTTCCTACTTTCTACACGCTAAAAAAACATAGATAAATGTCCGCCATGTTACATTTCACCCGGAAAATAGTGCAGATGGCGGCATGAGGCCGGATGATTGCGCCGGTTTATCCGTTATTTCCGGACGCCGGTTTTACGACCGGACCGGATTAATAAGTAAAGGTTGTGCTGAGAGTAACATTTTCAGCAGCGGTTTTTTATCACGGGACTTACACTCATATTCTAGGTCGATTTTTTTCACTCAAGTGAATACTTACATTTGAAATTTGACAGGTGACAGCCGAACCTTTAGTAAAGCGGCGGCCATTTTAACACTCACGTAAGTATTCACTTGAGTGAAAAAATCGTCTTAGAATACGGGTGTGACTCACTGACGGACTGACAAGTAAGTTGTTTTTATGAGTCGGTCACTACTGCCGTTCCCAATGAGTATGTTTGAGGCAAAGTAGCAAGTTGCAAGTAGTGCGCAATTTTAAGTAGGTATCATTAATTCAAATTAAATATATATTTTAAAAAATACCTTATATTATATTAAAATTAAAGTATGGAAAATCGCTACCACGCAACCACTTCAAATACAGCATAGATATAGCAAAAGAAATATGTTTGAAGTGGTTGCGTGGTAGCGATTTTCCATACTTTAATTTTGTATAAAAGATGCTTATTAAATAAAAAACTAACCTTGTGGGATCTTTAAGGGACAACATTTTAAGATAAATATGCCCTTTATTAAATGCTCCAAAAATAATATATTTACTTAAGTAAAATATAGTTAATCTCAGAATGTCTCAAAGTAGACGAGCGAAAGAAAGAAAAAAAAAGAAGAAATAAAAAATATATTAATTTTGACCTAAAATACTGTACAAGCACTCAAAGTAAGTAAAGAATACTCTATTCTTACTAACGCAGTTTAACTTTATCAGTATTACATCGGATAACACAAAAAAAAAGTCAGATTCCCACTGTCATATTTCTACTCTACGATATATCATTCGGATAGTAGAGTAGTATATAGGACGGCGGAAAAAGGTGTAGGTTTTTTATGTCTTCAGTCAAACCTGATGAAAAACTTGGATGTGTTCTAAACAGGTTTTTCTATTTCTCTCAATTGATTTTTCCTCAGAATATTTTAGTGTCTCTGAACCAGATGCTCTACAATTTAATGCTCTACATCTTCAATATTAACATGCAAAAGTAGGTAACATAAAAATAAAATAATTAGCAATAATTTGCTGAGAGGAAGAAGATAAAAATTTCATGATATTTGTAGGTATTTTGTATTTACTTATTTTACTTTAATTAAGACGGTAGTAGCCAATTACATTAACTAATGAGCCAATAAATGTAAAATTAAATAAAATTGAACAAATATTTTGGAAAATTAAAATAAAATAGAATACCTAAATGAATAAAACATCTCGCTCTCTAAACCTCAAATATTTCGACAACATTGGAAAAAAAATCTAGAGTTGTGGTCCAAATTACTATTACAAGTTATACCTTAAAAGTTTTTTTCAAGGGTATTTGTTAAATTTCTCACATAACTGTTTAATTTCACATAAAAACTATGAAAAACAACAATTACAGCCCCCGAAAACAATTCTTTTGAGTTTTTCCGTGTTTGCATAATACATTTTATGACACTCTGTAGTCAATTATATCTATTACAAGTAGTTCATTGCTCGCACCCCTTTTTCAAACAAATCATAAACACAATTAAACACACGCCCCCAACAGAAAACAAAATAATAATGTAACATAATCCCTCGCTTATATCGACAAAATAATATAATAACAGAATTTCTTCATTTATTATTAAAATCACGACCCTTTCGGTCCCGAGGCACTCATGAAAATAAAATCATTCCGCGACCCGCGGAGATTGAATTCAAAATTGGAATCAAAAGACAATCCTTTTTCTTTTTTTACGACGTTTTCGGTTGCCAGTGCTAAATTTTTGATAGTGTGCGGATAGGTTTTTCGTGAATAGTTTTTTTACGGCTAAGGGCACTTTGATTGAAAATTAGGAGCACCTTTTGTGTGTTTATTTGAGCTTAGTTTGCAAATGGGGTTGTAAAAGTTTATCTCTAGACAGTTATTATTTTACAATTGTAGGGTGCAGACACTGTCCGAGAACCGTTAGGTCTAACTCATAAAAAATATTATGGGGAGGTATTTTAAGTAATTATTTTACGTATAATGTCAGTATTGTCAGTACATGAATGACTTTTAAAACGTGGTAAATCTAATAATAGGTATTTATTTATTAAAAGTTAACAATTTTTGCGAATAAAAATACTAATAAATTTTGGATTCTAATTTTATAATTAATTATATCTTAATAATCGTGAGATTTTATTAGTAAAATAGGTTTTATTAATTATTGGTTAGATATATAATTATTTATAATACTATCTATTTCAATTCTCACAGTCACTTGGTGTAAGTAGGTTTAGTCTTTATTGCCGAATTGTGTGTGTTTGTGTGTAGTATGCATTTAATTATTATTATTATTTTATTAAATTAAAACGGTTAAACCAATTACATTAATTTAAAAATTAGAATTAGATTAGAATAAAATTTGCATTAGATTAGAATATAAGTAATACATTATTAACAAATTAATTAATATAGTTAAATAAAAATAGATTAAAGTGACATATTAACAAATTAATTAATAAATTTAAATAAAAATACATTAAACTGACGGAATTTTAAGAAAATAAGTACCTTGTTGTTGTTTCAAATTGGTAAAGTTTTAAGCGTAGCTAATTATTCAAACTTAGTATTTGACCAACCATTTTAAACCTTTACAGCCTAATAATTTCCCAATCATGGTCTTACCAATAAAATATTTTACAGCGTCGCCGAAAGTTTACAATAATTTACAATCTCAAAGAAATACCGACAGACATTGTCATATTTCTCAAAAATCGACCCCAAGAAACAAAGAAAACAGAAAATAGTCCCACAAAATTGCGGTAGTATCTTAATTACGTTACAGTCGCAATATAACAATACAATAGAACTACTGTAATGTGGTGGATGTAAAAATATTTTCTCTATGCGTGGAAGAATGGAGGCGGCGACTCTTGCCATCGTCACGGATTTTAAACGCACCCGGACTCTTTGGAAGGAAAGACAATGAATTTTAGTTTTAGAACGATTTTTTTTCAAATCCGGAACGTCCTTGAAATAGCGGCAAGGAAAAGGCGGTTATTGTAATGTTGGTATTTGGTACTACTTATAAGTCAATCTTTTTTTGCATTTTGTAAAGAAAGTCATAACTTTTTAGTTAGAATATTTGTGGTTTTGTGGTCTCTATTAGGGGCAATAATTTTGTTTTATTTTACAGGCAAAAACAATATAGTTGTTGAAAATTATGGTTTTAGTGTAATTTTTAACTCTAACGATGTTTTATTGACGGTTTAATCTCAGTTATAAAAAGTTATAGTTAGAAAAAGAATAGGTACCTAACATAGAAGTATTAAAGTACAGGAACACAATGTAGTACATTGAAAATGCGACCAAGAAAAGGGACTTCTAGTACATTTTGTTCCGATGCTAATTTTCGAAAAAGAGTAGTAATAGGGATAAATAACTATTACACCTATGTTAAAACTACTAGGCTTTTTCATTGTCAATAAAACTACATCGTCAAAAGTAACAAACATTATTTGAAAATAGAGATATTTCATTTTTATTGACACGCTGTCTGAAAATTTCCGATCCTATATACCTACCGCAGTCATTTTGATTTGGTACTGTCCATCTTGTTCTATAGGAACAACGTTATTCATCTATGGTACCTAAGTGCATATTATTTCTCAAGCTAAGTAGGTAAGGTAATATTTGGTAAAACTGATAAAGTTTTTATTATCTAAGTAAAATATAAACAAAGGTTACCTACATACATAATTATCTGAAATTATTTACATAGGTATTGTTCTCAAATTTAATCTGATACTCATAAAAATTCTCGTTATAAAATTTTTTTGAAAACCTACATTGATTCTCATCGTCTGCAAAATTCTAGGTAACCTACCTACTAACTAAAAAAGTATACCTTAATGAGTGATTTTTTTTTTCCCATCCCATTTCTATAAAATGTTTATTTACTCTCCAATAAATAAATACCAGAAAATCAGCACATCCACTTTTCACCATCAATCCCCCTTAATCCGGTTAAAACCAGCTAAATCCGGATTAATAGTGTGTCAAATCGCCGCGTGGGGGCGCTGCAGACACCTGCGTACTCGCTTTGTGTGTCTACTTGTCTTCATGATAAATATCGGGCACAGTTGTTTATGACAGTAGGTATAAGTTTTTTTGAAAATAAAGAATTGAATTGAATGTTTTGAGTTTTTGATGTGTTTTCTGTTTTATGTCGATGTATATTTTAGGTATGTAATTTTTGTGAAAACGGGCCAAAAGTGTGTAAAAGGAAGGTGTTTAATTTTTCTGAAGTTGGTATTTAGGTACCAACTTCAGAAAAATGAAGTAAGTAGGTAGGTACCTAAATAGAATCATTCTAAATTTTAATTTTGCATTACCCATGTGAAATGACAAATTTTCAACATTTGTCATTGTCCGGTAACGCTCATTGTCCCGTTACGCTGGCTATGACGTTGTCACGTTAAACTATCGTCCGTAAACCAACTTTACAACCAATTTTTTTCTTCAATAAAACTTACCAACATGACAAAAAAAGAACACTTAAAATATTTATCATAATTTCCAATCTATCCTCGTAAATGCTAAATCTGGCAAACGCACTGAACGGCATTCATCCGCAATGAAGATCACAACAAACAAGGATATCACATTACTCCTCCCCTCCGCACATCTACTAATAGGATTATCGGGGTGTCTGTCTGACCTGTTTGTTTTAATTCACACTGTTATTGGTTTGTTGATTTAGAGTTCTGATAGAGTAATTTTTTAGGGTTCCGAAGGCGACAAGACACTCTTAAAACCCTGCAAAATTCCAATATCATAAAAATTATTAACATGAACACTAAACTATGTTTCGGTTTTTAAAGGATTTTATGAAATCACTTCTCCTTATCATGTCACTGGTTATTTCGCTCCAGTGTGGTTTTCAACATTCCTTTCTTAGTACTTCCAGCTCTTGATGAATACATGCTCTAAGTTTTAAATCTCTACGTTCAGTGGTTAGGCCTGTACGTTGTCTATCAGACAGTTAATCAGGATCATGCCTTTGTTGACCTAGCCTTGATTGACGACGAGGAACAGAGGAATCCTCAAATTCCACCGCTTTGAGATCATCTAAATGGTTTTTGAAATAATCGCTTCTTACTTTACTAACAAAATAAAAAATAAAAAAATGATTCCTGAAAAAACATATTATTGATAAACTTCGAGAATCCAGCAAAAGGAGATGTTAATGCAAGGTACCCCTCTGCTGGCCATATAATCTTCTTGGCCATTCATGTTAAATAAAACTGCACGCTGTATTTGATATTGTGCATATTTTAAGATGGTGTGCGAGATTATTATAGTGTGCGTTTACATGAATAAGATTTTGTTAGGCGCGTGTGCAATGCGTTTTTACCTCGTTCCCCGTAAAAAATGGCAGAAAATTATGTTAGCAGATTCTGACCTAAAACCTCTCCTTTTGTTGAATTCTAGTTTACAAAGTTTACAGTCGAGCCAAGCCACAGGCTAGGCCTGTACAAGTATAGTTATAAAAAACCCTTTACTAATTGCTCCTTTATTGGTCGATACTTTTAAATGTGACACATAAGGAGCGTTTACGAAGCATGCTTTGAACTTAAGTGGCTATCTTTTTAAAAGGTTTTATGTCTTGTTATTTTGAATTTGGAATGGTTTCTATTAATAGCTGTCATCTGTGGTTAGATGATCTACTGTAAGATGTTTTTGGTTTGATGGCTGAAATCACTTAAGTGCTTTTTTACCCGACTGCGAAGAAGGAGGGTTATACTATTTCGAGTGTATACACATTATACATACATATGTATGTATATTATTATGTGTATAATTAATTATCAATCAAAAAGCCTAGTAGTTTTAACTTTTAAAATACGTACCTATTTATCTAGCCCTGTTACTTCTCTTTTTCGAAAATTAGCATCGGATCAAAATGTACAGTCAGCTGCAGAGACATGTACCTATATGTCGCAGGCATATTGTATAACTCGGCATTTTAAACGTCGTCCGTCGTCCAAACGGATTTGCCTTCGGTATATTACAAAACAGCGAGCGTTTGTAAACGGACGACGCCGTTTGTAAAATGCCGAGTTATACAATATGCCTGCTACATATACACTCTCAAGCTTTCGCATTTATATTAAACTTAATTTTGCAAAGAAAAGTGCACGCAACCATTTTCAAATTAATGTATTCATCTTGCTTGTCAGAATTTTTGTCAAAAGAAGAACGTCTTTGCTTAATTAAGAGTATAATATAAATTTTAAAGCTTGAGAGTGTATACATGTCTCTGTAGCTGACTGTACTTACCTACTAGAAGTTACCCAATGTGCCTTCTTTTTTTTGTCGCATTTTCAATATGTAGTATACACCATACATTTTTAATTACCATAAAAAATTAAATGGGCAATGCAGACGGGGTACTACGTTGTATCTGTGCAGTCAGAATTTTGGATTTCTACAAAATGGCAGAGTTGCAGCGGCGCGAGTGCGGCGCCCGAGCTGAGCTTTTGCGAGCTGGCTCGAGCTAAGTACCCGGGTTTGCCAAACGATGAATAAAACTTAAATTATTATCAATAAAGGGTGCCGCCTGATGCAAATCCATAGGAAAACGACTAATGGTAACAGTTATCCAATTTTAATCGAATTTATTTTGTCAAAAATTCGACATAATTTTTTCATGTTTTTTTGCCATATCTGTGTTCAGTAGCGGCAACTGACTATGTGTATTTTTTTTTATGGTGATTAAAAATTGACCGTGAATAAGAATAAGTATATTGTGTTTCTATACCTACTTCAATACTTCTGTGAAATGAACTAACTTAGAATGCTTATCTATTACAAACTTTACCTCCGTTTCCCCCCTTTTACCCCCCTTTTTCAACCCCCTACTAGGTGGGATCACCCTCTAAGAGGTAGGTTCACCCCCTGGAGTAGGTAGAGATTATATTTTAATACAATAATTTTACGTGATCATACAGCGTTTACGAGCTTCGTCGGACTTACAAGTTATCAAAATGGCGGCGATGTATCGAGAGATAGAAATACAGATAATTTTATTTGAAAATAATCAAGGTTTTTCCAAAACCATAGGTACTATAACTGACTTCAATTGGACTGTTTTAGTGATTGTAAACACAACTGTATAGTCGCAGGGAAGCAACATACGCAATTTAATTTACTTCTACGACATATTTTTTTATGAAATTTCTATGGGACCAATCTGAAAGTAGGTATATTCTTTCAACAAAAGATTTTTAAAATCGGTTATGAGCAACAAAGTTCTGAGGTAACAAACATTAAAAAAAGACCCGAATTGAGAACCTCCTCCTTTTTTTTGAAGTCGGTTGATAACTTAATGTTATCCAAAATGTCAATATTTTGTACCTATGTAAAAAACAAATAACCTAGCTGCATATGTACCAATCGACAAAAAAATCAAGCGAATATTTCAATATTAAGTGGAGAAAACAAGAAATTAAACTGTAGTAGGAAGGTAGGTACTTATTATGTTCAGTGTAACTTTGAGCAATTTCCCACCTTAAAAAAGTAAACAATAATATTTTTCAGAAAAAAAAATGTGGGAAATAAATATTAAATTTTTCAACTATTCAACCACTTATGAGTCGGTGCCATACATACTGTACATACTGTATGTACCTATGTACTTCGCTTCATTATAATTTGTATGCTGTTATTTATAAGTAACATTGCTTATTATTTAAAAATAAAGGCTTCACAAAAGGACTTTTTGCAAAGTGGGCAAACCTGGTTAAAAAAAAAACCTAAAATGGCCTATCTTCGGATATTTATTTCGTGTGCCTCCAGCATCCCTCGCTCTACAGATTAAATTCACCCGAACTGAGCGACTCATCTCAGTACAGACGAGAACAAAATATAAAAGCATCTAAGAATATTATTAAAAAAATTGGAACGTCATTGTAAACTGCATACCTACTTACAGAAGAAAATTATGAAAATTTGGAGTCGCTGCGTTACATTCTTGCTCAGTAACGGTACAGGCGTGGTACAGGTTACAAACTTGATGTTAATAGAGTGATTTGATTACTTGAGGATATAGAAATCTAAATAAATCTAAGACAGAAACACGATTGGTGAAACTTTTCTCGAAAGATTTATTTTTTGAAATCGGACCTCGAAATAATCTGTTTTACATCCTTCCTCCGAATTTAGAAAATATTTATGATTATTTTTTATGATTAAGTTCTGTAAACTTAGAAAAACGTAGAAGGATTTTTTTATAAATTCAATACTTTTCAAGCAATAAGTAAGATGTTTTATCATTTGTCGCTTACGCCCGACAAAAATCTATATCTAACCTCTTCTTCGGGGTAAGGTGTGTAATTGCGCTATCACTTTCAATTCGGCCGCTGTCATATCTAACATTTTCACATTCATCTGAAAAGCTTAGATATTAAATACTCACGTAAGACTTTCGTTCACGACTGTACAAGGCGAAGATTACTCAATTATTAAAACAATAATCCGGGTTAACGCGGCTTCTGGGACGCCATGTTGGGTTGTATCTACCCGCCGACCAGCGCTTAGCTGTCGATATTACAAGTCGTTACTTCTTACCCACAGATTAAAAACGGTGTTCCATTAGAACAGCAGCAAGATGGCTTAAATCACAGAAGTATTAAAGTATGGAATCTCAATGTCGTACTTTGAAAATGCGCCAAAGAAAAGGGATGGCTAACTTCTAGTGTCCAATGGTAATTTTCGAAAAAGAGAAATCACAGGGCTAGATAAATAATATACCTATGTCAAAAATATGGGCATTTTCATTGATAATAAAGCTACATTGTAAAAACATTTTTTTTTAAATAGAGTTAGGTATTTCATTTTTATTGACAGGTTGACTGAAAATTTTCTGTGCTGAATTCCGCATCGATTTTGGTTATTCATCAATCAACACCGTTATTAATCAATGGCTAAAACGTAGTTTTGCCCAATCTCCTTTGCTAAAGCTAATACTTATATCAAAACAAAAATATACTATACATTTCATGAAGTTGTTGCAAAAAAAACCGCCCCTCTTTTTACTTGTAACTGTAATTTGTGTGTAATTGTAATTAATTAGTAGCTTTATTGAATTTGAATCTTAATAATGGTGTTTGTGAAATATGGATCATAGTAGTCTGAAATAAATTTTTTTTTTTTTTTTGTTTTTTTTTTTTTGTTTTTTTTTTAATTTTAACTGCCTAGTCATTTTATTCAAATTTCCTTTCCTCTAATTCCTCAAAAATGTACTAAGTCTGGGCCTTAACCTAAGATGAAGGCAAAAAACAGGACAAAATTTTTTTCGGAGATCCGGTCTATGAAGATATAAAATATGTAGGTATCTCAATTTTGAATATTTTTTGTAACTGATCGCGCGAGTGCATTTTTAAACTGCTTAATCTCACGAAAGAAACTCAACTCAACCATACAGTGAGTTTAGGATGCCTATAAAGACCAATGAGGTATCAATGTATCCTAGCAATGAATATAGTGGAATCAATGTATCGAAAATTAAAAAATAATAATTATGCAATATTGTTAATTGACAGAGCATAAAATGAAAAATATTGTAGATGTAACATCGCTGTCGCCATCTGTGGTTGAGTAGCAGAACAAAATTACTATCTTTAGCGCCATCTGTAACATACTTATTGAAGCTGAGGTAATGCTACTCGCCGTAAGATGGCAGTTTTCCTACTTTGCTGTCACTGTCAGTGTCAAAGAGTCATCTACTGTCACTGTCATTCTACGCTACTGTCAATATTTTGTTTTGATTTTGCAATTTCGTATGATTTCGTAATTTCTGTGTTTCGCCTAAAATAAACTTCAAAAAAAAAATATTAGTCCCTTCAAAAACAATTAATTGGCTAATTTATCAATGACTTAGCTCTTTACCGGTCGTGATGGAGCAGGTCTACGCTCTCGGAGTGACTTGCATCGAGGCTGTTCAATACTGGTAAGCTATAACCTATGTTTTGTTATAATCACTATTCTCATAAATATTATCCCCTATTTGCTACATTTCTATGCTCTGATACTCTTTATAGTCGTCTAGAACCCTATAAACACTGATTTGAAAGCCAGGACTTATAGATATTTCTATAAATCAAGGCCTAACGTTGGCTACCTACGGATGAGGTATAAGGTAAGCAAGCACGTCAGTATTAATAATTTCTTTAATTATGTAAATAGGAACATTACCTTCAAGCCTATAGAACCTAAAAGAGGCAAATGGTGCACTGAGAAAAATAGAATTTAGAATTTTTATTACCCTAGGGCTGTGCATAATCGCTTTCTGGCGTTTGAACGCAAAAAAAATATAATCATAACCCATGTCAGTGATTTCCACGCAATCATGAGAAATAAAATAGCATCCATCAAGCGCAGAATGCTGGGTAGCTCTAATACAATACTCGGGGTCCTGGCTGGTAGGTTCGATAGTCCTTTGCAGAGGCACTGGGTGTCAGCCCTAATAAACCCCCTACGCTGAGCAAATTTATAAAATAAATAATTAAGGTTTACAAAAACAAAGACAACCGACTTCAATTGGACTGCTTTAGTGACCATAAGCACCACTGAAAAGTCACAGGGAAGCAAAACACGCAATTTCGTTTACTTTGACGACATATTTTTTTCAGTTATTTGGATGTATAAACTAAACCTACAAAATAAATATAATAATATTTATTATATAATATTTAATAATAATAAAACCCTTTGGGGTCGAGACCCTAGGTCCAAGGGGAAAGGGAGCCTTCCGCGTTTTTAAAATTTTGTCAGAGCGTCTGGTCGAAGCGACGCGTGATCAGAGGGCTGGCAGCTATCTGGGCCAAAGAATAAGCCTTGCTATACAAAGAGGCAGTGCAGCCAGTATCCTCGGCACGCTGCCATCGGGTATCGAGTTGGAGCAGTTGAGCTACCTATAGATCGTTTGCAACGGTCTATGGGTGGCCCAATTGTTTCCTTTTGTTAATTTTGTAATATACCTATGTATGTATAGATTGTAGTAGTTACCTTATGCTGTAATTAAAAAAAAAAAACTACAAAATCGATTTTGCTGAAATTCGTATGGGACCAATCTGAAAGTATATCCTCTCGAACAAAAAAAGAACTTTTAAAATCAATTCATAACCAACAAAGATCTGAGGTAACAACAAAAAAAGGAAAAAAAAAACATTCAACCGAATTGATAACCTCCTCCTTTTTGAAGTTGGTTGATGATTAATGAGTTATGTCTTAACTCGTTAGGTAGGTACGTATATTATAAATGAGTCATTGTGTATTGTTAATTTTTGAATTTGAATTTTAGTAAATGTAAATGGACTCCCTTTTCCGCACTTGACTCCTGTTGGTCCTTTGTGCGTCGGACTTGAATTTTAGTTTAGTAAATTTGACATGAATGGATTGTAATGATTTGAATAAACACATTTTGTATATGTACATTTGTCCTACCATCAGCTGACATCTGGTAGATTATGACCCCTCGCTCGGCGATCGTTGACCTGAGAGGTGAATACTTGAACTTAAACATCTCCTCACATCACCACCTCTCTAATAGTACCGATACAGATAAACTGATGGTACCATAAAAGGAAGCGAATTTTCCGTTGTTGAGAAAACGTCAATGACAAGTTCGTCGCTGATTCTCGCCCGTCCATGTTGCTGGCACTTGTTTAGCTAAAACCCTCTTATGTTTATTTATTTATAAAAAAAATATATATGCCGAAGAACCGACAACCGCTGGAGCAGGCGGGTTCTTGAGTGGAGACCGCGTATCGGCAAACGTAGTGTAGGGCGCCCTCCGGCCAGGTGGAGCGACGACCTACGAAAGGCAGCCGGTAAAAAGTGGATGCGGAGAGCCGAAGACCGGGCTCAGTGGCGCGTTATGGGAGAGGCCTACGTCCAGCAGTGGACTAAAGTGGGCTGATGATGATGAAAAAAAATTATAATAATTATATTATAATGTTTGAAGTTATTTTATGACTTCTTGTACTTTAATATTACGTCAGTCACCTTGCTTGATATAGTTACCAAATAATAACCTCATATGATAAAAATGTAATTGCTTTTCTAAAAGCTACATGTACTCACTACTTTTATGATAACTTCAAGGAGTTAATATCGAAACCACTGTAATTAATGTACCACTGATAAAATTAATCATTCGCCTAAAAGTTTTAATAAGCAAATATGCTTTCAAAACGTTACCCTTTCTATTATGTTTGGATAATCTAGGATAATATCTACACTGGATTTATACTTTTGTACCACTTTTTATGAAAAAAGGAACTTTTTAAAATTGAAAAAAATGACAAGTTCAAGTTTAAATATTTTGTTATTTGTGTTACAGGTTTAGTGACTACGAGAGTTACCTGGAGTTTGTGAACAATGTCTCGAACCCGCACCACATCACCGAGATTATTTTTCCACTGCTCTCAGTTATTGACTCCGTGTTCGCCTCGCAACTGCTGCTGTGTATGGCGTTTGGCGGTTGGCTTAATACTGTTATGAAATGGTAATAATCTATTTTATAAAAGGCATTATATGATATAATATATACATTTTCTTAATAATTAAAACATCTTACATTAACTATATTATAGCCCACTGCGTTATCCACAATGTTATAAATCAATTTTACATAAATATTTTTTTTTTTATAAATTAACCCTACTAATTTAAAAACACATATAAAATCTAAATTAAAGTATAAAAAAAAAATGTTTAAAGTAGTTGGTTTTAAAGTAGTAGTTAGTATGAAACCTTTCACTTTTTTTGTTGACGAAATTAAAAAATATGGACGAAACGAATAGTGTGAAGAAATTACTATAATACGGCGTACTTTTTGAGTATTTGTCTAAAACATTTTGTATGGAATTCGGATTTGAGGATTCCCCTTAAATACTTCCATGCATATTGATATTAATAATGATTACTAAACCGCTGCATTTAAAAAACTTAACTTTCCAGGTGGTTCTACGAAGACCGTCCATATTGGTGGGTACGGGAGACCACATATTATCCGTCAGGGCTTCGCCCCCGCCTGCACCAGACGCGGCAGACGTGCGAGACAGGCCCGGGCTCCCCCAGCGGCCACACCGCAGCCGCAGCCCTAGCCTGCTCGCTGGCTGTTATGTGTATGGCTCACGTGGCTCATGACAGGTGAGCCAGTCCCCAGTAGGCTTAGAAATGATTGCTACTTCGATTGTTCGATACATCGATCATTTAGATTAATATAGCAACAACATCGATGGCACCTAAATTGTATAATAAGCTTCCTAAATCAATAGCAGAGATAGAGGAATCAACCTAAGCACAAACTTTTGGAATTGTTGACTCGTAATAGTAGATTATGCACTAAGGGGATAAAACAGTGTCTTATGTCGCGGGTGGCATATTGAACCCTGAGCTAACGAGGGACTCAGTTAACTCCTGAGCGAAGCGAGGGAGTTATGTAGAGTCCTGAGTGACGCGAGGGGTTCAAGCTGCCCAAGACGAAGACAGGCTTTATCCCAGAGGAGCATACTCTACTTTTCACACTTTCTGCGAGACAATAAAAAGCCAGGGCTCCGAACTAAGCAGCCAACACCGTCTTTTGTTTTACAATCTTTGAAGTCGCGCCTTTTCTCTTTTTTTTATGAGTGGCCAGTACGATTTTAGAACAAACCTTTTTACAATGCCATATGGGCGTTCTTTTACTTAGAGTTTTCCACGAGTTTCCACACGAATTTGACGTTCCAAATTCAAATCACATTACTACCCTTGGGAGTTTCATACAACATTACCTCCCTTGGTAGGTAATGCTTTGCTTTACCTTGATGATAGCATGATATGTAATTGGATATTGTCGAGCAGGTGGTGTGAAAAGTGTATTATAGTCAAAGAGCTTCTATACTATGTATCTAGAGAGCTAACACGCCATTTTGTTTTATTTAAGGATTAAGAATTCTGAACCTTATAACTTGAAAATAAAGTTCTTTTTAAATTAAATCTAAATATAAGGATTCTATTGCTTGATAGAGACCCCCTCGTTTAGGAGTGTGTCTCGTTCACACAGTTGCCAGCATACAATTAAAATTAACATGGCCATAATTTTTGAAATAAGTGGGACAATTTTCGAAATTAGACGATTTGCTCTAAATATTATTCAGATTCATTTGAAAGGTTTAGTACAGTCGCTGTCATGTAGGTTAGGTACCTAACTGGCGAGAAAAATAATTACTGTTCGAAAGAAACAGTATTAAACCATTGAATCAGATATACCTCACTAGAATGCGGCGCACCGCCCTCTTTTTTGTTGATATTTTAATGTACCTATGTATAATATAATTTTAAAACAATAATGCAAAGTAACGTATGTATATAACATTGATAGCTTATTGAGCAGATTGAATTTTCCCTTGGTTGCTTGTTTATGTCTCAATGAAATATTCAAAGTTCAAAAATTATGGTTGCCCTCCAGAACGAGACACTCTAGCTCTTTCAGCTCGCAGTTTTCGTGTGAGTCGGCATTCTTGATACATAGTATACAAGTTTTTTTTTTTTTTCGAAGAACCAAAGTTCTTCGGTTTTGGCTTCACATCAAAGGTATATAGCCAGTGTCAAGTAATTGGAGAGATTATTATGTCATAAGTCAGAGTCGATAAGTCAAGTCATGCCCCTGTAAAGTAGTGGTGGTTGCGACTTTACTAGAGGATTCTATGGAGTTTTGGAGGCAACACGAAAAGTCACGTTTTACAGCATTACACTATTCACCAACACTCATACACGTTTACGAGCACTTAATGGATAAAAAACCACCGTTTTTACACTCAAACACTCAAAGTTATACAAGTTTAGTCAATTAATTTAATGCCGCCAATGCGCCATTTTTCATGTTCCCGCCAAAACTCAGTATACAAGTTCTTTGATTATAGTATTAATGAATATATGACCAAAGAACTTGTATACCTACTAGTATCTAGAAGGCCGACTCACACGAAAACCGAGAGCCGAAAGAGACTACCCATTAAGGAGTGTGTCTCTTTCTAAAAGGGCGTCCATAATTTTTGAACTAAACAGGACAATTTTTGAATTAAACGATTTGCATTAAAAAAAAATCGTTACATTTGAATTACAATCGATATATATCTAGGTTAGGTACCTACCTGCCGAGAAAAATAATTACTGTTCGAATGAAACAGTAATATATACCATTGAATTAGACATAACATTGATCAGAATGAATTGAGCCGTTATACGGCTTATTACTAAAGTGGAAATAATATAATATAATTTTGTTCAAACACAATATATTGCCAAATTTATTTATTATTAAAAATAAATTATTTTATACAGTTTGACAGTGACTACAATTACACGACATTAGAAAGGGTACAATTAAAAAAATACTTATTGTTAACGGTCATAATATAGCATCAACAATACAGGCACTTAATTTGTAACGCGACCATTTTTGTCAATTTTAATGTTTTAATTGTTAGTTGTTAAATGTTAATTGTTTATGTAACGCTACCATTATTCTATTGTCTGAGAATAGTTTTGCTCAGTGCGTCTAAGGCGTTGTCCTATTTCACTTATAAGATATCATCAAGCGTTGAAGTATCCAGTGGCTGGATTATGAAGACCGGGAGTGCACTACCTTGCCTTTTGAGCGGGCTCCCAGCAGAACCTAAGATATATTTCTTATTATCTTTCAATTAAAGACTAGCTTTCGCCCGCGGCTTTTCCCGCGAGGTATCCATTTAAATTGTAGTCGTCATTTGTCATGTGTTCATGTTGACTAATACTGATGAAATATTTTTTGCTACCTTTTGCGTTATTGCATGAAAGAGTAACCTATTTCACATACACACAAACTTTGACATTTATAATAGTAGTAAGATAATCTAGTGTTATTGGTACGAATAAGTGTGAGGTTATAAAATTATTTAAAATAAAAAAAACTTTCTTTTACCTATGGTAAAATAGAAGGAATTGCATCTGATTTAAGCTTCTTTTTAGCTTCAGTTAAATAGTCTTCCTTTTTAAAATGTAAACTACATACCACAGAGTACTCGGACAATTTTACAGAATGTTGCAATTGCAAAACTTCCTTCCATATATTTTTCAAATCTTTCTTAGCAGGCAATCTGCAACAGGGTGGAATTATTGAACAGGGTGGAAACGAGTTGAAACTTATGAACGTTACAAAATTAAATTATATAGTGAATATCCTGAAATTAAAAATGAAATGGACACACTACTGATCCATATCGAAATTTTCTTACCTGTGAAAGGATATCCCACAATCTGGATACGACTCTTTCTCACACCCACTTACGACACAAATTTGGACCATTTTAGTAAAACAGTTAAGTAAAATAATAATACAACCAATTTCTTGTAATAATTTAAAATACGCCGCCAATCCAAAGACAAATATCCGCCATGTTGTTTCATTGGTTTGCAAAGAGTTACCAGCATATTGACATCACATTCCTCCTATTTTCCAATAACTCTTATCCAATAAATTGATAAACTACGTTTATAAATTCCTTGCTTTTATCAAAACGAAGACACATTCTTGTACTTAGTGAGAAATTAAGTTATTTAATTAGTTGCCTATATAAAATGATCCTTGCGAATATTAAGTGAAATTATGTAGTGCCCAATGTTTCTGTTTTTTCTACCATGTCCATTTTAATTTTGTATGCTGGCGACACTGTGTGAACGAGACACACCACAGAAACGTAGGCTCTCTGTCGATCGATCGTCAGATCGTTTATCGTTATATTTTGATTTAATTAAAAAATAACTTCATTCGGTCGTGATAAGGTTCAGAATTCTTAATCCTTAAAAAAAAACAAAATGGCGGGTGAGCTATCCTGATCCTGTCGAAAATCCTTGTATATGACAGATTATGATTGACATTATTTCCACTTGACATGAATTAGCTAATTTTTCCTCTATTTTTGTGATTTGCGTTTGTTTTTTTTTTGTATTCTTTTTGGGCATTTTATTGTATTGAAATTAACATATTAATTAATACATGAGTTTTGGCGGGAACATAAAAAATGGCGCATTGGCGGCATTAAATGAATTGACAAAACTTGTATAACTTTGAGTGTTTATGTGTAAAAACGGTGGTATTTTATCCATTAAGTGCTCGTGAACGTGTATGAGTGTTGGTGAATAGTGTAATGCTGTAAAACGTGACTTTTCGTGTTGCCTCCAAAACTCCATAGAAACCTCTAGTAAAGTCGCAACCACCACTACTTTACAGGGGCATGACTTGACTTAACGACTCTGACTTATGACAAAATAATCTCTCCAATTACTTGACACTGGCTATATACCTTTGATGTGAAGCCAAAACCGAAGAACTTAGGTTCTTCGAAAGAAAAAAAAAAATTAATACATGCATAGGATAAAAAAAAAAAAAATTGCATGCCCTGCATGAAAACCCTTACTACGCAAATAAATGATTTGATTGATTGATTGATTGATATCAGCAGGTACATTACGTCAGCCAGTGCATTTCCAGCAGCCACACAAGCCGCACTCATTACCATCATTACTCGAAGTTTTATGTATAAGTTTAATATAGCTTTTTACGTATAAACTCGACTTTTATATCTTATCAGCAGCAGCATTCAGCATAGAGGGCGTGGTGGCCGAGTGGATGAGGCCCTTACCTTGCGATCTGATGGACGCGGGTTCGAATCCCGGTGGCAGTCATGCGTAAATGGGTTTTTTCGGTCGAAAAAATCTATGTATGCATCCCACGTTCTCGCAACGGTGAAGGAAAACATCGTGAGGAAACCGGCATGTCGTAGAACCAAAAGTTCGAAAACATGTTCACATCACAGTGAAATGTGATTTTTCATCAGTGGTCTAAAATGATCAATGAAATCTTGTGTTTACCTTGGTCCTGAAGCCCATTTTATACTCGACTTAAATATCCGCCCTCGCCTTTGGCTTGGGATGATAAAGGTCTCGTAAAAATGTCTTGCTTCTTATAAATAAATTTTATACGAGACTTTTATCATCGGCGGATAGTCAAGTGATACATTCGAAAGAAATTACCCTATTTCTTCGCAGTTGGGAAAAAATATATTTGACCTTAAGGGGAATCCTCAAATCCGGATTCCTTACAAAATGATTCGGACAAATACTCAAAAAGTACGCCGTATTATAGTAATTTCTTCACACTATTCGTTTAGTCCATGTTTTTTGATTTCGTCAACAAAAAAAGTGAAAGGTTTCATACTTTAATTTAGATTTTATACGTGTTTTTAAGTTAGTAGGGTTAATTTTAAAACACGCATAAAATCTAAATTAAAGTATGAAACCTTTCACTTTTTTTGTTGATGGAATCAAAAAACATGGACGAAACGAATAGTGTGAAGAAATTACTATAATACGGCGTACTTTTTGGGTAGGTATTTGTCCGAAACATTTTGTATGGAATTCAGATTTGAGGATTTAAGCAATAATATAAATACTAATATTATAAATACAAGTTGCGGTATTATTACAATTTTGGTTTTATATTTATTTACAGAAAATGGCAGATCAAACCATGGGTGAAGAGTGTAGCGTATCCCACCATCTTGTGGGCGTTAGGGTCCGTGATGGTCGCTCGGATGTACGTCGCCGCGCATTTCCCGCACCAGTGCCTCCTCGGGGCTCTAGTGGGTAAGGGCTCTAATGGATAATATGACTTTAATGGCCCCTTATGTAGGGCTATAATGGATAATGTGTCTTTAATTATTGATTATATCGGCCTCCAATATATATTTTTTTCCATAATGGGCTCATATGTAGGCCTCTAATGGATATGATGTTTTTAGTGGTATCTTATGCAGGGCTTTAATGGATAATGTGTCTTTAATGATCTCTTATGTCTCTAATAGTAAGAGTCTAGAATCTAGACCATTAGCTAGACTCTAGATAATGGGCAACGGTCTCTATAATTTAGTATACAATATTCTGTGGACTTCATGGTCACTCAGATGTATAGTCAGCTGCACAGACATGTATACACTTCTAAGCTTTTACATTTATATTATACTTTTAATTTTGCAAAGACATTCTTCTTCTGAAAAGTAAGATGAATACAGAAATTTGAAAATGCTTGCGTGCGCGTTTCTTTGTCAAATTAGGAGTAATATAAATGTGAAAGCTTGGGAGTGTATACATGTTTGTGCAGCTGACTTCGCCGCGCATTTTTCGCATCAGTGCCTCCTCGGGGCTCTAGTGGGTAAAGGCTCTAATGGATAATGGGTACTTAACTTAACTAATCTTACAATCTTAACTTTTCTTAATACCTATAAATGAGTTAGAATAAAATTATAAAAATTAAATAAAAAAAAAATCTTTTAGGTCTATTCCTAGCCCCGGCGCTTTGCATCTACGTATCAGATCCTTTCATCTGGCGTTACGGCTTCCACGCCACCTACCCCGTCGGCCGCGCGGTGTGGTGGCACGTTGGATTAGCGGGTTTGACGGTCGCCATTGCGGGTGTCACATACCTAGCCGTCGCTTGCAAATATGATCCTATGACCACTGTGCAAATGGTGAGATATCGTCATGAAAGTTACAACATTCACGCACAATAGTCAAAATTATCATGCATAATAGTCACAGCAGGTTCTTGCATAAAAGTTACTTTAGTCATCCATAATAGTCACAACAACCATCCAAAATAATCACAACATTATGCATAACAGTTACAACAGTCATGCATTACAGTCACAACTAGTTCATGCTTAATAGTCATTTTAGTCATCCATTAGAGTCATTTTAGTCATCCATCAGAGTCACAATAATCATTGAAAATAGTCACTAATAATGCATAATAGTCACAACAGTTATGCATAAAAGTCACAACAGTCATGCATAATAGTCATCATAACAGTCACAACTGGCTCATTTTTTATTTTAAAACAAACATTATTTTATTACCACACAAATGTATGTCTCATCACGTCGACAGGCGTTCCGTTGATACGAGAACCCGGACAGTATCCACGTCACCACTACGCCGGTGTATGCGCTGGTGCAATGCACGGCGTATCAAAGTCAATAGTCACAATAATCATTTATAATAGTCACAACACAACAGACATAGATAATATTCGCAACAGTCATGCATAATAGTCACAATAATAATGCATAATATTCGCAACAGTCATGCATAATAGTCACAAAAGGCATTCGAGAGTTACCTACTCGACAATTCAAGGCAAAGCATGGCTGGCTGAAAAATGTTTTTTATAAAATAAGTGACTTTTTAGATTATTATTTTGACATACGATATAATTGAATCAGATTGTTAAATTAGATATAATATAATTCATGATAAATTTTGCCTTCACACGGTGGAGTGTGTGTAACCAAATATTATAATTTATGAACGGTATACCATACTTCATGCAATAAACGATTTCATTTCATTTCACAATAGTCATGCATAAGGCAGTGTCCTAATAGAACGCGATGACGCGACCATCGCAAGTTCGCGCGAACGTCGATCACGCAATCAAACGTACTAACGTCAAATACTTTTAAACGTACTAACGTCAAATGCTTTGACAGCTTACCACGGATATGTTGCTTCTGTTTTGCGATACGGACTTTTACTCTGGGGCAATTCAACAGATGTTAGTAAAGCTTTCATTGTCCAAAAAAAGTGTATTAGAGCCGTTTGTGGTGTAGGACCACTAACTTCATGCAAACCGTTGTTTAAAAATCTACAGACATTAACTCTACCAGGTCTCTACATATTTCAAACAGGTTGTTTCGTAAGAGAAAATGTCCACTTATTTGATAAATACGAGGATCAGCTAAACTCTAGGGTAAAACTTAGAGACCCAACCAGGCTAGTCGTACCAGCTCACAGGACAGCTCTTAGTAGTAAAAATAGTTACAACATGACTGTAAAAATATTAAATCAAATTCCTAAAACTATAAGAGAACTACCTATTAAACAATTTAAAACTAAACTTTATAAATGGTTACTTGAGAAATGCTTTTATAATCTGAATGAATTTTTATCCTAATGTGTTATAAATATTATCTAAAATCTACTCTATTAATTTATATATATATTATAAGCTATTATCTTTTGTTATAACCACTACTATATTATAACCTGTTAAAAAAATTAGAAAATTATTTAAAGTCAAAATTTGCATGTCGACTACCGACGAAATATGTGATAATATACTATTAATATAAGACCTTGACCATACTTCAGGCAAATAAAATATCATCATTTCATAGGCGTCCCAATTGGCATCGCGTCGCGTCGCGCGATCGCGCGGTTGTCAATCGGGACGCCTATTTGACGTTAGTACGTTTGATCGCGGATTCGCGCGACAGTCGCATCGCTTGCTCGCGCGACGATCGCGTGATCGCATTCTATTAGGACAACGCCTAACAGTCACATTTTTTATTTAATTACCACATAAATGATTTTCTTATCAAAACAGGCGTTCCGTTGGTGCGAGAACCCGGACAGTATCCACGTCACCACTACGCCGGTGTACGCGTTGGTGCAGTGTACGGCGTACCTCCTCGGATGGGCCGTGTCGGTCACTCCGGCCGTAGCTGAGTGAGTCACAATAATATTTTTCACTTCTCATGCTCGTAAAGTTAAATTTTATGTTCCTAAGCCGGGGGAGTAAAAATGAATTTTAGGCCCTAGGGCAGAAAAATGATTTTTCTTATAAAGTATGTTTAGGCGTAAATTAATTTCATGCCGGAAGTTGAGAACTATTTTAAATTTTGAACTCTTGTCCCGTAGATCATAAGGAACCTAAACATAACTTTTTTTACTTCTCATGCTCGTAAAGTTCAACGTCGTGCACGCTTTAGGGGGAGTAAAACTACATTTTGGGCCCTAGGGAAAAAAGTGATAAAATCTAAAATCTTTCCAGAGAGGTTCAGTTTGTATTTGTACCTAATACCTTTCATGTCGGAACTTGAATGTCGGACTTTATTTCAAATTTCGAACTTCGGTTGGAGGACCGAAGTAATACACATATATCAGGATATTATGAGAACCTAACTAAACCTTTTTTCGAATTTCGTATTAACATTGGATGGCTGTCTCTATTTTAAAAATTGCGAAATGGGCACTAATTTTAGTTTAAATTTGCTTAATTTCCTCGCAATTGAAGTGAAAAATTATGTATATATACCTCTTTTCTGAAGCCTATTTTATCCTCGACTTAAGTAAAAGTCAGGTATAAAATGACTTTCTTTAGACCCTTGTTGTACAAATAATTATTTTATATTTTTCAGGTACCGCCACGATACTAAAAACCGATCGTTAATTATATCCGCATTTACAACTGGTTTTATATTATATGTTTATAGACATATAGACGAAAATCTATGTCGGACTAATACACTTAGATTTTTCATATCGCAATTTATTATGTATTGTTTAAAACCTATGTTATTGCTTAGATTAGTACCGAAGTTATCTATGTGGCCTTTTAGTAACGATATAAAGGCTAAAACAGAGTAAGAATTAGCTGAAAATTTGCCGCCATTTTGGATTTTTTGACACTTAAATTTTATCCTATTACACTTTATTAGTTAAATTGATTGATCTACCTCATATGTCAAAATCCATCAGTGATCGTTTTTGTTCGATTAGAGATACTTAAATAGCTCAAAACCTTACTGAAAATATCCAATATGACTTTCATGCGCCGCCATTTTGGATTTAGGCACTTAAATCCTATGATTCATTGTCAAATTAAATCCATTGATTTAAGATATATATTTATACTATTTATAAAATCCATTGATATCTGCCTCATATGTCAAAATTCATCGAGTCTCAATCTTTTTTGTTGAAATAAATATAAGTAGCTTAAAACGTTACTGCTTAAAATCCAACATGTCGTTCAGGCGCCGCCATTTTGGATTTTTTGACATTTTAATTTCGTCCTATGACTCTTGGTCATGTTACTGCATAAATAAAGCAATATTTATTTTATTTTTTCGTGTTTTTTCAAATGAGAAAATTTAATTAAGTTCCTACTTATAAGATTTTTGAAAATGTTTGTACAATTAGCGACATAATTAGTTGAACATTTTACATAGTTTATTTGAATATGCCGTTTGTTATTTTTTTTTTAATTTAGTAATTTTCGACGTTAATTGGACTTACAGTAGCCAAATTTTTATTCGTTTCTAATGTGTTTTTATGTTTTATGCGTATTGTTTTTGTGTCCTATTTATTTTCTTACTTGTACAAAATATTCTGTGATATTTTTATGGTAATTCTGTGTTTTAATCACTAAAAAATGGCTGTTATTTTGTATTAAATACAATTTTATTTTCAAACCAAATATTATTTGTAAAACACATTTTCATTATGCTTCAATAAACGCTAAATTAAACAGATTTTTTGTTTATTTTCTTAGTATACTATTAATATTATAATCAAGTTTTTTTTTTACAAATACATACTACAACCGACTTCAATCGGACTATTCTAGTGACCGTAAACATCACTAAATAGTCAAAGGAAGAAGAGAAGCAAAATACGCAATTCCGTTAACTTTGATGACGTCAGTTTTTCAGTTATTTTGGTAAGTACTGAACGGATTTTAATGAAATTTTTATGGTGGTCCCATAGAAATTTAAAGTAGGTATAACCTCTTTATGAATTTTTAAAATCGGTTTAAAAACAACAAAGTTCTGAGGTAACAAACATTAAAAAAAACATTTAACCGAATTTAGTACATACCTCTTCCTTTTTTGAAGCAGAATATTTAACTTTTTTGCACGTTGACTGTACGTCATCAAGTAATCAAATTCTTATCTTTTATTAATAAAGCTTTATTTTTCACTATCTATGATTGCAATGCCAATAAATATTAATAAGCTCTTTAGATTAATTGAATATTATCATTTTTGCCGCCATTCTACTTATTATATTCACCTTAGATAGTCACTAAACAAAATGATTGGAATATTTTCATCAACAGATATGCTGAAATATGTAAGTACAATAATCAAGGCTTTACAGAACATACCTACTAAGTATTTATCAACTTACAACCGACTTCAATTGGGATTGTTCTAGTGACCGTAAACACCACTGAATACCTACTTAGTCACGGGGAAGCATAATACGCAATTTCGCTTACGTCGACGACTTTATTTTTTTGAGTTAATTCGATTTAAAAGTAAACTACTGAACCGATTTTAATGATATTTCTATGGGACCAATCTGAAAGTATGAAGTACCTAACCTACCTTTCAAATAAAACAATTTTCCAAATCGATACACCGAAAATTTTTAATTACCAAAGAAAATTAATAGACAATGCAGAAGGGGCTACGTTGTATCTGTGCAGTCAGAATTTTGGGTTTCTACAAACATGTGCGAGTGACAGCGGCGCGAGTGCGGCGCCCGAGCCGAGCTGCGGCGAGCTGGCTCGAGCTAGGTACCCGGGTTTGCCAAACGATGAATAACTAAAGTTAAATTATTATCAATTAAGGGTACCTACCGCCTGACGCAAATCCATAGGAAAACTACTAACGGTACCAAGTTTTTTTCGTCATAAGTATCTGTGTTCAGTAACGGAAACTTATGTATAGGTATTTTAAAAAAATGTACGGTGTATATAATATTACGAAGTTGACTGAGGTGGCACACATAAAGGAAAATAGATACAACCGAATTATGTGCCTCCTTTTTTGAAGTTGGTTGAAAAAAGATTGTTTCCAGGCAGAATCTTTGCTAAAAGACGCAAGTCTTCAAGAGATGCGGTTTGAAGATAACTCTTTCTACGGATGGCTAAAATCCAAACCCATCCATATCCATAACGATGCAATTGAGGCGTATTTGGATGAATTGACGCCTTTGATTTTGAAGGTACAGTAACGTCAAGATCACACATACCTACTGAGTACTCGGCCCACACAGTGCTCTCCGCCGAATAGGTACTCGGTATAAACATAGCGCCGAGTGCTCGGCTGAGTGAGTGACGTAAGCTTTCACTGTCTCGATCGAGTAACATTTTACTGTCTCGGCCGAGTACTCGGTACGTGTGATCTAGGCATAAAGGAAAACATATGTAGAGCTATCTATTCTGTCATTGTATCGCTATCTTTTTTTATAACAAGCCATAGAAAAAAAGCGTACCTACCTACTCTCTTCTGTGTAACACGCGTATTTTTTTTCTGATGATTAAAATTTTAAGGTGTAGAATTTTGTCGCTCCAAAGTTACTGCCTCAAGCGACAAATGATAAAACAACGTAGGTATTGCTTGAAAAATATTGAATTTATAAAAAAATCCTCTTACATGTATCAAAATTCTTTGATTACTCACTCAGTAGTATAAAAATTAATCCTACGTAAATATTATCTATATTCGGAGGATGGGTGTGAAACAAATTATACCTTATAGTGCAGATTTAAAAAAATAAATTGATTCTGAAAAGTTTCAGCAATCGTGTTTATGTCTTGCATTTAGTTAGATTATATCCTCAAGTAATCACTGTATTAACATCAAGTTTGTAACCTGTACCGTTACTGAGTAAAAATGTAACGCAGCGAATCCAAATTTTCACATATCCTCTTAACAATTGTATTTTTTTTAAGATGTCACCTGAAAGCTGTACGGCTGTAGCTGTCAAACTTGACATTTTAACAGAACAGTCAACGTCACCAGCTCACATCGCGTCGACATTGAAATCGCTGTTGTTAGAGCAGGACAGCATGCAACTTATGGCGAGGAATGTGACGCGTGCGAAAGAGAGAGAGACAAAACATTGCCGGGTTCATCCCATTCTGTTGGCGGGAAGGCAGCCCATTGTGTCCTTCATTATTAAAAATAAAAAAATATGAATTAAATATAATTATTCTTTTCTTATTCATTTTTCAGATTTCTCATCTTATTTTTTTCTTTCTTCTTAGCCAAGGTCTACGTTATAAATAAAGTAATATATAAATAAATTTACGAATGTCTACAGTAGACCTTGGCAAGCCATATATGTAGATCTCAAATCTTTTTTCGGGGAAAGCGTCTTCTCCATCATAATCCAATCCATCTGATCGTGGCTTGCTATTTTCACATATTATTATGTGGTTTTGTACATATCATTACTTTTTGTAAATAAATGTATTACTATTCAAAGGTATATAGGTTAGGTACCTACTATATTTATAATAGTTACCTACCTATTTATTTTCCTAATAAGGAAAAAGTACCTGCCTTAAGGTAGGTAGTACCTTGACCCATGTGCCGGGAGATTAAAGTGTTTTCCGACAATTTGCATTTTCACTAGCTTGCGTTCATCGGGCTCTTGTAAATAATTTTTAAATTATTGATTTTAAATTAAGTACATGAAACAATAAAAACAATCTTTCATCATAAAAATGAAAATATCCTGCAACAATAAAAACAATCTTTCATCATAAAAATGAAAATATCCTGCAAAAATTTGCAAGGCAATTGCTCTCATAATTTGCAAGGCGCTAAATTTACCTCATAAAATCGAATAATTTGAAAAAAATAATCAAATCTTATAAATTTACTGTTTTCTGATTTTTTCCTTTGTATACACACAATTACCTAGCTGGATGCCAAATTTGAACTTTCTTAGTCATCTGGAAGTGGGTTAGGTTTTACGTCTATATGTCAGTCAATCAGTGATAAAAATGACGATTTTTGAACGTTAATATCTAAATAACCGTTTAAGCTGTGTTTATGAAATTTGAGGTACTTTATTAACTCCGGGCTTTCAATACATAAACCAAATCTGGTGTGTTTATATTGATTAGTTTTTTAGCTATGACAAGGTCAAAGGTGGCTCCAAATGGTTCGTGTAAACTTACACACAGTGCTACTCGCCAGTTCGCTGGGCCTGACCGTGGCTTGACACACTGTCGTGTGTCGAGATTATTCTTTTCTTACTAACCCACTATCTTAACTAGAGTAGAATATATTTTAATATAGGTACAATTTGTCTATTAATGTCCCTATATGGCTAAAAGGGAGGAAGTCCCTACGTATCTATGGAAAAATTTCGAAGTTTATCATTCATAAATTGCAATAAGTTCACATAAAAAAAATTGTAACGCCGAAGGAAGGCTCCCATTCCACAATGTTAGGTAATCACAAAATAAATATAAAAAAATTTACTTTTTATGTATGAAAATTCAATAAAAAAATTGCTTTGTCACGTCACTACGTCAATATTAAGTCACTGACGTGCCTAAAAAATAAAAAATAAAGTTTGTAGGAAAATAATAGTATATACCTAATATACTGACCAATTTGTCATTATTAAAAAAAATATACTTAAATAAAACAATTAAACTTACTTGTAATAATACATTTAGCGAAAACTGTTACATTCTACGACTAATACTTTTCGAGATAGCCTGTAGGTACCAAGGTGGACGTGCGAATCGTCAACGCTAATGTATCAACGTTATAAAACCGTTAGGAACCGAGTCGCTGAGTCTGCTATCTACAAACTTTCCACAAGTTAGCGATGGTGACATAAAAGGTGCTGCTAGAATTCTCTTCTCAAATGACACGATTGCCCCAAATTCTGGAGACACTCTCATAGCTCTCGAGAGTAAGCATCCGTCTCCAAATAGTAATCTTCACCTCCCCGATCCACCACAGGAGAGTGATGACGCTGCCAACGCTGCGCTGTTCAACGCCGTCATGTCGTTCCAGAGCGGCTCTGCTGGCGGTCTAGATGCTGTGAGTCCACAGCACTTAAAAGACCTTCTGTCTGGTGGATCCGGCCATGCAAGTGAAGGTTCTGGGGGACATGGCGGCGCTGATCAACCTGATGTTGTCAGGTAGAGTCAACAGCGAGATCACAGAAATCCTGTATGGTGCTAATCTGTGCGCACTTAAAAAAAAAGATGGGGGGATCAGACCTTCGTGCCTCGCCGCCAAAGTCTGCTGTCGAATCTTATTTCCAACCAATCCAGCTAGGATTTGGTTCGCGAGGCGGTTGTGAGGCCGCAGTACATTCATTACGTGCTTTTTTGGACCAAAATTGCGAGAAGTCATTTTGAAGGTGGATATTAAAAACGCCTTCATTTCCGTACATAGGGGCCTTGCTAAAACAAATTCAAGAAAAAATTCCAAAAATGTATCCATTTCTTTGGCAATGTTATAGCACGTCCTCTAAATTGATCTATCAGGACCATGTCATTTCGTCATCTGTTGGCTGCCAGCAAGGCGACCCTCTAGGTCCGGCCATTTTCAGCCTTGCCATCCACCCGATTATTCAACGTCTCCAATCCAAACTTAATGTTTGGTATTTGGATGACGGAACATTAGGGGGCGACGTGAACACGGTGTTCGATGATCTTAAACTAATTTCTGATGAATTTCGGCAAATCGGATTGAACCTAAATTTTTCAAAGAGCGAACTTTTCGTGTCTGAAACTTGTTTGGATCGAAATTCGGTTATCACTAAATTTAACAGTTTGGCACCGAACATTACCGTAGTGGAGAAGTGTTCTCTTCGGCTCCTTGGTTCACCAATCTTTGACGAGTCTTTTGCAGTTTTTGTAGATGAAAAAATTCAAAATTTCTCACAAACCACCGACAAACTTCGGAAATTAAATCCCCACATGGCCTTTACAATTATAAAATTTTGTTTGTTTGTTCCCAAATTTACGTACGCTTTACGGTGTTGTCACCTGTGGAAACACACTGAGCTGATGGAAGGCTTAGATAACATCATAAAGAATACACTGTCGGTGGTTTTGAAGATCGCGCTGGATGACAGGGCATGGTCGCAGGCCTCCCTTCCTATTAAAATGGGAGGCTTAAGTATACGCAAAATTTCAAGTGTTAGCCTACCAGCTTTCTTGTCCTCAGTCAATAGCACAAGTTCTTTGGTTGAAAAATGTTTATTAAAGAAAAATATTTTATTTAAGGTTACATTCATTACATTCAATCTGGCAACATTTTCAAAATTTCACATTTAGACGAGGCCAGGAACGCTTGGCAAATTGCTTGCCCAAATACTACTCCCCCCAAAACCCTTTCGTCTCAAAGGCAATGGGACGGGCCTATCTGTGAGCTAACACGGAATTGTCTGTTACAAACGTGCTCTAGCCCCTCAGATCGTGCTCACCTCCTAGCCGTTTCCAAATGGGAGTCAGGACTTTGGCTGCAAGCATTGCCCTCACAAACGATTGGCACATTATTGGACGCTTTAACTTTCCGCGTTGCAACACGTCTGCGGTTGGGTGCTCCATGCTGCGCTCCACATAGATGCCGGTGTGGTACTGCGGTCGAACATCTTGGTCACCATGGATTATCGTGCACTAGGAGTGCTGGCAGAATTTCCCGCCACAGTAGTCTTAACGAAATCATTCGCCGGGCTTTTACCACCGCCAATGTGCCAGCCGTTCTCGAGCCGAACGGTCTAAGTCGTGACGATGGTAAGCGGCCTGACGGTATGACGCTTATCCCATGGAGAATGGGCAGGCCCTTGGTGTGGGACGCTACATGCGTAGACACTTTGGCACCTTCTCATTTGCCAGGGACGCAAGTTAGGGCTGGTGCGGCGGCAAACTCTGCTGAAGATCTCAAGCGGCGTAAATATGTAGGTCTTGATAGGTCGTACATGTTTGAGCCCTTTGGGGTCGAGACCCTAGGTCCATGGGGAATAGGAGCCTTCCGCGTTTTTAAAAAATTGTCAGAGCGTCTGGTCGAAGCGACGCGTGATCAGAAGGCTAGCAGCTATCTGGGCCAAAGAATAAGCCTTGCTATACAAAGAGGCAATGCAGCCAGTATCCTCGGCACGCTGCCATCGGGTATCGAGTTGGAGCAGTTGAGCTACCTATAGATCGTTTGCAACGGTCTATGGGTGGCCCAATTGTTTCCTTTTGTAAATTTTATAATATACCTATATATAGATTGTAGTAGAGTTAGCTTATGCTGTAATAAAAAAAAAATTAAACTTACTTACCTTAAATTGTACTCAAATTTCTTTTAAGTATTACTTAAAGAAATTTATATAAATATTTTAATAATTAAAAAATAAATTCTTTTGAATTCCTTTGTCACTTACTTTTAGTAAGTAGGTACTAAAGAAAATACGTCCGCATATTTTTTTCCGTTTTGGTCTCAGAGACCAATGGATGATTACGTGTTAAACCAAGTAAGATGTTATTTTTTTTATTAAATATCCATAACAGTCCACAACATTCTTGTTGATATGACATTTTTGCCATCAATAAAGATTCACAATAATTAAAAAATAAAAAAACGAAAACACGGTATGTAACTCAAAATGTCAAGTGCATTGCCTTAATTAATCGCTCCGTTTAAAGCTTCAGTTGGGCCGACTCGGCCTTGACCATTATCTCGGGCAGGTTTAAAAAGGACTGTAGCATGCAATATGTAATCAAGAAAAACCCTTATTTGAAGATATAATACATTTTTCACTTCTCATGCTCGTAAAGTTCAACTTCGCGCAAACTTCTGGAAACAAAACTGCATTTTAGGCCCTAGGGCAAATAGTAACTGCTTATAAGTACAAAGAGGTTCATTTTGTAACAGGTTCATGCATGAAGTTGAGAACTTTTTCTAGCCTTTGGCTCGGGCTGATAAATGTCTCGTATAAAATGACTCGCTTCAGGCCCTTGGTGTACAAATCTTTTTCTTATCGTATCACTAGTTCTTTCGAACCAGCGTGGTTAAAGGATTTTAAGCGCGCCTCAAAGAGGCTCCTTTCGTGCACATGTTTTCGAACTTTTTAGGTTTTATGACAACCACGAAGCAAGAGCCTCATTTAAGCCCGTCATACACGTAGCTATAATATATATTATTATGATTATAGCAAGCGCCATATTACGATATATTTTCTATACAAATATTCAATTGACCGCACACGCCGCTATGATACTAATTTATGTTTCTATGACTTGAATATTTGTAAAGAAAATATTATCGTAATATGTCTTGCTATAATATATATTATAGCTACGTGTGTGAGGGGCTTTATGAGTTTAAATAATAAAAATGTTTTTTTTTTAAATATATATACATATATCATAAACTTGTTTTGTTTAAAATTATTCTGGAGTTTCCTGTCTCACTTATGCATAACAAAATGGCTGGAGTTGTCGTTCATTCAGGTTTACTTCATTCATATCTTCTTTTGATGGTTTTATGAATGCAGTCCGCATTCCTGGAAAAGAATGCAAAGATTTTAACCCAACTGACAATAAGGAGAGTAATGTTATATTTATATTTAATACCTATTTTATTGCACACACTTAAATGTAGTACAAAAAGAGAACTTAATGCTTGAGCATTTTCTACCAGTCAAGCAGTTGGTGGTAGAAAAAAGAAAAACTAGCGTACAACTTAAATGCTAATTACCTAAATATATATTTAATATAAAAATAGTAAATAATTATGTATTTATTTATATATTTATAATTAAAAATGACTAAACAAATAATATATTTATATATATTATAATATAGTACCTACATACATATATTTTTTCGTGTGTTAATAATGTGTTCCGGTTGTATATTGTATGTTAGTAAGTAGGTACCCATGTACAGGACGTGGTGGCCGAGTGGATGATGCCCTTGCCTTGCGATCCGATGGTGGCGGGCTCGAATCCCGGTGGCAGTCATGCGTAAATGGGTTTTTTCGGTCGAAAAAATCTATGTATGCATCCCACGTCCTCGCAATGGTGAAGGAAAACATCGTGAGGAAACCGGCATGTCAAAGGACAGAAAAAAAAATGTTGTTTGGCATGAGACATCCACCAATCTGCATTGGGTCCGCGTGGTGGAAAGACTCATTCGCTCTCCTGCCGAGAGTAGGCCTGAGTCCCAGTAGTGGGAACATTATAGGCTGATTATGCTATGCTAAGTGCCCATGTATGTTCTTTTCAGGGGCGTAGCTACCGTCGGGGGCCCCCGGTCCACGGGGGCCAACGAAATGCGTAACCAAAAATAAAAAATAAAAATCTCAATTTTTAGTCACTATTTCTCTCACTGTCCATAGAGGCAGAAACTTCAGAAACACTTAAGTCATCATCAGCTATAAATGATTTAATAAATCAGTTTGCAGAAAAAAGGCAAGGAGTGTAATATTAATTTGAATTGTTCGTAAAAATTTTGGAAAAAGTGACAGATACATAATTATGATGAAATTAAAAGAAATAGGTTAAATACCTATTATGCAAACATTTTTTTTCTTTTGTGAGAAATCTTTACCCTGCATAAGGGCCCCCAAACAAATATTTATACGGGGCCCCGTCAAGGCACGCTACGCAACTGGTTCTTTTGAAGCGCCCTGTAAGTTGGTCCCCATCGAGTAACACCAAATCTTATAATTTTACATGTGTGATAAAGAGTTCATGTCTCACCGAGCGTTATAGTGTTGCAACGGTTTATGGGAATCAAAGTCCTGTGTAATACTGTTAAGGTTATGGGTATGCTTGATCTTTCTCTATCAGGAGAGCACCTAGTCTTGCCGTTTTTTGTTACTATAAAATTCGTTAATATTATACCTAGTAACGATTCGCTTTTGTAGGGAAAAGGTAGCGAAGTGAATAACGGGCCTCGGGTTTTGCGTAAATCTATATAAATTGTCCGCTACCTCGACTGAACTGGTATTACGAGCTAGGTACTAACTTACTACCATGCTTATGCCGACTAGCATCAAACTCGCTGTAAAAAGTTTCACATTATGCCATTGTCAGAAAGAAGGCGTATAGCAGATCTCTCTTATCTTATCAGCATTGCTAGTGCCAGGGTAGACTGTTCTGAACTACTCGGTCATTTGAGTCTTAAAGTTCCATCAACATCTCTTAGAAATCACAATCTCTTATTTGTTCCACAAGTCAAATCTAAGTACAGGCGTAATTCTTACTTCCCACGTGTGTGCAGTAGTTTCAATACATTGTCGCGAGAAATTGATTTTGACCTTTTCAACACATCCCCTGTTAGTCTCAAGCGTGTTAAAACACGCTTATGCTTATGCCTAAAAGCAATAGTTTTTTTGAATCCTAAATTCTAAATTATAAGTGTTTGTCCGTCTACTTCTTTAAAATTATAAATACCTACTTGCTTTTACCTATTTGTGAAAATTTTTAATTGGTCATCTGTATTTATCTTTTTAATCAATCGTGTACCTAGCTGTAAGTTTTCCGAAAAAATAAAAATAAAATAAAAAATAATCTAAAACTGACAATGGTCATAAGCATTTACTTTACTAGTATTTGTAAATTTTGTAAAGATTTATTCGTAGTTAGCTTATGCTGTAATAATAGTCCCTAATGCTTTACTAGCAGTTCTTAACTGCGGCTTGATTTGCTAAGCTGTCAATAGCTCTCGTTATCGAATGGTACGTCAATTTTGGCATTTTGGTCTACCATTATGTGCCAAAATTAACGTACCATTCGATAACGAGAGCTATTGTCAACTTAGCAAATAGCCCCACTGTCTTAACTGTAAGCAGTCATCGACTCTTGTTATCGAATGGTACGTCAATTTTGACACGAAATCTTCGAATTAAGCAAAAGGAGAGGTTATACGTTAAAATTTGCTAACATAATTTTCTGCCATTTTTGACGGGGACGAGGTAAACACGCATTGCACACGCGCCTAACATACCTGTAACCTTATTCATGTAAACGCACACTATAATAATCTCACACACCATCATAAAATATGCACACAGTTATCAAATTCAGCGTATAGTTTTATTTAACGTGAATGACCAATTCAATTCAATTCAATTCATTTATTTGGGTCATTAACAAAATTTACATGGTGTCGTGCATTTCTTATTTAACTCTATAGTAACTAAGTTGCATGCAATTTCAATTATAAATGACCACATCGTGCATAAAACTTATAGTACACAAACTATACCTAGTCAAAACAGTAGGACCTAATAATTTAAAGACTTTACTTAAAAAAAACGAATCTTCTTAAATTTATCATGTAGGTACATAAAATATGTTACAAAAATATAAAATACATCACACAAAATGAAAGGCCAAGAAGGGTATATGGCCTGCAGAGGGGTTCGCCCTGCTTTAACCCCTCCTTTTGCTGAATTCTCGAAGACCAAAATGGCAAAATTGACGTATCATTCGATTACGATATCCGATGACAGCATTCGCAATTATCCTCCATGGAGCCAATTTTCGATTTGCGTGATATATTACTGATATGATAAATATGGTGCCATGTAGATATCGCGTTTGAAAATATCATAAGTATCTACCAAATGATCATAAAAGAGATTGGGCAAAAATGTAGGGAGCGGAGGACCCGATCTTTTTTTAAACTTGCATGTATGATTTTTTTTGTGACACTGTACCAACAGCGTAGATTACAAATATACTTAAAGAATTTATATTTCAAAGCAGCGGGAATAAAAAGTTATTGGCTATCTAAGAATGTAAACAATAGGAAAAAAAGTTTAAAAAACTGTGACAAATCTCAAGATTTGTCACCTACTATATCGATATAAGAAATCACTGACTCCTTAAATCCTTTAAAAATAAGTAAATTCAGAAACTTACCTGAAATATAAATCCAAGCACACGAAGCGTAAACAAGTGGTTGGCCATTCAATAAATCGTGACTAACTTTTTACAAATACTTAAACAGTTCACATGTATCTTATTTACAATATTTTATTATATTTTTTTCTCAGAATTCACAAATATACAAAACGAAAGCAATCCATACGGCAGGACATAAAATGGACTCAATCTAATTAAGACCTTATTTGTAAACACATATGTTCTAGCAAATAAACAATATTTCATTTCATTTCATTTGTTTACTTTTTTGAATGGAATGGACGGTAGTTATTGATTTTAATATTCATGCTCCCACAGATTCTTATCAGCTGACAATGACAGTAAGAAGATGTCTTGACAATTGTTTTTGCCTATCGGGGGATTTTCTAAGCTATCATCCTCTCGTTATCGAATGGTACGTCAATTTTGGCATTTTGGTCTAGCATTTTATGCCAAAATTGACGTACAATTCAATAACGAGAACTGATGACAGCTTATAAATAGCAAATCAAGCCCCAGGTTGTTAACATCACTTTTTTGCGACATTTTACCATCGATACTACGATATTTTTTTTTTAATTGAACACCAGCACAGTATACACTAATATATTTTTTTGGTTACATGATACATAGCAGGCCAAGTGCCACTGCAATTATAGGTGAAGACGACATGCAAGAGGTAATTGAGCGAGTAACTTAGTGAAATAAAATTAATATTACAAATTATATAAAACTTTGAGCAAAATGTTAGTTACAAATCATATTTACAAAATTAACACAAAAAATTATAGTTAGAACACAAAAAATAGTTAGAAAATATTTACAATAACTAGGTCAGTCTTAAAAATAACAATTACTTAACTAAAAAAATTAAAAATAATAATCATTAAATTCGAAAATTAAAATAAAATTATATCAGTATTAGGATTAGGGTACAATTTGTTACATTTAAAATAAGATTTTAGCTTAGTTACATTATCAGCAAACAGATCTATTGACTCAGACTTAGAGAGGGCATTATACTGCCTGGCAATTCGTGTTAAAGGTGCGTGGTGTCCCAACTTAGATCTAGATCCAACTAGAGATAATAGGTTAAATTTTGAAACTCTAGGTAGCCTACAAGGAGCAGAAAAGGATACCAAAGCTAGCAGACCAGGAGCATCAAGGAGACCATTCACCAGTTTGGACAAGAACACGGTGTCGAGCATATCATACTAAAATCTTGTATTTTGGTCATTTTGTAAACCCCGCTACATTAGAGGTTTTCATGACTGAAATGAATACTTAAAAATATCGAAATGAATTGTCAAATTGGTAAAATAGCTGCAGGTGAAGACCTGCCTGCAGTTATTTATCTATATAATGCTTATATCAAACTAAAATCTTATATTTTGGTAATTTTCAAAACCCCGCTGCATTACCAACTTTCATGACTGAAACGAATACTTAAAAATATTGAAATAAATTATCAAATATGTCAAATAACTGCAGGCCGAGATCATCGGCTCTCGTTATCGAATGGAACGTCAATTTTGGCATTTCGGTCACCGGTTTTCTGCCAAAATTGACGTCCCATTCGATAACGAGAATCAATGACAGCTTAGTGAATAAGGACCCAACATGTTGTTGAATTGTTAATTTACTAGGAAGCTTATATTTTACCACTCTCCTTTTGTTTTGTAATGTAGAAAGTTTGGTGATGTAGAAAGAGCTACTCTTAGGCTCAATGTGTTATATTTAAAGCCTTCATTTGTACTTACAAAATAGCTTACAATTAATAGGTAAACAAAAAATACAAAATCAGACAATTTTTGGTAAAAATATTTTATTTACATATTATACAGTAAAAGAAAAAGCATTTCCAAAATACTTTTACGAAAAATGGCAGTAGTTTTTACTGGCAATACCAAAACTTTTGACTAGGTAGAATTACATCATCGCATGCATTTGGATAAGAAGCGATAAAAAAGTTAAAAGTCAAAATTGACGGGTTTGGTATTGACAGCTGTCAGTTGATAAAATGGCGCAGTTTTCACCAGCAGTAGGGGTAGTTGGGACACAGGGCCGGCGGCAGGCCAGCGGGGTATCTGGGGGCAGCGGGGACGGCACTGAAATATGAAAAAAAAAAATTACTTTATTATTATTTACCTTTAATTAAGCAATTTATAATATGTATAGGTTGATTAAATTAACAATAAAAATCCACTAAGGTTTGTGCTTTGAGTTGATATTTCGACCGTCACTTAAATTTATACTAGCTGACACCCACAACTCCGTTTGCATTATGAATTAATAAAATTCCTTTTTTAGTACGCGTTTTCGCTTCTTGATAAACATGCCCTCGAAATTTCAAGTCTCTACGTTTAGTTCTTTAGCCTGTGCTTTGTGAGTCAGTCAACCAATCAGGATAAAGCTTTTTATACACATTAATGATTGATTGGTTGATAGACCTACGTATAAAAATCATCATTGCTTTGAGTAATTCTTGGTGTTTATGTAAAATGTGTTGAGACGACACGGATGGTTGAGTGCCAGTGAGTTAGATTGCCATGCCGGTGTTGCGGGTTTGATTTCCGCTTACGGACAAACATTTGTGTGGTCACATCGGTATTTGTCTTTAGTCTTGTTTTTTTCCATGTATTTTTGTATGTATTTACGAAAAAAAAGGTATATAAGTATTCTATCAGTTATCTGGTTCCTATATTACAACCTTGCTTAGTTGGCGCTATATGGCGTTCTGTGAAACGTCCTAAAATTATTACTAATATGTATACAATTATTATGTTACTTACGGAGCATGGGCGTGAGCGTACAGGGCAGGATTCAGGCCCCACTGGGGAATGGGCATGCCGTCGGGGGTGAAACGCGCCAGGGCCTCAGGGTCGCAGTAAGGGTAGTTGGGGCAAACAGCGGGGTGGACGCCGGCCGGGTACTCGATGGCTAGCGCTACCGCAGCCACGGCTACGAGGAAAAACTATAAAAAAACGCAAATGTAAATTAAATTATAAAATAAAATAAATAAAATATTAGTATATCGTTATATTAATATAGTACAAGGTAAAAGATTTTTCCCTCACTAACTGACAGACAACGTATAACTAACAAATATAAAATAAACGAGCGTACAGTAGTCGCATATGGTGTGTAACATCTGACATCTTATTTAAATTTGGAAGGATTCGATTTACTTCAATATTCTGAGATTTTTATCATCAATACGGTCAACTTCCTGTTACACACCTCCGTCCCATTTTCACGAAACCACTCCTATAAATTGACAGAAAGTGAGAGGAAATATGTAACACATCAAAAACGAGCGAACATCTGGCATCTCACTTCGGTACTAATTTGGAGTGATTCTATATATTTGCATTTTCTGAGGCTTTTACCATCTGACGGCCAACTTCCTGTTACACACCTCCGTCCCATTTTCACGAAATTACTCCCTCCAAAAGATGTTACAAATCAAAAAATGTAAGACCTATTTCCTGACCTAAATACCACAACCAAAATAGCATCAATCAAAAGTTACATACAATTAATTAGCATAGCAATACATTATCACGAAATGGTGCATAACTGCGTGCCTACACGACTGTTGCAACCGTTTAGTAATCCATTGTTGCATGGATTGGATTCTGGATTAATTGCTCGAGAGAAATTTACACGCAAATACGAATAGGCAGTAAAATTTGAAATACTTAGGTGTTGTGTTTGTTAATGGTTTGTTGAGATACCATAATTCATCTTCTCGATAAATAATTTTAAATAATATCTCTCATCAATATGCTAGTATAAAAGGCTTCGTCCTGACTGACTGACTGACTAACAACGCACGGGCCAAACCATTGAAGTAGAGGCTTTAAATTTAGAGGGTATATTCGTTAGACCACATGACAGAAGTGAAAACTTCATCATGGCGAATCGACTTTACCTGAACGAGCGATAAAGACCCGAGCGTGAAGGCTCAGTCTCATTCAATAGGTACCATAAAATAAAGTGCTTAAAGAAGCCTAAATAGGTTTTTAATTAAAAATATATGAAGTGTAATGTGACTTCACTTCAGAAGCTGTCGCCTATGTAGTATCGGTATAAAAATATTTTTTTAGGGCTGAATACCGAATTCGAACCAAATGGGAATCACAGTTTAGGCGTGACTGAGTAACATTCTTCTATCCATTTTCACAAAATTTATTTATATTATATTATAGTAAAGACACTGTATAAATGTTATTACTTATTTATTTATTTTAGGTTTATAATTTATTTATGTTTTATCTATAAAACAGGATAAGTTATTCCATTATAAATACTTGTTATAATTTATACGCTTATATTATTTTAAGTACGCAACTAAATACCTAATGGTAACTGATCTACAATTAGGTAACGCACGTCAATGTCAAAATTGATTGATCAATGATTATGTAGGTACAATGACTGTCATTACATTCCAACACCTGTTCTCACCATAATTGTATGCTAATGCTATAATTATATGCTAATCTGTATCATTTTATGCTAATTTGTTATCATTTTATGTTAATCGCATTAATATGCGCGCCTACGTTGAGTAATTATGATAGGTGTAATTTTTCCGGAAGTCAATTGAGAGTTCAATGGCGCGTGTAAGTCATATTAGTTACTTATATTTAAATATAAAAAAAATGCTTCTCTATATCATTTGTTATTTAACAATTTGTAATTGTTTCGCTTTTTCTCTTAACCGTAACTTAACCTAATATGCTGAAATATGGAACATTCAGAATAATGGATAGAACAAAAGCCATATTCATCCTGACGCGTACAAATTAATACTTTGAAACAAAAACATCTCACTTTATTAGATACTTGTATTATTTGGTGATAAATAAATCTCGCTCTTTTTTCCTATTATTTAACTTAGTTATATTTTATATTTAAAAAAAACACTCTACTTACCAGTTTTCCGATCATTTTGACAATGTGTATCCTCTCGACTTGGTAGTGAGACTGATAGTAAAGTGGCGGTGGTTCGCGCGCTTTTATACCCGCCAACGGCCCTGGAAGCAGGGTTGGTTTGAAATTAGAACGCAACCGCGCGGAATGGCGGGAATTTTCGAGACTCTTCATTATCTTGCCAGTAGTTTATCAAATGAGTTTTACTTATTTATTATCGATAGTTAATAAATGGTACTTTGGAACTGTTTGATAAAAATAATTAAAAAAACATTCAATCAAAATTTAGCCAATCTGCCCCTATGAAATAGGTATCGTTCTGAAACCGACCCTGGGTTTTTGGGGGTTTGAAGATAGAACGTACAATTTTTTTTTATTTTAACTGCGGTATCGGCAGCAAAAGCAAAAGTATTCCCGAAATCAATTCCCATATACCGTCTTATAAAAAAAAACACATTTTTTGAATATGTAATTTTTTTTTGAGTCATTTTCTAAACAAAAGAGTTCAACGCGCCTTGGATTTTTTTGTGCTTTTATTACGAAAATATAACTAAAAAAAAAAAATTCTTAGTATTTGGACAATACGCATTATATTTAGATAATTAATATTTGTCTTGACTGACAGACAATGTACTGCAACTGCTAAACTTGAAGGGCATAGATTAAAAATAATATTCATATAGAACACCATGATAGATAGTAGCAAAGCAAAATGGATGCGGAATACAGGACAGAAAATTATTAGACAACCTGTCAATAAACATGAAATATCTCCATTTTCAAATAATTTTTGTTACTTTTTACGATGTAGTTTTATTAACAATGAAAAAAACAGGTAGTTCTATCATATAACTAATATTCATCTAGCCCTGTTACTTTTCTTTTTCGAAATTTAGCATCGGACCAAAATGTACTAAAAGTTAGCTAATTTAGATCGCTTTTTTTTGGTTCTATACTTTGATATTTCTATGTTCGTCAATAAGTGTAACGTGTACTAAGAAATGATTTTTGACGTGACTAATAAATCGATGAACGCCGCCTGCATGCGAAAACGTTGACTTCATTGTCCGGTAACGCTCATTGTCCCGTTACGCTGGTAGTCACGTTAAACTATCGTCCGTAAACCAACTTTGTCAGTAAAGTACCAATTTTTTTTATTGGCAATGCAAACGAAGTTACGGGTATAAACTGGTGCGATATATATTTTGCTCCATTTTCCTTTGTAGATTCGAACTTGGTATCGATTTCTGTACTTTATCTGTGTCAGTCTGTCAGTATCAATTACATCTACAGACCCACAATTCCATTCATCTGTTGTGTGTTTATAATAATAGGTATTATTATTAGAACTAGAATTATATTCATACTAGCTGGTGCCCGCGACTTCGTCTGCGCAGGTATCTTTATAAATTGCAGCCTATGTGTTATTCTGATGTATAAGCTATATTATTCTAAAGTTTCATTAAAATCCATTCAGTAGTTTTTACGTCATCCATTAAAAAGTAAAATCCATTCATCCATACTTACGAACAGATACTTAAATGTAAAGCGTTACATTTTTCATAATTAAAAAATATGTTATAGGTTGTACATAAAATTTATTACTTTTGACACACAATAAAAGAAAAAGTAAATGAATTTTTAAAATTAAAACCATATTTTTTTACCAGAAAAATGCGTATTTCAAAAAAAAAATCGGTGTATAAACAGTAGGAATAGAATATAAATAAAATTAAAAAAAATCTGTGTGACATTTAATAAGGTAAACTAAAAACATTAAGTCTTATCACATAATTATTAGTCAAAAATAAAATAATCTAGATAGGTAGGTTTACAAATATCATTAAAAATATAAAATCAATTCATGTTAATCAAAATTTAAATTTAATAATCGTATTGTAAATTTGTAAAATGAACGCTCTTTTCAAGATGGCTCCATATTTGGAAGACCATAATTAACTGGTTCCACCCTTATGTACGGAATGATACCTTATGTCAACCGTAAAGCCACGGTAAAGCGTCAATGATACACAGCTTTTTACACGCACCAAGCCAGCGAGTTGTAGCGTGTAAAGTCGCCCAGTGTCATCGGCGTTTTTACAATCTGCTTGTTGACAATCCTTCCCAAAAGCTACCTCTCTCACACGCTAGCTTTTATACTCACCTACAAACAGCGTGTTAAACAGCCGTGTGTCATCGACGCTTTACAGAGTTTTTTTATATAGTTATATTTTTTTTATTTACAATAATCGATTAATACAAAAATATACTTTACTTTCCATACTAATTATTAATAGTGTTTTTTTTATCAATAATATATTAATTTTTATTATTAATGTGATATCTTGTGAGGTTGGATGTGTCTCAATTCCGTCGGATGTATGTATTTTGTTACTACACGGAAGTATTTTTAAGCTTATGGAAAATATGTCAAACATATTTGGAAGATTGAATATGGAAAATATATAAAAAATATTTGGAAGATAAAGTAATATAATAAAATTTCGCATAATATACACAAAAAAAATGGGTCTATCTAATAAATAAATAAACAAAATTAAGGATAATATTATGTAATGTTTCTTTTAATAAAATAATGATTATGCTTTTTTGGCGAGTTTTTCGACGCCATCTATCTTAAAGAGAATAATAATGCGCAGGTTCTTTATAAGAACATCATTATTAATCTATGTCCTTATTGATAAGGACATTATATCCTAATACATATTGAAGTACTTATAATAAAAAGACTTAATAAGTTAATCATGTTTTAATAATGGCAACACATGTTATAACATTTAAACGATATAGGACTATATTACATTGAAATAAGGTATAAAATCATAGTAAAGATTAAAAGAGTGACAATAATTAAGAAATCTTGTTATGTTAGATTTATTATTTATTAGATTCTTAGATTTTTTTAAGGCCCAGTTGTACGTAAAGTTTAAACAGTTGATTAAGAAAACTATTTTTTTTTCTGCAACAAATAACTCTCTTTATCAAGTGAAAAACATAATCAATATACACCCAAAATTTCTAATTAACAAAAAACTTAAATAGACAATGCAGCAAGGATACTACGTTGTATCTGTGCAGTCAGAATTTTGGATTTCTACAAAATGACAGAGTGACAGCGGCGCGAGGGCGGCGCCCGAGCCTAGCTGCAGCGAGCGGGCTCGAGCTAAGTACCGGGGTTTGCCAAACGATGAAGAGTCCGGTGACGCAGTTACAGCCATCTGCTGCTAACTGCATTAAACGTCCATCCGTTAAAAAACGATGACTGAAACTTAAATTATTATCAATGATGTGTACCGCCTGACGCAAATCCATAGGAAAACGACTAACGGTAACAGTTATCCAATTTTGATCAAATTCAAGTTTATTTGACATATGTGTTCAGTACATTGATTATGCGTATTTTTTTTCTGGTGATTAAAAATTTGCGGTTATTAAAAGGCTCGGAGCTGACTGACTGATTGACTATCAGAGAACGTACAGGCCACCACTGAACGTAGAAACTTGAAATTTAGGTGTGTCCGTCTATAAGTGCGTGTAATTGCATTAATTCGCAATGCAAATGAAATTACGGGCGTAAGCTAGTCTTTTATATATATCAACTAAAAGGTAATCTGTATTTTGTGGTAAATTTCGGTGTATTTTTGACAGATTTTTTTATAAGTATTAACAAGCTATTTTATCGTTGAAGGAATGTTACTTATCAGTCAAGTAAAATTCAAGGATGTGTTTTCAAAAGGGCACAGATGTATTTGGCTATCTTAAGTTAAGTTATAAATTGACATTACATTTTGTAGCCTCTTTTTGTTATTAATACAGAGATATAGATAAATAAAAGACATTTATACAAACAATACAGTGACTAAATTAAAAAGGCTTGGACCTGTCTGTCTGACTGACAGACAACGTGCAGGCCTAACCACTGGACATAGAGACTTGTAATTTCGAGGGTATATTTGTCAAGAAATGTAGGTAAATTCAATTCAATTCAAATCTTTTATTTCGGTAAATATTACACCATATTTTGTTAATATAAGGCTTATTCTAAGGTTAGTAACATATTCAAAATTATAAATTACACAAAAGTAAAGTAAACGTAGTTGTGGGTTTCGGTAAATTATTAATACATTATTTGATTTAAGAAAACATTAAATTAAATTAATTGTAAGTGTTTCTTTATTTATACATAAGAAATGATACTATTTCATACTCACAAATAAAAACCTATTTGTATAAATTTATTTTACTTTAATTAAGATGGCAGCAGCCAATTACATTATTAAATTTCATTTGATAAAAAAATATATTAAATTCTATGCTAAAAAGCCAACTGCAAAAAAATCAAGAACAAAATATATTTTTTTGTTTTTTAACTGACCGTTAGATTTCTGGTGAAACCGGTCACGTTTTAATTATTTTAAATAAACGACATGTAGTGTATAACAATTAGTTACTAATTGTAGGGCGATCCAAGGTGCAAATCTATATTTTTTATCCGCAGAGCCTTTTATATCGGTAAAAGATACAGAAAAAAAAATGCCCTTTTACAGACAACATACAATACTTAGGTACATTTTCAGACAATGTTTTCAAAGCAAGGTGTAGTCTTAAAACTAGAAAAATCTAGAATTTTTCTAAAAAAAAACAACAAACTACGTCAATTTTTTTATTACAAAAGAAAATTCCCTTTTACGCATAACGAACAATACCTAGGTTTATTTTCAGACAATGCTTTCAAAGCAAGATAGAGTTTTAAAACTGAAAAGATCTAGAATTTTTCTAAAAAAAATTACAACAACCCCCGACTATTTTTTTTTATTACAATTAGGTTTGCAAAATAGAATAAAACCGAAATACCTACCTATTACATAACATTTTTTTTTTCGTTACTTTTTACAATGGATATTTATTACACGAAAAAAAAACTAGTTCTATAAAACCATAATTATGTAGGTAATATTGCTCTAGCACTGTTTCTTCTCTGTTAAGTTTTAATGGTTTTACCTCAGAACTTTTTTTTTATTAACCGATTTGAAAAATCTTTTTTCGTTTGAAATTTCATCAAAATCGGATTTCAATCAAAATAACTGAAAATAAAGTCGTTGAAGTGAACAAAACTGCGTATTTTGCTTCCCTGTGACTTGTCAGTGGTGTCTACGGTCACTAGAACAGTCCGATTGAAGTCGGTTGTTGTATGTTTTGTAAAACCTTTACATTCTTGTGACAGAATACCTTTTATTTCGTTGCCATAAAAACGGCAACTGACTTATTTGTATTCATCCAAATATCTAAAAAGGTAATGTAATGTCAAAGAAGGTTGTGGTTTTAATTGGTTTTCAATAATTCATGATACTTTTTGTGATCTAGTTACATTTTTAAATACACACATAATATTATCGATGAAAAAGTTTGAATGTATGTAAGATGTTTTGTTTAGAGCGATTTATTACTTAATGACGCCAAAATCACTGAACGAATTAGGGTAATGTTTTTGCGTAAATATCTAACTTAAAATTACGTTTTTATGCTGTTTTTTTGTGTAAACGTGAATAGAGTATAGGTCGCACAACAAAAGCTGGCATGAACAACACATTCACGTTCGCTTGTGTAGTGTCTGTGAATAAGAGCGCGACGTGTCCCTATTATGACCTGTCAAAATTATCATCCTAATGCTAATGCATACTATTTCGAAGAACCTAAGTTCTTCGGTTTTGGCTACACATCTAAGCCAGTGTCAAGTAATTGGAAAGATTATTTTGTCATAAGTCAGAGTCGATAAGTCAAGTCATGCCCCTGTAAAGTAGTGGTGGTTGCGACTTTACTAGAGGCTTCTATGGAGGTTTGGAGGCAACACGAAAAGTCACGTTTTACAGCATTACACTATTCACCAACACTCATACACGTTCACGAGCACTTAATGGATAAAAAACCACCGTTTTTATACTTAAACCTCAAAGTTATACAAGTTTTGTCAGTTAATTAATGCCGACAATACGCCATTTTTCACGTTCTCGCCAAAACTTCTAATAATGCATACTAATGCAATTTCACTATACTTTGACAATTAATTTGTACTTGTATTTGTGTAAAGTGTGAGTACTTTGAAAGCGCCAGCTTTCGTTGACTGATCTGTATATAGGCGCTCTCTTGGTGGAAAATTATACCCAAAGTAACAATTAAGTTAGGGTGCCTGAAATTTTTTGTCCGTGTTTCCGCCTTCATCTTGTTTAGATACTGTTAATCTTGGTGTTCTACAGGAACACCGTTATTGATCTTGGTGTTCGTTCTATAGGAACATCGTTACTTGGTGTTCGTTATATAGGAACATCATTACTTGGTGTTCGTTCTATAGGAACATCGTTACTTGGTGTTCGTTCTATAGGAACATCGTTACTTGGTGTTCGTTCTATAGGAACATCGTTACTTGGTGTTCGTTCTATAGGAACATCGTTACTTGGTGTTCGTTCTATAGGAATATCGTTACTTGGTGTTCGTTATATAGGAACATCATTACTTGGTGTTCGTTCTATAGGAACATCGTTACTTGGTGTTCGTTCTATAGGAACATCGTTACTTGGTGTTCGTTATATAGGAACATCGTTACTTGGTGTTCATTATATAGGAACATCGTTACTTGGTGTTCGTTCTATAGGAACATCGTTACTTGGTGTTCGTTTTATAGGAACATCGTTACTTAGTGTTCGTTCTAAAGGAACATCGTTACTTGGTGTTCGTTCTATAGGAACATCGTTACTTGGTGTTCGTTATATAGGAACATCATTACTTGGTGTTCGTTCTATAGGAACATCGTTACTTGGTGTTCGTTCTATAGGAACATCGTTACTTGGTGTTCGTTTTATAGGAACATCGTTACTTAGTGTTCGTTCTAAAGGAACATCGTTACTTGGTGTTCGTTCTATAGGAACATCGTTACTTGGTGTTCGTTATATAGGAACATCATTACTTGGTGTTCGTTCTATAGGAACATCGTTACTTGGTGTTCGTTCTATAGGACCACCGTTATTAATCTTGGTGTTCGTTTTATAGGAACATCTTTATTAATCTTGGTTTTCGCTATACAGGGTGGTTTTTTAGAAGCGCGCTGATGGGTTAGTCCGAAGCCACGAGAGTTAGAGAAAAGTCGTGAAAGGATTCATGTCCTCGATTTATAAGAAAACAATATCTGCATATTTAGTTATTCATTAATTTTTTACTATTGACGGAAATCGACCCGCATGTGTTAAAAAAATACCATGTACTATTGAATCAACGGATTCTGTTGCAGATCTGTAGAAATACCGTTATTAATCTATGAATATAGGAAGGTACTTTACAAGCAAAAAAGCGGGCTAAAGCTAGTATGAAGTGCATCTCAAGTAGGAGACTTGACATTACCAAGTCTCTTCCGCGTGCCTTCAACAAGCGTGGTACGTACTGTTATAGTACAGGTTGGTACTTCAGTATCGCGACGCCATTAATTCATGTACCACCTGTTTGAAAATCAATAAATATAATATTAGATAATGTTTGAACATTCCATGCAACGCTATCTAGCCTCGAACTAAGCAAACTTGTACTATGGGAACCAGACAACTGACAAAAATTAGCGTGGTGAATTTGTTACTACAACCTCATGAAATGTTATAGTTTAATTTTAGTTTTGATAAAAATTATGTAAAACATATGAAAGAAATATATATACGAAAGAAATGGGGCAAAACTGTTTTTCCTAATATCTTCAAAAATTTACGTTAGCGGTGTGCAGAATTTTGATTCTTAAAAGGTTTTATGGTTTACCTGTAAACTCACAGGATAGATTTTGTTTTGAGAATTGGGTTTTTGGTAAACAAGTAAAAACATAGATGAATAACGGTGTTCGTATAGAACACCAAGATCGACAGTATCAAACCAAAATGGATGCGGTGTATAGGACTGAACATTTTTAGACACCCTGTCAATAAAAATGAAATATCTCTATTTCCAAATAATGTTTGTTACTATTTACAATGAAGTTTTATTAACAATGAAAAAGCCTAGTTGTTTTAACATATAACATTTATAAAGCCCTGTTATTTCTCGTTTTCGAAATTTAGCCTCGGACTCCCTTGGCTCCCTTTTATTTTGACGCATTTTCAATGTACTACATTGTATCTCAATACTGTAATACTTCTGTAATCATAATAATAATACTGGTACATGTATTACTGACGCAAGTTTTGAGTACCATCTGATCGCATACATTACGAGTAATTGAGGCGCCGATCAAATATTGTGTGGGCTTGAAATGCGCGATAACAACTTTATTATAACAAACAAAACAATAAATAAGAAGGTTAACACAGCTTTTATTAAATAAAATTATTGAAATGAAATAAAATGTTTATTTATTTGTCAGAATATACACTAAAATACTAACTGCTTCATATACCTAATTGGAAGAATAGGTAAAATAAGTAGATCAGTATATAAAAGGGTTTAGTCCTGACTGACTTACTGACTGACTGATAAACATGCGTAGGCCAAACTATTGGACGTAGATATCTACATTTCGAGGGAATGTTTGTCAAAAGAGCAGACACTTACATATATTATGTACGTACGTACTTACTACGGAATTTCGTTAATTCAAAACGCAAATTAAGTTGTGGGTGTCGACTTTTCCACTTCCGCCCCGCTACCATCTCTATTTACACCCCACTTCCCTCTTCACTTCCGCCCCGCAACTCTGCCCACTTCCACTCTGCTAACCTCTCCACTTCCACACTGCTACCTACTAACCTCTCCACTTCCACCCCACTACCTCTATACTTTCACCCCTCTACGTTCCTCACTTCCGCCCACTTAATAAGCCTCTCCACTTCCATCCCGCTAACATCTTCATTTCAGCACCGCTATTCTGTATACTTCCGCTCCGCTACCTTCACCACTTCCGCTCTGCTACCCTCTCCATTTCCACTCGCTACCCTTGCCACTTTCACTTTGCTATCCTCTCTACTTCCGCTACCCTACCTTCTACACTTCCACTTTCCTACCTCTTCATTTTCAATCTACTACCCAACCTTTTTCACTTCCGTCCCGCTTCATATCCATTTCCACCCCTCTACCCACCTCACTTCCGCTACGCAAGCTTCTCCACTTTCGTCCCGCTACCCTCCCCACTTCCGCCCCGCTACCTTCCCCATTTCCGCTACCCCACCTTCTCCACCTCCGCCCCGCTACCCGCTTCGCTACCCACTTCCTCCGTAGCCACAACAATATCATTGTCTACCAACCTTCATTAAATACAATTTATAGCCCAAAACGTACAATTGACATGTTTGATAAATTGAACAATTTACGGGTTTACCACCTGATGGTAACCTGCCTACCCCGAGGCGGTGTTAAAATGTGATAAATTGATAAATTGAAAATAAATAAAGTTAAATTTTCAAGTAACATTGAGCCTGGATATGCGCCTTGTTATTTGTGAGGATTTAGTGTAGCGACACATCTGCGGAATGTACGGTGTCGATCGTTTGGTTGAAAAAGCTCGCAGTGTTTTTCAAGTTCCCTATTACACATCAGCCGAAATTACGTCGCGTTCGGCGTAGCGCCGAACCTTCCGTCGAGCGATTGTTTCAGCCAAAACACATTCAATGTATTTCGCATAGCAAGCGACACATCACGTGACTGAAACTAGTGCTCATACCGACAAACGACGACACCACGTAATTTTCCGTCGCGTAGCGCACTGAACAAGATGCCGCGTTCTGAGCGTTTGGTTTGTTATACCAACGGAATATTACAGCTGAAACTTCAGCCGCTGAACTTTCAGCGCCGAACCTTCGGCTGGTGTGTCGCTACACTTAAGGCTAATCCTCAAATCCAATTCCATACAAAATGTTTCGGACAAATACTCAAAAAGTACGCCGTATTATAGTCATTTCTTCACACTATTCGTTTCGTCCATGTTTTTTGATTTCGTCAACAAAAAAAGTGATAGGTTTCATTCAAACTTTAATTTAGATTTTATACGTGTTTTTAAGTTAGTATGGTTAATTTTAAAACACTAAATTAAAGTATGAAACCTTACTAATTTGTTGACACAATCGGAAAACATAGACGAAACGAATAGTGTGAAGAAATTACTATAATACGGCGTACTTTTTGAGTATTTGTCCGAAACATTTTGTATAGAAATTTGCCTTGAGGATTCCCCTTAAGTGCAGTTTAAGACTTTATTTAGTAAGTATTTTTGTCGCGCATATACGGGCGGATTGGTACTCGCGAAACTTCAAAAGCCGAACGCCCGTATACGGGCTTATACCGGCGCTATCGCTCGGTTTTTTCTAGCGAGTGCCAATAGCACGAGGCGACTCTCGCGGCTCGGTCGCATACCTTTTCTGGATTTTTAATAAAAAAAATGGTTACAGGATATCTAAAAGCTACGCAGCTGAGCAAAGCAATGCAGTGAAATATAAACTTACTGAAAAATAATAGGTAATTATAATGATTATAACTCTAAATCTATACATATAATAAAGCAGAAGACCCCGAAATTCTGTACATATGTTTTTTTGACGGAAACGCGTTCAGACGATATTAATAAATATATTTTTTTTTTGATTGGAAGACTTTGTTTGTTCGTCCATCACGTAAAAACTACCGAACGGATTTAACTGAAACTTTACGATATAATAGCTACAAAGCTTGTAATGGTTATAGGCTATATAATATTACGCTAAATCTCTTCAGAGGGTAGATATAGAAGTTTAAAGTTTGTATGGAAACAGTTTTTTTTATGAGTGTATCTATCTCAAACTTTGGAATTATGTTCTTCAAAACAAATAATAAGATACGGGTTTCATCGATTTTCAAATTTAAAGTTAAAAGATGTGAAAGTACGGAATGAAGGAGTTATTGGACCTAAAGTTGAATGAGCCTGTCTCCTCAAGTATACACAATATCTCAATGAAAGTTGCATTTTTATGATTTCCGCAGATAAGTACCGCCAAGTTTTTCAGTTATCTACTAAATTCAATGTTCGAGTGGTTAAAAAGAGGGTTTGAAAATGTGCAAGTTTTGATTGAATTGCTTAGTACTGACACTTTGCTATTCTATGACATTTCTTTCGCGGGTGGAACAAACAACATTGACAATAAACAATTCATCTACGGGTGACGAAGTCACACGCGGGTACAGCTAGTAAGTAAATACATTCAATTATCTACTGCACATGAATAATCCCGCACGCAGCTATATTTGTACATTTTTGAAGATATAAATTGACTTAGTATAAAAGTATTTTAAAAAAGTGCAGCGATGATTTGTTACTACAACCTCACGAAATGTTTTAGTATATTTTTTTGTTTTGAAATATGCTATTTGGTAAAACTGTTTTTCCCTATTTCCTAAAACCCTATTTGTATTGTTACTACAATCTTACGAAATGTTTAAGTATATTTTTTTGTTTTGAAATATGCTATTTGGTAAAACTGTTTTTCCCTATTTCCTAAAACCCTATTTGTATTGTTACTACAATCTTACGAAATGTTTTAGTATATTTTTTTGTTTTGAAATATGCTATTTGGTAAAACTGTTTTTCCCTATTTCCTTAAAATACTAACTATACAGACTACTTTTGACGACACGGATGGTCGAATGGCAAGTGTATTGGACTGCCACGCCCGGTGTCGTGGGTTCGATTCCCGCTTCAGGACGAACATTTGTGTGATGAAAATCGGTGTTTGTCCTGAGTCTGGGTGTTTTCTATGTAGGTATTTATTTTCTAATTCTAATTCTAATTTGGGTAAGGGGTTGCAAGTGGTCTGCACTGACGTCCCGCTGTGGGGTGTATTGTGCATTGACCCCTTTTTTGTACTAACTTTACCCCAGCCAGCCCAGCTCCCCAAAATAGCGGAGCAGGACCCTGGGTTGATGGATGGTGTGTTCCAGTTTCCCGGTAGGGTCATCCGGACCCGTATCCAGGATTTTCCTCAGCCCAGTCTTCTTTCTGGCCTCTTCTGTAGCTGTGCAGTGCACAACCACGTGTTCTACGGTTTCCTCCTCTGCGAAGCAACCGCGGCAGATCACGCTGTCCGTCGCACCCATCTTGAACAGATGGTGATTCAGGTCGCAGTGGCCGGTTATAATTCCTACCATTGTACGTAGTTCTTCTCTTCTCATCTTCATGAGTGTGTTTGTCAGTTTCTTATCAATATTCGGTAGAAGCATCTTAGTGTGCTTGCTGTCCGTTCTTTTGTTCCAAAATTTTTGGTGTTCTTGTACTGAATGTTGATTCAGTCTAGCTTTTATTTCCGCTATTGGCGGTTGTGTCAGGATTTTGTCCGATGAACTAGGGACTAGTTTCGCCCCCTGTTTTGCCAAGGAGTCGGCTTTGACGTTTCCTGGGCAGGATCCATCGTTCTTAGTCCACTTTATACTGACCTTATGTGCGGTTGCTAGGTTCTGTAGTGCTGTATGGCATTCTGCCACCGCCTTCGATCTTGTGTCAGGTCGCCTAAGTGCATTTAACAGTGCGGCGCTGTCTGTAGTAAAGATTATTTTGTGAGCCTGTCTAGTTCTTGACGGTCGTTCAAGTTCCTTATTTATTTTCATAAAATACTATTTACGTATTCTATCAGCCATCTGGTTCCTATAGTACAAGCTCTGTTTAGTTTGGGGCTAGATGGCGTTGTGTGATATGTCCAAAATATATATTTATTTAACTATATTTTATAAACTTGTGTCGATATCGAGCAGGCGGACCCGCGAGCAACAACCAGTACAAATCTCGGCAGATTTCGAACCTGTTATAGTGACCTTCACTCATGATTGTCATAAACCGGTCGTTCTTGGAGTAACGACCATATACAGGGTGTCAATATCCTGTATATTGACATACATTGTAACATTATATACAGGGGGTAACTACGATATACATGGTGTAAATACGATATACATGGTGTAAATACGATATACAGGATGTAACAAACATAAACAGGGTACTGATAGGGATATTTTTTTACGATTCTGATATCTTTCTTGCTTTGAATTGAATCCTGGTGTTCTAAAATAACACCGTTATTAATCTATGTTAGGCATGGAAATTATTGCTTCTTCTTTTTTTTTATTTCACATGGTGATATTATTTCATTTTGTAACAGCTCAATAGCCGGTAGCCGGTGATTTTGTTTTAAACTTATTTCATTAATGGACTAATGTCATATAACTTTTTAACATAATAAACGCATGACGTGACGTCACGCAATCACTCCCACTCACAGTCAGCACACTACTGACTGTCTGTTATTGCTTTTTACGATACGATACGAATGAAATTGTGAATGGCGACAAATATCATGACATGAATCAATCACAGCGACCGCCAGCGTAAAAAATCGCATGTCAGGGCGCGCCGGATGGAAATCACCGATTATTTTGTAACAGACTTGGTCTCAGAAAGTAACAACTGTTATGTGTGATCAGTATCATGATAAATAACATGTTACTCAGTATAATTTCCATGCCTAATCTATGTTAAATACTTACTTTACTTACAAGACACGCAAAGCTAACTTTACCTAATGTTTTGATGTGAGATGCAAATAAGGATTGAGGAAAATGGTAAAGACGCATCCAACCCCAAGTTAGTATGAACAAGACCGGCTTCTTGTAAACATGTTTGTTATTTATTTTATATATGTTTATGTTCTTTGTGCTGATGCCTTGATGGACCTACCTGCAGGTATGTTGTCAATAAGATATTTTGTAGACTAGAACATGTTTTTTTCCCGCGTAGTATCGAGATGAAAAGTGGCCTGTGGGTTTTACAGCTTATCAATATAATATAAAAGGTGATCTGACTGACTGACTGACAAACAGCATACAGGCCACACGCTGAAAATAGAGACTTGCTAAAAGTGTAGACGTATAACTACTAAGAAAATAATGTTGTAATTTTGTTTACTAGTTAACTATAATTCTGCCGAATTTAATTCAATTGGTTAAGTGGTTTTCGCGTGATTGAGAAATAGTAATAGTAAGTGTGTGTTTATAATTTAGTTAATAATAATCAAACTTCTTATAATGTTCTATGCATATTTTGTCTAAATAGGTACTACTTTAGAAATCATAATCCGATTGCATGGTTTTCGTTTTAAGGAGTAGTTTTATCACACCATGTATACTAAAATTACCTTTATTACATACTATGTATCTAGGTTTTTTTGAAATAAAAAATATATCTTTATACATCATAAGGATCTGAATCGTATCGTAAAAGGTGTGCATCATTATAATACGCAATGAAACTGTTCAAAAATTGAACTTAGCTCTATATTTCAACCTTTTTGTACTTCTTGCTTTACTTGCCATTAAATTTAACATTTGATGTTTTTTGTAACATTATCTTTATCTTATCTTTAAGGTGCTAAATGTGTCTCCAATGGATTAAAAGGCACATGTATTGGCGCTAAACAATGCCCAACTACAGCATTCGTAGACATCCCGCAGAAAAAGTATCCTGAGGTAACCTTAAGCGTCGATGACACACGGCTAGTTTACAAGCTACAAACCAGCGAGTTCGCTTGTAGCTTGTAAACTAGCCCAATGTCATCGGCTTTTTTACAATATACTAATTGAAATCCTAACTCGCTTACTCAATAGCTATTAAACTCGCTGGCTTGTTGCTTGTAAACTAGCCCCGTGTCATCGACGCTTTAAGGACCAAAATCCCGCATTCCACTTTCTCGTTCGCTATCTCGCTGCAGTGAATTTGTTACTAGGTACAACCTAACGAAATATTTTAGCATATTTTCTTTGTTTTAATATGTGGAACATAAGCGAAGGAGATTAGGAAACAGTTTAACCCTTGGGAAAAACAGTTTTGCCCTATTTACAAAAAAATATCCTAAACCATTTCGCGAGGATTTCAAAAAGTGGATAGGTTAATTTGTTACTACAGTAACAAATTCTTGTTACTACAGTAACAAATTCATTATATTTATTATTATTGTTGTTTGCGTTACAGATTTGCTCATTCAATGGCAAAGAGCCAATTGTTTGCTGCACTGACTGCGATTTAGAGACTAAAGACCCTATGTGAGTGCATTTTACAATAGGTATTTACGTATAGCATAAGAATAATCATGCGAATGGGTCTTAATCAACCACGCGGACCCAATGCAATCCGCGGTAGACATCACATTCCACAGATGTTGTTGAAGTGAAAATGAATTCGATTATATTTTGAACTTAAATTTACTCAAAAAAATTGTTATTATTATTTTTTTAAATTTTTTAGTCATGACATTTATATATTATACGATACCTAGATAAACCTAAGGAAATAGCCAGATAGACCTTTGATATAATCGAACTCAGAAATACCATGTTGCAGTTCAGGGCGAACCCTGACAGGGTCCATGTACTATACCTAGTCTGTAACTACCACTTAAGACCTAAAATACTTACCTGTATGTACAGACAGCATCATAGATAAGTATCCCCCTTGCATTATAATACCTAGCTTCAAATCCCTTCAAATCAGCGCCGCGGCGTATGGAGAAGGTTTGCCTTTAAAAATAGATTATATTTGTAAAACCGTACGTAAGCCTAAAAATAATTTCAAGTATGACAATTTTTGAAAGGATTTATAAGCTGGGTGTCTTGTGCAAGGGGGATACTTATATCTGACGCTGTCTGTACATGGATGCAATAAATAAATACAATACAAAAAAATTATATATTTTTTATATTTAGACGCACAAGCAAAATATTTCGAATATATAAAAAAAATTTTGATTTAACAATAATAAAAAAAGATAATCATGAAGAACATATCATTAACCTAAAAAAATATCATTTTTTAATGTTTTTATTTTCAGGAATGCTGTAATAACATTTGACGGCTATCGTTACAAAACTGGTAGGAAAGCTTGGGACAGTAAGTGTTTTTTTTCTGATACTCACAAAATAATTTTCTCTGCTCTAAGTTTTGTTAAAAAAAAAATAATTGTCAAGCCTTTTTTGAGATTATAATAATTTGCTTTATTTCAAGTTTTGATAAATAAAAACTGTGTTACCAAGCCTTAATTTTGAGAAAATAATAATTTGCTATACTCCATATTTTGATAAATAAAAATTAAGTTACCAAGCCTTAATTTTTAGAAAATAATATTTTTCTCAAAATTAAGCTACTTATGGAGCAGACTCCAAGTTCTGAAAACTAAATTTTTTTTTAGGTTAGTTGGCTGTATTTAAGATAACATTAGATATATTGTTTTTTTATTTTTATTATTTCTCACGTATCTACGTATTTTTTTATTTATGGCGTGTAGCAGTACGGATGCATAATCGTGTTAATCTATGTCTAAATCTTAAGGCTATATTATTAAAATTATTATGCTAGGTAGAAATAGTTAATTAATTTAAAATTTTGTCAGAGCGTCTGGTCGAAGCGACGCGTGATCAGAGGGCTGGCAGCTATCTGGGCCAAAGAATAAGCCTTGCTATACAAAGAGGCAATGCAGCCAGTATCCTCGGCACGCTGCCATCGGGTATCGATTTGGAGCAGTTGAGCTACCTATAGATCGTTTGCAACGGTCTATGGGTGGCCCAATTGTTTCCTTTTGTAAATTTTGTAATATATCTATATATAGATTGTAGTAGTTAGCTTAAGCTGTAATAAAATATATTAATTTGTAATTTTCCAGAATGCCTCGAATATTTGGAAATATTGAACTATCAATGCAAGGATAAAATAAAAGATAGACTTAAAGGAGTCCATCCTACAGATAACTGTACTTTTATAGATAATATTGCACATTCTGTGGTGTACAATGGAGAAAACGCGGAACGTAGGGAATTCCCACACATGGTAAGCTACATAGATGAATATCGATGTTCCTATAGAACAAGATGGACAGTATCAAACCAAAAGGGAGTCGTAAGACAGGACCAAAAAAATTCAAGACACCTTGTCAATAAAAATGAAATATCTCCATTTTCAAATAATGTTTGTTACTTTTTACGATATAGTTTTATTAACAATGAAAAAGTCTAGTAGTTTTAACATATATTATATATCTAGCCCTCTCACTTCTCTTTTTCGAACATTAGCATCGGACCAAAATGTACTAGAAAGTAGCCAAAGTGCCTTCCTTTTAGCGGTTGCATTTTCAATGTACTACATTGTGTTTCTATGTGTGATGTATTGTGTGACGTTTGTGCAAAGTAAAGCGTGGAATTGGATAATCTTGATAGAGAAGAGGTCCGGTAATACTTGGTAATGATAAAGCTTCGCAATTGGAGGAAGAAGAAACACGGAGGGCGCCGCGCGAGGTTGACGATGTTGATTCTGACCTTTAAGGCTATGGTGCTGATCTGACCTTAACTCTACAGGCCCTGATGTAACATTTACAGGCCCTGGTAGGCTTTGGCGCTGATCTGAACTCCGTGCAATGGCTGTGTGGAGGTTCCGTCATTAGCGACAGGTTTATCTTGACAGCTGGTCACTGCGCTGTGCATAGCAGTCTGTGAGTTTTCTCATATCCTTACTTTCATTTGCCTATTACTATGTAATAATATTATTTATTCTTTGTTATTACCTTAAGGGGAATCCTCAAATCCGAATTCCATACAAAATGTTAATGTTAATGTAAGAAACCTTTCACTTTTTTTGTTAACGAAATCAAAAAACATGGACGAAACTAATAGTGTGGAGAAATAACTAAAATACGGCGTACTTTTTGAGTATTTGTCCGAAACATTTTGTATGGAATTCGGATTTGAGGATTCCCCTTAATGCTACTTATGTGCTATTATTCTTAACTTTTTATGGTCTTCGTTTGTCATTGACGTTATTTTAAATCCAATAAGGCGAACGGCCCAAGATGGCGGACTAGATTTTTTTTGAGCACTTATATATATATTATATAGCATTTTATATGGGTAGGTATCAAATGAATTTTGTTTTCTAAGAAGAATTCGAAAATCCAATACGGCGGATCACCCAAGATGGGGGGACAAATTTATTTTTTATGCAATCCTATAATCGTTCTAAAATATCAAGTTAAGTAATTGCAGAGAAGAATACTAATAGCTTCTTAAAAAATATAGTTAACTTACTTATTTGTTTAGTAGCATGTTACATTCAAAATATAAATATTTGTTCATCATCCAGGCATAAATAAAAAGTTTACATTGTATACTAGAGATGGGATCAAACACGCCATTTGTGTGTTTCCAGCGGTCCAGTGACGTACGTCGCGATGGGAATCTTAAAACGGTCAGATCCCGCCAAATTCTGGCGCAAATATAAGGTGAAGAGGTTTCTCAGTCACCCAGAATACAAGCCGCCTATCAAATACAACGATATTGCGCTGATTGAGACTGAAAAGCCGTAAGTATTACTGCATCGGCAAAGAATCTCGCGCGCCGCTGTCTTTCTCGCTCATTTGTATATTTTTGATGAGTTATATTGACTGAGTATTACAAAAAGAAAAAAATGGGTAATATTGTGTATCTGCTTTTACTTCTAGACGACTTATTAATACCTGAGACGTAACCGGTAGGTAGGTTATGGAAATAAATGTCTGAATACTGAATACTTAGTATAACTTTCAAAAAAGTGGAGCGGTGTATTTGTTACTAAGTAGGTTGTCCTAGGTTCAATCTCACCAAATGTTTTAGTATATATTTGTTTTTATATGTTCAACATAAGCGAAGGAAGTAGGGAAAAACAGTTTTGCCCTATTTCATTCGCAATAGCAATTATCAAAATAATCTTTAAGTCCCTGAATCCCACGGGCCACAATCTTGCTCGCACATTTGTACATCTTTGATGATATCAATTGACTGAGTATAAATTTCAAAAAAAGTGGAGCAGTGAATTTGTTACTCACGAAATGTTTTGGGGGAAAATTGTTTTTACCAATCTTCTTTGCTTATGTTAAACATATCAAATTGAAAAATATACTTAAACATTTCGTGAGATTGAACCTTTTTTTTTTTTTTTTTTTACATGGGGAAATCCTCATGGATGCCCACCGCCCTTGGGGGAGGGTGGAGGGGTATGTCGGACTTTAACCGACTAAAACGCCATGGTGGCCGACCTCTGCGCATTAGAGGGACCCCGGGATATCCAAAGAACACGTACCGGTGTCTCTCACGCACGTTGCTTTGAGGCCCATCCCAGGGCAGGCTTGCGCCAACCCCGAGCTCCGCTTGCAGTGCATGCCTACCCGTGCACTGCAGCCGTCCCGGGCTCGAGTATAATGCAGCCAGAGCCCCCACTCCGACCGCTCTCGAACCCAGCAAGATCTCCCTCATTGGCAGGAGACGCCGCCGCCCTCATGGGGCGGACGGCCCGGGATGTCTCACCTGGACACCCCGGACCCGCCGTCTCCGAGCGGGATCGGATCTCTCGCGATCCCGCTCAGCAGCCTCTTTCTGAACCATGACGGTCTCACAGAAAGAGGCTACTGCCCTCCACGCTGTCGCCTCTGCCAGCATTGCCGCAACAACGCTAGGCAGGGCGAGGTCTTGCCCGATTTGGTCCATCAGGACCCGCCGTTCAGAGCTCCACGCCGAGCACTCCTCGAGCGTGTGCTGGGCAGAGTCCTGGTCCCTCCCACAGTGGTGGCACTCCGCGGTCGGTTCGCGACCGATCCGATTCAGGTACGCACCGAAGCACCCATGTCCGGTGAGCACCTGAGTCAATCTGTAGGTGACGTATTCCTTCCTCTCCATCCACTCCTTGAAGAGCGGCACAATCGCACCGACGACGCGTTGGCGCAAACGATGCGGCTCCAAGAGCCGTTCGCGCCACTTGTCGAACGCGCGCCGATGTTCTTGCACTCTTACTTCAGCGGGTGCTAATTCCTCCTCGGCGCTGCGGAGACGGTCGTAAACACGACAGTCCATCTCCGCTAGGATGTCCAGAGGAGGAAAACGCGCCAGGATAGTCGCCGCCTCAAAGGATAGTGAGATTGAACCTAGGACAACCTACTCAACAGAATCAACGATCCACTTTTCTTAAATTTACTCGGTCAATTTATATCTTCAAAAATGTACAAAATGTGAGGCGCGCAGGATTCCGGGCCTTATCTTCTATCTAATGACACTTATGCCTTGATAACTCGTACCGAGCAAACAGTCGAGACAGTAAATTGTTTCTCAGCCGAGACAATGATGTAGCTACACCACTCGCTCAGCCGAGCACTCGATGCTTCGTTTATACGTACCGAGTACTCGGCCGAGAGCACTGTCTCGGCGGAGTACTTACTCAATCAAGGCATTATTTCTGCACTGTGGTACAGAATCAAATTTTCACGGGATGTTCTGCCCATCTGTCTCGCGGAGACTTCAGTTTCCGACAGCAAAGCCACTGTGGTCGGCTGGGGCGGATTGGGACCTAAAAAGGAAAATGCTGATGTTTTACAAAAGGTAATTTCTCAATTTATTTTTCTATCATGTAATGTGACTTTTAAGCGTCGATGAACACGGCTTTTTACACGCTACAAGCCAGCGAGTTGTAGCTTGTAAACTCCCCCTGTGTCATCGGCGTTTTTACAATCTGCTTGTTGACAATCCTTTCCGAAAGTTAGTTCGCTCACACGCTAGCTTTTAAACTGGTCAAAAAGCAGCGTGTAAAAAGCATTTGCGAACATTTTATGAGAAGTCAATATATTTGTACCTACTCCATTAATTAATTCATTCATATTTTTACGTAAGTAGGTATCTAGGTATACATAATATATGAATGAAAAACTTTTAATTAAAAAAAGTCTCAGAAAAAAAATCTACATTAAAGAAGGTACTTAATGAAAAATTAACATAGTAGACGTAGAATGAAAAGTAAACACTTCACATTTTTTATTCACTATTTAAATTGTTAACTTTTCTATTTTTAATCTTGACTATTTAATAATATAAAATATATAAAAGTAAAAAATGTACCTTTATGACACCTTGCTACATTTTTCACTTTTTACTTTTCTCACATGCATCATTTGTGTCTCTTTCAATAATTAATCCAATACTTTCAAAAAGCTTCATGATCATAATTATACCTTTTGGGGCTTATCTACAACTTTTTTTATTGAAGAAATATTCAAAAAGCTTCTAAATGAAATCAATTTGAAGGCATACTTATTTTTAAATGACATACATTTGTAGATATATTTGAATATATTAACATACAAATCTTAAATTGAATCCCTTATATTGTCACAATATCTTACTTGTAATAAGCATTGACAAATCTTCACTTTCACTTTTCTCCATCATTCACTTGTCGCTTCACTACTCACCATTCACTGCCTTCACTCAAAGTATTGTTTCATTAATCTTCACTTTTCACCTTTAATTTACCCTTCACTTAATTTGAACTTGCTATTTTACAGGCTAAAGTAGAAAAGTTCTCTTCCCCCGAATGCGACTTCCTCTACCCCGAGCACCGCCACTTACCCTTTGGGGTGAACAAGCAATCACAAGTGTGCTATGGGGACAGTGAGGACAACTCTGACACTTGCGGGGTAAATCACAATTCCCACTCTCCACCTTTTTTTACCCGACTGCCAAGGAAGGGTTATGTTTTTCGCGCGTATCTTGTATGTATGTATGTAAATTTATTTTCTTAAACATGCGCGGAAATATTGTCATTACTTTTAAATAAAGAACACGAGAAGTATCATATTTTCGTAGACCGGCGTGTTCATTGAATTTGGAACGAAGAGCGCGCCGGCAATGTTGTATGAAACTGTGTGCTGTTTGAATTTGGAACGAAAAGCGCGCCGGCAATGTTGTATGAAACGGTGTGCTGTTTGAATTTAGAACTCTTTCATCTATCGTACACATTGCGTATTCGTGGCTGTATAGCCACAGATGCGTTTAACCTTTTTCGGCACAAACTGTAAAATAAAAATAAAATGAGTTCCGATGATTCTGAAAGTTAAAATGAAATGGACATTGACTGCACTCCACCAGATTTAAGATCGGAAGCTAAATTAGCGATGGAAAACCTGCTTCCAGCTAAATCTAAAGAAAAATATAGTGTTTTTGGCATACTTCAATGAAATTGCTAAAACTAAAAATCCATCTACATTATGAGCGATTTATTCCATGCTGAAATGTACAGTTCATATTAAAAACGGTATTGAACATTATTTAAAAGGCCCTCTTTTATTTCCTTTTTTTTAAGAAAAGCACTATATATGCTTCGGCTGAAATGGCAATTGCCTATTTTGCTGCCATTGCAATAATATACTATTTTATCCATCTATTCAAAGAGGACGACTTGGTTCGCCTTTAACTGCACCCAAAGGTGGTGTTTTCTATAAGAAACTTTTAGCGGGCAGTAATGAGTTTTTAATCCTCTTTATATAGATCCAAATTCAAAAAGTGCGCGGCAAAGACAATTGCGGCGCACTATTTCAATTTCGAAATTTGGAATATTTTGTATTAATACTATTAATAGAATCTATAAATTATTATTATAATTAATAGTATACCTACTACTACTAATTAAAAGTAGTATTATTAGTTACTATTATAGTAAATATTTTTTGATACTTTATTAGATACTATTTAATTTCAATTTAGTTGTTACTCTATGTTTTATTAAATAATAATATTACAATAAAATATGAGGCACCTTTTGACCTTTTGACCAAAGAGGGTGATGGAAAGTAGAGTGTATCACTCGGGCGCAAAATATATTTTTGGCTCGGGCGACGTACTTTAGAATCCCTCACTTCGCTCTGGAGTATCAAAATGAAGGAAATAAAAAGTTGATTACAAACAATAATAATGTAAGTTTATGTCATAAGTTTAAATTTAATTTGGAATAATAATTTTATAAAAAATAACCGTAAATATTCTCTAAAGTCAAGTTTGTAACCTGTCACATTTATCCTTACCCATAAATTTAGTTGGGGGTGATAGACGAAACTATCCGAGATCTGTGTCTTAACATAAGCCGTTCAATTTTTTTATTTTTTTTTTATTTCTACTTTTTTTTTTTATTTATGTTTGTTTCAGGGTGACAGCGGGGGACCTCTTCAAGTGTCGCGGAGTGAGGTGTCTTCCTGTGTTGGTTTCATTGTGGGCGTGACGTCATACGGAAGGGAATGCGGCTTTCAAGGAGGCGCGGGAATCTACACTAAAGTGTTGCCATATTTACCCTGGATTGAGGGTGTAGTTTGGCCTTAAGGCTAATCCTCAAATCCAATTCCATACAAAATGTTTCGGACAAATTCTCAAAAAGTACGCCGTATTATAGTACTTTAAGTTTTAGTACTTTTTAGTGTTTTAGTGATTTTATACGTGTTTTTAAGTTAGTAGGGTTAATTTTAAAACACGTATAAAATCTAAATTAAAGTATGAAACCTTTCACTTTTTTTGTTGACGAAATCAAAAAACATGGGCGAAACAAATAGTGTGAAGAAATTACTATAATACGCCGTACTTTTTGAGTATTTGTCCGAAATTTTTGTATGGAAATTTGCCTTGAATTATTAAATTAAACTCTTAAATTATTAAGTACCTACTTATTAGAATATTATTAAAATTTATATATACAAATAAATTTAACAATATACCTAATAATTTATAATGTTTGAGCATTTTATATTACGCCATAAATAAAACGGTAAAGCAAATACACGTAGCTGTTTTTTAATGTTCTATGTAAGGTATAACGGTTTTACGTAGGTATTTCGTAGGCTATATCTTTGTAAAAAAATGTAATAGTAATATTTTGTTATGGGTTGGTAACAAAATTTTCAGTAATTAAATGAGATAAAAGTTTTTTAACTTTATCAAACATAAGTAGCCCAGAAACTTTTGGACCTAACGAAATTGCCTTATATATAAACGCAGTAGTTTATGTATTAGGCAATTTCGTTTTACCTACTTCAATGAAATATTTTCAGTTATTATATAGATTTTAAAACTAAACAATTTTGATTAAATTTAAATGGTATATATGTCGTGGCCGGATCATTGTATTGGCCATTTCATGAAGTGGCTGGCCATTTCATGAAATGGCTGTATTTCATGAAATGGCCAGCTAATATTGGCCATATCGTTCGAACGTCAACGTTTAATGATATGGCCATCCACGTTTGGCCATATCATAATTGTAGGGTTTCCATGTTCGATGCACAACCTGACTAAAGAAAATTATCTGAGACAGATGGAAGTTAGGTGACGGTAGGTTATTAGGTCTTTTTTTGCGCGTTAAACGAGCTAAGAGAGTCTCATGACAGAAAATCATCGCAGGCAGATAGTACTTATAATAATACCAGATTATACAGATTACGATGGCATACACACTTAAATATAGTTTTTGAAACATGTACATTAGTTTTTAAAAATGATAGTCTTTCACCCGCAATTTCCATGAAGTCATATTTTGTAATCCAATAATAGTCTAACAATTTTCATTGCATGGTCACCCTTTTTTATCAGAATAACTGTCCGCCGCCATGTTGCATCACAAAAACAAAGCGATATCAGCGCCTCTAACGGTGGATAATATAACTATTTTTACGATATGATCAATAATGCTTGGCCTTTTCATGAAGTGGCCAAACGTAAGTGAACATCAATTTGGCCATTTCATGAAATGGCCACGCGTTTAGGTGTTCATATCATTAAACGCTGACTGTTCATTGATCTGGCCAGGCCATTTCATGATGTGGCCAGCGGGTATTGGCCATTTCATGAAATGGCCAATTCAATGATCCGGCCACGACATATATATCAACCAAAAAAAATATATTTAATCTGAAAGTATATCAACAAAAAAAGATTGTTCAAATCGGTTGACATTTTGAAGTCAATTAAAAATAAAATGCACTCTGTTTTTTTGAAATACACATTATATTCATTACATTCATTATAATATAACATAATAATAATTTATTAAACACTTAGTCTATTAAAGCTGGCACAGATTTATAATTGGTTTCACCGCGATATCTTTAAATTCGTTAAATAATAAATAATTTATATTAACTTAAATAACAATAAATTAAAAGTTAATGTAAGAAATTAATAAAATATTTCATACAAAGAGGCAATACAGCCAGTATCCTCGGCACGCTGCCATCGGGTATCGAGTTAGAGCAGTTGAGCTACCTATAGATCGTTTGCAACGGTCTATGTGTAGTTGGCTCAAATGTTATCTTTTGTACATTTTGTAATAATTAATTCTAGTAGGTAACTTATTCCGTAATAAAAATAATATTAAATATTCGGTACCACTTCGTTAGAATAAATGTAACTCATCAAAGAAAAAATAACTTTATATTTTTTTTAACTTTATAATTTATTTTGTTCTTTAAAAGCTATTAAACTATATTTTGCAATACGCTTTTCTTGAATATGAATTTAATTTGATTTTACAATAACAATAATAATATAATTATAATATTTAATTAAAAGGTACGTATTATTCGTCAAATTATATAATAGGTAATAGCAACACTTTAACACACGAGCGACGAATCCACTCGGTTGAACCTCAAACCGTACTTATAACAAAATTATAAAATTTTAAAATTAACAACAAACCCACCTGTAAAATACTGCCGCCATAACATAGATTTACACCTAAAATATAAATAGATAATAGATTAATTAGACATCTAGAAAATGTAATTTCACAACGATAATAAATATAACAACACTTACACAAAATATTAAAATTATTTTTATTTATCCTAAAGTAAAAGCCAACACAATACACATAGGTTTAATCTCAACATTTAATCTAATAACTAGATTTTTTTACGCTATTTCCAAATTGTTGTAATTTTGAAAATAACTATGTAGGTAGGTACTTATTTGAAAAAAATTGTAATTTTTTTTTTAGTGTGTTCACACTAAATAACCAGCTGATTTCCTCGACTTAGTCCCTATCGGGACCATATGGTCCTGGAAAAGGATTTTGGCTACTTATATTAGTAGCTAAAGTTAATACTTATAGATATAAGTAGTACCTAGGTTATATTTTTTTATACAGCGTGTCCCTAAATTCAACGATAAGCGGATAGCGGATGGTGGGCCTGGTCGTGACTAGTCGACAAAAATAAGAAAAAAAAAGTTTTTTTTTATTACAGTACAATTTATGAAATCATTCGAAAATTTACACTCCTTATGATACTTTTAACTACCATGATCCCATTTCTTCAAATAATACTGAATTGTTTTTTGCATCGGCAACCTAAATAGTACTGTTATTCACCACTACCCTTAAAAATACCAGAATGCCAGAAAAATAAATAGAACTGTAATAAAAAAAAATATACACCACCAATTTTTAACTACCAAAAAAAAATTTACCCAGCCGGGATTGCCAAACGATGAATAAAACTTAAATTATTATCAATTGAAAGTACCGCCTGACTCAAATCTATAGTTAAATGGCTAGCTGTAACAGTTATCCAATTTTAATCAAATTTATTTCGATAAAAAATCGACATTATTTTTTCAAGTCTTTTTGCCATATCTGTGTTCAGTAACTGACTATGCGTATGTTTTTTCTGGTGATTATAAATTGACCGTGTATATATTTTATTTTCTGGAGTAGTCACGACCAGACCCACCATCCACTACCCGCTTATCGTTGAATTTAGGGACAACCTGTATAAGTAGCCAAAGTAAGTACTTATATAAGTAGTAGGTTATAATTTTTTTTATATTGTATAAGTAGCCAAAGTCATTATCCAGTTCTTAATCAATAACTATACAAGATTTCAAGAAGTTTCGGCTATAAAGTAACAAAAATTCATTCGCTATCCATCTAAGTATATTTTTTTGTAAATATTGGCAAAAGATTTTCGAGATTTTGAGATTGACTAATGCAAATTTCACGGAATTTTTCATATTTTTTTATTTTTATAAATAATTAAGCGGTATAATAAACTTGGATGGAATGCAAATTAATAATTTAAATTAATTAAATATTGAGTCGTATTTTTTTCAATAAAATTAAGAAAAGGATAAAATAAAAAACAGAGTATCATGCTTTACTGATTTTTTCCTAATAATGATAAAAATTCTATAGAAATATTATAGTGTTTAAAAAAAGGTTCTAAGAAAGCCACAGGAGTTTTTTTTTATTATTGGCACAATATTTGATATAATTTCATATTATTTTTTAATGAAATTTGTCTTTAAAATATAACATTTTTTTTAATTAGACATGATCCTATATTTAATAACTAATACTATTATCTTAATTCTACATAATATAATTATAAATTATTAATGCTATGCAAAACTTGCTCGTGCTAGTATACCTAAATACATTTATATTTAATTGGTAGGTATATTTGTACAAGTTTAGGTAAAATATATAAAACTTTGTGTTAAATATTATTTAATATAGTAAGCAAAATGGACAAGTGGATGGACGTTTTCGATAAGCTTTAAAAAAAAATCAAAATAATCAGTATGACAAATATATGTATGAATAATCTCAAAATTATGTCAATTTTTTTATATTTTAACTAAGCTTACACTTATTATATTATAGATAATAATACAGAGCAAATAAAATGATAACTATAAAATTGAGGATTGCATCAATAAATGTTAAAAATATCGAGTGATTGATTAATTGTTACCATATCATTATATGGTAACAATTAATATAAGCAAGAAGAAATCAATATATTACTTGCAAGTTGGCATGTGATTAAGCTCCTAAAGAATAAATGAATATGCACAAATATGTTGTATAATTTGGTTTATCAATAATTGATTAATCAAATTATTAAATTATTGATACTTTAGTATGATGTAAACTTGTCAAATGATTGATCAATGACAACAAAAGGTCAAACTTGAGCTAAAACTCACAGTTTATATTCAATTTGATCAATTTACTAAGTTACTGATCAATAGGATAAAATAGGAACTGATCGCTAAGAGTAAGTAAGTCTCTATTCTAGAGTTAAGTACCAAAAAAAACTATTTTTATTAAGTGATTATCCAATTGCTACCATATTATGACAACAAGAGATTGAAACCATAATTACAACTATCGGTAGTGAAATATAATTAGTATTTCAGATAGGTACCTAGTGATTGATCAATTGGTACTATAATTAATTAATCAGTTGCTACTAGGTATAACTGATTAATCAATTGGTACTATCTTCTATCTATACATAGATATAATAAATCAAGAGACCCCGAATTCTTGTACATATGTTTTATTTTACGGAATCGTGTTCAGACGGGTTTTTTTAATGTGCATCAATTTTTTTTTGATTGGAAGACTTTGTTTGTTTGTTCGTCCATCACGCAAAAACTACTGAACGGATTTAACTGAAACTTTACGATATGATAACTTCTAAGCCCGAAAGGGTTATAGGCTATATAATATTACGCTACATCTCTTCAACGTAATTATAGAAGTTTAAAGTTTGTATGGAAACGTTTTTTTTAAAAGTGTAACTATCTCAAACTTTGGGATTGCGTTCTACAAAACAAATAATTAGATACGGGTTTCACCAATTTTCAAAATTAAAGTTAAAATATGTAAAAGTACGGATTGAAGGTGTTATTAGACCAAAAGTTGAATGAACCTGACTCCTCAGGTAAACACCATATTTAATTGAAAGTTGCATTTTTATAATCTCCAAAGATAAATACCGCCATGTTTTTCAGTTTTCTACTAAATTCAATATGTGAGTGGTTAAAAAGAGGGTTTGAAAATGTGCAAGATTTAATTGACTTGCTTAGTACTGACTCATTGTAATTCTTTGACATTTATTCCGCTGGCGTAACAAACGACATCGACAATAAACAATTCTTCCACGGGTGACGAAGTCGCACGCGGGTTCAGCTAGTCTTACAATATAGTTGTTGCCTAGTGATCAGGTTGTCAAGTTATTGGCTAATTGGAAATTTTATAGATTAATCAAATTAATTGAATTTTACATTGCGGTTAATAATTAGCAATGCATGAAGATCTTGAAGAATCCTCTCCCCTTCTCTGGTTCTGGTCCCATCAGCATTGGCACTTGATTCTTGTGCGTAATGGTAACCTGAGAAAAAGGTTTTTTTTAGCTGTTAGGGTAGGCAAAATACGCATAAGATACAAAAAAATTTGGATATTTCACACAACGACATCTACCAAACTAAGCAGTTTGTACTTTGGGAGCCAAATTACTGATGTTATTGAGTGCTAATACTGTAGCTGTTACAGTGCCCTTCAAACCGGAACACAGTAATACTAAAGGCTTAAATCCCGGGCGCTGCTATCTCGCAACATAACCAACTTAAGGGGAATCCTCAAATCCGAATTCCATACAAAATGTTTCAGACAAATACTCAAAAAAAACGCCGTATAACGTTAAAATTAACCCTACTAACTTAAAAACACGTATAAAATCTAAATTAAAGTATGACCGTTACTTTTTTTATTGACGAAATCAAAAAACATGGACGAAACGAATAGTGTGAAGAAATTAATACGGCGTACTTTTTGAGTATTTGTCCGAAACATTTTGTATGGAATTCGGATTTGAGGATTAGCCTTAAGCAAAGGAGATTGGGAAAAACAGTTTTACCCAATTTCCTTCGCTTATGTAAAACATTTATCAAAACAAAAAATACCTTTACTCAAACAATTCGTGAGGTTGTAATAACAAAGTCACCGCTCCATTTTTTTTACTGTTTATTACTTGTACTAGTCAATTTATATGGTGACCCCTGCATTGCGTCTAGATGGACATCTAGATGGAATCGTGCAGGGGTCACCACCCAATCCAGTATTCAGTATTCAGTATTTATTGCAAATATTAGGTAGGTTACATTTCTGGTCTTGTTAAGTCAAATAATTAGAAGTACAGCTACACAATATTACCCGTTAGGGTGTTGCAACTGATAGAGACGGGCAGATATTTTTAACTACTTATATTGTTACGTCATTTATAAAATCTTGCCGCTCGTAATAACATTTATTTAACAGCATTTCTTTGAGAATATTTAAAAAATGTGATCATTTTCCTGGATTTTTATTTTGTCTTGAAGTTTATTGTAAATGTTTACCGTACATTTTTAGTTTAGATGTAGGTATGACCAAGTTATATTTGTATCTGCTTTGATAGCGGCGTGGTTGATCAATGTTTTTAATGAAAAAAATTGGGTATTTTCTTACAAACTTACAAATTTCTAAAATGTAGATGGATGTCAGCGTTAGGATTTTTAGATCAATAAAATGTGGTTTGCGACATTCGGGTATTTTTATGTTCGCTAAGATTCGCACGCACTTCTTTTATAAGATGAAGAGGTCTTGAACGTCTACACTGTCAACAAACAAACAAACATTCACACACTCACACCCCTGCACTAGGATTCCCTGTGTCGCAGGGGGCATGGACACATACAACACATCACAACATCCAAGACCCAAGAACAAACATTTGTGTTCGTCACATATATTTGCCCCGGCCGGGGATCCAACCCGGAACACCAAGCTTCGTAGGCAGGGTCACTACCAACTAAGCCACGTGTCCTGCAGGGGATGGTATGTGGTTACCTTGCAAGGCGGCTGCATCCAAGGTTCCCCGTCTATCTGCATGGGGAATGTTCGTTTGGTAGTGATTGTGATTGAACTGCATTGTGCTAACCTCCTTCCCGAAGCACGAAGACCTATTAATATTTTATTGGTTGAATGATCAATAGTTTTGGCAGGTTATGGCTGCGTGGTATCCGAATATATGACTTTTTTTTAGCAAATAATCAAGGTTTTATAAAAAACCGACTTCAAACGGACGGGTCTAGTGAGCGTTGGCACCACTGACAAGTCACAGGGAAGCAAATACGCGAATTTGTTCATTACAACGACTTTTTTTTTTTAGTTATTTTGATTTAAAACCTAAACTACTGAACCGATTTTGCAAAAATTCTATGGAACCAATCTGAAAGTTTGTCCTCTCCAACAAAAATACATTTTCAAATCGGTCTATAAACAACAAAGTTATAAGGTTACAAACATAAAAAAAAACACAATCAACCGAATTGACAACCTCCTCCATTTTTGAAGTCGGTTGATAATAAGAAAGGCCTTAAAACTCACCCGTTCTAACTTGGCCCATATGAAGACAATTTTCCAAACCAATTACTTCTATTAGTTTGTCGCCAATATCTGAAAGAATATCGCCAATCAATAAACATCTAGGAAGCAAGGTAATCAATCAATCAATTTATCAGACAGACAAGGCACAGGCAAAACTCTGAATGTAAGGACTTAGCATTTCAAGGGTATATTCGTCAAGATGTGTAAACGCGTACTAATTTAAAATTTCGTATTTTTATAAGTTTGCCTAGTTTTTATGATAATTTATGGATCCCTAGTCTTCAATAAATCATTATTTTTTATTTTATTATTTTAAGATAATACAAAGCAAAAAAGTTGTGGTTATTGTTCAAAAAATAAATAAATTATTCCCATCTGTCCCCCTAGGGCGACAGATGGGACAAAAAAGTTCTATCTGTCCCCCCCGTCGCCAATAGGTTACTTCAAATTCAAGATTCAAGATACTTGATTAATTCAGGCGTTACTTTGCGGAAATCCATAAATATCAACAAATTATATAAATATATTTAGTAATAAATCCGCTTGATTTCTAAACAAAGGTTTTAATTAACTTAACTTTAGTTTAGAACTTTAGTACATATTACTATATTATAAACCAAAGAGTCAACGAACAGAAAACCAAAGTTCAAAGATACGACACGTGTTTCGCCTCTACACGAGGCATCATCAGGAGGTGTGGACTCGCCGAAGTTTGAAACGAGAGTAAAGAGACTCTCGTTTCAAACTTCGGCGAGTTGCTCAGGCGGCTCCTGATGATGCCTCGTGTAGAGGCGAAACACGTGTCGTATCTTTGAACTTTGGTTTTCTGTTCGTTGACTCTTTGGTTTATAATATAGTAATATGTACTAAAGTTCTAAACTAAAGTTAAGTTAATTAAAACCTTTGTTTAGAAATCAAGCGGATTTATTACTAAATATATTTATATAATTTGTTGATATTTATGGATTTCCGCAAAGTAACGCCTGAATCAATCAATTAACTTAACTCTAGTTTAAGAGCCGAGCGACGGTGATTGTCCACTCTCGTTTCATATTTCGGCGAGTCCACATCTCTTGAGGATGCCTCGTGTAGAGGCGAAACACGTGTCGAGTTCTGACTTGGGTTTTCTGTTTTCGGCGCTTTGGCTTAGATACTAAAATTTTAAACTAGAGTTATGTTAATTAAGACCTTTGTTTAGAAATTAAGCTGATTTATTACTAAACTAGCTGGTGCCCGCGACTTCGTCTGCGCAGGTATCCTTATAAATTGTAGCCTATGTGTTATTCTGATGTATAAGCTATATTATTGTGAAGTTTCATTAATATCCATTCAGTAGTTTTTACGTGAAAGAAGAAGAAGTTTGTAAGGATGGATGGATGGATGGATGTTTGTTCCTCTTTAACGTAAAAACTACTGAATGGATTTTAATGAAACTTTACAATAATATACCTTATACATCAGAATAACACATAGGTTACAATGTATAAAGATATCTTCGCAGACGAAGTCGCGGGCACCAGCTAGTTATAAATAAATAAAATACCTTGTTGTGCGTTCGGGAACCGACCCCTTCTGTGAGCTCCACTAGACCCCCATAAGTTCGACCCCCCGTGGGCGTAAGGAATGTTCAACAACGCCACTCCTTGCAGAGCTGGTCCCTTATTCAGTTCTAGGGATGAACCGTCACACTGAAATGAATGAATGAATGATTTGTCAACCGACTTCATAAATAGAGTATCTTCATCTCGAGTAATCTCCTTCCAACCGGAACACAGTAAAGCCCATCACACACGTAGCTATATATATTAATTATAGCAAGGCATATTACGATATATTTTCTATACAAATATTCAAGCGACCGCACACGCAGCTTTAACATTATATTTCTATGTTTTGAATATTTGTATAGAAAATACATCGTAATATGCCTTGCTACCCTCTGTAAAAAATTGTAGCTTAATATTATATAGCCTATAACCCTTTGAGGCTTAGTAGCTATGGTATCGTAAAGTTTCAGTTAAATCCGTTCGGAAGTTTTTACGTGATGGACGAACACACAAATCTACAAACAAACAAACAGTCTTCCAATCAAAAAACATATTTTAATAATATAATATATTATAGCTACGTGTGTGACGGGCTTAATGCTAACACATTATTGCTTTCTTTTTTCCACCACTACCCCATTTTTTTATCCCTTAGTAGCTGGTGCAGTCAGCATCAAAAATCGATGACCACATGCAGATTTCCAAATTCGCTTTACACCATTTATTTTTCCTAAATCGCTCAACATGTCAAGCGCCAGTATTGAATGAACATCATTAAAGTGTATCAATTAATTCATTTTTTCATTTTTTCATTCATCAATTAACGAAGTCGAGAGACGATTGTCAAAAATATAATATGGTATAGCCATTTTGAAAATCCGAATAATGGTCATCTACTTTTGGTGCTGACTCTACCTACTCTTTTTTGCAAAGAACGTATTGCCGTTAAACATATGTTCAATTACCTCTATATCGATGTTTTCGTGTAGATTCTTGCAGCTAGCCGCGAACTGTTCTGAAGTGGCAAACTCGAAGTACCAGAGTTTGTTCTTCATTCTTGAACTGAACTTATCCGGGTTCCGTTCACGTTCTGTGTGGAACTTCACACAGATTGCCGCGTCCTAAAAAGGTCGTAAGATTCAAATCAATATCATCAGTAAAGCATTGATCACATGTACCGAGTACTGGACCGAGACAGTGCTCTCGACCGTACTCGGTACGTGTAAACATAGCGCTGAGTGCTCGTATGAGAGAGTGATGTAAGCTTTCACTGTCTCGGCCGAGTAACATTTTATTGTCTTGCCCGTTTGCTCGGTACGTGTGATCTAGTCCTATGACTAACGACTATTCGTTACCATCTATAGGAAAAATTGTAAACACCTTTGTATTAATTATTTAGCCGTTACTATGTATAGGAAATATTTTAGCCATTAACACTTATAGGAAATTATCTGGACACCTTTGTATTCGACTCTTTAACTGTAAACGTCTATAGGAAAAATTCTGCACACTTTTGTATTCGACCCTTTAGCCGTTAATAGGAAAAATTCTGAACACCTTTGTATTCGACTCTTTAACTGTAAACGTCTTTAGGAAAAATTCTGCACACTTTTGTATTCGACCCTTTAGCCGTTAATAGGAAAAATTCTGAACACCTTTGTATTCGACTCTTTAACTGTAAACGTCTATAGGAAAAATTCTGCACACTTTTGTATTCGACCCTTTAGCCGTTAATAGGAAAAATTCTGAACACCTTTGTATTCGACTCTCCGTAGCTATCTATAGGTATTTTCGTCAACTACAGTTTGTTTTTGTTTTTAAAAGTTCTTTATTTAACATAATAACAATACAATAAGATGATACAAAACACTGTTCAGCTCACTTATAACTAAAGTTGGAATCCATTCAGTAATACACCACAAAACCAAAATTAATCAATTTGTCAAAAAGTAGTCAGTTTGACTTGGTTCTGAAAAATTTAAGGCACAGAACGGAGACCTGGTGACTCGATAGGCTGTGGCACCTCTTGGAGTCTCTAGACATAATAATAATTTATGTACATTTAAACATATTAAATCTGGAATAATTTTAAGAAATCAACTACAGTGCAGACTGCTAAGTCAGTTTGTATGGACTTGATCGTTATTGAATAATACAAATAGAGTTGTGGATGATGTTGTACAACTCCGATAGAGAAGTAGTTTTATAAAACGATGACACACGGCTTTTTTACACGCTACACGCCAGCGACTTCGCTTGTAGCGTGTAAAGTCGCCCAGTGTCATCGGCGTTTTTACAATCAGCTTGTTGACAATCCTTCCCAAAAGCTAACACGCTCACACGCTAGTAGCGTTTAAAAACGCCAACAATCAGCTTGTAAAAAAGCTTGTGTGTCATCGACGGTTTAGACAATGTTGTATGTACTTACAACTCCGATAGAGAAGTAGTTGTTGATAATGTTGTATGTACTTACAACTCCGATAGAGAAGTAGTTGTTGATAATGTTGTATGTACTTACAACTCCGATAGAGAAGTAGTTGTAGACAATGTTGTATGTACTTACAACTCCGATAGAGAAGTAGTTGTTGATAATGTTGTATGTTCTTACAATTCCGATAGAGAAGTAGTTGTAGATAATGTTGTATGTACTTACAACTCCGATAGAGAAGTAGTTGTAGATAATGTTGTATGTACTTACAACTCCGATAGAGAAGTAGTTGTAGACAATGTTGTATGTACTTACAACTCCGATAGAGAAGTAGTTGTTGATAATGTTGTATGTTCTTACAATTCCGATAGAGAAGTAGTTGTAGATAATGTTGTATGTACTTACAACTCCGATAGAGAAGTAGTTGTAGATAATGTTGTATGTACTTACAACTCCGATAGAGAAGTAGTTGTAGACAATGTTGTATGTACTTACAACTCCGATAGAGAAGTAGTTGTTGATAATGTTGTATGTTCTTACAATTCCGATAGAGAAGTAGTTGTAGATAATGTTGTATGTTCTTACAATTCCGATAGAGAAGTAGTTGTAGACAATGTTGTATGTACTTACAACTCCGATAGAGAAGTAGTTGTTGATTATGTTGTATGGGACGCAGGTTGGGTGAGGCGCAGAGTCCGGCAGAATATGGACTTGATCACACTGAAAATACTTACTAAGTTACTTCTCATTGTAGACTAATGACAAATTATGTAAGAGAATAATTTTAAATTTACTCTAATTGTCTGAGACTCAATCGTGAAGATGTGGTGCTAAACTGAAAACCCGACTGCAAAAATATTATACTTACATTGATTGCCAATTCATTATTTCAATTTAAATTAAAATATATGACTTATATAATACCTATACAGGGTGTGTCGTAATGAGTGGATAATCCTTAATGCCAATGAAGTAGGTAAGTTTTTCACAAATTGGTCACATGGGTCACCATATTTTTTTTTTCACCACAGGGGATCAAACTTTTGGAAAAAAATGAGCAAAACACATTTTCTTTGCTAAATAATGCTGTACCAAATAAACTGTACCTGTGGCACAAAAACAAGAAATACCATTCGATAGCACAGTTATCCAGGAATACTCTAGCAAAAAAAATTATGAAAATTCCAAGATTTGTAACCTTGGCAGCAAAAACAATGGACAAAGGTAAAAAAAAAATGGAAGTTTCGAAAACGTCCAGTAACTCTAAATCCGTGGGATTTTCACTGGGTACATATTTTCATTTTCTGATCAGTCCTGAAGACCCCCACCCGCACCTGAAGGATTATCCACTCATTACGACACACCCTGTATAAGTCATCCTTTAATTTCCTTCATTTTGATACCCTACTCAAAAGGTTTCGTAAATAACAATTTTTCAACGTCTTACTATTTAGCGACAAAAATCCGCCATTTTGTTTTTTTTTAAACCCATTTAAGACACTCGGGTTATTGAAGCGAATCTAACGATACCTTAACTGATTAAATGAAATATTTAATAAAATAAACATATAAAAATAAATATACATACATAAATACATGCATACAAGATAGGTAAGCGCAAAAACCTAACCCTTCTTTGGCTAAGTTAAAATAAGCTTAATATGATAATTAAGTATTTACCTCAGAGTTTGTGTTTTCGACATGAATAGACCACCGGTCCATCATCACTGTGCTGGCTTTCATTATCTTATCCAGGATCTTGTGTATTGACTCTCCTTCGTACCTGAAACCATTGTCATCTCAATTGTCACTGTTATCATTACCGTCAACGCCATCATTATTGTCATCGTCATGATAACTGCTAACGTCAATGTCATTGTAACCATTACCATTATCGCCATCGTCATGATGACAGTTAACGTCAATGTCATCGCCTTCATTATCATTATCGTCATCATCATGTCCATTAACTCGATCATAATCGTTATCGTCATTATCATTACCATAATTGTCATTGTCATGATTACCGTTTACGTCATTATCATCGTCATCATTATCATAATGGTCATCGTCATGATTACCGCTAATGCCATCGCTATCTTCATCGTCATCATTACAATAATCTGCTATACTCTATATCGTCATGATAGCCGTTAACGTCATCGTCATTCGTCCGTCATTGTCATCATTAATATCACCATCACCCTCATCGTCATTATTTTTTTTATTTATTTTTTTAAATAAATAAAATTCTTTATTTCTCTCAGGTACTTACATTTTAGTATAAGCCCTAGTTACCAAACTAAGTTTGAAAAAACTTGTACTATGGTAAATAGTGCCTTCCAATATTATTATTATTTAACTAGTACAGACTTTAATTATATTAAACAAACTGATAAGAACTTCTGGACATATTAAAAACGGATACCTAACTACATCACAAAAAAATTATTAACGTCATCGTTGACGTCATTTTCACCATCATCATCACCGTCATTGTTATTGTCACCATCATCGTCATCATTAACGTCATCGTCATCGCACTTACCCGCCACCCCATCGTAAACACCTTGCCAGGTCATTGCCAGTGCCCAGCGGTATGACGCCCACTGCCGGCTGCATCTCCATTTGTACTTTATCTAAAATGTTTCATCATCATATTCATCATCATCATCATAATAATAATCGTCATCATCTTTATCATGACCGTCATCATCATTTAAACAATTTTCAAGTTCGTAGATGAGCCAAATTTTCATTTCGAACATTATGTTGGATGGAGGAAAAACATTTTTTTTTTAAATATGAATTATGTGATAGTTATAATATCTAGCAAGTTATTTAATACGATAAATAACCCCTTTTAACGCCTGCGACCTGTCAGATCTATGCAAAATCGCAATACTACAGGCCGCTGTCGGCCGCTGCTGGATAAGATGATTACTTACCCATGGTCTCCAGTACCCAACCAACAGTTCCATCGCCTCCGCAGCAAATCACTCTATAACTCTTCACGTCTTTGAACATCTGAAGACCTGTAACATCACATCAAATGCATCTTCGTTTGATAATTTCCTATCGAGTAACACCTAAACGACCCAAATCCCAGCGAGTAACAATGTTACTTGCAGGCATTTTTTTCTAACAAGTAATATCTTACAACACAATGTTTTGAGGGACACATAATAGATCTTAACAATTTTAGTAAACTGACTCGTACTATAATATATTATCATACTCAAAATAAATCTTAAAATGTTTATCTTGAAAATTTCAGACATACAATGTTTTTTCATGTACCTACCTGTAAAACATAATAACGTTTGTATTGTATAGGTTAGAATTTTCTCTGTTCATTAAGAAACCAGGAGTAACTCATTAACCCAATTGTTAATTCCATTTCAGTCCGATTCTGAGCAATTTGGTACTGAATATGACTAGCGCGGCTTAGATTTCGGATTTGGTGGAATTTTATGGAACGTAACTAGACGATGCGTTCGTAATGCTTTACTCCTGACGTAATTTGGCGTTCAAGAGTGTGGAAACTCATGCAACTGTATTAGAATTAATACTTATTTGTATTTAAATTGATTTCAGGGGTAAATATTATTTTGACGATTGATAACACATCTAGACATTACATTAAAAGGGGAATCCTCAAGGCAAATTTCCATACAAAATGTTTCGGACAAATACTCAAAAAGTACGCCGTATTATAGTAATTTCTCCACACTATTCGTTTAGTCCATGTTTTTTGATTCCGTCAACGAAAAAAGTGAAAGGTTTCATACTTTAATTTAGATTTTATACGTGTTTTAAAATTAACTCTACTAACTTAAAAACAGGTATAAAATCTAAATTAAAGTATGAAACCTTACTAATTTGTTGACACAATCGGAAAACATAGACGAAACGAATAGTGTGAAGAAATTACTATAATACGGCGTACTTTTTGAGTATTTGTCCGAAACATTTTGTATGGAAATTTGCCTTGAGGATTCCCCTTAAGTGCAGTATAGTATTTTGAGGATTAGCCTTAGCTCAAATTCATAAGTGTAATAGTTTTTCTGTAAAGTGTACCACAAGGCTGTAAAGATTGTCGAATTAGTAGGGACAGAGGGGTAGTTTCAAAAAGATTTTAAAGTACCTATAACTCACCCACAGAAGTATTAAAGTATCACAATGTACATTGAAAATGCGCCATTAAAGTGAGCCACATTGGCTAACTTCTAGTATATTTTGGCCCGATGTCAATTTTCGAAAAAGAGAAGTAACAGGGCTAGATAAATATTATATGTTAAAACTACTAGGCTTTTTCATTGTTAATAAAACTAAATCGTTTTCAAATAATGTTTGTTACTTGACAGAGTAGATCATTCTATATTACTGAAAAAGCTTGAAGTCTATGGTATAAGAGACAAACCACTTGCACTACTCAAATCATATCTTAGCGATAGGACGCAAAAAACAGAAATTGTTAAAATCAATAAGATCCAAGATAAATATTACTCAGATTACAGAACGATAAAATATGGAGTACTCGCCGAAGTTTGAAACGAAAAGTTTGAAGTTTGATTCTCGTTTCAAACTTCGGCGAGTCCACACCTCCTGATGATGCCTCGTGTAGAGGCGAAACACGTGTCGTATCTTTAAACTTTGGTTTTCTGTTCGTTGACTCTTTGGTTTAGTTGAACTAAAGTTAAGTTAATTAAAACCTTTGTTTAGAAATTAAGCGGATTTATTACTAAATATATTTATATAATTTGTTGAAAAATACAACGTTTTACTTATAAAGAAAATATTAAATAAGGTAAGAGTTAAGACGGTAGCAAAATTATTAAAATAATATTAACATACACTGCAATATATGTATATAGGTACTAAATATTAATGTAGTTAGCCAGTGGACTAGTCACTGGTTAACTCGAACTGCCTTGGCTGCTGCGCTGTTATCAAAACCTGCCTATTGTTATTGTTGAGTAGGTATGCATAGCAATAATAAATAGAAGGTAACCTTTTACTGACGGTATTTCAGAGAGACAAGCACTGCCACCCCGCCCTTTTCCGTACGTGTTTTATATACCTATATGTATGTGAGTATTCATCTATGTATATGTATGTACGTACGTATGTATCTACGCGAATCTGTTCCTTTAGCGCATCATTGGAATCATTACAGTATCCCATTACTCTGTATGGTATAAATAACGCGAAAGGTAATAGCTACATAAAATGTCAAGAAATCAACTATGACGACTGAAAACGGCCCGTTTTACCCTACTGCACAAAAAGAGGGTTATGTTTATCGAGTGAGTAAGAATGATTATATAAGTAAGAGTCAGATAAACATACATAAGTAGGTACATACCTACCAATGTATGTTTGTCTGAACGGATTTTAATAAATGAAGTGTCGTTGAATTTGTCTGGGGCACGCCAGCTTACCACCTTTGATATTAATAAAAACAGATTTTAAGCTTGCTAAATAAATGACACCTCGTTTCTGAGGTATTAAGTTCTATAGGAACACCGTTTTTAATCTATGAACTCACCATGCATCGGTCCTCCTTTGGTAATATCATGGACCTGTCTCGGATTTAGAATATACTGCAGCTTCCTCAGAACCCTCGACCCTTGTCGCCCGCCTGACTTCGGGTTAATGAACACTAGAAGGGGGCAGGTCCCATCTGGGGGGGTTATTTGGAAAGAGATTGGGGGGGCACGTGGTTTTATCTCTTCCTTGGCTTCCTCTTGGGCAATTGAGATTGGTAAAGACACTGAGGTGGGTATTGACGGCTGAAAAGAAAAAAAAATCACCATCTAGCCCCAAATTCAGAAAAACTTGTACTATGGGAACCAAATAATAAATAATAGGACGCCTACATATTTTTTTTAAATAAATACTTGGGATACATATAAAACAATCAGACTTAGCACAAACATTGATATTTATTACACAAATGTTAGTTCTGAAGCGGGAATCGAACCCGCGACCCCGGACAAAGGAGTGAGTGAGTTTAAGCCGATGTTCATCCTCTGAAGCAGGAATCGAACCCGTGATACCAGCGGCGTGGTACTCTAACACACCTGCCACTTGACCATCCTTGTCATCGACGATGACTATAACGATGACAATGACAATGACCATGATTATGATAATGACGATAACGATTATTATTACGATCATTACGACTATGACTATGGTGATGATTATGACTATGAAGATGATAATGACGATGACGATAGTTATGTAGTTTTTTGATTATAACGGGTATTTATCGCGCTAACCTCGTATGTTTTTGTGTCCCGACGTTTCGACTGTATTGCAACAGCCGTGGTCACGGGTTGACTGGCGTATTGGAGCTACCGTCGCGGTGAAATGAGAGAACTACCCTCATTTTGGTCGTTAAAAATGTTCGGTCGGCACACCACACTGACGACATCCGGACTCGATAGTTATGATTATGTCGATGGTAATGACGATGACAATAACTATAATTATGACGATGACGATGATTATGATTATGACGATGATTATGAGGATGTCGATGCCTACCTGGTCTCTTGAGCTCCTGTGAGGCAAAGAACGCTGTCGGTCGAGGACTAGTGGACGGATGGCGGTGGGCGGTACAATATGGGAACAATGCCGCCCGAGGGTACAAGCGCCGCCCGCGCTACCGACGCAACGGTTATGTAGCTGAAATTAGATTATACACCACAAATTTTTAATAACAAAAAAAACTTAAATGGACAATGAAGAAGGGATACTACGTTTAATCTGTGCAATCAGCATTTTGGTATTCTAAAAAATGACGAAGTGACAGCGGCGCGAGTGCGGTGCCCGAACCGAGCTTTTGGGAGCTGGCTCGAGCTGGGTACCCGAGTTTGCCAAACCATGGATAGAACTTAAACTATTATCAATAATGGGTACCGCCTGATGCAAATCTATAGGAAAACGAGTAACAGTTGTCCAATTTTTATCAAATTTATTTTAACTTAATTTTTTCAAGTTTTTTGCCATACTTATCTGTGTTCAATAACGGCAACTGATTATATATCTTTTTCTGGTGATGAAAAATGTGCAGTGTTTAACACTTCTTTTTATCATTTCAATGACAAACCCAAAGTATTTTGAAGATAGCTTAGTGCTCTATTAAAAAACTTACGGTAACATGACACCATCTGCAGTGAAGTCCAGTGATCCCGTTGTACCCTTTGATCTTTTTCCGACACCGCGCGCATTTGCCGTGGCAGTTGCCTGAAATTAAAAAATACCCCAAAGTTTAGTTTCATACCTGAGAAACGACGCAACACAATTGTCATAAGCTATATATAGATGTTTTCTGACGATAACGTTCGAACCGCTCATTCGATCGTCATGGAATTTTGCAGGTGAGTAGGTAAGTTCAAAACAATTTTTGAGTTCGTAAATGAGCTAAATAGGTTCAGGGGTTTAGGCACGTAAGGTTAGAGTTTGGAACAAACTGCTTATTTATTTTTAGTTCAGGAGATAAAAGGTACGTGAGGTTACAGATCAGAGCTATAATTTCTTACCTTCAACCCAATGATGTGCCAGCGTGGCTGGAGCTCGCTTAGACTTGGAATAGGTGGCTATGCACGACGCTGGCGCCCTTTGCACGCATCGCTCGTGCACCGTGAACTTGCAGACTGAAAAGAATAAGGTTTAATTGACCGAGAGAAGTGAGGTCTCAGACGCTAGCAAGGTACTGAAAAAATCAGCGTTTGTAGTACGTGAGTTTGTATGTATCAGTATTCTGTCCGACGATAAGGCCCTGTCCGCACTGCGATATTTCACCGCGCGATTTTTATTCCCGCGTACTAGATTTTGTGATCGAAATTACACCTAGTTCGCATAGCAAATAAGTTTTCGTACGATTTTTGTCATTTCGATGCAGTTTGCGGCAGAGACGAACGTCTAGACAGAACAACAGAAAAAAAATATCACCCTGTCTATTAGCGCCGGTGCGCGACAAAACGAAACGCGCGAATTTTATTCCGCAGTGCGACCATAGCCATACTACATGATACTGCACAAAACATTCGGAAATAATCCACACCGCATCGCGTTCAATTCGCATCAAACCACAGATTTTTTAACTGCCAGTGTGACTACTCCTGATTCAATGTGTTACAGAATTGCGAGAAAAAAATCGTGCGGTGAAATATCGCAGTGCAAACAGTGCCTAACTGTCCAACCACTCATCTGACCTAGATAAAATTTCAGGTCAGAAGTTCTAAACATTTTTCAAGTTCGTAGATGAGCCAAATCGGTTTAGGGGTTTAGGCGTGTGAGGTCAAAGTTTGGAGCAAACTTTTAACAATAGTTGTAGTGTTGTCAGCAAGAGGCAGATGTCGTCATGGTATTAGTAGGTTTATTGCTAAGATAAATTAAATCTTCTTACATATACAACAGAGTCCTTTCTTGCCCAGCCCCACGAGCATGTTAAGACACAAGTTGCAGTACGCTGGTCTGCTGAAGTGTTTAAGTCTCCACGCGTGTTCTCCGTCTTCTTTCACATTCGTGTCCAGTCCTAGAAGGACTAAAAGTGGTATGGTCGTCATGCTAGAAACAAAATCAATCCGGTTCATTTTAATTTATGTAAATATTATTATTTCATATATTTTATTTCAAATATTATTTCATTATATTGTTTATATTTTATTAAAGATACTAAATAGTGATTTCTTCATGCTAGAAACAAGATCAATTCGAGCATGACTAGAAGTAATATCTAATTGTTTTCATTATGTATAATAAATAAATAAATATTTTGGATATTTTACACAACGCCGAAGTAAGCAGCAATTGTCCAAAATACACAAAGGTTTAGCTGGAAGATAGTGCTACTTAACATTAAGTTCAGCTATGTACTATTTGTTAAGTGCAATAAATAATTTTCCATCTATCCATCTATCTAAGCAGAGCTTGTGCTATGGGAACCTGATAACTGAATATAGACTTAAATACCTACTTATTTTTTCTTTTATTTACGTTCTGTCAAAAATGTTAGCTCACCCTCCTCTTTTCCATTCGTCTAGGGACACCGTCCCATCTGCATCGTAGTCTATTTCCACCATCATATCTTGAAGTATCTGAAATACATCGCCATTATGATTATTATCATTATTTCCTAATTATCATCGTCATCACTCATAATCATTGCCACCAATATCGTCACCACTGTTATTGTTATAACCTCCATCATCATCGCAAACATCGAATAAGACTCTTAAGAGACCGATGCCTACTTGCACCAAACTGTCAAAGTCCTAAGCGATTACTTTACTCACTTGCTAGTTCTTAACAGTCCAAATTCTGACCGTTAAGAACTGCCACGCGAGTAAAATAATTGCTTAGGAACTTTGAAAGATTGTTGCAAGTCAGCATGAGGCGTACAAGATAAATCCTATAAGAAGCAAACACAGCACTCTCGCCGCTATCACTCTGTCATTTTGTGGTAACCGAAAATTAATATTTTTTTTTGGTAATTAAAAACTTGTGGTGTTATCTTACTGGTCTAAGCTCAGACGTCTCCCATCCTAGGTACTCGGCCGATGTCATCATTTTTAGTATCTAACCAAAAAATTCTGACTGCACAGATACAACGTAATACCTCTTCTGTATTGCCCATTTTTGTTTTTTTGGTAATTAAAAACTAGTGGTGTTATCTTACCGGTCTAAGCTCAGACGTCTCCCATCCTAAGTACTCGGCCACTGTCATCATTTGATTCACTATGCAATCCATTTCGTTCGTGTCCAATACTCCATTGCCATCCGTGTCGTACAATCGAAACATGACTGGAATAAACAATCAGACTGACTTAACGCCGCCATGTTAAAAAATAAATATAAAATAAAATAGCCATTTATTTCCACAGCTTTTTTTCCATTAATGTTAGTAATTTGGTGTTAGTTGTTACTTAAGCTAGTTGTTATGTTGTTAGTATCTTTGTTTTGGATGTGGATCCCTCTTCGGGTTATGGCCTTCCCCACTTTCTTCCAATCTTCGCTGCCATATTATGCCATCGTTTTTGTTAATTTCTTTGTTCTTTTAGTGAAAACTTATTCAGGCGCACTGATCAATTTATTTTGTGGGGATTTAATGAGACTGAGCTGTCAGACTCGGTTAAGTGACGCTCGTTCGGGTAAAGTTGGAAACTTCTTCAAAGGCGAGGTAATAATACGAAATTCAACTATTTATAACACGCAAAGAACTTGTATACTATGTATCTAGAATGCCGACTCACACGAAAACTGCGAGCCGAAAGAGCTAGAACCAGTAAGGAGTGTGTCTCGTTCTGTAGGGCGACCATAATTTTTGAACTTTGAATATTTCATTGAGACATAAACAAGCAACCAAGGGAAAATTTAATCTGCTCAATAAGCTATCAATGTTATATACATACGTTGCTTTGCATTATTTTTTTTAAATTATATTATACATAGGTGCATTAAAATATCAACAAAAAAGAGGGCGGTGTGCCGCATTCTAGTGAGGTATATCTGATTCAATGTTTTTCTTCTCTTTCGAACAGTAATTATTTTTCTCGGCAGTTAGGTACCTAACCTACATGACAGCGACTGTACTAAACCTTTCAAATGAATCTGAATAACATTTAGAGCAAATCGTCTAATTTCGAAAATTGTCCCACTTATTTCAAAAATTATGGCCATGTTAATTTTAATTGTATGCTGGCAACTGTGTGAACGAGACACACTCCTTAACGATGGGGTCTCTATCAAGCATTAAAATCCTTATATTTAGATTTAATTCAAAAAGAACTTTATTTCCAAGGCATAAGGTTCAGAATTCTTAATCCTTAAATAAAACAAAATGGCGTGTTAGCTCTCTAGATACATAGTATAGAAGCTCTTTGATAACACGATGTTCACAGTTTGACAATGACAGTAAAAAGGATGCTAATTCAAAAATACATATTGTTTACGCTCATAGCATCAAATTTCAACTTTATTTTGTAGTATTATAATGTTACGCTACCATTATTTGATGTAGTTCAGCTAAAAGAAAATACAGTAGGTAGACACATTACAATCTTCACTTAGTATTATAATACCAGCCATCTTTACCCGAAGTACTGTTACATACAAGCGTTGGCAGCCCAGTAGCCCATAAGTTTTCACTACAAAAACTATGAACAATTAACTATTTCGCAGTCGACTAATAAAAGATAAAAAGAAACTCACATTCCAGTTTATCTTCAGGCCTGCCAGCCTCCAGCAAGGATAGGTAACAGACGATGTCTTTGAGGAAAACCCTGGCCGTGTGTACCTCCAGGGTGGAAGATCTTCGGATTATATTCCTGAAATCTTGAACAAAGAATAAGCCTTGGTATATAAAGAGGTAATGCAGCCAGTATCCTCGGCACGCTGAGATCGGGTATCGAGTTGAACAGTTGGGCTACCTATAGATTTTTTCTTCTTCTTATCGTGTCACTAGTTCCTTCGGACTAGTGTGGTGAAAGGATTTTAAGTGCGCCTCAAAGAGGCTCCTTTCATGCACTTTTGACACATGTTTTTGAACTTTTAAGGTTCTATGATATGCCGGTTTCCTTACGATGTTTTTCTTTACCGCTAAGTACGTGGTTTAATGCACACATAGATTTTTTTAAACAGAAAAATCCATTGGTGTTTGACCGGGTTCGAACCCACGACCTTCGGATCGATAGTTGAGGCCGTGCTGGCCGAGTGGGAGGTACCACTCGGCCAGCACGGCTTTTTAAGGGCTACAGCTGATGTGACGTCATTATCTGTGGGTTACCTTCTATCTTGGAGTAGTTGGCTCGGAAAGAATTACTGTTCTTTCTGCTAGAGTTCCTCTAGAGGACCTCTGGCAAAAGAAGTCAAGTGTATTACTCTTCATCGATTTGGATTATGGCGCCCTTACTAAAGACGAATTATTTTCTGGCGTGAACCATCAGGTGTGAAGGTAAGCGAAAGCATAGAAGATAGCATCTGCGCTGCAAGGATGTTTTCAAACGATATCTAAATGCTTGCGCTATAGACTCTAAAGAAGTAAGACGGATGTGATGTCATTGAACTAGTGGTCACGTTCTATCTTGGGGGGGTTGACTCGGAGGGAATTGCTGCTCTTTCTAATAGAGTTTCTGGACCTCTGGCTAAAGAAGTAGGAAGGATATGACGTCTTTGAAATGCGGGTTACCTTTTATCTTGAAGTGGTTTTCTTAGAGGGAATTGTTGCTCATTCACCTAGAGATTCTGGCCCTCTGGCTAAAGAAGTAGGAAGGATATGACGTCTTTGAAATGCGGGTTACCTTTTATCTTGAAGTGGTTTTCTCGGAGAGAATTGCTGCTCTTTTTACTAAAGTTTCTGGACTTCTGCCTAAAGAAGTAGAGCGGATGTGACGTCATTTAACTGATGGATACCTTCAATCTTGGAGTGGTTGACTCGGAGGGAATTGCTGCTCTTTCTGCTAGAATTTCTGGACATCTGGCTATGGCTGGGGCTTGTTTCGTTGCGTCTCTCGAGGCACAGTTCATGTGAAGAGTAGGACGGATGTGACGTCACTGCAAACATCGGGTGGACACTACCTGGAAGATTAAACAAGTTTTATCTTTCTAATTCTAATTTGAAGTTGTTCTAGGTTGAAGTTTTTTGACGTCTTATAAATCGATTAACGCCAGCTGCATGCACGAAAACGTTGACGTCATTGTCCGGTTACGCTCATTGTCCCGTTTCGCCGGTAGTCTCGTAAAACTATCGTCCGTAAACCAACTTTACATACAACCAACTATTTTTTAATAAAAATTAATGTTTGGGTATTTCACACAATGCTATCTAGATAGATAGTTAGATAGATAGTAACACTTTATTGTACACCCCGAGGAAATATGCATTATAAAAGGAACTTAAAAATAAAAAACCAAAAATAATAGAGGATTTTTTAATTATTAATTAATTAATTAAGCAATTAATCAATCTCGTACTATGTAAAATTGAACAAGTGTCTCATAGAATACTTTAAAAAAAAGTGTATATGCGTATATCAACTTTTTCAAATTACTAAAAAACCATCAAAGTACAGCAAAGTCTACCATCTAGTGCTGTTAATTTTAAAGAAATTAAACAGCACCAAATAGCAGATAAATATTTTGACGCACATTAACCTCACTTGACTATATCTTGTTTCCCTTACCAGTTCGACTCCTGGACCCTTTATCGCTTCCATCCACAGAGTCTCCAGAACTCTTGCCAAGCTGCTGCAGTCTCTCCGCCAGTCCATGGATCTTCGACGCTAGGCTCATCTTACCCTGGAAATCCAAGTTAAACCAATTGGATATAAATAGGATAGGTCTCGCAACGAAAGCTGACTCTGTCAAATGAAATGAAATGATATTTAAGATAATTGATTGATTCAGGCGTTACTTTGCGGAAATCCATAAATATCAACAATTTATATAAATATATTTAGTAATAAATCCGCTTAATTTCAAAGTTTAAAGATACGACACGTGTTTAGCCGTTTACGAGAGTTTCTCGTTTCGGACTTCGGCGAGTCCACACCTCCTGATGATGCCTCGTGTAGAGGCGAAACACGTGTCGTATCTTTAAACTTTGAAATTAAGCGGATTTATTACTAAATATATTTATATAATTTGTTGAAATTATATTTATTTGCTTGAAGTACAAGTGGTCATTACAAGGTCTTATATTTTTTTTTATAAACAAACAAACAAACACTCACACACTCACACCCCTGCACTAGGATTCCCTGTGTCGCAGGTGGCATGGACACATACAAGACATCACAACATCCAAGACCCGAGAACAAACATTTGTGTTCGTCACAAATATTTGCCCCGGCCGGGGATCGAACCCGGAACACCAAGCTTCGTAGGCAGGGTCACTACCAACTAAGCCACGGTGTCGTCGTATATAAATAGTATAGTATCACATACTTCGTACACATATGTCGACATGCAAATTTTTGCTTGTTATATTTTTACTATATAACAGGTTATTATAATAGTAGTTATAACAAAAATTAATAGTATCATAATAAAGTAGATTTTAGATAATATTATACATTAGGATAAAAATTCATTCAGATTATTAGAGCATTTCTCAAGTAACCATTTATGAAGTTTAGTTTTAAATTGTTTGATATGAAATGAAATGAAATGAAATGATATTTTATTTGCCTGAAGTATGGTCATTACAAGGTCTTATATTAATAGTATAGTATCACATATTTCGTCGGTAGTCGACATGCAAATTTTGACTTAAAATAATTTTCTATTTTTTTTAACAGGTTATAATATAGTAGTGATTATAACAAAAGGTAATAGTATAATAATAGAGTAGATTTTAGATAATATTTATAACACATTAGAATAAAAATTCATTCAGATTATAAAAGCATTTCTCAAGTAACCATTTATAAAGTTTAGTTTTAAATTGTTTAATAGGTAGTTCTCTTATAGTTTTAGGAATTTGATTAAATATTTTTACAGTCATGTTGTAACTATTTTTACTACTAAGAGCTGTCCTGTATAGGTAGTTCTCTTATCAAAGTAGTCACATTAATGCAATTACACTACACTTTGACAAATTTAGGACCTGACAGTGCATAATAGGAACACGCCTGGCACAGTGGTCTATGAATCGAGCTCCAATCCAATCATATTGTTTTATATTTGTGAGATCAAGTTTCTACTTATATGGAGCTCGATTCCCAGACCACTGTGGCGTGGCAGTCCGACATACTGGCCCCTCCACCATTCGTGTCATCAATATATTATACACGGTCAAATTTAAATCACCATAAAAAAAATACGCATATTCAGTTGCCGTTACTGAACACAAATACGGCAAAAAACTTGAAAAAATGAATTCGAATTTTGGTCAAAATAAATTGGTTATAATTGGATAACTGTTACCGTTAGTCGTTTTCCTGTGGATTTGCGTCAGACGGAACCTTTAATTGATAATAATTTAAGTTTTATTCATCGTTTGACAAACCCGGGTACCTAGCTCGAGCCAGCTCGCAAAACCTCGGCTCGGACGCCGCGCTCGTGCCGCTGTCACTCCGCCATTTTGTAGAAATCCAAAATTCTGACTGCACAGATACAACGTAGTACCCTGTCTGCATTACCCATTTATTTTATTTGGTAATTAAAAATTGGTGGTGTATACATCGGTTAACGATTATTCGTTTTTTGTTTTCGGTTAACTCACGTGATCGCCGTGAGCTGTGACGGCAGCGCAGGCAGCCGTGGAGCTGGCTGCAGCCATCTCCCGCAGAGCTGGTCTTCGCTCCCGTCGCACGAACGACAGGAACAGATGTCTGTAAGGAACAGCCTTATTAAACTTTGACCGGACAGGATACATACTCATATGGTTTGACCGGGACCGGACTGGAAACAGACTCATATAGTTTGAATGGACCGGGCTGGAAACAGCCGCATATAGTTTGACCGGAACCGGTCCGGAACAGCCTCATATCGTTTGACCGGATCCGTTTAACCACGCTTGAGGTATGGTGCGTTTTTATAATACCACTGTCAACACTTTAGCTTGTGATATTTTCTTCTCTTCCATCGCCTCGCTGCCTACAGAGAGTTTTGTTCAACACTTTTCGGTTTACACGAAAGAGGTATTTTCAGTAGCCTTAGTAATTTTTATTTATTCAGCAGGTATTACATGAAAAATTATTGGTTTTCTGGACTTACCTGGAGAGTTCATCAGGAGTGCTGACTTCAAGAAAGGTGTCCAAAAACCAGCGGAAGTTCTCAAAGTCGATGTCCTAAAACAATAAACAGTTTATATGAACTTCGCACTACTAACTACTTAGTTGCTATATTAAGTGCAACCGCAAACGAGTCGCCGACTAGAGCACTAGCGAAACGTGTTAAAACGCCGGCCACCGGTAGCTGTAGTCGGCGACTGGTTTGCGGGTGCCATAGAAGGTAATTGTACAGAAACGATTTATTTTTTGGCCATAGTGCATAAAATCTGAAAGTTCCCATTATTAAAGTACAGGATCTACTAGTAGGTAACCACTATTTAAGGGGAATTCTCAAGGCGAATTTCCATACAAAATGTTTCGGACAAATACACAAAAAGTACGCCGTATTATAGTAATTCTTCACACTATTCGTTTCGTCTATGTTTTCCGATTGTGTCATAATAAAATTAGTAAGGTTTCATACTTTAATTTAGATTTTATACGTGTTTTTAAGTTAGTAGGGTTAATTTTAAAACACGTATAAAATCTAAATTGAAGTATGAAACCTTTATTAGCCCTAAGGAAATAGTAGGTAAAAGGCAATGCACAATGCACCCTTCACGGTGACGCCAGTGCAGACCACTGTACCCCTTACACAGAATAAGAATAAACACCATTACAAAAGCCAGAGACTTAGGACATTATGTAAACAAAAAGGTCTTGTTCAAGAAACTTCCTCAAGAGCCATAAATTCTCAAAGATTCGCGCTGTCATCCCAAATTGATCGAATACCCTTCGGGCGTGAGACAAAAATCAACACATTGGAAGAAAAAGAAATATTTTCCCAAATTTTCCGTTAATATTTCGTGTATTTTCCCGTTTCTTCTCGTTATTTTCTGTAGGCGGATTGTGAAAATTTGTGACAAGCGCGTTAGTATCGAAGCGAAGCCGTAACGAATAGGCCGAAATTAATAAATACACCCGATCATCAATATTTCTGACAATCTAGATTGTATCTTACCCGTCACAGATAAGTCAACAGTTAGTATGACATTTAAAAAAAAAAACAAAATAAAGTGATCATACATAACCGAGCCGATTTTTTCCAAAACATCATTTTTTCATGTTTTTATTTATCATGGAATCAACTCCATAAATATAGATATAACTTATCTAAACTTATCCTATTGCCAGTAACAGATACTTTTTAAAAAGTTTTTTTATAAATGTCGCTAGAGTCATTCAAACGGTTGACTTTTAGTGTGATGAACATCGGTGTTTGACTTGAGTCTGGTCGTTTTCTATTTAATTTTATTCTATGAATGTATTGACAAAAAAAAAGTATTTAAGTATTCTATCAGTTACGAGTATATCTGGACCCCATAGTACAAGCTCCGCTTAATTTGGGGTTATACCTATAGGGTTGTCTGAAATGTCCAAAACATTTATTTATTTATTAATGATATACTATTATATGTATTATATAGTTGTAATTTTTTTTTAGTAGCTTTATTGAATTTGAATCTTAATAATGTATATGAAATATGGATCATAGTAGTCTGAAATAAAATATTTTTATTTTATTTTATTGTATTTATTAATACACTTGTCAAAAAGTTTGGTGATCAGTCTGCTGTTATCAAAGCCCTGAGCGGCGTTTATGCCGGCAATAGTCGATCTTGGGCCAATATTTGTAAAGGATCAATAGTGCTTAGCAACTTAGGAGATGAATTAATGAATGTTTCAATAAGAACTCTGTATTGTACCAAAGAACTTGGAGATCAAGGTTTAGAACAAGCTGAACGTTTAAAAAAACTGAAATCCCGACTGAGATATAATTAAAAGATAAAAGAGCCTTTATTCTGCATTGGGTTACATATGGTTTTAACTTAACTTAAGTTGTTTGTAATATATAATAAATATTTTGGTAGTAAGTTCATAATAAATATTACGTTGCAGTTTGTCTTGCGACATAGGCCTCCTCCAACTCCTTCCATACTGTCCTGTCTGCGGCGACTCTCCTCCACGAGGCACCTGCTACTTGTTTGATTTCATCTTCCCACCTTTTTATATGCCTTCCTCTTTTTCTCTTTTCATCTCTAGGATACCATTCCATGGAATGAAATGAGATATAATTATTCATTGTCAATTCATTATTCCAAATTAAAATTAAACATATAACTTATATATTTTTGTAATCTCCTATAAAATAACTTTTACCCGACTGCGAAGGAAGGGTTATGTTTTTCGCGATATCTTGTATGTAGGTGTGTATGTAAATTTATTTGTTACCTCGTATCTTCCAAACGGCTGGATGGATTTTTACAGTTAAGGTATTATAGATTCGTCTCAATAACCAGAGTGTTCCTTGATGGTTTTTTTTTAAATAATCAAAATGGCGGGTATTTGACGCTAAATATAGTAGGTCGTTGAAAAATTTTTGTTAACCAAACTTATCGAGTAGGGTATCAAAATGAAGGAAATTGAAAGAAGATTACAAAAATATATGTAGGTATATTAATCATATGTTTAAATTTAATTTTAAGTCAATTTAACCTTAAAGTTCCTTCTAGAATACCTCGCTATCCGATCTCCCCGCTCGTCCCGCCTCTCCGAAGAACAGTACTAGGTAAAAGCTCTCCAATGCCTAGGTTATGCAGAGCTTTTTATAATTGTAAGCGCATTGATATATTTCATTTTAAATTACATAAGTTCCGCCGCCACCTGGTCAAGAATTTATCAAATTAGATTCTAAAATAATCATATATTATCTAGTTGTTTTTTTTATATGTAAATTTCTAAGTTATAATCTCTATATATTGTTTTTTTTATATTTTTTCTACACATATATACATATAAATATATAACATATATTTTATTTAAGTTATGTTAATTGATTGATTCAGGCGTTACTTTGCGGAAATCCATAAATATCAACAAATTATATAAATATATTTAGTAATAAATCCGCTTGTTGTTGACGTTCAAACTTCGGCGAGTCCACACCTCCATGATGCCTCGTGTAGAGGCGAAACACGTGTCGTATCTTTAAACTTTGGTTTTCTGTTCGTTGACTCTTTGGTTTATAATATAGTAATATGTACTAAAGTTTTAAACTAAAGTTAAGTTAATTAAAACCTTTGTTTAGAAATCAAGCGGATTTATTACTAAATATATTTATATAATTTGTTGAAGTTATGTTACTCGTGTTATATATTCGTTTTTATACATGCTGTGTTTACCTTTAAGTGATTATGCAATTAGCAACCAAAATACTTTTGTAGAGCTAAAATAGTCGATAAGTATCTATGTTCCATTGTAACAATTGTTGGTAGGCCAATAAAATAAAATAAAAAAATTGGAATAATGAATCGGCAATCAATGTAAGTATAATATTTTCGCAGTCGGGTTTTCAGTTTTATTTAACTTTAACCTTGTTTATTATTTATTATTCACTTCATCTATGACATAATCATACATTCACTCGAAAACACAACCCTCTCTATCTTCGCAATCGGGTAATAATATGAAGATGTCAATGTAATATGGAGCACAAGACTGCTTATTAAGAGACCCTCTTTAGGTATGAGATATGTACATTATAATAAGGATGAAATATGGCATTTTTCCTCTATTCGTCCGTTGAACTTTACTAGAGCTCATTTTTTTTATCGTGTCACTAGTACTTTCGAACCAGGATAGTGAAATGGATTCACGTACCTACGCCTCAAAGAGGCTCTTTTCGTGCACTTGACACTTTAAAAAACCACCGTTTTTACACTTAAGTGTAGATGACACACAGGTTTTTTACAAGCTGATTGTTGGCGTTTTTAAACGCTAGCGTGTGAGCGTGTTAGCTTTTGGGAAGGATTGTCAACATGCAGATTGTAAAACGCCGATGACACTGCGCGACTTTACACGCTACAAGCAAAGGCGTGTAAAAAAGCCGTGTGTCATCAATTCATACTACCAAATACCTAAGTACCTAATACAAGTTTCGAGTACCTAAGACAATTTCACGTTCCCGCCAAAACTCTGAAACCGGACTTAGAAAGTCCATCCCATCGAAAGAGGCTCAAAAACAAATGAAGATTAGTTACGGTCGTAAAACCTTCTTACATAGGACCTCGGCCAATAATCGTTTGTTTTTATTAGTAGAAATACCGTTGGGAAGCGTCCCCCTGCAGGATTATACTATAGCGGGTACCAACACAGTATCAGGGTATTCTGCCGCAAAGCAGTAATTATACACCACTAATTTTTAATTACCAAAAAAATTAAATGGGCGCTGAAGACAGGGTACTACGTTGCATCTGTGCAGTCAGAATTTAGGATTTCTACAAAATGGCAGAGTGACAGCGGTTCGAGTGCGGCGTCCGAGCCGAGGTTTTGCGAGCTGGCTCGAGCTAGGTACCCAGGTTTGCCAAACGATGAATAAAACTTAAATTATTATCAATTAAAGGTATCGCCTGACGCAAATCCATAGGAAAACGACTAACGGTTACAGTTATCCAATTTCAATTAAATTTATTTTGTAAAATCGACTTAATTTTTTCAAGTTTTTTTGCCGTATATGTGTTCAGTAACGGCAACTGACTATGCGTTTTTTTTATGGTGATTCAAAAATTGACCGTGTAAAACAATGTGGGTAACGCCTGAGGCAAATCCATAGGAAAACGACTAATGGTAACAGTGAACCAAAAATATTTGTCAATATTTTTTCAAATAATTGATTGATTCAGGCGTTACTTTGCGGAAATCCATAAATATCAACAAATTATATAAATATATTTAGTAATAAATCCGCTTAATTTCTAAACAAAGGTTTATATAACTTAACTTTAGTTCAACTAAACCAAAGAGTCAAAGAACAGAAAACCAAAGAACAGAAAACCAAAGTTTAAAGTTATAAATATATTTGGTATCGCCTCTACACGAGGCATCATCAGGAGGTGTGGACCCGCCGAGGCAAAAAAACGAAGTTTGAAACGAGAGTTCAAACTTCGTTTTTTTGCCTTATATGGGGGGGGGGGGGGGGGGGGTTTCTCATATACTACGGATGGTTTGGGTAAAAAATTAGTCGAAAATGGGTCACGTAGTTTGGGTACGTTCCCTAATAAGCCCATGACAGATAATTCTTATCTGAAGCGGCTAAACTACTTTACCCCATTCAATGAACAAGGCGTACCCCGTTTTAACCCTTAACTAGGTCACCGAAATATCACTAGGTCAAACTGCCGCAGACGACTTTGAACTTTGACCTTTGGTAATATAGTGCAGTTTTAATTGAATAAAAATTTAGTGAGGAAGAACTCTTTAACGAAAATTAAATTAGGCATAAATAAAGTAGGTATTCAATTTCAAATTCAAATTGTTTATTTAAAAATATATATCATTACAGAATTTCCAAAGCGTTATATACCTATAAGTAATTTGTTTACATATAAATTAATATTAATTGTTTATTACAAATAAATCTAAACATATTTTACATAAAAACTGAAAACCTGACTGCCCGAATATTATTCGAATATTGGATATTTGACACTTTAATTTTATTCTATGACATTTCCATGATTAAAACGAATATAAAGATAAATAACTTAGTTACCGAATCCAAAAAAAATATTAATAGGTTGATGATAATTTTAAGACACTTTTTAACGCATTTTGTTCGCTTCCAGTCGCCATTTTGGATTGTTTGAAAGTTGTCCCGATTGACTGACTGACAATACACAAACCACTGAATGAAGAGACTTGAAATATCGAGGGTTTATCCGTCAAGAAGATTTTTGTTAATTCGCAACGCAAACGAAGTTGTGTTGAAATGAGGTTTCGGAATAAAACCTTATTTGATTTAATTTTGAATTTAGATCTTTGTTTAGAAAAACAATGACATGTGTCAATCACTGTGAAAATTGTATCCACTGAGTGTAATTGAGAATTTTCTTGTGAAGCTATTTTTGTCTGAATGAAAATAAAACTAACCTCTATTTTCATGCTCCTGTCTCCATAATCTACTTTCACACTCTGCAATTAATAGAGTATATGGGCTAATTCTATTAAGTTGCCATTGTGGATATTAAATACTAGGGTAAAAAAGATAAGTGCCCCTTTTGCTTTTAGCACCTTACTTTCGAAAATCAAATACAAGTAATAACAAGTAAATGTATAAAACAAATAAAATATGCTAAAAACTTTACATAGTATTTTTTTCCATTTGATTTTTAAAGCTAGAATTTTATGAAAAGGGTCATCTATCGGGACATCAAACCCTGCTTGAGGTACTAAATAAAAGGGCAAATTAACCAGGTAAATTATGGGGTAAAATGAAAACCCCGAGGTATTTAATATTATCAAACTGAATACCAATGGGGTACAATACGCCGGTACAATACGCATCAATAATTCAGTATGATCTAAATCCAATCATACGAAACCAAATCCACGCCTCTCGCCATGAATAAATCCATCCCTTAAACACTAGGGATGGGACATGATTTGTGAAAAACTGAAAAAAGTCGGATTTTTTTTTCATTGATTACTTTCGGGAAACAAGTTGGATTATTATTCATTAGTGATTTTTGAGAATTATTAAAAAGTCGGAAAATGCTTAATTGATTATTTTTTTTTGTACACAAATGGCTAATCGAGATAAGCACTCTCCGGATGATAACACAATATCTACGCATGGCCAAAAACTATTACGGATAGTATTTTTTTCACAGACAATTAATTTATTCTATAGTTATTTTCTTCCTTTCTTAGATACGCGGCATGCGAATGTATTTATGGGTATTACGAAGAACCAACGTTTAAAATTTAAACTTTTTATTGAAATCGATTACAAGCTGAACCACTTCATACCAATTTTATAAGCAATCACTTTTTACCCTAGGGCCTGCAGCTTTACTTCCTCTGTACCTTGCATAAAATTGAACTAACGAAGTTAAAAGTATTTATTAAGATGCGCTCCATTCTACAACTTTACTTATCCGGTTATTAGCGGCCGATACGAATCTGAACGGTAAAAATATAATTATTTATAGGGAATGGAGTAGGCTATTTTTACTTCAGCAATTTGAGGCTGTTGCGGAGTTAGGTCGTAAAAATAGCAGGAAATAACGACGTGAATAAAAAGTGAAGAATTTTAAATCATGATTTTTTTTTAATAATAATATGCTTTGTTCTGACTGACTGACATTATTCAGCAATTTGCAACATATAAGCCCCAAAAAGCCGGTTACACCTCATCCCTAGTTACCCACGTAACAGGCTTACAAAGTTATTGCATTACAAACAGGGCCTGTTTTGATGACTTAATTCGCTCTTATCATTAATCTTACTGTGATAAATGGATTTGGAAAGGTTACAAGAAATATGGATTTGACTTTATCACTAGCCTATTTACGTTTCTTTCGCAGGAGACGTCAAAAGTCAGAATCTGCAAACATAAAATTCTGCCAATTTTTACGGGGGACGAGGTAAACATGCATTGCACACGCACCTAACAAAATCTTATTCATGTAAACGCACGTATAATAATCTTGCACACCATCTTAAAATATGCACACAGTTATCAAATACAGCGTATAGTTTTATTTAACGTGAATGGCCAAGAAGGTTATATGGCCAACAGAGGGGTACGCCTTGCATTAACATCTTGCTTAGTGCTTGTCATATTGAGCGATTTAGGTATAAATGGTGTAAAGTGATTTTGAAAATCTGAATGTGATCATCGACTTTTGATGCTGACTGTACCTGCGATAGCAATATTTCAAGATATATCAATATATCGGTTTTCAACCCACTAAATTGTAAATTATTGATTACATTATCTAATTCAAAAAACATAACCCTTCATCTTCACAGACGGATAATAAAGACTTATCAAGTAATTTGCACCTGTATCCTATAAAATAACCGGCGTACTTCAGGGTAGAGCCATAATCTCGGTTTATAGCCATAAAGCGCTCGCTGCAGCACTCGTGATTGACGGTACCCGGTTTATAACTCGTATGAACCGGTTGTTACCCGACTAAAGGTCATGGCATATTATACTCGCACGGCAACTGCACGGCAACTGCACATCTGCAGCATGGCGTAGTCGCTGTGCGTCGACTTTAGGCAAACAACGAAATTGGTTGCGTTTCGTTTCAAAACAGTGAAAAATCGTTGTCTCAGCGTTCGCCTTGAATTAGGCTACGGTTAGCCAAAATGTGTAATTTTGTTATATGGCATTTGTGATTGAACATGCATTCAATGACTCAACAACGCTGGTTTGCTGGCGACTCGGAGTAGCGTTCTATAAGCACGCGGTCGGCACGCTGTAAGCACGGGCTGCTAGTTAGTAGAAGTCGAGTTGTTTGGTAGCCGCAAGTGCGTTAACTGCCCATCATTGGATTTTTCATATTAACATTATGAAATATGTATGTATATTATACGACCCACAATTGAACGCTCTAATTTGAATTACAAGTTAATTGCTGAGTTGAAGCGGTGCTGGTATAGTGTGCGATGACCTTAAGCAGTAAAAAGGAGGGGCTCCATTTGTTGTAGGTAGGTAAATAAAGTAATAAAGAGGGAAGTGTAGGTTTTTCTTCATAGAAGTATTAAGGTATACAATCACAATATTATCGAAAATTGAAAATGCTTCAAAAAAAGCGAGCTACATTGGCTAACTTCTAGTACATTTTGGTACGATGCAAATTTTTGAAAAAGAGAAGTAACAGGGCTAGATAAATATTATCTGTGGAAACTACCTCCATTTCCTCTCATTTCAAGATCCATCCAAAGGTTGTCTGGAAGAGATTGCTTTTAGCGATAAGACCGCCCATTGTGCTTCACTTTTTTTATATTGTTTGTGTTCCTGTTTATTTACTTGTTTTGTGGTGTGCAATAAAGAATTATCTATCTATCTATCTATCTACTAGGCTTTTTTCATTTTTAATAAAACTCCATCGTAAGAAGTAACTAACATAATTTGAAAATGGAGATATTTTATTCTGATTTACTAGGTGACAGAATTTTTTTTGCTTCATTTCGACACTTGTTTGACTTACTTGCTTACTTTACTTTACTGTTCTTGGTGTTCTGTAGGAACAATCCTTTCACCACACTGATTCGAAACAACTAGTGACACCAAGAAGAAGAACCGTTATTTATCTATGGTTTATATGTTTATTGACCAAATGAAGAAAGGTCCCACCCACAACACAGGTTATCCTAGGGTGGGAGTTAGCGTTCTTGCAAAAACTTAAGGGTAATCCTTAAATCCGAGTTACATACAAAAATGTTTTGGACAAATACTCAAAAAGTACGCCGCATTATAGTAATTTCTACACACTATTCGTTTCCTCTATGTTTTTTGATTTCGTGAACAAAAAAAGTGAAAGGTTTCATACTAATTTAGATTTTATACGTGTTTTTAAGTTAGTAGGGTTAATTTTAAAACACGTATAAAATCTAAATTAAAGTATGAAACCTTTCACTTTTTGAGTATTTGTCCGAATCATTTTTGTATGGAATTCGGATTTGAGGATGCCCCTTAAGCTCATTAGATATTTCATTGAAATAATATTAGTGTGACTTACCTACCTAGTCTAAATCAATATTTTGCAACATAAGATTATCTTTACATCGATGTATTTTTGTATGTTATTGTTATTAGGTAAGTAGATTATTTAAGTCTGTCATACAAAAACCTTTTGTAATTTATAGTGTTATAGTATTGTTACGAAATAAAAAAAATCTTTATCTTATCTTATCTTATTATTATCCTGAGGATCTTGATACAAAAACTAACTCTACCCACAGACAACATCCCTTTGGGTCCGGTACCTACCTAGCAAAGCGGTCGTAAAATCCTTAGCTATTTGTAGGACCATTATCTCAACGATCTTGGCCATTTTTCAACCGACTTCAATGTTTTACAAAAACATACAAGAACCGACTTCAATCGGACTGTTTTAGTGACCGTAGGCACCGCTGAAAAGTCACAGGGAAGCAAAATACGCAATTTTGGTAACTTCAACGACTTTTTTTTCAGTTATTTTGATTTAGAACCTAAAATACTGAACTGATTTTGATAAAATTTCTATGGGGCCAATCTGAATGTGATGATATACTTACCAAACAAAAAATATTTTAGAAATCGGTTTATAAACATCATAGTTCTTAGGAAAAACATAAAAAACAACCGAATTGATAACTTCCTCCTTTTTCTAAATTGGTTGAAAAGGAGTAGGTGCTCAATTCAGTTATTTTTCTTTTATTTCGTTAACTCAGAACTTTGTTGTATACAAACCGATTTGAAAAAAACTTTCATACGCATATAAATTTTTATAATAATTTCAAGTCTTTACTTTTAGTGGTTTGACCTATGCCTTGTCTGTCAGTCAATCAGAACAAAGCATTTTAATATCGAAAAAAGAAATCGTGATTGAAAATTCTTCACTCTTTATTCTCCTAGTATTTATTTACGTCGTTATTTCCTGCTATTTTTACGACCAAACTCCGCAACAGCCTCAAATTGCTGAAGTAAAAATAGCCAACGCCATTCGCTACCCTATAAATAATTCTATTTTTACCCTCCACCGCATTACCCACTTTACTACCCACGAAGTAAGATCCAAAATTAAACGAAATCACTTCCTGTTTTCTTGATTTTCAGTGATTTTCCTTATTTTGGTCCTTATTTGTTTACGCAATAGCGTTGTATTTGCTTTGTGGGAGGCTCTTTGAGAAGTTTTGATGACGTCATCGAGGGTGGGATGACGTCATTGCTCATTCGATTTAATGTTATTGCTACGTACGTATATGGGTTTTTTGTATAGAAAATATCTACATGTGCACACCACGTTCTGAAAACGGTGAAGGAAAACATCGTGAGGAAACTGGCATAGAACAGAGAAAAAAATGTATGGCATGTGACATCACCAATCTGTATTGAGTCCGCTTGGTGGATTAATAAATATAATTATTTCAGATTTATTCTTATTGTTTTTCAAAATCATTTTTTATGTTATATTAATTTTGAGCATGCACTCATGAAATGAATTTGTTAAGATTTTTTAGATTTTTAGCTATAAGAAATTCATATACCTACCGCAATTTTTAATCACCAGAAAAAAATATTATTACATTATTGGCTGTAAGTTTAAATAATAAGTCTAAATTATATTAATACTGAGAGCTGTGGATTTTGTATAATAAAAAAAAAAAATATTACTCTACATAATCAGTTGCCGTTACTGGACATAGATATGGAAAGAAAGAATGAAAGAAAAATGATTTATTTGTGAATAACTTAAGGTACACTGTAAACAGGTTGACACACAATAGGTACAATTAGGGTAGGAAGTAACGAAGAAATAAAAAACTAACATTAATAATATATGGCAAATAAACTTGAAATAATTTTAATCGGTGTTTTTTCGTGAAAAAATTGTGATTGGATAAATGAAATGAAATGATATTGCATAGGTACACCTAGTTTGTCAATTTCCTTAGATAATTAAATAAAAATATATTAAATTTAAAAAGCAAATTAGCTGTTTATTAAGCCTAAAGACAGGTATATACACACATATATGGTATAGAAACCTTTAAAAACAATAACTTCCTTTTTCATAGTCGGATAAAAAGTATTGTCACTTTAACCCACTTAATTTCATTATCAAACCAATATTATCTTTCAAAGGTCTATATTAAAGTAGATACCTATATAATATGCCCACTCGAATTGATTAGGCGATCCGATTCCATTATGAGAGGACCCTTATCAGTAGACTAGAGACGTATCATCCGGCTTTTTATCAGAGTTTTTTTTACTTTCCCTGTATTTAAGTTAAATTAAGGGTAATCCTCAAATCCGAGTTCCATACAAAAATGTTTCGGACAAATACTCAAAAAGTACGCCGTATTATAGTAATTTCTACACACTATTCGTTTCCTCTATGTTTTTTGATTTCGTGAACAAAAAAAGTGAAAGGTTTCATACTTTAATTTAGATTTTATACGTGTTTTTAAGTTAGTAGGGTTAATTTTAAAACACGTATAAAATCTAAATTAAAGCCCCTTAAGGTACATTATTTTGTTAAATTTATCAGAGCGGCATTATTGCATTAGCGATAAATCCCTTTTTCTTGATTAAAAAAAACCGACTTTTCACAAACCTAATGAATTAAACCCGAGTTCACCAACAGACGGTTAAATATTAAACAGTTATTTTGACGTTTATGACACCAATTTTCATAGATTAAACGTCAAAGATAATCGATTATCTGGTGAACACAGACCTAAGAATAATTATTTTCTTTTCTTTCTTTTTTCTTTACACCCAGCTTGCGCCGATGTTCCTTTGTGATTAAACTACTTGTGGTTTATATTAGGGGTAAATCTTAAGTGGTTTAATCACATCAGTAGTTTATTCACACACAAACATGATGTGTTTGTGTGAGTGGTTTAATCACAGGAGAAAACCGGCGGCGTGAGCTGGGTGTAAAGACAATTATAGAGCCGACTGTACATATGTAAATTTCTTTGTTACCTCGTATCTTCCAAACAGCTGGATGGATTTTGACAGGTAAGGTATCGTTAGATTCGCCTCAATAACCAGAGTATCTCTAAATGATACTCAATATATATATATATATATAAATAAATATTTTTTTAAAAATAATCAAAATGGCGGATTTAAATAGCGCTAAATAGAAGGTCGTTGAAATTTTTTTGTTAACCAAACCTATCGAATAGAGTATCAAAATGAAGGAAATTACAAAAATATAAGTCATATTTTTATGTTAATGAATTGACAATAAATGTATAATTATTTCGTAGTCGGGTTTTCAGTATTTATAAACTTTAAGCTTGTTTTTATACCGTCTTTTACGAATCCATCTTTTAAATTTACAACTCTAAAAGGATTTCCACTTCGGCCGAAGTTGAATAACTGGAATATTATGAACTTTGACAATTAAAGTCCTTTGTTATCTTATATTTGGGATCTCTATAGACGAGAAATTAATTATGTTACAATGGCCATAATAAACTTCTTCCGGCATAATTTAGGTTCACCTAAAATAGTTATTTTTACACCACCTGCTCGACAATGTCCAATTACATATCATGCTATCATCTAGGTAAAGCAAAGCATTACCTCAAGGAAGGTAATGTTGTATGAAACTCCCAAGGGTTGTAATGTGATTTGAATTTGGAACGTCAAATTCGTGTGGAAGCTCGTGGAAAACTCTGAGTAAAAGAACGCCCATATGGCATTGTAAAAAGGTTTATTCAAAAATCGAACTGGCCACTCATAAAAAAAAGAAAAACGGCGCGACTTCAAAGATTGTGAAACAAAAGACGGTGTTGGCTGCTGAGTTCGGAGCCCTGGCTTTTTATTGCCTCGCAAAAGGTGTGAAAAGTAGAGTATGCTCCTCTGGGATAAAGCCTGTCTTCCTCTTGGGTAGCTTGAACCCTTCGTTAGCTCAGGGTTCAATATGCCGCCCGCGACATAAGACACTGCTGTATCCCCTTAGTGCATAATTTTCTATTATACACTAAGTATTAGCAAGCCATTTTAGACGAAATTTTTATCAGTCCGAGCCTAAGGGCGAGGGCGAATATTTAAGTCGAGTGTAAAATGGGCTTCATTCATTTATCATTCATTCAACGAGAAACAAGGTAAAATATAAGACACTTGAATTACGAAGAAAACAAACTGAAGTGCGACCTTTGAATAAGTTTTATTCACTTCTCACGCTCGTAAAGATTAATTTTATGCTAGGTACACGGGGAGTAGAATTGCATTTTAGGCCCTAGGGTAAAAAAAGTGATTTCTTTTAAAATCTGGTTTATTAGCAGTTTATCATTATTGGGACTTTATATTATTATTTTTTTTTTTTTAAATTCTTACCCCATCTGGACTCTGTTTTTTGATCTCCACAAATTCGTTAAGCACATCTTGCAGCTTTCTCGTTGAGTCTGTAAATAAAAAAAATATATGATTATATTGACGAAATATTACGGCAAACAATTAAAAAAAATGTTTAGTGCTTAGCATGTACAGACATAATCATAGATAAGTATCCCCCTTGCACGAGACACCCAGCTTCAAATCTAATTAAAAATAGTATAAAATTATGATTAGGCTGTTGTGGTTATAATAATCAAGGTTTTACAAAAATATAGTTTATCTGACTTAAATTGGACTGTTTTAGTAACCGTAAACACCACTGAAAAGTGACAGGGAAGCAAAATACGCAATTTCGTCTATTTCGAGTACATATTATTTTCAGTTATTTTGACATAAAAGTAGTAGTAGTTTCTATTAAAATGTATGGAACTAATCTAAAAGTATAATCTCTCAAACAAAAAAAAGATTTTTCAAATCGGGTTATAAACAACAAAGTTCTGAGGTAACAAACATTCAAAAAAAAATTGAGAATGTCCTTTTCTTTTAAGTCAGTTGAAAGTGTAATTTATTTTTGAAGGCAAAATTTATTCGTACGCGTACAGATATTCCATTTCACGAAGAAGGTTTGTCCTTGGTTGTGGTAGTGACAAGTACAGATGCATTCGCGTCACGATCGTGACTGAATGCTCCCGAGGTTACGCACACTAACTCAATGTGTATGTACACGGCTAACAACAACCCAGATCAAACCTTCATCGTTTAATAGAATAACTATACGTTTTGAAGGGATTTGAAACTGTCTTGTCCAAGGGGGATACTTATCTATGACGCTGTCTGTACATCGCGTGCGTACATTACACCTCCCATGGGTGTAGTCTTAAAGCTAACATACGTAATGTAATCAACGTACAAAGTAAAGTACCTTAGCGGCCTGGGGACCTATTGTTAGATAATTGGATTAGAATTAAATTGATTAGGTTATCGTGGCTTCTCACAGCCTGTGTAGCACGGGCCGGGCCATGCCACTGGCCGTGTGAAGCAAGCGGCCCGAGGCTGCCCGGGCGGGCGCGTACTGTCGGTTAACACAGGCTGTGAGAAGGTAGGTAGTAAGCCAGGAGACCTTAGCGCGATGCGGCGCGTATTTGCACAGGCCGTGTAAAGCCACCACTAATCAATATAATTAAAATAAAAAAACCTATTTTACCTATACATATATTTTTTCGAATCTGTTTTTAATTGCATCAAATAAAATATGTATGTATATTTTTGATAATGTAGAAAAAAAAACGATGTGTTTAAATTTTTGAGACTAACCATACTAAATAACCTACTTTTCTTTATAATGGAAAAGATTTTTACCAAATGAGTCATTAAATTACACAAAAAAAAACCCTAGGTTCATTCCGTTTAGCCTTCTACAAATTGATCTAATGGCTAAAGTAGGCAATCTATTAGATTGGTGCTTATGTGATTGGTATCATGTGGTCGCTTCGTAGATTAGATGTAGATAGGTATGGTATGGGTCAAATGTAGTATCAATTTTAGCAAACTACAGCGAGGTACAGTCAGCTGCACAGATGTAGTATATGTCGTGGCCGGATCATTGAATTGGTCATTGAAATATCTCTATTTCATGAAATAGCCAAAATTCGGTGGACACGTCATGAAATGGCCTGGCCAGATCAATAAATAATCTGCTTTTGATGATATGAACAGCTTAACGCATGGCCATTTCATGGAATTTCACGAAATGGCCAAACATTTGTGATTATATCGTAAAATAGTTACATTATCTACCGTTAGAGGCGCTAATATCGTTTTGTTTTTGTTATGCAACATGGCGGCGGACAATTATTTTGATAAAAAAGGGTGACCACGCAATGAAAATTGATGGACTATTATTGGACTTCAAAATAAGACTTCATGGAAATTGCGGGTAAAAGATTATAATTTATACTTAAGTATTTATTTCATCGGTAATCTGTATAATCTGGTAATTTTATAGGTACTATCTGCCTGCGATTTTCTGTCATGAGGCTAAGCACGATCGCTTCGCTCGCGTGTGGGCCGGGCGCACAAAAAAAAATCTAATATAAACCTACCGTCACTTAACTTCTATCTGCCTTAGATACATTTCTTTAGTCAGGTTGTGCATCAATATCATGGAAATCCTACATTTATGATATGGCCAATCGTTAAATTAAACGTTGACGTTCGAACGATATGGCCAACTTTAGCTGGACATTTCATGAAATGGCCAATTCAATGATCCGGCCACTACATATACACTCCCAAGATGTTACATGTATATGATACTCTTTTTGCAAAGACATTCTTTATCTGACAAGAATTCGGACAAGTAAGATGACTACATTAATTTGAAAATGCTGTACTTTTCTTTGAAAATTAAACAAATTAATTTGAATTTACATACATCGTCCTTTTTCGCGTTCGGGTAGTAACGAAATCCACTAAAAAATAGCGTTTTTCCTTTTAACCCTCTCACTTCACGCTAGTAATTTAAATAACACTGGTCTGCAAAAAAAAAATGTTTCCCCTCCTTCTAATAATTATGCATTTTTGAAATAGTTTTGATACTTCTGAACATTAATATAATTTTGAAAATTTCGTATCACGTACAGTTTTTTTTTTGGTGGAATTTATAAATAAGACGCTATTCCTGCTCTAAATTTGTATCATACATTTATATTCTGAGAATAATTATATTAAATTCAATCGTTTCAGATGTATTGAAATCTAAAAATATAAAAACTATCTTATTTCTTGTTAATTGATTGATTCAGGCGTTACTTTGCGGAAATCCATAAATATCAACAAATTATATAAATATATTTAGTAATAAATCCGCTTAATTTCTAAACAAAGGTTTTAATACACTTAACTTTAGTTCAACTAAACCAAAGTGTCAAAGAACAGAAAACCAAAGTTTAAAGATACGACACGTGTTTGTCTCGTTTCAAAGTCCACGGCGAGTCCACACCTCCTGATGATGCCTCTTGTAGAGGCGAAACACGTGTCGTATCTTTAAACTTTGGTTTTCTGTTCTTTGACACTTTGGTTTAGTTGAACTAAAGTTAAGTTTATTAAAACCTTTGTTTAGAAATTAAGCGGATTTATTACTAAATATATTTATATAATTTGTTGTTATTTCTTGTTGTTACTAGCATTTCACTTCATAGTTTTTCTTCTTTTCGTATTTTAAATCGGAGTATTGAGTATTGAGTATGTAATAATATTATTTATTCTTTGGTATTGCGGCGAATCAACGAAAAAAAACTTTAAGCATTTGCTTCTCACCATTTCTTTTTGTATATCCACTATATCATAATGTAACCTTTTACCGTGTTTATCCGATACTTAGCCAAGATTTTCGTGAACGAAATCTAAGTTCTTAAAAAGTTATTTTTAGGACGTGTTGCATTTTAAAGTGCTCTTTGCACTGTATTTTTTATTAGGTGATTTTATTTAGCTCTATATTTGAAATTATACACATTAATCTTATAACACGTAGCAATATAAATTAAAATTTAACAATTTATCTGCATTATTTTTATTTTATTTTAAAAGAAACGATCACTATTAATTTTTACTGAGTGCCACTGAGTCACTTCAAAACTGCGCAGGCGCTTGCAATGGTGTAACAAGCCTAAAGTTTAAAAATATAAACCCGCCTGCAAAAATATTAGGCCCATTTTGGCACATTAATTGTTCACAGTTTAATTTTATCTTAAGACACACTTATGACCCAAATAAAGATAACTCATTTACCGAAATCAAACACGTATGTTTCGATACACATTCAAAAACTTAAGGTTATTTGACACTTTTTCGCACGTTTTGGTGGCTTATAGCCGCCAAATTATATTTTTTGACAGTTTAGGTAACCTATATCTCTCTCAGGACCTAGAAGAATTCAATAATACCTTATTTGACAAAATCCGTTCCGCCGTTTGACCACAAACAGTCTGACAAACATACATATACATACACTCGAAAAACATAACCCTCCTTCCTCGCAGTCGGTTAAAAACGACATCAGCCACTATTGTGCTATCTCTGTCCATCAATGCGAACCGTCTATATGTGTATAATTACGATATAAGCCAAATAAAGTAGCGTAAATGCAAAAACATAAGACAAAATACACGTAAATTAGAAAAAAAAAATACCTGTAAAAACATATTTATACGTGATAGCGAAAAATGGAAAGCAGATTTAGATTAAGCATGATAAACTCTTCCTAAAAATCATATTTTTATTCAAAGGAGGATTTCGTTGCAGACCAGTGTAATTAGTGTTTTTAAATTAAACAGAAAAGCTTGAGATAAACCCATTTTACCCTCAATTAGGGTAAATTAAAAATACATATGAGCCTTTACCCTCGTCACAGATTCAATATTAGTTTGTATGGGTACAATTATACGGTAAAGTGTTATATTTGCCCTTGGTAATTGTTGTTATAATTAGTTATTTGGTAATTGTTTGTATGGTTTGGGTAAGTTAAATTTGTGTAAAAACATTAAAATTGTTGTTTTAGCATTAAGTTAATTTTACTAATGAATAATTTTGAATTGTGCAAGCACGGATGTATTAAAATATAGAAATACACTGTAGTACATTGAAAATTCGCCAAAAAAAAAAGGGAGCCACATTGGGTAACTTCTAGTAGGTACATTTTGGTCCGATGCTTATTTTCTAAAAAGAGAAGTAACAGGACTAGATAAATATCATATGTTAAAACTACTAGGCTCTTTCATTGGTTTTAAAAATTGCATCGTAAAAAGTAAGAAAAAATATTTTAAAATGGAGATACTTACTCGTATTTCATTTTTATTGACTTGTGTCTAAAATGTTCTGTCCTGTATTCTGCATCCATTTTGGCTTGATACTGTCTATCTTGGTGTTTTATAGGAACATCGGACCAAAATGTACTTGAAGCTAGCCAATGTGGCTTCCTTTTTTATGACACGTATTTAATGTAGGTACAGACAGCGTCAGAGATAAGTATCGCACTTGCACAAGACACCCAGCTATAAATCCTTTCAAAAAATTGTAATACTTAAAATTATTTTTTAAAGGCAAAACTTCTCCATTCATCGCGGCAGTGATTTAAAGGGATTTGAAGCTGGGTATTATAATGCAAAGGGGATACTTATCTATGACGCTGTCTGTACTACATTATGATTCTGTACTTTAATACTTCTATGACTATGAAATAAAGTGCCTGTATTGTTGATGCTATGACCGTAAACAAAATGTATAATTGTTTACTTACAGGAAGCCAACTCCTGAAGCTGCTGAAACTCAGCTGGTGACAGCTTATCCCACTGAAAACTGCTTCCAGCCATGGTCGGCTCTACCTGAAAACAAAAGGTTTTACAAAAACATAGAACAACCAACTTCAACTAGACGGTTCAAGGGGCCGTAGAACCACTGACAAGTCACAGGGAAGCCAAATACAAAATTCCTATTTTTATTCGTATTCCCTAAATTACTTCGACGACAATTTTTTTTGAGTGATTTTGTTTTAAAAACTATTGACACGTTTTTGATGAAATTTCTATGGGATCAATTTGATAGTATATCCTCTCAAAAAAATCAAATCGGTTTATAAACAACAAAGTTTTGAGGAAACGGACATAAAAAAATTGGTTATCTGTAAAGTTGGTTAACGGACGATAGTTTCAATCAATCAATCTTTATTTGCAAAACATGGGTAATTCGGATACAGGTGATGATAGCAATGAAAGTGTCTCCATATTTAGCCTATAGGTGGCGTGCAAATCAATTTTTATACATAATTATGTTAAAATTACTAATTAGCATTTTTATCATTTAAGTAGTCACAAATAGTATTCTATAAGCTTTTTGAATTACATATGTCTTTAACCTATTTTTAAATTGTTGTAAGTTGTCAATAGATTTAATTTCATTTGGAAGCCTATTCTAAATCAGAGTTTAACGTGACTACCAGCGTAATGGGACAATGAGCGTTACCGGACAATGACGTCAACGTTTTCGTGCATGCAGCTGGCGCAGCTGCGTTCATCCATTTATTAGACGTAGTCACGTCAAAAAAATATACCTAACGTAATGAGAACCTCCTCTTTTTTGCAGTAAGCATTATACCCATCGCTGTCCGCACTCTATTCAGCAGCGAGTATGATGGATGGGGCGATATGCGGCCGACATAATGACGTCATAATGTCGGTGACGCCACTGACTGGACATTTCTGGGCCATTCCTGTTGACCCTCACTTCATATAGGGTGTGTCGTAATGAGTGGATAATCCTTCAGCTGCGGGTGGGAGATGCATGAATTTTGCTTACAAAATTCCGATTCACGAAGTGAATTTTTATCGAATTTTAATTTGAAAAAACAATCTTTTCCCGTGTTAAAAAGAATTTTCGTTGAATTGGTAGCTGGAAACACCAAGTTCTATACCACCATACATTTTTTTTTCACCACAAGAGATCAAACTTTTGGAATTAAATGAGTAATACACATTTTCTTTGCTAAATAATGCTGTACCAAAAAACTGTACCTGTGGCACAAAAACAGAAAAAAAACCATTCGATAGCACAGGTATCCAGGAATACTATAGCAAAAAAAAAATTAAGAAAATTCCAAGATTTGTAATCTTGGCAGAAAAAACAATGGACAACGTTAAAAAAAATGGAAGTTTCGAGAACGTCCAGTAACTCGAAATCCGTGGGATTTTCACTGGGTACATATTTTCATTTTCTCATCAGACCTGAAGTCCCCCACCCGCACCTGAAGGATTATCCACTCATTACGACACACCCTGTATACCCCATTATGGCGGTTGCAGAGCTAAGCTAAGTTAGTTTAGCTAAGCTTGTATATCTGAGATGTTTTTTAGATGACTGCAAAGAACGGTTACGTTTTTCGAAAAGTATAAGCGTCAATGACACAGAGCTGGTTTACAAGCTACAAGCCAGCGAGTTTAAAAGCTAGCGAGTAAGCGAGTTAGTGGTCAGGAAGGATTTTCAACAAGCAGATTGTAAAAAAAACTATGACACGGGGCGGGTTTAGCACCTATGCTCTCCTTTTGGAAAAGGTACAGAAGGCATTTCTCAGATTTCTGTACAAACACAGGCTGGGATACTATCCATTTATGTACCCAACGAGATTTCTTCTTGGATGTCTGGGCTATAACTCTCTCGAAACCAGGAGAGCGTACGATCAGATCACAACTGTTTGCAAAGTGTTCCGCGGTACAATTGAGGCGCCTGATCTACTTAGTGAGTCACTTCTACTCTTCGTGCCTAACAACTACACTCGAAGCAGAAAGCACAGGCTCTTTGCTCCGCCCTTGTGCAGTACTGTCGCGCGCACCAACTCACCGATACCTAGGTCCCTAACTGCCCTCAACAACCTCCTAGAAGCCAGTACACATAGTGACATATTTGCAGACCAATGGAGAGAGCTAATCTCTGATTGCCATTGGTTCTGCGAATGTAAATTTTGATTTAAGTATAATTAATTATGTAAGTATTATTATTATAATTTTTGACTATTTTGAATGTATAATGTAAGTAGGTAATTTATAAATAACTTATTTTTAGTGTAATGTTTTTATCTTTAAATATTGCAATTGGTTTCTAACAGTTTTATTTAAAGTAAATAAATAAATACTAAATACAAGCTACTAGCAAACCCGCAGGCTTAGGCGTAGCTTGTAAACTAGCCCTGTGTCATCGAGGCTTAATCCTAAGATATTTTGATAAATCTCAACGCACACGAAGTTGCGGACGTCAACTAGTAAAGTAATATAATGCATATTACTTCAATTTCCTTAATGCATAAGGCATAAGTTAAAAGCCTGCATGTCGTGTTGGCAAAGTAGGTTATCGCTACGAAGAAAATCGATTGCTATATCAAGCTAGGAACTGTGTATGAAATAGCAAACTGGCATTTTTTTTATAATCAGCATAAAACGTTCCTATAGCTGGGATTCAGGCTTACTCTCGCCTAAGAGAGCGAGGCTACAAAATGATTTCAAGAAATTTCACCCCTAAGGGGGTGAGAGGGGGTGAAACAGTTTGTATGCAACTTTTTTGTTAATGTGTCTACGAGTTTGTCGATTAGACGTGATTTAGGAACAAACATTTATGAACTTTCACGTTTATAATAATAGTAGTTTTATATACGGAAAAGTATAAAATTGTTAGAAGAAGACGCGTTAAAACGCTAGTTTTCAACGAGCAGACAAAATCACTTGTCAAATTGTCTTGAAAATGGCGTTTCTTCCAAAATATAAAAGTTTTTTTCGATCCCAATTCACCTTTCTATGTCACGGAATGAAGCTTGAAAACCAGTATTGACAATAATATGTTTTCAACTTCGAAGGCAAAAAACCAGCGAGCCTTGTGGCTAACTTCCTGTTACAAACTTCCGTTTACAAAAAATCGCTGCTACACATTGACAGAAAATGAGAGGAAGAGAGATTATTTTTATTATGCTAAACATCATAATGCATTTAAATATATTAAATACTAAAAGGCTTGCTCGTTTTTTTTTCATGGAAATATGTGACGTATAGTAAGATGCATTCGTGATGGCAAGTCATCGACTTTCCCATAACCAAAGCAGCGCTTCGCAGGTCTTTGCATCACAAAAGCTTATAAAATTAAAAGAGCTTTATAAATGCTTAAATAAATAATATATGTGTTTTTTTTATAATGGTAGGGTCCGCCTCTTGCGGTTAAAGCGTCCTCCAATTCTTTCTATCTATTTATTGCGCTTCTATTTATTGCTCTCTTTGGCCACAAAAGCTTGGTTTTTATTTTATATATTTTTAGTATTTCAGTATAAATATAAAACCTATTGATAAAGCTTGTTTTCTGTTTGCTATTTACTAATTCTGTGGTGCAATTTCGTCTGGTCCCCCAGAGTTTTATTTTATTACCGATCGGGACCGATTCGGAACGGGTCCAGTTTTGATTTGGGGCCGGGTGTGAAATCAGATCGTCAGCTTACCCGACTGCAAAAGTGAGTTAATGTATTTTGGGTGTAATGTTATATAATGCTACCGTTGGGAGGCGGGTGTCCCCTGCAGGATGCCGTCTAGATCGGTACCAGCACAGTAAGCAGTAATGCGTAAGCATTACAGTGTTCCGGTTTGTAGGGCACTGAAGCATTATGATACTACTGGGCTTTCGAGACTGATCATCAAAATATCTCAATATACACTATACACACACCTATGGAAATCAAAGTCAATAGCACTGTTCTAGTCATGGGTGAAGAGGACGTGGTGGTCGCGGGTTCGAATCCCGGTGGCAGTCATGCGTAAATGGGTTTTTTCGGTCGAAAAAATCTATGTATGCATCCCACGTTCTCGCAACGGTGAAGGAAAACATCGTGAGGAAACCGGCATGTCGTAGAACCAAAAGTTCGAAAACATGTGTCGAGTGCACGAAAGGAGCCTCTTCGAGGCGCACTTGAAATCCTTTCACCACACTGGTTCGAAGGAACTAGTGACACGATAAGAAGTCATGGATAGGCGTGATCACTTAATATCAGGAGAGCGCCTAGCTCGTCCCTTGTTTTCTTATAAAAAATGTTACAACTTATAAATTCAATAGGTACTTATTTAATTTTTTTTTTTTTTATATATTTTGTAGCAACAGCATAGTTTCGATATACCTATTATATCATAATATCGATTAATATGATAGATTCTTCTTTCGATATAAGTGTTCAGAATTAGATTTCTAGCGATTGAAAGTGTATTGAACTGACATTACACGTAGCTCGTCTACGGCGTAATACGTCCACGCCCGTAGCATACGTAGCACGTTCGTAGCAATGATCGATTCGATCTGTATTGCTACGGCTACATTAACGGATAACGGAGAATATAACGGCGAGCTATCGCGACGACTTTTTACCGACAAAGCGTTTATAATACAACCTCTCTCAATCGCAAATTATATTGAATAATATCCGGCTTCCGGTTTGTTTATGATCCGGTTACCCGGTGTTTATCACCCGTCGCAACCCGACGCCGATGAAATGAAAAAATGTCCTCGTGTTCGAAAACCGGGTGTATTTTTTAGGTGGTTATTTGACCGATTTGTACCTAAGGGTAAGGTAAGTTTAAGGTGGGGTAAGAAAGCACATTGTTTGTACAAACTTTAAGATCTACTTTGACACTAGAGTAAAATACTATAATTTAGTAGGTATTAATAAAGGACACAGGTATTAATATCTAGTTATAAATTCTCATTTAAGTGAACTGTAATTTTTAAGTTCTTTTGAATAAAATAAATATATTTATTCCGAAGGTGAATAAATATCGTATTGTAAATTGTGTGTATTTTTTTTATTATACGACGCATTTTTTTAATTACCAAAAAAACGCGTAATCAGTTGCCGTGACTAATTGCCAATATGGCTGAAAACTTCGAAAAATTAAGTCATTTTTTTTTTCAAAAAATATGATAGACCGTGTAGTTTAATACACGGGGGTATATATAGCTTTAAAAAAATTACGACGCAATATAAATTCTCATGCCCCACAGAAACGCAGCATCAGATAACGTGTTTACGCAGTAACGGTTCGCTATAACCGGTTCGCTATAACCAGTTATAACCGGTTAACAGGATATAAGGTTGTAATCGACCGGGTACTGTTTTGTTATTACCCGACTACGGTAATCATAAAGGAGGATTATGGGTTTATTTGACGTGTGAGAAAGGCCGTTTACTCCTGTATAGCTAAAACTAGAGTTGCTAAGGTATAAGAGTTACAAGATTAAAATTAACAAGGTTAAAATGTGTTTTTCAAACTTTTTAAAACACGTAGGTTCTACAACCTTAAATACCCTAAATACTTTTTTTTAATGACCGTAAACACCACAGAGTGGTCAGAAAGAAATAGATAAGTAAACACGCAATTTCATTTACGTCGACGACACATATTTTTCAGTTAAGTATTTTGATTTGATAACGATAACGATCCGATTTTGTAGGTAAGTAAGTAAGAGTATATCCTTTTATACAAAAACAAATATGATAAAATAAAGTTAATATTAGATTCTTAGATAGATAGATAGAAAATCCTTGATTGCACTTAACAAATAGTAAAAAGGCGAACTTAATGCTATGTAGCATTATCTTCCAGCTAAGCCTTTGTGTATTGTGAACAGTTGCGTGGGTAGTGCACGAAGAACAGCTTTCATTAAGGAATGATTATTATCCAACACAAATATTATAAATTATGAAATATACATAAATATATATATATATATATAATACTATATGTACCTATATATATAAATAAATAAATATAAAGAACCTACTTAAAAAGTTGATGTAAATAAAAAAAAAAGTTCATGGAGATGAAGAGCTCAAAGCATTTTTATCGAGAAAGTGTTAATAAATTTTGGATTTGAAGACATTTACAGAGACAGCGTCTTTCATGATCTTTTTAACCGCCTTAAAAAGGGAAAGGTATCAATTAGTGTTTATTTGCACCGACTGTGCCAATGTTTTCCGAGCTAATAACTGCATATATAACTACCAAAAATCATTTTTACCCGGTCATTCTACTTCTAAAACTTTGAAATTTTTTGTAGAGGTACATTAGGATAGTCATAATGTGTGGTACAAATTGCATGAGATAGACTTTACCCGTTTACATTTTATACCGTTTTCAAAGTTTCAACTGAGTATTTAACAGGGTTCCGTAGGTGCTAGAATCGGTGCAAATTAGGTGGTGACTCCTGGTGGTATCCTCTATCGATCCCGCAACATTCTACAAATGTACGAATTATGTCCTATCTATTTCGGATTTTAACTAGCCTAAATTCAGTTGTTTCTTTTATGTTTGTTACGTCAGAACTTTGTTGTTTATAATCCGATTTGAAAAAATATTGTTTGAGAGGATATACTTTCAGATAGGTCTCATAGAAACTTTATCAAAAATCGATTTAGTAGTATAGTTTTTAAAACAAAATACCTTCCTAAAAAAATAAAAGTCTGTAGCGACGCAATTGCTCATTGCACAATTTATAATTTGTAATATTCAGCACTTCTCCAGACTGCGACCGCAGTCGCGTTCAGGCACTATTCCCAAGCACACTCGAGTATGCAATTGTAAAGCTAATTTTAATTTGACACGAAAATTAAATAAAACTATTTACTGAAGTGATTTTTTTCTTGAATCCAATAGTGAATAAAACAACTGGCAAATCTACTAGGACAACCAAAGCTAGTGAAGTGAAAGCCAGCAAAGTGGTGACCCCGACGTGATCAAAAGTCGTTGTAGTGAACAATATTGTGTATTTTGCTTCCCTGTGACTTGTCAGTGGTGCCTACGGTCACTAGAACAGTCCGATTGAAGTCGGTTTTTGTAAAACCTTGATTATAAGTCAAACAAATGAACAATAGACAGTTCTCAATTCCAGGATATGGGATTGTGTATGTACAGACAGCGTCAGAGATAAGTATCCCCCTTGCACAAGACACCCAGCTATAAATCCTTTCAAAAAATTATAATGCTTAAAATTATTTTTAGGCTTACATACGTTTATACAAATATAATCTATTTTTGAAAGGCAAAACTTCTCCATTCGCCGCGTCAGTGCTGTAAAGGGATTTGAAGCTGGGTATTATAATGCAAGGGGGATACTTATCTATGACGCTGTCTGTACGAGTATATGAATATTGATGTGATTTTCCAGTTTCACATCGAGATGAGAAAAGTTCTGATAGGTTTAGATGGAGGTGTTGTTTCGTATAGTTTATATTTGTGGTTATTTATTTTAAACTAGCGTAGTGTCAATTTTGATTCTTCAATCAATCAATCAATATTTATACTTGAAAAATATGGTGGCACGTGGTAAAACGTATTTAGCCTACTGTCAGGTAGCGAACAAATTAATTTTAAGACATTTATGTTGCATGTTAAAACTAGTATTTAATTGCGTTGCGAATTAACAAAATTGCTTTCTTGGAACCCGCCTACAATTTTTTTTATTTTTTGAATGTTACAATTTAACGGTTTTCAAACCGTTAAATTGTAATTTATCGGTTTTAACAATTTGACGTTGAGATATGCCTATACAGGCTGGTTTTTTGGGCACTGATGGCGAAGTCCGAAACCACAAGAGTTAGAGAAAAGTCGTGAAAGGAGTCATGCCCTCGATTTATAAGAAAACAATAACTGCATATACATTTTGTTTTTTAATTAATCTTAAAAAAAAGTCGCCTTGTATTATAGTTCCAATGGATTCCGTTGCTTCCACCTTTCACGATTTTACTCTCGTGATTTCGGACTCGGCCATCAGTGCCCTTCTCGAAAAAAACACCCTGTATACTTATAAAAAATCAGCTTATCGTAAGATTAATGAAATATCTCATATTCATTATCTATAGCTATTATGGTTGGGATCTTCTTACTAAAGGGTATCGCAATGAGGCGGGAAGAGATAAATTGCACATCTTGTAGTAACGAGCGCAATCAATGTCATAGCGGATCGTTAGCGTCTCGGCGTTACCCAGTCACACCTAGGGCGGGTACCACAGATCTAGGGCGGGTTCACATTGGGCGTTTTGAAACGCACGCTTTGCTAACGCGCGTTTTGAGAACCCCGAATTCTATTGAAGTGTAGGTACCTATTGGTTTTTTTGGCAGGAACGTGAAAATGTCGCATTCGCGGCCTTAAATTTTTTTACAAAACTTTTATTACTTTGAGTGTTTATGTGTAAAAACGGTGGTTTTTTATCCATTATGTGCTCATGAACGTGTATAAGTATTGGTGAATAGTGTAATGCTGTAAAATGTGACTTTTTGTGTTGCCTCCAAAACTCCATAGAAGCCTCTAGTAAAGTTGCAACCACCACTACTTTACAGGGGCATGACTTGAATTAACGACTCTGACTGATGACTAAATTATAATCTCCCCATTGCCAAAACCAAAAAAGTTCTTTGAAAAAAAAAACACATGCAAGCGCGCGCTGCTTCAAGCCGGACCGGAAAGAAAAAAAACTTTGTTATCCCTATAATAATGGATCAAAGTACCTAAAATTGCGTCCTTGTGCTAATAATACTTATTAACAGGAAACTCCTGAGGGTATTAAATTTTATTACAAGTATCCATAGATAAAAAACGATGTTCCTATAGAACAAGATGGACAGTATCAAACCAAAAGGGAATCGTAAGACAGGACCAAAAAATTTCAGACACCTTGTCAATAAAAATGAAATATCTCACTTTTCAAATAATGTTTGTTATTTTTTACGATGTAGTTTTATTAACAATGAAATAGCCTAGTAGTTTTAACATATAAATATTTATCTAGTGGCAGGGCCACTTCTCTTTTTCGAAAATGTGCATCGGACCAAAATGTACTAGAAGTTAGCCAAAGTGGCTCCCTTTTACTGGGCATATTTTCAATACGTAAGTACTACATTGAGTTTTTTTGTTTGCATTTCTGTGCAAGTATCTTTTTCCCTCATTTTTACGCAACAGTACCGTTGGGAGATGTCCCCTGCAGGATACCGTCTAGATGGGTACCAACACAGTGCGAGATATTCTGCCGCAAAGCAGTAATAAGTTTAAGCATTACTGAGTTTCGGTTTGAATTATTTTTATTTACCTATAGCTTCGTAGTATCGTTGGAGCAACGTAACTTACACCCATAACGTACCTAAATTGGTGTTAACCCATGTCTGAACTTTTGTAGCAATGATAAACTCGTGTGCACGAAAGGAGCCTCTTCGAGGCGCACTTGAAATCTTTTAACTACACTGGTTTGAAAAAACTAGCGACACGATAAGAAGAAGTTGAATAAACCAGTAACATTTTCTAGCACTCTAAGACCCGAGTTCACCAACAGATGGTTAAGTTTTAATCAGTTGTTTTGACGTTTCTGACACGAATTTTCATAGATTAAACGTCAAAGTTAACGGACGAAGAAGCCTAATCTTCCGATTATCTATTGGTGAACACAGACCTTACTCTGTAACCATTCGAAAAATACAATTATGAAATTTGACATAAATAAAATACACTGTTATAAATAAATAGCATCCCAGCAAAAACCTTTTTAATGTAAAAATTAAAGCCAAAACGAGTTTTTACTGCCACAAAAGTACATGAAATCTTGTAATATTGAGCCTTGACTGGAACTCTATTTATCGTTAACTCTTAATTTATACAATCATTCATTGTAAGTTTGTAACAACTGAATTCGCCTTTGTTTTATTCATTAACACCTTAATACACCATAATAGCATACTTCTCATCACCAATCTGCATTGGGTTTGCGTGGTGGATTAAGATTCTTTCGCTATTTTAGTCTAAGCCCAGCAGTGAATTAATTTAAGTATCGAACATCGATATTAAACAGCTTATTTATAACCAAAGTCATCATATTCCTGCATGAAAGCCAAGTAAGAAAACGTTAATGAACAAAAAAAGCCGAATTCAGTTGTTACAAACTTACAATGAATGATTGTATAAAATAAAAGTTAACGATAAATAGAGTTCCAGTTTTGGCTCAATATTACAAGATTTCACGTATTTTTGTGTCAGTAAAAACTCGTTTTGGCTTTAATTTTTACATTAAATAGGTTTTTGCTGGGATCTCACTTCTTTTTGTAGGTTTTGTTTTTTATTTGATGTTCAATCACTTCTTTCGTGTTTGAATAAACAAACGATGATTCTACTCATCGATAGATGGCGCTTATCCTGCGCCAATTTCAGCGCCATTCTGGCGCTATTTAGAACTAAAGTGACTAATTTTATTAATTTATTTAAATAACTAGATAACGAGATAATCTTCTAATACAGGTGTATCAAACTTACCGGAAGAGCCTCCATACCTTATAAATAACTTTCATGTAAAATGGTTTTTTTTAGTTTATTATGATTATATAATTTTTACGTAGTTTACTTCATGAAAACTAACTTCATTCCAAATTTCAAGTTTCTACCTCTTCTAGTTTTGGCTCAGACTTTTGATTATATATACCTACGTGAGTGAATGAGCGTGTGACAATACAGTGGAACTTTGTAGATGGATATCTCGGAAAGTTTTATAGCTAGAACCTTCTTTTTTGGAAGTTTACCTGTATAAACAAAGTTCTCTTTGTAACATAATTTTCAAGCTTTTACCACAATCAGTAACATAAATTTAAGAGGCTGAAAAGTGCCTCGAGTTGCTTCGAGAAAATGTTGTTACGGTCGTGCTTCTCGTTTCGGCTTCGGAGGCACTACCGTGCCTCCAGATAATGTTATTAAAATGGAGGATGGCTGAGTATAATATGAAAATAAATTAAATTAAAATAATTACTCAATCGTAACCATTAAAAGGTTTTACGACTCGAAAGAGAGTAATTAAGCCAGTTTAAATGAAAATGGTAGATTAATTTAATATCTCGGAATTGGTGAATGGTGAATGGTGAATTACTTTTGATGAAGAGTAATTTATCTTTCTATCTCTTTTTTGCTAATGAGTGGCTCTTACTAATTGGTCGGCCAATCATTAATCCATAAGAATACATTTTATTAATCCTACCAGTATTTTATCATCAGCCTGAGCTGTCCCATTGTAGGGCAAAGGCCTCCCCCCATTTTCGCCAACGGTCTCGATCTTGTGCTACTAATCTCCATTCCCCGTCGAACCAGTATTATAAACGCGAAAGTTTGTAAGTATGGATGGATGGATGTTTGTTACTCTTTCACGTAAAAACTACTGAATGGATTTTAATGAAAGTTTACAATAATAAAGCTTATAGGTACATCAGAATAACACATAGGCTACAATTTATAAAAATACCTGCGCAGACGAAGTCACCAGCTGGTTTATTAATATTTTTTTTTATTTCCAAAATGTTTTTTTTTCATATTATTTTTAATTTTACATTCCACATTCAGCATTTATTTTACCTCACCATCATCATCAACCTATAGCAGTCTACTGTTTCTTCTTATCGTGTCACTATTTTTTTCGAACCAGTGTGGTGAAAGGATTTCAAGTGCGTCTCGAAGAGGCTCCTTTCGTGTTCTTGACACGTGTTATCGAACTTTTAGGTTCTTGGTATGACATGCCGGTTTCCTCACGATGTTTTCCACTGCTGATCGTAGGTATTTCCCAAGGCGCGCAGCTCTTCTCATCCACCTTCTGCCAGCTATAGCGCGCAGATCATCGCTCTCATTATAAAGTAACATACTTTTTTTAAAAATAATAAGTAGTTAATTATCAAAGCGTCTCTTCACTTGGTCTCGAAAAAATCCAACTGGATTTCTCCTAATAACTCCGTAAACTCATTCCCTCTAACGTCCGTTAGGGGGACGTATTCAGTTACGAGATGGAAATACTAGAAAGCAATTGATTTTCAACCGAAATCAGGAGAAGGTACTCAATTCAGTTGCATTTTTATATTTTTAAATTTTTGTTACCCCAGAACTTTGTTGCTTATAAATTGATTTGAAAAAATCTTTTTTGATAGGATATAGGTACTATCAGATTGGTCCAATACAAATTTTATCAAAATCGGTTCAGTAGTTTAGTATAAATCAAAATTACTCATAAATATATGTCATCAAAGTAAATTAAAGTAAAAGTAAAGTAAGTTAAAGTAAATTGAGTAAGTATTTAGCATCTTGGTGACTTTTCAGTGGTGATTACGGTCACTAGAACTGTTCAATTAAAGCCGGCTGTACTATGTTTTTGTAAAACTCATATTACCTATTGATTTATTGGATTTTTCTTGCCCTATAATTGCAGAATTACTATTAAAACCTTTAAAAATTAAGAGAACAAAAATAAAAATCTATAGGTCCGCTAGTTATTTACAAATATTTTTTCTTTAAAAAAATTAATCTACATCTTCCTAAGTCCACCCCTGGTCCAATAACACAGTAGGAATCCAGCCCTCAAGTTCACCAGAGAATTGTCGGATATATGAAATTCCTTTAGGAAAGTGAGTGACGACAGAAAACGAATAGGTAGATAAGTAAGTACTTAGTACAAATAACGCTCTATGCTTTTTATCCGACTGCTAAGGGTTATGTTTATCGAGTGTATGTATGTATGTTTGTCTAACTCTACATGATATGGCGCCATGCTGTCTAAAGGGCTATTAGAATTTAGAATTAGAAGTGTCACAAATCTTATAATATTTGGGCTGTTAGGTTTTCACATAAGTAAAAGTATTAAAGTATAGAAACACAATGTACTACATTGAAAATGCGAGCAAAAAATGGGAGCCACTTTGGCTAACTTCTAGTACATTTTGGCCCGATGCTAATTTTCGAAAAAGAGAAGTAACAGGGCTAGATAACTATTATATGTTAAAACTACTAGGCTTTTTCATTGTTAATAAAATTACATCGTAAAAAGTAACAAACATTGTTTGAAAATAGAGATATTTCATTTTTATTGACATGGGTGTCTGAAAATTTTCGGTCCTATAAAACGCATACATTTTGGTTTGGTACTGTCCATCTTGTTTTATAGGAACACCGTTATTCATCTATGGATTTTCAGTATTTACACAGAGTACTTAGATATACTTACACAAGTTTTGGTAAAAAAATATTCAAGGTCAAAATTTGCAAAAATGCGTTTTTTATACGCAACCGTTTTTGAGACAGAGGGCAAAGCGAATCGGGTATGAAGCATATAATTATATTTTCACACCACCTGCTCGACAATATCCAATTACATATCATGCTATCATCAAGGTAAAGTAAAGCATTACTTACCAAGGGAGGTAATGTTGTATGAAACTCCCTAGGGTAGTAATGTGATTTGAATTTGGAACGTCAAATTCGTGTGGAAACTCGTGGAAAACTCTAAGTAAAAGAACGCCCATATGGCATTGTAAAAAGGTTTGTTCTAAAATCGAACTGGCCACTCATAAAAAAAAGAAAAAAGGCGCGACTTCAAAGATTGTGAAACAAAAGACGGTGCATGTTCGCTGCTGGAGCCCTGGCTTTTTATTGCCTCGCAGAAGGTGTGAAAAGTAGAGTATGCTCCTCTGGGATAAAGCCTGTCTTCGTCTTGGGTGGCTTGAACCCCTCACGTCACTCAGGACTCTACATAACTCCTGAGCGAATAATATGCCACCCGCGACATAAGACACTGCTTTATCCCCTTAGTGCATAATCTACTATTTAATATATGTATACTTACTACGAAAAGGGGCACCTATTCTTCTGGGGCTTATTTAATATCCCAGTTTCACCAACATTCTTCTTTTTATTATGGCATTATTCTATCACGATATAGAAGATTCTGCGCTGACCTAGTCACATTATTTCTCAACCTAATTCCTGATAAAAAGCGTGGTCGGGTTGAACGCACGGCACACGAATAGCGATACTATATTTAACTGCACATGCCAACCGCTATAATTAACCCATTGATCGATTCTTACCAGCAACGATAGTTGGCGGTAAATTAAAACAAGAAATATACATTTAAATCTATTATCAAGGATTTACAAAAACATATGAAACAACCGACTTCAATTGGACTGTATATTTTTTTGTTTGTTTGTTTATATAATACTATATATGATATATACTAAAGTTCTCAACTAAAGTAAGGTTAATCAAAACCTTCATTTAGAAATTAAGCGAATTTATTACTAAATATATTTATACTATTTGTTAATAGTAATTTTTCAGTTAATTTAATTTCAAAACCGCAGTACTAAACTGATTTTCATGATTTTTTTATGGCACCAATCTGTAATATTATTATTATTGTATTATTGTACCTACTATATCCCTCCAAAAAAATATATATTTTTCAAATCGGCTTATAAACAAATAAGTTCTGAGGTAACAAACATAAAAAATGAACGATTCAATTAACATTATTATTATTGGCCTGACATGTCCCACTGCTGGGCAAAGGCCTCCCTCCCTTTTCTCCAGTCCTCTCTGTTCAGTGCGTGTGTGGACCAGTCCCTCTTATATAAATCCAACTCATCTTTCCACCTGCGCCTTGGTCTGCCGCGAGGGCGTTTGATTCCTTGAGGCCACCAATCTGTGGTGACCTCTGCCTATTTGCCTTTGCCTTTAATTTTTTAAGTAGGTATCTCAAAACTTTGTTATTTATAAACCGATTTAAAATAAAAATATTTTCATTTTTTTGAGATGATAATTATACTATCAGATTGGCCCTGTCTATATATCAGATTATGCAAATTTCATCAAAATCGGTTCAGTAGTTTATATTTTATATCAAAATAACCGAAATTGCGTATGTTGCTTCCCTGTGACTTTTCAGTGGTGTTTACGGTCACTAAAACAGTCTAATTGAAGTCGGTTTTACTTGTAAAACCTTGATTATTTGTTGTGAAAAGTTACAAAAGTTTACTTTCACTAAATTTAATAAACAATACATTTATGATTATAGTTTAAACGATAACATAAATCAGCACAACATGTTTTTTTATAAAATGCTTGGATCAGTCTCTTTGATCTCATAATAAATTACTGGCGGGAAAATAGGCAGCGCAATTTAAAGGATTTCGGCTTGAAGTAGAATGGAAAGCCGTCGAAAACTCAGTAAAAAATGCCCATATGCTTCGAGAATCCAGCAAAAGGAGGGGTTAAAGCAAGGCGAACCCCTCTGCTGGCCATATAACCTTCTTGGCCATTCTGATTTGATACAGAATAGTAGCATCTTTGAATAAGTAATTTTTTAAGTTTTTTGTAAAATATAATGTCATTTTTTTCATTCTTAATAATGTCAGGGATTTTGTTGTAGATATTAATTAATCTACTGTTAGGGCTTCTCCTAGCTAATCGTAGATGAGTTTGGGGTATAATCAATTTGTCTTTGTTTCTTCTATTATAGTTAATATTGCATTCTATGTTTGATTTAAAAAGTTTATTATTATAGTGTGCGTTTACATGAATAAGTTTTGTTAGGCGCGTGTGCAATGCGTGTTTACCTCGTCCCCCGTCAAAAATGGCAGAAAATTATGTTAGCGGATTCTGACGTATAATCCCTCTTTTTGCTGAATTCTCGAAGCCCATATGGCATTGTAAAGAGGAGTGTTTGAAAAACGATATGGCCACCATAAGCAGAACTAAAAAAAAAGAAAAAAGGTACCATTTTTAAGAACGTGAAACAAAAGACGGTGTTCGCTGCTGGAGCCCTGGCTTTTTATTGTCTCGCAGATGGTGTGAAAAGTAGAGTATGCTCTTCTGGGATAAAGCCTGTCTTCGTCTTGGGTAGCTTGAACCCCTCGCGTCACTCAGAACTCTACACAACTCCCTCGCGAACGCTCAGGGTTCAATATGCCACCCATGACGTAAGACACTGCTTTATCCCCTTGGTGCATAATCTATTATTATAACACATTTGTTCTTAAAAGGGTCTATTATTTCACTAATTTCAATATCGTGTTGTACCTTACTTAATAATATTATATAGTTAATATTGTATTAAAGTAAAGTAAAGTAAAGTATTTATTTATTGCGTGAAATACATGTACATGAGGATGAAAAAAAATTATAGAGATTCAATGTATTCTACCATCGCGGGCATGCAATATTTGATTTACATCATAAACACGTCTTATAGTAATACCTACATGAAACAAAATAGTAATAAAAATAAATGTCCATGAAAGTTAACATAGCAAGTAGGTACATATGAAATAATAAACAAGAGCAAAAAAAAAAAAAAAGAAAACATAAAAAAGTAATTCTAAAAAAGATTAAAGTGTCATGTATAATTAATTACTAAGTTAAATTTTTGTCGTTCATAAATTCCTGTAAGGCGTAATAACATTTACTGCTCAACATTGTCTTCAGCTTTCTCTCGAACATTGAACAAGGCAGCTCTCTCAATGTCTGTGGCAACTTATTGTAGACCGATGGTGCTGTGCAGAATATGCTTTTGTGCATTAATGTAGTTTTAGATGCTTGAGTGACCACTTTATGTTTGTCACGTCTACTGCGGACAACTACGTCAGAAAGTTGACGAAACGATTCGGGATTGTTTTTTACAAATATAGCTGTTTCGAAGATGTACAGTGAGTGAGGGAATCGTCAAGATATTGTATTTGCAGAAAAATGGTATTGTATTACGCACTAGTGCGATAATGTTATGTAAAACGCACTAGTGCGGTAATAGATATAATTAAAAAAGGAAGGTTTATCAAGCTTCTCCGTTTAAAACGAACGGTACTTTTTTAAATCTTAGCAAAGAGTTTGTATTGTCATTAAAGTGGTCAACATTTTATGAATAAAATTAACTTTGGGCGATAAAATATAATAAATAAACATATTAGTTTATCTTAGTTTTATACGCTGTAGGCTTTTCTCTTATACCAACGCCATAAATCTCAAGTGATATTTCTTTCACGCTACTGCAATTTTGGGCGATTAGCAATCTGAGGAATGACTTGGTATAAATAATGCCTGAAACTTGCACGTAAATATTTACAACTTTCATATTAATTGATTTAATAACAAGAGTTTTTTAACAAATAATTGCCAACCGACTTCAAATTAAACCAAAAAGTAAAAGGTGGTGACTGTACACTATTGAAAAGTCACAGGAAAGCAAAATACGCAATTTCGTTCACTTGGAAGACATGCTTTTTTCAGTTATTTCGATTTAAAAACTTAACTACTGGACGGACCGATTTTGATTAAATTTGTATGTGACCAATTTTAAGTTAAAATCCTTTCCTTTCAATATTTTTTTTTCAAATCGGTTGACTTATGACGAAGTTCTGATGTAACAATTATTAAAAAAATATAAATAAAGGATTATATGGATAAATAGCACAAACCAATCGTTATTTCGTATCAAAAACTAATAGAGTTCGCCTTTTAATCAAATGTGACACGTTATCCCCATCGAGTAACAGTGTTAAAAATCTCAACAAGTAACCCCCTGACTCGGGGTGTTAAAAATAATCACGAGTAACACTGTTACTTGTTTAGGTATTACTCGATGGGAATTCATAGCCTTAGATAGAGAAAAATGGATAGGAGTTTAATTTCTCTCTTTCTTCGCAGTCGGGTAAGTAACCTTCAGTCTATTTGTCTAGCACAAACACAGTAATGCTTTCATATTTATTCATCTTGTCAACAAGTTTAATACAAACAAATGATTATTCTCTTATCAACGCGTCATAGCCTTATCAGAAAACACATACAACTACCAATTTAAGAGGCAAGTTAAGGAATCTGAACCATAGTTCAAAACACAAAACGTTGATAAATAACTAAATTGTTTAGTTCTACTAATACAATCAATCAATCAATCAATCAAATCATTTATTTGCGTAGTAAGGGTTTCCATGCAGGGTTCTTAAAATTCTACTACTTAATAGTGGTGCCAACTTACATCTACCGGTTGGGTATGCAATTTTTTTTATCCTATGCATGTATTAATTAATATGTTAATTTTAATACAATAAAGGAAATACCGCATTATGCACCAAGGGGAGAAAGCAGTGTCTTATGTGGCGGGCGTCATATTGAACCCTGAGCGTAATGAGGGCCTCGGTCTACATAACTTCCACGGTTCGCTCAGGAGAGCGAAGCGAGGTAGTTATGTAGAGTCCTAAGCTTATATATATATATATATAATAATAGATTCCTAAGTAGGAATCTATTATTTTTTGTTGATTCAGTTTTTGGATTATTTTTTTCTAAACATTAAAAAAAAAAAAAAACAGACAAATCAAGATAAAGTTCGGTTAAACCATCTGTTCGTAGAATCCATGCATAATTTTGTGTGTAAAATAACTCCGTCTTTTTGATAAGAATACTGTCTTGGGAATAATGATGAGTTCTATCTAATTTACATTGCCTGAAACAATAATCTGGTATTTGTAGTAACTTTTAAGTTTATTCAACCTTTAGCGAATTTATGAGAATCGTTAGAGCCACTAAGTAAGTAAGGCAAAGATATTAATGAATGATTTGTCTCAAATATGGTTAAGTATGCCTTGATCACACGTACCGAGTACCCAGCCGAGACAGTGCTCTCGGTACGTACTAGGTACGTATAAACATAGCGCCGAGTGCTCGGCTGAGCGAGTGATGTAAGCTTTCACTGTTTTGGCCGAGTAACATTTTATTGTCTCGGCCGAATACTCGGTACGTGTGATCTAGGCATTACAGACGGGTCTTATGAATGTATAAACTGACTATTTATGAACCGACTCGCCTGAATTCATATCTAATGCCGCCATTTTGGATTTATTACACTTGTGCTGACTTGCATTATACTGTCAAAGTTTGTAATTGCTTAGGAATTTTGACAGCTTCGCAGCTTCGTGCAAGCATGCATTAATAGCTAATCATACAACAAAGACATCGACCTTACAGTTTGCGATAAAGGAATATGCAAAAACACTTCCACATAAGCACACACCTAAAACACACTTAAAATATGATCTAAACTACAGTAAAGACATAAATATTTGTGTCAGAGGTGGCATGGACATAAACAAAACATCATAGATGAAAATGTGAATGATAAATGTTCGATTCCATTCCTCCTTTATTCTAATTCCGTTAAATATTCGATTTTTATATCGATTTGCATTCATCGATTGTAGTAAGTAACTAAAAATACAATAGAAAACCACAAACACATAAGTCAATAGCTTCTAAAACAACGAAAATAGTAGATGTTTCAATGCGATCAACACTTGCCAGAACACTTCACGCATATCGATCGCTGCCTCGTAAACAATATTAAAAATAAAATATTTTGCACAAATCCCACACAAGTGCCCATCACGTGGATCTCAATGCGAAAACTAGTTATTACCATTGCCGTATTTCACTTATGAGATACGGATGGAAAGTTAGTGAGAATATGTGGATGTTTTATTTAACTTTTGAATTATAACATCTTTTCTCTCGCTAACTGTCAATTTGTGGCAGTGATTTCGTAAAATGCAATGGAAGTGTGTAACAGAAAGTTAGCCGTCAGATAGTATCAACCTTAGAAAAGTGAAGTAAATAGAAACCTTACAAATTTAAATTAAATTTCAGATGTTACATATCTTATGTGACTACTAAAAGGCTCGCTCGTTTTTTTTTATTTGAAGATGAAAACATATGAGTAGGTTATACTAGTTTTCAAGCTTCACTACAGCTTCATTTATATATTTTATTTATTTAACAACAATATTTATTTAGAAACAGGGGGACAGATTGAACTTTTATTAATTAAGGGGAATCCTCAGGGCAAATTTCCATACAAAATGTTTCGGACAAATACTCAAAAAGTACGCTGTATTATAGTAATTTCTTCACACTATTCGTCCATGTTTTTGATTTCGTCAACAAAAAAAGTGAAAGGTTTCATACTTTAATTTAGATTTTATACGTGTTTTAAAATTAACCCTACTAACTTAATAACACGTATAAAATCTAAATTAAAGTATGAAACCTTTCACTTTTTTTGTTGACGAAATCAAAAACATGGACGAATAGTGTGAAGAAATTACTACATAATGTATAATACGGCGTACTTTTTGAGTATTTGTCCGAAACATTTTGTATGCAATTGGATTTAATTTTGATTAGCCTTAAAAAAGTTATATCCGTCTCAGCGTCAGTAATAGGGGGACTTATTTATTCCTGTCTGTTCCCCAAAAAAATTTAGATACACTAAATATAATAAACTATGATTTAAAGTTCATACAATGTTTATTAGTTAATGGGTATAGTTTTATAAATATATATTAGAACTAGCAAAGGACATAGGCTACTAGTTACTTCTATACCACGCAAGCAAAGCCGCGAGCATTAGCTAGTTATTTATTAAATATTTAGTACAAAACCCACACAAGCAGCCATCACGTGAATCCGAGTGCAATAGCTAGTCATAATTGCCGCCGTAAATTTGATATACATTTTGGCAGTTAGCCACGTTATAATCATACATACATTTTGTATGATATTCCTATGATAATTGAGCGGTCTGTTCTGTCAAAATAAAGGTTAGTTGAGGTCAGTAACACTTGTACGTAGTATATTATTTTTTTAGGCCAATTTTTTTTGTATCTAAACATGGGAGATGAACTAAGCGCTCTTCTGGTAGTAAGAGATCACGCCTGCTAATAACCAGAACAGGGACTTCAAACCGGAACACAGTATTGCTTACACATTAATGCTTTGTGAAAGAATATCTAACTTTGACTTGCTGCTGCCCGCTGCTTTGTCCGCGTGGTATCGGGATAAAAATCCATCTCATACACTACCCTATAACGAATTTTAGCACAATCGGTTCAGTAGTTTTGGCGTTAGGATCCAACGCCCATCTATCGATCCTACTAACAAACTTTCGCTCTTGTAATATTTATAGGATTTTTCAGTCTGGATTATACTCCTATAGTAACACGGTATTTATGTTGACGTAGAAAAAGTCGGGCAGAGTGACATTTTATTTTATTTATTCAATAAGGCAATGCCAACAGCACACATAATACAAAATACACAGAACACTTACATAATAGCATACACTAAAATGTGAACCAATTATAGGCTTGCACAACACTCATAGAAAACAGGCAACAGCTAAATTAAAAGAAAAAATATGACACAATGAAAAAAAACACAAGAACAAAATAAATCTTGTAGGTACTTTCTACATGACAAAGTCAACATAAAACAAGAATAAAAAAAGGAGAGAAAAAAAAATATAACAAACATAACGACATAATTAGATTTTTAGAAAATAAAAAGGTAACAAGTTTTAAACTGCTTTTGTTTCAAATCAATTGGTTTCTCTCGATGTTCAGGATATACACCGCCATGTTTTTATTACCAAGGACTTAAATGAGCATTGCTGAAGAGGTACTACGTTGTATCTGTGCAGTCAGAATTTTGAGTTATTTCAAAATGACAGAGTTACAGCGGGGAAGGTGCGGCGCCCGAGCCGAGCTGCGGCGAGCTGGCTCGAGCTAGGTGCCCGGGTTTGCCAAACGATGAATGAAACTTAAATTATTATCAATGATGGGTTCCTATTGACGCAAAGCCTTAGAAAAACGACTAACGGTAACAGTATGTAGGTTAAATTTTTATCATATTTATTTTAAAACAATTTTTTTTTAGTTTTCTGTTTCTGTGTTCAGTTACAGTTACTGAATAAACGTATTTTTCTGGTAAATAAAAACTTGTAGTGTTTTATTAAGGTAATAATCAAGGTTTTACAAAAACATAGACAACCGACTTCAATTGGACTGTTCTAGTGACCGTAGACACCACTGAAATGTCACAGGGAAGCAAAATAAGCAAGTTTTTAACAAAAAAGAATTTTTCAAATCGGTTCATAAACAACAAAGTTCTGAAGTAACAAACATAAAAAAAAAGAAAAAAAAACATTCCACCGAATTGACAACATCTTCCTTTTTTGGAAATCGGTTGAAAATGGACATTAAACAACTTTCTTTTTTCATTTTCTGTCTAGAGTTCTTTGTCAAGCTGAGTGCTTTATCAAATTAAATATTAATTCATCTCTCTCAAGTTGGTAATCTTTGAAAATTACTTGATCAGAATATATCTTTATAAATAATCTTCTTCTGGGAGCCAGTGTTGCCACCATAAACATTTTTATTGTTGCCATAATAATGTGAATTAAACTGGATGAGTAATTTTAGTTGTCTTTGCGCAACGTGTAGATTATAAACCTCCTTTGTAGTCGGAAATAGTTTAGTATACATCGTAATTCGGGTGACTAAAATAGGTTTTCTGTTTTCTGGCGGAATGGCCTTGTTTCTTTTGCCTGATTAATATTTTTTAATACATTGTTTGGCATTGGAAATCCAAAATGGATTCAGAGGAGACCCATTTGTTTGACGTGAACTGAATTTAAATGAATAAAAGTTTATGGGATTGGCAAAATATTCAGACACCCCGTCAATAGAAATGAAACGATGATACCTTTATACTTACGATTCTTCTTCTTATCGTGTCACTAGTTCCTTCGAACCAGTGTGGTGAAAAGATTTCAAGTGCGCCTCGAAGAGGCTCCTTTCGTGCACTCGACACATCTTTTAGAACTTTAGGTTCTACGACATGCCAGTTTCCTCACGATGTTTTCCTTCACTATTGCGAGAACGTGGGATGCATGCATAATTTTTTTCACCGAAAAACCCCATTTACGAATGACTGCCACCGGGATTCGAACCCGCGACCATCAGATACTTACGATGGATTTTAACAATGAATAATCAAGGTTTTTACAAAAACATACAACAACCAACTTCAATTGGACCGTTCAAGTAATCGTAAACACCACTGAAAAGTCACAGGGAAGGAAAATACGTAATTTGTTCAATTCAATTCAACGAGTTTTTTTTTCAGTTATTTTGATTTAAAAACTAAAATACTGAACCGATTTTGATAATTTTTCAAATCGGTTTAAAAAGAGCAAAGTTCTGAGGCGAAAACCATAGAAAAAAAATTGTACCGAATGGAGAACCTCCTTTTTTTGAAGTCGGTTGAAAATACTAGTAATTTTGGCCTTTTAATATTTCTTTAGCCCTATTAGTTCTTTTTCGAAATTTAGCATCAGACCAAAATATACCTACTAAACTAGAAGTTGGCTAAATTATCCATCATTTTTTGGCGTGTTTTTAATATACTACGGTATGATTCTATACTAAGCGAGACAAAGCTGGCCATTGTTTTGCGCAATTTTAGACATTATGAAAAATTTATTGCGAGCGGCCGAGTGAATTTTCGGTCTAAATTTTCACAGCTTCGTTCTGAATTTCGTTGTTTATTTTAATGGCGTAACTTTACCTTGCGACTTATTGTTACGGTTTTATGGTTTTAGACATTTATTTCTCAAAAGAATTACAAATACTTACGCATGGGGAGAAATTAAATAAGTACCTATAATTTTTATATATTTACAGTAAACAAAATGTAGACTCAATTTGGTTTAAGAATAGTATATATTTCATAGCTTATATAAGAAAAAAAATGTAACTGTGAGTCTAATGTTAAATAAATAAAGTAAGTACTTTTCAGAACTTAGAGCCCGTCACACACGTAACTATAATACCTACATAAACAGCTTTTCATTTTTATGAACAGAATTTCACTTCAAATGTTAAAATTCATGGTCTTCCTTTTATTTGTGACACTATGTTATTTAGCAAAAAATAATCCTTATGATGAAGCCTTTCGATCGGTATGATAAAACTACAGGGTGATTATTTTTCTAGTGTAACGGGTTCGATTCCCGGTCCAACCATGTAATTATTTAAATATCTATGAATGCGGTTTAAATCGTTTTTTTAAAATTCACATAGTGTCTTCTTTCAGTAAAATGTTCCATCTACAATATTCAAGGTAGGTAGGTACTTTCCCTCCATGTGGCATAGCCGTGGGACGCCCTGTATATTAATATGATATAATCAAGGCAAGGTAAGGCAAGACATATTAGATATTAGAACTTAATAGTTTAACGTGACAACGTCATTACCAGCGTAATTGGTCAATGAGCGTTACCGGACAATGTCGTCAACGTTTTCGTGCATGCAGCCGCCGTTCATCGAATTATTAGACGCAGTCACGTAAAAAAAAATTGGTTTCCTGTAAAGTTAGTTTAACGTGACTAGCAGCGTAACGTGACAATGAGCGTTACCGGACAATGGCATCAACGTTTTCGTGCATGCAGCCGATGTTCATCAATTTATTAGAAGTAATTAAAACTCACAATGTAGGAAGGCACATAGAGTCAGAAAACCATAGGAAAAAAAACAGAAATACATACATACACTCGAAACACATAACACTCCTTTTTCGCAGTCGGGTAAAAATAGAAAACCTTAAAGTTTATTTGCAAAAGCCTCTACATTGTAATTGTGTTTTGTTTGTATTTCGTATCTACGTGCTGAAAATAGGAAACCTATATAATTAAGAATATATGCATTGTGACGTCATTCACATAGGTAGGATACATTTTTAAGTAGTAGAATGGTAGTACCTCTTTTACCCGACTGTGAAGATGGAGGGTAATATATTTCAGGTGGTTTAAATGTAGATATGCAGGAGTGTATTTATGTATGAATGTATGTATTTATATACGTAAGTATTACGTGTAGTGTGTGTATGTAGGTACCTACCTATGTTATACAAAGATATGTTCCTTTGTTACACCTTATAGGACCTTTTTTTTCGAAGAACCTAAGTTTTTCAGTTTTGGCTTCACATCAAAGGTGTCAAGTAATTAGAGATATTATTTTGTCATAAGTCAGAGTCGATAAGTCAAGTCATGCCCCTGTAAAGTATTGGTGGTTGCGACTTTACTAGAGGCTTCTATGGAGTTTTGGAGGCAACACGAAAAGTCACGTTTTACAGCATTACACTATTCACCAACACTCATACACGTTCACGAGCACTTAATGGATAAAAAACCACCGTTTTTACACTTAAACACTCAAAGTTAAACAAGTTTTGTCAATTAATTTAATGCCGCCAATGCGCCATTTTTCACGTTTTTTTTTTTTTATTTATTTATTTATCATAGAATCAACAGCACTCCATATGTATGTATACTTATTTAGTAACAGATTCTTACTTTTTAAATAAGGTTTTTTAAAAATATGTCGCTGAGGTAAATGAATTTTAACAATTTAAAACTTAATATTAGTAAATAGTACCTATGTGTCTAAAAATAACAATATACTATATAGTGAGTAAGAGTGGGTACGCGTAAAGAAATGAAGAACGAGTTTATGTGTGAGTGTGGGGTGTGTCTGTGTAGGTGAGATGAGGGTAGGGGTGTGTGTGTGTGTGTGTGTATATGAGTAATTAATGATCTATGTTTGTGTTTCAGACAGAGTTATACTAATTTGCTTTTTGAAGGCATTTTTGCTAAGGTGAAATATGTCTGTGCCTGCAAATTGCTTATTGTAACAATTAAGTGTGCGGCAAACAATTGAGTTTTGGGAGTAGTTGGTGTGGCTAAAAGGTACATCAAATAAAGGTGTGTGTCTTGTACGCCTTAAAGGAGTTCTAAAGTTAAGAAATAGAGATGTTAACTCAGGGCAATCAATCCTATTATTGCAAATGTCGTGTAAGAAAAGCATTTGTAGCAGAGTGCGTCGATCCCTAAGCTGCATCAGTTTGTGGTATTTACAAGATTCTTCATAGCTAATATTAATGTGCTGTGTCCGGTAATTTAGAGCTTTTATAAATTTAGATTGAATAGACTCAATAGATTCAGAATAAGTTATGTAGTTGGGATTCCAAACATTACTACAATATTCAAGGATGCTACGAACGTAGGAATAGTAAAGCACTTTAATGCATTCAGGATCTGAAAAAGGGCGGCTAACGCGCAGGACAAAGCCGTTCCCGCCAAAACTGTCATATAGGACCTAAATAGGTCGATGGATTTTATCAAAAGAGGTGTTGTAGGATTTGTGTCACATGAGTGACCTAAATGTATGTATATCGTATATATCATACAGTAATATTATATTGCATGTAATAGGCTACCATAATATAAGTAAAAAAATCAACCTTTAATGTGAAAAAGGACAAAAATCGTCAACTATCGATTTCGGATAATGAAGTACGTACCTACCTATCTTAAGATACTACCTACTTTTTTGTCCTAAGAATCGATGGGTTCCCATCGAGTAACACCCAAACGAGTAACAGTGTTACTCATACATATTATAACAGTGTTACCTACTCGTTGGGAATTATTTTCACATCATGGTTCAGTCTTCCCAGTTGAAGATTTAAACCCTGTATAATCCAACGCATTATTTTTAAATGTTTCCAAATATTTTAGATACTACCTACTTTTTTGTCCTAAGAATCGATGGGTTCCCATCGAGTAACACCTAAACGAGTAACAGTGTTACTCATACATATTATAACAGTGTTACCTACTCGTTGGGAATTATTTTCATATCATGGTTCAGTCTTCCCAGTTGAAGATTTAAACCCTGTATAATCCAACGCATTATTTTTAAATGTATCCAAATATTTTCACAACCATTGCGCGATGTTTATCACACACCAACACTATTTATTTTAACTTTCAAACAATTGCGTTTAAACAACTTATTTTAACGAAGGTTATGTTAACAACCTACTTTAAAAAAGAGGAGGTTCTCACCTCAAAACTTTGTTAGATTTTTTTTATTATTTTATAAAAATAAATATTATTCAATCAAAGAGTTTTGTTCTTTATACTTTTACCTTTGACTGTACTGTATTTGTCTTGAACAATAGATTTTTCATTCATTTCGAGAGTGGTCCCAATCGCCGGAAGAAAAATAATTAAATTTAATCGTTCCGTCGTTTGGGACCGCGGTCCATAACCTAGTGGTCCCAATCGACGGAAGCCTCGTTTATAAACTGATTTGAAAAAATATTTTTACGTCCTACGTCTAATAAATCGATGAACGCCGGCTGCATGCACGAAAACGTTGACGTCATTGTTCGGTAACCCTCATTGTCCCGTTACGCTGGTAGACACGTTAAACTATTGTCCGTAAACCAACTTTACAGACAACCAATTTTTTTTAAGATCATATTCGTTGGTCCCATAGAATTTTTTAATTCTAATTCTAATTTCATAAAAAGTTTACACAGAACATACTCATAGAACATATGACCTATTCCCATCCGATACCAAAAACTGATACCAATGGTATTAGTTTATTGTCGTAATTAATATTCTATTCCTCATGAACCCTAAAATAAATATTAATAAATAGTATAAATATATTTAGTAATAAATCCGCTTAACATCCAAAGAAAGGTCTTTATAAACTTAACTCTAAAATTCTTAAATTGGGTTCTATGTTTTCGGAGCTTTGGTTTAGATACTGAGATTCTAAATTATAGTTAAGTTAATTAAGACCTTAGTTTGGAAGTCAAGCTGATTTATTACTAAATATATTTATAGCATAATCAACCTATAATGTTCCCACTGCTGGGACTCAGGCCTACTCTCGGCAGGAGAGCGAATGGGTCTTAATCCACCACGCGGACCCAATGCGGATTGGTGGATGTCACATGTCATAGAACATTTTTTTTTCTGTCCTTTGACATGCCGGTTTCCTCACGATGTTTTCCTTCACCGTTCCGAGAATGTGGGATGCATACATAGATTTTTTCGACCGAAAAAAACCATTTACGCATGACTGCCACCGGGATTCGAACCCGCGACCATCAGATCGCAAGGAAAGGACCTCATCCACTCGGCCACCACGTCCTCAAATATATTTATACTATTTATTAATATGACTGGCAGACAACGGACAGGTGAAGCCGCTAAACGTAGAAACTAAAAATTTGGAAGGTGTGTTCGTCAAAAAATGCAGGCGCGTAGGTACTTAGAGATTTTATAACGATAAGCACATCTCAACAAATGTAGGGTGAGTTTAATCCTATCCCGATAAACATGTCCCTTTGTAAACGTGTCCCCAATTTTTTATATTAGTATTAATATAGAAGAAATGGAAAAAGTCTATGTAAAAAGGTTTCTATCTAAAGAATCTTAGACAAAATGGCGATAAACTATTTACATTATTCATATATTATGGAATACGCAATAAAACACAATGTTTTCAATAAAACGATACTTACACTTGAAAAATTCACGAAATTCAGCAAAACAAATCAACAAAAGTTTTTTAAATTTTAGTAATATTTTAAAATCTCTTACCCAATCAGGTATCCTTCCAAATTCAAAACTCACATTGCACTTTGTTTTGTTTTCCGTTACACGCACTTCACAACACAACAAAACACATTCAACCAACCATAATATTTTTACTCATAAATAATCCAAATAAAATAGTATTTATTGGTCCTGATTATCCTAAACTACCACAAAATTGTGTTTCAGCATGGAAAAATTTCGTTGTTTTTCACGTTAAAACGTAACACGTGCGCTCTTTCCAACGCGCTCTATCAAACTGAAGTCTCTCCCGGCTCCCCCCCCCTATCACGAGCTTTTCAGGCAGGGATGGATTCAGAGGACACTTTTCCAGAATTTCAGTAGTCCCCCAAAGCCACAGGTTGTTTCACCCCGCCCAAAGTAAATAATTAGATAGAAATTCTTAAGTACACACATAAATTGTTCAAAGGTGAAATTAATGTAAAGTACTTAGTTAGCTTTGAAGCTGAGCGTTTGAGTATTAGGGACAAAAATGCGTCGTCTTGCGCTGAAATCTCCGATCTGGATAAATGTGGCTCATTGTTTATTAACGACTAACCTATTACCACGATAGAGTTAGAGACACTAGGTACTTATGAAATCATTTTAGGACAGGTCCAACAAAGGTACCTAGATAGGTACCTATAATATTTCAAGAATAATTTCGGAATGAATTACTAAATTAAATACTTATAACCCAAACCAAATATTATATTTATGGCGTATCGTTAACGAGTAAAAAACACTTTCTTGTCACAAGGTTTTAACCCCCTGCACTATTTAATTTTTGTTGAAGCTCTAATTCAAAGCTTTAGAATTTAAGGGGAATCCTCAAGGCAAATTTCCATACAAATGTTTCGGACAAATACTCAAAAAGTACGCCGTATTATAGTAATTTCTTCACACTATTCGTTTCGTCTATGTTTTTTGATTTCGTCAACAAAAAAAGTGAAAGGTTTCATACCTTAATTTAGATTTTATACGTGTTTTAAAATTAAACATACTAACTAAAAAACACGTATAAAATCTAGTAGGTATTTGTCCGAAACATTTTGTATGGAATTGGATTTGAGGATAAATAAATAATAAATCAATTTATCAATATAATATACCTACCCAAATAATAGGTATTTATAAGGCTTTGTTCTGACTGATTGACTAACATTAGCCACAAAGAGACTTGAAATTTGGAGGATATTTGTCAAGTCAAGTAGTGTAGGCGTGTAGGTAGGTACCTAGGTACCTACTAAAAATAAATTTTGCTTATTTACAACTCAAACAAAGTTGCAGGCGTCCGCTAGTACCTACACCTAAAATCATATAAATATTATAAAAGTCCTCTCCCTGAATAGAATACGCCCCTGTAGTTTCAGTAAATCTATAAGAGAAAGTACACAGTACCGCCATCCTTATCTAACGTTACGTTTTGTAAATCTAGCTTTCTCTTTCATTATCCTGGGGACTTGCAAAACTGAAAAATTATGTCGCGCAAAAATACATCGACAATTTCGCGTATTTGCGTCAAATGGAACGTGACCATTCCAGAGGTAATTTGAAATTGGAACGAAAGGGCAAAGTCGTTTACGGGATGAGTAGGCCTACAATGTAGGATAAGTAACCGATAGTAGGTACTTTCTGAGATTTATGATATGGCTCTGCAACCGTCTAGATTAGTAGGTAATTTCAGCATTAAAGCTAATCTTCAAATCCGAATTCTATACAAAATGTTTCGGACAAATACTCAAAAAATACGCCGTATTATAGTAATTTCTTCACACTATTTGTTTCGTCCTTGTTTTTTGATTTCGTCAACAAAAAAAGTGAAAGGTTTCATACTTTAATTTAGATTTTATACGTGTTTTAAAACCCTACTAACTTAAAAACACGTATAAAATCTAAATTGCGTGCAGTTTCAAACTGAAACATCTCTACCTACAAAACCAAACTATTGGTCGTAAATAATCAAATGGTCAGATGCGTCGATCCCAATTTAGGATTTTAATAGACTGGTGTTGCAAACAAACGTTAACTACCTACGGTTTAACTGTTCAGGGCAATTGAGTCATCAGGTCTATTCTAGCCGTGCTAGAGTAGGTTCGTAGTTGGTAGGTACTAATATCTACGTAAATAAAATAAAAAAGCCTTTATTTCTGACTGCTTCCTAAACATAAGTGTGTTTAAATTAACCTATATTATACTTTTACTAATTTTGTTACACATCACTATCGTCGCTGTCCTCCTCCTCTGCAGCATCGCCTCTACGGCGTAGGCCTCCCCTAGATCCTTCCACACGTCCCTCTCCCTGGCTCTCCTCATCCACTCCGGTCCGCATCGCTACGTAAATAAATATGTCCCTCCATCTTTTTTTTTGGTCTCCCGTTTTCGTTTTCCTATTGGGATCCATTCTGTGACTCGTTTTGCCCACCTAGCATTTTCTAATCTACAGATCTTATATATATATATATATCGACGCTTGAAAGGCAATAATTACCAAGCGACATGTTGGCAACTTTACAGGAGAGCGTTTTAAAGTTTTTTTTTTTTTGAAAAAAAATCGTCATAAATCGCCTATTAGTCGTAGTCACTTGATTCCAACGAGTTTTAAATGTAGTTTAAACGCTTTATAAACTGGCATTTAAAGATTATCCATTTTCTCAATACTTTAAGAAATAGTGTCGGTTAGTAAAATATTTATCAAAATCACAAACAGGTAAAAACTACTTACCGACAAGATTTTTTTTTTATAAAACATGTAAAATTAACTAATTCCTAGTAGTTTATAATTGTGTTTGAAGCAAAATGATACATACAGATCTAAAGTATGTTTGACACATAGGTAAAATGATCTAAATAAAAACCAAAAAAACTTTTCTGGCAAGCAATTTCAACCAAATTACAAATTATATGAGATATGTGTAGGACTTTTTTGAACAAGTAACAAAACAATTAGGTTTTAGTACACAAAATTAACAATATCGCCGAACTTGCTCAACTTGCTGCACATACAGGCAACCTGAAAGAGCTTTATAACTACTACTTTATAACTATAACTTTATGTGATAAGGCCACGAATACCCTAGCAGGATAAATAAACTTCAGAAAAGTACCCATCCGTGACAAAGAAGGCAAACCTTTAGCTATTCCTTCAGCTCGATTGAATTGATGGCACGAGCATTTCCAGTATTTAACCAGGGATCTTCTGAGGTACCAATAGACCCAACAATACCAGCGATGCCGCCTCACTTATCTAAGACGCTAGAAATAAGTGGTGATACCCCTTCTAAAGACGAAGTCGCAAATGCCATTATTGCACTAAAACCAGGTAAAGCCCCCGGAATCGACTTGATCTTACAACAGCCGTCAAATGTCTAACACCATTACTGGCCAAGGTCTGGGATACTGAAACTCTACCCAATGACTGAAACACGGGGCTTCTTGTTACTGTACCGAGAAAAGGTGACATAAGCCAGTGCAGTAACTGGAGGGGCATCGCACTTCTCTCTATACCATCGAAGGTTCTTTGTCGGGTAGTATTGGATCGACTATCCAAGGTAATAGACCCACTACTTCGCAACGAACAGGCAGGGTTCCGGTGGTTAGCACGCTCCTGCACCGATCAGATAAACACACTGCGCATCATTGTAGAACAGGTATCAGAATGGCAAAGATAGATGAATCTTATCTTTGTAGATTTCGAAAAAGCTTTTGACACTCTTAAATTGAATAGTATCTGGGCGCGTCTATACACTCTAGAAGTACCGCCAAAGATAATCAAAGTGATCCAAGCTATGTATGCAAAGTATACCTGTAAAGTGAGCCATGAAGGGCTGGTCTCTGACAACATCATTGTGCAAGCAGGTGTATGCCAGGGCTGCCTCCTCTCACCTTTGCGGTTCCCTGTGGTATTGGATGGGGTGCTGGAGCGTGTCAACAAGAACAGACGTCGCGGAATTGAATGGGGACTCACGGAAGAACTAGATTACCTAGACTATGTCGATGATCTTTGTATTTTCAGCCAAGAACGCGCAGACATGCAAGCCAAACTAGATGACTTCAGAAAAGAAGCAGCAACTACATGACTTAAAATTAATACAGGAAAAACTAAGGAGATGAGACCCGGCGGCGTAAGCAACAAAACGCCTTTGTTGATTGGCCAGGAAAAGGTGGAGCAGGTCCATCAATTCGTCTACCTTTGGAGTACGGTAACCGAATTTGGTGGCATCGACCAGGATATAGAATCGCCAAAGCCAAAGGAGCCTTTGCACAGTTGCGCCCGACATAGCAGTCACAGAAACTGACCAGTAGAGTGAAGCTCAAGATATTCCGGTCCAATGTCAAAACCGTTCTGATAACCATACGAGGCGTGGAAAGTAACGAAAGACCTCACGCCTAAGATCCAGGTTTTCATAAACTGGTGCCTTCGATAGATTCTTGGGATCTTTTGGCCGGACAAAATGACCAACGTTGACCTGTAAGACAAGTGGCATGAATCGCCCATGGATTCCCAGATAAAGTGTTGTAAATAGAAATCGGCCTCACGCTACGCAGAGCGCCCGACCATATTCCAAAACAAGCTCTAGACTGGAACCCGCAGGGCAAGAGAAAGCGTGGCCGTCCCAAGACTTGGCGAATATCGGTGGAGTCGGAGGTCAAAGCCATGGGTAAATCCTGGAGCGAAGTCAAACGTGAAGCTCAAGACAGATCACTGTGGACGCCCTCTGCCCCACTTGGGGGTCATAGGATATAAGGCAAGACACAAAATTAAAGATAAAAATGCGAAAAATCTCTCGCAAAGTGGATAGCTGATCTTATAAAGAACGTAGACTGTCGTTGTTAATAAATAAGGCATTTTATTTTTATACATAGCATTTATTAGAAATTTCAAAATCAGTATACCTAGTTAATTAGATTAAATGCAATTTTTATGAAGAAAGTAATAGCTATTAAAACTACTGTTACATGAAATTAAATACTGGAATGGGTTTATGGTACCTATTCGTAATTATTTATAGTACCTATTATTTCCAATGAAACAAAATTTAAATCAACCACATCAAGTATTATTTTTCAGCAATCTTGCGATCTTCAATATCTTGACCCCTAGGAATTAAATTTTATTTTTAGTTGTTTCTATACGTTGCGATTGAGAGAATAAAATATTTATTCAACAACATAAGTTGTTACATTACCAAAGTTTCTGCTATCCACCCGGCGTTTGACATAGCTAGCTGAATAATGTTATCTTATTATTATAGTATGTTATGTTAGTATTCCGATTCATTATGTACCTAAAACAATAAATTTAAATCAATATAAAATGCGCATTAAAAAAACTAATTTCATTAAATCTTTAAAATGCACTTACCGAGTATACAATCCAAGCTACGCGATGCACTATGTGCGATACGCGGGAGCACGCAGGTTGCCTATGCGACAAGACTAAATCATTATTTTGTTACCACAGCCACTAAAAATCTGCTTTACAGCGCGGATAAGCGACAAAACATATTAGGGACATAGGGATAAGCTCTCTTTTATACATATTTCATATCAGAAATAGTTATCTAAGTAACAAAAACAGTAAAAAAAAACGGTAGGTAAAAAATTACCAAACGACAAAATATATCCTTCTTAGGCAGGTAAATATTACTACTTTACGTTTTTAAGTCCATTGCATTGAGGTTAAAAATACTAAATGAAATTGTATACATAATTAAGGTGGGTTAGAAAGTCTTTATTAACGAGAAAAAAAAATATTATTTCAGGTAAAATTTCATAAGTAATCTTTACACCCTAGGTACCGCAAGGCAAAAAATACTTTATGTTCAAACGCATTACTTCGAATCTAGGCAAAAATTACTATGGACAAAAATTAAAGATCGAATAAATACTAAGTGAAAATTATTCATAAATCGCTAAAATTTTAGTCGCTTGGACGCCGAAAACTGTGAAAATGTGTATTTTTTTTAAATTACCAAGCGACACCAACTTCGTCCTAGCGACATGAGAGTAGGACCAATCGACGCAGAATTTTTTTCTGATTCCAATGATATATATAACTCAATATCGCCCAAAATGTCGCTTGGTAATTTTTGCCTTTCAAGCGTCGATATATATATCTTATCCTTTTTTTCAAGTCTGTTATCTTTGTTTTCTTTCATATAGTTTTGTTTTTGATCTTGATCCCTATAATACCTACGTAACTACCTACTAAATATGAAACCCACGGAGTAAAAAAAAAAACTTAGAAAACCAGCGTGCCTTACAGTTATACCTTGCACTCGGCCGAGTAGGTACTCGGTACCTACGTATAAACATAAACATTCACACACTCACACCCCTGCACTAGGATTCCCTGTGTCGCAGGTGGCATGGACATACAACACATCACAAGATCCAGACCCGAGAACAAACATTTGTGTTCGTCACAAATATTTGCCCCGGCCGGGAATTGAACCCTGAACACCAAGCTTCGTAGGCAGGGTCACTACCAACTAAGCCACTGTGTCGTCACTAAGCCACTATGTCGTCGAGTGCTCGGCTGAGCGAGTGACGTAAGCTTTCACTGTCTCGGCCGAATACTCGGTACGTGTGATCTAGGCAATAGCGTCGATGACACAGGGCTAGTTTACAAGCTACATGCGCATTCGCTGGCTTGTAGTATTATGTTCATTATTCATAAAAGTGGGAATTCTGAGACAAAAATACCTATCAACAAATTATATAAATATATTTAGTAATAAATTGTTTACCCAAATAAATAAAAATAAAAAAAATCTGCTTAATTTCTAAACAAAGGTTTTAATTAACTTAACTTTAGTTCAACTATACCAAAGAGTCAAATAACAGAAAACCAAAGTTTAAAGATACGACACGTGTTTCGCCTCTACACGAGGCATCATCAGGAGGTGTGGACTCGCCGAAGTTTGAAACGAGATATATTATATAAATATATTTATATAATTTGTTGATATTTATGGATTTCCGCAAAGTAACGCCTGAATCAATCAAAAATACCTATTCCCGAAATCCGTAATAATGTAATTATTTTTTGTATGTAAGTAAAAAAAACAAGATTATGACAAATGGCGTTTTTATTTACAAAAATATGTATACCTACCTAATTATATTTTCTTACAATTTTACTGTTCTGGTAGGTTAGGTAGGTATTCATAAATATTAAACCAGTTACCTGCTAAACAAATCAAACAAAGATATCTAATTAAAATTCTGTGGTATGAGAGCCTTAAAATTAATTTATCACATTAAAATTAGATTTGACAGCTTTTTCTTATTGACGCCATTTTCCTTTGATACCTACTCCGTATCTTAGTGTTCAATATAAACGCCTTTTTTATAAAACGCCAGTTTTGAGTTGATTTTTTATCATGGTGGCACACGCAAAGCTAAAACAATTGTAAATTACTCTACTGGCAAGTTTTTTCAGAGTTGCCAGTACTTACTGAAAGGTCAGATTTACGTGCCTTTTACCACCAAAATATTTATCACTTAACTATTTTACAGTTTATATTTGGAACTATCACGCCAATTTACTCAACTGATTGGGCTACATTTGGGAATAAGTGTCAAAGAACATAGACTTTATTACATAGTATATTAGTACATAGAAAACGCGCCAAAAAAGTTAGACAATTTAGCAAAACGTTAAGTACATTTGGGTATGATGGTAAATTCAGGAACAGAGAAGTAACAGTGCTAGATAAATTTTACAAGTAGCTAAATATGTATTACTAGGCTTTTCATAGTTAATAAAGCTCCATCGTAATAAGAATCATAAAATATTTTAAAATGGAGTTAGGTATCTATTTCATTTTTATTAACGAGATGTCTGCATTGAGACGACTCCATCTTGCTTAAAAGCTGTCAATCTTGGAGTTCCGTAGGAAGGAACACAAAACACTAAAATTTATGAGTGTACATGTAATTAAAATTATCAACAAATGTAAGTTCGGAATGAGATTATTTAAACTTCTACTACTGGCACTAAGATAAAAAGAAAAATAAATAAGACACTTAAATTATATACAACAACAGAAATGAAAGGGGTTGGAGCATTCTCCGGTTTAAAATACGTGGAACTAAACTAATAATAATTAGCAAAGAACTTATGAAATGTGAAAATTTGGATATATAAAGAACAATACTTTTTTATTTTTACAATTACTTGTTTTTGTACATATTTAAATATCATGAATTCGGTTATATACAAAGCAATGAAAATATAATGATGATGTTACATGTTAATACGCATAGCGCATACGTATGTAATATATTTTTTTATAATTTTAAAATAACAACACCCAGTCCTTGCAACAATATAACGCACTTGGTACAAAATTAAAATAAAAAATGCGAAATATTATAAAAATAACGAAACTATAATACAATAATCACAATAATATAATCACAAGGTTTGCCATTAAACGTTTATTATGCAATAAGCGTCGCTCTGACAGTTTTTTTGGGTAGCATTTAGGAAAGTGATACTGGCAGCACTGAGAACGTTGTGTACGTCAGATTAAAGCGTCGATGACACAAGGTTTTTTATAAGCTGATTGTTGACGAGTTTAAAAGCTAGCGAGTGAGCGAGTTAGCTTTCGGGCAGAATTTAAAAAAAGCCGATGACAGGGTGAGTTTACACGTTACAAGCTCAACTCGCTGGCTTGTAGCGTTAAAAAAGCCGTGTGTCATCGACGCTTTACTGTACACTTTTATGGCCAGCATTTCACACCTTTAGAAAAGTGATACTGGCAACACTGAGAACGTTGTATAGGTATGTCGGATTAAGTCATAATTTGCAACTTTTTTTTTGTCGAATACCGTACAGGCTCTCGATTCGTAACTTTTCGGGAATTCGTACTGACAACACTTTTATGTTTTCAGTGCGCCATTTTAATAATAATAAATATGCACCAATATGTAATTACTAATTAATATTAATTATTTATTACTAATATAATTAATAACTCATCAAAAACTTGTGTATCTGACAAAAACAAATCGTGTAATCCGCGATTATAATTTCAAAATCCTAGAAAAAAAATCACAGGTCTTAAACACGGCTTCTTGCGTTTTTAAATGCAGTAGCTCTGCTTTTGCGCTGTCTCTTTCTCTCATTCGCCCGATTCTGCTCCCGTTTTTGCTCACTATCCCGTTTTTTCTGCTCCCGTTTTTGCTCACTTTCCCGTTTCTTTTGCTCCTTTTTTTGCTCACTCTCCCGTTTCTTCTGCTCACGCTTCCGCTCACTTTCCCGTTTTTTCTGCTCCCGTTTTTGCTCACTTTCCCGTTTCTTCTGCTCCCGTTCTTTGCGTTTCTTCTCAGCTTCTTTCTTCTTTTTTTGTTTCGTCTCCTCAGAGTGTTTCTTTCCTTTATTTGTTCCCTGTGCCCTTTTATTTTTCTTGGCACCTCCTGTTTCGGCTTTAGACCGTGTAGTTCGGGGTTTTTGGTTTCCAGGTGCAAAACAGAATGAGGGAATGCCAAAACTAGAACCGCTGTTATCTGATAAATTGAAATCTGATTCAGATTGACCCTCACACGAAGAGCCTGAAACATCATTAAAATAAATAATAAATAAATAAATATTTTTTTTAACACATTTGCTCGTAAAGGGTCTATTATTGCACCAATTTCAATATCGTATTGTATCTCATTACGCACTAGTGCGGTAATGTAATGTAAAACGCACGAGTGCGGTAATGTTATTAAAAAAGAAAGGTTTATCAATGTTCTCCGTTTAAAACGAACGATACTTTTTATAAATCTTAGCAAAGAGTTTTTATGTCAGAAAAGTGGTCAACATTTTATGAATAAAATTTACTTTGGGCGATATAATATAATTAATTAACATTTAATTCTTTAATTTAATTAATATTGACCATAAATTACAACCATTTAAATGTAACAAAACACAAATATATTAATTTATTTTATTAGTAATACTGGCTGTTTTTGTGCCTTTGCCTGTGCTTTGCCTTAAAAAAAAGCGCTGATGCGCGCGCTTCGCTAATTTGAGAACATTATTCCGCGCACTGTTTTTTTTCGCTATATTGTTTTTATTTGAAAATGTCGTCAAGTAATGATGAATTTACTTATTTATTTCCTCGCGAATGTGTTATAAAACGTCGTATGACATACGTGCGGTCTGATAATTACAGCCTCTGCTTTCTTGTAGCCCTCACCTACGGCTCGGGCTAGCAATATCGCCTCGGCTGTAATTCTCAACTTACCGCACTTATATCATAATGTACTATTACAATGCTGTCTTACCCAAAACTAAGCAGAGCTTGTACAGTCAGCTGCACAGACATGTATTGTATATGTATACACTCCCAAGCTTTCACATTTATATTATATACTCTTAAGGGTAATCGTCAAAGTAATATTGAAATAGAAGTAAAGTGATAGTGCGTGCTAATTGCTTAACGGTAAAGGAAAACGTTTTTTTTTTTTGGAATTAGTGCACGAAAGGAGCCTCTTCGACGCGCACTTGAAATCCTTTCACCACACTGGTTCGAAAGAAAAGTGGTAGGAAAGTGTGATGTTATAACTTACAATCCATATCTCCGAAGTGAAACGGATGCTCATAATCATCACCAAAATCATTGTCCTCACATTCATCATCGGAGCCGGTATGATCAAACCGAAACCAGCTGAAAAAAGGCCTGTTTCCTTGATTAAAGAAATATTCATCATCAGATGAGTATGCCTCATCATCGACCCAATCTTCATCATCTTCATCATTATCGGAATGTGGATTTGTGAAGTGATTGTTGAATTTGGGACTGTTGGAATTGGCTGTTCGATGAGTGTGTCTCTCTGCGAGGGTTTGAGCTGCTTTTGATAGCATCTGAAATCAATAAAACAATACAATCTGCCGCAGCTCCAACACGATAGATAGATAATAACTTTATTGTTTACCACTAGTAAATAACAATTGGATATTCTTAACATAATATTATATAAATACATACATATACACACACACTACAATTAAATAAACAAAGATTGCAAAAATAATTTATATGTAAAAGTTTAATTAATATGTATCTATCTGTCGCACTCTCTTTTACCGTGCGTGCATCAGCGCGCCACGCACTCTCAAATTGTTAATGTTATCAATTCTCGACGAAAGAGACTAACTACCCACAACACAGGTTATCCTAGGGTGGGAGTTAGCGTTCTTGCAAAAATGTAAGCTCATTATTTCATTGAAATAATATTATTGTGACTTACCTACCTGTTTGGTATTCATAATTATGGCATTGAATCGGCAAATTTTCACGTCACTATCTTAATCGGATGTCGCAGTTTTGTCGGTAATCGATTGTCACAACCCTATTTCCTTCATTCCATCCCTGCTCCCCTCTCCTAAAAAAAAACTTTCGCCGGCTAACATCGCGCGCGTACGCAAATGCAGAATTAACTCATATTTCGCAAAAAACTATTCTAAAAGGTGTATAAAACGATAACCCAGTGTCCAGAGTTCCTGTCCAGCATCCAGGTTAGTGTCAATTCGGTTTACCAAACATAATTGTGGTCATTCGAGTCGGATATGTGTTTCGTGAAAACGCCGAACCAGCGACGCCATATTTTCCTTTGAAAGCTTTGTGAAAATTGGGTATCTATTTACGTAAAGAAAATGTCGCGGAGTCAAATTAATACGCTAAAGTATGAGTTTTTGTGTGAAAAAGTTAATTCGTTGTATCTTGCTGCGAGTTCATTAGATTTTACGAAACAAGAAAATGTAGCTAGGTTCCATATTCGATGTACCGGCATAGAAGAAACTTGTGTAGAAGTCGAGGAATGCTTGTTAAATCTTCGATCATCCATCAAGGACGAAGACATATTAAAAGCTGTAAATTTGAAATTTGCTTTGTTCGAGGAACAGTGTGTGGAAGTTAGGTACAAATTAAGCACATTTGCAACCCAGCCAAATGTCGATTCCAAAGCTAGCATACCTATCGGCCTGACTTCCCACTGTTCATCAAGCAAAGCAAACGAAACAAACTGTCGCCTACCGGACATCGGATTGCCCCGCTTCACGGGAAACTATTGCGAGTTCAATAGCTTTCTCAATTTATTTGACTCGTTAGTACACAACAACGAGAAATTGAGTGACGTACGGAAAAAAACATTATTTGACGAGTTGCCTATCGGGTGAACCTGCAAACCTCATAAGACATCTGTCTAACATTCCAGAAAATTATGAAGTTGCGCGTAACTTATTACTCAATCGGTATGACGACAAAAGGTTGATTGCAGACACTCATCTATCAACGATTTTGTCGTTACCTACAGTCACAGTCAAAAATGCTTCGCAGTTACGCAACTTCGTAAACGTTTTGCAGGAAAACACGAACGGCCTTACTAGTTTAGGGTTTCCCGTCAAAGAATGGTCTCTGCTGCTTCTCCACATATTTACAAGAAAGTTAGACAGCGAGTTGCGCACGAGATTTGAGCTAGAATATAAACACGAGAAAATACCTACATTCGATAACCTATTATCGTTTCTGAGCAGCTACTGCAAAACATTAGAAACTACTGGTGTAAGTCAACCGAGTAGCGGCAGGTCAACCAACAGCACCTTGCCCAATAACAATAAGAGTAACAAGTTATCTTACGCGTCGAGTGTAGTAGCTGCGGAGTCGACTGTACCTAACAAAGAAAATGGTAGTGAAAAATCGGTGTCGTGTCCACTGTGCAACAGTGCACACCTACTGTGTAAATGTGCGAAATTCATAACATTAGACCTAAAGTTGCGATCGGATTTTGTTAGGTCGAAAAATCTGTGCTTCAATTGTATGCGTCCACACAGGGTCGCAAACTGCTTTTCAAGATCTAGGTGTCAAAATTGCTCACGCAAACATAATACACTTTTGTGTTTCAACGATGAACCCCGCGCAAATTCAAATCACAGCAGCATCACGACGCAAGTGCCGAGCGACATCGAGAACGAGAATCACGTGACATCCCACTGCGCGAGTACATCCGAAACGATGCCTGAACCGCCGAGTCCGGCGTCAGCGGCACCACTTCTGTCTCTTTCACACTCGTGTGATCCGCGTTTCAGCCAATCACGTCACTCATTGCTTGCTACGGCCATTGTTGAGGTTTCGTGTTCTAAGAGCGGAGCCTATCATTCGGTCCGTGCTTTACTCGATCCCGGAAGTATGGCGAATTTTGTTACGTCATCGTGTATGCAGGGACTAGGGTTGCGCTATGATAAGACGGACATATCGATTTCGGGGGTTGGTGAATCGAACAAAGTACATCCTAAAGGACAGTTGAACATGTTCATAAACAACAAGCTAGGGTTGCCACTAAGCGTAGAGTTGCTCGTTCTGCCGAAAATTACCGCACCTCTGCCTACTTCAAACATCGATAGTGCGCTCTTGTCGAAGTTTAGTAATCTTCGACTAGCCGATCCGCGATTTTTCGAAAAGGGGCCGATTGACATGTTACTAGGCGCGGGTCCTTGTGCGAAGATTTTCAACGGACCGAAGCTAGATGTGGGTGATGGTTTACCTACGGCATTCGATACGATTTTCGGATGGGTTTTAATGGGGGATGTAGCCGACCGCGAAACTGAACTTCAATCGTTCACGTGCGTAACGTCCATAGATGAGACACTGAAAAGATTTTGGGAAATAGAGGAGGTAGCTCAGGTTAAACAGCCCGACCCTAACGATGTTTTGTGCGAGGAACATTTTAAGCAGACGCATTCGCGTACTCAAACGGGGCGTTTCATCGTACGCTTGCCCTTTCGACAGGGTGACCATGATGTTGGCCAAAATTTCGGGGACACCTTGCACATTGCCATCCGTCGGCTGCTATCACTAGAAAATAAATTCAAACGTGACGAGATTTTAGAAACGCGATACAAAGACTTTATGCGAGAATACATTGAACTGGGCCACATGCAACCAATCGAAGCCTCGATTGCACAGTGCTCCCCAAATTACTTCATTCCTCATCACGGAGTGTATAAAAAGGGCACACAGAAAATAAGGTGCGTTTTTAACGCCTCTTCCAAAGGCCCCGGTGGGAAGTCATTGAATGATGAGTTATTAGCTGGTCCCAAATTGCAGCAGGATATTGTAGATATAATCCTCCACTTCAGATTACATGAAATAGTGTTCTCCGCTGACATTCGTCAGATGTATCGTCAGGTTTTAGTTCACCCCGATGACCGTCACTATCAGCTGATCGTCTGGCGCGATGACAGAGAAAAAGAAGAAATTCAAAAATTTCAACTTAACACTTTGAGTTATGGTGTCACTACTGCTGCCTTCGCTGCAATGCGTTGTTTGCATGAGTTGGCATATCAGGGTAGGGATACACACCCGCGCGCCTCTCAAATTTTACTCAGTGACGTATTCGTTGATGACGTAGTGACCGGCGCAAGGTCATTGACCGAAGCTCTTGCTGTGAAAAAGGAATTGATTGATTTGTTGAGTAAGGGAGAGTTTGAGCTTCGTAAATGGGTTAGTAACGATCCCAGGTTGCTAGAAGACATACCTACTGATCACTGTGAACTGAAATTTACTGAGGATGACGAAAGGTCATTAAAGATATTAGGGTTCAAGTACAGCCCCAAAACGGACGCTTTCTCATATCAAGTATCTTTGGAAAGCGACGTATGTACCAAACGAATCATATTGTCACGGATAAGTTCTGTGTACGATCCCAACGGGTGGCTCGCACCCTGTGTCATATTCGCAAAAATATTGATGCAACGTCTGTGGACGTTAGGACTTTCGTGGGACGAAATACCACCCCGCGATATCGTAGAAGATTGGCAGCGATTCTGTGGTAATCTTCATCATCTGCAGAACCTTTCTATAGTACGCCACATATTATCGTCAGTTGATTATTTCGACCTGCACGGCTTCAGTGACGCTTCGGAGTCCGCATACGCGGCTTGCGTTTACATGCGATGCGTCCATATAGATAAGAGTGTGACTGTACATCTGGTCATGGGCAAAACGAAGGTAGCTCCGATCAAACAAAAGCTTACCGTGCCCAAATTAGAACTTTCGGGAGCTCACCTTCTGTCTCGATTGTTAATGCGAATATCTGAATGCCTTAAGCTACGAACGAACTTGCAAAGAAATATCTTTGCGTGGTGTGATTCATCGATCGTGCTGTGTTGGTTACGTACTCAACCGCACCTTCTGAAGGTATTTGAATCAAATCGAGTAAGTCAGATACAAGCGCTAATATCACCGGAACGGTGGCGGTACGTACCGACACACCTTAACCCTGCTGACCCAGCTTCGAGAGGCATCACACCTCAAGAACTTGTCGACCATGAACTTTGGTGGGGTCCAGCATGGCTCATAAGGGATCCAGACACATGGCCACCGCCATGTGAACAGCTTGAACGTAGCTCCATTCCCGGACTAAAGAAAACTGCCCAAGTAGTTGCTACAGTAACAAACAAAGATGATAGTTACATCGAGGACTTTGGCTCCTTCACCAAACTAGTGCGGACGACTGCTTGGCTACTGCGCTTTGTCCATAACAGTCTCAAATCGAGAACAAAATATCAAGATACAGGCCCGCTTACCGGACCTTTACGTAGTGAGGAGTTACAACAGAGTGTTCATACACTAGTGAAAAGCGTTCAGGATCAGGCGTTTAAAAACGATATACAGAACCTACAGGCAAACAAGCCCTGTAGCACGGGAATGATTCGTCTGCAGCCGTTCCTAGATAAAGGCCTAGTTAGAGTAGGGGGAAGGCTAGTTCATTCATCCCTCAGCTACTCCGCGAAACATCCACTACTGTTGCCTCATTCGCACCATTTCACTAATCTAGTAGTGGATTATTATCACGTCAAATACTTGCATGCAGGCCCAAATGCTCTGATGTCTCTCCTTCGGGAACAATTCTGGATTCTTTCTGCTCGACGCATTATACGTAGTAGAATTTTCAAATGTATTACATGTTTTAAATTGAAGTGTCAACCTCCTCAGATTAAAATGGGTGATTTACCTGCTAATCGTGTCACAGAATCTCAGCGACCGTTTGTCTCGATATCTCTCGACTTCGCTGGCCATTTTAATTGCAAAGCTAGTGCCTTACGCAATGCCAAAATAGTAAAGTCTTACCTGTGTGTATTCGTATGTTTTACGACCAAATCGGTTCATTTGGAAGTCGTCAGCGACTTAACTACAGAGGCATTTCTCGCGGCTTTGAAAAGGTTCTGTGGTAGGCGCGGCCTACCGAGAGACATTTGGTCAGATTCAGGATCAAATTTTAAAGGTGCGTACAACGTGTTAGAGAAATTTAAACGAGACATTATGAAAGATCCAACTTTGAACAGTTTCTTTTCGGAACATTTCATCCAATGGCGCTTCTCACCTCCTCTCAGTCCCACTTTCAATGGGTTAGCAGAAGCAGCTGTCAAATCGAGCAAAGCTCACTTAAAACGCGTTATCGGTGAACGGCCTTTAACATTCGAGGAACTTACGACTATTTTTGTACAGATAGAGGCTATGCTAAATTCACGACCTTTGTGTCCTCTGTCTAATGATCCGAGTGACTTATCTGTTTTAACTCCGGGCCACTTCCTTATTGGTTCTCCACTGGTTTCTATACCTGAAATACCACCCGTCGAATCTCCGCGCATTAACTTGTTAGCTCGATGGCAACTCGTCAGAAACATGGTGACCAATGTGTGGAAACGTTGGAGTCATGATTATCTCCATACATTACAACAACGCGCCAAGTGGCATACAACCCAATATAACGTCAAAATAGGCGATTTGGTTCTTGTCAAAGAAGACAACTTACCAAGTCAGCATTGGTGTAAAGGTAGGGTGACCAAGCTTTTTCCCGGACGTGACTCAATATGTCGTGTAGTAGAAATCAAAACGGCTAAGGGACATTTTATTCGTAGTCTCGCTAAACTATGTCCTTTGCCTTGTAACAATGACTAAGTTAACTAAAATATAGTCATTAATTTAAGTTAGGTATTTTAAGCATTTTATTTTTTTTGTAGTTTGTTCTAGTGTTAACTTTAAGTAATTAGCAACCTTATTTGTATACAGTCCATTCATTCATTTATTTTTCTTAAATTGTAAAAGCGAAAGCAAGATACAACCTTTTAATGAGCAGTTATTTTTCAGCTTAGGTTCTTATAAAATTTTTATGAAAAAAGGGTGAACCCTTTTTTGTGGGGGGCCATGTTTGGTATTCATAATTATGGCATTGAATCGGCAAATTTTCACGTCACTATCTTAATCGGATGTCGCAGTTTTGTCGGTAATCGATTGTCACAACCCTATTTCCTTCATTCCATCCCTGCTCCCCTCTCCTAAAAAAAAACTTTCGCCGGCTAACATCGCGCGCGTACGCAAATGCAGAATTAACTCATATTTCGCAAAAAACTATTCTAAAAGGTGTATAAAACGATAACCCAGTGTCCAGAGTTCCTGTCCAGCATCCAGGTTAGTGTCAATTCGGTTTACCAAACACTACTAGTCTAAATCAATCTTTTGCAACATAATATTATCTTTACATCGATAAAAGTACATCGATGTATTTTTGTATGTTATTGTTATTAGGTAAGTAGATTATTTAAGTCTGTTATACAAAAACCTTTTGTAATTTATAGTGTTATAGTATTGTTACGAAATAAAAATCTTTAATCTTTAATCTAATTACAGGCAATACAAAGGGCGGCCTTATCGCTAAAAGCGATCTCTTCCAGGCAACCGTTTCATGGAATGTAATGAGTAGAGAAAGACACAATATATGTACTTACAAAAAATAATCCGATAAAATAGTGTCATCAATAAAATTAAATCGTGATGTTATGTATTTGACAAATAATTCTGAATCTACTTGTGGGTACTTGAATAAAGTTTAGTTATGTTATGAACTCAAAATGGCGTGTTTCTTTTAATACCCACACCTTTACGGCTGTTCACTTCCTTAGCAACAGAGTGTACAACTGGAATATACAGACAGAAGATGTTGTTTCTGCAGCATCCACAAACTGGTTCAAGAACAAACTCGACACTTAGTTACGATTAATAATAATAATAAGAATAAGAATAAGAATATTTTTATTGTGAAAACTGGTACAAAAGATGGTCATATTTTTAAACGTTAGGAGCAAACAGTTTTGTCCGTTTCGGACGTACAATATTTTTACATTGGCAAATTATCTATTATCTAAGTTTTTTTTTTTTTTTACATACCAAAATAAACAAAGAAACTGATTTTTTTATTTTTTTTTTACCTACTATTTTACTAAGTTGATAGGTAACTAATCTGTACAATTCAAGTATCTACCTATAAGATAATTTTAGGAATTATGGTTGACATAAATTAGGTATCATAGTATTCGTTCAGACTATAATGAACACAATCTTTCAGCCATCTTTTTAGTTTATTCTTAAATAAGTTACCATTTAACTGTTTGATTTCTAAAGGCAAATGATTATATATTTTTATAGCGTTTATGTAAGTGCTTTTATAGAACATAGTATTATTTAGAAGCAACAAGACAAGAAAAAAGTGACAGAAACTACTACATAATCCAACCCAAAGAACTTGTATACTATGTATCTAGAATGCCGACTCACACGAAAACTGCGAGCCGAAAGAGCTAGAACCAGTAAGGAGTGTGTCTCGTTCTGTAGGGCGACCATAATTTTTGAACTTTGAATATTTCATTGAGACATAAACAAGCAACCAAGGGAAAATTCAATCTGCTCAATAAGCTATCAATGTTATATACATACGTTACTTTGCATTATTGTTTTAAAATTATATTATACATAGGTGCATTAAAATATCAACAAAAAAGAGGGCGGTGCGCCGCATTCTAGTGAGGTATATCTGATTCAATGGTTTTAATACTGTTTCTTTCGAACAGTAATTATTTTTCTCGGCAGTTAGGTACCTAACCTACATGACAGCGACTGTACTAAACCTTTCAAATGAATCTGAATAACATTTAGAGCAAATCGTCTAATTTCGAAAATTGTCCTACTTATTTCAAAAAATATGGCCATCTTAATTTTAATTGTATGCTGGCAACTGTGTGAACGAGACACACTCCTTAACGAGGGATCTCTATCAAGCATTAAAATCCTTATATTTAGATTTAATTAAAAAAGAACTTTATTTCCAAGGCATAAGGTTCAGAATTCTTAATCCTTAAATAAAACAAAATGGCGTGTTAGCTCTCTAGATACATAGTATAAAAGCTCTTTGATCCAACCCTGTTTGACATAGACTATTGTCTATCAACAAATAAGTAAGTTAGTAGTAAACAATGTTTTAGGCAATTACTAGACAAACAAACAAACGCGGTTTTTTATTTTTTATTATTGATTTGCGGCTTTAGTGACACTGCAACCGTTGTCGGTCTATTGTGCTCGCCACTTGGATCTATGCGGTTAAAGTTCCTCACTAAACCCTGCCGCTATGATGAACTGCAGGAGTTTTTTGTGAGGAAGCTCAACTAATTCATCAGGGCTTAATATGTGTTTTCCCATATAAATACTGCGCTTATGCATTAGCGGTCCACATTCCTTCAGAAAATGAAGGGGTATCAAACGCTAAGCGAGAGGTCAGAATCTACTAGATTCTAGATAAAGGCTTGGTGACACAATGACTTTGTAAATACATACATAGAATACATAGAAAACACCCAGACTCAGGACAAACACGGATGTTCATCACACAAATGTTTGTCCTGAAGCGGGAATCTAACCCACAACACCGGTGAGGCAGTCCAGCAGCCAACACACTTAGCATAATCAGCCTATAATGTTCCCACTGCTGGGACTCAGGCCTACTCTCGGCAGGAGAGTGAATTGGTCTTGATCCACCACGCGGACCCAATGCGGATTGGTGGATGTCACATGCCATAGAACATTTTTTTTTATTCTGTCCTTAGACATGCTGGTTTCCTCACAATGTTTTCCTTCACCGTTGCAAGAATGGGGGATGCATACATAGATTTTTTCGACCGAATAAACCCATTTACGCCCATAACTGCCACTGGGATTCGTACCCGCGACAACACACTTGCTACTTGACCATTTGTGTTATCATTTTTGTTATGTATTAGTTGGTTATGTTATGTTCTTTTTAATTAAATTCTTAATTCTTCTTGCCTCAGTACCCCATTTGCTACACCACAAGAGTTTTTTTTTTTTTAATAATACGTAATGCGTAAACTAAGTACCTTAAAAGCCTCAGATGCTCCGGGGGCATGGTTTTTATCGGGATGGAGCTGAAGAGACAGCTTCCTATAGGCTCGTTTGATTTCAACTTCTGTAGCAGTTCGGGTTACACCTGAAGAAGTATTATAATTATTAATAATCAAGGTTTTACAAAAACATAATACAACTGACTTCAATGCAACTGTTCTAGTGACCGTAAACACCACTGAATAGTCACAGGGAAGCAAAATATGTAAATGCATCAGCAACAACTTTTTCAGATATTTTGATTTATTATCTAAACTACTAAATTTTGATGAAATTTCTATGGGACCAGTCTGAAAGTATATCCTCACTTACAAAAAAAAAATTCATATTGGTTTTAAAACAAGTTCTGTGGTAAGAATTAAAAAAAAATATCTGGAGTGAAATTAAGAATTCCTCTTTTTAAAAGTTGGCTAAATATAGATAAGGATATCCAATGTACCATATATTAACCATCTAAATTTCAGAATGTTGATTGCTCTATCAAGCTTACACTACTGAATTATTAATTTCACTAGCTTCAGTGCCTTTTAAACCAGAACACAGACGGGATACTGGAGATGCCTCACACTGGTATTAATTGTTATCAACAAATTACATGAATGATGATATTCTCTTCTGGTTTTAATGATATTACTTTGGTGTATCTTTTTGGTGCCTACGATACAGGCCGAGAGCCGAGTGTAGGGCCATCGATCTGACCTATGTGATGTTGTGTGTAAATAAATAAATTAATTTAATTCATTAGGGATGGACTGGGCTGAACTTACCAAGCATTTCATAGTGATCTGTGCACTTTGTGATGCGGAGAACTGCATCCTGTTGAGCCTGTGTGAACTCCCGCTGAGGAGTTGTATGCGGCGGAACGACAGGTCTTTTAACTTCTACACTACCCATTGTGATGCTTGGGTTGGTTTTTCAAGAAGACGTAATGCCTGAAGCTACATGACATGGAATTCTGAAAGACCAGAATTACCTACTTTATAATTTATGCAAGGAAACTAAAAATTCGGATCTCTTTCGAAAACAAGAGAAAATACTTTTTTGCAAAGGCCATTGAGCGCGACTTTTATTTTGACACTGCCAGGTGACAGACTAAATCATTAATGTCAAAGTCAAACCTCATCACTTGAAACTTTCCTGTATAAAATACAGATGGCTCTAATTGTACACATTTTCAATCCTAAGAAATGCAATAAATCTATCACTTTTCTCAAATAGAGCTTACACCATTACAAAAATAAATAGGAAGAAGTAGAAGTTCATTAGCTCGCAATCCAAAATTCACTTTGCAAGAAAGGTTGCTTGTGTGTGTCCACCTACAACTTGTACTTCAAGCTCGATAGGCAGACTGCAGAGTATCGATCTCCATCCATCGGCTACTCCTGTGCTACTCACCAAAAGATGGCAGCACCGCATTTAAGCAATGTAGTTGAAGTTATTTTCCATTTTTAGTACGCTTCCGGTCCAGCTAGCACTGATTTTAAATTTTTAAATCCAAGTTATTTTACGTATCCTACAAAACTTCTCGTTATTCTGGTTGTGATTGTGATCTTCGGATGTGATAGATGACAAACAACCGAACCCTCCTTTATTACGTAGCACAAACACACACTTAGCCGTTTCGTTATCTCATCTGTTTGTAGATTTGTCAAACAAGGGTCAAAAAATTAAAATTGCGTTGCGACGAAAAAACACGAAAAATGTCGCTGGCTAAGTATTTAGCGCTTGATAAGGTGGCGAATTTCTTCACGATTATCCGTCAGAACGGTGGAATTAGAGGATGCTTGTATAAACTGTACAGGTAAGTCGCAAAAGTTATGTAATACGAGGTTATGTTTTCATTGATATTTACTCGTCGTAGTCGTTGTTACATCCCTTTTGCTGCTTGTGGCTTCCCTGCCTGGAATTGGGATTAAAATTCCAGGTAATTTGGTAATGCCTTTGTTTGTTCAGCTCATAAGATAGACCCGACATTTCGGCTAAATCGTTAAGTCCCTTTTACCACCGTACTAGCAGACGTACGGGGGGGTACCACCCCTATCTCGTAGACATCCCACGAACTCGAACCAAGCGGTTCGCATCCACATTTATGGTGCGCACCAGCAGGGAGTGGAACTCGCTGCCGGCGTCTGTTTTTCCGACACACTATAATCTTGGAGTCTTCAAATCAAGAGTGAATAAGTTCTTACTAGGCAAGCGTGCTTCATCCTCGACCACACCGTCACTTACCATCAGGTGAGGTTGTGGTCAAATGCTTGCCTATTCCATATAAAAAAAAAATAAGTATAGTAAAAGTAGTAGTTATTGATTGAGGAACAAGGATTTAGCCTCACAAAACTTTCTCATCAAACTATACTAATAAAAGGCTTAGACCTGATTGACTGACTAACAGACAACGCACAGGCCAAATCACTGAACGTAGGGACTTGAAATGAAGGTATGTTTATCAAGAAGTTATTATTATTATTATTATTTGTTGATAGACGAGCAGCTTCCGCTGATGTGTCTATATCACACAGTGTTGGTTTTTTTTAATAGTTTTGTGTCACTTTTTTTAACATAGTCTTGTTGGTTCGTAACCAAGTGTCGAGTTTGTTCTTGAACGAGTTTGTGGATGCTGCAGAAACAACATCCTCTGGCAGTATATTCCAGTTGTGCACCACTCTGTTGCTAAGGAAGTGATGAGCCGTAAGGGTGTTGGTTAGATCACGATTTAATTGGAGTTGGTGCCCACGAGACGATTTTTGTGGTTTCTTTGTTGTGTATATGTCTTGAAGCTGCGGCAGGTTGTATTGTGGTATGTTGTGAGTTTACGCTTCACTGTTTTTTTTTTTTTTTTACTATTTATAGGCTTGCGTTTGACCACCATCTCACCTGATGGTAAGTGACGATGTGGTCGACGGTGTAGAAACACTGACGCCGGCAGAGCATTCCATTCCTTGGCGGTTCGCATATTGAAAGTGGAAGCAAAGCGCTTTGTGTGAATACATTGTATGTCCACTATGTAGGGATGGCGCAATCCCGAGCATCTTTTGTTCATATACTAATAAAGGAATTTTGTTGAATCACAACTTTTGAAACACAAGTAACGCTGTGGTTGTTATTTTTTGTGTAAACATTTGACAAAGCGAACTGAGCGCTCACCTCATTGTAAGAGATCACGCCTGCTCATGACCAGAACACATGACTTGAATTGATTTTTGTGTTACATATTTTATTTATTTCTTGAGACAAGCAGCTTTTGCTGATGTATTTTTTTAATGTTTTGTGTCACTTTTTTTTCATTAATTTCAGGCAGGATGAAATCAAAGATGGCGTGTTAGTGGGAGAAGATAGATACGGAAATAAATACTTTGAAAACCCTCGGTATTTCTACAGCCGAAACCGCTGGGTGGAGTACAATGAGAAATATCACATGAGCTACGATGGAAGCCAGGTGAGGCCCTTCCCTATTGTTTGAACATATTATAGTGTCTAAGCATAGAAGTACAGGTATCCTGACGGTTTAATAGCACTGACCTTGAATGCGCAGAAGTCGATTTATAGATGTGTTTGGCGGGAGGGGTGCGACGCGACGGGGAAGGCGCCGGCGTCTATTGGTCGCTTAGCCACCTTCCCGCGTCTATTGGTCGCTTAGCCACCTTCCCGCGTCTATTGGTCGCTTAGCCACCTTCCCGCGTCTATTGGTTGCTTAGCCACCTTCCCGCGTCTATTGGTCGCTTAGCCACCTTCCCGCCGTCTCGCCTCACCTCACTTGCGCAGAACTCCATCCAAGTTCCCCATTTCTATTAAACCGTGACAAGAGTATATTGAAGTATAGAATCCTAATGTAATACATTGAAAACGTGCCTAAAAAAGGGATATTTTTTTGTACATTTTGGTCCGATGCTAAATTCTGAAAAACTAAAATATAAACAAGAAAGTGACTTAATATTAATATTATTTTCAGGTCCCCGCTGAATGGTTCGGCTGGCTTCACTACAAAACCGATTTACCTCCACACCATGTAAGCATTTCCATTTGTTGTGTATGAAATGGGTTGACTGGTAGAGAATGCCTTAGCCATTAAGCCTGCCCATTGTGCAATGTAATTTTTGTCGTGCAATAAAGAATTTCAATGATAATAAGAAAGCTTGTGAAATTACTGGGCATTTGATACTGAGAGAATTGAAACACCTACCAAAGAGAAATCATCATTAGTCTATAGGTACATAATATAATATAGTAGTAGATATATATAGTAATATACTATAATATAGTATATAGTAATATATAGTAATAATAATAGTAATATCTATATTAAATATAGATAGTAATTCCTATACATAATAATATATTATGTGTTTTTTTTGCCAGAAATGTGTTCAGACGAATTTAAATAACATGCCCGTACTTTATTTTTATTTTGTATTTTACTTTGTACGTTGGTTTGTGTGTGCGTTCATCACGTAAAAACTACTGAACAGATTTAACCAAAACTTATTGACCATCGATACCTCAGACAAAAAAAAAATTGTTTGAGAGTAGGTAATACTTTCAGATTGGAAATAACTGAAAAAATATGTCGTCGAAGTTAACGAAATTGCGTATTTTGCTTCCCTGTGACTATTCAGTGGTGCCTACGGTCACTAGAACAGTTCAATTGAAGTCGGTTGTAGGTAGTATGTGTTTGTAAAACCCATAGAAGTAATAAAGTATGGAACCACAATGTAATGTAGTACATTGAAAATGCGAAAAAAAAGAAGCTACTTTGAATAACTTCTAGTACATTTTGGTCCGATGATAACAGGGCTAGATAAATATTATATTTTAAAACTACTAGGCATTTTCATTGTCAATAAAACTACATCGTAAAAAGTAACTAATATTATTTGAAAATGTAGATAATTCATTTTTATTGACAAGGTGTCTGAAATTTTTTAATTGTGTCTTATGACACCATTTTGGTTTGGTACTGTCAATATTGGTTTTCTATAAGAACACCGTTATTAATTTATGGTAAAGGCTTGATTATTTTCTTTTTCAGGACACCAGCCGACCAAAATACAAATGGATGGCTGAATTTACTGAAAATATGTCCGGAACAACCGGACAATATGTACCTTATAGTACAACAAGGCCTAAAATTGAAGCTTGGACTCCTAAAAATGCATAAATTCATAAATAAAACAAGAAATGTAGATTAACAAGCTTAAAAACAATAATATGGTTAAAAAAAATGGAAACCCAACTGCGAAAATATTGAATTATTTCCATCTGTCACTGCTCTGTCCCCATAAGGTGACTGTTGCTGCAAAAAAGTTCTATCTGACCCCCCGTTGCTAAAAGGTAGAAAGATGGAACCACCCGGAATGATTTTGCCAGATTTTTTTTATAAATTCTGTATATTTATGAATATTATTTAGTTGTAAGTAGAAAGTGAAATAAACAAAGCGAACATACAAATAACTGTTTTCATCATAATCATTGTGAATTTAATGAAATCCATTCTTAGTACGCGACTGCATTTTTTTACGAACACACCCTCCTAGTTTAAGGCTAATCCTCAAATCCGAATTCCATACAAAATGTTTCGGATAAATACTCAAAAAGTATGCCGTGTTTTAGTAATTTCTTCACACTATTCGTTTCGTCCATGTTTTTTGATTTCGTCAACAAAAAAAGTGAAAGGTTTCATACTTTAATTTAGATTTTATACGTGTTTTTAAGTTAGTATGGTTAATTTTAAAACACGTATAGTGTGAACAAATTACTATAATACGGGGTACTTTTTGAGTATTTGTCCGAAACATTTTGTATGGAATTCGGATTTGAGGATTCCCCTTAAAGTCTTCACGTTTAGCGGTTTAGCCTGTAAATTGTCAGTCAGTCAGGTCCGTCAGGACCACAGATCTCGGATACTTTCGGCTGTCGCCCCCAAAAGATCGGTTAATGAAAGAGATGCAAGTATAGCTTTTTATAATTAAGAGCAGTATAGAACTAAGTCACGTCACTCAAAACTAGGGTTTGCAATATTCGTTAAATTTTACTATTCGAATAAAATGAATAATTGTAGAGCCAATTATTCGAATATTCGGATATTCGAATATTTTTTTAACATTTATTGAAAATAATACAATATTGATTAAACACACACAAGAGCAGTTAGACTGGGTTTGATTTCAACATAGCTCTATTAAAATAAAATCAAATATTTTAATTATTACCGACACTGACGTAGTTTTCAAATGCTGCCCCTCTGCCCTTCTCTTTGCCTCCTTCTCAAAATTGTTTCTACTTAACCACAAAATCTGCCTGAGGTACCTGTACTCTGGAACAATTTCAAGAAGGTGGCCTTTGACAACGACGGGTCTCGGATGATCATGACTTTGGTTTTACCCAAATTCATGCCGAGACCGATCCGTCGCGAGGCTGCTGCTAGGCCGTCTAGCATCGGTTGCAGCTTCTCCAGCGACTCCGCCATCAAAACTATGTCATCTCGCCGTTTATGTTAATGTCCTTTCCAGTCCATCACACCTCGCGCAGTTGGATGGGCTTAGATTGCTGGTCCTGTACTCTTTCTGACACTAATGGTGACAGCGTCATAAACGCATCTCAGCACTTCGATATAACGATAGCCTACTTGGCATCGCTGTAAGGATTTCAGATTCCAGCCCAGGTTTCAAGATAGTCGAATGCCTTCTCATATTTCACAATAGCTAGCCACAGGGGCCAATTATACTCTTCGGACTTCCCTATCATCTACCTCATTAAGAACAGCTTATAGACGTTGCTCAGGAGTGCTTTATAAATTTTTGTATGCCTTTTTTAAAAAGAAAACTACTAACTATACTCCTGTTCCACGCCTTTGGAGTTCTCCCACATTGAATGTCAAAATTAAAGAGGCTTTGCAGATCTTGTACAACAGGAGGTCCTTTTGCCTTCAGAAGTTCTGAAGTAACTACGTCTTCTTCACCGAGGGCCTTTAAATTTTTAGCTATCTCAGAGCCAACACGATCTAGTCTAGGCTGATGTCAGGCAGTTCGTCGGTATAGTGGAGTGTCAGGGTGGCTCTGAAGTCGTGGTCGTTATGTTCGGGAGAGGAGCATTTGCAGCGTACTCGAAAATCTCCAGCTTTGACAAAGTGGTCCTGCCCTCATGAGTTGTCAACTTCGTCAGGTGGCTCCTTCCAAGCTGCTGCAAAATCAATACTTAGGACCCTCAGTTTTGCTCTATTGCTTCCTCAACTTAGCGGGTATTGAAGGCCGTGCCGTATCATCTTCGCAATCTGTTTGTTCAGGTCTGACCTCTGACGAGGTGGCCTGGGTGGTTGCTCGCCTTATAGTCATCAGCCGAAGAGTTTCATCCGAGAGTTTGGACTTCCTGCCTGAACGCCACATTTAGCAGAACTTGATGCCCTCATCCCTAAGACTTTCAACCACGGTATGTAGGGCCTCGTCAACATCTTCAGTACACCAATGCAACGAATCTTTCCTCGAGAAGCTTCTAGAGCTTCTGGAAGCCCGCCATGATTTGGAGTGGATTAGGTCGGAGCGTGGACTTCATCAGACGGTTTCTCTCGAGCTTGATAATCTATATTCGAACATTGGTTACATTTTACCTTCATAACATAACATTCATTCAGTCTTTATTATAGCTTTATACATAAACAATAACATTACAATTACTAATGTATAATCAACTCTCTGTATTAAACTTTGATAATATGAACGTAAAAAACTTAGAGCGGCCAAACATCTTCAAGTAATTTGTCGAAGAAAATCACCTTCTTTGACACTGGAGGATGAGATAGAGAGCAGTTAATTATATGCTCAGGTTAAATGTGTACCAGGTTGTCCACAGCTGTCAAAAAGAACCATCTCTACTTGGATTTTAGTGCTAAGATAAGTACTTTTATTACTTTATAAACTATTCGAATATTCGGATAGTTTAAATGAATTATTCGAATTTGAAAATGGACCGGATATTCGGATAAAATGAATATTCGAATATCCGAATTGCAAACCCTACTCAAAACCTTTTGATACCCAGGAGAACTCGTCAGTTATTGTTTGTAAATTATTTTATCTTTTTACAATTATCTACAAAATTAAACCATTTTATTTATTTTAAAGAGCATGGTTAGTTGCTCAATCAATACGTGTGGCACAACGCATAGAAATAACCCAGATAATCATTCATTTCACAGGTGAGTAAAGAAAATATTTGGTTTATTTTCGTAGAAAAATTTATGGACAATTTTCTTCTACAATTAGTTATAAAATCGTTGTGCTTTGTGGAGTTTTGATTGCTCTTGCCGTGTGTACAAATGGTTCTTACATACATGGAGAAATAATAGATTTTTCATGTAAAAACAAATATTGCTTCGTTACGCTAGGGCTTGATAAAATGATGACGTCATAAAATATCGATAGTACTTAATGAGTAGGTAGTTATGAAAAGTGGTACAAAACTCTTTTCTTTTCTATCGTTAGGGTATTTTTACCTAGTTAAAATAAATTTACCACTTGTGTCATTTTTATTTTGTTTCTTAATATACGAGTATTATTATAACTAATCGTTTTTACTTATTTAATTTCAGCTTACCAAAGGATCCGCAAAACAGAAAAAAATGGTTACAAATTCTTCAGAAACAGAGCGATCATCAAAACAATATAAAAGTTTGCAGCAATCATTTTAAAAACGATTGTTTTTTATTCAGAATACATTAACGTGTTTTGAAGAAAGGTTCGCTGCCTACGTTACATGTTCCAGTAAGTACCATGTTGGACAATGTTTCAATTCAGGCATTCATTAAAGAATGTATTTTGTGACCTTATGCCGACTTGTACAAAGTTGTCAAAGCTCTTAAGCAATCTCGCTTGGCAGTTTTTAACGGTTCAGATTCAGACCGATCAAGATCTGTCAAGCGAGTGAAGTAATTGTTTGAACTTTGGAAGTTTGTTGCAAGTAGGCATTAGTCAAGTAATTATTAGATAGGGACTTAAATCATAAATCAACCTCTTTTACAGATTCAACTCAAGAAAAAGCGAGATCCACCTTCATATTGCAATTGGATATTATAGTACCTACCTTACCTACCTGAAACTAATAGGCTACATATATTATGACAGACAGATATACCTACATATCGTGCCTACATATAATGACAAAACTCAGAATTAATATTCTTAAATAAAGTATTTTTCAGTCATTGAATAAAACATTTGCATGGGCTTCATTATTGTTTATTATAATCAACCAACTTTAAAAAAAGAACAGATATATATATTATACACAATCGACTTTCTAGCTATTACAATCTTATTTCGAAGACTACCGCCTATTTGGATTGGTGAGTAAGTTGTAGGTAAATATTGGTAAGTCCTGCTACTATGTATTATGAATGTAAGTTTGTGAGGATGGATAAGTTTTTGTTCCTGAATAACACCAAAACTTGGCTTTTTAGTCTTTAGTATCTAATAAATAATAACCAAACCCATCTCATTCCTTTGGTTAAAATCTTCATATGTACAGGTGGTGACGTTATCAGTGAATAATCTTTCAGCTGCGGGTGGGGGACTTCAGGTCTAATCAGAAAATGAAAATATGTACCCAGTTAAAGTTCTAAGTTCGTGGGATTTCTACTGGGAACATATTTTCATTTTCTGATGACCCCCACACGCAGCTGAAGGATTATCCACTCATTAACCCTCTATTAACAACATGATTGTGTAGTAGGCACTATTTTTTTCTCTATTAAGACTTGTGACGGAAAATAGGTAGGTACCACAGTTATCGATGTCGATAAAACATCTTATTGAATGTCCATCACTATTTTTGAGCAACACATAGACAATCACTCGCACATGCTTATTATCATTTCTTGTATCGCATTTGAAATGTCATTACCCCTCTTTACATTCTAACTTTATGGTCAGGACAGTCCGTCACGTCAGTGAGGACGTGGTGGCCGAGTGGATGAGGCCCTTGCCTTGCGATCTGATGGTCGCGGGTTCGAATCCCGGTGGCAGGCATGCGTAAATGGGCTTTTTCGGTCGAAAAAATCTATGTATGCATCCCACGTTCTCGCAACGGTGAAGGAAAACATTGACTCCTTAACCCTTAAACCAACTACAGATCAAGCCCATTCTTATGCCATTAGTTAGTGACTGATAAGTGACGAACAATGATCTGACTCCCAGGATTTGCGACAGCCCCGTTCCTGAGATATCAGCGAAAATCGTACATCGTGAGGAAACCGGCATGTCAAAGGACAGAAAAAAAAATGTTGTATGGCATGTGCCATCCACCAATCCGCATTGGGTCCGCGTGGTGGATTAAGACCCATTCGCTCTCCTGCCGAGAGTAGGCCTGAGTCCCAGCAGTGGGAACATTATAGGCTGATTATGCTTATTGTGCAGTCAGGTCCAAGGACTAGCCGACGCCTGCAACTTCCTGTGTTGCGAAACTCTTGACAAAACACATCCTATAAGTTTCAAGTATCTACGTTCAGCAGCCTGTACATTGTCTGTCAATCAGTCAGGTCCAAGCCTTTATCCTATAATGATAACCATGAAAATGATTTTCCTTATTTGAGGAACTGGGCATAACTGAAACCCCAAATCTAACTTAATTTCGTTATTTGCATTTATTTATTTAAAAAGATAGAAGCTTACAGTTCTTAACCAAAACACTCACTACCTTAAACTAAAACTTAAAAAAAAAAAAAAACCTGGATAATATTTCTAATTTATACTTACATAAGTAGGTACATTAAAAATGCGCCAAAAAATAGGGAGTCACGTTGGCTAACTTCTAGTAGGTAGGTAGGCTACCTAGGTACATTTTGGTCCGAGGCTTAATTTCGAAAAAAAGAATAAAAGGCTAGATAAATATTAGGTAGGTACCTATTATAATAATGTTAAATCTACTAGGCTTTTTCATTGTTTGTAAAACTACCTACATCGTAAAAAGTAGGTTTACGGTTTTTGTTTATTTAGTTTTGATAAAACCCTAAATTGAATTAATTAAATAGTTCGATAAATTAAAAACCGAATATTTTGTACCTACTGATGTATTTAAGTACCGTATCGCGTTTAAACCGAGACTGAATTACAGTGGGCTTTACAAGAGCTGTACAGATTGACTTATAGTTAGTATTAGAGTTTAATGACGTATTGAGTCACAGCTTATTAAATAGTAATTAAACACATTATGTAACAAATATTATTTGAAATTAGAGAATACCTACCTACCTATGTGTGAAAATTTTCTGTCCTGTATTCCGCATCCATTTTGATTTGACCCTGTCTATCTTGGTGTTCTTTAGGAACACCGTTATCCGTCTATGCCTTTAATATCATCGATTGTAAATAGTTTTAATAAGATATTTTGTTACTTTAGGCACGGAGGACACTTTAGGTCAGACTACCTACCTACCCAAAATTAGCTTAGATTGTGCCTAGCCAATCAAGAGTGGGCAATGGGCAATCTATTCCCACAGCTGGACAGTTAAACCCACTGTGGGATACTGCACGATTAATTTCGGAGCACGGCCGTTATTGTACGCTCAAACCAGTTTTACGGCTCTGGGAAAACCAGTGGCTGCCAACGATGGATCCTGGCGTAAGCATATCTTAAAGATTAACTGGGATTCTTAATGAGATAGAATTATATTAAAAATAAGTAGGAAAGTGTGAGTAGGTACTACTACACATAAGTATAACTACGAGTATGATTATGTTAAAATTCCATTGGTTAAAACTCGTCATAAGTACATAACCTGTTTTCGAAAAAAAATTTTTTTTTTTTTTATTTGTATGTACAACATTCTTTATGCATGAAAATGATTGCTACTTACTTATATTTCATTGTCACATGGTGGTTATTTAATTTTGCAACAGTTATATATACCATTTGATATGATTCGAAAAATTTCAAATAAACAGAAGAAAATTTAGCCCAATGTTGACTTGGATAGATAATTAAAAAAAAATCTATTCAACTTGCCAAAAGGAAAGTATGATAAAAATAAAATCATCATTAATTTTATTGAGAAAAATAATTAATTAAGGCTAATCCTCAAATCCAATTCCATACAAAATGTTTCGGACAAATACTCAAAAAGTACGCCGTATTATAATAGTAATTTCTTCACACTATTCGTTTCGTCCATGTGTTTTGATTTCGTCAACAAAAAAAAGTGAAAGGTTTCATACTTTTATTTAGATTTTATACGTGTTTTTAAGTTAGTAGGGTTAATTTTAAAACAATATAAAATCTAAATTAAAGTATGAAACCTTTCCCTTTTTTTGTTGACGAAATCAAAAAACATGGACAAAACGAATAGTGTGAAGAAATTACTATAATACGGGGTACTTTTTGAGTATTTGTCCAAAACATTTTGTATGGAAATTTGCCTTGAGGATTCCCCTACTTTAAAAAATAACTTTAAACTTCAAAAAGTTTAAGAACCGCTGTTTCTGACCAACTGCCCACAAATACATCTATAAGCGAAGCTGAGCGCAAGGAGCTTTTATCCAAACGCCATACAATAATACACCTTATCACAACCAAATAAGTTCCATTATCAACTGAGGTCATTCACTGCTACTATCACACTAATGCAATTTAAGATCTACAGTTGATTTTCAACTTTATCTTCAGGTAGCTAAGGTTGAAAATGCTTTGATATTAAAAGTTTTAGTCCCATAGTGATACAAAACTTTTTTTGCCAAGTACAGGTAAAAATATCTTCGGTCGTCTCAATCCAGTAAAAATGCGACGCGCAGTGAATCGAACGCGTTCTATACAATTTAAACTAAACTTTTAACTCTAAACTTCAATGAAAATATTAAAAAGTTTTGTTATCGGGCGGCCAGTGAGTGTTTGACTTTGGAACACGAATGCTGTCTTTATTTTCTAAAAAGTTTTAGAGTTAGCAAGTGTGTGATTTTACATTCAACCACTGGATAAAATAGGCTAGGATTTCGTGATTTTGGATCTTATGGTAAGTTTTATATTCATAGAAGTTTCTTAGATATGAAAGTAGAGTGAGTAAAATTCGTGAGGTCGGCGAACAAAGGCCAATCATGGCACATAAACTAGTTTTGAAAGTAGATACTAACGCGTCTTAAATTTTGTTTATGAAACAGGATGTAAAAGGTCCCGTTTTTTTGGTTTGCAAATGCTGGCCCACCCCTAGTGATGTGCACGTGTTGAAATTGATCGACATCGATATTGGCAAATAATATTTTCTATGGATGATAAATATGATAATAGTATGTTTGTAAATTGGTAAAACATAAATTATTTCATTCAGTAAATCAGTAGTATAGTCGATTGCTCCAATTTTAAAAAGATCTTTATATAAAATTCCTTAATTATTAGGCTCTAGCTTTGAGCCAAAGCACCAAAAAAACTGTGCGCTGTGTAAGTACTTATACTTACTGCGTTACAGTTTTTGCAGCTAGGAATGGTTGAAACTTTAAACCATTCATAGCTAGTATGAAATAAATATGGGCGCTCAATTAAATTTTAATTTGTTTAATTTCCTATCTGTATACCTCGTTCCCAAAGCCCATTTATCCTTTATATCTCGTATAAAAGCTTGCTTCAGGACCTTGATGTACAAATAACTAATAAAGTCATACCTACTACGGAACGATGGCGGTTGATGTATGCCTTTATACTTGCTTGGAACTTCAGTCAAACGAAATAATCAAAGCGATGATTCGTACACTGATTACCTACACATCAAAGACTCCCTGAGCTGGCTTCAGACAATGAGACTATTATGCAGTAAGAAGATGAAATTGCATACCTACCAACCAACTTAGATATGATTATCTTGCGAAAAACCGCTAAGACAAAGAAGGTGTTGAAACTCTATGCAACGACAACGAATAAGATGTTTTTGATAAACAGGTGCAAAATTCAGTCAGTTACCTTAGATTGACTAACGTTATGTGCGCAAATGTTTTTTAATTTGACTTTGCTTTAAAATGACAAGAGATGGACCCACTTATAACTTTTATGCAAGGTATTCTTATTATTATAGGTTTTACAAAAAATACCACCGACTTCAATTGGATTATTCTAGTGACCGTTAACACCACTGAAATATCACAGGGAAGCAAAACACGCAATTCCTTATACTTCGACTACATAATGGGACCAACCTGAAAGTAAAGGTACTATTATCCTCTCAAACAAAAAAATATTTTTCAAATCGATGTTTAAACAACCATGTTTTGAAGTAAAATAAAAACATAAAAAATACTGAAATGACAATAATTTTTTTTTGTTGAAATAATACCGAAGTATTTGTGTAAAATAAAACTTACTTACAGAAAAGTTAAGTAGATAAATACCTACTTCATAAGTTCATTAGCTGTAACATACTAAAAAGTAGCTCATTCCTTGCTCTCTTCAATATTTTGTGACTAAACAGTAAAGGAATGTCTAACGCCATTTTAATCGTTCTAAAAGAACTGTCTAGTGATTGCCGGAGGTCGATGTAATTATTTATCGATAAATGAATCGATAAATTACTGCCCATGCATGGATAGATTAGATCACGATTCAAAATAGGGCTTTCTTCCAATGTTGCCATCAACTAAATTAGTTGATGATATGATTATTGATTAGAGATCCATTTTGCATTGTATTGAAAATTCTCCATTGATTAATTCACCAAGATATTAACGGTATTATCATATTTAACGACCGTGTCCCAGGGGTTAGTAAATTGAGTCCGTTGACTTAAACAATGACCATGTAGGTTCTGTGACCGGCTAAGTGTCAAGACATTAAATAATGAACCAACTTACCGTGACTTCGTCCGTGTGACGATAGAAAGTAGCCTAGAAGTCCTTTTAGGCTCTGAACTATATAGCCATGGCCAGTTTATAATGCTTTCATATCATATAAAACACACCTATTATATCGCGGTGTACCTATAAACCAAATGAACGTACAGACAGCGTCATAGATAAGTATCCCCCTTGCAAAAGACACCCAGCTTCAAATCCCTTCAAAACCCTTCAAAAATAGCATAAAATTATGATTAGACTTACATGGTTATAAAAATAAACTTGTAATGTTTTTTGAAGGCGTAACTTCTTCCTACGTTGCGGGCGCGGCGTTTTGAGGGGATTTGAAGCTGGGTGTCTTGTGCAAGGAGGATACTTATCTATGACGCTCTCTGTACCTATAAGCATTTCTTAAAATTTACAGGAGAGCTAAAATGTGTGCTAATTTCACAACTTTGAACTTTGAAGTCTTGTATAATGTAATAATATTTATTTGACTAATGAAAAAGGTTTGCAAATATTCTCACTTACTATTAGAGAATTCATAAAGCTAAAAAAAAACATTGAGCGAGTAAAATAATAATTATAAATTCAAATATAAGTGCCTACTCGCTCAAGATTTTCTCATTTTTTTTTTTAATTGGGTTGATATACGTTACTTTGGCTCTTAAATAATATTAAAATTGTTGACCTAGACTACCTAGACGTATTTAGCTTTCAGAAAAAAAAATGGAATAATTTTGCTCACGACTTTCAGTAATCTAATGAAGCAACCACAGAGCTTGATGGTACGTGAAATTAAAGACTGAATCACAAGCGTGTCGACATCTTAGCCGTCAGTAGCTCAATTAGTACACTGCTGGTAAATTGGTCAAATTATGTCATGACATTCCGCATAAGACAATGGTGCTCCTAATTAATTTAAATAAAGGGATAAAATACCAGTTTGTTGTTATTTAATGGAATCACAAAAGTACTGAACGTTTTTAATTTGATGACTAAGCTTAGAAATAAATGGAATTGGAATGGAATTGTGTTTAAACGCTAGGTCGAGAACAATTATTGTGCTGATTAATGTCTTATACCTAGTCCTAATTACCTTACAACTTAAAAATAATGAATAGTTTTTTTAAGCAAAGCGCCTTATTCAATAACTGCTATGATAACCACCTATTTGTAAAAGCACAGCCCAAGATACAAGCTCTCATCTTAGTTTGGGCGTCACCGCCACCTACTTACTGCAAATGGTGCAAATGTACTATTCATTAGTGTATAATTTGTATTACCATTTCCATTTATCATAATCATTTGATAAATAAATTGATTTGATTTGAATGCTATGCTTTTAAAAGTTAATGAAATTATAATTACCACGTTTTTATTATGTCATTTTCGTGTTTGTCTGTCTGTCAATCATTTCGGGTGGAATATTGCAACTTGCGAGCGCTTCCCGATTAGCTAACGAGCTGAAACTGTCAGGGTAGCTTACAACTCTATGATAATAATATAATACATTCTAAATCCATTTAACTAAAAAAAAAATATAAGTATATATCCTGACCTCAGAAAAAAAAACATATTAACCGCTATAGCTCGTAAAGAAATCGCGATAGAGCAAAAGCATAAATAACGTTGTAACGTAGTGCACGGAGGAATCCTCTTTGAGACGAACTTGAAATCCTTTTATCACACTTCTTCGGAAAAGAAGAAAAAAAAACGTAGTTTTAGATTTTTTATTCGACATAATATTTATCCTTGTTTTATATTTACTCAAACACTAGGTCATCATTCGTACCCTTACCTTCACCCAAAACAAAGGCCTTAAATGAATTGACACACTAATGAATTCTGAAACGAATTGCTCCAAAGTGGGTTATGATTGTAATACAAATTTTCGACGGTACCTTAAAATAAATGAACGAATTTTATCAATATTTAAACGCTCCTAACTTATTAGCTCGTTACTAACTTATTAGTCGCTCCTAGTTATTCAGATTGTTATCTTCGTGGGAACCTCTTGCCGTTTGTAATTTCTAAATTTACCGACCGAAACTTAGGTCTATACCTAAGGACTCTAATGCCAACTTACACCAAACTTTCAAAGTTCCTAAGCAATTACTTTACTCGCTTGGCAGTTCTTATCAGTCCAGATTCTGACCGTTAAGAACTGCCAAGTGACTAAAGTAATTGCTTAGGAACTTTGACAGTTAAGTGCAAGTAGGCATAAGTCTAGATAAATCCTTGACGATTTTTTATAATTTACGAAAAATAGGACTATTTTTAGTGCCAAATTTTAGCACGACCAACTCAAATTGTCTCTGAATATCTGAATAAAACGCTTGTAACATACAGACAGACGGATGTTATAGTCAAACTATTTAAATATAGGATTTCTTGTCGTTATTGGAACCCTTAAATATACCTACTCACATACTTCTTTTTGACGTGACTACGTCTAATAAATCTACGAACGCCGGCTGCATGCAAGGTAACGTTCATTGTCCCGTTACGCTGGTTACGTTAAACTATCGTCCGTAAAACAACTTTACAGACAACCATTTTTTTTATTGCTATATCTATTTATATCAACAAATTATATAAATATATTTAGTAATAAATCCGCTTGATTTCTAAACAAAGGTTTTAATTAACTTAACTTTAGTTTAGAACTTTAGTACATATAGTACAACCAAAGTTTAAAGATACGACACGTGTTTCGCCTCTACGTGTCGTATCTTTAAACTTTGGTTTTCTGTTCGTTGACTCTTTGGTTTATAATATAGTAATATGTACTAAAGTTCTAAACTAAAGTTAAGTTAATTAAAAACTTTGTTTAGAAATCAAGCGGATTTATTACTAAATATATTTGTATAATTTGTTGATATTTATGGATTTCCGCAAAGTAACGCCTGAATCAATCAATTATATCTATTTATGAAATTGTCTAGGATGTGAAGTTTAGCCGTTTTGGTGAAAGCGTCTTTCCCATGCTTGTGTAATATAATAACAGGTCAAGTGAAAGTATAATAATAATTCATATTAGGTAGTGGTAACTTAATACCCAGGGCATAAAACTCAGTTTTATACCCCATTGTTTTGCTGTGCTCAATTATAGAAATTAGGCAATTTGCGGAACAACGCAAATCCAAGCACGATTTAGATACCTATCATGAGGAAAAAAAAATTGGTTGTCTTTAAAGTTGGTTTTCGGGCGATAGTGACTGAGTGAGCGTAACGGGACAGTGAGCGTTACCGGACAATGACGTCAACGTTTCCGTGCATGCAGCCGGCGTTCATCGATTTATTAGACGTGGTTAAGTCTATCGTCTTTATCTATGTGCATAAATTTTAGCTAATAAAACCATCTTTAAACGGTTGTCAGGTGGCTAGTCAAATAATTATAATAATATAAGAATCTACCTGACCTACCCAACAATGTCTTTCATCCCAAAACGGCCTTTTAGATCCCTTTGCAGGTAGAACCTATTATAAGTACATATTATTAAGGCCAATCCTCAAATCCGAATTCCGTACAAAATGATTCGGACGAATACCCAAAAAGTACGCCGTATTATAGTAATTTCTTCACACTATTCGTTTCGTCCATGTTTTTTGATTTCGTCAACAAAATAAGGGAAAGGTTTCATATTTTAATTTAGATTTTATACGTGTTTTTAAGTTAGTAGAATTAATTTTAAGAGTATTTGTCAGAAATATTTTGTATGGAATTCGGATTTGAGGATTCCCTTTAATAACGTTTTTATAAAGATCCCAATTTTTTTGTCTAGAGGAGTTTTTGGTATAGTGTTACAATTAAATACAATACGAGATTTTTTTATATTTCTTTCTCAAAAAAAAATTATAAAAAATTATAAGCTACTTTTATGTAGGTCATAAATTGTAGTGCAGTTATTTATATGCATTGTTATTTTATTAATAGGTATAAGTAAAAAAAAATATATCGGAATTTATTAACCTCACAATAAAAATAAAAACATAAAAATGCTCGATCCTTGTTGAAACCAATACTTTTTTTTTTTATCGATGGGTAAATGCATTTACGCATCCCTCCGTTTGGGGAGAGCCGGAGGGTATGTCGGACTCACCGCCAGAAGGCAGAATACCGAGTAAAAAATCATCCGCGGACTATCGGCGAGTGTCCGCTGCGGCGGACCTCCTCTGTTACTCCAAGAGGAGGAAAGGATGTCCTGGAACAAAGGACATCCTTGTTAAAATCAAATAGGTACCTACTTTAACCTACTTCAACGTTCTACCAAATAAAAATCGACACATAAAAGGCGGCAAAATGTCGAAACCACGCGCCCGGACGCGGCAATAATTGTTTAATCTGTGGCTGGAATCACGAACTTATTTTTTCGTCACTGATCTCTTTGTAGTTTACAAGAAACCCGAGGAACGTATCAGTAACGCACGAATTTAACGTTTTTTGGTATTTTGACGTAAAATTTACCGAAAAATAAGGAAATAATTGAAAACATACGAGATTTTTTTATATTGATACATTGATAGGTAGGTGCCTGGCCTGTGTACTTACAATAAATAAATGAATACAAATGAATACAATTTGCGGGACCATCAAAAGGAGGCAGTCTTGCTTGTTGTACCGTTTCGATTTACGCAATAATAATAAAAAAATTGGTTGTCTGTAAAGTTGGTATACGGACGATAGTTTAACGTGACTACCAGCGTCACGGGACAATGACAGCGTTACCGGACAATGACGTCAACGTTTTCGAGCATGAAGCCGGCGTTCATCGATTTATTAGACGTAGTCACGTCTAAATTTAGTATTAAAATTAAATTTAATTATCGATACAAATTTAAAATAAAACATTTAGCACATCCCTAGCTAATGAAGTATTAATTTACCAAAATAAATATTGTTTACTTTAGTAGTACCTTACCTACCTACATTAAAAAATAGGTTAAGTACATTCCTATATCCTAGTTTAAATTATACTTTTTTACTCAAATTCATTCACAGAACTTGCAAGCTTCCGAAAGCTTTATCAAGCTGCATTCATGATTGAATGATTACGCGCGGTCGTTGACCCCGCAGTCGCGCGGTTTTACTTTTTTTTCCCGCGTGGGAAGGCAAATGGTCATTTGGTTTTCATATTTACGAGTAGTTTCTGTAATTTTAGAGCAATTTGCATTCGTTTTGGAGAGTTTTGTTCTAAAGTAGATAGCTAGCAAAGTAGATGTCTTGAAATTATAAGCATTTATCATTAGCCGGCGAATCCAAATAAAATCATAGAAAAAAATACTGCAGCTTCATATATTTAAATTTTATGTAGGTAGGTATTTTTAATCTTAATCTATCTTTATCCATCGAAGAGTTTATTTTAACCCGTATAAGGTACTAGGTAGGTTAGATTTATGTACCGACTTTGGGCTGGTGTTATATAAGTCAAAATATTCTCTAGGTAGGTAGGTATATTGCAACGCGTGTACGCAGCACGTTAGCGTACGTACGGTACGGAGCGCTGTCGCGCTTAGGCAGTGTCCTAATAGAACGCGGTGACGCGACCATCGCAAGTTCGCGCGAACGTCGATCGCGCGATCACGCGATCAAACGTACTAACGTCAAATAAGCGTCCCCATTGACATCGCGTCGCGTCGTGCGATCGCGCGAATGCCAATCGGGACGCCTATTTGACGTTAGTACGTTTGATCGCGTGATCGCGCGCACTATTTGATGGTCGCATCATCGCGTTCTATTAGGACACTGCCTTAGAGCGGTTTCAGATTAAGTCTCGTGCTTTTTTATACGCGCGAGAACGCGCGTATGTCATATAATATTACATACGGGCTCACACCGACTTTATGCAAGGTTTTTTGGTAGCAACTGTCTTATCGAAAGACGCGTAAGGAGTTGTCCTAATAGAACGCAATCCCTTATACTTCGACTACATAATGGGACCAACCTGAAAGTATAGGTACTATTAGGCAGTGTCCTAATAGAACGCGATCACGCGATCGTCACGCGAGCAAGCGATGCGACCGTCGCGCGAATTCGCGATTAAACGTACTAGCGTCAAATAGGCGTCCCGATTGGCAATCGCGCGATCGCGCGACGTGACGCGATGCCAATTGGGACGCCTATTTGACGTTAGTACGTTTGATCGCGTAATCGCGCGATCGACGTTCGCGCGAACTTGCGATGGTCGCGTCACCGCGTTCTATTAGGACACTGCCTGACAACTCAAAAAATTACGCTCGTTTGGCCTCAGCCTAAAGGCGGACAGCAAATTTTTCAGCTGTCTCAAGAACGAGGATTAGATATTTAGCACATGTCCCCTCCCCCCCTCTTGCAGACCATCTGTCGCCGGATGTACGGTCAGCAGATGCGAAGCTTGTTTGTTTTGCGATCAATACCAACATTTAGTTTTTGCGAGCGCATTCTCGGTGCTATGAATGTAGTCTTTGCCTTAGCCAGTCTATAGTTAAAAAGTTATATTAGGGATGGGGTAAAACCGATTCATTGATTGATCGATTTATACATTTTTGTAGCGTTATGTATTTATGATGCCATGTCATGTCGCTCATCTCAAAATTAAAATATTATCAAGTCTGTCAGCTTGTCTGTCCCCCTATTAGCAACAGGGTGGCAGATGGAACTTTTATTAATTGAAAGAGTTCTATCTGTCCCCCCGTCAGTAACAGGGGGACAGACAGAACTATTTTATTCCTGCCTGTCCCACACGGTTTTGTGAAAATCTACAGCATACGGCGGCGGAGTATTTTTTGACGTGACTATGTCTAATAAGCCGCCTGCATGCACGAAAACGTTGACGTCATTGTCCGGTAACGCTGTCATTGTCCGGTAACGCTCATTGTCCCGCTACGCTGGTATTAACGTGTTGTCTTTTCCAGCAGGATCCATAACCATGTCACTGGCGGACGTGACGTCAGCAGGCAGCTCTCCCACCCCTGACAACTGTCCAGAATGCGATGCCACTGCCTCCGTCACTTCCGACTTACACAAGGTACTTTAATTTTTGTAATTTTTATTTTTATTAATTTAAAATGGTAATTGTTGGATGAAAATGAATGGTCATTCCCGATCGGTAACACTTTGTCGTCAACACTGTTGACGATTTGAAAAAAAAAGTTGCAATCGTTCTGTTTAGTGTTGACGAACGCAATTTTTTATTCCCGATCGTATGCACTTAGGGGCTTAATTCGCTAAGCTGTCATCAGCTCTCGTTATCGAATGGTACGTTAATTTTGGCACATAAAGGTAGACCAAAATGCCAAAATTGACGTACCTACACTACCTACCTACCATTCGATAACGAGAGTCGATGACAGCCTAATGAATTATATTGTTCGAAAACTTTAATAGAAATGAAAAAGTCTATGCAGAAAACTTAGAAACACTTCCCAAGGTGCATAAATACTCCCGCAGAACTTTCATCTACATGTCATTTTATTTTTGAAACTAAAAATGTATTGGCAACAAAAAATTTAACGACTTCTTCGGAGTTTTGGCGGGAACATGAAAAATGGCGCATTGGCGGCATTGAATTAATTGACAAAACTTGTATAACTTTGAGTGTTTAAGTGTAAAACGGTGGTTTTTTGTCCATTAAGTGCTCGTGAACGTGTATGAGTGTTGGTGAATAGTGTAATGCTGTAAAACGTGACTTTTCGTGTTGCCTCCAAAACTCCATAGAAGCCTCTAGTAAAGTCGCAACCGTGGTGGTTGCGACTTTACTATACAGGGGCATGACTTGACTTATCGACTCTGACTTATGACAAAATAATATCTCCAATTACTTGATACTGGCTATATACCTTTGATGTGAAGCCAAAACCGAAGAACTTAGGTTCTTCGAAAAAAAAAAAAAAAAACGACTTCTTCATTTATATACAGGGCGTCCCCACGGATATGCCACATGGAGGGAAAGTACCTTGAATATTTTAGATGGAACATTTTACTGAAAGAAGACATTATTTGAATTTCAAAAACAATTTAAACTGCATTTAAACTGCAACATCATAGATATTTAAATAATTACATGGTTAAACCGGGAACCGAACCCGTTACACGAGAAAAATAATCACCCTGTAGCTTTATCATACCGATTGAAAGGCTTCATCATAAGGATTATTTTTTGCTAAATAACATAGTGTCACAAATAAGAGGAAGACCATGAATTTTCACTTCTTTCAGTAAAATGTTCCATCTACAATATTCAAGGTACTTTCCCTCCATGTGGCATATCCGTGGGACGCCCTGTAATATATAGTATATACTTCAACTAAGCTCTCTCTCTTCCAGTACCAAGAAGCATGTACCTGCAAGCCAGGCTCCGCGCAGTACGCGTGCGCAGACGACCCTGGACCTCCTCCCCCCGCTAAGACAGACACCCCCCCTGCGCTGCCGCCTCGACCGCCGACTAGCGTCCTCGCTGCCAGCAATCGGAGGAATAATGGTATGGATGTCCTCTCTAGTGGCCATAGAATGGTATAGGTTGAATAATTGCATTTTATCCCAAAGCCACTAACCTATACGGGATAATGCTATGGATGATAGATAGATAGATAGAAAATACTTTATTGCACTTAACAAATAGTACAAAGGCGAACTTAATGCTATGTAGCATTATCTTCCAGCTAAACCTTTGTGTATTGTGGACAGTTGCGTGGGTAGTGCACGAAGAACAGATTTCATTAAGGAATGATTATTATCCAACACAAATATTATAAATTATGTAATATACATAAATATATATATATATATATATATATATATAATACTATATGTATATATATAAATAAATATAAAGTACCATAGATCTAAATAAAATAAAAATAGAAAATAGTTCACTAAGCTCTACTTAGAAATGAAATGAAATGAAATGAAATTATTTATTTTGCTTGAAGTATGGTTACATTTAAGGTCTTAAACTAGTTTTGGTCTCGCACACTTCACCGTAAATACAGCATGCAAATAACTTATAAAATAGGTATGTTTTATAAAAAATTAAATTAATTATTTTTTTTAGTTAGATATTCTGTTACATTATAAAAAGATTTGTCAATAAGCCATTTCTTAAATTTACTTACAAACATTTTTGTTGGCAATTTTTTAATATCATCAGGAACGTTATTAAATATTTGTCCACACATTGCAAAACTACTCTTATGGTAAAGAGCAGATCTGGGTATCCGAGACAAAACCACTCTATCAGGATTTCTTACACATCTCGGATATATATCGCGAAATCTAGTAAACAAATCGGAATGTTCTTTCACAAATTTGGCCGCTTCCAAGATATACATGCTGGGCAGTGTTAACAACTTTAGATTAGGAAATAAATCCCGGCATGATTCCCAGGGAGGTATACCGACGATTGCTCTGATACATTTCTTCTGTACAAGGAAAGCTTTATTTGCATCAGTAGAGTTTCCCCATAGCAGAACACCATATTTTAAAACAGAAGTTACGTACCCATTATACGCTGTCATAACTGTATTGTGGTTTGATGTTTTCCTAAGTCGGTAGAGCACATATACAAATTTATTCAGTTTTTTGCACACTAAGCTTACGTGTGCCTTCCAATTACAGTAACGGTCTAATGTAATACCTAGAAATTTAGTCTCTTTGACCTCAGTTAGACTCTGACCCCTAAGTTTGATACTGAGGTTTTCATGCTTCCTTCTATAGGTACTAAATTGAATAAAGTTTGTTTTGGATGCATTTACTTGTAAATTATTATAATCAAGCCATGTTATTATAGAGTCAATAGTATTATTTATATCAGAGGAATAATTAGAAATGTCAAAATGAGAGTCAGAATCAGATGAAATTATTATAGATATGTCATCAGCAAACAATGTGCAAGGCCTGTCAGTTACTTCTGGAAGATCATTAATGTAGAGCAAGAATAAAAGTGGCCCTAAAACACTACCTTGTGGTACACCACAACTATTGTGTCTGTATCTCGATAGTGTTGATATAAGCTCTCCATTTTCATTAATATGTGCTATTTCTACGCATTGCATCCTGTTTGATAAATACGTTTCAAACCATCTATGAGCTGGGCCTCTGATGCCATATTTCTCGATTTTATCTAATAAAAGATTATGCGACACAAAATCAAACGCTTTTGACATGTCAAAAAATATGGCAGTTACGTGCTTACGTACATCTAGATCATCTGTTACTCTTTTCATAAGATGAAAGCAGGCAAGTGAGGTTGACTTACCTTTCTGAAAACCGTATTGTTCATTTTTAAAAATTTTATGTTTTTCAATAAAAGTCAAAACACGTTTCTGCATAGCACGCTCAAAAACTTTAGAAATAATTGGGATAAGTGTTATAGGCCTGTAGTTTTCAAGCTTATTCTTATCACCTTTTTTGAAAAGTGGTTTGACAACTGCATACTTTAAAATGTCAGGAAAGCAACCTTCTGTAAAAGACAAATTTATCAAATGAGTTAAAACGCACACCAGTTCTTTACAGCATATCTTTAGAATATGTGTGGAAAAATTGTCATACCCTACAGCCTTCGTGTTTTTAAGTGACATAATGATTTTCTCTACTTCGTCATGACTACAAGGATTTAAAAATATGCTGTTACAAACATGATTAATTTGTGTGTAACGCAGGTGGTTGTTTTCTTTATTTGTCAAATTTACCCAATAACTGTTAAACTCATCAGCTATTTCATCAGGCTTACGTATAGTTACCTGACCCTTTTTTATCTCTGAAATAAAGCTTCTGGAGGTAGTGTTTTCAGACTCCTGCTTTATAAGCTGCCATGAAGTTTTACATTTATTTTTAGATTTTTTAAGAACCTCCTCCTTCGATATCTTCATTGATCTCTCTATGCAACCCCTAAGGAGACGAGCGTACACTTTGTAGTTACCTTTATTAAGACTTGTTTTATGCCTATAATATTTGTAGCGCAAAAATCGCTTTGTTTTACTTGACTTTTTTAGACCATTCGTTATCCATTTAGGATTTCTGTTTTTGTTATTTATTTTTACTCTTATTTTAGGAAAACACAAGTTATAAAATAATAGTAAGAGATCCTGAAAGTGTTTGTAAGCGGAGTTCAAATCAGTTGCAGAATAAACCTCGCCAAAAGACAGGTTTGCTAAACATTTTTTAAACTTGTGAATATTTTCTGTACCATAATCCCTTTTATAAGTATAGTATACGAGAATAATTTCTTTACGTTTAACCGGAATGTTCAAAAGTTGAGCCGTGTTATGGTCAGAGATATCCCAGTGCAGGAGTTCACCTGTTGCTGCAGAGATGTTACTGATTAGGTGGTCGATACACGATTTTTTGCGTGTAGCTTCTCTGATATGTAAGTTAAGATTATAGTTTGAGAGTAGGTCACATAAATCAGCTGTTCTCTTTGAGGATTGCAAAGTGTTTACATTTAAATCACCCGCTATTACAATCATCCTTTTTTGTTTACAACTATAACACAAAGAAGTTAATTTATTCATAAAGATATCAAAGTTTGAGGTTGGGGTTCTGTAAAGGCAATATAAAAGTATATTTTGCTCCGGTATATCAATTCCGCAGCATTCAAATTGTGTGTCACTACAATGTTCCTTAATTGAGGTAATTTCTTTAAATGTTAAACCATTTCTTATTAGGATGCATACCCCCCCCCGTTTTTGTTTTTTGAGTCTGCAATATGATGTAGCTAGATTATAACCTGCAATGTTAATCAAACATTCAGAGCCTCTCTCAATAAATGTTTCAGATAGACATATAACATCAGGTTCTCTACCTTGGATCTGAAGTTCTGAGATATGTAGTTCTAAAAGGTCACGCTTACTTAAAAAACCTGCTACATTTTGATGAAGGACTCTAAACATATTATTCACGAAAAAACTGATCGCTTGAAGAGCTTATTTCGTTGGTTGGGCTTGTTTGCGTGTGTACACTTGTACGTTCAGTATCCGTACTAGCATTTTCAGTTTGAGTATTTTTGTGTAACATTAGTTTACCAGCGTATTTATCAGATATGTGCAATGATTGGCGGACCTCCCAGCCTCGATTTAATATCGTAGGACCTCTCTGAAAATTGTGATTAGAGTGCGCAGCATGTACCTCTCTTTTGCGAAAAGATAGAAACTTTTTTTCATAATCATATTGGTCCAAGACAGAATTGATATTAATACGCATCTCCGGCATGTTAGGGGATAATGGTATGGATGTCTATACTATCTCGTGGCTTCTTAGTGGATATGGGATAAAATACAATTATTTAGTACTATCTCGTGGCTTATAAGCTGAGCAATAGCTTTGCTTATAAGCCACGAAATAGTACTAAATAGTTTTTTTTATCCCATAGCCACTAAGAAGCTATACCTACTTATGGATAATGGTATGGATGATTATCTCGGGGCTTATAAGCTAAGCAATAGTGCACGTATGCTTACTTGCACCAAACTGTCAAAGTCCCTAAGTATTTACTTTATTCGCTTGGTAGTTCTTAACAGTCCAGATTCTGACCGTTAACAACTGACAAGCGAGTAGAGTAATTGCTTAGGAACTTTGATAGTTTGGTGCAAGTAGGCATTAGACTTAATAGTTGTATTTTATCCCATAGCCACTAAGAAGCTATACCTACTTAGAGATAATGGTATGTATGACTATCTCGTGGCTGTTAGCTAGGCAATAATGGTTGCATTTTTTTTCCAGCGGTAAAGCTATACTTAAAAATAATTAGTATGGGTGAGTCTACTGTAGCTTAGCTTAAGAATAACAGTATTGTTGACTCTTCCTTGGCCGCTAAAGCTAAGCTTAGGAATGTTATTGGTGACTCTCCCTTGGCCGCTAAAGCTAAGCTTAGGAATGGTATTGGTGACTCTCCCTTGGCCGATAAAGCTAAGCTTAGGAATGGTATTGGTGACTCTCCCGTGGCCGATAAAGCTAAGCTTAGAAATGGTATGGGTGACTCTCCCGTGGCCGCTAAAGCTAAGCTTAGAAATGGTATAGGTGACTCTCCCACTATTTCGTAGCCACTAAGCCCTGAAATAATAGTTTTCCGCCTGCCACTAAGCCTAAAAATATTGATATGAATGTTCCTTCCTTTGAGACGTTTTGAAGCACGTTAGACTCCAGTAAGACTTAAGTCGAATGTAGGTACCTAAAAAGATTTTTAAAAGTTCCCACCATGCATTTATGGACTTATGTAATAAAAAATTAAAACATTGCTTCGTTTGAGATAGCGTCCAAAACTTTCTCACGAAAGATGCATAAGTCAGTAGGTAGGCATCTCTTTTACGCTCTTTAAAGTTTTTTGGTCCTTTTTGGTAGGTAAAATCCTTACCGATCTCAAATGCATTATTTCACCTTTCAGTTCTATTGTTAAAACTGTACTATTTCAAAAAAGTTCGCGTATCAAAAAATTGTAAAGATTCACAATTTACAAAAGATGGTGCATAGATATTTATGTGATATTGTTTGAGTTGGCATTCTTCCCACGCACAGATCACCGCATGTAAGAACTCTTTAGAATTACACAATAGATACCTACCTACATAAATCTACCTGTGTTGCCTGTGTTGAGAAAAAAATCAATACATTTACGCAAGCACAAGTGAAATAAGTCAGTTGCGAGCCCGTGTTACATTAATTGGTGACATTTTGTACCAAAATTCTACCTGACTAGGATGAATTGCGCAGAACGTCTGCGCAAACTACCATTTACCAAAATAACCTAGTATCCCAATCGTTTTGAATTACTAATACACTCCAGTTTAGATAAAACATTAAAATCTATAGTTTTATGAATAAAATCTGTCATTATTTTACATTTAGAGTGTACGAATCCAAGTTATTTAATGAAAGTGGGACTCTAATTCGTGTGTACTCCAAATAAACAAAGAAACAGTAGAAAATACGGACAATGAATGAAAATTTCCATTTTTAAAAAAAGGAATTGAATTTGGAACTATATTTTTGAGTGTTACTTTTCTTGAGTGTGCCAAAAGCCAGTGTCTTAGTAAAATATTAGTTGGTTATTACAAAGGGGTCAATGTTCCTTCTTCGCGTTGTTGGATGTAAATATCGATTTCACAAAAATGGCGCGAGTTTTAAAACCTCCTTCGTTCTTCGTGAAGTGAATTGAATAAATTGTTGTGACAAAAAAAATAATTAGTTTTACAGAACCTTGAACTAAAAATTACACCTTACAGAAAGTTTTAATTATATCTACCTACATAATAATTATAATTTGAGTATAATGTTTACCTACAACTCCACATAGATTAGGTGGTTCTAAAAATGAGATGAAAAAAATGCGAAATAACTAAGTGATAAAAAATCATTTATCGACAAAATGATGCAAGTCCTACAATATCAAGTATCGACACCTCAATCGACAATCGCCGCAGATGTGGCACAACACTACGTGCCGCCACCGCCATATTTCGGTAATTTCAAAATAAGAACACATTTTTCGTTTCCCTAATTAGTGGCCAGTATTCCAATCAAAAGTTATTGCCAGATAAAATACAAACTTTTAAAGCAAAATTTGCTTTTAAAAAGTTTTATGTTATATATGTAAACAGTAATAAAATGTTAGTAAGAACCTCTTACTTCCTGTTTTGCGTATAAAGAAGAACTTATAAGGATTTTTAATTTTTACTTACTGTTATTAACATCCGTTTTGCGATATTTTCAGCATGAATCCTTGCAATTGATAACGAATTTCCGGTGTCTGTAGAAAATGGCCTTTTTATGTGTTACACCGCTATATGGTTTTTATGTATTTATATATATAAAATAGTTTATAGATTTTAAAACTTAAAATTAGGAACGTACATAGTAAAAGTTGTAGATATCTATTGACTAAGTATAACAAAAGTAGCACGTCAACCGACCTGTTTTGAATTTAATTCGGTAGCGAAGTTAAGCGAGCCACAATCTTATCGCTAATCGACAAGCAAGCATCCATGTATTTCTCCTCACAAACTATCCCCTTTATAATATTAGCTAGGAGCTAAGAAAGCTAAAACCTACCGACCTATTTTGCATTTGATTTTATAGCGAGTTAAGCGAGCCACAATCTTATCGCTAATCAAGGAGCAAACATCTATCCATTCTGACAAACTATCGCCTGTACCTATAATATTATATCCTTCCTACTAATATTATAAACGAAAGTTTGTAAGTATGGATGGATGGATGGATGGATGGATGTTTGTTATTCTTTCACGTAAAAACTACTGCAGTATTATATAAGACTATATTGATCACTAGCTGGTGCCCGCAACTTCGTCTGTGCAGGTATCTTTATAAATTGTATCCTATGTGTTATTCTGATGTATAACCTATATTATTGTAAAGTTTCATTAAAATCCATTCAGTAGTTTTTACGTGAAAGAGAAACAAACATTCATCCATCCATCCATCCATCCATCTTTACAAACTTTCGCGGTTATAATATTAGTAGGATAGTAGGAAGTAGGATTATGTGAAGGAAACCATTTTACCCCCCCAGCATCAGTGGGCTGCAATGGCCAAGACGCATCCTGCCGCCGTCGTAAATACGCGTGGTGGTGCTGTGGATGCGGTGCGCTGGCGGCAGCACTGGGCGGATTGCTGGCCGCTCAGCACATCCTGGTGCGAGCCTATACTGCCTCCCCGCACCATCTGGAGACTGTGCCTGCTGCCGTGCCTGCTGCAATGGTGAGTACTGTCTCCATGCTGGCCGTAACCCACTCAGCACATCTTCGTGCGTGCCTAAATAGTTTCTTTGCAGTCAGATAAAATTTGTTACAATCTTACGACATCCTGAATGATAACATAATTAACTCGCGTATCATCGTCAATCCAAAACCCCAACTTATTGTAAAGTGAAAAAATAATTGCGTAAACGTTCCTAGTGAGTAAAGCAAGCCGCAAGACTAGAAACTCGGAATTGCACTATTTTTTTGTATAAAGTAATTTGTTTTTGTGTGACAGTTGGTGCTGACAGGAGTATGCATCATGAGCCTGGCGCGTCGCCGCAACCGGTACAGCTATATGGTAAGAAAAGTATGTTGAAGCTTTGACACTTTTTGTTTACTTTGTATTTTGTATTCATTAAAAAAAATTATCGTTTGGAGTCGTCCTCTGTAGGATCCCTTCTAGATGGGTACTAACACAGTGCCAGATCCAGATATGCTACCGTAACCATTATGTGTTCTGGTTTGTTATTTCTTAGATTAGTTCTTGATACGAAATGACACACACATTTTCGTTATTTGGCTTATGTTAATGGCCTTAGCCTATCCCTATTTGTAAAAATAGAAAAATGACATTAAATTTTTTTCTTTATTATAATTTTTCTGAATGCCATTATTTGCTATACAGTAGCTTGTGCCTCTTTTAAGCTATGTTTTTGTCAGTATAATAATTATTTCTTTATACGTGTTTGTATATTTTTGTCTTGCAGATAAAAGTGGTGGGAGCTTGTTGTTTGATTTGCGCGCTGACTTGTGTCCTTGTCACCATAACCACGACTGTCATCCATATGAACAAGTAAGTTTTTTAAACCTATAAATCAAACTTAAAAAAACATGTTAATTTAGTGTGTAACATAAACATAAACATTCACACACTCACTCCCCTGTGCTAGGATTCCCTGTGTCGCAAGTGGCATGGACACAGACAAGACCACAACATCCAAGACCCGAGAACAAAACATTTGTGTTCGTCACACAAATATTTGCCCCGGCCGGGGATCGAACCCGGAACAACAAGCTTCGTATGACCCTGCCATTACCAACTAAGCCACGGTGTCGTCTCTGACAGACGCCAGACTATCTACATATTTCCACAAAATACATCCATCTTAAATATGATCTCTAGCGAGCATAGCGAGCCGCATTATTCTAAACAAAAAGTCAAAGAATATTAACAAAAAAATATTAATTCCTACATTGCGAATAACTAAATATAGTAGGTATTTATTAATATATTCAATGGTTAGAAACTTGTAGGTAAGTATTTTATTTCATTTTCAGGTTACAAACGCTCAAATTTTGCGAGTACACAAAACTGACTCGAACCTGCACCTGTTTCTCCAATCCACCGGACACACAGCACAGCGGAACTGATAATGACGGTAAATATCCATACGATTTATACCACTAATTTATTATTTGCCAAATAGTTTCAATTTCTTTATGTATTTTCGGACCATCAAAATCTGAACCAATGTAACAAAATTGTTTGATCGTTTTCAAGGCACAGCTACTCTGTTTAGGGGGATAGTTCCCAGTTGTTCCATTATGAGTTGTCCATGGACCTAGTGGGAATGGAACGTTTAGCTTAATATGATTTACTAGAATCAACGAGTCTATTCTCTTAAGGGCTATCCATACATTTCCGGGAACCCGGCCCTGACGTGTTCCTTCAGGGACGGGGAAAAAAATCGGTCACGTACAACTTGTATGAACTGCGCATGGTTATTGTACTCGTATGTGTAGTCCCCCTCAGGTAAGTCCCCCGGTCAGCGCTAAAGTTTCGTGCCGCCACTTCTACCCTTTTAGATGCTCGCTCCCGTCATAACTTAGTAATTTTTTTGTTTGCAGGAGATCGCTGCGTATTCGAGGGTGTGTCAGAATGCGGTGTTGTACACGGCGCATTGTACTGGTGTCTTCGCGGAGTGTTCGCGTTGTCAGTGAGCGCCGTGCTCGTGTGTATCTTCAGCTGCATGTTGGCGTACCAGCTGCTCAGGTTAGTGAGTCAGTGAGCCAGGAGTGTGTGAGTCAGTGACCCACTTTTTGCAGTGAAAGTGAGCGCCGTAATCATGTGTATCTGCAGCTGCATGCTGGCGTATCAGCTGCTCAGGTTAGTGAGTCAGTGAGCCAGGAGTGTGTGAGTCAGTGACCCACTTTTTGCAGTGTCAGTGAGCGCCGTAATCATGTGTATCTTCAGCTGCATGCTGGCGTATCAGCTGCTCAGTTTAGTGAGTCAGTGAGCCAGGAGTGTATGAGTCAGTGACCCAGTGTTCCGTTGTCAGTGAGCGCCGTGCTCGTGTGCATCTTCAGTTGCATTGTGGCATATCAGCTGCTCAGGTCAGTGAGTCAGTGGGTCAGTGACTCAGGGTGCATGTGCCAGTAACCCATGGGTGTGTGGGTAAATTACCAAGTAGTTGAAAGTAGGCACAATACAAATACATAATGAAAACAGTTTGAGTAAATCTTGATAATACATTTTTAATAGTATTCGTAAAGCATTAAACATCTTGTTACGTGTTCATGAACATATTAATACGTGTTTATGAACATATTGTAAAGCATTTATAAACATGTTGTAACGTATTTATGAACATGTTGTTACGTTTTCATAAACAAGTTAAAAAGTGTGCATTAACATGATGTAACGTATTCATGAATATATTGTTTGTTACGTATTTATGAACATGTTGTTACGCGTTTATGAAAATGTTGACACGTATTCATAAACAACATGTTTTCACGTATTCAGAAACATGTTGTTACGTGTTCATGAACATATTGTTCAGTTTCTTGTTCAGAGACGTGAGCGCTATGTGCTGAATGTGAACACGATTGTCTAGTATCTTGATATTTCTCTTCAGCTCTGTTACTTCTGATTTGACAGTTACGTAGTCCATTATGTCTGGTACTTCATATTAGGGCTTTCAGTCTCGATGACTTTCTGAGTCCCGGGAAAAAAAAATCGAGACTCGATGCGGTCTCGAAATTCCCGGGAAAAACGAGACTTTCGAGACTATTTCAATAGTACTCATAGGCACTCTCATAGGATCGGCATTCAGGCATTTTATGGCCTATTAGCGAACACATCACAGTTTAACTTTACAATCCAGTATTTGATGATGTTCGATGTTCCAGATTTATAAAAAATTGCGTTTTTCTTAGAAATGGTTCCTCATTCCACACATACAACTTTTTTTTTTAATTTGTTATTTTTTGGTAGCCTAAAGTCATACGACTATTCTAGTGATATAACGAAAATTCGCATTCGCAAATTTTTTGCAAATTTTTGCGAATATGAATATCAGAAAAAATACAATTTAAAGATAATAGTAGGTTAACAACAACAAAATCCTTCTTAAGTTTTTTATGCAAGAGAAAACGCATAAAACGCTTCATAAGTCCTACAAATCCAACACTTTCCACGAAACTAAATGGCAAGTCTTTCAACGCAACCATTTCACTTATTAAATTATCAACTGCCAATGACTTCAAAGATTTATTATCCCACTGTTTTGCTTTATCGACACATTCTTGAAGTGATATCGGTTTTAAGTCGGATTTAGTACTTTGATGAGAAGATGATGATCGTGATCGTGTTTTCAATTTTCACATGTTTCTTGTTCGGAAAACTCAGTTTTATTTATGCATTGCCTTCAAATTATATCTCATAGCAGTTGCAGTTCTTCCTTTTTTCAGACACCCTGTCAATAAAAATTAAATATCTCTAATTTCCAAATAACGTTTGTTACTTTTACGATGTAGTTTTATTGACAATAAAAAGGCCTAGTTGTTTTAACATTATTATAGTTATTCTCTCTTTTTATATTCTCTTTTTCGAAAATTTACATCGGTCCAAAATGTACCAGAAGTTAGCCAATGTGATCCCTTTTCTTGGTCGCATTTTCAATGTACTACAGTGTGATTCTATACTTCAATACCTACTTCTTTGAACTATTCATACTCTAACCTCAAAATTAGCTTCATTGTTTTGTTCACAAAAAGACTGGCTTGAGCGGAATGACACTTAAGTCGAATGAGTTCATATCAACTCGGCAATTCTCGGAACAAAATAGAAACTGAACGCACCTCGAGACTGCCACCTAGCCATAGACAATTGCAGCCAAATTTGATAAAAAAAACTGAATATTCGCATTCGCATTCGCATCCGCGAATGTCTATATCAGATATTATATATAATTTTCAAAAAATGACATTCGTTACATCACTAGACTATACCACTATACCACCATTTCTTATTCTTTTTTTAGTTTATACTAAGGGCTACTCTTCACTGTCTACACTGAACATTGTTAAGATTTTTCTAAGTATCGAAAGTCTCGTTATTCCCGGTACCGAAACCATCCAGTCTCGAGTCTCGAAAATAACAAAAAATCGTCGAGACTCTCGAAATTTTCGAGACCGAGACTCCCGGGATGAAAGCCTTACTTCATATGCCATTCGTACCTGGAAACACACCCTTTTAACCGTTTTCAAAAAAAGAGGAGGACTTCTCAAATCGATTGAATATTAGGTTTTGACGTGCCTACGTCTAATAAATCGATGAAAGCCGGCTTCATGCACGAAAACGTTGACGTCATTGTCCGGTAACGCTGGTAGTCACGTTAAACTATCGTTCATAAACCAACTTTACAGCCATCCAATTTTTTTTTATGTTTGTTACCTCAGAACTTTGTTGTTTATAAACCGATTTGAAAAAAATGTTTTCTTTGAGAGGATATAGGTAGTTTCAAATTAGTCCCATAAAAATTTCATCAAAATCGGTCCAGTAGTTTAGTTTTTAAATCAAAATTACTAAAAAACAGAGAACAACATTGCGTATTTCGCTTCCCTGTGACTTTTCAGTGGTGTTTACAGCCACTAGAACAGTCAGATTGAAGTCGGTTGTAGTATGTTTTTGTAAAACACGATTATTCTGAGCATTAAAGTAAAGGTTATCGCTCACCTTTCTCACTTCCTCCAATCTGTCCGCTAGACTATCAGCCTGCACCTTTATAACATCTCTCTCTTTTCCCAATTCCACCATCTGCCTCTCTTTCGACTTTATCGTATTCAACACATTAATCAAGTAAGAATTCTGCTCCATCATGGACTTCTTATGAATCGTCAGGTTCAAATTAGCATCCCCAGTCATTTTCTTTAGCTCCTCCAGTTGTACTAACTTCTGATCTATCAAAGCGACGCATTCATTGTTCTCAATTTTCAATTTATCGAAATCCACAGGCCGTAAACTTTCGCTCAATTCCGCTTTAACTCGGATCTGTCCTGTTAGCTTACTAAACTGAGTGTTCAAAGTACTAGTCCTAAGTCTCAACTTCCCAATTTGACTGTCGGAAATCTTCACCCATTCTGTCATAAATCTGATCCAAATTTCCGCTGGGATTCTCTGAGCAATCTTATCCCATCCATCGATTATCACAGATTGGTTAAACATTTCTGTGGCCTTATCAACATCGGCCACTCTTACGCCGATTTCTTCCAGCTGTGCTTTCAATAAGGCATGTTGTTTAGCTGCCTTGTGTCTGATTTTCTCTAAAGTAGCGATCAGAATTTCCATTTCGGTAGAGACTAGCTCGGATCTTTCTAAAACGTTGATTCGCGGACCTGTCCCGAAGATTATGGTACCGCCGATTTTGGCAGAAGATTCCACTCTTCTTGTGCTGACTTTTGACGGACTAGTCAGCATTCTTGATGGACTCATCATAGATTCAATAAGACCAAAAGTTGAGGTCTTGGATTTAACAAAACTACCGACGTTGAGTGAAGAACTACTTTGGAGTTTTGTAGCGTATTCTAAAGCTTGTTGTACTCCGTGCATCAAAGACGGTTCTAATCTCATGATGGTCTTTTCAAAGATCTCGTTTTCAAGAGACAGTACCTGTAGACAAAATTGAAAAGACTGAATGAATGAATTAATTAATACTGACAGACAACGCACATGTCAAACCACAGAAGGTAGAAACTTGTAATATCGGGGCTATATTTTACTGTTGGGAGACGGTCTAGGTTAGGCTACAGCGTCAGGTATTCTGCCGCAAATCAGTAATGTGTAAGCATCACTGTGTTCTGGTTTGAAGGGTAATGTAGCTAGTGAAATTACTGGACTTTAGAGACTGATCATAAAAATGTCTCAATGTGAACATGAGCTTTAGCAGCAATCTAAATCCTGTGTAGCACTGTTCTGGTCATGAGCAGGCGTAATCTCTAACTATCAGGAGAGCGTTTAGTTTGTTTGTTTTTGTTTAAAAATCTAAAAAACAAGCATCAGTCAGCTCGTCAGCATCATTGAGGAACTTCTACTTATTATTATCGTCTCACTAGATCTTTCGAACCAGTGTGGTGAAAGGATTTCAAGTGCGTCTCGAAGAGGATCCTATCGTGCACGTTCACGAGCACTTCTTTCTTTCTTTCTTATCGTGTCACTAGTTATTTTGAACCAGGGTGGTGAAAAGATTTCAAGTGCGCCTCGAAGAGGCTCTTTTCGTGTGCTTGACACATGTTTTCAAACTTTGGGTTCACGATAAACGATAAACCGAGTAATAGGTACAAGTCTTCAAGTTTCAGTTAAAAAACTGAACCTACCTTTATCTGTTGCTTCAAATCCATGACTTGCTTGATCAGTTCAGCGTCAGTCAACTCATCAGCATCATTGAGAAACTGACTTGCTGATCGTGAATGCTGACTAATGCTGCTTCTATGTCCGTGAGTTCCGGACATATTGGAAACACTTCGCCTATTTTACGGGGTGAAAATAATATTTGAATCTACTGGTTGTAAAATAATGTAAATAATTAAATACTTTGGGTAAATATCTAAAAATATGGTGTCGATTTGACAAGCGATTTGTGACTGCAAAAACCAATGCCCCAATGCTGATCTTTCTTCCTAAATGCTATGGATATAAGGTTGAAATTAGTTTGATAAAATGTTGTATGTTGTCTCTAAGGAGTCTGTTTTTCCATTGCCATGGTAACGTCTTGTTCAATTTGTGAAGTGTCGAGTTTATGGAGGTTTATGACATAGAAGTATTAAGGTATAGAATCAAATTGATGTACATTAAAAACGCGCCAAAAAGGTATCTAAATTAGCTAACTACTGGTACATTTTGGTTCGATGAAACAGCGCTTGTAGGTACCTATACCTACCTATAGTTGAGAATTACTAGGTTTTTTCATTGTTAATAAAACTGTATCGTAAAAAGTAACAAAAATTATTTGAAAATGGAGATATTTCATTTTTATTGACTAGGTGTCCGAAAACTTGTCATTTATGAGTAGCCCAAAACCCTTGCAAAAGACCATAGTTTGAGTTTTTCCTTGTCAACTTATTGCTTAGAACAAGAGGTCTAGCTTATGTAATAGATATAGAAAATATTTTATAAGCTTATTTTTTTGAAACTGTACAAAATTTTTGACTTTCCAGTTATGCAATGTAACATTTTGGCTATTAAATTATGTATTGTATTTATTTATTTACTAAAAAGTTAACAATATTTTCTATTCTAAGGGCACCTTAAAACCTTACCAGGTTTGTCTAGGACCCGAAAAATAACTTAGAACTATACTATTAGGTATATAATTATGTTAAATGATTGATTGATTCAAAACTTTTTGTCCTGTTTTCCGCCTTCTTGGTTTGATACTGTCTATCTTGGAGTTCTATAGAAACACCGTTATCTATTTATCTATGGTTTATGGCCTTCGTGCAACCTCTTTGGTGTTGTGAGGTTGCGTGACTTGAACACGTTGGTTTTTTACTCGACTGCGAAGAAAATGAGTTATGTTTGTTACGTGTTGTTTTATGAGGTTGGAGTTAAGTTTAGGTACTCTTAAAGCCGGAAAAAATTGCTTACTATAAGTGCATAGATACAACGTAATAAGTTAAGTTAAGTTAAGTTTTTTTGGTAATTAAAAACAACGTAGTAAGTTAAGTTAAGTTAAGTTTTTTTGGTAATTAAAAGATTGTGGTGTAGATACATTCAAATACACCTATATTGTGCAGGCCGGCACTGCGCAAGTATGCACTTCTAGATAATGGATACATAATTGAGCCTTTTGGGGTAGAGACATTAGGCCCTTGGGGACCAGGAGCACACAAAATCTACAAAGATCTAGCTAATAGGCTAAAACAGACTACAAGTGACCAGAATGCCGGCTTTTACTTTGCACAGCGTATAAGCATTGCCATTAAACGTGGCAATGCCGCCAGCGTTCTGGCCACGATGCCTTATGGTGGAGACAGCGATCGACTGGATTATTATAATATTTTTTTTATTTTTAGTGTAATTCATTCTTAAATGTAATAATAAATAAATAATGTATAACCTAAATTGATAAATATTGATTGATGATTTTTGCTCTTTACAGCCATGAACGCAAGAAAATGTACTGGGAGCAATTGGAGTTGCGATGCCGGTCTCTCTACCGCCCACCGTCAGGGCAGGCCGCGCCCACTGCTGGTGGACGGCCCGTGCAGGTATATATTTCACTTCTCATGCTCGTAAAGTTCAATTTTATGTACAACCTAGATAGAAGGAGTAAAACTGCTTTTTCGGCCCAAGGGCAAAGTGTCATGCCCTCTTCAAAAGCCACTTCGTGAAAGGAGTCATGCCCTCTTCAAAAACCACCTGTATATTTATTGATGAATGAATGATTCATTGTATGATACATTTTTCTTTTTAATGTTCATATATATCTATTCACCGCAATTGTTTAATACAAGGATAATATAATTTTTTGTCGTTTTTTTTAAAACGACGTTTTCTTTTGATAAAAATTGGATAACTGTTACCGTTACTCGTTTTCTTATGGATCTGCATAAGGCGCTTTAACTCTTAAAGCCGGAAAAATATGCTCACCATAATTGCACCAAAATTAGACAACTGCTACCGTTAGTCGTTTTCCTATGGCCTTGCGTCAATCAGTACCCATCGTTGAATATTAATTAAGTTTTATTCATCGTTTGGGAAACCCGGGTACCTAACCTAGCTCGAGCTAGCTCGCAAAACCTCGGCTCGGGCGCTGCACTCGCGCCGCTGTCACTCGCACATTCTGTAGAAACCCAAAATTCTGACTGCACAGATACAACGTAGTACCCCTTCTGTATTGCCCATTTAAGTTTTTGTGGTAAATAAACATTAGTGGTGTATTTTTAGTTAATATTAAACTATATCTTTATTATATTTCAGACTACATGCAGTTGTTGTGCCCAATGCCACCCCACACAACCCGCTTGGGACATCAGTCTACAACACCGATTCTGGGCTCCCGGTAAGATAAGTCCTATGTACCACTGTTCTGGGCATGAATAGGCGTGATCTTTAACAATCTGGAGAGCGCCTGGCTTAAAAAAAAAATTTGGACCACTCTTCTCTATCCGATCTTTAGTAAAAGTATTATTGGTCTATGGTAAAAGTAAAGAAAAAATCTCCTATCTTTAGTAAAATATCCATATGACATTACAATATTAAATTAAATTAAATTGATTTAAAATTTATTAATGAATTCAATTAAATTCAATGTAATTGAATTAAATTTTATTATTATTATTATTACTAGCCTGTAATGTCCCACTGCAGGGCAAATGGCACCCTACCTTTCTTTTCAAATTTTATTAAATTAAATTAAATTCAATTGAATTAAAATGAATTATGTAAATTGAATTAAATAGTATTCAATTAAATTTAATTAAATTGAACTTATTTGACCGAAATTAACAAATATATAAGTATAATAACAAATATATAATATATAATAAAATAAGTCAACCGAATTGAGAACCTCTTCCTTTTTTGTCGTCTGTTGAAAACCGAATTCGGTGACAATGTTTCCTTTCGGGTTTTCAGTTTTTTTATACTTGAATTCTGTTTCCAGGTCGTATAGGTAACTTGTATTCCCCCAACCCTGGCGCGGGGAGAAAAGCCTCTGCTTGGAGCTGGTTTCCTTGGCCCAGAAGTAATAGCCAGAAGTAAGTTGCTTTTTTACCGATTTTAAAAACATTAACACATAAACACACAAACATTCACACACTCACACCCCTGCACTAGGATTCCCCTGTGTCGCAGGTGGCATGGACACATGCAACACATCACAACATCCAAGACCCAAGAACAAACATTTGTGTTCGTCACACAAATATTTGCGCCGGCCGGGGATCGAACCCGGAACACCAAGCTTCGTAGGCAGGGTCACTACCAACTAAGCCACGGTGTCGTCAAAAAGGAAGTTTTTTAATTAGTTTTTTCCATGTTTTTTGATTTCGTCAACAAAAAAAGTGAAAGGTTTCATACTTTAATTTAGATTTTATACGTGTTTTTAAGTTAGTAGGGTTAATTTTAAAACACGTATAAAATCTAAATTAAAGTATGAAACCTTTCACTTTTTTTGTTGACAAAATCAAAAAACATGGACAAAACGAATAGTGTGATAAAATACGGCGTACTTTTTGAGTATTTGTCCGAAACATTTTGTATGGAATTCGGATTTGAGGATTAAATTAAATTAGGTCTCATTAGGAAATAGGTCAGTGGAGGCAGACACCCGTTTCTACTGCGACGATTTTTAAAATTCGGTTGTAGATGTCTTCATTTATGTGCCAAATTTACCTTATTATTTTGAAAAGTTAAATAATTTTAATACAGATTTATAGAGGGTTGATTTATAAGCTCATTTTTGTTAAAATATTTTGTATGGTGTTTGTTTTGTTACCTTATAACTTCGTTATTTATCAACCGATTAGGAATTTTTATTTTTAGTTGATCGTATTATAAGTAGGTACACATTTTTAGATTGATCTCAAAGAATTTTTTTCAAAATTGGATCAGTAATTTGGATTTAAATCAAAAGAACTGGAAAATATCCAAGTACACAAAATTGCGTTTTATTTTGTTCTATTTTTTTTAAAATGTAGCCTTTTTAGCTCATTTACGATAATTATACCAAATTTCAGTCCAATCAGTTGTTTAGTTTCGGCGTAAGATCTCAAAATGAATAATGTTCATTATTGTTCTACGGCGTAGACAGTAGCGCGTTGAAGTCTTTTGCACTAGGTTCTACAATCCGTTAAAAACATAATTTAAAAAAAATGTTTAATTCAAAAAAAGGTCCTTACACTAAGGTACATAGCATATTGAATAAGTAATAAAAAATAAAGAAAAATAGAAATACAAATATAAATAATATTACATATATAAAACATAAAATATATTACAGGAAAACAATAAAAAAAAAGAAGGAGTAGTTTTAACTATTTAACTTTATAATTTAATATAAATTGTTCACGGTGTATGTCTAAATAATATTTGGTATTCAATTTATTAAAATTTTTAAACAAACATACTAAAAAAACGGGTTCCTTGTTCTAACAAAGTGCCTGCAATATTATACCATGGTATTAAAAAAAATTGAAGAAGAAAAATGCATAGGTGTTTTTTTTTTCAGTTCTCGCTGTCAAATGGGTGTACCTCAATCTGGAGATAGCGCTTACGGCTTCTGCGACGAAACGAATCCACACCCATCTTACGACGATCGAGCCTACCCCGCCGACTTCCGACCAAACTACCCCAACCAGGGCAATTTCCCCCCTACTCAAGGCAATTTTCCCCCCACTCAAGGAAATTTCCCCCCCAACACTGTTGCTTTCACTCCGAATGCAGCAACGTTTAACCAAGCGCAAGGCTTCGTTCCAGCCAATTTCCAAACTCAGGGTAGTTTTCCCCAAAATCAGGCGGGTTTTACCCCGTCTCAGGCGGGTTTTGCCCCGAGTCAGGGTTTCGGACAGTATCAAGAGGGGTTTGGTGAGTCGAGTGGCAGTTTTGATGCACAGACTGGGGTTTGGGGTCCACCCCCGCCATATAGTCCCCAAGGAAGGAGTGGAAGTCGGTAAGTTAGAATTTTTTTATATGAACAAGTGGCGAGACTAGCTAGGTGTTCTCTTGATGGTAAGAGATCACGCCTGCCCATAACCATAACAGTGCTACACATAACTGTGATTCCCATAAGCCGGTACAACACTGCTATAGCTCGTCCACCTTGAGACATTTTAATGGCCAGTCTCGAAATCCCAGTAATTTCACTAGCTACAGTGGATTGCCCTTCCAACCGAAACACAGTTTTGCTTACACATTACTGCTTTGCGGCAAAATATCTTGGACCGTGTTGGCTTCTTCTCTTGCACATTTTTCCAAAATCCGTTCAATCTACCCACAGACTGTAATTTTTTGCTTGTGACATCACGCATGTTCATCCTTGACAATATTCAGATGGGTTTCACCCCGTTGATTTTTTTGTTACCTATTAATATTCAGATGTGTTTCGCCCCGTATATTTTTTATAACCTATAATATTTTTTTTTGTTTTAGACATCACCTCCATCATCAGGACCCGGCAGCCGCTACGCTACTTCATCATCATCACATCGAAGTGCACAGGTAAATTAAAAAAAAAAAAATAACGAGCCTTACAGTAGTCTCATAATTTAGGATGTGTTATCATCTAACATCTCATTTAAATTTGGAAGGATTCTATTAACTTCATTTTACTGAGGCCAATTTCCTGTTACACACTTCCGTTGCATTTTACGAAATCACTCCTACAAATTGTCAGAAAGCGTGAGGAAATATGTCACACATCAAAAACACTGTATAGGCCGAGTACTCGGTACGTATGAACATAGTGCCGAGTGCTCGTTTGAGCGAGTGACGTGAAAGCTGTTCACTGTCTCGGCCGAGTACTCGGTTGTGATCTAGGCATAATAGATTGTTTTCAAATTCCAGTACAAATTTCGCTACAGTACCCACTTGGATAAATGATATTAAAATTCGATAGAATAAATAAACTTGATTTTTTTTACATAAATCGATATTTTTCAGAAACTCAGGGTTACACGAACATGATCACCAAACTCACACATGCACAAGAAACTCATACTTACACAACGTACAAGATCATACAGAAAATGATCATATAAGTCCTGACAACCGTATGAGTCAAGATATGAGTCGTATGAATCAAGAAAACCGTATGAACCCAATGCACCAAGAAATTGGACGTCAAAACGAACGCGTAATTGACGGGAGCCGTCACAATCTCGACATGAGTCGCTTGAATCCAGATATGAGTCGCCTGAACCCAGATATAAGTCGTTTGAACCCAGATATGAGTCGTTTGAACCCAGATATGAGTCGTATGAACCCAGATATGGGTCGTTTGAACCCAGATATTAATCGCGAGTCCCGTTTGGCTCAGGATAGCACAGAACAGCGAATGATTCAAGAGATTCTAAACTCGAAACGTGGTCGTATGAATCCCGAAAATCGTATGAATCCCGAGTTGACTCATATGTATCCTGAGGATATGGAAATGACTCATATTCAAGATGGACGGTTCAATACAATAAGAGGCCATCTAGTTCCATACAGGTACTAATTACTTTTCACCTTACTTTTTCCCTTTTTTAACTTTTTACGGTTATGTTTTTCGAGTGTGTCTGACTCTATTAGCCACTCTGCAGGCTTAACGAATTTTAATAAATGAGGTGTCTTTGGATTTTTGTATGTCACACGTGTATCCTAGACTACCTTTAATGTAAAAAAATCCAATATAAAAAAAAAAAATTGCTGAAAGCCAATAAAATGTGTGAAAATGTCAAAAACTCTCAAAACTTGATGGATTTTGGTAAATGAAGTTTGTTTAGATTCGTTTTGATAAGAAGAATGTGATAGAACGAATTTAGCTATAACTTTTTCGCTGGTTTCAGTTTTTTAAAACTTTAAGCTTCTCTATGTATGTTTTTACAAAAAAAGGAATATAGGTATTTAAATAGTAGGTACATGTATAGTCAGCATCAAAATTCGAATTCGATGACCACATTCAGATTTTCAAAATCGCTTTACACCATACATTATCTTTAAATCGCTCAACATGATAAGCGCTAGTATTAAATAAACATCTTTAATGTTCAAAATTAACTGTATACCTCAGTGTCAAAAATATAATACGGTGTATATCGATTTTGAAAATCTGTATTACATCGACTATTGATGCTAACCTTACAAGCTCTGCTTAGTTTCGGGTTAGATGGCGTTGTGTGAAATTTACAAAACTTATTTATTATTATTCATCGTTATCGTTCATTCATTCATTCATTCATTCATTGCAGGTGCCAACGTATGGACTTGAGTGCTAGTAACTTGCATCGAGACTGTAGGATTGAAGATGCAGTGACTATTGAGTGTCTGCATCAGAAAAACGCTAGCAAAGGTAAGTTTATTCAGACGTAGGTACTTATTCTTAAGGCGATATGTTAAAATTTTGAGTCGCTGCGTTACATTCTTACTCAGTAACGGTAAAGTTCACAAACTTGATTTTAATACAGTGATTATTTGAGGATATAATCTAAATAAATGTACCTAACACAGAACACGATTGGTGAAACTTTTCTCGATAGATTTATTTTTTGTAATCGGCCCTCATAATATCTATTTTACATCCATTATCCGAATTTAAGTAATAAATTTACGGTTATTTTTTATACTCTTGAGTGAGTAATCACAGAACTTAGATAAATGTAAAAGGACTTTCTTTTATGTTCAATACTTTTCAAGTAATTGGATGTTTTATCATTTGTCGCTTACGTCAGTTACTTTTGAGCGACAAAAATCTATATCTAACCTCTTCCGGGTAAGGGTGTAATTGCGCTATCACTGTCTTGCAATTCGGCCGCTGTCATTTCTGACATTTAACATAGCGTCTTAATTATAACATACCTACTTATACCTACTGGCACACAACTGTTAAAGTTCCTAAGCAATTACTCGCTTGTAATTGAGGTTTAATTTACCCCAAATTATAAGTTATGTTACCTATATCTAAAGTCTAGTGTTGCAGTCAGGGCCATCTACGGCTAACTGCATTTAAATCCCTTCATAAAATGTTACGTTTTTTCATTTATATATTTTTATATTTATATTTTCTTCCAATCTTAAATACGTCCACACGTTTCATTCCCTCCTTGACTCTATGCTATGTTCATTCAATAATCGTTCTATCATTCATACGTCATCAATTATTATTATCTTTGAGTTTGTACCTATATTAATATTATATTTTTTTTAGTTTCAGACCAGAGCTCCGATTCTGGCCTAAAACGTAAATACGTCCACACGTTTTATTCCCTCCTTGACTCTATGCTATGTTCATTCAATAATCGTTCTATCATTCATACGTCATCAATTATTATTATCTTTGAGTTTGTACCTATATTAATATTATATTTTTTTTAGTTTCAGACCAGAGCTCCGATTCTGGCCTAAAACGTAAATACGTCCACACGTTTCATTCCCTCCTTGACTCTATGCTATGTTCATTCAATAATCGTTCTATCATTCATACGTCATCAATTATTATTATCTTTGAGTTTGTACCTATATTAATATTATATTTTTTTTAGTTTCAGACCAGAGCTCCGATTCTGGCCTAAAACAAGGCAAGGAGAATCTTGGATTCCAAAATGATAAACATTCACCCATCAGGTAAATATACAACTAGTAACATGAATTTATCTTGTAAATAAGAAGGTCCTTGCATGATTAAGCTTTTGTGTGTTCCGGCTTGAAAGAGACTTCAGCTGTTGAATTTACTTCTTCTTATCGTGTCACTAGTTCCTTCGAACCAGTGCGGTGAAAGGATTTCAAGTGCGCCTCGTAGAAGCTCCTTTCGAACTTCTGCTTATTTTGGGGCTAGATGGCGTTGTGTGAAATATCCAAAGCTTATTTGTTTGTTGGTAGATCTTCGTTGCAAGACTGTCGTGTGATAAATCAGAATGCCGAATCCGAAGTCTACTTTGCTGACGTCTCGAGTTGCTGTAATGTTTCAGTAAAGGTACGTTTATTAAGTCAAAGTTTTACAAAAACATACTACAACCAACTTCAATTGGACTGTTCTAGTGACCGTAAACACCACTGAATAGTTACAAGGAAGCAAAATACGCAATTTCGTTTCCTTTGACGACGTATTTGTTTGTGAAAGTATTGAAATACTTTCACTTTTGTCCCGTACAATTAAAAAAAAAACAAATCGGTTAATATACTACGGAGCTCTGAGGTAGGTAACAAACATAAAAAAGACAAATTATGAACCTCCTTATTTTCAACCGACTTCAAAAAGAGAAGGTTATCAATTCGGTTAAATGTTTTTTTTTTTCTTTAATGTTTGGTACCTCAGAACTTTGTTGTTTATAAACTGATTTGAAAAAATCTTTACTTTCAGATTAGTCGCATATAATATATTTTATCAAAATCGGTTCAGTAGTTTAGTTTTAAATCATAATAAATGAAAAAAAAAAGGCGTTGAAGTGACCTGTGACTTTTTAGTGGTGCCTACGGTCACTAGAATAGTCCAAGTGCAGTCTGTTGTAGTATGTTTTAGTAAAACCTTGATTATATACCAACTACAAATTAACATATATGTTTTAAAAGTTAGTTGTTAAATATCCAAACACAATGTATTGATTGTTTCCTGGAATAAATGAAATGAAATGAAACATTATATACAACAATACAATAACAGGTAAGTCTAAATTTGTCACTTTTTGTCAACAGGCCGAATGCTGCATGAACCCAAATGTATCAGCCCTAGTCGGCACCATTGAAAACCACCCAGAATCGACTTCCGAATCTGACACTGGGTCCTTCACACTAACACGCCAACAGCGCCCACAGCCACAAGTTGGTTCCAAACGTCGCCCCAGACAAGACAAACACAAAACCACAGACAAAACACGACAAAACGTTCATTCATTACGTTTGACAGACGTCAATTCATCTCTACGACTCACAGAGCATCAAATCGAGCAGTTAAACATGAGAATGAGTGAACGGAATGACATAAGAATGAGCGGTTCGAGGGATAGGTTGAATGATTCGATAAGGGAGCGATTGAGTGATTCAAGGAGTGAGCTGGATAGAATGAACGAGTCGAGGATAAGTGACAGGATGAATGAGACGAGATTGAGTGAACGGATGAGCGACCGCGATAGGTTGAACGATTCTAGATTGGAGCGAATGAATGATTCAAGGATCAGTGAACGGTTGAACGATTCACGGTTGGACCGTTTGAATGATTCCAGGATTGAACGAATGAACGATTCCAGGATTGAGCGCATGAACGATTCTCGTATCAGCGATCACATGAACGAACGCCACTGCGAACGAATGAACGATCCCAGAATCAGTCGACTGACCGATTGCGACCGAATGAACGATTCACGTCACGAACGAATGAACGAACGCATAGAACGATCGGAATTGAACTCCAGCATCAGAATCGAGGGTAGTCCTAAAATCAGGACGCACATTAGTCCTCTCCGCGTGCCTAGAACTAGCCCGAAAAATCTGGAAAAATCCAGTTCAGACTCGATCAAACCCGAATTTTTCGTGCCTCCACCGCCAGTAATTTCACCCTTATCTCCTAATACCGAAGAGTCATTATTGTCTGATGATGACCGCCAGGATACAGTGTACTCAAATGACCCAGAGACTTCAAAATGCTTGGGTCCAGATTCAAAATATGAGCCAGTGAAGGAAAAAGATGAGGTTTTGAAGACAAATCATCATCATTGCTATAGTGACACTAATACTATGGATTCTGGATGGCAAAGTGGTTCCGAAAAACAGGTCACTGACTAGTTTTTTGATAAACATCTTTCCTCTCGCTTTCCTGCAATCTGGAGGTGTGATTTCGTGGAAAGGGACGGAAGTGTGTAACAGGAAGCGTGATAATAATTTGGCCGCCAGATGATTGAAGGAGTGATTTCGTGGAAAGGGACGGACGTGTGTAACGGGAAACGTAACAATAATTTGGCCGCCAGATGATCGGAGGAGTGATTTCGTGAAAAGGGTAGGAAGTGTGTAACAGGAAGCGTAACAATAATTTGGCCACCAGATGATCGGAGAGAGTGATTTCGTGAACAGGGACAGAAGTGAGTAACCAACCTCAGGAAAATTAAGTAAATAGAAATTTAGAAAATTTAAATGATGCTTATTATCATGGTGATATGTCAGATGTACACACAAGAGCCCCACCCGCAAACGCCTGAAAAGTACATTTGGATAAGACGCGCGGAGGAAGTCTTTCATTAATTGTGTAAAATTTACATTACAATTATCGTCAAATATTATTTTAGAATTAAGAAAGTCGTACTTAAGAGGTTATGTGAAAATGTCAGAAATGACAGCAGCCGAATACAGTGATAGCGCAATAATTACACACCTTACTCCGAGGAAGAGGTTAGATATAGATTTTTGTCGCTCAAAAATACCGACGTACCTAAGAGACAAATAAACATCGTAGTGATTGAAAAGTATAATTAATACTTAATATTATTTATATTCGGAGGATATAAGTAAAACTAATTTTATGACGGCCGATTTCAGAAAATAAATCTATCGAGAAAAGTTTCACCAATCTTGTGTCTGTGTAACATTTATTTAGATTATATCTCCAAGTTATAAATAAATATATCGATTGATTGATTTATTAAAAAAATAACCACTATATTAACATCAATTTTGTAACCCGTTACTGAGTAAGATTGTAACGCAGTGACTCCAAATCTTCATAATAACCTCTTAAGTACAATTTTTTTCGTTTATAGAGATTCGGTAGTTAAAAATCTACCAATAAATTAGTCTTTTCATGACTTGCCATCTTCCCACCATCTCATAATGTTCCATTCATGTAAGACCTACTCTCGCTAGCCGAGAGTGAACGAATTAGGACCAAAGTTGGTGATTGTATAGAAGTGTTCCTAACTCTTAGACCCTTGTTGGATATTCGAATTTATGAAATATTAAATAATAACTAATAAGTATTATTAATAAAAATAATTAAAATTAGAGTAGTATTCGTATTATAATTGAAAACTTACATGTTTTTTCTTGTATATTGTTAAAGATTCCTCGATTATTTTAGATTAATAACTACGAAAATATGAATTTTGTAACTCGAAAAAACTTCAACTGTTTGCAGTATTTTCCTTAAATTTGCCTTAAATTTTCATTAGTTTTCCAAAATTCTTGAGCAATTTGGTTAAAAAATCTGAACTAAAAAATACTACAGGTCAGATTTTTTTTCGGAATTGCTTTCGATTTTTTTCCGAAAACAGGCCCTGTCTTGAGTAAAATAAAAAAAGTCCTTGAAATTAATAAATAATAAACTAATTGTAATTCAGTCACTTCATAAATTTCATTCACTTTTTCACCTTCATTCACCCAATTTTTATTGATTTCATTCATTCATTTCATTCACCCATCCGTCCATTACCATCACCCATTCATTCTTGCCAAAATATTTATCATCATTTATTATAATTAAGTACTTTGTAGGCCATAGGAAATGTTCCATTTAATTAATGTTTAAATTTAAGCAATAAATGTAAATAAATTGATACTTAGAAACGTTTTAGCGAATTTACTTACACTTTAAAAATACTTGCCCTAATTATAGGAATTGATGTTTTAAGATTTTCATATTCAGTATAAAATAACCTTAATATCTATTTTTGATGTAAATCTCATCGGTTTTTTAATAGTGTATTATTTAAAAAAATACTCAAAACATGACACTTGTATTTATAAAAATTATAAGCATAATTTAAAATTAAGTTTAGTAACAAATGTAATCGTTGTAGTTAAGTTTATCGTGTTAAAGTTAATAACTGTAATTTTAAAGTTAATTAATTCTATTTGTAGAAAAAAATAGAATCTAGATGTGGCCGTGATTAAAACCTATTTTATAAATTTTTCGTTTGAAATTCAAATTGTGCCAACAGTTAAAAAAGTGAAATTTCAAAGCTGCTTTAAACCTATGATCAAAAAATATCACGTTGACTGTCCCACCTATTTCGGGGATATTACCTGGTTTACTTACTGGATATTACTTGAAATCCGTTCACCGCACTGGTTCGAAAGAAAAAGTGACACGATAAGAAGAAGAACTTGAACGGTCAGCATCGAAAGTCGATGATCACATTCAGATTTTCAAAATCGCTATACCTACACCCTTTGATTTATCTACTGTCTAGATAGAGTGACATCCTACAATCACCCCAAAAGTTAGTTGCGCCCGTTATCTTACACCCACATCATGTCATTAATAGGTAATTGTCTATGTATGCGTGCGCAATGTTACCATCTAATGACATATTTCGCAACTTTTTGGGAAATATGGACTTAATAGTTTTCAGTTAGAACCTCTAACTACCGTTCAGTTAAAAAATAGAAATCTAAATTTAAATTGAATAAAAGAACCAATGAAAGGAGGTCTATACCCAGCAGTGGGTCGTATCTGGCTGAGATGATGATAATGAGTAAGCATACAATTTTAACAAAGTTTTTATTGTTTATATTAATTATAGTTTATTTACGGGTAGATAACAATATACAGAACAAAGTAATAAGTTCATAGGTAAACACTTTATATCTTACATACATTTTGTCCATTAAAACGTGGTTTTTTAAACATGTTGTTATTATAAAATTAATCTTTATCTGTCAGTCCTAGCAACGAATCAACGTTTTACGAAGTTTTTTGAAAATCAAAAATTAAAAACGAAAAATTTAGGTTATTTTCAGGTTTGCGATCCTCTTAATTGATTTGTCATGAATAAGTTTACCCCTTTAGGAAACCCGTAAAACGTGTTATTTTTGCTCTATCTCGCTTCCTTTACGAGATATAGCGGTTTTTATGTTTTTTGAAGTTAGGTTGGCATTGCATGGTATAAACAGATTTAGAATGCAGTGTCATTAAGTTGTGAGCTACCCTGAAAGTCGCAGCTAGATCGCCAAACGGGAAGTACTCGAAATTTGTGTTGCAAGATTCAACCCGGAAGGACGACTTAAGGGGAATTCTCAAGGCAAATTTTCATACAAAATGTTTCGGACAAATACTCAAAAAGTAAAGTACGCCGTATTATAGTAATTTCTTCACACTATTCGTTTCGTCCATGTTTTTTGATTTCGTCAACAAAAAAAGTAAAAACGTGGTGAAATAAAAGCCTCTCTCATAATAACTACATCATAACATAGTAACTATGCCTGGTATCTCGGATTAGAGAAGCCTAAAATTGAAAGGGTGGCCGTTTTATCAACTGATTGACTAATAGACAGACTCGACGGACAGACATACCGGTACCTCTATAATTTTATTGTATCTGCTAAATTATAGCGTCGATAGCAGCGCATTTTTTTTTTTTTTTTTTTTTTTTTTATTCAATATTTAAGGGCTTTTGAACAACATGTTCACGACAACCCTATATAAACACAAACAAATATTCATCTACTATAAAATTAAAAAACTAAAACATTAACATAAAATACAAATTCCTTGTAACAAAAAATTAAATTACTTAAATATCTACAAGTTTGTACAACATTTTAGCCTCAACTGAACTTGGATAAGACAAAAAACTACTTATAGCACCAACATCAACAATATTTATTCTAAGTTCATTCAAGATCCTCTGCCTTTCAACTCGGTTCCGGTCACATTCCATCAGTACATGGTACACGTCCTCCGGCTTATCACACACCTCACAGTTGGGCGACGGTACTTTACCCATTAAATGAGCAAATTTATTTAATGGAGCAGCACGTTTTATAGTAGATAGTTACTCAGTTTTGGTTATTATTGAAATTATTTTTACGTAAGATGGCAGTAGACCTAACCTTACCGTAAGTACTCGCATCGCGATTGATAGGGAATGTCGCATTTGAAAACTGGCAACACTTTTTTCTTTTTTTTCTTGCTTTTTTGACTGATGTCTCAATTGACTCTGAGGGTATTGCGAGCTACTGATTATCGCAAAATTTATTGACACTTTTGATGCGCTGTCACGCTATCTATAGAGTATATAATCAAAGCCTACACCATAATTATACCTTCGACAATGTTGTATACAGTTAATTTTGAACTTAATGATGTTCATTCAGTACTAGTGCTTGTCATGTTGAGCGATTTCGGTATAATAAATGGTGTTAAGTGGTTTTGAAAATCTGAATGTGGTCATCAATTTTTGATGCTGACTGTACGTCCAATGGGTTGTTTTTAATTCAATGTCATTAGAAAATCAAAGCTTTAGCTCACAAATCCAGCGCCAGGAAACGCGGTTTATTTGAATTTGGCATTTCACAGCCACCAAAATACGCATTAACGTTTTTTGTACGGACGGACAGTCAACGTGATATAATTTATTCTCACTATATTTTTATTTTTTTTACTCAAAATAATGTAATACTCTATATTCTATTATAAAGCAATTTTTTTTGCATACTTTTCTTGTATTGTAATATTCTTAAAAAAGAAAATAATACTTAAAATGATGAATTATTGTTATCAAAACTTTGTGATTATGTGTTTGGTTAAAATTTTAAGTTAAGTTTAATGTTAGTTTAGTTATTAATTATGGTTCTATTAAAAGACTGAAATTCTGTTCTATTATTTTTATTTTAAGTGTAAATGTGAAATGAAAATGTGTTAATCCAATACAAAATTATTAATACTATTGTAGATTATATTACCTACTCTGTCCATCTCACTCCCCTCGAAACATACAGGGTGAAATTTTGTAATGCTACCTGAAGAGAATGTACCTACTCTTAATACTGTAGATAGAATTTTTTACAGATTTTAGTCGGTTCGATTGAATTGAAGTTATGTGACTAACATAGTATATAGGTAACTGCACTAACAATTATGGTGAACAACTGAAAATAAATGATTTTGGTTTGATTTGATTAGATTCCAGGGTGTGGCAAGCGAATTTTCGAAAGTCTTTAGATGCAGTTCTCTTTCCATTCAAAAATAAAGGAATGTTTTCTTTGAGTAAAGTTTTCTATCTACAATATTAAAAGTACTTTCCATTCAGGTGGCATTACAGAATTCCACCCTGTATAGCTCAGTGCGCATAAACAATTTTTCACTTAAATTAAAATTGAAATAAAACAGCGGACTTGTAGGTTTTAGATTTTATTGTGAGGTTTTGTTACTTAGCAGTCCTTATAATAGTCAGATCTACCTTACTATTCACAGAACGGTCTACATATCACCATGTTTTAGTAAAATCTTTTTCATACCACCTGCTCGACAATATCCAATTATATATCATGCTATCATCAAGGTAAAGTAAAGCATTACTTACCAAGGGAGGTAATGTTGTATGAAACTCCCAATGGTAGTAATGTGATTTGAATTTGGAACGTCAAATTCGTGTGGAAACTCGTGGAAAACTCTAAGTAAAAGAACGCCCATATGGTATTGTAAAAGGTTTATTCTAAAATCGAACCGGACACTAAAAAAAAAAAAAAAGGCGCGACTTCAAAGATTGTGAAACAAGGACGGTGTTGGCTTTTGAGTTTGGAGCCCTGGCTTTTTATTGCCTCGCAGAAGGTGTGAAAAGTAGAGTATGCTCCTCTGGGATAAAGCCTGTCTTCGTCTTGGACAGCTTGAACCCCTCGCGTCACTCAGGACTCTACATAAATACCTCGCTTCGCTCAGGAGTTAACTGAGTCCCTCGTTAGCTCAGGGTTCAATATGCCACCCGCGACGTAAGACACTGCTTTATCCCCTTAGTGCATAATCTAGTATAGTTCATATCCGAAGAAAGATAGAAAAAACACGCGACTAAAAAGTAGTCGCATTGATGTGTAACATCTGATATCTCATTTATTTTTTATTTAACGAAGAACGTTTAATCTTTGCATTTGGCTCCATACATATTATTAGTGTAGGTAATAAAGGCCAATGTCAAGAAAAATAACGCATTCGCGGTCAAGTTATTTATTATACATGTTTTATTGAATTATTGTAAGAAATATTCAGTCAAATGCCAAACGTCCTAGCCAAGTCCTATCATCATTTATATCTGCAAGGATTCTATTTACCTACTTAATTTTTCTTAGGTTGGTATCATTTAAATTTGGATGGATTCTATTAGATAAAGATCTATTAAGGGGAATCCTCAAATCCGAATTCCATACAAAATGATTCGGACAAATACTCAAAAAGTACGCCGTATAGTAATTTCTTCACTTTAGTGTGAAGGATTGGCCTTAAGAAAAATTAAGTAACTAAAATCCTTCCAATTTTAAATGACTTTTCAGATGTTACACATCATACTTTTAGGCTCGCTCGCTTTTTAAGAATTAGTTTTTTTTTCTTTTCATAAAAAAAGGTATTTACTAAATCATGGTGTTTTGCCATAGGTATAGTTAACCATACGACTAGTGGACTTAAATGCGTTAGCATTATTATTTTATTATTATAATTATTCGGATATTATTAATAAATCATAATCCTAATTTTAAAAAAATCACTGCGCGTCTAAACTAACTTGAAATCTTAAGAATATTTATTAAGAACTCGTGTAAAAAAGAGTTAAAATGGCAGTAAGGAGAGTAAGGAGAAATGTTTTAACTTATGCTAAAACTTAATTTTAATTTTATTTTCTTGTCGCCTTTACACTGTGTTAAATTTTAACCTTAAAAAACTTAGCACCTTAATATATTTTTTAAGTACGCGCGAGTTTTTTTGTTTTAGTTATGATATTATTGCCTACTTGCACCAAACTGTCAAAGTCCCTAAGCAATTACTTTACTCGCTTGGTAGTTCTAACAGTGCAGATTCTGACCGTTAAGAACTGTCAAGCGAGTAAAGTTGTTGCTTAGGAACTTTGAAAGTTTGGTGCAAGTCAGCATAAGTATCTTGAACATAATTTCAAGCGCACATCTACTGAGTTGTTAAATTTATGAGAAAGAAAAATACACTTCTAATATTTATGTTCAAGATACATAATATCTGATAATAGTATGGTGCAAGTAGGCAAATTCGTAAGCATTTACTTTCTCAGAAGATCCAGATTCAGACCGAGATCTTCCCAGCGAGATAATAAATTGCTTAGTCATCAATATCTTTTTTTGGTTAAAACTCTTCCAAAAATTTGGTAAGTTATGTTTTATTATGTTGGTAAGTTTCTTAAATGGTATAAAACTTAAATATTATTGTGTGATGTCAAGTCTTACGTACAAAGTTACCAATTTAATTAAAAACTCTAGCGAGTAACCTTTCCAGGTTTTGTAGCTCGCTCGGCTCGCTTGGGTATTAGCCATTGATCTCATCATAACAATCACTAATACAATTCAATAACGAGCAATACTACACTAATGCTGACTTGCACTGAACTGACCAAGTTTCTAAGCACTTACTTTACTAGTTTGACTGATCTTAACGGTCTGAATCTGGACCCTTAGGAACTGCCAAGCGAGTAAAGCAATTTTTTAGGAACTTTGAAAGTTTGGTGCTAGGCACCACAAGACTGAAGTGGCTCGCTCTGCTATCTAGGCTTCAGTTTTAATGTTTCAAATCACTAATACAATTTAAATAGACCAACAATTACACTAGCTAGTAAAACCACGCTAAGACTGATGTAGCTCGCTTTGCTCTCTGCAGCGAGCGGAATAATAATGTTATCGGTTTGTTCCGATACACTAGCTGTGATGTCTTGTTCTCCAAGCTTCTGATTAGATCCCTTCTTGATGAGAGCTAATACGTCTTCTGAAATGCAAAAAAAGGTACATTTTAATTTTAAAACACTAGTTGTCACCTGCAACTTCCTTTGCGTCTTGCGTTTGCACTTCTTGACGAATACATCCTTCAAGTTTGAAGTCTCTACGTTCAGTGGTTTGGCCTGTACGTTGTCTGTCAGTCAGTCACACATGCCTTTTCCAAGTCAGTCCTCAAACTCACATTACGTAAGTAGTAAAATGGCTGCCGTTTTAAGCGTCGATGACACAGGGCTTTTTTACACGCTGATTGTTGGCGTTTTTAAAAGCTAGCGTGTGAGCGTGTTAGCTTTTGGGAAGGATTGTTAAAACGCCAATGACACTGGGCGACTTTACACGCTACAAGCGTACACGCTGGCTTGTAGCGTGTAAAAAAGCCGTGTGTCATCGTAATAATACTTACCACTATTACAAAAGGTTTCGTCTGTCTCCTGTTAAATTTCAATGTATGTATTTCCTTGAGTGTAAAAATCGTCTTAGAATACGGTTTTCAGTCTATCCATCTTTTTTTTGGCCTAATTCAAATGTTATATCCACTTTCTAACACTCTTCTTCATACGGCATTCTATTCTCTGAACAGAACGTAGAACACTGCAATCTCCTTATTTTTCTTATCGTGTCACAAGTTCTTTCGAAACAGTGTGGTGAGGGATTTCAAGTGCGAAGAGGCGTAGCTGTTACAAGCTATCGTGCACTTTACATGTTTTCGAACTATTTAGGTTCTATGACATGCCGGTTTCCTCACGATGTTTTCCTTCATCGCTAAGGACGTATTTTTTTAATGCACACATAGACTTTTTCAACAGAAATATCACGAAAAATCACACACAAAACATTGAAATCGAAAGTCAAGGGATTAAAATTAAGGGTAATCCTCAAATCTGAATTCCATACAAAATGTTTCGGACAAATACTCAAAAAGTACGCCTTATTATATTAATAAGTTAGTAGGGTTAATTTTAAAACACGTATAAAATCTAAATTAAAGTATGAAATCTTTCACTTTTTTTGTTGACGAAATCAAAAAACATGGACAAAACGAATAGTGTGAAGAAATTAATATAATAAGGCGTACTTTTTGAGTATTTGTCCGAAACATTTTGTAGGGGAATATCTAGGAGATTTCGGGACACTTTATAATCTTGCAGAGACCTTACCAGCTTCTCTATCCCCATCCTTGTAGTCCACCTTAATAAAAGTGGTCAGGGAGACTTCGTACAATTTGTTTCCTTCTGCACCCGCGATCGACCTTCTTCGTCTACCGTAGCCTGTCACGCCATTACTGCATTGAACCTGAAAATAATCAAGGTTTTACAAAAACATACAACAACCGACTTCAATCGGACTGTTCTAGTGACCGTAGACACCACTGAAAAGTCACAGGGAAGCAAAATACGCAAATTTGTTTACTTCGTCATTTGTTCAGTTATTTTGATTTAAAAACTAATCTACTGAACCGATATTTATAACATTTCTATGGAATCAATCTGAAAGTATAACCTTTCAAACAAAAAGAGAGAATAAAAAAGCAAATCGGTTTGTAAACAAAAAGTTAGTTTGTTAAAAACAAGTTACAAAAAAGAATCAACCGAATTGAGAACCTGCTCCTTTTTTTAAGTCTGTCGAAAAACTTACCCCCTGACATTTATCCAGGCAAACAGTGACAGTACCCTTGAACTGAACATAAGTGCTGTCCGGGAACTTGAATGCTCGGAACTTGCCCGTGAGCACATCCCCGTCAGTGGTAACAAAATTCTCGAACAAGTAAGGGTCCACGGAACATCTGAAAAAGGGTTAGTCAGCCATTTTTACTTAACATTTTTACACCTCTAGGAGTCCTGGGAGTCATTGAAATCTCTTTAGATACCCTGAAAAATTTTACGTTCGCGCAGCCCCATGTTTCAATCTTATGTTTCCGAAGCCCTATATTTAAATTTTACAATCCCGTAGCTCGTTTTTACTTATATGGAATAGGCAAGCATTTAACCACAACCTCACCTGATGGTAAGTGACGGTGTGGTCGAGGATGTAGCACGCTTGCCTAGTAAGAACTTATTCACTCTTGATTTGAAGACTCCGAGATTATAGTGTGTCGGAAAAACAGACGCCGGTGCGTTTCAATTTTACGTTCTCGCAGCCCCATGTTTCAATCTTACTTACGTTCCCGTAGCCCCATGTTTTGATTTTACGCTCCCGCAGCCCCATGTTTCAATCTTACCTACGATTCCGTAGACCCATCTTTTGATTTTATGTTTCCGCAGCCCGATTATAGACTTAACGTTCCCGCATCCCCATGTTTTAATCTTATATACGTTTCCGTAGCTCTATTTTTGAATTTACGTTCCCGCAGCCCCATGTTTCAATCTTACCTACGTTCCCGCAGCCCCATGTTTCAATCTTACCTACGATTCCGCAGACCCATGTTTTGATTTTACGTTTCCGCAGCCCCATATTTAAATCTTACCTACGTTCCCGTAGCCCCATGTTTTGATTTTACGTTACCGCAGGCCCTTGTTTCAATGTTACCTACGTAACTGCAGCCCCATGTTTCAATCTTACCTACGTTCCCGAAGCCCCATGTTTTGATTTTACGTTTCCGCAGCCCCAAGTATTAATCTTAGGTTTAAGTTTCTGAAGTCAGTTAACAATCTCTCAATACCCATTCAAAATGATGGTCTCCTGTTGACTTCCAGTGTCAGTAGCATGCATGTAGTTGACTAACAGACCGAAGACTGGCGCTGACTTCTCGTTGAGGAATATCTCCATTGAGAGAGGAGTACCTGGAGTCACTGAGATCTCACCAGACACCCTGAAACATGGAAAAAGGTAATCAGTATAAACTTGTATAACTCGGGCGAATGAACATGACACCTGGCTGACACGTGGCTCGCAACTTGCTGCGTACCCCGCTGCCCCCCGCGGCGCCCTCCGTGTTTGTTCTTCCTCTAATTGCGAAGCCTTATCATGACTTATCATCACCAAGTATTACAGGACCTCTTCTCTATAAATATTATCCAATTCCACGCTGTACTTTGCACAAACGTCATTCGAGCCAGGTGTCATGTTCATTCACCCGAGTAGTTCCTACTGAAAGCCGTCTTAAACTATACTGGAGCCCTTGGGCACCCAAGAATTTCGGGCCCCTTTGGAATGTTAAAAAAACTAATTATAGGGTAAACTAACCTATTATTGGCACCCCCGCCTTTTATTGGCACCCTAGAGTTTAATGCGAAACAACAAGAAAATCATAGATTATTCAATTTCAGTATGCTTTTATTACTTTTAAAAGCTTACTGAAATTGAATAATCTATGTTTTTTTTGTTTTTTCGTTAAAACAAAAAAGTATTTAAGTATTGTATCAGTTATCTGGGTCCCATAGTACAAGGTCTGCTTAGTTTGGGGCTAAATGGCGTTGTGTTACTACACGTTAAATTAATTTAAAATTGACAAAAATTTCATAAAAACACTATAATTTCATTTAAACTCAAGATAGGTATATATTATTAATTTTTATTTTATTTTGTATTTTTTCGATTTTGTCTTTTAAGATTAATGTTATAAAGTGTTGTTGTACATATATAATATGTATACTTTTTGTAAAAACAACATTGCACGCCCGAGACGGCAGAATATACCAATTATACCAATGTAAATATTTAAGATCTGTAAAAACATATATTTCATGCAATAAATTAACTTTGAACTTTGAAATGTCCATAATATTGTTAAAATGTAATTTATTGGTGGTACTCACTGTTTTCCATTTTGCTTTACCACTGCTCCAAGCACTGGTTCGGGAGCCTTGCCTTCTTCGTATCGTGTGATGTTCAGGACACTGCAATTTTTTTTCAAATCAGTTTACAAAACAAAATAGGGTAAACCTACCTATTATTGGCATCCCCGCCCATTACTGGCACCCTAGAGTTTAATGCGATTAAAGAAGGAAAACATAGATATTCAATTTCAGTAGGTATGCTTTTATTACTTTTAAAAGCATACTGAAATTGAATAATATATGATATCCTTGTTTTTTCGCATTAAACTCTAGGGTGCCAATAATAGGCAGGGGTGCCAATAATAGGTAGTTTTACCCTACATAACCCTTCCTTGGCAGTCGGGTAAAAATTAAAGTTCTTTATAAAAAAATTGTTGACAGCAATAATGACTTTTTTCGGTACATGATAATGGGATGGCTTAAAATAAAATGCCCCTCTTCTACCTCAAAAAAATTGGTTATCTGTAAAGTTGGTTTACAGATGATAGTTTGACGTGACTACCAGCGTATCGGGACAATGAGCATTACCGGACAATAACGGAATTAAATTGAAACATTTTTTGGGAACTGGGTTTATTTGTAACCAGTCGTATTTTTGATGTGTATCTTTACTCTGGTTATCTGTCAATTTGTGGCAGTAACTGCGTTACCGCATAATGACGTCAACGTTTTCGTGCATGCAGCCGGCGTTCATCGATTTATTAGACGTAGTCACGTCAATAAAGTCAAAGTTCAATACGGCCGACGTATCTTGGCGAGTCTGAACATAGGCTATGCGAACTTTAGCGCATGTACACACGTATTACATTGTTTTATATCTTCTATACTTACATATATAAGTAATAAAGCAAGAGACCCCGAATTCTTGTACATATTTTTTTTTTAATTCAATGTTTGAGTGGGTAAAAAGAGGGTTTGAAAATGTGCAAGTATTGATTAACTTGGTTAGTACTGACACTTTGCTATTCTGTAACATTTCTCCCGCGGGGGAACAAACAACATCGAAAATAGACAATTCCACGGGTCCACGGGTGACGAAGTCGCACGCGGGTACAGCTGGTATATAATATATCAACGCGGGCTTATGCTAGTTGGTTTATAAAAAAGAAATTGGCATCAATAGTTTTCAATTGCGTGTTTTCATTCGCTAAAGTTCGCATAGCCTATGTTCAGACTCGCCAATATACGTCGGTCGTATTGTGAAGTTTATATAAATTTCTAGTTACTCAGGTTCATCAAAGTCATCCAAAGGAAACGGTGGTACATCCCGGGATATCCTGGTCTTGCCGGCGGTAACGCACTGCACGGTGACCATCTCGCGGGTTCCAGATACGTCTTCTATCACGACCGTGTGGTAGAATGTCTTCTTGCCCTGGAAAATTACACAAACCTTTGATTACGCTCAGTTTTCCATATGTTTTATTTTTTTTCCTCCCCAATGGGGCAATAAAAAAATATTTTTTTATAAAACAAAATCCTGACTTCTGATCTGACGATTATGTAGAGTCTAGATAATCGTCAGATTATGAGACAGCACGTCTAGGACATAAAGATAACCCAAATACAGTGCAACCTTAATATAACGTACCTCAATGTAACGACTTCCTCGATTTAACAAATTCTTCGTAATCCCCTTGAATTCTCCATAGGAGTCAATATAAAATATACCTTTACATTGCGAACATTCTTGTTCTTCTTCTTAATAACGAATTTTCAACTATCAAGAAAAAGTATTCATACCTCTAATTAACGAATTTTGCCAACCCAAAACCTTAATATAAAGTTTCCACCAATAATATAACTCTTAATCTTATATTTTTATATATAATTGTGTCATGTCTCGACATGTTTCGACACGCTTTTGTTTGTAAAGTAATCATTGTTGTAAACACCTCTGCTCGTCACTATTGTTAAAGATTTAAGTTAAAATGGCTCAGAAACGTAAAAGGTGTTCCTTATCGGTCGCAGAAAAGCGAAACATCATTAATTATGTTGACCAAAATCCCATGACGAAAAAATTAGACATAGCTAATAAGTTCGGGATTCCCGCAATTGGCTACAATTTTAAAGATAAGTTTTCAGAAGAACTATTGTTTTACCTCTTTATAACAAATTTTAGACCAATCTAACCTCAACATAACAAACCTCAGTTCAACGAATTACTTGATATTACGAATATTTTCTTGTTCCCCTCCGATTTGTTATATCGAGGTTGCACTGTATATCTTAAACTGACGCACTTGAGTATATCAAAATGGCGGATTTACTTTGCACATAATAATGGCCGCGAGTTTGCGTCACATCGAAATCGTCAGATTATTGAATGAGAGCTTTTTTTTTGGTTCACTTAACACCCCCCAAGAAAATCTGACGCGCTCGTTTTTTTTTTTTCATTTCAACCCTTTTGTAGGTACAACCATCCGCATCATGCAAACGGTCAGATTAACATACCTACGTACATTATTAAAAATACGTAGGACATTGATGCTATCAATATCTGACGCGCTCGAGTATGTCCATATCATATCAAAGTTAATGGACGAAGAGGCCTAATCTTCACTTCATCTTAACCTTAGTATACTAGCAAAAATTGCATTAATGGACCCAAAAACACAAAATTGATCGCGAGTGAAGCCAGACACATTTTTTACCTAAGAACAGGCGCCCGTGTGCAATTAGGTTAAGTCGCCCCTGGGTGGATAGGAGTCTAGCAGCTTACGCAAGCCTCTCCTAGAAATCCTAGGATGCGGCAAGCCAAAGACAGGCCGCGATGTCGAAAATTGGGAGAGGCCTATGTCCAGTGGACTGCGATAGGCGGTGATGATGAAAAATACACCACCAATTTTTAATTACCATAAAAAAATTAAATGGGCAATGCAGACGGGGTACTACGTTGTATCTGTGCAGTCAGAATTTTGGATTTCTACAAAATGGCAGAGTGACAGCGGAGCGAGTGCGGCGCCCGAGCCGAGGTTTTGCGAGCTGGCTCGAGCTATGTACCCGGGTTTGTCAAACGATGAATAAAATATAAATTATTATCAATTAAAGATACCGCCTGACGCAAATCCATAGGAAAACTACTAACGGTAACAGTTATCCCTATTTTAGTCAAATTTATTTTGACAAAAAATCGACTTAATTTTTCAAGTTTTTTTGCCGTACTATCTGTGTTCAGTAACGGCAACTATGCGTTTTTTTTCTGGTGATTAAAAATTGACCGTGTATAAATAGAGCTTACAGTATGTGTATTGAGGATTCTGATAACCCCACATTGGTGGGTGTCCTGGAGGTCAAGGACGAAGACAGCGGTGTTGCTATCCATCATCGGCCAACACGGTTTGTAACCTGGAATAATATTCAAAACACAATGTAGTACATTGAAAATATGCCCAGTAAAAGGGAGCCACTTTGGCTAACTTCTAGTACATTTTGGTCCGTTGCAAATTTTCGAAAAAGAGAAGTAACAGGGCTGGATAAATATTATATGTTAAAACTACTAGGCTTTTTCATTGTTACTAAAACTACATCGTAAAAAGTAATAAACATTATTTGAAAATGGAGTTATTTCATTTTTATTGACAAGGTGTCTGAAATTTTTTGGTCCTGTCTTACGATTCCCTTTTGGTTTGATACTGTCCATCTTGTTCTATAGGAACATCGTTATTCATCTATGACTTCAATAGAATTCGGGGTTCTCAAACGCGCGTTAGGAAAGCGCGCGTTTCCAAACGCCAAATGTGAACCCGCCCTAGATCTGTGGTACCCGCCCTAGGTGTGACTGGGTAACGCCGAGACCCTAACGATCCGCTATGACATTGATTGCGCTCGTTACTACAAGATGTGCAATTTATCTCTTCCCGCCTCATTGCGCTACCCTTTAGTAAAAAGATCCCAACTTTAATGGCTATAGAATGGCTTAGATAATGAATATGAGATACCCATTAATCTTACTGACATTATACCGAATGGTGTTTTTATAAGGATATAATATTACGAACCGATAAAGATAAAAATCAAAACAAATAACTTGGGTGTCTGCCAGCTATAGCACGCAGATCATCGCTCTATCTGGCCAAAGGTTGTCCTACACTGCGCTTGCCTAGACTCCACTCAAGAACACGTTTACCCCAACGGTTGTCGGTTCTTCGGCAGATATGGCCGGACCACTGCCACTTCAGCTTGCTGATTCTCTGAGCTATGTCGACCACCTTAGTTCTGTCGGATGACCTCATTTTGGATTCTATCCTTAAGAGAAACCCCGAGCATATCCCTCTCCATAGCTCACTGAGCGACCTTCAATTTAGTGCACCTTTAGCCAATGTTTCATATATTAGTCTCACTCTCCATCCCAAGGTTGCCTGGACGAGATCGCTGCTTAGTGATAAGGCCGCCCATTGTACATGCTCATTAATGATCTGTGTCTTTAAGTTTTCTGGTACAATAAAGAGTTTTCATTCATTCATTCATTGAATTTGTGGACCAGCCCTACCTATAGCGCTCTATAGCTGGCAAGAGGTGGATGAGAAGAGCCGAAGATCGGGCTCAGTGGCGCGCCTTTGGAGAGACCTACGTCCAGGAGTTGACTGCTATTTATAGGTTGGTGATGATGATGATGATTGGGTGTCTATTATTTTGTTTATTTGTTATATTTAGTATTGTATTCTTATTATGAGGACGTGGTGGCCGAGTAGATAAGACCCTTGCATTGCGATCTGATGGTCGCGGGTACGAATCCCAGTGGCAGTCATGGGCGTAAATGGTTTTTTTCGGTCGAAAAAATCTTTGTATGCATCCCACGTTCTCGCAACGGTGAAGGAAAACATCGTGAGGAAACCGACATGTCTAAGGACAGAATAAAAAAAAAATCTATGGCATGTGACATCCACCAATCCGCATTGGGTCCGCGTGGTGGACTAAGACCCATTCACTCTCCTGCCGAGAGTAGGCCTGAGTCCCAGCAGTGGGAACATTATAGGCTGATTATGCTATGCTAATGCTATTCTTATTATTCTTCTAATATAAGTTTGACGGGACGATTTCGACTATTTTCAAGAAGACTGATGTACAGTGGCCAAAGACCGAAGACGTGGAATAAGTCGGGAGAGTTTAAAAATACAAATTACTATATTTCGCCTCTACACTAGGCATCCTCAGGAGATGTTGACTCGCCGAAACCTGAAACTCTTGAGGATGTCTCGTGTAGAGGCACACGTGTCGAGTTCTGACTTGGGTTTTCTGTTTTCGGCGCTTTGGTTTAGATACTAGAATTCTAAACTAGAGTTAAGTTAATTAAGACCTTTGTTTAGAAATTAAGTGGATTTATTACTAGATATATTTATACTATTTATTAATATTTATAGATTTCCGCAAAGTAACGCCAGAATCAATCAATTATCTTACATACAAATTACCTTTCATCTGGTCCAAATACGCTATTTTTCTGTCTCCATCCATGGGTACGACCACCTTCATGATTTCTGGAGTACATTCCACCTTAGCCGATGATCCTGGAACAAACAACATCACATTAAGTATGAGGACGTGGTGGCCGAGTGGATGAGGCCTGCGATCTGATGGTCACAAGTTCGAATCCCGGTGGCAGTCATGCGTAAATGGGTTTTTTCAGTCGAAAAAAGCTATGTATGCATCCATCCCACGTTCACGCAACGGCAAGGTAAACATCGTGAGGAAACCGGCATGTCGTAGAACCTTAATTGTTCGAAAACATGTGTCGAGTGCACGAAAGCAGCCTATTCGAGGCGCACTTGAAATCCTTTCACCACACTGGTCCGAAGGAACTATAAGTGACACGATAAGAAGAAGATTAGGTATCAGACTGTCATATATTTTTTTTATTATGAGGTTCACTATTTAAAATAATCACTAGAACATACAATTACATATTAAGTTAGTAGGGTTAATTTTAAAACACGTATAAAATCTAAATTAAAGTATGAAACCTTTCACTTTTTTTGTCGACGTAATCAAAAACATGGACGAAACGAATAGTGTGAAGAAATTACTATAATACGGCGTACTTTTTGAGTATTTGTCCGAAACATTTTGTATGGAAATTTGCCTTGAGGATTCCCCTTAAACTAATTTGTTTCTAAATATGTAGTACAAAAATAGACAACGTTAATATAGTAAAAACAAAATTTAAAAAAGTTTTCGTAGATTTTCGCGATTATTACACATAGTTATTAGTCAGGACACAAAAATAGATGAGGTGAGCGCGAGAAATACCCGTTACAATATAATAAATAAATATAAAAAAAGGTTTGAATGGCTAGAGGATTTTTGTTTTGGCAGAAGCCAATGAACCAAAGAAAATGTCATTATGAGTTTGTATTCCGATGATGATTTGATATTCTTTACATAATAAGATAAAAATTACAGGCTGCGAATTATTATAAAAAATCTAGTCGAATTTTTGTTAAAATAAATTTGATAAATATTTGATAACTGTTACCGTAAGTCTTTTTCCTATGGATTTGCGTCAGGCGGTACCTTTAATTGATAATAATTTAAGTTTTATTCATCGTTTGGCAAAGCTCGAGCCAGCTCGCAGAAATCCGAAATTCTGAATGCACAGATACATCGTAGTACCTCGTCTGCATTGCCCATTTAATTTTTTTGGTAATAAAAAAGGAATAAAAAATAGTTACCAAATATATCTGCTTATGCCCTTAACAGGGTTTTGAAAAATAACTTAACTCTAGTATAAATTCATCACCAAAAACAAATTCTAATTAATTATAAAATTTAAGTACGGTAATACCATCTTTGTTGTCCCCATAGATTTTTTTTATTTCATTCAACAAGACGGAGTGCTATCTAACATTACAATGAAGCACTCTAAATAAAGAGGTTATAGAGTTGGGCCGATGAGTTTGGAGCTAAGATTTTACGGAACTTCGGCATTCAGATCTACGGAAAAATAAATAAGTGAAATGCCTTATTCTATAGAAAGTTATTTATATATTATATTTAATACGTTTAAAACGATGTAATATCGATGAAACTATCACGTTTTTTTTCAAAAGAACTTGAAGATAAGTACCTAATTGTTATTAAATTAAGCCTTCTTCTATTAGGAACATCCAGGCCTTACACAAAATAGTACTCTTATGATACAAACAAATCAAAGTTACGGAAATCCCCTATAGTAGTCCAATATTGCCCATTTCTAGTATTATGTTCAGCACTAACTTTGACAGATATTCGGCTGTTTCGCGGCGACAATGGCTATTTGTAGGCGTTGTTTCCGGTGCTTTCTTACTTCTGTGGTTGTCCCCTATTGATTCGGAACAACAAGAATAACCACATATAATCCTTTACATGGATTTAATGGCTATGTTGCGTGTCATAGGCGATAACGCAATTACATTATTATAATTCGGAATAAATCGACCATTAAGAATAATGTTTATATTTACAAAACGACATCTCTAATGGTGACTGTGCGTTGGAAAATTATGGGAAATCACTATAATATTTATTGTTATTGATGTGTTACATCATTCTTTTCGATGCCTGTCAATTTAATCTAGATTTTATACGTGTTTTAAAATTAACCCTACTAACTTAAAAACACGTATAACATCTAAATTAAAGTATGTAACCTTACTAATTTTATGTTGACACAATAGGAAAATGTAGACTAAACGAATAGTGTAAAGAAATTACTATAATACGGCGTACTTTTTGAGTATTTGTCCGAAACATTTTATTTGGAATTGGATTTGAGGATTGGCCTTAAGCAGATATTGTTTTCTTATAAATCGAGGGCATAACTCCTTTCACGACTTTTCTCTAATTCCCGTCGTTTCAGACTTGGCCATAAGAACCCTTCTCAAAAAACCACCCTGTATACACTTTTATCTGTTAATTGAAATAAATTCTAAATTTTTGCTCCACCATAGTATTCCGAACTTTCAAGTCAAAATTTTTTTTTTCATAATATCCTCCATTTTTCTAAACTCATGGCCACACTGTCCAGTTCGTCGTCCGTTCCGGGAGGCGCGCGTCGCGTGTGAACCCGCCTTTATAAATGATACAATCATTATAAGGGCTATTCACACTTTCTAAGAACCGTTTCCGGCTTTGTCGCGTTTAAAGACGGTGAGTGCAATCGGCTTTTGTTTGTAGTGCGGCATTTTCTTTTGTAAGTGTATATTTAGAAAAATTCCTAAGACTGGTTAGAGCAACATAGAGACGAGCTAAGCGCTCTCCTGATAGTAAGAAATACCAAGCTCAATACCAGTGCACGAAAGGAGCCTCTTCGAGGTGCACTTGAAATCCTTTCACCAAACTGGTTCGAAGGAACTAGCGACACGATAAGAAGAAGATTTCCAGAACAGTGCTACTAAAGTTATGTTTTATTAATGGACAGGAAAAATACAACCTGTACCTAGTCATATAGTTCGTACAGGTATCTTAACAAAAGCTGGCATGTACAACACATTCACACGTGCACTCGTGTAGTGTGCGTGTCCTTATTGTGACCTGTCAAAAGTATCATTCTAAATGACAATGGGCAAAAATGTATGGAACTTTTTTGTGACACTGTACTAACAGCGTAGATTGATATATGCTATTTATGTTCCAAAGCAGCGGGAATAATAAGTAATTGGCTTTATAAAAATGTAAACAATGGCAAAAAAAGTTAAAAAAACTGTGATAAATCTAAAGATTTGTCACGTAAGACCTACCAAGCTATGTATTTAGTCTCTAATAGACTCCGTAAATCCTTTAAAGGTAAGTAAATTCAGAAACTAACCTGAAATATAAATCCTAACGCATGAAGCATAACCAAGTTGTTGGGCTACAGCAAATCGTGGCACACTTTTTTCACATTACCATATTTACAATATTTTATTATATTTTTATCTCCGAATTCACTGATATGCGAAACAAAAGCAATCCATACGGCTAGCGAATTGTTTTCTTTTTGGTCTGGTCGAAGCGACGCGTGATCAGAGGGCTGGCAGCTATCTGGGCCAAAGAATAAGCCTTGCTATACAAAGAGGCAATGCAGCCAGTATCCTCGGCACGCTGCCATCGGGTATCGAGTTGGAGCAGTTGAGCTACCTATAGATCGTTTGCAACGGTCTATGGGTGGCCCAATTGTTTCCTTTTGTAAATTTTGTAATATACTTATATATAGATTGTAGTAGTTAGCTTATGCTGTAATAAAAATTTCTTTTTTAAACAAATAGGTATGGAATGGTAGGTAGATATTTATATTGATTTCATATTCTAGCTTCCGCAGATAAACTTGAGGTAACAGTAAGAAGATATCTCGACAATTGTTTCCGACTATCATGTTTACACCATCACTATTGTACGCCATTTTACCATCGATACTACGATACTTATCAAACTAAGATCTTATGTTATGTCCATTTTTTAAACCTCGCTGCATTAGAGTCTTTCATGACTGAAAATAATAGTTTAAAATATTGAAATGAATTATCAAATAGGTAAAATGTTAGTTATTTTACTTATAATGCCTAGATCAAACTAAAATCTTATATTTTGATTATTTTGTAAACCCCGCTGCATTAGAGACTTTCATGACTGAAACGATTACTTAGAAATATCGAAATGAATTGTCAAATAGGTAAAATAGCTGCAGGCCGAGACCCGCGATGACCAATATCCTTTGCCAAAGTGTAATAATGAAAATGATGAAAATTGCATTAGTGTGAGTACTTTGACAGCGCCAGCTTTCGTTTTAGTGACCTGTAGTGCTTGACTTAATTAAAAAGCTTTAGATTTTGTATCTTTATTGCGTAGATAAAGTGTTCTTTCTTCCAAGTACCTACCATGTATTATACTTGATAGATTACTTTTCAGACTATTAACTTTGCAATTAGATCCATACGCTTGGACGGGATTTATCTGATGGTCACGCGTTACAGACACCATACAGGGTGTAAAATAAATATAACAAAATATAATATAAATAAATATAAAACACAAATTAATCACCAGAAAAATATCATAATCAGTTGCCGAAACACAGATGAAAGGTGAAAGGATTTCAAGTGCGCGTCGAAGAGGCAAACAAACATTCACACACTCACACCCCTGCACTAGGATTCCCTGTGTCGCAGGTGGCATGGACACATACAAGACATCACAACATCCAAGACCCGAGAACAAACATTTGTGTTCGTCACAAATATTTGCCCCGCCCGGGGATCGAACCCGGAACACCAAGCTTCGTAGGCAGGGTCACTACCAACTAAGCCACGGTGTCGTCAGGCTTCTTTCGGTTTCAGTTCTCGTAATAAATACAGTTTCATTTACAGTTCTTATAGCTAATAAAAAAAAACACCTTGTATATCTTTATCAACATAATAATAAATATAAAAAATCTAATAATATGAGCCTTACCAGGAAACGCGTGTATAGGTACGGTTCACGGATTTTACACCAATGTATGTTTTTGTATTGTTCGATATGTTTTTTTTATTTACAACTCTATACGACGTACCTATACGCGGCCGACGTAAGCTTAGGAGGCTTAAGGGTAATCCTCAAATCCGAATTCCATACAAAATGTTTCGGTCAAATACTCAAAAAATACGCTGTATTATAGTAATTTCTTCACACTATTCCTTTCGTCCATGTTTTTCGATTTCGTCAACAAAAAAAGTGTACGTGTGTAAGTGTTAAAATTAACCCAACTAACTTAAAAACACGTATAAAATCTAAATTAAAGTGTGAAACCTTACACTTTCTTTGTTGACGAAATCGAAAAACATGGACGAAACGAATAGTGTGAAGAAATTACTATAATACAGCGTACTTTTTGAGTATTTGTCCGAAACATTTTGTATGGAATTCGGATTTCCCTTAACTTAATTTATTTTCGTTCTTAGTTTTCGTGAACTATTAATATTATAATTATAACCGACCTATCTACAAGGGGTTCTCCTCTCAATTCGGTAGTTATTTTTTAATGTTTTTTTACCTCATTTCCTTGTCATTTATCAACAGATTTGGAAATTAATTTTTATACTTTCAGATTGGTTCCCTGCAAATTTCATCAAAATCGGTTCAGTAATTAAGTTTCAAAAACACACTGAAAAAAATATGTCGTCGAAGTGAATGAAATTGCGGATGGAAATAAGTATCCATCTGTCACCCTATCAGCAATAGTGGGACAGATAGAACATTTTTGTCCCATTTGTCACCCTGCTCTGTCCGCCTAGGGTGACAAATGGGAAAAAAATGATTCTTCCTATTTTGCTTCTCTGTCTCTATTCAGTGGTGTTTACGGTCACTGAACAGTCAAATTGAAGTCAGTTGTTGTATGTTTTTGTAAACCCTTGATTATTTTAAACACATTATCAGCATATAATGTTCCCACTGCTGGGACTCAGGCCTACTCTCGGCAGGAGAGCGAATGGGTGTCCAAATCCGAAATCCACCACGCGGACCCAATGCGGATTGGTGGATGTCACATGCCATACAACATTTTTTTTTCTATCCTTTGACATGCCGATTTCCTCACGATGTTTTCCCTCACCGTTGCGAGAACGTGGGATGCATACATAGATTTTTTTAACGGAAAAAAAAATATGAATCTTTTCTTCGAACCCGCGACCATCAGATCGCAAGGCAAGGACCTCATCCACTCGGCCACCACGTCTATCCATTCCAGGATTTTCATCTCTAGCAGTGCATCATGCCATAAATGGTAATTGATTAATTGCCAGGATTCCGAGATAGCCAGCCGCTGGCAATTTCCGTATTCTATCCATTGTCCATATTCTAGAATCTTCCATTTTCAGAATAACCGTTAGTCGTCCTTTGCAGGACTCTGTCTAGATAACTAACACAGTGCTAGAGCCAGATATTATTTCTGCCGACAACCAGTATTGTGTAAGTATTACTGGGTTTATGTTTAAGGAACACTAGTGTTGTAGTTAGTTAGAAACTGATAATTTTTTGACCCTTATCATTCTTAATAAAAAAAAAAAAAATTTGGACATTTCACAAATTCGACTTAATTTTTTCATTTTTTTATGGCCATATCTGTGTTCAGTAACGGCAACTGACTATGCGTATATTTTTTTCTGGTGATTAAAAATTTACGGTGTATATCTAGGTATCCAATATGCCAGATGCTATTCCAGGATATTTATAGGTCTCGTCTGGGGTTGGTGCCCGCGGTAAAAACTAGTTCAGTCGGTAACTGTGACTTAGGGATGGGCTGTTTAGGTCATCGATATCGATAACTATTGTAGAATATGATCCGTCTGCGGTTGTTCGCGGTAAAAGACTATTGTGGTATTATACCTATAATAGGACCCGTCTGCAGTTGACATGCCCAGAACAGTGCTAAATCATAAAACAGGATCGAGAAAACGTAATAAAAAAAGCCCTTGACATTAATCAAATAACCAACGACCCAGGTCAGAGAGGCCTAGAGACGCGTGATCAGGAGAGCCGACCCTAAATAGAAATGGGATTTCGGTTGGGAATGGCGGTTGTTCGCGGTAAAAAGTAGCTCGGTCAGTAATTGTCACTCAGAGATGGGTTGTTTTGGTACTTCGATATCGATAGTATAGAAAGTACATGCAACCAGGTGCCATAAGTATCTTATTTTCCAAGACTCTGAGACCTCGCTTTGCTCGATCAATAAGAACTTATAAATACAGCACGAAATTTGTTAATGCAATAAATCATTTAATTACCAAAAAGCGGTTAAGACAAAAGTCGCGTAAGATAGTTCAGAGCGAACTACTAATTAAGTAATTATTTTATAATAATAATAATTAATTAGTTAATCAGCCAATTTTTTATAACCAGAGTTATTGAAATTTGGCTGATTTAAGCGTCGATAACACACGGTTTTTTTACACGCTGCAAACGAGCTTTCAGCTTTTTTACAATCTGCTTGTTGACAATCCTTCTCAAACGCTAACACGCTCACACGCTAGCTTTTAAACTCGCCAACAATCAGTTTATAAAAAAGCCGTGTGTCATCGACGTTATAGTTATCGATAAGTTAGTACGAACGGCCTTGAATCTGTCCCATCACTATTAATCCTTTTAGGTAGTATCTCTCTCACAAAGTAACGTACAGTTATAGCCTGTATACACTCTAATTAGTTTTTTTATTGACACTAGAACCTTTTTATAGAACTAGTGTTTTATACCCTGTACCAACGAGGTATGGAGGTTTGTCGGCCATGTTTTTAGGGTTCCGCATATATTTGAGATAAAAACTAAATGAAAATAATTTTTGTACCATATTATTTTTATCTTTTCTTGTAAGTAGGTGTGTCATTTTTTATATGAGGTACATATTATTATTCGCCTTTTTAAAATTATTATGCATTTAAAAATTTATTGAATTTGTCATCTAAAACACATTTTATGCACGATGTGGTCATTTATAATTGAAATTGCATGCAACTTAGTTACTATAGAGTTAAATAAGAAATGCACGACACCATGTAAATTTTGTTAATGACCCAAATAAATGAATTGAAATTGAAATTGAAAACATTATTCATTAGTTATAGACGGTAGAGTTTTTTATAGAACACCAAGAATCACATCCTCAAAGAAAAAAAGCAAGATGGAGGCGAAATATAGCGACATAAAAAATCAGACAAAAACTCATCAGACAAAAATGTAACGGAAGTTGGCTATTTTTATTTTGGCGCATTTTCAAGGTATGATAATTCTTTGATTCGTTCCTATTTAGAGGTTTAAGCAAGTAAACCCAGGGGGAAAAAAAGTTGGCCGAGTGGGAGGTGCCTCGACTTTCAATCGTGAGTCAAAGTCGTGAGTTCGAACCCGGTCACACCAATGGATTTTTCTTTTCTAAAAATCTATGTGTGCATCAAAACACGTGCTTAACGGTGAAGGAAAACATCGTGAGGAAACCGGCATGTCGTAGACCCTAAAAAGTTCGAAAACATGTGTCCAGTGCACGAAAGGAGCCTCTTCGAGACGCACTTGAAATCCTTTCACCACATTGGTTCAGAATTTTTATTTATGTCCTACATGTAGAGGTATAATTTGTTCATCAATCAAATGTGTCAGAGCCGAGGTCAGACTGAATGGACCATTACCTACAACATCGACTAGGGATGGGAAAATAACAATATGGATTGAGGGTTCCGTAAACCAAAAAAAAACATTTAGCTCCAAATGATTTTCTCCAAATGTTCTCTAATCTACTTACCTACCAATATATTGTTATTTTGCTTCCTTGTAACTTTTCAGTGGTGTTTACGTTCACTTCGTATTATCGTGTCACTAGTTCTTTCGAAGCAATGTGGTGAAAGGATTTCAAGCGCCTCGAAGAGGCTCCTTTCGTGCACTAAAACAGTCCAATATATAAAATAAATCCAGGCCAAAACCTTTTTATTGTAAAAATCGAAGCCAAAACAAGTATTTACTACCGCAAAAATACGTGAGATCTTGTAATATTGAGCCGAAACTGGAACTCTATTTATCGTTAACTCTTATTTTATACAATCATTCATTGTAAGTTTGTAACAACTGAATTCGGCTTTGTTTATTCATTAACGTTTCCTTACTTGGCTATCATCTTTTGTAACATACTAAATTTTTGTAAAACCTTAATTATTATTAAACTTGCCTACAAAAATAGTCCTCCGTTTAGTTTACCTACATACCTATTAAAGCACAGAACACCTAAATGTTTTGAATTGTGTGCGCACAACTCAAACCGCCCGCCCTAGGCTACGTATGACTTTGACAAGTTTGACAGGAAAAAGAGCGGGAATCGGAGAGTAATTCTCTTTGAGGTTATCAAAATTGTAGCTTGAGGCATTTGCCTTGTAAATGCTGAGGAAAATTCCTTGCCTTGCCTACTGATTTGATTATTAACGTTCGAGATATATTTCAGTTCAAGCTGAAACGCGAAGACCTTCGCCTGATGGTAGGGATAATCACAGGCCACTATGACCTCAATCATCACCTCTTCAAGATAGGAGCCACAGACATAGATATCTGCAGGGGCTGCCTACTAGACCAGGAAACAGTGGAGCACGTGGTGATCCACTGTCAAGCGACAGAGGAGAGTAGGATCAAGACAGGCTTGCGCAAGTTATTGGACTCCTCTCCACCTAACGTGTCAATAAGCACGCTATTGGAATTGTGCTGACATCAACCCAGGGTCCTGCTTTGTTATTTTAAGGAGCTAGGATATCTGGGGCAGGGTTAAGTATAGGTATATCGGGGGGCAATGCACAATGCACCCTACAACGGGAAGCCAGTGCAGACCGGTGTACCCCCTTTTTAGAATTAGAATTAGAATTTCAGTTTAAGAGTTAAAGATTTGCCACTCTACTCGCGCAATAAGTCAAAGTAAAAGTCACCAAGGGCAATATCAAGGGCATTTTGGTCACCCATTTTGTGCCAAAATTGACATACCATTCGATAACGAGAGCGGATAACAGCTTAGTGAATTAGACCCCTGAGGCTTAATGTGCTAAGCTTTCATTTGACTTCACCGCAAATTTTAATCACCAGAAGTAAAAAATACACTTAGACCCGAGTTCACCAAGAGTTTTTCACGATTTTGACACGAATTTTCTTAGATCAAAGTTAACGGACGAAGAGGCCTAATCTTCCGATTATCTATTGGTGAACACAGACTTTAAACAGTTGCCGTTACTGAACACAGATATGCCAAAAAAGTCAAATTTTGTGAAAATAAATTTGATTGAAATTGGATAACTGTTACCGTTAGTCGTTTTCCTACTTATTTGCGTCAGGCAGATAATAATTTAAGTTTTATTCATGCCAAACCCGGGTACCTAGCTCGAGCTATTAAGGATAAGGCTCTGGCCATTTGTAAAAACCCTAGCTGTACATTATTACATGTTTTTACAATAAACAATATTTATTTCAAAAGCTCGGCTCGGGCGCCGCACTCGCGCCGCTGTCACTCTGTCATTTTGTAGAAATCCAAAATTCTGACTGCACAGATACAACGTAGTACCCCGTTTGCATCGTCCATTTAATTTTTTTTGGTAATTAAAATTTGTGGTGTATAAGTAAAATAAAAAAAATGGGATAGCAAGACTAAATAGTAACCTATAATATATTTTCTTGTACCAATTAATAACTTTTGTTAGCTAGAACTATTATACCTACTGTAATCGTTACTAAATTTTTTTAGCAGGAATTATTATTCTTGTAATTGTTACTAAATTATTCTCGCTGTCGCAAATTCAACCATAATTTTAGTACAGACAGCGTCATAGATAAGTATCTCCCTTGCATTATAATACCCAGCTTCAAATCCCTTTAAATCACAGTCGCGGCGAATGGAGAAGTTTTGCCTTTAAAAATAGATTATATTTGTATAACCATATTTAAGCCTAAAAATAAGTTCAAGCATTAAATTTTTTGAAAGGATTTATAGCTGGGTGTCTTTTGCAAGGGGGATACTTATCTCTGACGCTGTCTGTACCTACAACAAGATTTTTTTCTCCGTGTACGCTTCCAATCGGTTGAAAATTTATTTCCGCATAGCAAAACCTGACATCTATCACAGAGCCTTACAGAGTCGACATACTTACAACCGGACCTGTCTGTACTGACCTATAGGGCACTGGGTAGGCCCTTTATAGCTTAACCTAACCCATTGCCTACTTACCTAACAGCGCATAGCTTTAGAGAAGATCGATTTGAGCCAATTGAGGTTTTCTTTGCAGAATCGTTGGTGTCGTATTTTGCATTTTTTTATAAATAAAAAAATATATATTTTATTTCGGACTACGGAGATCCATGTAAGCTTACATTATTTAATTAAATTAAATTACTTTAGGTTAATGTTATTGAAATTAGATATTTTTTTTATTAATTCACACAAAAAACAACAATTTATTAAAATAAAAACCATTATCAATGTCAGGCTTTTCATTTATTTAACAAAAAAATGGACTTATAATTTTTACATCAATATATTCATTGAAGAACGAAATAGACCGTATTTTGCAATGTTGTATTTAAGGGTAATCCTCAAATCCGAGTTCCATACAAAAATGTTTCGGACAAATACTCAAAAAGTACGCTGTATTATAGTAATTTCTACACACTATTCGTTTCCTCTATGTTTTTTGATTTCGTGAACAAAAAGAGTGAAAGGTTTCATACTTTAATTTAGATTTAATACGTGTTTTTAAGTTAATAGGGTTGATTTTAGTTTGAGTTTTTGAGTATTTGTCCAAAACATTTTTGTATGGAATTCGGATTTGAGGATGCCCCATAATGAAAGAGTGGACTTATCACTCTTACATCAAAAATATTCTTTGCAGAATGAATTATAGATCTGTTTTTGCAATGTTGTGTACTGTTTTATTTTTTTAACCAATGAATGTATTTATGGGTCGTTCTCATCCGCTGCTAAAAAGTTTCCCAATTATGACATTACCATCATTAAAATTCAATTTTTTATTTTGTAACAAGTCTTTGTCCTGACTGACTGGCTGACAGACAACGCACAAATAAAACTGCTGGACGTAGAGACTTAAATTTTTTTTTTATTCGCAACGCAAAAGAAGAAGCATAGTAAATATAAATTGTAATGTTAAATGTTTTCTTTGTAGTGCCATATAATTAGCGATGCTTTCATACAATTCATGTAAGAATGATGTAGTTCATACATAAATTACACATCAATCAGAGTTCTCATAGAAGAAATGAAACAGTAAAAATTACGATACGCATTCTGTGTTGTTTGAAAAGTATGCATTTATAAATTGGGGCCATGAGAAAGATTTTATCTATATGATAGTTCTAATGATAGTAAAATAGGTGCGATTACAATCAATGTCTAGTCTATGGTTTATCTCGGGAATGTGTGAACAGTACTGTCATGAAAAATGTGGAGTTTTTTTTTTCAACCGACTTCAAAAATAGAGGAGGTTATCAATTCCATTGATTTTTTTTTAATGTTTGTTATCTACTTTAGAACTTTATTGTTTATTTACCGATTTGGAAATTTTTTTTTTGTTTGAGAGGATATTCTTTCGATTTTGATACAATATCCCATATAAATTTTATCAAAATCGGTTCAGTAGTCTAAACTACGAAATTGTATTTTCGTCGTTGAAGTGAAAAAATTGCGTATTTTGCTTCCCTGTGACTTATCAGTGGTGCCTTCGGTCACTAGAACAGTCCGATTGAATTCGGTTGTTATATGTTTTTGTAAAAACTTGATTATTTAGAACAAAACACTAAAAATATTGAAAATGCGCCAAAAAAGAGGGAGCCACATTGGCTCCTTTCTACTACAATTTTAACTTTAACTTCTAGTACATTTTGGTCCGATGCTAATTTTCGAAAAAGAGAATAAAGATTGCTAGATAAATATAATAATAATCTCAAAACTATTAGGCTTTTTCATTGTTAATAAAACTACATCGTGAAAAGTAACTACAGTTATTTGAAAATAGAGATATTTCATTTTTATTGACAGGGTGTCTGAAAATTTTCTGTCCTGTATTCCGCATTCATTTTGGTTTGATACTGCCCATCTTGGTGTTCTATAGGAACACCGTTATTCTATGTTCTAAATATATCTATTTTTAAAACCCAAAAAAAGGTTTTACTGACACAATCATTTATCTTTTCTGTTTTTTAAATTTGTTAACAAGAAGGTAACATTTTGCATTTGTTTTCTCCTATTTACATTGTAAAGAATGCACTGACCATAGCCCGACTATTTTTGCAAAAGACTTCTCCTTCGTATGGTCATTAGCGAATTTACTTCTCCTGAGTTTGTTACAGGTAAGTGCATCATTGAAAATCCTTCCTCTTTTATCATCAAATTTTGACTTCAAAATAATTATAGTCAACTGAGGTAGATGCGTTAATTGCGACTTTTTGGAAAAACATAAAAACTCTTAAAAGTAGGTACAGAAAAATTATTCCCATCTGTCCCCTTGTTGCTAAAAGGGGGACAGATGGTCCCCCCCCCCCCTATTGACGTATTTTCCTCAGTTGACTTACCTAAAATATTTTACCATTAGGAATCGTCCCCTGAAGGATATCGCGTGATGGGTCTCAAGACAGTGTCCGACATTCTGCCACAAAGCAGTTATGTGCAAGCATTAATGTGTTCCAGTTTGAAGGGTGCTAGTGAAATCACTGGGTTTTTTACACTTGCTTCGTGCTTCCTTAACGTGCTTTACGCATGTCATAAAACCTAAAAGCTCGAAAACAATTAACATAACAAACAACAAAGCACGAAAGGAGCTCTCTTTGAACACAGTAATAACTTACACATTATACTGCTTTACGGTAGAATGACTTGTTAGTAACAACAGTATTTTCCTGTCCTATGTTACTTGAAACGCAGAAAGCGCGTTTACCATTAATAATTGCGTTCAAACGGAGTTCAAACAATGGGAATTCTCAGAATTGTAGGCACTAAGCAAAAACAAAGTTAGCAATTGTAGGTGCTAACAACGTACCTTTGTAAGTCTTACTACCTGTTCTCGACTTGGCACTAATTTGAGACTAAAGTTCTAAGTTGTTCTCGACTTAGCATTAACTTTAAACTAAGGTTTTATAGTTTTTATCAACTTAGCAGTAACTTTAAACGAAGGTTCTAAGCTGTTCTCGACTTGGTATTTACTTTACACTAAGGTTCTAAGTTGTTCTCGACTTGGCATTAACTTTAAACAAAGGTTCTAAGTTGTTCTCGACTTAGCACTAACTTTAAACGAAGGTTTTAAGTTGTTGTCAACTTAGCACTTACTGAGGTTTTTCCCTAATAATGGGAATTCGGATTTGTTGGGAAAAAAAACCATACATCTTTTTTCACATATTATTAGATACTACAATTTACAAACGATTCGTTCATCAATCATAGGTTTTCTAAAATTAGATGTTAGAGTACGTTGTTTATTAAACTTTTAAGCTAGGTACGTTTGTATAAAAATTTGTAATTGTAAATTTGAAAAAAAAAATACACATATAAAAATAGGACATGCTGTTTCTTTTTTATTCTACAAAGCAACATTTTCTTCGCGGCCAGACATACTTGGTTACTTTTTTAATTTAAGACCTAGTTTATCTGTCTACAGCTAGTTTTCTCACATATTTTCTGTAATTAGAGCACAATTAAACTAAATTATTATGACAAAGTAAAGTACGTTCATTTTTATATGATAAAATTAAATTATTAAGACAGGATGTGCCATTTTTCAATCTCTGAGCTGTTCTGGCTAGAATAATATGTAGAATTTATTTACTAACAAGCTTAGAACTGAAAACTGAAAATCCAACTGCGAAATTATTAATACATTGATTGCCAATTTATTTTTTCAAATGTTTTTTATATAATATTTTTGTAATCTCCTTTTAATTTCCTTCATTTTGATACCCTACTCAATAGTATTTTCTTCACCAAACGGTGAACAAAAATTTATTAACGACTTACTATTTAGCGCCAATAATCCGCCCTTTTTTTTGTAAACCCATATTACAAAAAAAAGGGCGGACACTTGGGTTTTAGAGACAAATCTAACGAAAATCCATCCAGCCGTAAAAAAGATACGAGGTAACGAAGAAATTTACATACATACAAGCTACGCGCGAAAACATAACCCTTCCTTGGCAGTCGGGTAAAAAACAGTGAGAGTTTATGAATGTATTTAAATGTATTCAATGGCCCTATTGAATGCTTGCCCTTTTGTGGGAAATATGTAAATTGAATACTTGTATAGATTTTCCATGATATTATATCCGCTTTGTGACGACTTTTTAGAAATCGTTTTTTTTTCTAAGTATTTGATGTATAACATCTTTCCTCTCGCTTTCTATCAATTTGTTGGGAGTCACTTCGCGAATATGGGATGGAAGTGTGTAACAGGAAGTCAGCCGTCAAATAATATCAACCTCAGAAAAATGAATTAGATGAAAACTTTTCGTTTTTCTTTTTTTTTGTACAAGCTTGCTTAATTTTGGGCTAGATGGCGTTGTGTCAAATGTTTAAACATTAAAATTGTATTTATAATTTTAGTCTAAGAATTACTATTTAACTGTAAACTTTAGCGGAAGGCCCGTGATATCGTAGAAAACATATAAGTATACGTATATTATAAATAAAATAGTAATCTGCTTATAAATTATGTACTTACCTATAAAATTATGTTAATATAATAATGCTTTGCATTCTCCTATATTAATATTGTTTATTTATATTAATGCAATATTAATATAAACAAACAATAGGTATACCTATATAATAAAAATGATTCTAACTTATGTTTTTTTTAATGAAAGACAAGACGAGCTAGACGCTCTCCTTGTGGTAAGAGATCACGCCTGCTCATGACCAGAACAGTGCTGTACAGGACTTTCTCCTTCGACATAATTATCTTAATAAAAAAAATGTATCTACTTATACATTTCGTGACATTGTAGTAACAAATTTACCGCTTCACTTCTTTGAAATTTATGCTCTTACATCAAAAATATTCTTTGCAGAATGAATTATAGATCTGTTTTTGCTATGTTGTGTACTGTTTTATTTTTTTAACCAATGAATGTATTTATGGGTCGTTCTCATCCGCTGCTAAAAAGTTTCCCAATTATGACATTACCATCATTAAAATTCAATTTTTTATTTTGTAACAAGTCTTTGTCCTGACTGACTGGCTGACAGACAACGCACAAATAAAACTGCTGGACGTAGAGACTTAAATTTTTTTTTTATTCGCAACGCAAAAGAAGAAGCATAGTAAATATAAATTGTAATGTTAAATGTTTTCTTTGTAGTGCCATATAATTAGCGATGCTTTCATACAATTCATGTAAGAATGATGTAGTTCATACATAAATTACACATCAATCAGAGTTCTCATAGAAGAAATGAAACAGTAAAAATTACGATACGCATTCTGTGTTGTTTGAAAAGTATGCATTTATAAATTGGGGCCATGAGAAAGATTTTATCTATATGATAGTTCTAATGATAGTAAAATAGGTGCGATTACAATCAATGTCTAGTCTATGGTTTATCTCGGGAATGTGTGAACAGTACTGTCATGAAAAATGTGGAGTTTTTTTTTTCAACCGACTTCAAAAATAGAGGAGGTTATCAATTCCATTGATTTTTTTTTAATGTTTGTTATCTACTTTAGAACTTTATTGTTTATTTACCGATTTGGAAATTTTTTTTTTGTTTGAGAGGATATTCTTTCGATTTTGATACAATATCCCATATAAATTTTATCAAAATCGGTTCAGTAGTCTAAACTACGAAATTGTATTTTCGTCGTTGAAGTGAAAAAATTGCGTATTTTGCTTCCCTGTGACTTATCAGTGGTGCCTTCGGTCACTAGAACAGTCCGATTGAATTCGGTTGTTATATGTTTTTGTAAAAACTTGATTATTTAGAACAAAACACTAAAAATATTGAAAATGCGCCAAAAAAGAGGGAGCCACATTGGCTCCTTTCTACTACAATTTTAACTTTAACTTCTAGTACATTTTAGTCCGATGCTAATTTTCGAAAAAGAGAATAAAGATTGCTAGATAAATATAATAATAATCTCAAAACTATTAGGCTTTTTCATTGTTAATAAAACTACATCGTGAAAAGTAACTACAGTTATTTGAAAATAGAGATATTTCATTTTTATTGACAGGGTGTCTGAAAATTTTCTGTCCTGTATTCCGCATTCATTTTGGTTTGATACTGCCCATCTTGGTGTTCTATAGGAACACCGTTATTCTATGTTCTAAATATATCTATTTTTAAAACCCAAAAAAAGGTTTTACTGACACAATCATTTATCTTTTCTGTTTTTTAAATTTGTTAACAAGAAGGTAACATTTTGCATTTGTTTTCTCCTATTTACATTGTAAAGAATGCACTGACCATAGCCCGACTATTTTTGCAAAAGACTTCTCCTTCGTATGGTCATTAGCGAATTTACTTCTCCTGAGTTTGTTACAGGTAAGTGCATCATTGAAAATCCTTCCTCTTTTATCATCAAATTTTGACTTCAAAATAATTATAGTCAACTGAGGTAGATGCGTTAATTGCGACTTTTTGGAAAAACATAAAAACTCTTAAAAGTAGGTACAGAAAAATTATTCCCATCTGTCCCCTTGTTGCTAAAAGGGGGACAGATGGTCCCCCCCCCCCCTATTGACGTATTTTCCTCAGTTGACTTACCTAAAATATTTTACCATTAGGAATCGTCCCCTGAAGGATATCGCGTGATGGGTCTCAAGACAGTGTCCGACATTCTGCCACAAAGCAGTTATGTGCAAGCATTAATGTGTTCCAGTTTGAAGGGTGCTAGTGAAATCACTGGGTTTTTTACACTTGCTTCGTGCTTCCTTAACGTGCTTTACGCATGTCATAAAACCTAAAAGCTCGAAAACAATTAACATAACAAACAACAAAGCACGAAAGGAGCTCTCTTTGAACACAGTAATAACTTACACATTATACTGCTTTACGGTAGAATGACTTGTTAGTAACAACAGTATTTTCCTGTCCTATGTTACTTGAAACGCAGAAAGCGCGTTTACCATTAATAATTGCGTTCAAACGGAGTTCAAACAATGGGAATTCTCAGAATTGTAGGCACTAAGCAAAAACAAAGTTAGCAATTGTAGGTGCTAACAACGTACCTTTGTAAGTCTTACTACCTGTTCTCGACTTGGCACTAATTTGAGACTAAAGTTCTAAGTTGTTCTCGACTTAGCATTAACTTTAAACTAAGGTTTTATAGTTTTTATCAACTTAGCAGTAACTTTAAACGAAGGTTCTAAGCTGTTCTCGACTTGGTATTTACTTTACACTAAGGTTCTAAGTTGTTCTCGACTTGGCATTAACTTTAAACAAAGGTTCTAAGTTGTTCTCGACTTAGCACTAACTTTAAACGAAGGTTTTAAGTTGTTGTCAACTTAGCACTTACTGAGGTTTTTCCCTAATAATGGGAATTCGGATTTGTTGGGAAAAAAAACCATACATCTTTTTTCACATATTATTAGATACTACAATTTACAAACGATTCGTTCATCAATCATAGGTTTTCTAAAATTAGATGTTAGAGTACGTTGTTTATTAAACTTTTAAGCTAGGTACGTTTGTATAAAAATTTGTAATTGTAAATTTGAAAAAAAAAATACACATATAAAAATAGGACATGCTGTTTCTTTTTTATTCTACAAAGCAACATTTTCTTCGCGGCCAGACATACTTGGTTACTTTTTTAATTTAAGACCTAGTTTATCTGTCTACAGCTAGTTTTCTCACATATTTTCTGTAATTAGAGCACAATTAAACTAAATTATTATGACAAAGTAAAGTACGTTCATTTTTATATGATAAAATTAAATTATTAAGACAGGATGTGCCATTTTTCAATCTCTGAGCTGTTCTGGCTAGAATAATATGTAGAATTTATTTACTAACAAGCTTAGAACTGAAAACTGAAAATCCAACTGCGAAATTATTAATACATTGATTGCCAATTTATTTTTTCAAATGTTTTTTATATAATATTTTTGTAATCTCCTTTTAATTTCCTTCATTTTGATACCCTACTCAATAGTATTTTCTTCACCAAACGGTGAACAAAAATTTATTAACGACTTACTATTTAGCGCCAATAATCCGCCCTTTTTTTTGTAAACCCATATTACAAAAAAAAGGGCGGACACTTGGGTTTTAGAGACAAATCTAACGAAAATCCATCCAGCCGTAAAAAAGATACGAGGTAACGAAGAAATTTACATACATACAAGCTACGCGCGAAAACATAACCCTTCCTTGGCAGTCGGGTAAAAAACAGTGAGAGTTTATGAATGTATTTAAATGTATTCAATGGCCCTATTGAATGCTTGCCCTTTTGTGGGAAATATGTAAATTGAATACTTGTATAGATTTTCCATGATATTATATCCGCTTTGTGACGACTTTTTAGAAATCGTTTTTTTTTCTAAGTATTTGATGTATAACATCTTTCCTCTCGCTTTCTATCAATTTGTTGGGAGTCACTTCGCGAATATGGGATGGAAGTGTGTAACAGGAAGTCAGCCGTCAAATAATATCAACCTCAGAAAAATGAATTAGATGAAAACTTTTCGTTTTTCTTTTTTTTTGTACAAGCTTGCTTAATTTTGGGCTAGATGGCGTTGTGTCAAATGTTTAAACATTAAAATTGTATTTATAATTTTAGTCTAAGAATTACTATTTAACTGTAAACTTTAGCGGAAGGCCCGTGATATCGTAGAAAACATATAAGTATACGTATATTATAAATAAAATAGTAATCTGCTTATAAATTATGTACTTACCTATAAAATTATGTTAATATAATAATGCTTTGCATTCTCCTATATTAATATTGTTTATTTATATTAATGCAATATTAATATAAACAAACAATAGGTATACCTATATAATAAAAATGATTCTAACTTATGTTTTTTTTAATGAAAGACAAGACGAGCTAGACGCTCTCCTTGTGGTAAGAGATCACGCCTGCTCATGACCAGAACAGTGCTGTACAGGACTTTCTCCTTCGACATAATTATCTTAATAAAAAAAATGTATCTACTTATACATTTCGTGACATTGTAGTAACAAATTTACCGCTTCACTTCTTTGAAATTTATGCACAGTCAATAATTGATATCTTCAAAAATGAGCAAATGTGCGAGTGAGATAGCGGCGCGCGGGGTTCTAGGCCTTAAATAAACGTATTGTCATCAATCTACCATTTTCTCAACAAAATTACAACATACTCGTATATTCACATAATCTTTCTTGAGACAAGTTGAACAAAGGTAGATTTTATCTCGAATAATTAGATTTTAATACCGTATTTTACATTCTTTTCACATAATGTTACATAAGTAGGTATATTTCTTGTTCTTATATGTTTAAACATAAAAGAGACCCCACTAAGCTTATATTAGGTATATGTTACCCAGATATACCTAAATAAGCATTAAAAAATTGATTGTCTGTAAAGTTGGTTTACGGACGATAGTTTAACGTGACTACCAGCGTAATGGGACAATGAGCGTTACCGGACAATGGCGTCAACGTTTTCGTGCATGCAGCCGGCGTTCATCGATTTATTAGACGTAGTCAGTCACGTCAAAAAAAGTCGTTGAAGTAAACAAAATTGCGTATTTTGCTTCCCTGTGACTTTTCAGTGGTGTCTACGGTCACTAGAACAGTCCAATTGAAGTCGGTTGTTGTATGTTTTTGTAAAACCTTGATTATTAATATTTATTACAGCTAAATAGGTACTACTATCTAGAATTATTACTAAATGTACAAGAGGAAACAATTTGATATTCAGTCACTAAGCAGTAATGTGTTAGCATTACTGTGTTACGGTTGGAAGGGCCATGCGAAAGCTGGTGAAATTACTGGGCATTCGAGACTGACCATCAACATGTCTCAAGGTAGACGCGCGCTATCGCGGTATTGCAATGGCCTATGGGCATCAAAGTCCTGTATGTTCTGGTCAAGCGCAGGCGTAATCTCTTACCATCAGGAGAGCCCTTAGCTCGTGTCATATTTACATATAAAAAAACTTATTGTCCTTTTCCAGCTCTATCGGTTGAGTAATTTCGGCGTGATTATGCTCAATGTAATAATACGTTCCTTCTATTTTTGACTTTGAAGTTGCAATTCTGAGTCAGAGTCGTGACTTCGTCTAGTCATCAGTATACATTCGAGATAATGTAAGCTTATTTAATTCCTTTAGAAGTGGCGCTATACATTATTTTTTAGTCACCAGAAAAATCGCATAATCGGTTGCTGGAAGAGTGCGACTTGTATTTAACAGGAAGGGACTCATTTTGAGCATTTGATAAATTGATTAATTTTGTATTAAAAATATTAAAATTCATGGTCTTTCTTTTATTTGTGACACTATGTTATTTAGCAAAAAATAATCCTTATGATGAAGCCTTTCGATCGGTATCATAAAACTACAGTTTTTTTTTCTCGTGTAACGGGTTCGATTCCCGGTTCAACCATGTAACTATATAAATATCTATGAATGCAGTTTAAATTGTTTTTTAAATTCAAATAATGTCTTCTTTCAGTAAAATGTTCCATCTAAAATATTCAAGGTGCTTTCCCTCCATGTGGCATAGCCGTGGGACGCCCTGTTTAGGCGGAGAATCGTGGCGTGGACTTCTACGTTCACAGAATAACAATACACATTTTTGTACGTCGGTGATTTTTATAACAATGGACATTTTAGAATAAATATCGCATTATGTAATTCAAAATAAAAATAGTGCTGGTATTTTTCTCTATTATGTAAGCAAATGTCAATAGGCTTTGGATATAAGTATTTCCAAGTCCGAATTAGTATAAATAATCTGAACATTAAACGAACAAGATAAAATCCTGCATTGAAATTCAATAAATTTTAGCTTTTATGAAAAAAATGGTTAAATGTAAAGTTGGTTTACGGACGATAGTTAAACGTGACTACCAGCGTAACGGGACAATGGGTGTTACCGGACAATGACAGCATTACCGGAAAATGACGTCAACGTTTTCGTGCATGCAGCCAGCTTTCATCGATTTATTAGACGTAGTCACGTCAAAAATGTTGTTATTAAATGCTTCTGCCGTACTTTTAATGCTAATAAAACGATCACGGATTATTGTAAATTGATAAACGCGGCATTTAATTCGTCTAGCTTGATTACAAAAATTCAAAATGGCGGCCATATTTTGCAGTAAGATTTTTTTGTAGAGATCCGTGAGCGGCATGATTTTATTCGGCAATCAGTGAGCTAATAAAATCCATTTTTTTGAAGTTATCGTATAATCGGCTCTCTTCTTCTTCTTCGTTGCGCTCTTGACAGAGCGGTCGTGGTCTTCATGAAGTTTTTGAGTCGCAGGCTGTGACTCGCCTCACGATATCTCGCCACTTTTCCCTGCTCGCAGACGTTCTGGTGCACTCATGCAAAGGGCCGCCCACCGCAGATTTAATTTGGTCGGTCCATCGCATGGGTGACCTTCCGCGCGGTCTGGTCCCTTCTACTCTGCCCTGAACAACCAAGCGCTCTATGGAGTCATTGTCCCGCCTCGAGACAATCATCGGCTCACTTGGTCTTTTATGAGTTTCTGTAACACCATTTACGCACGATAAGAGGCACATCTCAAAATCTCTTTCAAATAAAATTCAAAAAAACTAACGAGTTTACAATACTTAGTCATGATGTGTATCATATAAATTGGGAATGAATCTATTTACTTCATTTTTCTGAAGTTGGTAGGCACCATCTGTCGACTAACTGCCTGTTACGCACTTCCGCCTCATTTTCACGAAATGCCTCCCACATCATGACAGAAAGCGAGAGGAAAGATATTGTACATCAAAAAACAGTAAGCATAAAAAAAATGCGTACCTACTACCTATTTCTTGATAAGTTTATTACAGCATAAGCTAACTATATACAATCTATATTACAAAATATACAAAAGGAAACAATTGTGCCACCCATAGACCGTTGCAAACGATCTATAGGTAGCTCAACTGCTTCAACTCGATACCCGATGGCAGCGTGCCGAAGATACTGGCTGCATTGCCTCTTTGTATTGCAAGCCTTATGCTTTGGCCGAGATAGCTGCCAGCCCTCTGATCACACGTTGCTTCGACCAGACGCTCTGACAACATTTTGAAAAACACGCACACAAAGATGCTTCTGCCGAATATCGATAAGAAACTATCAAACACTCACATGAAAATGAGAGGATAAGAAATACGGACAATGGTGGGAATCATAACCAGCCACTGCGATCTCAACCACCATCTGTTTAAGATGGGTGCGATGGACAGCGACATCTGCCGCGGTTGGTTCACAGAGGAAACCGTGGAAAACGAGGTTGTGCATTGCACAGCTACAGAAGAAGCCAGAACGAAGACTGGGCTAATACAAATCCTTGACCAGGGTCCGGATGACCCTACCGGGCAACTGAAACACACCATCCATCAACCCAGGGTCCTGCTCCGCTATTTTGGGGAGCTGGGCTGGCTGGGGTAAAGTTAGTACACAAAGGGGACAATGCACAATACACCCCATAACGGGACGTACACCATTTTTTTCTTAAAAAAAAAATCACGCTATTCATTTTGGACAATAGATGGCGCTGTACCTACAAAAGTCAATTGTAAATGTCAAGTGTCCGTAATAAACAACGAAATTTTCTGGTTTTTTTTTTGTTAGGTTTTTGACACAAACCACTTTTTTTAATGACTCAAAAAAAGCTCTCATTAGCTCGAAAAGCCCTCATTAGAATTAGAATTAAAACATTTTGAAAAGCGGAAGGCTCCCATTCCCCACTTGTTATGTAGCTTGTAATACATCAATGAATTAGTCAGTTAATTCAGTTCAAGCAACATCCTATTAGCGGAAGCTCAAAATAATTGAGAGAAGACCTTAATAAGTCTCCATCCGGCGGCCATTTTGCAAAGGCTAAATTAATTCTACCCTCTCGTAATGAATTCACCCCTCGGGCTAGACTTAATTAATTGATGGCCTGGCTTTCAAATTAATTTAGTATTTGGTAGGTTTCTTTTTCAACCGACTTCAAAAAAGGAAAAAGTTCTCAATTAGGTTGAATTTAATGTTTTTTTTTTGTTTGTTACCTGAAAACTTTATTTTTCAGAAACCGATTTTAAGATTATTATTTTTTGAGAGGTTACCTATATATACTTTCAGAATAGACCCATAGAAATTTTGTCAAAATCGGTTCTGTAGTTCAGATTTTAAATCAAAATAACTGAAAAAAAGTCGTTGAAGTGAACAAAATTGCGTATTTTGCTTCCCTGTGACTTTTCAGTGGTGCCTACGGTCACTAGAACAGTTCGATTGGAGTCGGTTGTTGTATGTTTTTGTAAAACCTTGATGATTGAATTTCCTTTGAATTTTCCATTTCGCCTAAAAAAAAGTGCAACCGAATTGATAACCTCATCCATTATTGAAGTCTATTGAAAAAAGTCTGTGCAAAAATAGCTGCGAAAAATATAAAAGCACATCGTTATATTATATTACTCACGATTCACGCAAAAGTGTATAAACCATAGATGAATTACGGTGTTTTTATAGAACACCAAGATGGACAGTATCAAACCAAAAGAGTTGCGGTATATGTATAGGTAAGACCGAAAATTTTCAGACACCCTGTCAAATAAAATGAAATATCTCTATTTTAAAACAAAGTATGTTACTTTTTACGATGTCGTTTTATTGTCAATGAAAAATCCTAGTAGTTTTAACATATAGCCCTGTCAGCCCTGTTACTTCTCTTTTTTGAAAATTAGCATCGGACCAGAATGTACTAGAAGTTAGCCAATGTGGCTCCCTTTTCTTGGTCGCATTTTCAATGTACTACATTGTGTTTCTGTTCTTTAATACTTCTGTGGTATAAACGAATTACATCATTGCGTAGGTGGGTTTCACGTGGGCTAATACAACTTTATATTCTGTGAAACAAATCAAAATCATCAAAAATCGACTCTATGTCCTTTGTTATAAGGTTTGTAAAAATGAAAGTAGTTTTGAGGTTATGTTGTATGAAACCTTTTTAGGTAGTCTAAGGACATGTGTGTGGGTATAAAGTATGTCAATGTTTCGCCTTTGTGTGAATAAGACTTAAATAATTGTATGGAAACATAGCTTTGTAGTAAAAACACGACAAAAATATCTGGTCACTTTAACCAATTTCTAGTGCGTTCTGAAAAGTCACGGAGAAGCAAAATACGCATTTTTTTCATTCTAGAAAATACTTTTGCCTTATTTTTCTTGTAGATTAAGGTAGGTATCTAGTAAAGCTAAGTTACCTTAGTCATTATTTTGGGTCCTTTTCATCCGCATCAAAAAAGTTTCCCAATTGCATTCGAATCTAATTTAAATAAATTTGCATAAATTATAAAAAAGTCTAAGAGGAAAATTCGGAAAAAAAATGCATTTTTGGAAAAAAAATTGCATCTTGTGTAGTTTTCAACACTTCAAAAGAAAGAGGAGGTTTTCAATTTAGTTTTCTGTTTGTAACCTCAGAACTTCGTCATTTATCTAATTCAAATTGGTTGCGATATGTTTTTGGAAAAACTTTGATTATCTTCAAATCTAAAAATATCTTCAATTGTTATTCCGGTTATACGCAGACAAAGTCTAAGGCATAAGAAAAGTCAAATGTAGTGTTTTGGCGGGAACATGAAAAATGGCGCATTGGCGGCATTAAATTAATTGACAAAACTTGTATAACTTTGAGTGTTTAAGTGTAAAATCGGTGGTTTTTAATCCATTAAGTGCTCGTGAACGTGTATGAGTGTTGGTGAATAGTGTAATGCTGTAAAACGTGACTTTTCATGTTGCCTCCAAAACTCCATAGAAGCCTCTAGTAAAGTCGCAACCACCACTACTTTACAGGGGCATGACTAGACTTATCGACTCTGACTTATGACAAAATAATCTCTCCAATTACTTGACACTGGCTATATACCTTTGATGTGAAGCCAAACTGAAGAAATTAGGTTCTTCGAAAAAAAAAAAAAAAGTCTAGGGCATAAGAAAAGTCAAACGTAACTTTTGCAATGCAGCAAAAACAAATGCGAAGCGAGCTGAACCGTTGAATCATTTACGTCACGCTTTTTGCCTTGTTGGCTAACGCTTTTGCAATACCTATTATTCAGAATGTTGTGAGGCTAAGACTGGGCCAAAAATAAAAGAAACGGGTTGCTTCGGAGATACAACCGTAAATTTTAAGTTGACACTTCTTACGTTGCCTCTTTTAGGTTTTAGGATTATTCTATACACTACTAGTATAAAATTACCAAAAGAAATGTGCAATGCAGAAGGGGTATCTGTATCTGTGCAGTTAGAATTTTTGGTTACTACAAAATGACAGAGTGACAGCGGCGCGAGTGCGGCGCCCGAGCCGAGCTTCGGCGAGCTGCGGGCTACCTATGTGCCCGGGTTTGCCAAACGATTAATGAATTATCAATGTTTTTATCAATTGAAAAAAACTGACTATATTTTTAAGTTATTATTTGTGTTCAGTTCCTGTTTAGGGTGTTTTTTCTTAATTATATATTTGATTTGTGAACAAAGCTTTGTTATATGTAATACTGACGTTAGGTTTTATATTAACAAGATATTAATTTGGTAGACATTATCCATTATCCATTTACAATTAAAATTAATCTTTGTCAACTTGTTTCACCATTATGATATTGTATTTCTCTAATTTATGTAACAATACGCCGGTCCTTTCTGATAATTCTTCTGTGTATCTTTTTGGTTCCCACGATACAGGCCAAGAGCCTAGTGTGGGGTCACCGATTACTGACCTAAGTGAAATGTTTTGTTTAATAAATAATTTTTTTTTTTTTTTTTTATTTGATAGGATGTAGATACTTTTTATTACAGCATAAGCTAACTACTACAATCTATATATAGATATATTACAAAATTTACAAAAGGAAACAATTGGGCCACCCAAAATAAATAAATTGAATTGAATTATTAAAAACTTGTGGTGCTATCTCTATCATCGTAAACTATTAAGAAGTGCCAGAAAAAGTATTTGCATTTTACTGTTGTGGTAATTGGTTACTAAAAAGATTTTGCGTCTTTTTGACGCCATCTAACTCAAAAAAATCTTTAACAATTTCGGTACTTTATTGTTAATTTTTCATTATAAATTCATGCAAATGCATCAATTATCACAAAAAATACGTATTTATATTGTAAAATTTATCGTATTCTTATTATAATTAACTAAATCTCTACTATTAAATATCCTAAAAACATGAGTTTATCATTATTTTATAATAGAATTAGTTATTACCTTATAACACATTAAATTAAAGACATAAAAAACATATCATGAAGCTTAAGAAATTTCATAAGATGTTCTATAAAATAAATCAAAGCAAAATTATGGCTTAGTAGTTATAGTATCTAATGGTTACTATCAGTTATTAAATAATTTTAATTAAACATCAAATAAAATAAGGTTTAGCTATTAAGGCTAATCCTCAAATCCAATTCCATACAAAATGTTTCTGACAAATACTCAAAAAGTACGCCGTATTATAGTAATTTCTTCACACTGTTCGTTTCATCCATGTTTTTTAATTTCGTCAACAAAAAAAGTGAAAGATTTCATACTTTAATTTAGATTTCATATGTGTTTTTAAGTAAGTATGGTTAATTTTAAAAAACGTATAAAATCTAAATTAAAGTATGAAACCTTTCACTTTTTTTGTTGACGAAATCAAAAAACATAGACGAAACGAATAGTGTGAAGAAATTACTATAATACGGCATACTTTTTGAGTATTTGTCCCAAACATTTTGTATGGAAATTTGCCTTGAGGATTCCCCTTAAGACAGTAATTTAGCGATTTTACTACTATAAATCCAAGTATAATTTTAATTTAACTGTTTTTGTAGGAGTTTAGAAGAAAGGTTAAGGGCTTTCGAATTAATTATGTTTTATTTATAATTTTACTATCTAAGAATTTAAAATAGGTAATTGTACACCAAGGGCCTGAAGCAAGCCATTTTATATGAGACTAGCTGGTGCCCACGACTTCGTCTGAGCAGGATTAGTGTTTCGATTAGCGGACAATTCACTCAATATCTTTATAAATTGTATCCTATGTGTTATTCTGATGTATAAGCTATATTATTGTAAAGTTTCATTAAAATCCGTTCAGTAGTTTTGACGTGAAAGAGTAACAAAAATCCATCCATCCATACTTACAAACTTTCGAGTTTAAACCTTATAATAATAATAATTAGTAGGATTGTAAAAACGCCGATGGCACTGGGCAACTTTACACGCTACAAGCGAAGTCGCTGGCGTGTAGCGTGTAAAATAGTCGTGTGTCATCGCATGCTTATTGATAAAGGTGTGATTTTTTTCAATATCTTTGTTTCTGTTCCAATCAAGGGTAATAAAATTGATCTTTACAAAAACTAAAGGGTCGATGACACACGGATATTTGACATGCTTCAAGCCAGCGAGTTCGCTTGTAGATTTTAAACTCCTTCCCGAAAGCTAACTCGCTCACTCGCTAGCTTTTAAGCTCGCCGGCTTGTAGCGTGTAAACTAGCCGTGTGTCATCGACGTTTAAGTATGTAGTTTATTATGTTTTTATCGAAATCAGCATTGATACTTCTTTGAGCTTTTTTAGATATTATCCTATAATTTTGGATATGGCTTTCCAAGCCTAACCCAGTTGAAAAAATCACCCTGTATACCCAATACATTATACAAGGTGATGTAGGTACACAAACCAAGGTCATTGCACTGCTGCGACTCATTGCCGATCGATAGTAAAGGTGCGTTTAAGTGTGCGACCGCTACGCGACCTTTGCGAAACTAATTTTGAAGTATACCTATGAATATAATTATGTAAGAAAATGTATAATAAATCACACAACGGTTTTAATTAAAGCACATTAATTTAGATTTACAATACTAAACAGAAAAAAAAGTGCTAAACTACAAGCTTAAGGTTAACAAAAACCTGCAAAATTCCACCGTCGTTATGGATTTTTGTCACTTTGATCGCATTCGATGACACTCCTATTTAAAAAAAAACACTGATATCTCTGTATTAACATTGTACTGCTTTACTGTATACAAATTTTACAAAGGGAAACAATTGGGCCACCCATAGACCGTTGCAAACGATCTATAGGTAGCTCAACTGCTCCAACTCGATACCCGATGGCAGCGTGCCGAGGATACTGGCTGCATTCATAATTAATAACATTGAGAAAACATAATTCTCGTAGTATGATGTAGTAAAGTGGGATAAAAAATCTCAGCATCTGACCGCGCCTTAAGGTGACTGTCCAATTTGGCACAAAGGCTCACGTGGGTTGAATTAACAAAGAAATTTGAGAAAAAAAATGAGTTCATCCAAACAAAAAAATATACGGTAAATATGTAGAGTCCTGTAATTGTTTAGTGCCGTAGGCGTTTTACCATAGATTAGATAGATAGAAAAGGATTTATTGCTCAAGGAAAAAAAACCAGTACATAGGCGAACTTAATGCTAGTTAGCATTCTCTTCCAGCTAACCTCTGAGTATTGTGGAGATGTGGTAGTGTTAGATGTGTGATTGAAGAAAGAAAATAATATATGCTTATTTTTAGTAACATTACACTTACTATATTATACAAAATACACTTATAAATAATAAAAGCTCAAGCATTCTGGAGTGCCAAGTTGTGACCGGACATATTAGATGAATAACGGTGTTATAGAACAAGATGGACAGTATCAGACCAAAATGGATGCGTTTAAAGGACCGAAAATTTTCCGACACCCTGTCAATAAAAATGAAATATCTCTATTTTCAAATAATGTTTGTTACTTTTTACGATGTTTTTTTATTAACAATGAAAAAGCCTAGTAGTTTTAACATATAATAGTTATTTAGCCCCATTACTTCTCTTTTTCGAAAACTAGCGTCAGACCAAAATGTAACAGAAGTTAGCCAATGTCGCTGTTCAGGCGTTGCCTTCCGACCACAAGACTCTGTACATCTGTCAGTGTCAAAATAGCTTGTCTAATTTTTTGTACTCGTGACTTTGCTTACTTCTCTGTAATGGCTGATTGCAGTAAAAGATTTTTTGAATGAATGAATGAATGAATGAATGAATCTTTATTTGCGTAATACAGGTACATTGTGGTCTTACTTTAAATTAGAATCACTGCATCAACTTTTGTCGTGCAAATACTTAAAATTAGTGCTAAATAATTGTTAATAATTCTTACATAAATTGCTAATAAAAATAATTCATTAATAATTAATAGTATTATTACATTAAAATTCGTCAAAAACATTAAAATTCGTTAAGAGTAAACAAGTTGAGTAGGTCATTTAATATTAGGGGAACTTAAAATTAAAATTAAAATAATCATTTAATGAATAAAAGCATCTATCACAGAGCCAATTATACAACTTGTGTTTTAATTCATTGTCTTTCAGGTCTCTAAATTCATTAGGTAATTTATTATAAATCTTTACTGCCATTGCATAACTGTTTTTTTTACATATTATTATTTTTGTTATAAATAGTCTTTTTATTACTAAATGCGGCCCATGTACGCAATTATCCGCTTAAGATAATACAGTGGCTCCCTTTTCTTGGTCGCATTTTCAATGTACTACATTGAGTTTCTATACTTTAATACTTCTATGTTTTAAACAAACAAACATTCACACACTCACACCCCTGCACTAGGATTCCCTGTGTCGCAGGTGGCATGGACACATACAACACATCACAACATCCAAGACCCGAGAACAAACATTTGTGTTCGTCACAAATATTTGCCCCGGCCGGGGATCGAACCCGGAACACCAAGCTTCGTAGGCAGGGTCACTACCAACTAAGCCACGGTGTCGTCACTAAGCCACGGTGTCGTCATGTGACCGGATAGTTTGGATTTGAAGACCCCGATGGAGGTAGAATTGCGGATCCACAGGAAGAGAGTTCCACAGTCGGATCGTGCTGACTGTGAATGAGTTCTGAACCTGGTACTATAGGTACTTCATGTTATAAATACAGTTTTGCCCTATTTTCTTCGCTCATGTTAAACATACTCGTAGGTTTACAACTTATCAAAACCAAAAATATACTAAAACATTTCATGAGATTGTAGTAACAGCACCAATCCTCTTTTTTACCCGACTGACAAGGAAGGGTTATGTTTTTCGCACGTATCTTAATGTATGTATGTATGTATGTATGTAAATTGCTGTGTTACCGCGTATCTTGCAAACAGCTGGATGGATTTTGATAGGTAAGGTATCGTTTGATTCGTCTTAACCATCCGAGTGTTCTTAATGGGTTTAAAAAAATCAAATGGCGGATTTTTGGAGCTAAATAGTAAGTCTTTAATAATTTTTTGTTGACCAAACCCATCGAGTAGGGTTTCAAAATAAAGGTACTTTAAAAGAGATTGCAAAAATATGTATAAGTTAAATGTTTAAATTTCATTTGGAATAATGAATTGACAATTAATGTAGGTATAGGTAATACACATACATAGGTATACATTTTGGTTAATAAATCTAACTTTACCTACTATATATTGTCCCTATATGCCCGAAATACCTACGAAATACCCGAATACCCCCCGTATTCCCCACGTCCTGGCAAACAACATTTGATCTACAACTTTATAAATTAATATTTATTTATTTACACAACTAATTACTAACTTAATGCTAAAACATAATAAAACTAAAATTACTTAAATAAGTATATAAATAAAGAACTTTTGAAATTACATTTTTTTTTTCATTTATAATTTCAAAAAGTTCACGTGAACATAATGTGATTTTTCATTCAATTTTTTCCAAATTTTTCTTACGTTAACCACGTGAAAATATGTGATTTCTCATGCAATTTTTTCCAATTTTTTTAGGTATTTACCTTTATGGGTAAAGTTTTGACTCATCCACGTAATTAATACCTTTATTTTTATAGTATGGCGCATCCGTTAAACCCCAAGTACCATAAGTAAACTACGTGTAGGCTGTAGGTGCAACGCGACAGGACGCATTTGCATGTTTAAGTAGCAACTTGGGACAAATGATAATTCACTTTTGATAAAAAGCACGTAGTCACGGGTTTTTCCGAAAAAAAAATGTTTTTAGTGTTACCTACATCCATCTTTTAGATTGTTGGTTTTAAGAATAAGACTTGCAATTCAAAGAGGCAATGTAGCCAGTATCCTCGGCACGCTACCATCGGGTATCAAGTTGGAGCAGTTGAGCTACCTATAGATCGTTTGCAACGGTCTATGGGTGGCACAATTGTTTCCTTTTGTACATTTTATATTATAGAAGTAGTTAGCTTATGCTGTAATAAATAAAGATTGTTGGTTGTTAAAAAATCAACAAAATAGTTATCATAATAATAATAAGAATAGTGCACGAAAGAAGCCTCTTCGAGGCGTACTTGAAATCCTTTCACCACCCTGGTTCCAAATAACTAGTGACACGATAAGAACAAGAAGAAGATCATAATAAGACCTACAAACATCCCTCTAGGGATTCCAGACCAAGCTTTCAAGACCAAGCTTTCCAGACCAAGAGTGGGTCTCCCTATCTACCACTTACCTACCTACAAAACCCACCATCAGAGTCTGTTCCTGTCGGCCTGCTGTTTCCAATGCTGGGGTGGCTAACCACCTGCCTTCAGGACACCGTATTCAGGCCAGTATACCGTGCTGAAGTGGAATAGAGACAATCATAACGAGTGCGATGAGTGCGCGACGGCTAATTCAATGTGCATTAACACGTTAGCTGCGGCACCAATTTTTGCATACTTTCCGTTCCTGCGGCACGAGGCATAATCGGCCCGTACCGTGACCAGACGTTAGGGCGACACGCGGTCTATTAGACCCCACCTCCTTTTACAGACTAAAATCCATTTTCTGGCGCGAAATCAAAGATAAATGAGAATTTTGGTCCTTATTGATATAGACAGTGAATTGATGAACCCTAATCCACCGTCGCCCCGGGATCTGATGGCTAATTTAGGAATTATTAGCAAAACAAAATATGGGATCTTATACACCTCGTAACGCACTGAAATAGGGCAAATTTTCGCTGCGATTAGTGATGGGAAAAATAATATCGACGTTTTTAAACTGTCTTAACTACGCAACGACTTGACCGATTTTGATCAATTATATCTCATTAGATCGCATTTGCAACTAGATATGTTGCAAAGTATTAGGTACGTCAATAATCGTTATTACCAATAATATCTTTAGGTATAATATACTTAAGTAATAATATCTTACACTTACTTTAGGTACATAGCTACCAAGATAAGAAAAAACTAGGTAACGGGTGATTTTTTAAGAGCTTGAGAACTTTTTTTAAAAAAAAAACGCATAAAATTTGCAAAATCTCATCGGTTCTTTATTTGAAACGTTAGATTGGTCCATGACATTTACTTTTTGAAGATAATTTCATTTAAATGTTGACCGCGGCTGCGTCTTAGGTGGTCCATTCGGAAAGTCCAATTTTTGGCAACTTTTTCGAGCATTTCGGCCGGAATAGCCCGAATTTCTTCGGAAATGTTGTCTTCCAAAGCTGGAATAGTTGCTGGCTTATTTCTGTAGACTTTAGACTTGACGTAGCCCCACAAAAAATAGTCTAAAGGCGTCAAATCGCATGACCTTGGTGGCCAACTTACCGGTCCATTTCTTGAGATGAATTGTTCTCCGAAGTTTTCCCTCAAAATGGCCATAGAATCGCGAGCTGTGTGGCATGTAGCGCCATCTTGTTGAAACCACATGTCAACAAAGTTCAGTTCTTCCATTTTTGGCAACAAAAAGTTTGTTAGCATCGAACGATAGCGATCGCCATTCACCGTAACGTTGCGTCCATCAGCATCTTTGAAAAAATACGGTCCAATGATTCCACCAGCGTACAAACCACACCAAACAGTGCATTTTTCGGGATGCAAGGGCAGTTCTTGAACGGCTTCTGGTTGCTCTTCACTCCAAATGCGGCAATTTTGCTTATTTACGTAGCCATTCAACCAGAAATGAGCCTCATCGCTGAACAAAATTTGTCGATAAAAAAGCGGATTTTCTGCCAACTTTTCTAGGGCCCATTCACTGAAAATTCGACGTTGTGGCAGATCGTTCGGCTTCAGTTCATGAAATGTCAAAGCATACTGAGCATCTTTCTCTTTGACACCATGTCTGAAATCCCGCGTGATCTGTCAAATACTAATGCATGAAAATCCTAACCTCAAAAAAATCACCCGTTACTTACTGAAGATTTTTTCATTAAAAACTTACCTGTTTTGGCTCTGTTTCTGGGTTTTTTAAAATTAACTTCTTCCGACATCGTTTAGACATGTTCGGCGCTGTAAAAGGACGTGCTCTCCAATCGACGTGATGCACAACACTGGTCGCGGGAAGCTCGCGTTGAGTGCGGTACGAGGTCAGGGGGGATATGGGACGTTTTAGCCTCGTTCCGCACTGCATTAAAATTATATTAATTCAGTGCGGCACGAGGCCTAAGACATCCGGTACCAAGGTAGGTACACCACCGAGTCCGGAACCATTAGTGATCTCAAATATATATTTATCTCTTTCCTACACTGGACCAAACCAAAGCTATGCCATTCGCACGACAGAGAAATTCACTTTTTTGCTTGCCGCACCACAGGGAAGTTGCATCAGGGGTGATTTAGGCCTCGCTTCGCACTTAACGTGTTAAAGTGTTTTATTAAACTATAACTCATATCTTGGACCCCTAATTCTAATTCTAATTTGGGTAAGGGGTTGCAAGTGGTCTGCACTGACGTCCCGCTGTGGGGTGTATTGTGCATTGACCCCTTTTTTGTACTAACTTTACCCCAGCCAGCCCAGCTCCCCAAAATAGCGGAGCAGGACCCTGGGTTGATGGATGGTGTGTTCCAGTTTCCCGGTAGGGTCATCCGGACCCGTATCCAGGATTTTCCTCAGCCCAGTCTTCTTTCTGGCCTCTTTTGTAGCTGTGCAGTGCACAACCACGTGTTCTACGGTTTCCTCCTCTGCGAAGCAATCGCGGCAGATCACGCTGTCCGTCGCACCCATCTTGAACAGATGGTGATTCAGGTCGCAGTGGCCGGTTATAATTCCTACCATTGTACGTAGTTCTTCTCTTCTCATCTTCATGAGTGTGTTTGTCAGTTTCTTATCAATATTCGGTAGAAGCATCTTAGTGTGCTTGCTGTCCGTTCTTTTGTTCCAAAATTTTTGGTGTTCTTGTACTGAATGTTGATTCAGTCTAGCTTTTATTTCCGCTGTTGGCGGTTGTGTCAGGATTTCTTGGACCCCTATCTACTACTACTATCTGCCGTCCAGAGGGGTTCTTCCAACCCTGAAGGCGACAATAGATAGATTCGTATTTGTTCTGAAAGTAGGTATCAAGAAAATATTATCATAGTACCTAACATATATTCAAGTGAACTTTTTGCAATATATAAATAAAAAAAATTGTACGAAATTTCAAAAGATGTAGAAAATAAATTGGTTATCTGTAAAGTTAGTGTAGTAACGTGATTACTAGCGTAACGGGACAATGACGTCAACGGTTTCTTGGATGCAGCCGGCGCGGCGGCGTTCATCGATTTATTATTACGCAAACACTCTTACATTCACTCCCCCCAACACACATGCATAAACACACCATTTCCGACTTCATACCTTTATACATTTACACACCCCCTTACCCATTTCACACTCATATGCACTCTCTTACAAACATAATTTAAACAGTAAAAGTACAACCCTTTTGTTTGTTATGTTATGAGTCAAGAATTTAGAATATGAAATAAAATGTAGGTATTGCATAGTTTCACCAAGATAAGTAGGTAATTATAAAAATCTAAATTAGTTCATACTTACTTAACATACCTATATTATTAAGAGTGTAATGATCTGCCGTCTAGTTTTTGATATGTTAGTTAGTCTTGTCCCATGTTTGCCCCAGTACTGTATATCAAATTGGTAAACCGGTCGCCCGCGATACAGGCTTTGTCCTCGTGCGGGGACCATTGTTAACAAGTGTGTGTAATTTTTATTTTGGTAAATAAATGATTTTGTATTTTGTATTTTGTATTAGACGTATTCACCTCAAAAATATTTCATAATTAGCTGTAAATTCCCCTAAAATGTTTAAAACTAAAATAAAAATCCAATATGGCGCTAATATTTCGGCAGCCATATTTAATTTTTTTCTGAACTCCTTGTTTCAAATATCCATTATTGTGTACAATGACGCACAACGCCCACGTTAGCAAAAATTAATTAAAACTGTACAGTCAGCCATATAAAGCATAAAGTGGAGCATCATTCATTATTCAGAGGTAACCGATAACTTGCACCGTTGTCCGTTATTTAATGAATCATTCTAATTGATTTTGGCATTCTAGATTTGATAGATTGGTAAAACTAGTTTTTTCTAGGCTATTTTTACATAGTGGAGTTTTTAGCGTATTTTTGCCGTGCGTATTGGTACGAGGGATTGGTACTCGAAAATCCGAACGCGTATGTACCGCATATGAGTTTTCATGAATTTCGATTAATTTTAAAACACGTATAAAATCTAAATTAAAGTATGAAACCTTACTAATTTTGTTCAAACAATCGGAAAACTTAGACGAAACGAATAGTGTGAAGAAATTACTATAATACGGCGTACTTTTTGAGTATTTGTTCGAAACACTTTGTATGGAAATTTGCCTTGAGGATTACCCTTAAGAGGATATGTGAAACTGTCAGAAATGACAGCTGCCAAATTGTAAGACAGTGATAGCGCAATTAGACATCTTACCCCGAGGGAAGAGGTTAGATATAGTTTTTTTTCGCTCAAAAGTAACGGACGTAAGCGACAAATGATAAAACATCGTATTGCTTGAAAAGTGTTGAATTTATAAAAAAATCTTTTACATTTATCTAAGTTCTGTGATTACTCACTCAATAGTATAAAAATAAACCGTAAATATTCTCTAAATTCGGAGGATGGATGTAAATCGGATTTTAAGAGGGCCTATTTCAAAAAATAAATCTATCGAGAAAAGTTTCAACAATCGTGTTTCTGTCTTACATTTATTTAGATTATATCCTCAAGTAATCACTGTATTAACAGCAAGTTTATAAACTGTACCGGTTCCGAGTAAGAATGAAACGCAGCGGCTCCAAATTTTCACATAGCCTCTTAAATTGAAAGTGCCTAATTTGTCTTCACACTTAATAATAAACAAAAAAAAGGAAAATGGAAATTAATTAATAACGTAACAATTACTTACAAAAACGATTAAACATTCTTGACAAATTAAGTATGTATCAATTAGTAGGTAACTATTCTATAAAAAATGTAAATTGCAAATTCCAAGATCGCGTAAACATAACTTACTGCCGGGGTTTTCTGTTTGTATGTTCATTCTGCTTGTTTTCCGTATTTTTATAGTACTTGTGTCCATTTCATGTTTACTGGCGAAAAAATATTTTTGCAGCCGGGTATTCTGTTTTTATAAACATTCTACTTGTTTTCTGTATTTTTATAGTGTCCCTTTTCATGTTTATGTATTTCTACCATAATAAAAGTAAATTCGTTTTAGCGATCGGTGTAACACCCAAAGCTTTGACTTAATCTATGTTTTATTATGCCATTTCTAAACCACGACCACCAAACCCAATTTTACTGTCTCACCGAAACGGAACGAAATGTTACGGTTTTTTTTCGGCACGCGATGTACAGTCATCTACTAAATGTGTATACTAGATAACAGTTTTGCTTAGCAAAAAGAAGTTGCCGCTATAAAATATTTTTAGGTCGGTTCTAGATAAAAATCTGTAGTATCTATTTAGTAATTTCTAGCCAGATAACTGATCTAACAGTTATTTTCCGTTGGACTTACAAACATAACGAGACTGCCCTATTTTTTGGCCTAAAACTATATTCATTGCAGTTCCTTATTCCAAAAAAAATAAGGGTAGAAATTGATTTTGGAAATCAGTTTTCAATAAATTTGATACAGCAGCATTAAAACTAGATGACAATAAAAACAACGTTTGCGTTGCATATTAAAAAATCCATTGTTAGTACGTGCTTAGGGACAGTTTCCAAATTTCAAGTGTCTACGTTCAATGATTAGAGCCGTTGTCTGTCAGTCAGTCAGTTAATCAAACATGACTGATCCTTTTAAATGTTATGAATAGAGTGTCATTTTACGAATGTGGCATTTCGTGACTAAGAAATATAATTACTTAAACACTTTTGTAGTTGACTGTCCAGACCCACTAGCCGAATAAGGTGGAATAGGACCGTTTTGTTTATTATCATTTCATTATTATTTTGAAAGATGAGGAAAACAATGTTTAATGTGTTTAATTATCCAACGAAAAGGTAAATTGAGAGAAAATTATAGGTTTGTTCAAACTTGAGTTTTAAAAAACATACTTAGGTATTATATAGTAATTGGAATGTATCGCGCTCACCTTATCGGGTTTTGTCCCAACGTTTCTTCTGTACGTTTTAAAAAAAAATTTTGATAACATTATGTACTAGCTGGTGCCCGCGACTTCTGCGTAGGTACCTATCTTTATAAATTGTAGCCTATGTGTTAGTCTGATGTATAAGCTATATTATTGAAAGTTTCATTAAAATCCATTCAGTAGTTTTTACGCGAAAGAGTAACAAACATCCATCCATCCTTACAAACTTTCGCGTTTATAATATTAGTAGGATCTACTTGCAGCGTTGGGCAACCACCAGCCCGATGGATCGATGACATCCGCAATATTGCTGGCAACACCTGGTGTAGATCCGCACAGACGAAATTTTCATTTAATGGAGGCCTATGCCCAGCTGTGGGCTGATACTGCTAGCTTTTAAACTCGCTGGCTTGTAGCTTGTAACCTAGCCCTGTGTCATCGTCGCTTAAGATTATACACAATAAAACTCACCTTTGGCATAGACAGCGTGTATGACACACAAACAAATCAATAATTTTAGCGCCGCCATTTTGAATTTCCCCGGCTTTTTTTCACTGGGTAACACTTCTGAAACAACGAGAAAAATATGTTATAATAATATCATCAATCAATAAATTAATAAATAGGTAATAGGTATATGTTAATATCTGAGTGACTGACAGACAACGCACAAAGCCGCTAAATGTATACAGGGTGTTTTTTTGAGATGGGCACTCATGGCTAAGTCCGAAACAACGATAGTTAGAGAAAATTCGTGAAAGGAGTCATGCTCTTGATTGATAAGAAAACGATAACTGCTTATTTATTATTTATTTTTGACAGAATCGAATTATTTTCCAAAAACAAAACACCCTGTATTTAATTTTTAGTTAATTTAATTTCGTTATCTTTAATGTGTGTTACCTCAGATCTTTGTTGTTTAAAAACCGATTTGGATCATCTATTTTTGTTGAGGTTATACTTTCAGATTGAAATACCATACATATATATATACATACATACATACATACATATAGATAGAGATACCATAGAAATTTGTCAAAATCGGGTTCAAAAATTTAGCTTTTAAATCAAAATAACTGAAAAAAAATCATTGAAGTGGACAAAATTGCGTATTTTGCTTCCCTGTGGCTTTTCAGTGGTATCTACGGTCACTAGAACAGTCCGATTGAAGTCGGTGTTTGTATGTTTTTGTAAAACCTTGATTGTTGAGTGTTGCTAGATATTATTAATTGATAAGTTTTTATAAATATTTATGTTAGTCTCTAAGGTATATATCATATTATGGGCCCTAGTTAAGTAACATTGTACTTTTCTTGTGTCTGAAGTAAAATTATTATTATTATTATCATTTATTAATATTTTTCTCTCATTAAAATTGATTTTTTATAATAATATTTAAAAAATAAACTATTTAAAAAAAAACAGCAGTATTATTGTATAAAATATATAAAAACGGTGGACTACCAGCCGCGGAGTAGAGCCCAAGCGGCTGGAGGCTAGGGCTGCAGAGTGAGGAACCTCACCATGCGAGCCGACTCTAATAGCACCACTATTCTGCCCTCATAACGGAGAGTGCAGTAACTAGCATTTTTGGTGAAATTGAGTTAGATACCTAATCAGAATCCCCAAAAAAAGTACTTCATACTGGTTTCACTCACACATCAAAATTCCATCTAAAATCCTCCCGGAATCATCCCGGAAATTCAATAAATAAGATTGCAGTATCTGGGCTCTCAGTGAATAACTTGCTTATGAAAAGTGCAGTGAATTAAGTTACTATTTACTTGGACACGTAATTATTAGGTAATTCTAGAACTTATTGCAGTATGTATAGATAGTGCGTTTTTTTTATTTGCATTTAGTTTATATTATTTGTGACTTCCTAGTCATGAATGTAGTATCTAATAGATACTTCATTTATAATTAGTAAATTTGACAAAATGTCCGAGGCTTGCTTACTAAGAATGCAGTATCTAATAGGTACTGCGGTTATCATAAGGATATTAGACGAATATGCATATTGAAGCACTATAAAAGACCGTTATAACTTAGCAAGATACTGCAGCTATGTTTAGCTACAACGATGCCTTGCATGTGTAGGAAGAAGTATCTGGTTAAATCAGCCTGTTTCATAACTCCATGCAAGATGCACCACACGTGTCGTCTGAATTTACTTTTTCTCGCAGAATGTTAAAAAAATAATATAAATAAAAATTGGTGCCATGAAATTATTTACTTACCTGTTTTTTTTTATTTCGTTTTGAATTTACTTTACTTTACTTCTGTGCATTTTCTATTGCAAAATTGTGGTGGATGAGCTCATTAGGAAACTAAACGGAAAAGGTCTATTTACTGTGGGCTACGCTGATGACCTGGATACTCTGGATAGCCAACATCCCGTAGCAAGGATAGCCTTGCTACGGGATGTTTCAAAAACATACTATGCGACCTCATTAACACTGCCTTCAAGACCATCGAAAGTTGGAGTAAAACCTATGGACTTTCAGTGAACCCATCCAAAACAGAACTCATACTGTTCACCAATAAGAAAAACTTAGCCAGACTAAGACTACCAAAACTCACCAATACGGAATTAACACTAACAAATGAGGTCAAGTATCTAGGTGTCACGCTAGACAGCAAACTTCTTTGGAATAAACACCTTGATAACAAATTGCAGAAGGCCTGCATCATCTTCTTCCAATGCAAACGAATGCTTGGCAAGACATGGGGACTATCACCATAATTGACAAAGTGGCTGTACACTACAGTCATAAGACCGACACTAGCATACGGAGCAATTGTGTGGTGGACAAGAACTGAGCTGAGCACTGTAGCATCCAAACTACTAAAAATCTAACGTCTAGCCTGTTTGGTAATCGCAAGATGCATGAAATCACTTGACGTCTTTATACAGCAGGAAGCGACAATAGCCGCCATCAGACTCCAACAACTAGGGCTGTGGGGGAACACTCAAAGCTCACACGCTGCTATTCTAGATCGTGCGATAGCCATCGAACTACTAATAGCAGCCCCGTGTGACAAAACACCAAAGCAGATATATAACTTTCTGAAACAATACCGTATCTGTATACGTGTATCAATCAGGAATTGATGAACTCCGCATCTACACTGATGAATCCAAGACGAAAACAGGTACACTCGCTAGACCTTAATATGAACATAAGCATGACACTAGGCACGTACAACTCCATTTTTCAATGCGAGTGAGTGGCAATAGCAGAAGCTGCCAACGCCATAGCACGGAGAGGCGTACGGGATTACAAGATACGAATTCTCTCTGACAGTATGGCAATATTAAAAGCCTTAGAAAGCTACACATGCAACTCGAGGTTTGTACACGAATGTCATTTATCCCTAGAGACCATATCTACGCATAAAGATGTTACTCTACAATAGATAAAAGAACACAGCACATCACTAGGGAATGACGCCGCAGACGAGCTAGCCAGAATAGGATCTGAGACCACTGGAGTGGGACCTCTCCCCTTCCTGCCTCTGCCACTTTCTCAGATGCGTACGTGGATGCCAACATAACGACCACTGGATTAATGCCACGGACTGCCGACAATCGAGAATGGCCCTGCCACAGTTAACACCGAGACTGACAAACTTCTCATAAACTTGAAGAGGTAAGATCTACGTGTGATTGTGGGTACAATCACAGGACACTGTCTACTCAACAAACATATCTACAAAACATTGGTAACACTCACTCCTCAGCAGCCCACTCTGCAGAGGCTGCTTAACAGAAGAAGAATCAGCTGCCCACGTAGTCCTGGAATGCGTGGGAGTGACAGCACAACAACACGAAATCTTTGGGCAACCGAGGTCACTCCGCGAAGCCTGCGAAGAGTCCAGGAATCTTCTGCGCTTCTGGTCGAAGTAAAGCTGGCTACATCCGTAGCCAGCGGGTAACTTGCTCACGCAAAAAGGACCAATTGCGGAAAATGGAGTCAAACGACCTCCCCCACACGTAATAAATAGTATTAGGTTCTATTAAGAAATAAAAGACAAATTTGCAGTGATTACTGTAAATTTCAACTAGATACTATTTTAAAAACAGTTCTCAACTAAGAAAAGTCCTAGTCAATACCACCTATGATTACAATCTCACTCAATTTTGATTTTATGGTCTGTAATGATTGACGCATTAAGTAATTTTCGTAATAATTAGTGCAGTAACTAAAGTACTTACTGCAGTAATTTTTAGGAAGCTATGCTTCTTCAGGTAGGCAGTTACTAAGCATAAGTATATTTTTTTATTTCTTGGTATTATGCTTAAATATTATTATCAAAATGTCAGCTTTATAAAAACTTTTTGTTTTTCCCTTTCTTTTGATGTATTGCATGTTGCAAAAGCTTATATAGTTTTGAGCCTGCAACAATTTCAAAATATTTTTTTTCAAAGTCGTTTTTCTCGGAAACATGTTTGACATAGTTACTGCACTATTTGTAAGGAGGGCAGTATTATTATTATCATTTATTTATATTTTTCTCTCATTAAAATTTATATTATTATTATTATTAATTTTTTTATTATTATATCATTTATTTATATTTTTCTCTCATTAAAATTTATTTTTTACAATAATATTTAAAAAATAAACTATTTAAAAAAAACAGCAGTATTATTGTAAAAAATATATAAAAACGGTGGACCACCAGCCGCGGAGTAGAGCCCAAGCGGCTGGTGGCTAGGGCTGCAGAGTGAGGAACCTTCTCACCATGCGAGCCGACTCTAATAGTACCACCTTTTGTATCTGGCCCTTGACTTATTATTATTATTATTATTATTTTTGTACAATTTAACGTTAATTGTTCAAGTAATATGGGTATCCAATTTTGCTCGTTAAACGGTACCCTAAAAAAAACAATAACAACAGTAAATATGTACCGTTCATCTGATTAGGACGCTTGGCTGGCTGTCCGCCGGAGCGTGTGGGTTTGATTCCCGGCCAGTGATTACTAATTAAAATCATATGTTTACCTCTACCATAGAGCAGTGTTGGACGTAGGTTTTTTTTAAAAGACTTCTAATAATCAAGGTTTTACAAAAACATAGACAACCAACTTCAATCGGTCTGTTCTAGTGACCGTAGGCACCACTAACAAGTCACAGGGAAGCATAATACGCAATTTTGTTCACTTCAATGATTTTTATTCAGTGATTGATTTCAAAATCAAAGTACTGAACCGATGTCCATGAAATTTCTATGTGACCAATCTGGAAGTAGTTATTATAATCTCAAACAAAAAAATAATTTTCAAAATCGGTTTTAAAAAAAAAAGTTCGGAAGTAACAAACATAAAAAAAAACATTTAACTGAATCAAGAACCTCCTCCTTTTTTGAGTCGGTTAAAAAAGGAAGTTCTCAATTGGACTGGATCAACCAGATAACTGATAGAATAAAAACATCCTTATTTTTGTAAATACTTACTCATCGCAAAAATGTTGCTTTGCTCATCGCAAAAATGTTTGTCCTGAAGCGGGAATCGAACCTGCGACACTGGCGTGGCAGTTCAACACACTTGCCACTCGACCAATGATGTCGTAGTAATCTATGGATTTCTTTATCCCTAGCATTTTTGATCGTATAAATAAACTTGCCATCATAGACCGAGAGCCGGTTAGCCGTGATTCATATGATATTGAGGTTGTTCAAACCGATGATGCAAGATTTAGAACTAGCCACACAATAGGTATATTTGTCAAATAACACTAAAGTTTTTTCAATGTCAGTGGTTTTTTTTAGGCTGAATGTACATACTTAGTATTTTTTTAAATTCTGTTTTTTAAGGAACCCTAATCTATGAATGTAGTCAAAAATGGTAAACGCTTTACGAACATATTTTTAAGTTTCTAAAGTAGGTAATTAAAAATAATAAGTTTTCTTAGCACAAAGTAAAATGAAGTGATTTCTTTGTATCAAGTCAAACTGTCATTTCAATCTCATTTCTGCAACAAAATGTATCAAAAAGCTGGCCGTGGTTAGGACCAAAATGTAACCTTACAAAACATAGTTTTTAGTTCACAAAAGGAGCCTTTTCGAGGCGGACTTGAAGTCCTTTCACCACACTGGTTTGAAATAACTAATGACACGATAAGAAAAAGAAGTTAAATAGAATGAGCTTTGCTATTCAAAGTGGCAATGCAGCCAGTCTCCTCGGCACGCTGCCCTCTGGTATAATGTCGGAGCAGTTGAGCTACCTATAGATCGTTTGCAATAGTCTGTGGGTGGCCCGATTTCTTATGTACATTTTGTATTATAAATTGTAGTAGTTAGTATAAGCTGTAAAAAGGTGTAGGTAGGTATCTACATAAGTAGTTAACTTAGCTTTGTATCAAACTAAATATCTGTCCAATCGCTAATTAATTATGATGCTTCTCGGTAACTTACCGACAACTTTGTACTTAACGAGGCACGGAAGCACCGAACCGTAACTTATTCCCAACTTAGATTCAATAACAATTACTTAGCCATAACCTCTCCGTAAAGTTACTAAACTACTCTCAAACTGGCCAACTTGGTAACATTATTAACGAATTTGTCGTTTCTACTCAACTTTGAATATAATCACTTCACTTAGTACGTAACTTTGAAAACCAGATCCGAAAATCTGATTGGATTGTAACTTTTTGGGAATAAAACAACCAATAAGAACCAAGTTGGAATGACAGAGGTCCTTGACAACAAAAAACTTACAATCACTTAACGACTACTTATTATCAAAGCAATTTATCATAAAACTGCAGAAATAAACATTAAACTTAGATGATGCAAAAAAAGATACAAAAAACTAGACTCACCTTAGGTATACACAAAAAAATCAATGCACTATAACCTTAAAATGACAGCTGATAAAACAAGATGGCGACAAATGTCTGTGTGACACGCGGCCGACGCGCGCGAAGGCTTTTGGGCGACTGACTCGTGCGTTGTGTCGCGTAAGGCTGCGCATACGCAGGTTTTGGTTTTTAAGTTCGAAACTCGTTTATTTTATTTGCCCACTAGATGCAGTCAAAAAATCTTTGAATATCTTTAAATTTAAATTTTGTTATTTGTAATGTTTTAACACATATTTTTTAAATTAGATAGTCAGACTTATTTGATTCTATTTATGATTATTGATACTATTTTAACCGAACTATAATGAACTTAAACTATTTGAAATTAATGTAATTGGTTTATCTGTGAATTTTAATCTTGTTAATCATTTTTTTTTTAATTCATTTAAAACAGACTTATTTGATTCTATGTATGATTATTGATTGATAATATTTTAACCAAACTTTAATGTAAGCTATTTGAAATTAATGTAATTAGTTTATCCGTTTTAATTTAGTAAATCAATACATATTATATGTTTTTTAATTTAAGTTTATAAGAATGTTTTTCAATGTTTTACTTTTTAAGGGAAAATTGAATCATTGAATCAATTTTCAAATCAAATCATTGGTAAAAGTTTTGACATAAGTGCTTCAGATGCCATTCATGCTATCAATACCAAAATTTGTAAAAAATCTTAAATTAGAAAGCGTTATAGAAAAATGTTACGGGATTTTCAGATATTTTCCAATAATTGATATGGGAATGTAAGACCTAGCAATAAGACTGCCACACCAAACGAAGTTACAGGAATCAGTCTACCAAAATTAAAATAGGTGGGTACTATCAAATACATGATAATTTTATTCACTAGCTTCTGGCCTATGTGCACTTATTTTCCGAAAATATATTACATTATTTTTCCTTTGAGACCCTTATTTTAGAAGCAAGTGCGAGATAAAAGACCATTTTTTATGAGGATTTATGGTAATATTTTGAAGGAAAATCGTACACCATCATGAAAATAAATTCATTTTTTTAGCAATAAGATTATTAAGTATGTACTTAACTGTTTTTCTTGGATCTAATATTTTGTCATATTTCTTTGAAAATTACTAAAGCGAATAAAAATCTAATTATTATTATACTCGATTAAAGGAAAAGGCAAATGTAGCCATATTTTTTTATGTAAGAGCTTTTATCTAAACTAATTTTTGAACATGTTGTTTTTTGTAGTCCGCCTCCTACTCTACAAACATTGCTTGTTATTTGATGAAAATATTGTTCCATTTTCAAACGATGCAGAACCCTCACTGTATTTTCAACGCTTCAATGTAAACAAGGCCTTACAATATCAGGCACTTTCGTACGAAGAGCCTCGCTATAAGGCTGTTAACACATTTGATCCAAACCTAAAGGTCTTAACTTTATATTCCTATACGCGAAAACCCACTCTAACACATTGAATAAAGACTCACTTTTATTTTATGGACTTCAATTTCAAACGTAGAAATAGCCATAAGATGAAACTTGCTGGATATAAAATGCGCCTTGTTGGTAGAGAAAAGAGGTTGGTTTTGCATTGTTTTATAAAATATATGATGTAGTGATTGCATTCAATCGTGCTAATATTCGCTTCCTTTGCGGTAGGGATGGGAAAAATTGCAAGAAACCGGTTACGAAATTGGTCGAGTGTGTGACTGGAATTTCGTAGGTTGTGGTCCAGGATTACAAAAAATCTACATGAGCCGTTAAGTATAATAATTAAGGTTTTACAAAAATATACTAGATACAACCGATTTCAATTGGATTGTTTTAGTGACATTAAACACCACTAAAAAGCTAACTCGCTCACACGCTAGCTTTTAAACTCGCCAACAATTAGCTTGTAACAAAGCCGAGTGTCATCGACGCTTTAGAATACGGGTGTTAGGCGGTGTCCTAATAGAACGCGATGACGCGACCATCGCAAGTTCGCGCAAACGTCGATCGCGCGATCACGCGATCAAACGTACTAACGTCAAATAGGCGTCCCAATTGGCATCGCGTCGCGTCGCGCGATCGAACGATTGCCAATCGGGACGCCTATTTGACGTTAGTACATTTGATCGTGCGATCGCGTGACGGTCGCATCGTTGCTCGCGAGACGATCGCGTGATCGCGTTCTATTAGGACACCGCCTAAGAGACCAATATTGATTTATAGCCACATGTTACCAAAATTAATTTTAGGCAACGAATCAATCGAAATAATGAAATCCTAGTCCGTTTTCTAAATCGAGTGTCTCTCGTTAGATACAGAACTTAATTTCGGTAAAATCTGAAAGACTATTCTATCTATGTAGGTATGTATCACAGACGTATTATAGTATAGAAACACAATGTTGTACATTGAAAATATGCCCAGTAAAAGGGAGCCACTTTGGCTAACCTCTACTTAGTACCTACATTTTGGTCCTATGCAAATTTTGGAAAAAGAGAAGTACCTAACAGGGCTAGATAAATATTATATGTTAAAAACTACTAGGCTTTTTCATTGTTAATAAAACTACATCGTAAAAAGTAACAAACATTATTTGAAAATGGAGATATTTCATTTTTATTGACAAGGTGCCAAAAACGATATCCGGTTAGCAGCTTAAAAAGCCGGATGTGTTCCCAACTCTAATAGCAGAAGATCTACAGTTTTTCCGTCTAGCTCCTTGATTATACAGCGTGATGATGCTTAAATCTTGAAAAGAAATGACGAGTTTTGATGACCTCAGAGTTCGATTAAAATACAATTGGTCGTCTGTAAAGTTGGCTTACGGACGATAGTTTAACTTGACTACCAGCGTAACGGGACAATGAGCGTTACCGGACATTGACGTCAACGTTTTCGTGCATGCAGCCGGCGTTCATCGATTTATTAGACGTAGTCATAAAGGAAAATACTTATATGTGTAGGTAAGCAGCATAGAAGTATAATGTATAGAATCACAATGTAGTATATTGAAAATGCGCCACCACAAAAGGGATCTAAATTAGCTAACTTCTAGTTCATTTTGGTCCAATGCTAATTTTCGGAACAGCGAAGGAACTTAGTACTAATAATTTAAAAACACGTATAAAATCTATACTAAAGTAAGAAACCTTACTAAATTTTTGTTGACACAATCGGAAAACATAGTCGAAACGAATAGTCTGAAGAAATTACTATAATACGGCGTACTTTTAAAGTATTTGTCCGAAACATTTTGTATGGAAATTTGCTTTTTTTTTTTTTGGTTTTTAGCGTAATTCCTTTGAAGTAAATTACGATTTCCCGGAAACCAACGACCCAGACATGTTTTCATACATATCAACAAATTATATAAATATATTTATTAATAAATCCGCTTGATTTCTAAACAAAGGTTTTAATTAACTTAACTTTAGTTTAGAACTTTAGTACATATTACTATATTATAAACCAAAGAGTCAACGAACAGAAAACCAAAGTTTACAGATACGACACGTGTTTCGCCTCTACACGAGGCATCATCAGGAGGTGTGGACTCGCCGAAGTTCGAAACGAACACGTGTCGTATCTTTAAACTTTGGTTTTCTGTTCGTTGACTCTTTGGTTTATAATATAGTAATATGTACTAAAGTTCTAAACTAAAGTTAAGTTAATTAAAACCTTTGTTTAGAAATCAAGCGGATTTATTACTAAATATATTTATATAATTGGTTGATATTTATGGATTTCCGCAAAGTAACGCCTGAATCAATCAATTATCTTTTCATACATACACATACACCAATTTTAAGTTTATGTCGTTTGTGCATTTGTTCATTATAGTTTATTCTTCAAAACCAGTTGCAGTCATTGAACCCTCAAAAGCTGTTTGGACACCCACACGACGACACAATTTGTCATTTTGTTTGTATGAGTGAATAAATATATAAGTATTAGTTGATACTTATTATATTGATAGTTAGTTAAATCTTTCATGCCCATTTGCAGTTCCTAAGCAATTACTTTACTCGCTTGACAGATTGTAATGGTCTGAAAACTGGACTTTTACGTTAGCTAGTAAAGTAATTGCTTAGAAACTTTGACAGTTTTGTGCAAGTGGGCATCAGTGTAATAATCAAAGCCTTACAAAAACATACTAGGTACAACTGCCTTCAATATTTGGACTGTTCTAGTGACTATAAACACCACTGCCAAGTCACAGAGAAGCAAAATAAACAGTTTCGATAGCATATTTCTTAGAATAATTTTGATATTAAAATTAAACTTCAATACTAATTTTGATAAATCTTTTACGGGACCAATTTGAAAATATTATCATCTATAACGCGATCCTTCGCAATCCTTCTCAAATAAAAAAGATTTTTTCAAATCGGTGTATAAACAGCTAAGTTCTGAGGTACAGTCAGCGTTATAGATAAGTATGTATCACAGTCGCGGCGAATGGAGAAGTTTTGCCTTTAAAAATAGATTATATTTGTATAACCTTATGTAAGCCTAAAATAATTTTAAGTATTACAATTTTTTGATAGTATTATGCCTACTTGCACCAAACTGTCAAAGTTCCAAAGCAATTACTTTACTCGCTTGGTAGTTCTTAACAGTCCAGATTCTGACCATTAAGAATTGCCAAGCGCGTAAAGTAATTGCTTAGGAACTTTGAAAGTTTGGTGCATGTCAGCATTAGTATTTATAGCTGGGTGTCTTGTGTAAGGGGGATACTTATCTCTGGCGCTGTCTGTACCTAACAAACATGAAGAAAAAACGTTTTTTTTAAGTCAGTTGATGCATAGGTAAGCTTGGTCAATAATAATAGAGGTTAAGCATTAGTTATTAATGCTTACTTGCACCAAACTTGCAAAGTTCCTAAGTTATTACTTTACTCGCTTATCAGTTCTTAACGGTCAGAATCTGGACTGTTTAGAACTACCAAGCGAATAAAGAAATTGTTTAGGGACTTTGACAGTTTGTTATAAGGCATAAGTCAATAAGTAAAATTTCGAATTACCTAATAATATAATTGAGTTTATAATCGGCCAAAGAATCAGCCTTGCTATACAAAGAGGCAATGCAGCCAGTATCCTCAGCACGCTGCCATCGGGTATCGAGTTGGAGCAGTTGAGCTAACTATAAATCGTTTGCAACGGTCTATGGGTGGCCCAATTGTTTCTTTTTGTAAATTTTGTAATATAGATTGTAGTAGTTAGCTTATGCTGTAATAAAAAGTTTATAATCTGAGCAATCGGTGAAGATTGCTTGCACTTTTTTTAGGCGCTTCAAGAATCAAGAATCAAGAAACATTTATTGTATAAAACTGTGTACAAAGATCTTAACATATTTTAGTAGGAAACAACAGTTTATCCTGATAGGACATACAATAATATAGGTACTTATAACTAAAATGAAATAGATACCTACCTAGTTTTATTACATCAGATGTAGTAGACTATAGGTGCAAACATTTGTTAATTTTATTTTTAAGTTAACTAGTACTTAGGTATTTTTTAGACATTAGTTTTTCATTTTCAAAATATTCTTTTAGTGTGTAATGAACTTCTTGAACAAGCCATTTTCTCAAAGTGCTTGAAAATAATAATGCCATAATTAACACAATTAAAGCGATGATATATTCATTTATACACCAATTAACTAATTTTAGTTTATATTTGTATAATTTCTTCACCATTATAGTAAAAACAATAGTGTTTCTAAAACCCGTTTTATCCCCGACTTAAATAACTGCCCACGCTTTTGGCTCGAGCTGAAATCTCATATAAAATGGTTGGCTTTAGGCATTTGGTGTACAAATAACTAGGTATTTGTAATCAATCCTGTCCTAGCTGTAAGCTTTCCTAAATTATTTACTTAAGTCGTTTTTCTTTAATAAATGTTTGTGTTTATTGTTTTGTGTTACTTTAATTTGTGTTTAAAAATGTAACGATTTGGAATTAATCTGTGATGTTACGTTTCTTTTGTGAATAAATAAATTCTAATGAATTCTTATTCTAATTATTATTAATCGTATTCCGGAAGTCATGAAAACAAGCGTGAAACGACTTTTTTTTATGAAACTTCCTATTTTCTTATCTTGGTAGTTACGTGGGCAGTTTGTTAGTGCGGGCGGGGCACATCCGAGCTGCATCGATTCAGCGCACTGCAGATGCGTTGACTAGGGATGGGATATGTCGATGAAAATGTTATCGATATAATCAAAGTTTTACAAAAACGTAGATCAACCGACATCAATTGGGTTGTTTTAATGACCGTAAACACCACTGAAAAGTCACAAGAAAGTAAAATGCGCAATTTCGTTTACTTCGACGACGTATTTTATCAGATGTGCAATAAAAAAAATGGGATTTAAAAACTACTGAACTGATTTTGATGAAATTTCTATGGGACCTATCTGAATTACTTATATGAGATTTTCGAACGTCGCGTAGAGATAGAATCAATAACTTTTGCAACTAGACGAGATAGGTGTTCTGTGGATTGAAAGAATTCACGCCAGCTCACGACAAGAATAGTGCTACACAGGACTTTACATCGACACTGCGAAACTTGTCCACTTCAAATCAACTGTCACACTGCTTATGCAGAAATGAATGCATAGATTACAATAAAATTGCAACCTACTACTTAATTATTATTAGACACAATGGGAATTGAGTAAAATAATTCACGTATGTATTTACTTTTTTGAAATCATCGACATATCGATAATACAACACGCACATCACTAGCAATCCTGCTGACGTCACATTCGTTCTTGACCCGACAGTTGAACCCACGCAATGGCCTTTAACCTCATTGTTATAAAGTCCATTTTCCTTTGAATATGATATATATCTTAAGCTAATCCCAGTAGGATGCTTCGTTTATTAAGAAACTTAAGAAAAACTTATTAAATCGTAAAATGGGTTTTGTAGCTAGAAATGTCTTGAGAGAATTATATCGCATAATACTGGCTTATACCTAAGTTTGTATAGGTATCCCCTGCAGGATTCCATCGAGATGGGTATCAATAGTGCCAGATATTCGATACCTTAATTCTTAATCTTTTATGTGTGAGCATTACTGTGTTCCGGTTTGAAGGACATTAGCTAATGAAATTACTGGTCTTTCGAAACTGACTGTCAAATATCGTCTCGGCAATACTCACGTAATTTTTTTCTGCAAGAAAAAAATGAATGTGAGTAGCTATAGGGCTTTAGCATCAAGCCCACCTTTTGTACAATTATGTTTGTTTTTTGTGGTTTAAGGAGAATCCTCAAATCCGAATTCCATACAAAATGTTTCAGGCAAATACTCTTACTTATACGTGTTTTAAAATTAACCCTACTAACTTAAAAACACGTATAAAATCTAAATTAAAGTATGAAACCTTACACTTTTTTTGTTGACGAAATCGAAAAACATGGACGTAACGAATAGTGTGAAAAAAATACTATAACACGGCGTACTTTTTAAGTATTTGTCCGAAACATTTTGTATGGAATTCGGATTTGAGGATTAGCCGTAGTATAAGTATTAAAATAAAATAAATAAATAAAATAGTATTAATAAATTCATTTCTTTCGAAAAAATCTTTCATATAAAATACCTATTTATTAACAGTTAATAAATCTAAAATCTAATGCAATCCAGCGCAGACTAACTTAGTTAAATTAAAAATGATTAAAATTTCGAAAAATCACTCGTGAAATTAAAAGGCCGGGGAAGGGGGTTGAGCAAAATGTCACGAAATATCACCACGGGTATAATCAGTCGAAAAATCGCCAAAATTTCCTCTCCTAAATTAATGAATGCCTATTATCTGGACCGTCAAGATTTTCCGAGCAAGTAAAGTATTTGCTTAGAAACTTTGAGAGTGTATTGCAAGTGGTAATAATTTCAAGTTCATAGTCAAGGTCCAAGGTAGTTAAACTAAGGTTGGTGATTCCCCACATCAATTATTAGCTAACATCCGTGAAACTTTAGTGTAGACGTTTATGAATAAACATCTCTCGATTTATTTTGACTCTAGACGACACATTTGATACATACGGTCGTTTCAGCTTAACGCGCTTACCTAGTTATTTATGTTAGAATGTTTTATGTACCTGCTTACATTTGTAGCTATACCTTTTTAGAGGAGCCAATAAACAAATTTCTTTCTTTCTTTCTTTCTTTCTTACACACGTGCTTCAGTATACAGTATACTCGGGCGAATAAACATGACACCTGGCTCGGAACTTGATGCTTCCCCCGCTGCCCCGCGCGGCACCCTCCGTGTTTGTTCTTCCTCTAATTGCGAAGCCTTATCATTACCAAGTATTACAGGACCTCTTCTCTATCAAGATTATCCAATTCCACGCTGTACTTTGCACAAACGTCATTCGAGCCAGGTGTCATGTTCAATCGCCCGAGTAGTAGGTACGTAGACGCGCTTATAACGGCGCGTACGTGACTGACTGTACATTAATTAAATCTCATGGACCCATTGGGAGTTCATGTATGAATATTCAAAATTAAAGTACGAGTTTCATGGAAATGAGAAACAATAGAGTTATGGACTTCTGGGAATAAGCCCTCAAATCGGTGGTGGCGAGTATCAGTAGCAATATGAATTTTAATAATAATAATTTTATTTCAGATTCAAGAAAAGTACAATGTAGCTTAACTAGGGCCCATATGTTACTAATATATACATATATTTATAGAAACTTATCAATTAGCGTGTCACTGGCACTGGGGCAATGACGAAGGCACAATACATAATCTCCTTTATGCCCGTCACAAACGTAGCTATAATATAAATTATAGCAAGGCATATTACGATATATTTTCTATACCTATACATATTCAATGTTAAACATATCAAAACAAAAAATGTACTAAAACATTTCTTGAGGTTGTAGTAACAAAATCACCACTCCACTTTTTAAAATTTATACTTCGCTTCGCTTGTATCGTGTAAAGTAGCCGAGTTTCATCGGCGTTTTTACAATCAGCTTGTTGACAATCCTTCCCAAAAGCTAACACGCTTAACGCTAGCGTTTAAAAACGCCAATAATCAGCTTGTAAAAAAGCTTGTGTGTCTTCGACGCTTAAGGTAGGATACTTAGCTGTCAAGAGCGTAAGGTAACACAGGGTGAGATGCCCCAAAAGAAGTGTTTCTAAAGGTAAGTTTTAAGAAAATGGGGCATATTTTCTAAAAACTTACCTTTAAAAATTAAATAAAATTTATAACAGGTTTTTAGCATTATATTTTATGTCTCTTAGTTCTTTCATTTGATTTTAGAAAGTAAGGTTTTTAGGAAAAGGGGAAAACCTATCCTGTTTTACCCTAAACCTAGTAAAAAATAATAAGTTTGATTATCGACTTGTCACTTAAAAAAATTGTGCCAAGTCATTGAAAACGTAAAACAATGTCATCAATTCTCATATATTTGCTAAACTCAAACAAACTTAGTAAAATCCTAAACGATTTAAACGATTTTCACTCAAATTTGAACTATATTTGAAAGATATAAGAGTAGATTTGTTTTGAATGGTTTTATAACTTAGATTTACAAGGTTTTTGTATATAAAATAATGCTCTTTCGAGATTCGATCAGTTTCTATCAGACTTCAAACTGTGAGCTTCAAAATAAATAAAATGGCGTCCATAAGTTTATTGGTGCTGGTTTTAATTTTTGCATTAATGCAGGTTAGTATTTTTCGGTATTTCATAAATTTAATATACATATTACAATACAAAATTATTGTCCTAGTACTCGCTTGCACTTCTTGACGAACATAACCTCGAAATGTCATGTCTCTACTCTATCCAGTGGTTTGGCGTGTGCACTGTCTGTCAGTCAAGACTAATTAATAAACTTACTGTCTGTCAGTAAGCTTTTTATTAATTTCTGGTCCCCTAGAAATTTCATCAAAATCAGTTTTATAGTTAAGATTTTAAATCACGTGTTTTAATGAACACAGATTTTTTGAACAGAAAAGACATTGGTGTACGACCGGGTTCGAACCCACGACCTTCGGATCAAAAGTCACTTACCACTAGAATTTATTTTTTTCAGTTATTTCGATATAAAAGTTAATCTACTAAACCTATTTTGAGAATTTTTCAAAACGGTTTATAAACAAGAATCGAATCGCTTTATAAAAGTTCTAAGGTAACAAACAAAAAAAATATAACCAAAATATGAACCTCCTCCTTTTTTAGAAGTCGGTTGAAAGAGGCTTCCGTCGATTGGGACCACTAGGTTTAGAACCGCGGTCCCAATCGACGGATGATGTCGGTTGAGGTATGTTTTTATACAACCTTGATTATTCCCCAGAGCATTAGCAGCCATTGGATCGGCGGTGGCTTTGGCGGCCCGCCACCTCCACCACCAATAGGAATCGGTGGTTTTGGCGGCTACGGCTTCGGTGGCGGCTATGGCTTCGGTGGCGGCTACGGCGGCGGCTACGGTGGCGGCTTCTACCGACCACCTCCACCACCGCCGCCCATTTTCTTCGGGTAGAATGATGACGTTTTGTCCTCATTAGCATCAAGCAGCTCCAGTTCTTCTCTAGTGGCTCTAGTACGAGGACATTGTGCTTGTCTCGTGACTAAAGAATGAGGACATTATGCTTCTCTAGTGACTAAAGAATAAGGATATTATGCTTCTCTAGTGACTGAAGAATAAGATTATTATGCTTCTCTAGTGACTGAATAATGAGGACATTATGCTTCTCTAGTGACTCTAGAATGAGAATATTGTGCTTCTCTAGTGTACTCTGGAATGAGGCATTGTCCTAATCTTAAGATTGCCTGGAAGAAATCGCTTTTAGTGATAGCACATTGTAACCTCTATTAGGTATTTTTGGTTGTTTACCATAAGTTTTTGTTTCGATTTGTATGTTTCTCCGGGGTGTGCAATAAAGAGCTTTAATCAAATCTTATTGTGCTTTTTTTTTTGACCGTCTCTTGTTCCTGTTGTGAGTTTGCTCTCCATTTTAGACATATGTTACATATGTTAGGTAAAGTACAGCATGAAGAAATCTACCGTCCTCGTTTTGGTTAATTTATTCTAAGATGTTACCATCTTTGGATTTGAAACCCTTATAAGATTAAAAATTATGATACTGTTTTAATAAAAAAAAACTAGGCTTTATGCATTGTATTATTATATCGATTTTTTATGGTTTAAATAATCGTTAATAGTTTAATCTACTCAAAGTAGGTACTTTTATTAAGTATTTACCAAAACGAATGAGTTTGATTAAGTATTTCTTTTATGTATTTCCTTTTTGTGTAGGTTTAAAATTACACTACCTGTTAATGGAAGTAAATTCCATGAAAAAGGTGCTAATTTGGTAAAAACCACGCTTCATATTTAAAGCAAATATTTGTTTAGACAAAGTTCGTTGACAGAATCGCAAATTACAAATGCAAATGTTTTTCAGGACGATATCGTAATAAATAAGTTGTGTGTTTAAGGCCACACGACAGACGTAAAAACTTATTTAAAGGCGAGGTTAATAATACGAAATATAACTATTGCCCTATTGATTTTGTAGTTTTGGTGCGATTGAAAAACAGACATCCATCATTCGAGGCTTCCGTCGATTGGGACCACTAGGCTTAGAACCACGGTCCCAATCGACGGAACGATTTAATTTAAATATTTTTCTTTCGGCGATTGGGACCACTCTCCAAATGAATTAAAAAACCTATTGTTCAAGTCAAACACAGTAGGTACAGTAAAAAAAAAGTATAAAGAATAAGTCAATCAATATGATTCGCTATATATGATGGCTCGGGCGCCGCACTCGCTCCGCTGTCACTCTGTCAGTTTGTAGTAACCTAAAATTCTGACTGGAGTTTTGGCGGGAACGTGAAAAATGGCACATTGGCGGCATTAAATTAATTAACAAAACTTGTATAACTTTGAGTGTTTATGTGTAAAAATGGTGGTATTTTATCCATTAAGTGCTCGTGAACGTATATGAGTGTTGGTGAATAGTGTAATGCTGTAAAACGTGACTTTTTGTGTTGCCTCCAAAACTCCATAGAAGCCTCTAGTAAAGTCGCAACCACCACTACTTTACAGTGGCATGACTTGACATATCGACTCTGACTTATGACAAAATAATCTCTCCAATTACTTGACACTGGCTATATACCTTTGATGTGAAGCCAAAACTAAAGAACTTAGGTTCTTTGAAAAAAAAAAAAAAAAAAAAATTCTGACTGCACAGATACAACGCAGTACCCCTTGTGCATTGCCCATTGCAACGTTTTTTGGTTATTTAAAGTTTGTGGTGTTTAAGAGAAATGAAACGCCATTGCAGACATAATTTATATAATTATAATTTATAACACATTACACAAGTTACTAGTACGTACAACATTTTGTATCTTATGCGACTACCAACAACATACATAGTGGATCTAAGCCAATTTTGACTTTAGGCCAATGCGAACTTCTAAAACAATGCGTTTCACAATAATTTAGAAAAGTCACAAGAAGATATTAAATATCTTTAACAGCGTATATATTTTATAGTTTTGGCAGAAAATATATAATCATAACTTTTCATATAATTTCAGAAAATAGTTTCACATCACAGATCTTAGGCTAAACACTTATAATGGAGAAAATGAGATTTATTATTACAAATTGGAATTATTCAAAGGAAGTTTTTTAATTTTATGATATGTTTTTTTTACCTAGGCACCTATCTTTCGACATAAAAGGATCTAATATGAAAAAGCAACTATGTTACACTTATTCTTAGAATATTCTAAAACTTTTAATGATATGTTAACATCGATTTTATTCATATAAATGCCTCAGCCAGTAGGATATGTATATGTTTCAATTAAGACTTAAATATGTTAAATTCTAATTATTATAATAATTTTATTTTTAAAACGCGTTATTCACTTTAGTAACTATAACTAATTGTTATAATAACATTCATAAGTATATGGATTATAGTAAAACATTTATATTTTTATTCTAGTAATAGATAAACTACACGATATTTTAAATAATAGTTTGAAATAATAAAGTTTCTTTCCTTCTACTCTTTTTATTTATTTTTCTTCTTTAATACGAAATAAAATAATGCGAATCGGTAACCATTTTCGAAGCAGTGTGTCATTTATAATAACTTTTTTTGAAATTATGTTCGGGAGCAAAATTTTAACATAAATTTTCGAAATATTCCAAAAAATAGATTGATTACCATCGTATCAAAAACATAATTTCAAAAATAGTTAATTCAATCAAAATACATACAGTATTATAAGTTCCTTAAAATTATTTGTTTTAGTTAGAAATTATAGGGCTCCTATCATTTTTAAAGTATTTTCCTTAAGGAACTCATAATAAAGACTAATTTATTTTACTAAGAAAAATATTTGCTGTTCAACATTTTTTCTCAGTAAAAAGAAGAAATTTTAACCAAGTAACCACGTGAAAGAGCCAGTGTTGAATATTTAAAAAGCTCTACCTTAATTGATTTTAAAAAAAGGTTTGCTAATTGAATTAATTATTTAATAAACCACTGAGAGGCTTTTACAATTAAACGAAAAAGTACCATAGACAGTTGTACACTTTTGCACATGTAGAGCTTGTGGTATTTTAATCGAAATAGCTAAGCCAAAATGTCTAATATTATTTATTTTAAGCCCTGATAACAACTAAAAGACATTATTATAATTCATTCTCGAATAAAAAAAAAAAAGATTTATTTTTCTTCCTTCATTTTTGACTATTGAACTACAGTGACAAGGTAATTTAGAAAAAAAATACAAAATGAGCTATTTTTCATAAATATCTGAAAATAACGAATACAGAACAGCATAAAATATTAAGCTGCCAAAAAATTAAGAAAAATAACGTGCTGTACTTTATTTTTCCTAATATTTCAAGACCATCTGAGAAATTCGTCCAATGAACAACGCGACCGACACGTGATGACAGATACGTGATGTATCTTGACACCCATTAGTTAATTTTGCCGATGATAATTGGCGACCTATACGTGATGGATCTTGTCACTGATTGGTTGATTTCGTGTGCAAGTTACAAAATAATTTTGCATGTGGTTTCAAGGAAAAAATAATGTAGAAAGACTTTCATGCGGACTGGAACGAGCAGTCTAATGCAGGCGGTACACACCAATACGCTTCTCTCCATTTGTGTGCTGAACGAACTCGCGTATCTGGTCGATTGCTACAGGGCCAATGCAGACTAGGGGTTCCTTGAAGTATCCACAGCTCTGAATAACAAAAATAAATGTTAGACAACAGAATATTTTTAATTTTTTTTATTAATAAAAATAGTCAAGCGTTTGAACACCACCTCACTTGATGGAAAGTGACGGTGTGGTCAAGGATGGAGCACGCTTGGCTAAAAGAAACTAATTCACTCTGGACTTGAAGACACCGGACATTATGAAAGGTCAAATTTAATAATCAAGGTTTTATAAAAGAATATTACAATCGACTTCAACTGAACTATTTTAGTGACCGTCAACACCACTGAAAAGTCACAAGGAAGCAAATACGTAATTTAGTTTAATTTGACGCCATATTTTTTAAGCCTGCTAGCCAGGCAGGCCTAAAAATACACTGTTTTAAAGAAAAACAAAGAAAAAAAATTGTGTGATAAACTTCAATGTATGGTTGTTGTACAATTATCTGATTGAAAGCTGGGGTGAGTAGCTTTTAAGTATAGTAACTTAAGGCCAATCCTCAAATCCGAATTCCATACAAAATGATTCGGGGAAATACTGAAAAAGTACGCCGTATTATAGTAATTTCTTCACACTATTCGTTTCGTATAATATGTTTTTTGATTTCGTCAACAAAAAAATGAATATGTTTCATACCTTAATTTAGATTTTATATGTGTTTTAAAATTAAACCTACTAACTTAAAAACACGTATAAAATCTAAATTAAAGTATGAAACCTTGTGTTGTTGTGAAGAAATTACTCAAAAAAAAAAAAATACTCAAAATACGCCGTATTATACGGCGTATTTTGAGTATTTGCCCGAATCATTTGTATGGAATTCGGATTTGAGGATCCCCTTAAATATAGATACTAATGTGTGTTAAAAAATATTAATAAAGCATAAAAAAAACACTGTATCTAAATAACACTTATGTGGTCCTGTTTTGGCGCGTAAGCGTAAGCGTTTAATCAAAATGGCGACTAAACGTGAGGGACCTGTACTATGTAATAACATTACTTCTTCTTTGCCTGTACAAAAGTAGGTAATTTTCTGTAAAACCTTTTTCATTGAATTGTGAACAAAAATGCTGAAAAGAAAACGTCTGAACTTATAAAGGTTCTTTTCAACCGAATTTACTTTTACTTGCTTTTGTTAAGATTTTTAGGTAAAGAAAGTATTTTGCTTGGTAGGTACTATTGCGTAAATTTATCAAGTAGGTATTGCTACAAAAACATGTAAGCTGAAACTTTCGATGAAAATAAATTAAGGTTAGGTCACAGAAGTATTAAAGTATGTATAGAAACACAATGTAGTACATTGAAAATATGCCTAAATTTTCTAAAAAGAGTAACAGGGCTAGATAAATATTATATATTAAAACTACTAGGCTTTTTCATTGTTAATAAAACTAAATCGTAAAAAGTAACAAACATTATTTGAAAATGGAGATATTTTTCATTTTTATTGGACACCTCCCGTCCCGACGTATCAACTACACTATATTGTATTGCAACGGCTGTTGCAATGCAGTCGAAACGTCGGGTCACAAAAACATATGAGGTGAGCGCGATAAATACCCGTTACAATCAAATAACTATGCATTTTTTATGTTCGTTACATCATAACTTCGTCATTTCCATCGCAATTTCAACAACGATTGGTGAATTCTTACATTAATTTAAAGGTAACTGTCAGATTGGTCCCATAGAAATTTCATTAAAATCGGTTCAGTAGATAATTAGGTAAATCAAAATAAACTGTAAAAAAATATGTGATAATCGCGAAAGTCTACGAAAAACTATATAAAAAAATACAAAGGAATTATGAACCTCCTCTCTTATCTGAAATCGGTTATAAAGAATAGGTAATAATCTAGAGACTAATCTAAGACTAAATATAGTCTTACCTTCCTCGCCTTCTGCCGGTGACGACGTTGCATGATGCAGCAGAGTCCGCGGGTGACGTCACACTCGCTGGAGGTGGCACAGTCTTCGTTATATTGCTTACGACCAGCAGAGGGCGGGCGGCAGACGTGCATCTCACCTGGTAATATGGAGTTAGTAAGCTTGTATCCTACTATCTCACTTGCCACTAGGACACTTGACACTATCTCACTTCCTACCATCCAATTAACCCACTATCAAAATATTATCCAACTTATTATTATCTCACTTCCCACCATCCTGCTAAACCACTTTTCTCCATCCCTATTCCTACTATACCATTTCCCACTGTTATCGATAGATATATAGGCTTAAGGGGAATCCTCAAGGCAAATTGCCATACAAAATGTTTCGGACAAATACTCAAAAAGTACGCCGTAGATTTTATACGTCTTTTAAAATTAACCCTACTAACTTAAAAACACGTATAAAATCTAAATTAAAGTACCTTTCACTTTTTTTGTTGACGTAATCAAAAAACATGGACGAAACGAATAGTGTGAATAAATTACTATAATACGGCGTACTTTTTGAGTATTTGTCCGAGACATTTTGTATGGAATTGGATTTGAGGATTAGCCTTAATACTCTGTGATATAGGTAAACGTGGGTATGCATGCACCGCAAGCTGCGTCCTGCGGTGGCGCCTACGGGTTGGCAGTCGAATAAATGCCAGCCCCTGAGCAAATGTCTTTTCGTTTACGCTACCTCTCAATTAAAAAAAAATAACACACATAAAATATCATCACAAAACAGGTTTATTTTTCAGTATGGAACCTTATGGATGATTAAATAGAGGTTAGAGGGGAAATGTTTTGTTTTTACGTTGGTACACAGGATGAGAGGAGGTCTAGATATTACATTAACTTCAAAGTGTTACAACACACGTGCATTTCACCTGGTAATTTGGAGACAATAAGCACCCACTTCTCACTAGGCCAATTCCCACTAAACCACTTACCACTTCCCACTATCCTACTTCCAACTCCTATTAACATTACATAATGTTGCAAAGTGGTGGTATTTTCAGTATTGTACCTGGCATCGCTTCCTCGCAGACCAGCCCAGCATCGCACTGGTTCTCTCTGTTGCACATCTCTCCCATCTTTCTGCCGGCGAGGGCGGGTAGACAACGCCCTCCATCATCTGTTGACAATACAAATATTTATAATCCTTACTAGCTGGTGCCCGCGACTTCGTCTGCTAAGGATTAGTATTTCGAGTACCGGACAATTCACACAATATCTTTATAAATTGTAGCCTATGTGTTATTCTAATGTATGAGCTATATTATTAAGATAATTGATTGATCCAGGTGTTACTTTGCGGAAATCCATAAATATTAACAAATAGTATAAATATATTAGTAATAAATCCACTTTGTTTAGAAATTAAGCGGATTTATTACTAAATATATTTATACTATTTGTTTATAGCTATGTTATTGTAAAGTTTCATTAAAATCCATTCAGTAGTTTTTACGTGAAAGAGTAACAAACATCCATCCATCCATACTTACAAACTTTAGCGTTTATTAAGTAGGAAGGAAGGAATTAGTACGATGACACACGGCTTTTTTACACGCTAAAAGCCAGCGTTTACGCTTGTACCGTGTGAAGTCGCCCAGTGTCATCGGCGTTTTTACTATGTTCTTGTTGACAATCTTTCCCAAAAGCTAACACGCTCACACGCTAGCTTATATAACGCCAACAATCAACGTGTAATAGTAGATTATGCACTAAGGGGATAAAGCAGCGTCTTATGTCGCGGGTGGCATATTGAACGCTGAGCTAACGAGGGACTCGGTTAACTCCTGAGCGAAGCGAGGGAGTTATGTAAAGTCCTGAGTGACGCGAGGGGTTCAAGCTGCCCAAGACGAAGACAGGCTTTATCCCAGAGGAGCATACTCTACTTTTCACACCTTCTGCGAGGCAATAAAAATCCAGGGCTCCGAACTCAGCAGCCAACGCCGTCTATTGTTTCAAAATCTTTGAAGTCGCGCCTTTTTTATTTTTTTATGAGTGGCCAGTTCGATTTTAGAACAAACCTTTTTACAATGCCATATTGGGCGTTCTTTTACTTGGAGTTTTCCACGAGTTTCCACACGAATTTGACGTTCCAAATTCAAATCACATTACTGCCCTTGGGAGTTTCATACAACATTACCTCCCTAGGTAAGTAATGCTTTGCTTTACCTTAATGATAGCATGATATCTAATTGAATATTGTCGAGCAGCTGGTGTGAAAAAGAGATTGTGTGTCATACCTAGACTTATACCTAGAGATCTCATTTTCTTTTCATTTCCATTGTCAGAATTATCGGTTTAAAAATGTGTGAAAAAAACATAAGTCAGAAATAACTCGATCCTCAATCAAATATATTTTCTCTGATGTTGAAAAAGCTTCCTAAATAAAATTGCAGCAGTATTTTTTCTCATTAGAAATTCTACCAGAGCACAGATTAAATAAAAGTGTTGATATTCCTTTGGCTCAAAGGAAAATCAAGAGCGTTTCCTTCAACACTCATTTCCGCTTTAACATAATTTCCGGGAAACATATACATACATGAAAGATATGTATATTTTATGATCTTTCTTCTCATAATATCTTACTTTTATATATACTTTTACCATAATCAGTAACAGAGATATAGAAAACCTTCCTCGTTCCTCGAGTCGCTTCGAGAAAAGGTTACTACGGCTGTGCTGCCGCGTCTCCAGATATTTTACTGCTGCCAGAAGCTTAAGCCGCGTGATATCGATATACAAAATAGCATATGTACAGACAGCGTCATAGATAAGTATCATCATACCCCTTGCATTATAATACCCAGCTTCAAATCCCTTTAAACCATCGTGGTGGCGAATGGAAAAGTTTTGCCTTTAAAAAATAGATTATATTTGTATAACTGTATGTAAGCCTAAAAATAATAATAAAGTATTACAATTTTTTTAAAGGATTTATAGCTGGGTGTCTTGTGCAAGGGGGATACTTATCTCTAATGCTGTCTGTACCTACTTATCTAGTTATAAAAACCATACCAAATTACGCAACAACGTTTAAGTAACAAACATTATTTTAAAGTGGAGATATTTAATTTTTATTGACAAGATGTCTGAAATTTTTTGGTCCTGTCTTACGACCCCCTTTTGGTTTGATACTGTCCATCTTGTTCTATAGGAACATCGTTATTCATCTATGACTATCTTCAATGATTTTAGTGGCCGTAAACACCACTGAAATGGATTCAAGCAAGCGAAATACACAATTTAGTTTACTTCGATGACATATTTTTTTCAGTTATTTTGATTAAAAAAACTATATCTACTACTGAATCAATTTTGATGAAATTTGTATGGGACAAATCTGAAAGTATATTCTTTAAAGAATTTTTCTTTAAAGATTTATAAACACACACACAAAGCTCTGAGGTCTTCTTCTTATCGTGTCACTAGTTCTTTCGAACCAGTATGGTGAAAGGATTTGAAGTGCGCCTCGAAGAGGCTCCTTACGTGCACTATTAATCTGAGGTAACAACTTAAAATAAAAAAAAAAACATTCAACTTAATCAACATTTAACCTGATTTTTTTTTGAAGTCGGTAGAAAAGAAAAAAAACCAACCGAATTGATAACCTCCTCTTTTCTTGAAGTCGGTTGAAAATCCTAACCTAGACCTTTACTTCACCCTTATTTCACCCTCAAACGTGAGGCAGTAAAAGCTTTACTAAGCAAGCACGTTGTCTTTTGAAAGCTTTCTTTATAGGCGCTTTTAAAAGCTTTGAGTGTCGAGGACTTTCGTTGAGCACTTTGTGTAAGTCAGCACAAAATTACGTGCCTCGTAATGCCTAGATCACACGTACCGAGTACTCGGTACGTATAAACATAGCGCCGAGTGCTCGGCTGAGCGAGTGACGTAAGCTTTCATTGTCTAGGCCGAGTACTCGGTACGTGTGATCTAGGCATTAGTTTAGTGTTCTACTTTTATTTGAAGTACTAAAATAGCTTTTTGTGTTACTCATAATTAAATTATTTTAAGTGCTTCGTTAAATTTAGTGCTCCTCTTTCAACTGACTTCAAAAACGAAGGAGGTTCTTAATTAGGGAATGTTTTTTTTTAATTTTTGTTACCTTATATCTTTGTTGTTAATAATCCGATTTGAAAATCCGGTTGAAAACCGATAAAAAAATATAAACGTAAACACCAATAAAAAGTCACAGGGAAGCAAAATACGCAATTTCGTTTACTTCGACGACATATTTTTTCTTTTTTCTTTAACTACTGAACCGATTGTGATGTCATTGTTGTGTTGTCATTGTTGACGAAACGAATTGGCTCAATCTGCTTGTATGCGGTGGTTCTGAGGGACAATTTTCCCTTCCTATGTTAGTGTAGGGTTGACTTCTACATATCTAGGTGGGTAGGTTCTGTATTATGAATAAACAGTCAGCTGCCAACCTCCGCCTTTCATTTACGTTCCACTGGCGACGATTTGAATTTACGCGTGTAAAATAATCATAATCTTGTGTTTAACGGAGTTGTAGTTTACCGAAGTGCGGGATAAAATGCCGATCGGCAAATTAGAACCGTTTGAACTGCATTCCAAACAGTGGCCGGCGTATATTCGACGGGTACAGCAATACATTTTGCTGAACGAAATAAAAAGTGAACTGCGTGTCTCTTTGTTAATTACGGTGGTCGGGGAAGCGACGTATTCGTTGATGTGTGACCTTTGTTCTCCGGCGCATCCTGAAACCAAAACATTCGATGAATTAGTGAAACTAGTCACCGACCATTTGGAGCCACAACGTTCGGAGATCGCAGAGCGTCACATTTTTCGTTTGCGGAGACAAAATGGCGGTGAATCTTTGACGGAGTATTTGCAAACCCTTAAACATCTCGCGACAACCTGCAATTTTGGAGCAAATCTAGAAGAGAATTTACGCGATCAGTTCGTGTCGGGCCTGGCCAACGAAGCGATGCGATCGCGGATTTTTGCGGAAAAGAGTATCAAATACAAAGAGGCGGTGGAGCTGGCTCTGGCGCTGGAGGCGGCGGAGCGCCACGCCGAGGTGAGCGGCGCCACAGTGGGCGCGACCTCTGGCGCGGCGAGCCATGGCTGCGGCGGCGCGGCGGGCGAAGGCCTGCATCAGGCGAATGTGAGGCGCACGGGTGGCGGCGGCGGCGGCGGCTGGCGCGCGCGGCCGGGGCAGAGCGGCGCTGCGGCCGCGCCTCGGAACGCTGCTGACCCGGGTGTCCGCTGCTGGCGGTGCGGCAAGCCGCATCGAGCGGATAGGTGCCGGTTTGCTCAGTATAATTGTGATACGTGTGGTGTGCGGGGCCACTTAAAGGTAATGTGTAAGCAGGGGCGTGCGGAGGCCCGTCAAAATTATGTGAGTGACGATGACGACGACGGCGAGGACTTCTTCAACATCCAAGTGGACGGTACAGGTGACAAACCTTATATTATTACAGTGATGATCGATGGACAGTTTCTAGACTTTGAAGTCGACACGGGGAGTAGAATTTCGACTATAAGCGAGGAGTTTTATAGGCGTAATTTTAAAAATAAAGTGTTGCAACCAGATAATCTTAAGTTGCGCAGCTATGTCGGTTCAGAAATGCAGTCGCTTGGATTTATTGCAGTAAATTTAGTTCTCGGGGATGTGTCGGTCGTGGGCTGTAAACTTCATGTTATTCAGAACGGGGGCCGCCCCTTGTTGGGAAGAGAGTGGGTACGCACTTTAAAAATTAAAAATATTACGATTGATTTGCATGAAATCAATGATCAGTTGAGTGATCCATTTGTGAACCGACTTATAACCGAGTTTCCGGAAGTGTTTACGGAAAAGCTAGGTACCTGTAAGAAAACGGTACAATTGCATGTCAGTGACAATAAGCCGGTGTATGTACGGGCGCGGCCCGTGCCGCTGGCGCTGCGCGCGCGCGTCGAACGCGAGCTCGAGCGGCTCGAGCGCGAGGGCACTATCTACCGAGTCGAGTCCTCGGAGTACGGCACGCCTATTGTACCCGTCATAAAAGAGTGCGGTGATATTAGAATATGCGGGGATTATAAAATAACTATTAACCCTAAACTGAAGCGCGATCATTACCCTCTCCCTCGTATTGAGGAACTATTTGCTACGCTTAGCGGGGGCGAAGAATATTCTAAAATTGATCTAAAACATAGTTATCAGCAACTATTGCTCACTGAAGACTCACAACCGTATACTACTATAACTTCGCACGTAGGTACATTTACTTATCGTCGGACACCGTTCGGATTGTCGTGTATACCGGAAAAATTCCAAAAAATTATGGAAGAGACTCTGAAAGGTGTGCCCAATACGGTAGTATTTCTTGATGACGTCTGTGTGACTGGCCCTACGAGGCAAGATCATTTGAACAATTTGCGGGCTGTACTAGAAAGATTGCGTAACATGGGTTTCACCGTAAAACTCGAAAAATGTAGTTTCTTACAGAAAAGTGTTAAGTACATAGGGTTCATTATTGAAAGATCGGGTCTCCGTCCCGATCCAAAAAAATTAGAAGCAATCAATGAGGCTCCGAGGCCTAGTGATGTGACTCAGCTAAAAAGTTTTTTGGGCATGTTAAATTACTATGGTAAGTTTATACCTAACCTTAGTATAATTTTGCACCCATTGCATGCACTTTTAAAGAAAGGTGCGAAATGGGAATGGGGTAAGTCATGTGATGAATCTTTTGCGGCGGCGAAACAGGCGTTATCGAGTGACAGGGTGCTTGCGCACTACGAGCATGAGCGGCCGCTCGTGCTGTCGGTGGACGCCAGCGCGTACGGGCTGGGCGCCGTGCTGGCGCACGTGTATCCGGACGGCAGCGAGCGCCCGGTCAGCTGTGTGTCGAGAACGCTCAATACGGCTGAAAAGAATTATAGCCAGCTTGATAAGGAAGCGCTGGCCATATTTTTCGGTATAACAAAACACCACCAGTATTTATATGGTCGCCGGTTTATTTTGCGTACTGACCACCAGCCGCTCAGTTTTATTTTCGGTGAAAAGGGGGGGATTCCTCAAACGGCGGCAAGTCGCTTACAGCGATGGGCGGCACGGCTAGCTGCCTACGACTTTGCAGTCAAATTTGTTAGGTCGGCGGATAACGGGCCCGCGGACGCGCTGTCCCGCCTGCCGCTGCCGGGCGAGCGGCGGCACACGGAAACGGTCAGTTACGCGGAGTTAGTGCGAGACACGATGCCGGTTAGTTTTAAGGAGATAGGTGTGGAAACCGAGAAAGATAAGCTGTTGAATAAAATTAAGGGCTATGTAATGTTTGGCTGGCCATCGACGACTAACAATGAAGAGGAGAAACCGTATTTTTCGCGAAAAGAAGATATTGTACTTGATTTAGGGTGTTTGATCTTTAAGTATAGATTAGTGGTTCCACCCCCATTGCGTAGTAGGGTTTTAGAGGACATTCACGAGGGGCACCTTGGGGTAAATAAAATGAAAAATTTGTCCCGTAGTTATGTCTACTGGCCCAGTTTAGATCAGGAGATCGAGAAGTTATGTCGAGACTGTGGGGCGTGCCGCGCCGTGCGAGACGCGCCGCCACACGCGGGCATGCATCCGTGGGAGTTCCCTCTGAAGCCCTGGCAGCGCGTACATGCTGATTTTGCTGAGTTAGGAGGAAAAAAATATTTTATTTTAGTCGACGCTCATTCAAAATGGATAGAAGCGATTGCTATGGCTCGAACAGATGCGGAGTCCACTGTGAATGTCTTGAGGTCTATATTTGCGAGATTTGGCCTTCCGTCACAATTGGTAACAGATAATGGGCCACCATTTTTATCTTTAGATTTTAATGATTACTGTATAAAAAACTGTATAAAACATGTGACGTCGGCACCGTACAGGCCTCAAGGGAACGGCGCGGCAGAGAACGCCGTTAAATCTGTAAAAAAAGCTATTAAACGGGCTATACATGAGGGTGAAAGTGTACCAAAAGCTTTAAGTAAATTTTTGTTCCAATATCGTAACGTGGAGCATGCAACGACGGGCGTCGCGCCGGCCGTGGCGCTGCTAGGTCATCGCCTGCGCGGGCGCCTCGACGCGCTGCGGCCGGACGTCACTGCGGTCGTTAGCGCCGCTCAGCAACGGCAGGTCGCGAATAAGGGAGGTCAACACCGAGACATCGGGGTCGGTGACCCTGTGCTCGTACGGAGTTACGCGGATAAGGGGCGTAAATGGGTCGAAGGGAATGTCACGGATAAAACGGGACCTGTATCTTATAAAGTCAGGGTAGGGGACGGAGTACATTGGCGAAGGCATCAGGACCAAGTAATTTCATTAAATCCTAATAGGAAGAGTAGGTATTCTCTGTCGCGTCCTAACGTAAGTTTAACTGATAGTTCAGATGTGAGGTGCGATAGCGATGTCGACGACTCATTTGAGGATGCCGCGGAGGAGGGGTCGGGAGATGAGAGTCCCCAGGACCAGCCTTCAGCTTCGGAGCCGCCGCCAAGTTCACGCGCCGTGCGCTCACCGACGCCTCCGCCGCAAGACGCATCAGCTCGAGCTGTGCGAGCTTACAAAAGAGCTAAAGTATGTAGTAATTTAGAGAACTTATAAGTAGTTAAGAAATAAACTGTATATGATTGTTTGAGACTATGAGTTGTAGTTGTATACAGGCTAGCTTGAGATGTGTATTGTATGTGTAAGGTAGGTATTAAGTTAAGGTGCTGGGTATTTAAGTATTCTAGGTTTACTGTTGCTTTTACAATAAGTATCTGTTGTTTTGAGAGGGGAAAAATGTAGGGTTGACTTCTACATATCTAGGTGGGTAGGTTCTGTATTATGAATAAACAGTCAGCTGCCAACCTCCGCCTTTCATTTACGTTCCAGTTAGTGTGCTCCAATCTATAAATAAAGGGAAATCTGTTATAGCGAATTTCACAATTACTTACTTAAATTAATTAAACAATAAATGGAAATTGATGAACCTTACAGTTTCTGAGCCATCCATTGCCATAAATACGCTTGCGTTTCCACTCCGATAAATGCAGTCAATGTGAACTCCATAAGCAAGCGAGGGTCAACATTAGAATCCATTGTCCATTTACGAGTAAAAAACTTCCACAAAATATAAGTTGAAATGGAAAAAAATACAAAATTCTTATTCTTATTCTTCGCGTTTGGCTCCACACATAGTATATTATAAGCCAGTGTAAAGTAATTTATCGCATTTGTGGTCAAATTATTTAATTAACATGTTTTCTTCTTGTTTTATTGAATTATTGTAAAAAATATGAAAATATTCAGTCAAATGTCCATCAAATACAAAATGACAAACTATGGCAAGACTGACATTTACCAATCCTTTTTGACGTGTGCTGTGCTGCCTTATTAGTATAAAAAGAGATTAAAATAATCGTTTTTCTAAGGATTTTTTTTTTCGATTAATAAACATTGAGCAAAAGTCGTGTAAAGGAACTTCTATTAAAAACAAAAAAAACAGTGTGTGTTTGACCACATGACAGAAGTGAAAACTTCATCAAGGTGACACCTGCTGACTTTACCTTTACTTTATTTTATTTATTTATTTTATTGCTCAATCTCGTTGAATACCCACAAATAAACAAGTGTTCAGCACGCCTTAAAAAGTTGTCACTTTAAAAAAATGCATAAACACCCTCGATCACATAATGACAATTTGCATTATCGTGATATCAATTCATAAATAAATAGATATTATTCGATTACTATTCAGAAGAAAGTAAATGACAACACTAGTTTGATGAATCATAAGACAAACTAGGATAATATTATCATATTAAATACTAATTAAATAAGCTTTTTTTAGGTTCACCTGGGTACTAAAATATAACACAATAATTAATTTCCAAAATTAATCGATTTATTGAACAAATTGGATTTCTCTGAACATCGTGTTCACTGAGGCCAGGAATGAACAATACCCTTTCTGTGGGATAATTTGAATGTATATCCTCGCAAACAGAAAATAATTTTTCAAATCGGTTTATATATATATAAAAAAAAGTAAAGAGAACCACTTCCTTTTTTGAAGTCGGTTTAAAATGGATACTAATTGGGTCCCTGATATTAATAATTCTACAAATAAATTTGAATAATAATGTAAGTGATATTTCATTTACAACGCCAACCTTTGAAATGGAGTTACAAATTATAAATGATCAAATATATCACAAAATGTACGTAATTAATGTAGGCAATTTGCTAATTGGAGCTGGGATCCTTTGGGTTCAAATAAATCAGAACCCAAATAAACGTAGCTTAGGTTTACTCAAATAATTAATTTATTTGCTATACTTAGAACATTAAAATAATGCTGAAATTATGGTTTTTTTTTCTGTTCTTGATTTTTAAGTCAACTAACTACTGATTAATTTGAAAACAAAGGTAGAAACATAGAATAACACTAAAATGAGTTAACTATAACTAACTGAAAAAATACGCAATTTCGTTTACTTACACGATGTAATTGTTTCAGTTATTTGATTTCAAAACCAAAATACTGAAACCTTTCAAATAAAAAAAAAAAGTTTTCTTTTTTTTCTGTAGTAACAAAATGACCGCTCCAATTTTTGGAAATTGTCAAGTTATATCCTCAAATAACAAGGTTTTAGAAAAAATTACGTAATTGGACTGCTCTGGTGACCGTAAACACCACTGAATAGTCACAGGGAAGTAAATTACGCCATTTTGTTTATTAGGATTACCGCATTTTTTCAGTTATTTTGATTTCAAAATCGGTTCTGAACCGATTTTCGAGAAATTTCTACAGAACCAAACTGGAAGTATATACTTTCAATTAAAAAAATATTTCAAATTGGTTTATAAAAAACAAAGTCCTGAGGTATCAAAGAAAAAATAATTGAGAACTTCCTTCTATTTTTTAATTCGGATGAAAACATTACCCTTTGCAGTCAGGTAAAAATAAAGGCACATTTAAACACACCCAGTTGGCTAACATAGTAATTGCCACTCCGCTGATTACTTGTCAACTTGTCAACTTCCGTTTTAGGGTATCGTTGAGGCCGGCAACAACCCTTTGTAGAATTAAAAGTCAATTTACCAGGAATGAGGTTCTGCAAAGTTGCGAAGTTAATTTCGAATAAGTTTTAGAAATTTGTATAATTTGCCTTTGATCGTTGTATGCTCACTGAACTTTAAGATTTTTCAGACTTAGAAAATAAAAGCTTTGATGTTATGTTAGTAATTAGAGTAAAGTACCTATATCATATATGTATATAGAAATATCGCTTTATACCAGACTTAGAATAAAAAAAAATGAGCGAGCCTTAGGGCTCTTTCAATTTAGACGTTTCGTGTCGGACCGCTGCAGTGCCGAAGCGGTGCGTTTGTCGTGAGGCGCACGGACGGTCAGTGGCTACTTCCCAGTTCGTACACTCTTTTGTTATGCTAATATTGAGTGAAATGATTTATTTATTTCGTTAAAATCACAGATACAAAGTAGTATCGCATACATAAAAATAATCTAATGACACGATAAAGTACCACATGCTCATTCTTAAAAACATGAAAAATAATTTATGGTGTCTAGGATAATAAACTAGTCTTCATTATTTAACACTAGTAGGAAATCAGTTTTATCTAAAATAGTTTAGCATTAAAAATAAGCATAATTTAGGGTTTTTAATTAGATATATTTTAGTTAGAATCAACCACCGATGCTATCCAAGCTATCCAAAACTATCTATGATTGGTAGAATAAACAACGATAAATATATACTTAGGTATCCTATTGCTTGGGAATCTACCAAAGGGAACTTTTAAACAATAAAATACAATTGAATGAACATAACCTAGTCTTGAAATATTTGCAATAACACTTCTTTCAATGACTGTCTCTCTGCCATGTTTTTTCTATTTAAACTTCAACCTTAAAGACCAAAGTGTACGAATTGAAAGTCAAAGTATGAAATTAATATATGAATAAATTATTATCGGAGTGTACGAATTGGGAAGTAGCCGGTCATTTGTTTTCATACGAAGCGCACGGTAAGGCAACAGTGCGGCGTCGTTCAATCGTTCGTACCGACGACGCCGCACTGTTGCCGCACCGTCTAACGTGAAAGCGCCCTTACAGTTGTCGCATCTAACATCTTATTTAAATTTTAAGGATTCTATTTACTTAATTTTTCTGAAATTGGTACAATCTGACGGCTTACATACTTCCGTTGTGTTTCACGAAATCTCTCCCACAATTTCCAGGATACAAAATTGTAGAGTACGGAACTCGCGTTCTGAATATATGCATATTAAATCACATTTTCAACGAAACCTGCCTTAATGCAAAACGTATATTTTATACACATAATGTTTTATTATAGCGTGTGTAGTAATAATTTATATGACATTTTCTTTCTAAGAATTTTCTTTATGCTAATTTATAACTTTGGTTCTCTGAATTTGTTCAGCCTTGAATTATTATAAGTTCAAAGGTCTTTTAGGCAGGTAGTTATTAAAGTTTTTGCTTTGAAGTCTGTGCAAAATATTTGTGACAGTAATTTATAAAGTATATGTAAAAGTATTCTATAGCTCGTAAAAGGGTCTATTTTTGCACCAATTTCAATATCGTATTGTATCTCATTACGCACTCGTGCGGTAATGTAATGTAAAACGCACTAGTGCGGTAATGTAATTAAAAAAAGAAGGTTTATCAAGGATCTCCGTTTAAAACGAGCGGTACTTTTTTAAATCTTAGAAAAGAGTTTTCATGTCAGAAATAAAGTGATCAACATTTTATGAATAAAATTAACTTTCGGAGATAAAATATAATAAATAAACATTTAATTCGTTAATTTACATTATATTGACCATAAATTACAACCATTTAAATGTAACAAAACACAAAAGTATTAATTTACTTTATTAGTAATACTGGCTGTTTTTGTGCCTTTGCCTGTGCTTTGCCTTAAAAAAAAGCGCTGATGCGCGCGCTTCGCTAATTTGAGAACATATATAAACTATTCCGCGCACTGTTTTTTTTTCGCTGTATTGTTTTTATTTGAAAATGTCGTGAAGTAATGATGAATTTATTTGTTTATTTCCTCGCAAATGTGTTATAAAACGTCGTATGACATACGTGCGCTTTGATAATTACAGCCTCTGCTTTCTTGTAGCCCTCACCTACGGCTCGGGCTAGCAATATCGCCTCGGCTTTAATTATCAACTTACCGCACTTATATCATAATGTACTATTACAAAATATCTGTAACAGTATTTTCTAAATATTAGTGTAAGTTGAAAAAAATGTGAATCTTACGTGCCTTTCAGACCTCAGGGTATACATTTTTTTGGTTGGATAAGCGCAACAAATTCTTAGTGAGATGTAGTGACAAAAGACTGTGTTTAGTGAGTTGTAGTAACAATGACTTTTTCTTAGTCAGCTGTAGTAACAATAACGTCTTGTTCTTAGTGACCTGTAGTGATGTACCAACTTATTCTTAGTGAGCTAGAGACACAGAACTGGAGAACTGTAGCAGAGAACTGACGCATTTAAGACATCATCGATGCGGATGCCAGCTCAAGTCTCTGCGTAGGTGTATCTCTTCTTAGTGTTAGTCTTAGTGAGCTGTAGTGACGCAGTGACCTGTTCCTAGTAGACTTGCTATCTAGTAGTAACACATTGACGTGTCTCGTCGCACATAAGTCCAAGGCAGCAGTCGCTAACAGTGCTACACAGGACCTTGATTCCTTTGACTTTGATACAGGGTGTAGTAGTTTTAACTTATTCCTCTTCCTAGTGAGCTGTAGTAACAATGACGTGTTTCTAGTGAGCTGTTGTGACTCACTGCCCTGTTCCTAGTAGACTTACTAATTAAAAGTGACTCACTGACCTGTCTCGAGGCACATAAGTCCACGGCAGCAGTCACCATTGGCTGCGCAAGGGGAGCTGTAGCAGTGAACTGGCTCGTCCACCACATCATCAATGCGGTTGCCTTCTAAAGCCTCGGCATACACCTCTTCAGGCTCCTAAGAATAAGAACATAGAGTTTTCAACCAACTTCAAAACAAGGTTTTACAACAAGCTCAAAATTGAAAACTCGACTGCGAAGTAATTAAACTAATGTCAATTCATTATTCAAAATTAAATTTAAACTTATAACTTATATATTTTTGTATTATCCTTTAAAATACTTTCATTTTGATACCCTACAAAAAATTATTAACGACTTGATATTTATCTCCAAAAATCCGCCATTATGATTATTTTTTTAACACATCTAAGAACACTGGTTATTGAGACGAATCTAACGATACCTTAATGTCAAAATCCATCCAGCCGTTTGGAAGATACGAGAGGTAACCCAAAAATTTACATACATACATAAAACATACGCGCGAAAAACATAACCCTTCCTTGGCAGTGGGGTAAAAACATACAACAACCGCCTTCAATCGGACTGTTCTAATGACAGTGTTTAAACACGCAATTTTGTTCACTTCAACGATTTTTTTTTAAGTTATTTTGATTTAAAAACTATCTACTGAACTGATTTTGATAAAATTTCTATGGGACCAATCTGAAAGTATAACCACAAACAAAAAAGATTTTTTCAAATCGGTTTATAAACAACAAAGTTAACAAAGGTAACAAACATAAAAAAACCGAATTGACAACCTACTCCTGTTTAGAAGTCGTTTGAAAAAATAGGTACCTACTACAACCGACTTCAATTGGACTGTTCTAGTGTCCGTACACACCACTGAATAGTCATAAGGAAGCAAAATACGCAATTTCGTTTACTTGGATAACGTCATTTTTTCAGTTATTTTTGCTTCAAAACCAAAGTACTGAACCGATTTTCATGAAATTTCTGTGAGACTGACACTAATTTGGAAATATATCCTGTCAAACAAAAATCGTTTTTTTCAATAGGTTTATAAATAAAAAAGTTATGTGTAACAAACTACGGGAATTCAGCAAAAGGAAGGGGTTATACGTCAGAATCTACTAACATAATTTTCTGCCATTGGGTTATACGTCAGAATCTACTAACATAATTTTCTGCCATTGGGTTATACGTTAGAATCTGCTAACATAATTTTCTGCCATTGGGTTATACGTCAGAATCTGCTAACATAATTTTCTGCCATTGGGTTATACGTTAGAATCTGCTAACATAATTTTCTGCCATTGGGTTATACGTTAGAATCTGCTAACATAATTTTCTGCCATTGAGTTATACGTTAGAATCTTATTCATGTAAACGCACACTATAATAATCTCGCACATCATCTTAAAAAATATGCACACAGAATTATCAAATTCAGCCTATAGTTTTACTTAACGTGAATGGCCAAGAAGGTGAAACCCCTCCTTTGGCTGGATTCTCGAAAGTAACAAACATTAAAAAAATTATGCTGTATAGATAACCTCCTCTTTTACCGTAGTCGGTTGAAAACGAATTGTAATTTATTAAGCTAATGACTAAAGGCTTTTTTACTTTTACTTAAATCCTCCAGTAGGGTAATAAATATCAGGTGGGGTACGACAGAAATAATCCGCTCTAGTTTACCCTATGACCCAGAATAGACAGCAGTAGGTACTTAAGACCCCTGAAGCCTACGTACATACATTAGCTGATGCATAAACCTTAAGGTCAGAGGTCACTGCGCATCGTGTGACAAAGGTCAGAGATGGCCTTTTCCGATAGAAATATTTATAGAACAGAGCGTATATAAACGTGTTATTTTGTTTAAATGTCGTGAAAATTAATAGATTTAGATTTTTTAAGGCCCAGAATCCCGTGCGTTGCTCTCTTCGCATATTCTTATATTATCTATCTCTCTCGCATATTTGTACATTAAAAGATAAAGATCAAAAATATGTTTTAATTAAAAAAAGTTACAATAAGGTACAAAGCATATTAACTAAGAAATAAAAAGAAATACAATAAAACAGAAAATATATTAGAGAAAAACAATCTAAAAAAGAATAATCAAGGTTTTACAAAAACATAGACAACCGACTTCAATTGGACTGTTTTAGTGTTTTTATGTTTTTGTAAAACTTTGATTATATTAATTATTATAAAGCAAATATTAAGAGATAAGGCTAAACAGTTTTTTCCCAATCTCCTTCGCTTACGAATCTTCAAATCCGAATTCTATACAAAATGTTTCGGACAAATACTCAAAAAGTACGCCGTATTATCGTAATTGTTTTACACTATTCGTTTCATCCATGTTTTTTAATTTCGTTAACATAAAAAATGAAAAGTTTCATACTTTAATTTAGATTTTATACGTGTTTTAAAATTAACCCTACTAACTTAAAAACACGTATAAAATCTAAATTAAAGTATGAAACTTTTCACTTTTTTTGTTAACGAAATCAAAAAACATGGACCAAACGAATAGTGTGAAGAAATTACTATAATACGGCGTACTTTTTGAGTATTTGTCCGAATCATTTTGTATGGAATTCGGATTGAGCATTGTCCTTAAGGGAAGCGCCTATGCGGCGAGCGTCTGAAGCCAAGGTTAGCTAGCATATCGCTTCTGAAACGTTTGAAGAGGCCTCCCCAGTCGTGGCCTCCAACGAACAGAGTCACCAGGACCACGTTACCGGATATGGTTGCAATGATAGTTACCTGGCCACAAGGGTAGTGCCTATACGGCGAGCGTCCATAATCGAGGTTGGCCAGCATATCGTTCTGAAAGGTTAAAGAGGATTCCCCAGTCGGTAGATAAGGTTCCAATAATGATAGTTGCCTGTCCATAAGGGTAGTGCCTGTAAGGCGAGCGTCCGTAGCCGAGGTTGGCGAGCATATCGTTGCTGTAGCGGTTGAAGAAGCCTCCCCAGGCGTGGCCTCCAGTGAACAGGATCACTAGGACTATGGTGGTGGATACGGTTGCAATTATAGTAACCTGGTTGAAGGAGCCTCCCCAGGTGTGGCCTCCAGTGAACAGGGTTACCAGGACCACCGTGCCGGATATGTTTGCAATGATAGTTACCTGGCCATAAGGGTAGTGTCTGTACAGCAAGCGTCCATAATCGAGGTTGGCCAGCATATCGTTGCTGAAAGGCATATAAGGTTGCAGTAATGATAGTTACCTGTCCATAAGGATAGTGCCTATAAGAAGAGCGTCCGTAACCGAGGTTAGCGAGCATATCGTTGCTGAAGCGGTTGAAGAGGCCTCCCCAAGCGTGGCCCCCGGCGAACAGGGTTACCAGGACCACAGCGGCGGATATGGTTGCACTGTGGACAATAGAATGAGTTCTTAAGTTTTTTTTGACGTGTCTACGTCTAATAATGAACGACGGCTGATGCACAAAAACGTTGACGTCATTGGTAACGCTGTTATTGTCTGGTAACGCTGTCATTGTGCCATAGTCACGGTAAACTATCGTCCGTAATCCAACTTTACAGACAACCATTTTTTTTTATAATAGGATAGGTGTGTTCCACTGTGGTAGAAATCTATCTATCTATACTTACTACAATTAAGCAAGAGACCCCGAATTCTTGTACATATTTTTTTTTGACGGAAAATTGTTCAGATGAGTTAAAATAACATGGCTATTTTTTTGTATTGGAAGACTTTGTTTGTTTGTTTGTGTGTGCGTCCATCACGTAAAAACTACTGAACGAAATTAAGAGGCTATGTGAAAATTTGGAGTCGCTGCGTTTCATTCTTACTCGGTAACGGTACAGTTTACAAACTTGATGTTAGTACAGTGATTACTTGAGGATATAATCTAAATAAATGTAAGACAGAAACACGATTGGTGAAACTTTTCTCGAAAGATTTATTTTTTGAAATAGGCCCTCTTAAATCTGATTTACATCCATCCTCCGAATTTAGAGAATATTTACGGTTTATTTTTATACTACTGAGTGAGTAATCACAGAACATAGATAAATGTAAAATTTTTATTAAAAATTCAATACTTTTCAAGCAATACGATGTTTTATCATTTGTAGCTTACGTCCCTTACTTTTGAGCGAAAAAAATCTATATCTAACCTTTTCCCTCGAGGTAAGGTGTCTAATTGCGCTATCACTGTCTTACAATTCGGCAGCTGTCATTTCTGACAGTTTCACGTATCCTCTTAACTGAAACTTTAACAATTCTTTCACGAAAAAGTCGCACGCGGGTTCAGCTAGTTATGAAATAAATTTGGAACACCAAAATAATATTATTACAAACTTCGACTTCATAAAAAATGTTATCAAAGTTTGATAACGATTTCGAAAGCTTCTTTTATCACGATACATAATGTATGATGGCGAAAAAAAATTGGTGGTTTAGCGGATTTGGTCGGAACCACGTAGTAAAAAAATTAATAAAGATCTAAGAGCCTAAACAATACTCATTGAAAAAATGTCTTTCTATACAAACACAAACAAATAAAAAAAGTTACAAATGCATCTGAAAGGCTGTTAATATAAGAAATGGATCTAACTTAGGTTCATTTAAATGAGACAGATACCGACTTGCACCAAACTATCAAAGTTTTTAAACAATTACATAACTCGCTTAACAGTTCATAATATTCTGAATTTGGACCGTCAAGAACTGGCAAGCAAGAAAAGCAATTGCTTAGGAGCTTTGATAGTTTGGTGCAAGGCATAAACGAGTCCGTAAATGTCCTACTACTTCAAAAAAAAAAACAAAATTACTCATGGATTTGAAGGGCTATATTGTTTTTACCTATAGAGAAATGGTTTCAAACATTTATAATATATACCTACACCGAAAAAAATTTATCACTAGAAAAAAATATACCTACGCATAATCAGTTGCCGTTACTGAACACATACTTAGGGCAAAAAAAATAAAGTCGTATTTTTGTAAAAATAAATTTGATTAAAATTGGATAACTGTTACCGTCAGTCGTTTTCCTATGGAGTTGCGTCAGACGATACCTATAATTGACAATAATTAAAGTTTTATTCATCGTTTTGCAAACCTGGACAGCTCACAAAAGCTCGGCTCGGCCGCACTCGCCCCGCGGTCACTCTATCATTTTGTAGAACTACAAAATTCTGACTGCACAGGTACAACGTAGTACTTCGTCTGCATAGCCCATTTGAATTTTTTTGGTTATTAAAATTGGTGGTGTATAAAAAATAGGTTTTTAAAGGTTACTTACCGAGTCATTTTGTCAGGCGGGTGTCTCGTTCAAAGCTCACTGTGGGACTGTCGATCTATACCCAGAGTAATACTGCGCAAGTCCAGACGTCGCTGTCTTTGTCAGGGTTGAGCTTAAGGGTAATCCTCAAGGCAAATTTCCATAGTAAATGTTTCGGACAAATACTCAAAAAGTACGCCGTATTATAGTAATTTCTTCACACTATTCGTTTCGTCTATGTTTTCCGATTGTGTCAACAAAAATTTGTAAGGTTTCATACTTTAATTTAGATTTTTTACGTGTTTAATTACCCTTAACCAACCCACCGTAAGAGGGTTGAAACTAGTTTTTTCAACCGACTTCAAAATAATCAAGGGTTTACAAAAACATACAACAACCAACTTCAATCGGACTGTTCTAGTGACCGAAGACACCACTGAAAAGTCACAGGGAAGCAAAAACCGCAATTTTGTTCACTTCAACGACTATTTGAATATACGTCTAATAAATCGATGAACGCCACCGCGCCGGCTGCATGCACGACAACGTTGACGTCATTGTCCGGTAACGCTCATTGTCCCGTTACGCTGGTAGTCACGTTAAACTATCGTCCGTAAACCATCTTTACAGAAAACCATTTTTTTTTAATGTTTTTCATCTCATATCTTTGCTGTTTATAGATAAATAGATAGATCCCATCATGGAAATTTCATAAAATCGGTTCAGTACTTTAAATAATCAAAATGGCGTCGTCCAAGTGACCATTAACATATTTAATAGATTACCAAAAGGCATTCGAGAGTTACCTACTCGACAATTCAAGGCAAAGCTTTATGCATGGCTGGCTGATAAATGTTCTTATAAAATAAGTGACTTTTTAGATTATAATTTTGACATACGATATAATTAAATCAGATAGTATGAATAAATTAGATATATATATATAATGCATGATAAATTTTGCACGCCGTCACACGGTGGAGTATGTGAAACCAAATCTTATAATTTAAGAACTGTACACCATACTTCATGCAAGAAACGATTTAATTTCATTTCAAGTAAAAAAAATGTGTATATTGCTTCCTTGTGACTATTCAGCAGTATTTACAGTAACTAAAAAAGACTAGTTGAATTCGGTTGTAGAATACTTTTAGTAAAACCTTGATTATTTTGTTTTGTGTAACATTGCTCTGGTCATGCGCAGGCGTAATCTCTTAACATCAGGAGAGCACTTAACTTGTCTTGTCGTAAAAAAACTTACTTGTTCCAACACTCACTCGCTTACTCACTGCCTCTAGAGACTCATAATTCTGCTAATTGAAGTGTTTCACTCACTCACGAGGGTTTTTAATGTTGGTAATTAAGTTTAAAAACCTCATTGACTGAATAAGTAGTGCCTTTTGAATTTTAAAATCCATTTTTGTATTGTGTGAGATTTTTTTCAAGCAAAATTTATAGCTATTTTCTAACGATAGATTTGACTTTTAAGATAAAAAAAAAACGTTGAATTGGTGACTTTTTACACTAATGAGGCAAACTGTTATTTTGCATTTTAAATTTAGGAACTTTTTCATTAATGGTATATTTGAAAATTCGAATTAATACTAATGGACTTTCAGAATCTAATACTGTAATCTAATTTTCACGATAACTGGTTTTTTGGACATGTATCGTTATCGTGTCGTGTAGAGAGACAACGATAACAGATTCCGTGCATTTTAACAAATCTCCATCTATCTCGGCGCATCGCACGTTTGAATGTGCGGCAGTCAGGCAGTGATAACCTTTACGGCAAAACTTACATGCTTTGTTATCAGCTGCGACGACAGAAGAGGTATATACAGTACGGTGCCGGTACTTATCATCAGGGCGCTTCATTACAAGTGCGCCAGCGGCGTCCATCGGCTTCTTGTCTCGCGGCTGAGTAAATCCAACGACTGATAACATTTCAGCCTCGATCTTTAAAAATCTAGCTAGGAGTTCCAGCTTGGGGGTGCGTTTTCTATGATGATTATACGCAAATTCAGTCCATCTTCCAATCAATGTGCTCGGCAATTTAGATTCAACAGCTGCAGCGAGCTCTGGACTTCGTAGGTCTGATCAAGTGCGCGTATGGTAGCTACGCAGTTATTCACCTTGATCGAGAAGTTTATTAAGTCTTGTTGATAATGTGTAGGTAACGATGGTAACTTTTTCAACCGCATCGTAATGTTGCTAATAATCAGATCAGCGCGGCCATACTTCAGTTGTAGTGTCTCCATGACTTTGGATGGCGGATTGTTGCCGATCAGCAAGTCATATACTGCTTCTTTGGCTTCAGCTCGTAACGACTTACGCAGCCTGCACAGGTTCTCGGAGTCGTTAAATCTGCATACTCTCGACGATTCTTCGTACGCCGTCTTAAAATGTAGCCACTCGACGCAGTCACCAGAGAAGATAGGTAGCTCCCGGGGCGTGGCGAGACGGCTGAGGAGTCTTTCCTCGTGCTGCGATGCAGACTGATCCATCATGCCTCTCAACTCAACAGCTAGTCTGTGGATGCTGTTGTCGTGCTGGACTGGTGATAAACAGTTCGTGTCCAGCCATTTCTCTACATTATCGTGCGCATTTTCTTTAGGTATCGACGAAAAATAGGTGCCATTTACCTTCTCGGATATAGATTTATCTGGAGCAACATTGGTGCTGACATGGGAGGAGGCTTTGTCCTCTGCGTCGACCTAGGCAAGATCTGCTTCCAGCTTCTTGTCAATAATCTCCATCTGAATCTTGGCTTTTGCTTCCGCCGCTTCCAATTCGAGTTGTTTACGGCGCGCAATCGATGACGCAGTAGATTTCTTCGTGCGAATGGTTGCTTTTGATGCACATGTTGATGGCTGCGCAGTGCCACGCGGTGAAGTTTTGCACGGCATTGGCGTCGAAATATATTCTTCTCGCGACGACGAAGGACAATCAGGGCCACGAGGAAGAATACATTTTTTAAGATCTTTGTGCACATTTTAACCTCTCCATCTGCTCCCGGTATTGACGTCGGGTCAGAATTTTCGATGGCGTCGTCGACACCGACATATTTGTTCACATTACATTAGTAATCACTAGTTCTTGTTAAGTATCGGGCTCGAAGGACGGAGTTTGTAGGGGATACAAATCAAAACACGATTTTTATGTGAAATTGGTGTCGGAAGGCTGCTCAACGCGGTGTACGGCCATGTTGAATGTCCTTATTTCAACCTTAGTTTATTAAGAAAAAAGCTGCCAACAGATGGCGTTACACGTTATGAAAAGTACAATAAAAATGCAATTCTCCCGTAGGTAACTAGGTACATTCTAAACTAAAAATTAAATAAAAATTCAAGGAACGCGCGTGTGTCGCCTACAAGAATCTAATACTGTAATCTAATTTTCACGATAACTGTTTTTTTTGCATGTTTAAAATGATATTAATACTATTAAATAAAATGAAATAAATTCAAAAATAATTTAAAGTTTTTAATAACCTCAACATAATTTACAATAATAGCTTTTCCACTTCAACGACCACAGATGTGATCAATTTGATCAGACTACCTAGTAAGCCAGTGCCATCCGTCAAACCACTAAGCAAGTTGAGCACTAAGTTAAGCACTGCTGCTACTAAACCTAGCAACAAACCAGGTGCTGCTAGAACATTAGACCTAAATAAAGATATTAGAACACTAATATACAAAAACAAGACAGATGCTAGGTCCGTCAAAGTGGCGTATAAAAGTGGCAGAGTACACCCGAAGTATGGCAGTAGCGCAGGTGTCAAGTTTTGAACGATATTTGATAAGTTGTTCAAGTTGTTGATTAGGTTGATGAGGAAGGGAAGAAGGAGGCAGGCTAGTTGGTTTGCGATGGGAAGGACTGTGGCGATTTCGTCGAAAGCTAGACGCAGAGCGGAAACTGAGTAGGCTGGAATCATGGCTTCACTGGATTGCACCTAAAAATAGAGTAACATTTTATTTACATTTGTTAGTAAATTTTTTTTAAATTGGTTGATATCGAATTCATAAAGAAAGGTGTTGTAAGATGGCAAGTATTAAAACGATGAAGAAAATACTAACCAATAAAAAAATCGCTGAGCCAAATAAAAGAGTATACCTATTCATTTTAAAGACTTACTAAACTAAAAGATAAATTATATGTGACAATTTAAATACGACTTTTCTTGTTATAAATATCTTTTTTATCAGTACAATTCAAAATTACGTCAAAATGTTGTAAGGTTTATTGTTGTAAAAATTATCGATAATCTAAAACGAAATCTATGTTATCAAGTGTTAGGTCAACCTTTGATGTTAGCTGATAAAAAGCCTAAGTTGCAAAATATTTTCAGAATGAGTATGAAAAAACTTAGAGGAATTCGAAAGTAATTGTTTTCAATAGTTATTATTTTTATACTTAAAGCATTTAAAAAATGCTTATAAAATCCATAACATTTATAACATACATTTGAAAGGCCTTGATTGAATTTTTTTCAAGTTCACAGATACGTATAACCTGACATTGACCGACTATGAACATATCACGTTCATAAAATCAGCATTCTGTAAAACTGCTTACAATGTCACTATGGCATTTTTGCAAATTTTTGTGAAAAATATAGGTTAAATAATAAGTAGGTCAGTACTAAGAATACGTTTGTAAGTAATTTAATAAGGGTTTTTTCATGTATTATTAATTAATTTAATATATATTTTGTACCTACTACGGTTACACGGACACAAGAAAATACGGCTTTTGATATTTTAAGCGCCGGATTTGACTGTTTTTTTTTTTATAAAGTTAGCTTACAATACATTAAATTAAAATAAAATAATGAGTTTTCGGGTTATTTTTAAAGTCTATGTCAGCCTAAAATAGGAATAGCGAATACATGCGAATAAATCTAGATTTCTAGAACATAGCTTGCATTAGATACTGATATTTATTATTACAACTGACTTACATAATTAGGTGTAATAGATTTTTAAATTATCAAGAAATCTTATCTGTTTTCAAAAATAATTTTGCAACGAATGATATATAAAAAGTGTTTATAAAAGTATTCTACCATAAGTTATAAGTTTTAGAACGAGTATTTTTTTTAATTTAGTTATTTATGATTTGAAATTATGTCAAAATTGATATTTGTTACTTTTTGCGTTTTTGCAATTTTTTCATTAACGGTAAGTGTAAGAGAAAGAATCACAACGATAAGTAATTTTTAACACAGTACCAGATATTCTGCCGCAAAGCAGTAATGTGTCAGCATCACTGTGTTCCTGTTTTGGGCACTGCAGCTAGAGAAATTACTGGGCTTTCGAGACTTATCATCAAAATGACTCTAAGTGGACGAGCGCAGTGTTGTCTGACTATGTGAATCAAAGTCCTGTGCAGCACTGTTTTAGTTATGGGCAGGCGTGATCTCTTGCCATCAGGAGAGAGATCTCGTTTTGTCACTTTATACATTAAAAAATCACTTATTTTTATTATAATTACTTCTTCCTTCCCTCATATTTAAGCCAGTGGTCGGTTCTGCTGTTGAAATCTTTATGTCGTCTTAAAGCTACCTAACTTGACGACTTTCGTTTCGTTCGACTTTAGCCAGACCGGACAACATGTCCTTATAAGCAAGAAAAGCTAAGTTTCTTCTAATCAAATACCTAAATTACAATTTAACAAACCTATACTCTATACATAAAACAAATCACAAAACAGTGAAAAAAAATTACACAAGTAGGTAAAAAATTCTAAATGATAAATTGGCTAGTTTTATTCATAACTTTTTAGATTAACTTAAAATCTTTTATGTGTCTACTGACTTCAAATACGTGAAGGAAAACATCGTGAGGAAACCGGCATGTCTTAAAACCTAAAAAGCTCGAAAACATGTGTCAAGTGCACGAAAGGAGCCTCTTTGAGGCGCACTTGAAATCCTTTCAACACCCTGGTTCGAAAGAACTAGTGACACGATAAGAAGAAGAAAACTAGTAATAACATATTGTTTGGATATTGCACACACAGCTAATAAAACCTTTTTGTTCCAGCCTCCAGTATCAGCAACAGGCGTGCAATTACCAGCAGTATATCCTCTAGTCAACATCCTCCTACCTCTTTTGAATAACGTATACAACCTCCTCCTATCCCTACTCTCGATCTTCGACACTCTACCTCCTTCTATCAGCTGTCTTATCCCAGTAGACCTTGGCGCTTTGGAAACCTCTTTGCTGAAATTATATTCTCAAGCTTTGGCTATTGTAAACTTTTTACGATCGCTGCCGGAATATGCTATTGGGGCAAATCCGAACACACCACCTACAGGGGTGGTGAATCTCCAGACTTTGCTGGCAACCCTGGTATCTTCAATCACGGATTTAGCGGATGATGTGCTAATTGAAATTGGGGGAGGCTTGTTGCCAGGGTTGCTAAAACTTGTAGTTTTGGTGGTACAAGCTCTGTTGAGTTTACTTTTATAGGTCATAGCATAGGTACTTATTTAAATAAATATTTTAAGTTATGATGCCTATTTTATTATAGACTCAACCTTTAGCTGAGTGAATCGAATCATAAATTACGGTAAATATAATAAAATAAAATTATAAATAACCTAGTCGGTCGTTGTCACCACCAGACGGCAACGTGCCCAGAACGCTGGCGGCATTGCCTCGTTGAATGGCAATGCTTATACGCTGTGCGAAGTAAAAGCCAGAATTCTGGTCACGCGTAGTCACCTTTAGCTACGATATTTTTTTTGAGATTGCTTCGCTGCCAGAGGATGCTATAGGAGCAAATCCGAAATATTTATATAAATAAATATTTTAAGTTATGATGCCTATTTTATTATAGACTCAACCTTTAGCTGAGAGAATCGGATCATAAATTACACTAAATATATTAAATAATATTATAAATAACCTAGTCGGTCGTTGTCACCACCAGACGGCAACGTGCCCAGAACGCTGGCGGCATTGCCACGTTGAATGGCAATGCTTATACGCTGTGCAAAGTAACCTTTACCTTTACACCTTTAGTTATGATATTTTTTTTAAGATCGCTTCGCTGCCAGTGTTTGTGGTACAAGCTCTGTTGAGTTTACTCCTTTAGTATTTAGGATAGGTTATTTTTATATACATGTTTATATTTAAATAAATATTTTAAGTTATGATGCCTATTTTATTATAATGCCTGCAAGCAGTCTCTTTTTATAATTAGGTTTTGGAATTAGGTTAGGAGTAATTTCCTTAGCTACAGTGCCCTACAAACCAGAACATAGTAATTCTTACACATCACTGCTTTGCGGAATAACTACAGATTACTGTATTGTATCTAGTCTGCCTTGATTGCATTATTACTTCTCTACAAACACTATACAGTCGTTATGAAATTTTGTTGGTCGATCTGAAAGGTCTAGTAATTACACTAAATACATTGCCTTTGAAACCGGAACACAATATCGCTTACACATCTCTGTGCTGTACGTTTATGTCTTGCCACACCATGGATCTATTGCAGGTCTATATAGGGTCTACGCAGCCTCTACGTGGGTTCTACAAACAAGGTGTCTACGAGATCTCTATGTAATTAGTGTGAGTTTGAGGTTACTGACATTTTTTTTACAAATATTATAAAGGTTTATGAGGATAGATAGATAGATAGATGGATGTTTGCCCTTCAATCACGCCAAAACGACTAAACCGATTGAGTTGAAATTCGGTATGGGTGTAATTTAGCTTACGTCACTGTAGTGACATGAGCTAAAATATCAAAAAGTTCATAATGGATTTCGGTAAATGAGGTATATTGGGATTTGTTTAATCATAAGAGCGTTAATCATAAAATAGAAGTATCAAATATTTATTTAAATCGGCAAATAAGATTTTTAGCCTACAGCACAAGTTTACTTCTTTTTATAACCTTGTCCCATATATCTGCCAGCAATCGAATACCACGTGTTACTGTGCAAATAAGATATAATGTTTTACAAAAACATATGTACAACCAATTTCAATCGGACTGTTCTAGAGAACGTAACACCACTGAAAAGTCACACGGAAACAAAATACGCAATTTTATTTAGATACTTCGACGACATATTTTTTCAGTAATTTTTAAATTTATACTAAACTATTGAACCTGATTGAAAGTACAACGAAACAATAATTATCAAGAATCAAGAAACATTTATTGTATAAACTGTGTACTAAGATCTTAACTTATTTTAGTAGGAAACAACAGTTTATCCTGATAGGACATACAATAAGATAGGTACAGCCAGCGTCATAGATAAGTATCCCCCTTGCATTATTTTTTTTATTTTATTTATTTGGGACTACAAACAACTATAATATATACATTTTCTTTATAATTATAACATCTTACATTGACTATATTATAGCCCACTGCGTATAATACCCAGCTTCAAATCCCTTGAAATCACCGCCGCGGCGTATGGAGAAGTTTTGCCTTTAAAAATAGATTATATTTGTATAACTGTATGTAAGCCTAAAAACAATTTTAAGTATTACAATTTTTGAAAGGATTTATAGCTGGGTGTCTTGTGCAAGGGGGATACTTATCTCTGACGCTGTCTGTACTTACAACTAAAATTTAAAAAAAAGATACCTACGTAGTTTTATAACATCCGATGTAGTAGACTATAGGTACAAACAATTGTTTTTTTTTTTTAAATCGATTTTTAAACATATGCGGAGCGGGGCACTAGTGACCTGTAATACAGGTTTTCTAAACCTATCTCAGGCACCAGTCTCTCGCAAAACAGGTTAACTTAACCCCTGTACTGTTAGCTAAGCTCTAATTTAATATAATTGATTGATTCAGGCGTTACTCTGCGGAAATCCATAAATTGTTAAAATTGTTAATATTTTGTGAGAGAAAGTAAACAATCTATCTATCTATCTATCTAAACAACTAAGGACAAAGGTAACAAAACGTAAAAAAAATCAACCAAATGCAGAACCTCCTCTATTTTTTGAAGTGGGTTGAAAAGAAGAAAATGCCACAAGGGAATCATGCAAGCATTGATTGATTGGTGAAAAGGTCTTAGGATAAAAAAGTTAAGGCGCGGAATTGCGTCCGTTTCCTCGATATTATGTTAGATAAGGAAGTTCACTGCCCTTCTTCTTAACGTGTCACTAGTTTTTTCGAACCAGCGTGGTAAAAGGATTTAAAGTGCACCTCGAAGAGACTACTTTCGTGCACTTGACACATGTTTTCGAATTTTTCAGGTTCTATGACATACCGGTTTCCTCACGATGATATCCTTCGCTAAGCACGTGTTTGAAATGCACACATAGATTTTTTGAACAGAAAAATCCATTGGTGTATTACCGGGTTCCAACCCACGACCTATCGGATCGAAAGTGACGACACCGTGGCTTAGTTGGTAGTGACCCTGCCTACGAAGCTTGGTGTTCCGGGTTCGATCCCCGGCCGGGGCAAATATTTGTGACGTACACAAATGTTTGTTCTCGGGTCTTGGATGTTGTGATGTGTTGTATGTGTCCATGCCACCTGCGACACAGGGAATCCTAGCCGCAGACCTACCCGCCTAATCGCAGGGGTGAATGTTTGTTTTTTTTTTTTTTGTTTTTAAGTCAAGGGACACTCGGCCAACAGCCCCTACACTGGGATCGAATACCGGTGGCAGTCATGCGTTAATGGGTTTTTTCGGTCGAAAAACTCAATGTATGCATTATGCAGTATGCGTTCTCGCAACGGTGAAGGAAAACATCGTAAGGAAAAAGGCATGTCAAAGGACAAAAAAAAAATGTTCTATGGCATGTGACATCCACCAATCCGCATTGGGTCCGCGTGGTGGATTAAGACCCATTCGCTCTCCTGCCGAGAGTAGGCCTGAGTCCCAGCAGTTGGAACATTATAGGCTGATTTATGAGTCACCCTTGTAAGAAAGATTCAATACAAAATCATTTATACCTATTAATTTCGTGTCTAATCGAGATTTCTTGGATTCATTGTAATTATCTTTAAAAAATTATGCAATAACCTTTATCTAATTAAAACGTAATAAAAGAGGACTAAATTAAATATCATCACGTACTCGTATATAAGGTTTCGCGGATTGTGTTTCTGTTTTTTGTTTTTTACCAAAGTGTAATGAATAATGATTGTACAAAATGCTGAAAATATTATGTTTTCTTCATTTATTTTATTTTATTATATCGGTACGTTCTTTCATTTATTTTTAATTATATTTGACGATATATAATGCTCGGTTCACATTATTCAAGTACGCGTTCCAGTCCAGCGATTGAATTCAGCACTGGAATACCACTGGAATAATGTGAAATAGCACTAAATGCATTGAAATATGCCCAGTATACACCACAAGTTTTTAAATACTAGAATAAAATACGTATAATCAGCTGCCGTTTCATAACGCAGCTTTGGCAAAAAAAAAAATTAAGTCGAATTTTTTACAAAATATATATGGTAAAAATTGGGTCGTTTTAGTATGGCCTTGCATCAACCGGTATGCATCATTGGTAATTATTGAAGTTTTATTCATCATTTGGCAAACAAGGGTATCAAGCTCGAGCCAGTTCGCAACAGCTCGGCTCGGGCCGCACTCACCCCGCTGTCATTTTGTGATTAAAAACTTGATATGGAAAACATTGTGATCCCCAAAATAATATTAGTAAACATAGATGAATAACGGTGTTCCTATAGAACAAGATGGACAGGATCAAACCAAAAGGGAATCGTAAGACAGGACCAAAAAATTTCAGACACCTAGTCAATAAAAATGAAATATCTCCATTTTCAAATAATGTTTGTTACTTTTTTCGATGTAGTTTTATTAACAATGAAAAAGCCTAGTAGTTTTACGATATAGGTAATATTTATCTAGCCGTGTTACTTCTCTTTTTCGAAAATTTGCATTGGACCAAAATGTACTAGAATTTAGCCAAAGTGGCTGCCTTATACTGGGCATATTTTCAATGTTCTACATTGTGTTTCTATACTTTATTACTTCTGTGTTAAAACATAATATATCATTTTGGACTCTGTTTGACGTTTTCCACAGTCTATAGAGATTAAAATATGTGTACTAAGACTTATACAAAAAATGCTATTCTTATTTTATTTTTCAGGTAACATGTAACCCGATAGCTCAACTCGTCCAGTCATGTCCAATCTGTCAGCCTACATACACCAACCCCACCCTCCCAGTCGTGGCTCAGCCGAACAATTATAACCCTTATCCTCAACTCGCTACAGCTCAAAATTCACCGCAAGGATCATTCGGAGACTCTTTAAACCAAATCATACTGAATAGAATTCTTGCAAATCCATCTTTTCAGAAAGTAGTAGATCCAAACACTAAGCTTTATAATCAAAACGGTGAAGAAATCCAACGGCAAGGTACTGGTGCTCCAAATGTTATCAATAACTATTTCATTGTACCTCCAGAATTCTTTAATCTTAACGAAACTGCTAAAGATAGTGTGAATGTAGAAAAAGCTGATATCGTAAAACCTCGTCGAACAAAATTAAAAAGAAAACCTAAAGTTATTGAGCTAGAATCCGATGAAGACGAAGACGTCATCATTGTAACTAAAAAAGAACCGAAAAAAAGACGGAAACCGATTTCAAATATAAGAAAGAAAAGAAAACGCATCAACAAAATTGTAAAAGAAAATGATAATGATGAATATCATAAAATCATTCCAACGACTGAAAAGGAAAGTAGGATGCGAAGGCATAAAGTTGAAACTGGAAATAGAAAATATGATATCATAACTCCAATAACGGCTGGAGAATTGGGTGAAGACGTACAAGAACCCGAAACCATTAGAGCTGTTAATAAAAAACATACAGAAACAAAAAGACTTAGATCGCATATTGATGGACAAGACAAAATTACAGAACATCCTGAACTAAATATAATTAAAAATTATGTAAATAAAGAAACAGATGACCTTGAAATACCTGAAGTCAAAATATCTAAGAAGGAAAGACGTAAGGAATCTGATATAGCACCTGAAGAAACATATCTTAAGAATATTGAAATACCAACAGATGTTGCCAGTTTCAGTTCTAAAGAAAACAGAAAAGCGAGAGACTCCAAAACAAAATTGACTCAAAAAGAGCCAGCACATAAAGTTCCTTCTATTCCCGATGACATGAGAAACTTTTTTCCGTATATGCCAATGGGAAACTTTCATAACTCTAATACAAATTACCCCTTTAATATGGACCAGTATTATCAATATCTTAATCCTTTCAGAGATCCTAATGTCAATACAAACAAAAAGAGACGTAATCAAAACAGAAAATCTGACGATGAGAATCCCAAGCAAAAACATGTAATCGAAATTAAATTGAAACCAAAGAAGAATGAAGGTACAACAAGTACAACTGAAAACCCAGTCACTGAAAAAAGTGGCGATTTGAAAGAGACTATAAACTCTACTGAAATTGAACCATTTACAGAATCCATTGAAGTGGAAATAGTTACAGATATTCCTATGGAAATACCATATGCAGTTTCACCAGAAAATAAAGATGAATTCCCAAATGAAGAAAGTTATGAAACTTTTAGTAAACTAGAAGACTTACAAGAACATATTTCTCCAGTATTAGGAGAAGAAGACGTTGTTCCAACCATGCATAGTAATGGAATCATCAATGATTATTACCCGGTGTTTGATAAAGATGTTTACTATAAAATGTACGTAGAAAATCTTAAGACTCTAGATGACGACAGATATTTTTATGAAACGAATAATGAAGAATTAAGTAGGTTAAGACGAAAAAATAATGACGATGAGACTTCTACAAAAAAGGAAATATCTGAATTCCGATCTCGGAATGTCGATCCAGATATTAATAAATATGACCACAACGATTATTTGGATCACATCGCGAAATTTTCTGATACCGAATTCATAAAACCAAGCAAAGAAATAGAAACAATCAAGGTTCCTCGTAAGAATACTAGAGTGAAGAGTGAAAATGTCGAAACAGTTTTTGCTGGATCAAAAGTGGCCAAATATGGTGGTCCATCCGAAGAAACTCTCGATAACACCTCCATTTCTGAACAAACTTCCGATGAAACTCAAGAATCTGTCATACACGTTGTAGGAAAATCTATAGGACGTCCCGAAGATTACTATTAGACTTAATATTCAGACAAAGTATGTGTATTAATGAAAATAAAAAAATTATAATTCGAAACCTTTATCAGAATTTTATTAATAAATATCCAATATTAATTAATAATGATAGATATTTTATAAGTATTTTCAAACAAGACACAATAACTATCTTTGTCGAAGTCGGAATAAATATCATATACATTAATATTTTAAGGAATATAAAGACAAATTTGTTTGTTAAAAATACAAAAAATATCATAAACCTTTCTTCTTCTTCTTCTTAGTCGGGCACTCTTGACAGAAAGGGAGGTCGTGATTATAATATAAGTAATGTGTCCAAAGAACTTTAGTATGCGTATTTGAACATTCGACTATAATCTTTCTTTTATGTTGAGTTCTTTTAGGATCGAGACGTTAACCATTAGACAGACTATATTAATTTAAAATTTAATTCTTTGGTTAAGTTAAAATAGGTATATCGTTAAGAACTAGATAACAAAAATACAATTTTAGCAATGTATTCCAATCACACTCCTCATCATCGAGTGTATCAACTACATTTAGAAGATCTATCAAGTATTTCGCAGTGTTTGCAGATATTTTTGTTTCTTCATTTATTTCCAAAATTTTAGGTTCCTCTATTACATTAATCTTAGCACATAAATCAACCATAAAAGGATCTTCTATTACATTAAACTTAGCGCAAGGATTTATCATAAATTTAGGTTCTTCTATTTCAATAGAGTTGATGCATGGATTGTGACACTCGTCTAAACTTGACACTTTTTCAACAACTTCTGATAAGCAATTAGATGTCTTAGATTCCTGAAAATAGGAATGATTATTGTCTGTCAAAGCTATTTTATTTTGAGAAAACGGCTTACATTTTGATAAAATAGAAGGTGATCTTCTAAAAGCGAAGTTTGGGGTTGGTAATAACACGCTCGGTGATGAAAATGAATTGGGAAAAGATGGCGTATATTTATATGATGCATAAATAGTCGGTACGGAAAATCTCAAACTCGGAGTAGCAGATCTGTTAGTATCTGAAGCTGAAAGTGAAAATTCCGTAATAGGCAATGAAGATTTTGGTACAGCTGGACACTGATTAGAATGATGACTTGGAAATTTAGTTGTAGCTATAGATGGATTTAAATAAGGACTGTGAAATGCATTAGGCATGCAAGTTGGAGCAAAACTTGGGCGTAATGGTGTTGAAGTTGGAGTAAACGATGATGAAAAGCCTTGTGGCTGGTGAAAAGGTACAGGAATAAAAGGTTTAGGTAATATATCTGGTGATGGTATAAATGAATTTCCTGGTAAACGTGATGAGCAGGTGTTTAATGTTGGTAAACTAGTGTGGAATGGTGAACGACAGTTACCATTTTGACATGGATTTAAGTTTGAAATATCTGTTAAAGAATGAAAAGGAGAAGTGGGAATTATAAATGAAGTAGTATCCAATTCTGTTAGTTTATTATCTAATGAAGTAGCACACTCAACAGGCTTATTATCTAAATTCAAATTTGGTATTAGAGATGCTGAATTGTCATCTATAAATAATTGTGCTAATGATTTCGATTCAGCCAATTTAGAATTCAGTATATTTGATGGTTCAGAAGTAGTTAATGATAATGGCATTGAAAAAGGTAAACTTAGATTGTAAGAAGGATCCACTTTAGCTGTTTCATCTAATTCTGTTTTTGTAGGAGTCACATTATAACTTATTAGGCTAGGCTTTGAAGCTGCTAAAGATTTGGGTAAACCTAAACAGTAAGAAGGACCAATAGAAGGTAATTCTATTGATTCTGTTTTTATAGGATTCAAATCAAAACTTGTGACTGAACTAGATACTGTTAGGGGTAAATTTAATCCAGGTGATGGTGATATTGATGATGATGATGATGGTGATATTGATGACGATGATGGTAATAATGATGATGATGTTGATGATCGTAGTGGTGATGATGATGGCAGTGATGTTAATAATGAAGATGATGGTGATGGTGATGACGATGATGGTAATAATGATTCTGCTGCTGGTGATGATGATGATGGTGGTGGTGGTGCTAATGATGATGATGATGGACATAATGAGGATGATGATAATGGATTGCACATATTTGGCAATATTTGCAATGTACTACTTAAACAACATTTTAATGAACCGCTATCAGAAAAGTTTTGAACATTATCAAATATATGTGGAATTGTAGGAATCTTGATTCCTTTTAACAATATCTCATCATTTTTCTCAATCTTTGTTAAAGTATTTTCAGATTGCTGAAAATTATCTTTCAGCTGTTGTTTAGATATATCGATATTAGAACAGTTTGTCCTCAAAGGGTAAGTGACTCCGGCGCTGGCCACGATTGTCTGAAAATGAAACAACATTGAAAATTATTCATAATGGTGGCTTCACACGGCCTGTCTAACACGCACCGCGCCGCGCCAAGATCATTCTGTATGGGCGAGCGCGTGCCGCGGACGAATTCGGATCACCCCTTCTCACAGCGCCCGCTCGGGTAGCCTCGAGCCGCTCGCTTCACGCGGCCTGTGGCGTAGCGTGGCACGGCGCGACCCGTGTTAACACGGGCCTTGTGAAGCCACCACAATTCATTAATAATCAAGGTTTTACAAAAACATACTACAACCGACTTGAATTGGAATTGGAAATATGCAATTTCGTTTCCATGCATGACGTAATTTTTTAGTTACTTGGATTTCAAAACAAAAGTACCGAACCGAAATTTATGAAATTTCTATAAGAAAAGACCAATCTGGAAGAATATCCTCTAAAAAATTGTTTTTCAAATTGGTTTTTACACAACTAAGTCTGTACAGATATTCCATTTCACGAAGAAGGTTTTTCCTTTTTGGCTTTGCTATTTGATAAGCTGTCATTAGTTCTCGTTATCGGATTGAATGGTCAAGAGGGGGGAAAAAATGACGTCACCATAGGATTTCTGTCGCTATCGGCTTCGAGAGGTCGGCCATTTTCTGTCAGATTTGACGTACCATTCGATAACGAGAACTAATGACAGCTTAACAAATAGCCCCGCAGATGCATTCGCGTCATTCGATGCCGCGTCGCGGAAGCGAATGAATGCTCGAGGTTACGCATACTTACTCAATGTGCATGTACACGGCTAACAACAACCAAGATCAAAACTTCATCGTGAAATAGAAAAACCGACCTTTTTCCTTTTTTGAAGTCAGTTGAAAAGAGAATTTTCTTACCTGGATGATTGTTAGCAACAAAACGCGCAAACAGCGCGACTCCATTCTTCCTTCACACCCAAGTGTTTGTTTTCTTACTGCCACATATTTATAACCTCTTTTGTTTTCGAAATAAATAAAAAAACACATTCTTTTATCGAAAACTAATTTCTCTGATACAATAGTATGTTGTCGTATGTCATACATTTTCCACGAATTCGTTTCATATTTTGATATTGTATATTTTTCAGAATTATTTAGTAAGAATGTCATCATTACATAAGGTAAAGGTAAGTTTAATATAATGGACAGCATACGTAATTGAAATAATTAATGTACCTAATAATAAGTATATACTTCTTACGTTGTCTCTTTGATAAAATTGACAAATTGGGTTTGCACTAAGGCGATCGATTGCAATCACAGCAAGGCGCTTGATAATTTTAACATTGTAAAGGCTTCGCCAAACAGAACGCGTACTTACGCCGCGTCAGGGCGCTAAGTTGACGCCGCGCTATAGCGCCGAACTGTGTTGTACTATGTCGGTATTCTACTGTCACACCGAGCGCCGGCGCTAGCAGCAGGGCTATTTGCTAAGCCGTCATTAGTTCTCGTTATCGGATTGTATGGTCAAGAGGGGGAAAAAAATGACGTCACCATAGGATTTCTGCGCTATCGGCTTCGAGAGGTCGGCCATTTTCTATCAGATTTGACGTACCATTCGATACCGAGAACTAATGACGGCTTAGCAAATAGCCCTGCAGTACGCAACGTTCTGTCGCGGCGTCAGGACTGTTTGACAGGCTCTCAATATATCTGTACAACACAATGCAGCGTTATAGCTCAAACGTTACGTCCTGACGAGGCGTAAGTACGCGTTCTGTTTGGCGAAGCCTTTATTATGCTGATCATGTTAATGCTTATATTATAAACATTAACTTATGATTAAAAACTAATAACTAATAAAGTACGATTAAAAATAATGTCCGGATGTGACGAACTAAATTTTGACCTATAGGCCTATACAAAATTGCAAACAAAGTAGTTTCCAATTCAAAAACAGAATGTAACTAATGTATTTATTTATAAATAAAGGTTGTAACTTTATAATAAAACCTCATTTCGCAGTACCAGCAGGCCGACCTACAAAGGTCACACGTGTACATTACAATCATTAATCATGATCATTATTTTGTCGACCGACACGACCTCGTTCATTACAATATATCCCTGGCTGGCGTGACTTAAGGGGCATCCTCAAATCTGAATTCCATACAATTTTTTTCGGACAAATACTCAAAAAGTACGCCGTATTATATTAATTTCTTCACACTATTCGTTTCGTCCATGTTTTTTTGATTTCGTCTACAAAAAAAGTCAAAGGTTTCATACTTTAATTTAGATTTTATACGTGTTTTAAAATTAACCCTACTAACTTAAAAACACGTATAAAATATAAATTAAGGTATGAAACTTTTCACTTTTTTTGTTGACGAAATCAAAAAACATGGGCAAAACAAATAGTGTGAAGAAATTGATATAATACGGCGTACTTCTTGAGTATTTGTCCGAAACATTTTGTATGGAATTCGGATTTTTTTTTTTTTTTTTTTTTTTTTATTTGAGGATTACCCTGTGTTTTTTTAACTTAGTTATAAACTTATATAGATAATAATCAAAAAAACGGTTTGCCTTATAATTTTTACAACTTTAACCCTGTATTGGTATAGCTGGGACGGACATTTAAGGCAGTTCAAATGATCCAAAATAAACAAAAGTCAAATTTAAATAATTTATTAAATTAAAAAAAGCATTATAAAACTTAGCTTTAAAATTAATATAAATAGTTATATCCACCTAAACCATAGGGTGTTGGTGGAATAACATCAACTGGCAATACCCTATCTGGTTTCAATGGCAGTTTAGAACCCAATAAGTTGCTCACGACCAACAATTGCAAGGCATTGGCTAGGTTATTTGACACTGTACTGTCTTGGATGATATTTGTTGGAACTACCCCAGAAAATCCATTGGGTAGTCCCTGAAATCCATTGGGTAGTACCGGAAGTCCGTTTGATAGTGCCGGAAGACCATTGGGTAGTGCGGAAATTACGTTAGGGTATACAGATTGTATAACATTGGATCCGAGTGGCACCACATTGGGTCCAAGAGGAACAAAGTTGGGTCCAAATGGAACCAAATTGGGTTGTATCACATTGGGTAGTATGTCGTAGGGTAGGTCATACACGTTGGGTGAAAAGCAGTTCAATTGATTTCCAACCAAATTGGAGATGTATGCTTCGGTTGGAAGGTTGGACCCCGTTGGTATTATTCTTTGGGAGAATGCAATCTGAAATAATTAATAAATTATAAATTGAAGAATTTTTTTTTTTTTACTTACACATAAGTCACAACGCCATCTAGCCCCAAAATAAGCAGAGTTTGTATTATAGAAACCAGATAACTGATACAATACTTTTTTGTAAATACATACGAGTAAATGCATAATATACACCCAGACAAACACCAATGTTCTTCACACAAATATTTGATCTGAAGCGGGATTCGAAACCGCAACACTGGCGTGGAAGGTGTAAAAAATCAAATAAAAATATACTTAGAATGCTAAAATCATAAATGAATAACAGTGTTCCCACTGAACACCAAAATGGACAGTATTAAACCAAGACGGGTGAATACAGGACAGAAAATTTTCAGACACCCTGTCAATAAAAATTAAATAACTCTATTTTCAAATAATGTTTGTTACTTTTTACGATGTAGTTTTATTGACATTGGAAAAGCCTTAAGTTTTAACATAAAATATTTATCTAGCCCTGTTACTCTTTTTTGAAATATAGCCTTGGACCAAAATGTACTAGAATTGCCAATGTGGCTCCCATTTTTTTGGTACATTTTCAATGTACTACATTGTGATTACATACTTTAATACCTCTATGGCTAAAATGGACTAAACTTAGCGTTATGCTGGATAGATAGGGATGTGTAAGCATAAGCTTATTGTAACTAAACTTACGTTAAATACTGCTACGCAAATAAAAATTATGATTTTCAAACTCATTTTGAGTTTTGCAGTCCTTCTTTGAAATTAATAAGTAAACTGGCGATTTTTCTTAAAATAACTCTTTATAATAATGTTATTACTTAATACGTTATCGCATCTTTCAGATAAATATTTTAAGATTAGATAAAATATTGCAATAACTTAAATTATGGCGTAATTAATTCTTAAAACTTTTTGACGTCAGTGGTAAGTGATAAAAATTAAAAGAAAGAGCCTTATGCCTACTTGTCAAACAAAATTGTCAAAGCTCCTAAGCAATTACTTTTCTTGCTTGCCAATTCTTAACGGTCCAAATTCAGACCGTTAAGAAATGTCAAGCGAGTAAAGTAATTGCTTAGGGACTTTGACAGTTTGGTGCAAGTAGACATAGTAGACATATGACTTATTATTTAAACTTACAGCCAATATGATGCGTAACATCTGACATCTCAGATTATATTTACTTCAAGGACGTGGTGGACAAGTGGATGAGGCCCTTGCCTTGCGATCTCATAATCACACATTTTATTTAAAAACCCGGATGCACCAATTTTGTATTTTTGTCAGTTTAATTTTACCGACATCCTGTGATCAAGGGCAATCCATAGAAATCCATCTAATTAAAAATATATAAAAGCTGCTTTCAGCTGCCATATTAGGTTTAATGGGCGGAGGCGTGCGACGTGCTAGAAGACGAGCCCCAACCGACTGAACAGTGTATCGATCCTATTGTGGATAATGCAGAAAGTAGTTATAGTTCTAGAGCGGTCGGGCGCTCTAAAAGACATATAAAACGAGTTTGTTATAAACATTATTTCTAGTATGTATATTACGTATTGAAGAGTGCTGGTGAGAACCTTTGTTTTATTGTTACAGGTTTAATGTTTGAATTAATGTTGGAGGGATGAACTGTATTATGCTACATATAAGTGTGGGTACCACCTTGTACTTCAGTAATAAACAGGCTACGGAGAGACACGGTCGTTTTACTCTAATACCCGATACATCAATCTGTCATTACTCTCTTTCTTTCATAATACATTTTTCACCTGTCCAGCACGAAAATGGTGCTTTTAGTGCTGTGCGATATGAAGATAATTGAAAATGACAATGGCATAGATCCAAGAAAAACTCACCGCTTACTCCGGAGCCCAGCGTAGTGTCCCGGGACATGAGTGCGCTTATAGATCGGCAAATTATGCGTTGATTTGTTATTTTTCGATATTTTTGAGAATATTTTAGCGGTGCAGAGTCGCGAGCGCATCAAACCAACAACGAAGTAAAGTGGCGCCTCTCGTGGCGGCGCGTGACACTCCTCGCGGTCGTGGCTATATCGGATGGATTCGAAATTCTGGATTTTTGCCATAGATAAACCCAACAAGTGCGTAAAAACACCGCCTCGACGCTGAAAAAACTACACTAGTCGAATAAATGAAAGAATGAATGATGATGTTAATTGTCTAACACAAAAATGGCACCTGAGATTGAAAAAAATACCTATAACATTTTCTCGCTGGTAGAGGTGAAAAGTTACATGTTTTTTTTTGGAGATAGACCTTCATTTGACCACAATCTCACCTGATGTTAAGTGAAAATGTGGCCGACGATGAATCTCGAAGGTCTAGAAGACACCTATTTACTCGTTTCTTGAAAAGACCAAGATCGTAGTTTTCCGGGAGACAGAAGCGGGTAGCCAGTTCCATTCCTTAGCGGTTCGTATTAAATATGTGGATTTGAATCATTTGGTCCGTGTGACCGGAATATCCTCAATAAGTAATAGGAATATGTTTTACACGAGAGCAAATTTTATATGTCTTGTCTCTTTAAATCACTCACTGTGCTCAGTAGGCTTTATTGGAGTCACTCGCTACACTCGTGATTCAATTTTAGCCTACTCCACTAGTTCGTGATTTAAACTCTGCACTCGTAACAAAAAATAACTTCGCTCACTTCTTGAACAAATAACTAATTCATAAAATCTGTAAATCTATTATCTTGCGTAGAGGATACGTAGCTACTGCTACGAATGCTACGCCGTAGACATCTACGATAAAACGTAAAATATTTTTTTAAATCAAATCAAATCAATTAGTCTGTCATATTGAAAATATCCAAAAATCTGACTGTACAAATACAACTTAGTACCCTGTCTGCACTGCCCATTTAATTTTTGGTAATTAAAAATTGGTGGTGTATATGTAAGGTGCAAATTCATTTTAAATCGATCTATAAAAAATATCAAAAGTTTAAATATACCAGTATGTATTCAAATATGACCAATCTTTGCCCAAAACACGCCTTATTTGAGCCATAATAAAGTCTGACTACACAGAGTACATACACAACAATTTTGTTTTTTTTATATAATAATAGTCATATATAGAATAAGCGTTTGACCACCACCTCACCTGATGGAAAGTGACGGTGTGGTCGAGGATGGAGCACGCTTGGCTAAAAGAAACTGATTCACTCTAGACTTGAAGACACCAAGATTGTAGCAGTTTGGAAAAACAGACGCCGGTAAGGAATTCCACTCTTTACTCGTACTGATAATAAAGGTCGATGCAAAACGTTTTGTTCGAGTCGGTGGAATGTTAACTAGGTAACTAACATCATAGAGGCTTCACCAATGGACGTAAAGGCTAGAAAATTAAGGATATTATGTTCGTCAAATAACATAACATAAACATAAACATTCACACACTCACACCCCTGCACTAGGATTCCCTGAGTCGCAGGTGGCATGGACACATACAAGACATCACAACATCCAAGACCCGAAAACAAACATGTGTGTTCATCACACAAATATTTGCCCCGGCCGGGGATCGAACCCGGAACACCAAGCTTCGTAGGCAGGGTCACTACCAACTAAGCCACGGTAAAATGCCTACTAATAGAACTACTAATAGAAATTGACGACACAAATAGATGGTCGAGCGGCAAGTGCGTTGCCTTTAGACTACTACGCCGAGGGTCGCGGGTTCTATTCCCACTTCAGGACAATATTTCAACATTTGTGCGATGAACGTCGGTGTAGGTCTTGAGTCTGGGTATTTTGTATGTGTCCTATGTGTGTGTATTTACAAAAAAAAAAGTATATAAGTATTGGATCAGTTATCTGGTTCCCATAGTACAAGCTCTGCTTAGTTTGGGGCTAGATGGCGATGTGTGAAATATCCAAACATTATAATTTTTAGCCATGTTGGCCGAGTGGCGCCTCGACTTTCGATCCGAAGATCGTAGGTTAGAACCCGGTTGTACACCAATGGATTTGTCTGTTCATAAAATCTATGTGTGCACTAAAACACGTGCTAAACGGTCAAGGAAAACATCAGGAGGAAACCGGCATGTCATAGAACCTAAAAATTCGAAAAAAATTCGTCAATTGTACGAAAGGAGCCTCTTCGAATTGAAATCCTTTCACCATACTGGTTCGAAAGAACTATCGACACGATGAAATGAAGATTACTATGCGTTTAGCCGCAGTATAAACCATTTTTATATGTTTATTTGCACCGACTGTGCCAATGTTTTCCGAGCTAATAACTGCATATATAACTACAAATTATCATTTTTACCTGGTCATTCTACTTCTAAAACTTTGAAATTTTTCGTAGAGGTCCATTAGGATATTCATAATGTGTGGTACAAATTTCATGAGATAGACTTCACCCGTTTACATTTTATACCGTTTTCAAAGTTTCAATTGAGTATTTAACAGGGTTCCGTAGGTGCTAGAATCGGTGCAAATTAGGTGGTGACTCCTGGTGGTATTCTCTATCGATCCCGCAACATTCTACAAATGTACGAATTATGTCCTATCTTTTTCGGATTTTGACTAGCCTATTTGTGCTAGTTTGCATGTTAGCTACTTTAAATTTTTATTTTAAATAAAACAACATAATTCAAATAAATAAATAATTTAATCAATAACTTAAAATTAAAACAAATCAGCCATATTGAAAAAATCATTACCAGAATCCGCTAACATTGAATACGGATTTTGAAAATCTTTTTTGGAATATGAAAATGATGGAGTCGGTTCTAAAGATGTTCCTAGCGCATCATATGGAGACATCAATGTCATACTAGATCTAGAATTAGCTTTAGCCACACCTATAGAGCTAAGCACAGGGTCTGAAAATCCTGCAGACCCTAAAAAATTCGCATTAGGCATCTGTGTTTCGTATACCTTATATTGATTATAACTTGATTTAGGCACGGTATACGAAGGAATTTCATATACAGGTTCAACTTTAGCTTCAGCGTACTTTGGTATAGATAAATCCGGATCCATCGGTTTATTCATTAAGTTACTTACGATCAGTAATTGAAGGGCTATAGCTAAATTATTGAGTACATTTGTATCTAATGGACCCGAGTTTAATTCAGGTTTAGGCTTTTGAACCAGCGGTGGATTTGGATTTATGTAGTGTGGATTTTGAGGTAAAGGTTTTTGGATCGGTACTGATGCAGTGGCTCGGGGTAGGTTCTGAATTCCATTGGGTATTGATCCATAATTTGAGATGAGGTATTGAGCTATAGGTTGTTGATGTGCTGAGACCTGAAAAAAGGTTTTGACCAAATTACACCACACATCATTAATTAAAAAAAAACATAGGCAATGCAAAAGGGGTACTGCGTTATATCTGTGCAGTCAGAATTTTGGGTTACTACAAAATGACAGAGTGACAGCGGGGCGAGTGCGGCGCCCGAGCCGAGCTGTAGCGAGCTGGCTCTAGCTAGGCAATCGGGTTTGCCAAACGATGAATGAAACTCAAATTACTAACGGTAACAGTTATCCAATTGTTATCAAATTTATTTTGACAATATTTCGACATGTTTTTTTAAGTTCTTTTGCCATACATGTATGTGTTTATTAACGGCAATTGATAACGGGTTTTTTACTGGTGGATAAAAATTTGCGGTGTATAATTTTATCACAGTTCCATGACAGGTATTGCGGACGTGGGCAACAAAACGGCCAGGCTCAAGTGGAACTGGGCCGGCCACGTCAGCCGTATGCACCCCGAGAAGTGGGCTAACATCACCACGCCATGGGTGCCTCAGGACGGAAAGCGACGTCGGGGTCGGCCGCGAAAACGTTGGCGAGACGATCTCGACTCCTTTCAGGGAGACTGGTGGGCAATGGCCAGGGACCGAAAGACGTGGAGTGAGTTGGGGGAGACCTTTGCCCAGCAGTGGGACGAGATAGGTTAAATAAAAAAAAATAAAAAAATTATCACATAAAAGTTAGTAGTCTGATAAGTTATTAAAAACGACTAAAATTTTCAGTCACAAACAAAAGAACCGAAGATAGGGCTAAATGGTACATTTGACGAGATCATTGATTTTGTTATAAAATGAAAAAACTCTTAACTGTTATTAATAAATTCTGTCTTGTTGAAATTTATTCAAATATTCCGACACAGCAATTGAAAATCAGCAATTTTTTTCAGGACAAGCAGTAAGTAAGTATATTGTGCAGTCGTGCAGATTTTTTATTTGCAATTTACTTAATTATTAGGTATTTGGTATAGTTGTAAGAGTAAATACAGTAGGTAACATTACAAAAAATAATTACGATGGGCAGTTTAATCGCTACGCAACCTTAGTTGTCTAGAAAAGATCTTTATTAGATAGATTTTTGTTATAAACGTTATTTCTCAAAACCGTCTCCACACTAATGTCTAGATCACACATACCGAGTACTCGGCCGAGACAGTACTCTCGGCCGAGTACTCGGTATGTATAAACATAGGGCCTAGTGCTCGGCTGCGCAAGTGACGCAAGCTTTCGCTGTCTCGGCCGAGTAACATTTTACAGTCTCGGCCGAGTACTTGTGATCTAGGCATTAGTTTGGAGATGGTTTTGAGAAATAACGTTGCTCACAAAAAATATAAAATAGGTAAGAAAATTAGGTTTTGAGTTATATTTATTTCATTTTATTTGGCATAATTATAGTATTCTTTTGAACTAAACAAAATTAGTTATGTAATATTGCAAATATTTACCTGATATATTGCAAATTGTATTAAATAAATCCAGCAATACCCTCTTGTAACTGTCGCCATCTTTCAAATGGTATCAACACGTATCTACACTTATTATAGAATATGTCTTATCTCGAATCAGATATATGTATTTATTGTTGCGAAAGATATATCTTTCATCTAAGATATGACATGATCTATAATTGCTTCTAAAATACTAACTATAATACTCTGTGCTATAACCAATAATAAATTAATGTTTAAAAAAGGCTTAGACCTGTCTGACTGACAGACAACGTATGTACAGGCAAAACAGCTGAACATAGAGACATGAAACTTGGAGGATGTGTCCGTTAAGAAGTGCAAGGGCGTACTAAGAAACATATTTTATTAATTCACAATATTATATAAGTGTGTTTCGTATATTTTCTTGATCTTTTTTTATATTTAATTTTATAAACCATAATATTTTTTTTTTTCAAAACATTATGGAACTCCAACATAAGTTGGTGGTCGCGATACGAAACGTTTGTCAAAAACATTGGTGATAGGGCTGTAAGCATAAAAAAATGAATAACATCGACATAGAATCAAACCAAGATGGAGTCGTAAAATAAGGCAAAAAAAATTCAGACAATAAAAATGAAATATCTCCTTTTTCAAATAATTTTAATAATATTTATCAAGCCTTGTTTCTTCTCTTTTTAGAAATATAGCCTCGGACCAAAATGAACTAGAAGTTGGCTAAAATTAGCCATCTGTTTTTGGCGCGTTTTCAATATACTACATTATGATTCTTTACTTTAATACTACTATCGCTGTAAGCATACGATACAGAGCAATAATAGGTACGGATTTAGTGCTATTTAGATTTAGAAATTCTAAACAGGATATCCCATTCCCAATTCAAATACAATACTTGATTCCCGGCTGATATTTTACGTGCCTATCCCGTATACGTGTTCTGAATACGACGTGTATACGGAGAAGTTTTCCTTGAATAAATATAACGGCAAGCGTAGATTTATAACGACGTTCCAATAGAGTGCCTAGATAAATAGCTTCAAAGTAAGATGGCATCAACAGGCCAAAAAATACCCGACCCTTATATGACCCGTATGTGACTTCGTAGGGATCTTTATTTTTTTCCTCATTTTTTTTAATGTTTTCATAGTTACGTACTTGTCGGGTATTGCTATTCGGGATTGAAACAAATCCAAGAAATAAAAAATCATAAAAATTGGTCGCCGTTCTTGAGTTATTTTTGTAACTTACCTGACTTCATTTTATATATTGAGATTTCTATTTATCAATATTTTTCATTTTTAAACTGAAATGTTTCTCTTTTTTTCGGAACTTATGGGAACAAAATTCCCTAGAAGTTGGCTAAATGGACCAACTTTATTTGATGCTCTTCTGATGATAGCAGATCATGTTTGCCTATGACTATAACAGTGCTACGGAAAACAATGAATAACATACGCTAGAGCAACTTTTCTATTAGCGCTCGTGCAATCTAATAGTCCTGAAAGACCAGTAATTTTTCAACTTACACTGCCCTTAAAAATATCTTAATCTACCTATATATTACAAAATTTACAAAAGGAAACAATGGGGCCACCCATAGACCGTGGCAAACGATATAGGTAGCTTAATTTATCCAACTCGATACCCGATGGCAGCGTGCCGAGGATACTGGCTGCATTGCCTCTTTGTATTGCAAGGATTATTCTTTGGCCGAGATAGCTGCCAGCCCTCTGATCACGCGTCGCTTCGACCAGATGCTGACAAAGTTTTGAAAACGCGGAAGGCTCCCATTCCCCATGGACTCAATCATATACGACCTATCAAGACCTAAATATTTACGCCTCTTAAGATCTCAGCAGAGTTTACCGCCGCACCAGCCCTGAATTAAAATTGTATCACAGTAATGCTTACACATTATACTTGTAAGTAAAATAACTGGATGTATCGGATCTAATTTAGATTAACTATTTCAACTTTTAATCTTTTTATATTGCAGGGCACAGATATTTAATTTGCTTCTTTTGACCCGTAAATATTTAATATTTATCTTTTTTACGAAACTTGTAAAATTATGTCACTATTTCAATAGATTACGTGTAGATTGAAGGTATATAAGCCACCTATTGACATATTTACGTAGTTTTGAGTAATTTTCAACATGGCCACTGCGGTCATAGTCGCTTTGGGACTGCTATTTTGTCAGGTAAATACATTAAAATATAAATATACACACCACAAGTTTTTAATTACCAAAAAAAACATGCAAAAAGGGTACAACGTTGTATCTGTGCAGGCAGAATTTCGGGTTAGTACAAATGATAGAGTGACAGCGGTGCGAGTGCGGCGCCCGAACAGAGCTGCAGCGAAAAATGACCAACGGTAACATACCTGTCTAATTTTTAGATTTGTTTGAAAAAAAAACTAATTAATTATACATTTTTTTGCTATATTCCAGTTACGGCATATGCGGATATATTTTTTTGGGTAGTTAAAAACTTGTGGCGTAAATATATATAGGTATAAAAATGTAAAAAAATGTTATCAGAATGCTGGCTTTTACTTTGGACAACGTATAAGCATTGCCGTTCAACGTGGCAACGCTGCCAGCGTTCTGAGCACTTTATAAATTATTATTTTATATTAAGTGTAATTCCTACATAATAATTAAATTAATCGTACATATACATAGGATTATCCTTGGTCTACGCTTTTCCTATACTTTTCCTGGTATATGCTATGTCTTGATGAACTGACAGACAATGCACGGATCAAACCAAAGAACGTAATGACTCGAAATGCCCTCGAAGTACATTTTAGCCAAGATGTTGGCTTCGTCTGGTTAAAATAATTTCACCTGACTAAGTATTTATCAACTAATCATAAAATAAAAAATTACCTACTAATTTAGGTTGACACTAATTTAGGTATGGTTAGTTACAGACTGGTCTTATGAATGTGTAAAGTAGAGTCACATACTTTACTGTAGAATAAAGTAAATGTAATGTAAATATTTATGAAATTAAAATAACATCAATTTTCAGCATTCTGTTGTGTTCTTATATGTTTATTATATATATATATATATATATATATGTATGTTTATTACACATTATGACAATATGTTCTCAGTCTCTACTCTTCCTGTCAATAATAAGTTATATATTATTATAATTATTTTTCAGCCTTCATTCCAACGTAGTAATAATACCATTTTTTTCCAGGCCCATTCCCAACCGAAGCTGTATCTTCAAGGGTCTTCTTGTGAGTCCGTGTTTTATGGGTCTGACCAAGCCCAATTTGGCCAGCCTTCTGGCTCTTTCAACTTACAAGCCAACCCATGCAACTTACAAACGCCCTGTGGCTCACAAGCGCCAAATTGTGGCATACAGATGTCCAATTGTGGCATGCAATCATCCAATTCTGGCAGACAAACATCCAATTGTGGCATACAGACTAATAATTGTGGACAAACACCTGCGTGCGGTTTCCAGATGTCTCCTTGTAACATGCAGACGCCATCTTGTAATATACAGGCATCCCCCTGTGGTACACAACCACCCTCATGCGGACTACAAATGTCCCCATGCGGACCGCAACCGCCCTCGTGTGGACCACAACCGCCCTTATACGGACTACAAATGTCCTCATGCGGACCACAACCGCCCTCATGCGGACCACAACCACCCTTATGTGGACTACAAATGTCCCCATGCGGACCACTACCGCCCTTATGTGGACTACAAATGTCCCCATGCGGACCACAATCGCCCTCATGCGGACCACAACCGCCCTTATGCGGACTACAAATGTCTCCATGCGGGCCACAACCGCCTTCATGCGGACTACAATCAGCCCCGTTCGGACTTCAAGCCCCAACTATCAATACAGCCCCCTTTGTACAAAATCAACCGAGCTGCGGACAGAATATATCGCCTGTTAACTCACCCTGTGCAAACCCAACGACATTAGTAGACAATAACTTAGCTAACACTCTAGCCAACGCTATCCAGTTACTAATCCTTAGCAACTTGCTTGAAAACACTCAATCTTCAAACTTACTATCACCTTTTGACATTAATTGCAACACACCTTGTAATAGTGCGCCAGAACTGTGTAATCAATTCGTATCTTGTGAAATGCCTATTGATACATGTATTGCTCCATACTTAGATACGTGCTATCAGGATCAAATTGTATTCACGCCATCTTGCAACCCTTTGGAGACTGTGTTTGCACCGGTGGGTGCAGAAGTAATGTTCCCGTCTGAAATCCCAGCTCAGTTAACATGTAGTTTTGGCTATACAATACCTAATAATACTCCTTGTGTAAGTGTGAATGTAGAGCCGTTACCTTTGGACACTTTCGGAACATGTAGCTACTCAAATGGAGTGTTCTTTTGAGACATGAATTCTGAGATTTGCTCAAATGGAGTGTTGTTTTAATAGTACGATGACACACGGCTTTTTTACACGCCAGCGTTCGCTTGTAGCGTGTAAAGTCGCCCAGTGTCATCGACGCTTAAAATACGAATTCTCAGTCTGTATGTTTTATTATTAATTTTAAAGTTGTATTAAGTTTGTTACTTACTGAAAGAAATCTAAAACGGTTTTGTAAATAAAAAACGAAGAACTCAAAGATATGTTTTTCTTATCCCTATCACTTATATTAAATTTAAAAATAGATAAGTGAGTATTTAGGTAATTATTTGCGAAAGTTTGAGGCTGAATGTTGCTGCGTTAAAATAGTATTATTTAGGAAAATAAAATAGAGAAAAAATAACAAAACGCGTAATTTATTTCAATAAATAATTTAAATATTTAGACCCAGATCTTAGAACTATACACCTCCACCTAGCGTTTGAAGCCACCTTTTTAGTAATCGTCTATCTACGTGTTCATTTGGAGACGCATTTGACGCAACATTAGAAAGAGCTAATCTAGAAGCTACTGGAGTAGAAGGTACGAAATTAGAAGCTAAGTTAGAACCGACGAAATTAGGAGCTAAGTTAGAACTGACGAAATTAGGAGCTAAGTTAGAACTGACGATATTAGAAGCCAAGTTAGAACTGACGAAATCAGGTGCTAAATTAGAATTTAAGAAATTAGGAGCAATTTTAGAAGTTAGCCGAGATGGGTTAGGATGCCCACAAGGGAGAAATGGAGCTGATATTTCTTTTTGTCCCCCTAATCTATGCTCCAAAAGATTGGCTAAGATCATTAGTTGGATAGTATTAGCCATATTTTGACAAACAGAAGGAGAACAATCTGTTATCAATGTTGTAGGTGCGCTAGGAATGTTTATAGGAGCGCTAGGAATGTTTATAGGTGCGCTAGGAATGTTTAGAGGTGCGCTAGGAATGTATATTGGAACGTTGGCAAAGTTTGGAATGTTGTGAGGCTCTACCAGCGATTTTTGAATGTATCGGGGCGATTCTGGTATTTGTTGGATGAACCGAGATGATTCAAATATGTTTTCTATAGGAGGACGATCCAGCAGATGAAGATCCAGTGACCTTATTAACTGGGATGAAACCTGAAAAAAAAAACAGATTATAGAGATCTTCTTATTATTATCGTGTCACTAGTCGGACCATTTAAAGGATTTCAAGTGAGCCCCGAAGAGGCTCCTTTCGTGCACTTGACATAATGTTTTCGAACTTTTTAGGTTCTTGATATGCCGGTTTCCTTACGATGATTTGCTTCACGGTTAACCACATGGTTTTTTTACAGAAAAATCCATTGGTGTACGACCGGGTTCGAACCCATGATCTTCGGATCGAAAGTCGAGGCACCTCCCACTCGGCCAACACAGCTCATTTGTAGAGATTATTTTTGAACAGAAAATGAGTATTTCTCCAATGTTGTTTGGCATTGGTACTATAATATATTTATGGTTAAAATAGGTAGACACAATTCGTGATCAGAGTAAATAAAATTTGGGGCACGTTTACATAGGGACACGTTCCTCGGGGCAAGATTATAGTCAACAAAAGATTAGGTATCAATTTATTGTTGGTATTTTTATGCCTACTTGCACCAAACTCTCAAAGTCCCTAAGCAATTACTTTACTCGCTTGGTAGTTCTTAACAGTCCAGATTCTGACCGTTAAGAACTGCCAAGCGAGTAAAGTAATTGCTTAGGAACTTTGAAAGTTTAGTGCAAGTGGGCATTAGAACCTTAAGAAATGTGTTGGCAATTATTTTACTTACCGCATGATTTATAACAATAGACGCAAATAGCATCAAAATAATCATTGCCATGTCAAAAAAAATTGATTAATCTGATTTTAAATTTTAAAATAAATAAAAATCTATACAATCGCTTGTCAGTTATTGAATAATATTACGTATATTCTTCGTTATTATAGTTAAATTATCTTATGCACGTGGTCAATCGAAATCTGTCCAGAGATTGATAAAATCTTGCATAATTTTGATAAAAATACCTTCATTCTAAATTTCTAAGTATTCAATTTTGTTATTTATTTACTTAATTTCACATTTTTGCAAGTAGAGATACTCGTAGAATTTATTTTTGGTGAAAACAAAAAAAAAATACTCGCTTATAGATACTCGTAGGTAGGTACTAACGTACTTGCTCGTACTTAGATAGATACTTAAGTAAGAATTACAAGTGAGTCCGAAAAACCATTTGTCCCAGCAAAAACGTCTTTAATATAAAAATAGAAGCCAATACGAGCTAGTCTACTCGTATGTTGCTACCGAAAAAAAAATAGTTTAGACATTTCACACAAAGCCCTGTCTAGCCCCAAACTAAGCAGAGACTAGGTACTATGGGAACCAGATGACTGATACAATACCCGTTTTCCTTTTATTTTTTAATACATACATACATTGCAAAACAGGAATGGCACATCCCTAGCCCTACTTAAGAGGCTGTGTGAAACTGTCAGAAATGACAGCTGCCGAATTGTAAGACAGTGATAGCGCAATTAGACACCTTACCCCGAGGGAAGAGCTTAGATATAGATTTTTGTCGCTCAAAAGTAACGGACGTAACCGACAAATGATAAAACATCGTATTGCTTGAAAAGTATTGAATTAAAAAAAAATCCTTTTACATTTATCTAAGTTCTGTGATTACTCACTCAATAGTATAAAAATAAACCGTAAATATTCTCTAAATTCGGAGGATGGATGCAAATTATTTAGATTATATCCTCAATTAATCACTGTATTAACATCAAGTTTGTAAACTGTACCGTTACCGAGTAAGGATGAAACGCATCGACTCCAAATTTTCACATAGCCTCTTAACGCCACTAAGGCTATTGGTCGCTTAAATATAAGTAGTTTAAATATTTACACTGTAAGTTATAAATTATTCTTATTAACCAGCAAAACTTAAGTTACTACAATTCATTTTGTATTAGGTACTTTTGTAAACGGATAAACAAAATCTTGATTTCTTCCATATATTCACACTGTGACCAACTCCTCAGCTTATAATTCTCATCATACTTAATCCATACTTTTTAAAATAATGCTGTTTGTTTGTCAAATATTGTAAAAATAAAATACATAGATAACTCTGAACAAACATCGATGTTCATCACACAAATAAATATTCGTCCTGAAGCGGTAATGTTCGATTACCGCGACTCTCCGGCGTAGCAATCCAACACACTTGCCACTCGACTAATGGTGTCGTCAACTGATATGTAAGAATATTTTTCTTACAAAGTTGCGTAGGTTTTTTTCGAAACGAAAAACTATTTAACGATTAACAAAAATGATAAAGCACACAACAAATCGAAAAAATGAAGATATTTAATTTAATTTCGTTATCGTTCACAATTATTCAGGTAAACCTCTTTTTTTTCAACCGACTTTAAAAAAAATATCAATTCAGTTGAAGTTTTTTTTTGACGTGACTACCTACGTCTAATAAATCGATGAACGCCGGCTGCATGCACGAAAACGTTAACGTCATTGTCCGGTAACGCTGACATTGACCGATATCGCTAAATGTTCCGTCACGCTGGTAGTCACGTTAAACTATCGTCCGTAAACCAACTTTACAGACATACATTTCTTCAGATTAGTCCCAATGAAATTACATGAAAATCGGTTCAGTACTTTGGTTTTGAAACCAAATTATCTGAAAAAATTACGTCATCTAAATAAACGAAATTGCATATTTTGCTTCCCAGTAGTGTTTACGGTACGGTCACTTGCACAGTCCAATCGAAGTCGGTTGTACTCGGTGTTTTCAGTATTCAGTATTCAGTATTTATTGCAAATAAAGGGTAGGTTACATTTTAGGTCTTGTTAAGTCGAATAATTAGAAATACTTACAGCTACACAATATTACCCGTTAGGGTGTTGCAACTGATAGAGACGGTCCGATATTTTTAACTACTTATATTGTTACGTCATTTAAAAAATCTTGCAGCTCATAATAACATTGTAAATTTTTACCGCCATTGCATTTGGACCCGAACCGTACATTTTTAGTTCAGATGTAGGTATGACCAAGTTATATTTGTATCTGCTTTGATAGCGGCGTGGTTGATCAATGTTTTTTTTTTAAAAGTTTTTGTAAAACCTTCATTACTTATTACTTAATTAACTTTTAATTGTTTATTTTTTTAGGCTGTGTCAGGTCTTACCAGCTACATGTGTTCTGCAGAACCTTCTACAACAGTAGGAATTCAAAAACTGGCAACACCAGGCTTACCTTTTAAAATCATTCAAAAATGCGCACGAAATGAACACCTTATTCTTCCACCAGTACAGGTAAGTAAAAATATGTATAGCAGAGAGGAAGGGTATGCACTTATCAAAATTTTACCAAGTCTTTGGTGATTATATAGATTTAAGGTAGATCTGTTTTATTAAACTAGGTACCTAGTACCTGAGGAACCTTCCTACGGTCGAGGACCTAGTGAAGGAGTTCCAGGGAAAGCCCACATCAGAGTTAAACGCCAGCCTAAATGACTGGCTACGGGACGTCGAGCATGTTGCGGAAAACTCAGGGAACCTCCAGGGCAAGCACGCCCTGAGCCTTCGGACGGCCGTCAAGAAGGTCCAAGGTTTTAAGGAGGAGTTGGTGAAGCGTGCCACCAAGAACCCCGAGTTTGAGCAGTTGCAGAAGGAAAATGTGGAGTTGCGCTCTAACATCACTGCGCTCTCCGTACAGCTGGAGGATCTCAAAGAGAAGATCCACCTCCAAAAGGACGAATACGAGAGGATTTTGGCCCTTCAATCAGCTTCACCTACGGCACCAAGTCTGGTCCCGGTGGTCAAGCTGACAAGGCTGGGGGTAGGGGTTGATCCGGCCAAACAGGTGGCAGAGATACCAGTTATGGTCGCTCCAGCCAAGCCGGTGATGAGGGCAGCGAGAAGACCAGCCGCGGTGGTCAGCTCGAAGGTAGCACCAGTGGCAGAGGCCATGCCTGACAGGGAAGCTGCTTTGATGGAGCGCATTGCGGCCATGATGGACGCAAAGCTGGCTCCGTTTGTGGCCCAGTTTGCGCGTCCCAAAGGAGCGCAATCGAAAGGGAAGAAAAAGGGCAAGGGCAAGGCATCAAGCCGGACCCCTGCGCCTCCCCCTCCCGTGGTGCCGTTACCGGCAGTATTGGGAGCCCCGGAATTCTCCTCACCTGCGTCCACATCATCGTGGACGACCGCGGTGAAAAAGGGGAAAAAACCGGCTGAGAAGGTCCAACAACCGTGTAGGCCGGGCCGGAAACCAAGAGTTGTCCCAGCCACGAGGATGGCAAGGCCCAAACCGGCCCGTGTCCCAAACTCGGCCGCCATAGCGGTCACGGTGACGGACCGAGGGACGACGTACGCCTCCGTGATGGCAGCTGCCAAGCAGCGAATTAAACTGTCGACCTGCGGAATTGATAGCGTCCAGTTTAAAAAGTCCATCACGGGAGGCGTAATACTGGAGGTGTCAGGCCCCGAGTGCGGCACTAAAGCCGACACGTTGGCGGCAAGGATGACGGAGTCCCTGAGTGATTTGGGTGTGCGGATAGCGCGCCCAGTGAAGACCGGGGACTTCAGGGTCGTAGACCTAGATGACGGAGTTACCTCAGAAGAGGTCAAGGATGCAGTCGCTGCAACAGGTGGATGCTCGGCGGAGGATGTGAAGGTCGGAGAAATCCGCCGCTCCCCGTCAACTCTGGGCACCATCTGGGTACGCTGCCCACTTGCCGCAATGTGCAAGGTGGTGGAGGGAGGGCGCATTCTGGTTGGCTGGACGTCAGCCGGGGTGGAGGTACTGAGAGCACGGCCCTTGCAATGCTACCGGTGCCATGAATTTGGGCACGTAAAGGCACTATGCAGGGGCGGAGTGGACCGAAGCACATTGTGCTATGCATGTGGCAAGCCGGACCATCTGGCGGCCCAATGCAACGGACCACTCAAGTGCTCCGTGTGTGCGGACCTTGGCCGACCGGCCAATCACAGGATGGGCGGTAAAAACTGCACACCACCAAGGAGGAAACGGGCAAGGGTGACCCTACCTACTCCAATCGCTGGAAACACGAATGGAGAGGCGTGTGGAACCCTACCCGTTGAGGCAATGGAGACCGAGCCTTCTTACTCAGCGACCATGTTGGTCCAGGAGAAAGAGGCTAGGAGGCGGGACCGGGGCGTCTATGATGGACAACCCGGGCCGTCTGCCCCGTGAGGGGGCGGCGGCACCAGCCAACTAGGGAGATCCTTTTGGGTTCGAGAGCGGTCGGAGTGGGGGCTCTGGCTGCTCCAATTCGAATCCAGGGATGGCTGCAGTGCACTAGTGGCGTGCACTGCAAGCGGAACTTGGGGTTGGCGCAAGTCTTCCCCGGGACGGGCCTCAAAGGCAACGTGCGTGAGGGGCACCGGTACGTGTTCTTTAAGATATCCCGGAGCCCCTCTAATGCGCAGAGGTCGGCCACCATGGGGTTTTAGTCGGTACGAGTCCGACATACCCCTCCGCCCTCCCCCAAGGGCGGTGGGCATCCATGAGGATTTCCCCATGTAAAAAAAAAAAAAAAAAAAAAAAAAAAGGTACCTAGTACCTACCTGTAACTGTCGCCAGCAATTTCGTTTGCGTTGCGTATTTCCAAAATTCAGTAGGTACTCAGTATCTATCTAGGTACCTACTCACACTTTCAGCTCTTGACAAACACATCCTCCTAGTTTCAAGTTTCTGGCTTCAGTGGTTTGGCCTTGGCCATGTCTGTCAGTCAGTCAGGTTCAAGCCTTTTATATGCTTATGTTGATGTGATGAGTATAGCGTTTTTCTTGTTTGACAAAATTTACGTCTGTTAAGAAAGAGTGTATGTTTCGTGTACAAGTTGTATTTAAATGCACGAAAAAGTTGACGTCATTGCCCTGTAACGCTCATTGTCCGGTAACGTTCATTGTCCCGTTACGCTGGTATTCACATTAAACTATCGTCCGTAAACCATGCACGAAAACGTTGACGTCATTGTCCTGTAACGCTCATTGTCCGGTAACGCCCATTGTCCCGTTACGCTGGTATTCACATTAAACTATCGTCCGTAAACCAATTTTACAGACAACCATTTTTTTAATTTACAGATTGAATTGCCTCAAGGTTTAGGTTATCTTCCTGCAGCGGTGCCGTATGTGGCGTCTTGTTTCGAACCAGCCGTGGTGGTGCAGAGCAAATGCTCTGGAGCCAGCATTCCCGTGGCATCAGCGAACAGTCGTTTGACCCTGGCTGCACCGATCAGCCCGGATTGGGCGCCGCTTGTTAGACCTGTGAATTTGTAACTTGGCTACGATTAATAAAATTATGTGGAAATTCGTATTTTTATATTGAAAATGTATTCTTCATGTTTGAGCCATTGAGCCAGTGTCAAGTAATTTATTGCATTTGTGGTCAACACAGACATAAATCTATATCTGTGGTGGTCAATATTTAGTCCATGCCCCTGGCCATGTAAAGTGGTGGCGATGGCGGTGACTTTTGGTGTACGGAGTTTTGGAGGCAACACGAAAAATCACGTTTTGCAGCATTACACTATGTACTGTTGACTTGTGGATTGACAATGACATAATGTAGGCCAATGACAGCTGTCAAACAAAAGACTCTGACTTGACTCGACAAAAATAAGAGAGTGTGGTGAAAAATCATGGCATCGATATAGAGAGTTTTGTAATGTGTTTATTGAATTAATATGATTGTATTTCAGCTCTAAGGTGGTATCTAGCACACTAAGTAAGTAAATTCTACAGTACCAACACTCATACACGTTCACGAGCACTTGATGGGTAAACAACTACCGTTTTAACACGTTAGCACTGCAAGTAATACAAGTTTTGTTAAATTTTAAAATACCGCCGACGACATAGGTATCATTCTCACGTTTAACGCCAAAACTCTCTTAAATTCTTAGTTTATAATTACGCACTTTCATAAAATTGATCGTTCGTCAACTCATCCTACACAAACTCATCCTCGCTGGATGAATTGGCGAGTTGATTTTTTTGTTTTCGTTCGTCAACTCATCCGATTCCCTTTTTGCTTCAAATTTAGTACCTATACAATCGTCAACAATAGTTCTATGATAGATTTATCCATAAATAGTGGTAGTGGTATATATTCCTACATACCATGTATTCGCACTCTGACCGTTAAGAACTACCAAGCGAGTAAAGTAAATGCTTAGGGACTTTGACAGTTTGGTGCAAGTAGGCAAAAAAGTTCTAAAGCAACAACTTAACAAAGCGCTTTGCTTCCACTTTCATTATGCAAACCGTCAAGGAATGGAATGCTCTGCCGGCGTCAGTGTTTCCCGATCACTATCATTTGGGTGTCTTCAAGGCAAGAGGGAATAGGATTATTCTAGGTAAGCGTGCTACATCGTCGACCACATCGTCACTTACCATCAGGTGAGATGGTGGTCAAACGCAAGCCTATATATAGAAAAAAAAAAGATTTAAAATAAAAGGCTTTATGGGTAGGTATGTAAAATGAGTCCAGTGACGCTTCCGATGTTTTGGTTTTTCCCATGGAAAGCTATGACATTTTACAAAGTATAAAAACACTTGAAATATTTTTTGCAGGTCAAAAAATCAGGACATGTCATCCGTCAGGCCGAGTGATTTGAATTGATGAATTTGAACTATTTTGCGTTTCTATTTAGATTTTTTACTATTTACTTATTCCTTACCTTCTATAACTCATTGACTTTTATCAAAAAGTCACTGTAATAAGTAATTTTCAACACAAAATGCAACAATATTTTGCAATAGATGATTAGTAGATTAACTTCACGCAATTTTTACATAAATAATATGATAGAATCAATTTTCAAACTATTTTCTGTGATAGATAGTATAGATCTACGATGACGGTCAAATGTATAATTTTGTTTTGCTTCGCATATTTCAAGGTAAAAACTTTTTACATTGTTTTTTTTTAAGAATTTAGTACGAAAATACCTAACTGAACTAGCAGCAATTTATATTCTCACTTTGTACTATGTCCGTGTTTTAATTTATTTATTGACCAACTCACTATTTAATAAACTAAATAGACAGATTATAGGTACCTTTAGTAAACCCCTTATTAGAATGACGATAGGTAGGTACATGAACAGAAAGAAAAATAAAGAAAAAGTGGAAGCAAATCAATTCTTTTATACGATCTTTTTTATAAAAGTTTTATTTTTAATTTCAGATGACAAAAGCACAATACTATGGCCTGCCCGCTCCAAGTTACCAGCCCTACAACTATTGGTCACATAATCAAGTACCTGTAGAATCACAACCGTTTGCCCCAGCCCAAGTGTACCCTTCAGCTTCAATGTACCCACCATCAATGTTTGTGCCAACATACTCCCAACTACCATACATGTTCGCGTCTACTTCACAAGTCCCACCAGGTTATACTTTTCCACTAGCTCCAATATTTTCACCAGCCCCCACATATCCAGCTGCCCCCACGACACCAGCGCCTCCAAGTTTATCAGGACTTAGCAGTTACAATCCCGCAAAATATACTCCGGTGTCTGCTGCTCCAAAATGTAACCCTAACCCACCTACAGCTACTGCTTATTATCTGACTACAGCAGAGGCACCAAAAGCATCAGCCATAAAAAATATCATAAAAGAGGTTTTACCTCCACCGACTTACCCTTGTCCATTTTGCAAAGGATTCGCTGACGTTCCGAAGAATTCGAAAGTTGCGCCTCCGCCGCCTTGTGGTTCAGTGTTGCCAGGAATATTAGACAAAATTCCTACTATTAATTTACCAGATGAGCTGAAAATTAACGACCTGAAGATTATAACACCACCATCTATACCGTTATTTTCTGATTTTCTTGAAAAAAAGCTGGCGAAAAAGCTTCGATTTGATCAGGATGTTTTGGATGGATTCTTGACTGGATTAGGACTGGGAAAATAATAATTTTAAGAAATTTATCCATCGTGGTACTTATTAGATATTTGTGCGTAATGTTAATTTATAATTTATTATTGTACATATAGGTATGCCTAGGTGACAAAAATATTAAAGGAAAATAAAAATTGTTATTCTAAATATTTTTCTTTTTCGTGTGCTAGGATTCCTGAAGTTGAGGCTAGGGCAAGAAGCAAAACAATTCGAGGCCCACAGCCAGCGCACTGAATTTATGCTTAATAAAACAGTCACTGTCCGTGTCTTTGGAACTAAACTGTCACTGTCGAAGTATTTTGACAATTTGTGTTTTCGCGTTGTGCAATGAGCGATTTCTAATTTTTATTTATTTTCTAACATAACACTGCAAGAATGGTTGAAGCACAAAAAGTGAGGATCGAACAGCAAATGACCGATATGGTCAACCAGCTGGATAAGAACTATTTACGAAAGATGCAGGTGCGTTGAGGTTATGTCGGCAACCTTACTAATAGGCCTCCACTGCTTGTTATGCAATGGAAACCATGATCCAGCAGTATGGTCAAATATAGCATTATAAAGACTATAACATTATAATTCCTAAAACTATAAGAGAACTACCTATTAAACAATTTAAAACTAAACTTTATAAATGGTTAGGTACTTGAGAAATGCTCTTCTTAATTTGTTATTAATATTATCCAAAATCTATTCTATTATTACACTATTAATTTTTGTTATTTATGGTTTTATTTATTTAATGTACCTGCCTAAATACCTGTATTATAATAACCTGTAAAAATATTAGTAAATTATTTTAGGTAAACTAAAAATTTGCATGTTGACTACCGACGAAATATGTGATACTGTATGATTATAATACTTTGTAATGACCATACTCCAGGAAAACGAATCTCGTTTCATTTAATTTATACTCAACAATATTTCCCTAACTATTCTAAACATACAGCTATTCTAAGGCTATAGACATAAGACATATTAAGATCTTACAGTCCAGATTAGACTGATAACATCTTCCTAGGTAGTAAAGTTATGGATTAGGTTAGGTTAGTTAGTTATTGACGACACGGATGGTCGAATGGCAAGTGTATTGGACTGCCAAGCCCAGTGTCACGGGTTCGATTCCCGCTTCAGACACACATTTGTGTGATGAACATCGGTGTTTGTCCTGAGTCTGGGTGTTTTCTATGTATTCTATGTATGTATTAACAAAAAAAAGTATTTAAGTATTCTATCAGCCATCTGGTTCCCATAATACAAGCTCTGCTTAGTTTGGGGCTAGATGGCGTTGTGTGAAATGTCCAAAATATTTATATTATTTTAATAGGTTTGGTGCTAGTAGGTATCAAGTTCAAATTCAAATTCAAATGTTTTTATTGCACCTTATACTTAAGCCTAGATACAGTTGGAAACTAATTACTGAGTGCTTAAAATATAAAGATCCTGCTAGGGTACAGCAATCTAGTTATTACTTAAATAATTATGAGACTATCTTAATTTTAATAGGAACTTATATTTTGTTTATATAGTACCTATTGTACTAATAATAATATTGACACATCAATTTGACTATAGAGTATAGAGCAATTTTTTTTTTTCGGATGGACTTTTAATGCAGTTAGCCGCAGATGGCTGTTACTGCGTCACCGGACTCTCAGCGAGCGCAGATGGCGCTCTACCTTCAAATTTAGGTTGGGGCAAACAGCACAAGGGTCACAAACAGCACAAGGGTCTAACCTAACCTAACCCAACGGTGGGTCGAACCTCGGCTTGGACTGTTGCCAGGGGGATGATTGGACTATTGACCCAAGGCACCGTTAGGAATTGAACCTAACGGTGTAGAGGGCCAGTAAGAGGCTTAAAGCTAATGAAAAACCTACTTTATATATAATGCAGCTTTAAACATGTCTGAATGTTTCTATTATATTAAAGAATATGTTTTCTATGTATGTATTTATAACAAAAAAAGTATTTAGTTAGTATTGTATCTGGTTCCCATAGTATAAGCAGTACAAGCTATGCTTAGTTTTGGGCTAGATGGCGTTGTGTGGAGACGTTCAAAAATATTATTATATTGTATTTTTATTATATTTTCAGGGAGATATGCACAGATGTGCGGCTCGATGCTGTGACGATGATAGCAATACATTGGAGGGTACGCACTACTGCATTGAGAAGTGTTCTGTACCACTCAACCAAGCTAACAGCTACGTACAGGTATGTTCACTTTACTTAGAAGGCTGGGCTTCAAGACATTCAATATATTATAAAAGCTTGCACCTGACTTCTTCTTATCGTTTCACTAGTTCCTTCGAACCAGTGTGGTGAAAGGATTTAAAGTGCGCCTCGAAGAGGCTTCTTTCGTGCACTCGACACATTTTTTTTTAAGTTCTATGACATGCCCGTTTCCTCACGATGTTTTCCTTCACCGTTGCGAGAACGTGGGATGCATACACAGATTTTTTTGTCCGAAAAAACTAATTTACGCATGACTGCCACCGAGATTCGAACCCGCGACCATCAGATCGCTAGGCAAGGGCCTCATCCACTCGGCCACCACGTCCTTGCACCTGACTGACTGACAGACAGCACAGGTGAAACTGCTGATCGTGGAGCCTTGAAATTTTGGAATATGTTCGTAGAAAAGTGTACATGCATACTAAATGGAAATATACATTTTCACTGTCAATGGTCAAAGGCATTTTGGAAACGCAACGCAAACAAAGTTATGGGTGGGGTTTTTGGCGGGAACATGAAAAATGGCGCATTGGCGGCATTAAATTAATTGACAAAACTTGTATAACTTTGAGTGTTTAAGTGTAAAAACGGTGGTTTTTTGTCCATTAAGTGCTCGTGAACGTGTATGAGTGTTGGTGAATAGTGTAATGCTGTAAAACGTGACTTTTCGTGTTGCCTCCAAAACTCCATAGAAGCCTCTAGTAAAGTCGCAACCACCACTACTTTACAGGGGCATGACTTGACTTATCGACTCTGACTTATAACAAATAATCTCTCCAATTACTTGACACTGGCTATATACCTTTGATGTGAAGCCAAAACCGAAGAACTTCAGTTCTTCGAAAGGAAAAAAAAAAAAAAAGTTGTGGGTTTAGCTAGTTATTTGATAAGCAAGCAAAGTCAGAAGCACAAGCTAGCCTAATTCTAATTCTAATTTGGGGAAGGGGTTACATGTGGTCTGCACTGACGTCCCGCTGTGGGGTGTATTATGCATTGACCCCTTTTTTGTACTAACTCTACCCCAGCCAGCCCAGCTCCCCAAAATAGCGGAGCAGGACCCTGGGTTGATGGATGGTATGTTCCAGTTTCCCGGTAGGGTCATCTGGGCCCGTATCCAGGATTTTCCTCAGTCCAGTCTTCACAAGCTAGTATTGAATCTATTGGTTCCAGGGTGAGATCGGCCACTTTCAGAACCGTCTCCAACGCTGCGTGATGGACTGCAATGACTCCGCACGAGACAGGCTCGGAGGAAACCCATCACAGGACTCTGTAAGTACCTACCACTATCATCATAATTTCCTGGTCCTTTTCCCGGTCTTAACGGGTACCTAGCTCGAGCCAGCTCGCCGCAGCTCGGCTCGGGCGCCGCATTCGCGCCGCTGTCACTCTGCCATTTTGTAGAAATGTTGTTAAGGGTAATCCTCAAATCCGAATTCCATACAAAATGTTTCGGACAAATACTCAAAAAGTACGCCGTATTATAGTAATTTCTTCACACTATTCGTTTTGTCCATGTTTTTTGATTTCGTGAATATAAAAAGTGAAAGGTTTCATACTTTAATTTAGATTTTATACGTGTTTTTAAGTTAGTAGGGTTAATTTTAAAACACGTATAAAGTCTAAATTAATAAAAAGTATGAAACCTTTCACTTTTTTTGTTCACGAAATCAAAAAACATGGACGAAACGAATAGTGTGAAGAAATTACTATAATACGGCGGACTTTGTGAGTATTTGTCCGAATTTTTTTTTACGGAATTCAGATTTGGGCATCCTCAAGCGATTTTGAAAATCTAAATGTGGTCATAGACTTTTGATGCTGACTGTAATTGCGTTCACAATTTGTCGACAGATACAGATAACTTACTAGGCATAAAAAGTATACCCAGTAACATGTTATTTATCATGGTATAAAACTGATCACACATAGCACTTGTTACTTTCTGAGACCAAGACAGTCTGTTACAAAATCATCGGTGACATCCGCCCGGCGCGCCCCGGCAAGCGATTTTGTATGCTGTGATGTCATGATACTTGATAATTGATTGATTCAGGCGTTACTTTGCGGAAATCCATAAATATCAACAAATTATATAAATATATTTAGTAATAAATCCGCTTGATTTCTAAACAAAGGTTTTAATTAACTTAACTTTAGTTTAGAACTTTAGTACATATTACTATATTATAAACCAAAGAGCCAACGAACAGAAAACCAAAGTTTAAAGATACGACACGTGTTTCGCCTCTACACAAGGCATCATCAGGACTCTCGTTTCGAACTTCGGCGAGTCCACACCTCCTGATGATGCCTCGTGTAGAGGCGAAACACGTGTCGTATCTTTAAACTTTGGTTTTCTGTTCGTTGACGCTTTGGTTTATAATATAGTAATATGTACTAAAGTTCTAAACAAAAGTTAAGTTAATTAAAACCTTTGTTTAGAAATCAAGCGGATTTATTACTAAATATATTTATATAATTTGTTGATATGTCATGATACTCGCACCATTCACAATTTCATTCGTATCGTAAATAACAATAACAGACAATCAGTAGTGTGCTAACTGTGAGTGGGAGTGATTGCGTGACGTCACGTCATGCGTGAATTATTTTAACAAAATGTGACATTACCACATTAGGCCACTGATGAAAAATCACAGCATATTTCACTGTTACAAAATGAAATCATATCACCATGTGACAATGAAATAGAAGTAGCAATCATTTCCATGCCTATAACTTACATATACATACACTACTATGTGCTGTGTATGTGAGGACGTGGTGGCCGAGTGGATGAGGCCCTTACCTTGCGATCTGATGGTCGCGGGTTCGGTCGAAAAGATCTATGTATGCATCCCACGTTCTCGCAACGGTGAAGGAAAACATCGTGAGGAAACCGGCATGTCGTAGAACCTAAAAGTTCGAAAACATGTGTCGAGTGCACGAAAGGAGCCTTTTCGAGGCGCACTTGAAATCCTTTCACCACACTGGTTCGAAGGAACTAGTGACACGATAAGAAGACTATGTGCTACTAGTTCCTTCCTCAATTTTTTTTTTTTTTTTTTTTTAGATCGACAAAGCAACGATAGAATTTGAAAAGTGCGCAGTGAAGTGCGTCGATAAACACATGGGTCTTATCCCTTCAATGATGAAGACGATGAAAGAAGTGCTAGCCAGCGGGAAACCACCTCCGCTTAGGAACCAAAATTAGATATTTTGTTAAAAACATAAGTATTTGTTTATGCGAAACCTGAAATTAGTTTGCTCAGAATCGATAACCAAGTTCAAAAAATACCAACCACCCCTATTGAATTTTGTAACAAATATCCAAAAAATAATGTTTATATATTATTTTTTGGTAATTAGAAAAAAAAATGAAGGTGTCTCGGCTTTCGCATAAACAAAAACTAACCGTATTGATGGATGGATGTTTGATAGTCAATCTACTTGCAAAATTTTTTTTTTCAACAAACTTTAATAATCATCAATCAAGGTTTTACAAAAAAATAGCACAACCGACTTCAATTGGACTGTTCTAGTGACCGTAAACACCACTGAAAAGTCACAGGGAAGCAATTTCTTTTACTTGGATAACGTCATTTTTACAACATTCGTATTTATTAGTCAGATATTCCAATTCCAACGGAATCGGTCCAAAATCCATTATTATTAATTCATTGTTACAAACTTTTGCCTGTAAAATATGAATATGCTACTTAACAAATCATTAGAATTATTTGTACAAATATGAATATCAAACATAATAAGTACCTTGTAAAAAAGTCCTTTGTGGAATCATTTTAATGCATTTTGTATTGTTTAGAAAATGGACAAAAAGTTATGTTAGTTAATTACTTTTAGGCGTTGTAATAAACTTTACTTGTTACAGTTAACTTTGTTTTTATTAATAATTATTAATTACACTATTAGTAATCTTTAAAACCATAGATGAATAACGGTGTTCCTATAGAACACCAAGATAGACAGTATCAAATCAAGATAGAGTCGTGAAACATGGCAAATAAAATCAGCTCGTTTGAACACATTTTAAAAGAAACATAATGAACAGGAATTCGAGGTCTAGGTACTATTTTATTAATATGTATAGTTAGAAGATGAAAAAACTAAGTACCTAGGTAATTGTCTTTTGTATTAAGTATTTATCTACCGCTGTTGAGAAGTAACAGCGGTTTTTCGAAATTTACCCACGGACCAAAATGACAAGAAGTTAGCAATTTAATATCCCCTTTTTTTGACGCATTGTACAGTACTACTGTGATTCTATAATTTAATACTTCTGTTTAAAATATAGTCGACTAAAGTAGGTATGGCTTTGATTCCCATAAGCTCGTGTAACACTGCTATCCTTCACCTAAGACATTTCACGTACTCACCTAAATAACTATAAACTACCTATACAAATACTTACCTATATATCTACAACAATAACTAATACCTATTAACTACATATTATTAATATTCATTCTACCTACTACCTACCTACGACACCTAACTACCTAACTTACAGAATAGACACTTTCTTTTTACACATTACGTTACCTATATTTTTTACACTAGCGTCTTCCCCAAACCTATTTACGCAACTAAGTATAAAGTATTTTTTCACACCACCTGCTCGACAATATCCAATTACATATCATGCTATCATCAAGGTAAAGCAAAGCATTACCTACCTAGGGAGGTAATGTTGTATGAAACTCCCTAGGGTAGTAATGTGATTTGAATTTGGAACGTCAAATTCGTGTGGGAACTCGTGGAAAACTCTAAGTAAAAGAACGCCCATATGCCACTGTAAAAAGGTTTGTTCTAAAATCGAACTGGCCACTCATAAAAAAAAAAGAAATGAAGCGCGACTACAAAGATTGTAAAAGAAAAGATGGTGTTGGCTGCTGAGTTCGGAGCCCTGGATTTTTATTGCCTCGCAGAAGGTGTGAAAAGTAGAGTATGCTCCTCTGGGATAAAGCCTGTCTTCGTCTTGGGCAGCTTGAACCCCTCGCGTCACTCAGGACTCTACATAACTCCCTCGCTTCGCTGGGTTCAATATGCCACCCGCGACATAAGACACTGCTTTATCCCCTTAGTGCATAATCTACTATTAAAGTTAAACCTAAACCTATATCTAGGATCTAGGACAAACCATTCGTGGCTTTTTAGATGTTTTGTTTTATCGTTATGTAAGTACTAATTTCTTATACAATAAAAAAAAATGATGGTTACCAAAATGGTTACTAAGTTTTTGACGTAAAAATAGTTTTTTAATCATACTTATTAATTTATCAGTTTGAATTTATCATTATCAATATCAATGTAACACCATGAAATAATTTACGTAACTAGGTATCTACGACCTAATCTACAATCTTGATTTTGAAAATCGGTAAGTAAATACTTTATTTGGTAATCCAGTAGGTACAATAATACTATAAGTAGGTTGTTACATTTAAATTAAACCTCAGAAATAATTTATTTATAAAACTATGCATTTCACTAATATTTTTATTTTTTTGGCTCTTTGCTTAATATGTGTAAGTATTTAAAGACCTACTAGGTACTTACTTTTAAATATTACATAAGTATTTTTTTTTTACTTTTGTTCAGTGATATAAAAAAAAACATAGGTACCTTACCTATAAATATTTATTTTCAAGTTCAAGAATTGTTATTTTGCGCTCTCTCCAGTCTAAACAACTTAAGAGGCTATGTGAAAATTTGGAGTCGATGCGTTTCATCCTTACTCGGTAACGGTACAGTTTACAAACTTGATTTATACAGTGATTACTTGAGGATATAATCTAAATAAATGTAAGACAGAAATATGATTGGTGAAACTTTTCTCGATAGAATTATTTTTTGAAATATAAGAGGGCCTCTTAATATCTGATTTACATCCATCCTCCGAATTTAGAGAATATTTACGGTTTATTTTTATACTATTGAGTGAGTAATCACAGAACTTAGATAAATGTAAAAAGATTTTTTTTTAAATTCAATACTTTTCAAGCAATACGATGTTTTATCATTTGTCGGTTACGTCCGTTACTTTTGAGCGACAAAAATCTATATCTAAGCTCTTCCCTCGGGGTAAGGTGTCTAATTGCGCTATCACTGTCTTACAATTCGGCAGCTGTCATTTCTGACAGTTTCACATAGCCTCTTAAATCGATTTTTGTAAATGTTGCCAATGGATTTGTATTAGTCGTCACAAAGTATATACCTAAGGTTTATGCAAAATGGCGGCAGTTGGCATGCTAATATGGATTTTTAAAATCGGGTTATAAACAAATCAAGTACCGACTTTTTTTACCTATCTACTTATTACCTACCAATTCATATATTTTTTACAGGCAAATGCAAGAGTTTTGAACTGCCAGAAAAAAATCGCCAGAAGAATAAAAAAAATACCACCTTCGTCGCTGGCTGAATCAACGTATGGTTGCCTCGGGTCTTGTGGTTACAACGGCCCATGTGGTTGCACCGGTCCATGTGGCCGCTCTGGCCAATGTAGCTACAACGGCCCATGCGGTTACAATGACCCTTGTTCCACCGGTCCATGTGTTCGCCCCGGCCAATGTGGTTGCTCCGGTCCGTGTGGTTGCCCCGGCCAATGTGGTTGCACTGGTCCATGCAGTTGCCGAAACATATTCCTGGATGAACTCTCTGGTTACAACATGAACTACGGAAACCTAAATCCAGTAACACCCTACGACCGTGTACCGGCTATCAAGCTTCCTAAAACTTATTCTAGCATTGATGTGGGCCCAATCCCTATTCCCGCCATAAACTTGCCATCTTTATGTCAATGTGACGTTCCCGGTCAACGTCATAATCTCCCGTATCAGCTTCTTGAAGCGCCATGCAATTATTTAAAATCTTTCGATGTTAACAACCCGGTCATAAAAATGCCAATTGATTCAATTCAGTATATTGAAGGACCAAACTATCAAACTATTTCGGTTTGCGGATGTCAAACTGATTGTGGATGCAACCGGAAATGTGGTTGCCAGCTGTTGTCAGAATTAGAACTTCCTTGTGGTTGCCAACAGGCCGCGTATGATGTGCTCAGCCAGGTGACAAGTTTGCTTTGTGGGTGTCCAACGGGCTTAGATTGCGGTTGCCAATTGTTACCTAGTTGTCAGTTGCCAGCGATCAGACAATTGCCAGGGCCCAGTGTACCATTTGCTTATCAATTGCCAGCGTTAGAAATTCCGTATGCCTATCAGATGCCAGCTTTGGAAGTACCGTGTGGTTGCCAGTCGTCTGGCAGTGGTTGCCAACCATCTAGCTGTGGTTACCAGTCACCTGGCTGTGGTTGCCAGACTTCTGGCCGTGGTTGCCAGTCTATACAACCGCCTGTCGTCGGTTGCGGAAAGTACCTGAGACAGATTACTTTGCAACCACCGTTTTTGTGAACGACATTATTTAATTATTTAGAGTAAGAATTATAATTTATGCTCACATTATAATAATTATAAGTAGGTACTACAATTAAGTTTTGTAAAATAAAATTGTACTGACCCAAAGAAATCAATATTTTCTTATTTGCCAGATCCCTGTCTGTAAAACCCGGTAAGTATGTATACAAAACTACAAGGTGGATCGCGATAAAAAAGCAAATAATGTGCAATGTAATTAAGTTTTCCAGAAACCGATAAATATCGCATTTGTTCATCACGTCCAATTTGTATCTGATATTTCTATTTGATAAGTAGGCATATTTTATAAAAGCAATCTATACCAATAACTTGCCTGCAAACACCTTTTTCCTTTTAGTGGAGGTAAGTCAAGTATTTCTTGCATCTAAATCGTTAAATTTAAATTCTTACAGTTTTACACTGCAAAGCTTTTAGATAATGGGATACCTAAGTTAAGGTGAAGTAACCTACTTTTTTTAAAATAGGAAAATATTTACTCTAAAAGTAAGTAATTTTTAAAGTATAAAAAACCTTTCGAGAACTAGTTTTAATAACAACGATATCTGTATCGTTATTAAAACTATTTCGATTTTCTATTTCGGTAGAGGCCGAAACAGATGGTCAAGTGGCAAGTCCGTTAGACAACTACCTACGCTGAGTGCCGCGGGTTCGATTCCCGCTTCAGTACAAATATTTGTGAAATGTTTATCCTGAGTCTGGGTATTTATTTACACAAAAAAAGTATATATTAAGTATTCTATCGGTTATCTGGGTTCCATGGTACAAGCTTGCTCAGTTTGGGGCTAAATAGCGTTGTAAGAAATATAAAAAAAAAACTTTCCATAGAAATAATTAATTTTCAATTTGATTCTCCCCAGATTATTGAAAATGGGCATCATGCGTATTACAATTTTGATCTTTTGTTACGCATTTCTATCACCGTCAGCTGCCAGAGTCATCACGCAAAATGCCGTAGCATCCATTCTCCAAGATATTATGTCACCAGCAAACACCGATAAAGCTCTGCAACTTATTAACATGGCAGCGTCAAGATCCAACAGAATAGCCATCCCTGAAATTGCCAGAGCTGTGGCATGTAGTAATCAACCGTTGCCAGTCCGATCTGTCATTGCCAGCAACGATTATTTGCCAGCCAGGACTTTGGTTGCTAGTGATATGCCCTACAGAGTTGGTGACGGTTATGGTTATGCCAGAGCTATGTTGAATGAGATTCCGAGAGCAATACCAAAACCTGAAGTTATGATACAGACAGTTCTGAGACAGGTGCCTGATGTGCAACAAGTGCAGCCAAATCTTCTGGATTCGCTGGTCATGCCGAAGGAGATCTTTCAGCCGTTCTCTGTCGCACTTCCACAGGATAGCGTCGTCCGTCCCTGTCAGACATTGCCCACAGCCCCTAACCCTTACCTTCCTATAGCGTCTCCTATTTCAGCCACTTCTTCGGGTCTGCCCCCACCGATTCAGTCCAGAGGGCATTTTTTGAGGAAAATCCCCATTCCACCTCCGTCGTTATAGTATTATTTAAGAGACATATAATGTTAATTTAAAAATTCCTACATTTTAACGTGTTTTTAATAAATTATTAATAGTAATTAACTGAAATATGCAGTGTTTTTAATCACTAATTTTCTTTGTGTATTTTTTATATGATTTTTATTTATTTACACAACCAACTACTAACTAAATGCTAAAACATAATAAAACAAAAATTACTTAACTAGAGTTATATAAGTAAATAAAGATTTAACCTATCTCAAATTATACCTAAATAATACACAGAATTTAGGTCACTTTCCCAAAAGGCTGGCGACTTTACCACGTTGAATAGCGATGCTACTTCTTTGACCGACGTAAGCGCCAGACCTTTGGTCGTTTGATTTGTCAATCAGGCGCTTTACTAGCTTCTTGTACAAGAGTAATGCGATGCTATTTATAATATTCAGAAAGAAAACAACATTCGATTATGAAAGATAAGCAAAGAACCTAAGTACCTACCTATTATTTGAGTGTTATGATTTGATATTTTAAACAATAGCTGTAAAATCTAGATAGCTTTGATAGGTATTTATCTAGGGTGTTATTGTGAAGTAATTTGATACTGATAATGTTTAATTACACAAGTCCTGGTACTAAAGGAAATACTGTTGTTATAAAATGGTATTATATTCGCTTATATTGATTATATAGTTCCTGTTATTCATATTTTTTTAAGAAATGCGGAAATCGCAATTATTATGTTGCATTGTGATCGTAAGTATTTAATTTTGCTAATTTTTAATTAGATGTAAGTACAATATAATTTTTAAGGGTGATCTATAATAACTTTTTGTCATATGATTTTTCACATAAGTACTAGGTACTCATGATTTGTCCCATGTCTACTTTCAACGACTTTGCCTATTCAGATGGTATCGAGATAAGAAGTAGCCCATGTCCTTTTTAAGGGTAATCCTCAAATCCGAATTCCATACAAAATGTTTCGGACAAATACTCAAAAAGTACGCCGTATTATAGTAATTTCTTCACACTATTCGTTTTGTCCATGTTTTTTGATTTCGTGAACAAAAAAGTGAAAGGGTTCATACTTTAATTTAGATTTTATACGTGTTTTTAAGTTAGTAGGGTTAATTTTAAAACACGTATAAAATCTAAATTAAAAGATGAAAACTTTCACTTTTTTTTGTTCACGAAATCAAAAAACATGGACGAAACGAATAGTGTGAAGAAATTACTATAATACGGCGTACTTTTTGAGTATTTATCCGAAACATTTTGTATGGAATTCGGATTTGAGGATTACCCTTAAAAAGGACGTAGGCTACTTCTAAAAAAAAATGTATGGAATTCAGATTTGAGGATGCCCCTTAAGTTCTAAAACTATAGTCATACTATATTACGTAGAGTAAATATCCATCAATCCACACTCTTCACAAATCGACTTTTGCATTGATTAAAGGAGATTTGCAATAAATAAAAATAATACCGAATACCGTATACCGTTCACATTTTAGACATCAGTAACACAAGTAAGGATTATTTAAAAATGCACGCCTAAACAAGGATCAGTCTAAATAAGGTCACAATATTCGAGGTGCATGCATCGTAGACTAAAATACTAATCTCTATTTATGTAGCTTCAAATAAGCTGATTTAACATTATTTTTCAGGTTGCAACTGCTGCAACACATGCCTACGTGATCTCAAGCGTGCCGGCTGGCAAATGTTTAGCAGCACCAAGTTACCTGACTTTGGCTGCACCGGCACCGTTGTCTGAAGCTCGTAGGAGCGAAGCTGTCTTTGGTAACCCGTTCTTGCCAGCGGCGTCACCAGTATCAGCCTTGGCCCCTTTCTTGCCATTTATGCCACCCGCGTGTCCATGTAACGGAAAATGTCAATATTTGAAGAAAATTCCTATACCACCTCCTTGTATTTAGGCGAAATTTTGTTATTTAATTACTTTTATATATGATACGTAAATAAATTATTTTTTATCGCATCACTGTTTTTTTCTCATCCATTCCTTAGGGTATTAAAAAAAGAATAATTACATAATAAACAAGGTGAGTTAAGTGAATCCTACCTATGATATTGTTTGCTTATAAGTAAGATAAATCATAATATAATTGTTATGAATTCTCTATCAAAGGCTGTGACTTATCTCGATTTATCTAATTGCGACAAGTTGCATAATTTTATTCTTATAAACATAGAGATAGTAAAACTTACAAGTATAAGTAATGCCGATGTAGTTATATGTTTAATCATAGTTAAAACATATTTTTCAAAATGGAAGTCGACATACGTTCAATCATTTTCTTTTTATGCACTCAGATGTTTATACTAAACGTAAGTATTGATTTTTTCAAAAATATAATAATAAAGAACTCAAAACATCATTATAATCTCTTGGGTATTGATAACACGGATGTTTGAGTGGCAAAAGTACTTTTAAATTATTCTATAGTTATCTAGTTTCCATAGTACAAGCTGTGCTTAGTTTGGGGCGTTGTGCGAAATATTCAAACATTATTATTATTTCAGTAGGTACCTATAAGTTTTCTGTATTTTATTTTCAGTATGTAAGTGGGCAGTACACTGTAGTGCCAGCAATTAAAGTAGGCCAGCAGCTAGAAATCTCACGTATTCCAAAACAGCATCTCATAAAATACCTACTCTCCAAAAGACAAGCACCTTTACCAGAACGCCTTGAAGTGCTGGCTTCGGCCATACAGCACTTGCCATCAAAAGGAGTCCGTTTAGCCGATGACCTTAAAAAATCGGCGTTACAGAATCTTGTGATTGCCACTGACATTACTAACAATGCAGCTGCCTGGCCCCGTAACCGGGTTGCGGTTGCCAACATTCTGGGAAATGAAGTGCCAGCTGGCGGTAACAATCGAGTCTTACTTCCCAGAGAGATGGTTACGTCGTTGATTGGAGATTATACTCCAAAAGCTAAGATTCGATACGTTTAAACTTATAAAGATTGAGTGCGTAGGTTAATTATTTATTTTCAGTAGCATAAAAGAAATAAATTGATTGATTAAATATTTTGTTTAATTTTTGAGATTTCAACTTTAATTTTGTTTATATTTATTATTATTTAGTTTTGTAGTTTTGTGCATATTACTGCCTTGCGACAGAATATCTGGAACTGTGTTGGTTCTCACCTAGATAGACCTCGTAGTATTTTTTTTCTATTCCTAGACGGCATACTGCAGGGGACACCTTTCAAAGGTAAAACTACTTACACCGTGTCTGGCAGTATCAACCACTCTATTACTTTCTATGATGTGATCGTTATAATTTTGAGAGAAAGGCGTTGTCCTTTCCTAGTTCATCAACTATTATAGATAGGTACATGCACGTTATTTTTAATTTAAGTGTTATTTATTAATGTTGGAACCTTGTAGGTAAGTAGGTACTATTGTTTGTCCTAAGGAAGGTGACTGCTGCCACTCAGTTTTGTTATAAATTTTGAAGTGGTCAACGCTCCCACTTTATTATATACTTACTCCTTTTATGTTCCAAATAAATTATTTGAATTTAGTACCTAATTGAAAAAATAATGTAAATGTGTACGTTTTCTACCAAATTTCTAATCCATCAGTTTAACCAGGAGGTATTAGTTATTGTGAAGATCAAAGTAACTTACTTATGTAGGCCCGTCTCACTCTTAATTCCCGTATGTTTTTATTTTTGTTGAGAAGATTTTATAATTTACTAATTACAAACAAAGTAACAATTATAATTATCCTAGCGCTTGTATACTTTGAGACATTCAGGGTATATAATGTCTCAAATGTCTAGTATACCGTTCAAAATATTAATAATTCAGTTACTACCTTTGGGTAGAATTATGTTCAACAATATCCTCGGTGCAACTGTACGTAGAATGACTAGAAGGTAAGACAAATGTTTGTTGCTAGTTATGAAAGATGTTCAAATTTTTACGCAAATAAATATTTTCAGAATGCTACGTTTTGAATTAGTCTCAGATAAAATATTCATACCTATACGTTATAATTTTCAATCATAAATACCAACCTATCTATCCCACAGCAAAGTTAAATCAAATTTTGCGACCTTTCCACCCTTTTCAAAAATTACGGCCATGAGTAGGCAGTATCCTTGATACGACAAAGTCTTCATTTGACCTTGTCCTCCCTTGGACTGACCTTCTAAAGTAATTCAAAGCTCGCCCACACCACCCCACATTCAACAAGGGCGTTGTTGGTAGTATTGATTTAGAACTTCGTAAGTATTTTTACGAGGATTAATTGAATCGCAATGACTGCTTGACATAGATTTACGTTAGATTTAAGTTGAAATAATAAATGTAGGAAAAGTAGATTATATTATCAAGATATATTTATGAGAGATTTATGTATTTGTGTTATTAATACTTAAAGATAAATAGGAATAATAACCTCGAGAATCTAGATTTAGCATGTGTAAAGTCCTAGATGCTCACTTGCACCGAACTATCATGGTTTCTAAGCAGTTACTTGCTTGAAATATATTGGCGTCTGACTGGATTGTTAAGATCTTCCTAGGGAGTAAAGTAGGTAATTGCTTAGGACATTTTACAGATTGGTTCAAGTACGCACTAGTCCTTTATTTAGGAAGGTAAATTTAGTGGTAAATACTCGTCGCTCGTCTACGAGTATTGACTTATTGCAGATATAAAATTAACAACGTATTTGAATGTGAAAAAAAATCTCGTGAAAAATTTGCAGGAATCCAAATTTATGGTATCATAGGTACTGTATTTGTTCAAGTACATTAGAACCTCTGAGGCATTTATGTTTTCAAATTTTAGTAGATATTTAGAAAGAAAGCACGTTTTATAGATAACAAGCTTTTATCATTTCTGAGCATTTTGATTGATAAATAATAGATTTTCGATACTAAATTGTATAAAAGATAATTATTTATGACGTTATTTCTCATTATTAACAAATATGTCTAGAAGAGAGATAAAATTAGTACTGTCATTGTTTTTCGTTCAGGTAAATAATTCGTAAAGAGCTTTATAAGATACTTATTAGAAACTAAGCTTCTAAAAATATGTTTTGTTTTAACCAATGAAATATTTAATTTTCAGATTGTTTTGGGCCAAAATATTCGTCAACAAAGAAATTGCGCATCTACATTGCCAGACTTGAGCAATGCCAACACTCAACCATGTGGCAACAATTTGCCACTGAACATTCCGTTTTTAAATACTCAATCTATAAATGGAAATGGTATTTTAAATATGCCATTTATTAATGGTAAATTTAACGATTTTATTAATTTTGCTTCCACTCTTAACGGAGATCGAGATAACAGTATTTCAGTCATTAAAAATAAAGTGTTGAATAACAATCTTCAGATAGCTGCAAATAACGGGTTGGCATTTAAAAATTTGCCACTTGCCAATAATCTGCCAGTAGCAAATAATTTGCAAATTAGCAATAACTGGCCAAATACGAATAACAATCCTTATGTTAATAATGTACTCAAAAATATTCAAAACAACTTCGCTTCTACAACAAATCAACTTTCTCCTAACTTGCCAGTTTTCGATAACAATATAACTCCCACTCCCAATAATCTTTATTCTAATGGTTTGCCAGAAATAAATACAATAGCTTCGGCTTTACCAAAAATAAAAAGCTTGACTTTGGCTGGCCAAGGTTTTTATAATGGTTTACCATTCAACGTCATGCCAGCGCACGAACCGGAAAGCGGAATGAACGACATTCCAGTTAACAACTTCTTAAATAATAATAATGGGATAAAAATACCTAGAAGTTTACCAGCCAAAGAACTAGCTGACGATGGTTTTCTAGTTCCAAATAATATTCCTTTTGATCACAATATCATAGAAAACAGTGACTTTTCTATACGTAAAATGTCCAGCAATTTTATGGGTAATGGTTTGGCGGTTAACAATGTTTCACCACTAAATTATGGATTGCCAGTCAGCAATACGATGCCAATAAATAACTTGCCAGTAGATCATGGCATTTCAGTAAATAATGGCTTGCCATTAAATAATGGGTTTTCAGATAATAATGGGTTTTCAGATAATAATGGTTTTCCGCTAGATAATGGTATTTCTATGAGTAACGGCTTCTCAATCGAAAATGGCATGGCAGTAAATATTGGATTGCCGGTAAATCATGGTTTTTCTGTTAGTACTGGGTTGCCTGATATTGGCAGTACTCCAGTCTCCGTAAATATTCCATGTGCGTACCCGAGTGACGGGAGCTCTTTCGTAGGTATGCCAGTCAATAATGGCAACTCACCAATCGCCAGTACAATTAATAATTTACCTGCTCTCTTTCCATCTTGTGATGGAAACAATGGGATGCATAAAAGTCACGAAATAAACAATATGGGTATTAATAATTTTAACATCATTCAACCTTGCAATGAACAATTCGTTTCAACTAATCAAATGTCCAATAACGACATCTCTCATCTCCATCATTCAAATCCTATTCAGAGCTATCAAAATACCGAGTTACCGGTAATTTCAAACGCGCAACCCTTAGAAGGATTTTACCAGATCTCTGGAAAAAATTTGAACTTGCCAAATTTGGTTAATCACGACGTATTGGGCTTGGGACAATTTGGCAATCTTCCAATACTGAGCGGTCTACCAATTATTGGCATTACGGAGACTGTTACATTAATAAACCCTGATAATTACTACGAAAGTCATCATTTATAAAATTAAAAGGATATTTAATTATTAATGAAACTAAAATTATTTGTGTAAATATTTATTGTTAAGTTTTGAAAATATAATGTGTAAGTATTGAAACCAACGGTATTTTATTTGGATTCCCCAGTACTTCTCACCACAAAACTGACGGTTTTACAAAAAATTACCTAACATGAAATCTATTATTATTAGAGTATATATTCATACACGAAACATTTATTTGACAATATGTTACTTGAATTTTTGATTATTTTAACATTCTTTGGATATAAATAGCTGTGTGTTAACAGACAATAGGTACGCCAAACCGCTGAACGTAGAGGTTTACATTTTTTAGACTGAGACGTCTATTCTCGTACTTACTATTACTATAAAAAGGAATTTTGTTACTTCGCTTGTGTTACATTTTGCAACGCAAACAAAATTGTAAGTAACAGCTAATTTAATAAAAAGGTAGGTACAAACATAGTTAGTAAACGCTTCATTCACATCATTCATAACACTTTTTTTACTTTACTTAACACTAACAAGAATAAAGCAAAATAAAACATTAGAACAACAATGGTATTAGAGAGGCCGTAAGGTAATTAAATTGAAAATTACACAAGAGGTGACGAATGAATAATCTGAAGGACACTTCATAAATTCAGGATGAGCAGATAATTCAATACTTGCTTCACTTATATAAAAGGAGGTCACGTATTTGTGATCAAACCTACGTACGTAGTGAGTTAAAGTGCACAAAAATATCAAAATTCAAACATGTTTACTGTTCTCTATATTGTCGTCTCTATATTACAGGTGAGTGTTTTCTAGTTCTGTTTTATCAGATTTATCAGATCCAAGATCTTGAGTACAACGTACCTTCAGCTCATCCTGATGATACTTAGTTCAGATGTGAATGTGGCTTTTTTAGTTCTTCATAATAGATGGCACTTGCAAAGCTGTCTGTTGAATGCCACTACTGGCCATAATTATTTCAAAGTTGCCAGTATGTTGGCAACATAGTTATTTACTCACGCACGACGAAGTGGCTTTACCATTTTGAAAAATGTGCAATACAGCAATTTAATATTTTGATTCAATTTGGCAAAATACTCTGTACATTTAATTTAGACGTTTTTTAGCAAAACTTTTTAAGAAAAAAAATTGTAAGTCTAGCTGACACCCTATGAATTCTTATGTATTACTCTCCTACACTTTTAGAAGAACATACCAATTTCAAGTCTCTACATTTGTAGGCTTATGCGTTGTGTGTCAGTCTGAACTAAACCTTTTGTAAGTAGAAGAATAGTAATAACTATTTTGGCTATATTTCTTTCAACAAATTATATAAATATATTTAGTAATAAATCCGCTTGATTTCTAAACAAAGGTTTTAATTAACTTAACTTTAGTTTAGAACTTTAGTACATATTACTATATTATAAACCAAAAAGTCAACGAACAGAAAACCAAAGTTTAAAGATACGACACGTGTTTCGCCTCTACACGAGGCATCATCAGGAGGTGTGGAGTGATATTTATGGATTTCCGCAAAGTAACGCCTGAATCAATCAATTATATTTCTTTCATCAGATAAGTTTGACTCAAGAACTGACTGAGTACGAACCTGAAGTGCCGCACGATGAACCATCAACATATGAGACTTCGACTGAATTTGTGGAAGATCCCGCCATACTTGTCCATCCAGAAGACATCCACGAGTTCGAATCAGATGTACCCATAAGTGGTGAAACTTTTGAAACCTTGGAAACTCTTCCCCCTGATATAGTCAGCTTCAGTGGCCTAGTAGGAGCTAAAGGGAAAGTCACTATTGATGCTCATTATGGATGCGATGGTAAACTACTCATTTGTCAACCTGTAGGTATAACATTATTTAACAGTATTTATCCGATAGTCCGAAGACATTGTTGCGGTTGCGGGAAGTCACCGATTAGACTGCCTAGCCTGAGTGGGAGGCGCCTCGACTTTCAATCCAAAGGTCGTGGGATCAAACCTGGTCGTACACCAAAGATTTTTTCGGTTCGACTACAGTGTGCATTAAAAACACGTGCATAAATCAAATCAAATCAAATAAAATCAAAATATTTATTTCGCACAACTTTAAATGTAGATCCATATAAAAACATTAATTAATTACTTGAAAACATTTTTAAAACATTACAAAAATATTACAAACATTACAAAAATAAATTTAAACCTATCATCATCAGCACCTCCAATCGATAAAGAAAATAAATAATAATAAGAAAATAAAGGTAAAGGAAAACATTGTGAGGTAACCGGCATGGCAACGAACCTATAAAGTTCAAAAAACATGTTTCAGTGCACGAAAGGAGCCTCTTCGAGGCGTACTTGAAATAATTTCACGACTCTGGTTCGAAAAAACAAGTGATATTATAAGAAGAAGAAGAATCTTTAAATACTCTTAAATGCTTAAATGTTTTTGATTATTTTTTGTAAATCTGGCAATTTTTAGATGATTGCGGCATTGGTATTTCTGATGAGGAGACCATTGATGGCAATATCTCTGATGAAGATGAAGAAAGTACTCCCATAGACACCATCAGCTTTGTTGGACCCGTGAATGCTAAGGGAAATGTGACGATTGTAGTCAATTATGGATGCGAAGGTTGGAAGTAAATAAATAATAATTTATTATGTACAGCTATTTATCTTTTAAATATTATATAATCTTTTCTAGGAGTTGAATAATATTATAGTGTAATATGGAGTGGCGAGATAGTTCTTCGTAGGCTTTTGCACTTATCACACATATAAATTGGTTTAAGATTAGTATATTATATGTATTTTATAGCATTCATAAGAAAAAAAAATGTAACTGTGAGTCTAATGTTAAAAAAAAAACCACGGGACCACGGCTGTTATAATACAGCCAAAATGCAAGTTAAGCAAACATTATTATTTCCTTTGCAGACTTTTGCCAAACAGACGCTGATTTGTCAGAAGAAGAAAAAAATGAAGATGATACATTCATTTTCCATGGTCCAGTCAAAGCTAAAGGCAGGGTGTCGATTGCTGCCCACTATGGATGTGGGGGTAACATCCATGGTAAATATTAAGGGTGTTTATACAAAGTGTTTCGAACAAATACTCAAAAAGTACGCTGTATTATAATAATTTCTTCACACTATTCGTTTCATCTATGTTTTTAGATTGTGTGAACAAAAATTAGTATCTAAGGTTGCATACTTTAATTTAGATTCTATACGTATTTTAAAATTAGTCGAAATTCATGAAAACTCACGACACAGAATAGCTAATAGTCACATGCCAACTATTAGTATTAGTCACATGCCAACTAGTAGTCGTGAGTTTCATGAATTTCGACTAATTTTAAAACACGTATAAAATCTAAATTAATGGATGCAACCTTACTAATTTTAGTTCACACAATCGAAAAACATAGACGAAACGAATAGTGTGAAGAAATTACTATAATACGGCTTACTTTTTGAGTGTTTGTTCGAAACACTTTGTATGGAAATTTGCCTTGAAGATTACCCTTAAGTTATTTATTTAATTATAATTTTATTGTACACAAACAAGATATAGTAATTATAAAAGAAGTAGGTACTATTTATGTGATTAATAACTTAGCTAAGCCCTTCAAATACGCATCTACTTAGAATGGCTGGATTATGAATGTAGCTCTTTCTTTTTAATCCGATGTTGAAAAATTCCCAACGCAAACAAAGTTGCGAGCGTCAACTAGTAATAAATAAATCAAACGTTATTATTTCCTTTTCAGATAGTCAATGTGACAGTCACTCGTTAGAAGAAGAAAAAAATGAAGATGAAACATTATATTTTCATTGTCCAGTCAAAGCTCAAGGCAGGGTGACAATTGGTGCTCACTATGGATGTGGGGGTAACATCCATAACAAATATTATTAAGTATTATTTTATGTAATTGTTATTATTAAAGACTCATATGTACCTACAACACAAAAAAATAATCCACTTAATATCAACAAATTATATAAATATATTTAGTAATAAATCCGCTTAATTTCTAAACAAAGGTTTTAATTAACTTAACTTTAGTTCAACTAAACCAAAGAGTCAAAGAATAGAAAACCAAAGTTTAAAGATACGACACGTGTTTCGCCTCTACACGAGGCATTATCAGGAGGTGTGGACTCGCCAAACCTTTGTTTAGAAATTATATTTATATAATTTGTTGATATTTATGGATTTCCGCAAAGTGACGCCTGAATCAATCAATTATCTTAAATCCACTAAAATCGTCTCGTGGGCACCATCTCAAATTAAATCGTGATCAAACCAACACCATACGGCTCATCACTTCCTTAGCAACAGAGTGGTGCACAACTGGAATATACTGCCGGAAGTTGTTGTTTCTGAAGCATCCACAAACTCGTTCAAGAACAAATTTGACACTTGGTTACGAACCAACAAGACTATGATAAAAAAAACCGACACAAAACTATTAAAAATTCATCCAATCCACTATTCAAACACTGTGTGACACAGAAACATCAGCGAAAGCTGCTCATCTATCAACAAATAAATAAAATAAATAATTGATAACTGAAAAGCCCTTTCGAAAACAATAGTAGATTATGCACTAAGGGGATAAAGCAGTGTCTTATGTCGCGGGTGGCATATTGAACCCTGAGCTAACGAGGGGTTCAAGCTGCCCAAGACGAAGACAGGCTTTATCCCAGAGGAGCATACTCTACTTTTCACACCTTCTGCGAGGCAATAAAAATCCAGGGCTCCGTACTCAGCAGTCAACACCGTCTTTTGTTTTACAATCTTTGAAGTGTTTTTTTGTTGAACGAATTTGAAGTTCCAAATTAAAATCACATTACTACCCTTGGGAGTTTCATACAACATTATCTCCCTAGGTAGGTAATGCTTTGCTTTACCTTGATGATAGCATGATATGTAATTGGATATTGTCGAGCAGGTGGTGTGAAAATATTATTTAAAACATAAACAGACTATCACTGAGAATAGAGATGGGTTTATGGTTGAACCTTAAAGCTTCATCATTCCGAAAATCCTTAATAGATTTTGTTTTTTTTTTTATAAATAATATATATTATTTAGTATTTGAAATCGAACATTGTTTTAATTTCTTCTATCCCAGTCATAGCCACACGCGCGAAGCCGTTTGTCACTCATGAAACTCTAAATAAAGATGAAGATAAATCTATTTGTACCATAACCAAGCTTAAAAATATTATATAATAATCTATGTAACATACAATTTGATGGCTTGTGATGTTTATCTTTTTGAATTGTAGTGCCTACACTAATGCCGACTCGCACCAAACTTTCAAAGTCCCTAAGCAATTACTTTACTCGCTTGGCAGTTCTTACTGGTCAGAATCTGGACTGTTAAGAACTACTAGAGTAAAGTAATTGCTTAGGGACTTTGACAGTTTGGTGCAAGCAGGCATAAATGTTTTACTTGTGTTGTAGGTAATAACCTTAGTTTAATATTAATTATCTCTATAAAAGTATAAGTAGGTAATCTTATTAATTTACAAACAGGAGGCAATATAGACTCTATGAGGTCCCATGAAATTCAAAGCGTCGAAGAAGACATTGCAGAAGAATCTGAAGGCATGACCTTTGGTGAGCCAGTCCATGCTCAAGGCCAGGTTTCCATTGGACCACATTATGATGGTAAGCAGCTAAAATAACTTATAAGTCTACGTAGACATTTTATTATTATTAGAATCTTGCCTGTCCTAACCTACGGTGCACAGACATGGTCATTGACTGAGTTCCAGAAGTCCAAACTCAAGATCTACCAAAGGGCAATGAAACGCAGTATACTAGGTATCAAGAGGACCGATCGAGTCAGAAACACCATACTGCGTTCATTAACTGGAATTGCCGACGTAGGCCAGAAAACAACGAGGCTTAAATGGGATTGGGCGGGGCACGTTAGCCACATATATCCGGAGAGGTGGGCACAATAGCCACTCTCTGGATACCTGAAGACGGGCGGCGGCCTTGGGGTCGGTCGAGAAAGCGTTGGCGGGACAGATTCGAGAGGGAATGGTGGGAGGCCGCAAAAGACCGCGACAAGTGGAAGGATTTGGGGGAGACCTTTGCCCAATGGGACACCACAGGTTAAACAAAATAAAATATTATAAGAAAAAATTGTAATAAAATACTATTTAAACGTCAAAAGGGGTTAATGAAAACCGAAACGTGGACACTTACGGTAGGGTTGGTCCTGAATTGAGAGAGCTATATGCTCGGAGGTTCTCTCAAGGATATAATCCGAAATGAGGTCATCCGACAGAGAACTAAGGTGGTCGACATAGCTCAGAGGATCAGCAAGCTGAAGTGGCAGTGGGCCGGCCATATCTGCCGAAGAACCGACAATCGTTGGGTTAAACGTGTTTTGGAGCGGAGACCGCGTTTAGGCAAGGGCAGTGTAGGACGACCTTTGGCTAGATGGAGCGATGATCTGCGCGCTATAGCTGTCAGAAGAGAGGAGCCGAAGATCAGGCTCAGTGGCGCGCCTTGGGAGAGACCTACGTCCAGCAGTGGACTGCTATAGGTTAATAAATCTAAAAAACATGTCTCCATCATTTAGTTTACGACAGTAGCATTCAAAATTGACATTAATCTTCCTTACGAGACTTAAAACTCATATTTATTTTCATTTACAGGTCCGTACGAGATGTCGCCAATGTATCTTCAATGGCCTTGGTTTCCAACGTACTATTGCCCTCAATTTTATATCCCATCTCTTTACTACCCTGGATATTTAATACAGCATTATACTTTTACGATGCCAGAATTGGGAATTCAAGATTCTGGGAATCAAAATTACTTCTTAGAAACTCCTGGAAACAATGCTTGCAACTTGCCAGTTGCCAGCATTCTGGCAAAGTCTGATGATGTTACTAAAGAAGTAGAAGATGATAGAAGTAGTGTGCACTTTGGAAATAAGTATTTTACTGGGATGGTTCCAGCTAGTGGATCTGTTAGAATTGCTGGCAGATTTTAATGAATACTTGCAAGATAAAATGATGAGTCATAGTTATAAGCGAATAATCTTATTCTAACTTTAGTTTCTACCTTTTTTTCTTATAAATAGGACTTAATGCTACAATAGTGTTTTTTACCATTCATTTCAATCAAACGTGCACAAAAAGTGGGGGGTTGTAGTTTACAGTAAAAAATTGGTTTACGGACGATAGTTTAACGTGACTACAAGCGTAACGGGACAATGCGCGTTACCGGACAATGACAGCGTTACTGGACAATGACGTGAACTTTTTCGTGCATGCAGCTGGCGTTCATCAATTCATTAGACGTATAGTCACGTCATAATCAAAATTTCGAAAAAATAAATATAAAACAGTAAATAAGAAAAACTACATAGGTTTTTAAATTTTGGTATTTATAAATCACTTGACTATTGATGGAAATAGAGTAGATAAGGCGATTGATACTTAGGACTGAATGAAATCCAAGTACAATCATGTTCACATGTATCAGCAGATTTTAATAATATCACTGAGATTTCGTAATATGGTCACGTAGGTTTTGCAACAAAGAAAACACTGATTATGTGTGTTTTACCGTTTATTATAAAAGGTTGGTTTGATGAATATCGATTATTTATATTTTGACACTTATAAATTATGGCTTTAGTATTTCTGCTCTGTACATTGCTGATACAAGTAAGTTTTTATCAATACGTGAGATGCGTGATAGGTAACTGAAAAAATATTTAGAAAATTTTGACTATTTTATTTTCTTTGCAGTTCGGGACTGGTCAGATTACGGCAAATAACGGACAAGGAGCTTTCAGTAACTTGCAGAGATCTCAAATTGCCAATACCTTATCAAATGCACCTCTTGCCAGGGGTCTGGCAGCATCGCCAAATTCTAACCAACTTACCAGAACGACAGTTTCTGGAAACGGGTTATCAAACGTTGGGAGCACTTTTCATGGATTTACAAATGCAAATCAAAACTTAGCCAGCAGTTTGGCAAACGCTAATACTGCAGCTGCCAATCTAGATGTTACTAATTTACTTAAAAATTTTAATTTGGCTAATGCAAACGTAGCCAATTCCGGATATACCGCTAATCAAGCTGGAGCCAATTTCCCTAATCTTGGCTTTGGCAACAAACCATCTAATTATAACTTAGGTAGCCCTTACATTTCGCAAAATTATGCCAATCCATCAAACTTTGCCAGTAACGTGGCAAACGGGAACATAGCCAGTGCCAATCATCTGAGTTTTGGTAACCAGAATCTGGCTGCCAGTGCTAACTCATTGACCGGACCTGGCAACTATCCGTATGGCATCCACGTTCAGGCTGATGGGTTGGAGATAGGTGGTAATATTGCAGTGCATGGCACTATGCCTCTTTATGGAAGAGTATCGTTGAATGGTCAGTTACCAACTGGTGGTTCTGCCTCAGTCAACTACGCCTGCTCTGGTTAAAAATAATAATATACCTACTTAACTTATTGTACCTAATAATTATTTATTTAATACAAAATAAACTTTAAACAGACTCAAGTGTTTTATGTACTTTTAGCAATAAAACTAAGTAAGTACTTACCTACTAGTACTACCTTATAATATGTGTATTTGGTAAATAATCAAAGTTTTTACAAAAACCGTACATCTGATTTCAATTAGACTGTTTTAGTCCACCACTGAAAGTCATAGAAAAGTAAAATACGCAATTTTGTTTACTTCGACGTCATACTTTTTTCAGTTTTTTTTTAAACAAAATCTTCTGAACCGCTTTTGATAAAATTTCTATGGGACCAATTTGAAAGTTTATTCTTTCCAATTTGCCTTTATGGTAATAAATCCAACTTCCGATAGGTATGAAATTTCGCATGTTCCAATTAGTTTTTGTTTAGATAGATGTAGTACCATTATAGTGGAACTAAGGAGCTGTGCAAAGGCAAGTCCTGTGTCTTACACAAGACACCGGCAACTGTAGGTTTTCATACAAAACAGTTGCTGCTACAACAAAAAGTGACGCATTGGGACCGCTTTGTATGAAAATTTGCAAAGGTGTATTGTAAAATACCTATGGAAAATTAAGTTCTATCCCACAAAGAATTATTATTGATGTATAACATCTTTCCTCTCGCTTTCTGTCAATTCGTGGGAGTAATTTCGTGAAAATGGTACGGAAGTGTGTAACAGGAAGTTGGCCGTCAGAACGTAACGTACCAACCTCAGAAAAATAAAGTAAGTAATTAAAATAATTCCAAACTAAAATTTTGCTTATAATCAAGGTAAGATATCAGATTTTACTCATCATATGCGACTACGTAAGGCTCTATGATTTTTTTAACTAAGTATTTACTGATACTAGTGAACGCTCTAGGTTGGTCTTACTACGAGTAAGTATATCTATTTTCCATAGTATTTGATTGGCTTGTTGATGTCTTAAGCCGAAAAAAAATGCAGTTTTATAAATTCGCAAGTTTATAATAATACCAAATTGAAATATATACTCGTGTTTTGAAATTTTGATTTGTTGTGATTGTGCTTGATGTTTTTTCTACCTACCATATTACTGTGAATAAGATGAAAGCCAAAATAGGTGGGAGAAGGGTCAAAATTCTGCAAATAGGTGTTTAGAAAACAAAAAAACTTTAGTTTTAAATTAACTTTTTTCACCTATTTACAATAAATTAAAACACCTAATAACAGCCACAGTTGTTGGGAGCAACAGATACCAGACCGCCGGCTGGCAAGTATCCTTCGAAGTTGACGTAGCCAATCACTGGCACTTGGCCAGCGATGGCTGTGTTGCCACCGACTGGCAGTTCGCCAACAACGGCCACGTCGCCATAGCCAACTGGGTAACCCTGGTTACCACAGCCACAACCGTTGCCGTAGCCATTTAATCCATAGCCATTGTTATATCCATTGTTATTGCCAATAAACTGGCTGTAAGCATTCTGGAATGATAAAAAAAATTAGGAAGTCATTGTTTTGCGTGCCAGAAAACTGTCTTCGTTTTTATAGTTGTTCAGAACTCTGTCTGTATGTTAATGTACGAAATAAACAATTTTGGATTTTGCAGGTGAAATTTACCGAAAATAGGCCGAGACAAAATAAAAACAGCAAAGAGGCACTCATTTTGCCGCCAATTTATAAGTCTAATGAGTCAAATAACTAGACTATTTATTTAAATAGCTAAACCTGTCGCAACTTCATATGAAATTATTACATTTAGTATGAATTGATTGTAAGCGATAAAATAGAAAGAGATTTCTTGAAAAGTCACGAACATCGATTTATTGGTGATAAAAACGTTGCACTCAGTTAGGACATTACATCTTCTCCAGTTCTTATTGGCCTGCACAAACTAGGCAGACGGCACGGCAGAGGATTGTAAATTTTTCAACTGAATTTAATACTTATCCAATCGAAATAAGGTAGGTATGTATTTTATGAGCAAAATTTAATTTATATATTATTTTCAATTTATTTATATAAAGAGGTAGGTATGAAATTTTATAATAATTGTTACTAACTTTATAATAAGCCTTGATGCATGCAGCATGAACCGAGATATATACATATTTTGTTTATCATTTTTTATTGCAATAAAAATTGCGATGCTCGGAGACGCTCTGCGATCTTCCGAGGTCGATCACCGAGCATTCAAATATAATACCATGACTCGATTGGATAAGTATCAAATAGAATAATTGATAAATTTCAAATACTCTGCCGTACCATGCGACAATGTGCGCTGGCCATAACCTGCGATCATCACTTTAATATTTCTCTGACATATGACACGAGATGTTTGTCTTAGTTATTACACTTGGAGATGTTACTCAGAGTTATCATGTTACCACACTACGTACTGGTAAAATGTAAATATGATAATGTCACGTAAGGAACAGGTGTCTTCACGGTTTAATAGCGTTCGGCGACAGTGGAGAAGAGCTCTGCGAAAGTGAGGTGAAGCGAGACGGCGGGAAGGTGGCTAAGCGACCAATAGACGCCGGGAAGGTGGCTAAGCGACCAATAGACGCCGGCGCCTTCCCCGTCGCGTCGCACCCCTCCCGCCAAACACATCTAAACATCGACTTCTGCGCATTCAAGTCAGCGCTATTAAACCGTGAGGATACCTATAATTTGGTATTGTTCTAACTTATTGGGTTAAACAAAACCAAACAACACCTTATTGAAGCGAAAACTTTTTTAGGCGCACTGAGCAAAATATTACGAGGAAGTGAATTGGAATGGGCTACTGGACTCCTAACGCTCGGATGTAACACTACTTCAGGTAAAGTCAGCTGGTATAATAGGTAATATTACTAAGTGAAGATGGTAATGTGTCTACTCCCTTTTTTTTACCTGAACGACATCAAATAATGGTAGCGTAACATTCTTCTTCTTATCGTGTCACTAGTTCTTGCGAACCAGAGTGGTAAATGGATTTCAAGTACGCCTCAAATTAAACAATTAAATTAAACAATTAAACATTCACACACTCACACCCCTGCACTAGGATTCCATGGACATGGCATGGACACATACAACACATCACACCATCCAAGACCCGAGAACAAACATTTGTGTTCGTCACAAATATTTGCCCCGGCCGGGGATCGAACCCGGAACACCAAGCTTTGTAGGCAGGGTCACTACCAACTAAGCCACGGTGTCGTCAAAAAATTCGTCAAAAAATACGCTCCTTTCGTGCACTTGACACATGTTTTCGTACTTTTTAGGTTTCTATGATATGCCGGTTTCCTCGCGATGATTTCCTTCACCGTTAAATGCATAAATAACAACCAGCTTCTATGATCATCATCATCACCAACCGACAACAGTCCACTGCTGGACGTAGGTCTCTCCCAAAACGCACCACTGAGCCTGATCTTTGGCTCTTCTCACCCACCTTCTGCCAGCTATAGCGCGCAGATCATCGCTCCATCTGGCCAAAAGTCGTCCTACACTACGCTTACCGAGTCACATTCTCCACTCAAGAACTCGTATACGCCAGCAGTGGTTAGCTAAATATAATAGAAAATACCCTTATTGCACAAGGTAAAAAAAACAAGTACTCAGGCGAACTTAATGCTATTTAGCATTCTCTTCTTTAGCTTCGTTAGCATTCACTCTTTATTAGTGTGTCGCAGGTTCGATTCCCGTCAAACATTTCTGTGATGAACATCGATGTTTGTCCTGAGTCTGGGTGTTTTCTATGTATTCTATGTATGTATTTACAAAAAAAAGTATAGTATTAGTTATGTGGTTCCCATAGTACAAGCTCTGCTTAGTTTGGGCTAGATGGCGTTGTGTGTAATGTCTAAAATATATATTTATTTACCTCTTAGCGGTTGTTAGTTCTAAGACAGATAAGACTAGGTTCTCGTGAATAACCACAAGAAGTTGTTCAAGAATATTAACTTGGATAGACACTGATGGTTGAGTGGCAAGTATGTTTGACTGCCATGCCGGTATGGCGGGTTTGATTTCTGATTCAGGACAAACATTTTGTGTGATGAATATCAGTGTTAAAAATGTTTGAATAGATGTCCTCCTATAGTGCATTAAGAGGCTATCTGAAAATTTGAAGTCGCTGCGTTTCATCTTACTCGGTAACGGTACAGTTTACAAACTTGATGTTAGTACAGTGATTACTTGAGGATATAATCTAAATAAATGTAAGACAGAAACACGATTGGTGAAACTTTTCTCGATAGATTTATTTTTTTAAATAGGCCCTCTTAAAATCTGATTTACATCCATCCTCCGAATTTAGAGAATATTTACGGTTTATTTTTATACCACTGAGTGAGTAATCACAGAACTTATATTAATGTAAAAGGATTTTTTTATAAATTCAATACTTTTCAAGCAATACGAAGTTTTATCATTTGTCGCTTACGTCCCTTACTTTTGAGCGACAAAAATCTATATCTAAGCTCTTCCCTCGGGGTAAGGTGTCTAATTGCGCTATCACTGTCCTACAATTCGGCAGCTGTCATTTCTGACAGTTTCACATATCCTCTTAATGGTTCCTATCATTAAATCTCATACTTACCTCCATTGCCGTCGTTACCGTCGTTATACGTTACCGTTACAAAAGAAGATTTTCGCATTTCTGACCTAATGGGTAAGTAGTAAATTTTTAAGTTTTGCTAAATTGGTATAGTCTTGCAAACAAACATGTAATAAATCTACTTAGTTATAGATGTAGATATTTAAAGGGGGAAAAAAACATGTTTTTGTGACAACATTTATTTTAACACTACAAAAAAAAATGTCTACTGAAAATAAACACAAAATATAAATAATTAAACCTTTATTTAATTTAAACAACAAACTAGGACCTCTTATAGAGCACATCCAGGGCCGTATCCAATTCTTCCCAGGCTATTGTACCCGGTCAAACCAGGGCCGGCCGCTCCTAACGCTGACAGACCAGGGCCATAGGTTCCTTGGCTAGCGATGCCAGTAACTATAGGCCCTGACTCCGCAGTAATAGCAATGCTATCACCGCAACCGTACGATACGGCTCCCGCGCCAGTCGAGGGCATACCCCCTTCCAAAGCCACAGAGCCCAGAAGCGGCAGGTTACCACCAGCAACTAAGCCACCTTCGTAAACATTATCTGATTTGACTGACACACCAACAGGAGCAATGGGAGAAGCACTGGATACGGCTAAGCTACCACCAGTAGATGCAGATCCCGCACAGTTACCAGCCAATCCTAGACCACCATTTCCGGCTAAGCCCAACCCGTTGGAATTTGCACCCAATCCGTTGGCTGCTGCATTTCCTAAGCCTAGTCCATTTGCCCCGTTCAGTCCCAAGCCAAAACCTGCATTGGCTAACATGCTATTGCCAGCTAGAATGTTAGCAGCCAGTCCGTTTCCATTTAAGCCTGGCCGGAATCCGTTAAGAGCTTGGCCTAAGATAGTCTGAAAAAAAAAATAGTATTAAAGTCAAGTAATATTTTGCTCGGTATTTACCTTCGTCCCTAAACTTTAGGTCTTCTTGTTGTCTACCTAAATTGTCTTCACCCAGTAGACTACATATTAGCTTTGGTGAATTACACCACAAGATGCGTACTGATTGATGAAAGGTCATAGAAAAACGCCTTACTCTTACAGATTGTCATATTCATTTTTAAAATCGTCCAATTTTTTTTAGTTTTAACCATGTTGTATTTAGTTACGGTAACTGAATGTGCGTATTCATTCTAGTAATTAAAAACATGTGTTGTAAATGTACTTGCGGTAAACCTAGAGAACTGTTAGCTTAGCCTTCAGGCTATCTATTTATTATCAGACTATCTAGGATTTATATATTAGTGCTTAAGGGGCATCCTCAAATCCGAATTCCATACAAAAATGTTTCGGACAAATACTCAAAAAGTACGCCGTATTATAGTAATTTCTACACACTATTCGTTTATTCTATGTTTTTTGATTTCGTGAAGAAATTACTATTGTAGTGTGTAGAAATTACTATAATACTTTTTCATTTGAGTATTTGTCCGAAACATTTTTGTATGGAACTCGGATTTGAGGATTGGCCTTAATACATACCTGGAAGAGTGCCAGTGCACAAACTATGATAACTTTAAACGCCATTTTCTCCCTCTTGGTTCAGATAATGTGATGAATACTGACTATAATATTTTACCAGTTCTGTTTTATACCATTTATTACATAAAACAGGTTGATAATGCGTTATCGTTAAACATACACTATCTATAATTTGAATATCGATTAGAATATTGCAGTATGGAACTCCTGCAATACCTACTATTGCCAATAACCTTGTGAAAAGTTGGGTCGGCCTCAATAGCTGTCATGCCGTCATGGTTGCTAATCTCTTCTGGCCATCTTCAGTAGAGCGCTCCATGTCGATTTTAATTATTATTTCAGTTTTTTAGAAATTGCCTTTTGTTACACAAAATAGAGGTTTATGTTCGTAGATGAATAACAGTGTTTTCACACCACCTGCTCGACAATATCCAATTATATATCATGCTATCATCAAGGTAAAGCAAAGCATTACCTACCAAGGGAGGTAATGTTGTATGAAACTCCCAAGGGTAGTAATGTGATTTGAATTTGGAACGTCAAATTCGCTTGGAAACTCGTGGAAAATACTAAGTAAAAGAACGCCCATATGGCATTGTAAAAGGTTTGTTCTAAAATCGAACTGGCCACTCATAAAAAAACAAGAAAAAAGGCGCGACTTCAAAGATTGTGAAACAAAAGACGGTGTTGGCTGCTGAGTTCGGAGCCCTGGCTTTTTATTGCCTCGCAGAAGGTGTGAAAAGTAGAGTATGCTCCTCTGGGATAAAGCCTGTCTTTGTCTTGGGCAGCTTGAACCCCTCGCGTCACTGAGGACTCTACATAACTACCTCGCTTCGCTCAGGAGTTAACTGAGTCCCTCGTTAGCTCAGGGTTCAATATGCCACCCGCGACATAAGACACTGCTTTATACCCTCAGTGCATAATCTAAAACTATTCTATAGAACACAAAGATAGACAGTATCAAACCAAAATGGATGCGGAATACAAGACAGAAAATGTCTACTCTATATAAATGAAATATGTATCTTTATGAAAGAGCCAAATAGTTTTAACACATGTAGAATATTTATCTATGTATGTATGTATGTATCTATACATATCTTTTTCAAAAATTGGCATCGGACCAAAATGTTTGTATCTACTAGAAGTAAGCCAATGTGACTCCCTTTTTTATGGTACATTTTCAATGTAATTCTGTACTTTAGTACTTCTATGCTTTTTATGTGTATTCTATGATCGTGTGGACTGTCATAATAAATGTTAATATTCTTTGAGTGTTTTATATTGCAATTCATGTCTTGTCTAGCAATTTATTAAAAATTATGACTTAACGAAGATATTTAGCAAAATGCGATATTTCTGCTAACTTGTGTTATAAGATACTAGGTACGCGTAGTATTACAAAACTCATTTTTTTATGTCCACAAAAACTGATTGATGAATACATATACATAGGTAGGTATACATAGAACAACTTTGCACATAGACATTAGGTACATAATGTGCAAAGTTGTTTTAGGTAGGTACCTACGCTATGTAGACGTTTATTTCTCCGACAACAGAGTTGACTTGAGATCGATAGAGTTAAGAAAACGATTTCACTTGAGAAAATGTTTTTTTTTGTGCCACCTATTGCAAACGTTGCAAACGATCTATAGATATCTCAACTGCTCCAAATCGATACCCGATGGCAGCGTGCCGAGGATACTGGCTGCATTGCCTCTTTGTATAGCAAGGCTTATTCTTTGGTCGAGATAGCTGCTAACCCTCTGATCACGCGTCGCTTCGACCAGACGCTCTGAAAAATTTTGAAAACTGTGTAACAATTTTTTTAGTTCGGTCTTAGCAATTTTTGTAGGTACCATCTTAAAATCAAATGGTTCTTTAAAACTTTCAGTCTTAATCCTAGTGGTTCAACAAAAAAATCTTATATCCTTTTTAATTTTCGTTTCTAAAAATCATACCTTACAGATTTTGTACAGTGAACTGTAGTAGTAGAAAGTATATTAATTTTAAATATATAATATTTAATAGAAACGTTACTTTTACTACCTTGGCACAATTTTTTTTTTTCTACTCGTATGGCTTGCTCATGTTGGTACCTATTGAATGCTTCCAGGATTCTATGAAGGTAATCTAGAGATTTGTTAAAATATCTTATCTAAAATCTATAATTATATAAAAGGTAAGTCCTGGCTGACTGACTGACAGACAATGCGCAGGCCAAATCTCTGCACGTAGAGACTTGAAATTTTGAGGATGTGTTCGTTAAGAAATTTTAGAGCTTACTATGAAAGGAATTTCGTTAAATCGCAACGCAAACGAAGTCGACAATAAGGATTAATAAATCAAAAATCATTTTTCGGATATTAAATTTTATTAATCTAAATAACGAAACTCAATAGCCTCTTCAATAGAAGGCACCAGCTCCGCAACCAATTCCACCAAGACCAGCGGAACCGGCAAACCCGTAGCCGAGGCCTCCAAAGTTACCGCCGTAGCCGAGACCGTTAATGGCGCCGATGCCAGGGCCGTAGGATCCAGGGCTGGTGATGCCGGTGGCGATGGGGCCTTCAGAGCCGATGCCGATAGCACCATCCCCGCAGCCGTAAGAGACGGCACCAGAGCCAGCGGTGGGGAGGATGCCCTCGATTCCAACGGTTCCGAGGAAAGGCAGGTTTCCACCGACGCACAGGCCACCCTCGTACACGTTCTCAGACAGTACGGACACGCCGATAGGTGGGATAGGGGAGGCGCTCGAGACTGGAAGGCCGCCACCAGTGGAGGCTACTCCGCCGCAGCCAGTGCCAAACCCGCGTCCGGCCAGGCCGTCGAAGCCCAGACCAGAGTTAAAGCCGTTCCAACCGCCCACTAGGCCAGGACCAGCCAGGACCTGGCTGAAGGCGGACTGAAATCGTACAAGCATATTATTGTTTTGAGTAAAAATTCACAAGTTTCTGAAAATAGATGATGCTGTCTGAACCAGCGGTCTCGGCGTTGTAAGTGACAATAGGCGTGACCACTTAAGCGTCGACGACACGGCTTTTTTACACGGCAATAAGCAACCAAGAGAAAAAAATCTATTTAGGTATGTACTTCATTTTTCTAAGAAGCCAACTCTAGCGCCGCTTCCTGTTAAACACTTCTGTCCCTTTTCATGAAATTACTTCCACAGATTACACAGATTACAGGAAAGAGAAAGGGAACACATAACAAAAAGGTAAAAAATGTATTCTTACCTGGACGAAGAGAGCTAAAGCGCAGACCAAGAGTGCTTTGAAGGCCATGGTTATAGTGTTTGAAAACTAGTAGTACCAAACTGAAGACCAATTTTCATGACTGTACCTTTTATACGTTTTATATTCATACTGTAACTTTTTCAGGAAAAAATATTGTGTAAATACGTGACAATAAAAGGGAACGAAAATTGTGTGTAAACAACGAAATCTGATATCGTTTTCAGTGGTACATTTTCATCAGAAATTATGTAAACTGATGTAACCTACTTTATGTTTATTATCATATTGCTTATAAATAAGTCTACAGCCTATATACAAAGCATTCTAAGTAAGCTCGAGCTACGAATATAACATGACTTCATTCGCTTTATTGTTGGTCTGCGTCCAGGCTTTCCTGTTCCAGGTAAATTTCTTCAGATTTATATTTCTGTTTTTTTTAATAAAAAAATACTGATTTTTAATACATAAATATAATATTCAAAAACATACATCTGGAAGTTTAAATATTAGAAACAAAAACCCGAATTGAGAACCTCTCATATTTTTGAAGTCGGTTCAAATACCCACACACAAGAAAAACAACGATGCTCGTTCATCTAAGAAATGTTTTACCAGAAGCGGGAATCGGATTTGCAACACCTACGTTGCAGTCCGACCATTCTGGTCGTGCATCCTATATATCTGTCTAAATTCAATTCATTTTTTAACACAAAATATGTCACATAGGTCAGTTATCGGTGGCCCCCACACTAGGTTCTCGGCCTGTATCATGGGAATCAAAATGATACACCAAAGAATTATCAAAAAAAATGGTGTATTGTTACATTAAGTTATAGAAATATAATAATACAACAATGGTGATACACGTTGACAAACATTAAGTTTAATTGTAAATGAATAATGCCTTTTAAAATAACATCTTGTTAATTAAAACTTGTCTTGTCTTTGTAGAATGTGCTCAGTCAGAGCCTCGCCGGTCCTGGTTTGGCTAGCGCCGGCGGTTGGGGCTGGAGCACCGGGCTGGGCGCGCCGCTCGCCGCTCCGCTGGCCGCGCCCGCCCTGGGCGGGTACGGCTGGGGCGCGGGCGCGCTGGGCGCCGGCTGCGGCGCGGGCTACGGCGGCGCGGGCGCCGGCAACGTGGCCGTCGCTGGAGACCTCCCCGTGTGCGGCTCCACCGCCGTCGCCGGACAGGTGCCCATCATCGGTGCCGTCGAGTACGGCGGCGTCGTGCCCGCCTACGGTGCCGTCACCATCTCTGGCAACTGCGCTTGCGGTTGCGGCCCTTACGGATACTAAGCTTTAAAAAAAAACTCGTTTAATAAATTACTTACTCCTACTTCCTGGTTTTATTATAATCATCTAGTTTCAAACTGAAGATCACGACAACTCCACCAAAGCACATAATAATACGTAATCTCTTGCTGAGTCGCAACCCAACTTATACTTAGTACAGTCAGCTGGAGATATGTATCTATATACTCTCAAGCTTTTACATTTATATTATACTCTTAATTTTGCAAAGACATTCTTCTTACGACAAAAATTCTAACAAGTAAGATGACTACATTAATTTTTAAATGCTTGCGTGCACCTTTCTTTGCACATAAACAACTTCCGACGAGTTCTAAATAATGCAGGCTCATCCTTGCACTAAACAGCTGAGTCAGCGATTGTCGACACAGCATAGTTGTCAATTAGTCTACCTAATTTCATCAGTTTGCGATCAGCCGACAAATGGTCGCGTTTTAGACCATAATTATTATAAAGACTTGCACCAAACCAAAGTAATTACGGAACTCGCAAGGTCTGAATCCGGACCGCTTAGATTTTCTAAGTGAGTACATTAAATTCACGGATGGTTCATGCGAATTCAATGCAAATTATAACCATCTGTCACCCAACCTGACCCATAAAAGTATTCAACAGATATAATTGTTTGTTGAAATTGACGACACGGATGGTCGAATGGCAAGTGCATTGGACTGCCATACCCGGTGTCACGGGTTCGATTCCCGCTCAGGACAAATATTTGTGTGATGAACATCGTTGTTTATCCTGAGTCTGGGTGTTTTCTATGTATTCTATGTAGGTATGTATCAGCCATATGCTTCCATATGTACAAGCTCTGCTTAGTTGTGTGAAATGTCCAAAATATTTATTATGTATTTATTTATTTATAAAAATATATTTTGCATTATCATTATAACGTAACTAGATTCGACAGGACAAACCCATATAATGCTTCATCCTGTGATATAAATCAAAATATTTTAATGGTGGCTTCACACGACGTGTCCTTTTCCTAGTACTCGCCTACACTTCGTTCTTGACGAACACACCTTCCAAGTTTCAAGTCTCTACATTTAGCGGTTTGGCCGGTACGATGTCTATTAGTCAGTCAAGTCCAAGCCTTTTACATAAAATAGATTACAAGTAATTAAAAGAGAGAAATAGGATTTTACGAATTTTATTTTGGTCACTTAAACTATTTATAACCTATTTAGTATCCGTACGGTCCACAACCGCAAGCGCAGTTGCCGGAGATGGTGACGGCACCGCAGGCGGGCACGACGCCGCCGTACTCGACGGCACCGATGATGGGCACCTGTCCGGCGACGGCGGTGGAGCCGCTCACGGGGAGGTCTCCCGCGACGGCCACGTTGCCGGCGCCCGCGCCGCCGTAGCCCGCGCCGCAGCCGGCGCCCGGCGCGCCTGCGCCCCAGCCGTACCCGCCCAGGGCGGGTGCGACCAGCGGGGTGGCGAGCGGCGCGCCCAGCCCGGCGCCCCAGCCCCAACCGCCGGCGCTAGCCAGACCAGGACCGGCAAGGCTCTGACTGTACACAGTCTAGAAAACAAAACAGATATGTCAGGAAAATGCAAGCTTTTTTAAGGAAAATGCAAGCTTTATGTCAGGAAAATACAAGCTTTATGTCAGGAAAATATAAGCTTTGTTTGTAAAGCAAAGATGGCGGCTTTTTACACACTACAAGCCAGCGAGTTCGCTTGTATCTTGTAAGCTTGCCCATTGTCATCGGCTTATTTACAATCTGCTTGTTGAGAATCCTTCCCGAAAGCTAACTCGCTCACTCGTAGTTTTTAAGCTCGCCGGCTTGTAGCGTGTAAAAAAGCCATGTGTCATCGACGCTTAACACGTTAAATTAATCACAGAATAACAAAATGTTAGTAGAACTTACCTGGATAAGGCAAGCCTGCGCAGCAAACAATACGAAGGTTAGGAAATACATGGTGGATAAGTTTTCACTGAAAGTACGAATGAAAAGTGACTCCTAAAAGTAGTGGGCTAGTTTTTATACAAGCTAAATTGTGTAGAAATCTATATTTCAAGTGCAATGGCCGATAAGGTTTTGTAATATAGGTAAAACATAGATTAAGTATATCAATAGAACAAGTAACCTACTGATATGAAAATGAAAGCGAGGAAAAGTCACGTCTATCACATATTTTACCCAATTTCTTTTGTGCAACGATGATTATAAATACTTATAACCAGGATTTGAATAGCACAGTTTATTTGAAGATAAACATACCTCTACTACAATGGCATCCCGAGCTATTCTTGTATTCTGCGCTTCTGCGCTCCTTGCCAAGGTAAATGCATCAAATAACTTTTAAAATCAAAACAAAACCGGATAATTTGAAGTCGTAACTAATGTGCATGTGTTTTTTCAGTCTGCCTTCAGCCAGATCCTGGCTGGTCCCGGTCTAGCGGGCGGTTGGAGCGGTTTAAACTCTGGTCTGGGCTTCGACGGCCTGGCCGGACGCGGGTTCGGTGCTGGCTGCGGCGGAGTAGCCTCCACTGGTGGCGGCCTTCCAGTCTCCAGCGCCTCCCCTATTCCACCTGTCGGCGTGTCCGTGCTGTCTGAGAACGTGTACGAGGGTGGTCTGTGCGTCGGCGGTAACCTGCCTTTCCTCGGAAGCGTCGGAATCGAGGGCGTCCTCCCCACCGCTGGCTCTGGTGCCGTCTCTTACGGCTGCGGGGATGGTGCTATCGGCATCGTCTCTGAAGGCCCCATCGCCACCGGCATCACCAGCCCTGGATCCTACGGCCCTGGCATCGGCGCCATCAACGGTCTCGGCTACGGCGCTGGACTCGGAGGCCTTGGCTACGGCCTCGCTGGCCCTGCTGGGCCTGGCTACGGTCTTGGTGGATGCGGTGGAGCTATCTACTAAATCAAGCTGTTGTAGTTACAATAAAGTCTGAAATTATAACTCCTAATAAATAATTAAAAACTATGACGTCTTTTATGGGGCTGGATGGCGTTGTGTGAAATGTCCGAAATATTTATTGTTATTATTATTATTTTAATTACTTTTTGTAGCGGGTGGTAGCAATTTAGCCAATAAGATTTAATATTTCTACCAGCGTTCTTCCATAACGCAACAAAGTTATAAAAAGCATTGCACATCCCTACATAGGTATTTAAATTACATTCAAACTCGTACAATACAACCTATGATTGAGAGAGATTTTTTTTTTAAATTGGGATACAAATTAATAAAACAGCGAATCGAAGCTGACAATTGTTTATTTGAATTGATCAAAACCATTTTGAAGCGTTCCACCATTTACGTCCCAGTTATTATTACACAAAAAAGTCTTCCAATAAAATTAAAAATTGGGTCATGTTAAAATACCCGTCTGAACACGTTTCCTTAAAAAAAACATATGTACAAGAATTCAGGGTCTCTTGCTTTATTTTATGTATAGAAGATAGATAGATATTAACTCTGAAATCCTCTTGCTTTTTTTGTACAGAACTCATTCGATCAGTCTATTTCTGATCGACTTAGGAGACGAGACAATCGCAAAATTGTCACGTCTCCGGATTCGCTTTAAAGGCGGACATTTGGAAAAGTCTTGTCCAAACCACACGTTCGTCGAAGGGAATCCTTGATTAAACCTCTAAATTACTAATATTACGAACTCACAAAAATCGATAAACAAATTCAAGCGAAATAAAATTTTGGTATCGATCTTTCAGGTCAAATATGCGCCTTCCAGCACTTGTGCAAACAATCCAAGAAAGGATTCATGGGCTGGGGTGATGGTTTCCTCGCTCGATGTCTGGTTCTAAGCACAAACTTAATTATTGCCTAACTTAGCATTGTGTGTTTGTTAGATACATTTGCTTCTTGTTGTCATTGTTTGTTCGAGTGGCAAGTGTGTTCGATTGCCAAGCCGGTGTCGTAGGTTCGATTCACGCTTCGGGACATATTAAAAGCTCTGCTTAGTTCGGAGCTATGGCTCTGTGTAAAATGGCCAAATATTTATATATTAAAATAGGCACCTACTGTTTGAAAGAAATCTTCAGCTTCTGCTATAACTCCATAACGACTTGTTTGATTCCAGTGGGTTCAATTATTATTATTATTATTATTCAGCCATCTGTGTCCCACTGCAGGGCAAATGCCTCCCTCCTCTCCTTCCACTCCTTGCGGCCAAGGGCATCGCTGTTGTAAGGGTTCAATTAAGAGGAAAATAATTATTAGGTGGGTACTATTAAAACTTATTTATTATACAGCCGACGAAATTATTTCCTAGTACCCATAGGGTCCGCAACCACAAGCGCAGTTCCCGGAGATGGTGACGGCACCGCAGGCGGGCACGACGCCGCCGTACTCGACGGCACCGATGATGGGCACCTGTCCGGCGACGGCGGTGGAGCCGCTCACGGGGAGGTCTCCCGCGACGGCCACGTTGCCGGCACCCGCGCCGCCGTAGCCCGCGCCGCAGCCGGCGCCCTGCGCGCCCACGCCCCAACCGTACCCGCCCAGGGCGGGTGCGGCCAACGGGGTGGCGAGCGGCGCGCCCAGCCCGGCGCCCCAGCCCCAACCGCTGGCGCTAGCCAGACCAGGACCGGCGAGGCTCTGACTGTACACAGTCTAGAAATAAACACAAGAAACTTAGAAAACAATGTTAAGGGATCAATTAGAAGATAATAGCTTAGAAGTCAAATTTGGTACATCAAGGAGGCCTCAAGGAGACTCTAAATCATCATTCACGTGTGACCAGTGATTGGTTTTGGTGTAGTTTCCACATCGCCACCTAGAGGTCTGACTTGACGTTACGACTGTAAGTATTTTCTGATAGCCGGGGCTGACAATTTACCGTGCCGTAGGTACTACTCGGGCAAATGAACATGACACCTAGCTGACACGTGGCTCGGAACTTGATGCCTCCCCCGCTCCCCGCGTGGCGCCCTCCGTGTTTGTTCTTCCTCCAATTGCTCTGCCTTATCATTACTTATCATTACCAAGTATTACAGGACCTCTTCTCTATCAAGATTATCCAATTCCACGCTGTACTTTGCACAAACGTCATTCGAGCCAGGTGTCATGTTCATTCACAGCGAGTAGTAAGCATTTATAGTGTAATAATATAAAATTACTGATATAAAAGAATTTGATTCTGAGTACTTAGGCATGTACAAAAGGTAATTAACTTACGTTGATCAGGCAAGCCTGGAAGCACACCAAAAAGAAAGCTAAATTCGACATGTTTTAATTTGTTTTCTATACAATACTAAAAAATAATATCCACAGTTCCATATATAAGTGTCACATTTCACAAGGAAAGTTACATTATCGAGCTATTTCCGTAATCAACAACAAAACTTTTGAAATCACAAACTGACCTAAGAAGGATTAATAAGGTCAAATAATGATAGTGACACAATTAACTGATATAAATTATCACAGGTAAATGAAGAAACATAAATTACCTCACTGTAACAATTTAGTAAGTTCAGATAGAAATAAAACGTATAAAAAGCAAATTTAAAAGTCAGTAGAACATCGTTCAGTTAAAAGTCAAGGACCTATTATTAAAATGGCGTTCAAAGCTCTCCTTGTCATCTGCGCACAGGCGCTCCTAATGAAGGTGTGTATTCAGCATAATATATATAATTAGCTGGTGCCCGCGACTTCGTCTGCGCAGGTATCTTTATAAATTGTAGTCAATGTGTTATTCTGATGTATAAGGTATATTATTGTGAAGTTTTATTAAAATCCATTCAGTAGTTTTTACGTGAAAGAGTAACAAACATCCACCCATCCATCCATCCTTAATCCTAATATATGGAGAGGATCAGGCTACCTCAAGATCGCAAAAAAGGCGTGCTGAAGAGAGGCATATATACCCAAAAGTAGGTGCAAGAGACTGGTTGGACAGATAGATATGGAGAGAACATTCAGAATATATCCTCCTCGATGCGTTGATTTTGATATCCTGGATACCCTCAGCAGTGAAGTCATCGACCTTACAAAGGACTTTCGTGTGGATGATATATCTCCGTTGGGATCTGTTTTCTACGGATTGGATGGCGTCACCCACACTAGAGTCCGCGGTGTTTAACGCATTTGGTCGATCCAACGCAGTGAGTTTCCACCCCCGTGGCAGTTTTCCTTCTCCATTTTTAGTCATAACAGTGTTGGTCTTTTCTCCAACGCACAAAAGACCAACAGGAGTCTAAATGCGGAAGGTCCACTTACTTCAAGTCACAACAAGTTTTCTTCTGATTCGAAACGTATCAATAGTTCGATATCATCATTTTTATTTTACCACTTCAGTCTGGTAATACTTACTGCTGGGTCATAGACTTACTTTCAATATATCCAGTCCACAATTTTGTGTAACAGCTTGTTTTGGAATGATCGTGTGATTTTCAGTCCGCATTCAGCCAGATCCTGGGTGGTCCTGGTCTAGCGGGCGGTTGGAACGGCTTAAACTCTGGTCTGGGCTTTGACGGGCTGGTTGGACGCGGGCTCAGCGCTGGCTGCGGCGGAGTGGCCTCCACCGGCGGTGGCCTCCCAGTCTCCAGCTCCTCTCCTATCCCACCGGTCGGCGTGTCCGTGCTGTCTGAGAACGCTTACGGAGGTGAACTGTGCGCCGGCGGCAACCTACCTTTCCTCGGAACCGTCGGAATCGAGGGCGTCCTCCCCACCGCTGGCTCTGGTGCCGTCTCTTACGGCTGTGGGGATGGTGCTATCGGCATCGTCTCTGAAGGCCCCATCACCACTGGCATCACCAGCCCTGGATCCTACGGCCCTGGCATCGGCGCCAACAACGGTCTCGGCTACGGCACTGGACTCGGAGGCCTTGGCTACGGTCTTGCTGGCACCGCTGGCCTTGGTTGTGGTGGTTTATAATAAGCTTATTGAGCAGTCACACAATAAATATTACTTTAAAAACATCATATTTCTTTGTCTACCCAAGAAAGTAAAAACTATGAAAACCTTTTATAGAACTAGATTTCATAGCGTACCTAAAGTCCTGCGAACAACAGTGTTTTTTTATTGCACATGACAGACAACCCTCAGCCAAAACGGCTAATGTCAGACCCCTGAGTAGATGAGAGATGAGACTCCTGAATGATGGGTCATGCTCTGCGGTGGAGTCACGGCGGCCTATGAAGTTGATTTATAAATCAAAAAAATTGCTTACCCAAATTGTACTGTTTGCACCTTTAAAAAGAAGTTTTCTCTCCCCGTTGATCCCGAGATATTGAGTTCATCAATTTGCCAAAAACTAAAAAGACTACTAAGGTTTGTGACATATGCCAAAACATACCTAAATTGTTCCAATGAGGAGTTCAAAACTTTAAGAAAAAAGCTTATGGTTAATAAAATATGGTTAGACTACTAATTCAAAATTTCAACCTCAAAAAATGATTTGCAAAGAATACTTTTTGCTCCTAAAGAAGCGACTTTACCAAGTGATGAGACTAGTCCCAGTTAAAAGAGCACGGTAAGTACTTAATTTCATTCTCTGACAGCTATAAAAAAGGGACATAATAGTAGACTTAATTGAAAGCATTTAATTTCTTGCATGTTTTATGTTTTTAATCCATCAATAATCCAATAACAACGATGTCGCAGCAAACAATCCATTCAGTAGAGACCTCCGTATCCGTAGCCTCCGCAGCCGCAGCCAGCGCAGTCTCCAGCAATAGTGACGCATCCACCAGCGCAGACGGGACCTCCGAACTGAACGGCACCGATGATGGGCACCTGTCCAGCTAAAGCGGTGGAACCGTACACGGGGAGTTCTCCAGCGACGGCCACGTTGCCGACGCCAGCGCCGCCGTAAGCCGCGCCGCAGCCAGCGCCCTGTGCAGCGCCCCAACCAGCTCCGTAGCCGAGACCGGCGCCGAGGCCGAGACCGGCACCGCAACCGCAGCCAGCGCCGTAGCCAAGACCGGCTCCATTAACCGCCGCCTAGAAGAAAATTATTGGTCAGGAAACTAGAAACGCTTTACCGTTGGGAGGCGTTCCCTGCAGGATGACGTCTAGATGGGTACCAACATGGTGTCAATTATGTGTAAGCATAACTGTATTCCGGTTTGAAGGGCACTGAGGCTAAGAAAAAGACTTTAGAGACTGACCATCAAAATGTCTCAATGTGGACATGCACTTTAGCTGTGTTGCAAGTACTGTGTAGTACTGTTCTGATTATAAGCAGGCGTAATCTCTTACTATCAAGAGAGAGCTTAGCTCTAGCTGCTAACATAAAAAAAATAACTCAATTTCGGTCAGAAATACTTACAAAGGCCAAGCAAGCGAGGATGACACAAGTGAAGGAAGACATGGTTGTTTGTTCAACTGAAATGGATCCAGAATGATTTGAAACAGAATGATCGACGTTTTATACCAGCTTCAGAAAGTATTTTGTAATTATTTATCACCGCCAAGGACATCCCAAACTCCAGTACTAAAACTAACGCTTGAAACACGTAAAAATGTATGGTTGTGAAATTTAATTGATATAGCATTCTTGAAGAAAACGCATTAGCAATTTCATAACTACTACATTTGGATAAGGTAAAGAGTATAAAGCATTTGCAGTTTCCTCAGCAATCATTGTAAGGTACCATCCCGTACAAGAAACTAATAATGGCAGCCAAGGCTATCCTCGCTATTTGCGCTTCGGCCCTCTTCGTCCAGGTAAAGGAACAAGAAATCAGTTAAAACTTCATTACAATTATCATCTCAACCAAGTAAGACACTGCTGGGTATAGGAGTATAGGCCTATACCCAGCGATGGTATATCGGGGATTCGGATTGTATATCGGGGTCACAGAAGTATTAAAGTATAGAAACACAATGTAGTACATTGAAAATATGCCCAGTAAAAGGGAGTCACTTTGGCTAACTTTTAGTACATTTTGGTCCCATGTAAATTTTCGAAAAAAATAAGTCTTGATAATTATTAAACGTTAAAACAACAGGGTTTTTCATTGCTAATAAAACTACATCGTAAAAAGTAACCAACATTATTTGAAAATGGAGATATTTCATTTTTATTGACAAGGTGTCTAAAATTTTTTGGTCCTGTCTTACGATTCCCTTTTGGTTTGATACTGTCCATCTTGTTCTATAGGAACATCGTTATTCATCTATGTTTGGGGTATAGGCCTCCTTTCGCTTTAGCCAGCTTCCTCTCGTGCATCTCTCATTCAAGTAGTTCCCGGAAAAACTTACGTTACTCTATTATTGGTGCTGATTTTAGGCCACATACTAAATTGTTTTTTGACCCCATTCATTGATGTGATGTTTGTTCTAAAGAGAAAATTAAACCCTCTACATGGTTATAACTTGAACATCCGTGTCATCATTCGTAGCAAAATTAAATGGCTTATTGTACTGTTGGGAGGCATTCCTTGCAGGATGCTGTCTAGAGGGGTCCCGATACAGTGATAGATATTTGGCTACATCCCAGTTCGTATACTCTTTTGTTATGTTTATTTCTATCGCAAAGCAGTAATGTGTTTAAAGCATTACTCTATTATGGTTTGAAGGGTTGCCAGTTGTTAGTGAAATTACTAGGCTTTCGAGACCATCAAAATGTCTCAATGTGATGTGTTTTAGCAATATTGCACCGGCTTATGTGAATCAAAGTGCTGTGTAGCACTGTTCTGGTCATTAGCAATCATTCATTAGCAATTAGTCATTAGCATAGTCATTAGCGTGATCTCGTCTCGTCCCAAGTTGACATAAAAAAATTACTTTGTAACTTTCAGTCGGCGTACAGCGCGTGTTGTGGAGCCGGTCTGGCCGGTAACGGTTGGGGCGCTGGTCTCGCTGGTGCTGGATACGGACTCGGCGCTGGCTGTGGAGTATCCTCCTCCGGCGGTGGTTTCCCTGTCGGCTCCGCTTCCCCCATCCCGCCCGTCGGCGTGTCCGTGCTGTCTGAGAACGCTTACAAAGGTGAACTGTGCGCCGGTGGCAACCTGCCTTTCCTCGGAACCGTCGGAATCGAGGGCGTCCTCCCAACCGCTGGCTTTGGAGCCGTCTCTTACGGCTGCGGAAATGGCGCTATCGGTATCCGCGAGGCTCCCATCGGCGCTGGCATCGGCGGTCTCGGCTACGGCGCTGGACTTGGCTGTGGTTGTGGTGGACGAGGACTGTACTAAAAACGGTTACAAGGAAACTTGCACGCTCTGAGAATTAAATAAAAATGCATACGTATTTTGTACTTTTATTTTTGCATGACCGTACCTACAACTATAGCCTGTTTTGGATAGGTATTGTTAGAAGTTTCTGAGAAGTATTATACGTAGAATAAGTTTTTATGTAAGTAAAAAAGCCCTAGTTCATCGAAGCTTTTAGGTATTTTTTTTTCACGAGCTTTAGAGTGATATGTGGTGTCTTATGCCCTAAAGACATATTAATTTATTATTGATTTATTTCTTCTTTAGTAAAATCTTGTGGTGTTGGGACCTCACCTAGTTAAAACTCAAAGTTCTAAGACAACAACCTGGAACGACGCAACAGCTCACAGAGAATTTTTGAATTTTCGAACACGAATGACGCTGCAGCAGCGTAAAACTTATCAAGGCCTATTGTAATTTTTTATGAAATAATTAACGATAACTATAATTTTTAGAATTCAAAGAAGTTGATAAAGGAAATGAACATAGTGTAAAATTTTAAAGTTTCTACAATGGTTTTTCTGAAGCAGAATCAGTTATGCAAAACGAGTTACGGTAAACGTATATTTATCTGGCTGACAATAGGCTGAAAATGGCTAATAATTATTATGAATTGCTATAACTTAAAGTAAATGAATATTTATGATAAATATTACATAAGTCTATTTATAGGTACACCGTTAATTTTTAATTACCAGATCAAAAAGCATAATCAGTTGCCTTTACTGAACACAGATATGGCAAAAAAACTTGAATAAATTATAATCGAATATTTGACAAAATAAATTTGATAAAAATTTTACCCTTTATTGATAATGATTTAAGTTTTATTCATCGTTTGGCAAACCCGGGTACCTAGCTTGAGCCAGCTCGCAAAAGCTCGGCTCGGGCGCCGCACTCGCGCCGCTGTCAGTCCTACATTTTGTATAAACCCAGAATTCTGATTGCACACATACAACATACCTAACACCCCTTAAGTAGGTATTATTTATATATTCAATCTCAATAAACAAAACTTAACATTGTTATAAATTTTGTTTATATGGCATGGTGCCAAGAATATTTGCTTCATTCCCGCGCTGAATCGCCAAAGACAATCTTTGCGCGAAGATTGAGCCAGCCTTCTTGTCTAGGGCCGATTTTCTATTTATTATAACAATTACTCAAATACTCAATACTCAATTATATTATAGGTATGATCAGACGTGTCGTACAATATCTATAATTATTATTATCATAACAATCACGTACTAGCGTGAGAAATCACACGTCTGCATTTATCGGTCAGTTGATCGACCTACATTATCAGCAAGTCATGCCGTAAATAGTAAATAGTAGGCCAAAACATCAGCATTTATATTAATGTCAATGTTGAAGATATAGAACAACAAAAAATATTTTTGTCAAATCGGTTCATAAAAACAAAGATCAGACAACAGTTTGGTAACAGACGTAAAAACCCCGAATTTAGAACCTCCTCTTTTTTTAAGTCGGTTGAAATTTCAAGTCAGAGTAGACAGACACTCTTCAGACTAGAGACATGGCATCCCAAACTTGGCAGAGAGATTTGCAGCCAGCGACTGAAGGGAACTTCAATGGATGTCTCCTCACGAACATTATAGAAAACCAGACCACGATCAGACATCATCTTGGACTATTCTTTTATAAACAGATTGCCAAGAAGCAAGAAACAAGAAAAAAAAATTATAAGGGTTCATGGCTTTGAAATTGATTAAACTTGCTGATACCTACATAATAACTACATGAACCAATTCAATTTAAATTCAAAAAACTTAAACCTTATTTTTGGTACGATATCAATTAATATAAGTACCTTCATATTAGTTAAAATTAAAATTCCGTAAATACTTAATATGCATTTTTATATTTTTTTACAGCGTATTCAAGTTTGTGATAAGTTTTCAGTACAGTCCACGTCCTCCACAGCCGCAGCCGAGACCAGCGCCGTAGCCGAGACCGTTGATGGCGCCGATGCCAGGGCCGTAGGATCCAGGGCTGGTGATGCCGGTGGCGATGGGGCCTTCAGAGCCGATGCCGATAGCGCCGTTACCGCAGCCGTAAGAGACGGCACCAGAGCCAGCGGTGGGGAGGATGCCCTCGATTCCGACGGTTCCGAGGAAAGGCAGGTTGCCGCCGGCGCACAGATTGCCTTCGTAAGCGTTCTCAGATAGCACAGACACGCCAACGGGCGGGATGGGGGAAGCGGAGCCGACAGGGAAACCACCGCCGGTGGAGGATACTCCACAGCCAGCGCCGAGTCCGTATCCGGCACCAGCGAGACCAGCGCCCCAACCGTTACCGGCCAGACCGGCTCCGAGGCAAGAGCAGTACGCGGACTGAAAACAAGAACATACTCAATTCAATTACAGTTTTCTACAATATCCTGTCAATATACACCGTAAATAGTTAATAACCAGAAAAAAAAATGCAGAATCTGTTGCCGTTACCGAACACAGATATGGCAAATAAACTTGAAAAATTATGTCGAATTTTAGTCAAATAAATTTGATATAATTTGGATAAATTTTACCGTTAGTAGTTTTCCTATGGATTTGCGTCAGGCGGTACCCTTAATTGATAATAATTTAAGTTTTATACATCGTTTGACAAACCCGGGTACCCAGCTCGAGCTAGCTTGTAAAAGTTCGGCTCGGGCGCCGCACTCGCGCCGCTGTCACTCTGTCATTTTGTGAAAACCCAAAATTCTGACTGCACAAATACAACTTAGTACCCCTTCTGCATCGTCCATTTAAGTTTATTTGGTTAGTTATTAAAAAAATATGGTGTAAGTATATCCTTTTCAACCAAGTATCGTGCTTCCTAACAAAAGAAAATAAGGAATTTTGAAAAGTATAAGAAAGTTGTTCATTTGATATTTACCTGGACGAAGAGGGCCGAAGCGCAGATAGCGAGAATAGCCTTGGCTGCCATTGTTTGTTTCTTGTGCGGGATGGTTCCTTACAATGATTATGCGGTGAAAGTACAATTGTTTTATACCTTTTCTCTTATCCAAATGTTCTTTTATGAAACTGTTTATGTGACTGAAGGAATATAAACTATCTATAAAATTACACAACAACATTATTTTACGTGGTAAAAACGTGTTAAAAGTGTAACACTTCCCTCGTAATGTTATTTTATATAGGTTAAGAATGCCTTTTTCAGTGATAAAAACTTACAAAATACTTTCTTGAAAAGTAGTATAAAACGTAGATCATTCTGTTTCAAATCATTCTGGATCACCATTTCAGTTGAACAAACAACCATGTCTTCCTTCACTTGTGTCGTCCTCGCTTGCTTGGCCTTCGTAAGTATTTTTATACGATTACAATAGCATATTTTTTACCATTTATTGAATTTATAGTTTTCAACCGAGCACGAAAGGATCCTCTTTGTGGCGCACTTGAAATCCTTTCACCACCCTTGTTCGAAAGAACTAGTGACACGATAAGAAGTAAAGAAAGAAGACGGTCACTAGAACAGTCCCATTCAAGTCTGTTGTTTAAGTTTTTCGTAAAACCTTGTTAAGACCTTAATAATGTTCATATAGGCCGCCGTCAACGGAGCCGGTCTTGGCTACGGCGCTGGAATCGGCTGCGGTGCCGGTCTCGGCTACGGCGCCGGTCTCGGCTATGGCGCTGGTTGGGGCGCTGCACAGGGCGCTGGTTGCGGCGCGGCTTACGGCGGCGCTGGCGTCGGCAACGTGGCCGTCGCTGGAGAACTCCCCGTGCTCGGCTCCACCGCCCTCGCCGGACAGGTGCCCATCATCGGTGCTGTTCAGTACGGAGGCCCCGTCTGTGCCTCTGGCTGCGTGTCCATCATCGGAGACTGCGCTGGCTGCGGCTGCGGAGGCAATGGTTACCTTTACTAGAATATTATCGCCAAAACTGTTATAATGGACAAAATCACCAAATACATTAAAATATGAATTAAATTTATCCGCATTATTATTTACCTAGATGTCAAGATTGTTTTCACGGAAATCAAAATACAGTTTAGAAGTTTCGCAAGTGCTTTTTTAAGTTGAATATTTAGGGTTTGAATAGGATTATAGAAGTGATAATAAAATTGTGAATTCTTCGATTACCACTTGATAAAAAGGCCGAACATACACATTTGCTCCGAAGAAGGCAAAAACGGTCCCATTGGCTGGTAGAGTCATGGCTACGATTTTTTGGGATTCGAAGGGAATAATCTTTATAGACTTTTCAACCAACTTCAAAAAAAGCAGAAGTTATCAATTCGGCTAAATGTTATTATATGTTTTTACCTTATAACTTTTTTGTTATTATAAACCGATTTGATTTGAAGAATATTCTTCCAGATTGGTCCCATATAAATTTTATGAAAATCGGTTCATTACTTTGGTTTTGAAATCAAAATAACTGAAGAACAAAAAGTTGTATTAGTGAACAAAATTGAGTATTTTGCTTCTCTGTGACTTATCAGTGGTGCCTACGGTCACTAGAACAGTCCGATTGAAGTCGGTTGTTATATGTTTTTGTAAAACCTTGATTATACGAAAGCAAGAACGACACGGGGCAATAATACAGTGAATTACTGGACTGATTCGATAAGAAATTGAATATACTGCGATAACGCAGCAGCACATTCATCTCGAACCGTCGTCGCTGCCAAATTGAATGAATTGCACTACATATTGTTGCCACACTCACCGTATTCACCCGACTGGCTCCTTGTAACTGCTTTCTGTTTATCAACCTGAAAATATAGCTCGGGGGAAAAAGATTCAAGATTCAGCTCAAACGAGGAGGTTATCGCCGAGTCACAAGCGTATTTTGCAGAGTTCGACAAATCGTATTTTTTGGACCCCTCCAATATACGTTTCTGTCACTTATTTAACCCCTCAAAGAAGTGACAAAAACGTTGGGAAAATTGTAGGACCTAAACGGAGAAATAAGTTAAAAATAAAATTTAAAAAATATGAAAAAATGCGTGTTTCTTTCTAACACGGGTAACTTATTAATCGACCTACGTATATGAGCCTTTAATATTATTATTATTATGAGCCATCCCTGTCCCACTGCTGGGCAAAGGCCTCCCTCCATTCTGTCCAATTTCCTCTGTCTTGAGCCAGTTCTGTACAGCCTGGACGGAACGCGATCAGCTCGTCCCGTCTTCTCCTTGGTCTGCCGCGTCGACGCAGCGTTGTATTGGAACTGCACTCAGTGGTTATCTTGGCCCAAAGATCGCTTGATATGCGGCAGACATGACCTGCCCAATTCCACTCGAGCTTGGCGGCTTTCGAGGCTACATTGGCGATTTGATATCGGGAGCGCAGCTCGGTGTTTCGGATTCAATCCGTGAGCTTGACGCCGAGGACGCTGCGCTCCATCGCCCTTTGGCAAATCTTGAGTTTGGATTTTTTGACTTATGAGCCTATAATTTTATTTTATAACACATTTGCTCGTAAAGGGTATTATTGCACCAATTTCAATATCGTATTGTATCTCATTACGCACTCGTGCGGTAATGTAATGTAAAACGCACTAGTGCGGTAATGTAATTAAAAAAGGAAGGTTTATCAAGGATCTCCGTTTAAAACGAACGGTACTTTTTTGAATCTTGGCAAAGAGTTTTTATGTCAGAAATAAAGTGGTCAACATTTTATGAATAAAATTAACTTTGGGAGATAAAATATAATAAATAAACATTTAATTCGTTAATTTAAATTATATTGACCATAAATTACTACCATTTAAATGTAACAAAACACAAAAATATTAATTTACTTTATTAATAATACTGGCTGTTTTTGTGCCTTTGCCTGTGCTTTGCCTTAAAAAAAAGCGCTGATGCGCACACTTCGCTAATTTGAGAACATGTAAAAATTATTCCGCACACTGTTTTTTTTTTCGCTGTATTGTTTTTATTTGAAAATGTTGTCAAGTAATGATGAATTTATTTGTTTATTTCCTCGCAATTGACTCGACATAAGTGCGCTTTGATAATTACAGCCTCTGCTTTCTTGTAGCCCTCACCTACGGCTCGGGCTAGCAATATCGGCTGTAATTACCAACTTACCGCACTTATATCATAATGTACTATTATGTAACTATGGAACGAGACTCCCTCAGCGCTCTCCTGATAATAAGAGACTACGCCTCTCATGACCTGAACAGTGCTACAAAGGATTGATAAATATAAGACGGTTCAACTTTTTTTTTTGCTTGTCACGTACCTAACACGATCATGGTATGATATGGGATAGAGGGCGGAAAGCTTAAAGTAAGCCATGTTGTTTGGTATACGGTATACCGTATACTTATGGCATAATAGGAACATAAATATAAAAGGAACAAGTAATGAAAATAAGTTCTGTTCTAATGCATTTTTATTTTATTTTTTGAGCTTGGTACTTTTCGTGTCAAGGGTTTTCAGTACAGTCCACGTCCACCACAGCCGCAGCCCAGACCGGCTCCATAGCCGAGACCAGCGCTGGAGCTGAGACCGTTGATGGCGCCGATGCCAGAGCCGATGAGACCCTCGCGGGTGATGCCGATAGCGCCGTTGCCGCAGCCGTAAGACACGGCACCAGAGCCAGCGGTGGGGAGGACGCCCTCGATTCCGACGGTTCCGAGGAAAGGCAGGTTGCCACCGGCGCACAGTTCTCCTTTGTAAGCGTTCTCAGACAGCACGGAGACGCCGACGGGCGGGATGGGAGAAGCAGAGCCCACAGGGAATCCACCGCCGGTGGAGGATACTCCACAGCCAGCGCCGAGTCCGTTTCCGGCTCCAGCGAGACCAGCGCCCCAACCGTTACCGGCCAGACCGGCTCCGAGGCACGCGCAGTACGCGGACTAAAGACAAAAATTATGCAATTATATATTTGTTTTCTAAATGATAAACAATTTATCTTGATAAATAAACATCATTTCGAGTAGCATGTGAAACAAAATGATACAGTAGAGTTGTATGTTTGTATTGTTCTGATTATTTAAATAAATGAAACATTATATATTTGAAGCACTTTACCTGGACGAAGAGGGCCGAAGCGCAAATAGCGAGGATAGCCTTGGCTGCCATTGTTTGTTTCTTGTACGGGATTATACCTTACAATGAATTCTCGGTAAAACCAAAAATGTTTTATACCATTCCTCTTATCCAAATGTTTTTGTTATGAAACTGTTTGTGACTGGATGAACGTATGAAATTACACAACAGTATTAGTTTACGTGTTAAAATGTTATGATTTCCCTCGTAGTAATATTATATATAATAGGAATGTCCTTTCCAGTGATAAACAATTACAAAATACTTTCTTGAATCTGGTATAAAACGTAGATCATTCTGTTTCAAATCATTCTGGATCACCATTTCAGTTGAACAAACAACCATGTCTTCTTTCACTTGTGTCGTCCTCGCTTGCTTGGCCTTCGTAAGTATTTATAACTTTTGATTTCATTTTCTTACTTTTATTAAGTTATAATTATTTATTAACCTAAATATTATGTTCTTAAAGGCGGCCGTCAACGGAGCCGGTCTTGGCGCTGGCTGGAACGGCGCCGGTCTGGGCGCTGGCTGCGGTTGCGGCGCTGGTCTCGGCTATGGCGCTGGTTGGGGCGCTGCACAGGGCGCTGGCTGGGGCGCGGCTTACGGCGGCGCTGGCGTCGGCAACGTGGCCGTCGCTGGAGAACTCCCCGTGCTCGGCTCCACCGCCCTCGCCGGACAGGTGCCCATCATCGGTGCTGTTCAGTACGGAGGCCCCGTCTGCGCTGCTGGCTGCGTGTCCATCGCCGGAGACTGCGCTGGCTGCGGATGCGGAGGCAACGGCTACCTGTACTAAATACATCACCCTTATATGTGCAATGCTGGACAAAATCAATTATAATATGAAATTGAGTTCGTTGTGTTATTATTTTGCCATGTAAACTCACTCGTGGAATCCATTTTGAATCTCAGGCAAGTTGAGTTAATGATATGGAGACTATGATTTAGCTGACGAGGACGAGATTATAAGTGTCATACTTCTTCTCATCGTGTCACTAGTTCTTTTGAACCAGTATGGTGAAAGGATTTCAAGTGCGCCTCGAAAAGGCTCCTGTCGTGCACTTGACACATATTTTCGAACTTTTTAGGCTTTATGACATGCCGGTTTCCTCACGATGTTTTCTTTTACCGTAAAGCATGTACCTATGTGATTTACGGTGAAGCACACATAGACTTTTTGAACAAAAAAATCTATTGGTGTACGACCGAGTTCGAACCCACGACTTTCGTATCGTAAGTCGAGGCACCTCCCACTCAGCCAACACGGCTCATTCAATTAATAGAACTCTATTTTTTCGGACTACGGCGAAGCAAAAAGAGGTTTATGACTGCTGGTCAAAGTATTTAGTTTTGAGAGTATATTTTCTTGTGCGCTTGGTCTTACCTACCTATAAGACCCGGCAACCAATAATCTTCTAGGGCTTTATGTCCTCCTGGTACCTTCTGCAGAGACATCGTATCAAGTGCAAACCGCAAGTATGAGATAACACCCCGTAGGGCTTCATGATCTTGCTCGGACGTAAGCGAAGCAGTCCTAAACCTATTGCGCTTATGATTTTCCTTTGGCTTTACGTAGTCCACTCCATACTTATCCAATAATGGAATGGGAAAAAAAGTCCTACTAGTACCTACCATGGAACTGTTTTCAATGGCACTACTGAGAACTATGCTCCGGTTAGAGCCCATTCATTTCTTTATAACTACTTTTAGGCCTTTGGTTTACGGATTGGTTTGGCTATTTTCTATCTTCATTTACTCCGAACGTGTTTGATCACAAAATCAAGGTTTTACAAAAACATACAACAACCGTCTTCAATCGGACTATTCTAGTGACCGTAGGCACCACTTCACAGGTCACAGGGAAGCAAAATACGCAAGTTTATTCACTTCAACATCTTTTTTTTTCAGTTATATTGATTTAAAACCTAAACTCCTGAACCGATTTTGATAAAATTAATATGGGACTAATCTGAAAGTAAATCCTATCAAATATTTTTTTTCCAATCAACAACAAAGTTCTGAGGTATTAAACATTAAAAAAAAACTTTCAACAGAACTAATTCCCTCTCCTTTTTGAAGTTGGTTAAAAACTGACACTATTCAACCAATGAAGGCGACTCACCTTGACCTTGAGGCCTTGTTGATTCGCTGACGAAGATAGATAGATAGAAAATACTTTATTGCACTTAACAAATAGTACAAAGGCGAACTTAATGCTATGTAGAATGATTATTATCCTACACAAATATTATAAATTATGTAATTTACATAAATATATATATAATACTATTTGTGTATATATAAATAAATAAATATAAAGTACCTACTTAAAAAGTTAATCTAAATAAAAAAAAATAGTTCATGGAGCTGATTAGCTCAAAGCATTTTTATCGAGAAAATGTTTATAAATTTTGGATTTGAAGACATTTACAGAGACAGCGTCGCGAAGAGCAGGCGGAATGCTGTTCCACAGTCTGATAGCGGTTATCGTGAAGGCATCTTAGTACGATCTCATATTGTGAAGGGGATAACTGAGTAGATGTTGAAAAGGGCGTATGGGAGGATTAGAAGTAGAGAAGATATAGCCAAGTGCAAAGTGACTATCTTGACATCATTGGTATTGATGAAAATGATAGATTTAGAGCGTTATTATGATGATTCTGCTTTGGTAATTTTGAAACATAGATTACAGTAGTTAGCTTTATATTTTGTTATGGTATAAAATTATCATAATTAAATTTTAAAGAAGCGTTTTAACAAGCTCTCTGTAGGAAGCAGTTATTGTTATTATTTTTAGCTTTTTTGATGTGACTACGTCTAATAAATCGATGAATGCCGGCTGCAATCACGAAAACGTTGACTTCATTGTTCGGTAACGCTCATTGTCCACTTACACTGGTAGTCCCGTTAAACTATTGTCCGTAAACCAACTTTATAGACAACCAATTTTTGTTTCTAGAGTCTAGGAACCTAGTCTCTAGAAAAAAAGTAGTAGTAATCTCAGCGCTGCTAGCGAGAAAGCGACTATCGACATTTTTTTCGCTCAATGATTGACCGAATAAAAATCCCGATTGTTCCTAGTAGGAACGCTAGTATGGACAATCGGGAATAGATACATAATATTCTATGTCAAAGGAGCGTCTAGTGGTTCAAGGTAGAATGGGGGGCAAGAGATCCCGTGGCCGCTCTCCAACTAGATGGTCAGACCTCATCAAAAACCTCACAAACGCAACCATAACCGACTGCTCCCACAATGCGTCGAACAGAGCCAGGTGGAGGCGCATAGCTGGAGCTGCCATTCATAAGGACCCAATTATAACCACGACCACTCTGTCAAGAGTGCCCGACTAAGAAAAAGAATTCTATGTCAATAAACCTATCCTATCATTAAACTCGTCAATTGAATAAAGCTACAAACGTTTTCTTAATTGATGAACGCTTTGACTTTTGATTTTATTTCATTAGACAACGCATGCAGTGTTCACTGCTCTTAGATTATTACTGCACACTGATTTATTTTATAAGTAGTTAAGCCAAAAAAAAATTATGTTTCAGTGATTATTTCAATTAGTGTCCCTAATAATTTAAAAAAAAAAAAATTTGGTAGAGCATTATAATGTAGAGAACTGCCTACCTCCTACTGCTTGATAGCGACATCGATGCAATTAGGTACGTCAGAAGAAAATTTCTTTGCAAAACAGTGCTAAATCGGACTTTGATTGACATAGTCCGATGCAACACTGCTATTATCGCTCATCCACTATGAGACATTTTGATGGTCAGTCGCGAAAGCCCAGTAATTTCCATAGATACAGTGCCCTCCAAACTGGAACGCAGTATTTTTTACACATTACTGCTTGGTCGTAATGTTTACACATTACTGCTTGCAGTTTAAGAGCTGACTTAGAATACGGTTGTTAGGCATCTATCTCACGACTGACGAGAAAGCGACTAGCTATCGACATTTTTTCAATACAAAAATCCCGATTGTTCCTTGTAGGAACGCTGCCTGGGATTAGGGACAGTCGGGAATAGATGCATAATATTCTATTGTCACTAAACCTATCCTATCATTATAAAATCGTCGATTGAATGAAGCTAAAAAAAAAATCTCAATTTATTTTTATACACGCTTGGACTGTTGTATTCATTCACTAGCAAGATACAGCATTATAATGTAAAGAAGTACTGCTTTATAGCGACATCGATGCAATTAGGTACAGACAGCGTCATAGATAAGTATCCCCCTTGCATTATAATACCCAGCTTCAAATCCCTTTAAATCACCGTCGCGATGAATGGAGAAGTTTTGCCTTTAAAAAATAGATTATATATGTATAACTGTATGTAGGCATAAAAATAATTTTAAGTATAACAATTTTTTGATAGGATTTATAGCTGGAGATTTATAGCTGTCAGGTGGGGTGACGATCTGCGGAAGGTTGCAGGCAGAAAATGGATGCGGCAAGCCGAAGACAGGGCGCGATGGCGCTCATTGGGAGAGGCCTATGTCCAGCAGTGGACTGCGATAGGCTGATGATGATGATGATGATGATAGCTGGAGGTCTTGTGCAAGGGGGATACTTATCTCTGACGCTGTCTGTACATCCGAAAGAAACTGCTTTGCAAAACAGTGCTAAACCGGACTTTGATTAGTCCGGTGCAACTCTCCTATTATCGCTCATCCACTATGAGACATTTTGATGGTCAGTCGCGAAAGCCCAGTAATTTCCATAGCTACAGTGCCCTCCAAACCGAAACTGTTTGAAAATGGAAATTGGAAATGTTTACACATTACTGCTTGGTGGTAATGTTTACACATTACTGCTTGCGACAGACTGGCACTGGTACCCTCTAGACGGCGGAAGCCAAATAACGTATATGTTAGTTATAGTTACAGATGGTGGTCTATTTGTATTTGAAAAAAAATTTTTACCTATATAAATCAAGAATAGCCAAAAATTAAAAATACATTGTTTAGAAAACAGATTTGTGAGGACTTATTTAAACTTATAATAAGTTAAAACTATTCATATTAGGCATAACATTGGAGTAGGTTGTCATTAGGATCATAGGATACAAATACAAATAGTTAATTACTTACATGTAGTTAATTCGCTAGCCTCCACCCTAGGTAGCCTCCACCCTAGGTAGCCTCCACCCTAGGTAGCCTCCACCCTAGGTAGCCTCCACCCTAGGTAGCCTCCACCCTAGGTAGCCTCCACCCTAGGTAGCCTCCACCCTAGGTAGCCTCCACCCTAGGTAGCCTCTACCCTAGGTAGCCTCCACCCTAGCACTTAACCTTATGTATCATTCATGAAATTTAAATGCGTGATTTTAGCGCAGTGATGGCGGCATCGAAGGTAATTATTAAAATTATTAGGAACATATAAATAAAAGTGTTGAATTATGCTTTTAATATTGCGTTGTTTATTGTCAGAATGTCCTTCTCAGTAGTATCCACCAAGACCGTTGCCGCATCCGCAGCCAGCGCAGTCTCCGATGATGGAGACGGAGCCAGCAGCGCAGACGGGGCCTCCGTACTGAACGGCACCGATGATGGGCACCTGTCCGGCGAGGGCGGTGGAGCCGAGCACGGGGAGTTCTCCAGCGACGGCCACGTTACCGACGCCAGCGCCGCCGTAAGCCGCGCCCCAGCCAGCGCCCTGTGCAGCGCCCCAACCAGCGCCATAGCCGAGACCAGCGCCATAGCCGAGACCAGCGCCGCAACCGCAGCCAGCGCCCAGACCGGCACCGTTCCAGCCAGCGCCAAGACCGGCTCCGTTGACGGCCGCCTTTAAGAACATAATATTTAGGTTAATAAACAATTATAACTTAATAAAAGTAAGAAAATGAAATCAAAAGTTATAAATACTTACGAAGGCCAAGCAAGCGAGGACGACACAAGTGAAGGAAGACATGGTTGTTTGTTCAACTGAAATGGTGATCCAGAATGATTTGAAACAGAATGATCTACGTTTTATACCAGCTTCAAGAAAGTATTTTGTAATTGTTTATCACTGGAAAGGACATTTCAACTATTAACAGTACTAGGTACGAGGGAAATCATAACACTATAACACGTAAAATATTATTGTTGTGTAATTTCATAAATAATTTCATATGTTCTTCCAGTCACAAAAAGTTTCATAACAAAAACATTTGGATAAGAGGAATAGTATATAACATTTCTAATTTTACCCAGCTATCATTGTCAGGTATAATCCCGCACAAGAAACAAACAATGGCAGCCAAGGCTATCCTCGCTATTTGCGCTTCGGCCCTCTTCGTCCAGGTAAAGTGGTTCAAATATATCATTTTTAATTTAATTCATCAGAACGGTTACAATAAATCTTAACATACGACTCTACCTTCTAGTTTTCTTTCATAAGCTATTCCAAATGATGTTTATTTACTTAGTTATGAAATCAAGGTATAGAAACATGGTATATCATACAGAAAACAATTATTGATGTGCATAATTTTTGTCTTCAGTCCGCGTACTGCGCGTGCCTCGGAGCCGGTCTGGCCGGTAACGGTTGGGGCGCTGGTCTCGCTGGAGTCGGAAACGGACTCGGCGCTGGCTGCGGAGTATCCTCCACCGGCGGTGGTTTCCCTGTCGGCTCCGCTTCCCCCATCCCGCCCGTTGGCGTGTCCGTACTGTCTGAGAACGCTTACAAAGGTGAACTGTGCGCTGGCGGCAACCTGCCTTTCCTCGGAACCGTCGGAATCGAGGGCGTCCTCCCCACCGCTGGCTCTGGTGCCGTATCTTACGGCTGTGGCAACGGCGCTATCGGCATCGGCTCTGAAGGCCCCATCGCCACCGGCATCACCAGCCCTGGATCCTACGGCCCCGGCATCGGCGCCATCAACGGTCTCGGCTACGGCGCTGGTCTCGGCTACGGAGCCGGTCTTGGATGCGGCTGTGGTGGACGTGGACTTTACTGAAAACTTTGATACGAGCTGTTAATAAAATAAAAATGCATACAAAAAAAAATCTTTTTATCGTTTTATAATTCTAATAATATCATTTTTATAAAGCGTCTTTTTACACACTATAAGCCAGCGAGTTCACTTGTAGCTTCTAAAGTAGCTTGTTGAAAATCTTTTCCAAAAGCTAACTCACTCACGCTAGCTTTTAAACTCTCCAACAAGCGGCGTGTATAAGCAAAATATAAAGTCAAAACTGCCTAATTTATCATCACCTTTTTATATAGAGTACAGATCAGTGATCATCACCCAGCCATAACAGCTAATTGGTAGTTGGTAGACCTATACACTGAATCAGTCCTTTAAGACTTATAAAATTATTTGATTGTCACATTCATAGTTCGCTTACTTCTCATAAGGCACCTGTCTTGCCACCGACGATTATCGAGAAGTGAAAAGCTACCTTACTAGCTCTAACAGAAACGAGTTGGCGAACAACAAACATCGAGTGAACCTATGGTTTTGCCAAACGATGAATAAAACTTAAATTATTACCAATGTTGGGTACCGCCTGATGCAAATCCATAGGAAAACGACTAAAGGTAACCGTTATCCAATATCAACAAATTATATAAATACACCCAGTAATAAATCCGCTTAATTTCTAAACAAAGGTTTTAATTAAAAAAACGAGAGTTTGAAACGAGAGTTTCAAACTTCGGCGAGTCCACACCTCCTGATGATGCCTCGTGTGGAGGCGAAGCACGTGTCGTATCTTTAAACTTTGGTTTTCTGTTCTTTGACTCTTTGGTTTAGTTGAACTAAAGTTAAGTTAATTAAAACCTTTGTTTAGAAATTAAGCGGATTTATTACTGGGTGTATTTATATAATTTGTTGATATTTATGGATTTCCGCAAAGTAACGCCTGAATCAATCAATTACCGTTATCCAATTTTGATAAAATTTATTTTGATTAATTTTTTCAAGTTTTTTTGCTAAGTAAGTACCTACCTACATATATCTGTGTTCAGTAACGGTAACTGATTATGTGTATGTTTTTTTTGGTGATTCAGAAGCGATTTTCAATAATGACTAACGTGGTCTGCCGCAAGTAGTAATGTGTAAACATTTATAAAAATCTGGCACTGGTACCAATCTAGACGACATCCAAATAACGTATGTAATGTAACCCACTGGACCCCATGAAATTTACTAATATTTCAACAATCTTTAGTAGGTAATTAAATTATTATTATTAGGTTTTCAAAATGTTTTTAGAGCGTCTGGTCGAAACAACGCCTGATCAGAGGGCTGACAGCTATCTCGGCCAAAGAATAAGCCATACGAAGAGTTAATGCAGCCAGTATCCTCGGCACGCTGCCATCGGGTATCGAGTTGGAGCAGTTGAGCTACCTATAGATCATTTGCAACGGTTTATGGATGGCCCAATTGGTGTCCTTTGTAAATTTTGTAATATAGATTGAGGAAGCTATAAATAAAAATTTCGAATTATGTTTTGATATTGCGTTATTTATTCTCAAGATCAGTCCTTAGTAGTATCCACCCAGACCGTTTCCGCATCCGCAGCCAGCGCAGTCTCCGGCAATGGACACGCAGCCAGCAGCGCAGACGGGGCCTCCGTACTGAACAGCACCGATGATGGGCACCTGTCCGGCGAGGGCGGTGGAGCCGAGCACGGGGAGTTCTCCAGCGACGGCCACGTTGCCGACGCCAGCGCCGCCGTAAGCCGCGCCGCAGCCAGCGCCCTGTGCAGCGCCCCAACCAGCGCCATAGCCGAGACCAGCGCCGTAGCCCAAACCGTTGCCGTAGCCCCAACCGGCCGAACCAGGTCCAGCAAGGCCGAACACGCTCTGAAAAACAGATTACTATAAATCCAACTCTTCAACAACTTCTACTACTTTATGTACCATCAGAGAGGGGGTCAAAAAAGCCGTGTTGGCCGAGTGGTAGGTGCCTCGACTTACAATCTGCCAATGAAATTTTCCATTCAAAAAAAATCTATGTGTGCATTTAAAACACGTGACCGGAAACCGGAAACCGGCATGTCATAGAACCTAAAAAGTTCGAATGCATGTGTCAAGTGCACGGAAGGAGCCTCTTTGAGGCGCACTTGAAATCCTTTCACCACACTGGTTCGAATGAACTAGTGACACGATAAGAAGAAGAAGAGAGGGGATGGCGTGAGGAAAAACATTAGTTCAGGGCATTGACCTCTAAGCTAGAAGTCAAAATCTACTAAATAGAAACTGGGTGACAATAGATTCTGGACATCTTTTTTTAGTCCACATGCGAGCGAAACGAGCGTGCACAGCCTTATACACCATACATTTTTAATTACCAACAATGCCGAAGGGGTACTACGTTGTATCTGTGCAGTCAGAATTTTTGGTTTCTACAAAATGACAGAGAGACAGACAGCGGAGAGACTGCGGCGCCCGAGCCGAGCTGCAGCGAGCTGGCTCCAGCTAGGTACTCTGGTTTGCCAAACGATGAATAAAACTTAAATTTATTATCAATGATGGGAACCGCTTGCGTATCCATAGGAAAACTACTAACGGTAACAATTACCCGATTTTTATCTCTATTTTGACAAAAAATCGACTTATTTTTTCAAGCTTTTTTGCCATATCTGTCTTCAGTAACGGCAACTGAATATGCGTAGTTTTTTCTGGTGATTAAAATTTTGCGGTGTACAGTATTAAAATTTTAACAAATCTTATTTTCCTTAGTGCCATATTCCGACACTGTTAAAATGCTCTGTTGTTTAATAGTTTACTTACTTGGATCAGGCAAGCCTGAACGCAAAGGAGAAGAGCGGCGATGGTTTTCATGTTGAATCGGTTTGGGATGTCGGATCCAGAATGCCGTAAGCGACCCCAATTTCCCATTTATAACACATCACCACTCTTGTTATGCAAACCTAGCATGGCGACTACGTGAGATAGTAACCCATTTATTTTCTTGTGTCGTAATTTTTTCACTGCATTAACTTTATCGACCAACTACGCAATACATAGGTTTAACCTAATTTTAACAGGTTTATAATTTTTTCGTAGAATTTTCTGAAATTATCCGAAATTACTTAAAATGAAAGCATTACATTCAGTCGAATAATATCCCAAGATATAAACTCTACACTCTAGATAGGTATTAGATAAATGGTAGAATAATACATGAAAACAACAAATTTTTCAAAAACATTCTACTCTTAGTAGAGTATTATAAAATTAAATAGAAAACTTATAGGTATACACATATCGGGTTCAATTTGTGCATCAGGATATATTTTTTCGTCAAATACATAAGTTGGAACCTATTTGTATTTTCAAGCGATAACTCGGTTTCGATTTGGTCACAAATATTATGGGGTAATATTTCATACAACGCTAATTTGACGAAAAAATAGATCATGATGCAGAAATTGAACCCGCTACACTCCTATCATACAACTATAATAACAAAAGAGTAAATTTTATTAAGCGCATTTTGTTAAGCGCACGCGCAGATAAAAAAGTATAAAAGTCTGTGTGTTTTAGCGTTATTTTGTCTAGTTGCTTGCCTCTGCATCAACTATGACCATATAGGTCACATGAATTGCTAAATGATTTTCAGCAGAATGACCAAAAAGTTCCAACTCAATTCGAAGCTGGGTACTTATAGCAAGCGTCAAACAAGTTGTCTTCTTCCACGTGACAAAGATGCGTAGAACGCAATTCTTAGGTAAAATTGGTACAAGTACGTTGGGTCGTATTTTCCTCCATTGTTTGTTTAGCGCGTGGGAGGATGAAAATGGACTCCATTTCGTTTCTGGTGTTTTTTGTATAAGCCCTTCATATTCAGGTACCTAAACTTATGTCTTTTTAAATGACTGCCAAGAAAGGGTTATGATTTTCGCGCGTACCTATCTTGTCTTGTTGTTTTGACGACACCGTGGCTTAGTTGGTAGTGACCCTGCCTACAAAGCTTGGTGTTCAGGGTTCGATCCCCGGCCGGGGCAAATATTTGTGCCGAACACAAATGTTTGTTCTCGGGTCTTGGATGTTGTGATGTGTTGTATGTGTCCATGCCACCTGCGACACAGGGAATCCTAGTGCAGGGGTGTGAGTGTGTGAACGTTTTTTTTATTTTTGTATTGTATGTACCTACTCACTACACTCTTACATACATTTCTATGTAACATCGTATCTTTCAAATGGCTGGATGGATGGTACCGTTAGGTTCGTCTCAATCACCCAAATATCCTTAGATAGGTTAAAAAAATCAAAATGGCGTATTTATGGCGCTAAAATTAAATAACTTAGGTACTATCGTCCAAAAACCGTTTTTTTTTTTTTCATGTTTATTCATAATGATTGTTTTACCAAACGTATCGAGTACCAATGTAATCAAAATGAAGGAAATTAAAAGGATATTACAAAATATACATAAATAATATCTTTAAATTTAATTTGGAATAATGAATTGCATGAAAACCTGTAGAGGAGAACAGCAGAATACCCAGAAATTCGCCGGACAGACATAATATAGCATTTTTACCCGAGCTGAAACGGAGGCCTTAGCTCGCACTTCGTGCCCGCTCGTTCAATTATCACTATACAATCTTATCTTATTGAATCTTATCTTCTTCGTCATTACACTCTTGGCAGAGTGGTCGTGGTCATGGTGGAAGTTGTGACGCGCTTCACAATCCTGCGCCATTCATCTCTGATAGCGGTTTTCCATGTGTATTCGTGTAAGGGACCATCTAGTGCTGCTTTGACTTGGTCAGTCCAACGCATTAGAGATCTTCCTCGCCCTCGTGTGCCCTCGACTTTTCCCTCTACCACCAGACGCTCGATGAACATTTTTCCACGACGCGACACGTGCCCGAAGAAAATATTGAATCGTATACATTTTCTAATATAATGAGACTTAAAGTTTGTAAAAACTGAAAATCTGACTGCAAAAAAATGTTTTCCCAAGAAAAACCTCGGTCTGCCTCCTACCATATTGGAATGCCCCAAAGAGGTTCACATTCACATGTGATTCAAGTATTGTATTGTTACCTACTATACTACGTCTAATAAATCGGTGAACGCCGGTTGCATGCACGAAAACGTTGACGTCATTGTCCGGTAACGCTCATTGTCCCGTTACGCTGGTAGTCAGGTTAAACTGTAGTGCGTAAACGTAGTTTGAAACGAGAGTCTCTCTCGTTTCAAAATTCGGCGAGTCCACACCTCCTGATGATGCCTCGTGTAGAGGCGAAACACGTGTCGTATCTTTAAACTTTGGTTTTCTGTTCTTTGACTCTTTGGTTTAGTTGAACTAAAGTTAAGTTAATTAAAACCTTTGTTTAGAAATTAAGCGGATTTATTACTAAATATATTTATATAATTTGTTGATATTTATGGATTTCCGCAAAGTAACGCCTGAATCAATCAATTACCTTTACAGACAACCAACTTTTTTTTAGACCCACTGTTATAAAATTATGTCAAAAGACTCGAAGAGGCTCCTTTCGTGCTCACTTGACACAAGTTTTCTTACTTTTTTGGTGTTATGACATGCCGGCTTTTTTAGGGAATTTTGAAAATACGCAACACAAACGAAGTTGCGGGCTAGCTAGTTATTATTGCTATTTGATTACTAGCCTGTACTATCCCACTGGGAAAAGGCCTCCCAACCTTTCTTCCACAACTTTCTGTCCAGTGCTGCAGTGGGCCAGTCGGGTTGGTATGTATCGAGCTCATTGTGCCATCTTCGCCGCGGTCTGCCGCGCCGCCTTCTAGCGTTGGGAGGGATCCAATTATTGGCGGCTTTGGCCCAAAGATCGTCCGGCATGCGGCAGACGTGGCTGACCCAATCCCACTTGAGCTGAGCTGACTTCTGGGAAACGTCTTGAACCTTAGTTCGTGAGCGTAGCAACGAGTTTCTGATTCGGTCGGTGAGTCGAACACCTAATATGCTATGCGAAGGCTAGCTAGTAACCAAATATAACTTGTAATATCGTCATCCCAAATTAAAACTTCAAGTTTAGCTATTTATCAGTCATTTTATTGAACAATTGCCTATATAATGTAACAGGTACATGTTTTCGACTATAGAGCTTCTTTCAGTAAAGGTAGCCGCCGTAACCAGCGCCTCCGCAGCCGCAGCCAGCGCAGTCTCCGATGATGGAGACGGATCCAGCAGCGCAGACGGGGCCTCCGTACTGAACGGCACCGATGATGGGCACCTGTCCGGCGAGGGCGGTGGAGCCAATCACGGGGAGTTCTCCAGCCACGGCCACGTTGCCGACGCCAGCGCCGCCGTAAGCCGCGCTGCAACCAGCGCCCAGACCAGCGCTCCAACCAGCGCCATAGCCGAGACCAGCGCCGCAACCGCAGCCAGCGCCGCCCCAGCCTAGTCCAGCGCCGTTAATGGCCGCCTAAAACGAGATGTATGGTAATCAAGGTTTTACAAAAACGACTGACTTCAATTGGATCGTTTTAGTGATCGTCAAAACAACACTGAAGAGTCACAGGGAAATAAAATACGCATTTTTTTTGTTTGTTGTTTATAAACTGTTTTGAAAAATCAGTTCAGTAGTTTATTTTAATATCAAATGCATTTGCTATATTTTGTTGACTTATAATTGAACAAATTATTAATAAAATGTTTATACTGTTTATCTAAATAGGTAACTGAAAAAAATATGTCGCCGAAGTAGACGAAATTGCATATTTTGCCTCCCTGTGAAATTTTAGTGGTCACTTAAACATTCCGTTAGTACTATGTTTTTGTAAAACCTCAATATTTTTTTTTTACTTTTTATTTTTTTTAGCTTACCTGGATCAAGCAAGCCTGAGCGCAGATCAAAAGGAAAGCAAAGGTAGACATGTTGTTGTTAATTCTTCGTACAAGTCGAATAACTACTCCAGTTGGATACACCTTTTATACTTTAATTAGAACCAATTTGTACAATACACAAGAATAGGCATGGAGAGTATACCGAGTAACATGTTATTTATCATGGAATGATAAAACACTGATGATCACACATAACACTTGTTACTTTTTGAGACCAAGTCAGTTACAATATCACCGGTAATATCCGCCCAGCGCCCAGTGATGTCATGATACTTGTCACCATACACAATAACATTCGTATCGTAAATAACAATAACAGACAGTCAGTAGTGTGCTGACTGTGAGCGGGAGTGATTGCGTGACATCGCGTTAGCGTGAATTATTTCAACAAAATGTGACATTATTACATTAAGCCACTGATGAAAAATCACAGGTGATTGAATTGTGACAAAATGAAATCATATCACCATGTGACAATGAAAATATAGAAGTAGCAATCATTTCCATGTCTACACAAGAAAATTAAGAAATTGTAGATTAGCACGTGACCTTATTAATCAGAAAGAAATTGGGCAAGAAATGCCTGCGTGCGACCTATATTTCCCAAACAGCGATAACAAGGAACTACGTCGTGTATAAAACCGATTAACAATTTCAGAAAACCATTGTTCATTCGAAACTAAACATGTACAAGGCAGTCGTCATTCTGTGTGCCCAGGCACTTCTCATCCAGGTACTTATAAAGTTAAATTAAGGCACAGAATCCAGCTTAAGGGTAATCCTCAAATCCGAATTCCATACAAAATGTTTCGGACAAATACTCAAAAAGTACGCCGTATTATAGTAATTTCTTCACATTATTCGTTTCGTCCATGTTTTTTGATTTCGTCAACAAAAAAAGTGAAAGGTTTCATACTCTAATTAAGATTTTATACGTGTTTTTAAGTTAGTAGGGTTAATTTTAAAACACGTATAAAAACTAAATTAAAGTATGAAACCTTTCACTTTTTTTGTTGACGAAATCAAAAAATATGGACGAAACGAATAGTGTGAAGAAATTACTATAATACGGCGTACTTTTTGAGTATTTGTCCGAAACATTTTGTATGGAATTCGGATTTGACGATTCCCCTTAACGCTGGCACATTTCTGTGTTTTTAAAGATATAAATTGACTGAGCATACATTTAAAAAAGCGAATCGCTCATTTTGTTACTAAAACCTCACGAAACATTTTAGTATATTATTTGCTTCGCTTAGGAATGCCTACATATGTAAAAATGCAAGAGCGAGATAGCGGTGCGCCGGATTCTGTGCCTTAATCGTTTCGTATTTCTAAATTCATGTCAATTTCATTATAAGCCGGGCAAATCAACATATCATCTAGCTCGGAACTCGATCCTTTTCCCGCTACCCGTGCGGTGCGCTCCATGTTTCTTCTTCCTCTTATTGCGAATCCTGATCATCACCAAGTACCTATTCCACGTCCCCTTCTCTACCAAGATTATCCAGTTCCTTACTGTACTTTGCCCAAGCATCATCCGAGGCAGGTGTCATGTCAATTCGCCCGAATTTGTTCTCAATTTTATTATAAGCTGGGCAAATCAATATGACACCTAGCTCTGAACTCGATGCTCCCCCGCTACCTGCGCGACGCGCATCGTATTTCTTCCTCCTCTTATTGCGTAGCGAACTACATGTCTCACGTCCTCTTCTCTACCTAGATTATCCAATTCCACACTGTACTTTGCACAACGGTCATTCGAGCCAAGTGTCATGTTCATACGCTCGAGTTTTTACTGGACTTTCGGGGCTGAACATCAAAATGTATTGGATCAGCGGTTTACAATAATTAGCAGTATTGCAATGGCTTATTTGATTCAAAGTTCTGTGTGAGACAGTTGTTTTTATGGACAGTCGTCTTTTACCATCAGGACATAATTTCGTCTACTAGTCACTGGTTCAAATCCAAATTAGTCTAACAAACCTGTTGTCTTAATATATAATTGAAAAAATTATTAATAAAATGTTTACCTATTCTGTTTTATTCTTTTTCAGTCCGCGTACTGCGCGTGCCTCGGAGCCGGTCTGGCCGGTAACGGTTGGGGCGCTGGTCTCGCTGGAGTCGGAAACGGACTCGGCGCTGGCTGCGGAGTATCCTCCACCGGCGGTGGTTTCCCTGTCGGCTCCGCTTCCCCCATCCCGCCCGTTGGCGTGTCCGTGCTGTCTGAGAACGCTTACGAAGGCACTTTGTGCGCCGGCGGAAACCTACCTTTCCTCGGAACTGTCGGAATCGAGGGCCTCCTCCCCACCGCTGGCTCTGGTGCCGTCTCTTATGGCTGCGGTAACGGTGCTATCGGCATCGGCTCTGAAGGTCCCATCGCCACCGGCATCACCAGCCCTGGATCCTACGGCCCTGGTATCGGCGCCATCAACGGTCTTGGCTACGGAGCCGGTCTCGGCTGCGGCTGTGGTGGACGCTGGTGAAAAGTTAACAAGCTAAATTGTTTGTACGTTTGAAAATTAATAAAAAAAAATGCAATTCTATATTCTGTTTGTAATTTTTTCATCTTCTTTCGTGTCACTAGTTATTTCGAACCAGAGGGTGGTGAAAGGAATTCAAGTGACCACTTGACAAAAAAATATTATGACTTACAATGTAGCTCTAAAAATCCGCCATTTTGATTATATTTAAAAAAAAACCATTTATAACACTTGGGTGATGGAGACGAATCTAACGATAACTTAACTGTCAAAATCCATCCAGCCGTTTGGAAGATACGAGGTAACCCAGAAATTTACATACATACAAGATACGCGCGAAAACATAACCCTTCCTTGGCAGTCGGGTAATAAACTATTTGAATTTGAATTTAATCATCACTTAAATCTAGGCCACTGAGGTAAAATGCTGTAACAAAGCGTTTCAGTGTCTGATGAACATGCATTTGATCACGTACTTTGATCACGTAGGTTACATTTATCATTAGTTGCAAGACTGTCATATTATAAAATAACTAGACTTATTTACGATGCTTCGTTTGCGCCTTCGGTACGACCCGTGTCCATGTTTTATGGGAATCCAAGTATAAGTACCTATTCATTTTGGATTTTTTTCGGAATTGGGTATTTTTGAGAAGGAACCAACCTCTGTTTCAATCACACTTTCAAAATTTCTATAAATGCTGATATACGTTTTATTTATTTTTTTATTTAATTTATATTGTAAATAAATAATTTTGCAAGACGGTCATGTTATAAAATATTAAGACTTTTTTACGATGCTTCGTTTGGCCTTTTGTACGACACGTGTCCAGGTTTCATGGGAATCCAAGTATGGTAATTCATTTTGGAATTTTTGGGAATTGGGTATTTTTGAGAACCAACCTCTGTCACCACACTTTCAAAATTTCTATAAGTGCTGAAATATGTTTTATGTTATTCTTTTATTAATTTTATATTATTAATAATTAGTTTTGCAAGACGGTCATGACGTATGATGGGAATTGATTTTGTAAATTGGTTATTTTTGAGAACCAGACTTCCAAAACTTCCAAAATTTCTATAAATCCTGAAATACTTTGTTTCTATATTTTCCGTGTTTCTACCACGAATCATTTATTTGATTTTAATTTGTCAACATCTTTCTATAGTAGGTTAGTATTTTTTTTTTATTTATCTACAACTGTTGCGGTTCGGTCAAATCAGACTCAGGCGGTTTGAAGAGTCTAACACCAGAGTCAGCTACTTGACTTTCAGTATACGAACTGAATCAAGTGTATAATAGAAGTTAGCTACAGAAGTGCGCCGTAGCAATTTTGTATTTCAAAATGACTGAGTGACAACGGCGCGAGTGCGGCGCCCGAGCCTAGTTGCTCCAGCTAGGTACCCAGGTTTGCCAAACGATGAAATTGACAAATCCATAGGAAAACGACTAACGGTAACAGATATCCAATTTTTATCAAATTTATTTTAACAAAAATTTGACTTAATTTTTTCAATTTTTTTTTGCCATGTTTGTGTTCAGTATAGGGCAAGTGATCACACGTATTTTTTTTCTGGTGAATAAAAATTTGCGGTGTATATTCCTTGATGTAATAAAACGATGATGATGAAGCCAAATGCGTGGTTTAGAAATTGAAAATCAAGAATACAGAGCTAAGAAACTTTATTCAATACTCAACAACAAAAACCACTTTTAATAAACGCCACACCCACAGCCAATTCCGCCGAAGCCAGCATACGCAGGGGCGCTGAAACCTCCGTATAAACCAGGTCCGTAACTTGGTCCTGCGGCGGGCAAACCAGGAGCGTAAGAACCGGGACCAACAATACCAGTAGGGATAGGCCCCTCGCTGACAATACCAATAGCTCCATCTCCACAGCCGTACGAAACCGCTCCAGCGCCAGCGGTCGGTAAGATACCTTCCAATGAAACGGTAGCCAAGAAAGGTAGGTTTCCTCCGACGACCAAGGGGCCTTCAATGGCGTTTTCTGACAGGACGGTGAGGCCAGTAGGTGCGATGGGAGAGACGCTGGTGACGAGGAATCCGCCGCCGGTGGAGGCCACACCACAGCCGCAGCCGGGGCCTCCGAGGTTGTCATAGCCGAGCCCGTATCCACCGATGTTGGGTCCGATAGCTGGACCGCGGAGGGATTGGCTTATCACGCACTGTAATGAAAGAGATTAGATTAGGCCGTGTTGGTCGAGTGGGGAGTGTCTCGACTTTCGATCCGAAGATCGTGGGTTCAGACCCGGTCGAACACCAATGGATTTTTCTGTTCAAAAATCAATGTTTGCGTTATAATTTTTATTTTGTATTTGTATAATATACCACGTGCTTAGCAGTGAAGGAAAACATCGTGGGGAAATCAGCATGAATATCATAGAACCTAAAAAGTTCGAAAACATGTGTCAAGTGCACGAAGAGAGCCTCTTCGAGGCGCATGACGATTAAAGGATCACAAAAAAAAAATACTTTGTATTTTATTTTATTTTATTGTTGTATTTTTGTGTGTACTTACTGTGTAATGGATCTTTGTGTCTGAATAAATTGAAATAAATATTATTATTATTATATTATTATTACAAATTATATTTGACCACGAATTTCATGACATTTATTCTTTGGGTGATGGTCATACTTGGATAAGTAAACATTGATATGAGTTTTGGTATTTCGAGTAGATAAGCTGAAAAATCGGAATACTTATTCAAAAGCCACCACCAATTTAAAAATGCGAAAGTATGATAGATGATTTCTTTTGATATGCCAAAACTTCTGAAAAGACTTGCCTGAAATTACAATTTGTTCTCAGTTACACATAGAACTGCTATGCTAGTAAAGCTTAAATTTATTCTGTTAGTAAAGAGCAAAGCAGTGGGCATGAGCTAGTTTATAATTACCTGGATAATGAGAAACTGGGCGCAGACTGCGACAATGAATTTGGCGGCCATCTTGATTTCTGTTGTTTCGTTTTCAAATACACAATTTAGAATGAATTTGTCCAGCATTCTTAGTTATTTTATACCAAGACATAATGCAATTCGATGTTAAAACAACCCCAACAAATTACAGTATTATGTAATAGAGATAAAATAAGTTTCAGTACCTACATTTTATGACGTAAATCACATACTAATTTTATTCTAGTGTAGTAGGACATAATCATTATTTTGAAATAACGATAATGTTAGCGTTATTTTGTTATCTTATTTCCGTAAAACAGAATCGGAAAACTAAATTGAAAGCACACCTCGTAGCAAATACGTGAAAAATTGATTATTTTTAGTAGGACTACATTTTAAACCGATGGAAAATTATAAAACAGAAATATTAGTGCAAAATTAGTGTAGTCTTCACACACACACAATATACAGGGCGTCCCACGGATATGCCACATGGAGGGAAAGTATTTTGAATATTGTAGATAGATAGATAGATAGATAATAACTTTATTGTTTACCAGTAGGAAATAACAAATTCGATATTCTTAATCTAAATAAAGGCAATACAAAGGGCGGCCTTATCGCTAAAAGCGATCTCTTCCAGGCAACCGTTTCATGGAATGTAATGAGTAGAGAAAGAGATGGGGTATTAGGGCTAGTAGATAAAGTTGATTAGAAATATATAGCGAATAATAAATACAAATAATACTTATTATACATAGATACCTACATAACATATTACAATACATACACATATATACCTAAATATATACTACATACATACATACTTATGATAGCACAAAGGAATGAGTAACCATTACAGTACTAACAGGGGCAGGTTGATAGGTAATGTTTCATCACCAAATTTTTGAAAATTGGCAGTGACTTAGCACTTCTGATTTCCACAGGCAGTTCGTTCCACAGGCGGACCGCCTGGACTGTGTATGACTTTCGGCAGCAAAAAGAGAAGAGAGGGAAGGATTTTTTAGGTAAAAGGAGTAGGAGGAGCGTAGTTGTCTATTACTTGAGAGATTAAGGTATTAGGTAGTTATTTGAATTTAAAAAACAATTTAAACTGCATTCATAGATCATCATCATCTCCCTGCCCTTATCCCACACTTAGGTGGGGTCGGCACAACATGTCTTCTTCTTCCATTCGTCTCTATCAGCCGTCATATCTGTACTCACGCCTGCTTTGTTCATATCCTCTTTCACACAGTCCATCCATCTTTTCTTTGGTCTTCCTCTTCTCGTAAATCCATCTACTTTCATATCTAACACTCTCCTAGTGAAATGGCATTCATCCCTCCGCATCACATGCCCATACAACGATAACCTGTTATTCCTCAACTTATCTGTCACTGGCGCTACTTTCAGGCTTCCTCTAATATACTCATTTCTTATCTTATCCATCCTTGTCACACCACACATCCATCTCAGCATTCGCATCTCTGCCACGTGTACTCTTCTTTCATCCGTCCCTTTCATTGTCCAACACTCAGAGCCATACAATGCGACAGGTCTAACGATCGTTTTGTAAATTTTGCCCTTAAGTTTAAGGGGCATTCGTGGATCGCAAGTTGATCCTGAGACCTGTCGCCATTTCATCTATCTCGCATTTATCCTATTCTTTACGTCCTGGTCTACGTCACCGTCGTTCTGGATCAATGACCCGAGGTACCGGAAATTGGAGCAGACTGGTAGGGATACACCATCTAGGGCAATGGGAACAAAACTGGAAAACGTGTTAAACTGCATTTATAGATATTTAAATAATTACATGGTTGAACCGGGAACCGAACCCGTTACACGAGAAAAATTATCATTATAAGTTTAATAGTGCCTTTAAGGCTAATCCTCAAATCCAATTCCATACAAAATGTTTCGGACAAACACTCAAAAAGTACGCCGTATTATAGTAATTTCTTCACACTATTCGTTTCGTCCATGTTTTTTTGATTTCGTCAACAAAAAAAGTGAAAGGTTTCATACTTTAATTTAGATTTTATACGTGTTTTTAAATTAGTAGGGTTAATTTTAAGTATTTTGAGTATTTGTCCGAAACATTTTGTATGGAAAATTGCCTTGAGGATTCCCCTTAATTTTCTGTTTTATTGTATTTCTTTTTATTCTTATGCTATGGTACCTTATTATAAGACCTTTTTTGAAATAAAACATCTTTATCTTTTTTTTAAATATTGAATTTTACTTAAGGCCCAGAATCCCGTGCGCCGCTATCTCCCGCCGCTATAAATTAAGCTTATCGCCGATATAAATTAACTGAGTATAAATTTAAATAAAGTGGAGCGGTGAATATTTTACATCAAATCTCAAGTCTTTGTTTTGATATGTTTACATAAGCGAAGGAGATTGGGCAAAACAGTTTTGCGGAAACTATGTAGTAACATGATGCGTTTCGCACTCTTCTGATGGTAGAAATCTCGTCTGTAGAGTGCTATACAGACTTATGAATCAGCTATGAATATACTAGGAAAAGTATGGGGGAAACCTTTGCCCAGCAGTGGGATAATATAGGTCAGGAAACCCCGGGACGGCTGCAGTACACGGGGAGGCATGCACTGCAAGTGGAGCTCGGGGTCGGCGCAAGCCTTCCCTGGGATGGACCTCACAGCAACGTGCGTGAGGGACACCGGTACGTGTTCTGAGGATATCCCTCCAATGCGCAGAGTTCGGCCACCATGGGGTTTTAGTCGGTTAAAGTCCGATATACCCCTCCGCCCTCCCCCAAGGGCGGTGGGCAACCATGAGGATTTCCCCATGTAAAAGAATAAAAAAAAGGTCACCAAAAAAAAGTGTTCAGCTTCAGCCTTCGCTCCGCTGTCACTCTGGCATTTTGTAGAAATCTAAAATTACCCCGTCTGCATTGCCATTTTTGGTAATTAAAAATTTTTGTAGTATAAAAAGGACTGGTTCCTAATAAACTCAATTCCCAAAAAACCTAAAACAAATTTCCATGCTTGGATTCCCATAAAACCCAAAAACGATCGATATCAGGCTATCACACTTGACTTTTTTCGGTACAAACGAATGGGAAGCTTTATATAAAATGGCTCCTACCTATAATGAAGTCGAAGTAAAGTTTTCATATTTTAATAAACATCGGCTTGGACCTGGCTTACTGGCTGACCGACTGACAAACAACGCATAAGCCAAACCACTGAACGTAGAGACTTGAAATTTAGAAGGTGGTCCGTCAAGGAGTGTAGGAGCGTAATAAGAAAGAATTTTTATTAATTCGCAACGGAAACGAAGTTTCAGGCGTCAGCTAGTAAACTATAATACCTACACATACTGAATTTCAACCAAATCGGTTCAGTAGTTTTAGCGTGGTTGAGGAGCAAACATCAAGTTTTTTCAACTATTTATTGTAAGTACTTATTCAATATTAGTAGGAATTAGTTTTCAAAATTTATCAGAGCGTCTGGTCGAAGCGACGCGTGATCAGAGGGCTGGCATCTATCTCGGCCAAAGAATAAGCCTTGCAATACAAAGAGGCAATGCAGCCAGTATCCTCGGCACGCTACCATCGGGTATCGAGTTGGAGCAGTTGAGCTACCTATAGATCGTTTGCAACGGTCTATGGGTGGCCCAATTGTATACTTTTGTAAATTTTGTATTAAAAATTTTTAGTAGTTAGCTTTATGCT